>CM022090.1:2404007-4918386 GCA_011114355.1 Carex littledalei
TGGTTTATTTGTGCTAACTCTTATGTGCAATTTCGCAATACACGAATAACCAGTTTGACTATCTATTTTTTTCTTTTATATTTTCGCAGAGGCTTTGAAGTCTTAAATGGAGCTCAAACTCTCAACTTTTGAGTAACCATAATTTTAAAATATTTTTTTTCTAACCAATTGTTATCTATTTCAATTGCGTGAATTGAGATCCGCTGTTATTAATCATCAAGAATGGAGGAAAAGTATCCTCCCAGGTACCGTAAAAGATTCCCCTCACTTTACGGTTTGAGATTAACTCCCATTCGCTTTGAGATTCGAGCTAGCGCAGAGGCAGTATTATTGGGCTTTCAGATTCGTGCCAAGTTAATTATAAAGAACGGTCCAGATCCACTAATTCTATAAGATTTCCTATTACGGTACTGGAGAGGATCTGAATTCCAGAATGGAGAGAGATCGGGTGATGGCTCATCTATTTGAAGTCTCTAATTAATATTAGTCAATGTCAGATCTGATGCTTACTGTCCACACTAGAATTAAATAGAAAAAAAAAACAATTTTATATGTCAAATTGGTTAAACTTATTTAAAAAAAATTAAAATATTTAGCTCAGAGCAGGGATTTATAAAGCCATAAACTTTCCTCAGAGAGAAACAGCCGTCTTCAATCCTCTTCCCAATCTGTCTATTCCTTCCAAGCTTAAAAATGGCTCAAATAAGTCCAACAAATGCCCCTAACTCTGAGACAGATGGGGCACCTCTGCAGAATGGGCTGAACCCCACAACTCCGCGAGATTCCGACGACCAAGAATTCTTCAAGGAAATAAGGGGAGGGCTTATGATTGTGGCCATTTTAGCAGCTGGGTCGACATACCAAGCAGGCCTTAATCCACCCGGTGGCATTTGGCAAGAAGATGATCCAAACCGTGATATCGTGGCGGGCATGTCGATACTTCATGACAGATATTTTAACCGTTACCAAACATTCTTTTATTGCAATGCCATCTCCTTCCTCTCATCATTAGTGATTATTATTTTGCTGATGAACAAGAATATCTACCGTGACCGAAAAAGTGTTAAGGTTTTGGAGATTACATTGGTGCTTGATCTGTTTAGTTTCATGGCAGCTTACGCAGTCGGCAGCTGTCGCTTGGTCACAACGTCCATTTATATTTTTCTTCTGATGGGTGGAGTGTTTGCATATGTTATTTCGTTTGCGCGCCACTACTCTTTTCTACAGCACATTGCCGAGATGATGCCCTGCTCAAGGCCGCCCACGCTAAATACTGAGCAGCATCGAGAATTAGATCATGTGTAAGCACTAAGAAGAGAATTCAAGGCTTTTAGCTTATAAACGAAATTTATGTTGCTGTTGTACACGCCTACTAGTTTTGGGTTTTGGATTTCAGGTTTATGTTATTTATTTATGTTGTGGTCTTCTTCTTTTTTTTCGGCTTAGATTTTGGTCTTTTGTTTGTTTTTTGTTGGTGAGAGCCATGGAGTGGGCTCAAAGTATTCTCCTGTTGGGTTCAAAGTTGAAACAGCGGCTCAGCGCCGTTTCTTCAAAGAATTATAATGGATCCCTCGAGTAGCGGTGTCTCTTGTGTAATTTAGTAATGCGCGAATAACCAGTTTGACGCAGAGTTCGAATAATGGGCTCAATTCTTGTATCCAGAGAGCCTAACCAGAAAAGTCGAAACTGGCCCATTAACTATGGATTGAAAGGGAACAAAACAAAAGACATTATATAATACTAGTCAAGTGCCCGTGCGTTGCAACGGGAAAAAAAAAATTTAGTTATCAAATATTTATTCAAGTAATAACTATGCTAATTAAATGTAAAGATGAATAAAAATGAAATGACAAAATAAGATTCAAGTAAAGGAGAATACATAAAAGTAAAAGAGAATAAAAATGAAATGACAAAACAAGTAAAGGAGAATTCATTTTTATTCTCTTCTTCTCATCAGCAATTTTAATTAGATTCCAATCACAAATGATATAAAATACATAAAAATTATCCTAATTATAAATTCATCAATACAAGTCAAAATATTATAATAAAAAAACATTATTCTCATACATTCATAACAATTACAATAAAAAAAGGACACTTAATAATTTTAAAAAAAAATTTAAAATCTCAACACAAAACATCATCCAAAACATACTTAAGACAATTTTCAGAAGGCAAAAAATAACACAAAACATCATATATTTTGACTTATACATACATTTTGACTTGAGACAATCCAAACACGAAACATCATATATTTTGACTTATACATACAAGGTTGTAAAATTAAATTTTCAGAAGTATAACTGTTATTCCTTTATGACAATTTTCAGAAGGCAAAAATAAAATAATATATTCTTTTCGCAAAAACGGAAATGCAATAAAAAAAAAAGTAGTCTGTACCCGTACCAGAGGGAACACAGATCTCAGCCATTTCTTACCTTTCTAGCGCGTTCTTAATATTACCTTTCTAGCCATTTCTTAACTCAAACTTATTCTTTATCAAATCAAATATGAATGAAGGTAGAATTGATACATTTTCAGATTTTCAAACTTTGCTAGTTATCTTCTGATTCTTTATCTTCGACAACTTCAAATAATATATGAAGTGTTTTGAGATATTCAAACAACCCTGGGTTTTGATGAGAACCTATAAGTAGATTACGCACAAACCCCTTGTCAGCATTTTTTTCAATATAGTCCTCTGAAGCTCGGGAATTGCAGATTTTTCGACGCTCAAAGCTTTTGTAGTGTATGCTATCCCTGCTTCAAGCAAGAATTGACATCTGTCAATGGGTCAATAGCAAAAATACATCCAGTGTAAAAGCATCATCACTTCTTGCACACAAAGGAAGAGAATGTCAGAGAGGCTCTTTAAGTTTCATAAAAAATATTAAATTGAAACTGTTCAAGAAGGTTTGAAATTCGTAATCTCCTTGTTCCAATGCAGCAAGGAAGGCTAGTCTGCTGTTGTATTAGCTTACTAATTTTACAAATTATTTGGGCATTTTTACTAATTGCTAATTTTTCCTCTCTCTTTACCAGTACAACTGGGCCAGTGCCGGAACACAATCGACCGCTGATCTAACTGAAGATCTTGACAATTATTCACAGATTAATTCAGTTTCATGCAATTTTGAAATTTTGAGTATCTTTGGATTAGTCCATTAAACCATGTTAATTTCAATCAATCAAATATTTGAACATGAACCAAATCTCATCATGTTTTACAATACAAATGCCAGCAACATTTGATTCCAAATTTCAATTTATTCGAGTAACATTTGTCAAACAGAAAGAAGAAAATGATTCGATACCATCTGCTATCAACAACTAAACAAACATGAGAAATCAATTACTTGGAGTGGTGACAGTAATAAAATACTAAAACGAAGAAAGATGCAAATTATGATAAACAGCAATATAATTTCCAGTAATAAAACACAATGGGCCTGGAGTTCACCATATGATCCAACAAACACAAAATGAAAGCAAAATTTCAGGTCTCATTGATTCATCTCATTTCTTCGCTACATAATCTGAAAAGCATTACTACTAAACTCTCAAAACAACAAAACATGTCTAAGCTTCGGTCTTTTGTGGCGCTTCCTCTGTGGGAGGAAGGATGGCCTTGGTGGTGGGTTTAGAGAGCAGATCAGTGTACTGCTGGAATGGTGAGCTGGAGAATCTTGTTTCAGTCCAGAAATCAGGTGTCAGGAAACCATAAGTCTTCATCAAACAGTCAAATGTCGCCTACACAACAAAAGAATAACACAAATGTTTTATATACAAGTGTATGAATAACAAACTTATATTGCCCAAGTTCTTGTAACACTTGCAAAGCTTCATCAGAGAAGTCTAACGCATTTATTTTATGACTATTTGTTATAGAACAAAAAAAAAAGTGTTGGCTTGAACTACTTGGATATATGAACTCATTCAAAATAGCCGTTCTCATCCAATTCAAAGAAACAATTAACAATTTCAGAGAAAATTATGTAAAGTAACATACCAATTCACTCCACAAAATTAACTTACTTCATATATGCCACTCAAATTACCAATTTCTTTACAAAGTAAGATAATAATAATATAGATATTAATAAAAAAAAACACATGAAAGGGTTTGGTTTGTACCTTGACGAAGTTACCAAGGGTCTTGGTAGAACCACGGGAAGCGGTGAACACATCCTCAATACCGGCAAACTGGAGCACCTTCTTAGGCACACGTGCAGCCACGATTCCAGACCCACGCGGGGCCGGCACCATACGCACAGTAACGGACCCGCACTTGCCAGTGACCTCTCCATCAATGCATCAATCTACTCGTACCAGTAGTCAAGTGCCCAGCTGCTTCCGGTCTTTGGTATTGGGTCTCTTACCAGTAGGTAATTCCCCACTGTCCCTGTTACCGGTACCGGTTATTAGTACCACTCTGCCATCTTGGCAATGCTGCCGGTACCGGTCCTTGTATCAGCGGGTAGATCTTCACTGGGCTTGTCCCTTTCATACCAGTATCGTGACTCTTCACTGCTGTTAGTCGCGGCAGTAGGGAATTTCCCATTGTCAGGGTTCCCGGTACCGGACATTAGTGTCAGATTCCATACCAGTTGTCTCTTCTCCCTAATTAAATTGGAATAACATGGTCTCAAAGACAAGGCAGTTAGATTTATTGCTATCTGAGATTAAAATTAATGGATGAAATTCAGGGCATTGAGAGTATTTAAATAAAAGCGTATTTTAAGTAAGAGAGGTATGTTAGTCATTTGTTACCTTCTTGGGCATTTTTCCAAGGAGCTCCATCATCAGAGCCAAGTGATCCTAGAAACAATTTCCAGAATACAAAAATATGATTACTGAGAACCAAAAGTTAACGATACAATCAAAAATTGGGGTTATAAAATAACATACAATGGATCTAATACCGGGTCTGTGTAGTACTGGAACACGAGTATTGAAACTTTCATTTCTTTTTCCCTTTTCTTTTCAATATTTTCCCGGGAGGTTACTTTGACCATGGCTTAGAATTCATAGCTGATTTAGGCTTTATCTCTACCCTTCCACTGTTTAATTAGGGCTAAAATAACTACTACAAAATCAACATGACATTACTTGAAAAGTGTTTCTTAGAAAATAAATTATCAACCCATTATAGTGTACTTATAATCCCAAAGAAAAATTATAAAAAACAAAAGACTCTGGGGGGCCACAGAGTACAGTTTTGCATTTCCTCAACAGGGATAATTTCCCTAGCCAAATTTAAAGAGAAATTAATTGTATTCCCCCAAGTTCCCACACCAAAAAAAAAAAAAAAAAAAGAGTACCTCATCTTCACTGAACCCATTCCCCTCCTTTGGCGTGAAGAGCATATCTCCAGTTGCAAGCTCATATGCAATACATGCAAATGACCACATATCTGCTGGAAAGGAATACCCCAAACCAATAATAACCTCTGGGGCTCGGTACTGTCTTGTTTGTATTATTTCAGCGAATTGTTTATGGGCCCAACATGCATTCCCAAAATCGACAATCTTACACCTCAAATTTATCCCATCTAGATTTCGCTCCTTCCTAAAGCTCGAAGCATTGGAAGCAGCCACCGATGGTCTTTGCTTTGAGATCCGTGACATTGCCCTTTTTGCCCTTTCCTTTAATTTCTTCTCTAAAATGCTAACCCCTCCAATACTTCCATTAGGATTTCCTTCAGGCTTTTCTAAAATCGGTACAAATCCGGCCCGCACTGGGTCTTTTGATGGATCAATGGTGGATATTAGTAAAATATTTTCAAGTTTTAAATCAGTGTGGATTATACCAAGATCTCGGTGCAAATAATCGAGACCTACAAGCATATCTCTGCAAATTTGGCGCACCCGGTTCAGGCCAATGCCCTTGTACCTGTTATAGCGTACCAATCTGAGGAGGCTGTCACCAAGAAATTCAAAAACAAGACAGACATGCTGACCATTGGGGCCCGCATGCCTGAAGTGGTCCAGCAGATGAACTATACACTTGCAGTTCTCTGGGTCCTGTTTGGTGAGTTCTGACAAGAATTCGATCTCATGTAGTGCTGCCTGTGCAAACTCTGCCGCGCTCTTTTGGATCTTAAGTGCCACAAATCTCTGTAGGGGAAACTTAAGGGTTATGATTTCACAACCAAATTGTTGTAACTTAACATGATGCTTTTTTTTTGCGAACAACTAAGGATAATGAAATGGCACAAGGTAGCAGACAGTCTTGTAGTTTCATATTGTATCATGCACAAGCTATATCTATGAAGTCTAATTTAACCCCTCCCTTATGCATACTGGTAATATTAGCCCAGGTAAGCTCAATTTGAGCCTAACATGTGCAATTTGGACACTGATCAGGACAGGAAAAGTACAGAATAACTAAACAGGAAAAAAGAAAGAAATGGTCAAACTGGTAATATTACAACAGCCACTTCAAGCAGCTAATAGTACCTGATCTGATCAAACAATACCAATTCAATTGCTATCCCTGATTATGATTAATTAAAGAACCATGAGACGAACATTGAGAAGAAGAGGAGTCCCAATTTACCTCCACAAATGGTCAACTACTTCTCCCTTTTCAATATGCTGATCCAGAAGCACAGCCACATCATCAGGTGCAACATATCCATACCTAAATCAACAAATTTCAATTAAGCACTTGACTACAGTGTATAGGCCACAAATAAGAGGCAGTAACAATTAAAATCTATACTATAGCACTTGACTACCAAAACTTCATACAAATTAAAGGTAGCCATAAATCTCATAGTCTATAGATTAGATAACAGATCATGAACTTAGATCACAAAATGCACAGAATACAATTTAAAGATGCATAATATAGCAGCAAAAGTATTGAAAGTACTAAATTTAACAAAAATATATATACCTCAACACTTGATTTCTTGCTTGACTTCCTCATTGGCGTATGTTTCGTACTGTTCAATTAAGAAATCAAAACATAATGCAAGAGAAAATGAAATCGCACTCTAATAGCAAACATAGTACCATTAACCAAAATCAAATCGCAGCCATAAATATAAGTAAGAAAACGGGATTAACTTGGTCTTTTGAAGGCAGCACAGTAAATAATTTGTTTTCACCACACGATTACATATCATACTAACAACAAAAGAGGGGCACATACATATACTAACAAAATAGGGGCACATACATACTAACAATTACCCCTAACATAATCATTACTCTTAATTACTGCATAAAGTTTTTCCTTCAACTATTATCCTTGACCACCTTCTTGACCACCTTCTTTCTTTTATAGTCAGCCGCCCTATGCATACGGCTCCTTAAGAGCAAGACGCTGTCGTCTAATGGTTCTGAAGGATTTGCTTCAAAGCTTCTCTTCTTATCTTCTATTTCGCTCACGGTGAAGGAAAATCCTTTCTCTTTTAAGAAGCCATCCATTCCACATTCCTACAACACAATATAAAGACACGCTGGAAGTAAAGACACGCTGGAAGGAAAATCTCAACACGCTGGATAATTTTCCAGTAATTTCGAAATGAAAATGTTATACTATTAAGATGTTTCAAGGTGCTCTTTCGCATATTCAGAACCTGCACCTAGATATTGTGCTCTAATATTGAAGTAAATAATTTTAATTTGTCAACCAAAGAGAACAAAAATTCAATGTAGGTTGCACTTCAAATCATGTCTCTAGATTTATGGTACATATTACCTGAATATTACTTAACATGGTCTCCATGCTGCTAACTAAGCGATAAGGCCACCGTGGAATATTATTACGCCTGCACCAAACCGCGAGCGTTGACTGGCTCACTCTCAGTTCCTTGGCAGCTTCTTTCCTTGTTTTTTTAAACAATGGAGCGACCAATGCATATGATAACTCTTTTATTTTCCTCCTAAAAGTTATAAAAAAATTATAATATTAGAAGTAATTTGGTGACTGACCTGTTATGTGACTGACCTGTTATGTGCTTGAATATATTGTGGAAGTTTGGAATTTAGTAATTTACACAAAAGGAAAAAAGTTCTAATTTGCACAAAAGATAAAATAATTGGTTTGAATATAGACGACAATAATAGTAAAGATTACTAACGGTGACTTCTGCTCGGGAGCATTAACAGAAGCATTAACGGGATCATTCATAGCAACATTCAAAAGCTGCGGGGCAGGGTCGGGTGAATCCACCTGTAGTAAGAAGAAAAGAGGTGAAATTGTGTTATTTTTTCTTGTAAAAGGAAATGCATTGATAATGGTAAAAAGAAAATTCGAGAATAATTTCATCACCCCATCCGCGCCAATTAATTCTTCTATACTGACATCCAATCCACCAAGGACATTGAGGTCCAATTCCACCAAAGCACGGGTGTTTTCTATGGCCTTCACGCGTGAGCTTAATTTCCAGATGGGTGCCATTATCGTCTATACTCCATATAAATGAAATAATAATCAGGTTACAAAAAGGTGGTAAAATATGCAAAAAAAGTGGTAAAATATGATTAAATTGGAAGGGACATTGCATCAATTACAAAAAGGTTGAAAGATAATTGCTTGAAATGAATTAGAAATTGCATCAGTTACAAAAAGTTATGAACAACTTTGTAGTAGTACAAAGGTGCTTGAAATGAATTATTTGTTGCTAAGAAATAGAGAGCCAATTGGCTCAGCAAATGAGCAGCCAAATAGTAAAAAAATGAGACTAAAAGCATCAACATCTGTGAACCCAAAATAAATTAAATATAGTAGTCTTGGTAATTTAGGAATTAATCCAATCCTAATTTCTTAGCCACTGTAATTGTGAAATTAGTTTTAGTTTCTTAACTTGAGTTACGAACCAATCAGAGAAAGAGAAAGTCTTGTAAAAAATAATTTAATTTCTTAACCACTACATTTGTGAAACCATTTCTTCACCTTTTCTTTTATAAAAATTATATTTTTCTTCTTTCCAGTTTCTTAGCTCTGAAATTTTCTCATTTACAAGGCAACTCATAAAATATGAAAAAGAGGGGTATGTCCTGTTAAGTAAAAGAATAAATTAGAACCAGATAGTTCATTGCATAAAGACATACTCAAAAACATCAAAATATGCAAATGAAGTCACTGTTTCTTATACTTATTCCTTTACTGGTAAGAAAAACAGTGCTCAAAGGGACTTCGTATCAGTTCTGGTGATTGCTCTACACCAAGTAAACTCGTTCAGTTCTGGTGATTTCACTTCAATATTTACTCGTTCAGCTGATATAATTAGTCCTAATCGAAGTTCTTCAAATACACCCTAAAAACTCTACACCATTCAAACGTAGTGTTTTTCTACCTATCTAAAAAAAAATTTAAAAATTGGTCTTATATCATGAACCATATGCAGCAGAAATGAAGAAACAGAAAAAAAAAGAATATCAGAATATCAGAAAAATTGAAAGGCTGAGATTCAAAAATCCATAGAAAATAGCAGAAAAATCCAATTGATACAAAATGTGAGTCTAAACTGCTTGGAAGAGAGTCCTCTACGTGTCTGTGTTATTGGATTTGACAGAATCAGGGTCTATGTCCGCTGATTTGCCAGTTTTTGACAGAAGGGCATTTCTGGAATTTATTGGACAGTAGGGGTATCAAATGACTTTTCTGCTGGTTGCTAATGCTTGTTATACTTGTTTTGTGTTCAATCATTGTTTGAGCAAGGCCCTAGAGATGGTTTAGCATTAGATTCAAAAGTTTCATACATAAGTAATCTCTCATTTTAAGAAATGAAAAGAGCAGCGCAAAAATAGTTAGTGCTGATGAACCAGATTCTCTCCTTATATGGTGCATCCCGGACTCACATCCCTTCAGATTCTCTCCTTATATGGTGCATCCCGGACTCACATCCCTTCAGATTCTCTCCTTATATGGTGCATTTCCTTTTTACTGATGAACCAGATTTTACATTTTTAAAAAAAAATTTACTACTTTTTTAGATAGGTAGAAAATAAGTTGATCTAAAGAGTTTGGACTGATCGAATGAAGTGATTTTCTACCTATCTATAAGCAAAAATTGGACTAAATTATAAAATTTGGTCTCCAAGAACATGTTGAACGGTTCGGATCAACTATTTGGAGTTTGAAAACGGAAAAATTGATCCATAGCATGGACTGATTTGTGCTATGCATAGTGGCATAGCCTCACTCTTTATAATTTTTTATTTTGTTTTATGATAATAATTGTAGATATGTGGAACTGGTACAAGAGAAAACTGGGGAAAAGATCAGTTCTAGTGAATTGAGAAGGGAAGCTGAAGAGGCAAAGAAATTACAAGACAGAGAACAAAATGGTGATGCTAGTAAGTTTATCGACGAAATACAAGATGAAAAATGATTTTGATTTATTACTTAGTTGTTCTGTCTATTGTTATATGTAGCATTCTTTCTTTCTTCCTTTTGCTCTTTACAAAAAATAGAGAGATAAACAATCGATCAGATGGTGTTAATGTTGTAAAATAATATGTTTTGTTTTCACTTCAATATTTACTCGTTCAAAATCAGTGACAAAATAATATGTCCTGCCAGCAACATAGCAGATATGCATGAATGACCTTGTATAATTGCATAATGCCATCTCACATGTCCTTTATCAGAACAGTGGTATATGAGGGGTCATAGAGCATTATTTAAACATCAATCCTCAGCAAATCGTCCTTTTTTACTTTTCTTATTAGCATATTGTTAAGAGATCAAGAGATACTTAGTGAAAAATGCAAAATTGCAAAACAGAAACAGATTTTGTCACTGATTTTGTTTATTATTGGAAACCAAAACAGAAAGAAATTCAATTAATACAAGGGGAAAATTTGCAGCTACAAAAATCAGCAGGCAATATAAAACATGAAGTATGAAATGCATTGCGAATACCAGTTTTCTATTTGCAGCTACCATGGATACCGGTTTTCACTCAATCAAAATAAAACATGAAGTATGAAATGCATTGCGAATATCAGTTTTCTATTGCGAATTCAATTAATACAAGGTGAAAATTTGCAGCTACAAAAATCAGCAAGTATCATAAGAGAACAAAGAGGTAAAAGGCCAATACCAGTTTTCTATTTGTATAAGGCAATACCGGTTTTAACTCAAAGTGATTAATGGATGAGGGATACGGTATTTATAGGGCTAATTTGGCGGGAACCGACACTGACCCGTGCGGTCATTTGAATCTAGACAAATTACCATTTTTTGAAGTCATCGCAGGAGATCGACACGGCACAGCCATCGCGAGAAATGTCTTGAGGTCTGATCGACACGGCACAGCCATCACAGGCATCGCTGGCATCACAGGGTCTGATCGACACGGCACAGACCCTGATCGACACGGCACAGGCATCAGAGGCACTTGAGAACCTGTCTAATCAAGCTTCGAGACTGCATCGCAGGAGATCGAGACGACACCGCCAGCCTCCGTTTCCGATATTGCAATCGCTTTTCATTTGTATCGAACGGGGAAGAAGAACAAGCGAAAATAATGCAGAGACCCTCCGTTTTTCCCATGTAACGGAGAAGAAGCTGGAGTGAGAATTTAATGTCTATTTGTATTTATGAAAGGCCATTTACAATTTCGAAAGGCCACTGTCATGCCAACTCAACTTTGACTCTAATTATTTCAGATTTTGCTTAAAAAATTATGCGATGGGTTTCATTTTATATGTCAATTTATATGCCAACTCAACTCTAATTCATTTTATATGCCAACTTTGACTCTAATTCATTTTATAAAACTTTGGTTCGGTTCAGTTCGGTTGCAATGCTAAATCGGTTCGGTTTGGTTCTATTTCTGAAACCGAATTATAATTTCGATTTGCCTAGTTCGGTTCGATTTCAACCGAACCGAGCCGATGAACACGCCTGATGTCAAGGAATTCGCATTCTCTCATATATGTCAATTTTTTCATTTTATATTTTCTTTGTTTGTATTATTGGTTTCATTTTATGTTTTATTTTTTGTTTCTATTTTTATTTTTTTCATTTTATTTATGTTTTCGTTGTTTCTATTATTGGTTTATTTATGTTTTTCTTTTTTCATTTTGTATCGTTCTGTATTTTCTCATTCTATTTACTATTCCTATTCACTTAGACAAATACGGATTTGTCAGGGTCGGAATTCAATTTTAAGTATAGGGGAGCTAACTGAGTACACATCATATATTTTTTTAAAAGAATCTCTATAACACAAGATTATAAGATTTTTCACTATTTACATTCATGGAAATAAAATAAATCATTAACATAAATATAAATGACATGTCTATGAAGTAAAACATAACATACTAATATTTTCTTTATTAAAATTTTGACCTGTGATTTTTTTAAAAATCATATTATACTTTCGTACAAATTGTACACAAAACATTAAATAGTTTCTTCTATAATTACGGGCACAAATTATTTTTGTCCAAAATTAATTTTTTATATAAAAAGTTAAAAATTGAAAATAATTTATGAATTTAACAATTTGTAGGAAACATGCATGTTCAAATGGGAAATAGAATAATTTATGAATTTAAAATTGAAAATAATTTATACAAAACATGCATGTTCAAATGGGAAATAGCACCAAAATAATATCGATTGGAGGAAACACGCATGTTCAAATGATAATTAAATTAATTGTTATGAGGAAACATAAAGCAAATAGCACCACATGCTTACAAGCAACAGCAGTAGCACTAAAAAAAAAGAAAGAAATAATACAAATATTGATGAACAACAATTTAAAAAAAATTATGGCTCCAGTATAGGAAGAACAGCAAGTGTTAGCACATCGACTCGGCTGTTAGATAAAAAAAAAACATAAGCTATTGAGAAATTTAGTTAAATATTTGAAGTTAACAATTTAAGCTTAATATTTACCTCATTGTGCTGTTAGAACTTCTCGGTATACAACATTCTTAGTAAAAACTCCTTCAGATGCGTTACTATTTCCACAAGGTTTTACAAGTACATGTGTTGTTTGCCGAGATACTCCTCTTGACAATGCCACATAGAGTTGACCGTGCGAAAATACAGGCTCAGGCAAGTAAACACCGACATTTGGTACAGTCTGCCCCTGTGCTTTGTTAATTGTCATAGCAAAACTCAAGCGGACTGGAAATTGCTTTCTCTTAAATCTGAATGGGAACAAATCCTCATCCGAGGGGCTTAAAGGAATTCTTGGAATAAAAATCCTTTTACCTGCATGCTGTCCAACTGCTATCTCCGCATCTATTGCATTATTCTGAAAACTACGACACACCAGTCTTGTACCGTTGCAGAGCCCATTTACAGGATCAAGGTTGCGCAATAAAATTACGGGGCACCCCACTTTCAACTTGAGCACATGAGGAGGCAACCCATTCGGAGTCAGTGAGTTCAAGAATTCAGAAGGATACAACATAATATGGGTGTCATCCACGGCCGTGTCAAAACTGTGGTAAATCTTCTCCTCACCGGGAAAACGGTCAATCATGCGCACATTTAATTCATCCACATGATCATTCTTTGTTGACAAAATTGCTCGAGAAGCGATATAATCTAAATTTAGTCCATTGAGATGTAAAGAAGGAAAGACAGCTTCTATGAGTTCATTTATGGACTGCTCATCATTTGTGTAACGAATTGCCATGTCATCCGGAATACGAATAAAATCACCCTCGGATGATGATTCAGTTCCATCACCTACGCGCAGTACGAATTGAGAGAACGATGGATCCAATCTAGCTCGCATGTTTTGTGTAAGCCTTCTTCTCTTTACGGATGACCACAACGGGGACATTGGGAGTGTCAAGTCGACAACCTCTGCCCTAGTTCCACGCCTGACCACGGGAAGAACCTGTCTAAAATCACCACCAAATACTACAATTTTTCCTCCGAACAGTTCATTGCATCCTGTTACATCTTGCAATGTTCTGTCAAGTGCCTCGACAGCTTGCCTATTCACCATGGATGCCTCATCCCATATGATCAAAGTAGTCCTCCGGAGTAGCTCTGCAGTCGCACTTTGTTTGCTGACTGTACAAACAGATTTGCAATCGAGCTTGATAGGAATCTTAAATCTAGAGTGTGCCGTCCTCCCACCGGGCATATTATTAGCTGCTGCTCCAGAAGTGGCAGTAGCAAGTGCAATGAGCCGACGGGATCGAACAGTAGCTAACAATGCCTTATACAAATATGTTTTTCCCGTACCACCTGGCCCATCAATGAAAAAAACAGCTGGACTGTTGTTTCCAACATGCTCCATAATCTCCTCATAGGCAGATAGTTGGTCTTCATTAAGTGAATTTGATGCATGCAAATCATCTTCTGATACCTCCATACTATTCTCTTCATGTACTTCCCGAAAATCCCCACAACTATAATCGTTATTTGCAGAGATCTCAGGAAGACCATACATATCTAAACTCTTCCCCATAGTTTCGAGATATTCACCAACACTCTTGAGTGTCATATGTTGCACCATTTCCGATGAGCTATGGACTCGTCGGTAGTCTTCCGACATGTCCATGTAATGTTTGTCCCACAACTCGCGGGTATTGGCTACCTCACAAAAAACTAAAATCGTTGCAAAAAGCCTTCTAAGAGCTGACGGGACTTTGAATGTTGCTGCCTCAAGAAGGCACTCAGATAGACTGTCATCCATTTCTATTAGACCTCTCGCCTGAGCTGATGCTCTGTATGATGGATGCACAACTCCGTCCACCGTTTTAAGATGTTCAAATGAAGTTGCTCCTCTTACATGGTTGAGAAGTATGCGCAAGTAGTACCGGTCGGAATCTGTTGGAGGAGCATAAACAACTCTACCGACCTCACCTCCTCTTTTACGCGGTTTCCATATTTTATGGCTTTGGTCCCATGTAAAATACTCTGGGAACTCCCTATATAGGTAATTCCTTGCCTCTGGGAAAGTCTTGTTAGCCTCAAAAAACTCCGTTAACATAGTTTTCTTTAGCTTATCCCTCTGGCAAACCTCCTCCAAATCATCGTTCTCGTTGTAACAAATGGATTGTTTACCAGAAACATGCAGCTGCAAAGATCTTACCGAAGGCTTGATCTCACTCAGGTGAAACCCGAAAATGCGCCATGCTGCCTCCGGTGGTGACACCCATCGAGCATCTTGAAACATTTTAATCTCATCGATGGACGCGCTGGCTTCACAAGATCCAACATGAACTTGTGTACGGTCGTGACCCTTGTATATATACTTGAATAGATACTTCACGGCCTTGATACTCGAGCAAATCTCGATGTTGATGTGGCAGTTGTAGCGCATTAGCAAATGTGGGTTGTAAGGAGCCACCCATCTATTGTCAAGCTCACAACCTCGCACGTGCACTGTATGGCCATTGTCTCTTCTTCGATATACAGGGTAGGAGTCATTTCCCTGAACAGTTGTTTCATTAAATTGTCTAGGATAGCGGAACCTACACCGACCACTTCTCATGCATGGGCTTGTGTTTCTCAAAGGCCCACATGGTCCGTGCAACATGTGTTTAACAACCAGTTTGTGCAACTCAGGATACTTCCTTTGATCAGGGATCTCTGCGGACACAAGGTTGTCATATTGTTCTGGATTTCTGACCTTACAACCAGACTCCAAGATTATGAGAAAATGTGCATGAGGTAACCCTCGTTTCTGAAACTCAATGACATACACGTGCGCAGCGACATCTCCAAAAAAATGACCTTTAAAGATAAATTTCTTCAAATCCTCCATTTTTGCCCGAAATACACGGGTTGTTAAGTCGGGGCGATCTTGTGCTGTTTGTCCAGGCAATAACTCAGCACGTATCTCATCCCATTCCGGATTGCACGTCATGGTCAAAAAGATATCAGGCTTTCCGTATCTCTGTACCAATGCCATAGCATCTAAGTACCTTCTCTGCATATCTCTGGGACCACCTATGAATGAAGGCGGCAACACAATAAGCTTGCCTACTCGAGAACCTCGCACCTCCCCTGCATTTATACTATCCACAATCCCTTGGTATAGGTCTGCGCGTATCTTGGGCTGTTCGTTTCTTAGGTAATCCAAACGGCATGACTCTATCTTTATGTACATGTCTACCAAAAATTGTTGAAATAACCTTCCTCCCACAAGGATCAAATTTTTTTCAGATCGTATTTGCAACTTGTAGCAATAATACTCTCTTGCTGAGACAACCTTCCTTCTTTTTGAATCACGACATTCTATAATAAAAAGAAGGTCCATGTTATTTTTTTAGAAAGAAAAAAATTAATCTAATTATTAATTACTTGATTATTTAAATAAAAATGCGAAGCAAAGTGTACCTCCATCTTCTTCAAATTGAGTCATTTCTGTCGTTGAAGTGGTAGTCACAGATTGGCCAACCATTGGAATTTCTTTATGCCAGCCAGGCTCACCATTGGGATGTAACAACGGATATCCTAATGGATCATAGCATCCATGATAGCACTGAACTCTCGTAGGACAATTATTTTTATCGTACACTATTATGCTTCTCTTGTACGATGTTTGATCTCCATTTCCCTCGACCCAGACGGCACCAACTTGAGATGCGGTTGGCTTATTATGTGTTCTTTGATCAAGATCCCTAACGGATGCATTTAGTGTTATTCGATAATTATCGAGCGTCGGTATGTCTCTCAGCATCCTAAATGTTTGTGCATATGGATTATTTGATAGAACACCCATTAGTATCTGAACGGTGCTCCTATCAAGATTTGGTGTTCTATCCATCCGTTGATCTAACTCTGTATCGGTATCATAAAAGTAAAGCTGCAAGTATTTTGGTTCATTTTGAGGAACCAATTGATCTAAGAAATGATAAATCTGGCCGTGAGCACGAAATGTGTACACACCATCTCTCATGTTGGCCAAATTTTTATCTACCCTCGCTCCCAACGATGTGAAGGAAAAATGAGAATTATAACATCGTATGAAATGTCGGAAAGACACACCATCAGGCTCTTCAGTTGTAAATAGACGATACAACTCATCAGGAACTTCATTCGGGGCGAGTGATATCTTACCATTCATGCAACAAAAGGTAGGAAATTCGTACTGAAATCGCTTAGCTTTACAAAACTTGCAATCTCGTTGCTTCTGCAGAATGTCGGGTGAGGGAGGCAAGCCATGATATACAAAATCAAATGGGTCATTATTTTCGCTTTCATTTCTGGTAGATGCTAGTGTCATTGTTGGGTTTAAGCTAGTTTCCCCATCTTCAAATAAACCTACAATAACAATAACGCTTATATTATCCTTATATAACTTATGTGGTTCTATGGAGATAGATGATAAATTTTTAGGATTTGTAAAAAAGTTAATTTTATTACCGTCAATCTCCGCCCATGACTCTTCTGATGGAAAGATGATGACATCGTCACTTTCATCTAAATCTTCAATTTCATCTGTTAAAGTAAAGGACAAAAAACATGATTTGTGTAATAAAAATAAACATTACTCATTGTTATGATGCTATAAATAAAATCATAACAAAAGAAAACATTTACCTTCATTAGTTATCTGAGTTTGACTTTCTTTATCAAGCACTGTACTCTTCTTTCTCTGATGTATTTCATTGATAGATGCATTTCCACCCTCGATATGAGATGATCCGTTTTCAATTGAAGTGTTATTGCATGTGTAGAGTTCATCTGCTGCCATGCTACTGGTCAACCCATAAATTCGCTTGTTATTGTACTCTCGCATCCTCTCCTTTCGTCTCTCTTTACTTGTGTAATCCAACCTTGCATATCTTTTGTTGTCATATAAACGCTTGCGTTCCTTAGAAGAGCTAGATGCCATTCTCTTCTCAATTATGACTGTCCAATGATATTAGAAAAATATGACATTAACTTCATAAGTGATGTATTGATTGTAAAATTCATGTATACACTATTTGAAGGCAAACTATTAATACTAATATCATTCGGATACGGCGATTCAGTAATTTTCAAAAATCTAGAAAACGATATGCCTATTATATATTATTTTTTATTATTTTACTCGTGATATTTAGAAAATAATAAAGAAGAAACATGATTAAAATAAAAAAAACAAATCAGATGAAAAAGGTAAAATGGCAAAGTTCCGAATTGGAGAAGAGTGAATTCAAGAAATAAAGCATTTGCTGCTGATGAAATAAGTAAAAGCAGAAGTATTATAATAAATAATGAATAACGCCCAGCTAAAGTCTAGCGAAAAACCATTCCGGAGCACGTATACATTGAGTCCCACAATCGATGATGATATTAATTTGAAGCGCATATATTTGAATCTCGGACGCAAGCGTCGAAGTTGCAAATGAAACCTAAATAAAGTGTTCCGAGCGTGTCCGACTAAGCGTTCCGTATCAATAATCTTGTGAATTATATCTTTTAGTGTGAAAAAAAAAATACTAACAATCCTAGTTTAAAAAAGTTTCAGTTTGATTTTAGAACCAAATTCTGAGTTTCAAGTTTTTAAAAAAATTGTTAATTTTGAAGTTCAAAGGTGTTACTTCGGATATTAAGAATAAATCTACATAAATAAATCGTTGTTTTTGTATATAGTTTTCTTTTCACCATGTGTTGTATATATATTATTGTGATGACCCGATGATGTAATGGCATTGAAAAAAAAAACAAGAATAGAAGTTCTTAATGGATCCAATTCTTTTATCAAAGAGAGTGGATCCGATATCCATCATTTGATTATGCAATCATAAATTCACAAATTGTAAATGCAAAATATATACACTTTTTAGAGAAGAATTAAGATACCTTTATATTTTCACGCTTTTAATCTTTTGCATATATAATGAAATATATTTATATGTAGATATAGTCATTAATTTGATTTATGTTGTCATTTTTATACATATACATATTTAAAGATTTATGATAATCTTGACTTTGATTTATTCGAAATCAAGACCTGAAAAAGCCATGTCCATAATTATCCACAACATTATAATTTTATTAATTTTTAAACCAATAAAATAAGATAAATTTAAAATATCATAATTTTTTATGTTCTCGACAAAATAATAGCTTTTCTATCCAACATAATAAATTCCACTAAATACTCCCAAGTAAATAGAAATTATTATTTCGAATTAAACAATTCAGATCAAACATAAATTTCGGAAAAAAATATATTTGTCACTGCCAAGTTTTCACTGCCAAGTTTTCAGAAAAAAATAAAGATAACTTGCAAAAGAAATAAATAAATAAAAATAAAGATAACTCCCAAGTTTTCACTGCCAAGTTTTCAGAAAAAAATAAATTTGTATACAATTAGAAGGACATGGCTTTTTCAGGTCTTGATTATGGACAATACATAGATGATCTGTAGTACTACAAATCTTGTTTATGGACATTGTCAAGTCTTGATTACAGGTCTTGTAAACAAATCTTGTTTATGGACCTGTAAACAAATCTTGTTTATGGACATTGTCAAGTCTTGATTATGGACAATACATAGATGATCTGTAGTACTACATGGCTTTATCTATGTACTACAAATCTTGACAATCTTGTTTATGGACATGGATGATTTGTAGTACATATTTCAGGTCTTGACTATGTACATAAATTATTTGTAGTACATAGATGATCTGTAGTACATAGATGATTTGAAAAAAATAAATTTGTATACAAGTTTTCACTGCCAAGCCTTCTGTAGTACATAGATAAAGCAAGCATAGTAAAAAAGAAGAAGCAAGCATAGGAAATATCAAAGTTGAACAATGTCTATCAGAAACCGGAATATAAAGCAGCGGATTGGTCCAAAATTTCATGTTTGGCATTTAATGTGTTACAGAGACCCATAGAAAAGGAAATTTGCATAAAAGAAACCCATAGAAACCCATAGAAAATTTCATGTTCCTTATTTAATTTCACAATACATCCATAAAAGAAACCCATAGAAAAGGAAATTAACAGAAAATAACAGAAAAAGAAATTAACAGAAAGGAAATTAACATAAAATAACATAAAATTTGCATAAATGCCTTTCAGTACACTACAATTCATACATTCACACATCCATAACAGCAACAAAACAACATTTCACAAAAGAGCTACCCAACAAAATTTCTAAATATATCGAACCTTAATTGTTTGGGTGCTGGACTTTCATAACAAAGCAAAGCAACATCAGCACTACTAATAGCTACCCAACAAAACTACAAAAATGGCAACATCAAACACAACCATAATATCAATATCCTAAACCCCAAACATCATTTGACTCCATTCTTGAATAATTAAAGAGGTAGGTTAATTCTGTGCAAATTAAATAAAGCTTTAATCAGAAATATTATTGATTTATGAAAGATAACAACATTCTAATTGTTTTTTAAACTTACAATTACCTATGTTTCAAGGCGAAGACTTCCGGCATGATTGTTTTTTAAACTTTTGGAGCTACCTAGCTATACCAGACAGGGGGTTGAACACAGAGACAGATATAAACTGTACTGGTATTTGCTGTTTTTATCATTTCAAAGACTGGACTTCCAAAATTCATAACTAATTGAAATAAAATCCAAATAATATGAAATTGATGTCCATCTTGATTGGCTTAGAATCATCTATCCATCTGTGCAATTTGTTTTGCAGTTTGGTCCCTTTAAGGGTTTCAAATGAGCAATGCGGCCAGAACAGGTCATATGCATATTTTTCAGGCCTTTTGATCTGATTTCTCATGAATTTAGTACATGAGAGGTGATTTTCATTTCGCAGATTCAAAGGTATATATATAAGAGACTCATGTGTCAAATTTAAGAATTTCCTGAGCATTATTTCTCAGTTTAAAGGCTTGTATAGCATGAGGGGCATAACTGGTAAATCTGACAGAAAATTCAGCATTTTATACTTTTAATAGATGAACTTTGACAGGCCAAAACTTTGTGTAGAAATGTCCAAATGAGGCAAAATTTGTGTCTATCTTGTGTATTTTTAAATTCTCTACATGATGGCGTATTCATTTTTGTAATTTGGATACTGTATCAGTACAGACTTGCTGATTTATCAGCAGAGGTCAAAAGGGGCATTTCAATGCATTAGGCTGTACCAGCAGCACTTATCACGCATGGTACTGCTGAGTACAAACCTAGTAGCATACAGTAGGTTACCAGAGAAGGTTACATGGGCTGGTATGGGTCTGGTTTGGTTCATAACAGGTTTTCAAGGGGTTTTATGCCACTGTGTAAGATGTAATTTTAGTTAGAATTGAAACTGCCGTGGGTCCTGGCATCCATGATGACAACCTGGTGTAGTGTACTTAAACCCCTTGAAAACCTGGTGTAGTGTAATTTTAGTCTATTCCGGCACCATATCATGGATTCTAATGGTTTTTAAACTTACAATTACCTATGTTTCAAGGCGAAGACTTCCGGCATGATTGGATCAAAAGTAACACTGGAAATATCTGTGGCTTGTAGATAATTAACTACAAATAAAGCCATATTTAACATACTTTTATACGTTACTAAGAGAGGAATATTGAAAAATGAAAGGATGACAGATATAAATGTCGTACGTGGTGTATGAAGGATTACTTTCACCCGAGTGACAATTATGATGGACTTATCATGACATGCACGAACAAGCCTCACATGGTTGGTCAAAGGTAAGCCCATCAAAACTAATGCAATCACATTGCATCTGAAAAATTAAAGAAGATGAACAAATGTAACGAATAGAAATACAAAGTTGGTGGGAAATCATCTTATATCATATAACTTTCATAAGTAACACTATAATTCTAACTCACGTCATATCTAGTAGATAAATCTCAAGGGCAGGTACACGATATCCTCCATTCGAATTAAGGTATTCCACTTTATGCCCATAACAGACTCGACCAACTACATCTAAAGGAAGGAAATAAAAATTGTAAATTGTCCATTAAAATTAAGCAAGATATTTTGGAAACACTAACAACTCCTAAATAGTAACTATATGAACAAAAAATAATTACCTATGAGATGATTGCCGTGTTGGATCCCGTAAATTGTTTCA
The DNA here is from genome assembly GCA_011114355.1 of Carex littledalei. Lineage (NCBI taxonomy): Eukaryota > Viridiplantae > Streptophyta > Magnoliopsida > Poales > Cyperaceae > Carex > Carex littledalei. Next base: position 2,426,004 of record CM022090.1, read on the forward strand.
ATGGATGACACCATGGGGTAAAGAGGGAAATCACATATGCTTTGACAAAGAGGAAGGATAGTGGTATCTTTGTCAAAAACAATTTGGAAATCTCGTTCCACAATTTTACATTTAGCAAAAGTCATATACTTTTGATATGCCGGTTCAACTTTGAAATCCTTTAGACAAATCAAATGGCCAACTCGAACCATGTTTTCTACATATGATTTCATCTCGTCCGGAACTTTGGCCAACATTTTTGCTCTCTAAAAGAACCAAATGTTAAAACAGCATATAGGTAATATATAAACTAAATAGGAAAATTTGAAAGAATAATGCGATTCTTACGTCATTATCTAGAAGGACTAAGTAAAGTCTATTATTACGGCGAGTCTTCATCATGAAATGCACGCGCACGACATTCATATCCCACCAAAAGTAATTTAGACACTCCAGTTGAGCAAATTTTTCCACCGTTAAAAAACCCATTGCTTGACTGCCATAAAGAAACTCTTAGAGGTATTTAAAAGGTCATCACTTTATGTTTATTTACAAATCTGTTGAGTGTATATATATACTCTTTGATGAAAAGGTCATCACTTAAACAGTAAAACACAAGGCAGAGATCAATATGCAGACAAAAATTTCAAAAAGTTGTGAGAAAATAGATATCTTCTATGTCATATGAATTGACTTAAAGGACCCTTGAATCAGAGATATGGAGAATTATATGAATAGTGAGAAATAGATATATAAGTGATAGACGACAATTGAAAAGCTAATATCTAATTATGAGAAAGTAAGAATCAAATACAATGCTATAATGCATTATTGTGCTAAAAGTTATAGAATGTCAATTAAGAAATACAATGCTACATGAGAAAGTAAGAATTAAATACAATGCTATAATGCATTATTGTGCTAAAAGTTATAGAAAGTCAATTAAGAAATGTCAATGCAACATGAGAAATGCAGCAGAAAATAGAAAAATCTGTCAAGTAACTTTTTTTGTTTTAACAAAAAGTAATAAATTTCCAAGTCTGATCAGTTTTTCTGTAAGAAGTATATTTTTTAAATGTAAAAATATCAGCATCAGATCAGATCCAGAGAAGAAAATGATAATAGAAAAAAATGATCTCTAAATGTGAAATCCCTAGGCTTATTCCTTTTGCAAAAGTTGCCAAAGTTGTTTATTCATTGAAGCAGCAAACATTTTTTTTTATTTAGATGTGATGCCTAAATGTCAAATTAATAAAACCAAAAAAAATACCTAAAAGGCTAGTACAAACCGACAGAAGTTTCTCTAATTGCCCATAAGCAAACTATTGAAGCAAATAAACTGTTGAAACAAATAAACTATTGTCCAATTAAATGTTAAGTGTTCGTCACGTTAGTTGTTATTCCCATTTAGGCATTTCCACAAGTACACCAAGGGTAATATCAAAATACCAAATACGCCCTTTATTCCATCTATATGAAGACCTGATAAATCTATCCAGATTTTTATATATTCGACCAAATCAACTAATATACACCATAGACCTGATATGGCGTAAGATTAATTATCAAATAATAGATATATTACCAGAAGGGAAGGGTCACTTCTGATTTGTCAACTTGCTCCACCAGGGAATCCAGAATCTAAAATATATCAATGTAAAATTGTTCATCAGGCACTTGAACTTAGATGAGAAAAAGAACTTAAATCAATTAGATAATATGAGAGTATCGGCAAAGTAAATTCAAATAAAATAAATACCAGTGATGGACAAACAGAAGTAAAAAGGGATCCCATGCCATATGTTTGGAATTTATATAAATCGATGGCTGAAATCTATCTTATAACTTAATTTTGGATCGATATGTTTGGAATAATATAAGTATCTATATCAGTTGGAATAATATAAGTTGGAATAATATAAGTAACTTAAATCCATGCCATATGTTTGGAATAATATAAGTATCTATATCAGTTGGCATTAATGTCGCAAATTAATATGTACTGAAACGCTTCAATTAATTAAATCAAACTTTAGAGTAGAGGAAAAAAAATATATGGCAACTTGTGCAGGTTCTCGTATCAGTAATTTACCCATGAGTGAGTAGCAATTCCATGCTTACACCATAAGTAGTCGCACACAGGGAGTACTAACAATGGACTGATTCAATATGTAAATAAATGAAACAGGAAACAAAGGAGTGAGTCAATATCTAAATTAGGAAGGGCAATTTGGAGATTTTGTTGAATTAATTGCAGAATTAGATGCTGTGACGGAATTGGTGCCTCAGTGGGCCTTAGACAGACATACACGACAGTTATCAAGGTGATGCTTGGATAGCAGAATTGAAGGAGAAGATCAGCAAATCTGACAGTGCCAACAATGACAGCAAACTCACATTACATCAAGAGGTGGTGAGATACAAAAGAATAATTTGCGTTGGAAGCAATGGCGATTGGAGAAACGAAATTCTAAAGGAAATGCACGATTCAGCATTCTTCTAGGCACTGTGTTGTAAAGACATGCTTTTCGAACTCTAGTAGCTCATGATCTGGTCTCAGTAGGTTCCGGGCAAACCGTAGTCATGGGGGTCCTTCCAGTATCCAAGGCACTCTCTCCAGTCCTCTCATGTGAAAGAACACCTGAACAAGTGCCTTGTTTCCTATCAACTCAACAGAAAAGAAAAGAAAAAAGAAAGAAAGAGAGAGGATAGAAGAGGCAGCAAAGAGATAACATATATGTATAATTATATTTTTGTTATGAAAGCAATAAGTATAGCAATATAGTATACAAATTAATTATATTTAGAGAATCCTTGAAAGAAGTTTATTTACCAGCTATGAAAGTTGTTCTATGTATGAAGCTATATTTTTATCCCTTCTCATCTCCTTATTTCAAAACAGTAAAAAAAAGAACAAATAAAAGAAAGAAAAGAGAATTTAAAAGGGTGTTTTAAGAATGCTTCGACAGTGATCAATTGGTTAACATAATAAAAGAACGGAAAATGGACAAGCTTAAAGGAAAATCATGCATTTTATTGATTTAACATGCTATAGCCCTTAAGGGCTTACATTGTCTTTACACTATACCTTTCTTCCTTCTTACAAAATGAGCACAATCTTTTGTTTTCGATTTCAAAGTGGCTAACCTAACAGTACCAGTATACTGGTATTCTGGTATTGAGGAAAGGGGAAGAGAACTAAGCTTTTGTTTTAAATATCTCAAATCCCAATTATCTCTTAATCTCTCCATCTGTGGTATACTACTACTAATATTGTCTGTCGAACTTTAAAAAGGAAAAAGAAGTATAATTGAGACTGCCGATGGAAAACGGAAAAAGAAGTATAAGCAGGTCTATAGTTATTTCCTGGTTTAAGATATTCTGTAATATGATTTCTTTTTGAGGAAAGGTTGATTTGGTCCATTATTTTTGTCTAATACTGAGATTAAGTCTGTTCCTTTTAGTTTAGAAGAGTTTTACTTTTAAAGTATTTTCTTGATCGTATCGAACCAACTTTGTCGTTTCTAAATACTGATAGCTCCAATTTGGCATTAAACCAAGTGCAAAATAATCAATTTAATGAGGGTTTTGTAAAAAATATGTCTTCAAGTTAACCCTGACATTGAAGGTCTCTTTTTGTCACAGGTGTTCAGTGACAACATGGGTAAGAAGTCTGAGCCAACTATAACAAAGTGTAAGGAAAATGAGAACTGGACACGGGTCACATTTAAGCCCGACTTGGCAAAGTTTAAGATGGACCATCTTGAAGAAGATGTGGTGGCGCTCATGAAGAAGCGTGTGGTTGATTTGGCTGGTACCCTTGGCAAGTCAGTCAAGGTTGAGCTGAATGGTCAGAGAGTCCCAATCAAGAGTTTTGCTGATTATGTCAATTTGTACCTTGAATCAGCTTCTAAGTCTCGGCCAGAGCCTCTTCCAAGGTACCTTTTGTCCCAACTAAATGCATCTGCATTTAACTTCTATTACGCTGGCAAACCCTTTAATTGACTTGTTGAACAATTGTGTTTGGTTGTACAATTGAAGGGTTTTGTCAAAGTAAAGGTCAGTGACACAAAATTTAGGCCTAAATTTGTTAGTAGTAATTTAGTGTACAATCAAATCTTGACTTAATTGAGAATTCATTGTGGATTAAATTAACATTATTCTGGATAATATTTCTGGTGACATTAAGTTTATATTTTAACTTGCAGATTTACTGAGAGAGTTAACGATAGGTGGGAGATTGCAGTCAGCTTAAGTGATGGCCAGTTCCAGCAGGTATCTCTCTCTCTCTCTGTGTCTCTTCCTCTCCCCCTCGTCTTTATTTTTGTTGGTTTTACTTAACAAACTATACCATTATAATCCCTGTAGGTTAGTTTTGCAAATGGCATAGCAACAATAAAGGGTGGGACTCATGTAGACTATGTCACCAATCAAATAGCGAACCATGTGATGGCAAATAAAGTTCAGACTAATTCTTGTTTATTCAAGTAGGGGTATCAAATATTTATTCTTGTTTGATCTAAACAGATGCTAAAGTTCAGACTAATTCAAAAGCAATTGGCAAATAAATATGAAGAAGAAATGAAGGGAGTCAATAGAAACAACAAGGGACCGAAGAAAATTTTCTTTTGATCAATTGCAATAAAACATCTATAAAAATACCTTCGCGTATTGCTGCCTGCACAGATGAATGATGTTTGCTCTACATATCCAAGCGATTTTGCTAGTGAAGGAAACTAAAAGAAAAACATGTTTGACCTGAAAATAATGGATGCAATAAAAAATTATGCCACATAAGGGATGGAATACTAAAATTTTAGTGTCACATACTAATTTTACTGTCATTATTCTAAGAAAATACTGTCACATACTGTGTTTATAAGAAATTACTGTCATTATTCTAAGAAATTTATGTGACAGTCACATACTAATTTCTTACATACTATTGTGCTGGTACAAGAAAAGACCTAAAAACAGTAAGGAGATGAGAAGAGATGAGAAGAGATAAAATGCATGATTTTCCTTGTATACTGAGGTAAAACAGTAAGGAGATGAGAAGAGATGAGAAGAGATGAAAAGACCTAAATAATTCTTACTGTTTTTATCTCTTCTCAAGAAAAGACCTAAAATGCATGATTGGTTCTTACTGTTTTTGCAAAAAGGACCTTAGACTTAAAATATATTTCTGAAAATAAAGAAAGGATTTTCATTGAAATCACAAGGTTTAAGCATGGATTTGGACAGTATGCAGACATGAAAGCCACTGTCTTTGCTTTAACCTTCATTCTCATCCTTTTTACATGTAGGACCCTATTATTGGACTTATTTACATATGGACTTATTTTTAGCATAATATATGCATAGTTTGGCATAGTATATCCTCTCATGTGAAAGAACACCTGAACAAGTGCCTTGTTTCCTATCAACTCAACAGAAAAGAAAAGAAAAAAGAAAGAAAGAGAGAGGATAGAAGAAGTATAGCAATATAGTATAGCAATATAGTATATTTTTGTTTCCTCTCATATATGTATAGTTATATTTTTGTTATGAAAGCAATAAGTATAGCAATATAGTATACAAATTAATTATATTTAGAGAATCCTTGAAAGAAGTTTATTTACCAGCTATGAAAGTTGTTCTATGTATGAAGCTATATTTTTATCCCTTCTCCTCTCCTTATTTCAAAACAGTAAAGAAAGAACAAATAAAAGAAAGAAAAGAGAATTTAAAAGGGTGTTTTAAGAATGCTTCGACAGTGATCAATTGGTTAACATAATAAAAGAACGGAAAATGGACAAGCTTAAAGGAAAATCATGCATTTTATTGATTTAACATGCTATAGCCCTTAAGGGCTTACATTGTCTTTACACTATACCTTTCTTCCTTCTTACAAAATGAGCACAATCTTTTGTTTTCGATTTCAAAGTGGCTAACCTAACAGTACCAGTATACTGGTATTCTGGTATTGAGGAAAGGGGAAGAGAACTAAGCTTTTGTTTTAAATATCTCAAATCCCAATTATCTCTTAATCTCTCCATCTGTGGTATACTACTACTAATATTGTCTGTCGAACTTTGTATCCCTTTCCTCAAGATTGAACCATAATCCCAATAGTATACTACTACTCCATAATCCCAATTATCTCTTAATCTTGCAATCTTGATTAAGTACTTGTTTTTCATGTACCAGTACTTGTACTATTTGGTTAATCAATACCTAGGGATTTAAAAAAAAAAAAATTATGGTATTCTAAACAAACACTATGGAGGCATTAGGTGTGCCAAGTAACTCTTTAGATGATCTGGACAAGAAGGCAGACAAACAAACAAAGGAATTACAACTAATATGCATGATAGTTTGTACTTTGGATAGAGATGTGTGCAAGGAAGTTTAGAGATGAAGAGAAAGGCTTCTGGGATTTTTTTTTTGAAATCTTGTCAGTGGCTGACAAGTGGATGTATTAATATAAAAAAACAAAGTGTTACATTAATCAAAGTGGAACTGGCATCCCCTATCCTTTAACAGGATTGTCCTAATCATGCCAGTATCAGCCACTGGGGCTCCCATTGTCTAGAGACAACCCCTAAGAGAAAATGCACAAACAATATACAGCCACATCGAATATAGAAAAAAGAGACTACTGAATATATGAAAAACTAATGAGGGTCAACAGTAGCGCAGCCAAAGGTTCATCTCTTGAACACTTCTTGTTGCCAAAGGCTTCTGGGATTTATTGTAACAAGTGCAAGAACAATGGAATTATTTGCAATAAGAGAAGTACACAAGATGAAATGAAGGATAAGCAGATGAAGCGTTTTAGGGACCTTAGATCTTGGAATAGTTTTAATTTACCAGTATTCAGTTTTCCCATATAATATTAACTTAAAAAAAAGGAAAAATAAGCGGACCGCCCCACTGGGGGGCAGTCTGGTAAGGATAGTGGACCGCCACCCGTGGAGCGGTCAGGATATTTTTAATAAAAAAATTTCTTTGAGAACAGATTTGATAATTTTTTATTTTTTTGGAGTATTAATAAAGAAAACGGGAATAAAGATACAAACACTGAAACACCATATCTGATCCGATACATATACAACGATTCATAATTTCTCTTAAATTTAAGGAAATGATACCTATATAATCATGCATGTCCATCAGAGTTTTGTCTCCCTTTATAAAAGTTTAGAGAAGAAGTAATTGGGAATGTATTTGTTTCATTTTTTCCTTGCATTCAGAGATTACAATAGCGGCTTATTTATAGCTAAACATAGATGAAAACCCTAAATGTAATTTACAATCTTACTGCTGTAATTTATGCTAAGGTAATTCAAGTGAAATTAATCCATTGCTAAGAAACGTGATCTGCTGACAATGCTGCAGTATCCGTTTGAGAGATGACATTCTAGTGTCCATTTGAATCTGAACTGGATGAGTCCATTTGAATCTTCACACCCTTAAACATGGTTCTATCTATTTCTGCTTTCATTTAAACTTACTACAAGAATGTAATAGTATTCGCGAGGGATATTGTTGGTATACCTCGCGAATACTTCCGTCGCTAATAAAAAAAATATCTTTCTGTCTGTATATCCTCACATATAGTTATTTTTAACCCTCGCGAATATTATTCCATTCTTATATATATATTTCCATTATAATTTTGTCTTCCTTAAACAAGGGCCTTATTTATGCTTTTGTTAATTTAAAGATGCATCAAAATACTTCACAATGTACACCGAACTATATTATTTTTGGTAGATAGAAAAATCTAATAACAACATCATTTACAATTTAAATTTTCTATTTAATTATCCTCAAAGAAGTTTTCAGTTCCTATATATATACTCTTTGTTTTTTGTTTTTTTATCTGAAACTCTTTGTTATATTTAATATATTCCTCAATTATCTCTTAATCTTGCAATCTTGATTAAGTACTTGTTTTTTATGCCATAATCCCAGTATCCATCTGTGGTATACTTGAGGTTCAGATGTATCAGTTTTTGATTGAACCCAATTTGTTTTTCTTTTAGCTTCATACATAGAACAACTTCATACTTCATACAAACTACAATAAAAACTATGAAAGAATTTTAGTTTTTCTTTCAGTATACTTTGTTTTTCTTTGTTTTTCTTTACTTATTGCTAAAATTTTATGTATGAAAATGGCAAATGGCAAATAAACTTCATACTTCATACATAGAACAAATGGCAAATAAACTTCATACTTCATACATAGAACAAATGACAAATAAACTTCATACTTCATACATAGAACAAATAGCAATTTGCCATTTGCCATTTGTATGAAGTATGAAGTATGAAGTAAGAAAAACAAAGTATAGCAAAGTTCTTTACAAATTGCCATTTGCCATTTTATGTATCCCTTCCCTTCATACATATACCAAGTATCCCTTCATACATAGAATTTTAGCTTCATACATAGAACAACTTCATACTTCATACAAAGAAAAACAAAGTATAGCAATACGTCCCGCACATGGTTTCAACTTTCAAGTGTATATGTGCTAATTTTGCCTCTGAAAAGCTACTAATTAATTAATGCCTCAAATTAAGCTACAAATTCGTTGTTGTTTGAACTAAGTTTTTTGTAAACTATGGTTGAAAAGCATGCTTGCTTGATTCTTTTAAATAGGAGATCCCTTGATTTGATGATTCAAAATGTTTTGGTTTAAGACTTAATTTGTTTCAGAACTAAATTTACTTCATTTTTTTAGTCACTGCACGGTAAAATCTCTGCAATATATATTTCAAGAAACTAATTATTTTTGATAAAAAGTTTAAAATATTAGACTACAACTATTAAGTGCAATATTGTACAGACAGTAATTGATGAACCAAAATACCAAACAAAAGCATTCATGACATGTGCCCTTTACCAATGCTTCTTAATTCCTAATAATTACTGTAATTAATTATATTACTTGTCAATTGATAAACCAATCCAAAACTCTTTTAAAATGAATATGGATAAGAGTGAGTCTCTGGAAAAAGGAAGTCTAACATATAGTATACCAGTATTCAAAATCATCGCATTTGTATACATTATAATATTCAAGAAATCAATTAAACTATGCACAACAAGGACATTAAGCAAATTTAGTGCAAACATTCAAAAAAGCATTTTACCAAACAGTAAAATGAAGACAACAATTCAGCACAAAACCAAGCCCCATATCTGGTGTTCTGGTACATGCAAAATAAGCACAGCAGCAGTAAAATCTCGGTACCAGACAACCATAATGAAATCAGAAACATAATCATACCTTCATTTCCTGATTTTTTATCCATACTTCGGATGTACCATAAAAACTCAAAGAAAAACTTTGTACCATATTTACAACAGAACCCAAGGAAATATAGAAATAAATACTTTAACCAACTACAATTATAATTCTTCAAAACGTTAACAAAGAAAATACCTGGTTGAGCTTCTTTGCTAATTGCGGAACCCCAATCTCTGATTTCAGTAAAATTATAGGGGCAGCACCGGGTTTGAGTGAAGAGGCCGATTGTGCAACTGCAAATCGACAAATGAAAAAACAGATTTGCAATTTGAGAGGAGCGAATTTGATTGATATATAAAGATAGAAGAGTCGGTTCAATTTAAATTGCAAGGGCGGGATACCTGTCAAATCCATGGAGGAGAGATCGAAGAACCAATTTCGTTTGAAGTTGGAATGGCGGGACAATTGTTTTTTTTTTTCAGAGGAGAGATCGAAGCACCGGACAGCCCGCCTGGGTTTTTCTAGAGGAGAGATCGAGGAGAGATCGAACCAATTTCTGGGTTTTTCTTTTTTTTTTTCTTGCTTTCCTGACAGCCCGCCTGGGTTATTCTAGGGCTTCGTCGGAAAAAAAATGAAGTGAAGCGTCGGAAGGAGGAAGGAGGAAAACGCGTGGTCGCGTGGAGGAAAAAAAAGAAAACGCGTGGTCCTAGTGTTTTTCTTTCCGTGTGGCTTTTCATGTAGTGGATACGTCGTTAACTAAATTTACATTTCTACACACTTGACAACATGAAACATTTGTATAAAATCAAAATTATTTATTAAAGGCTCAGATTCTGAATGAATGGCTTCCGGATTTTGAATGGATGGCTCAGATTCAAGTAGAACGAATAGATGGTTGGCTCCCAATAATATTAGCGTGATATTATTAGTCCAGATTTCTACTCTAAAAGTCCAAATAACTCTTGGGTGTTATTTTTCTAGAGTCGACAGTCAAAATACTATTACAAAATTGATATTCGTTGAGAAGCGGAAGCGGTATGCACATCAGCAGATTCACCACACGCACTTCTGAATTTTTATTGGCGCGGCTAGATCTACATGTCCTCTATTATCTATCTAGCAAGAGGACCAGTACGGAGATGGCTGATCTATTTGAAGTCCTTAATTAATGTTACCCAATATAGATCAGACTAGGCAAAGGCCTCGTTGCTTCGGCAATTGCTTTTGACACATGAAAAAACATACACAGAGAGTTTACATATATAGATAGGCAAGTCATGTACAATCGATATTATAGAGTTGCATATATATATATATATATATATATATATAGAGAGAGAGAGAGAGAGAGAGATGAGCTATGGTGAGACGTGGAGTAAAACAAGTTTGTACTCCACGTCATATTTTCATTTTGAAAATCCAAGCAACCGATCCGAACCGTTCAACATTTTCTCTATATTGAAATGTGCTTGGAAACCAAATTTTACATTTTTTGGAATTTTTTTACTATTTATTAAGCCACTTTGAAAATCGCTGATCCACTGTGAACAGTAAAAAACAGTAAAATTTTCTGGACCACCGGATCAGCGATTTTCAAAGTGGCTTAATAAATAGTAAAAAAATTCAAAAAAATGTAAAATTTAGTCTCCAAGCACATTTCAATATAGAGAACATGTTGAGAGGTTCGGATCGGTTGTTTGAATTTTCAAAATGAAAATATGAGCGTGAAGTAAAAATGACCTCTTACTTCACAACTCACCATAGCCCAGCTCTATATATATATATATATATATATATATATATATATATATATATATATAATCTGGCTAATATGCTACGCGTAGCATAGAGGGCCTCCGTGCTACGACTCAATTTTTGAGTTTTCAAAATCCTAACGGTCGATCCGAACCGTTCAACATGATCTCCATATGAATATGTACTTGCAAACCAAATTTTACATTTTTTAGAATTTTTTTACTATTTATTAAGCCACTTTGAAAATTGCTGATCCAATGGTCCAGAAGATTTTACTGTTGTGTACAAATTACTGTTTTTTCAAAGTGGCTTAATAAATAGTAAAAAATTTCTAAAAAATGTAAAATTTGGTTTGCAAGTACATATTCATATGGAGATCATGTTGAACGGTTCGGATCGACCGTTAGGATTTTGAAAACTAAAAAATTGAGCCGTAGCACGAAGGCCTCTATGCTATGCATAGCACCGTAGACACTTCCTATATATATATATATATATATATATATATATATTACAAATATTGTTCAAGTATGTTTTCATGTCATTGCAACAAAAACTTTACAATCGACGGTAGTTAAGATTAGTTTAGAAGATATGTTTGGAAGAGAGAGAACCACTTTGTAAGTGTTATCCCTTTGAGACAAATCTTCCAAACATAGTGTTTTGTTGATGGATATATCAACACAAAATATGATTTACAACTGACAAAATACATGAAAGTTCTTATACAACGACTGATTTCGTTACGCCGCCTTGTCTTTTCCTTTGCTGCTTTTGGCACTGTTGAAAATGAGGTTATGTGTTAAGTTTGCTTTGCAATCTCAAATTGATATATTTACCCAAATATGATTTGCAATCTTTGTTGTGCTGTTTTAAGTCCCAATTGGAAAGGGAATGAATCAGATTTTGTCAAAACTTGTCAAATTTGGATATCCTTTTTTTTTTATTTATGGCCTCATAATAAGCTTCACAATTGAGACTTCAAACATTATTTCTAAATGTTATGATATTTACACAAACGGCGAATGCAAGTTTGACATGATTCAATCATGTTTTGTGTTATAATGTTGTTTGATATAGGTTTGAATCATTTGAAGAAACTATGCATGTATGTTGTACCAATGCAAAAACTTGCTTTCATGTAAGCTAAAAGAAGGCAGTTTGCTGCTAACATGCATAAACAATTATACCATGCATCACTATTAAACCATTACATCAATCCTTGTTATGTTTTTTTTTTTTTGAGGAAAAACCCGTAGGTACAATCCTTGTTATGTTGCATTCCCTTTAAGGCTAATCAACACTATTGTCTTCCATGAGTTATAGACCTAAACTGAACACAGCCTATATGGTGTAGAAACAAAGCTTGAAGAACCAAAAGTACAACTTGTATTAAATTGAATCAAATCTGATAAGATTGTTGATAAACCAATAAGATTCCTAAAGTGGCACAATGAGGAAAACAATTAAGTTTATTGAGAGGAAAAAAAAAGTGAACTGATGTTTTTTTTTTTTTAAGAAAATTGACAGTGGTTGTCAATCTGTGAAAAAAGTGAACTGATTCAAGTGACAAATTGCAGACCATAATAAATTTAGTGTCAAATCATCTTGTCTGATCGATAGAAAAGTAATAATGACCTGATTGTTGCACAAAAGCAATAATGACTTGACTTGAGTTATATTTATGACCAAAGATTTAAAAACGTAGGGTACGTTTGGATGCACTCTAGAATAGCTACTATTTGAAAATAGTAAATAAGAATAGCACTAACTTTGATGGTAAGAGAATAGTGCTAACTCAAAGCTATTCGGAATAGTAAAAAAGTTGTTTGAAATGCAAATTTGAAATAGAATTTGGAGGAAATAAATAAAGTAATAATTTATGTGTTACTTTTTTTTTAAATAACTCTAATCTTTAACTATTGCTTGAAACATCTTTTTATCCAATTTAATACCTCAACGTCAAGAGCAATTAAAAATAAAAAATTCATACAAGAGCAATTAAAAATATTTGAAGCATTTTTTTATCCAATACGTATAGAGCTGAAGATGGGAAAAAAAAAATCTAACAAGTAGCTAACCAAGTAGAAAGTACAAATAAAGAAAATATTTCCGTTATCATTTAAATTTGTAGCAATGTTTAAAAACAAAATCTAACCATTACAACAAAAATAGTTCAAATAAATCTGAAATAGTTAATAAGCTACAACACAATACCTAAATAACAGATAATTAAAGTACAATAAAAGTGAAATGATTAATTCATCAATAAATCCATTTCACCTATTATCCCACAAAATATTTTTTATCCTCTCCCTTACATCAGCTCCAACTTCATTATCCCGTGCAGAAAAATCTCTTTCAATTCCAGTATCACCAACATAATTGTTGGCGTCCATTTGTTGTTCGTCCAACCACGATTCGTCTGAAACATCTCGAATCATATTTTGATGATTAATGAAATTGTGCAGAACGCAACAAGCAACTACAACTCTGGCCTGTATCTTAAATTTGTACCTACGCATCCATTGACAAATCTTAAATCTAATTTTCAAAATTTCAAATGTCTTCTCCACAATGTTTCTAAGTTGCGCATGTCTGTGATTAAACAGATCCTCTGGACAGTTGTACATGCGATGACGCCCTCGATATTCATCCAAGTGGTATGGTCGACCACGGTATGGGCACATAAAGTTCCTATTATTTGCGTAACCTAGATCAACAAGATAATATCTGTCCGGGGGTACTACAAAACCCTTTTCTACTGCCTTACGCAATACCAAATTATCGTGGGCCGACCCCTCCCAACCACTCACAACAGCCACAAAATTACCGTCGAAGTCCACCGCGGCCATAACATTTTGTGAATAAAAATGCTTCCTGTTACGAAATCGTTCAGGTTCTTTGTCATCAGGATCAGCAAATGCGGGAATGTGTGTGCCATCAATTGCACCTAATGCTCCCTACAATGCAACATTAAAAAAATGACATGCGATTTTTGCAGTAAGTTTTTTAATTATGATTGGATAATTTTCCAAAATTTACCTTGAATGCCTCATGTGGAGTTCCTTCCGATACTTTTGCATGTACAGGTGCATCAGCACCTGGCAACTTAATGTAGTCCCGACGCATGCGAAGAATTTTCCGCAACACATTGTTGAAACATCGCCACACCGTTTCTGTTGAATGTTGGAAATCCTCACCCACTTTGCGGATTGTATGTGAGTGGCCAACAATTTGCAGAAACATCCCCAATTGCTCCTCGATCATAACATCTCTAGATGACACCAGACCTTTCTGCTCCAACTCATGTTTCAAAATCATGAAATTTTCTGCGCTCATTCGAAAGTTTTCGTAAGGACGCTCATGATGGCCTTCTAATATATCTCGAATGTATTCTCTACCACTCATAGGTCTATCATTTTTAACTTCCTTAATATCCATAGCACAAACTTGTGTGGCATCCCAAATCCATGAAGTTGAATTCATGACCGCTTGTGCAACAATTGTGACGATCGAATCATCCTCACTTGAAGATTCTTCTTCCGAAATATATTCCATTTCCATGATCCTACATTTTCATTGTGGACAGTCATCAAATAATTAAAAAATAATTAAACCGATTGGACAGTCATCGAATAATTAAAAAAAATATATAATGGTTTAATTTTGTCGGCATTTGATTAGTCAAAAAATATTTAAATCACACCAAATATAGTTTTGTTTGTAGATTGATATTTTTTTTATATTGGTTTTAAGTGGAATTGGATACCAGAGTTCCTATCCACAAATTTGCACAATACTTAGTTACTGCAAAAAAAGTATGTAAGAACTAGTTAACTATAGACCCATGCCAAAATAATTCCTCATCGGCACCATGACATACAGAAAGCTAAAATAAAAGGGGTCCAATCGCTATTCTGACTTTTTGTTGGGATAGCGGAACAGCCCTGTTCTGCTTGTTCTGAATAGCACCTGATGTTATTTGGTTGCCCTTGATTTAGAATAGCACTGCTACTCTAAGAATAACATTATTCTCAGATGACCCAAACATAGTCGTAGAGCACAACTGGGCCAAAAATTTAAAAGAAGCCTAAATATGAACATGATGAAATGCAAATCTGATCTGACACAACATTTGCGATCTTTGTGTTTTTTTGTGTTGTTTAAGGAAAGTGTCAATAACAGTAATGTGAAGTTTACCTTATTTTTGGTTTCTTTGATAGATGCTCGGTGAATAGTTGTCTTCTTGTGTCCTTGATATCTGTTGTTGCTATGGTGTTTGATTGAGTTTCATATCTGCAAGAATAAATTAGTAGCAGTATTGAGAACTTTATATTTTTATTTTTTGCGAATGCACAACAATAGTCTAATAATTTGTATTGAACAAAATGCAAAAAGAAAATAGAAAAAATGATTTTGTACATTTATGTGTCAAAACATATCAGTGAATAGATGTTACAATATTGTGGAAGATTGTACAAAAAAATTTATAATGTACGTGAAATGAGCTTAAAGAGTTGTTATCTATTAAGATGTAATTGTAATATGTAACAAAACTGTATAATGACCTAGAACAATATATTAAAGTTTGCTAATTGATAACAAATCATCATATTACAGTTTGCATGTTAGATAAATATCTAGGTGTGATGTTAATAGTGTCCTCTACAGAAGATTTTACATTAAATAGTATTTTTTATTAAGTATTTGCTAAAATCTAAATGAACTGTCTAAAAAATAAGAAAAAGAAAAGTACCTGCAAAGAGTTCCACGAACCACTGGCTATCGCTTATTCAGTCAAAAAACCAGTCACAAACCTCTCTGTATCAGATTGTTACAATATTCTGTAAGACATCATTTCTGTCAGTATTACAGTACCAGCAATTAAAAGTAGAGAAAAAATTATATTTAGAATTTAAGAAACAAAGAAAATGCAGTTTTGAGAACAGTAAGACAAAGGGTGTGATTTGAAAACTAAAATAACAATTATATTGATGAAAAACATAAATTTGGGTTTAAAATGCAGATTTAAGAACAGTTAGATAAAGGGCGTGATTTGAAAACTAAAATAACAATTATATTGATGAAAAACAGAAATTTTGGGTTTCAACCCCAGGCAAGGATGAAATACCAAAGCTAATATTTTTTCTTTTCATTATTGTATAAATTATAGTTAATGAACCTAATAAAGCTTCTTTCATCATTGCTGCCTCGGGAATTTCTTATATTATATAACAGCAACTTAATTAACTTGGCAAAGAATAATTACAAAAGGATGTTTATTAAATTGATCATAAAGAATTTTTTTTTGTTCGAACTCTTTCTATTTTGTATAAGATGTTGATTTATCTCCGATTTGGGTTTAGGTGTTCTGATAATGACATGTCCTCTACAGAAGACTTACATTAAATTAGCATGTTTTACTAAGTATTTCTTAAAATCTAAATGATCTGTCCAAAAAATAAGAAGAAAGAAAAGTACCTGCAAAGAGTTCCACGAACTACTGTCTATCGCTTATTCAGTCGAAAAACCAGTGACAAACCTCTCTGTGTCAGATTGTTACAATATTCTGTAAGAAATCATTTGTGTCAGTATATTACAGTACCGACAATAAGAAGTAGAGAAAAATTTATATTTAGAATTTAAGAGAAAAAGAAAAATGCAATTTTGAGAACAGTAAGATAAAGGGTGTGATTTGAAAACTAAAATAACAATTATATTGATAGAAAAACAGAAATTTCGGTTTCGAC
The DNA here is from genome assembly GCA_011114355.1 of Carex littledalei. Taxonomy (NCBI): domain Eukaryota; kingdom Viridiplantae; phylum Streptophyta; class Magnoliopsida; order Poales; family Cyperaceae; genus Carex; species Carex littledalei. The sequence goes on from CM022090.1 coordinate 2,442,736, forward strand.
CCAGAGAAGGTTGAATTACCAAAGCTAATATTTTTTCTTTTCATTATTGTATAAATTATAGTTAATGAACCTAATAAAGCTTCTTTCATCATTGCTGTCTCGAGAATTTCTTATATTATATAATAACAACTTAATTAACTTGGCCAAGAATAATTACAAAAGGATGTTCATTAAATTGATCGTAAAGAAACCTCCTTTTTTTTCTACGAACTCTTTCTAATTTGTGTGAGATGTTGATTTATCTCCAGTTTGGGTTTAGGTCTTCTGATATTGACATGATGAGTTGACATATGTCTTCAATAGCAGTATCCTTTTTTAGTTGTTTAAACCGGTGGCAAAATCTCTCGCTCATGTGAAAGGGATGGTTGAACACTTGAACTGATGAAGGGGAATGTGGAAAGTGGGAATAACAGTGTAAGAAAGGTGGATGGAGGTGATAGCAGCCCATAAAAAGGAATTTTTGCAGGGTATCGCCTTGACCTTTTTTTCATTTTCTACTTTTAGCATTGATTCAATTAAATGGACGCATCCTCGTGTCAAAAACTCAAAATTAATTGAAAGGGCTCGTTTGTTTCTTCCCAGACGATTTTCTTATATGTGCCTGCAGCGACGGTCGATTAAGGAGGAGGAAATTATAAGAAAGAAGCTAACCTTCGGAGGCCGAGTGAAAACAACTTCACAGTAAATTGTCTCGAAGTCGCGTGGAGGAGAAAAGTGAACGAAATCGCCAAAACAGTCGCCTGGAAAAGCAGGAGAAATGCACAGTAAGTCGGTACCGTTTTTTATTTTTACCTAGGGTCGCTAATTTACTGTAGTAGTACTGTAGAAGTACTGTTCATTATACAGTACTCATCTATCAAGAATTAGATTCATAGATAGATGTGACTTTAATAATGTTCACACTAGAATATAAAAATAAATTATGAGAAAGGAATTCAATTGCAACATTTGAACTATGTAAACTATCAAATTGAACTTGAAATTTTAGAATCGATTTAACACTGTCAACACAAGCTATTAATTATGAGAAGGAATCACTTACAACATTTGAAAGTTATAACATTTTACAACAATTTAGTTTTGCAACTTTTAAAGTCCAAACAGTCGATCCAAACCGTTCAACTTGTAATCTGTATTAAAATGTGCTTGAAAATCAAATTTTACATTTTTTTTGCTATTTATTAAGTTTACAAAACTGCCATTTATAGATAATTCTGGACCACTAAAAAACAACAGTTTTGTAAAATACTTATAAAGTAAAAAATTCAAAAAAAATGTAAAATTTGATCTTCAAACACATTTTAGTACAAATTACATGTTGAACGGTTTGGATCGACTGTTTGGACTTTAAAAATCGCAAAACTAAATTGTTGTAAGATGTTGTAAATTTCAAATGTTGTACGTGGATCCCTCCTCATTAATTATATATGTACCTAAATTTGGAAATAATGACAATTAAGTAAATATTAAATCATTTTCATTTATTTTATTAATTAATTAGACTATTATGACTTAATAAAAACACTATTAACACTTGGATCAAACACTATTAAGTCAACTGTAAATTTAAATTTATTTTATTGGATTTAAAGACCTAGATAAATCACTATTAAGAATTTCTAAAAGTATTATTAAGACTTGGGAAAACACCATTAAGACTTTATATGTGAGATATAAAGACTTGAGAAATTCACTATTAACATTTGTGAAAACTCAGGGGCAGAACTAGAAAATTTTGATAGGAGACTGAAAATTAAAATGCACAATATGTAGTGAGTGGGATTTGAACCATACAAATCCTCTCAACTACAAAATAGAACTTTAACCACTAGACTACAACTAAACATTTATTATTTATTGAGGAGATTGTACTATATAAAATGTAAAAAAAAAATCAATTTATTTTCTATATAAATAATTAAAATTTTAAAATCATAGAAGTGGCTTAGCCACCTTTTACTAATTAAGTCTTAGATCAACTCCTGCGAAACACACTATTAAGACTAGAAAATAACACTATTAAGATTTGAGGAAAACAATATTATTAAGACTTGGATCAAGTCTGCATGTCCGGATAACGCTAACTTTCTTGAATTTGGTAGGCGCAAACGTAATGTGAAAAACACTATTAAGATTTAGAAATAATCATATTAAGACTTGAGAAAAACATTAAGACTTGAATTAAGTCTGTATACCCGAATAGTGTTGACTAGAGTGGAAAAACCGTGCCATGTCGTGGTGTAACTAACACGCCATGACTTTGGTCTCGTGCCGTGCCGTGCCGTGACCAAAATGTCAAGGGATGGTCACGGCACGCAAATGGTCACGCCACGTGAGCCACGCCGTGCCAAAACGTGCCGTGACCAAACGTGACTCGCGTGACCATTTGATCATAATTTAGGTTAGTTTATTCAAGATTCACCATTTGATCAATATCTAATGGTCCTAACTACACGTGACTCGCGTGACCACGTGCCGTGCCATGCCGTACCAAAGTTTCAAAAGATAGTCACAGCACGCGAAAGGTCACGGCACGGGACACGCGAGTCACGACACGTAACTGACACGCGTGCCGTGCCATGCCGTTCCGTGACTGAGCCGGCTCCGTCGTGCCATTTTTCCCACTCTGGTGTTGACCATCTTGAATACAGTACATGCCAACCTTCTAGAAAATGGTCTAACCGTTCAAATCTTTTGATTGTTACAGTTGAAGGATTTGTGAGAGATTTTAGTTGGTTGACTGTTATCAGGTCCCTAAATTATAATATGTCTATCATCAGTTAATAAATAATTAATAATGATTAATATAATTAAGTGGACGAATAGTTAGGTAGACATGACACATGAGGGAGGTGGACTGAATCAGATCGCATGCCAAGCTGCACTGGGGATTACACGGTGCTGACAGTGTCAAGATTTGCGCACCTTCTTCAAGATTTGCATAATGCTCCTCTAATAGCCATCAAATGGCCCGCAACCCGCGTTATTATTTTTTATAGAATTGCAGTCCATCCCACCCAATTATTCATTTCAGATTGACCAACTATGTACAAACAAAGATTTAATATCTTCATGGTCCCTATGATCAGTTGTGTCTCATCAGTTGAAGATTATTCAATTAGAAAGCCACGCATTACTGCGCCAGTGCACCTTCCCTTCTCATTACTAGAAACTTCAAAGAAATTCAACAGCACTATGTAGACTTGATCTCTCTCGAATTACTCGAGAAAGAAAATTACATCAAGAAATACATTTTTATATGTCAAATTTGGGTTAAGCTTGCATCAAATAAAAAATAATTAAGCTCACAGCAGGGATTATAAAGCCCAAAACCTTCCTCAGAGAGTCAGAGTGAAAACAGCTGCCTTCATTCCTCTCCCCCATCTGCCTATTTCTTCCAAGCTAAAAAAATGGCTCAAATAAATCCAGTAAATGCCCCTAACTCTGAGACAGATGAGGCACCTCTGCAGAATGGGCTGAACCCCACAACTCAACCAGATTCCGACGACCAAGAATTCTTCAAGGAAATAAGGGGAGGGCTTATGATTGTAGCCATTTTAGCAGCCGGGTCGACATACCAAGCCGGCCTTAACCCGCCGGGTGGCGTTTGGCAAGATGATGATCCAGATCGTCATATCGTGGCCGGCATGCCGATACTTCATGACAGATTTTTTCACCGATACCAAGCATTCTTTTATTGCAATGCAATCTCCTTCCTCTTGTCTTTAGTGATTATTATTTTGCTGATGAATAAGAATTTCTACCGTGACAGAACAAGAGTTAAGGTTTTGGAAATTACAATGGTGCTTGATCTTTTTAGTTTCATGGCAGCTTACGCAGTTGGCAGCTGCCGCTTGGTCACATCGTCCATTTATATTTTTCTTCTGATGGGTGGAGTGTTTACATATGTTATTTCATTTGCGCGTCACTACTCTTTGCTACAGCACATTGCCGAGATGATGCCCTGCTCAAGGCCGCGCACGCCAAATCCTGAGCAGCATCGAGAATTAGAACAGGTGTAAGCACTTAGAAGGGAATTCAAAGCTTTTCAGCTTATAAATGGAATTCATGTAGGTGGTGTACAATTGTACTTGGTTTGGGTTGTTGAAATTAATGTTTTAGTTTGAGAAATAGTAAAATAATTAAATGGGTCAATTAATCAAATGTTTAGATGAATGTATTTGAAATTTCTAGATAGATTAATTGTTTATGTTTTCAAGGGTTATGTTGGAGAGTGCAATTCATGCACTTGGTATTTGTGTTGTGTTTAATTATACTTATGTTTTTGAGTTTGTAAAATGTCACCATATGACCTATAGATAGGAGGTATGTCATTTGTAAGAGTATCTCAATATAATAGAAAAAATTTCTGCATAAGAGTTCTTCTCCTTTCTCATTCTCTCTTCCACTAAAATACTAAATAAAATAACATAGGCCTTGAATAGGCCAATATGGATTTCTTTTGGATTTGAGAGTTATATTTAGTGTTGCCGCCTTTTTGTTTGTTTTGCTGGTAAAAGTCACGCGGTGTATATATGCTTATAATTTTATTTGTGAATCAATTTGGAATATTCCATCAAGAAATCGGTGAGATATATGCTTATAATTTCTTTTGAAAGAGATGCTCATAATTGCTAAAAGATATATTTTACCGATTCAATTAAATCTTTAGACTATTGTTAGTTTTACAATACGGAAAACGCAATTAACTTTTATATTCATAAAGGTTGTATTGTGCTATACCATATATGCAAGCAGCGCCTGCTTCACATCAATTTCTAAGTTATAGCCAATTCTTCAGTTGATTTAACCATGCACTTTTTAAACAAGAGGAGGGATCTAGTTACCACAATTTTTAGTTACCACAACTATTTTCTACATTTTCAAATTCCAAATCATCGATCCAAACCGTTCAACATGATCTCCACAATAAAATGTGCTTCCAGATCAAATTTTACATTTTTTTGAATTTTTTTACTATTTATTAAGTATTTTACAAAAACTAGTCAAATTTCAGACCATTGATTTTGTACCAATCTTAATAAATAGTAAAAAAATTCAAAAAAATGTAAAATTTGATCTGGAAGCACATTTTATTGTAGAGATCATGTTGAACGGTTTGGATCAACGATTTGAAATTTGAAAATGTAGAAAATGATTGTGGTAACTTTGTTGTAACTCAAAATTGTGATAACTAGATCCCTTCTCTTTAAACAATTAGCATATATATATGCTTCAGCTGCAATATATGATAACTTCATGACTATGACGAGGACATAATTAATAATACTAACAATAGCAGTTAGATACCTTTGGTCTCTATTGGATAGTGTGAACTGCGGACTTAGCGAGTGTTGACTTTGAAAAGTCAACATAAAAGGCCAGTTTCTTGGCTCTTGAAAATATATAAATAATATTAAATATGTTGTGTTTCTATGTTTAATTAGAGCAGAATTGTCTCTTCTAACAAATGAGTGTATCTAAAAACATTATTTTTTTCTTAAAATACAGCTACATTATGTTGGAGTGTGTTAATATTGTTTTGTTTAATCAGTCATCAGAGAAGGAACTTTCTAGAAGCAACTAATGTGGGTTTCCCGGAAGGATAGCAGTAGGAAACTCTTTTTTCTGACTTGCCAAGACCTCAAAAAGAAAACACAGGAAAAAAGACAAAAAATGAAAAACATTGGAGACTTGGGACTCTGAATTTCCAATGAAGCTTCCTGCCACATGCCAATAGTAGACTGACTGCTGGTATATTCTTGCACATTTTCACCAGGATTCAGATATTGTTTGATCCAGTTAGAAATCCTGTCCCGTGAACATGCACGCCAGATTGCTCTCTCTGTTTTTTTTTTGGGTAAATGATCGCTCACTTATTAGTAAATCAGTAGTATTGTATACTGTTATCAAAATGCATCATATATATCCAGAATCCCTGGGCCCATAATTGTTGGGCTGTAATAAGACTTAATCTTAAGATGAAGGCCTTCAATATTTTTTATTACCGTACAAAATATCCAGCTATGGAGGAATTCAGATCCTCCCCGGTAAGAATCTTTTACCGTTATTGGATCTGGACCGTTGTTTTTAACTTTGCAGGAATCTCAAAGCCCAATAATACTGCCCCTGCGCTAGCCCGAATCCCAAAGCGGCTGAGAATTAATCTCAAACTGTAAAGTGAAGGGAATCTTTTACAATATTAGACAGAATACTTGTCCAGCTATAGAGGCATAGAGCAACACTGAGTTTGTGACCCGACCAGTGACGACCACTACTAGCCGTACTTGCTTTACCTCTGGTACCAGCTCCCAAGACCTACCATTGACCGAATTCGGATCTAGTGAAGTAACCTAATTTTTTGATTTTGGATCAAGACTGTCTGATTCGAATCTGCGAAAATTCATTCCCGAAGTGAGCGCACACATTCCGACGACGAATTAGAATCCTGAGACAATCTTGAGCGACAAATTCAAATCGGATGGTCTCGATCCAAAACTCAAAGATTGAGTTACTTTAGGGGATCCGGACCCCCATTGACCGGTGAGTTTGAATTTGACTCGTTCTTGAGTCACAAATTAAAATGACATGGCGATGGTGTAGTTCCTTTGATAAAAAAAAATTGATATGATTAGGGATGGCAGAAAAGCCTATCAGCCCGTCAATCCGGCTATGCCTGCCTTGCCCAGTCCATTACCAGGTCGGTCCAACACTGTAACAGGCCAGGTAAGGTCGGGCCTAAAGACGGGTCAGGCCAGGCCTCGGCTTAAGCCGAAGCCCACAGGCAGCCCATTGGGCCTATATTTTAATACAAATAGAATTTTGAGTACATGATTTTTGAATTTTTTTAATATTTATTAAGTATTTTACAAAACTATTGTTTTTAGTGGTCCAGAAATATCTATAAACAGCAGTTTTTAAACTTAATAAATAGCAAAAAAAAATGTAAAATTTGATTTTCAAGCACATTTTAATACAAATTACAAGTTGAACGGTTTGGATCAACTGTTTGGACATTAAAAATCATAAAACTAAATTGTTATAAGATGTTATAAATTTCAAATGTTGTACGTGGCCCTCCTCATTAATTATATATGTACCTAAATTTGGAAATAATGACAATTAAGTAAATATTAAATCATTTCATTTATTTTATTAATTAATTAGACTATTATGACTCAATAAAAACTACTATTAACACTTGGATCAAACACTATTAAGTCAACTGTAAATTTAAATTTATTTTACTGGATTTAAAGACCTAGATAAATCACTATTAAGAATTTCTAAAAGTATTATTAAGACTTGGGAAAACACTATTAAGACTTTACATGTGAGATATAAAGACTTGAGAAATTCACTATTAATATTTGTGAAAATCTTTTGTAAAATTCAATATAAAATTTTATATTGAATTTAGATGGATAAATAATTATAAATTTTAGAGGGATTTAAAAGCGACGCATTACTGCGCCAGTGCGCCTTCCCATCTCATTACTAGAAACTTCAAAGAAAATTCAACAGCTCCATGTAGACTTGATCTCTCTCGAATTACTCGAGAAAGAAAATTACATCAAGAAATACATTTTTATATGTCAAATTTGGGTTAAGCTTGCATCAAATAAAAAATAATTAAGCTCACAGCAGGGATTATAAAGCCCAAAACCTTCCTCAGAGAGTCAGAGTGAAAACAGCTGCCTTCATTCCTCTCCCCCATCTGCCTATTTCTTCCAAGCTAAAAAAATGGCTCAAATAAATCCAGTAAATACCCCTAACTCTGAGACAGATGAGGCACCTCTGCAGAATGGACTGAACCCCACAACTCCACGAGATTCCGACGACGAAGATTTCTTCAAGGAAATAAGGGGAGGGCTTATGATTGTGGCCATTTTAGCAGCCGGGTCGACATACCAAGCGGGCCTTAACCCGCCCGGTGGCGTTTGGCAAGATGACGATCCAAACCGTCATATAGTGGCAGGCATGTCCATACTTCATGACAGATATTTCCGCCGATACCAAGCATTCTTTTATTGCAACGCAATCTCTTTCCTCTCGTCTCTAGTGATTATTATTTTGCTGATGAACAAGAATTTCTACTGTGACAGAAAAAGTGTTAAGGTTTTGGAGTTTACAATGGTGCTTGATCTGTTTAGTTTCATGGCAGCTTACGCAGCCGGCAGCTGCCGCTTGGTCACATCTTCCATTTATATTTTCTCCTGATGGGTGGAGTGTTTATATATGTTATTTCGGTTGCGTATCACTACTCTTTGCTACAGCAAATTGCCGAGATGATGCCCTGCTCAAGGCCGCGCACGCCAAATCCTGAGCAGCATCGAGAACTAGAGCAGGTGTAAGCACTTAGAAGGGAATTCAAAGCTTTTCAGCTTATAAATGGAATTCATGTAGGTGGTGTACAATTGTACTTGGTTTGGGTTTCTTTTGGATTTGAGAGTTATATTTAGTGTTGCGCCCTTTTTGTTTGTTTTGCTGGTAAAAGTCATGCAGTGTATATATGCTTATAATTTTATTTGTGAATCAATTTGGAATATTCCATCAAGAAATCGGTGAGATATATGCTTATAATTTCTTTTGAAAGAGATGCTCATAATTGCTAAAAGATATATTTTACCGATTCAATTAAATCTTTAGACTATTGTTAGTTTTACAATACGGAAAGTGCAATTAACTTTTATATTCATAATTAAAGGTTGTATTGTGCTATACCATATATGCAAGCAGCGCCTGCTTCACTAGGGCTGCACAAAAAATTCGTAGTTCGTAATTCGATTCGAGTTTGATTCGAAAAAGTTCGTAAAAAAATCGATTCGAAATTGAGTTCGTTCAAAATTAATTCAAACCAAACTTAGTTCGAAATTAATTCAAACAAAACTCAAACTGGACCTAGTTTGTTCGAAATAGGTTCGTAAACCAAACTTAGTTCGAAATTAACTCAAACGGAAACCGTTAATTTCCGTTGATAATGAACTTTAATGTTTTATTTAGGATAATATTTGGGTTTGTAATAATTTTAAGACTTTGGTGATTGTTCTGTACTTCTATTGATATTTAAATTGTACTTTGAATACTTTGGATATTTGAAAACTTTGGTGATGTTGCTCCTTTTGGCTATTTGGAAAACTTTGGATTTTGTGATTGTATTGAACTTTGATTGATTGTACGAAACTTTGGTGTTTGATATAAATTTTGGTATTTGTAATGAACTTTGATATAAACTTTGGTGTACTGTGTAATTATAATTCAGAATACCTGAGTTTTTATTGAAGTGCTGTAATTTCGAACTATGGCCCAGCCATAAGTCATAACTTGTAAGTCGTAACAAAGTTCGTAAAAGTTCGAAATTGAGTTCGTAAAAAATTCGATTCGAAATTGAGTTCGTTCAAAATTGAGTTCGTTCGAAATTAATTCAAACCAAACTCAAACTGGAGGTAAGTTCGATTCAGTTCGGTTCGTTTGCAGCCCTATGCTTCACATCAATTTTTAAGTTATAGTCAATTCTCCAGTTGATTTAACCATGCACTTTTTAAACAATTAGCATATATATGCTTCAGCTGCAATATATGATAACTTCATGACTATGACGACGACATAATTAATAATACTAACAATAACAGTTAGAATGTTAGATACCTTTGGTCTCTATTGGATAGTGTGAACTGCGGACTTAGCGTGTGTTGACTTTGAAAAGTCAACATAAAAGGAACTTTCTAGAAAATATATAAATAATATTAAATATGTTGTGTTTCTATTTTTAATTAGAGCAGGGTTGTCTCTTCTAACAAATGAGTGTATCTAAAAACATTTTTTTTTCTTAAAATACAGCTACATTATGTTGGAGTGTGTTAATATTGTTTTGTTTAATCATTCATCAGAGAAGGAACTTTCTGGAAGCAACTAATGTGGGTTTCCCGGAAGGATAGCAGTAGGAAACTCTGTTTCTGACTTGCCAAGACCTCAAAAAGAAAACACAGGAAAAAAGACAAAAAGAAAAACATTGGAGACTTGGGAGCACTGAATTTCAACAATGAAGCTTCCTGCCACATTCCATTAGTAGACTGACTGCTGGTATATTCTTGCAAATTTCACCAGGATTCAGATATTGTTTGATCCAGTTAGAAATCCTGTCCCGTGAACCTTCACGCCAGATCGCTCACTTATTAGTAAATCAGTAGTATTTGTATACTGTTATCAAAATGCATCATATATATCCAGAATCCCTGGGCCCATAATTGTTGGGCTGTAATAAGACTTAATCTTAAGATGAAGGCCTTCAATATTTTTATTACCGTACAAAATATTCAGCTATAGAGGAATTCAGATCCTCTCCGGTACTGTAATAGAGAATCTTTTACAGTTATTGAATCTGGACCGTTGTTTTTAACTTGGCACGAAATCTCAAAGCCCAATAATACTGCCCCTGCGCTAACCCAAATTTCAAAGCGGCTGGGAATTAATCTCAAACTGTAAAGTGATGGAAATCTTTTACAATATTGGAGATAATGTTGTCCAGCTATAGAGGCATAGAGCAACAGTGAGCTTGTGACCTGACCAGTGACTAGTGAATTGAAAAGGGTCCGGGTCGGGTCGGTCCGGTCCCAATCCGTCCGGTCCACGGGTTGACCCGGGCACGGGTTAGCCCGGGTCAACGGGTTCAGTCGGGTAGGGGTACCTGGATTTTATTTGAGTCGGCCAACCCTTACCCGGCGAGTTAGGTCGGGGCGGGTCGGGTCGGGTCGGCGGTCCGGTCCGATCCGAGCTGGTTCGGTTTTTTTTTTTTTTTTGTTTGGAGTTTTCGGGGCTGTTTTTTTTATTTGAACTCAATATATTTTTGTTATAACAAAACCAAATTATTTAAAACCGAATTATATTTTGTTCTACATATTAAAATTAACAATATTCAAAATAAATCCGAAATTATCTAACCTATTTAAATATAAATCTAAATTCAATATAAATTAAATGTAAATCCAAATTAAATATAATTTAAATCTAAATCTAAATTAAATCTAAATTAAAGTAAATATAAATTAAATCTAAATCTAAATTAACTCCAAATTAAATTAATTTATTTAGCGTTAATTAAATTGAAATTATCTAAATTTCAAGTTTCTAACCTATTGGCTATTTGCCAAATGCCAACAGAGGCAAACCAGCGGCAACAGAGGACAAAAAAAAAAATCCGAATTAAATCAAAAAATTTCGAATTTGGCCGGGTTGGCTCGGGTCCCGCAGGGTTTTCGACGGGTTCGGATCGGGTTTGGGGGGTTTGGTTGGGTTAGGTCGGGTTCAGTTGGGTTCGGCCGGGTTAGACCCAGATCCCGGGATTTGAGTCGGGTTCGGATAGGCGGGTTCAAACGTGTAGGGTATGCTCGGATTTCGCCCAGAAAATTGCATCCGACCCGTTCTAAACCCGGCCCAACCCTTTAGGACGGTCCGGTCCGGATTAAGGGTCGGGTACGGGTACGGGTACGGGTCGGTCCAGGTTCGGTTTGCGGGTTTCCTCGGTCCGGGTCGACCCGCCCGGATAAAATCAATACACTACCAGTGACGACCACTACTAACCGTACCTGCTTTACCTCTGGTACCAGCTCCCAAGACCTACCATTGACCGGTGAGTTTGAATTTGACTCGTTCTTGAGTCACAAATTAAAATGACATGGCGCTGGCGTAGTTCCTTTGATAAAAAAAAAATTGATATGATATGGTATGTTAAAATCATTAACTGTCATCATTTTGACTATTGGGACCCAGAAATTAACAGCGATGTCTAATTAAATTTATTGTCATATTTCTATAAAATAGCAACACGTTCATTGCTTTTAATTATTATTTGTGTGAACTCATTCAAATTGAATAACACATAGAATCCTACTAATTAATTTATGGAATCAAATCCTCTGCCCACCGGTGGGCAGGTTCCTGCCACCCTTATTGAAAATTAACCAATCTCCATGTGCCACTTGTTATAAACTCTTAATGAAAGTTTTCACAATAATTAGTTACTGAGTCCATCATTAATATTTGTAGATTAACTTAGTAACTTTTCTAAAAACAGAAACATTAACTCGCATAATAAACAAAAATGGAAAAACAATTCAGTTTGTCTTTTATGAAATAATTAATAATACCACAAGTTATCTAGAGGATAAATATTATAATTAATATAAATAAAAAAATTATAGAAAAAAATACCACAAGATATTCTTTTATGAAAAAAGTAAAGTTATTTATAGGAGAATTTCAATATCATAAATTTTATGTACAATTTGAGTTATAGATGTTCAAATATAAACAAAAAAAGTAAAATTTGGACGTATTTTAATTTCTCTTAAATCAAGATTTAAGATTGATGTTCAAATACAGAGAAGTGTTTTCGAAAAAGATTCTCATGTTACAAAATTTTGTGCCATAAAATTGTCAATTTTGAGGTTCTAAAGCAATGAAGGCTCTCAAACGATTCAAGAGAAATAACAATAATATGTCTAGATTTAACTTTTTTTCATTTATATTTGAAAATTTATAAATCAAATTCCACATATATATAATAAAATTTGTGGTATTGTGGCTCTTCTGTAAATAACTTGTTCATAAAAAGAATATCTTGTATTATTAATTATTTTATAAAAGACAAACCGGATTGTTTTTCTTTTATTTTCTTCATTATGCAAGTCAATCTTTCTATGCATAGAAAAATTACTAAGTTAATTTACAAATATTTAATAAACAAATTTAGTAATTAATTATAGCTAGAGAGTCTAAGATACGTGACTTATATATGTTGGTTAATTTCCAAGAATAGCATGAAAATCCTGCCCACCGAGGGCAGAGGATTTGATTCCTCAATTTATTTCTCAACATATTTCCTACGGGTGGTCCGCAGTGAGGCATTGATTTGTTGGCACAAAAAATATAATTATAGCATTGACATCTCGAGGCACCTCAAATCTGTTCTTAGTCGGACCAAAATAAATGGGTTGGTCACTTGGTTGCGCTTATTATAGTTGCGTAACGAACAATTTAGTACAGTTGTATTCTGCGTAGGGCTGTAAACGGATATGGACAGATATTCGCTCCGAATTTAGATTTAAACGGATACGGATCGGGATATCCGTTCCGAATTTGGATTGTCCGAAGTCCGGATATCCGCTCCGAATTTGGATTTAAACGGATACGGATCGGGATAATTATCAATTACCCACAGAACGGATTCGGATAGTAAACCCTAAACGGAGCGGATATCCGGATCATCCGAAATCCAATAATTTTTTTTGGACCCACTAATTAAAAGAAATTATTTTGCCTTCAAGGAAATTTGAACTCATGTCATGTGAGGCGAGAGCCTAATCAATCAAGCTACAAACCACTACACCAAACTATCTTTTGTTACTACTTCTTTATTTTGTTTATATATTATATCATTGGAATGAAATATCTTATATCTCCCATATTTCCAACATCAATATCTCCATCAACTTACAATTATTCATTTATTTTCATATTTAAATTTTATTAATTTTTAATTATATCTTAAAGTTCATATAACTCAATTATCTGACAATTATTCAATTTGTATCTATATTCGAATCTGTATTCGTAGATTATCCGCTTCGTATCCCCATCAATTTAAGGTGAATTTGGTTTTACATTTTGACATCCGTTTACTATCCGTGTCCGTATTCGTATCCGCTTTTTAAAATATGAATATGGATATGGTTTTACCACTATCCGCTCCGTTTTCATCCCAAATTCTGCGAGACCAAATTGGTTGCGCAGATTATAGTTACGAATCTGGTAATTTTCGAAATTCTCAAAAAATTAACTATTCGGTTTGAAATCTTTTCTTTTCAAAAATAGTAAAAAAATTGGTTTGAAATCTTCGCCACTTGTGTTGATTTTTCAAATACATCATTTATGCAGAAGTTACTCGAATAAAGCAGTGTAATTAAAATGAAATTCTACAGAAGGGCATAGCCGCATAGGATCGAATGCTCCTTGGACCCTGTTCGGCAGCTATATGGGAAATGGGTTTTGGACTTTTGGTGGATTTGTTTATCCATTGGGATGATATATACAACAGCTGTTCGGAAACCATATTTTTTTCTAATTTTTAGTCCATTTTAAATTGGTTGAAATAAAAACATTGATCCAGAGATAATTTTTTTTTTTCCAACTTACTCTCTCAGTCTCTCTCCCCATCAGCCTTTTTCTTTACCACGTGGGCCATCTCACTCTCTCTTGTTGATCACGCTAATTGGTCGAAAGTCCTCGACTAGTTGTGGTGTGTCTTTTTTTGGAATGAGAATGATATTGGCTAGGTTAATGGGTGATATGTCAATTTGGTTATTGAAAAAACCCCATACTATGTTGCATATTTGGCTACTCAAAGTCGGCCAATAGGTCTTTAGAAATTCGTTCGGGATGCCATCCGGACCCGATGCCTTATTATTAGCCAATCCCCGAACCGCTGTTTCAATTTCACTTTGTAATACCGGTGCAGCTAGGTGTGTGAGGGTCGGGTTTGTGGGGTAGAGAGCTGCCGGGTCGAAGTCCTTTACCGGCACTGTCTCTCCCAAAGTCCGCCGCATGTGCTGGAAGAAAATGGTTTGAATCCGTGTCTGGTCAGTGACCACCTGGCCTTCACTGTGTATTGCCAAAATAGCATTTCTTCGCAATCTAGCAGATGCAAATACATGGAAGTAACGAGTATTTCGATCCCCTTGTGATAGCCACTTACATCTAGCCCTTTGTCTCCACTTTTGCTCGATATTATTAGCCAACTCGAATGCCCTTTCCTTAATTCTTGCCCTTAGCCGGAATTCATGTGTCGCCAGCTGCCTTTTTTCTTCTATCAAGTGAAAGAACAAAGGCTCTCGTCTCCAAGATAATGGCAAACAGACTGGCCAATTCAATGAAGGATCTCGTCTCCCCTTATCAGACTGCTTTTATTAAGGGTAGGCAAATAACCGACAACTTCGTCGCCACCCGAGAGATCTTGCAACACATATCGGTTTCGAAGAAGAAAGCGGTGTTTCTCAAACTAGACTTTGCAAAGGCTTTCGATTCCCTCGAATGGGATTTTCTTTATAAGGTAATGGAAGCAAGAGGCTTTCCAACAACATGGATACAGTGGGTCAGAGCCCTACTAGGTACGGCTCAATCTCGAGTTCTCATTAATGGCGACCACACAAATTTTTTCTTACACAAAAGGGGGTTGCGACAGGGTGACCCCCTATCGCCAATGCTCTTCAACTTGGCGGCCGATGTGTTCCAACAGATGGTCAAAGCAATGAATCAGGTTGTGAAACGGAAGTTATTGTTATAATCCGTAAAAATTTATTTAGTTAATTAGTTAGTAATTGAGATTTACGACTAATTAAAACTTAAATTAAGTTAATTAGGTTAAACAAATAATTAGATTAAATGTTTACATGATTGATTATGTAAATCAATTTAGCAAATTAGGAATTTTAGTTTAGAGATTTAAAACTTAGGTTAGATAATAAATTAAACGAAGGGATTAAATGATTAACCAAATGAATTGTTCTATATATTTGACTAGTAAATCGGATTATTAAAGTAGAGATGTTTATATCTAAAAATACCAACTTCAACGAGTTTTGAAAGTAATTAAATAATATAATTAATTAAGTTAAATGGATTGTGTTGATTTATACGTTAAACCGATTAAAAATTTATTAAAATTTACGAACTTTAGTTAAGTTGGTGTAATTATGAATTTCGAATTTAAAACTGATCGTATTTAAAGACCATTTTAGTTAATGATTAAATAAATTATGAATAAACTTAGAGCTTGGTTCTAATTTCAAAAATGCGAATTTCGTTGTCTCTCGGAATTATATTTGGATTGATCTAAGAGATCACTAAATCAACCACATTGATTTTATGATTTCTTTCAACCCTCCATATTAACTTCTGCACGAATCTTGAAGTTACCAGATCTATATTTAAAATAGGGGTATTAATAAAATTGGAAGTTGGTTTCGGGTCCGCCCATTTTCTTCTCTGATTACGCAGCCTCTTCTCCCTTCGCGCAAGGCAGAGAGAGGGGTGCCCCTTCCCCTCTTGGTTCGCTGAAACCCTAGGCCCACCCGACCTTCCTGCCGCTGAAATGCGGGCTCCCCTCCGTCGCTCTCGCTCTCTCCATTTCTTCCTCCTGGAGAAGAGAGGAACCCCAAACTTTTCCCTCACTTTTACTTCGGTGAGAAGCCATGCCCGCTCTCTCTCCTCTTTGAATGTCGCTGTCGCTTCGTTGCCAGTACTTCGGTACTTTGGGCGACTTTGTCGACCCCTGTCAGACACCTACTCTGAGACCCGTTGCTGTCCCGTCGGACCCGTCTGATTCGCCTATTAGAAGGCTATGCTCTCAATTGAACGGGTTTTTGCTCTCTCCCTCTCTCTATTTTCTCATAAGCTGAGATTTTTGCCTCTCTCTCTCTCTATTTTCGCCTTTCCCTCTGTTGCATGCAAAACCCCGATCCCTAGTTGTGACTGTGCTGATTTTGGGATTTCGGTTCCTTGGTGCTTTTCTCTGGTTGCTGGCTGAGCCTTGAGGTGTTTCTATCTTGTGACGTTAATCGATTTCGTGACGGCCGTGAGGCGAGCGAAAGTTTGGTGCCAGCCGTTTCTCGCTGCCCCTTTTTGCAATCGGAGCCTTTCTCGGGTAACCGCTCAACTGTCTATTTATTTTGAATGCTTGGCCGGGTTGTTGATTTTCCCGGCCAGCCGCTGCTTGCTTGTGGTACTTATTTACTAGCGGGCGTTTTGTTCGTTATTGTCGCCTGCTGGGTTTTACTGGTACAGCACTGTACCAGTTCGGTACCTTTCTTTTCTTGTGTGCCGTTGTGGCTCTGACCTGTGGCCTTTTGCGCTATGTTGCTTTGCTCCCTTGTGTGTGCCCTTTTCTGTTCTTTGTTCCTGTCCTGTGTTGATTGCGATTGTGCTGTGATATAAGTGTGTGACTGGTATCAGCGGTACCAGCCCAGTGTTGCCACTGGCACTGAATCTTAAACCTGACTTTGAACTGACAGGGACCATCTCGTAATTCTTTAAGATTGAGGGGGGGGATATGCAAATTTCTGTGATGGTGTTAATTTGTATAAGATTAAGGGGTGTAGATGTTAATTATTGACCTTGGCAAATTTTCCTAATTTGAGAGGGCCGAATTGTAAAAGAGGGGATAAATTAAAATGTTGGATTCGGTTTTGAAAATTTGGAAATTTAAATGGGCTTAGGCCCAACCCGAAAATTGAGAAATGAAATTTAAAAGTAAAGTTGGGCCTTTTTCTTGATGGGCTCGGCCTTAGGAATTTAATTCTTATAAATTGGGCTCAAGCCGAAATCCGAAAATATATTATATGGCTTAGACCCAAACCGAAACAACATATCATCATTTTTATACAACTAGTTTCAAATTTTAATAATTAGAGTAATATTTTAACCAACGTATTATCTTTAATAAATTAGTACTTGCGAACTTTTAAACTAAAGATCTAAATTTATGAATTGTTAATTAATTAGGACAATTAATTAATGACGTATCTTTGTACGTGCTTGAAAACAATTTCAAATTATTATAAATATAGTAATATATTAACAAACGTACCTTTATCTTATAGGTATCAAATACAACTAATTAAGACCATAATTAACCTATCGTATAAGTAAATTAGTGGAGACATTATTATTATAGGAATTACATAAACATATTATCTACCAATTAAAATAGTTTAACACATTTAGATTAATTAGGATTTTTAAGTTAATTAATAAATTAAGTAGTTAGATTTTTAAAATAAATAGTTAAGTATTTGGATGTTTAAAATTTAGTAACTAGAATTTTATAAATTAAGTAAATAGAATTGTTAAATAAAGAAAACATGTTGTTAATTGATAAAGGACAATTAATTAACAACATATTAATATTTTCGAATCATTTGATTTCAAATTTCGTTAAGTAGGATAATTAGATAATCACGTGTTATTTTACATCTATAAATTTATCGACTTATACAAATTATTAAAAATAATTCGTACGACTTTAGAAATATTATCATTAAATAGTTTACGCTTATAAACTACGTACTTAGGATTTAAAATTTATTGTAGCTTAAATTAGTTAGGAAAAATACGTTATTTTACAAGTAAGTGAATAGGAAATTAATAATAGCAAATTAAATCACGTGAATTATACCTTACGTATTTTATCGTAAAAATATGCAATAACTTAGGTTAAAAGTCACGACTTATTTAGTTAAACAGTTTATCTTTAAATTAAAATATAATAAATATTTAAATTACGATAGATTAAATTAAACCAACTTGACCTAATTGTGCGCTCAATCGGAATCGAATAAAATCGATCGAACCGATTGAGCATAATTTAAATAGTAGAGTAAATTAAATTCGAACCATAGTTAATTAATTAATTAAACATGAACACTTAGTGAAATTAATCAAACGGGGTAATAAGGGTTACGAGTACTTAGTTTAGACTCTAATTAAGTTACGTCTAAATTCCAGATCAGCTGACCTACGTAGATTCCGACCCGTGGGTTGATCTCGCTGACGCTTGTACAGGAGCAGGCGAGGATTACGTGGATCCCGGAGACTATTAGAGCGTTCTACCCCTACAGCCATCAGGTGTGGGATATCTGAATTATCTTTTCGTGGCGTACTCTTACCAGTCGACCACTTGACCTGTCATTCGCACCTTTAAATTTTGTAGTTGCATTAGAGCATGTTTAATCCTTTCTGAACTGTAATTTAGGATTTGCATAACCCCTTCTAAATTGAAAATTTAATGCTTTCTTAGGAGTAGCGTAACTTAATTAATAATATATTAGGATATTAGTTGTCCTCTTCTCGTAGAGGACAACATATTATTGTAGTTAAGCATGTGCATTGGTGAGTGTGAGATAGAAGACCAAATGACTGCTTTCCGTCTCGTAGGCATGGGATGCGAGGCGGTTCGTGGGTCATTGGGCTGAGGGATCACTTGATTCCTTAGAGGTCTTATTAGGATTATTATTATTATATGCATGAAATTGGTATTATATCATTTGTCGATCATTTTACATTTGTGCGGACCGATCTCGAGTCCGGAGACGATTCGGGAGGTATCCCCCCTACATTAGGAGCTACTTGCCTAGTACGGCTGCCGAGGTTGCGGTGGCAGATTTTATTTTTATTGTTGTTATGGGCCGCTCACGAGCCCTTGTCCCATTGATCCGGTCGGATGGTGGAGTTCCGTCTCTGCTCATGAGGAAACGGATTAACTCATTCTTACGACTTGCTTGTAGTTTTCTCCTATTGGATATGTTTGGATGAAGAATCGTCTAGAGTAAGGAAATACACGAATTTTTGGATATAACCATCGGCTAGCGTGCACCAGCCTGCGGGTTGAAGTCTTTGGGGCAAAGTTCGATGCTGTTAGGCATCGGGTATCTTTGCTCCCCTGATCGCAGTCCTTGTGTTATGTCACCTTTGAGATATAAATTCAATTTGATTGAATTTGGCACGGCACGGGGTGACAAAATTATCCGTACTACTACTATATAAATTTGTACACACGGTACCTATTGTACTGGACTTCGATTGAGTATAATATTCACCCTCTTATTTTATTTTGGGAAATTTCATCATTTTGGCATAATAGGAAAATCACATCATGTCATCTATTATATGTATATTTTTCTTTTGTAGTACTATATTAAGTTTAATTTTCGCAGCATATGCATAAAAAGTGAATTATCGTCTTTACGTAGATTTCAAATTAAAATGTGCTTTGACTTAAGAGGATCCCTGAAGGGATAATACTGGGTCACATACTGGGCGATCATTCGCTCATCCCCTCCTTTTTATGGATGTGGGCAGGTACCGAGCCGGACGGTCCGAAGCATGAGATGTCAGGAGCTGTCCCTGATGGTCACGCCGCATGATTAGTTTAGGGACTTTTGTTTAGGCTTTTGCGGGTCCAATGTTTTTGTTATACACATTGGACTCGATAGATTATGTATCCTTTGATTAGACTATGCATATTTGATCCTGGTGGGTATTTGTATGGATGATCTGATGTATGTATTATGTTATGTTTATTTGATATTTATGACTTTTGCTTGATCATTTTATATTTGCTTCCGCTGTTGCTTGATTATATTATTTGTTTAGCCTTGCGTGTCATCTCGATTAATTGACACGAGGCGAGGACTGATCACGCCCTAATCCGGAAATCCTGGTTTGGGGTGTGACAGTTATCAAGGAGAGTGGCCGAAGCAATATTGGCATTACAATATGCGGATGACACCGCAATTATTGCATCGGCTGATATTACATCACTCATCTCACTGAAACTGGTTATGAGGCTGTTCTCCACAATCTCGGGCCTCCAAATAAACTATAACAAGAGCAAATTCATACCGATAAACATACCCCCGGAAGACGAACGATGGTTGCACCAGGTACTGGGATGTGCAAAAACTCGGTTCCCCATTCCTTACCTGGGGATGCCTCTGACGGTTATGAAACTGACTAGGGATATGTAACTGCCACTAATTGAGAAAATTGAGACCAAGCTTGGAGGCTGGAAAAGCAAATTACTATCGAGAGGTGGTCATTTAGAGCTGGTACGATCGGTACTGTCGGCTTTGCCCATTTATTACATGACATGCTTCCATTTGCCGCAGTGGGTGATTGATAGGATTGACCGAATACGACGGGGTTTCCTATGAGGCAAAAACAATGGAACGGGAACCGGCATGTCTCTTACGAACTGGAATACGGTTTGCTTGCCAAGATCACACGGTGGTTTAGGAGTCTCCAACCTGAAATTAGTCAACTTAGCCTTACTGCTTCGTTGGTGGTGGAAGGCTTATCATGAGCCCGACAGCCTTTGGTTGGTAACTATAACCGGCATTAGAAAGAAAGGAAATACTGCCCTTAAACCGAAAATTTGGAACATAACCGGATCATTCTTTTGGTCGTTGCTGCATCGACTCAAGAGAATATTCAATTGGAGCACAACCTGGACCATAGGTGACGGTGCAGCCATTTCTTATTGGTACGACTCATGGCACGACATGCCAAGAGCAACTTCCAGGGTAACCACCGCACTTCGGCCGTACACGTCTCTTAAAGACGCATGGGCGATCATCGAAGAGATAAACCCTAATGAAACGTTTGATGGAAATCTCCTATAGTTCACGGCCACCGATGACCAAATTCAATGGCGCTGGAGTAAAGCGGGCTTATACACGGCAAAATCCATATACAGAGTCCTATCCGAAGGGGGCAGAATTAAAACTCGTTTTAAGGACATTTGGCGATGCAAAATACCTCCTACGGTCAGGATCTTTGCCTATTACATACTGTGTGACAAGCTCTTCACCAGGGAAGCATTGGGAAGAAGAGGTATGAACCTGGAACTAAGTTGTGTGTTGTGCAGAAATTGCCCGATCGAATCAACATTACACCTGTTGGACCTTTGTCCCTATTCGGTAGCGGTTTGGTTTGAGGTATCACAACTGATTGGCATACCGCTCCTGACACCGGACCTAACGGTGAACCGAGTGTGGGAAAGCTCATGGCAAAAAGTTCGTTCAAAAGGATCGACCCCATACAAACAATGGTTAGTTAGTTTTGTAGGGGTAGCATGGTTAATCTGGAAATACAGGAATGCCGTCATCTTTGAAAATTGTCGTCTGCCACCAATGGTACTTGCACGCAGATGCACTCAAGACACTACAACAAAATAAGGTATCTGCGACCGGTAACAGCGACCGGTGCTGTCGCCGGTCGCTGAATTTTTTTTTTTCAAAAAAATAAATAAAAGCATTCACTTCGGAGACCAATATTATTAGCGACCGGCGCCGTGAATTTTCAGCGACCGCAAGAGCACCGGTCGCTGAAAGTATTGGTAAAAAAAAATAGTGATTTGAGCGCTAGATCGAAAACCCTCCCGCGTCAGAATCAAAACCCTCCACCCAAATTTCAATTTCGCTGAAAATTTTCTCTCCACTCGCCCAAATTTCAATCAAAACCCTCCCGTGAATTTTCTCTCCACTCTCCGCTCTCTCACTCTCTCCCTTACTCTCTCTTGCTCTCTGCCTTCGGGCCCTCACTCTCTCTTGCTCTCTGCAATCACGATTTTGGTTTTTCCCGCGCCTCCTTTGTGTTCTTTGGGCGCGAGGCGACGTACCGGAGATCGGAGGAGAGGCGACGAACCTCGGTACCGGAGATCGGAGGCGAGGCGACGAACCTCAGAACCGACCGAGCTACACGGACCGTTCGGTTTGCTCTCTTACTGGTAACCCTTGATTTCTTGATTTTGTGCTTTGCCTTGCGGCTTGTGACTTTGTGTGTTGTTTGAGGCCTTCGTGTCTTCTTGCTTGACCTGCGGCCTTCATGCTCGCTTGACCTTCTCTGTGGGTTGGCTCTGTTGCCTTACTGGTACCGTTACCAGTACTGTACCAGTACCGGTACAGTGAGCTCTCAGTTATTTGAGAAATAAATTATATGATGCAGTTGTTAATTTATTTTGATAACTCCAGATGCAATCAACATGACTTGTTTCTTATATTTTCTGTTTTTTGTAATTAATTTTCAGAAACTAAATTACTATGCTATCAACTGCCTTAAATTTTTCTAATGCAGGAACACCGTGTACAGGGGAAGTGGATTAAGTAAGTTGATCATCAAGTACTATTCTAATGCTATCAACTGCCTTAAATTTTTCTAATGCAGAAACTAAATTATTATTCTAATGCTATCAACTGCCTTCAATTTTACTATGCTATACCTTTTGATGAAACCCGACCTGATCATCAAGTAAGTATACTTCTATGACCATTTTTTCATGGCTGTTTATGTATTATCTTTCAGGGGAAGTTGATTTGTCTCCTTGGAAAATCTTTTGTTCTTTGCGAGGACTTATCCAGTAAGTATTTCTGTTTGTATCTGTGTAGAAAGGAGAGCTTCCTCCTAAAATTCATGATTTTTTTTTTTGAATAATCTAATGATTTTTCATGATCTGTACAGAAAGACCCAAATCTGTTCCTGCAATTAATGAACTTCCCCAAACAGGTCTCTTCATTTCAACCCCTTTGATTTGTTACTAAATTCAAATTTGCGGGAACTAGAAATAAAAATTGTGTGAAATGATATTTGCAGTGAGTATGATGGATTCCATATATGAAGGGTACAAGGATGAGGATGGATTCCTTTACATGTGCTACAGCAGCGAGAAATATTTGGAACATCACTACAACTCATTGTCAATCAATCCCAGTACTTCAAATAAATCAAACGAGAGTAAAAATAACTACAAGTGTTACCTCTGTAAAATGAAGGGAAGAATTCTGAAACGGCACCATAGAATAAATCAGAGGAACATCACTATTTCTATAAAAGAAGCTCTGGTTCAGTAGAAAAATAATATAGACCATAAATATTCGAGTTTCCAGTAAATGACAACAGAGATTTTGAGGATTTGTCCACATCAACAAATGAGTTATCAGAAATAGCCCTCAAATAACAGCTCAACCGGGTCATCTTGTGAATCCTGCACCACTTCATCGTGGAAAAGAGGGGTAAAGCTAACATCATTTTTTCTAAGCTCGGATCTCATGTAGCGTGTAGATCTCGATAAATAAGCATTGCAGGACCATTTCTTCCCAAAAAAGTAGCCTCCAACAAAAAGTGCCACAAATTCTGAAGTACACACATAAAAGATGCTACATGAGTATCTACAAGAAACTTATAAATAAGTCATGTAGCATCTTTTATGTGTGTACTTCAGAATTTGTGGCACTTTTTGTTGGAGGCTACTTTTCTGGGAAGAAATGGTCCTGCAATGCTTATTTATCGAGATCTACACGCTACATGAGATCCGAGCTTAGAAAAAATGATGTTAGCTTTACCCCTCTTTTCCACGATGAAGTGGTGCAGGATTCACAAGATGACCCGGCTGAGCTGTTATTTGAAGGCTATTTCTGATGACTCATTTGTTGATGTGGACAAATTCTCAAAATTTCTGTTGTCGTTTACTGAGAACTGGAATGTTTATGGTCTAATATTGTTTTTCTACTGAACCAGAGCTTCTTTTATAGAAATAGTGATGTTTTGGCTGATGAAGAATTGATATCTAAAATCAACTGTTGCTCTAATTCAAGTTTGTATCATTCTACAGCTAGTGCTGAAGCATTAAGCAGATGGATTTATTTTGCTGGATTTATTTAAGTTTGTATCATTCTACAGCAAGTTTGTTGGATTTATCATTCTACAGCAAGTTTGTATCATGCTACAGCTCTAATTCAAGTTTGTATCATTCTACAGCGAGAAAACATTTAGTCTCTAATTGCTGGATTTATTTTGCACGCATCTGGATTTATTTTAGGTACAAGGATGAGAACCAACGAATTATTTGTTGTTTATGTTTGTTTGTATGTAATTGCTCGATGTTTATTCTTAAATTTGTTTGTATGTTTATGTTATATGTTGGTACGTGTCGTACCAATTATTAAATGTTGCATTTAAATAATAAAAATTCAAAAACACTTTTTGCGACCGGTTTTAAGTATCAGCGACCGTTCTTTTGGTCGCAGATGTTTTTTTTCGATGTCAGAAAAATTAACAGCGACAAAAAAAAGTGGTCGCAAAAAAGTATTAGCGACCGGGATGACGTCATTCAGCGACCGGTGACGTCATCAGAAGAGTATTTGCAACAAGGCTTTCAGCGACCGGAATTGGTTTTCTGCGACCGGAATGAGTATCAGCGACTGGCGCCTACATTATCAGCGACCGGTTCTCCGGTCGCTGATGCCCCTTTTTGCTGTAGTGAGAGCTGAGCATCTGGCTTCGTTACTGCTGAACCACCAAGTAGCTCAACATTTTGTTTTTCTTTTCTTCAGACAGATGTAACTTGCACCACAGGCGTTTAGTTTATATATCGGACTGTAGCTACCACAACTGTAATAATTTTTTTATGTTTAATACAATCCCTTGTCAGCTACTGACAAGATTTCAAAAAAAGAAATGTTTACATCTGCAGGATGTGCTTCTACTTCTAATTTTCATTGTGGGACTAAGAATGTTGACAGATCCGTACACATTTTTTTTTTTTTTAACGACAACATATTTTAAATTTATTAGCACAAACATGAGTTATTATGGATGCAGGATGCATCGTTCCATACCTTTTTCCCTTTTTTTAATGTTTTATGTTTGTTTGATGAGAGTTAAATTACTTAGAAATCCTATTTTTAGTATGAAAGAATTAATAGTATTTCTTCTCTGATTTCAAGTTGATAAGCGTCAGACGGACTTCCATCAAACAGCTTGTTATGTTTATAAATTAATTAAAAATCTTTTTTTATAGCATAGAAATAATTAATAGTATTTTTTTTTTGTACAGTTATACACGAGAAAAAAAAAAAGACATCTTATTTTTTTATATGCTTATAAATATATATTTTTTTTACCTCATACTCTTTTTAGTTTTTATTTCTTATAAAATAATAAGTTATAAGTAATATTATGTTACTATTTAATTTATTTTATTTAATTACATTATTAATAATTTTATTAATAATATAATTGTATAATCTCAAACATTTTAGAAAGAAAAATATGATTTCCCACAACTAATCTCACAGTACAACCGAACACCCATTTCAACATATTTCTATAATCAAACATGTGCGTACCCATGCTCATGGGTTTCCGCAATTTCAAAAGTGGATTCTCATCCCCGTTAAATCTAATCCCGTGACAAACGAACAGACCTTAAGGGCCTGTTCGGTCATCTAAAAGGAACGGAAATGGGAACGGGAATGAAAATTTTTGAATGGCTGAAATACTGTGCGCGTGGGCAGATTTTCACAAAGTCTGAGTGAATTTTTTTTCTCACGTGCACAGTAAACGGCCGGACAGGCCCTAAGTATGAGTGAGAGCCTACGGATCTTTATAAAAAAAATATATATATATATATTTTTTTTGAAAAACTTTTAGTAGCGCTACCAAGTTGTACAGGAATTTAATGTGTTTACAACAGCTCTATCAAACTACTAACTATCAGTCAAATTATAAAATTTGAATTGCTCTGCACACCATCAAAACTCAGCCCCCTGTTACCCTTACAGCATAAGAGCCAGAGCTCTGTTTCTTCTCGGATCTTTGATGCAAGCAGATACGGAGGCATCCGTTTTCCTCTGAAAATTTGTTCGTTCCGCTTGCTCTCTTTTACATGAGACTTTTAGCATAACCAGGATCAGTCCCAAGTTCCAGTCATTGTGTCAGCTTTTGCAATGAGTTGGCCCATGCAATCCTAAACTTGACTCGCATACCGACATTGCATGAAGACATGGAAGATTGTTTCCATTGGACAGTCAGAACACATAGCACATTCAGTTGCACAGCTCATACCTCTTTTCAGCATAGTGTCATGAGTTAAGATTCGATCATGGAGCAAGAGAAGACCAAAAAACTTAACCTTTAGTGGTGCAAAACTGCGCCAAAGATCTCTCACTAGTGGAGAATCACGCATCAAGAACGGTCAAAAAGGGACATCAAGAACGGATCTACAAGCGATACTGATTCAGGCGTTACTGATAGTACCACTAATAAAAATCGGTCAAATAGCCAATACTGATTCCATAATCAGGAACGGTCATTTGAATTAGCTGATACTAATGTTGACAATCAAGAACGGTTGTTTATTATTAACCGATACTGATGTTGATAATCAGGAACGGCCTTTAAGAACAACCGATACTGCTTTTAATCAACAGGAACGGCCTTTTAATAAACAACCGTTACTATTTTTTTTTTTTTTTTTGCTGGCCTATACACTAGTGGAGAACCAGATCAGCCATCAAGAACGGCTATTACTAAACAGCCGATCCTGATTGTATTTTTTTTTTAAATAATATATTTTGATGCTGCCAGCTCCCACCAAATTTGTTAGTCAATAATTAATATGCCACAATCACAAACAAAAGACACCAAACAAGTTAATTGCCATAAAAATTATCCAAATTACATGCCATATATCCACAAAACACACAAAAGACACCAAATTCTCCCAGTTAATTGCCATCAAAAATCTATTTACTTGACTTAAATAAAAAATGCTTATCTTTCTTGCAACCTATAACTAGTATAAAGGATAGTACCACCCGAGAAGAGATGACATTCAATTGACGAGACCTATTCAACGTAATCAACCTCACATTGCCACTTCACCTAGCAAACGTGAGTTAAAAAAAAATCAGCATAGTTGATAAAATATAATTGCACAGCATACCTCAGTTTTAAGAATATTAAAGGTCTCTTGCAATTTCTGTAGTATAACTTACCATGCTGTGTATTACCTACCCATTTATGGTTTTTTCCACATTCTGTGACATTTACTTTGTTAATTTTCACTTAAACTTAGTCAGCAGCTGACAGTTTATCGGTTTCTGGTAAGACTGATTTCAGGAGTCATTTCCCAGAGATTGGCTACATCAAATTTGCATTTCTTTTTATGAACATGCATGTCAAGGTGTCTATTACATGCTCGAGAAGTTTCAGATCCATTGAAGGTCCAGAGCTATGTCAAATAAGTGATTTTATAAGAGGGTATTTGCTGGTATTTGCTGGTATTTTCTGAGTTTAGCTGCTGTCAGCCAATCTTTAAAAATTCATTCTGGACTATCTACAAAGCCAAATTTTTTGTTCTTTTTATGAAAATGTAAAGGAAAGTTTAAACTACATGCTTGCCAAATTTCAGGATTTTTGTAATTTTCTAACTATTTTTAACAGATACTTGAATGCAGGGGCAGATTGGTAAAAGATGCAGAAAACAGCATTTTTTTTGTATTTTCAGAAAGCAAACTTTAAAAATAGCTAGTAAATCATAGAAAAATGCTATGAATGTAAAATTTGGGTCTAAGTGTGTGTTTTAGAGTCCTCTATCTGACTGTTCAAATGGATTTTTGGTTTGGACTTCTGATCAGCCTGCACTGGCTGATCTGTCACAGAAGGTCATTTGGGGTTTTTGAGGTACCAGTAGGGGCTTACATAGGTTAAGCTTAGTTCCTATGCTGGTACAAGCATGGGTTTGATTTGTTTAGCTTAGTGACATGTCTTTTACCATACTACAATCTACATGCATGATTTTTTTGGAATTTTCTTAATTATTTGGTTGAGTCCAGGGACTCATTGCAGGAACTCGGGTTAATTAGCCTAACTTAGGCTTATGAACTAATTTATGCAGGATATTACCTAGATATAGATCTATGCAGATTTTCTGTAAAGCCAAGCCAGATTATCTCAAGCACCTACAATTCACAGTCAATTTCAAGTAAGAATTTACCACAATTGCCATTTAATGAAAAAATTGATACTGATAACAATTCACACTAATTGCCATTTAAAGTATATACTTGCGTATCAGCTGCTTGAAAGATAAATAATTACATTATATTAAAACAAGTAAAAAAGAACCTAATGTACTGTTATCAAAGTTCCCCAGCCATTAGACCAACTTCTAATCAGTCTAATTCAGTTAACCTTCAATTGTGCATTCAAGCCTTGAGATGTATTTATAAAATTGACTCATAGTTTAGCATAATTTTGCATAACTACCACCAACTGAAGCAATTAGTCAAAAATATACTACCAAAAAGCCATGAAACTCAGTACCTTGTACTATCAACACTGTTATAGTGTATAACTGAAAATTCTAAAAATTAAATTTTGTATACAATAGACAAAACCCAAATAATGGAAAACAAAGAAAAGATGTGCGATGGTCCTTTGTGGGCTTCACATAACTAAACCCTAAACCCACCTAAATACCATGTAATTTATCTCTGTCCATATTAACAGCACGCACGCAACCTTAACAGCCAGCCAAAAATTAGGACATTTTGGTAATTATCAAACAATGACATTTCCATGCAATTATAAAAAATTTAAGCACCATTTACACTTTTGTCTATGTAAGCTACAAAATGCTGACTCTAAAGCATAGAAAACATAATACAGATTTGTAAAAGAAAGCCTTTTACCCATCCAGATTTCTTTAAATAAACA
Source organism: Carex littledalei (assembly GCA_011114355.1). NCBI lineage: Eukaryota > Viridiplantae > Streptophyta > Magnoliopsida > Poales > Cyperaceae > Carex > Carex littledalei. Next base: position 2,471,845 of record CM022090.1, read on the forward strand.
TATATTGCCATCAAAGTCTCATTTCTAGGGTTCCTAGAAATAGAAATACAAAGAAAAAGAAATATAGTATACCTCTCTGTAGACGGAGACGAGCGACGAGAGGGCGAGGCACGCAACTGAAAATCAGATATTTTTTGGTGGACGACCTTGCACACAGAAGAAGCACAAGAGGATAATTTTGGTTTTAGATTCCACACAAAATCAACAAAACCCTAAATCGGGTGACAAAAGAGAAAAAAAATAGAAAAAAAAGGAAAAGTACCTGAAGAAGAGAGGAGCGAAAATCACACGATTGTGGTGCTTGAGAAACCTCGCCATCTCGTCTTGCGCCGTCACGACTGGAGAGCGAGAAGCGAGGTTGGAGCTGACAGAGATTGAGAAGCGAGAAGATAGAGAGAGAGAGAGGTGAAACTCTCGTATTAATGCGGCGGAGGAGAGGGGGAATGGAGAACCCTAGTTAACTAAGAGCGGGATTAGAGAGAATTGGGGGAAATGTGTTGCAGGATTTAGAAAATGAGAAGCGGGACTTGACAAAATGGAGAGCGAACCTTAATCAGGATCGGTTAAGAACGACATAGCCGATCCTAAAACACTCTCTTCCATCAAGATCGGTTTTACACAAAGAGCTAAACCTAATTACTTAACATTAATCGGTTAAGAGTAAAAGGCCGATCCTGATATGTTCAGGACTATCAAGAACGGTCGTTTATAAACAGTCATTCTTGATATATTCTGGAGTATTACGAACGGCTGTTTATAAACGACCGTTTCTGATACCTACTTTCAAAGTCGGCCTTTTAATTTGCCCGATCCAGATATATATCAGTATTGCCTTTATGCTATGTCCGTCCCTGATGTGTCAATACTAAAGAAAATATTTGGAATATATACTCACTTTTCATTTTGTTAAGCTATCAAATGTCCAAATATTAAATTAGCACTACCTCGTTTCCCCTGAAAAGAAAATATAAGCATCGATCAGAACAGTTTATTAACTGAAATATTCCAGAATGATCCAAAATAAAATCTAAACTATCTATTCATGGTTAATAAACCAATAGCCAGAGAGCCAATGGAATCCCCAAATACAAAATCAATACAAAAACCACAAGAACTATACACCACCAACATCAATTCCATATCTACCCAAAAAAAAATCCTGCTACAAGTTCTAATTTTCATGCTTAGACAATATCTACTCGTCGAGGCTGCTCGGTATTTTGCACGCATGGCTTTGTGCAGGGCATCATGTTTAGACAATATGATATAATTTTCCCAACGAAAGAGTAGTGATACGCAAACGAAATTACATATGCAAACACTCCACCCATGAGGAGAAAAATAAAAATGGAAGTTGTGACCAAGCGGCAGCTGCCGACTGCGTAAGCCGCCATGAAACTAAACAGATCCAGCACCATTGTAATCTCCAAGACCTTAATTTTTTTCCTGTCGAGGTAGAATTTCTTGTTCATCAGGAAAATAATAATTACCAGTGAAGAGAGGAAGGAGATTGCATTGCAATAAAAGAATGCCTGGTATCGATGAAAAAACTTGTCATGCAGAACCGGCGTACCGGCCACAAAGTGGTGTTTTTTATCATCATCTTGCCAAACGCCACCAGGCGGGTTAAGGCCGGCTTGGTAGGTTGACCCGGCTGCTAAGATGGCCACAATCATAAGCCAACCTCTCATTTCCTTGAAGAATCCTCTGCCCCAGTTTTCTTGTTCACTCGAGGGTTCAGTTCCGGTACCAATACCGGTACCGGTTTCAGATAAATCATCCTTGTCACTACGCTCCTGAGGGGGCCCAGGAGACCCGTTTACTGCATGAGAGCCATTTGTCAGGGAATCTTCAATTGGGTTCACAGAATTGGGGACATTTGGTGAAAGCGCCATTTTTTAGCTGAGCAGGAGTGATGTTTTGAAGCTTGAGGAGGAAGATTGAAAAAGGAGTGGTGCTTTCTCTACATAGAAAGTGTTTGGGTTTTATACAGATTCACCACAGTGTGATCCTGGGCGTTTTGTATTATAATAGGAAATTTACCCGGAATGACCGGTCAAAATATAACCCAACCCGGATCGATCACACGGGACGGCCACTTATCTGCCGACACCGAACTGCTGAGTGCTGTTGTCGTTGAAGCTTCGTTGCAGTTTCTATAGCTATCACACGGGAAGGCATCGCTGGGATTGGTTCCTGATTATAAATCTTCAATTTTTTAAGAGGAGGGCTCCAATGCCTCATTGCTTCATACTCCAACATACTCTAATATTTTTATCTTTAATTTAAAAGTTTAAATAGTCGATTCGAACTGCTCAACATGATCTCCATGTTAAAATATGTTTGGAGATCAAATTTTATATTTTTTGAAAATTATTTACTAATTTTTTAGATAGATACAAAATCATTGTTTTTAGATGGTCCACAATTTTCTGAAAACAGTTATTTTGTATCTATCTAAAAAAATAGTAAAAAAAATTTCAAAAAATATAAAATTTGATTTCCAAGCATATTTTAACATAGGTATCATGTCGGGCGAATCAGATCTTTTGTTTGAACTTTGAAATTGAAGATAAAGATGTTGGAGTACGATTGGAGCATGAAGCAATGGGGCATTTGAGTCCTCCTCTCTTTTTATTTATGAGTAAATTTTCGAGGGTGGAATCAGAAAATTAAAACAAGGTGGATAAATAAGTATTCAGTACTTTTTTTTTTAAATTCAGTAATTTTATTTTATGAGAACGAATTAATAATATATTTTTTTGTAAAAAAATAAAATTTTTGAAGAACACAATTGAAAAGCTAGACGTTGGATCCATCCAAACTATCCAAATACCGATATATATACGTACTCTATCAGCTGCCCTGACTCTGAGACTATGTTCTATGCATTTGTTTGGAGTACCTCATTTTGATGCAGTGATAGTATCAAAAAAGGAAGCAGTGGATGATGTAATTATATATTTCAGTAAAATGAAATGGGCTAATAGCCTTTTTTTTTTTTTAAATAATAATTTACATAGGTCCGGCTATTTGTAGGTAAAGTTCAAGCAAAATATATAGTAGTGAAAATGTGAAATCACTTTATATTATTGGTCCCTGATAGCAAGTGAAGTAAAAAAAAAAATGTAGTGTCAAATAACAAAACTGAAGTATTCTTATTTATTTCTATGTTGACAAGTGAAAAATAGAAGTTTTGATGTCGAAGTTTAAATTATCTATGGAGTTAGTTAGATTTTATTTCATATTACATTATTTATAAATAGTTCTATTGGACAGTTTAATCTTAATACTAATGCTAGATCCGAGCTTCACTGCAACCCATAGCGATTTTGTTATCTCTTGATTACAGTTTCTTAAAAAAAAAAAATATGAGGATCACAAAATAAGTTTTGTAATTATTATAGCAAAACAATTGTAATTATTTAAGATCCTCCAAGCATTACTAATTGGCCGGCAATCAATTAGTATCCTAAAATTCAAGCCTATGATGTTTTTGTAATTAAGAAGGCAAATTCTTCTATGGACATAAGGACCTATTTGTAAAATGAGCATATTTTCATTTTCAAAGTTCAAACAGTCGATCCGACCTTTCAACATTATCTCCATATTAAAATGTACTTGGAGGTCAAATTTTACATTTTTTTGAATTTTTTTACTATTTATTGAGATGGGTACAAAATTCAATGGTCTGAATTTGACTAGTTTTGTGAAATACTTAATAAATAATAAAAAATTCAAAAAAATGTAAAATTTGACCTCCAAGTACATTATAATATGGAGATAATGTTGAACAGTCGGATCGACGGTTTGAACTTTGAAAATGAAAATATGTTCATTTTACAAATAGGTCCTTATGTCCATAGAAGCATCCCTCAATTAAGAAATATGTTCTAATTATGTTTTGATTGGTATTAAGGACTTATAAAAAATGAGATTTATGGAGGTTGATTTTTCAACTTATTAAGTCATATACAAATAAATTAAAAAAATAATCAATTTTAAATAAGATAATTTGATCAATCATGATCATATACATACCTCTATCTGTCTAATCCGTCCATGAAAATAAGTCGTTGATCTCAACCATCTAATGCTAAATGGTCGGTCCATATATGTTTAGGTATATCCGTCTATGTAGGGCTGCACAAAAAATTCGTAATTCGTAATTCGATTCGAGTTTGATTCGAAAAAGTTCGTAAAAAATTCGATTCGAAATTGAGTTCGTTCGAAATTAATTCAAACCAAACTCAAACTGAACTTAGTTCGTTCGAAATTGGTTCGCAAACCAAACTTAGTTCGAAATTAACTCAAACGTTAACCGTTAATTTTCGCTGATTACGAACTTTAATGTTTTATTTAGGATAATATTTGGGTTTGTAATAATTCTAAGACTTTGGTGATTGTTCTGTACTTCTATTGATATTTAAATTGTATTTTGAATACTTTGGATATTTGAAAACTTTGGTGATGTTGCTCCTGTTGGCTATTTGGAAAACTTTGGATTATGTGATTGTACTAAACTTTGATTGATTGTACTAAACTTTGGTATTTGATATAAATTTTGGTATTTGTAATGAACTTTGATATAAATTTTAGTGTACTGTGTAATTAGAATTCAGAATGCCTGAGTTTTTATTGAAGTGCTTTAATTGCGAACTATGACTCAGCCATAAGTCATAACTCGTAAGTCGTAACAAAGTTCGTAAAAATTCGAAATTGAGTTCGTTCGAAATTAATTCAATCCAAACTCAAACTAGAAGTAAGTTCGATTCGGTTGCAGTCCTACGTCTTTGACAGAATTTGCATAATTTAATGGAAACTAAATCCGTCATCGAATGCCTATGTTAAATATACGGCTAGGGATTCAAGCAATAAAGCCATGTCTGACAATGAGCTTGGCCAGTGATGGCTTGATGGGACGGACAAGTACCCTCTCAGATATTGGACAATAGAGTTCATAACTGTACGGTTCAGATTAACTTTTAATTAGATCTAATTTAATCCCGTGCCTCTTTAATTGTACAGGGTCTCCTTTACGATTTGTGCAAAGTTCAAAAAACGGTCTGGATCTACTAATTTTCAAAACCTCATGAGAGGAAATAGAAGGGAGGGGGTGATAGGGGAAATGAGGGCTCCACAAGGACATTTTGTTAATTATTTTAGAGGAGGGGTATTTTGTTGAAATTTTTCGAAGGGGGATTTCAAGTATACTCCTCAAAAACTTCAAAATTATATATTTCCCTCTAAATTTTGAAATTACGTATTTTCTCCTCTAAACTTCAAAAAATCACATATTTACCCATTTTATTGTTTTTTATATTAAAACACATTCTAAATTCATAAAATATCCATTTTAGTCTTTTATTAAAAAGCATAAAACGTCCATCTGACTCCAATTTGAAGCAGAAAGGTTCCTCTACCGTCCGAATTGCTTTACGATATGTGTGTGCTAGGCCAGCAAGAATCTTGAAGCGAACACACACGGATATTGAAGCAACTTGCATAGATCTTAATGCAATGCACACAAATCAAAATTGCTTGCGAACATGCACAATCTTATTGCGATGCGCGCGGATCGGATGGTAGATGAACCCTTCAGATTCAAATTTGAGTTCGATGGGGCATTTTATACTTTTAATAAAGGGTAAAATGGGTATTTTATAAATTGAAAATGAGTTTTAATATAAAAGACAATAAAATGGGTAAATATGTGAGTTTTTGAAGTTTAGAGGGGGAAGTACGTAATTTTAAAATTTAGAGGAGGAAATACGTAATTTTGAAGTTTTTGAGGGGTATACGTGAAATTCCCCCTTTTTTTAAAAGTATGACAATTTGTAAAATTTCTCCAAAACAATAGACAGCTTAAATTGAGTATTAATGAGACTCATATGTCTACAATGAGGAATCAAATAAAAAAAAAATCTTTTATGGTAGTAGGTTCTACCAAGGGAAAGCTATGATTCTTTTGAATTTAGAAACTTTTTTTTAAAATACAAAAATGGAGTTAAGTTTAATTTTAAATATATACAATAGATTCTTCACTTTAGTTAAAAAAACTTTTCATAATAACCATTAGACTGTCAAATAAAGTAGATTTTCTTTTAACATCTTGTTTCAACTTTCTATGGTTTCCTGGCCACCAAAAGTCCAATATACCTTTTAATTGTCCTTTTTTATTTTTGGAAGTAAAGCATGATTAACTTTCAGCGTACTTAAAAGTAACTATCATTTGAAATCGACTGGCTAAGATATTATATTTTATTTAAAAGTATAAGTTCAAAATCAACCATATAACTTTGATTACGTAATAAAGAAAGCATAAGTTCAAAACCAACTATATAATTTTCATTACGTAATAAAGGTAGAAGGCCTTCGTTCCTTTTGATTTTTTCTTAAATAAGATATGTCTCTGTTACCCTTTTTTTTATTTAAAAAAAATGCAAAGAATGCTTATAATTCAAACTAATACTACTATCTTAAGATATCAACCAAACACATATATGATATATGTTGTGCACTCCGCGTGAAAAGAGACCTTTCTCCGTGTGATGTTTATTTCCAAGGACTTTCCTGAGGCGTGTGAAATGAGATGGATTTAGTCAATGTTAACAAATGAAAGAATGGGTAGACATATTGACACCACACATATTTATATTAGTACAACATATTTAAACAAATGTAAGGTATGGACAATTTTAATCCTCCTTAAATATCTTTCTAACTATTATATTTTTCCATGATGTAATTAAGATAGTGATCATTAATTAAATTATTTGATTTCCATAATTGTTAGATACTTTTTTTCCTTTTTTATTTTATTTTATATTAGGTAATCTTTTTCTGCCTTATTTTTTCTCGTAGAAATATAGATAGCTACATAATTTATACGAAAACATATCAATTTAATTGAAATTTCAAGCATTGAGCCATCAACTTCCACTCAAAATACTAATTGTACAACTAAATAGATCTAAGATATTATGGTCAAAAAATAAAAATAATTTAAATAATTTAAGCTCAACTCGATGAGATCCATCATATTTTGAGATTGTCGAGTCTTCACATCAAAGCAGACCTTCTAATAGAAGCACCTCATGTAATACCATTGATCTGAATATGTTGCCTGACGTCACAAATGATTAAGGTCAGTTTATTCCTACAATATTTTGATTGAAAACAATATAATGAGTTAGTTATTTATTGACATTTTCTTTGTAAATTATCATGTTTGTAGCATTAATGGAGAAAACAAACTAATGAGCTATCATCAATTATCAATTTGGATGGACTTTTTTCCAATATGATTTTGAGAATTTCTGGATATTTTATCAATTTAATTTAATGCAAAAAATTTATTAACTTTAGCATGATTGATGTAATTTTTTTTGATGTAGTGTTTTGCTGTACTTTTAATTTATTATTTTAATCATAAGTTGAATGTCAAAATTAATCATATAATTTACATCAATATATTTTTTTATATAAGTAATCATGTCATTTCTTTACTGATTTTTGCGCAAAAAAAAGATAAAATGTTAATTGATAATTTTTGTTAATAATAGATTGTTAAAAACTTGTGAAGTTGTATAAAATAAAATTGATATATACAATAATGAAAGATTTTAATAAAATAATGAAATCATTCACTGTTGTAATTCCCTTAAAAAATCTTAAAGATTCAATGAAATTAATAAAGAATATTTATTATGTGCATCTAACTTCTAAGGAAAGAAATTAAATCATATAATACTATATCACCGAGAAACAAATTTTTAAACAAAATAACATACTTTATAAAATATAACTTTTAAGGAAAAAAAGTTGTGGTAATATATGAGAGAGAATCAGTTTTTAAAGGAAACACTTAATAAAGGGTAAAATTGTCTATATAGTAAAATATTTCGATAATGTTGTGTTAATAAAAAATTTAATAGTTTTAACCAATTAATCCCCATAACTTTCGGTCCTAGTATGATGTAATTATTTATGAACACACAGGGACTACTGTTTGTTTTTTTAGGAGAAAGCCCTTAAGCGACCTTAATTAGGCGACAGGGACTACTGTTATCAAAATGTAGTGTACATGTACTGCAAACTATGTTGCATGAATACGGGTACGGATATCGTATCAGATACAATATGGATACGGTGATATGGTAATTTTAAAAAATTCTGGATACGATACGGCTACTATATATATTATTTTAATTATTTTATTAATTCAACACTTGTATTATATAAATTAAATATCAAAAATCAATTGTAGTATATGTTAAATATAAATGCTAGTAGTTTCTAACATCAAATAAGACTAGGTCCACCGTGGTCCATGCTGGTGTATCGCGCGTATCGTACCGTTTCGGAGATGTATCGGAGGTAGGAACACGCCAGCTCACCTGATACGCCAGTTGGCGTATCTGATACTTATCGTGGCCGTGTCGGTGTCTGATACGTGTCAAACACGGGTACGAGACCCATCCAGGAGTATCAGGGTAGCATAGACTGCAAACGATTCTCCCTGAATTTTAAAAAAAAAATTACAAAACCATGAAAAGTTACGAAACCAACATGATTATAACTCTTTTTACAAAGTCATCTCCACCAAATACCATACTCGGTATGAAAATTTGAAAACTAGATACCATACTCGGTATTGAATTTGAACTCATTTGAATCTACTTCTTCTTGTTAAACCATAGAAAATCTAACAAATGAAAACCGAACTTGGTGATCAGTTTGTGGAATTAAAAACCGGATAAGAATAAAAAAAAAACCAAACCAAAGGTGAGAAGAGAAACAACCTTTCTCTGATTTGAGTCATTTGACAAATAGGAAAAAAGCAAAAAAAAAAAAAAAAGAAGAAGAAGAAGGAAACTTACCATCATGGTCGGTTTCAGTTTGGCAAAAAAGAAAATAAAATAAAATAAAGAGAAACCGAGTATGATATCCGGTATGATAAATTGAAAAACTGGTTCTCAATTTCGATATGACTTTTAAATTGAAACGGGTTGTATTTTGTGTAATATTGTGTAGCATTAAATACCGAGAATGGTATCCGATTTTAAATTTTCATACCGAGTATGGTATTCGGTGGAGATAATTTTTGTAAAAAAAAGTTATAATCATATTGGTTTCGTAACTTTTCAGAATTTGATATTTTTTTTTTTTAAATCTTCTCCCTGTCATGTAATTTCCTTCAATGTTGAATGCTAGTCTACTAGTGATTATTTTTGCACACATGCACCCTGGATTTAGAAAATTGCTCTAACTCCATTACCAGGAACACAAGCTAAATTTTTTCGAGTGAAGTTGGGATCAAGTTACACAATTGTTTTAATTAATACTCACAAAGAATAAGGAATCTCTCATTCAGATTTTGAACATGCAATCTCCTACACGAAGAGTATTGTCTTCCTATTATAACAAAGACTAATTCTCTAAATACAAAGCTATGATATAGAATAGCTAGAGAGAAACTAATAGGAAAATATATTCAGTGTAACTAATGTCCGATGTCACAATGTTAAAATGTATATAAGTGTCTAAATTGTCCAGTTTGTTTAGATTTAACTGATATAAAACGGTTAGTTTATTTTTATTCGTTTTAGTTTAAAATTTATGATAATTCTGTTTGAAATTTACAGTTTTGTATTAACAATGAAAATAAAACGAATTAATATGTGGATTGGTTTGTATTGAAGTAAATATTGTTTTGAATTGATGTTAGTGTTGTATCATACATATTAATGCACAAATTATGAAATATCCCGTTTTAAATATTATGTTAGTGTTGTATCATACATATTAATACATAAATTATACAACGGGCTATTCGGCCTTTTAAAAAAAAAATACACAAATTCTCAAGTTAATAATATTTTATTAGAATGTTTGTTCCGGAGCTGTGATGCAACCAATTGGTTTTCCCACTTTCAAAATTTAAACAGTCGATCGAAATGGTTAGATTTGATCTCTATATTAAAATGTCCGTGGAGATCAAATTTTATATTTTTTGAAATATTTTTACTATTTATTAAGTCAGTTTTAAAATCGCTGATTTTAATAAACAGTGAAAAATTTCTGAATCATTGAAAATAACGATTTTAAAACTGGCTTAATAAATAGTTAAAAAGTTTCAAAAAAAATGTAAAATTTAGTTTCCTAGCACATTTTATTATAGATTGAATGTTGAACGATTTGATTGACCGTTTGGACTTTGAAAATGTAAAAACCGAAGCATTTGTTCCACGGTCTAGGAACAAACGTTTTGATATTAGCCAACCTCTATTTTATTATTATTATAACTAATTTTTTTTATATTAATTTGGTTAACCAAACCAATTGAATTAAAGTTCAATTTTATTTAGTTCTAAAACAGGATGGTTAACACTGCAGTATCAGCATAATTAGAATTAAGTATGTGTCTAAAGAAGACTTCTACGGTAGTTTCTTTCGTTTAGGTAGCTCGAATGTAATTTAACATTTCCAAATGAAATGTGCAATTTGCTTTTTGTTTCAAAAATAAAATTATGTAGTTCGATGTATTTTTATTGATCAAACTATTCGACGCATTTGATTTATATCTACACAGATCAAAAAAAGTTTGATTAGACAATTTTTATTAGAATTTGAATCGAAACGACTAATTAGAGACGCTATCCATACAAGACATGGGCCCCTTGCAGATGGGCTCAAGTAAGGTTTTACCAAGTCAAGGCCTTGGAATATTTATTTAATTATTTAACGGACAAAAAGATCCAATTAATTCCAGGCCCAGGGAACTAAAACATAAACCAACCCAGATATATTTCTGTCGAGAATGGAGTAGGTCCAGTGCCCATCAGACCTACTTTTAGGTTCAATGAGAAAGATGACCGTTCGATCAAATTTAAGATTGGTGCGCACGAACATTGAAACAATTTACACGAATTTTAAAGCGTTACGCACGAATCTTAAAGAAAATTGACGGTGATTAAACCCATCGATTGAGAGTAGGTCCGATGCTCTCAAGTGATTTCTTTCTCGTTCCATAAGCTACTCTTAAACCCTAAATTCTGGGTGGCTGAGTACAGTCGTCAACGCTGCTGCTCTGTCGCAGTTATCAGCGCCAAATGGCTTTCTTCCTAGCAAAGAAGTTCTCCCTTTCCCATAAATTTTCCACACCTCACCTACATCTGAGCCTTTTCTTACCATTTCTCCGACTCTCCACTGAACCCCACCAAACAAAGGACCTCCCGTTCTTGGCCCAGTATCTCATCTCTTCCTTTGGCTTCTCCCCCGACCGAGCGCTGAGGCTTGCGGCTTCATCACATCTCTCTTGGATAAAAACCCCGGACCGGCCTGAATCTGTGGTGCGCTTCTTCAAAGAGACTGGCTTGACCGATTCCCAGATCAAGAGCCTCATCACATGGAACCCACAGCTGCTGCGTTGCAGCGTGTCCAATACTCTAGAACCACATGTCCGTACACTAGTGGCCGGTGGTTTTACCGGACAAACACTCATCAAGTTGATTCAGATCAGTCCTTCTGTCGTCCTTTTGAATTATACCCTCTCACGCGTTCAATTTTGGAGAGGTTATATGGGAAACGATGATGCGTTGTTAAAGACCCTCCGGAGGAACCCCATGCTCCTCCGTTATGACATTGATAAGGTCGTGATACCCAGTATAAATCTATTGAAGGATTATGGTTTCTCGGATGCGGATGTCCGGAGGTTGTATTTAGTACTGGGTTTCAAACTAAAAAGCCCAGATTCTGTCAAGAAAGTTATAGAAGAAACTGAGGCAATGGGGTTTGCCCGAAAGTCGCGCATGTTTGTTCTTGGCCTTCTCATAGTGGGCAGGTGCACTAGGGATTTCATTATCAGGAAGTTAGAATTCCTGAGAAACAGTTGCGGGTGGTCGGATGAAGAGGTGCAAACTGCTTTCAAAAGATTTCCCAATATCGTTAGTCCATCTGAGAAGACGCTCAAGTCCAAGATTGATTACCTTCTTGGCTGTGATGGGATTACTAACAAAGACATATCTTCAAGACCTGAACTCCTTGGGTACAGCTTGGAGAAAAATGTTGTGCCTAGACAGCATGTGCTGAGCATTTTGAAACTCAAGGGTATAAAAAAAAGAGCCAGTTTATTCTCTGTGGTTAAGATGTCTGAAAACAACTTCCTTGAGAAGTTTGTCAGGCCGTATAAAAAGGAAATTCCTGAGCTGGAAGAGGTTTATGCTGCTGCTTGTCAGGGAAATGTGTCTATTTGAGGATATTGCTCTGTTTTAGGTAAGAAATTAGTTATTTAGCAAATTTGTTTGTGGGTGTATTATTAGTCAAATTAGACATGAGATTATCTTCAACAACGGTGTGGTACAGTGGGGCAATGTTGGGGGTCATGTATCAGTGCTCGTTTCATCATTGCTCTTCTACTTAGAAGTATCAATTGATTCACAGAGGCATTATTCCAGAAATTAGTAGAACATAAAGTTTAGAGATTAGGCATTTCAACAAAATTAGGACCACATCTTGTCTTATTACTTCAACAGAGTTCAGCTGGTTGCATCAGAATTGGAGAAATAATTTCTTAAAACAACCAGAGAGCGATGGTGCGACATAGTTTAGTGTATGCCCGGGGACTTTCTTAGGCATGATTCTTTTAATTTTACTTGAATTAAAAACAATCTTAATCAATAATCATCCATTTTCTTAGATATTTCTAGCAAGAGAGATTCTTTTAATGCATAGCATAAATCAGGGCATGTTTGGATCGGAGCTAAAATAGTTACTAGAATAATGAAATTTGGGATTAGCATATATGAATAGGAAAAAAAATAGTGATTTTCAGATTAGAATGAAAATAGTGCTATTCAAATTAGTAAAAATGTTATTTGGATTGTACATGTTCTATAAAGATGAATTTATTCGATTTAGTTGTAATATGTTACTCTATATTCGGATAATTTGGATATCTCCCTTTAGCTACTTAAGAAATTATCCATAGTTGAATTTGAAAATTATCTGGTCCGAATAATTTGGATTCGGAGCGAATTCGGACCGGATAATCTGAATCCGTTTACACTCCTATTTTTACAACCAAAAGTCTGAATCCGTATCCTCTGCATCAACTCAAACTTTGAGTTATTCATGCCGACCGTCCGATTAGAATCTGGACTAATCCGGCTCAAAGTAGAATGCACCAAGCACCTTAAATATTCGTGCCAAAATGAATCGGACGGTCCCGATTCATTCTGCATTAACTCAAAAGTTTGAGTTAATGTAGAGGATACGAATTCCAAAAGTCCAATATACCTTCTAATGCCTTTTTTCTTCTTTTTTTTCTTTTGAAGAAAGCATGATTAACTTTCAGCGTACTTAAAAGTAACTATTATGTCAGCAAAAAGAATGATCTCCTAAAAAGATGAATTTATTCGATTTGGGTTGTAATCCGTTACTCTATATCCATAATAATATTTGAGCAATACGGCAATCATTTAAAATCGATTGGCTAAGATATTATATTTTATTTAAAAGTACAAGTTCAATTACTAATGATTAATTTTCTCACCTGGAATGCTAGAGGATTAGGTCTATCCCAAAAAAGAAGGGCCCTAAGATCAAAGGATTTTTTTTCTACTAGGATTTTAAATGCACTTAGCAATTCAATTACTTTCTAGCTTTCTAAAAGCTCTATTGGTTCTTCTGGTGGTATTCTCCTTGGCTTAGATGATTCTAAGTTCTGGGTTTTAAATTCCTGGATAAAAGATTTTTTTCCATTACTGTCCATTTAAAAATAAAACTGAACCTTTGAATAGTTATTTACTGTGGTTTATGGTCATGTTATCACTACACAAAAGACAGTTTTTTTAAATGAACTCCAATGTATTTCTCTTTTAGGCCCACTTGCTTGGCTTGTTGGGGGTGATTTTAATCTTATTAGATCCCATAGTGACGCAAGGCGGTCCCGATACTATCTTGTCCGATAAGCTCAAGTACTCGGTTTATTAGTAAAGAGGAGAATAAAATGGAATTTCAGTCACAATAGAACTTAACTAAACTCAACTCAATTTCATATATCAATTCCCTGTTTTACAACCTTCATATCCGAATCTATTTATAGCCTAAATTTTTCTTAAACCTTAAGAGAACAAAATAAATGCTAATTAATTAAAAACCCAAAACCCAAAAAGAAGTAAATACGTTTGTTGAACAAAACAGATTCAAAGGAAATTATTAAATTGTTTAATTACTTCAAGAATCCTAGAAGACCATCCATGCCTAGAAGATCATCAATGACATTAATTTCAAGTTGAATAAACTAAATTCTTGATTGGTTTGGATTTATTGTGGCCATCGTCCGTATCCGAGTCGGAATCGGTTGCGATCTCGGTACGCACTGCGTCACATAGTGAGAAACAAGGCCCCTCCTTTAATGTAACATTAAATAATTGATTTAATACACTTATTTCTAATTTAGAGTTAGTTGAACTACCTTTGCATAATAGAGAATTTACTTGGGCTCGTTCTGCTACATTTATCTCTAAAGCTTTATTAGATAGATTTTTCAGTGTTTGATATCGGTATGCTAGCCACCGATCTAGGGCTGTAAATGAGCCGAGTTTGAGCGAGTTACCTCCAACTCGAACTCAACTCATTAAATAAATGAGCGAGTCAACTCGAGTTGGGATGGTAATAACGAGTTGTAGATCCAACTCAAACTCAGCTCGTTATTAACTCGAGTTGGCTCACAACTCGTTTATAAACTCGTTTAACCAGTTAAATCAATACAACACAAGTTGTAAACGAGTTTGAGCTGAGTTTGAGCCGAATTTGGGTTTGGTTTTGGTTATTCTGGAATTTTTTGTGTCCAAGACTATGTAACTTTATGTAACTCGAGTTATAAATGAGCGAGTTGGGGTCAGCTCAAACTCAGCTCATTTATTAAACGAGTCAGCCAACTCGAGTTGAAACTAACTCGAGTTGTAAATGAGCGAGTTACGAGTTCGAGCAATTTTTCCCAGCCCTACACCGATCTAATCTAAATCGGGATTCCATGTGGCACCATTTGCATAACCCATGGAAAAAGAATGGTTTAGGATCGGTTCAAGTGGCACAAATTCTAACACGGCATAATTAAAAAAAATGGGTTAGAATCGGTGAAGGATTTTTTTTTAAAAACACAATTAAAATAATTAATTTTAAAAAAACAACTTGATTACTGAGTTTTTTACAAAAACCGTAAAAACCAAAATGCCATTTCGGTTTGAATGTTTTTTTTTTTGATACACCGAATTGCCATTTCGGTTTATAGGATTTTCGTGGGGTTGTAGGAACAATGCCACAAAAAATCTATTTTTGAGCCTACACCAAATAGGCATTTCGGTTTAGAGTTTTTTAAGGCTAAACCGAAATGGCAATTCGGTTTAGCTATATTTAATTCCATGGAATTCGGCCATATTCAAAATCAGAAATTCAGAAATTCAGAAAATTTACAATTCAGAAATTCAACCAGATTGAAAATTCAATTATGAATAAATGGCTACATGGATTTTTGGATTCTTCATATCAAAAGAAAGGCGTCGAAGTCTAGTTTTCAGATAATATAATTTGTATATACAAAAATATTACGGTTTGGTACAGTTTTGACGATTTATCGACAGAGGTCAGAAATCAGAAAAACAGAAATTCAGAAATTCCAGTGAGCAGTCTTGGAAATTCGACCAGATTGAAAATTCAATTATGAATAAATGGCTACATGGATTTTTGGGTTCTTTATATCAAAAGAAAGGCGTCGAAGTCTAGTTTTCAGATAATATAATTTGTATATACAAAAATATTACGGTTCGGTACAGTTTTGATGATTTATCGACAGAGGTCAGATATCAGAAAAACAGAAATTCCATAATGAATATAAAAAAATATTAATACAAACATTAATACAAAAATTTTAAAAAGCCCCTAAACCGAAATGACAATTCGGTTTAGGCTAAAAAAGCCTCTAAACCGAAATGGCAATTCGGTTTAGGCTAAAAAAGCCTCTAAACCGAAATGACAATTCGGTTTAGGCTAAAAAAACTCCTAAACCGAATTGGCAATTCGGTGTAGCAAAAAAAAAAACCTTCAAACCGAAATGGCATTTCGGTTTTTACGGTTTTTGTAAAAAAATCAGTAATCAAGTTGTTTTTTTATAATTAATTATTTTAATTACGTTTTAAAAAAAAATCCATCGGTGAAGCTATTACTGGCTATCAGTAAAAAAAAATCATGTACTCTTTCGTTTCTCTCTATAGAAAAAAAAAATCTCGAGAATATGAGGAAGAAAATGAGAAAATTTCCGAAGCACTAAATTTCCTTCAACGTTCCAATCGTACGGATTGTTGACTACTAGTGCTTATTTTGCACACAAGCCTCCGGATTTAGAATATTGCTCTGACGCCATTAAATTGCTACAGAATAATCATAGAGAAACTAATAGGAAAATATTAAGTGTATTTTTCGATGTCACAATGTTAAAATGTATATACTAGGATTGTCTAGAGCTGTAACTGAGCCGAGTTTGAACGAGTTACCTCCAACTCGTGCTCAGCTCGTTTAGTTAATGAGCGAGTCAACTCGAGTTGGAATGGTAATAACGAACTGTAAAACCAACTTGAGTTTAGCTCATTATCAACACGAGTTGGCTCATAACTTATTTATAACTCATTTGACCGGTCAATTTCCTTAGTTATAGTTATATATTAGTAAGAATTTATCTAAACACAAACAATTCAAATGTCTTAGTAAGAGTTTATATAAACACAAATAATTCACAAGACAACTAACAAAACAAACAATCCAAACAGCAACTTAGGAATCATTTAGAAAGATATGAGATTTATTGTGACGAATTTTGTATAACTCGAGTTGTTAATGAGCGAGTTGGGATATGCTCAAACTCAGCTCATTTATTAAACGAGTTAGCCAACTCGAGTTGGAACTGACTCGAGTTGTAAATGAGCAACTAGCAAGCGAGTTACGAGTTTGAGAAATTTTGCACAGCCCTGGGATTGTCCGAATTGTTCGGTTTATTCGGCTTTAACTGATTTAAAACGGGTCTGCTTGAACGGTCCAGATCTAAAAGAAATATTCTGTTAGCTTATGTGATTCAGTGATTCGAATTCCGTCCCAAGTTCAATCAAACATAAACTACCCTAAACCTAAATCCTGGGTGGCTGAGTACAGTCGTCACCACTGCTGATCCGCCGCAGTTACCAGCTCCTGTCGTCTTCCCCAATGGCTTTCCTCGTAGCAAAGAAGTTCTCCCTTTCCCATCAATTCTCCACACCTCACCTACGTCTAACCCTTTTCTTACCACTTCTCCGACTCTCCACTGAATCTCACCAAACGAAGGACCTCCCGTTCGTGGCCCAGTGCCTCATCTCTTCCTTTGGCATCTCCCCTGACCGAGCGCTGAGGCTTGCCGCTTCATCAACGTTCTCCCCGATCAAAACCCCCGACCGGCCTGAATCTGTGGTGCGCTTCTTCAAAGAGACCGGCTTGACCGATTACCAGATCAAGGGCCTCATCGCATGGAACCCACGGCTGCTGTGCTGCAGCGTGTCCAATACTCTAGAACCACGTGTCCGTACACTAGTGGCCGGTGGTTTTACTGGACAAACACTCGTCAAGTTGATTCGGAGCGCTCCTTTCGTCCTTTTGAATTGTGCCCTCTCACGCCTTCAATTTTGGAGAGATTATATGGGCAACGATGATGCCATGTTAAAGATCTTTCAGAGGAACGGCAAGTTCCTCCATTTTGACATTGATAAGGTCGTGATACCCAGTATAAATCTATTGAAGGATTATGGTTTCTCGGATAAGGATGTCCGGAGGTTGTATTTAGTACTGGGTAGCAAACTCAGCAGCTCAGATTATATCAAGAAAATTATAGAAGAAACTGAGGCAATGGGGTTTGCCCGAAAGTCGGGCATGTTTGTTCTTGGCCTTTTTATAGTGGGCAGGTGCAGTAGGGATTTCATTATCAGGAAGTTAGAATTCTTGAGAAACAGTTGCGGGTGGTCGGATGAAGAGGTGCAAACTGCTTTCATAAGATTTCCCAATATGGTTTGTCAATCCGAGAAGTTGCTCAAGTCCAAAATTGATTACCTTCTTGGCTGTGCGGGGCTTACGAGTAAGGACATATCTTCTAAACCTGAACTCCTTTCGTACAGCTTGGAGAAAAGTTTTGTGCCTAGACAACATGTGCTGAGCATTTTGAAACTCAAGGGTATAAAAAAAAGAGCCAGTTTATGCAGTGTGGTTAAGATGTCTGAAAACAACTTCCTTGAGAAGTTTGTCAGGCCGTATAAAAATGAAATCTCCGAGCTGGAAGAGGTTTATGCTGCTTCTTGTCAGGGAAATGTGTCTATTTGAGGATATTGCTCTGTTTTAGGGAAGAAATTAGTCATTTAGCAAAAAAAATTATGGGGGTATATAAATCTATGTATCAGTGCCCGTTTCATCATTGCTCTTCTTCTGGTAAGTATCCATTGATTCACGGAGGCATTATTCCAGAAATTAGTAGAACATAGAGTTTAGAGATTAGGCATTTCAATCAAAAGAATCTTGTCTTATTACTTCAGTAGAGTTCAGCTGGTTGCATCAGAATTGGAGAAATAATTATTTATAATAACCAGAGAGCGATGGTGAGATATAGTTTAGTGTATGCCCGTGGACTTTCTTAGGCATGATTTTTTTTAATTTTACTTGAATTAAAAACAATCTTAATGCTTAGATATTTCGAGCAAGAGATATTTTTTTATTGCATAGCATAAATACAATTTTTGTTATATATTTTTCATATTGAAGTTGATCAAAGAATCAGATAGAGTTAGGCCGGGGTCCAAGTTTTACTCAGACCCAAACCTCACTTGGTGCATTATGGTAAAAATTGATTCCTTGAGTTCCTTTGCTTCTCGGGTAATATTATTTGCTAAATCCTTACTGCGAAATCAAATTTGAGATTGGATATTTCTGGTCAGTAACATTTCTCATTCTTTTTGTTTCCTTTTCCCCACACACCAGGTCGGAAGCAAGCTACCGTAAATTATGTCTGACTCGAGCAGGATTAACCTAATGTAATGGAAGTTTACAAAACTATATTTTTTTTTTTTGGAATAGGATTACGAGGCCATGTTGGGGTCAGGTATCTGTATTAATATGATCATTATTTTTCATGTATCACTGTTCCAAACCAAATTTGCACCATCTCATGTCCTATTACTTGATCGTTGTTTTTCATGTATCATTGTTCCAAACCAAATTTGCACCATCTCATGTCCTGCAATTATTTAATTGTACTTAAATTCAAACCAATCTTCATTTTATGCTTTGAAATAACTAGCTGGAGAATTATATTTTTCTTACTGCATAGCCCATCAACTGAAATCTTTTAAATGAAATATACGACTCCTCGAGTGTAAATACAAATCTTGTTATATACTTTTCATGTAGGTTAATCAAAGCATCAGAATTCAGATAGAGTAGCTCAGTAACAAATCGGATCAGACCTAACCCTGCGAGGTGCAGATCGGGTGAGAATTGATTTCTGGAGTCCATTTGCATCCGTTTCCGTTTGTAATTTTGTGTGCTTTATATGGAAGGAATAACATACATTTTTACATGTATAATTTTATTTTTTAATTAATCCCAGTTATCGACTATTTTAATTTGTAAGTAAAGAAGATGTTTATAAATATTAGTGGATCCTTAAAGCCACTAATCTTAAAAAAAAAATTAGCGGCTCGGAACGAAAGCGCCTTTCATATGATTTAAGGCTATGTTTGGATGCACTAAGAATAGCACTATTTTTATAATAGCATTGCTATTCGGAACAAGGACAATCCAAACAAGAAATAAAGCTAATTGGAATAGAAAGAATAGGGTTATTCTCTATTCTTACAAAAACATGGAATAGCATTTGTTGCTTTCAATATTAATACTAATCTAATATTTAAACTAATATTATATTACATTTAATATTTAAGTTAATATTATATTGTATTATATTTAATCTAATATTTTATTTAATACTAATCTAATATTTAAAATAATAGTATATTACATTTAATATTTAAATTAATATTATATTATATTATATTATATTTAATCTAATATTTTATTTAATACTAATCTAATATTTAAAATAATATTATATTACATTTAATAATTAAATTAATATTATATTGTATTATATTTAAACTAATATTATATTACATTTAATCTAATATTTTATTTAATACTAATTTAATATTTAAAATAATATTATATTACATTTAACATTTAATCTAATATTATATTATATTTAATATTTAAACTAATATTATATTATATTTAATATAATATTTTATTTAATACTAATCTGATATTTAAAATAATATTATATTACATTTAATATTTAAATTAATATTATATTATATTATATTTAATCTAACACATAAATTATTACTTTATTCATTCCCTCCAAACTCTATTCCAAATATGCAATCGAAACAACTTTTATTCTTCTGCTTGTAACATTTTATTTGTGTATTTATTTATTTAACGTTTTATTAGAGGAGGTTATATATAAATTTTTTTAAATAATTAATAAAATGTTTAATAAATAAATGGAGATAGAAGAAAGAATGTTAAGTTTTTCTAGAGATATTTAATAGGAAATTCACTATTTAGGTATACTAGAAATTTTCCCAATTAGATAAAATTATTTCAGTTAAACTAAGAAGAAGAAATATGACAAAAATTAAAATTTAGATGGAGAAATTAGATATATTAAGATTTTGATAAAAAAATTGAAAATTAAAAAAGTTTTAATGAGTAAAGAGCAAGTCTCTCTCTCTCTCTTTTGTATATCGGCTTACAACCAGTACGAGAGAAACTTTGAACATCTGGGGCAGTCTACTCGAACCAGACAAGGTAATCTTTCTTTTCTCGTTCGAGTCCGAAGCCGCTGAGCAGAGTCCCAGATTTAGTCAAACATAAACTACTCGAAAGTCGAAACCCTAAACCCTGACTGGTTGAGCACAGTGATCACGACTGCTGCTCCGCCGCTGTTACCTGCTCCTATTTGGAAAGGAAGGCTATCTAATAGAGACAGTTAGAAAGTTAGTTAGTGCTAATAATATTGTTAGTGAAGTTGTTAAGATGATGTTAGAAGTATTGTTAGAGTTGTTAAGAAATTGTTAGTGGTATAATTGTAATTAGGCAAGACTCTATATATAGAGCATAGTTGTAATCAAAAATCAATCAAGAAAATACAATTTCATTCCATTTCTACTTCTCTATGTTTTGTAATATGGTATCAGAGCTCTAGGTAGCGCTAGAATTAGGCTAACGCCTATTCCAGAAATTATGCCTCTAATCCTACCCTATTGCAGTTTATAAAAAAAAAACATTTTATTCCAGAAATAACCTTCTATTCCTCTCTATTCTAGCCTAAACCCTTTCTATCCTTTCTATTCTTCACTATATTCCAAATCTACTCTCTTTATCCTCCTTACTCCTCTCTATTCTCTCTCCAGATCTACTACTAAATCTCTATTCCTCCTTATTCCTAATCAGATCTTACTCCTCTCCCTATTCTCAAACCTATTCCCATCCTTATCTCTCTCAATTCCCTCTATTCTCCAAGAATAAACAGATCGATCAACAACACCATACCAGATCTGAGAGCAAGGTCGGAACAAGAATCTCAGATTGAGATCGAGCCAGACAGTTCAAGGCATCTCGCTCAGGCTTCAGGAGGAGCGCGGCCATCAGATCACCTTTTCTCAATGACATCGTACCAGCAACACACAACCCTAAGAAACAACAAGTTTCGAATTGCAAAAAGAGTCAGCAAAAATCTCAATCGAAGTCAACAGATCAAGAAAATCAGAAAAAAAAAATCGGTGCATACCAGTGCTCACCAGTGATCAATACCAGAACCATTTCTCAGCATTAGCGATATCAGTAGCAGCATAGTCCAGATCTGAATTGCGACCCTCGGCTTCTCTATTTCTGACGCACGACGGTGTCTACTAACCAGAACCAGATTGAACGTTTGAGCACCGCGCCGCCGCAATCAACTCCTCTACGCCGTTGTCACGCAATTCTCAAACTCTCTTCCCATCGGTGTGCCTCGTCGCCTGGGACGAAGCTTCATGAGCTGACTCGACACCTCCTCCTGCGTGATTCCATCCCCAGTGGCGCAATTACGATTTCCAGTGGGGCGGGTTCCTTCCAACCTCTCATCATCGCCACCTATCATCACGCCTTCAGAACTCTGCCACCGATCGCTTTCTCCATTTTCAATGGAAAAGTCGCGCAAAAGGTTTAGCGATGAACGAAGAGTTCCGCGCAATCGGATCGAAGAAAAACAAGAACGGATCTGTTTAACCCCAGAATATTCGGATCCGCTCCAATAGAGTAAGGACCCGAAAAAGAGTCTGGCCTGTTAGAGAGGTGAGTGCCTGGGAGGCTGGATTCGCTCCAACTTCTGCAGGTCCCGAAATTTCTAAAGAGGCTGCTGATGAAGAGCCTGGGAGATCGGATGAGAGAAAGTTGATTGGAGGAACCAATGAGGGAGCCTCTGTATCTGTTGTGACAAGCTCGGTGTGCGCGTGCTGTTGCAAACTGGAAACAGCATCAGGTATGAGTGCAAGCCAAGTAGAATGTGAGGAATGTGCACTTGAGTCCGAGCCTTCTACCTTCTTCTACCTCTTGAATCAAATTCCCCCAAATCCCTCCAAAATTCTCAAATTACATTACCAAGCCGAACCAATGCCGGGCTCCTTTTTCTCTTCTCTTCTTCTCAATCTCCACATTGCTTCTCACAAATGAGACAAGAGAGCAACAAAGCCTCTTAAAACCATGTACTTGTCACAAAGCCATGAGCTATTCAATTTTCTTTTCTTTCTTTTTGTTTTTATTTTTCAAAGAGGACTCAAACGAGCCTCTCGAGTACATGGAAGCATTCTTGAGCCAAAAGAGCTCATTTTTCTCTCCCTACCTTCTTCTTTCTTCAAGGAGACCCAAACTTGACGATTCAAATCGCAATAACAATGTCATTGAGATATTGGCATCATTCTTCTTCTTTTCGGAGCAAGCTCAACATTGCTACCGCGCACCATGTTTCGCTTGAGGGGGCGTAATAGAGACAGTTAGGAAGTTAGTTAGTGCTAATAATATTGTTAGTGAAGTTGTTAAGATGATGTTAGAAGTATTGTTAGAGTTGTTAAGAGGTTGTTAGTGTCATAATTGTAATTAGGTAAGACTCTATATATAGAGCATAGTTGTAATCAAAGATCAATCAAGAAAATACAATTTCATTCCATTTCTACTTCTCTATGGTTTCTAATACTATCCCAAGTCCCCGCAGCCAATGGCATTCCTCCTAGCGAAGAAGCTCTGCTTTTCTCCTCCGTTCCCCACACCTCACCTTCGTCCAACCCTTCTCATTCCACTTCTCCGACTCTCCACTGAACCCCACCAAACAAAGGACCTCCCGTTCATGGCCCAGTACCTTATCTCTTCCTTTGGCTTCTCCCCCGACCGAGCGCTGAGGCTTGCCGCCTCACCACGACTTTCCCTTATCAAAACCCCCGACCGGCCTGAATCTGTGGTGCGCTTCTTCAAAGAGACAGGTTTGACCGATTCCCAGATCAAGAGAATGATCTTATGGTACCCACCGCTGCTGGTTTACCCCGTGTCCAAGATTTTAAAACCGCGGGTACAACAACTGATGGCTGCCGGCTTTACTGGAGATACACTGATCCAACTGATTCAATACACTCCAGTTGTCCTTGTTACAAAATCCGCGCTCTCACGCCTTCAATTTTGGAGAGATTATACAGGGAGCGATCTTTCCTTGTTAAAGATCCTCTACCAGAACCGCAGGCTCCTCCAATCAGACATTGATAATGTCGTGAAGCCCAATATAAAAATATTGAGGGATTATGGTTTCTCTGATGCAAATGTACAAAGGGTGTTGTTCTCACTTGGCAACTTACTCAATAAGCCAGATTTTATTAACAAGGTTCTTGCAGAAACTGAGGCACTGGGGTTTTTCCCAGGTTCTCGCATGTTTCTTCATGCACTAGCTGTAGTGGGCAGGCACAATGGTGTTACAATAAAGAGCAAGTTGGAGTACTTGAGAAATACTTATGGGTGGTCACAGGATGAGGTGCATTGTGCTTTCAACAGATATCCAACCTTCGTTTGTCTTTCTGAGAGGACGCTCAAGTCCAAGATGGATTTCCTTCTTGGCAGTGTGGGGCTTACTAGTAAGGAAATATCTTCTAAACCTGAACTCCTTGGGTACAGCTTGGAGAAAAGGATTGTGCCTAGACATGATGTGCTGAGCATTTTGAAACTCAAGGGTTTCCACAGAAGAGCCACTTTATATGGTGTGGTTACGATGTCTGTAAAGGATTTCCTTGAGAAGTTTGTCAGGCCGTATAACAAGGAAATTCCTGAGCTGGAAGAGGTTTATGCAGCTGCTTGTGAGGGAAAGAAATTAGTCATTTAGCGAATATTGCTCCCTTTTGAGGAAGAAATTAGTCATTTAGCAAATTTAAAAGTTCTCTGTATGAGGGCAAATTGGAGTATGGAGATCTGAAATATGGCATTTCTCATTGTCCTTTTTATTTTCCCACCCTCCAGGTTAGATGGATTTGTTCAATAAGGTTTCAGCAGGTTTGTTCAATGTCTTGAGAATGCAAATCTGTAATTATTTGTTCCACAATTTGGGAGTATTGTTGGATGGTATTAATCTGGAATTGGGTCCGGGTGGGCAGCATTACACTGGGACAGGATACCCTATCAGTAGTCATTTTAGTTATTGCTGTCAATTGATTAACAATTTTGTTCATAGAGGCATTTTGTAAATCGGATTAGCATCACCTTTTTTCTTATTATTGAGCAGTGTTCAGCTATTGTGAAATATAGTTCTGTGAATGTCAGTGGGCTTTCGTAGGCAGGTTTCTCTTAATTTTACTTCAATTAAAAACGATCTGTAGTATCGATTTTTGCTAGAGAAATACTTTTTGAGAGTAATAGATTTTTATTTATTGCATAGCCTATCAACTGAAAATTGAAAAGCCCAAATGGGACCATCAAATAATGTAATTACAAATTTTGTTATGTTTTTCGTATGAATTCATTTAAGCATCAGATATTATCAGCTTGGTTTCATGTTTACTGACCCAAACTGCAAGGCTATGCTCGGGAAATTAAAGGACTGATTTCTTTTCTCCATTTGTATATGTTTGTATGCTTTTATGTTTTGAACTTCTAAATTTTCCTTCTTTTAGTTATACCAAGTTATCAATTGTTTCACTTTTTAAAGAAAATGTCAACAATGTTCAAGTGCTCCAAAGGATTGAGTCTTTAATTAGAGCCTGGTGCATAAGAGCTATACAAGAAGGCCACCACAACATACAACTACAATGCATCTCTAGGGAGGTCTTACAGATACCGCACCTACTGGCAAATCATGCAAGAAGAACGAGGCAAACTTTTAGGGGAACGGTACAGCAACATATAGGCACAGACCTAAGCATACAAAGGGAACTCTGAGCTATTGAACGGCAAGTCTTCCTTGAGACAATAACACGGAATAATCTTCCTTTCATAAATCTTCCTTGTGAATTATACCACACAATCCTTGAGACAATAACACGGAATAGTCTTCCTTGAGACAATAGCACGCAAAAAAAATGATCTAAAATATTGACAATTTGTTTTATTTTTAAACCATTTTTTGTCATCTTTCTTAAATCATAAAAAATAGTAAAAATATTCAATTCTACAAGTTCATTATATAACTAATTTACTGAGCTATTTAAATCAAAGTTTGAAATTTATATGATATATTTTTGAGACAATAATACAGAAAATCTTATTCTATTCATAGCACCTAAGCCTTACTCATACAAGATAATCAAATAGATTAATCGGATTAGAAGAGATTGTATTCATTATTTTTCTGAATTTATTGGATTAATTATTGTTTTCGTCAAGGGTTAATAAGAGTGAAGAAAGAGGAGGCGACATCAACAATAGGTTTTACCTTTTTTATTGGATTAATTAAAGAGAGAGCGGTATGGGCAGTAAATGTGGAAAGCAAAAATGAAAATAAAGGAGGCCAAATCTATAATCATCGTTGCATCTGTTTTTTCTTTGCCCCTTTGCGGTGGCAGTTTGGTACCACGTATCGAACTTACCGTCAAGACCTATCATGACAGTAGGGTCCTCGGTAGAAAAAATATGGGATACCTCATGGGCTGTGGTAAAAGAACAAGGAAGCCGCTTCCTTTGCACAATTTGGCACATTTGGAAGAACAGGAATGCGATTATTTTCAGAAATCAAAGGCTGGAAGCTAGTGCTCTAGCCTATAGATGTGTGCAAGATATGAATCTATGGCTTAAATACTGTTATAACTGCTACTGGTACGTGGTGCAGGGGGCTTCTTTCGGTTTCTGGCATAGAATAAGGGTACTGATACGTAGCACAGGATCTGGTACCGAGTGAAATTGTGGGGCAGGATTACTTTGTGCAGAAGCTGCCATGCTCTAAAAAAAAAAGGAAATCAAACAAATATGATAATTCTACTATTTCATTTCCTTTTTTTGTTTAAAATTTATATTGGTTCAGCATTTTCTTTTCCAATATAGTTTTTATTATTACAAATAAAAAAAATTATCAAAAAATCTATGAACTTTTTTGTTGCGAAAAATTAGATAAATAATAATGATTTAATTTTTCGAAATGTTACTCAATAGAAAAAGGAGGAATTTCACGTATATCCCTCAAAACTTTCAAAATTACGTATTTTTCCCTCTAAAATTTGAAATTACTTATTTTCCCCTCTAAACTTCAACAACTCACAAATTTATCCATTTTATTGTCTTTTATAGTAAAACTCATTCTAAAATTTTAAAATACCAATTTTATTCTTTATTAAAAGCATATAAAAGCCCATCAGACTTAAATTTGAATTTGAAGGGAGAAATACGTAATTTTGATATTTTTGAGGGGTATACGTGAAATTTCCCCTTAGAAAAATCACCGAACTCCGGTAGAGCATATCCTACATCGGAGAAGATATGACACCTCAAAATTGAATATTCATCAACCGCTCGCTCAAGTGAAACTCTTAAACTACTTTGACACCTCAAAATAATCATGATCCAGTCAGGACTCAGGACAAACGCATAAATTGGAGTCATTCTGATTCGAACCGTTTTCAGAATCTCTCTCTCTTCACTCCGAGGTTGACGGACAAGATAGAAGTCCAAAATTTAATGTTTTTAAAATAAATTTGAGGTCAAAATTTGAATTTTATATATATAAAAAAATAATATAATTGAATATATAATCACTCGCACGTAAATATTATCTTAGTAACTAGATCAAATATTAATTTCAAATTTAAAATACATGAAAAGTGTCTAACCTAAAAGAAGGAATTGGGGCGGGTTTAGTTTTTTTTTATAAGGAATCCAGTTGGAATTATTTTGGGAAAAGCTCTCAGTGTTTAAGAATTTATCGAGATGAATATACTTGGACGAAAATTAATTCATTTTATATTCTTTACGGTTTATTTGATAGTGACATTGACCAACCATATTTGAGGGTCTCGTTAATTATTAATACATAATTAGTCTTGAAAACTAACTTCTGTGTTAAAATAAGCAAATAATAGAGCAAATAATATATACAAAGAACTTGTTTTTTTAGTAAAGATTGGAGGTCAAGTCACTCAACTATTTAATACCCTTGTTATTATAACAAATAATTTCTCTTATACGGATTTCGAACCCATGAACCTCTCACATCGAGGTCATGTGTCTTTACCACTAGACCAAAGATTAGTTCTTTATACAAAAAACTTGTAAACATCTAAACAATCGAGAAAGCTTTGAGAACAAATATATCACACAAAATATTTAAAACAGAGAACAAAAACGAGTCTAGACAACTTTGTACCTTAAAAAAAAGTATTAAATATCAAAGGCTATTCAATCTTTTTTTTGGCTTGTAAAGGCTATTCAATCAGGGACTACAAAAGTAGAGAGTAATTGTTGGCTGACATCGATCAATCAGGTAGGGTATTGTCCATCGTTTGAATTTTCAACGGCTATGTCACAATTGAGAATAATCTCCAGAACTATGGGGATAAACATATCACTCCCATCATATTTACCACTTAAATCAGTACATAACTTGTTTATTATAGCAAACGCCGTCAGACATTGTTGAGCTGACTTGTCGTAGATCTCCTTTAGATCATTAATTACGAACTTGCATAGTAGATCAAGTGATGTCTTGGGCTCAACACAAGGGCATGTTTTAATAGTGATCTCCACCTGCTGCGGTGGGGAATCTGACGGTGTGTTTGGAAGGACGAAAGTGTATTGATTGGGATAATCTAGAAGGAAAGCTATAATTTGTAAAGCGAGGATCAGAACTAATTTCATCCGAGAGTTCAGCATCTTTCGTCGCTGTTTGTGGAGTGTTGACACTTGACACTTGACAGTCCAAAGCACGAAGGAACTATATATAGATTATCAAATTATATGTATTTAATATCTGATTATAACTTTAAACTTGGCGAGTCCGAGAGGGCAAGAGTAGCCCTTTCAGGCTTAATAGAGTTAAATGTTGCATTAACAAAAAAAAAATGGGAGAATTTCTTGATACCCCTTAAAAACTTTGAAATTACGTATTTCTCCCTTTAAACTTCATTATATCATATTTACCCTTCTAAATTTTAAAAACTCACAAAATTACCATTTCATTATCTTTTCTATCATAACTCATTTTAAATTTGAAGAATACTCATTTTACCCTTTATTAAAATATAAGAAATATGTAGCATATTTAAGATAAAATGTCACTATTTTAATTGGTCGGATTTCGCAGCAAAGGGTTCATTTTTATACTTTTGACACATTTACATGTGTATACCAAAATGTCACCGTATGTACGTTAGAAGTAGACAAATCATTTGTCTTCGGAAACCACCAAATAGGAAACTTGATACTTTTCTTAAACATACTACATACTTTTTTATATATTTAATAAAAGGTAAAATAAATATTTTATAAATTTAAAATGAGTTTTAATAGAAACGGAAATAAAATGAGTAAACTCGCGACTTCTTTAAATTTAGAACAGTAAATATGATATTATGAAGTTTAGAGAGGAAAATATATAATTCTGAAGTTTCTGAGGGGTATACCTGAAATTTGACGGATGAAAATTCACGACGAGGGGTATCAAAGAATTCTTATCCTCTGCATTAACTCAAAAAATAATCTTTTGAGTTAATGTATCTGGAACGTCCGATTCACTTTAAGATTCGTGCATATTAGATCTACACTAATATTAAAAGGCCTCCTGAATTATAGGTTGTGGCTGGATTGGCTCCGTTTAAAATATAACGGCCGAGATGCGTTAACTGAAAATATGCTATTTTGATGTAGACGATGCGGGACTTCGAGAAATGCACAGAGAACGTGGCTTGCAGTGGTGCAAGAATTTTTTTTTTTTTTTATTGGGTTAGGTGCTTAATGGTGGAAATTTTGGGAGTCATGAACAATTTAAAAAACAAAAAGTTTGTTGGGCAGAGAGGTTAATTAGTAATATTCTCAGTAAGAGACGCGGTCGGCGCCACGGCAGATATTATCTTATATCTGTTAATTTTATTCGCATCTTAGTCTTAAAAAACATGTGAAATATTAGACTAATTTATTGTACTTTATCCTCACTCATTAAGATAAAGAGTAACAAAAAATTAGTAATAATTGAATAAATTGATGGCCTTTATAATTCAATTAAAAATATAACAAATAAATATATTAAATACATCATATATATCATATTGATGACCTTTTTACCTTGTTTTAATAAAATAAACTATTTTAACAAAAAAGAATTCTGAAATTTTGATTTTTACTAGACCAACACGTATAACCTACAGAACCTCCCTGTACAACTTAATAATACCTACGGACAAGGGTGAAAACGGAGCGAATATGGAGCAGATAGTGGTAAAACCATACCCATATCCTTTTTAATTTTTCGGATACAGATACGGATCGGATATCAGCCGGATACAGATACGGATACGGATCGGATTGAATATTTATTAAAATAATATTAAAAAATATCAAAGTTCATAATATTTATCTAATTTTAATGATGAATAACAATATTTTTTTCATAATTATATTTACTATTCGGATACAGATAATTAAAACGTAAAACCATATCAGTATCCATATCCACACGGATATTAGATATTGGATATCCACATCTAATTTTTTCGAATACGGACCGGATATTATCCATACCGTTTTCACCCCTAATTGGACCCCAAAGTGTGTGTGTCTATATATATATATATATATTTTTTTTTTTTCTGATTTCTGATTTCTTCGCTGCATTTCCTTTCTTATCTCTTCTCCCCTTGTCCATTCCAAAGTTCATGACACCTCTATTTTATTTTTTTTATAATTAGTTTTTTTTTATATTTTTAATTACTATTTGTATTTTAAAATTTGTATGACAATTAATTGTTTCGTATCCATATCCAAATTTGTATTCACATATTATCTGCTTCGTATCCGTACATGTTTAAGACAGATTTAGTTTTAAATTTTGACATCAGTTTACTATTCGTATTCGTATCCACTCATTGAAAGAAAGATACAAATTCGGTATCAGCATTATTCGCTCCGAATTCACTCTGTTTCCTAAGCCAGTGTTCAAACATTTTCAAGCCGTATAAATCTATTCTTAATGTAAAAATTCAAGATACCCTATGTTATTCGAAAATGTCATTTCTATATATTTATTTTAATTCAACAGAGATAAAAAGTTAAAGTTGTAGACATTTTCATGATTAACTGAAATAAGCTCAAAAAAATTATTTGTGTAAAGATTGGAGATTAAGCCACCAAGTTATTTAATATTTACAAAAAATTCTACAATCTAAATTTCAAATTTGCAATCTCTCACATAGATGACATTGTCTTTATCACTAGACCGTTATCATATCGCTACAACAATTTAAAAATAAAATAAAATATGTACAAACAAATATTTCTAAACTCATATTTTGTCGTTCATGCATGAATCGATGAATTTACTAACTTCTAAAAAATCACATGGTACGAATGGTATCTTAAATGTTTAATTAAAAACTACAACAGCTATGTATATTGTTTTCTCCCAATTATTGTACAGAACAATGTTTAATACATTGTGGCTGAACATATTCAACTGTCTTGAAAAACTAATCTATATAAAATCAAACAGTAAACAAAATATTAAAACTTAATATTTAAAACTCTCTCTCTCTCAAACACAAACAATAATAGAAATCATGTCCCAAAATAACATAATTCGAAGTTTAAATGTATTGTTTTTCATACCTTGTTCATGTCTCGCATTCTTATTTCTGATTTTAAAGTTCAAAAAGTCAATCTGAACCACTCAACATAATCCACATATTAAAATGTGTTTGTCGACTAAATTTCATACTTTTTTCTAGAAAAAATTTATTATATTTTTAAATAGGTACAAAATTATTATTTTTCAGAAGAATCTGGACCATCCAAAAACAATGATTTGTACCTATCTAAATAAATAGTAATTCTTTTTTAAATAATATAAAATTTTGGTCTCGAAGCACATTTTAGTATGGAGATCATGTTGAGTGGTTTGAATTAACTGTTTGAACAATGAAATAGAAATTAAGAATGTGAGACACAAATGAAATATATAAAATATATGAGGTATTTCGAGCCCTACTCCAGATAGAAAAACCAGTGTTATAAATAAAGGTATGCGCTCGTCGAACGGATAGAGTATTGTCAAGCAATTAATCGGGAATAATCGGCTGATTAGTCGGAAAAATTCGTGACAGTTTGATCGCCATCAATGACTATCAAACGATTAATCGATTTAAACGGCCGTTTTTTACAACACTAAGAAAAACTGAAAGTTAAATAATATGAGATATAATTAAAGAGGGATGCTTCTATGCACCTAAGGACCTATTTGTAAAATGAACATATTTTCATTTTCAAAATAAAATATGATTGCCTAATCTGCCTATTTATAACCTCAATTAAAATGACGGATGACGTCATGTTCTCATATTTTGGCGTGAAACAATTATAACTCCTCCGGGCTCCGGCAGTCAATGAAAATGACGGATGATGTCATGTTCTCATCTTTTAGTGTGAACTGAAGTTTTAGTGATGTCCGTTGAAAAGTTTACGCAGTTAGTGGTGTCGTCGTGTGAATATAAGCCGCTATGAAATGTCCAATTGATGTAAATAGATTCTTGGAGCTTTATTGCTTTACACGTCAGTAAAAAAAATCGACGTACTCTGGTTCGGAACTCAGAGTAGTCCCACAAGGGAAATAAATAATAGGCTTAGGTCATTATATATTAGGAACTAATATCACAAGTCATGCTCTTAAGTAGCAAGGCTCACGCCCTTTCAAGAATAGAACGGTCAAATGAACAAGGCTTTGTCTTTTCACTCCTAGATTGGCCAGATTGGAGAACGTTGGAGAACGCGAACGAAGTTAATTATTAAAGTAACTTTTATCTGTTACAAGCTTAATATTATATTATTTTATATCTTAAATCTTATTTTTTATTCCGGATAATGAAGTCAACATATTTGAAAAACTTGACATCTATCTTTAGATTGTGAAAGACATGAATAAACTTAACAAACCGTAATCTATCTTTATACGGTGATCTAAGAGATGATTTCTTTTAAATTGCTAATTTGATGTGTTAACTGCTAATATAAATTAACAAGTTTGCTTTAAAAATAACTATTTAAATGTGCATTTTCAGTTTGTGGACATGTAGATCCAAATAACGTAAAAACAACTGTTTCAATTTAATAAACTTCCGCTACAAAGTATAATGTTACCATCTATTTATGAGTCAAATCAACCGACAGTGGTATCATAGCCACAAAGTTGTTTTTCGTTTAAAGCAATTTTCCTAAACTCTTGTTAGAATGCGAGATACAATAAAAGTGGATGCAGTTTCATAGTCGAATTTAAATGTTAGCTAGGGGTGCTAAGTCACTCTATAATTTTAAACTTTTAATTATGTATATTTAAATTGAGGAGAGTTCAATTGCCGCATTGCTTTTGTGCTCCAATTACACTTCACATTTTTATCTCTGATTTCAAAGTCCAAAAAGATGATTCGAACTCCTCAACATAATATTCATATTAAAATGTACTTGTAGACCGAATTGAGCTTAAATTTGTTGTGATGATGTCATCCTAAAATGTAAATCCGTATCCTTTGCATTAACTCAGATTTTGAGTTAAGCATCTGGACTGTCCGATCTGGTCCCATATCAGGTGGAATGCATGGGGTTCCTTTAATATTCGTGCCAGAACGAATCAGACGGTCCGGATTTATTAGGCATTAACTCAAATTCTTAGTCAATGCAACAATACAAATTCCTGAAATGTAAGCTACGTATAGACTACGAGTCGGAAAACAATTACATCTTTTTGTGACGAGGTTCATCCTTTTAATGATGGACATGAAGAAAAATAATAAATTATTAGAAAAATGATTTTCTTCGTACAAAGAACTAAAAAATGGTATTTCATTTTATTCTGATAAAAATTAAAACGATATTACCATTTATTGTACAGTAACAATAGTTGATTTATGTGAACTCGTAATACCCATTAAGACAGAGACAGAAGAGCCTAAATTTTTAACATAGTAAAAAAAAAATGGTGGAAAAGTTCACCTGGTCACATCTAAGATTTAATAATTCAGATGTAATATCATACTGCATGCTGTATTGTTCATTAACCTTTCTGGATCTGCATCATAGTAACAAATTCTAAAACGGGCCTTGTAGAAGTTTGGGCTGAAGAGCAAGCACCTTGTAATATCTATTTCAAACTCGAGTCGGAGGGCATTTTCTTGAACTGGTAAAAGTTACAAGAAAACCCTCCATTTAACCCCTCATTCCTTCGAGAAAATCCTACATTACACTCACACCACAGCGACCGCCGCCTCGCTCGCCATGGCTGATCCCGGCGAAGAAAGCCACGCCACCGCCTCCCCCGAAGGCGATAACACAGACCCAAAACCAACCCAAACCCTCACTAAAACAGCTCAGAAGAAGCTTTTGAAGCTAGAGCGCTACGCCGCTCGCAAGGCCGAGAAGAAGGCGGCGGAGAAGCAGCGCAAGGCGGAGAAGAAAGAGAAGCGCCGTCGCGACTGGAATGAGAAAATCGAGTCGCTCTCGCCTGAGGAGAAGGCAAAGCTGCTTGAGTCGAATAAGGAGGCCACGTGGGAGCGGATTAAGCGAGAGAAGGAGGAGCATCGGAACAAGATCGAACGTCTTAATAAGGCAGCAGAGGTCGGTCAGAAGGTTGTTCTGGATCTTGATTTCGGGAACCGCATGACTGCTAATGAAATACAGTCTCTTTCCCAGCAGGTGCATTTTCTTTTCATTCTGTTTTCAAAATTTGAGCAATGTGCATTAGTAACCTTGATTTTACTGGTGAAACTTGTGCTTTACTATTTGCAATTTGGATATTGGATCATGTAAATTTAAGTTTATGTGCCTCCATCCAAATCCCCAAATTATTGTCATTACCCAAATCAGGTAATGACATCTTGTTTGTTTGTAGACTGGTTTATTGTTAAATTTCTTGAGGATATCCAAGAACTGCCCTGCTACTTCATCATCACAATTTACAAAAAGTAAAGGGACTCTCTTGCCAAGTTGTTTTGGCCCCTTCCCAATTTACTTGCCAAAATTTGAATTCTTAGTTTCTTAGTTAGCTTTTTAAAATATGAAGTTCATCCCAAATGCCCAAATAGAATTATAGTTACTTATGCTAACTGAATAAATAATATATAAATTACAGATAATGTATTGTTATGCTGCAAACAGTAGATCCACAAATCCAACCCACCTCTGGCTGACAGGTTGTACTGGTGAAATGGAGGCACGATTGAAAAAGATCCCTGGATTCGACAAGTGGATAATAGAGAAGGAGACTAGACCATATATTGAAGCCCTGAATGACCAAAAGGAAAATCTTGTCTATTTGACAGCTGATTCAGAAAATGTGCTTGAGGAGCTTGATTCAAAAAGTATTTACATAATTGGTGGGTTGGTTGATCGGAATAGATTTAAAGGGATAACTATGGACAAGGCAAAGGAACAAGGCATTAAATCTGCAAAATTGCCAATTGGGAATTATTTGAAAATGTCAAGTTCTCAGGTATAATACATCCAGTTAGGAGTAAAATGAAGCAAATTTCATTTCACAATTTGCAGTCACTTGAGCAGGATTGCTTGCCCAATTTAGGATTAATTGAAGACCAACTGCCTAACTGGGGTTTATTTAAGGGTAATATGAACTTAATAGGGTTTAGGGTCAATGCAAAATCAGCTAACAAATTTTATTTTCTATTTATACTTACCTTTTGATTTTGAACAACATAGTTAACAGCCTAGCATAGTTCTGTAGTCTCTAAATTCATATAGGAAGGTTGCATTTTGGGAAATTTTGACCTATAGGCTATAGCATGCATAGGATATCAATAAGAAATGGTTTAATCATTTTTTTTTGTCACTTATTTGGTTGTTTCAATTGAAGCTTTTTTATTTTTCTTCAGGTGCTTACAGTAAACCAAGTCTTTGATATAATGTTGAATTTTATTGAAACAAGAGACTGGAAGAGTGCATTTTTTAAGGCGATACCACAGAGAAAAAGAGATAATGCTGAAGGAGAAACCTTAGGTGAAGAAAAGGTTGCAACTCAAGATGCAGCAGATGTAGTAGCAGTAACTAAAGAAGACGAGAAAGAGGATTTGGAAGAAGGAGAGGTCGAGGAAGGCTCTGTGAGCAAAAAGCAGTGCATTAGAGAAACTAAAGATGAAGAACATATGGCATCAGAAGATAATAACACCACTGAAGACAATTCCTTAGGAACTGATAATGGTAGCAAGGAGTTGTTATGAAAGAAGGGTTTGTTTCAAGTTGTCAATGTTTTGAGTTGCTCTGGATGCTAACACACACTGTCTTGTGAGATTGTAAGTGAGGTTTATTTCAGGTGTATGTGTTGAACATAAACTAACAGAGGTTATTCTGTCAATTTTCTTTGTGTTCTAGTATTAATAAAAAAAATCATTCAAGGATTATTTGTTATTCTATTCTTTAAATTTATTCAAGGAAAGTGTAGAAATGAGATGAACAATAATAAATGTAAATAAAATAGACTCGATACAAGAAACGCATTACATGTCATTATGTTGCAATCCCTTGTACATAACAGCTTCAGCCCGAACAAACTAAAAAATAAATGTAAATCTAGATGTGGAAAAGGAAAAAAAAAATTAAAGTTACACACCCATTGCTCCAGCAATGTTATTTCACTTACTCTCGTATCACAAAAACCAACTCTAATTAATCTATCTTAATCTGCGTCAGTGTCTTCAAACCTGGTGGCGTGTCCTCCCCATCTGAAACAATCTCCCTCATGCTAAGCGAAGCACTTGAGCAAAAAACAAGCAGTGGCTTCTTTTTAGGCACCGGGATCGGCTCAGCCTCACCGCTCAGTATCTGGAAAACCTTCCTCATGTTCGGCCTCTCAGCACAGTTCGGGTTTGCACAACTCAACCCGACTAACAACAACCTCACCATCGCCTCTTTGTCAAACTCACCATGCAATCTGCTATCGGCTGCCTCAATCAGCCTATCCTCACTGTACAATTTCCAAACCCAATCCACCAAATTGACCGTTTTTTTCGAGCCTTCTTCTTTATCGATGGGTCTCCTCCCGCAACAAACCTCCAACACTACCACGCCGTAGCTAAAAACATCAGTTTGATCGGTTGCTTTGCCACATTGTAAGTACTCTGGCGCAAGGTAACCCATGGTGCCGGCTGTTAGTGTTGAGACCGGGCTCTTGTTGTGGTCCATGAGCCGTGCAAGACCGAAATCCCCCAGCCTTGGGTTGAAGTTAACATCTAATAATATATTGCTGGTTTTTATGTCTCGATGTATTACTCTCTGTTCACATTCTTGGTGTAGATAAGAGAGCGCTGATGCCAGCCCGATGGCCACGTTATACCGTTGAGGCCAGTTAAATACTGAGCCGGGATCTTGGTTCGGTTCTCGGTACAATACCTTGTC
This sequence comes from Carex littledalei, assembly GCA_011114355.1. Classification (NCBI taxonomy): domain Eukaryota; kingdom Viridiplantae; phylum Streptophyta; class Magnoliopsida; order Poales; family Cyperaceae; genus Carex; species Carex littledalei. Next base: position 2,509,075 of record CM022090.1, read on the forward strand.
AAGACTCCCATGAGGCATGAACTCGTATACCAGTAACAATTCCCCTTTCTCCTCGCACCATCCTTCTAGTTGGACTAAATTTTTGTGCCTCAGACAGGCAATGATAGAGAGCTCCGAAACAAACTCGCTCTTACATTGGTGCTCTTGTTTGGCTCTTTTAACTGCATGAGTGACCCCTGTACCAGGCATGACTGCTTTAAAAACTGTGCCAAATGCTCCTTTCCCAATTATTCGAGTCATGTGAAATCCCCTTGTGGCAGCACTCAGTTCTTTGTAGGTGAACTTTCGAGGTCCCTTTAACACCTCAGATGCAAAACCCTCTTTCTTTTTGGTCAACTGAATAATCTTTTTAATTGTGACCCACATGAATAGAACAAATGCCAAACAAAGAGCTAAAGGGCCTAGTATGCCCAGTGCCAAACTAAGCCTTTTGCGAGAGGAAACATTACTGCTATTAATGGTGATATTTGGTATAGTGCCAACTGAAACATTGGTTAAATTTTGAGTAGCATTAGAGGAAAGGTGTAAAGAAGGGAACCCAAAAGTTTGAAAGGTCCAATCTCTGATCATATGCAACTCTGTGCTTCCTTCAGTGGAGGCCGAAAACCCCACATACATGAACTCGACAAAAATTTTCGAGAGGTCAATATTGATTGTAAAAATGGGCTTGTCAGGCTTTACATTTGTGTAAGCCAACCAAATATCAAGCCGGCTATCCTTATTGCTGTAATCTATCCATGCAGTTGTTGAATTGCCGCTTTTCAAATCAACCCCAAATGACCCAAGATCTACTGTTTTTATTGACAGGGGATCACCAATGTCTAATCCCACATGGTTCCCAGTTGAATCATTAAACTCTTCATTCAATAGGGTATCAAACTCAATTGCGATTACTGACCCGTTATCTGTTGAATTGATTGAGTTGAACACACCAAGAAAGCCGCCGGTAGAACCAAGAGAGCTATTATTGGGCGAAATGAAGAAGGTGAAGCCATCTCCATAGGACTGGGAGTTTTGGTTAGTGACAGAGAAAGAGAATTTGGTGGAGAAGGAAGCCGAAGTGTTGGTCACCGGATCGAAGAATTGGATTGGGAGGTTGCAGATAACCGACCCGGCACTCGAGGAAGGAACACTTGTCTCCTTTGTCAAACCAATCGAGCCATTTCTGAGGTAGGAATCACCCAACAAGGTCAGGTTAGAGAAAGAGAAGGATGCCGAATCAAAACTGACATTGTTGGCTAAGATAGGGGTAAATAGGGATAGGAGAAGAAGGAAGAATAGAGAGGATGCCATGAATTTGAGAAACAGAAGAGATGTTGGGTATCATTTGGTTATTGAAAATTTTGATTTGAACAACGGGAAGAAAGGGAGGGGATAAAGCTTAGAGATAGGGGACAGGAAGTCAGCATGTGGTGAGATGAAAAGAGAAAACATACCTGGAGAGATATGCTTGGCATTTTTTAAATCTAGTAAAAGGGAAAGTAGCTAAAAGTCTGACTCGGAGTTTAGCGATTGCAACGGTCGGAATTTGGTCGCATCAGTTGTGGACCATTTTTTATGCGATCGCTTGTAACGGTCGGAAATGTTCGGTGGGTCTGGACCCGAGTCCATATCCATGAGGTAACCGAATATTTCTGTTTAGATCCGGACCCAGGGATTCAGATCCAACGGTTCGGATCTAAACATTTATATTTTAATATGAATTCTCTGGACTCTGGATGATGATTAAATGAAGTTTGCGAGGAAATGAAAAATCTTTATTTAACTCAGTGTATTAAAATTCGGTTTTATTCGGTGAATATTTGGCCGTATATTTCTATTCGGTGTCCGGCCGAATAGAAAATGGATATTCGGACCGAATATTGAATCCATACTTTAAAAAAATTAAAAAACATTCAAAACCCATTAAAAGAGTTTCGAGAATTCATAACTCATTAAATGAGTTTCAGACCCGCCAAGTAGATGTTATCTTCAAGCGTCCCACTCAGAAATCTTTTATAACCTCTCTACATGCTGCCTTATTGTATTTAAGTACTGTGAGATTAAATATTTAATAAAAAATCCGCATATTCGGCCGCATACCGTATATGCGGTATGCGGTGACCTTCCGAATACTGAATGAGAACCGAATAGTAATACCAGGGTTCTAAATAGCTAGCTATAGCGCAGCTATAGCGGTTTTTGACCTAAAAAGCTAAGCTACGGGGTAAAACTTCGCTAATCGAGCTACGGCCGCTATAGCGGTAATAGCGGTCCGCTATAGCGCGTAGCGCGTAGCGAAATAGCGGTCCGCTATGCTACATGGGCTTATTATTATTTATATGTTTTGCAATTTAAATGGGCTTTAAGGTCCAAAACGAAATTAAATTAGATGGGTCTATAATATCAATAAACTTGAACAATGTGCGTTGGTCTATAATATCGATAGTTTATGAATTAGGGATATTTTGAATGACAATTTGAACTTTGTATTGGTTCAATGTGAATATTAGAACTTCTTAATTAATTTGGTGTTTTTGTTACTTATGAGACTTTAGATATGTTTATTATTAGTAGAAATATAAAATAAAATTTTTGAAAATAAAAAAATCGCTATGTAGGATAGCTTTCGCAATAGCTACGCTATTCGCGATAGCTTTTTTTTTTGTCTCCCCGCTATGCCGCTATAATCGCTATTTAGAACCTTGATTAATACACTGATTTAACTATTGGCTATTTCACAAGTTTGTATGGGTACACTACAAATTTTCCCAATAAAATATTGTATTAGCTATGGTTCTGAAAAACTCAAATAAAAAAATATCAATTAATTTCTGTGATCTTTTGATTCGATGCAAATTGCTATAATGTTAAAAAAAAATGCAAAAGTGTCGTCAATATAAACCGTCTTATCAAAATCAAACAGTTCATAATACACTGTAATACTTTATTTTTTTAATTTAAAATTAATCTTTTAATTTTGGCCATAGGACGGACAGAAACAATGACATTTCTCTTGACAACTTGCCATTATTTTTAACGAAATTAAATATATGCTTGTACAAAAGATCTTATGATGACATGTTTCATGCCATGGTTGTGGGACCGCACGTGGCTAAGTTAATGCAACTATGGCAACGGCACACAGAATTGCAGGACAATTGCAATGACATTCCATTACGGATCTGGAAATAGAGGTCAATTTGGGTCCGATGCCCATCGGACTCAAAGTGAATTCAATGAGTTCGATGACCGTCCGATCTGTTTTAAGATTCGCACCCACAACTTTCACGTCTGCTTTAAAATTCATGCATGAATCTTAAAACAGATCTGACAGTCCCAAAACCCATCAGACCCAACCTGCTCTCCTGGAAATAGCCTTGAAACCGCTATTATTGGATAATAGGGTTGTTTTCACAACTATATCAAAAAGAAAAGCATTTACTTAGCCAATTTTTATAATGTGACAGTTGCGTTAGCCGTTAACTTTACAAACTAAACTAAAATAAGAAATATTATTTTCCCCTTTGCACTTTGCTATATTCACCCACAAATCCTCAATCAATTTCATGGCATAAAAAAATACAGTTAAATCCTCTAATGTCCTAATGAAAACAACTAATAACTGGGGACAGCTCCGTCAGCTGCCTTCAGGTATCTGAATCCAATAGCCTGTTTTACTGCAAAAAATGCAATGAAATCTTCTAAATCTTCTGCAATGAAAAAAGTAAAACAGTCCACCATATAACACCAAAAAGCAACAACAACTATCATTGGACCAAATAAAGCCAATATGAACTTTAAAAACATAAAAACACAATTCAGAAATCACCTAAGATACTGACAAATTTGCCAGAAATAACCTAAGAGATGGCCGGCTGGAACTAGCAGAATATATCAAAGCAGCCTCAGTAGTGACCCAAAACTACAATTCAGTCCTCCCTGTCTGTAAAATGTACATCATAGAATCGTAAAAACTCTCAGAAAATAAGAAATTCACCTGTATCAGAAAGATGACATAACAAGCACATCTTACAAGAATATGCCAGGCAATACCACAAAAGTCACAGGCAACAGGGGGCAGAGAAAGTCAATCTTCACACAAAATTAACCAAAGCATTACTTTACTGTATTAGTTAATTATCTATTCTTTTTATTGCCTTGGGTGGAACTAAAGGAATTCATGTAACATCTATAAAGAATTTACATCATTGGTACCATAGGAAAACCTCCCTGCTAGATTCAAACAAGAGGTACCATATGGAGTTTTAGAGTAATAAAATGGTATCACATTGTTAGAGAAAATCAATTAAGCTGAACAAGAATTGCTGTAATAGCAAACAAAATCTTCAGATTAATTGAGCTCTGGAGTCTCAACCTCAAGCTATTTTCTTTCTTTTAGGATCAATCTCTGGCAATATTGAGACTAAAGTAAGAGTAACATTCAATCAGACAACCCAGCACTCGTTATTTAGCATCTTCTGAGTACTAACAAATAAACAATCTATAGTATCATGTAATACTGTAATCAGGTAACAGAAACTAAGAGATGTTGTGGTGAACCGTGAACCCTAAAATGCTCAAAGTAATAGCATTGGAGGTAAAGAAAATAAGTCCTAATTAGGTGGAAACTTCTTTATCCACCCATCCATATAGTACAATTTGTACTCGTATCCATATTCATGCAGCATGCTCTCTAATGCATAAGGAACTATTGCAAAGGTTCTTCCATGACAAACTAGAAAAGGCTGGTTTGGCCCCAATAGTACAAAGTACATTACACATCTCTGGAATACAGGAGGATAATCCAGTCATTTGAAGTTTCCACCTCCACCTTTCCCCATGCCTATAGGGATATCAGATGTGCGTAAAGGTGTCAATTGAAACCACCAAAACATTAAGCAAAGAGAAACTATGGTAACAATTTGGGATTTATTTAACAAAATGATGAACAATGATAAATTTCGGGGAAATTAAGGGCATGCAAATTTCAATCACTCATCCCAAATAAATGAAGATAGCAACACCATCTCCACGAATGCATTTATAAATGCATATCGTAACTCTTCTCACTTTTTCCTAGAGATTAAAAATATTCTATTCCTAAATCAGAATAAAAAATATTCTTTTTTTTTTTCTAAAATAACTTGGGAAAGGCTAACCAGTATGCATCAGTTTTAGTGGTACTGGTCCAAGGATATGGCCAATTGTAATCAATTCAGTATACATTTTAAACTCAATTAAACAATTAAGCAGATTCAATTGCCATTTTTGTAACTATGGCTTGATTATTTAAGGGAACATCACCAAAATCAAAGTAAAAGCCGAGACAACATGGATAGGAAAATGGTACTAGCATCCTGATAAAGCTCTAAAGCACTATCTATTTAATACTAATCTCTGTGATCCAAATATAACTATCACATACATAGCATTATCTTCAAAGTATTGTACCCGTTCACAAGTGTGACTGGACATGTCCAAAAATTTCAGTCTTAATTTGTCAACTATACCTCAATTGAAGTAATCTCTACAAAGGTGTCCCTTTTTTGGCAACCACAAGCCGTTCATTGTTTTTTCTCTTCTTTTTTAGTAAGAGGCAGAGAGACAAAAGAATTAATGATTGCCATCAGTATCCTATTTCAATTGCAACTAGAGCAAATAAGAGACCCATGGTTGCCACCCCACTCCTATTCCAATTGCTATCAATTTTTTGTTCTCTTTAATGGAACAAAGCATTGCACAGTAGTCTTTAAGCAATTGTTCTTCAGTAATTCTTAACTATACATTATCAAAAAAATTGTAATGAACAGTTAGGGGCAAGCAATTATTCAAAATAATAATTTGTTTGGAAACAGCAGGTTCACATTAAAAATAAAATAAAAAGAGAACAGCAGCAACTATCATAAGAGCAGATACGGAACAAAAAATCAAAATATATTCCACTTTCTCCTTAAGTTTTAACCAAAATCTTAGCAAATGTTAAAGATAGGCCAAATTATGGCCTTTATGATCAGATCGCTCTCAAGCAATGTCTCGGGGCAATTTATCCAAAATAGCACAGGACTGTCGGAAATAGTCCGTCAAACTCGCTACAAGACTAGCAGCCACCTCTTTCAAAAAACTTATTAAAAGACTTTTTAAGATCGAGAGTTGATTCTGAAGAACTATGATCCATCAATTCAAAAGGAGAGCGTATCTGAGTATGTATACAAAATCACAGTACATCATTGGCTCGGAGATCAGATCTCGTCACAGCCTCAGCGTTACAGAGATAGGGTTTCTAACCCTAGTTAAGTAATCATCGGCGCAAGCAGAGAGAAATAGAGGGACATGAGACAGGGTAATTCTCCAGATCCGCCGTAGCAGCAGGAGATCGCCACCGCTCTCGCTTTTCTCCGTCGCAACCTCAGACTTAAACTAATGAGTGGAAATTTTTTATCGGTAGTAATTAATAGAAAAGAACAGAGACAAATATTTATGTTGGTAGAGACAAATATTTATATTGCTTTTTTTTCCTTTTAATTTTTTATAGTAAAATATTTTTTTTTACAAAAATAGATAAAGTAACTTAAAATTTAGATATATAAAAACATTCTATCTATTTTTTTAAAAACTTTTCATATTTTACTAGAAATCAAATAAAAGAATTCTCTCCATCTATATATCAGATTAAAAAAAAAGTTAAGATCGATAAAATTACTACCGATCTTACTAACAATATAAATATTAATGCACTCTTACTATTTGTTTCTCTTCTTTTCTATTAATTACTACCAATAAAAAATTTCCCTAATGAATACTAAGTTATCGCGCCACTACGAGAGGTCTTTGTAGAATTTCTAGGTTCTGCCACACATGAAAGAATGCCATGGGATTGAAAACCTAGGCCCCAGTCGATTCTATATGGGCTTATTTTCTCGGGCCTGTTCCGCAAACTATTAAAACAAAGGAAAAGTGGAAGAGTGGGACTTCAATTCTTCATTGTTCTGGTCATTTCAGTTGACAGTGTAAGAGTGAAATAGTAGAAGAGTGAAAGAGTATAGATAAATGAGTTAAATTCATCTCTTGAAAAATAATAATTCCTCTATTCAACATTTCCTATGAAATAAGGAATTGGCTTATGGAGGAATAAATGAGAGATCCAAATGTAAAAAATAGGAATTTGACTGCAAAAATTGAAACCCAATTCCACTATTTCCAATTCTCCAATTCCACTCACTTTTTCTTTTATTCGGCAGGAATATAACTTCTTTTTCCACTCTATTCCTCTATTCTACTCTTGATGAACGGGCCCTATAGAACAAGTCAGTCCAATTATCTTTTTCAAGTTCTCAAAAACAAATTTATTTTTGAGCTGTTCTTTGCGGAGTTGCGGTGATGCGGTCAACTAGAACTACTTGTCATCTTGTTTGGTTGGATTGAGAATAAACTAATTTTGGGATTAGACTATTCAGAATAGCCTATTCGGTGTTTAGTTGGGTTAAAATAGCTAGAATAGAGAATTTAAACTTTTTATCTTATTAAAATAGACTATTAAGAATTTTGAAATTTAACTATTTTAATAAGACAAATGATAGATATTCTTGATTGATTAATCTAGCTTATTTCTGTTTTGTAACTAAATATACCTTGAATAATATCAAGCATTTGCATATAACGTGTCTGTTTATTGCTCAAGACGGAGTACATGAAGACAAAACCGTCATGGATGGCTGCACTGCTGTAGAGATGTAAAGCACAAATAATAATATGGAGGCCTTAATTATCTAATGGTAATTGGTAAAGATCAAGTGGAACTGGGGTAGTGTATTGATTAAACCCGGGCGGGTCGACCCGGACCGACCAAACCCGGGACCCGGACCCGACCTAGAATCCGACCCGAACCGACTTAAATGGTTGGGTCGGGTTTGAAACGGGTCGGATGCGGTTTTCTGGGCGAAACCCGACCATACCCCCACCGTATCAACCCGCCTACCCGAACCCGACCCGGACCGGTCTAAACCCGACCCGAACCGACCTAACCCGACCCAAAACCCGACTGAACCCCCCAAACCCGGCCGAACCCGGCCTAACCCGACCTAACCCGGGTCAAACCCGACCCTAACCCGACCTAACCCGGGTCAAACCCGACCTAACCCCCCAAAACCCGGGTCTAACCCGGCGGGACCCGACCCGACCCGAGCCAACCCGACCCCCCCACCGAAAATTCAAATTTTTTGAGTTTTAACGGTGCAATTCCCCCCCCCCCCCCCCCCCCCCCCAAAAAACACTCTTAAATATACCCCCATTCTTCATAAATTTTCACATCTCATACTCATTATTCTCATTCTCTCAATCTCATATTCTCATACTCTCAATATTTTTATTATTCTCAAATTTTATTTTTGTTGTTTAAAAAAAAAGAGTTGCAATTTATTTCATTCTACAAATACGCAAAGGAATACGAAAGACGAAAGTAGAGGAATTACGAAGGATTTTTTTCATTCTACCTCCCGCAAGATTTTTCCGCGAGATTAAAAGGTTAGATTTATTTTTAGTAATTGTTAAATAATTAGAATTAGTTTAAATAGGTTAATTTAGTAATTGTTAGGAATTGTTAGATAATTTTTAGTAATTGTTAGTAATGTTTAGAAATTTGTAGTAATTTTGAGTAATTGTTAGTAATTTTTAGTAATTTTTAGTAATTTTTAGATATTGTTAGTAATTGTTAGATAATTTTTAGTAGTTGTTAGTAATTTTTAGTAATTGTTAGATATTGTTAGTAATTTTTAGATATTGTTAGTTTTTCTTTGTTAAATTCGGATTTATTTTTAAATTTGTTAGATAAATAAGCTAGATTTATTTGTTTGTTCAAATAAATGTTATATTTATTTGTTCGAATAAATGTTATATTTGTTAGATTTTTGAATATGTTAGATTATTGGATTTTATTTTTGAATTTGTTAGATTATTATATTTTCTTTTGAAATTCGGATTTATTTTGAAATAGGTTAGATTTTATTTTTTTAAATTCGGATTTATTTTGAAATAGGTTAGATTTTATTTTTTAAAATTCGGATTTAATTTATAGATAGGTTAGATAAATAGATTTGTTAGATAAATATGTTATATTTTCTTTGTTAAATTTTGAATATGTTAGATTATTGAATATGTTATATTTTATTGGATATGTTAGATTTTTGAATATGTTAGATTATTGGATTTTATTTTTGAATATGTTAGATTATTGGATATGTTAGATTATTGGATTTGTTAGATTATTATATTTTATTTTGAAATTCGGATTTATTTTGAAATAGGTTAGATTTTATTTTTTGAAATTCGGATTTTATTTTTAAATAGGTTAGAGAAATAAGTTATATTTTATTTTTGAATCTGTTGGATAGTTAGATTTATTTTTAAACATGTTATCTTTATTTTTAATAGGTTACATTTGAATATTTTCAAATATGTTAGATTTTAGATATATTTTTAAATATGTTAGATTATTGGATTTGTTAGATTATTGTATTTTATTTTGAAATAGGTTAGATTTTACTTTTTAAAATAAGTTATTTTATTTATAAATAGGTTAGATAAATAGGTTAGATTTTTTAAAATAAGTTATTTTATTTTGAAATAGACTAGATTTTATTATTTAATAATTTTGTGGATTTATCTTAAATAGGTTAGATTTTTTAGTTATTTTTTATTTTTGAATTTGTTGGATAGTTATATTTATTTTTAAAAATGTTATCTTTATTTTTAATAGGTTACATTTGAATATTTTCAAATATGTTAGATTTTAGATATATTTTTAAATATGTTAGATTATTGGATTTGTTAGATTATTGTATTTTATTTTGAAATAGTTAGATTTTACTTTGTAAAATAAGTTATTTTATTTATAAATAGGTTAGATAAATAGATTTGTTAGATAAATATGTTATATTTTTTTTTAATTTTAAAATTTGAATTAGACCTTTTTTTTAAATTTGAATTAGACTTATTTTTTAAATTTGAATTAGACTTATTTTTTTTAAATTTTAAAATTTGAATTAGACCTTTTTTTTAAATTTGAATTAGACTTATTTTTTTAAATTTGAATTAGACTTATTTTTTTAAATTTTAAATTTGAATTAGACTTATTTTTTTAAATATATTTTTTAAATTTGAATTAGACTTATTTTTTTTTTATTTTTAAATTTGAATTAGACTTATTTTTTTTTAATTTTAAAATTTGAATTAGACTTGTTTTTTTAAATTTGAATTAGACTTATGTTTTAAATTTGAATTAGACTTTATTTTTTAAATTTGAATTAGACTTAGTTGTTTATTTTTATTTATTTTTTTATTTTTTTTTTTTTATTTGAAGTTCGGTCAAGGAGGCAGAGGCAGAGGCTTCACAGTTTTTTTTTTTTTTTTTTCGTTTTTCTTTTTCTTTTGAAGTTCGGCCAAGGACTTTTGAATTAGACTTAGGAAGTTAGGAGGCAGAGGCCAGAGGGCCAGAGGCTCTTCATGAGCCTTGTTTTTTTTTTTTGAATTTAGTTTTTTTTTTTTTTTTTTTGAAGTTCGGCCAAGGAATCACTGAGGCAGATGCTTCATTTGTTAGATTTTTTTTTTCTTTTACTTAATTTAATTTATATTTAATTTAGATTTGAATTCAATTTAGGTTAGAGAAATAAGTTATATTTTATTTTTGAATTCAATTTAGATTTGAAATTCGGATTTTATTTTTAAATAGGTTAGAGAAATAATTTATATTTTATTTTGTTAGAGTTATAAGTTGTTGTTTGAAAATAGATTTTTAAAATAAGTTAGAACAAGTTATATTTATTTTGAATTAGACCTAAAATTTTCAAATTTGAATTAGACTTATTTTTTCTTAAATATATTTTTTAAATTTGAATTAGAGTTATTTTTTTAAAATTTGTAAATTTGAATTAGACCTTTTTTTTAAATTTGAATTAGACTTATTTTTTAAATTTCAATTAGACTTTATTTTTGAAATTTGAATTAAATTTATTTCTTTTAAATTTGAATTAGAGTTATTTTTTTTAAATTTTTAAATTTGAATTAGACTTTATTTTTTAAATTTGAATTAAACTTTATTTTTTTTAATTTTAATTACACTTATTTTTTCTTTTGAAGTTCGGCCAATGAGAAGGCCAATGAGATTTGAATTTCGCTGCCTTTTTTCTTTTTCTTTCACTGCCTTTTTTTTTTTCGTTTTTCTTTTTCTTTTGAACTTTGAAGTTCGGCCAAGGACTCAAGGAGGCAGAGGCCAGAGGGCAGAGGCTCTTCATGACATGAGCCTTGTTTTTTTTTTTTCCTTCTACTTACATATTTTTTAAATTTAATTTAGATTTGAATTCAATTTAGGTTTAATTTAGATTTAATTTATATTTGAATTTAATTTAGATTTAATTTACATTTAATCTAATTTATATTGAATTTAGATTTACATTTAAATAGGTTAGATAATTTCGGATTTATTTTGAATGGATTTAATTTTAATATGTAGAACAAATGGCGGACGAAAATTGGATGCATAGAGCTTCCGCCGATTTATTCGACCCTATGCCATCTGGATACCATCAAAATATGGACGCAATAGAAAGTAGGCTTCCACAAGATCCCGCACAAATGCAACCGCCATATCCACAAAATTCCTCCCAAATGCCACCACCTATTTATCATCAACAAGATCCTAACTATTATCCACAAAATCCCTCCCAAATGCCACCACCTAATTACTATTATTCTAACCCTTCATATGGAGCAGGTTCTGGATCTACAGGATCGACTCAATACACCGCCCCTATAGGAAGCGGTCCCTCGACAAGTGTCCCGAAAATTCAAGTCGAAGTTGTCCCCGCAACCCAAGCCGAAGTTGTTGCTCCCATTCCCATCGAACCACCGAAGAAGAGAAAAACCAAGGCGCCCGAATACAAGGCGGATTGGTGGCGGTATTATGAGAAGACATTGAATGCGAGTGGAGTTGTCCGTACTCTAAAATGTAAGGTACGCGGTTGCAAGGTTAGTTACGAGTATAAACTTGCAAATGGTATGTCCACTTTTAAGAAACATGCCGAAGGTCATGCGAAAAAGGGTGAGCTACCGCAAGAAAATGCGGACCCGCGGTTAGTCCAAACCCTTATGAACCCGGATGGTAGTAGAACCCACCAAAGATATGATGAAAAAATAATGCTTGAAGAATTTGCCCGATATATTGCCCACAAGGAACAACCAATTAGTATGGGTTATTGTAGTAGTTTTGCCCGGCTAGTGATTCGGGGGTGTGCTCAACCATTGTATAAGAGAATCCATCATAGAAAAATGGTACGTGAAATGAAAAACCAGTTTATCCAAAAGAAAAACGACATATTAGTTACATTTGGATATGCAAATTATAATATCTCCCTTACCTCCGATATATGGACTGCCGGTAAACACGGCCTAGGGTACTCTTGTATTACCGGTCATTGGATCGATGAGAATTGGATTTTACAAAAACGGATTTTAAGTTTTCGGGTGTTAGATTCCCCGCACACTGCACAAATTATTTACCATTCAATTATTGAGGTTTTACAAGAATATAATCTCAAAAGGGATTTACGGAACAAGATTTTTTCTATCTCATTCGATAATGCTAGCAACAATGTAGCGTCCATCGATCATTTCATCCGGTCCCTAAACCCAATCATGAATGGTGCACTGTTTCACCAAAAGTGTGCTTGCCATATACTAAACCTTACCGTAAAAGATGGTCTTAAGGTAGAAGCCGTAAATGACTTGATAATTAAATTCAAGGGAGGTCTTGCCCATATTTATTCAAACCAAGAAAGAAAACAAAATTTCGCAGCTTTGTGCGAAAGAATAGGTTTGGGCAAAATGAGGGTACCTTGGGATATAGATACCCGTTGGAATTCCACCTACAGGATGCTGCACCGATGCATTCCTTACAAGGCGGCTATAGGGGAGATGTTGAGATCGATGAAAGAAGGACAAGCTTTGGAACTCACCGACCCCGAATGGCAGTGAATAATACAGCTTGCACAATTCCTTGGAACCTTTTTCACCGCAACCGTGAAATTATCTTGCTCGTACTCACCGACGGCACATGAGTTGCTGCACCATCTCTACTATATTTCCAAGGTGTACCGTGATATGAAAGATAGGGATAGTGAGGATTCCCCTCTCCATCCGATCGTAGCAGCCATGAAGGCAAAATTTCTTAAATATTGGAAAGAGGTACCCCTCTTGACCGTTCTCGCAAACTGCCTCCATCCGGCATACAAGAAGAAGTTCACGGTAAAAATACTCGTAGCCTACAAGAAAAATCTAAAATTAAATTGGAGGGACGAGGATCTCCGCGTACAAAAGGCATTGGACGACATGTTTGCCATATATTACGAAAGAAGAAATGCCGACCAACCGCCTTCGACCAGTGGCGTGAGGTATGAATATAAATATACATATGTTTTTAATATTTATTATTTATAATATCTACATTATTTGTCCACTAATTTTTTCTATTGTTTTAATAGTCTATCCACACACAGCAGTACTGGATTGTTAGGCGATTTTCAGGATGATGACGACCCGACGGGATCCCAAGGTAACACGAACGAGTTAATGAGCTACTGTTTGGGGACCACCGAAAATGAAGGAGTTGACTTCATGGATTGGTGGAGGAGGAATGCAACTGCCTATCCAACACTGGCGATGATGGCCCGCGACATATTTGCCGTGCCCGTGTCAACCGTCCCTTCTGAATCCTGTTTTAGCTCGGCGAACAGGATCCTTACCGATAAACGAAGTAAGCTGGGTGCACATGTTTTCGAGAGACTTGTGTGCTTGAAAGACTGGATTGATGCTGAAAATCGCACGCAACATGCCATGGGATTGGAAGCGTCATCATCCGGTGTCGACACTCAAGAAAGCGGTACCGAGGGACCTGAGCCTAACGAGGATTCGGACGGTGAGCAAGAGAGCGACCTATGGTATATGCACAACAACTACTAGATAGGTAGTGTCGGTATAAAATTCTAACCTCTTTTAATCTTTATTATTATTTTTTTAAATTATAATTTCTAAATATTTCAATTGTTTCATTTTAAAGAATAATTACTAACAAAAAAAAAAGTTAGAACTCCGCCTATGTTATTTTACATAGCCGGTCCCAAGCCCGGAATAAAGGAGGAGGGTAACTTTTGTTTTTAAATCTATTGTTTTAAAATAATTCGGTTTTAAAGATAAAAAATAATTCGGTATATCTCGGTTTTAGAATAATTTGGTTTTAGACTAATTTGGTTTTAACAAAATTCGGTTTTAACTTAATTTGATTTTGTTATAACAAAAATATATTGAGTTCAAATAAAAAAAAAAGAAAAAAAAAATGCAAAAAAAAAAAATAAACGTCTTTGGCCCTCTGCCCCTCTCTGGCTCTCTGCCTCTCTGAAAGAAAAAAAAAAAAAAAAAAAACCGGACCGGACTGACCCCCGACCTGACCTAACCCGCCGGGTTTAGACCGGGTTAGGATCGGCCGAGTCAGACCCCAACCCGACCCCCCCTACCCGACTCAACCCGTTGACCCGGGCTAACCCGTGCCCGGGTCAACCCGGGGACCGGGCGGGTTTGGACCGGACCGACCCGACCCGGCCCCTTTTCAATACACTAAACTGGGGAAGGGTTGTCACTTGTCACACATTAATTATCTTTTGATTCCCCCAAAAGATCACATCGATGGGAAGATTTGGCACCTCATTAATGGCGAATCTTCGCCAATCACATGGGGCTGTTATAATTTAACTCATAAATGCGCATGTGGAATTTCAACTCAAACTCTTAACCACAAAATAGAGTTATACCACTAAATTACAAACAAACAAATGTTATTATTTGATGGGCTAACTACATAAAACCGAAATTTTTATTTATAACACAACTCCAAAAAATCACAGTTTTTGAAAATTTCGAAATTTACCATGGCCGGCCGGCATTGTGCGGACCCATTTCAGAGAGGCCGCACAATGCCGGTGCGGACTCTTAAATGGATCCGCACAATGCCGGAGCGGTCCCCTATTTTTTTTTTTTAAATTGAAATTTGTTATTTGCTTTTTTGTTATAGAAATATTTTTATGTTGTTTAAATCTGTTATTTGTTTTACATTCAAATGTTATTTAAATTGATATATTGTTTGTCGTATCGTATTTTAGAAATGTCGTTCGTTTGGAATATTTTAGATATGTCGTTTGTTTGGAATTTGTTTTGTGTACGACGAGATAATGATATAATGAACAAAGTAAATAAATAACAACAAAACAAAAATAAAAATAACTAAGCAATGAAATAAATAAGTGACAGTATCTAACAAATAAGTATCTGACAAAACATCTAACAATACTAAAAATCAAAGCTTACGGATTATGACTAAATATTGTCCTCGCCTTCTTCTTCCTGAACCCTCGACCCCGCCTGGAGAGTGACGTCTCGTCAGTCTCTGCTGAGTCTGTAGAGTTCTCCCCTTGGACATCCAAAGACTGAATGGGCTCGTCATGAACCTCCTCAATTTTGGATGTCTGCTGGACTCCAGGACCAAAAACCGTAGTCTGTCCAGCCTGAGTCTGCGTGAATAAATACGCCTGTCTGGCAATGGGGTCATCATGGAGAGAAGGGTATGATACCTGCTGTGAGGACTGTCCAGGAAACTGCGGGAAGGACTTTGTCTGAACAAACCCTGGCAGATAGACGGACCTTTCGAGGGGTCCGCTCCGGCATTGTGCGGACCCATTAATTGAAGGTTTCATACCGGCATTGTGCGGTCCCTCTGAAATGGGTCTGCACAACACCGGTGCGGCCATTGTAAGTTTCGAAATTTCCAAAAACAGTGATTTTTTTATTTATTTTTTTTAGCTGTGTTATAAATAAAAATTTCGGTATATAAAACGACCTAGATCCGTTCCAGCATTGAACATCATCTTATTTTTTGATATAGGGTTAAGTAGGAATGAAAAAGGTTTATAAGTTATTTTATTATATTTACTTTTTATTATTTTTTTGACCGGTCGAATACATATTAATTAAAAATGAAATTGAAAATTTACAAATTTTATATGTGAACAAATCAATATATAGTGAATGAGATCAATTTCAACAATCTAAAATTGTTGTTTGAAATCAAAATCTTTAAATTTGGAATTAAATTCATCAACAAACTTGATCAGTTTAAGAACACAGTAGCATAACAAGAAACATTGTAAAATGCAAACACAATAGAAGGCAAAAACTGATAATACTTGAAAAAAAAAAAAACAGGAAATACATTACACTAGACAACAGCCCTAAGAAACTGGTTTCATGTTAATGAAACGAACTGCTGTGTTTATTTTTTCCAAAAACAAATAGAAGACAACCTAATGACCATTTGTTGGAGCATAATAACCGATCATCGAGTATAACGCTTGCAGAAATGATAGTGCAAAGATGCATACACTGAACATCGAAATAGTGATCCATTTGTTGGGAAAACGAGGCCGGTGCTCAACGTGATCCTTCACTTGCTCATATAACTCGTAAAGATCCGGCGGCATCTCCTCCACCTGGGCTCCAGCGCGTAGTGTTCTGAAAAAATCAACGACCTCTATGTCTGTTACGGGTGTGCTTGCAATGATGCCAGAGCTCCTCAGTAGGCTCACATCTTTCTCAGTTTGTACCAGTTGTGCCATGCACTCCACGTAGGCAGTGAAGCCGTAACCCCGCAACCCGTAGGCTTGCTCAAAAGCAATGAGGTTTTGAAAAATACGGCGGCTGTATCCATAGAGGTGTATTTCTGGGATAAAGATCACTCCTTTTGTTCTGAAGTATCTCTGACTGAAATTAATATCAAGGAAGCAGTCTGATGTTCTCTTTTTGAAAATTACCGAGGAAGCTTGAAGCTCCGTCACTGTAGAAATATATAGGCCAGGTTGCGTGTAACTCGCTCTATCTTTAAACCTATCGATTGGCATGCGCGACCAGTGGAAGAGATCCAGAACGTGGAGACAATCTGAGAATTCACTCGTCACTCTAGATCTACTCCGCCTTGGATAGAGATCATCAAAGCAAGCCAGAGCAACATCCTGAAATAAAACATCGTCGAAGGATATTTCTAGGAAGCAATGTTCCCACAAAATATGCACCACAAAGAAAGGAATTTGGTTCTCTAGCATGAGCAAGTCAGCCACAACTTTTCGTGCTTTCTGATTTAACTTTCTAACAAGACTTTTACATGCATTTATGAGTGGTTCTTCCTCGCGGTCCATCCGCTTGTTCCATGTTGAAAACAGAAGCCCTCGTGAGAGTGCCATTATTGCACAAATTATGAAACAACCATCAAAGAACAGCATCTCAGAAAGTGCTTCATCATCCAACTCAAAGGAACCCTCAGCATAGCAGGCTCGAACTTCATTTATCTTCGGAGATATCTCACTGAAAAACGTCTTGAAGTCGATTCGATACACTCTGGCTAACAGCATGACAGTATCCCTTTTCTCAGTATCTGAAAATAACAACCCACTTTTGTGATGGTTGTACGGACCGATCCCAACAGCACAAACTTTGTACAATTCTTCGTCATCTTGGTTATATCTGAGCTTGAAGATTGAAGCATTTTGTTTTGGCATAGCATTAGGCAGTGGATTGGGAGGGGTCCAACTCTTACACTCGTCTTCTAATCGAGTTGTCAACTTCTCTGCCCATGGTTCCCTATTGACAGAGTTCTGGTTTTCTACTGTTGAGTTCATTGACCTTGTCATCTCATTAATCTCAATTGAGTGATCCATCATCACTTTGGCTTTCTCTCTTTCTTGTTCTTTTTTTGAATGACTCTCTTTCTTGTTCTTGTTCAATTTGTTTTCTTATCTAAGTATGGATCTAATTTGGGATTATTTTGGGTGTTATTGGGTTTGATGGAAGAGGGAGGAGCCTCAGGGGAGAACTTACACTACATTGAAATGAATATATCCATCCAAGATTATTGTTGGCGGTGGTTTAAAGATCCAAACGAGAATGCCATGAACCCCGCTTTCCTGAGAGAGGCATATATATATAGTTGATTAATTAGTGTGGAAGTTAACGTTGTCGAACGAATTGTATAGTTGTAGAATTATATTGTTCGAATTGTGGAGCTTTTAAATTTATGAAATTTTCCATTGTATGGGATTAGGGGTGATAGCAGAGCAAATTTAGAGCGGATAATGCTAATACTAAATTTGTATTCGTTTTTCAATGAGCGAATACGAATACAGATAGTAAGCGGATGCAGTGGCGAAGCTAGGATTTGAGCTAGGAGTAGACAAAAACCGGATTCGGGTTCGAATAAACTAACGGATTCGAATTCGAGTTCGGATTCAAGACACAATTCAAAAAAATAGCAAACATTTCAAATATTGTAAAAATAGAAATTGTACCATTAGCACTATGCCGTCAAAAATTTTCATATGTCATTATACATAATTTTTCATATGCCATTATCATTAATTAAAATAAACAAGAAGTTAAGATAATATAAATGAACATCAAAGGTTTCAACCGATTCAATTCAAACAATTTAAATGAGCTATTCAATCAGAGATTCAAAGTTCAACCTATTCAATCAAAGTACAATTCAACTATTCAAACAATTTAAATGAGCAATCAAAAATTCAAAGTTCAACCTATAACCTATTCAACCTATTCAAATTTCAAAGTTCAACCTATTCAATCAAAGAATTAAATGCTAGCTTGATTTTAACTGTAAAGAATTAAATGCTAGCTTGATTTTAACTGAAGAATTAAATTCATTCCGAGTTTCCTACGACTTTTTCTTCTAGCTAATTATGCTATGTCCATCCTTAAAAAAAAAAATTAAGTACCGGCCAGAAAATGGCTGGTACTGTTGCAAAGATAAAAAAAAAATAAAAAAATTTGGGTACCGACCATTTTCCGGCCAGTACTGAATTAAATTGAGTACCGGCCAGAAAATGGCCAGTACGGATATTTTTATAACTTTTCAGCGGATCTGAGTATATTAATTAATTTCTATTAAACTTTGGATATTAATAAAAATGTCGGGATCATGATGGCAGCATCTTCTCCAAGAAAAATAGAAAATAACCTCTTTTGAACATTCTTCTCTCTTCTTTAATCCTTTTTTTTTCTTCTTTCTTAATTTTCCTTCACTCGGTTCAATTGTTTTGAGCCAATTGTTGTTCTTTCTTATGTAGTTCCACAATCTATGTAACTTAAATCATGAATGAAATGTGGACATGATCCTCGTTTTTTCTCAAAGAAAATGCCCCAATGTTCCAGATACACATGATACTCCTCAAGTAGCGCTTAGTTTTATCAATGCAAACAATCTCCAAAAAAATTGATTTTCAATTAATCTGTATATTTAATATCAAAATTTCTTTCTATCGCCTAACAAGTAAACAGAAAAAATATTTGTATCACTTTTTATAATTAGTTGAAAATCTTTGATCTCCAAAACATTTGATTTTCAATTAGTCTGTACATTTAATGCAAACATTTTCTTTCCACCACCTAACAATCAAACAAATTATTAATGCAAACACTATTTTCCTGAATAAAAAAATATCATATTTTTCAGTTTAAATTTTAGTCAAAAAAGACAAAGCCTCATCCAAAGCCAAGTTTAAACATCCGATTTGCATTGAGATTTGTGCAAACATATTTAAATCTTAATAAATTTAAATGGCTCCTTGAATCTAAATGTCTGTGCGAATTTTGATGCAGATCGGACGGTTTAAGTCTAGCTTTGGATGAGACTTTGTCCAAAGCCCCCTACCTTTTTTTGTGTCTCCATCATGCTTTCACTTTTTAATTTTCTAATAACAAAACTCTAAATTTATATGTTAAAATAAAACTGTTTGATGTGATCTATATAATTTTCTCTACATGTATATAAAAAAAATTTACTTTTCGATTTAGATTTTATATAAATCAATAAATTGAAAATTCACATCTAAAATTTATCCACATCGGTATATTTCTATAAGCTCTTGATATTAATGAATACAAAATAAAAATATCGTGATCTTTTACATGCATAGAAAAAAAATATAAATCATATTTAACAGTTTTAATATTTATATTTATATTTTAAATTTAAGTTATTGTAATTTTAAAAATAAAAAAAAATTAGCTCTCATTTCTTTTTTTCTCACTTAAACTTTCCGTTATGACAGTTGCATTCACCTTAATTACCTCGTGGGCACAATGAATACACACGTCTAGTAGCACGGTTGGATAACCATGGTCCAACTATAAAAACATTAAAATATAGAGCGTGCACCAAGCTATAGATGGTTTTGTTAAAAAAAGAAAGAAGCAAAAAGTTATTGCACTTTTCAAGCACTTAAAAAGTTTCAAAAAGGTACCAAAAGATTTGTAATAATAAAAAAAAATGTTTCGGAAAGGAGCCAATCATATTTCTGTGGTTTTCAAATTTATATCCGTAATAGTTTGGGCCGAAATTTTTATTAATACCATTTAAAAAAATATCAAAACACTACTGAGATTGGAGAATTCGAAAAATATCAGGGCCACTAATTCAATCTGCGATTCTATTCTTAGAGGCCCTCCAAGTCAATCTGCGGCCTCTCAAAAACCTAAATATCAGTATATTATAGTACATTTTTTATTTTTCGGAGGGCTTCCAAGTCAATCTACGGCCCCCAAGAATGAAGGCCTCATATTGACTTAGAGGCCCTGGTATTTTTCGAATTCTCTATAATTTATATTTTTTTGACAGTGGTATTAATAAAAATTTCGGCAGTTTGAGCTCAGGCTCAGCCGTGTGTTTTGTCATTT
Organism: Carex littledalei; assembly: GCA_011114355.1. Lineage (NCBI taxonomy): Eukaryota > Viridiplantae > Streptophyta > Magnoliopsida > Poales > Cyperaceae > Carex > Carex littledalei. Next base: position 2,529,892 of record CM022090.1, read on the forward strand.
CTTTATGTCTTTCACTTTCGTTTATTTTTTCTCAATACTTACTAAAAATATAAATTTTGTCGATTTAAATAAATATATGTATTTTAAACATATATACATTTTAGAAGTGCCTCTTCATTTCCAAATGTCTGCTAATTAGTAATGTATTTTAGAATTTTAATTGCTCTGCTCCTACTACTTTGATCTATCTACATATAAAATATTGTCTTTTATCACTAAATTATACACTAATTCTATAGTCTTCTAGTAATAATTTTGAAAAAAAACAGCTTCTCTACTAATATTGTAGACAATTTTTTAATTTATTGATTCATATAAAAATGAAATTGAAAAGTGTTTAATTTTTAATGTGCATATAGAGAAAATAATATATATCACATCTAATATTTTATTTTGATATATAAATTTAAAAGTGAATACATGATGGAGACACAAAAATAGAGACATTTCAACCTCATTAATATATATTGTATTTTTTTTCATGCAACTCACATTTCTTCTATAATATTATTTTACATTATAAGTACAAACATCATTCCATAAAAGTACGGGTATAAAGTGCCATACACATATTTCATACCATAAAAAAAAAAAATCAAAATTAGCTATTTTTTATAGGAGAAATTGACAGTCTAACTTTCCCGGTATTCTCCAAGTAATAACAAATGTTTTATTTTATTTTCTAATAAAAGAGGGTACGGAGTCAAATTATCAAATACTTTAATATTCAAAGAGATTTTTCAGCTGTATTTTGAGTCTACGACTATTTACACGGATGAGTAGAGATTTTACCAGAGTAGTTTTGGTTTCATATCCAGGGGCATATTAAATAAGAGGGTATTAGTGTCAATTGACCCACATTTATTTTTAATTTTTTTATACATAATATTCTATATAGTTTAGAGTAAAATGCAACCAATACTTTAAAATTGACTCTCATTCGCAATATAAAAGTTTTATATAATTAATCTCATTTAAATTTGCCTCTCAAATCCTGAAAGTTTGGCTCCACCCCTGTATATAGCACACAAACTATAAAATCAAAATTGCTTGCATATGATTTGTATGGTACATAAAGCTAAAACTGCTGTGTAAAATCTTTATCTTATACGGAAAGCATTGTTTATTTTATATCAAAGACTGATTCTTAATGACAAATATTTGTTGTCATATATAGGAAAATGAAAATATTGCTACAGGTGTCTAAAAAATTATTTTAACGGCCCGACTAGTCAACTTTTGGGTAACCAAGAGTTCTAAAACTTTTTCTTAGCCAACTGTGCTACCTCCCCTTTCTCCATTATCAATTAGTCCACCTTTTTTTAAATTAAATCTGCCATGTAAGCATCAAAATTTTAGTTTGAACTAAAAAATTATTACTTTTTATGAACTTTATTGTATTTTCTTACAAATTATATTATCATTACACATATTCTATTCTTGATTAGATTGGATACATAACTTATCTTTATTATTAATTAATATTTGTATAAAAATAGAGTAAATTTGAGAATGTAATGTTGTTTGTAAAAAAAATGACTACTTTATTGTATAGTAAGAAATTGTTTCAAGATCATACCATATTTTACCGCAACAATTTACACAATTTTCTGTGATGTATTTTTTTTACTATATATGTTAGCTAGCATGCTCTCTCAGGATTTACAGATTGATAATATAAAAAGTGTATAGTTTGTCAAAATTATGTTGTTAAACTTTCAGAGCTCACCAAGAAAAGTCTATCAAATTGATTTCAAATGACGAATTCAAATCGTTGAAATCCATCTACTTCATGAGTGATGCATGTACATGCAAAATTTTGAATGTTTCGAATTTATTTAGTACAAGATCAAGCGGTAAAAAAAATAATGAAAAATAAATACATAAAACAACTTATAAAAGGTTCATTTTTTTTTTACCGCTTGACTTTGTACTAAATGAATTCGAAACTTCCACAAATTTTCATGTACATGCATCACTAATGAAGTAGATGGATTTCAACAGTTTGGATTCGTCGTTTGAAGCCAATCCGATAGACTTTTGAAGTTGTGCTCACCAACTCCTCTTGGTGAGCACATCACACCCTAGCTTTGCTCAACTATAGCAGATATATTATTACTAGATTTAGAATAAGCAAATGATGAAACTTAATATAAACTTCGTTGTTCAATATAAGACTGGAAATATATAACACTTCATATTTAATGCTATTTGATGCGATATGAAATGATAATTAAATCACATTAAAAATTGAGGCATAATTCATTTTTCTAAGGACAAATAATATGTTTATAATTTGTTCATTTGATTCAAAAAAAGGTTTTTAAACCGTCAATAATAAATCTTGACTTAGGGCAATTTGTATTTTTAGTAAAATTGGATCAAGTCATCTACCTATTTAATATTTATATAGATTTTTATAAAGAGCATTGAGTTTTTATTACCAGATCAGGCTTGATTCTTGAGTTAGGGCAATTTGTTTTAATTTTCTGAATTATTTTCTTGAAATATGAAAGTAAAACACAGGAACAATATGACTCAGTTTTCTTCACGGTGGATTAATTTTTCAGGTTAATTTAATATGATAAACAATATTTTAAAAATTGAGAAAAAATTATTGACATAGAAAAATAAACATTTGTCCTGTGGCATATATAGTTTTGGACTTACAAATTAATTGTGTATCAAATAACATGTAATTTTAAATGTTATTTCTCTTAATATTGTTTTTAATTAAATGATATTTCTCTTCATATTGTTTTGAAAATCGTTAAATATGTAATGAATGTCCATTTACAACTCTTTAATTAGTTTCTTAAATTTTCTTCAGTTCAATATCCCATGTTAAAGAAGGAATTAAGTAGCATTGAATTTGAAGTTCTTTTTTTATGTATGATTAGAAGCCTATTTATATAGAAGCTATTGTAGTATTGTATACCATATGAATAATATGAATAAAATTATATTATCATATTCCTTCTTTATACATTACTTCTAGCTTATATATATACTGTCTTTTGTATTCTTCTCAATTATAAAAAAAAAATATGAATTATTGTAAATTTCAAATCATTTGTTGCTTCAATCAAATTTTCTAAAATTTTCATAAGCATGACGTACATATATTATAAATTTTAATTCGAAATGTCAAAATTTAGAAATATTCAATAATTCTAAAAATTGACAAATTTATTCATTATTATATTATTGACCAAATCTTCTTGATAATAGTCAATCCGACATTACAAATTATTTAAAATGGTATTCAAATCTAACATAACCACTAATTAAAAAAAACTAATAATATTATTTGTCGTTTTCACCGGAATCGAAAGAATTATATTTAAATCTTCAAATTTTAATTTTTAAATCAAGAAAACAGTCATAACTACATTAATGACACATGTTAATATATGCACCTAATCAATCAAGTTTGTCTGGTTATATTGGGTTCAATTAATGAGATAAGCATCTAGCTTTTATTATGATATATGTAGAGTAGAACTAGGGTGCTCTCGAGTTCACCAAGCCCTTGGTGAACTCGAGTCCAAAACTCATCGGATCGGCTTCAAACGACGAATCCAACCGTTGAAATCCGTCTACCTTACGAGTGATGCGTCTACATGCAAAAATTTTAAATTTTGAAATTAATTTTGCATAGAGTCAAGTGGTCAAAATTAGAAGGTTAATAAATTAATTTTAATGCATTCATTTTTTGATGTTTTTTGACCACTTGACTCTATGCAAAATTAATTTCAAAATTTAAAATTTTTGCATGTAGACACATCACTCGTAAGGTAGACGGATTTCAACGGTCGGATTCGTCGTTTGAAACCGATCCAATGAGTTTTGGACTTGAGTTCACCAAGAACTTGGTGAACTCGAGAGCACCCTAGTTCTACTCGATATATGTATGCTACATCATTAGCGAGAATCTTTTTTTCTCAGAGCTTTGTTACTTTTATGTAATTGGAAGAAACAAAGGTGATAAACCGTACAAATTAGGTTGTACCATTTTGTTTCCTAGTTCCAAAGTAATTTCTGAATTTGGAAACAAATGTGGCTAGGGGTGCTAAATATGATATAATGAAGAATTGTTTTAATTTACAAATATATTAATATAATATGCTAAAAAGATAATGGTTGGGATTGGTTTTCCAAAAAAGGAAGAATCGAAAAAAAAAATTGGTGCAGTGTTCCATCCCATTTCGAGTAGAAAATGAGGAAAACTATCTGCATTGGAAAAAATCCGGTGCACCGAATTTGCACCGAATTTTTTCTTTTTTATGCAGGCTCTTTGCATCATATTTATTTTTGGTTCTCTCTTTTTTCCGAAAACTCACCCCGATCATTCTCTTTCCAGCATATTTTATTATTTCATATCTAAATAAAAACATCTTATGATTCATAATTTTTGTTCGTTTGTTTGATCAAATATAAAGAAACATTACAATAGAACAATGAGCCATATAAAGAAGCATACAATAGAACAATGCTAATGTTATCGTACATTACAAATACGTCTAATAAACCGAAAATAAATAACGGTTTTACGAATACAATTAAAAATAGATAAATATTCCATCCATTGATAGACTCTCAACCTGCAAATGTATGAAATAGTGACTGTTAAATCTGATTGTTTCAATATTTTATTAGAAGTTGAAATTGATTAGTAAAAAAAATAAACTACCTCGTGCACCTCGAGCAGCTCTGTTCAGTCTTTCCTGTGTATCTCGACTGGCTTGGTGTCCTCTTCTCCTATTATTTAGTACGTCCATCCACATCGGAATTCGGTTGTGCCATCTTCTACCCAAAGAAACATTTTTATCCTCTGGAGCAAAGACAGGGCCATCGTGTTCAGGCCATTTCGACTGATTTTCATACACATGCCATTCAGCCCTCCATGTGTTGATCAATGTCTGGATGTGGTAGTAGTGACTTACAAAGATGCTAGGGTCGATGCCTCGGAGACGACACACGGACAGAACATGAGAACACGGTATTCTGTCCAATTGAGGCTTCTGGCACGAGCAAGTTACCGTGTGATCATCCCTGATTATCACCGTGTATTTGAAATTGGCCTTGGTAAACCAGCCAAAATCGTCAGGTATGAAAGCGTGAACTCTCTCTTGTGTGGAGGTTACCTCAAACTCATTGTAGTTGCCAAACCCCCCAACCGTCTTCATTTTATCAGACCTCTCAAACTGTTTGTTAATCAACTACGAAAAATTAAAAAATAATGAAGAAGTCAGATTTTTTTTAACGAAGTTCATAAAAAATTATGAAGAAAAAACAACAAATAAAAATACCTGATGCACACGACACGAGAACTGTTGACCTTGACTGGCTTCAAATTTCGCTTTGGCCCTCCTTTGCGCAAACCATGTGAGACATTTGTAAAATGTGTCTTCAATTATTGCTGCCACTGGTAACTTACGAGATGACCTAAAGACATTATTTAGCGACTCAGATCCGTTTGTAGTCATAATTTCCCAACGGTAACCACCGTCCAGTGCTTAGAATATCTTCCATGGTTTCGGGCACTCGTTCTCATCTTGATCCAAATATTTACTCACACCGTCCAGCCAATTGAGGGCAATGTCACATACATTTCTCATTGCTTGCATTTCTTGCTCGTATCTCCTCATTCCTCTTAGCCACACATATCCTAAAAATCGGATTGCCGCATCACTGCAACTGTTCTTCTTCATGTTCTCGGCTATATGAGTAGCACAAGAACAGTGAACACATTGATCCTCATCCTCATTGTTCCACCCCAGATCATCTTGTCTGAACACCTTCTTGATACCCTTTTCCCTATCAGTGATGACACACATGAATCTGGAGCGAATTACATTGCGGCGCAACCATTGCATGAACCACGCATAATCTTCGAAATTCTCTGATTCTAAAAGTGAAAGCCAATGGGAGGAGCTGGTTTTCTGCATCATACCCGGTTACAATCAACAATTTGCGTGTGTTAAAACAATCAAATTAATTTCATAAGAGCCGAAATCAACTAAATTAAATAAAGTTAAAACAATCAAATTAGTTACCTTTATACCGGTCTGACAGGAAAGATGCATCAACGGTGATGACTGATCTGATATGTCAAGCAGCTATGCACGGTCCAAATGCCCAAGCCACCCTATGAAAATACTTGTATCGTCCAGGTTTACCGGTGGAAAATGAGGTCACCTCAAACAATATTTCTGTCAATAAATAAATAAAAATAAGTTCAATTGTTGATTAATAATCAAATAACGTAAAAAAAGAAGGAACAATATAGTACCTGGGATGCTTTTCTTGATTGCCTCCAATAATGGAACTATAAGAGCGTATGACCCCTCCCAACTACCAAATTGACGGGCAATTGCCAACTCACGGCCACGCCACAGTTTGTTGTACACCGGTATCTGACCGTTGTATCTTTCAGCAATAACGATCCTGACAGCTTGAATACTCAAATCAACATCGTTCCTCATGTGAGCCGATTGTTTTACTATAAAAATGTGACACATAAATATAACATGCAACATGGCACGCCAAAATAAACTTAGGATACCATAAAATATCCAGGGTGGATCTAACTTAGCATTAAGGGCCATGGCAGTCAAACAGAACCCAAAATGTGCATCTCTGCGATTTGGACTGCCCCGACACCTGTCACTGTTTTGACCATAAATGGATTATACCGGGTCCAATTTCAACAAAGTAAAATTTCGAGAAAAGAAAACAAAGATCTGTTCAATTCTTACATTGAAAGTTTTCTCAGAATCATGATGCAAAACATGGTAAAAAAATGAACAAAATAATGATGCAAAAAGAATTTTTTTTCGACAATCCTTGGTAGCAACCAGTGTTTAGGCCATAAGTTTGTTATATTGGGCCGAATTGAGATGAAATAAATTATCTTAGAAATTTCATGAAAATATGCACAACATTTATGTTTCGGGCATGGGCAGAAACCTAGTGTATTATGGTGGAATGATTAAATAAAAAATTAGTATCCCAAGATCAACATGAGCTGAACAGCCTCGAAAGCTGTTAGTATTCTGACCATATATCGGTCATCCTAACTCCGATTTGGCTGATCTAAATTTATATAAAATCTAAACAGAGACACCTACAACATTCATGAAGGAATGAAACCAAAAATCTGGACCGATCAGGATCATAAGATTCGTACAAAATGATGTACGAATATTGCCGTTACAGCTTGCTCTGGAAATCTGGACCACCTGGAGTAAATTGGTCATAGGTCGGTCATATCAACTCCGATTTTGACAAATGAACATGTTGGAAATGTGAGACCAAGACCTACAACTTTTATGTTGTACAAAAGTGCAGAAAACGAACTTATAACGTCCAAAAGATCTGATGAATGACTGATTCTCAATTAATGTGCTGCTTTTAAGGGCTGAAATTAATATGGCGTGATTCGTGGCTAAGATCCCTCGACGCCATTACTCTTGGACAGCTAGGCCACATCAAGGCACCCCTTGGCAGCCATGGCATTCTCCATCTATGAAAAAGCCCCTAGAGCCTGGAGAAAGGAGACAATATCCCACCCCTCAAAAACTATACCAAAATTCTGCTCAAATAGCAACTCGTGCCCCTCACTAAAACCCTTCTACAGAAATACACATCCAGAATATGGACAAATGTTCTACATAAAAGTTGTAGTTATCTGATTCAAGAATCCACAGCCACTGAATTCACTCAAATCGGAGTTCGGAGCGCCAAGATCTGGCCAAAACTGTGACTGCTGTTCGTGCCTAAAACTGAAACCGAGCTGAACCAGTCATCTCACTTCCATAGAAAACTGACAATCGTGCGTCCAAAATCTGAGAAAATGTTCTACAAGAAAGTTGTAGTTCCCTGAGTGATGAATCCATAGACACCAAAATTCTCCAAATCCGAATTACCATCAGCGAAATATAGCCAAAAAAGTGACTGTTGCGCATACCTTCCAAAACCGCAAACTCCACAAACAATCCAAAGCCAAAACAAACGTTACAACTTTCCACCACAAAATACTGAAAATCCTAAACCCCAAATACTACAACCACAAACAGCACTCCTCAAATGAACCTCAAAACCTAATCACACACACGACAATATTCTAAATAATTCACCGCCACTTCCGGACTTGAAGCACTCGGTGCGGTAGGGTGCCGGTTGGGCAAAATCATCACACAAACACTCGCTACTATCGGACTCGAAGCACTTGGTGCGTGTAGGGTGCCGGTAGGGCGATTCAATGGGCTCGAAACACTCGGTGGAGTAGAGCGCCAACAAAAAAAGGATCCGAAGCACTCGGTGCGCGTAGGATGCCACAATCATGCTAATGACGAGTGCGAATGAGGCAGAAATGCTGTCGAAATTCTCTCTTGATTTAACATGAAAACAAAATTAAAAAAATACAAAATAGAGACCAAATGCTGCTGAAATTATCTCTTGAACAAAACAAAAGGAAATAAATTATTGAACGGAATAATGACAAAAACATTAAAAGAAACAAAGTTGTACACAAGAGGAAGAAATATGAAAGTTTCAGAAACTGAAACATGAATTGAAGATAAGGTTCGGGTAACTTGCTCACCGAACTTTATAAAATACAAGACATGAAAGTTGTAGAGACCTCAGTTACAGAACTGTGAGCGCTAATTTCACATCGATAGCACATCCAAACGGCAAAATACGCCCAAAACAGTGCACAAAGGTCGGCTGTCCCGACTTCAAAAATCTACCAAAAATCACCTATTCATAATCTGACAAAACATTCCACATGAAAGATGTAGCCCTCTCAGTCAAGTATATGTGAGCTCTGGTTTCAACTCGATCGGACTCTTCAGTAGAGAGATTGGACCAAAACAGTACACAAAGGTCCGCTGACTTCAGACAGTAGCCGTACCCTGAATTCTAAAATCCACCATAAATCACCAATCCAAAATCTGGACTAATGGTCCACATGAAAGTTGTAGCGTTCTCAGTCATAAAGACATGAGCGCTAGTTTCACCTCAATCGGGCTCTCCAGCAGAGAGATCTAGTCAAAAGAGTACCCGAATGTCTGCTGATTCCAGACAGCAGGCATACGCCAACTTCTTAGATTCACCATAAATTATATATTCCGAACTGGACAAAACATGTGACACGAGAGTCATCGACCCCGCTGTTGTGAACCTTTGAGAACCAATTTCACGCCAATCGGACATTCCACTTGAGAAATATACTCTAAATATCAACCGAAGGTCATGTACCAAACCTCGCACTAAAGATATAAATACTCCAAGTCCATAAATGATTCTAAATACCGAAGGTCATGCACCAAACCTCGCACCAAATCCAAGTCCATAAAGGATTCTAATCCATAGACCTAGATGTTCAGACTCCCAATGGTCGAAATAACCAAATAAACTCGAAGAGTCCCCACTCTAAATATGATTTCTAGCCATAGCAACCAAACAGTCCCTCCTCGGTGGCATCAACATGCATATACACACACAAATACAAGTCACCACTAAATAAGAGGTGTTAAACCCGAATATGAATCTGAAAAAACATCAACTTAACAACATCTATGCCCCATGTCGAAGATTCCTAGAGTTTGGAGAAAAACACACAATACCTACCCAGAAACTATACCAGAAACCCTATGCATTTTCATTCCAACCTAACTCAAGGGCTTCCATGCCACCTTAAATCAAGGCTTCTACGTTACTTAAATCAAATCCAAAACCAATCTAAAACCTACATTAAATTCGAATAAACCAAAACAAAACCTATACCAAATAAACCAAACATATCCAAATAAACCCAAATCACCATCAAGCCCAAGCAAACTCAAACCTAAATGAAATCCAAATAAAACCAAGACCAAATCAAATTCAAGCAAGATCAAGTTTACACCCGAACAAGCCAAAACATAAACCAAACACAAGTAAACTCAAGTCAAACCAAAGGCTTCCATGCCAACCAAAAGCAAAGGCTTCCATGCCAACCCAAAACAAAGGCTTCCACGCCACTCAAACTCAAAGGCTTCCACGCCAACCTAAAATAAAGTCTTCCACGCCACCCTAAATCAAAGGCTTCCACACCACCCTAAATAAAAGGCTTCCACGCCACCTCAAACTCAAAGGCTTCCACGCCACTCAAACTCAAAGGCTTCCACGCCAACCAAAACCAAGTCCACGCCACCCTAAACGAAAGGCTTCCACGCCAACCCAAATAAAGGCTTTCACGTCTTCCAAATACAAAGGCTTTCATGCCAACCCAAACAAAGGCTTTCATGCCACCCAAACCAAAGGCTTTCACGCTAACCAAAACCAAAGGCTTCCATGCCAACCCAAGTCAAAGGCTCCCACGCCAACCAAAATCAAAGGCTCCCACGCCACCTCAAACTAAAGACTTCAGCGCCACCCAAATTCAAAGGCTCACATGTCACCCCAACAAATACATAAGTTCAGCTATAGCCCTTGCATGTAATAGGCACCCCAAGGAAAGAAAAACCCCTCGGACACCACGAGCATATGATACGCCCTTGTCTAAACCCTCTACGCCAGTCTGACTCGTAGGCTGTCGAAGTGTTCCAGACGCCCACTCACGTAGTTCTGTGTCGCCCATAACATATATGTTCAGCTAAAGCCCTTGCATGAAACAGGCACCCCAAACAAAAGCCCTAGAAAACCCTAGGCATCATCAAACCAGCTAAAGCCCTTGCATGTAATAGGCACCCTAAGGGAAGAAAAACCATACGGACACCACGGGCATATGATACGCCCTTGTCTAAACCCTTTGCACCAGTCTGACCCGTAGGTTGTCGAAGTGTTCCAGGCACCCACTCACGTAGTTCGGTGTCACCCATAACATATATGTTCAGCTAATGCCCTTGCATGAAACAGGCACCCCAAACAAAAGCCCTAGAAAACCATAGGCACTCTCAAACCAGCTAAAGCCCTTGCATGTAATAGGTAACCCCAAATTAAACAAAAGCTCTAGTAAATACTAGGCATACACTGTTAGTGTGCCCCTCGAGGGTTGAATCAGTACCACCCTTCTGATTCAGTATCGCCCTCTCTTCTTGATTGCACTTCAGATACCCTACCCTAAACATGTCATTTCGTCTAGCCCCTTAATCGGAGGTTCCTGGATACTATCCAGGGTAATTAACGGCAGGGGCTTGCGCCTGCCGGAAGAAAAAGAATCCCCACAATCAAATAATAAGCTTCTTCCCCTTTACCTATTCAAGGGAGGGAGTGTATCTGCAGAGACGTTCGCGCCGGTCTATACCAAAATAACAAGCCGACAAAAATGCCTCAACACCGATTTATACTCGGCAACCATACTTGCCGACAACTGTGCGTGATCTGTTCTTGTCGCATCCGCGTGACATGAATGTTTTGTTGGGCACTTGGAGACACGCCATTGTGTACCATAACCGGTGGCCTTTGCAAGTATGTACCAGCCACAGTAACTGTCCTTGCACTTGAACCTAATTCTTGTGGTGTCACTGTGCGTATTCCTTATCTCTTTGTTGCAAAGGATGTGAAACCTGGCAATTGCGCTCTTCATTTGCTCTTTTGAGTCATACGTTTGTCCCTCAGACAATTCATTCTCATACTCTTGCCTTCTTCCAAACAAACCCGAATTTCCTTCCATATACCCTGATGTGTCATTGAAAGCCGAAATCGGGTGCTGAAACCCGCAATCCATTATTCGAAACTCGCAATTGACCCTGAAAGTCCGCTCTCGTCCAAGCACAGGCCCGGTATCTTTCTCGTCACTATGATCGCTCATACCCTCAGGATCAACATGACCCCAATGAGCGGTCCGACTAGATGAAGGCTAGTCAAACTAGGGTGGGGCCCGACGGGAGGGCCGAGTACTAGACGGTTGGTCAATTTGGACAGGGGACGTACTAGAGCCAGATGAGTTACCCCGACTACGACCCTGGATTAACCTCATAACTGGGTTGGAACGTCGGGCTCTGGTAACCTCCACATATAGGTTAATTATCTTGTATGCACTCCCAGAAAAACTCATGGTTTTGTTGTACAATACCTGCCAAACTCTCTCATTTTGAATTGGAAAGAGTTGGAACCAGGTTTGTGCTGAACTAGTCAGCATGCTAATTTTGGCATCAATTTTAAGGTCATACTGACCCTGATCGATCCAACCCCAAATTCTGACATATACTCGATTTAAGCCCCACATAATCAGTACCCGGCAATACCGGAATTACAGTAACAGGTCCGATACTATAGTAAACCCCATTAGGACCTGTTAAAACATCCCCACCAGTATAGATGGATACCATAAGAGCCATTTTCAATCCAATATAGAAGAAACCTAAAATTAAAAATTAACTAAATTAATTATTAACTTACTGAAAATAAAAATAAAAAATTGAAAAGAAGAGAGAAAAAACTTACAAATCAGAGATCTAATCCAGGAGAGAGAATGTGTGAGTGTGGAATGAAATTTTGCTAGAATTTTGGCTATAAGAGAACAGGGTCCGCACCGGCATTCTGCGGCCCCGCTGAAATGGGTCCGCAGAATGCCGGTGAGACCATGGTGAAATTCGAAATGCCTAGCAACGATGATTATTTGGTTTATTTTTTTTTAACTATGTTATAAATGAGGCTATGGTGCTATGCATAGCACGGATGGCTAGTGTACTACGGCTCAATATGGTACTTTTTAAAATCCTAACGGTCGATCTGAACCGTTCAATGTGATAACCATATGAATATGTACTTGCAAACTAAATTATATATTTTTTCGAATTTTTTTACTATTTTTTTAGATAGGTATAATTTTGATGGTCCAGAATTTTCAGAAAACACTGATTTTTCTACCTATCTAAAAAAATAGTAAAAAAATTCAAAAAAATATAAAATTTAGTTTGCAAGTACATATTCATATGGATATCACATTGAACGGTTCGGATCGACCGTTAGGATTTTAAAAAGTACCATATTGAGTTGTAGTACACTAGCCATCCGTGCTATGCATAGCACCATAGCCTCACTCAATAAAAATTTCGGCTCTAGCTAGACTCAGTGTATATTCTCAATTGATTCTAAATATTACAATAATAATAATAATAATAATAATAATAATAATAATAACAATAATAATAATAATAATAAGCCCTAACTAATATCATTTTAATTAATATCATCCCATTAAATTAATATATATGGCCTGTCTGAAGTTCTTTAATGTACGTAACCTTTCTTTCAAAAATCAATCAGCTTGAAGATTTAGAGTTCACAGTTGATCAAATGCTAGCTGCTCATTTGAATTAGATAATTGAGATGATGATCTTCTCTGAAAGCAAAACAATATTTAAATTATTGAATCTTGACATCTTCAAATTTGATCTTGAATCAATTTTCCACTATATGTCTACATATCTTGAATCATTAATTCAAATTTGATTATTGTTTATTCGATGGAAATGCTTTTGCTTAGCAACGCTAATTATCCAACTAACGCATTTAAAATGAAATTCAAACGTGAAAATTATAGATATGCCCACTAAAACTTTCATTATTAAATATTTTTCTATCAAAATTGTAAATTTGTTACTTACCCGTCCAAAATAATTAATATACTTTACTTTATTGATATCCCTAATTCTAATGTTTCTGAATTAATCTGATTTAGTGATTAATTAAAAGGAAAAATGAGTCATGTTCATACGAACGCAATGACACTTAATTTAAACCACCGCAAACAATAATCTGATTTAGTGATTAATTAAAAGGAAAAATGACTCATGTTCATACGAACGCAATGACACTTAATTTAAACCACCGCAAACAATAATCTGATTTATTGATTAATTAAAAGGAAAAATGACTCATGTTCATACGAACGCAATGACACTTTAAACCACCGCCAACAATAATCTTGGATAGATATATTCATTTCAATGTAGTGTAATTTCTCCCCTGAGGCTCCTCCCTCTTCCATCAAACCCAATAACACCCAAAATAATCCCAAATTAGATCCATAATTAGATAAGAAAACAAATTGAACAAGAACAAGAAAGAGAGAAAGCGCGAAAGTGATGATGGATCACTCAATTGAGATTAATGAGATGACAAGGTCAATGAACTCAACAGTAGAAAACCGGAAGAACTCTGTCAATAGGGCACCATGGGCAGAGAGGTTGACAACTCGATTAGAAGAGGAGTGTAATACTTGGACCCTTCCCAATCCATCGCCTAATGCGGTGCCAAAACAAAATGCTTCAATCTTCAAGCTCAGATATAACCAAGATGACGAAGAATTGTACAAGGTTTGTGCTGTTGGGATCGGTCCATACAACCATCACAAAAGTCAAGAGGGGTTGTTATTTTCAGATACTGAGAAAAGGGATACTGTCATGCTGTCAACCAGAGTGTATCGAATCGACTTCAAGACGTTTTTCAGTGAGATATCTCCGAAGATAAATGAAGTTCGAGCCTGCTATGCTGAGGGTTCCTTTGAGTTGGATGATGAAGCACTTTCTGAGATGCTGTTCTTTGATGGTTGTTTCATAATTTGTGCAATAATGGCACTCTCACGAGGGCTTCTGTTTTCAACATGGAACAAGCGGATGGACCGCGAGGAAGAACCACTCATAAATGCATGTAAAAGTCTTGTTAGAAAGTTAAATCAGAAAGCACGAGAAGTAATGGCTGACTTGCTCATGCTAGAGAACCAAATTCCTTTCTTTGTGATGCATATTTTGTGGGAACATTGCTTCCTAGACATAACCTTCGACGGTGTTTTATTTAAGGATGTTGCTCTGGCTTGCTTTGATGATCTCTATCCAAGGCGGAGTAGATCTAGAGTGACGAGTCAATCCTCAGATTTTCTCCACCTTCTGGATCTCTTCCACTGGTCGCGCAGCCCAATCGATAGGTTTAGAGAAATAGCAACTTACTCGCAACCTGGCCTATATATTTCTACAGTGACGGAGCTTCAAGCTTCCTCAGTAATTTTCAAAAAGAGTGCATCAGACTTCTTCCTTGATATTATTTTCAGTGAGAGATTCTTCAGAACAAAAGGAGTGATCTTTATCCCTGAAATAAACCTCTATGCATACAGCCGCCGTATTTTTCAAAACCTCATTGCTTTTGAGCAAGCCTACGGGTTGCGGGGTTACGGCTTCACTGCCTACGTGGAGTGCATGGCACAACTGGTACAAACTGAGAAAGATGTGAGCCTACTGAGGAGCTCTGGCATCCTTGCTAGCACACCCATGACAGATAAAGAGGTCGTTGATTTTTACACAACAATACGCGATGGAGTCCACGTAGAGGAGATGCCGCCAGATCTTTACGAGTTATATGAGCAAGTGAAGGATCACGTTGAGCACCGGCCTCGTTTTCCCAATAAATGGATCACTATTTCGATGTTCAGTGTATCCATCTTGGCACTAACATTTCTGCAAGCGTTATACTCGATCATCGGTTATTATGCTCCAACAAATGGTCATTAGGTTGTCTTCTGTTTGTTTTTGGAAAAAATAAACACAGCAGCTCGTTTCATTAACATGAAACCAGTTTCTTTAGGGCTGTTGCCTAGTGTAATGTATTTCCTTTTCTTTTCTTTTTTCAAGTATTATCAGTTTTGGCCTTCTATTGTGTTTGCATTTTACAATGTTTCTTGTTATGCTACTGGGTTCTTAAACTGATAAGTTTGTTGATGAATTTAATTCCAAATTTAAAGATTTGATTGCAAACAACAATTTTAGATTGTTGAAATTGATCTCATTCACTATTGATTTGTTCACATATAAAATTTGTAAATTTTCAATTTCATTTTTAATTAATATGTATTCGACCGGTCAAAAAAATAATAAAAAGTAAATATAATAAAATAACTTATAAACCTTTTTCATTCCTACTTAACCCTATATCAAAAAATAAGATGATGTTCAATGCTGGAACGGATCTAGGTCGTTTTATATACCGAATTTTTTATTTATAACACAGCTAAAAAATAAAAAAAATAAAAAAATCACCGTTTTTGGAAATTTCGAAACTTACCATGGCCGCACCGGTGTTGTTCGGACCCATTTCAGAGGGACCGCACAATGCCGGAGCGGACCCCTGGGAAGGTCCGTCTATCAGCCAGGGTTTGTTCAGACAAAGTCATTCCCGCAGTTCCCCTAGACAGTCCTCAGCAGGTATTATACCCTTCGCTCCATGATGACCCCATTGCCAGACAGATGTATTTATTCACGCAGCCTGAGTCTGGACAGACTACGGTTTTTTGTCCTGGAGTCCAGCAGGCATCCGAGATTGAGGAGGTTCATGACGAGCCCATTCAGTCTTTGGATGTTCAGGCGGAGGACTCTACAGACTCAGCAGAGACTGACGAGACGCCACTCTCCAGGCGGGGTCGAGGGTTCAGGAAGAAGAAGGCGATGACAGTATTTAGTCATGATCCGTAAGCTTTGATTTCTAGTATTGTTAGATGTTTTGTCAAATACTTATTTGTTAGATACTGTCACTTATTTATTTCGTTGCTTAGTTATTTATTTTTTTTGTTTTGTTGTATTTATTTACTTTGTTCATTATATCATTATCTCGTCGTACACAAAAAAAATTCCAAACAAACGACATATCTAAAATATTCCAAACGAACGACATTTCTAAAATACGATACGACAAAAAATATATCAATTTAAACAACATTTGAAACTAAAACAAATAACAGATTTAAACAACATAAAAATATTTCTATAACAAAAAAACAAATAACAAATTTCAATTTTTTTTTTTAAAATAGGGGACCGCTCCGGCATTGTGCGGCCTCTCTGAAATGGGTCCGCACAATGTCGGTGCCGCCTTGGTAAATTTCAAAATTTCCAAAAACGGTGATTTTTTGATTTATTTTTTTAGAGTTGTGCTATAAATAAAAATTTCGGTTTTATATAATTAGCCCATCAAATAATAACAAATATTTGTTTGTTTGTAATTTAGTGGTTAATTATAACTCTATTTTGTGGTTGAGAGCATAGTAACAAGATCCGGGTTTAATTCGCGAATTAAACGTTTTTGAGACTCCAGCGGATCAATCAGCGTTTAATACGGTGATTCGCAAATTAAACGCTCTGTTTGCGAATTATTCGCGAATTCTACGAATTCTATGTATTAATCGCGTTTTGTTCGGAAAAATTCGTCGCTCCGTCGTTTATCTTCCTAAATCCTAATTTGTTTCCTGACTTCGTTGAATTCTCTACTTCCGTCATTTCTCTTTCCTTTCTGAAATCTACGACTCCATGAGTGATTAAGAGTCAGAGACTACGACAACGAGAAGAAATAAAGTAAGTGGCTTAATTCCTCTCTAACTTTGATTGAAAATTTACCACTTAGTGGTTGCTAAGCGGTAACATCTGTCTTTTCCTTTTGATTCTTTCTATTTGAGATAAAACTAAGATATTTGATTGACCAAAACCGATTCCATGAAAAGTATCACTAGACGAACCCAAATCCCCACAACTTTAATTGGATAAAGTTATATCTAGCTTGTGATTGTAATTAAAATAATTGCACAACTGATCTGATGTTGCCAACTTGCCATAGCACATTTTTGTTCAATTTTGATTTTGTTTTTTATTTATGGGCTTGTGTTTTAAATAAGTAGGGCGCAGCCTTAATTTTTAGATAAAAATTGATAGTTTGTGCATTTGTCCGATACCTCGCTAGCTGGTTCGAATCGTACCAGTAGCTGGGTTAAACGTACCAGTTCATTGTGCTTCACCTTTTCAGTGTTCCTATGTTTCTCCTTTTTAGTGCTGTACCTGGTCCGAATCGTACCAATATGTAGCGTCTAATTTGTGTTCGCTTTTGTAGAGATGCCAAGAGAGAAAGATAAACTCTAGGAGTATATTTCAAGGGAGACCGACAAGGCAGTACGGTGCACCTTCTGTGATATAAAGTTCTCGGGTGGAGTAACTAGAATGCGATATCATTTTGCAAAGATAGCTTGTAAAGATGTCAAGGCATGTACAAAGGTACCTCAGACAGTTACGGAATTGGCATTGAAGGGAATAAATGAATTAGAAGCCAGCAATAAGAAAAAGGTTGCTGAGGTTTCGACCCAATCTGGTCATGTCGGGTCTGAATTGCAATCTGAAAATGAGACTTGTAATGGACACCATGTAAATGGCTTAACTCAAAGAATCATCTCGTCTATGGTAAAAAAGGTTGAAACTAAAGAAGCACACAAGAAAATTGCTCTTTCCATCGTGAATGATAATTTGTCTTTCAATTTGTTGAGATCTCATGACTTTCGAGAAGCTGTCAGGGCCATTGCTTGAGCTGGACCTGGTTATGAACCACCTAGTACTAGTAGTGAGTTAGCTCGAACAAAATTGTTGGCAGAATTGAAAGATGAAGTCACCCTCTATGTTCAGTCTATTAAAGAGTCTTGGAGTACAACTGGGGTCACTATCATGTCTGATTCATGGATCGACTCTAAGAATAAGCCGTACTTGAATCTATTGGCGAGTTCTCCCAAAGGGGTTGTGTTTCTCAAGTCTCTTTGTACTGTTGGGAATAAAAAGGATGCTCAATATATTTATAAGTTCATATCAGCTGTGATAGATGATATTGGAGCAGAAAAAGTAGTGCAGTTTGTCTCTGATAATGCTTCAAACTATATATCTGCTGGTAGGATGATTGAGGAGAAATATCCTACCATATTTCGGGTGATTGTGCTGCGCACTGTCTTAACCTCATTTTCAAGGAGATTGATGGGATCAGTGGAATATGTTCAGTGTTAGAGTGTGCAAGAAAACTTGTTCGGTTTGTTTATAAGCACCAACATGTTACAGACATGTTTAGAGCAAAGACCGATGGTAGAGAGTTGAAAAAGCCTGGCGTAACTAGATTTGCAACTAACTTTTTATGTCTGCAGTCTATATTGAGAGAAGAGGAAGCACTTCGATACATGGTTGTTTCACCCGAATGGCGGGGTTTAGCTCCATGTAAAAGCAAAGAAGGTCTTGCAATTAAAGCGATCATAGAACAAGGGTCATTTTGGGAATGTGGGAGAGACCTTCGTTCCATGGAGCCTCTCGTGAAGGTTTTAAGGCTGGCTGATGGTGATGGTTCATCTTCAGGTTACATTTATTTTGCAATTAAACTTGCAAAAGAAGGAATTAAGGAGTTCTTTAATCATGAAGCTGAGAACTATTCACCCTTCATTAATGTCATAGAAGACAGGTACAATAAATCTCTCAAATGTAATTTGTATGCAGCAGCAGCCTACTTAAACCCTCATTTGTTCTATGATGGATTGGTAAAGATGAATAGAGAGGTGAAAGAAGGTTTAGAAAATGTAATTAGAAAGCTTCTACCTTCAGAAGAGGCACAAGTTGCAATAATTAAAGAGTTGAAGGATTATCATTCTTTGGATGCTAGCATTTTCAGTCTCATGGCAATCAATTCTCTTCACATATCTCATCCAAGTAAGCTTTTTAGTCTTAATTGATAATTACTTCTTTAATGTGTCGTTTTAGTTTACAAGTTCATGTGCATTATACATTTCTCATTATTTTGTTTATGAATATTTTGGAGCAGGGATATGTGGGATATGTGGGGTGGTGCAGTCCCTATACTACAAAAATTGGCCATCAAAATACTGAGTCAGCCTATAAGTTCATCAGCATGTGAGAGGAATTAGAGTGCTTTTGAGGCAGCTCATACTAAGAAGCGGAAACGGATGGAACCAGAAAAATTACAAGATCTTGTTTATGTGAGGATGAACAATCACTTCAAACGTGCTATGACCGCTAAAGAGAAAGCCGATTCAGTTCCAATTAACCATTCAAAAATTCATGCGTATGAATGTGACTTTGAAATTGCAAGAGAGGAAAATGAAGGAGACAGTGAATCTGAGGTGGATGAAGTCTCAAATGACGCAAGCTTGAATGAATCAACATTTAATTTAGATAATTTAGTGTAATATTTATAAGTTTTTAATTTTGATTATAAAGGTTTAGGATTACTTTTGAGAAGATTTCAGTTAGAACTTGAAAGTTATAACTATTTTTTGGACTTCTATTTAGATCAGCTTATGGAAGTTAGTTAACTTTTGGAAGATGTAACGAATCAAATATGTCCTAATATATTTATTTACTTGTTATATACTTGTATGCATACTGTTTTCTGTTACTGGTACCCATTCTTGCTTACTGTTTATTGATTATGTTAATCTAAGTCATGAAATTGATAAAACTCATACAGTAGAACTAAATGGTGTTGTTCGGCTGAACAGGATTAAGCCTCCTTAAGGCTTAATCCGCTTCCTTAGCCGCTTAATCTTGCCGAACACCGGTTCCTTAGTGCAGATTAAGAACACCTCCTTTAGACTCCTTTTGCCCGGATCTTAATCCTCTGCCCGGACCTTAAGGCACCTCCACCCCTTCCTTTAGCTTCCTTAGCTTTCATCCACGAATTAAAACAACCGAACATCGGTTCCTTAGCGCTCCTTAAGCTCTTAATCCTTCACTCTTAATCCTTTGTTGCCGAACGGCCCCAATAAGCATGCCTATGTTAAATTTTCTATTTGTACACTAACAAAAAAAATTAAAATGAATAAAACAATCTCATTTTTTTTTGCTTTTCACAACTTCAGTATTTTAATATATTTGGTTTGTACAAAAACGAATTATTCCCGAATTATTTCCGAATTATACCCGAACTATTCCCGAATCATGAATTTTTGACCTCGCCGAACATTTTCCGAATCATTGAGTTGTCACTGTGCCACGGTCCCTTCATTCTTGCTTTTCTGTCATAACTAGTAACTCATTCCGCATATCCGTAGAAGAAATATTGTACACCTTGTCTATGAAAGATGGAATGTTATCATGTACACGCCTCAAAAGTTTAAAATTATGTATTTCCTCTTCTCTTCTATCATTCTTTTCAGATTAAACGACATTTGAAACACAAACAATTAAACAACTTCCAAAACAAAATCCTAATCAAACTTTACGTTTCTGATAAAAAAAAAAATAATAACAGGGTCCGCACTGGCATTGTGCGGCCCTGGGTCCGCACCGGTGTTGTGCAGACCCATTTCAGGGTCCGCACCGGTATTGGGCGGCCTCCCTGAAATGGGTCCGCACTGGTAAAGTGCGGCCGTAGTGCAATTCAAAATTTCCAGAAACGATGATTATTTGGTTTATTTTTTTTTTTAACTATGTTATAAATAAAAATTTCGGTAGCTAGAGACCTCACAAGTGTCTAGCTCTTAATTATATATCAACAATCTAATTAATTAAATTTATTATCAATACAAAATGTTAAAACTAAAGATTTTTACATTATGTAATTTTGATAATCGAATGACATCTTTTGTAGTTAGAAAATGAAGTACTTGAGCAAAATTGTCATAAAAAAATAATTCGGATGCTATCATGCTTGAGTAGGCACTCTAGGGCATGCGGATTCTTCTTGGCCGGAATAGTTCAAAAATGATAGTAAGCAGATGTCAAAATTTAAAACTAAATCCACATTAAACGGATACGGATACTGATAATTTGAATACGAATACACGTAACGAATAATTGTCGAATAATTGAGTTATATGAACTTTAAGTGCAAATATATTAACAAAATTTAAATATGAAAAGAATGAATAATTTAAGTACAAACCATCGAGTATTTTAATCCTACTCTTTAAATTTAATTTAGTTAGAATTTGAAAAAAAAAAAAAAAAAAAAGGGTACGTAGTAGTCAAGCCGGAACATGGTCAGAGAAAAATGAGATTCGGGACATGAAGAGGTTGCTTGACGGCCGAGATGGGGTGGTAGTACAGTTAGCTAGGCAAAAAGGTTTTAAGATTGTAGCTACTCAAATGTCAAGAGTTCAAGTCCTGCTCATGATTTCGCAACCTGAAAAATTCAGGAAAAAAAAAATAAGAGGTTGCTTGACGGACGTTGCCTGCCTTCATGCCTTGTGATTTGTGATTTGTGAATGGTATAAATAATTTTGCAAGTACTAACTTAAAGAGTTTCATTTTTGTTTACATAGTGATGTATGGGCAGAGATTAAAATGACCTCCCTAATTAAATACAATTCAGTTGCTAATTAACGCATGACTTTGTTGTGTACTACTGACTCACCGATTGTATAATCTAAATCTAAATCAATTTATAAGTGAATTCTATAAACACACATTTAATCCTAACAATGCAGGCTAAAATATGTAAATTCACACGGTGAATCATTTAATCCTAAATGCAGCTAGCATGCATTATTAAATGCAATTGAAGAAAACCAATTAGATGAGTTTAGGATTATGGATTCACCGTAATACCTTAGTTATAATTAATATTTATTTATTTTCTAATATTTGAGTTGCAATAATTTAGAAGATGTTATCCTAGATGAATATTTATTCAGTTTTGTAACTTAGTACAAGTTAATTTAGTGTCTTACCATTTTAATCTAAATCCATTAATTTCTATATAACTCGTATTAGTTTCCTCTTAAAATATTTTGGAATATTTTCGTTATTCCCAGTAACTAAGTTTATTTATAATTTTCGGATGCCACAAATAGAATTTAGATAACTAAATTGATATAATTAAAAGTATTAATAGATTATCGTACGTACACTTGATAGTCTCTAGACTAAATGTTTAGTTTTTTTAAGAAATTAACACACACAAGACATGGTTTCTAATTTCAAACAAAATAAGAGAAATTTATAAAAAAGAAAGGATGATTGAAACTCTGGAGCGGGGGTGTGAGATACCCAAAAGGTCAACTAAATACCGTAGTGTGGAAGTTGCTCTTCTTTTCTCTATTGAGTATAATATTGACTGCCATTGTGAGAATTGAGATGCTCAAAAGGTAATTTAGTTGCTTTCGATGAATGCCTTTCTTTTTTTCTATTTTTTCTGGTGTACTGCCGTGTGAGATGTCCAAAAGGCGAGAATGAACTCTGCTGTTATTCCAATAGTAAAGCAGAATTCTGCTTTTCCGATTCCAACTATTCAAAAATTTTCATTCGCGTATCTCGATAAAGAAACTTTTTTCATGCACGAATCTTAATGAATTTGATAGTTGGGATCGGAAAAGCAGAACTCTGTTTTTCCATTGGAAAAACAGCAGAGTCGTATCCCAAAAGGTGCATCCCTCGATGGATGCTGTGTGCCAAAAAAATGTAAGTATGCGATCATCGATGGCAGCATCCTCTCCAAGAAAAATAGAAAATAACCCCTTTTGAACATTCTTCTCTCTTCTTTAATTCTTTTTTTTTTTTCTTCTTTCTTAATTTTCCTTCACTCGGTTCAATTGTTTTGAGCCAATTGTTGTTGTTTCTTATGTAGCTACACAATCTATGTAACTTAAATCATGAATGAAATGTGGGCATGATTCTCGTTTTTTCTCAAAGAAAATGCCCCAATGTTCTAGATACACATGATACTCCTGAACATAACAATGGTGATAGAGAAAATGAAGCTTGGATACCGGCAGATTCAATCATTATGGAATTTGTCGGATATCTGTGTCTAATTTTTAGTTACGAATCCA
Source organism: Carex littledalei (assembly GCA_011114355.1). Taxonomy (NCBI): domain Eukaryota; kingdom Viridiplantae; phylum Streptophyta; class Magnoliopsida; order Poales; family Cyperaceae; genus Carex; species Carex littledalei. The sequence goes on from CM022090.1 coordinate 2,553,458, forward strand.
GATTCGGACGGATAATATCTGATCCGCTTGCAGCCCTAGACTCCTTTAAAAAAATGTTGGTCTAGGTTCCGTCAATGCGGAGGCTAGCTTTCAATCATTATAGAATTTGTCGGATATCCGTGTCTAATTTTCAGTTACGAATCCAGATTCAGACGGATAATATCTGATCCGTTTGTAGCCCTAGACTCCTTTAAAAAAATGTTGGAGGCTAGTTCTAGTTAGGCCCATCGACCATTGATCAGCCCATTAGAGCCCATCATCACTGCTGGCCTAAAAATGCTCATGAGAACACTAGGCCGTAATGTAAACCCCAACTATTGTTTTATTTTCAATTTTACATTCATCCGATTTTACAATTCCTGCTACTCTGTGATTTAATAGTTAATACTGATTACTGAAACATGTACATAGCAATTTGTACAGTCGGAAATACCCTTGAAACAGAGCCAGGAGGTGTCAATTAGGAGAATGGAGTAGATCCGATGCCCATCAGACCTACTTTTAGGTTCAACGAGCATGATGACCATTCGATCTAATTTAAGATTTGTGTGCACGAAAATTGAAACAGACACACGAAATTTAAAGCGTTGTGCACGAATCTTAAAGCAAATCGACGGTGATTAAACCCATCTAACCAAAGTAGGTCCGATGGGCATCGGACCTACTCTCAAGTGGTCAATTAGAATGGGTCTAAATACTAAAGTCTAAATAGTAGTAAAGAGTAAAAACAGGAAATACCCTTGAAACACAAATGTCTCTTCCGGTCCGTTTAACTATGACTTGAGTTATTAACAAAATTAAGACACCGTGTAAATATAAACAGTTGAATTAAGTTAATTATAAATATTTCCAAAGTTGGGCTATGGTGCATTGCAATGTATAGTCCCTCTTGTACATTAAACTATAAATTATTAATTTTGATTTTCAAAAAACCAATCCAAACTGTTCAATTTGATATCCATATTAAAATGTGCTTGGAGATCAAATTTTACATTTTCTCGAAACGGTTTGCTATTTTTTTAGAATTTTTTAAAATCACTGTTTCTATGGTTCAGAAATTTCTAAAAAACAACAATTTCAAAAATTCTAAAAAAATAGTAAAAAGTTTCTAAAAATATAAAATTTGGTCTCCAAGCACATTTTAATATGAAAAACATGTTGAGCCATTTAAATCGACTGTTTGAACTTCAAATCCAGCAATTTATAGTTCAATATACAAAAAAGATTATACACTGCAATGCACCATATGGGATCTCCCGTAGATATGTAATGGGATATATAGATCCGTACACACAACTTGGATTTACATATAATAGCATCACCCTTTCAAAAAATTTACTCAATATAGATGCACATCACCCTTTCAAAAAGCATGAAACCTTTCTGTATACTCCTTTTCCTCTTTAACCTAGTATTTATACAAGCAGAAGCAGAGACCGAAGCTCAAGCACTGTTGAAATGGAAGGATAGCTTGACACATACCAACTCCATCAGCTCCTGATCTGTTGCTAACTCTTCTATGTCGTCCGACTCGAGCTAAGCACTGTTGAAATGGACCGGAGTCACGTGCAACACCATCAACTATGTCGTCCGACTCGAGCTACCAAATGCCACCATCAACGGCACCCTGGATAACTTGGACTTCTCCTCTTTGCTCTATCTCACTCGGCTCGATCTCAGCAACAACGTACCGTTAATTTGCATGGCAACATCCCTTCAACTATCTCTTTACTATCCAATCTCGAGTTTTTGGATTTGGGAAATAACAAATTCCATGGGGTCATCCCACCGCAGCTAGGTTCTCTCTCGAAGCTTCTCAACCTCTGACTGAATAGCAATAGTTTTTCTGGGTCGATTCCTTTCGAACTTATCGGGCTCCAAAAGGTACAATATATCGATCTCGGTGACAACCACTTAAACTACATAGACTACTCAAAATTTTCTGTTATGCCTTCTCTCACTCACCTTTCTTTGTACCGCAACAACCTAAGTCCGTCGTTTCCGTTCGCAATACCTCAACTCATGAACCTTTCATATCTTGCTTTGTCAGAAAACGAGCTGATAGGACCCATACCATATTCTTTAGCGAAAAATTCACCATATCTGGAGTATCTCAATCTTTCCTATGACAATTTTAGTGGAGAGATACCATCTTCCTTTCAATCGTTGACACGGCTCCGGTAACTTCGTTTGGGATCAAACAACCTTACCGGGGGCATACCTCACATTCTCAGGTCTATTTCTAGACTTTGATTGCTAGAACTCTTTAACAATCCTTTAGGAAGTCCTCTGCCATCATTTCTCGGACAACTCCAAATGCTTGAACACATTGATTTGGAAGGAGTTGGTTTGAACTCGACAATTCCTTCCAATCTGAGCCTATGTAGAAATCTATATTACATAAACTTGGAGAACAATTCACTCTTTGGACAATCAATTTATCCAGTTTCATCCCAGTTGATATTGGGAAGTTGAAGGACTTGATATCTTTGCATCTGGCAAGCAATCGGTTTACCGGTTCTATTCCTCACACAATTGGAGAGCTAAAAAAGCTCAAATCTCTGCACCTTGATGACAATGACCTCACTGGTACTATACCTATAGAGATGGGGAATATGCTAGCACTTGCAACTCTAAAACTTAGCATGAACCGGCTGGAAGGAAATCTCCCCGGTTCACTTGGTGACCTCCCAAAGCTAAAATTTGTTAGTGCTTATCTCAACAAATTCACTGGCATAGAACCTAACTTCTCTAAATGTAGGAGTCTCAAGTACCTGGCACTTTCTTATAATCATTTCTCAGGGGAATTCCCTCAGTGTCTGTGGGATGTGGTAGGACTTGAATACATAGATTTGCACATGAACAACATTTCAACTATGGGACCTGGTCATGTAGTCGCAAACTCGTTTCTTAAAGAGCTACACTTGACCAATAATAGCTTAACCGGAGAGTTTCTTGTGTCTTTGAAGCATTGTAAGAAGTTGATTCTGTTAGATCTTGAGGGGAACAAATTAAGCAGGGAACTACCGAAATGGATTGGAGACGAGATGCAATCATTGGCTATTCTTCAACTACGTTCGAATTTGTTTCATGGGGACATTCTGCCAGAACTTTTCCGGCTTCCGGAACTTCATGTTTTGGATCTTTCTGAAAATAATTTCTCTGGTAACATTCCACCTGAATTAGGTAGTATAACTAGCATGCAGAAAGAACGACAATATGTGGTAAGCAGAGATTACAATATAAGATGCAACCTTAAGATAAAATGGAAAGGGAAGTACTATAACTTCCCTACAAAATATTTGACTACCATAGACCTATCATCCAACCATCTCTCTGGCCAAATTCCCGAGGATATAACAAATCTTTTAGGTCTAGTAGCCCTTAATTTAGCTAACAACTACCTTGATGGAAATATTCCAACTACAATTGGAAACATGAAGCAGTTAGAATCCCCAGACTTATCGATGAATCGACTCACTGGCCCCATTCCTCCGAGTCTGGCTTCTTTGAATTTTTTGTCGTGGTTGAATGTATCATACAACAATTTGTCGGGACCCATCCCGACAGGCCCTCAATTGCAAACCCTTAATGACCATCAATATATAGAGGAAATATGGAACTATGTGGGGATGTTATTGGCCGAAAATGCTCTATTTTTCCAGATACACATGATCCTCCTGAACATAACAATGGTGACAGCCAAAATGAAGTTTGGGTACTGGTAGGTTCAATCATTCTCGGATTTCTATTAGGTTTTTGGGGTATCATAGGATTTCTTGCACTGAAAAATGTTAGTATTTGATATATATTTCGGTGGAGGGAAGAGAGACAAAATTCACAAATCTCTTTTACTATTCAAACTATCTTTTGTATTTCTCTCTTCCGCCTTCTAACAACATAATTACAACTCTATTTATATCCCTAAACAAGACTCTTAAAATTCGTACTTAAAACAGAATTCAAAACAACTCAAACCAGAATACAAAACAGCACAGTAAATTCTGACCCTTCGTTACTAAAACTGCTATAACTTATTACAGGTATCTCCAAACAACTTGAAGCTTAAACCATCAGAAACTAGACTTGAAAACACATTAAATAGACTCATCATTTACCCAGAATGATCTAGAATTGCCCTTTCAAATTATCATTTAAAACAGTCTTAAATCTGTACACTGTGCAGTGACGAATTTAATGACAAATTAAGTTTATTCATCAACAAAAAAGTCATGGAGGTCACGGTTCTTTCACTTCATTGATTGTGTTAATTCAGTCTAGCTAGATGCATTAGGTCAAAATGAGTGAATATTTATGTTGTTTTACGCATGCTCTGTAAAATACTACACTAGCATAAAACAATATATCTCCTTTAATTTTATTCAGCATGTACCATTTCAGTGTCTTCCACAATAAGTTATATATTATCTATGCTTATCTTTTGATTTTCGGATATTAAATTTCAGTATTTCCACAATAAGTTATATAATATCTCACATTTATGTTTATTTTAATAGTTTCTAGAATTCTAGTACAGTCCTTTCAATAAATGTTGGTCTAAGTTCCGTCAATGTGAAGGCTAGTTCTAATTAGGCCCATCAACCATTGATCAGCCCATTAAAACCCATCATCACTGCTAGCCTAAAAGATTTTAATGAGAACACTAGGCCATAATACAAGCCCCATTTATTGTTTTATTTTCAATTTTACATTCATCCGATTTTCCAATTGCTGCCCCTTCTGTGATTTAATACTGATTACTGAAACATCTACATAGAAATTTGTACAGTCGGAAATACTCTTTAAACAGACAGCCAGGAGGTATCAACTATCAACTAGATTTATTATGTTCAATTTTATATTGTACAATCTAAATTGAATTTGAAAGTTCTAATTTTTCTGTTAATAAAATTGAACATCATCCACTCAATTCAGTTAGACACAAAATTGAAATGCCTGAAATTATCAAATGGAACCATACGATTCGTGAGGAACCAAACCTTTCCAACATGAGAACAGCTTGGGTCCGATGCCCATCGGACTCAAATTTGGGTCCGATGGGTTTAGGGACCGTCCGATCCACTTTAAGATTTGTGCGCATGAATTTTAAAGCAGACGCAAAAGTTGCGGGCGCGAATCTTAAAGCAGATCGGACGGTCATCGAACCCATCGAACTCACTTTGAGTCCGATGGGCATCGGACCCAAATTGGTTCCTTCCATCATGTCTCAAACAATCCAGACTTCATTTTAAAATGCTACCACAGCTTGGCTTTATAGTTTTGCATACTTTTTTTGCAAGTTCTATCTGCAGTAAGGTAAGCGTAAATAGGCCAAAAGATTGGAAAAGTAAAAAAGTAGATATTCAAGACCTACTAAGGAAGCAAACTAAGAAGTGCGATTCTGGATTTGTGTCAAAGACAAACAGATCTGGCTATTGCCTTTGAATTGCATCAGAAAAAGCCAGAAGCATGCTCCTGATCTGCCACCATAAATCAAAGAGATGGTTTTTTTCAGGAATAAACAAAGGATGGTTATCCATCTCTTTCTCATGTGCTTCTGATCTTTAATTTATCTGGACCCCGGTGCTGGATTCATTAATAGTTCTTTGGAAGTTTCTAGGAATTAGAAACTGTACTTCCAGTGGATTAATATGTCAGTTTTGAGTTTTAACCACAGAGAATTTAATTGTGAGGTAAAAATAGATTGTACTGGAAGAGTAATAGAAGTTGAAACCTTAAAGAAAAGGGCAATTAATATACAAGTTCTTTTCTTTTTGGTTAAAGGATTAATATGTCAGTTTTGAGTTTTAATTTAGAACAATTTGCAAACACATTTTTATGGATAATATAGAATGAAAGAAGTATGTTATTTATTTGAGGAGGGTTCAAATGCACCATTATTTGTGTGCTCCAATATGCTCCACACCTTTATCTCCATTTTTAAAGTCCGAACAGTCGATCTGAACCGCTCAACATGATCTTCATAATAAAATATGCTTGGATACCAAATTTTATATTTTTTTAGAATTTTTTTTCTATTTTTTTAGATAGGTACAAAATCACTTTTTAAGGAGATTTTGGACCATCCGATAAAGTGGTATTGTACCTATCTAAAAAAATAGTAAAAAAATTCTAAAAAATATAAAATTTGGTCTCCAAACATAATTTATTATGAAGATCATGTTGAACGGTTCAGATCGACTGTTCAGACTTTGAAAATAGAGATAAAGAATGTGGAGCATATTGAAGCACAAAAATTATGGTGCATTTGAACCCTCCTCTGTTTATTTAAAGGTGTTCTTGTAAAAGTATGAGAATGCTTGGAAGGTACATGTACTGTCTTAGTTTTTTCTTTTTTCCTTTTTTCTTGAGATATGATGCTTTCTTTAGTTTGGCAAAACATTGGAGTTAGATCTAGAGGCATGTTTTCTTCAATTACAGCTTGTGCATGCTATCTCAAATAGTATTTCATAGTATGATCCTTTTGTTTAGTTGGCTGATTTGATGTATAACTGTATGGTTAGATATTTAGTTACGTTTTGTGTTAGGATGCTAAAATCATTGTAGGATTGTTATGTTTTAGTATATTTATTGGTGCCGAATTGAAAAGAAGGCGAATAACCAATATTTATAAAAAAATAAAAAAAAAATTGTAAGCACAGAATGTGACTTGTGCTGTAACATTTAAAATTCTATAGATCAAGTTCAATTTGTAGCCATTTTTCTTTTAACTATTGTTGCTTTTTGTAGGCTGATTTTCACTAAAGTTGACCGTTTCCAACGGACAAAATTATCCTTTCAAAGGACAGAATTAAAAGAATAGACAATAGTGCAATAAAAGTTTACAATGAGAGCAGCTTGGGTCCGATGCCTATCGGACTCAAATTTGGGTCCGATGGGTTTCGGGACCGTCCGATCTACTTTAAGAATCGTGCGCACGAATTTTAAAACAGGCACGAAAGTTGCGGCACGAATCTTAAAACAGATCGGACGGTCATCGAACTCACTTTGAGTCCGATGGACATCGGACCCAAATTGACCTCGTTTACAATTAATTATGATCAATTGCATCCAGAAGGGGAAAACAATGTGATGCATATGAGAACGGAGTAGGTCCGATGCCCATCGGACCTACTTTTAGGTTCAACGAGCATGATAACCATCCGATCTAATTTAAGTTTGTGTGCACGAAAATTGAAACAGATATGCACGAAATTTAAAGCGTTCCGCACGAATCTTAAAACAAATTGACGGTGATTAAACCGTCGAACCACTCTCAAGTGGATGCATACTCTCCCAGTGCAATTCATAAATGTACTAGTTAAATTTAAAATTTACAATATGCATTCTTCTGAGTTCTGACCATGTGATGCACACACTTATTCAGCAACTGGAGCATTAATGACATAATTAAAAATGGATGGATATCAAATTAAATAAAGGCACACCATTTTAGATTGACTTTTTCATTGTTTATTATTAGTTTTTTTCCTAGATTTCGGAGCTTATTGATCTGATACAAGCGTTCAAAATCTGCAATTGTAGTCAAACTTTTTCAACCAGAGGATATAAACTATGATATTTCAAATTTTTTTTGTCGTAACAGTGAAGATGGAATAAATTAAGGCCAACTAATCTGTGATCTGTTATGCAAAAATACTTTCAAAAGTCTAACTTACATGTAAAAATAATAAAATTCATAACATATTCAACACATGAACAAAATCCATGATGTTAATAAAAATAAAAAATCAAGAAAAACAACCAAAAGAATCATGAATAACAAACTTCCCTATGCAGGACAGAAATTAATAAAATGAGAAAAGGAAAAAAAAATATTAAATAAACCAAGTACACCACCAAGCTTTTGCATCAAAACCCACAAACTGAAAATTAACCAAAATTAAACCCCAAATTTCAAATAGAAATCATAGGTTTCTTTTATATTAGATCCGCCAAATTTATGTCTTTACTCCATTTCTCCAGATACAGCCAATAATCTCTCCAAAATCAAAACATAAAATTTACCAATATTGCCATCACAGCAGTCACTGCACCTGCCAAGGACCCGGCTCCCATCATTCCTGCACGATTCTCATCGGCTGCCTTCTGATCAGCTGCATCTTGGTCGGGCCCCGGTGCTGGCTCAGGCGCCTCTGTGGGCACATTCTTCTTTCCCTTCCCAGCCTTCTTAGGTGCCTCAGCCACAACAGGTGCTGGAGCCGGGGCCGGTGATGAAACATTCTTCTTAAACAATTCCCTCGGCTCAAGCACCTTATCAATTGTATAAAGACCCAATGGATCCTCATCCTTTATGGTCCCCACAATCTTAGCAACAACCCCAGCAGGTGTCTTTATCGTCACCACCTCGCCGTTGTTCTGAACAGTGAGGTTATAATTCCTCTTCTCTGTTGCCAGGGTGTTCATGACACCGTTGTTTGACCGAAGCATCTGCACAGAGTAATACACCGGGATTGCATGGTACAATAGCAGGTTGAGCTTTCCACTGTCAGTCAGGTTCTTGAATTTCGGAAGAAACGCATCCATCGCCTGGTCAAGGGGGCAGAACACTGTCAAGCCTCCCTCGATATCATTTTGAAAAGTTGTGGCAGCATCTCCAGTTGAGAGCAGAAGATCGGCAAAGGTTTTGCATCCTTTGGCAGACATGAGTTCAGTGAGGTTTACTGCTGTTGGGGCCTCGGCAGGTGCTTCAGCGACAGGGGAGTTGAGAATAGAGCTAATTTGTATGACAGAGATGTTGTACGGTTGCTCAAAGATGGATTTGACAAAGGAGGCAGGGCTGGAGGCGTCCGAATCAGAGTCGGATGGAGCGAATGTCACGACGCCACCTTTGTGCATTGATATATTGACGAAACCTGAGGTTCCTGGGGCGCCAGTTTCCTGATTCACAAAAGGAAATCAATAATTTTAAAAAAGTGACTGTTAATCCCTGGTTGTTTAGTTAGCATTCCATCGAGATTATCAGAGTTAAAATTCCAGATGTAGACTTATAAAAAAATATTCTGAGATATATGTTTTTTGTTAATGCTATAATGTAGGTGCAATTCCATAAAATTAAAACAAAAGAAAAATAAAGAGATAATACGAATAATTTCTCTTATACCCAAATTCAAGAATTGATCAAGGCCTGAGTGCAGGGATAATTAGAAGGATTCAAAGGACTAAAAACCCTTTAAACCCTGCCCTGCTTCTACATCTAGGCTCCTCTGGAAATAAATTAACAAAATACATCGAAAGAGGAAACAATAAAAGAAACGGTGTACCTGAAAGAAGGAGGAGGCTTGAGTAGATTCGGTGGGGAGCTGGTGAAGCTTGCGGGCCCCATAGTAGTCAACTAAACAATGGAGCGAGAGCACGTGGCGCATCGTCGGCAACGAGAGACCTCGAGATAGCAAGGGTGCCATGCCTCCATTACTCACGGCCAGCACCGTTATCGTGAGCCGGCGGTTGATCTCGTCGGCGAGGTGCGTGACGCTCAGGTAGTGGTTGAAGGTGGAGAACTCCGGGTACTTGAGAAGGATCTTCGTTACATTGAACCCTTGGCACAACGGAGTGCATGAGGCCAAGAGAAAGAGGAAAGTGATGGAGAGTAGCCTCATTTTTGCGCAGCCCAGAGAGAGAGAGAGAGAGGGAGGTGGGAAGTGCAATGCGCAAATGGCGGAGCAGGGGAGTGATTCTGCGAAGTGTGAAGTAAAGAGGTTGGTCCGTTGGAATGCTTGTTCTGGCGCTGAAATTTAGAGCCCTTGATTTTAGGTTCTATTTACATTTATTGCCACTGTTATTAATTCTGTTTAAGTGGACCCCATTTTCAGTTAGTTGTGTAGATTTATCCAGTTGTAATAAACTGGAGTAGTTTTTTTATTTAATTTCGAACTGTAGGCAGCCCTACTTCCACGGCCTACGGTTCAGGAGCTTTAAAACGGCATCCTCCAAATCAAGTTCTTCTGCTTTAATTAATTTGTGGTCGTTCCTATAGTGAGTCTATGTCCAACGGCGGATGGGGATTATTTGACAATAGCTTATCTGGATAATCTTCACATTATTTTCGTAAATCATGTAAAACTAATTTAAAATAAAAATAAAAATTACAGATATGTTATTTAAAAATAAATAATTTGTATATCAATTGTCATGCAATTTAATATCATTTATGTTAAAATGGATCATTATAAATATCATGTCATTTGATGAACAATTAAAATTGCATTTTTTTTTTATAATTTATCATATATGTGATATGTATAGAATAAAATTATATTTTGCCTGTCCAATTTTCAAGATATAAATTATCTTTTATGGTTGTCAAGATTGTCAAACTTTCGCTGTTAATAGATTCTCACACAATTGATAGATGAACGAAACATTTTTTATTTATAACTGCCATGTAGATTGTAGACTTTTTTATATTTAATATAATTGTAGACATAATATCTATTATTATCGTACGATTCGATAATGTCAGAGAACTTCTAAATTTCAAGTACTACCTAATTTGATTAAATAAAGTATTAAAAAAATCAATTCAAATCATTTAAATTTGCTCAGACAAATATATTAAATAAAAGGCCGAATTATATTATTTACTGACTATTAGGTTTTTTTATAAAATATAAATGCGCTTCGGAAAGAAAAGTGCCATTTAATAAAGACTCGGCACACTGCATCTATATATGCAGATCAACAGAACATCTAGTTTATTCAGAACGAAACGAGAATAGGATTTGTTTTTTATTTTTGCAAAGAAGAATAGGATTTGTCGGTGCACGTGGTCCTGGCGTGGTCTGCTCAGAAACTGAAAGCAAGTCTTCTGAAGGAAGTTCTTCTCGCACCTTTTTCGTATTGTTCGCAGCCGTTGATCAGAGATCCTACGGTTATTAATCAACATGGTGACCCAAAAGAAAGTACGTAGTAAACTGGGTTAAATAATAGTTCGAATCCGGTGGGGCCCACCAGAGTACAGCAAACTAGCCGGATTGTTAGGCGGTTTTCCACGTGTGCAACTGTGCAAGTAACAAGCACTAGAGAAGAAGGCGACAGAGTAAGAAACGGCACCGACAGAACAGAAGTGATAGTACGATACTATGAGCAGAGGTGCTAGTTTTACTCTACCCGGATCCGATTAATTTGGATAGGATATGGTTTGAAAAATATAACTGGTTAAATTATGAATACAGTTATAAAATTAATAATTTAATATTTAATCTGGATCTGAACAGGAACCGATACGGTAATGAATAGTATATGAGTTTGATTTAATTATCCGACCCACAACCGAATCCGACCCGATATCCGTATAAATACCCGATACAATATTAATATGATTCTTTATAATTAATTAATATAAAAATATATATTAATAACTATGAAAAGATATATATTTGAAGTAACTTTTAATTTATATTATAATGATATATTATGTGAGATGTTTAAGAAATTATAATTATATTTAAACATAAAGTGTTTTTCAAATGTTTGTGAGTTGCGACATGTACCCACTTCGGATCTGGATCCGCTCCGGATCCGAACCGAATCCGTAATCCATAAACAAGTTATGGGTATATATCTACCCGGAACCGAAAGACTGGACCCGAAATATCTATGGGTAGATAGGTATCTGGATTCGAACCCGACCCGATTTGAAACAAATAAGTATATAGATCAAAATTCGGACCCGAACACTTTTAGGATACGGGTCTAAAAAAATAGTATCCGGACCCTACCCGACCCGATAGCACCTCTAACTATGAGCCGAGAAAAGAGAACAGAAAAAAAAAGAAAAAAAAAGAAGAAACAGTGACTCTGTTTTAGAAGCTGATAATGTGGGCCAGCCAAGGCCAGGAGGGCATTTAATCTGGCATGGGCGTTCGATGTAATTAGAAGGCTAAGATTTCTCGTTGAATACTGTTTCATCGCTTCGGTTAGATTAAAATCGTATTACAAATTAAAGTTTGAGTGAGGCTATGGTGCTATGCATAGCACGGATGGCTAGTGTACTACGGCTCAATATGGTACTTTTTAAAATCCTAACGGTCGATCCAACCGTTCAATGTGATAACCATATGAATATGTACTTGCAAACTAAATTTTATATTTTTTTGAATTTTTTTACTATTTTTTTAGATAGGTAGAATTTTGATGGTCCAGAATTTTCAGAAAACACTGATTTTTCTACCTATCTAAAAAAATAGTAAAAAAATTCGAAAAAATATAAAATTTAGTTTGCAAGTACATATTCATATGGTTATCACATTGAACGGTTGGATCGACCGTTAGGATTTTAAAAAGTACCATATTGACCCGTAGTACACTAGCCATCCGTGCTATGCATAGCACCATAGCCTCACTCTTAAAGTTTTATTCAGTTTTTTAAATTATAATCGAACTGATTAAAATCTAACCAAATAAATTGAAATAAATTTTATTTGGCTTGTTCATATGAATCAAAATAAAAAGAATAATAAAAAAATAAAATAGTTGTATTTTATTTGTAGACTCAAAAAAATTATTTATTTCAATACACATAATTGAATTAGAATTTAGTGATTTTCATACTTAAAGAGAAAGAAAATATTTATAATTAATTTTTTATAGACTCAAAAGAATTATACTATTTTTTGTCAGTCCGGTTTAATTAGTTTTAAAAAAATTTAACCAAACTGAATCAAACAATTAGACTTGTTTTAAAAGATGAACCCAACCAGTCCGTTTAACCAGAAATAACGAATCATTTAATCCGAATTCTCAATTTGATTTAAAACCGATTAAACCGCACACTATAAACACTCCTAAATACTCGAACGGTAGCAGATAATCGGAGCATTGGATTTCAGTTGTTTTGCTTTTAGGATTTAGATCAGTTGAAATCCGAGATCCATGAACAGTAATCCTTAAATCTCTGAAATTCGAGATCCAGCCGTACAACTTTTTCTGTGCACACATCTCGAAACATCTGATTTTTCTGTGTACGCATCTCGAAACAATTTAATAGCTGGATTTGGAATTTCAGATATTTTAGAGTAACTGTTGATAATCTCGGATTTCATGAACTATATATATTTCAGAGTTACGGTTGATTATCCTTGCTTGTAAGGGTTGGGTTTTCATGAACTATATATATTTCTCAGGATAAAAGTTTTTAATATAATAAACTATTACGTATGATGTTAACTCTATTGATTTAATCGTGTGAAAAAATTTATATAAATTAAATATGATTGAATATATTATTAAAGACAGTTAAATATAATCATTGCATGTTTTAATTCGGTTATTGGACCGACAAATAAAATATTATCCTTCTTCATAAATCATAAATGATTTACAACTTCAAATATCAGGCTCTCAATCTTAAAACTACTTATGAGGTTCGAAATGGTCAACTTAATATATTTTCGATTACTCCAATTCTTGTTGGGAGGGAGTACGGATTTTATAAGGTAACACAAATTTTGAGGTTAGATCCGGACTATGTGGAAGCGCATCTGCTGAAATCTGAGACCAGTAACAGTAATTTTGAAATCCTTGCAATATGAATCCAGCCGTCCAATTGTTCTGAAATGCGTGCAAGTAAAAACAAGTTGTTTCGAGATGCGTTCTCGGAAAAAATTCGATGGTAGATTCGGATTGCAGAGATTTCAGAATTACTATTCATTAGTTTCGGAATTTCAGCTGATCCGAATCCGGACTATGTGATCAAAATCCTGACAAATTTATACCGAAATGAAATGCACAATTCCGTTTAATATTTGTGCCAAAGCATATCGGATGATCTGATCCAAACTCAAAATTTGAGTTACCTTACATGTAGTGCAGTTTGGATCTGATACTCATAGAAAACAAATATAGGTCTGATTGGTAACAGAGTTGTCCAAGTAGCTTTAAGATTCGTGCACGTTTCATTTTTAAATTTGTGTATGGATTAGTGTTGTAAATAATGGTATGCGCTCGTTGGACGGACGGAGTACCGGTGACCGATTAATCGGAATTATTGCGAGTGATTATTCGAAATTATGCGGGCGATTATTCGTTTTCATTAAAATTATGTATATGTATTTATAATTTATTAAAAATTGATTTATTTAACCCATCAAACTTATCAAATAAACTTAATTTAACTTAATTCTATTATTATAACAACTTTTTTTTAACAACATATACCCGTTTCATATGTGTGAATAACATATTTATTTAATGCAAAAATAAATATGAAAATAAAGTTTTTTAGAATACTAATAACATATTATTTAAAAGAAATGAAACATTCCAACAGAAAATCACTAAATTTAGTTTATGATAACAACTTAATTACATATGAATATGTTGTACTAATTGAAAAAATTACATTAAGAAAAATATATTTTATATAAATAATAAAAGAATTTCAATTTCAAAGTAAGTAAGAAGAAAAAACATATATAAAAAATATTGGATGTACATCCAAGCACAAATAAAACTATAATACAGAATTTATGAAACTTATTATCACACATAGAAAAAAAAAAGCAATGTAAAATAAATATTCACTAGAACAAACGGAAATAAACGGACGATTAAACGGGGATGAACAGAATAATGGGAAATAATCGACCGATTAATCGGAAAAATCCGCAAACAACCTCCGATTAGTGTATTCATAATGGTTTAGCTGCCGTTAACAATTAAACAGGCGTTTAATCGGGCGTTAAGACTGCTTTTTACAACACTGGTACGAAATTTAAAGCGCATTGGACAGTTTCGATGTCCATCAGACCCAATTTACTTTCGATGAACATTGGACTCTGATACCATATATTTTTTTTTTTTACAATTACTAAAAGAATTGTGCAGATTTACTCTCAGCCGGTGCCTATTCGGGAATAGCACAAGAGAAGTATTATTTGTGCTTTGAGGTTCGCGAAAAATTAAAAGAACAGTTCGGATCCACTAATTCTAAAAGATTTCCTTTTATGGTACGGGGAGGATTCGAATTCAACTGCACTAGCTTGTTATGTGATATGAATTCGGACAATAATAGTGTTGAGTTGGGATTCAACGACAGATGGGCCATGAACTAAGGATCTGATGAGTGATGACAGATTATTTGGGCCTATATTAAGGCCTTTTTTGGAAGCACATTGAGGCTGTTTGAAACCCAATTGGAAATATATCTGCATGGCTCCTCACTCAGTATACCTACAAACTTTTACACCAGTATGGGCCGTATCTCAACGACATATATCTTCTAATTACAATTCCGTGTTCAAAATTCAACTGAAACAAAGAACTCACAAACTGAAATATAAGAACATCACCTCTTTTATTAAAAGAAAGAAAAGAAAAAGAATCAAAATCCAGCAATCTCTTCACACTGAATCAACCAACAAAAGAACCAAACAGTTCCTATATTTATCACAAATTCCAGCAGGCTTCTTTTCCACATTCAAATCACATTATCACAAGACAGAAGTATTTCAAATCAATCATCAACCAAATTACATTGAACCCTGCAGAAAAGGTCCACTCCAACAGAATTAATTATAAACTTGAAATCAAACATCAAAGAACTTATTCTTGGTACTCATCACAAATCCATCAAGACAAATTAATGTATACTGGTACGGCGGTACCTAGCCAGTCCTAAGTCAAAGATAAGCAATTGTCAGTTTTATCAATTAGACTGCAATTAAGAATATGTCATACTACGATTATTCCATCTTAGCCTCAATTTCAAATTTCTTTTTAAGTTTTTGTGTCAGCCACAAACCACTGACAGGCAACATATGTCTGTAGAGTATATTGTGTACTTCTATCAAAAGGTCTCTGCTTTTTCTTTCTTTTTCTTAATCAGGCCACAATGATCTGGTTATTAGATGAAGTCTTATATTTAATGAAACAAAAATTGGGTTCATTGTCGGGTCACTCTTTTAAGAAAAGAAAACAAGGAAATAACTAGTTCATTTTTCGGTTGTTGTCATTATCGTTCAATGTGGTTATATAATAATTTCAGAAACTTTGTTATTGTAAAGACTTGTGCAGAGCTCGTAATAGCACAAAAGAGTTCCAAGATTTGCTCTCACAAATATGTTCAAATGGAGAATAAAATTAACTGAGCAGCACCATTAATCCAATTATAACAAAATAACAATTATCAACTTTAAATCATCAATTAGAAAAAATAAATGACCCCATCCATCATTACAATTTCATGCTTTCCACAAAGAATCAAGCTCACAATTAAACATTTTTTTAAATAAAAGCAAAAAATTCAATCAATCACAAAAATTTGTGTTATAACCTTCCCTTCAACATCTAAAAGGTAGCTGCAGCAAGAACTGCCACCACGGCAGAGGCAAGAGCAATGCCGCTACCAATGGTAGCAGCACCAGAGTCAGCAACCTTGTCACTGGATGGACCAGGTGAGGGAGCATCAGACACAGACTCAGACTCAACAGGGCTGTCGCTAGCTGGTCCACTGGCAGCTGGTCCGTCAGAAGATGAGGAGGGGCCCTCAGAAGTGGGACCCTCAGAAGCAACTGCTGGAGCCTCAGCAGATGATGAACCTGGTGATGGGGCAGTAGCGGTGCCAGATGAGGCTGGTGCAGGGGATTCCTCGACAGGTGCTGCTGGGGCAGGGGTGGTAGGTGCTGCCTGAGGAGCTGCTGATGGAGATTGGGCTTCGCCAATCACAGCAAGAACGGCAAGAAAGAGAACAGCGAATGCAACCATGCGGGCCATGTTTGATTATATGAAAGGAAGGTGGTGAGACCAAAGGGATGTAGTTCAACGAGATAAATATAGATTTGATGTCTTTTGGTGGGGTGAGTTGGAAGGGGGAATTGGAGAGTGGATATATAGGAGAGGAGAGGAGAGGGCAAGGAGATATGGCTGGAGGAGCTGGTGGTGGTGCGCTTAGAACGGTGCTATTGTTGCCTTTGTTAGGTAAAGATTTGAAAATTTGATTTAATTTGTTGGTTTGTTTGTTGTACAGCAACGGTGAGATAGTAGAAGCCTATTTTGGGGTGATCTTTGTTGTATTCTTGGAAAGATGAGTTGGCATTTCAAAATGACAATTTGGGCTAAGCCTGGGATGATACCAATTAAGGAACAAATTGAGCTAAAAATAAAGCCTTCATTTGATCAGAGTACCCCAAAAAGTTTATGTTACTTGCTTTTAATTTAAACAGCTATGCCAAACCAAAACCATTAATAAAAAAACGAGTTATGTTCTTTAACAATTACTCCATCTACATGACTAACAATCAACTAAAGCCAAGGTACAAATCCTAATAAAACAACACTTTGAAATACAAACAACATATTCAGCACTCTAACACAAGATTTACACAAGTCACAAACTCAGCATACAAGAGCATGGAACTTTGTTCTCGCCTCAGCAGCTGCAACAAGAAATTCATCACTCGGGTTATCTCTTGCCGCAGCCAGAGCTGCTGCATATGCTTCCATTTCCTGATCCATCCTGTCAGTGTTCATCTCATCTTCATTCCCCATCTGGTATGCCACAGAAACATATAATTTATTTAGCACAGATACATGCTTAGTATGCAAATTCTCCACTTATTTAAGGATCTAATGCAGATTAGACATAGCCTATTGATCCACATCCAACAGTTCATCATTTGCATTGAACATATGAAATTCATTTTTTCAGAATTTTAGGGTTCTAAATAGCTAGCTATAGCTACACTATAGTTTTTTCGGACCTTAGAAGCTATAGCGCTATCAGCCGTTTTCGGCGCTATAGCTATTTTTTTTAGCCTTTCCGCAATGACAAGATACTCGCTATTTAGAACCTTGGAATTTTTCAAAGGAGCAACATTTGTAATAATCATCAAAACCAACCACCAACACCCTAAACTCTGTGAAGGATGGAAAATTCCAAAAACGATCACACTCTAGGGTTTTTGTATATATATTTCTTTTGAAAACTACCGCAAGGATGGAAAACTCCAGAAATGATCACACTCTAGGGTTTTTGTATATATATTTCTTTTGCAAATAACCACAAATTTTATAAAGGTTGCTGTGTCACATTCATGTATAGCAAAACTGGGATGTGATCTGCAAAAGCTTTCTACGCATGCCAAGTTTAAAAAAAAAATTATGCGCGGACAGAAAATCATGAAAATTCGACAAAGGAAGATAGAATTTACCCCAGTTAGAACAGGATCAACCCGAAGAGAAGGGATGGCAAAATCTTCATTCCCAGCCAAAGAGTCTTCACAAAGTTTCTCGAATAATTTCATTAGAGAACTGATCTCAAATTCCATCAAGCCAATAGACTCTTCAAGTTCTTCTATTGTGCTATTAGAAGCCTTGAGTTCCCATTCTAATTTCTCCAGAGCTGCCTGCTTCTCTGCCAGTAACATCTAAAATGAAGAGGGCGTGTCAATCAGAGAAAGCTTGCAAGAGCTTTTGAGGATCAATATCAAGGGAAAACACTCCCTTCCACACACACCTAGCCAAAAATAAGTAGATTCACAAATAATAAAATAAACATAAGACACATAAAGAGACTTTTGACCATGTTGAGTTTCCCATATGATCACCACAAGACATCTCCTGTCAACAAAGCATTTGGAATCTTCTCATTTTATGGCAAACACAGGCAATTTTTCAATTTATAAGGGTTACATGTGAAAGCTCTGCTGGTCATAGAACTATTTTTTCCTCGCATAGTTACTTCTCTAGTTATAGAACTGATCAAGGCATAATACGCTATCAATTCAAAACTATTACCGAATCTCATATACTTCTTGCCTTTAGTTCTAAATGAAAATTCTTTTCTACAACCTGTTTTAGTTTGGTGATGTTCCCAACAAAAGCATCCTACAACAAAACCTGGAAAGTATTTCTTAAAATACTTGATGATCATTATATCTACTTTAAACATTTCTTGAAATACATGATGATAATTATATCTCCTTGGCTGAGTGGAAAAAAGTGGAGGTTGGGGCAAAATAAAGATTCGAGTGCTTTAGCACAGCTGCACAGCTCATTTAAATACCAGGATTTCACAATGAATATCTTACCTTTGTGTTGTTTAGTTGGGAACTTGTGGATTGGATCAGGGCCTCTTTCTCACCAACTCGGTGCCGCAATTCGTTTAATGTCACATAAATGGAGCTCATTTCATCAACTGTATTCTGCGCTATTCTCAAAGCCTCGTCCTTTTCAAGAATAATTTGCTGTAAATTATCTATCTGCTCACGTAACTTTACAATCTCCTCCCTGTACTTCTTCGCATTTTCATTATCATCCGAAGTTGAATCTGGCTCAACCTTTTGGGTGATCTCTGTGAGATCTCTTTGCTTTTTTGAAGAATCACTTGGTGGTGCCTTTTCGCCTTTTGAGTCTGCCTGCATTCAATCAGACAAGCTAATATCTTTTAAGAGAGGAATGCTGTACAGTTCAGAATGTTAATGAAGAAAATAATTATTAGTATTGCCAAAGGCATTCTCCATATTATTGAAAGATAGAAGTATATTAAGTGAGATGCAGACCCATATTAATAAGATTACATAAAATCTCAATTATATGAAAATTAAGGATAATGCAAACATTTTTAAGGATGGCAAGTTGACAATGAACACTTTGTCCTTGATAAAGGATATTTTATCACTATGATAGAACTGTACAGTGCAGAAATGCTTACTATATGCGTCCTAGCTGAGTCAGACTGCTCATAGTCACTGAATACTAACATGTTTATGTGATGATTCTTTTTTTGGGGAGCTTCCATGTATAACCCTCAAAAATTTTGAAATTACGTATATCCCCCTCTAAAATTCATAATATCATATTTACCTTTCTAAATTTCAAAAACTCACAAAGTTACCCAATTTATTAACTCTTCTATTAAAGCTCATTTTAAATTATAAAGTACCCATTTTACCCTTTATTAAAAAATAAAAATATGTAGTTTGTGTAAAAAAAAATATTTAGTCTTCTAAATGGTTGGTTTCCGAAGACATATAATTCATTCTCTGCTTGTGATGCATACACGATGGCATTTGACCAATTAGAAGACTGAATATTTCTCTTAAACATGCTATCATTTTTTTAATAAGGGTAAATGGGTATTTTTTATAAATTTAAATGAGTTTTAATAGAGAAGTCCATAAATTAGGTAAATTTGTGAGTTTTTTAATTTAGAAATTAGAAGGGTAAATATGATATTATCAATTTTAGAGGCGGAATACGTAATTTCACGATTTTTTAGGGGTATACAGGATATCCCCCTTCTTTTTTTGTTAGTAAAATATCTCATTCAACAACAGGATTCAAATAGACATGGTTGGATTTGGTCAGTACAATTCAGCAGATAAACAGAAACCTCCTACAGAGGTAAAGGCGCGAAAGTAAATTAAGTGTACATCTTGCTTCTTCAAATCGTAAGCACTTCAATTATCTCAATACCAATTCTCAATCAAACAAACAAAAAAGCCTCAATACCGAGCTTAACTCACTTCAAATAAAATATAGCATTACCTTCTTCGATTTAGATGGGGCTGGTGTATATACCATTGGCGCCCGCCTTGAATAAGCCGAATTCACTCTCCGATCCTAATGGCAATAAGCACTAAACAAATAAAACAAAAGGAAAGATGGAATTACGAATAAAACTTTCAAATAGAGAGAGCGAGAGAGAGGGAGAGACCACGAGTGACTCGACTAGAGGAAGCATATCGACTAGTTTTTTGTAGAGTTGCCGATCGACATTTGATCCATCACCGCCAGCGGAGGGAGGCGGAGTCTGTGGCGTCGGCGCCAGGTCCGGCGACCTCTGGAGCATTTGGCGGGGCCAAGGAGGAGAGGTTTTGGGAGACGGAGAGTTCCTCCAGGTATCGTTCCGACGCCACTCTCCTTTTATTCACTCTTTCCTTTCTTCTCTTTTCCTTTTGCTTTCTTTTTGTCGGCGATACTCTTGCGAGAGTGTACTGATTACTGATAGAGTGTGTGAATTTGTTGCGGGGCCCTCCTTTCATAGGTACTATCAGCCGTCCGATATTGATCGGACTATCTGGATTACGTTTGGTGAAAGGTTCGGATGAAAATCGGCTCCTGAAATAACATTTCTGTTGAATTTGAACCGTCTATTGTAGATCGGACGCTTAAGAGCATCTGCATCCCTGAAATTATTAGAGTTTCTAATCTGACGTGGCAGTTGCTAAACCAGTTTCAGGGATGTAGATGGATTTCTTATTTAGCAACTTTGCTCAATAATTTCTTATTAAGAAATCGTTTATAAACTCTGACGTGGCAAAACGATTGGCCTGTATTCGCTAAAATTAGTTTAATTTACTGCTGATGTGGCTTATCAATTTTAATTTACTGATGATGTGGCTTATTAGAAACTCTAAAATTAGTTTCAGGGATGTGAACATTTAGAAACTCCAGAGTCTATAATTTCTTAAAAGCAGTTAACAGTTATTTAGAAACTCTAAGAGTTTCAGGGATGTAGATGCTCTAATATATTTTAGCAGTGTGCAGATGTTAACTATGAAATAGCAGTTGGACCTTGGACGGATAGCAGTAGGCCGGTTCCATTTTTTTTGGGCTCTAGGGATGTGAAATTATCAGTTTTTCAAATAGCTAGCTATAGGAGCGCTATAACATATTCAAACCATAAAAGTTAAGCTATAAGATAAAAGTGTGCTAATTCAGCTACGACCGTTATAGCTGTAATAGCTTACCGTTATTACTGCTATGCGCTACGCACTATTGCTACCGATATGCTACATGAGCTTTTTTAGAGATTTACATGAGTTTTTGTTCTTATTTATGATGCTACATGATCTGCTATGATAAGTATTTTAAACCAAACTATGTGCTTATGTTCCTATTTGTGATTTAGTCTTTCATTCTATATTAGAAAATATTCAAATAGTAATTCTTTCTTTTGCTTGCTCTTTGTCTAGTATTCACTTGTAAATTTATTGCCGTTCGTTTCAATTAAAAGCTAATTTTGATTATTATAATATATAAAATGTTCAAATAAGTATACTTACTTCATTTCACTTATAAAATTAATTGTTCTTTGTCTATTATAATCTGTAAAAATATGAACTATTAAATAATGTTACCTTGTAGATTCTTTTTTTCTTCTTATTTGCATGATTGAAAAAAGTATAAACTTAAATTAGTTATCATTTGATTGTTACCTCCAATTCTCTAATATTGATAATGTTGATAATTGGTAAAAATATAGAATATAAATTAAAAAAAAAAAAACGCTATGTATGATAGCTTCCGCTATAGCTACGCTATTCGCAATAACTTTTTTTTTTGTCTCCCCGCTATGCCGCTATAATCACTGTGTAGAACCTTAGAAATTATTCTAGGCATAAGGCCAGAACCCAAATTTTAAACGGGTCTTGAATTTTATTTTATTTTCTCCCAGTTTAAACAGTATTTATATTTGTGACTAAAATTCCAAGGCGTAGCTCATCTGGATCCACAGCCGCGGGAAATGTTTGGATTTAATGCTCATCGGATCAGTCGTCAGAATTTATGGGAACATAATTTTTTATTTTAACTTAATTTCTGACATAGTACGATGATTTTATAATTAACAATTTTTTCTTTATATTTAAGAATTTGTTATAACTGTGAATTCTATACTTTCAATTAAAATTTCTAATCAAACATGACATTTTTTTATTAATTTATTTATTTTAGAAATAAAGATGGTTTAAGTTAGTTTGTATAATTTCTATAACAACTGTATTTATTTTTATTTTATTTTCTAATTAGTTCTCATTTGCTGATTTAAATTTGCAACTATCCATGTTTAATGCCATTTGATGGATTACCAAATGATGTTCAATTTCTGAAAATTAGTAATGATACATGTAACATCCTCCATACAAAACAACTTACAAACTATAAAAATGTATTTAATTTGTATACTACATTGAATTTGGTTCAATTGAGTGTTGGAACTAAAAAATGTTAAACAATTTATAGAGAGACTGAAATAAAATCAAAAACTCAATTGAACCAAATATAATAACTCAAAATCCAATTAGTTCGGAGTAGGGTTGTACAAAAAGTTTGTGGCTCGTGAGTTGCTTGAACTCAGCTCAGTAACGAACTCGTTAACATCTCATTCGTTAAAAACTCGAGTTACTCTGACTCGAGTTGAGTTCGAGTTGGACTCAGCTCGCTCATTTCAACTCGGGCTCGGTTGAGTTCATACCTGCATTCCATATCTCGATTTTTTGAACAAATGAACAGTGTTTTAAGAAATGCCCTTTCTTACCAGTAAGCAAAACTAACTCTGCCATACGTGAATATTTACAAGAATTTATGCTAGAGTTGTTGCTTTTGAACAAATGAACCTTCATGGAAATAGTTTATTACATAACAATTATTCAACACCTTAAAATTCAAAGTGCTAAACTACTAGTAGGTAATTGGAATCACTGATCACGAGTTAATTCACAAGTCAACTCGAGTTACTCGCGAGTTGAATTCGAGTCAGCAAGCCAGCTCAGTTCGGATTCTCAACTCGAGTCAACTCGGCTAGCTATTTTTCCGAGTTGAATTCGAGTTATCCCGAACTCGAGCTAACTCGGCTCGTTAGCAGCCCTAGTTCGGATCATTTTACTTTTGAATATGGTAAACTATTTTATCAGATTTACTAAATCAACCTATGTTGAGATCTGAATGGACCATCTGGTAATTCCCTATCAATAAAGATGGTCTTATCCTGCTACGACTGGAATAGTCTAAAACATCTCAATACCTCGTAAGCTTAATTAGGACTCCTGTCGCTGTAAAGTGTAAACGGACAAACGAATTAATAATTTTACTATTCAGTGCACCATTGCATTTCTTTCCAATTAAACACTTATCAAAAGAAACCCAGCAAATAACCGCTCCATGTTATCTGGCGGCAGAGCGGGAAAAATGGCACTGCGGAGCCAGTTCCATCACGAAACGGTACGGTTACGACACGGAATGGCACGGCACGCATGTCAGTTACGTGCCGTGACTCGTGTGTCCCGTACCGTGACCATTCGCGTGTCATGCTTATATTTTGAAACTTTGGCACGGCACGACACGCAACGTGAAAGATCTAGTCACGGCACGGCACGGCATATGGTCACGCGAGTCACGTGTAATTAGGACATTAGATATTGATTAAATGATGAACCTTGAATAAACTTACCTAAATTATGATCAAATGGTCATGCGAGTCACATTTGGTCACGGCACGTTTGGACACGGCGTAACTCGCATGACGTGACCATTCGCATGTCATGACCACCCCTTAATATTTTAATCACGACACAGTACGATATGTGAAAAATTAATTTGATCACGGCACGACATGGCACAAGACCAAAATCACAGCATGTTAGTGACGATACAGCACGACACGACACGTTTTTTCAACTCTATCTGGCGCCATTCCTGCTTTGCTGTCAGTTTCCAATTATTGTTACATTAACAGCCCAAAAAATTGTCAACTTGGAATTTTAAATTATAAAAGACTGGAAATCGTCGAAGACAACCCCCAGCTAGACTTGTGACCAATGCCTTTGCACGATGAAGGAACAATCCATATTGGAATTATTAGTATTCTTAGAAGTACATGTGACAGAGACAATCTCAATATATGATTGAGAATATTAGGTACATAATCATTAACCACCGTGTACAGTGTACTTTATCATCTAAATTCTTTTACATCTTTGTTTGGATGGAGAGTATAGGAAGAGAGAGAATGGAAAGAAAAAAAATATTCTTTCGAATTGTGTTTGGTTGACAAAATTATGTTAGAAGTGAAGGGTATAAGAGGTGAAAAGTTTAATCTTTCATGATTATAATTAATAGAATCAATTTTCTTTCCAATATAACGGATGGAAAGAAATTTTGTTGCAAATATTTTAAGAAAAAATAATACAAATGTTCAACTTTATATCTTATCTATATAATTCCCATCCAAATTTA
The DNA here is from genome assembly GCA_011114355.1 of Carex littledalei. Classification (NCBI taxonomy): domain Eukaryota; kingdom Viridiplantae; phylum Streptophyta; class Magnoliopsida; order Poales; family Cyperaceae; genus Carex; species Carex littledalei. Next base: position 2,578,436 of record CM022090.1, read on the forward strand.
TTTGTCACAAATCTACAATAGCTACTGAATTTATCATTAACCTTCTAAAATTTAATCAACCAAACAAGAAATAAGATGAAAAGAAAAATTAAATTTATTTTCTCTCATTAATCATTCAAACAAAAAAAAATTAAATATATTAATCTTTCTTTTCTATTACATTTCATTCTCTTATATTCTTGACCTCCATTCTCTTCCTCTACTCTCCATCCGGTTTGGTGTTAGAATAAACGGTGTAGTACAGATATATTTTTGGAGGTGTACCGTGTACCGACCTATTTTGTAGTGTTCGCATTGATGTCGGACATGACACCAGTATTTGTGTTCAATGCAAATTGATGAATGTGTCACATCTTGATATATATACATGCTCATAATCAGGGGCGGACCCAGGTAGTCCATGTCCTCTCTTGGATTTTGAGTTTTAGTGGAAATTTATCGGTTCTGACTGATTTTGTCCTCCTGAAATTATTTTTGTCCCCCTCTCGATGTTTGATTTGTAATTCGGATTAAATTTAGTGTTAAAATTGAAATAAATTTGTTGAATTTTGATTGATAATTAGAATTATAAGTTAGAGTATCAGAAATTACAATTCACAGTATTGGAAAGTATAAGTTAAAACATTATTTTTTATCGAATACCCAATTAGTTAATGAATTTAAATCCGATTCGATTTTTTTGCCCCTTGACGAAAATTCTAGATTCGCCCCTGCTCATAATGGCAATGGTAAAATTGAGTTATGACGGCGTTAATAAGTTAATTTTAGGAGAATATTTGCAAAATATAATTTGACCGTTCTGTTATAGATGGGGTTTATTCTTAAACCGTTATGTTTACAATTCTAAAAATATGTTTTTAAAAATCAAGATTAAGATTTCAAAATAATAAAGTAATTAAGTTTGTAAATAAATTATTAGTCAAATTTATATAAGATTGTTTGTATATCCAATATGCATAATACAATTATTATTTTAAATAAGGACTTCTTAACTCCAACATATGTTTCTTTTCAGATTCATCTTACCAAAATTGAAATTGTATGTTTCCGTTAATACTATTATTGTTGATAATTTCTGAAGATGAGTAAAGATTAATTTAACTATTGCAATTTTAAAATCATTTGTGTAATGATAAAATCATTGCATTGAACTTTATCGTTTTCCCAATCATAATATAGCAAATTACATTCCAAATATTGACATTTATATTTAATTATTATAATTGTCAACAAATCCCATCAGTCTTTGTTAGTAGTTAGCATAGTGACAAATGAATTATTCGGGTTTAGTCTGAAGATGTCAAAAATTTGTAATTCGGGAATAATTCTGATATAATTCGAGAATGATTCGGAATTATCTAGACCATAGATCTCAGTCCTACAAGGAAGCGAAAAAAAAAAAAAAAATGTTCTGGTGAAAAATTTGCGAATAATTCGTCAAATTCGGAAAAAGTTCGTAAAATTTGTAAATTATTCGAGAATAATTCGGCATTCAGTTCGTCATCACCTCAAAAACAAATTATTCGCGAATAATTCACGAATCTTGTGACTATGGTAGTTAGTACCCACATGTTGCATTGGCAATGATAATATTATACTATTGAAATATATAGTGTAAAAGAAATATTTTCCCAAGATGAAAGGCTCCTTGCATTCTTCCTTTTGTTTTTTATTTAGGATATATCAAGTCAACACAGAAAACACTTTCAAAATTAGTTTCTAATTTTTAGTAAAAAATAGTATTGACTAATAAACATTCATTATACATAACAACATAACTTCTATAAACATAGTACAAACATCCAATCAAATGAATATAAATATTTATAAGAACATGCATGATGTACTGGATTAACATTACCAATCAGACCTCAACGTTTTTATTAATACAATCATAATAATTAATGACACAAAACAACTATGTACCAAACATAATATCCCAAACTTCCGGCATCAGTATATAAAAATTGAATAATGAAAATATTTGTCGATAGCAAATAATTAATTGCAAATAAAATAATTACATGATTAAATGCATTACAGACCCAATCCTTATAATATTTTACCTATAGTATGGATCATTATGAAAAATGCAATGGAATTGTATGGATGACAATTTTGCCCCCTGTTATAAGAAATGAAAAGTTATATTTTGGTTTTGAAGTTTAAGTAAAACTTCAAACAAAAGTGTTCCGGCCGAAATTTTTATTTATAGCATAGTTCAAAAAATAATAAATCAAATAACCACTGTTTTTTTGGAATTTCTAAACTTATCACAGCCGCACCGGTATTGTGCGGACCCATTTCAGAGGGGTCCCACAATGCCGATGGTTTAAGGGTCCGCACAATGCCGGTGCGGACCCGAGCCGCAGCCCCAAATATTTCCTTTTTTTTTGTTTAGTCAAAGTTTGAGATATCGCTGTGGATGCGAATTTCAAGAGGAGAATGGTGCAGCCCCAAATAAAAGAGATATCTCAGGGTACGCGAATTTAGTCAAACCGGCATAATGCGGACCATGGGTCCGCACCGGCATTGTGCGGCCCCTCTGAAATGGGTCCGCAGAATGCCGGTGCGGCCGTGGTAAGTTTCGAAATTCTCAGAAACGGTGGTTATTTGGTTTATTTTTTTTAACTGTGCTAGAAATAAAAATTTCGGGTGTTCCGGGCTGCTATGTAATTTTTACACTTTTTACTATAATCAGTTTGAATCAAGTGTACTTCTTGGCAAGTTGGTAATGGTCAGTCAGTCAGATTTTGGTTAGATAGGTGGGCTGATCAATTTTTACTAAGTACCATGTATCATAATTTGTTTCTCATTACTTACAATCATAATATCTTGGTTTCTCAGGTTTTTGCCAATTATGGTTTCAATTTAGAATTTACTAGACAGTTAACAGGTGAGAGATTCACTTACTGTATGGAGATGATCCACTAAGGATACATTCTCATTTATACTTTTGGTTGGACTATGGGAGTATTTCTAATTTTGAGTTTAAATCAATTTGGAATGCTAAAATGTCTCTCAAAATCAAAAAATTTTGTGGTTAGTTAAGAATAATATGGTGTTACCTAGAGTTAACTTTACTTAAGAGATGGTGGCAGGGAGATACATGTTGTGTAATTTTGTTCTGAACCCGAGACAGTAGATCATTTGTTTGTTAAGTGTAAATTGTTGCACAAGAAATTTGGAGATGGATTGTAAATTATAATATGTTTTCTTTTGATTGTATTTCCATTCATGATATGAGGGATTTAGATAGAGTCATTCCTATGAAATATTCTAATATAGTTGAAATTATAAGAGGTGTTGTTCTTTGGAATATTTGACTTGAAAGAAATAGGGTTATATTCAAAGGGGGGCTCTTTCATATCTGTTCAGAGTTTAGGAGTACATATTGTTGCTATAGCTCAATTTTGGTGTCAACATCAGAGGTATGATGCAAATTCTAACTTACAGTTTATGCTTCCTTTGTACTAAGGTCCTGTTAGGAGGAGGTTCTCATATGTCTTTAATGGTGGATGGACTGACTACAACCCTTATGCTTGAGCAAGAGATGAATTTTACTGAATCAGGGTGACAAGATGCTTTTGAAGACCTTTTAGAAGTACAGGTTTCAGAAGATTGGATTTTGTGAAGTTTCAGGGGTCTTAATGCTTATTTTGTTTTTAGTTGATGTTTAGGTCTTTTGGTTGTTGAACTGGATGATTATTTTGTAGTTCATAGGTATTTTGCTAGAATACCTATGTTTATCTTCTATTTTGTTTTGAATGATGGTACCAGTAAACTGGTATTAGTATCCGTTTACATTGTATGACTGGTTTTCATTTGTATGGAAATCGGTGGGTTATACCCACTTTTATTAAAAAAAAAAATTGAATCAAGTGTGTAATTGAGAAGTTGTTTCAGCATGAAAGTAAAGATTAAGTCATTATGCTTAATCAACTAAGGTTATGTTTGATTATGAAGTAAGAGATAGAATAAATTTCTTACGCCTTCACACTTAAGTTCTCAAACAATTAAAAAGGACAAACTTTACAATTTTGTAATAAAAGATATAAAAAAAAGAATTTACGATGGGAAGTGAGAGAAATTACGATGGGTTAACTTCACCTTTTTAGACGGATTAATTTACCCAAATTTATTCTGCTTTTTAGGCTCAATGTTATAAATAAACAATTTTCCTCTTCCAGACAGATTAATTTAGGCCATACTGCTAAACGAGATGTAATACAGAAGGAGTAAGCAATATAATTTCATTAAATTTAAGTAGAAACCAAACATAATTGTTACAAGTCAAAAATGAAATATATTATGCCACAACACTAACAATAAGAATTTACAAAAAATCATAATAGTGAGGAATCTAAAATACAAAGCACTTATAATTAATCAAGATTTTTACCACTTTTCAATACTTCAATATTTTTGCCCCGGAATTAATTATGACCTTTTGTCATATAAATGCTATGAATATTAATATTATGATCAATCCAACACAGTACAGTTGGAATATTGTAGGAATTTTAGAGGATTTTTCTGTAAAATTCTGTAAGAATTTCAAGAAGCGCCTTACACCAGAATTTATCGCCCTAATTGGCGCGCTGAAATTCGGCGTTTTTTTTTTTTTATGAATGTTCATGTGTCGCATGTGTCAGGACTCAGGAGGGATAAACATAACACATGAAAGGGTGGGTCCGATTGTCAGTATTTAGTTGATGGAATATTATACGATTTTGCTGTCTCCTTGAGGCAGGCGTAATTAATATTGTGAAATCGTAAAGCACACGAGAGCAGGTTGGGTCCGATGGGCATCGGACTCAAATTTGAATCCGATGAATTTCGGAACTGTCCGATCTATTTTAAGATTCTTGCGCACAAATTTTAAAGCATACGCGAAAATTGCGGACGCGAATCTTAAAGCAGATCGGACGGTCATCGAACCCATCGAACTCACTTTGAGTCTGATGGACATCGGACCTAAATTGACCTCTAAAGCACACCGGTAATTAATATTTTCTTCATACAATTCGCCTCTCATAATATATATAGAGTATGGCTAATTTGCTGCTGGTAGCATTTCGGCCAGCTGCTGCCGGGGCTATATTTAGCCATACGATGTTCAAACAACAAATCCAAACGTTAGATGTGATCTCTATATTAAAGTCTACTTGGAGACCAAATTTTACATTTTTTGGAATTTTTTTACTATTTATTAAGCCACTTTGAAAATTCCAGATCATATGGTCCAGACTGTTTTTACTGTTCACCCGGATCAGCAATTTTCAAAGTGGCTTAATAAATAGTAAAAAAATTCCAAAAAATGTAAAATTTGGTCTCCAAGTAGATTTTAATATAGAGATCACATGTAACGGTTTGGATTTGTTGTTTGAATATCGTATGGCTAAATATAGCCCCGGCAGCAACTGGCCGAAATGCTGCCAGCAGCAACTTAGTCATACTCATATATATATATATATATATATATATATATTATGAGAAGGGTTTCAATACCTCATAACTTTATACCTCATCATACTTCATATTTTATATTTTTATTTTCAAAGTTCAAAATGTCGATGCAAATCGCTCAACATAATATCCATAGTAAAATATTCTTGGGATGAAATTTTTTAATATTTTTTAGGTAAGTAGAAAATCATTGTTTTTTAACAGTACAGAAACAGTAATTTTGTACATATATTATAAAATAGTAAAAAAAATTCAAAAATTATAAAATTTCATTCCAAGCTTATTATACTATGGATATCATCTTGAGCAGTTTGAATTGAAATTTTGAACTTTAAAAATAAAAATATAAAATATAAAAAGCTATGAAAGACATGAGATATTGGAACTTTCCTCATATAATTATTATATGGAATTGGCTACGGTGCTATGCATAGCATAGAGGGCCTCCGTGCTACGGCTCAATATTGAGTTTTCAAAATTCTAATGGTCGATCCGAACCGTTCAACATGATCTCCATATGAATATGTACTTGCAAACCAAATTTTACATTTTTTAGAATTTTTTACTATTTTTTTAGATAGGTAGAAAAACACTTGATCTGAATAGTACAAAATTTTCAGATCAAGTGATTTTTTATCTATCTAAAAAAATAGTAAAAAAATTCTAAAAATGTAAAATTTGATTTGCAAGTACATATTAATATGGAGATCATGTTGAACGGTTTGGATCGACCATTAAGATTTTGAAAACTCAAATATTGAGCCGTAGCACGAAGACCCTCTATGCTATGCATAGCATATTAGCAATTTCCTTATTATATGCAACTCACAACATATGAGGCGAAAATATGCCGACATTTTTATTAATATCCAAAGTTTAATACAAATTATTATTTATACCCAAAGTTGGACCCAATATCGAAAAATGCCCAAACCGGCCAGAAAATGGCCGGTTTACTTCCCCCTAAGCCGGCCATTCTCTGGCCGACTTAGTCGTTTTTTTTTTAAGATACATTATGAAGAGAAAAAATAATGAAATCTAACACTGAAAATTTGAATTTTGTGTTTAAATTATTTGTTAGATTAGTTCTTTTGATTTATAATTAGCATATTTATACTAAAATACACTAGATTACCTGAAATTATGTTGAATTACACTATATTACAATAAATTATGTTGAATTACACTAAATTACGTTAAATTATGCTAAATTACAATAACTTCGCTAATTATGCTGAAATACGATAAATTACGCTAAAATAGACCGATTCTGTGCCATCTTTCATGAATCATAAAAAGTAGTAAAAAAATTCCGAAAATAGTAAAAACTGGTATTCTACAAGTTCATTATGTAACTAATTTACTGAGCTATTTGGATTGAATAATAGAAATGAAAATCTTAATCGGAAACTTCCACTCAAGTTTTGAGGCTCTTCCCTTTGTTTTTTGACGATTCTGAATTTTGGTATTCAATATTGCGGCACGGACGCATGCGTATTTTCGCAAGCTTTCCGAAAAGTGGTCATTTGCTGAAATCGGACACTCGAGCGCCGTTTTATGACAGTTTGAAGTTTCCTCATCGTTTTTCACCTTTTCAATGAAGATATCGTCTCTATTCATATGTAATTTAGCGTATTTTAGCGTAAGGTAATGTAATTTAGTATAATTTAACTTAATATAGTATAATTCAACATAATTTCAAATAATTTAGCGTATTTTAGTATAAATATACTAATTATATATCAAAAGAAGTAATCTAACAAATAATTTAAACAAAAAAATTCAAATTTTCAGTGTCAGATTTCATTATTTTTTCTCTTCATAATGTCTCTTAAAAAAAAAAACGACTAAGCCGTCCAGAAAATGGCCGGCTTAGGGGGGTAAGCCGGCCATTTTCTGACCGGTTTGGGTATTTTTCGATATTGGATCCGATTCTAGGTATAAATAATAATTTGTATTAAACTTTGGATATTAATAAAAATGTCGGGTAAATATATAACAATCTAAAATATTAAGATATTGTAAACACTTGCAAACGTGCGCCAAATTGCAGAGCGACATGACTGCAGGCTAATCTCTATTACCAACCTTTTATTTTATTTTTTTTATTGTAAGTTGGATTATTTTTCTTTGCTGGCTGACGGTATTATTTTGAAAAAAAATGTTAGAAAAAACAAAAATAATTAAATATTTAGCGTACGACATTTCTAGGATCTACCACTAGCAGCCTCTTAACTGTAATCCGTAATTCGAGGTCAAATTATCTTTTTAAATTTTTTTTTTTTAACTTATTCGGTCAACTGGGCAGCTTGCGGAATTTAATAGCCTTCTCTTTTCAGCACCGAATTAATGACCTCAGTACCCATCCCTGCCCTTGCAATCCTTCCTTTTTTTCCCCTTCATATCACCTCCTTTTTCTTGATCAATGGATATCTCCGTTGATTCTTATTTACTGTTTTAGTATACCATAGCTGCACATTTGACTGGGACAAAATATTTTTGCTAAATTTTGTTAGCAGCTGAATTATATATTAAAAAATCTATAAGGGAATTATAGAAAATGTCTATGAATCAATACGAGAATCACATATAATGTTTGTGAATTGTTTAGGGCCTGTTCGGCGCCAAGAGGGGAATGGGTGTGGAGATAGGAATTGAACTGAATTTTACTGTGCGCGTGGGAAAAAAAAAATTCAATCAGACCCTGTTCGGCTGCCACTGTAGCGTGGGAAAAAAAAATCATTCAGAGTGAATTTTTTTTCAACGCGCACAGTGTTTTGGCCATTCAAATTGGATCCAAACCCAAATCCATTCCCGTTCCCGTGTGGCAGCCGAACAGGCCCTCAGAGTAAATTTTTTTTTCTCATGGACACAGTAACGTGCCGAACAGGCCCCTAGCTTAAACAAAAATAAATAAACATCTTTATATAAATATTAATAAACTTGTCGTTTTCTAATATTCATTTTTTTCCCCTTTGTAAATCATCCAGATTAAAGTTTATCCAAAGATGCTCCTCTTTTACATGATAAATTTATGGCTCTTCTCTAATTATGATGAACAATAAAATGTTATTCTATATGATTATTTTTTTAAATGAGTAGGTGAACACCTATATTTAAAATTATACTAAATATTTACATCAATAAACCAATAACATAGAGGATATTCTAATGTGAAATCCATCAATGATCCAACTGTATCTTGTAAAAATCCAACTTTTGTCTCTACATAGAAAACAAGAATTCATTAACTTTCTGCGACTTAATTATTAGAATAATAAATTCAGATACTAAGTCCTCCGCATGACTATTTTTGTAAAATGTTGAGCAGTAATCTCCAGTTTATTTAAAAATTGACAGGATTTGACCTTGTAGTTATATCCCATACAGTAGTGTTGCAGTGTGAGTGCGTACGAATATAGCACAGGGGGCCGGTATTATTATGCTTTGAGATTCGTGCAGAACGTATTTGAACGGTTGAGATTTTCCAAAAACACTCAAATTTTGGGATATCTCAGAGGATGCGAATTCGTTGTAGTGTGCTGTCGCGTGTGAAACGGCCGGAATGAATTTTACGTCTTCTGTATTATTGTTTTATGTAACATTCATGTAGCGAATAAAGTAACTCAATTCTTTTGGTAAAGTAACCCGCTACATATAAATCTTGTAATTATCGTTACAGAGAAAAAATAACTCACGAGCTCCTCGCTCCTCGGCTCTCTTCTCACTCCCACCGTCTCACGGGAGAAATATTTTTCTTTTACTCATCTCTCTGTGGTTTTATCCTGACGAATTACATCGACCATCGCCTTTTGTTTGACTTTGCTTGCGAATGAAAGCAACAAACACATTGACAACCTCGTCTCTAATTACTTTATTCCAAACCCCAAATAGTTTCTTTCTCCTCTCCCTTTTCTCCTTTCTCTTTTCTCTCTCATGACAAGACGTATGACCTCCCTCTCTCTGCGCTTCCTTCTCTATTAGTGGATCCGAGGTATCCTATATTCCCTTTTCTTCTAGATGATTTGGTTTTTGTTACCTTTTTTTTTATTGATGGCGATTTTAAGTCCCTGTCCTTGTTGATGCTAAAAAGACTTGATCTTTGATCGAATTGTGTGCATTTTATCATCTGTAGTTATGTCATTTTGCTCCTCCTCCTCCTCTGCTACATTCCTCTCGAATTTGAAATTTTTGATTTGTAATAGGAAAGGGGCACTGATGATATGTAAATTTTATGAAACTTTTACCAAGGAATTATATATTTGATTCTTTTAAACAAGTAGAGAGATCCAACTACTTCTGTAATTGTGATGCTATTGTAAATTCTATCTGGCCTCTCAAATAATTAAGGCCAATAGCAACGACCTAACTAGAATTTTTTGGCTGTATTTGAAGTTACTTTTTCCGAAGTTAGGCTGCATTTTATTTATTGGTTCAGTGTTCTTTTTGAAGAGAAAAAATGCATTTAACTAAATTGATCTTCCTAAAACAGGTAAAATAGATTATTTTGGTCCTTGCTCTTTTACCGAAACCCAAAAAATAATTATAGTTCATACATATATATAACCATATTATCATGGATAATGTAGATTCTTTTTTTTAGTTATTGATCCCTTGATAGAGATAAAAAACAGAAAAGAACAATCTTTCAGAAAGTTGATCCTTTATCATTCGTTATGTATATTTTACTTTAGTTATTGATTTTTTTTATAGCAGAAAGAAATACGTTTAAATAAACTGATATTTTGTCATGATTCATGGGTGATCTAGATATTTTCTGTTGTTCAGAAAAATGCAATAGGCTCATAATCTTAAGTAAGAGCATCTGTTTCAGAAGAAAATCAACTTTTTCTTTCCTTTTTAGGCTACTATTAAATGAAATTCATCCATTTTTTTCCTGTCATTTATAGGTTGATACCACAATCTGAGCAATTTATTTCTTTCCAGAAGGTGATGATCAGGGCATAATTCTAACAAATCTCAGCCATCCAGGCACGTATGTAAAACCCTCCAATGGAGAAAGATCGCTCCAGCCGAGGATCCCAGCATCAATTCTCAATCTACTCGAACAAAGGCGGCATCATTGTAAAAGAGGAGGTCTCGTCAGAGAAGGCATTCACTAAGGCGGTGAAAGATATATGCGTCGATGAGAGCACACAACCTCTAATGGAAAGGAATATGTCTCTGAACTTCGACCATTCTGTTGTTGGTGGCGTGCTAGCTATGGAGCTTGCTAGGGAGCCTGTGCCTAAAATTCTTAGTGGGCCCATTGCATCTGAGAAGGATGTAAGCGGGCCCATCAAAATGAAGAAATTGGGGGTTGATAGTGATTCTGTTGGGATTCCTCAGAAACTGATGAACGAGGTATGTACTGTGCGTCATGTTGGTACTGTTTATCTAGGATTCGGTACTGGTATCACCTGATAACATGGTGTATATATGCTGAAATGTCGGGGGTTATTGCAAAAGTGGGGTTGCCTGTACCATCTATACAAGTACAAGTGAAGTCTTACATTCCCATGTAATTTTTGAAATTTAGGCTTAGAGGCTTACTGAGCTAAATTGAGATCTCTGGCTGGAGTTTTGTGAGTTCGAGTATGCCATGTTGTGGTTTATCCTTGTTAATGCCATTGTCACAAGCAGGGAATTCTTATTTGCTGTAAACCGGATTGTATCAGTGCCAAGAGGTTTATGCCTTACCTATGCCAGCCACTACCATTCCGCAGCAGCAGTTGCACACTATGTTTTGGTTCTGTACTGGTATGTGACAGATTTAATGTGATTGGTTCTTAACAAGATTAGGTACAATAGCCAGCATACCTAGTTCTTTTTAGTTTGGTACTGGTATGTACCATATGAGCTATATACTCCTTAGAACCACCACCATCAGATGCCATTTTCAGTAACATAAGCAGAGTAACAACATAATAGTTTATACATATTTCAGGGTGCAGTTGTCCAAAAACCCACCGAAACAACTCTAACAAATGATACTACGACTGCCAACCAAACCGATTTAACCACAGTTGACAATGCTATTGACAAGCCATCCAACAACCTAAATACTTTCCCAAAGGACATAAAATCAGCCGATAATGACAGCAACAGTGAAAGCAAAAACCCTGGTGAGGTCGGTGCTGGTACAGATATTGTTTTTGGTACCGATACGAGCACAGGAGGAAAGCCTGTGAGCCCTAGCAAAGAAAAAGGACAGAACGAAGTGGCTTCACCTACAAACAGTTCACGCTTTTTTGGCCCAACTGCTGCCTCTATACCATCTGCACCTACTTCCCCGATACCAAATTCTGACTGCATTTCGAACCGCTCTGATAGTACAAGCACCAGTAACCGCTCCTTCGCATTTCCTGTGTAAGTATTACTCTAGATTCAGTTTTTTTCTCTCTCTCTCTTTCTAACAAATTAACAGGTGTGGTACTAAATTCAATATTATTTTTGGGGCGCAGGCTGCCTAGGGAATGGACCAGCAGCCCTGTGAAAATGGAAAATACCGGTAAGAGGCGTTCTAAATGTAGAGGTTGTTCGGCACTCTTCTGCTGCAACTGAATTTAAATATCACTTCTCAAACAAACCCTCCCCCCCCCCCCCCCAATCCGATAAACCCCAACACTGCCCCTGTCCCAGTGCAGAAAAAAAGTTTTGCTCTCATCTGTCTAATTAATGGCAGGCTAGGATTATAAGTTTGTTTAAATTGAGACCTTGAATTGTGTCATGTAAGTAAGAGCCTTAGCAACTTTTCTGGTGACTTTCTGTTGTGATTATCATTTTGTAAATTCATAGTTTTTTATTTATTTATGGGAAACACGAACAGCTGAATTCGGGCACTCCAAAAGAGATTAATTCCAGTTGTTTAAGCTCCTTAAGTTTCCAATGCTTTTGTATCAAAAAGAATGTGAATGTGGATCAGATATGTCTCTGTTTTTTTTTTCCTTTTTCTATGAGTTTTATGATCCTTAATTAAATTGGCTCGGAGTGCTGATTTTACCTGTAGATTGTATTAATTTCAATACCAACTTGAATTGACTATTTGGGAACCTCGTACCAAACCCCACTTAGGAATTTTAGGAATTACAAACTTTAGGTTAATTAAGCTTCCTGTGATTAAATTGAACAGTTGATAAGCTCTTCATCTAATAGCTTGAGACAAGTATGTGAAAAGTAGATTAGATGTTTGAATTTTGATATTTGGGAATAAAGGCCCAAGCGAAATGAAAGTGGTTATGAGTGTGGTTAAAATTTCTTAATTCAAGAGGAACTTTCAGGGATTTGGTTAGTAAATTTTTTGAAACTGATAAACATCTTTTTACTTTTTATTTGTTCAGTTACCAACGGCAGGTAAAACTGGGAGACTTGCATTCAATAGTCCAAATAACACTTCACCTCTGAACTCGCTAGAGGAAATAAGCCCCTATTTTTGTGATCTCTATTAAGTTGTACAGGGGCCCAAAATTGCAAATTACAACTCAAAAATACTTTTGGGCCGAACCAATTTAAGCTAATGCTCAAATGTTCAATCCAATAAGACTGAAACATCTCCAAATGAAAAACGAATTTATTCCGATTGGCAAGAACTGGAATGGGATGTGGCAACAAAAACAGACGATCCGTAAATATTAAATAGCTATGTTTGATTATCATTAAAATTATCAAGGAAAAGTAGCGAGTTCTTCGGTAGATTTAAATATTTTTTGTAGGCTATAAAAAAGGTAAAAGAAGAGCGTAGTTATGTGCGAAATGCACCAGCAAAGAAAGAGGTCAATTTGGGTCCGATGCCCATCGGACTCGGAGTGAGTTCGATGGGTTCGATGACCGTCCGATTTGCTTTAAGATTCGCACCCACAATTTTCATATCTGCTTTAAAATTCGTGCGCACGAATGTTAAAGCAGATCGGACGGTCCTGAAATCCATCGGACCCAAATTTGTGTCCGATGGGCATCGGAGCCAACCTGCTCTCGCTGAGAAATGCAATTATAGAAAAGCAAAAGAAGCATGCTGCCAGGGATGGTCTGATCTCAATCACAAGGTATAAATCAGTTCGGATCTGAACGACTGACCGAGTGTAAGCCTGACAAGAGTTTTCCACTCTGGCCAAATCAATCAATCGCAATCGAACGGTTTCTGACAGAATAGCGCCATAGCGGTGGCTGCTAGTGTGCGAAGATTGTCGAAAATCAATCTAGGTCAAATGAGATCTACCTGATAAGGATCTTTGCCGTAAAAATCTTTAGAAATTAGTCGGTATGGAGAAAATGCATTCTTACTATTTTTTGATGAAAAAAAAAAGGTATATATGGAGATGCAATAACAAAAATAAGAAAAAGATGCAAAAATGCAAAAAAGTTAATTAATTGGAGTTAACCGAATTTTTTTAGTTACCATTTTGTACAAAAAAAAGAATATACTGATTTCATATTTTTTTTCAAAAAGATATAACTTTGTAGCCTGTATATATATATTTTTTTAAATGATAACTAAAAAAAATAGTAGTACAAATGTACAATGCATAAAATAAGTACTTTTTAAAAAAAAAAAAAAAAAAAACACATGGTGGTTCAGAAAAGAAGATACTGTTCTGGTACCAACAAAATCCATACCAGCCCAACAGAATGTTGTCAGAAAACCAAAAAAATGTTCAAACAAACAAACTGACCCTGACCAGGCGTGCTTTGGCAATTTATTTTCTGCACCCACCGTTCTCCGGAGCAGTTAGTACAGTACAAAAAAAATATATATATATATATCCAAATAAATAACAGTTACCTACTGCTCATGGGACGGTACAGCATCCACCAAACACTTGTACCATAATTCTGTCTCCCTTCCGAGATTAATCACTGTTTAGCAATGCATTTAATGATGCATCAACAAAATTAATAAAATGGCATATTGAAAACTTAGATTAAATTGAGATTGATACACCCAAATTAAACCATCTCATCTCATTTTTCTTGTTTCTTAATCCTTTCCCATGTAAATATTTGGGAACAGAACCAAAAGCAGGTGATTAATACACAGGATCAGTCAGTCATACATATATAACAAACAAAAAGCAAAGAAAATTAAAGAAAACAAAACAAAATACTCAAGGTATTAATTAATTATCAAGGTAGATATAAGGATGATGAATCATCATAGCCCCAGTTGTTCCAGTATTGCTGTACGGTTGGATCGACGGGTCCAGTTACATCAAACAACAACCCGGATCCATTAAGTCCGTCTTCATTGCACAAATTTCCATGCATAGATGGCAAATTATCAGTAACCACCATCTGCTGCCCTGGATCCAAGAAGCCGAATCCAACAGTAGGATCCGGCATGGGAATCTGGCTCGCATCCGTCTCTGATAAAATCTCTTCGGTCGAAGTAAGAGGTGCAATCGGGTTGATCAGCAGTGCAGGATTGGAGTCGAGGCTAGGGTTAGGGTTATGCTCAACTGAAGATGATGTTGAGGAGGCATCATGACTCGGCGGTGATTTTGCAGATGGTTTGGATTTGGACTTGGACTTGGATTTGGTTTTGCGGGTACCACCACCTACGGGTACGTTGCGTAGCAAGCCGCCGCGAGTCCAGTAGCGGCGGCATGACTTACAGAAGTGGCGCGGCTGAGATAGGTTATAGTTGTTGTAGTAGCAGAATTTAGTGTTTGTCGACTCGCACCGAGGGCACTTGACAGGTGCCTGAGGTGCTAATGCAATAGGATAGCCTCTTGGCCGCCTGAAGGCGCCGGCTAGGCCAGCAAGGGAGTGGAGCTCCTGCATCTAAAGCTTCTAGAAGGATCTGTGTTGTACTTTCTGATGGTGTTGCTTCACATTTGATTCTTTGGAAGGAGGTGATGAGGCTGTGTGCAATGGAGGGAGGTCCTAGCTGAAACAGAGGTGTTTGTGCTTCACATAAGCCATATCTCACAATGACAAATATCTTATGATCACTTTGGTGGGAATTTACTGAATTGCCCCTCAAGAGAAACTAGTTTCACTAATATGTCCTTGGAAATAATTAGAGTTAAGCAACTCAAATATTTCCGCAACAAAATAAATGGCTCTTCAAAATTCGGTCATTCTTTCTATTTCAGTTAATTAATTAATAAATCAGATTGATCACAATTGCTAAGCAAATAGAACCTCCTATTTATTTTGTCTGGAAAAACTGTTTCAGTGCAAAAAGAAGTTTCGCTGCCAATTATGATCGGATCTAAAAGTCAGCTACCCTATCATTTCAAAATTTTAATTATAATTATATATATTAAAATTTAACTGATTTTTTTTTTACTTTTAATATAGTTTTACTCTCTTCGTAAAATATCAAATATTGACGTGTAATATAGTAGTTAATGCTCTATTTTGTGAATGTAAAGACTTGAATTTAAATTCCACCTGTTATATATTGTGCATTTTAAATTCCAGCTCCCACTATCAAGAATTTCTAGTTCAGTCTCCAATCCATTTCACCTGTATTAAATTAATTTCAATTAGAGTAATTTTCAAGTAGCATAACTTGAGCTTCAAAACCCTATTTTGTCACATATTATTATATTATTATAATCAAAATTAATTTGCAGGAGTGGAATATCAGAGTGGGGAATGAAAAAAGAAACCATGAGTGGAGGCTAAGAATTTGGACGACAGATTTCACTCTGGAACGATGTGTTAATTTCCGTGTAGCAATTCATGTAGAAAAAATATTTATAACAAATAATTTTATTTTTCTTTATCTAGAAAATTTTCATACAATGAATGTATCCCTCCACTGGTTCCAATTCCTACTGTAAATCAAACTATTTATTTACGCATCAAATTTTTATATAATTTCTAATTGCAAAAGTTGGCTACATATTTGACTACACCACCAGCACCTCAGAAAGTTCATAAGAGGGATGGGGGTCGGCAGTAATTCGAGTGGGATGGAGACACGTGGACGGTCAGAGATGGAAAAGCGCTAGTGGGCCTATGGGCTAATTGTGTTGTGTTGGGTCTCGGCCTCTATGACCTAATACATTGGCTGGTGGCATGTTGAACGGAGGAGGTTGCGCCACGTAGCCTTGTCACTGTTCACTGGTAAGAAAACGACCTTACTAGCTAGTTAGATTATATCACTAGACTTCCGTGTATTTTTATATTGAAAGGGATACTTTGACGAATGATATAAAAATGTTTAAATATAAAATTGATGTCAGAAATGTATTTATTATGATTTAGATAACCTTTTTTTTTTAAATAAAAACCGATTTAGATAGACCGCTGATGCAATTAGCTAAACTGTGTATCAAAATCATTTGATTTTTATATTTTTAAGTGCTGATGATATTAGTTTTCAAGTTGTACCTAAATTTAATATACAATTTGTTATGGCAATAAATAATGTATATTGCCAATTCATTTTTTATTTTATATTATGATTATTGTCATAATAATCAAATTAATTTATTCTTCTGAAAATATCATCTTTATATTTTTTTTTTCGAGTACACAAACGGTCCTATTTTTAAAACTATTATTCTACGATGGAAAATTTAAAATTTTCATTTTAAAATTTTAAAATTGTTGTTCTGTAATGGTCCAGAATTTTCTGAAAAATAGTGATTTTAAAAAATTCTTAACAAAATAGTCAATAAACTCCAATAAATATAAAATTTGATCCAAGCATATTTCAATACGGAGATTATGTATAGCGTTTCGAATCGACTGTTGAACTTAGAAAACAGTGATAAAGATATAAAGCACAAGAGAATCTATTTATAGAGCACCTTAATTAGTCCACCCACACACACACACACACACACACGAGGGATCCACTTACACTCTGTTTTGGTGACACCGAATTACACCTTATATTTTCAAAAAAATTTCAAAGTCCAAACAGTCGATCCAAACCGTTCAACATATATTAAAATGTGCTTGCAGATCAAATTTTACATTTTTTTTTAATTTTTTACTATTTACTTAAGTATTTTACAAAATCGTTGTTTACAGACCATTAAATTTTTGTACCCATCTTAATAAAAAGTAAAAAAATAAAAAAAATGTAAAATTTGATCTGCAAGCACATTAATATATTCATCATGTTGAACGGTTTGGATCAACAGTTTGGACTTTAAAAATATAGAGTGTAATTCAGTGTCACCAAAAAAGAGTGTAAATGAATCCCTCCTCTTATATATATATATATATATATGAGGAGGGATCCACTTACAACAAATTTGAGTTACAACAAAGTTACAACATTCATTTTTTTCATTTTCAAAGTCCAAATCGTCGATCCAAACCGTTCAACATGATTATCTAAATAAAATGTACTTGCAGATCAAATTTTATATTTTTTTGAATTTTTTTACTATTTATTAAGATGGGTACAAAATTCAATGGTCTAAGTATGGCTATTTTTTGTAAAATACTTAATAAATAGTAAAAAAATTCAAAAAAATGTAAAATTTTATCTGCAAGCACATTTTATTGTGGAGATCATGTTGAACGGTTTGGATCGACGATTTGGACTTTGAAAATGAAAAAAATGAATGTTGTAACTTTGTTGTAACTCAAATTTGTTGTAAGTGGATCCCACCTCTATATATATATATATATATTAATTGGAGCGATATTTATTTTGAAGCACAAAACCTTTCTTGACCAAGAGAGAGGTGTAGACAAATCCATCACTACCTATAAAAAGTTGTTGATGTTTATTCTATATTATGTTATTGGTTGTGATTGTGCGTGTCTTTTGTTTTTGGAATAAGTGCAAACCCATCATCAATGTCAACCACAAGTTTGCTATATTTCCATTTTGGTCACCACAAAAGCTATTCCATCTTTCTCTCCCTCGTGCCACTTCTTTTTTTGGTTGTTTATTAAATTATTATCAATTTATCATTGACTACATGGTGCCCAACGTAGCCGGTGAATAATCCAAATACATCCATGTATTAATTTAATGGTTGTGTCTAAATTATATTAAAGAGGCCATTTTCATGCGGGTGAAAAAGATACCAATCCATCTTATATCAATATTAGAAGTTTAGAAGTTGTTTTTTTATTTATATTTTAAGATTCTATTTAATAACATCATTTGAGGATTTGGCATCTCTTAATTAATCCAATCCGTCTTATATCAATATTATATATCATATAAGAGGCTTAGTTTTCATTAGTCTACAAAACTGTATATAAAAGTTTGAATAAAACTTTTTTTTTTTTTGAGATGTAAGATATCAAAAAATAGAGAACGGAGTAGGTCCGATGCCCATCGGACCTACTTTTAGGTTCAACGAGCATGTTGACCGTCCGATCTAATTTAAGATATGTGCGCACGAAAATTGAAACAGACACGCACGGATTTTAAAGCATTCTACACGAATCTTAAAGCAAATCAACGGTGATTAACCCATTGAACCAAAGTAGGTCTGATGCCCATCGGACCTACTCTCAAGTGCAAAAAATAAGTTCCAACTATTAATTGTGGTCTACTTGACTAATCAAAGATGTACATTTCAATTTTTATTTTTTTTTATTTTAAGTATACTTTGCATGATATCAAGAGCTTGGTAATGAACTATACGATACAATTGTTCTTTAAAATTTTAGATCTACAGATCTCAAAATTTAAAAATAAAAGGTTTATAACATAATTGTTTGGCCAATGGAGCCTTTTTTTTAGTATATATGAGACAAGAACTAAAGTCATCAAAATTACATCAATATCATGTTTTTATTATTTGTTCATTAAATCTAATTTGACAGTTTTTCAGATTAAACTTGCAAACTCCATTATTGATTTAAAACCATACTAATTTTACATCTGAAATATTACATTATTTACAGGCTAGGGCAGCTCCATGATTTAATCCTTATGTTATTTTTTTCTTTCTTTTTTTCTTTTTCGTAACTGTCGGTATATTCACCGTAGTGTTCGGCAACCATGACTTAGAGCTCCTTAGTGCTCTAAGGAGTTTTAAGCTCACTGAACGGGTGCTTCTTTATCAAGCTTAATACTACTTCCTTAGTGCTCATTTTGTTCACTTTTCTTAAGCTTGCTCAAGTTTTTAAGCTATGGTTTCACATAGCTTAAGCATTTTGTCAAACTTAAAACTTTCTTAAGAAAAAACTTTATTGTCGAATGGGTGCTCTTTAGTGCAGCTTAAAATTTAAGCTTCGTATGGTTACCGAATACTACCATGCATGGTTTTAATGGTACCACAAAAACAAAATTTGAAAATCTTCAAAGAAGATAGCAGGACTTGAGGCTTTCTCTGTCAATTAAATGTGTAAAGCAAAGCTATGTTTTGTGTAATGCCCAAGAGCTTCAATCAACTATCTGAGTATTATTTTATTGCACAAGATAATGTTACTCTCTTTTTTTTTTTTTTGATATTCAAGATAATGTTAGTTGATGTCATGTATATTTTTATTTTGAGGCATGAGTTGGGCTCTTTGACGACCATAAAGTGCATTTTTTATATATATATTTGACGTGCATGATGTTAGTAGATGTCATGTCTATTATTTTTTTATTATTCCTGAACTATTTAAAGCGGTATTTATTTATTTATTTATTTGTGAAGTAGCCGATGAAATGTAAAAAGGAAAATAATCTGACAACAACATAGCATATTTATTTATCAAGACCTCTTCTTGAAATTGGATCCGAATCTGCTGAAATCCGAGGTCGGTACTGTTCATTCTGAAATCTCTGCAATCCGAATCCAGCCGTCGAACTGTTCCGAGATGCGTGCAAGGAAAAACCAGCTGTTTCGAGATGCGTTCTCGAAAAAAATTTGATGGCTGGATTTCGGATTGCAAGGATTTCAGGGTGAACAGTACCCGATCTCGGAATTTCAGCTGATTTATTTCCCTTGAAATTGCTTAAAAGATTCTTTATGCTGGAAAAAATTCTCTATGCCTTGTTTTCAGATAATAAGGCAAATTTAAGTTTCGGTTAATTAATATGAACCATTTATTTTATTACTAGAGTTGTTTCCTTCTCTGGAAAAAAATAGCTATTGAAGAAAAAATATATTAAAATAAGATAATATTTTATGCAGAAGAAGTTTGCATTCAGAAATTGAAGGTATAGATAATTATTTTTGGAGATATTAGAACTGTGTCCAATGATTAATTAAGAACACAAAAAGAAAATTATATTTTTATAATAATTATATTGCAGCTTAGACATATCAAAAATATATATACTGAAGAAAAAAAAATTCAAAGCCAGAAATCAATGTGTTTTAAAAGCTTTTAAAACTTGAAAGAGTTCATATATATAACGCCGGATATATTAACTAAGTTTGACCTACTATAAAAACAAAAAAATACTATTACAATTGTCTTTTAAATTTTAATAATTGATGCTGATATGAACCTAATCTTACTAACATGTTGGGTAACTTAACTAAACTATTTATTGAATCAATTTCAAACGATAAATTCAAACAGTTGAAATTGATTCACTTTACGAGCTAGCGATGCGTTTGTTATCCTATATATACTAATTTTAGTTTTATCAATAAGCGGTCAAAAACTAACGAAAAAATACATTAAAATAACTTATAACTCTTACTTTTTACAACTCGACTTTGTACTAAAAAAATTGAAAATTTTAATTTAAAGCATATATTATTCATAAATATATTGATTTTAACATTTTAGATTTATCGTTTGAGATCGACCCATTAAATTTTGAAGTTAAAATTTATCAGTTATCCTAATAAGTTTAAATACATAGTACCTTCGCTGTATTTTATTGTTCGATCAAAAAAATAGATCATGATGAACAGTGGCAGAGCCTCATTGAATAAGGAGTAAGTCCATATATATATAATTAAGTTCTTACTTATTTTTGAAAAAAAAATATTTATCAACCTCTAGACATTTTACGGTCTAAATTGATTAATACACGACAATCCACAACCCGTTAATCATATCCATAAAAGAAAACTTTTTATTATTTTTTTTAAAATAAAAATTCAGACTATACACCTATAATGATCAGAAGCTGTTTTGTTTAGTTAAGAATCTACAATAATATAAAATACTGAGAAAAAAAAAAACAAAATAAAGGTGTCATTTCTATCTTGTTGTCTTGTGTCTTTGTTTTATGTGTTTAAATTCTTATAAAACAGAAAAGTACTGTACTCAACCAAAAAATCAAATTAAAAAAAAAAACTAAAAAAGATAATTCAAATAGTGATGGTCATAAATAGTTTCAGGCAAACATGAACAATGCAACATCTGAACTAAAAATTTGGTAGGAACAGAATAATAACACAATGGAATAAGACAGGATATGGATCCATTGACAAGGTCTTGATAATAAATTAAGAGTGAGTCTATGGTACTATGCATAGCACGGATTGGTCCGTACTACGGATCAATATATTTTTTTTAAATTCTAACGATAGATCCGAACCGTTCAACATGATTTCCATATGAAAATATACTTGTGGGCTAAATTTTTTATTTTTTAGAATTTTTTTACTATTTTTTAGATAGGTAGAAAATCACTGTTTTTGGATGGTTCAGAATTTTTAGATCAAGTGATTTTCTATCTATCTTAAAATATAGTAAAAAAAGTTCGAAAAAATATATAATTTAGTCTGCAAGTACATATTCATGTGGAGATCACGTTGAACGGTTCGGATCGACCATTAAAATTTTCAAAAATGAAAATATGACTCCGTAGTACAGACTAATCCGTACTATGCATAGTAACATAGACTCACTCATAAGAGTAGAACTAGGGTGCTCTCGAGTTCACCAAGCCCTTGGTGAACTCAAGTCCAAAACTCATCGGATCGGCTTCAAACGACGAATCCGACCGTTGAAACCCGTTTACCTTACGAGTGATGCGTCTACATGCAAAAAATTTAAATTTTGAAATTAATTTTGCATAGAGTCAAGTGGTCAAAAAACGTCAAAAAATGAATGCATTAAAATTAATTTATTAACCTTCTAATTTTGACCACTTGACTCTATGCAAAATTAATTTCAAAATTTTAAATTTTTGCATGTAGACGCATCACTCGTAAGGTAGACGGGTTTCAACGGTCGGATTCATCGTTTGAAGCCGATCCGATGAGTTTTGGACTTGAGTTCACTAAGAGCTTGGTGAACTCGAGAGCACCCTAGTTCTACTCCACTCATAAATTAATAATGAATCAGATTTCCTCTTTTGTACTATTATCAATAGGCATGGTCCATGAACCATGATAATGTGCACTAGAAAACAAAGGTTTTTGAACCAACCAATTCTCCAATAATTGGTTCATTTATTTCGGAACCCCACATTGGACATTAATTCAACAATTAATTATTCCAAACCCACTTTGGACGGCAATATCATAAAATTTGTAGCTACATTAGTCGCTTAGTTAGGTTAATTTAATTAAGGTTCTGTTTCCTATGTTTATTACCCAAATTATTTCATCAACGGAAACATAACATGTCACCGACTTCATTTTTTTATGTATACGAATAGTACATGAGTCATGCTATGCTACTATATATTATATATATCGTAAATTGGGCCGACATTTTTATTAATATCCAAAGTTAATTACAAATTAATAAATATACCCAGAACCTTTGGATTTTTTGAAAAATGTCCAAACCGGTCAGATTTAGGTATTAATAAAAATGTCGGTAAATTGAGTAGTACTACGAATTAATATTTTTATTTTTAAAATTCAAATAGTCGATATACATCATGTGATCTTCATATGAAAATGTACTTGCAGACTAAATTTTACATTTTAATTTACTAGTTTTTTAATAAGAAATCAATACTTTCGAATGGTTTAGAATTTTTAGATCAAGTGGTTTTTAACCTATATATAATAAAATAGTAAACGAATTCTAAAAAAATGTAGATTTGATCTAAAAATATATATATGGAGAACATATTGTTTGAACTTTGAAAGTGGAGATATTGGTCCATAGTACAAACCATAATGCGCTATGCATAGTATCATAGCCTCACATAATAGTGAGTCCGACTAGTATAACATCGGTGTCATATGACACTAACTATAAAATTTGTTGGATAGACTTCAAACGACTAATTCAAACCGTTCAAACCGATTTACTTTATGAGTGATGCGTTTACATGCATTTTTTTTTATTTTCTAGTTATTTTTGTATAAAATCAAGCCGTCAAAAATATTGAAAAATGAATGCATTAAAATTAACTTAAAAACTCACACATTTGACCGCTTGACTTGATACTAAATAAATTTGAAAAATTATAAATTTTGCATGTAAGTGCACAACTAATGAAATAGATCGATTTGAACGTTTGGATTCACCGTTTGAAGTTGATTCGATAGATTTTGGAATTAGTATTATGTAGGCTGAAATGACACTAATATCATACTAGTCAGACTCCTTAATAGTACATATAAAGAGTTGTTGCATGTTAGTATTATTTTCATAAATATAAAACTAAAATGGAAAATTATAATATTTTTACAAGTTTATTTATATTTTAAAAAAATACACAAGTATAATTATATTAGTTAAATATAATTAATTTTTGAAGCCCTCTTAGTTTTTTTTTCTCTCAAAATATGATCTCCATTAACTTCGATATTAATTTCATTTTAATCATTGGTTACAAAAATTGAAATCATAAAAAAAATATACATATCACCATTCATATTATGTCTATATTAGAAAAAAAAAAAGTAGATGAGAAAAATAAAAAATTCCTTCGTTCGTTTGAATGACCAACATGAGACGAGCATTATAAATGACAACCATTCCTCAAACCCACCACCGCCTCCGCATTTTCCGGGATTTTATCGGAATTTATATTAAGGTACTTGGGGATATTCCGTGATGACATCTCTGCAGCTTATTATGTAAGGGTTCAGTTTAAAGCATAGTGACAACTGACAAATAAATTATTCGGTTCGGTGAGGTGAGGTCAAAATTTCGTGATTTGGAAATAATTCGGGTATAATTCGGGAATGATTCGGAATTATCCAGACCAGAGATCTCAGTCCTACAAGGAAGCAAAAAAAACACCAAAAAAATGCTCTGGAAAAAATTCGGGAAAAGTTCGTAAAATTTGCAAATTATTCGGAAATAATTCGGTTAAAGTTTGGTCAACCGAATAATTCGGCATTCGGTTCGTCATCACAAAAAAACGAATTATTCGCAAATCTTGTGACTATGGTTTAAAGTAAAACGGGTGCAAAATTAATTCTTTGTTGGTATGAGTTTAAACCAATCTTGTGACTATGCTTCCTCCTTCAAGAACATTTTTATAATTTTAAATAAAATATTTACAGAGAATAGTGCATGTTAAACTAGAAATACGTCTTTATTAAATAGAATATTTTAAAATATTTTAAAACTCGTGATATATTGATACAAATTGGTTTAAAAATGAGCCGAAGCAATGTGAAGTTTGATATTCAGTTTTTTTTTAGAAAAGGCAAATAATGCCTGTTTCATTGACTGAAACATTTAATTACAAAAAAAAAAAAAAATACTCTCTTCGTAACAGATACTAGATATCTCTTTTTCTATGTACGCATCTCGAAACAATTCAATGGCTGAATTCGGGATTTCAGGAATTTCAGAGTTACTGTTGATGATCTCAGATTTCAGCAAAATTGGATTCTATTGGTAAATGTTACCTCGATCACCATAAGCATCAACCTCTCATCGCTTCTTTCTCAATGCCTTTTGTTACTACTTGTTTGAAGTGGACACTTCTGTGCCCTTTACTAAGTGTCACTAGGTTCAGCTCAGCTCTGTGGAACCAGATTTGATTTTCTTGATTTTAGTTCTAGTAACCTCACTGATTCAAGCATTTTGATATTCAGTTATATGATATAAAATGAGAACATAAAAGCATTTTTTAGAGATTAATTGATGGATATGTCCAAAATTCAAATTAATAATAAGAGCGGATTAATAGAGAGCATATTGCTTTAAAATTTGTATCGGATATGGTTGGAATTCTTCATGAACAAATTCAACATTATCTCAAGAATGTCAATTCAGGTAACTGAGTTCTAATCATTAAAAAAATTCATGACATAGTGCTTGAAATTAAGAGCCTTTATTCTAGATGCTAATATAGGACAAGGGATACGGCATCATATATACTAAGCACCAAAAATTTAGTACCAACCCCTACAACTAAAAAGAGGGGCTTTAATTAATGGAACAGTGTTGTTCTCATAGATGGTATGGTAGGCCTAGAGTGTAGATATGTCGTTGGTTTGGTAGATATTTTTTGTTCATGAAACAAGTATTATTGTTTGCTTTCAGGCTGTGTGTGTGTGTATATATATATCTCGATATCCTACCTGTAGTCCTGTACGGTCAGATACCAAATATCTTGCATTTTGTGCGGTATATAATACTGTGAGATACTCTCCAAGATACCAATTAGGGAAATATTTTCTCAGGCTCCTATATAGTTCTAAATAGCTAACCTGAAGGTGTGCTATAATTTTTTCGAACCTTAAAAGATATAACGCTATTAGTCGTTTTTTTTATTAGAGTTCTAAATAGCTAAATGTAAAAGATATAACGCTATTAGCCGTTTTTTTTATTAGAGTTCTAAATAGCTAGTTGAAGCCGTGCTATAATTTTTTTGAACATTAAAAGATATAACGCTATTAGCTGTTTTTTTTTATTAGAGTTCTAAATAGCTAGCTGAAGCTGTGCTATAGTTTTTTTTAACATTAAAAGATATAACGCTATTAGTCGTTTTTTTATTAGAGTTCTAAATAGCTAGCTGAAGCTGTGCTATAATTTTTGTGAACATTAAAAGATATAATGCTATTAGCCGTTTTATTTATTAGAGTTGTAAATAGCTAGCTGAAACTGTGCTATAATTTTTTTTAACATTAAAAGATATAATGCTATTAGCCGTTTTTTTTATTAGAGTTCTAAATAGCTAGCTGAAGCTGTGCTATAATTTTTTTGAACATTAAAAGATATAATGCTATTAGCCGTTTTTTTTATTAGAGTTCTAAATAGCTAGCTGAAGCTGTGCTATAATGTTTTTGAACATTAAAAGATATAACGCTATTAGCAGTTTTTTGTATTAGAGTTCTAAATAGCTAGTTCTAGTTGTGCAATAGTTGCGCTATAGCTTTTTTCGGACTTTAAAAGCTATGACGTGATAATCACTATTTAGAACCTATATTGTATTAATTAAATAAATACAAAAGTCAAATCTTTATTTCTAGTTTACACTATGATCGTAGAAATGGATAAATAGATAAATAAATAAATTCAGAATTCAAGTATATACTTTTAGTAATGAGTGAGACTATGGTGCTATGCATAGTACGGATGTCTAGTGTACTACGGGTCAATATGGTACTTTTTAAAATCCTAACGGTCGATCCAACCGTTCAATGTGATAATCATATGAATATGTACTTGCTAACTAAATTTTATATTTTTTCGAATCTTTTTACTATTTTTTTAGATAGGTAGAAAAATCAGTGTTTTCTGAAAATTCTGGACCATCAAAATTCTACCTATCTAAAAAAATAGTAAAAAAATTCGAAAAAATATAAAATTTAGTTTGCAAGTACATATTCATATGGTTATCACATTGAACGGTTGGATCGACCATTAGAATTTTAAAAAGTACCATATTGAGCCGTAGTATACTAGCCATCCGTGCTATGCATAGCACCATAGGCTCACTCTTTAGTAATTCTTTATCAATTAATTCATGTCATCTTTTGCTTGCTATATCTTTATGTTATAGTATTTTGCAAGTTCATGTTTTATACTGATTTGATCTTTGTAGACACAGAGACATATTGCTAATAGTAAATGGCTTCAAATTCTTGCAATGAGAATTATAATTGTCACATTAATATTTAGTTATTTACAATTACTTCATAATTTTTTTTCAAGTAGTCTTATATATTTGTTGTCCTTAAAAAAGACATAGAAATGCAATTTGGAACACACATGTGAAAATTCACACGAATGATTTAGATTCACTTAACCATGCAATTTTATTAAATTTTAAATCTTTTACACGAATCTCAATACAAATCGAATAATTTGAGTCTAACTTCAAATAAAATTTGTCTCAAACTCTTTAAACAACATCCAATTCCCACATATATATCCGGAATAATTTTGATGTTGTTTGGAGGTTTCTTACCCACAATGCAAAGACAAAATCGTTACAACGAAACAAATAAGGAAATAAATCAGCTGATTCAAAACCAATGAACAGAACCTCTGAAATACCTGCAATCCGAATCCATCCATCGAATTTTTTTCGAGAACGCATCTCGAAACAGCTAATTTTTCTTTGCACGGATCTAAGAACAGTTCGACGGCTAAATTCGAATTACAGAAATTTCAAAATAAACAGTAACCGATCTCGGATTTCAGCAGATTCAGATCCAACAAATAATCTTGAAGTCTTCAACCCAATTTATTGCACTTACCTTTCTTGAAATTGACATGAAAGATAGATAACAGGGATTCATTTCCTCTAATTCCTTCTAAGTCATGAAAGATTGAAAGCCATGTGTCCCCTAACCATAGGTTTTGTCTAGTTGAATTCCATCACAGCATGGTCCCTTGACAACTTTGGACAATGTGACATTGTGACTATTTCCTATGGACCTTTTTTAATTTGATAATTTAATAATTTAGAAATTTTTTTTTTGGAAAATCACATGTGAATTTAATAAATCAAATAAGGAAGCCAAAACTTTTTCCATATCACTAGTTACCAAGTGTGTTCATATATTGAAAAGTTAATGTATTATGAAAGCTCACTAAAATTCTTGGTGATTTTAACTTTAAAATCTATCGTATTGATTTCAAAAAACAAATCAAATTGTTAAAAACCGATCGTGATGTGTGTACAGGCTTAATTTGTAAATTTCATTTAGTGTATTCATCCGGCAAAAAAATTAAAAATGAACAATTTGACTTATATACTAAATTAATTCAAAATTTTGGCATCAAAATATTTTGTAAGCTTGAAATTGTTTTATACAAAATTAATTTTGCATGTACGTTGTGCATTATAAGAGCATCTCCATTCCAGCAAACGTTTAACAATTAATTTGGACCACGTCACTGAGTTTAGCAATTAAAGAGGTTCTTAATTTCTAAATCACTTCATCCCAGAAATTTAATTAGAGTTGCTTATTTAAGAGTTGCTTTTAAAACAAACTTGCTAATTTAAAAACTGTAGTACATCTCAGCAATTATATTAACAATTAACACATCAGATTAACAATTTAAAAGAAATCACCTTGTAGATGCTCTAAAGAGTTGCTTTTAAAGCAAACTTGCTAATTTAAAAACTGTGATACATCCCAGCAATTATATTAGCAATTAACACATCAGATTAGCAATTTAAAAGAAATCACCGTTTTTATGCTCTATGTTGTGTCTAGATAGACGATGATTTTTTGTGCTGATCAGCGCTCCGATCTGCACGATATTTGACGCAAATTGGATAGTGTGGCCGAACCCTACTCATAATTTACCGGTTTAGGCATCTAGCTATTAATTAAGCTTGAAATTTGACAAGAGATGTTTTGGACTGTTGTCTTGTATGTCAACCTTGTTAATATTTAAATGATGTTTTACCTACCAAACAAAAAAGAAAAGGACATCCATAATAATTTTGTTATGGTTATCCATTGGAGAGGATCAATTTTGATTGTGGATGTGATATGCATAGTGGAAGTCAAAAAATTCTAACCACTGTCCGTCGAATAATATTTTAAAATCAGTGAGGATATGGTAATATGGGATTCAAATCAGCTGGAATTTTTGAAATTCCGAATCTAGCCATTAAACTTTTTCTGTGCATGCATATCGAAACAACTGATTTTTCTGTGCACGCATTTCGAAACAGTTCAATAGCTGGATTCGAGATTTCAGAGATTTCAGAGTTACTGTTCATGATTTTGGATTTCAACCGATTTGAATCCGGTAATATGCGTATTACACAAAGTTCCGCATTATGGACTCGTATATCTATTTTTAAAGTTTAAATAGTCGATATGAATCATTTAACATGTTGTACATATAGAAATGTACTTACAAATCAAATTTTATATATTTTTAGAAGTTTTTACTATTTTTTTAAATAGGTAG
Source organism: Carex littledalei (assembly GCA_011114355.1). Classification (NCBI taxonomy): domain Eukaryota; kingdom Viridiplantae; phylum Streptophyta; class Magnoliopsida; order Poales; family Cyperaceae; genus Carex; species Carex littledalei. The sequence continues at coordinate 2,608,034 of CM022090.1, forward strand.
AAAATCACTGGATTTAAAATTTTCTGGAAAGTCTGAAAACAACAATTTTTTACTTATATTAAAAATTAGTAATTTTTTTATAAAAAATGTAAAATTTGGTAAATAAGTACATTTTTATATTTAGAACATGTTAAACGGTTCAAATAAATTTAAAACATCGTTTGAAAATTCTATAAGATCAATTGACTTAATTGAAGCTAACATGGCTACTTCAAGTAATGTAATTTTTCTCAATATATATATATAGAGACACACACTTTCGTAAACAACTGAAGCTGGTGAATTCTAGCCCTTTGTTCTTTGATAGATGGTTGTGATTGTGATAAAACCCAAAGTGAAAATAATAGAGTGCATTAGGTCAGGGGCGGATCCAGGATTTTCGTCAGGGGGGCAAAAAAATATCGAATCGGGTTTAAATCCATTAACCAATTTGATACTCAATAAAAAACAATATTTTAACTTATACTTTGCGATGCTTTGACTTGTAATTTCTGATGCTCTGACTTATAATTCTAATTACCAATCAAAATTCAACAAATTTATTTCAATTTTAAGTTATTAACCCTAAATTTAACCCGAATTACAAATCAAACGTCCAGATGGGAGAACAAAAAAGTTTCGGGAGAGGGGGGGGGGGGCAAAGTCAGTCGGAACCGATAAATCTCCACTAAAACTCAAAATCCAAGGGGAGAGCAGCTGCCCCACCCTGGAACCACCTGAGTCCGCCCATGCAGTAGGTCCGATGTCTTAATGTGATAAAGCCGAAGCGAAAAAGGATAGAGCAGAGTAGATCCGATGACATTTTGGGTTTGATGGGCTTCAAAATTGTCCGATCTGCTTTATAATCCGTGCGCACGACAAATAAAGTGGATGCAGCAAATATTAAAACATAGTGCACGGATCTTAAAGCGAATCAGGCGGTCTTAGAACCATCAAACCTACTGTTATCTTAAAAAATGGTCTTAAAAATCTGATTCAACGGTCTTCTGGACCAAAATCACATTGTCCAAAGTTGTTTAATTGGAACACACATCACCTATCCTCGTTTTTATCAAATTAAACAGCTTAGGAGGCACGCATTTGGGATTTGACGCGTGTTGGCTCTAATTCAGCGCTAATTGGGATTTTTCTTCTGGAAGATATATTGACAAAATATGGACAGGTGATATGTATTCCAATTAGAGACCTCTTTTCTACTATTAACCCTTTAATTCTCTAGTGCTTTGTATTCCACACTCTACAGTTACTAATAGCTCCTCTTTTCTTTTCTACTATTGCTATCTATTTTTCTTGGCAATTTTGTATGACGAAGTCCCGAGTAACTTGTATGGTTTCGCCACTCCTGGTTATAATTATAAACACTGTTCTCATTTAATATGCAATTGACTAGTCAATTGTGGCACTATTGACATCCAAAAAATGCGGGTCCGACGTAGGTACCACCATACGCCGGGAGGTCTCTATAGCAGCAAGAGACTACACGAATTACACCAGAGTTATTGCCACAGATGATCCGATCAAGAATCGGACGGTTAGATCAGAGCGACGTCTCGGCTAGGGCTGTCAAAAAAGCTCGCGGCTCGTGGCTCGCTCGTGACTCGTCTCTAACTCGCTCGGTAGTGGACCGAGCTGTTAACGAGCCAGCTCGGTTCAGGCTCGGGCCAAAATAAACGAGCTGAGCCAGGGGTCAGCTCGGACCGGGCCAGCTCGGCTCGTTAAGCTACAGTGAATTTAGGGTTTAGTCCCGTATAATTTTAAGTCCAGTCTCATTTTCAAAGACGCAATTATGCAAAATTGATGTATTTTCGGTTTGGGAAGAAATAATATGGGCTTCAGTTGCTTGAAGATGTGCCTGCTGGACGATTTCTTAAATTTTTTGAATGAGCTTTCTTATTTTTTATTTTTGAATTTGTATAATAACAACCCAATAAAGCCCAGCGAGCCAGCTCGTTAGCTCGCGAGCTAGCTCGGGCTGGCTTGTCACAAGCTGAGCCAAGACTTTTGGCTCGGGACCCCTAAGTCTGGCTCGCTCGGTTCAGGCTCGGGCCAGAATTAACGAGCTGAGCCAAGGCCCAGCTCGGCCCGAGCCAGCTCGTTTACAGCCCTAGTCTCGGCGAAGGAAGCATCAGGCTCAGTTGACCCATCGGAGTGATCTACTACTGTACAAACCGATGCGTCCTTTTCCGGATTCAACTGTTTTCTCCAATGTTTCAATCGTGACATAAAGGCTCTGTCGCCTGTGGGATCTGTGTGGGCCCCGCCACAATTGAACCGAGACAACATGACTCGCATTAATTGGGATTTGAGAGAACTCGGATTTGAGCGAGTTTTGGACCGACATTTTTATTAATATCCAAAGTTTAATACAAATTATTAATTATACCCGGAAGTCAACTCAATATCGATATATACCCAAGCCGGCCATTTTCTGACCGGCTATGTTCCTTCCCTAAGCCGGCCAAAAAATGGCCGGCTAGGTACCTTTTTTTTTTTTTTTTTTTTTTTTAGAGAGAGACACTATGATGATCAAAATATTGAAATCTAACTCTGAAATACGATAAATTTTTGTTTAAATTATTTGTTGTATTACTTCTTTGAGGAGGGATCAAATTACAACAATTATTTTTTTATTTTCAAAGTCCAAATCGTCGATCCAAACCGTTCAACATGATTTCCACAATAAACTGTGCTTGCAGATCAAATTTTACATTTTTTTGAATTTGTTTACTATTTATTAAGTATTTTACAAAAAATAGTCATATTCAGACCATTGAATTTTGTACCCATCTTAATAAATAGTAAAAAAAATTCAAAAAAAATGTAAAATTTGATCTGCAAGCACATTTTATTTAGATAATCATGTTGAACGGTTTGGATCGACAATTTGGACTTTGAAAATGAAAAAAATAGTTGTTGTAACTTGATCCCTCCTCTACTTCTTTTGATGTATAATTAGCATATTTATACTAAAATACGCTAGAATACTTGAAATTATGTTGAATTACACTATATTACAATAAATTATGTTCAATTATACTAAATTATGTTAAATTACAATAACTTCGCTAATTATGCTGAAATACAGTAAAAAAAACACTAAACTACACAAAATTACGCTATAGTAGACTGATTTTGCTCATCTTTCATGAATCATAAAAAATAGTAAAAAAATTCCAAAAATAGTAAAAATTGGTAATCTGCAAGTTCATTATGTAACTAATTTACTGAGCTACTTGGATTGAATGATAAAAATGAAAATCTTAATCGGAAACTTCAACTCAAGTTTTGAGGCTCTTCTCTTTGTTTTTTGGCGATTCTGAATTTCGGAATCTGACATAGCGAGCACAGACGCATGCGCATTTTCACAAGCTTTCCGAAAAGTGGTCATTTGCTGAAATCGGACACTCGAGCGCCGTTTTATGACCGTTTGAAGTTTCATCGTTGTTTTTCTCCTTTTCAGTGAAGATATCGTCCCTATTCATATCGTATTTTAGCGTAATTTACCGTATTTTAACGTAATTTAATGTAATTTAACATAATTTAACATAATTTAGTGTTATTCAACATAATTTCAATTAATCTATCGTATTTTAGTATAAATATGCTAATTATACATCAAAGAAGTAATATAACAAATAATTTAAACAAAAATTTATCGTATTTCAGAGTTAAATTCCAATATTTTGATCATCATAGTGTCTGTCTCTTATAAAAAAAAAAAAAAAAAAAGTACATAGCCGGCCATTTTCTGGCCGGCTTAGGGAAGGAACATAGCCGGCCAGAAAATGACCGGCTTGGGTATATATCGATATTGAGTTGACTTCCGGGTATAATTAATAATTTGTATTAAACTTTGGATATTAATAAAAATGTCGGAGTTTCGGACCGCCTGATTTGAATTTTATGGGTAAAGATTGTAACAGAGCACTTTTCGCTTCATGCAGCGCAAATACTATATCAACAAGTATAGGGTTCGTGGGCTGCATGAAGCCAAATATACTCTGTTAAACTATTTCCCCAATGATTACGTCCCATTTATTTTAGAATAGATGCATGGAATTATTATATGTTGTGTGTGAAGTCATACTGTACATGCGCGTTTTGTCAACCCTAGCAAAATAATCAAACACCTGGCTTTAATACAGTGTCAATTACATAATCAAACAATAATTTTTCAGCTGAATTTCTATAATTCATGCCGTAGAGAATTTTATATTGGGTAGATGTATATACTTTATATGGAAGTATCAAAAGTGTTGTTTAAATGTTTAAGACGTAGAGATGTGTTTTTAATTATGCCAATATGATAAATATAAAATCTGTTTGGTTATTATTAAAAAAAATTCAGCCGTTTAATTTTTAAAATTGTTCAATCGATAGCTAAACTACATTATAATCGGCTGAAATTTCATACACAATACACTTAAATGATGAACATTATATGTATAATTGTAATTTTGTTATTTGGATAATTTATAAAAAATATCAAAGATATGTATCATCAAAATAATTAAGCCATAGAATTACATTGATAAGCCTCAATTATATTTACTTTCGATTAGGGTTTTACCTCTAAAACTGTACCAAATTCTTTGTATTTTAGCTTAGTTTAGTATAGAATGCACCAAAGAACAAAGTTACTGTGTGGACCGCACAAATTCTCTGAGGGCTGCACGAATTCTCTGAGGGCCGCACGAATTCTGTGCGGACTGCACGGAAATAAAATGAATCTGCACAAGAAATTCGGAATTAAAATCGAGAAATCTCCAATTTTTCTAGAGAGTTCTTCGACATGTACAAGAAATCTGTGTGGGCCGCACGAATGAAAAACTCCATTTTGTGCGGGTTTCTTTGGACGCACGTCCGGCCGCACAGAATCACAGCTGCCGACATACAATTTGTATTTTGGTTATACGAACTCCGATTTGGGTGAATAAAAAATTGACAGAACCAGGACAAAAAGATCTACAACTTTCATGAAAGAACAAAATCCAAATTCAGAATGTAAAATTTTGTGCAGCCGCTCCAATGGTCGCACCAACCTAGATTTGGACAGATTTTATTGCCAAATTGACGCAATCTTCGCCCGATTCACTTCCAGATCTTGTTTGCTTGCTCTCAAAGTCACAAAGATTGTTATATATTGGCAGGGAGGCAGCCAGGGAGACATTTTTTTTATTCATCTTTCATTCAACTTTTAATTTAGCTTTTATTCTAGAAAATTCTCTACATCTCTTCTACCTTTTCCGAGTGAATCAAGGCGATTGGAGCAAGGATTGAAGGTTGCTCGAGCGGAACATCGTGAAGACGAGGGCAGCGAGCAAGGAGATTGGTGTACTCTATTCTCTTTCTTGTTTTTCTTAGTTTTATCATGTTTTCTCTTGTATTTCTTATGGATGTTAGCGCACCCATGAGAGGCTAGATTTCCTCTCTAGGGGCTTAGGCTTTAAGCATGAACTTGTGTTAAAATCTATCTTACTTGGATGGTTTTCTTTATGATGATTGTTTGCTTGCATGTTTGTTCTTGTTGATTTTATTATTCATGTGATTGCGTGATTTGTGTTGCTTGTTAATTAGCGTCCCGCTTAGGTTTAATCAACTTGAGTAGATTTGGATCAAGAATTGATGGTACTAAATTATGTACATGAATAATCCTAGAATTTGAGATTAGAAATGACCAAATCTAATTCTTAGTCTGGACCACAAGGAACAAAGGTTGAATTGAGGTGAATGACTTAATCGTGAAGCCTCATATTTAATTGGGACCCCTAGAATTGAACCGAATATTGGTATGAAGGACTTAATCGTGAAGTATCGGTATTTAGGGATAAACTAGGCTAACCTATGCTTATAGTCTGATAACTAGGGTGAAGAACTTAATCGTGATACCCGAATTGTTTAAGCACGTCATTAATTCACGAAAGTGACCCTTAATGATATTTAAGGCTTAGAAACTCCATCATTGCAAACATGAATTTAGAAAACAATTAAATGTGAATTTAAATCAAGGGATTGTATGCCGATAGCCCTTAGATTTCTCTCTATTTGAATCACAAAATTTCTTTTATTTGTTTATTTAAATTGCTTTGTTTTAGTTAAACTCTCGGGTACTGAACCCAACCAAACCAATTTGCAACAAACCCCCCATTTATTTTATTTGCACTTCTTTAGAATTAATTAATTTAGTAAAAAATAATATTTCTATTATCTTTGGATCGATTTCTAAATTACTACAATGATAGGTTGTATGCTTGCAACCGACCTATCATTGTGTATCAAGATTTTATAAATTTAAAAGTAAAAAAGTATATCCAATCGATAAAAAATCCAATACCTAAAATACACAACATTACACTTATATACTTTTATTTTGAATTGCAACATACCATGTAAATGTTTTTGTGTGTACAATATATATATTTTGTTGCTACAATTACTACATATCAAATAAAACTTTTTTGCAAATACACTGTAACTGATTAAAATTGTTATAACTGTGAAGTGTAAACAAACAAACTTAGCACCATATCACATTATAAGCCAACGAGACTTCAATAGATGATTTTACACAGATCAATCAATGCAAATTCCGAAATTTTAAACTTACCATCTTTAAAAAAAAATAAACCAAATAATTATTGTTTTTGAAAATTTTCATATTTAGCATGTTTGCAGCTTTAAAATGTTAAGTCAATTTGGGTCCGATGCCTATCGGACTCAAAGTGAGTTTGATGGGTTCGATGACCGTCTGATATGCTTTAAGATTCGCGCCCGCAACTTTTGCGTCTGCTTTAAAATTCATGCACACGAATCTTAAAGTGGATCGGACGGTCCCGAAACCCATCGGACCCAAATTTGAGTCTGATGGACATCAGACCCAAGCTGTCCTCTTAAAATGTGGATCCAGCAAATTGGTACCGCAATTTAAAACTGCAAACCCAAATTAATGCACCTTAACTATATGGCGCTATAAATATAATTTTATTCTATTCTAACAAGCGTAAATTCAAGTGTGAATTGTGTATAATTTAAATATGTACCAATTTAAATTTGTATGACAAAATACACTCGTGAATAAAGATGTCTTGGGACAAAGTTGATGGTCCAAATATATTTTAATATTTAGTCATAATGTATAAACAAATGAAGGAGATAACAACCTAACTTACACCCTCTTTATAACAAACATCTCATATCACATCCAACTACTATCAAATTAAATTGATATTATCGCTTTTTTTGCTAAAAGAGATATCATACAGGTTAGAGTCCGAATATCTTCAAATTACTCCGAGTTCTCAACTCGATCCAATCCACTTCCCATACGGCCTACTCTTCCGAGATATAACGTATCAAAATACTATAAAATAAAAATAAAGAAAGCCTCCCATGTTTTATGCAGGTTACAAAAATTGTCTCATACTAAGAAAGAGACAATTTGTCTAAACAAACATCAAAAAGCATTATTTAATATTAGCTTGGAGTAAATAAACTAAGGGATTGTATTCATTCGTAGATATTGTGAATTTTTTTTTTCTCATGCCTGTTGTATATTCTTTCCACATCTCATAAACTGCTTTAATATTAGCTTGAAGTTGAGAAAAGGAAATAATACAATGCATCAAATGGGCTTAAGCTGTTTGTAATTTTTTTTTACTTATTTCTGCCCAAAATGTACACATTTACGGGCCAACATTTAGCCCGGTTGTGTTGTGACACTCACAGGCTTATGTGTCCAAATAATATTAACTATTTATCGGAACTTGAAGAACAGTAGTTTGGCCCGGCCCATTTACCGAATTATTCCGGCCCAATATTCCCAGTTAGTTTCCCTAGTATCCGGTTCAAGTCGTTCAACCCTTCAATCAGCTGTCATTCTCTAGCGGTCAGTACCAATAAGTATACTTAATGATTAGTAATGCTGCAAACCGAATAAGCTTAATTAAATATTTGACAAATGATTTATATCTCAATGTCATGATGTCATTTCCGGATTTCCCCCTACTAGTTGAAGATTCAATAGAGTATTTAATGGGAAATTCTGATCTGATCCACACGGGTTTGATATTGAATTATGAGTGAGCCTATGGTGCTATGCATAGCACGGATTGGGTCCGTGCTACGGCTCAAAATTTGACTTTTTAAAATTCTAACAGTCGATCCAACCGTTCAATGTGATAACCATATGAATATGTACTTGCAAACTAAATTTTATATTTTTTCGAATTTTTTTACTATATTTTTAGATAGGTAGAAAAATCAGTGTTTTCTGAAAATTCTGGATCATCAAAATTCTACCTATCTAAAATAATAGTCAAAAAATTTGAAAAAATATTAAGTTTAGTTTGCAAGTACATATTCATATGATTATCACATTGAACGGTTGGATCGACCGTTATAATTTTAAAAAGTCAAATTTTGAGTCGTAGCACGGACCCCATCCGTGCTATGCATAGCACCATAGCCTCACTCTTGAATTATTGATTAGATCCGTCTGAAGAATCAATGGAGTATTTAATGGGAAGTTCTGATCCGAATTCATCCCATAGACCCATACGGTTTTGATATTGTCATATTGATCCGCTTGAGGCTTCAGATTTTGTTAAACGGAATCATTTTTGCCTTAACATCCAAGTTAATTACTGTTAACAGCAGGGGCACATCAGCAAAAGAAAGTAAACCCCCTCCCTTCATTTCAGATTAGCAAAATAAGATCAGAATCACGCACAAGCACGCCATGGATCTATGGCAGAGAGCTCGCTCCTTCGCGGAGGAAGCCGCGAAGAAATCTCAAGAGTTCTCCAAGGAGGCCGCGAAGCGCTCTCAGGAACTGACGCAGGGCGCCTCACGCCTTCTCACGTCGGAGTTCGCCGCTGAGGCGACGAAGAAATCGAGGGAGCTCGCCGCGGAGGCAACGAAGAAGTCGAAGGAACTCGCAGCGGAGGCGACGAAGAAGGCGGACTTGCTCGCCGGACAGATCAAGACGCTTACTGCCGATATTACGGTCCCGGCGATCCCGGCGATCCCGGCTCAGCTGTCAGCGGTGGTGTCAGGTTCGCCGACGGCGGTTGCACCGGAGCCCGAGACAGATCTGGAAGTCTTTGGGGTTACAGAGGATCTCAGAGAGTTTGTCAGAGGGTTGACCATGAATACATTCAGAGACTTTCCTTTACAAGGTTAGATTGCTTTCAGAACTTGAGCGTTTGATGTAATGAGCTTATCTTTCAACTTACATGTATTGCCATTTACTGAACTTAAATGCATTACTATCACTAGAATAGCTTCAACTTGATCACTGAATGTGTCATTTACTGAACTTAAATCCATTGTCCTTTAGCAAGTTAAAAGTAGAGTTCATTGGAAATATTATGCTTCCAATTGATATCTATTGTCGGTAAAACAAAAGCAGGTTATGAGATGAGAGATGCTTATAAATAATAGATTGCAATTTTATCTTTTCTAGTATAGTAGATCAGATTTGCATTAAACTCCAATTGAAAAAAATGATGGACGAGTTGACTCGCAATTCAGACAAGCACCCTGGTCTGTTGCTCTCTATTTTGATGATGGGGCAATTTGGTTGTATCATGGATGAGCCATGCACAAATTTTTTCTAAAGTTCAATATATGTGTAGATGAACCTGAAGTGACAGAAGTGCCTACGGTTTCAAACGTCAGGCAGGACCTTAATGAATGGCAAGCCAAACATGCAACTATTGTTCTCTCTACTGTCAAGGTATGTGTTCTCTAGTTCCAAAAAATTAATGATTATCCTTATTTTCACTGGTTATTTATAACTGAACAATCACTGCATTTGTATAAAGAGTTTGAAATTTGTTTATTTACATTTCTCTGTCTTGTGAGCTTGTTCCTTCAAGTATAGTGTACCAGAGAGAGTGGATAAACAGAAAATGTGCAATCTTGTGGAAATGTAATATCTTGATCCTATTTAGTTTATTCCAGGTTTACACTCCACAAGCTCACTTCTTGTGTAGTGGTATCATGTGGACCAGGGGCGGAGGAATGTAGAGGGAAAATGGTGCTAAACCCCCCCTATAAATCCAAAATTTTCATTTTTACCCTTTAAATTATTTAATTTTTTGTAAAAGTTATTACTATTAGCCCCCTTTATAAAATAAATTACATTATACATATTCATCTAGCCCCTTTATCCCAATTTTCTGGTTCTGCCCCTGATGTGGACTAATGTAGGTTGGTGATGCTGATTATATCTTGCAATATGTATGACATTGTCATTTTAAGATCTTGTTTTGTTTTGGTTTATTTTTCAGGAAATTTCAAAATTCAGATATGATTTGTGCCCTCGATACATGAAAGAGAGGAAGTTCTGGCGTATATACTTCCTACTTGTCAATACATACATCTCACCGTAGGTTCTCCTATTATCCATTCCTTAACATTTTCATATGTTGCCCCCAAAACAACAAAATTATCTGTGCTCTTGGAAATTTCAATGCCTACAAACATTAAAAAAGAACAGCCTTCTCTGGGTTGGGTAGGTTGATTTTGTAGTAGGCAGAAATGAAATCCCGTACGTTTAGTGGGTCACTGACAAGGTCAAGGTTTAATTTTTGTAATGTTTGCTATTGTTTTTTCTTTCAATCAGTTATGAAAGGAGATACATGGATGAGTTGAAGGCTAAAGAGGAACATAAAAAGGAAGAAAAGTTAAAAGAAGTTGCAATGTCACCTCAAGGTGGGACCACCAGTGAAACAAAATTGGAAAGCAAGGGCTCTGTCTCATCAAGCAAGGAGCTTGATTTGGATACTTTTCTCTTGGGCGATTTTGAGGATGAGGCCCCTGGTTTGTAGTCTTTTTTATAGCATCTTATTGATACAAACAATAAAGCAAACCTGCTGAAAAGCATAATTTAAACAAAAAATAATTTAAGATGAGCAGGCAACTATATTTTGATTTTTCTTAAGAAATCTTGCATTTCATCTTAGTAACACTGTTGCAAATGTAGATGAAGCTGCTGGAGATGATGATCTTGACGATGATTTTGACAAGATTGATAGCACCTCGGTACGTATTTCCTTCGGGATAGGCAAATAAATATTCTTCTGTTAGTTACCTAATTGAGACGATATTGTTGAAATAGAGTAACTTAAGCTCTATTAAGAAAAAATGATTAGGTGAAGAGGGGCATTTTGATAATGGAATTGGTTTGATCAGAAAAATTTGGGTAAAAGGACCAAATTAGTTTGTTTCTAAATACTTTTGTACCAAAGGATCATCTTAGTCTGTTCAAAATAGTATCGGATGAAGATAGCACTGATATATCTTGGACCAAAACTACAGTATGTTATATGCATTTTGGAGTATCAAATGTTTCATCAATTAAACCTTTCTGTGTTACAGGGTCTGGAGAGTGATGATGAGAAAAAAGAAAAAGATTAAATAAAAACTGATGGCGTTGTCAATTAGATCCTATTACACTGCTTCAAATCTAAATTCATCTGTTCTTTGTATATTTTGGTGTACAAGTTGCTGCTTTGTCGGAAAAAAAGGGGGTTGTTTCATCTGACCATAAAATAAATATTTTCGGGATCTCTAGATTTTTTTCTTCTTGTTTATAGATTATTTTGTGGTCCTGTGTTTAGCAACTTTTTGGTTCTTATTATAACAAATGCTTTCTATTCTAAAAAGTTGCTATTCGGGAACATGAAAATTTTGCAGTTCATTCTTTCCTCCTTTTTCTCGTACTTGAAAAATGGTTCAGTTTCTATATTGTACAATATTTAGAACCTATTTACTCTCCGCTTTGTAATGGATTATGGATGGCATTGTTGGTTGGATCTTCTCTTTAGCCTGAAAACACCAGCTTTTTTTTTTTTTTTACTTTTTTCTGCACCTCAGTTTTTTATGCTTATTTAGAAATCTATAATAAATATTTTGTTTATTAGATATTAATTCTTTAGAGGTTAGATATAAATAATTTTTATTACAAGTGTAAACATTTTGAAATCCAGATCAATACGCAGAACAATGTCTGCAAGAGAAGTTTCTCTCTCTCTTTTAAAATTCATAGTGGCAGAGTGGAAAAAATGTCGTTGGAGCCCAACTCCACAGAAAAGCATGACATGTGTGTTGGTTACGTACTGTGATTATTTGTGTTGTGACTAAATATTGGTAAAAAAAGACACGGCATGTTACGGAAATTGCGTTGGGCACAATATGGAAAACAACACGTTTTTTTTAACATTAATTCTTTATTTTAATATTTCAGACAATCGTTTCATATTGTTTTCAGAAACTTTTATGAATTTTTTATAAACAAATTTGAATTACTGAAAAAATAGTCAAATGTGATCAAACATGACGAATGTGACTAGTTACAGCATGTTTAGTCACATGACGATTTGATCACGATGTGACTCACGTAGCGTAATTATTCGTGTGTCGTAACCATCTCTCGATATTTTAATCACAACATATGAAATATTGATTTGATCACAGTATGACACAGTACAGAACCAAAATTACAGCATGTTACCACTGCACGGTACATCACGATTACGATTTTTCCACTCTATGTAGTGGTTTGCTGTTATCGATAGCAAGGAATAAAAATTTCCCATCTTCGTAGTACGGTTAAAAGTTATAATATATTTTTATTCAAAAAAAGAGTAGGAACATTTAATTTTGAGAAATAATAAATTATACTTAAAAATCTAAATGTATGATTTCAAATAGTGTCTGAATGTTCATGCATAAACTATTGAAGTTTTGAATGCGTATGGGTTTTAATACCTCATTATTTTCATACCTCATAATGCCTCACCTTTTATATCTTCTTTTTCAAAATATGAACTGTCGATTTGAACCGTTTAACATGATATCCATATTAAATATGCTTGAAGATCAAATTTTATAATTTTTGAAATTTTTTTACTATTTTTTTAAATAGATAGAAAAACACTATTTTTGAATGATAAAAAAAAAATGATTTTGTAGCTATAAAAATATTAAAAAAAATTCAAAAAATATAAAACTTTATCCCAAGTGTATTTTAGTATGGATATCATGTCAAGCGGTTCATATCGACAATTTGAACTTTAAAGACGAAGATATAAAATGTAAAGTATGATGAGGTATTATGACATGAGGTATTGGAACCCTTCTCATTTTATATATAGTTTTACCACATAATTTTTTCATGAACGTAAGAGGTTCTCTCCAAAGAATTAATCATTGTCGTTGGATTTCAACATTTTTTTTCATTGATATTTTTTTTAGAAACGGAATGGGGGCTCCTCCAAGGGTTAATCCTCGTCATTAGATTTCATGAAGATTTCTGTGCGATTTTCATCCGACATACTGTCTTTTACCCTTTTTCTGGTTGAAATTCTCAACATTGCATGAAGTGAATTTTCTGTACAGCTGGTAATTGACAAGATAGTGGGAGGTGACGAAATAGGTAGAATTGTTCAATGCATATTGAAGAGTCCGGCTAATATGACATTGGTGTCATTCCAAATTCAATAACACCACATCGTATACCGTTGGATCTGCTTTAATATCCGTGCAAAACACTAGTGTCTTTAATATTCGTGCAAAACACGGATATTAAAGCAGATCCAACGGTATACGATGTGGTGTTATTGAATTTGGAATGACACCAATGTCATATTAGCCGGACTCCATATTGAAACATCACAAATGACTATAGCATCTATATTTCTGGTACTATTAGAGTTTTCATTATGATGTGGCAGTTAATAATTCTGTTTCAGAGATATGAGAGAGTTTCTAATTTAGAAACTATGAAGTAAAATTTCTTATTAAGAAATTGTTTATAAACTCCGTGTTGACTAAATGATTGGCTCAAATTATTTTTGTTTTTTATTTTGTTGCTGACATCGCTTAACAGAAACTCTAAAATTAATTTCAGAGATGTGAGAGTTAGAAATTTTAGTGACTTTAATTTTTAAAAAGATGTTAACAGGTATTTAGAAACTCATTTGAGTTGCTAGGATATAGATGCTCTCAGCTTCAAGAAACACAGCTCCTATGTGATGGGACCCGCAAAGTCGAACACGAGTCCCATAAAAACATGGAACTGGAGGATCACACCCATCACAGTTCGTTTGATCTATATATTGAAGTATTGAACAGATCATATTGTTGTCATGTTTTCGTCTATGAAATAAGAAACTAACCTCTCTTGACTCTTGGTAGTAATGGGTAAACTATCGAGTTGTGCACAATTTGGCAATTCATAGGAAACTGGCATGGTCATGGGCCTCATGGCACGACCGCACGAGCCCAATACAGAAAGTAGAGCCTAGAAGGCCTCTTGCAAGTACATGAAAAATTGATAGGAAATAAATTAGATACGGAGGGTCGGCCGAGCGAGCCAACCCTATAATGTCCCACAAATTATGTCAGCCATATGTCTTGATAGCCATACAGCACCCATCTGTCGAGGATGGATGTGGCATACATAGCCAACCGACCCTTTTTAATTTTTCTTATTGGGGGTTACGTCTATTTTATAGCCGCCCGGTTTCCAGCCTCCTTTTTCGTGTCTATTGTGGGACTATTACTATCGAGCTGTTAAATTTTCCGAACCGGCCCTACAGTTTCAGCCTCGACTCTGTAGTCTGTAGCCTCTCTCCGTCTCTCAACATTTCTACACTTCGCCTCCCGAATTCACATCCCCTCAGGTTAACGGACTGAGTACAATTGAATCGGACGGCCCAACATTATTCTTTTTAATTTGGCACGAATCTCAAATCACAAATAATAATGCCCCCGGCGCCATCCCGAGCAAGAACCGGCTGAGAGTAAATCTGGGCCGTCTGTTTCAATTGTGTTGAGTCAGGTACCTGGGAGGATTCGGATCCCTCCGAAGGTCGCCTCCCTCTCTCCGTCGCGATTCTTCTTTATCTACATTCTACAGTTCGAAAAATCGCCTTTACCACTTCTCCGCCTCCTCTCCTCCTCCGCTTCCTCTTACCCTTTCGCTCCCCCTCCCTCCGACGAATCCACGCCTGAATCCCAGTCCCATTCTTCCATCTCCTTTTACTTCACTGTCAACCCGCATCTCCATCAAACTCCCCCCCCCCCCCCCCCCCCCCCCCCCCCCCCCCCCCCAATCGCTTCGCGGACCGAAGGTGTTCAAGTGTCGATGTTGCAAGGTCGATTCTGCTTCGCATGATGCGATCCGCTCCAAGAGCTTCAGTGGGAGATATGGTCCCGCCTACCTTATTAGCCGTGTGTGAGTTCTCTTTCAAGATAAATTATATTTTTAATTATTTGCGTTAGCGTTCTTTTGTAACGGATTTGGCGTCAAATTTGTTAAATTGCATATGTTGCGTTAATGCCCTCAAATTTGAGGTTTTAGGAGTGATGGTCTTTCCAGGGGATGAAATCGATTTGCTATTCACTTAACCTGATACATGCTCCATTCAATTCATTCTGAGTATAATACTTACAGGGGGGGGGGGTGGGATTTTGTTGGAACAAAGAGATTTGCATCAACACTGTGTTGCGGTGCTTACCATCCCATCTGGTCCGGTACTAACAGAGTGCTGGGCAGGGTGGCAGAGTATTGATCAATAGAAGTCTTTATTCGCCACCTCAATTTCACATTTGTCCTTGCCTTTCCCTGAAAACAAGTTTTCACTTTATCTTATAATTTACTGATTTAAATGACCAGTGTGAATATTACTGTGGGGCCGAGTGAAGACCGTCATCTATTGACAGGGTGGCACATACGTAAGCGACACAACTTCTCGGCTGGAAATATGTAAGTTCTACTTAGTTCAATTAGCTACATTTGTCTATTCTCATCTCTTATCTTTATAATGTATAGTTCTGTATATGCCAAGTAAAAGATACTTGCAAAACCACTTTCGAATGTATATTCTGTTTGCCATCTGAATGAATACTATCTGGAATTTCAGAAATCTTGATTTCTTCTTCTTCTGCAAATAGCTAAATACTGATGGATAGTTTTTTTTTATTTTTTATCTAATACTGATGAATAGTGGACAACTATGTATTCATCCATTACTTTCTTTCTGTAGTGGTTGCTTCTGTACTAGCGTTGTATAGCTTAGTGACCAACTATGCGAACATCCATTACTTTCTTTTCATAAGTGGTCAATCATTTCTCTTTGCTGTTGAATCTTTTGTCTTTATGCAAGTTGATAATTTAACTAATTGCAAAAATCACATACCGTAAGTGTTTTGTTATACACAATGAAATATAGGTATGGATGCGTAAATACCTAATTGTTTTTTGTTAAATTCAGGCAGCTGTTGGGCCTTCTCAACAGTGGTAGCAGTTGAGGGGATAAATCAAATAAAAAACAAGGGGCTGATTTCTCTCTCAGAGCAACAATTAGTCAATTGGGACACCAGTAAAAACCAAGGTTCTAAATTGCAATTATAGCAATATAGCTTTTAAGGTCCGAAAAAGCTATAGCGCAACCATAGCTAGCTATTTAGAATCATTATAAAAGAAAAGCGGTTAATAGCGTTATAGCTTTTTAGGTCCGAAAAAGCTATAGCGCAGCTATTGCGTAGCTATAGCTAGCTATTTAGAACCCTGGTAAAAACTATGGATGCAATGGAGGTCTCATGGATTATTCATTTGAATATATCAAGAAGAATGGTGGCATTACCACAGAAGAGTCCTATCCTTATCTGGCTGAGTAATGATCGTGCGACAATTTTCTGGTATGTAACTATCTATGTACCAAGTTCTTTATTTTGTAAATAATATTTCTACTCAGATTAAACCAGTCAGTAGTGGTATAGGCGCAGTCTTGGTTGCTCAAGCTTTTTACATTGTTTAATCGACTTTCATCACTTTAAATGGCGGCGATTAATAAATTGATTGTTATTAAAGATTAATTTTTAGAAGAAATACAAAGTATCCTCTTGGTACTGGTACAATGTGTTTTAGTATGCAGTTGTAACTTCAGTAGTTAGGACCTGGTTAGGCACTATTCACACATGATTATATTTGAACAACTCTTAATTGGAATGGTAATTTTTGGCATTAATTTGAAATGTCATAATTAATTAAAGGTAATCTTTTATTTTTCTCAGGAGAAATCTCAGGTGGTGACGATTGACGGGTACCAGGATGTACCAAGAAACAATAAAAATGCTTTACTAAAGGCCGTGGCGAACCAACCTGTCTCTGTTTCCATTGAAGCAAGTGGCTAGCTTTCCAATTTTACTCTTGAGGTTTCTACAATAAAAATCTCTGTGCTTCTATAGGCCTCCAAATATTCTTTATGTAATTATATAAACTATTTGCAGATTGGTCTTCAACTATCTCTCTCTTTTAATTTTTTTTTTCTCTATTGTAATCGTTGAGAATTATATACCGTCAATATAATATTTGGATTTTTGGTTGGCTGCTCGAAAAGCCGACAATGACCCAAACTGGTACTGATCAAAATTACAATAATTTCATTGAACCAACCACCGAACATTTTGCATTACATAACAAAAGAAAGGGACCAAATCGCTTACTGAATATGTTTTGTTCTATTGTTATTTGTAGATAAGAACCCTTGAATATCATGGGATATAAAACCCCTTGAGTTGGTACTTAACAGTACTCGACCAAAATGGATCTAAACAGCCACTGCCGAAGCAGCTCTAGTTTTGAGTTCAGATTCGGACTGTCCGATACCAATCTGATTCGAGATTGAATGCACGGGACTCCAAAGCAGATCGGACGGTCCAGATCCAAACTCCAAATTTGAGTTACTGTAGAGATCCGAACTCAGGTCTCTACGGCTATTAGCCTATTACCTATTCTTATCTCTGAGGGTGTTTCTGTTGCACAAATCTTGTAGAGTACCGTCTAGCACAGCCTTTTTCCAGGTTGAAGGTGGATCACTGATGACTCGTTTCGTTGAGGCATTCACGAAAACACGACGAGGAAGGCGTTTTCAGCTTTCACCTACGTAGGACCCGTCATTGGGAAAGAGCCAAATCCTGCTCTAACATGTCGAGTTGGGTAAAAAATAGTACTCCCATGGCTGTTGTTGTCTCGTGTTGTACAGATGCAATTTTCTCATATCACCTCTTAGCTGTCCGATTTCAACCGGGTTATCTCAGAAACTTATTTCAAAAAATATTTTCTTCCTGCGTTCCATTGAAATAAAAAATCATGGTTGCCTAACAATAGGGGTGAAAACGGTATGGATAAAATCCAATCCGTATATGTATCTGAATAGTATATATATATCATATATTTTAATATATATTATTAAAAAATATTTGTATTCACCATTAAAATTAGATAAATATTATGAACTTTGATATTTTTTAATATTATTTTAATAAATATCCGATCCAATCCGTATCCGTATCTGTATCCAGCTGATATCTGATCCGTATCTGTATCTAGAAAATTAAAAAGGATATGAATATAGTTTTACCACTATCCGCTCCGTATTCGCTCCGTTTTCACCCCTAGATAACATGCATTTATACCAAACTATTTGTATGATACAAAAAATTGTATGCTACACTTTACTGATATAGATTTTCTTTAAATATTTCTCTTTAAATTTCTGGTTATATTATTTTTTAAAAAAAATAGGCGGTCTAGCAGCCTTAGAGCTATATGAATCATATCAAGCTACAAGCTATTACAACCTTTTACCATGTTTAACAATCTAAAACCCTCTTAAGACAAATCCTACAAGTGCCTTATTCGCCTCAGTCACACACACTCAATCTCATGAATTAGCTACTAAATCTAGCTAATAACTGACCCATTAGTTGTAGTAGCAAGATTTCACCGCACACTCAATTTTATCATTAGCAGGCAACCAAACTCAGACAAGTTTATTCTCTACTTAGTCCACTTGTGATGATTTGATGGATGTTCATAGTGGCAAAGGCACATGACCTCTATGTGAGAGGTCATGGGTTCGAATTTGGATAGGGAAAATTCTTTGTTGTAATAACAAGAGTATTAAATAGTTGAATGACTTGATCTGATTCGAGATTGTCCGATCAGAACTTGGACCAATCTGATTCGAGATTGAATGCACGGGACTCCAAAGCAGATCAGACGGTCCAGATCCAAACTCCAAATTTGAGTTACTGTAGAGATCCGAACTCAGGTCTCTACGGCTATTAGCCTATTACCTATTCTTATCTCTGAGGGTGTTTCTGTTGCACAAATCTTGTAGCGTACCGTCTAGCACAACCTTTTTCCAGGTTGAAGGTGGATCACTGATGACTCGTTTCGTTGAGGCATTCACGAAAACGCGACGAGGAAAGCGTTTTCAGCTTTCACATACGTAGGACCCGTCATTGGGAAAGAGCCAAATCCTGCTCTAAGCCTCTAACATGTCGAGTTGGGTAAAAAATAATACTCCCATGGCTGTTGTTGTCTCGTGTTGTACAGATGCAATTTTCTCATATCACCTCTTAGCTGTCCGATTTCAACCGGGTTATCTCAGAAACTTATTTCAAAAAATATTTTCTTCCTGCGTTCCATTGAAATAAAAAATCATGGTTGCCTAACTATAGGGGTGAAAATGGTATGGATAAAATTCGATCCGTATTTGAAAAATTAAATGGGGATATCCGATATCCGAATATCCGTGTGGATATGGATACTGATATGGTTTTATGTTTCAATTATCAGTATCCGAATAGTATATATATA
Organism: Carex littledalei; assembly: GCA_011114355.1. Taxonomy (NCBI): domain Eukaryota; kingdom Viridiplantae; phylum Streptophyta; class Magnoliopsida; order Poales; family Cyperaceae; genus Carex; species Carex littledalei. The sequence goes on from CM022090.1 coordinate 2,627,712, forward strand.
TATCATATATTTTAATATATATTATTAAAAAATATTTTTATTCACCATTAAAATTAGATAAATATTATTTTAATAAATATCCGATCCAATCCGTATCCGTATATGTATCCAGCTGATATCTGATCCATATCCGTATTCAAAAAATTAAAAAGAAATATGAATATAATTTTACCACTATCCGTGCTCCGTATTCGCTCCATTTTCACCCCTAGATAACATGCATTTATACCTAACTATTTGTATGATACAAAAAATTGTATGCTACACTTTACTGATATAGATTTTCTTTAAATATTGCTCTTTAAATTTCGGGTTATATTTTTTTTTTTTTAAAACAGGCGGTCTAGCAGCCTTAGAGCTATATGAATCATATCAAGCTACAAGCTATTACAACCTTTTACATTGTTTAACAATCTAAAACCCTCTTAAGAAATATCCTATAAGTGCCTTATTCGCTTCAGTCACACACACTCAATCTCATGAATTAGCTACTAAATCTAGCTAATAACTGACCCATTAGTTGTAGTAGCAAGATTTCACCGCACACTCAATTTTATCATTAGCAGGCAACCAAACTTAAAATCCTAAGAAAATAAATAATATCACTTAATCTGTCTACTCAGACAAGTTTATTCTCTACTTAGTCCACTTGTGATGATTTGATGGATGTTCATAGTGGCAAAGGCACATGACCTCTATGTGAGAGGTCATGGGTTCGAAATCCGGATAGAGAAAATTCTTTGTTGAAATAACAAAGGTATTAAATAGTTGAATGGTTGATCTCCAATTTTTACTCAAAAAAAAAAAAACTATTTTATGATGGCAATAAAGGTACCAAGTATTATACTTTTATGTCATTTGTGGTGCAAATGGAGCACATGGTTGGAAATTTGATGCTCTTTGTTCCTTTCGCCTACCATTTAATACTAATTAAAGTAATTAGCAAGACAATATTGTCCATGCGGTGGATCCATTCTATTGGATACGCCTTTTAAAAATAAAATTAAAAATAAAAGCTGGTATGATGTTATTTTCCACAACTAACATTGATATTGAAATGGCTAATATTAAGTTCTTCTTTATGACTAGAGATCATGTTTGAGAGCTAATGCTAATTACTTAACTTTTTAATGAGCTAAATTCCAAAGGTTGGGCGTGGGAATTCTCTATATATGACGATGAGACCTGTGCTCCCGCCTACCAACATTTTACGTCTCAACATATTAAATCAAATAATTTATTAAACTTAATTTGCAAGTATTTTATTGAAGAGCAAAACTGGCAGGTATGACAACTACCAAGGATATTACGGTAAATAAATCCCATCCCAGTGGTCATGTTTGGTTGTGGAGTAAAGTTAATGAGAATTAAATTACTTACTCCATCTTACTTCTCATATTTTACATCTCGTTTGGTAGTTTAAGTTATGAATTAAATTAATCTATATGAAGTAAGATGTTGGAAAATGAACTCATATCTATGATAGTAGGCCCTACAGGTGAAATAAGTTAATCCACTTAGAGGGATAGAGTAACTTACTCCGGATTAACTCACCTCTTATTCCATCTTACTTCTTCTAATTTACTCTTTGTTTGATTCTTTAAACGTGGAGTAAGAGATTTACCCACCTCTTACTCCACAACCAAACATGGTTAAGCTTACAAAGTAAAACTATATAAGTCGAACAAAGCTAGGGTGTGATGTGCTTACTAAAAGAGTTTGGTGAGCACAACTCCAAAAGTAAATCAGATCGGCTTCAAACGGCGAATCTAAACCGTTGAAATCCATGTACTTCATGAGTGATGCATGTACATATAAAATTTTGAAAGTTTCGAATTTATTTGCTACAAGGTCAAATTTCTTTGACCGCTTGACCTTGTAGCAAATAAATTAGAAACTTTCAAAATTTTGCATGTACATGCATCACTCATGAAGTTCATGGATTGCAACAGATTGAATTCACCATTTAAAACCGATCCAATATACTTTTGAAGTTGTACTCACCAAACCTTCTTGACGAGCACATCACCCTCTAGCTTTGCTCATATAAGTCAATATCAACAATCATTTTCCCCTTTATTATACTGTGCTGTAATATGCAGTAACGCGCTTTCTTTTTTCTCTCCAATTTTTCTTTAAATTCGTGCATCTTGTAATATTTTATACAACTATATACTTATTAACAGTGAAGGTTTAGGTGTAACATGTAGAAGTGAGAGGTAGTTCAAAATTAAATCTGATTTTTTTAGCTTGATGCATGAATGATTATATTCCGACTTAGTTGTTTCTTAAATAACACATTCTCTCTTCAATTAATGTGTAGATTTTGTTCCTTTAATACTATATTCAGTTAAAATTGAAAAAAAAATATTTTAGTTGAGATTAGATCCTTTTAAAGTATCCATTCATAAGTTAGAGGTTATTGTCTTAATCTTTCAAATATATTTTTTGAACTTCTTAAATGCACACTTCAATTTACATTAATGTACAATTAAATACATCTCCATTCTTATGTACTGATTTGCCAATAACTTTGATTAAAAAATAAAATTTTGGATTGGGTATCAGCTTTCCATCAAATATTCTGATTCTATGTAACTTTTTAATATTTTGTTTACATATAGAATTCTAAATTTAATCAAATTCTTTGGTGGATCAGGACATCTATGTGCTTTATATAAGAATGAAGATGCAAATTGTATCATCTTTCTCATTAGTCATGATTTATTTTCATTTTTTAAATGTTATTTACGAATTTTTTGATTTGATTGATATTGATTAGTCATGTCTTTATTTCTTTCCATTTTTTTTAATATAATTTAAGGAATGTTATTTGTGATTTAATATGTTATTTTGTATGAGAGTTTTTTATGATAATGTGTCAAAAAGAACAAAAGAACAAAAGAACATATATGTCATTTAGACTAAATTTTGTTTATGAAAATACGTCATTTTGTATGATATTTTTTTTTATTCACTTGTAGTTTCCATTGCAACGCACAGACACAATACTAGTAGTTGATTTTTCAAGTTGATATTAAAAAATTGTAGAACAATTAGTTGAAGATAGTTTAGAAGTGGAAGATTGAAGGTTGCGTATAATATATTAGAAAAATAAAGAAGATATTAAGGATATAAAAATTAAATGACTATCTACTCTTGCAGATTAACCTCTTAGAGCAATGCTAATATAATAGTAGAGCAATAAGTCTCCTGACAAATTTCTATTATAGATTAATTATCTTCCTTTAATAGTGTTGTACATGATAAATCAATGAAGTAACCGCCACACATAAAAAAACATAAATATTAAAAATGTAGACGTTCTGATCTGCCAATAATTGTGATTAAAATTGAAATTTCAGATTGAATATATCCCGTTGAAACGCACGGGCACGATACTAGTTATTCATTAACATTAGTCAAATATATGATTCATCTATTTATAATTATTCAATTAAAAAAAAGACTGAATATATTTGATCAAGTAATTAAGGAGAATTAATGAAATCACAACACGTCAGCTTCTAATTGGTATTTCGTGAGAATAAAAAGTAACTATTGCCGAGAGTACACAGATAGAAATTGATACTCCCAAGAATATCTCTTATTACCGACAAGAGTATTAATGATACTGATGATAAAAAAACAATTTTACTCTCGCAAATATTGACATATTCTTATAATTATAAATCAGCTCTCAGGAGCTTATATGGCTTTGTGACCCCTTAACTGCCATACTGCGTTCGCCTCCAATCGAGTCACCTAGCCAGTGGCGAACCATAGTAGAGAGCAAAGAGGGCTAAGCCTCCCTATAAATTAAAATTTTATACTTTAGTCCATTAAATTTTGTAATTCTCATGTATATTAATACATTTCGGTAAATGCCCGTAGTCTTTCATTAACTTCAAACTTTCTGTTACATTCAAAATCTTCACAAGGCAAGGTCTGCTAACACAGCCAAACCTACTTGTGATAGTTCTAAAAAGGATTCAAATCAGCTGAAATCCGAGATACATGAACAGTATCTCTAGAATTTCTGAAATTCCAAATCCAACCGTTCAACTTTTTCTGTGCACGCATATCAAAATAGTTGGTTTTCTGTGCACGTATCTCAAAACAGTTCAACGGCTGAATTTGAGATTTTAAGAATTTCAGCGATACTGTTCATGATTTTGAATTTCAACAGATTTGAATCCTTATAAAAATGTATTCCATCCCACATTGAAAAAAGAAACTACGGTAAAAACAGAGGAAAAGTGAACCCCGTAATATCCCATAGTTTCCCTTCTACCCTTTTTAACCAACCACGACCATTTATACTTTTTTTTTCTCTATAATTATTTTTTTAATCTAAAATGAATTATATATGAATAAATAATAAGTGAGTTGGGATATTGTACTTCATGAAGTAAATGACATATTTATTTCACGCTTATATTTTGTGATTTTAAAGTTCAAACAATCGATCCAAACTGTTCAAAATGATCTCCATGAAATTATGTTGAATGACCAAATTTTACATTTTTTTGGAAATTTTTTACTTTTTTTTTTTAAAAATGGCTGTTTTTGATGGTACAGAATTTTTTGAAAAACAACTATTTAAAAAAATTCTAAAAAAATTCAAAAAACTGTAAAATTTGATCTCCAAGCTCATTTTATTATGGAGATGATGTTGAATAGTCTGAATTGACCTTTTGAACTCCAGAAACAAAAATATGAGCGTGAAGTAAAACACGTCATTTACTTCATGAAGCACAATAGCTCAACTCATAATAACTCATATTATCTTTTAGCTCACTTTGAATTTTAGATAATTGTATTGCTTCTTAATTCATATTGTTTTTCTCATTTAGATGCTTTTTACATGACCTCTAACACGTACTACAATTATTGTGTGAAAAGAAATGAATTTTGTGTGAATATCAATACTTTATATATGAATTATTGTTTTGCAAAACTTACCAAATCTCTCAATATTGTAAAAATAAAATTGATATAAGAATTTACAACAATAAGGTTACATTTGAGAAAATAAACTAATATAATATATTTGAGATAGTAGAGATAATCAAATAATATATATGTCTATTTTTTGTTAGAATCCAATACAGTTTTACTATATTAGACTTAACAAGAGTTTCTTATAAACCTAAACCCTAAATAAAACAACCGCCTCAAATAAAATATTGTTATTCTTGTCTCTTGGACAAATCGTCAGACTGTGATGTAATTTATTTTTTCTCCATAATATTTAATTTTTAGTTCTTGTTATTCTTCTTTGTTTAATTTTTTTTCCATAATTAATTTGTATTTATCATTATTCGTCAGACTATGTTATTTTGTTATTTTTGCAATATCCATTTATTAAAGCTTATTTTTGTCTTACCATTTTTCTTATACTTTTAAATTCAACATTTTAATTACTTTAATATCAAAATCTGTCAATTATCACTTAGTTTGTAATCGAATAAATTTAAAACGAACTAGAAACAAATAATTTTTCATTATAAAAAAGAGCAAAGATAATTACTCAGCCACAAAAGTAAATTTTTCGTTTTGAGAATCATAATATTATACCATTAACGTGGAAACTAAAGAATATCCTAAAATAAAAAATAAAAATAAATTATAAATTCAAATCGTTTCAATCTATACAATTATAAATTTTCGTTAATTTAATCTAAAGTCAAGCGGTCAATTTTTTTTATATAAATTAATTGTAATGCGTTTATTTTTCATTATTTTTTGACCGCTTAACTTTTACTAAATTAATTAAAAAAATTATAAATATTACTTGTAAACACATTACTCGTGAAGTATATCGATTTCAATAGTTTGAATTTGTAAAACCAATCCGATGAATTTTGACGTTCAGCTTACCAAGCAATTTGATGAGCTCAAGAACACCCTTGTTGTACTTAGACATTTATTATATAATCTTAGAACATATGTACAATCAAGTTCAACAATGTAATTGTCAAGAAGATCATCCTAATCCTCATGTACAAAAGCTATCAAGAGTGAGGGGGACTTAGGAGGAGAGGGTTTCTCAATATTTACATTTTGAAATTTACACTCAAATATTATAATTTTGTTGAATAATTTAATTACATTCATTTGATCAGATAATCGTACTATATGTTATTGATGTTTCTTAAAATTACATACAAAATAATTTGTTATATTTCATATTTATATCTAAATGTTCTTTTCTAAATTTTTTAAAAAGTCTTAAAATAAAATAAACATTCATCATAAACGGATTTGAATTCGGATATAATTTTCAAATACTCGGGGTTATGATCCGGATACAAATACGGATATATTCCCAGACCCGAAAACGGAAAGGATATCGGCTACCGCTACTATCCGAATCTATACCCATCTATTCATCCCTACACTCTTTCTAGCTTGTCCCGCCGTCAGGTGGTTATATACCGCTCTCTTTGCTCTCTCCATTTCCTCGTGGGACTAAGCAACTGGAGATACGGACAATTCAATTCCGCTGACGTTACTCCTCTGGTGTTCTGAATTTTAATGGAACTCCGTTAAAGCGTAAATAAAACAAATGAATCCGGGTGGTGTGGAGAGGAAAAAAACTGAGAAGACGACAAGCACGAGGGGCTCCTATGTGGGACCCAGCCTCTCATCCCATCATTTCATCTCTTAATATATATTGTTCTATTTATTATTTTTGTTTGATTCTTTAAACCCTGAAGACGGATTCAGAAATATCCGTTTAAATCCGCTTCGAATTTGTTCCTGATCTGAATTCAGATAAACAGATGCAATAATTTTGCGACTTAATTATTCATTTATTTTCATATTCAAATTTGCTAATTAATATTTATATGACTCAATTATCCGACAATTATTTGTTTGTATCCGTATTTGTAGATTATTCGTTTCGTATCCATATCCGTTTAAGGTGAATTTGATTTTACATTTTAACATTAATTTACTATCCGTATCCGTATTCGTATCTGCTCTTTAAAATGTGAATATAGATATAGTTTTACTAATATCCACTCCGTATTCGCTCCGTTTTCACCTCTAACTGGAGCGTTATTTTTATATTTTGTTTGCATGTTGGATGGATATAATTGGCCACCTTATTAGAAAAAAAGCATGTGCCAATTTATCTTCTTATATCTTGTTTGGATGGAGAGTAGAGGAAGGGAAGAGATGTCAAGAATAGAAGAGAAGGGAGGTGAAGAAATTCAGTGGCTGTTGTAGGTTTGTGACAAAGAAACTTGAATGAGATATAGGTAAAATATAAGATTTGATATTTATGTCATTTTTCTGAAAATATTTGCAACAAATTTTTTTTCCATCCGTTACACTTCAAATCGGAAAGAAAATCAATTATATTGATTATATTTATGCAAGATTAAACCTTTCACCTCCAATACCCTTCATCTTCGACATAGTTTTATTAACCAAACACGATTCGAGAGAATTTTTTCTTTTCTTTCCATTCCCTCCCTTCCTCTACTCAAACCTTCCATCTGTATGATCAATGCCACTCGTTTTTTTATTTTTATAAAGATTTTATATTAAAAAAACTAGGTAAAAAACATAAAAAAAGTTATTTATTTCGTATTAGAGTGCCATTACCGTAAACATCATCCCCCTGGTTAATTTGATTTAATTGGTTGGGATTAACTTGTAGAAAATTGTCTAGTGAATTAGATATCAGACTAAATTAATTAAGTTCCTCTAGGTAAATGATCTTATACAGTTTCCAAATATCTAGAAATAAGAATTATCTAGATATTGAGGTCAATTGACCTTCATATAATTTTAAATTTGATGAATTGCATTGATGTTTATTATAATTGAGACAGTATTCTGTTATATATACAATACAACCTGGTGCATGCATGTTTAAATGTAATAAACAATTTTTTGGTGTAATATCTAAGGCATTGAAAGAAGAGGAGGGTTCCAATGCACCCAAATTTCTATGCTCCCAATGCATCTAATTTTTTATCTCCTTTATCTCTATTTTCAAAGTCCGAACAGTCGATCTGAACCGCTCAACATGATCTTCATAATAAATTATGCTTGGAGACCAAATTTTATATTTTTTAGAATTTTTTTACTATTTTTTAAGATATGTACAAAATCATTGTTTTAAGGAGATTCTGGACCATCCGATAAAGTGATTTTGTATCTATCTTAAAAAATAGTAAAAAAAATTCTAAAAAATATAAAATTTGGTCTCCAAGCATATTTTATTATGAAGGTCATGTTGATCGGTTCGGATCATCTGTTCGGACTTTGAAAATAGAGAAAATAAAGATTGGGTGCATTGGGAATTTGGGTGCATTGGAACCTTCCTCTTGAAAGAAATACTCTATTTTATACAAGGAGGATTCAAATGCACCATAATTTTTGTGCTCCAATATGCTCCACATCTTTATCTCTATTTTTAAAGTTCGAACAGTCGATCTGAACCGCTCAACATGATCTTCATAATAAAATATGCTTGGATACCAAATTTTATATTTTTTAGAATTTTTTTTACTATTTTTTTAGATAGGTACAAAATCACTTTTTTAAGGAGATTCTGGACCATCCGATAAAGTGATATTGTACCTATCTAAAAAAATAGTAAAAAAATTCTAAAAAATATAAAATTTGATCTCCAAACATATTTTATTATGAAGATCATGTTGAGCGGTTCAGATCGACTGTTCGGACTTTGAAAATAGAGATAAAGAATGTGGAGCATATTGGAGCACAAAAATAATAATGCATTTGAACCTCCTCATTTTATATATATCTATTCAACAAAATATGTATAGACAATTATATCAATAAACTTACCTTAAGAAATGATATATATTTATAATCTTAGAACAAAACATATATAAAAGTTATTAAGAGTGACTTTGGGAAGAGTTTCTGAATATTTACATTTTGAAAATTACTCCTAAACACTAACCTTTTTTTGAACGATTTTATATTCATTTGATCATATGGTTGTACTTTGTTATTGAAGTTAATTAAAATCATAGACAAAAATATAAAAAAAAGTTATGTTATAATTCAAATTTATTGCTAAATGTTTTTTCTTTCTAAAAATTAGAAATTAATCTTAAAAATAAAACAAACATTCTTTTACTTGAACTCGTTTGATTTGATGTTCAAAATTATCATTAATTTTTCTCTCATAAATGGTGGCGTCGTGGAACACTGTTCTTATAAAATGGGTGGCGTCGTGGAACACTGTTCTCATAAATGGTGGCGACGTGGAACACTGTTCTCATAAATGGTGGCGTCGTGGAACACTGTTCTCTCATAAAATGGCAAATTGTATCCATCTAGCTAGCATCCAGAATATATATATATATATATATATATATAGAGAGGGGCTAATATCAAAACGTTTGCACCAAGGCTCTCGTGCAACCAATTCGTTTTTAGATTTTCAAAGTCCAAACAGTCGATCCAAACCGTTAGATGTTCAATCTATATTAAAATCTGCTTAAAGACCAAATTTTACATTTTTTGGAATTTTTGTACTATTTATTAAGCCACTTTGAAAATTGCTGATCCGGGTGAACAGTAAAAACAGTGCAACCAAATTTTGGACCATGTGATCAGTAATTTTCAAAGTGGCTTAATAAATAGTAAAAAATATTCTAAAAAAATGTAAAATTTGGTCTCCAAGCAGATTTTAATATAGAGATCACATCTAACGGTTTGGATCGACTGTTTGGACTTTGAAAATCCGAAAACGACTTGATTGCACGAGAGCCTTGGTGCAAACGTTTTGATATTAGTCACACTCTCTCTCTCTCTCTCTCTATATATATATATATAGAGAGAGAGAGTGGCTAAGATCAAAGTGGTATGACCAAGGCCTTTGGTGCTACCAAGTCGTTTTTGGATTTTCAAAGTCCAAACAGTCGATCTAAACCGTTAGATGTGATCTCTATATTAAAATCTGCTTGGAGACCAAATTTTACATTTTTTGGAATTTTTTTACTATTTTTTAAGCCACTTTGAAAATTGCTGATCACATGGTCCAGAATTTGGTTGCACTGTTTTTACTGTTCACCCGGATCTGCCATTTTCAAAGTGGCTTAAAAAATAGTAAAAAAATTCCAAAAAATGTAAAATTTGGTCTCCAAGCAGATTTTAATATAGATTGAACATCTAACGGTTTGAATCGACTATTTGAACTTTAAAATTACAAAAACTAATTGGTAGCACCAAGACCTTGGTCATACCACTTTGACCTTGGCCACTATATATATATATATATATATATATATATATATATAGGGTAGAACTAGGGTGTTCTTAAGTTCACCAAGCCCCTTGGTGAACTCAAGTCTAAAACCTATCGGATCGGCTTCAAACGACGAATCCGAACCGTTGAAACCCGCCTACCTCACGAGTGATGCGTCTACATGCAAAAATTTTATACTTTCGAATTAATTTAGGATAAAGTCAAGCGGTCAAAATTAGAAGGTTAATAAATTAATTTTAATGCATTCATTTTTTGACGTTTTTTGACCACTTGACTCTATGCAAAATTAATTTCAAAATTTAAAATTTTTACATGTAGACGCATCACTCATAAGGTAGACGGGTTTCAACGGTTTGGATTCGTCGTTTGAAGCCGATCCGATGGGTTTTAGACTTGAGTTCACCAAGGGCTTGGTGAACTCAAGAGCACCTTAGTTCTTCCCTATATATATGACAGTGCTACGGTGCTACGCGTAGCATAGAGCCCCTCCGTGCTACGGCTCACTTTTTGAGTTTTCAAAATCCTAACGGTCGATCCGAACCGTTCAACATGATCTCCATATGAATATGTACTTGCAAACCAAATTTTACATTTTTTAGAATTTTTTTACTATTTATTAAGCCACTTTGAAAAAACACTAATTTGTACACAACAGTAAACTTTTCTGGACTATTGGATCAGCGATTTTCAAAGTGGCTTAATAAATAGTAAAAAAATTCTAAAAAATGTAAAATTTGGTTTGCAAGTACATATTCATATGGAGATCATGTTGAACGGTTCGGATCGACCGTTAGGATTTTGAAAACTCAAAAAGTGAGCCGTAGCACGGAGGGGCTCTATGCTACGCGTAGCATATTAGCAAAATCCTATATATATATATATAGAGTAAGGCTACGGTGCTTTGCAAAGTAAACCACCCCGTTTACTTCGGGCTACTTTTTGGATTTTGAAAATCCAAACAACCGATCCGAACCGTTCAACATGTTCTAAACATTGAAATGTGCTTGGAGACTAAATTTTACATTTTTTGGAATTTTTTTACTATTTATTAAGCCACTTTGAAAATCGCTGATCCGACGGCGAACAGTAAAAAACAGTAAAATTTTCTGGACCACCGGATCAGAAACTTTCAAAGTGGCTTAATAAATAGTAAAAAAATTCCAAAAAATGTAAAATTTGGTCTCCAAGCACATTTCAATGTTTAGAACATGTTGAACGGTTCGGATCGGTTGTTTGAATTTTCAAAATCCAAAAAGTAGCCCGAAGTAAACGGGGTGGTTTACTTTGCAAAGCACCGTAGCCTTACTCTATATATATATATATTCTGTATGCTAGCTAGATGGATACAATTTGCCATTTTATTATACATAAAAAAATTGTATTGACGATAGACTGTTGACATTAATTGCTTTTTAAAATACCTTATTTGTGATTTACGCCACGGGTTCCTTGATTTCGATAAAGGTGTAAGGTCAAATAGAAAAATTAATATGTAAGTTTAAAATAACTTACAAAGGACAGTTTTCATGGAAAAGTGTTCTCTAAACATCATCCCCTTTGATTTAATTGGCCGGGATTTCGGTCCGGTTCTTTTTTGGGTTTATGTGGTATTGGTTTCACAAGTTTTTACATGAGTCGCCACAGAAAATTCAAAAAGGAGACCGGACCGAAATGTCATTTCGGTCCGGAATAAAAAAATGGCTGACCGAAATACCATTTTGGTTTTTATAGTTTTTGTAAAAAAAAAAAAAAAGTAATCATGTTAGTTTCGTAAAAATATTTTTTTTAATTATAATTTATAAAAAAAATTCATGAATGATCCTATGCTATATAGTCCTGAAATGTCTAGATTTTATGGGGTCAATTGACCTTCTAAGTAATTTTTTTTTTCAAAATTTAGTGAATTGCATTGACACTTTTATTATAATTTGAGAAACTATTCTGCTATATATAATTATATATACTAGTGTAATGCCCGTGCGTTGCAACGTGAATATATTATAAGAGAACAAAAAAAATTATCATACAAAATAGTATATTTTTCATACAAAAAATAGACCAATGAAAAGAATAATTATTCAACAATATCCATAAATGATATTAAAATAGATTGAATCGGTGATATATTATAAGAGAGCAAATATGTTCAAAATTCAGTATTTCATTGAAAATATGTTTGAGGACTTTTAATTCATACGTATGTTGATTTTGTGTGGTATCTTTTATTATAATATAATACTGCAATTTTTTTATTTTACTATTTTATTTAGTCTTGTTGCATGAAAATTTATATAGTTTTTGCTATTAATGTGGACTGTTATCTTTATTGCTATTACATGTGAATTTATTTTCTTAAATGACATACAGCGGAATAAAAAAATTATAGTGATTATTGTGGATCTATATCCTTAAATGACATTTTAAAATTGAAAAAAAAATCCAAGTATCAGATAATCAAATAAGAGGGTTTAGGAAATTTTTTTGAAAAAAATAGAGATATCATGACATCTAAATGTGGCTATTACATGTTGCGAGTACATGTCTAAATAAATTTAGACATATACACGTAAAAAGAAAAAAAAAAAAATGCATATAATAAAAAATGGCAGACTGTTCAATTAAAGAATGAAGATAGATAGATAATAATAATAATAATAATAATAATAATAATAATAATAATAATAATAATAATAATAATAATAATAATAGTAGTGATGATAATGATGATGATAATTGACTCCATATTTTGTGCTAATTATCCTTTTGACTCCATACTTATAAAGAAGTGATTTTTTTATTAATAAGTATAAAATCTTTAATTAAAATATAGTTGATCTTCATATTATTTTTTTACATCCGCATCTTCGGATAAGTTAATTTTTTCAGATTTTGTAGCACATTTCATATCACAAGTTACTGATGAGTTTTCTTATTCAAGAAACATGCAGCTATGAGCTGTCAATTTGCCATTGCTTTTATCATACTCAGTGCAGTAAAATGCGGCTGCATGTGCAATCCGCATAGAAATCGGTATGTAGTCAATATATGTGGTAGCTAGGGGTTTGAAAACGGGGCGGTCCGGTTCAAACCCGTCCGGTGCACGGGTTGACACGGATTTGGGTTGGCACGGATCGGGTTCTATGGGTTGGATTTGGTTCGGTCAACTCAAACCCGTGTTCAACTCTCCGGTTCCACGGGTCGGTCCGGTCCGGATCCGGTCTGGTTTTTTTTTTCTATTTTTTGGGGGGAAATTTGGAGCCATTTTTTTTAAAAAAAAATTTGAATTCGGACGGGTTGGGGGGTTGGAGCGGGTTGGCTCGGGTCCCGGGTGGGTTTGGGGGGGTTGGCACGGGTTGGGTCCGGTCCGTTCCGGGTTTGCTCCGGTTTGTCCGGTCCGGGACCGGGGGTTCAAACGGGTCGGGTATTCGCGGGTTGGGTCCAAAAATCGGGTTCCGCGCCTTGCTAAACCCGGCCACCCGTTTTGGCAGTCCGGTCCATGGGTTGCCGCGGGTGGGCCGATTCGGTCCTGAACCGCCCGGTTTTTTTCAATACCCTAACGGCCGCATATTCGGCCGCATATTACTACCGTATATTATTACCGCATATTTAGCTGCATATTATCGAATACTTATTTGTATAATACCGATTATTACCGTATACTTATTTATATATATATATATATATGAAGAGGAGGGTTCCACTGCACCCTCTTTTGGTGCACCTAACGTGCACCCTCCCCTCATATCTTCATTTTCAAAGTTCAAATAGTCGATTCGAACCTTCCAACGTGTTCTTCATATTAAAATGTGCTTGGAGACCAAATTTTACATTTTTTGGAAATTTTTTACTATTTTTTCAGAATTTTTGATTAAACTAAACAATAATTTGAAATTCAGCAAAGTGATGATTTTCAAAAATTCTGAAAAAATAGTAAAAAATTTCCAAAAAATGTAAAATTTGGTCTCCAAGCACATTTTAATATGAAGAACACGTTGGAAGGTTCGATCGACTATTTGAACTTTGAAAATGAAGATATGAGTTTTGGGTGCACGTTAGGTGCACCAAAAGAGGGTGCATTGGAACCCTCCTCATATATGAATTCTCTCTTTAAAATCAACATATATAAGTCCGCATATGCGGCCATACAGCATGAAAACCGTATTTAAAAATATTAGTCATATTAATGGTTGTATCTTCTCTTATTTCTAAAGCATTCGTTATATGCAGAGAGATTATTTTTCTTCCTCGGAAAAAAAAAAGTTTTGCGATTTTCAAATGATTATACAAAAAAAAAAAAATCATTCCTGCGCATAATTTTGATGCTGGCATATTTTCTTGTATGACTTTTATTTTTTTTCTTCTTCTTTTGTCAATATGATAACAATGATAGAATTATTGCTGGTCACCTCCGTTTTCGCCCCCAAGATAACATGCATATATACATAGAATTATTGCTAGTCACCTGACGATTTTTTTTTTATAAACCATAATTAAAAAAATATTTTTACGAAACTAACATGATTACTTTTTTTTTTTACAAAAACCATAAGAACCGAAATGCCATTTTGGTCCGTTATTTTTTTTATTCCGGACCGAAATGGCATTTCGGTCTGATCCCCTTTTTGGATTTTCTGTGGCGGCTCATATGAAAACTTGTGAAACCAATACCACAGAAAATCCAAAAAGGAAACCGGACCGAAATGGCAATAACGGACCAAAATATCATTTCGGTTCTTATGGTTTTTGTTAAAAAAAAAAAGTAATAATGTTGGTTTCGTAAAAAAAAAAAATTAATTATGGTTTATAAAAAAATTCTCACCTGACGATGTGCGGTGTCAGGAGAATTACAAAATTCACGGGATTTACAAATTACACAGAACGAAACGGTGGCTTCAGGCGAGCACAATTGAATTTGAATATAAACCGTCATTTTGATTCAATGCCGGATCCGGGATCCCCTGCAGTTGGTTATTTTTTTATTTATGATTTATAAAAAAAAATCGCTATTCGACATTATTAATGCACTCATCTACCTGATTTTGTTTTTCTTTTCTCTCTCCCTCTCTTTTTTGAAATCTTCGTAGAGTTCTCTCTTCCGCTAATTAAATCCGGACATTTTTTTTTTATAAATTACATCAATTTTTTTTTACAATTTATTAAAATTAAAAAATATGAGAAAATTTAAATAAAAATACATATTTTTAAAATAAATCAAAAATTTTCGTAACTAATTTCACGGTACAATCGAACACTTATTAAGTATATCCTTATAATCAATTCGGTACGTATCCGTACTCATAGGTTCTCACTTTTTCAAAAGTGAGTTCTCATCCCATCAAATCCAATCCTGTATAGTTCCGTGACAAACAAACATGTCTTTATATACTTGGTTAGATAATTTGTTAAAAACCTAGTAATTAAAAACAATAACAATCAATATATTTTGGACCTACTTCTAAAATATTAGCCGTGAACGCGTGAAGCATGCCTTTTGATCTTCGTATTCTTTAAAGATTATCTACTAATTATCTTTCCAATAACTGGTATATATCTTGTAGAATGGTTAGCTTTACAACATAGATTTCAACATTTCACATTATCAAATCATGTTGCAGATAGATTGATCTGGAGATGGTCTAATGATGATCATTTTACTGTTCACTCCTTTTATAGTGGTTAGAATATGGGAGTATGCCTAATCAAGAGTATACAACTATTTGAAAATCACATATACCTTTGAAGATTAAAATCTTTTTATGGTTAGTAAGAAGAGACAAGATTCTTACTAAGACCAACTTAGCAATAAAAGGGTGGCCAGGTGATACAACATGTGTATTCTGTGATCAAAATGAAAGTACTGACCATTTATTTATACATTGTTCTTACATTAGATTAATTTGGAATTGGATAGCTTCTTACAATACTTTTTCCTTTGATTGTGTTTCTATAGAGGATTTATGGTTGCTTGATGCAGCTATTCCTTTAAAAGATAGATTATTAGTTGAATTATTAAGAGCAGCAGTTCTTTGGATCATTTGGCTAGAGAGAAATATGGTGTGTTTTAATGATACTCATTCTCTCTCTATTAAGACAATTGGTGCTAAGATTATTTCTTTAGCTATTTTTTGGTGTAAGTCCAAATCATAAATTTTTTTTACTTAAATTAAATCTAATGCTTCCTTTTGATGTTAAGGACCTCCCAGATCTTATTCTGGAAGAAGAAACCAGCAGCCCGGACACTTCCCAGGTAGTGGATCTTCTGCTATCATTAAACAGGGAGAGTTCCGAGGACATCTCTATTCGGGATTTTGGAGCTGGCAGCCTCCAAAATCAAATGTCTGGCGCCGAGTCGAATGATGGGACGAAATTAATTGGGAGGAATTAGTTTAATCTCTTGTTGCAGTTATATTTTACTTTGATCTTTTGGTGCAGTTCTGTTTGTTATTGGATGTTTAGTCTATTAGCTGCTGTAATCCATTAGTTTCTGTTATTTTGGTGCTTGTTTAGGTTGTTTAGATATGTGCTCAGTGATGTTTAGTTAGTTCTTTCAAACTTATGTAAATTTTGATGTAAGTGACTTATGTCTTGATTTTGGTATCTATTTTAGGTACCAATCAGGTTCATATGATTTCTAATGAAATCGGTGGAAATGTCCACTGTTCTTAAAAAAAAAGATTATCTACTAATCACATACGTCATTATACTTCGACACAGTGTTATAAAAAACATCTGTTTAGGCCGATTAATCGGCTGATTATTCATTGACGGTGATCAAACCGTCACGGATTTTCTCAATTAATCGGCCAATTATTTTCGATTATAGCCGATTATTCCCGATTAATCGCTTGACGGTACCCTGTCCGTCCGATGACCTATACCGTTATTTACAACACTGCTTCGACATCGAAGTTTTTTGCAAAAGACTAAGAAATAAACCAAAAAACTATTTATTTTTTCTCAATATATTTATATTTATGTGGCAGTATCGATCAGAGTCCAACTAAGGTCCTCATATTTCAACCGTTTTGAGCAAACAACCAAAAGATACATAGTTAATTAGTTATTGACTTATTGTACCATTTTGATTTCAACGGGAAGAATAATCTATCTTATGATCTTATCACATGTTTTGTTTTATGACAAGAAAAATTCAATTTTGTATCTTTAGAAATTGTTTTTCTCATCTTGACAAATTGCTGCAACATATTCAGGTTGAACTCTGATGTTTCTTTCACTTAAATTATCATTTTTTTTCTTCTTATTTTAAGCTTCTCAGTGTAAGAAACTTTGTTTTCATTTTTATAAAAATAAAAATAAGTTAGGGGCTTGATCCTTTCTACTTAAAAAATAATAATAATAGCAATGTTTAGTAATTTCTAATATATTAGAAAAAACTTTTAAATCTAATTAATTGCAAGTAATAGTTATTCTAATTCAACAATTAATTACTAATAAAAAATAAAATAGTTTGGGTCATAATGTAATAATCTTATATTAGAATTAGAAATAATTATATCTTGTTTTTCTTTTGTCATCAATTAATCTTTTATAGAAGAACAACAACATTTAGATAATGTTAACATTAGAAAGAACCTATGGCATTTTAACCTAAAAAAAAATGAAGTATATTCGGATGTTGCTAACATTAAAATATCCAATACTATATAAGAAATTAATAAAATAGACTTTGCCTTAATTGTGTAAAGATGAACAAAGAATAGCAAAAATAGATGCCAAAAATAGCCTCTCATTTACCCTCCTTATGAAAGTTACTCAAATTTGTTGATTTTCTAAGGTTAAATCGGTACAAATGCTACTAAACTAAGGAATCTTTTATCCTATTCATATCATACTTGATAAGACGGATACGAGTAAGAATTATTTCCGTTAGCTTAAAAGATTAAGATACAGATAAGAAAAAAAATTCGTTAACTTATCAAGTAATTATAACAATAGGAGTTTATTTATATCCGTTCTTTTAATAAGGAAATGAATAAATCTGAAATTATATATAATTTTTTTTATTCTTACATATAATTATATAATTTTTATTATTACGATGACAATTATAGAATATTTTAAAAAAAATTAATTTAATAATATATGATAAAATTTAAAGTATACAACATTTGATATTATTATTTTAATTACTAATTTATGACAAATTGAATTACACATTATTTTATATCATTTTATTTACCTAATAATTACATTTATAAAATAATAGGACCAATAATTATAATTTTATATTTTATAATACGGATTTTGCTAATATGCTACGCGTAGCATAGGGGCCTCTCCGTGCTACGGCTCATTTTTTGAGTTTTCAAAATCCTAACGGTCCATCCGAACCGTTCAACATGATCTCCATATTAATATGTACTTGGAAACCAAATTTTACATTTTTTAGAATTTTTTTACTATTTATTAAGCCACTTTGAAAATCGCTGATCCAATGGTCCAGCAGATTTTACTGTTGTGTACAAATTAGTGTTTTTTCAAAGTGGCTTAATAAATAGTAAAAAAATTCTAAAAAATGTAAAATTTGGTTTCCAAGTACATATTAATATAGAGATCATGTTGAACGGTTCGGATCGACCGTTAGGATTTTGAAAACTCAAAAAGTGAGCCGTAGCACGGAGTGCTCTATGCTACGCGTAGCACGGTAGCACTGTCCTTTATAATACTACATACATTAAGTGTTTAATATATTTATTTACTCGCTATAATTTGAAGTTAAATTATATAAATTATTGATTTATTCGATATTTACTCATTCGTCATTATTTAATTTTAACGAAAAAGATAAAATACCCATAAATTTAACAAATAAAAAGCTATCTCATTCCATTTCACATAGAATCTAATAACACCCCGGGAACAATTCTTAACTGTAAAAACTAAATACTAGAATACAAAAGCTTTTTGTAGTACGGTTTTGCGCAAAATGAGTATTCTCTAAGGTACCTCAAATTTTGTGTTTGGATCCGGACCATTCGGTCCGCGATGACATGCAAGCGATCGCTTTAACATTCGTGCCAACGCAGATTGGACGGTCCGGATATAAACTCAAAATTTCAGTTACCTTAGACGATATGAATTCTTTTGCGCACAGACAAAGCACCGACGCCGAATAACAAGGCGCGAGCGGAAGAGAGAGAAACAATGATCAATGATCCCCTCCTTTCTCTCTCTATTTCCATGTACAGAGAGCGGAGCTCATTTCTCCAGAGAATCAAACAAAAAAGGGAAGAACCGAATGTTCTCGCCTTTAGAAGAAATAAATCTTCGTAGTAGCTCAAAATCGTTTTATGAAATTTCGGCATTCGGTGTATCTTTGCGCCTAACACCAAAAATAGCACGCAATTTTTGAAATGGATTCTTTTACGAAGGAAATAAATAGATCCCAATTTTGTCGAAGAGGAAGGGATTATAGTTCGCGCCTCTATTTTCTTTTTCCTTGTAATGTGGCATTGAGCAGCTCTCTTCCATCTCCAGTAATGTGCCGATCCGAGAAGGTAATCTGGTCGGAGTACAGAGAGAGGAAGATGGGTCTAAAATCCGGGTATGATAAGCTAAAGGCTTCTCCTTTGTCAAGGCCACGTGTCAAGCTGTGGATGTCGCGAGTGGTCATAGTGCTCTTCCTGTGGTTGTGTGCCGTGCAGTTCTCTACCATGGCTGACTCATGGGGTCCACGCTTGCTCAAGGGATGGCCTTCTTGCATAATTGCCTCTCCTCAATCTTCCTTTCCGGCAATTCAAATGTCGGCTCAGGTTGTAGAAAGGAGATTTCCACCTAAAAGTGAGCTTCTCTTTTAGATGAATTATTATTCTTTAGTATATTTTATGTTTTGTATGCTTTGGAGTTGGTATCGTTGTGCTTACAACCATGAAGAAGTTGTTCTTTATTTCAATCATTGTTATTTATTTTTTTATCCAACTGTATTAATTCTAAATTTATTTTACTTATTTTATATTTGATAGGTTTATGCTCCTAAACATATTATATGTTCCTTATTAATGAATTTTCCATTCTGAACATTCCTTTTTGGAAATTTTGTTGACATAACCGTATTTAACATAATATTAGGTGTTCTTAATAAATTTTAAATGCTGTTTGTATTGCTGATTTCATGCCATCTTTCTCCCCTAATTATTTAGGAATATACAATAGCAATGGTTACCTCATGGTTTCATGCAATGGTGGACTTAATCAGATGAGATCAGCTGTAAGTCAAGTGTTTTTTATAGCTGATATGTTATATATGTCCCCTAATTGACTTTTTTTATTTGAATAACTATCTCCTTGAATTATAATTTCTTGAACTCTTACATTCTCAATTCAAACAATCTCTGTTTTTCTCAGATATGTGATATGGTTGCGATAGCAAGAAGTTTAAATGTTACTCTGGTTGTACCAGAGTTAGACAAGACCTCGTTTTGGCAGGATTCTAGGTGTGCTTGATTTTTTATATATGATTTTTGGGCCACTGAAGTTGTAAGAACACTTACCATATGCAATAATTCAAAATTGTAGTGATTTCCAAGACATTTTTAATGTGGACCATTTCATAAATTCACTGAGAGACGAGGTCAGAATAGTAAAGAAACTACCATCAAGGTTGAAAAAGCGGTTCAAGCTTGGATTGGTGCCCTCGATGCCCCCTATTAGTTGGTCTAACATCTCTTATTACCATGATAAGGTTTGTTGGAACTTTTTGGTTATTAGAAAGTTAGATTGTACATTTGATATACTCCCATAGAAATATTTGTCCTCTAGTCATGTCTTGTTAAATGTACAAGCCTTTGACATGAATTATCCTTCTGGATTGTATGCACCAATCTTTTCTGCTATTGGTCCCTAGCACTTCAATACATTTTAGATCTCGGCGCTTGCTTTAGGCAATAATTACAAGTTGTGTCATGTGGCTATCGGTTTTTCAAAAACAAAAATGAGCCCTTTGAGTTGGTACCAAACTGGTTCTCTGGCAACTCTTGGTTAACCAATGGAGCAAGAATAATTTCTTGTACTTTACATTCACTATGAATGAGGCTAATGATTTATTCTGTTATTTTTCCATTGCATAACACAGATTCTTCCTTTGATCAAGGAGAACAAAGTTGTTCATTTTAATAAAACTGATTCCAGGCTGGCAAACAATGGACTTCCTCCTGAAATCCAAAACCTAAGATGTAAAGTAAACTATAGCTGTCTAAAATTCACCCCTCAAATTGAAGAGTTAGGGAAACGGGTGATTAAATTTCTTCGTGAAAAGGGCCCTTATTTGGTTCTTCACTTGAGATATGAGATGGACATGCTTGCATTTTCTGGTTGCACCCAGGGTTGTACCCAGAAAGAAGCTGATGAGCTTACAAAAATGAGGTACGTTTGACTTATCATGCTTGAGAATTGATTTTCCAAGATTTAAAGAATAATTGTAAAAGTATTCAAGCTTGTTTTTGTATGTTGCTTATGAACCGTGCTAGTTCTTTAAGTTGGTTTTAGAAGATGAATCAAGCTATTTTCCAATCCTCCTAAAGGAATTAAAAAGGACAATTGAGAGACTCCAAAATTTTAGTTATCTATAAATTGTTCCTGGACTAGAGTTGATTTTTGTACCTAACAGTCTCTTAGCTGTGATTTCATATTTGTCTTTTCTACCTTATTTTTTTTTTAATTCCCACAATTTCTAGAATGTTGTTGGTCAATATTAAGTATTCTAATAAAAGCTATGAATTTAGGTACAAGTCCCATTCTGGAGTTTAAAATAACCTATCTTATTCCTTGTCAAATGCAAAATGGAGAAGGGAAGAAACACGCAATGGAAATGCTAAACAGAAGCATTTAACTTTAGATGGAATTATGAATGCTTCATATGAAATTTTTTTGTTGTATTAATTTCAGATATGCGTATCCATGGTGGAAAGAGAAGGAGATTGATTCGGATCAGAAAAGACAAAATGGGCTTTGTCCATTGACTCCAGAAGAAACCACACTTGTCTTAAGAGCGCTAGAAATTGATAGAAACATGCAAATTTACATAGCAGCTGGAGATATATTTGGAGGCTCTAGGAGATTGGCTTCTCTTATCTCGTCTTATCCCAACATGGTTCGTAATTTATATATTGGTTGTAATTTAAAATTTTACAAGTGTGTTAACTCAGTTAAATGTTTAAGCCTTGATTAATCATTGACTTGCTTTTAAACTAAGTTTTATGCTTCAAATTATGAAGTGGAATGAAACAGAGTAGTAATAACTATATGTTTTTTGAAATGAAAGGTGGAGGTCTAGCCTACCAGTTTCCTTCAAACCTATTTATATTAAAGAGGATTTCCCACTTTGTGGGTTTCGAACCCATGACCTCCCACATGGGAGCCATGTGGCTTGCCACTAAACCAAATGCTGGTTCTCTTAATAACTATATGTTGGTGGAAATCATTGTGAAACTGGTAACTACAAGTAATGTAACTTGTTAACAACATCCAAAACAATAATGAAAGGAAAGTAAAAAGAGATAAATATATTTTTGGTCCAAGCAGAGTTAATTCTTTTTTTGGATTCCCTGACGAAATCTAGATTTATGAACAGGTTAAGAAGGAGACTTTATTGAGACCTGATGACTTGAGGTATTTCCAAAACCACTCATCACAGATGGCGGCATTGGATTATTTTGTGTCATTGGAGAGTGACATTTTTGTCCCGACCTATGATGGCAACATGGCCAGAGTTGTTGAAGGCCATCGAAGGTAGTACTTGCCAACTCAAAGACTCACTTAATTTTGCACGGAAATGCTGATTATTTAAAAAAAAAAATTCAACATCATATATTTCTTGACTGTAAACCCCATCACAACTTTAATTTCATGAAATAACTTATCTATTAATCTTTGCTATATTTACCTTGTACAGATATTTGGGCTTCAAGAGCACAATCATACCAGACCGAAAGAATATAGTCTCATTAGTAGATCAGTACAATAATGGCACCTTGAACTGGGATGAGTTTGCCACTGAAATTAAGGCAGCCCACATAAATCGAATGGGAACGCCATCAGTGAGAACTGTGATTCCTGATAGACCCAAGGAAGAAGACTATTTCTATTCCAATCCACACGAGTGCTTGCCTCAAGTTGATGCGCTATAGACATTGTGATATTACCAGTACGTTTGATACTTTTTTTTTTTTTTATATAAATTGATCTTTATACTTGATGATTAGAGATCCATGTATAGCATCAGTAGATTTTTTTTCTTAAATTTCAGGTAGGGCTTTTCTTTTTAAGAGAACTAGGTTGGTATACTTGTATAGAGAGAGGAGATTGGGAGGAGAGGGGGGCCTAGGAGTTAATTTTTTTCTAAGTTTACAACTCTGGTTCCATCTTAATTTTTTTTTTTTTATCTATTCCTCTGATCTCTCAAATGTTAATTTTTCATGTTAAGACCATATTAATCTGTCTTACTCTTTAAGAACCTTAGGTTAAAAATTATAAACCACCTTGAGCTGGCAATTTGAAAAAGGCAGCTTTCCTTGGCAGCAAAGGAAATATGATTCTTTCTGTCCTTGTGACCTTAGGTGTCTTTCTATGCCATACAATTTGTCACTCAATTTTGTTACTACTATAACTCCATTTGTACTTTATTGCTTTTGCAAAAAAAAAAATTAGTAAGTTTTTTTTTTTTTTTTTTTTGAAATGAAGGTCGTTGTAATCTTAAACTAGTGCCGAGAAGGTGACTAAGGGACCCTTAAGGGTAAACTGTAAAGTCCAGCAACTTTATTTGGGACAGATATCCTCCCAGGTACCCGACTCAAGCAAATTGCAATGGCCGGTCCAGATTAATTTTATTTGGGTCAAACTCAATCCGGTACCTATTGAGACTGTAGGGGGTTTGTTTTGAGATTCGTGTCATGTTAAATGGGCCGTCCGATCGTCATTTGCTTGAGTCAGGTAACCTGAGGTGATGTGAATTCCTTTATTTGATAGCACTGTCGTTTTGTTCACTAAAACTTTATGGATCATTTACTTTAAATTTACAAGAACATCAAAGAAAAACAAAGTGAAGCAAATTGTTGCTAATGACCATGCTGAGAGCATCTCCAACCCAGCAATCTGTAAAAAAATTAAAAATAGCTGTAAAGCACTATTTAAAAATTAAATTCCTTTTAATTTTTTAACCCCTCCATTCCAGAAATTGAATCAGAGCCAATAGGAATGAAAACAAAGGAGTCAGAGCCAATAGGAAAGAGAGAGAGTATTAGCATGTTCAAAAGCAATCGTTTGCTTTATAAGCAAATTTGCTTTTTTAGCAATTGGCCTACAACACAACAATTATATTAGCAATTGACACGTCAGATTAGCAATTTAAAAACAATTACCATTGTAGATGCTCTGATCAAGCCTATAATAATATTATAGACTTGGGCCATAAAACTAAGGCCCATTTCCTCCGAGCCCGCTAATTAATTAATTATCCGCTTCCCTCTTCCTCTCCGTGTACCGATCCATCTCCATACCTCTCCTCAAGCTCAGCTCTCCACTCGCTCACCGATTAACCAACAGAGGTGCCGTGGGGATTGGATCAGTTCAACACAGTAAACAACCAAAAACCCCTCTCCCCAAAAATGGCGGCCTCCTCTCTTCTCTCCTTCACGCCTCGTCCCCTTCCCCTCCTCCCATCCAAATCTCACCTCCTCTCTCCGCTCCCCTTCCAGGCTAGACAATACCTCACCTTCTTCCCCTCTTCCTCCTCTTACTGCTCATTCATCCCACACTCAAACGACAAAAACTCCACCCCTTCCATCGAGCCGCCCGACCGCATCCTCTCGGCCGCATGCTACCTATACCCTTTCCTTGACGGGGTCCAATACGGCCGCTTCGTGCTCTCCCAATTCCCCATCCTCCAAGTCCCCCTCCGCCCCATTGCACCACTCCTCCACCTCTTTCGCGCCTCCCCTGTCACCCCCATCCTCATCTTCCTCACTCTCTACTTCGCTGTTGTTCGCAACCCCTCTTCCTTCAGCCGCTACGTCAGGTTCAACACCATGCAGGCCATTGCACTTGACGTGCTTCTGATTTTCCCCGATTTGCTCGATCGGTCCTTTGTGCCGAAGGATGGGGTGGGGATGGGGATCGTGCAGAGCCTCGACAGCACTGTGTTTTTCTTCCTGCTTATCTCGCTGGTGTATGGGTCAACGGCTTGCCTCCTTGGCCAGGTCCCGAGGTTGCCTTTCGTGGCTGATGCAGCTGATCGGCAGGTCATGTGAGTGGTTTTTTTTTGTCAGGTTTTGTTAGTGGTGTTTGAATTTCTCCATTGACTGTGATTGGGGAATTCAGATTTCAATTGTGGTAGGTTATGGCTGGCCTCAGGCTGCAATTGAACTGTCTGTTGTAATACTTGGGGAGCTTGTTTAATTATTTTTCTCTTCTGATTAAGAAATTAGTCTTTTTTGATATGGAATTTTTGAATGGTCATATAGGGAATTTCAAATGGTCTGTACTAATCTTGAACACAAAAAGATCTCAGTGAGATTGAAAATGCACAATATCCTTCTTGTCAATCAGCTGTTTAGTTTATATGTTGAAAATTTGACAAACTAAGAAGCTGTTAAACTGACATAATTTTGGCCAGCTAAACTAACTGTAGTTGGTTTATTTTCTAGTTTGGTCTAGCAATAAGGAGAAAAAAAAATGTTATATATTGACCTCAGAATCAACTAAACAAAAGTCGACTGAACTATAAGTTTGAATGATATATAGTATACCCATTAAACAGATAGCCATGGCATGACTATCCAGGTATCTTGGAGGGACTCCTCTCCATTTCTGATCAATGATCCAAATCACTCTTTACAAAATTGCTAACCATGGTGTCTAATGTTAGGGTTTAAGGGCCATTAAAAAGGATGACTGTCTGGATCATTTATCTTAAATTTATGGTTTAAGATCAACCCAGAACAATCATAAATTCTTGCACAAGGAACTGAACTGATCTGACTCAAGAATTTTGCAGCTGACCTGGGGTAAGTCGGGTACTTGTGAGATGTTAGCCCATTACTTCAAAATACGAAAGAACTTGCAATATCTATTCTCTTTCTGAAGTAACCATGTTTAATATCCCTACCCTATGGGATTGATTTAAAAAGAAACCATGTTTAATACAAGAAAAGGTTTTGTTTGAAAAATTTATTTAGTGATGGGCTGGGTTGTAAATTGTAGGTCTTTAATTCCAAACCTAAATCTGGATGCTGTATTTATGACTGCACAAAATTCAGAGTGCAGTAATGTAATGGAACAAAACTTCAGGCATGGAGCTCACATGGTCAATCAATTTCTATTCTTTTTGCCTCTTGCATGGTAATTTTTGTTCAGGCAATCTGGTAACGGGAGCTTTTAGAAGTTGCACATGAAAAGCAATCTATAGCTTTTCTGTTGAGTTTTTTAAAAACAAAAATTTGAGTATGCCTAAATAAAAAAAAATGCATTGTATTTTGATTCTATGTGGCTACAACAACTGTTGCAGTGTTCGTCCAATTCATATATGGTTGAAACAACCGCAGAAAGCGAGCAGCCATGTAGTTGTGGCCATATGCAATGAGAATTTTAGACATTCTTGCAAAATGCAAATTATTCTGGACAGCATGGTTGAATGTTACCAAGGACTGAGAGGGGATTTGAAGTTCAACATATGGAGAACTGAGATGAGATAATAATATACAAAATATAATATGCGTCAGTATAAATATTTATTATCAAAATTCTTTTGTGCTATCTGATATTTACACACCAAAGAGTAACAATATACATTAATTCAATGTATTGTCAAAAGAATAAAGACATTCTGTGAAAGTGATATTTTTTTTTGGCAATTTAACCAAATTTTATCTTGTGAGCACTCGAGAAATGCTTAGCAGCTGCAACCATTGCATCAGGCCCTGATGATGACTTCAAATTTTGAGTACTGATGCAAGTACTGATGCAAGCTAATTTGATCATCTCTTTCTTCCCATGTCTGATCAACTTAATCAACCAGGCGGTTGAACAATTTTTTTACTTCTCTGTTTTCACTTAGAAAGCTTGCAGACTGAGACCACTGTGTTTCTGATTCTTGTAATGTACTTATGTCCTTCGGATTTCTGAGTATACCAAGTAGCATTAGATTGTGGGTGTACACAATCTCTTCACTACTTGCCTGGCCGTTGCCTTTTAATACCCTGCAGATATTTTACCAGAACTTACGATTCTTGAAAGCTCGAAGCCAGTACTAAGAAGACACTTTACCAGAACTTACGATTCTTGACTTTTAATAACCCTGCAGATATTTTACCAGAACTTTTAATAACCCAACAGGTCCCTGTGCATGAATCCTACCCGTACTGGTACGAACCTGCACAACCCAGAAATCACCAAAACTAATAACAAAATGAAAAATCAAGTAGCTCCTCAATAGAGAATTAAAAGGACATCTGGAAGAATGTTCTTAATTAGTACCTCTGCACCAAGTCCAAAACCGAGCTCCATCAGAGAATCTTGTGCTTGCATTGTGGACTACAACAGCGCTAAGAAGAGGGAGGTAGAGAGAGAGAGAGAACGCGTTAAGTATCCGAATTTCTAACCATAAAAAAGGAACAATCAATGCAAAATAAAATAATACCTCTCAACTTGTTTGAGGAAGGTTTTAGCAACCTCATCATCTGAGAGCTTGAGCAGTAGATGAAGAAGCTCCGTCCAGCATTCGGAATTGCACGAGTGGGCCGTCAATGGGAGAAGACACAGTGTCACTAGAATTAGGAACAATTTACACTTGGCCAACATAATGTTGCCATTCTCTCTCTCATCGCCTTCTTCTCCTCCTGATCTCATCCTCTGACCGACATGGCCCGGGACACGATAGGCCGTTTCGCAATAATTACTCGTAAATTTATATGGGATTAGATTTTACGGGTACAGTAACAGGTTCTAAGAACATGTTTAGTTATCATGGAATTATGCAGAATGATATTTTACAGGTTCGAAAACTTATATATTAATTTAAGGAAACACATACACTCATAGGTACGCATGAAATGAATATGAAACGTGTTGAAACAAATTTTTGGTTTGTGGAATTAGTTGTGGAAAATTATGATTTAAAAAGATATTTAAGGAATATTGTATTTTTTTAAAACTTGATATCAATACTAATTTTCTAATTAATAATTATTAATATTTTTTATTATTTATCATAATATAAAGTCTAATAATTATCCTATAATAAAATTTAAAAAATAAAAATTGTAAAAAATAAAGTTGAAAGTGATGGTCAAAAAATAATTTGCAATATTCAACATTGTAAAATAAAATTGTAAAGAAAAAAGAAAGATGTAAAATTCAATTAAAATTAAAATATAAGATAATGGAGATGATAAAGTTGCTGCTTCTATATGTGAAAAAAAACATGGTTCTAAATAGCTAGCTATAGCTGTGCTATAGTTTTTTCGGATCTTAAAAACTATAGCGTTATCAACCGTTTTCTTTTTATCCGAGTTATAAATAGCAAGCTATAGGTGTGCAATAGCTGCGTTATAGCTTTTTGAAACTTTTTTTGAGGAACAATAAGGATCTAGCCCAAATTTCATTAACCATAGTTGGTTACAAGTTTCTGAGTTTCTGAGTAGAAACTCCGAAAATAAGAAACAAAATGCAAATGGAAATCTAAGAAATAAAAGAAGATGAAAAGGGAAAACAAAAGAAAAGAAAGAAAAGAAATATCAGGTTCTAAAAATATTACAAATTGATTATTAATTAGGGATTGTCTCTCGTTTGCGGGTTTCTTCTTGTCAGACTACGTCGGTTTGACATCCTCCATTGCTGCAGTGCCTCCTGTACCAGTTCTTGTGTTGTTTTGTACTCTTCTCTAAAAATCCGGCAGCATCTCTCTCTCAGATGATGAAGTTAGTTATAAGTATCAAACCTCTATCTTTCTTTGTTGCTCCTTTCTGCATTAGTTCTATGTTATTTTGCCCCCGCTTGTATCCTCCTCCATTTTGCAGCACACCCGTATGCACCAGTGTTCCTTGCTGACAAGTATTGAACATATGATGTGCCGTTTCATCATCCCGTCTGCACATGTAGCACATACCGGCCAAATTGTATCCTCTCTTCTTTAGGTTGTCTGCTGTGAGTATTTTGTTGTGGATGAGTAGCCATGCGAAGATCTTGAACCTGTTAGGTGCCGGAAGCTTCCAAATTCTGCGTGCCAGTGTTTTTGTATTAGGCCCATCCTTGAACGTGTAATACGCCGAATTTACCAGAAAGTGGCATTGTTCCCTCATTTTCCACCTGTAATTGACGTTGTCCCTGTCTTGTGTTTTTGTGCTGATCTATTTCCATTTGAAATAGTGTTAGCTGCTCTATTGCTTGGTCCGTCAGAACCGATCTGAACAAATCAGTTGTTTCCCTTAACCGGTAAAGCTCTTGTAACGTAATCTCTGTGTTGATGGTATGCGTGTACAATATGCTGTATCTGTCTCTGAGTATTCCCTTACCCCAATCGTGGTCCCATAGGCTTATTGTGTCTCCTTGCCCTTCTATCCTTTGGATGAAACAGTTGCAAAAATTCTCAACGTGCTGTAGGTTTAATTTGAAGAAAAAGGACTGTTTTACCCCTTGTGCCCCTTGGCTGCAATAGTCTTATGAACAGTTCTTTCCACATTCTCTTTTCCTTTGTTTGCCATTGCCAATACCATTTTGCTAATATTGCCTGATTGAAAACTCTCAAATCAATAATTCCCAATCCCCCCAACCTTTTAGGTTTGCATAACATGGGTCAATTCGTCAAATGTATCTTCTTGTCGTTTTGCGCTCCTCTTAAAAAAAAATTAGTTTTTTTGAAACTTAAAAACGATGACGCGATAATCGCTATTTAGAACCTTGGAAAAAAAAACAATGAATTCATTTTCCATTTATTTATATAGTAAAGAGTTATCAGATGGGTTATTTTACCTAATCCCATTTAGTGTTTTATCGACTGCCGAACAGATTTGAATTTTTTTTTTCCAATTAAGCTATAAATTTTATAATATCTCACAACTTGAAAACGAATAGGCCCTTATTTGGTGCTGTTTGTGATTGGCTATATATGTGTTTGTTTATATGAATCTTTTATCATGGAGTAATTTTACTAGCAAAAAAAGGTTACTACCGGAAAAGAATTAGCCCCTAAAGTAATTTTAAGTTTGCAATGTTGTACATCTAATTTATGGTGAAAATAAAATTTGGAGCATATGTCATACAAAACCATAGTAAAACATAAACCATAATAAAATTTGCACCATATGTCATCAAGTACATTCTGATGAAGTTTATTTGAATATATAGATGTAAATACATTGTTCTATGCTTTATTATAATAGATTTTCTTGAATTAGCCATAATAGACTAATTTGTCAATTTTGATGAGATTTAATGACATTTGTGTACTCTGTCAATTTTGATGAATTTAGAATTTTAAACATGACATTAAATTCGGATTAAATTTAGGGTCTTGACCGATTTTGAGTTTTAGTGGAAATCTATCAGTCCTGACCGACTTTGCTCCTCTCTGAAATTTTTTTTGCCCCCCTCTGGATGTTTGATTTGTAATTCGGATTAAATTTAGAGTTAAAATTGAAATAA
Organism: Carex littledalei; assembly: GCA_011114355.1. Lineage (NCBI taxonomy): Eukaryota > Viridiplantae > Streptophyta > Magnoliopsida > Poales > Cyperaceae > Carex > Carex littledalei. The sequence goes on from CM022090.1 coordinate 2,658,631, forward strand.
ATTTGTTGAATTTTGATTGATAATTAGAATTATAAGTTAGAGTATCAGAAATTACAATTCAAAACATTGGAAAGTATAAGTTAAAATATTATTTTTTATCGAGTACCCAATTAGTTAATGGATTTAAATCCAATTAGCTATTTAAACCCGATTCGATATTTTTTGGCCCCCTGACGAAAATCATGGATCCGCCCCTGGAGAGGTTCTATCCGGTGAAGTGCATTTGGGATACAATTATGCTTTTATGTCCCGTTTATTGATGCTTTTGTAAATATGAGGATTTCAATTTTATGAATTTAATTCTTTTTTTTTATGCTACAAAAAAAAAAAAAAATCGGCAGCATCACGCTCTGTTTCAACAATCCCTACTTGTTCGTTCAATCCTCAGAGCATTGGATTTTCAGAATTTATCTATAGGCTATAGCCAAGGAGCTACATATAAAATCATTTAATAGCCTGTCTATTTAGCTTTTTGAAAGAAAAGTCGAAATGCAGGAGATTAGAAGCTGAGACTATGAAACTGTTTTCTCTTGGAAAGGTTATAGATTGAGATCACTATATATGCTTCTGATTCTTGCTATGAAACTTGCTGGTTATCTGGCAAAAGTCAAGGTACCGAAGGTTATAGGAAAGAGCAGAGGGACCATGAAAGTGACCTTATTTGTGTAATAATGATTATTAATTATTTGCAATTTTAGCACGAGTTATTGGAAACTTGTCAACCAAGCTGCTTATATTTAGAATTCTAATTTCAGTCAACAGTAACACTTCAATGGATTTGACTAGTCACTATCTACTGCTGTTTTCTCTGACTTTTATACGCCTCTTATGATTATGATTATTATTATTAGTATACAAACTCTGACACGAATCTCAAAACAAACTCCCTATATCTATAATACACACCGAATTTTTTTTACCCAGCTGAGATTAAATCCACACCATTCTTTCCCCCGTTGTATTTTTTTTTTACATATTAAATGTATAATACTATAATTAATGTTACCTTATATTTATGATTTGAATCAACCAACGAGAAATATCTAATATTACCAGTTGTTTTTGTAAAAAAAAAAGAACAGTAAATATCAAAATTAAAACTATTGAATATCTAATAATTGAACCTTTTGTAATAATAATAAATGTAAGGTTATCAATGACTAAATTTTCAGGAGCTCCAGTGACTGGAGAATGGAGGAATTATGCACCATCTCAGCATGCTGTTAATCAGTCTTGTACATTTGGGGATTTTTATGTCATGAGTTTTAAATTTTTTTTTTTTTTTTTTGTGATGATACATAAAAGAATTGGCAGCATCATGCTCTGTTTGAACAATTTTCACCTGTTCTTGATCAGTACAATTATTTCATTTTTCTTAGCATTCCTGAGTACAATCTTAATTCACCCCACTAAATTGAAACAAACAATGAATTTCTGTTCAGGCAATCTGGTATTGGAATTATACATAAACCCTTTTTTTTTTAAATCATACATATAAAACCATTTAATAGGCTGTCTATTGAGCTTCTTAAAAGAAAGTTGAAACACGCATAATCCAATTTTTTTTTTTTGCAAAGAATTAGATTCCAAGTAGCTACAACAATTGTGAATCTGACCATATGCAATATATAATGCCATTCTTTAACCGAAACAAATTTGTTTGATTGTAATAGAATTATAATTAAGTTAGAGTATCTGATATTTACACACTAAAGAGGAACGCTATACATGAATTTGATGTTAGGTCAAAAGAATGAAGGCATTCTTTCTTCTTTGAATTTGATAATTTCAACAATTTAACCAAATTTTATCTTATGAGCACTAGAGAAATGCTTAGCAGCTGCAACCATTGCATCGGGGCCGGACAATGGCTTCAAATTTCGCATGTTCTTATCACTACCACTGTCACCAACACCCGAACAAAACCATGAGCACCATGAAGCAAGTGCCGATGCAAGCCGATTTGATCCTTTCTTTCTTCCCATTGCTAGATCAACTTCAATCAACAAAGTTGTTTAGAAAATTTTACGCCTCTTCTAAAGGTTACAGATTGAGATCACTATTTTTGTGTTTCTTGCAATGCAACTGTGTGCTTGGCTTTGCTCTTATAGCATCAGCTGTTTGTTGCATTTCTTGGTCAAGGTATCTAATGTGTCCCTGAAGGTTGGAGGAAGGAGCAGAGGGATCATGAAAGTGACCTTATTGTGCATGACAAATTGGAAAACCTTGTCAACCAAGAAGGTTAGTTTTGTATATTTTAATTCTGTCAAAAGAAAATATTAATTCATAAGACTTCACAAGTAGTCACTTTCTACACAGGTGTTTCCTCCTGTGACTTGTCACTTTTTCGTTGCTTCTGTTTGCTGTTGACCCAGTAACTCAAGGCTGTTAACGGGTCGGGTTTAGTCAGAATGCTATATAACAAGAAAATATCTTTTAAAATCAATAAAAATTCAAATTGTTTATATTTTTGTGGACCACATATTAGAACCATGTGATCAGCAATTTTCAAAGTGGCTTAAACAATAGTAAAAAAATTCCAAAAAATGTAAAATTTGGTCTCCAAGCAGATTTTAATATAGATTGAACATCTAACGGTTTGAATCGACTATTTGAACTTTAAAATTGCAAAAACTAATTGGTAGTACCAAGACCTTGGTCATACCACTTTGACCTTAGCCACTCTCTCTCTATATATATATATATATAGAGCTGGGCTATGGTGAGTTGTGAAGTAAGAGGTCATTTTTACTTCACGCTCATATTTTCATTTTGAAAATCCAAACAACCGATCCGAACCGTTCAACATGTTCTAAATATTGAAATGTGCTTGGAGACTAAATTTTACATTTTTGGAAATTTTTTTACTATTTATTAAGCTACTTTGAAAATCGCTGATCCGGTGGTCCAGAAAATTTTACTGTTTTTTTTACTGTTCACAGTGGATCAGCGATTTCAAAGTGGCTTAATAAATAGTAAAAAAATTCCAAAAAATGTAAAATTTAGTCTCCAAGCACATTTCAATATAGAGAACATGTTGAGCGGTTCGGATCGGTTGTTTGGATTTTCAAAATGAAAATATAAGCGTGAAGTAAAATGACGTTTTACTTCACAACTCACCATAGCCCAGCTCTATATATATATGTATGTACATATATATAGAGATGGGCTATGGTGCATTGCAATGCATATGCCCCTCCGTGCATTGGACTAAAATCGTTGGATTCAAAGTCCAAATGACCGATCCAAACCGTTCATCTTGTTCTCCATATTAATATGTGCTTGGAGACCAAATTTTACATTTTTTGGAATTTTTTTGCTATTTATTAAGCTACTTTGAAAATTGCTGATCCGGGTGAACAGTAAAAACAGTGCAACTAAATTCTGGACCATGTGATCAGCAATTTTCAAAGTGGCTTAATAAATAGTAAAAAAATTCCAAAAAATATAAAATTTGGTCTCCAAGTACAAATTAATATGGAGAACAAGATGAACGGTTCGGATCGACTGTTTGGACTTTGAATCCAACGATTTTAGTCCAATACACAGAGGGGTCAATACATTGCAATGTATAATAGCACAACTTTATATATATATATATAGGACAGTGCTACGGTGCTACGCGTAGCATAGAGCCCCTCCGTGCTACGGCTCACTTTTTGAGTTTTCAAAATTCTAACGGTCGATCCGAACCGTTCAACATGATCTCCATATGAATATGTACTTGCAAACCAAATTTTACATTTTTTAGAATTTTTTTACTATTTATTAAGCCAATTTGAAAAAACACTAATTTGTACACAACAGTAAACTTTTCTGGACCATTGGATCAGCGATTTTCAAAGTGGCTTAATAAATAGTAAAAAATTTCTAAAAAATGTAAAATTTGGTTTGCAAGTACATATTCATATGGAGATCATGTTGAACGGTTCGGATCGACCGTTAGGATTTTGAAAACTCAAAAAGTGAGCTGTAGCACGGAGGGGCTCTATGCTACGCGTAGCATATTAGCAAAATCCTATATATATATATATATATATATATATATATATAAAATTGTGCTATTATACATTGCAATGCATAGGCCCCTCCGTGCATTGGACTAAAATTGTTGGATTCAAAGTCCAAATGACCGATCCAAACCGTTCATCTTGTTCTCCATATTAATATGTGCTTGGAGACCAAATTTTACATTTTTTGGAATTTTTTTACTATTTATTAAGCCATTTTGAAAAAGTCTGATCCGGTGGTCCAGAATTTAGTTGCACTGTTTTTACTGTTCACCCGGATCAGCAATTTTCAAATTAGCTTAATAAATAGCAAAAAAATTCCAAAAAATGTAAAATTTGGTCTCCAAGCACATATTAATATGGAGAACAAGATGAACGGTTTGGATCGGTCATTTGGACTTTGAATCCAACGATTTTAGTCCAATGCACGGAGGGGCCTATGCATTGCAATGCACCATAGCCCATCTCTATATATATATATATGAATTGAGCTATGCTACTACATGGAGTAAAACGCGTTGGTGCTCCACGCCGCTATATTTTTATTTTGAAAGTCCAAACGACCGATCCGAACCGTTCAACATGATCTCCATATTGAAATGTGCTTGGAGACCAAATTTTACATTTTTTAGAATTTTTTTACTATTTATTAAGCCACTTTGAAAATCACTGATCCGGCAGTCCAGAATTTTTTACTATTTTTCACTGTTCACCCGGATTTTCAGATTTTCAAAGTGGCTTAATAAATAGTAAAAAAATTCTAAAAAATGTAAAATTTGGTCTCCAAGCACATTTCAATATGGAGATCATGTTGAGCGGTTCGGATCGGTCGTTTGGACTTTCAAAATAAAAATACGGCGTGAAGTACAAACGCGTTTTACTCCACGTAGTAGCATAGCTCATCTCATATATATATATATATATATATATATATATAGAGTAGAACTAGGGTGTTCCTAAGTTCACCAAGTTCCTTTGTGAACTCAACTCTAAAATCTATCGGATTGGCTTCAAACGACGAATCCAAACCGTTGAAATCCTTCTACCTTACGGGTGATGCGTCTACATGTGAAAATTTTAAACTTTCGAATTAATTTAGTATAAAGTCAAATGGTCAAAATTAGAAGGTTTATAAATAATTTTGATGCATTCATTTTTTGTTGGACGCCTTTTGACCATTTGACTCTATACAAAACTAATTTAAAATTTTAAAATTTTCACATGTAGACGCATCACTCGTAAAGTAGAAGGATTTCAACGATTTGAATTCGTCGTTTGAAGCCAATCCAATAGGTTTTAGAGTTGAGTTCACAAAAGGACTTGGTGAACTTAGGAACACCCTAGTTCTACTCATATATATATATATATATATGGGCTATGGTGCATTGCAATGCATAGGCCCCTCCGTGCATTGGACTAAAATCGTTGGATTCAAAGTCCAAATGACCGATCCAAACCGTTCATCTTGTTCTCCATATTAATATGTGCTTGGAGACCAAATTTTACATTTTTTGGAATTTTTTTGCTATTTATTAAGCTACTTTGAAAATTGCTGATCCGGGTGAACAGTAAAAACAGTGCAACTAAATTCTGAACCACCGGATCAGACTTTTTCAAAGTGGCTTAATAAATAGTAAAAAAATTCCAAAAAATGTAAAATTTGGTCTCCAAGCACATATTAATATGGAGAACAATATGAACGGTTTGGATCGGTCATTTGGACTTTGAATCCAATGATTTTAGTCCAATGCACGGAGGGGCCTATGCATTGCAATGTATAATAGCACAATTTTATATATATATATAGAGATGGGCTATGGTGCATTGCAATGCATAGGCCCCTCCGTGCATTGGACTAAAATCGTTGGATTCAAAGTCCAAATGACCGATCCAAACCGTTCATCTTGTTCTCCATATTAATATGTGCTTGGAGACCAAATTTTACATTTTTTGGAATTTTTTTGCTATTTATTAAGCTACTTTGAAAATTGCTGATCCGGGTGAACAGTAAAAACAGTGCAACTAAATTCTGAACCACCGGATCAGACTTTTTCAAAGTGGCTTAATAAATAGTAAAAAAATTCCAAAAAATGTAAAATTTGGTCTCCAAGCACATATTAATATGGAGAACAATATGAACGGTTTGGATCGGTCATTTGGACTTTGAATCCAATGATTTTAGTCCAATGCACGGAGGGGCCTATGCATTGCAATGTATAATAGCACAATTTTATATATATATATATAGAATCCGGCTAATATGCTACGGCTCACTTTTTGAGTTTTCAAAATTCTAACGGTCGATCCGAACCGTTCAACATGATCTCCATATGAATATGTACTTGCAAACAAAATTTTACATTTTTTAGAATTTTTTACTATTTATTAAGCCACTTTGAAAAAACACTAATTTGTACACAACAGTAAACTCTTCTGGACCATTGGATCAGCGATTTTCAAAGTGGCTTAATAAATAGTAAAAAAATTCTAAAAAATGTAAAATTTGGTTTGCAAGTACATATTCATATGGAGATCATGTTGAACGGTTCGGATTGACCGTTAGGATTTTGAAAATTCAAAAATTTAGCCGTAGCACGGAGGGGGCCCTTATATACGCGTAGCATATTAGCCATATTATATATATATATATATATATATATATATATATATATGAGTGAGGCTACGGTGCTATGCATAGCACGGATTGAGCCGTGCTACGGCTCAATATTTGAGTTTTCAAAATCCTAACGGTCGATCTGAACTGTTCAACATGATTATAAAATGAATATGTACTTCTAAACCAAATTTTACATTTTTTCAAATTTTTTTACTATTTTTTTAGATATGTAGAAAATCACTATTTTTGGATGGTCCAGAATTTTCAGATCAAGTGATTTTCTACCTATCTACAAAAATAGTAAAAAAATTCGAAAAAAATGTAAAATTTGGTGTGCAAGTACATATTCATTTTATAATCATGTTGAAATGTTCGGATCGACTGTTAGTATTTTGAAAACTCAAATATTGAGCCGTAGCACGGACCAAACAGTGCTATGCATAGTACCGTAGCCTCACTCTATATTTATATATATAGAGAGAGAGAAAGAGAGTGGCTAATATCAAAACGTTTACACCAAGGCCCTCGTGCAATCAAGTCATTTTTGGATTTTCAAAGTCCAAACAGTCGATCCAAACCGTTAGATGTGATCTCTATATTAAAATCTGCTTGGAGACCAAATTTTACATTTTTGGGAATTTTTTTACTATTTATTAAGCCACTTTGAAAATTACCGATCACATGGTCTAGAATTTGGTTGCACTGTTTTTACTGTTCACCCGGATCAGCAATTTCCAAAGTGGCTTAATAAATAGTAAACAAATTCCAAAAAATGAAAAATTTGGTGTCCAAGCAGATTTTAATATAGATTGAACATCTAACGGTTTGCATCGACTGTTTGGACTTTGAAAATCCGAAAACAACTTGGTTGCACGAGGGCCTTGGTGCAAACGTTTTGATATTAGCCACTCTCTCTATATATATATATATAGATAGAGAGAGTGGCTAATATCAAAACGTTTGTTCCTGGCTCTTGGAGCAATCAAGTTTTAAACCGTACGATCTAACTTTAGATTCGCGCATATCAGATTGATTTGATTTGAAAATTATTGCTGGAAATTGTAAATTTTGCTGTCCAGTAATTGGACCCGTCCAGTAAAGAAAAACCCCCCAAACCCCGACCCCCTCTCTCTCACGCGATCTCCCTCCTCTCAAACGCTCTCTCTCCAAACCTAAATCGCACCAGGCGATTTCTCCTCCGCTCCTCTCCTCTCTCGGGTCCAGTGGAGTAATCCAGCACCCCCCACCCCAGACCCCGACCCCCTCTCTCACGCGACTCAGAACCCTCCGTAACCCTAAATCGCACCAGGCGTCCCGACCCCCTCTCTCTCACGCGACTCAGCTCTCAGCTCTCAGCGCCTACCTCAAACTCTCTCTCTCTCCGACCTCCCTCTCAGAATGGAGAAGTCAAAAATTGCAGCAGACCCTAGAATTTTATTTCAGCGTTTAAGGTTTGTTTGCTTGCTTTAATGTTGTAATGTTTTAGCGTACACCTAAAATTCTAAAATTGCTTTAAATAATATTGCACCAGTCCAACTATATGCTCCAGAAGCTTATACCAAAATGCTCCATAAGCTTATGCTACAGTCGCTTTAATTGGATGCTTGACTACCTGAAGGTAATATTAGACTAGTGTTCAATTTTTACTGATGTTGAATTTTCCTTCTCTTTATGTTGCTGATGAGACCATTTTTTAGCTAATTTTTTTGTTACTTCAATGGTTAATGGATTCAAATTAAAATTGTCATTAATTTTACCTAATGATGTATTAACTATTCCAGTTCAAATTAATGGATTGATGGTACAGGGGCATTCAGAGGTGGAAAATCTGGAGGCAAAGGTCCTTCCTCTAATAAGTGGACTACGCCAAGAGGGGTTTGAAGATGAATTAGAGTGATCTGTTTAGGAAGAAATATGTAGGGACCTATATGCATTTTGTGGTTTTTGTGGAACTAATGTCTATATTTTGGTTTTGACTGGTATTATGATCCTGTGTAGTAGTTGCTATGTGTTGTTCTTGGTTTTATGTAGGATTTGTATTTTGCTATGCAGGTTTATGTTGTTATGCTTTCATGTAATAGTTAAAGTAGGATTTTGTTGATCTTGATAGTATGTCTTCTTGTTAGCATCAATAATTCAACTTCTGCCTAGAGAATGTATCATATATAATGTTATTCTTTATTTATGTCATTAATTGTTAATATATTTAGTAATATAATTTTTGCTGCTGTAATAGACATGTTATTTGTATATCCATGGTTGTATGACTTTGTAATTGAATGTTTAATTTTACTTTGCTTCTTTTTAATTTGCTCTTTGAATGATGATGCTTTTATTCATGTATCCATGGTTGATGCTTTTATTTGCTCTTTGAATCAATAAAAAGAAAATTGTATTCATATTGCTGAAAGTAGTATCAAGGTCTTGTTTTTAGAATATATATGTGACAAGGTTATGGCTTGAATCATTATTTTTAGCAATTTTGTCAATTAAAGATTAATCCTTTTCTTGTAATTTTGTAAAATAAAGATAAGATTTTTTTTTCATCATTATGTTTAGCATGCTCAAGAGATATTTTAGAAACTTAACCATATTTTTAGACGAGTTTTATCCATTTTTATTTGTTAAGTGAATTGTGTGCAGTACACAGAATTTTATCATTTTCTACCAACTTCAAATCCCATTTCTGAGCAAACTAATACACATAAATTTTTGTACTTTATATGAATTTAAAGAGGGAGGACTAACCTATTTACCTGCAAAATTTCATAATTTTTGGGTTATTGTTTCTGTATCAAACAGTATGTACAATACAGGGGCATTTCTGGAAAATGTGCAGAAAAATACAGTAACTACAGTTTTCAGGTGTGAGATTAAAACATAGCTAAAAAATGGTAGAAAAATGCTAAAAATGGAAAATCAAACTCTAACTTGTGTGTTTTTGAAAGATCTATCTAGCTGTGAGATTAGATTTTCAGTTTAGGTTTCAGAACAGCCTACACTGGCTTATTTACCAGCAAAGGTCTTTTTGAGCTTTTTTGGTACCAGTCAAGTATTCCAATTGATTGCATTGCTTCTTTCTTGTCAGTCTTTGGCTCGTGGAAACTATACTATTAACTTTAACCCTCGTAATTCAGATCAACCTTGACTTTAACCCTCGTAATTCAACTTTAACAAATTTAGTTGAAAACAGCATAATAATTTGCAAAAGAACAAGCACCAACAAGCACCAGCAAACACCAATCAGCACAGAACAAGCACCAAAATGAACAGTACGAAATTGCTTTGAATAGATATGTTGGATATAGCTTATATAAATTGCTTTGGATATAGCTTTGGATTTACACAAAAACTGCACAAAACATCACATAATATGCACAAAACCTACACCAAAATTAACCCTATTGTTTCTTAAAATTACAAAAAGTGCATTTAAATGCTTTGCCCTCAAAACAAGTCTTCTTCATCCCCATAAACTGCATCAGATTCGTAATTTTCATCATTTTCATCATCTTCACTTATAAATTCAGATTCGTCTTCACTCGCATCTTCTATAAAAATTGGTTCTTTTCTTTTACGCTTGTCATTTTGTATGGAAATTGTCTCTCCTCCTTTCCTTGCCTTGTCATCATCTTCTTTCTACAATCAGAAAATAAGGTATTAATTATCATTTAAACAATCACATGCAATTAAATAGTAAACTTAACACAAATAATCACGAAAAGGATTTCTCATGATTGTAGTAAGCACAAAAGGATTTCTCATGATTGTAGCAAAATGGTAAACCAAAATACAGACATTAGTTCCACAAAAACCACAAAATGCATATAGGTCCCTACATATTTCTTCCTAAGCAGATCACTCTAGTTCATCTTCAAACCCCTCTTGGCGTAGTCCACTTATTAGAGGAAGGACCTTTGCCTCCAGATTTTCCACCTCTGAATGCCCCTGTACCATCAATCCATTAATTTGAACTGGAATAGTTAATACATCATTAGGTAAAATTAATGACAATTTTAATTTGAATCCATTAACCATTGAAGTAACAAAATTAGCTAAAAAGATGGTCTCCTCAGCAACATAAAGAGAAGGAAAATTCAACATCAGTAAAAATTGAACACTAGTCTAATATTACCTTCAGGTAGTCAAGCATCCAAATAAAGCGACTGTAGCATAAGCTTATGGAGCATTTTGGTATAAGCTTCTGGAGCATATAGTTGGACTGGTGCGATATTATTTACAGCAATTTTAGAATTTTAGGTATACGCTAAAACATTACAGCATTAAAGCAAGCAAACAAACCTTAAACGCTGAAATAATATTTTAGGGTATGCTGCAATTTTTGACTTCTCCATTCTGAGAGGGAGGTCGGAGAGAGAGAGAGTTTGAGGCAGGCGCTGAGAGCTAAGAGCTGAGTCGCGTGAGAGAGAGGGGGTCGGGATGCCTGGTGCGATTTAGGGTTACGGAGGGTTCTGAGTCGCGTGAGAGAGGGGGTCGGGGCCTGGGGTGCGGGGTGCGGGATTACTCCACTGGACCCGAGAGAGGAGAGGAGCGGAGGAGAAATCGCCTGGTGCGATTTAGGTTTGGAGAGAGAGCGTTTGAGAGGAGGGAGATCGCGTGAGAGAGAGGGGGTCGGGGTTTGGGGGGTTTTTCTTTACTGGACGGGTCCAGTTACTGGACAGCGAAATTTACAATTTCCAGCGATAATTTTCAAATCAGATCAATCTGATATGCGCGAATCTAAAGTCAGATCGTACGGTTTAAAACTTGATTGCTCCAAGAGCCAGGAACAAACGTTTTGATATTAGCCACTCTCTCTCTCTCTCTCTATATATATATATATATATATATAGAGTATGGCTAACGTGCTTCCTCTAGAACTTCAGCGATATGCTTCCGGGGGTATATCTTAGTGTTTGATGTTCAAACAACAAATGCAAACCGTTAGATGTGATCTCTATATTAAAATCTGCTTGGAGACCAAATTTTACATTTTTTGGAATTTTTTTACTATTTATTAAGCCACTTTGAAAATTCCAGATCATATGGTCCAGACTGTTTTTACTGTTCACCCGGATCTGGAATTTTCAAAGTGGCTTAATAAATAGTAAAAAAATTCGAAAAAATGTAAAATTTGGTCTCCAAGTAGATTTTAATATAGATTGAACATCTAACGGTTTGAATTTGTTGTTTGAACATCAAACACTAAGATATGCCCCCGGAAGCACGAGGCCGAAATGCTTCCAGAAGCACATTAGCCATACTCTATATATATATATATATATAGAGATGGGCTATGGTGCATTGCAATGCATAGGCACCCTTGTGCATTGGACCATAAATCACCGATTCAAAGTCCAAATGACTGATCCAAACCGTTCATCTTGTTCTCCATATTAATATGTACTTGGAGACCAAATTTTATATTTTTTGGAATTTTTTTACTATTTATTAAGCCACTTTGAAAATTGCTGATCACATGGTCCAGAATTTAGTTGCACTGTTTTTACTGTTCACCCGGATCAGCAATTTTCAAAGTAGCTTAATAAATAGCAAAAAAATTCCAAAAAATGTAAAATTTGGTCTCCAAGCACATATTAATATGGAGAACAAGATGAACGGTTTGGATCGGTCATTTGGACTTTGAATCGGTGATTTATGGTCCAATGCACAAGGGTGCCTATGCATTGCAATGCACCATAGCCCATCTCTATATATATATATATATAGAATCTGGCTAATATGCTACGCGTATATAAGGGCCCCTCCGTGCTACGGCTCACTTTTTGAGTTTTCAAAATCCTAACGGTCGATCCGAACCATTCAACATGATCTCCATATGAATATGTACTTGCAAACCAAATTTTATATTTTTTAGAATTTTTTTACTATTTATTAAGCCACTTTGAAAATCGCTGATCCAATGGTCCAGAAAAGTTTACTGTTGTGTACAAATTAGTGTTTTTTCAAAGTGGCTTAATAAATAGTAAAAAAAATTCTAAAAAATGTAAAATTTGGTTTGCAAGTACATATTCATACGGAGATCATGTTGAACGGTTCGGATCGACCGTTAGGATTTTGAAAACTCAAAAAGTGAGCCGTAGCACGGAGGCCTCTATGCTACGCGTAGCACCGTAGCACTGTCCCTATATATATATATATGAGTTGTGGCTAATATCAAAACGTTTGTTCCGAAGCCGAGGTGTAACCAATTGGTTTTCTAATTTTCAATGTCCAAACGGTCGATCCAAACCGTCAGATGTGATCTCTATATTAAAATGTGCTTGGAGACCAAATTTTACATTTTTTGGAATTTTTTAACTATTTATTAAGTCAGTTTTAAAATTGCTGATTTTAATAAACAGTGAAAAAATTATGGATCATTGAAAACAAAGATTTTAAAACTAACTTAAGAAATAGTTCAAAAGTTCAAAAAAAATGTAAAATTTGGTCTCCAAGCACATTTTAATATGAAAATCATGTTGGAAGGTTCGAATCTACTATTTGAACTTTGAAAATGAAGATATGAGCGGGAAGTAAAATACCCTCTTTAATTTCCAAAGCAAGTTAGCCCATCTCTCTCTCTCTATATATAGAGAGAGAGTCTGACTAAATTGCTTCCGGAAGCAGTTCGACCGAAGTGCTTATGGGGTCAAATTTTAATATTTGATATTCGAAATGTCGATCTAAGTAGCTCAATAAATTGGTTATATAATAAACATGTGGAATACCGAATTTTACTATTTTTGAAAAAATTTAACTATTTTTTATGATTTTTGAAATATGGTCTATTTTGGCTTAAAATACTTTTATTTTTAGGTCAAAAAAGTCTATTTTTCAAAAATCATAAAAAATAGTTAAAAATTTTCAAAAATGGTAAAAATCAGTATTCTATATATTTATTATATAACCAATTTATTGAGCTATTTAGTTCGACATTTCGAACATCAAACGGTTAAATTTAACCCGTAAGTACTTTGGTTGAAGTGCTTCCGGAAACAATTTAGCCGGACTATATATATATGTGTGTGTGTGTATAAAAGCTGATTTTTCTGAAATCTGCTTTCAACTACCATGTATTTTATTATTCGATCAACTATATTATTTAAATACGGAAATTGTGGTGGTTAATGGGGCTTGATCCGGATCAAAGTGAAGCTTTTGAGTAAAAGATCGATGTTTGACGATATATATACGAAGATTTTGTGGGAATAAATTTATGAAATTCCCTTGCAACACTAAAGAGCTTTTGTTTCAGAAATTGTTTAATCTATATGTATTTTGGAAATAACTCATGAATTAAATCAAACTTGTTAATTGAGTCGTATTGCTTTTTTCTGATCAATTGAATTCTGGAGTACAATCTTAACTCAGACAAAAAAATTAAGCAATAAAGAATTATTTCTTAATAAATTGTGGCCGTATTTACATAGTCATGAATCTCAGATTTTGACCTATTGTACAGTGAAAATTGGCAAACTGGGGGAATATATGAAAAAGAAAACAAATTTTCACAACATTAGCCAAATTTAATCTTATGAGCACTTGAAAAGTGCTTAGAAGCTGCTACCAGATCTGCATCTGATCCGATCGATGATTTTGTCGAACACTTACTGCTGTCTCCTCCGATTAACAGCAGAAAATGCGTAAACAGAGACGCAAAACCCGACTTTGATCCCTTCTTGCTATCCATCACTTCAATTATCAGATGTTTATTTCCTATTGTGAAATATCCTCTGTACGAGTGTGTGTGTGTATGTGTTTTCCCTTTATTTTGTGTTGATGTGGGTTACAGAGAAGTGTTACTCTTTATATAGGCTGATGTTGGAGAGGTTTCTTGGTGATTGGGGAAAGGAAATATTGGTTCACCTCTGCTTTCTTGGAACTTCCATGATTAGCTTTGGTATAGAACTATAGATTGTAGCTACTACTAAAAAGGAAAAATTCAATGATAGGGAGCTGTACTGTTGTAAACTCTGTTTCTTAGTGAGCAGTGACTATAGTATTTTTGTCTGCTGTCAAATATAATTAAGCATGTGATGAAATTGAGAACCTTGTTTGCCAAGTCATGGGAAACTTGGTCAACTTTTAAGCTCCAGTTATAACAGAGTAAAACAACTTTTTAGCACGAGTTATTTAGAATTCTAATTTCAGTCAAGAGTATACACTTCAATGGATTTGACTAGTCACTATCTACTGGTGTTTTCTCTGACTTTTATACGCCTCTTATGATTATGATTATATGATTATATGATTATTATTATTATTATTATTATTAGTATACAAACTCTGACACGAATCTCAAAACAAACTCCCTATATCTATAATACACACCGAATTTTTTTTACCCGGATGAGATTACATCCACACCATTCTTTCCCCCATTGTATAATACTATAATTAATGTTACATTATATTTGTGATTTGAATCAACCAACGAGAAATATCTAATATTACCAGTTGTTTTTGTAAATAAAAAGAACAGTAAATATCAAAATTAAAACTATTGAATATCTAATAATTGAACCTTTTGTAATAATAATAAATGTAAGGTTATCAATGACTAAATTTTCAGGAGCTCCAGTGACTGGAGAATGGAGGAATTATGCACCATCTCAGCATGCTGTTAATCAGTCTTGTACATTTGGGGATTTTAATGTCATGAGTTTTAATTTTTTTTTTGTGATGATACATAAAAGAATTGGCAGCATCATGCTCTGTTTGAACAATTTTCACCTGTTCTTGATCAGTACAATTATTTCAATTTTTCTTAGCATTCCTGAGTACAATCTTAATTCACCCCACTAAATTGAAACAAACAATGAATTTCTGTTCTGGCAATCTGGTATTGGAATTATACATAAACCCTTTTTTTTTTTAAATCATACACATAAAAGTATAAAACCATTTAATAGGCTGTCTATTGAGCTTCTTAAAAGAAAGTTGAAACATGCATAATCCAATTTTTTTTTTTGCAAAGAATTAGATTCCAAGTAGCTACAACAATTGTGAATCTGACCATATGCAATATATAAGATCATTTTAGAAATATCACTGTAAATTCTTTTGGAAGCTGAGATGAGAGATGGAAATGTACAGATTAATGATTATCAAATAAGATCATCAGTACCAATATATAATTATCAAGATTACAAAATACAAATGGCCCGTGTTATCTGATATTTACACACTAAAGAGGAACGCTATACATGAATTTGATGTTAGGTCAAAAGAATGAAGGCATTCTTTCTTCTTTGAATTTGATAAGTTCAACAATTTAACCAAATTTTATCTTATGAGCACTCGAGAAATGCTTAGCAGCTGCAACCATTGCATCGGGGCCGGACAATGGCTTCAAATTTCGCATGTTCTTGTCACTACCACTGTCACCAACACCCGAACAAAACCATGAGCACCATGAAGCAAGTGCCGATGCAAGCCGATTTGATCCTTTCTTTCTTCCCATTGCTAGATCAACTTCAATCAACAAAGTAAAGGTTATAGATTGAGATCACTATTTTTGTGTTTCTTGCAATGCAACTGTGTGCTTGGCTTTGCTCTTATAGCATCAGCTGTTTGTTGCATTTCTTGGTCAAGGTATCTAATGTGTCCCTGAAGGTTGGAGGAAAGAGCAGGGATGCCATGAAAGTGACCTTATTGTGTAATATAATTAATACGGCAATGATATATTAGCATGACAAATTGGAACCTTGTCAACCAAGAAGGTTAGTTTTGTATATTTTAATTCAGTCAAAAGCAAATATTAATTCATAGGACTTCACAAGTAGTCACTTTCTACTGGTGTTTCCTCCTGTGCCTTGTGACTTTTTCGTTGCTTCTGTTTGCTGCCTGACCCAGTAACCCAGGGCTGTTAACGGGTCGGGTATAGTCAGAATGCTATATAACAAGAACTATCTTTTAAAATCAAGTCCCTTGGTGAACTCAAGTCTAAAACCCATTGGATCGGCTTCAAACGACGAATCCGAACCTTTGAAATCCGCCTACCTTACGAGTGATGCATCTACATGTAAAAAATTTATACTTTCGAATTAATTTAGGATAAAGTCAAGTGGTTAAAATTAGAAGGTTAATAAATTAATTTTAATGCATTCATTTTTTGACTTTTTTTGACCACTTAACTCTATGCAAAATTAATTTCAAAATTTAAAATTTTTGCATGTAGACGCATCACTCGTAAGGTAGACGGGTTTCAACGGTTCGGATTCGTCGTTTGAAGCCAATCCGATGAGTTTTAGACTTGAGTTCACCAAGGACTTGGTGAACTCAAGAGCACCCTAGTTCTACCCTATATTTATATATATATATATATATATAGAGGAGGGATCAAGTTACAACAAATTTGAGTTACAACAACCATTCTTTTCATTTTCAAAGTCCAAATCGTCGATCCAAACCGTTCAACATGATTATCTAAATAAAATGTGCTTGCAGATCAAAGTTTACATTTTTTTGAATTTTTTTACTATTTATTAAGATGGGTACAAAATTCAATGGTCTGAATATGACTATTTTTTGTAAAATACTTAATAAATAGTAAAAAAAATTGAAAAAAATGTAAAATTTGATCTGCAAGCACATTTTATTGTGGAGATCATGTTGAACGGTTTGGATCGACGATTTGGACTTATATATATATATAGAGAGAGATGGGCTATTGTGCTTCGCGAAGTAAATGGGGGATTTACTTCGGGCCATATTTTTATTTTTGAAAATCCAAACAACCGGTCCGAACCGTTCAAAATGTTCTAAATATTGAAATGTGCTTGGAGACTAAATTTTACATTTTTTGGAATTTTTTTTACTATTTATTAAGCCACTTTGAAAATCGCTGATCCACTGTGAATAGTAAAAGCTGATTGTTGTCACTTTGAAAATGAAAAAAATAATTGTTGTCACTTTGTTGTAACTTGATCCCTCCTCTATATATATATATATAAAAGCTGATTTTTCTGAAATCTGCTTTCAACTACCATGTATTTTATTATTCGATCAACTATATTATTTAAATACGGAAATTGTGGTGGTTAATGGGGCTTGATCCGGATCAAAGTGAAGCTTTTGAGTAAAAGATCGATGTTTGACGATATATATACGAAGATTTTGTGGGAATAAATTTATGAAATTCCCTTGCAACACTAAAGAGCTTTTGTTTCAGAAATTGTTTAATCTATATGTATTTTGGAAATAACTCATGAATTAAATCAAACTTGTTAATTGAGTCGTATTGCTTTTTTCTGATCAATTGAATTCTGGAGTACAATCTTAACTCAGACAAAAAAATTAAGCAATAAAGAATTATTTCTTAATAAATTGTGGCCGTATTGTACAGTGAAAATTGGCAAACTGGGGGAATATATGAAAAAGAAAAAAAATCAGAGCTCAAATCTTTATAAACAAATTTTGACAACATTAGCCAAATTTAATCTTATGAGCACTTGAAAAGTGCTTAGAAGCTGCTACCAGATCTGCATCTGATCCGATCGATGATTTTGTCGAACACTTACTGCTGTCTCCTCCGATTAACAGCAGAAAATGCGTAAACAGAGACGCAAAACCCGACTTTGATCCCTTCTTGCTATCCATCACTTCAATTATCAGATGTTTATTTCCTATTTTGAAATATCCTCTGTACGAGTGTGTGTGTGTGTGTGATTTCCCTTTATTTTGTGTTGATGTGGGTTACAGAGAAGTGTTACTCTTTATATAGGCTGATGTTGGAGAGGTTTCTTGGTGATTGGGGAAAGGAAATATTGGTTCACCTCTGCTTTCTTGGAACTTCCATGATGAGCTTTGGTATAGATTGTAGTTACTACTAAAAAAGAAAAATTCAATGATAGGGAGCTGTACTGTTGTAAACTCTGTTTCTTAGTGAGCAGTGACTATGGTATTTTTGTCTGCTGTCAAATATAATTAAGCATGTGACGAAATTGAGAACCTTGTTTGCCAAGTCATGGGAAACTTGGTCAACTTTTAAGCTCCAGTTATAACAGAGTAAAACAACTTTTTAGCACGAGTTATTTAGAATTCTAATTTCAGTCAAGAGTATACACTTCAATGGATTTGACTAGTCACTATCTACTGGTGTTTTCTCTGACTTTTATACGCCTCTTATGATTATGATTATATGATTATATGATTATATGATTATTATTATTATTATTATTATTAGTATACAAACTCTGACACGAATCTCAAAACAAACTCCCTATATCTATAATACACACCGAATTTTTTTTACCCGGATGAGATTACATCCACACCATTCTTTCCCCCATTGTATAATACTATAATTAATGTTACATTATATTTGTGATTTGAATCAACCAACGAGAAATATCTAATATTACCAGTTGTTTTTGTAAATAAAAAGAACAGTAAATATCAAAATTAAAACTATTGAATATCTAATAATTGAACCTTTTGTAATAATAATAAATGTAAGGTTATCAATGACTAAATTTTCAGGAGCTCCAGTGACTGGAGAATGGAGGAATTATGCACCATCTCAGCATGTTGTTAATCAGTCTTGTACATTTGGGGATTTTAATGTCATGAGTTTTAATTTTTTTTTTTTTGTGATGATACATAAAAGAATTGGCAGCATCATGCTCTGTTTGAACAATTTTTACCTGTTCTTGATCAGTACAATTATTTCATTTTTCTTAGCATTTCTGAGTACAATCTTAATTCACCCCACTAAATTGAAACAAACAATGAATTTCTGTTCAGGCAATCTGGTATTGGAATTATACATAAACCCTTTTTTTTTTAAATCATACACATAAAAGTATAAAACCATTTAATAGGCTGTCTATTGAGCTTCTTAAAAGAAAGTTGAAACATGCATAATCCAATTTTTTTTGGCAAAGAATTAGATTCCAATTAGCTACAACAATTGTGAATCTGACCATATGCAATATATAAGATCATTTTAGAAATATCACTGTAAATCCTTTTGGAAGCTGAGATGAGAGATGGAAATGTACAGATTAATGATTATCAAATAAGATCATCAGTACCAATATATAATTATCAAGATTACAAAATACAAATGGCCCGTGTTATCTGATATTTACACACTAAAGAGGAACGCTATACATGAATTTGATGTTAGGTCAAAAGAATGAAGGCATTCTTTCTTCTTTGAATTTGACAATTTCAACAATTTAACCAGATTTTATCTTATGAGCACTTGAGAAATGCTTAGCAGCTGCAACCATTGCATCGGGGCCGGACAATGGCTTCAAATTTCGCTTGTTCTTGTCACTACCACTGTCACCAACACCCAAACAAAACCATGAGCACCATGAAGCAAGTGCCGATGCAAGCCGATTTGATCCTTTCTTTCTTCCCATTGCTAGATCAACTTCAATCAACAAAGTAAAGGTTATAGATTGAGATCACTATTTTTGTGTTTCTTGCAATGCAACTGTGTGCTTGGCTTTGCTCTTATAGCATCAGCTGTTTGTTGCATTTCTTGGTCAAGGTATCTAATGTGTCCCTGAAGGTTGGAGGAAGGAGCAGAGGGATCATGAAAGTGACCTTATTTAGCATGACAAATTGGAAAACCTTGTCAACCAAGAAGGTTAGTTCTGTATATTTTAATTTAGTCAAAAGCAAATATTAATTCATAAGACTTCACAAGTAGTCACTTTCTACAGGTGTTTCCTCCTGTGACTTGTGACTTTTTCGTTGCTTCTGTTTGCTGCTTGACCCAGTAACTCAAGGCTGTTAACGGGTCGGGTTTAGTCAGAATGCTATATAACAAGAACATATATTTTAAAATCAATAAAAATTCAAATTGTTTATACTTTAGTTCGCTATTATATTTTTGTGGACCACATATTAGAACCCCTATAACAAAAATTGAAGTGTGTATATATATATATATATATGACTTGTGGCTAACATCAAAAACGTTTGTTCCAGAGCCGTGGTGCAACCAATTAGTTTTCCGATTTTCAATGTTCAAACAGTTGATCCAAACCGTCAGATGTGATTTCTATATTAAAATGTGCTTGGAGACCAAATTTTACATTTTTTGGAATTTTGTTATTATTTATTAAGTCAGTTTTAAAATCACTAATTTTAATAAACAGTGAAAAAATTCTGGATCATTGAAAACAAAGATTTTAAAACTAACTTAAGAAATAGTTCAAAAGTTCAAAAAAAATGTAAAATTTGGTCTCCAAGCACATTTTAATATGAAGATCATATTGGAAGGTTCGAATTTACTATTTGAACTTTGAAAATAAAGATATAGCGGGAAGTAAAACACCCTCTTTAATTTCCAAAGCAAATTCGACCGAAGTGCTTACGGGGTCAAATTTTAATATTTGATGTTCAAAATGTCGATCTAAGTAGCTCAATAAATTGGTTATATAATAAACATGTAGAATACCGATTTTTACTATTTTTGAAATTTTTTAACTATTTTTTATAATTTTTGAAATATGGTCTCTTTTAGTTTAAAAATATTTTTATTTTTAGGTCAAAAAAGTCCATCTTTCAAAAATCATAAAAAATAGTTAAATTTTTTTTAAAAATGGTAAAAATCAGTATTCTACATATTTATTATATAAGCAATTTATTAAGCTATTTAGTTCGACGTTTCAAACATCAAACGGTTAAATTTAACCCGTAAGCACTTTGGTCGAAGTGTTTCCGGAAGCAATTTAGCCGGTTATATATATATATAGGACAGTGCTACGGTGCTATGCATAGCATAGAGGCCTCCGTGCTACGGCTCACTTTTTGAGTTTTCAAAATCCTAACGGTCGATCCGAACCGTTCAATATGATCTCCATATGAATATGTACTTGCAAACCAAATTTTACATTTTTTAGAATTTTTTTACTATTTATTAAGCCACTTTGAAAAAACACTAATTTGTACACAACAGTAAACTTTTCTGGACCATTGGATCAGTGATTTTCAAAGTGGCTTAATAAATAGTAAAAAAATTCTAAAAAATGTAAAATTTGGTTTGCAAGTACATATTCATATGGAGATCATGTTGAACGGTTCGGATCGACCGTTAGGATTTTGAAAACTCAAAAATTGAGCCGTAGCACGGAGGGGCTCTATGCTACGCGTAGCATATTAGCAAAATCCTATATATATATGAGGAGGGTTCCAATGCCTCATGCCTTTCATACCTCATCATACCTCATGTTCTATATCTTCGTTTTCAAAGTCTAAATTGTCCATCCGAACCGTTCACCATGATATCCATACTAAAATATAGCTGGAGATGAAATTTTATAATTTTTGGAAATTTTTTACTATTTTTTAAGATGGGTAGAAAATCACTGTTTTTTAAATGGTCCAAAAACAGTGATTTTGTACCCATCTTAAAAAATAGTAAAAAATTTCCAAAAAATATAAAATTTCATCCCCAAGCATATTTTAGTATGAATATCATGTTGAACTGTTCGGATCGAAAATTTGAACTTTGAAAACGAAGATATAACATATGATGTAGATGAGGTATGAAAAACATGAGGCATTGGAACCCTCCTCATATATATATATAAAAGCTGATTTTTCTGAAATCTGTGTACACCTTCTTTCAACTACCATGTATTTTATTATTCGATCGACTATATTATTTAAATACGAAAATTGTGGTGGTTAATGGGGCTTGATCCGGATCAAAGTGAAGCTTTTGAGTAAAAGATGTTTGACGATATATATACGAAGATTTTGTGGGAATAAATTTATCAAATTCCCTTGCAACACTAAAGAGCTTTTGTTTCAAAAATTGTTTAATCTATATGTATTTTGGAAATAACTCATGAATTAAATCAAACTTGTTAATTGAGTCGTATTGCTTCTTCTTTTTTTTCTCAATTGAATTCTGGAGTACAATCTGGGGCCAAATTGGGGCCAAATTTAATCTATATGTATTTTTTTCTCAGACAAAAAAATTAAACAATAAAGAATTATTTCTTAATAAATTGTGGCCGTATTTACATAGTCATGAATCTCATATTTTGACCTATTGTACAGTGAAAATTGGCAAACTGGGGGAATATATGAAAAAGAAAACAAATTTTCACAACATTAGCCAAATTTAATCTTATGAGCACTTGAAAAGTGCTTAGAAGCTGCTACCATATCTGCATCTGATCCGATCGATGATTTTGTCGAACACTTACTGCTGTCTCCTCCGATTAACAGCAGAAAATGCGTAAACAGAGACGCAAAACCCGACTTTGATCCCTTCTTGCTATCCATCACTTCAATCACCAATTAACCTTCAAATTTCTTTATCAGATGTTTATTTCCTATTGTGAAATATCCTCTATACGAGTGTGTGTGTGTGTGTGATTTCCCTTTATTTTGTGTTGATGTGGGTTACAGAGAAGTGTTACTCTTTATATAGGCTGATGTTGGAGAGGTTTCTTGGTGATTGGGTAAAGGAAATATTGGGCTTTCTTGGAACTTCACTGATTAGCTTTGGTATAGATTGTAGTTACTACTAAAAAGGAAAAATTCAATGATAGGGAGCTGTACTGTTGTAAACTCTGTTTCTTAGTGAGCAGTGACTATGGTATTTTTGTCTGCTGTCAAATATAATTAAGCATGTGACGAAATTGAGAACCTTGTTTGCCAAGTCATGGGAAACTTGGTCAACTTTTAAGCTCCAGTTATAATAGAGTAAAACACTTTCAAGTCAAACGATAGGAAGCTTCCGAAATGGAATTCAGATCCTCTCCGGTACCGTAATAGGGAATCTTTTAGAATTAGTGGATCTGGACCGTCCTTTTTAACTTGGCACGAATCTCAAAGCCCAATAATACTGCTCCATGTGCTAATCCAAATCTCAAAGCGGCTGAGAGTAATCTCAAACCGTAAAGTGAGGGAAATCTTTTACGGTACATGGGAGGATACTTTTTCTCCGAAATGAGCCCTGTTACAAACCCAATCCATGAAATTGGGCCCCATTTTGGGACTAGCTTCTATGGGTAAGTTTGGATAATTAGTGCAAGAATAGCGATTTTTGAATTAGTGGTTGAGAATAGTGCTAACTTGAGTGGTTTGAAAATAGCGCTACTTTTGAACTATTCGGGTTAGTAAAAATGCCGTTTGTATTGTAGATTTGGCACAGCGATAGAGGAAATGAATAAAATAATAATTAAACTAATATAATATTTAAACTAATTATATTACATTTAAGCTAATATTTTTTTAATACTAATCTAATATTTGAACTGATATTATATTACATTCAACACTTAACATTTACACTAATATTATATTACATTAAAATTTTAAATTAATATTATATTATATTTAATATTTAAACTAACATTTTATTTAATACTAATCTAATATAATATTATATCTATTTAATACTAATGTAATATTTAAACTAATATTATATTACATTTAATATTTAAATGACTACAATATGATATTTAATCTAAAATTTTATTTAATATTAATCTAATTTGATATTACATATATTTAATACTAATCTATATTTTTAATTAATATTATATTACAATTAATATTTAAACTAATATTTTTTTAATACTAATATATTCTAATATTATATTTATTTAATACTAATCAAATATTTTATTTAATACTAATTTAATATTTAAACTAACTCTAATTGAGAGGAATCAAATATTTTATTAATATCACTAACCCCACTAGCTCTATTCTTGCTAACCCACTATTTTTATGGGTTAGTAGAATAGAGCTATTCTTGAGCTAACACCAATTAGCTAATTTGTGCTTGGATCACCAAGGTTTGAGAATAGTGGAGCTAACCCAAGATTAGCTCTATTCTTGGGTGATCCAAACACATCCATATATAATAATATTTGGGCCTTCGAGTAACACAGAATACAATTTTGAAAAATATATCCGTCCGACGAGCGCATACCGTTATTTACAACACTGGACCGGCGTTGATATTGACTGGAGCTCTCAGTTGACAGTTGTCTAAACTCCACATTACTTGGCAACGAAGGCTGAAGGTTCACAATTATATCATGCAAAAATATCATCACAACTCTTTTTCTTTGAACCTTCTTTGACTTGTCAACCCCTAGAAATTAATGTTTTAATGATAACAGGATTAATTAAACTAATTTATTTTACTCAATCAACCACTAAACCTCTCTGCTATCACCTATATAAGCCGTGAGAGGTTGTACACTTAGATATCAACAAATTAAGAGATATAAAACATTTGAGCTAACCCAATTCCAGAAGGCAAGAATAAATCTTACCCAAGTAGTGGGAATTATTAAGAGATCAAGAGGAAATTAATCATGGCAAGGAAGAAAGGATCTGCATCGGTTTTTTCATCCTTGTTCCGTCGTCTGCGGTGTGTGATCAGCAGTGATGTGAGTAGTACTGCAACAACTAAATCATCTGGCTCGGACGGAGCGACTGCGGTGATTGCAGCTTCTAAGCATTTTTCAAGTGCTCATAAGATTAGATTTGGCTAGCAGTTGGGTTTAACAAATTAAGATAAGTTTTTGGTGGTCATAGAAAGCAGGACGATTGCTTATGTGTTCAATTTGTAAAAAAAAAAGAAAAGAAACAGTTTAAGAAGTTAAGACGATTCATTTAAATTCTCTTCTCCTTCTATGTATGTCCCTTTTGTCCCACCAAGGTATAGGATTTGTTATCTTTTATTTTTCATATATCATGAAAAAGCATGACTCTGTTTTTATGTCTGAATCATCCGATTTATATAATTAACAAATCAAATCAGATAACTTATGAAATCAGTTCGTTTCATAAATAATTGTGAAGTGTTGACCAAAGTATAAAAAAACAAAGATGGGGTCCCACACTAAGAAACACCTCACCGTTTTGGATCCATATCCTCGACGGTACCGTAAAAGATTTCCTTTTACAATCAGCTATTTACGGTTTGAGATTAACTCTCAGACGGTTTGGGATTCGGGCTGACTGAGGGGGCACTATTATTGGGCTTTGAGATTTGTGCCAAGTTAAAAAGAACGGTCCAGATCAAGTAATTGTAGAAGATTCCCTATTACAGTACTGCACTGGTCCATAGGGCTGCAAACGAACCGAACCGAATCGAACTTACCTCCAGTTTGAATTTGGTTTGAATTAATTTCGAACGAACTCAATTTCGAATCGAACTTTTTACGAACTCAATTTCAAACTTTTACGAACTTTGTTATGACTTACGAGTTATGACTTATGGCTGGGCCATAGTTCGAAATTACAACACTTCAATAAAAACTCAGGCATTCTGAATTCTAATTACACAGTACACCAAAGTTTATATCAAAGTTCATTACAAATACCAAAATTTATATCAAACACCAAAGTTTAGTACAATCAATCAAAGTTCAATACAATCACATAATCCAAAGTTTTCCAAATAGCCAACAGGAGCAACATCACCAAAGTTTTCAAATATCCAAAGTATTCAAAGTACAATTTAAATATCAATAGAAGTACAGAACAATCACCAAAGTCTTAGAATTATTACAAACCCAAATATTATCCTAAATAAAACATTAAAGTTCATTATCAGCGGAAATTAACGGTTCACGTTTGAGTTAATTTCGAACTAAGTTTGGTTTGCGAACCTATTTCGAACGAACTAGGTCCAGTTTGAGTTTGGTTTGAATTAATTTCGAATGAACTCAATTTCGAATCGAATTTTTTACGAATTTTTTCGAATCAAACTCGAATCGAATTACGAACTACGAATTTTTTGTGCAGCCCTAGCACTGGATATGAATTCCACCGTTTTCCCATTATTCTAAAAGCTAAATGGGCCATGCGCGCATTAGATTTCTGTTAAATAGGCAAAGATTGCTGGACTGATCCTCTCTTGTTCCTCTAACAGAAGACCATTAATCGGCCCAAAAAACCCATCTCACTATATTCACAAAGCGTCTCGTCTTGGCAGAGATGTCAGTAGTGTATTGAAAAAAATCTGACCGGTCCAGAACCGACCCGTAAAACCTGTGGGACCGGACCGGAGAAGGTAATGGCGGTCTATACAGTTCCTGGGACGTAGAGATTTTACTTGAGTTTCTCCAACCGGACCGTGCCAACTCAAAGGGGCCAAAACCCATGGACCGAGTTAGCCCAGACTGCGCAAAATCCGGACCGGCCCAGACACCCCCCCCCCCCTTTTACCCCCCTAACCCCCACATTTACCTCTCTTAACCTGTACAAATCCCACCCAACTTTTTTTTTTTTTCAAAAAACCCAACAGTTAGTTTTCAAAATTAATAACATCTATAAATAAAAAAAAAAAAAAACGAACCGGACCATGTAGACCCGTGAGGGTCGGACCGGACCGTGTAAACCCGTAGAGGTCAGGACCATGAATCCAATCAAAGATCTGGCCATCTCCTTCTAAACCGGACCGAGTGGTTCGGACCGCCTAGAACCATGAACCGAGCTTGGACCGGACCGGGGAGAGGTTAGACCAGACCGTTTTTAATACACTAGATGTCAGTTTCACATCCTGGATCCATAAAGTATCTCTTCCAATTGTTCTTGTAAATTGTAATGATTCTATTTTTGTTTTAATCATGACATATGTTATTATGTTATAGCATCTATATTGTCACACAATGGTATGCATAATGCTATAAAAAGACATTGCTTAGTTTGAAACTCAACAAGAGTTAGCTGCATAAATTAGAGTTCACATGCTCTAAGAGGACATTGCTTAATTTTTATGTGTTATTTTTCTAATTCATCGTCGTCGTCATTATCAACATCATCAATATTATTATTTTTTTTTTTAAATCTTCGTAGAAGCTGCGAAGTTATGAGAGAGAATCGAACTCTCAATCTTTGAGTAACTAATAATTTTATTACTTTTTTTCTAACCAACTGTGCTATTTTTCCTTTCATCAATATTATTATTATTATTATTATTTATCAATATCATCATTGCTAGAGGAGGGTTCAAATGCTATTTTTTGTGCATCGATCCATAGCGTCTACTATGTATTCGTTTTTAAAATCTCAATAACTCAAAATTTTAAATTCAAATATCAAATAAAACATGAGATATGATATACAATATTTTTTTCTATGCAAACGTAAAACATACAACATTTTAATGTAATTTAGAATGACATCAGGAGCTTCTACTAAAGCAAAAGCACTGATGTAGATAATTTTTTGGACGTCGAATTTTGAAGTTATTGATTTTGATCAAAAAAAAGTTTAAAATGTTATTATTTCTTAAATTTATATTATCATTTAATTTTATAAGATTTAGAAAACTAGATACATAAGTATTTGAGTCGTTCCATAAATTTCGTCTTTGATTTATTTGTTTTCATCTATATATTCATCGGAGGCGGAGGTAAATTCAAAGAATGAATATCTATTTATTTTCAAAATTCTTGTATTTATACAAGATATTCTATATCGTTTAAAGTAAAATACTATGAATATAGTAAAATTGAGCACTAGTCACAGTAGGAAAATTTATAATTGACCTTCATTCACATTTGATCTTCATAGCTTGAAGGTATGATTCGGCATCTCATATTCATCTTACTGGCAGGCTATGTTACCCCGATACTCCTGTATGGGCTCCGTACCCGTATCGGATACGTATTGGACACCAATACGCGCCCGATACGTATCGGATGAGCTGGCGTATTATATACCTCCCGATACGGTCTCCGATACCTGTTGACTCGCATCTGACACGCCTGGATACAGATCAGATACTCCAACATCAGTGCATCGTGTGTGTGGACCGCGCATGGACCAACGACACGGACGGTCACTGTGCACCGTGCATGGACCGCTAGACAAAATCACATTTAAGGGAGCATTTTTTTCAACCAAGATGACAAATAGTCAACGAAAGCAGCACCTCACCAAATGATCCAACCACTTGAGTTAATTCAGACTAGTCTCCCTATTACTGTTGATGTTTTTAGTGAATTTTGAACATGTATCTGAGTAGAACTAGGTTGTTCTTAAGTTCACCAAGTTTCTTTGTGAGCTTAATTCAAAAACCTATTTAATTAGCTTAAAACGATGCATCCAAACCGTTGAAACCGATCTACTTCATGAGTGATACGTTTACATGTCAAATTATAAATTTTCGAACTAGTTTAGTATAAAGTCAAGCGGTAAAAAAAATGGTTTATAAGTTAATTTTAATGTGTTTATTTTTTATTATTTGTTGACCGCTTGACTTTATATTGAATTACTTTGAAAATTTATAAATTTGACATGTAAACTCATCAATCATGAAGTAGATCGGTTTCAACAGTTTGAATACGTCGCTAGGAGAATCGAACTTGGGTTACACAGCATCAGCTCCAACAGCCTCAACCACTACGCCAACACAAATTTGTTGTTAGAAGTCGGTAGCTATGGTGTTTAATGTTTACTTGGGTTGTTTATTCCAGAGTTTTTCATATTTAATTTATATAATACAATTGTTGAATTAATAATATAATTAAAGAGTGAGGCTACGGTGCTATGCATAGCACCAATTGGGTCCGTACTACGGCTTAAAATTTGACTTTTCAAAATTCTAACGGTCGATCCGAACCGTTCAACATGATTATAAAATGAATATGTACTTGCAAACCAAATTTTACATTTTTTCGAATTTTTTTACTATTTTTTCGAAAATCACTTGATCTGAACATTCTGGACCATCCAAAAACAGCCTATCTAAAAAAAATAGTAAAAAAATTCGAAAAAATGTAAAATTTGGTTTGCAAGTACATATTCATTTTATAATCATGTTGAACGGTTCAGATCGACCGTTAGGATTTTGAAAAGTCAAATTTTGAGCCGTAGCACGGACCCAATCCGTGCTATGCATAGCCCCGTAGCCTCACTCATAATTAAAATAATATATTTAATAGCCATATCGTATCTTTGATTTTTAAAAATAATCGTATCGCCGTATCCGTATCAATACGATACGATACCCGTACCCGTATCCATGCAATGCAACATAGCTGGCAGGACATTATTTTTTTATGGTGTTTTACATTATTGAGGGAATTTTTTGCTAGTCACATCATGTGTTGTTTCCATAAAACAACAAAAGCGATAGGCGAGTAGCTAGCACCGTGACATTGGAGGTTAGTAGCGTCCAAAACTTTCTAGGTCAGTTTGTCTTTGTTAATTAATTATTGTGCTAATTTTTGGAACCATTTCTCCGAGAGGAGAGGTACGTAGCACCAATCTCTCTCACCTAAAGTTCTTTCAAGTGAGACTGTGCATGAGACTTGAAGGTGGATAGTGGATATATACTGTGCGTCATAATTTGATCGGAGGCTTTTAAGTTTTTTATTTGAAAAGGAAAGGCTACCAGCAAGTATAATATCCAGATTTGATTCTTGTATATCTATTTTGTTCCATATGGCGGGTCAATTTAATATATATTCTTGACTCGCTACCCTAGTCTCTGTAACACATTACATATAATAAATAATCACTAGTGGAAAATCGTCTATCAGGAACGGTCAAAAATCGCCTATCAAGAACGGAATGGAGGCGATACTGATAGTACCACTAATCAGGATCGGTCAAATAGCCGATACTGATTCCATAATCAGGAACGGTCGTTTATAATAGCCGATACTGATGTTGACAATCAGGAACGGTCGTTTGTTATTAACCAATACTGATATTGATAATCAAGAACGGCCTTTAAGAACAACCGATACTAATTTTAATCCTCAAGAACGGCCTTTTAATAAACGACAATTCCTGTTTCTTTTTTTTTTTGCTGCTGGCCTATATGAAACAAGCAACAATATGCGACATATGAAATGGAACAAAATAACACATCCTAAATTATTACAAAATAATACATCTTAAAATTCAACAAGTTCAAGTTCACCAAATTACAATAATCCTAAATTATTACAAAATAACATATCCTAAATTGTTTTACTTTTTTCCACTAACATATTCTACAAAATTAAACAAGTTCAAGAGTATTACAAGGGCATACAATATATTTCTCAAATCTAGTATGGTAACACAACTTGAATGAAATTCTGAACTCGAGCAAGAAAGTTTTTTACCTTGTCTCTATTCGCCATGCTTATTATGAGCACAACTTGATTTGCACTAGAACCTGAAGAAAGAACACGACAATAGAGAATGTAGTTATCTCCATCAAAATTGGAGCAAACAAAATATATGTATGCATGTACCTTTTGGTACAGCTCCTTTTGCATCTATTTAATTAACCTAAAAAAATACCATGCATATTTACACTATAGGTTGACTTAACCTAAGAAATATATGCTCATGCATCCATTTAATTAACCTAAACAATACCATGCATATTGACTTGACCTAGCTAAGAATTAGCCAAGTACATGAGAATTAATTAGTGCATGAACCTGATGGGTTTGAGTGAAGACAGATTCCATGACAGATATAAGATCTGTAGATGAGGTGAAATGTTGGAGACCTAGCATCCCTTTCAGCTACTAGAGGCACACAACTGTTGCTGCCCCTGCCATGAACCCCACTATTGTTACGTGTGATAAGAAATCTACTATATATGAACCCCCAACCTACACCAAATCGATCCGAATTAATCCACCTCATTAATTAGTAACAGTTCTTTCATCGTTCAATCTATAGAAAATCAAGTCCTGTGTATGTAGGCTAGCTACAGTAATCATCCAATCCAATTATATAAAATACTATGTATGTTGCGTGTAAGATATGCTTTTATTTTTTGTTTTTTTGTAATCAGCAAAATATGTATGATGCTATATTTTTTACCAGCGAGGAATTTGAAACATAAAAATAGGTCTTGCTTAAGCTGCAATTGACCAATAAATGAGAAAGACTAACTAATTAATTAGCTATCATGTTATTGTTGGATAACAGCATGTGACCAAGCAACAGAAAAAAGATAACAAAACATTTATTACCAGAAGGAGACTTCTCATCTAATTCTATGAATCTTTTGATTCTTTTTTATTTTATTTTTTCCAATCTCAAATTCAAAGAACATGTAAGTTCATACCTCAATAATCCAAGAGCAGACTAAAAACTCCGGCGAAAAACGTGGCGGTGAATGCCACCTTTAGGTACAGACCCGGATTCTCTACTGCCGTTCTTAAACTGACGAAAGGGGTCGTCGGGAAAGAATGTCTCTTTCAGGTTTGCTTGGAAGGTGTCAAGGAATGGCCGAGCCAAAGGTATAGGTGCGACGCGCCTGGTGTCGCGAGAGTGAGGGATCGAGGTGCGACACACCTGCAGGTGTCGCGAGAGTGAGGGATCGAGGTGCAACACGCCTGCTGGAGCCTTAAACTATCGGAGTGAGTACAGAGAGAGACGGAGAGGAACTCTAATGGTGAGCGGCGCGCAAGGGAGGAGTTATTTGAGAGAGGCCAAAAATATTGAGCGGGAAATTCTGATTTCGGACTATCAGGAACGGTCGTTTATAAACGACCGTTCCTGATATGTTCTGGACTATTAAGAACGGTTCTTTAAAAACAACCGATCCTGATACCCACTTTCAAGATCGGCTAATACTATTTGTCCGATCCTAAAAGTATTAGTATCACATTTTTGAAAAGTCCGATCCTGATGGGGTGATACTATTTGTACATTTTCTACTAGTGAATCAAGCTTTTGTGGCACCTTTTTTCTTATGATCCTTTTGGTGTTTATAAAATTTGCTTGAATATTTTCCACATTTACAATATATATTACCAGAATAAGATTACACTAATTGTATTTCAATACCATACTTCCTTAGCTAACAGATTACAAAGGAATCCTGACTAAACTAAACTTAATATATATTTCAAAAAATTATTTAGTTTTCTATTTTACTACAGTAAATTTTGGTCTCATACAAAAATTATAGTATTTTTTTTCATATATGTATAAACCCAAACAGCATGGCATAGCATCTGTCATTAAGAATATTTGTGTGTGTGTTCCCATTTACAATCAATTATATCTGACTTTTTGTTTATTTTTGAATGCTTTATTATATATTATATTGATTATGAGTAGAATAAATATTTGTCATAAAATAATTTCTAACAAATCTTCTTTTATCTGATTTTCTCTATTTTTTTAATTGCAATAGTAGCTATCCAAAAAAAAATTTCGAGTTTTCGATCCGACTTCTGAGTCTCTTATATATATATATAGTGGCTAATATCAAAACGTTTGCACCAAGGCCCTCGTGCAACCAAGTCGTTTTCGGATTTTCAAAGTCCCAACAGTCGATCCAAACCGTTAGATGTTCAATCTATATTAAAATCTGCTTGGAGACAAAATTTTACATTTTTTTGAATTTTTTTACTATTTATTAAGCCACTTTGAAAATTGCTGATCCGGGTGAACAGTAAAAACAGTGCAACCAAATTCTGGATCATGTGATCATCAATTTTCAAAGTGGCTTAATAAATAGTAAAAAAATTCCAAAAAAATGTAAAATTT
The DNA here is from genome assembly GCA_011114355.1 of Carex littledalei. NCBI lineage: Eukaryota > Viridiplantae > Streptophyta > Magnoliopsida > Poales > Cyperaceae > Carex > Carex littledalei. The sequence goes on from CM022090.1 coordinate 2,691,721, forward strand.
GGTCTCCAAGCAGATTTTAATATAGAGATCACATCTAACGGTTTGGATCGACTGTTTGGACTTTGAAAATCCGAAAACGACTTGGTTGCACGAGGGCTTTGGTGCAAACGTTTTGATATTAGCCCTCTCTCTCTATATATATATATATTCCAATTCTACAAAAAAACCTTATCAGGTATTTCTGGATACTCAGAAATATCAAATTAACCGGTATTTCTGTTTGGAACCATGTGTTAAAAACAAAAAAACAATAAATTTTGTAATTAAAAAAAAAAAAAGAAACGTGTATCATAAAGTCAAATTAACCGGTAAGATGTCAAAATCAAAAATCACACATGAAAAATATATAAGCCTTTGAAAACTTTATATATCAGCATCAGGGTGGGCGCAGAATGTTGTACCCTACGCTTATTGTATTTCAATACCATACTTCCTTAGCCAACAGATTACAAAGGAATCCTGACTAAACTAAACTTAATATATATTTTAAAAAAAAATTAGTTTTCTATTATACTACAGTAAATTTTGGTCTCATACAAAAATTACAGTATTTTTTTTCATATATATATGTATAAACCCAAACAGCATGGCATAGCATCTGTCATTAAGAATATTTGTGTGTGTGTGTTCCCATTTACAATAAATTATATCTGACTTTTTGTTTATTTTTGAATGCTTTATTATATATTATATTGATTATGAGTAGAATAATTATTTGTCATGAAATAATTTCTAACAAATCTTCTTTTATCTGATTTTCTCTATTTTTTTAATTGCAATAGCTATCCAAAAAAAATTTCGAGTTTTCGATCTGACTTCTGAGTCTCTTATATATATATATATAGAGAGAGAGTGGCTAATATCAAAACATTTGCACCAAGGTTCTCGTGCAACCAAGTCGTTTTTGGATTTTCAAACTCCAAACGGTTGATCTAAACCATTAGATGTGATATCTATATTAAAATCTGCTTGGAGACCAAATTTTACATTTTTTGGAATTTTTTTACTATTTATTAAGCACTTTGAAAATTGCTGATCACATGGTCCAGAATTTGGTTGCACTATTTTTACTGTTCACCTGGATCAACAATTTTCAAAGTGGCTTAATAAATAGTAAAAAAAATCCAAAAAATGTAAAATTTGGTCTCCTAGAAAATTTTAATATAGATTGAACATCTAACGGTTTGGATTGACTGTTTGGACTTTGAAAATCCGAAAACGACTTGGTTGCACGAGAGCCTTGGTGCAAACGTTTTGATATTAGCCACTCTCTCTCTCTATATATATATATATGTGTGTGTATATATATATATATATATTCCAATTCTACAAAAAAAATTCTCCCTTATCAGGTATTTCTGGATACTCAGAGATATGAATTTTTTGCGTTGTTTTCATGAAATAGTACAACGCAAAAAAAATCATATATCTGAGTCCATACATCTTCACTAGCTCTTTCACAATATATAGACCACCTCCCCCCTCCTCTCATCCAATCTCTATCTCTCTAGCTAAACCTTGTCAGCTCCTCCGCCTGTTAATTGTCTCTCTATCTCAAACTAAATTAAAGAAGAATATATTTGCAAAATAGGGTACCAGAGATGAAGTGGGCTAGGAGTGTTGGGGAGATGATCAGTAGTCTCTTTGTTGCTTGTTTTCTTGTCTCTTTGGTGCATTTCTATCATTCTCCTATCTCATGTCCATTAACTGTCTCTCTCAGATCTGGTAATTGGCGTACTGATAATGTCTAGACTATATAATTTACATTCTTTGAAACACTACACTTGATATATGTGGCTTATGAAAAGGTGCATTCCTATTTTATTTTATTTTGGCATTTAAATCCCATTTCTAGTGAAAAAAAAAAGGTATAGTTTCAGTGTCCAAATCTTCTTAAAATTTATAATTTTCAATTATATTTGCGAAAATTCTTTTATGCTCTGGCATTGGTAATGACCATATAGATATTAATTGATAGAAATTATTCATATTGTATGTAATTTTTTTTTTCTTTTTTATCTCTTTATTAATATTAATTATTCCTATATTTTTTATATTCTGGTTTAGTGTCATAATTAATTTTTGTCTTCTTTTTTATTTTTATTTTTATTTTTTTCTCCTGACAGTGGAATTGGATGTGCAAAATTCGAGTGCGCTAGGAAATGATTACATAATTTCAGAAACTACAGGTATCTAACAAGGAATCTCGATTTTTTTTTTTTTTTTTACAGAATTAATTGTAAGGAAACTCTATTTAATTGTTCTCCACAGGAGCAATACTATACTAAATAAACAATTCATCAATCTCCACGTTTATAAACTAGCTAGCAAGTATGCATATGTGCACCAGTGTTTACTATATCATGCGATTTTCACAAAAGCAACAATATTGGATTCTCTTTCCATAGAAGTAAAACTGTAAAAGGGTAATGAGAAAGATTAATGCGTGATTTTGTCAATCAAATAGGGATACACTGGATTTGTTTTTGAGTTTTGCAGCATCTATATAATTGCATATTAGATAATTAATCTGTCTCAAATTAGATAATCTCATCACCAGGCTAAATCTTAATTGGCATTATTTTGTATTCAACAAGGAGATATGTGATAACTCATAAGATCCAATATTGCACTAACTGGAAGTTTTCTTTCTTGCTCAGAAAAATCAGTTAATAACGGCCATATTGCACATTGAAAGATAACCATATTGGTTGACTATTAATTTTCCTGTTCGGTTCAATCGAAACTGAGGTTTTAATGCACTAAATCAATTATATATAAATGAAATAGTATATTAGAAATTGTGGAATTTGAAGCTTCTTTGTTTTTTAATATTAGTTTGTTTCAATTTATGTCAAAAAGGCAACGAGGGAAAGAATTCAAAAACCACACCGATTCTGTCGTGCGACCTTAAAAACTATAGATCAGCAGTATGCGAAATCTACAGCAATGTAAGAATTCATGGGAATTCATCTTCCATATTTTTCACTTCTGACGAGACCATGCACTTGGAAGCAAACAAAACATGGCAAATTCGACCATACACTCGCAAATTTGATGCTTTCATAATGAAAAAAGTGCGAGAGGTGACCATAAGGCCCCTCTTTGCTTCCACAGAGGCCCCTAAATGCAACGTAGATCACAATATCACTGCAATTGTATTTGCATCGACGGGTTACACAGGAAACTTCTTTCATGCCTTCAGTGATGTGCTGATCCCGCTGTTTATAACTTCCCGACAATTTGAAGGTGAAGTTCAAATGCTCATAGCCGGCATGAACCTTTGGTGGATTTGGAAATACAAAGAGGTCCTCGACAAACTATCGAATTATGAAATCATAGATTTCAACAAAGAAAACAATGTGCACTGCTACCCTCGTGTAATTGTCGGTCTCTATAGCCACGGTGAACTTTCAATGGATCCTTCTAGAACACCGCATAATTACTCAATGGTAGATTTTGCTAGGCTAATTAGAAGGGCCTATTTGCTCGAAAGAAATTTCGCAATAAATCTGGCAGGGGGTAGTAAGAAGAAGCCAAGGCTTTTGATAATAGCAAGGACTCACACTCGAAAAATGACAAATGTTGGCGAAATTGTGGCTGTGTCAGAGGAGTTAGGGTTTGAGGTTGTTGTCAACGATTCCTCTTTTCATACTAATGTTGGTGAGTTTGCAAGAATGGTGAATTCATTTGATGTGATGATAGGGGTGCATGGTGCAGGGCTAACCAATGAAGTTTTTCTCCCGACAAATGCAGTACTAATTCAAATAGTCCCTTTCGGGAATCTCGAGAAAATATCAGAGCATGATTTCGGGGAGGCGGCAAGGGATATGATGCTGAGTTACCTGCAGTACAGTATAAGCAAAGAAGAGAGCACATTGATTGATCTGTATCCGAGAGATCATGCGGTGTTTACGGATCCGGAATCGGTCAAAAGACAGGGATGGGCAGCGATGAGCAAGATTTATCTGGTCCAACAAAATGTAAAACTCAATATAACAAGATTCAAACCTACTCTGACAAGAGCATTGGAATTACTAAGATAAATTTGGGTTTTAAGGACCAAAATGTAATTAGCACTAGAGCTTTTGGTCAGCTAAAAGTTATATATTATCTATTGAAAGACCAAAAGTTATGATATATATAAATTATAGAAGTCTTTACTATAGGAGATTGATGATCACTTTTTATTTATTATTATTTATATTTATATTTATTTGGATTGAAGATGAGCAGCTTATTTTTTGATACATAGCAGCATTGTTTTGCAAGATTTACAGAACCTCCAGTCAGTTTTTATCTTTACATCCAGAAAAACATAAAATTAATTTTTGTTTATTAATTAGTTTTGTTATTCTAATTTATTTTTTATCAATGAAATTGTTAGTAGGCATTTAAAGCCACTAACCTTAAAAAAAATGGTAACAATAGCAAATTGGACTTTCAATTTAACAAAAGTATTGGATATAAGCTCAGTTCTGAGAAGCATTAATTTTGGGCCTTTTGAGCAATAGTTGTCAGTCTTTAAATGGATCAATTCAATTTGAATATATGAATGTTAAACTGTTCAATCGGACTTAAGGAAATATGGCCCGTTTAGCAACAAATCAGTTCCCCTTCAGGAGCACCAACCAATCTCTGATCCTGTCTTTTTTTGAAAAAAAATTGGCACTATAAGAAGGGAAGAGTTGGATCATTTACTCGAAGAATCATACACTTGAATCAGCAGTGCGAATGAATGCTAGTTATGGTTGATCGTTACTAGGTATGTTTGGTTGGGTTGAGAATAAGTTATTTTTGAGATTAGACTATTCAGAATACCTATTTGGTGTTTGGTTGGGTTAGAATAGGGAATTCAAACTTTTTGTTTGATTAGAATAAGCTATTTTTAAGGATTTGGATATGTTTGGTTGGATTGAGAATAGAGAAAAAATAGTGATTTTCATATTAGTGTGAAAATGGTGTTGTTTGGATTGTATATGTGGAATAGTGAATAGTTGTAACTAATAAAAAATAGTGTTAACAATATGCTAATTAAGATGAAAAATAGGCAAGTGGAATCTCAAATGAATTGTCACAATATGAAAATAGCGGAAAGTGATATCAAATTTGTCATTTCGGGACTGTGTTGGCAGAAATTCAAAAAGAAAATATTTTTTTCTCTCATTTCACATTTCCAAATAGTAGTTATTCCAACATTTACAAGGAATAGAGAATAACAACTATTTTAGCTATTCCGAATAATAAAAATATTATTTGTATGCACATTGCTATTCCGAATAGCTTCTATTCTAAAATAGCCTCTGTTCTTGTGTCATCCAAACATAGCCTTAGAAGATCAGCATGGCCAAGCAAAATTAATGGAAAAAAAAAACTGAATCAGCTGCGCGAATTATTCAAGCATCTTATTTTTTTTAAAAGAAAGTTTAAATGGAAAAAATAAACTCCAAAAACCAATGTAGATTTTTTTGGCTCAATGCTACGAATTTGTACAGAATAAACGAATATCTGAACTCGACAAATAATTTTGTATCCCAATGCCATTAGTATGATTAAGATTAAGAGTTAAACATTTGGCTCGTTTTCCTATTACATGAAAACAATGTGCAGATAAATAAAAAAGAAAAGAAAAGGTCAATACACAGTCTCTTATTGTTGATGAAATGAAAAATTGAAAGATTTTTCGTGTACAATTAATGAAGTCTGAAAAGTGCAAGAGGAGACACCACCTCTCTGATAGAAAAATTGGATGCTCAAGGTCGAATTGGAAACATTTAATGATAACAACTCATCTTGTATCTCTCTCTCTCTCTGAACAAAAAGAAGGTAGATAGTATATACCTTTCTTAAGTTGAACATGTTAAATATTCACTTTCCACAAGAATAAAAGAACATAAAAAGGAAAACCAGGGCTATAATGTACCAATTAAATTCATGGAACCTCTGAATTGAGATGCTTTAAAGCTTCCTCCAGAGTAGGTCTAAACCTAGTAATGTTCAACCTCACACTTTGCTTCTGAAGAAAAATCTCATTGATTGCATCCCACCCTTTTCGATGTACGGATTGTGGATCGGTGAAAATCGTGTGATTTCTTGGGTACTCATCTATTAAAGAACTCTCTTCTGGTGAGACAAAATACTGCAGGTACTTCAGCTTCATTTTCTCAACTGGCCTCCTGAAATAGTTCCCTGCATTTCATTTTTATTTGACAATTTATTATCTCATTCGTAAATTCACAATTCTTCTTTTCCCCATGGATACAGAAAATGATGCTTTGGGCTATTGGACAGATACGATAAGTTTTCAGGATGTAGATACTGAATACCATTATGTTTCTACATTTTGGGATTGACATGGATTTCTGATTTGGCAAAGACCTATTGGATACTGGATTCCTAACTTATTAGACATGGATCACGAATTAATAGCTTATTGGGTACAACATTTGCTGTAAAAAAACAAATAATAACTTACCAACCCACTCGAGGTCACCCCAAGGGAGGATTTGAATGAATACCGCATTAACAGGCAAGAACACCATATTACTCAACCCGGCACCATGCACGCCCATTATCACATCGCATGAATTCACATCAAGAGAAACTCGGTCCAATCTATAAGTGGCCTCAGTGGCCATCACTTCAAACCCTAGTCTCTCAGCTTCATGAACAATATCATCTAGGTTCAGAAACCTCCTCGTTTTTGCTCTAGCAAAAATCAATAACCTTGGCTTCCTTTTCAATGTTCTCTGTATAGGGATTTCGGCGGTATCTCTCTTGAGATCGTAAGCTGTGCGCATAAATCTTGTAAAATCCTCCAATGTGTATTTTTCAGGAATTCTTTCAGGATCGATATCGAAAGCATCATGAGCCGTGAGGCCAATATAAACTTTTTTATAGCACCGGACTTCTTCGTCACAATCGAAGTTAATAAGGTCATATTTTGTAAGATTCTTGAATACTGGAAGGAACTTGCCAATCCAATAGATCTTAAGATCCGTCACGTGAAATAAAACTTCCCCTTGGAACCTTCGAGCGGTTGTAAATAACGGGACCAGCACATCAGTGTAGTCATGGAAGTAGTTCCCACTGTACCTGAAATGACACAACAAGATTAGGATTACAACCAAGAGTGAGGCTATGGTACTATGCATAGTGCAGATTGGTCCATACTATGGATCAATATTTCCTTTTTCAAAGTTCAAATAGTCGATCTGAACCATTCAACATGACCACCATATGAAAATGTACTAGAGTTTTTAGATCAAGTGATACTCTACCTATCTAAACAAATAGTAAAAAAATTGTAAAAAATGAAAAATTTGATCTACAAATACATTTTCATATGGAGATCATGTTTAATGGTTCAGATAGACTGTTGTTTGGACTCTAAAATTGGAGATATTGATCCATAGTACGGACCAATCTGCACTATGCATAGTACCATAGCCTCACTTTTACAACCAACATATGGGATTTCAAAACAATAATGCTACTCAAATAATATTGTATACCCGCTATCAGAGAACACAATAACCGGCACGTCACTGTAATTTGTGCAAGCTGGGGCTTCATCTATATCCATTGGTTTCACTGTGACCATACGCACCTGGTCCATTGCCAATTTATCCTCTTTCCTAGGGTATGGCTTGATATGCCATACTTTCCTCTCGTAATCTGGACCATCACCTGATTCTGGTGATGGGACCCACACTATAGTACCGTTTCTTCCTATGATCCTCACATCTCCTTCAATTTCGCACTGGTCAATTCTTTTTTGGGAAAGGTCACACAATGGCACTTGCTTCCTGTTTTCTTTCTTTAGTTTAGGTTTTGTAGTTATACCTTGCAAATTAGAAATAAATAAAAAAAGGAAACTTTCAGTAAAGAAAAATAAGGAAATTACTTAGATGACAGCATGAATCAGATGATGTGTTTCAGTCACTATTGGGACCCATGTGTCATATGACAAAACCATTACCGGTTCATTTGTTTGTTGGACATTCAACTTTCCTAATATAGCACTAGTACCACAATGTTTTAATCTATTTTTACTTTAACCATGTCACCATGTTTCAATTAGAAAAGTTTACCTATTTCTTATCAAAATTGAAAATTGATAAGCTAACAGCCCTTGTTTGACCGGAACAAAAAGACAATTTCTTATAATTCAATTGCATAAGTAGAAATAACTACATACAAGAATTATTTCCAATGTCACAATTAGGACTTGTACCCTCTGTACCTTACTCTGGTAATTATAGATTTTTTGTTTTGGTATCTTATACATACCTACTTGATCTGAGCTCACCATTGTTGGCAACATGTCTCCGCTTGGAGTAGCAACAATCTTAGTTGATGCAGAGTTTACTGAGAAAAACAATAAAGAGAGAGTTCGAATAAGAAACAAAATCTATTTAAGAGTGTGGTCAGTGTACCAAATCCAAATTAAAAGAAATGCTTCACAATTGTACCAATTGAAGAGAGAAACACCAATCACAAGCACAAGATAAACAAACGAACAAAAAGAAGAACAGAAAAAAAATTGAAGCAAATCACGGTAGAATTGGTGAACTAACCTACATAGAAATGGAAGCTATCAAACTTTGTCGTGAAGAAATACGCAAACGCCACGACAAAACATCCGAGCAATAAGCCGACGGTGAAATTTCTCGGCTCGATCCGGCGAACCCTCTTTAGGAAACTAACTTCTGGACCCATTATTTTGATTCAATTGATTGTTGGAAATTTTCCACAGGATTCCATATAACCTAGTATTTGAGAGAAAAGAGAGGCGACAGTGGATCTGAACTGCCCCTGAGGTGAGCTATGGAGCAAATATTGTTAATTTATTGTTGAGATGAAGATTAGAACTAGATTAGCAACTTGGTTGCAACAGCTAGGAAAGAGACAAAGTGAGTGATAGCGAGAGGGGTGGCAAAGCATCTCTGCAATTCTGAAATTGTATCGGAGCACATTTGTGGTAATAATAAGGTAAATGGGTTTGATGGTTTTATAGATAAAAGTTGGCGCAAATTTTTTAACACAGTATAATTTAAATTTGTTCTTATTATGAATGATGACAAAATCTGTCAAATCCTAGTCACCTTATTTATTTATCAAAGTAGTTATTAGAATATATTGACTTAATTTGGAAATTGTGTTCGGAAATTTCTTTAAGAGTAAATCCAAACCGTTGGAGTATGCATTAACATTAACATGTCAAATTTTAAATTCTTTTGAATTAATTTAGTATAAAGCTAATTGGTTAAAAAATAATAAAAAATAAACACATTAAAATTAGTTTACATTTTTTTACTGCTTAGACTTTATAATAAATTAGTCAAAAATGAACACCCTAGCTCTATTAATCTTTTTGTTATTGTTGTACTTTTCATAGATTGTACCTTTTCACAACAAGTTGTTAACCCACGTTCCAACGCTTATTTAGGCATGTGAATTGTCATCTTGCGAAACCTAACCCCTCCTAATGTCATTGCGCACGGCAACATGACAACATCAACCATGTTATTGTCATTATTCTATGCTAATACAATGATACGGCATTTTTCAAAGGCCTAGAATACAATAATGTCTTTCAAGCATATAATATATTAATTATTTTCATTTCTTATTTAAAAAATTATAAAAATAAATGGAAATTTTAGGATTTTATAGAAAATCGTACGAATTAAGAAAACTTCCGTTTGTTTTTGTCCAAAAAAAATTTTGCTTCTTAAAATTAATTAATCAAAATTTTGAAATTTAATTATTGAATATGATAGTCACTGAGTAAGAGGCGGACCTAATAAGATGGAATGGGATCAATTGACATTTATATTTTTTTCAAAAATTTTACACTTTTACACAATTTTCTATATATTTTAGAGTAAAACGCTAAGAATTATGTATAATTGATCTCATTTGCAGCATGAAAATTTTATATGATTGGCTTTCATAGTCATAAAGTCTGGCTCCACCCCTGATTGAGTGACAAGCAGAATTCGATATCCCCTAAAGTAACTCAAATTTTGAATTTGAATTTGAATTGTTTGATATGTTTTGGCACGAATATTAAAAGGCACCGTACACGCTTATCTCAGGCTGGATTATTTCTAGATCTGATCAGACGGTCCGAATGCAAACCCAAAATTTAGATTACTCTAGGAGATCCGGATCGAGCAAAACAAAAAAAATGTGCCCATTTGTCACGATCCGGTTTTAAAGTTCGCTATATTAGTTCCACAAGTGAAAAAGTGAAAGAAGACGACACCCGAGCTACTCTAATGGTTTCCCAAGGCACTTGGGAGTAGGTCCGATGGGCATCGGACCTATTCTGGTTCGACGGGTTTAATCGCCGTCCATTTGCTTTAAGATTCGTACGGAACGCTTTAAAATTCGTGCTAATATGTTTCAATTTTCGTGCGCACACATCTTAAATTAGATTGGACGGTCATCATGCTCGTTGAACCTAAAAGTAGGTCCGATGGGCATCGGACCTACTCCGTTCTCTTCCCAAGGTGCCTTGAAAAGCGGCAAGCAAGTGGTTGCTCCGATGAGAGTATGAGACACCAGTTATGTTTTTCCTTGTGAAACGGGTCGAATAGGAATTAAATCAATCGTACGATAGATAGATAGCCAGTAGGAGAATGTTATCGGTTTAGTTATCGGTTTGATTATCAATTTATCATTATTGCATGATCCTGCTATGACTCCAAACCGTTCCATGGAAAACGATTTAGATTTTGCCTACGGGCTTTTGAAATAAAAAAAAAGGCATATATTTAGATTTGACTCATTGTTTAGTAACAATATATGCGATTAATTCTCAAATAATTCGCATTTTATTTGTTTTTTTTTTTTACGTTTCCGAATCGAACTCCGAATAAAACACAAAAAATGTATAATACGTTTATTCATGAATAAAACGCAAAAAAAGATATAATACGTTTTATTTGCGAATAAAACGCGAATCACGAATTATTCGCGAGAAAAACACAAAAAAAAATACGATTTTTTTTTAATTTTTTTTTTGCTTCCTTATTGTACCGAATCATTCCCGAATTATATCCAAATTATACTCGAATCACGAATTTTTAACCCCGCTGAACCAAACCTGAACTATTCATTTGTCACTATGCTCATTGATACCTTTATAGTAAATCAGTAAATGTGAAGTTAGCACGAAAATGGTTTGAGAACGATGTCTTTTGTACACACTACACAATGAGCTGATTTTTTTTTTTTTTTTTCCTTTTTGGCTAACGCGCTTTTTTAAATATTTGATGTTAATCTTTTTATCTATAAATATTTAATAGTTATATATCCATCATTAAAAGTTTAAAACGCATGCGTTTCATGCATTCGTAACCTATATTAGAAAAAGATGATCACCACCTCTTATGAATTTTTTGTGTTAATCTTTTTTTATGAATTTTTTTCGCATATGTTTAACTCTTACAATATATACACTTGGTTACTATGTAAATTGCAAACATATTTATTTAATTTTTTTAAAAAGAAAAAAATTAATCAAAAACAGCTGGATTTATTTAGAGGGTGGTGCCTTTGTAGAATTCACATCCTCCCCGGTACCGTAATAGAGAATATTTTACAATTACTGGATCTGGACCGTTCTTTTAACTTGGCACGAATCTCAAAGCGGCTGAGAGTTAATCTCAAACCGTAAAGTGAAGAGAATCTTTTACAGTAATGGAGAGGATACTTGTCCGCCTTAGTACGTGTTCGTCAAATTTCCGTGCATTTAATTTGAGTTTTATACTTTAAAATTTAATATTTTAACTGTTTGGAACCATGTGTTAAAAACAAAAAACAATAAATTTTGTAATTTAAAAAAAAAAAAATTGTATCATAAAGTCAAATTAACCGGTAGGATGTCAAAAGTCAAAAATCACATGAAATATATCAGCCTTTGAAAACTTTATATATCAGCATCAGGGTGGGTAGAATGTTGTACCCTACGCATGTTTTTTTGTGTGGTTTTCAACCAAACACATCACATATGGAGGTCAATGATTATTCAGTACCTTAAAAAACAAGCTAAGAACTCAAATAAGTGTCAAGTTAACGATCTCTTTTGACCAAACAAATAATAAATAAATGGCCAATTTAATTCATTACCAGCCGGAAAATGACCGGTACCCAAAAACAACGATTGGGTACCGTTCAGAAAATGACCTAATTTTTGGGTACCGGCCATTATCCGACCATTATCAGGCCGGTAATGAATTAAATTGGGTACTGATTAGAAAATGACTGGTACGGATATTTTTATAACTTCCCAGCGGATCTGAGTATGTTAATTAATTTCTATTAAACTTTGGATATTAATAAAAATGTCGGCAAGTTAACGATCTCTTTTGACCAAGCAAATAATAAATAAATACGCAAATATTAAATAATAAATTATGCAAAAGATACAAGCTAATGGAAATGATTGAAAATATTATTAATTTTTTCAAAGATTTTTAAACTTAAAAGTATATTCTTCATCATTAACCGAAGTAAAATAGTTGTATAAATTTTAATAAGACAGGGAAATAATATACAATCTCTTTGAATAAAGAAAAAAATGAAAAATCAACGATTTTTTCAATAAAAAAAAAAGAAAAAAAAAGAAAGCAAATTTAAACTTAAAGGTTGGTCCCTTAAAAAAAGAAAAGAAGAAGCAAATTTAAACTTAAAGGTTGGTCCTTTAAAAAACAAAACAAAAGAAAGCAAATTTGAACTAGTAAACATATCTAAATCACCTTTTTGAGTCCAACATAACCTACAATCATTTAGAAATATAATGCACATTTAAAAAAAAAAGTAGGACCTGAAATAAAATACGAATAACAGCGATATGTAGTTGCTCTCCAAACAATAGTCACAAGATTCACGAATAATTTGTTTTTTTGGTGATGACAAATCGAACGCTGAATTGTTCGGTTGACCGAACTTTGACCGAATTATTCCCGAATAATTCGCGAATTTTACAAACTTTTCCCGAATTTTATGAATTATTCGCAAATTTTTCTCGAATTTTTCCCAGAACATTTTCTTTGTTTGTTTTTTTTTTTACTTCCTTGTAGGAATGAGATCTCTTATCCAGATAATTCTGAATCATTTCCAAATTATACCCGAATAATTCTCGAATCATGAATTTTTGACCTCACCTAACCGAATCCGAATAATTCATTTGTCCATATGCTCCACACCACAAATGAGGAGATATAATCTGCAATCTTCTTACACAATGAAAACCAACAACAGCACGGATGGTAAATTCTAGTAATCCGAAGTACTATATACCTCTATTAAATTCTAGTATTCTACAATATATGGAGTATTTTCATACAAAGGAATAACTGAAATTAACATATAAAAAGTTCCCTATACAAGTGCAATTAAATATGAAGTTGTTGTAGTAAGTTGTACTTCATGAAACTACAGAAAAGTGATGGCTAAATTTGAACTCCTTAATTAATCTATTTAAATTTTTTTTTTTATGTAACTGTTACTGAAAGGCACATGTTAAAATTAATGCTAGAGGTTACCTTGTCATCAAAAGAGAGATCTATTAAATAGTAGAAACACCAACCTTATTCGTTCAGTTGTGCTTGTTGAGGATGTGTTTGCTTCCTATTGAAGCATCAATTTGTCAGTAATGTAAAAAATGTTTAAAGTAGGCACTTCAATTAGGTTGGTCATCAAGGCGAGATTCATGGGTTTGGTCCCTAAGTTTGAATTCGGACCGTCTGATCAGAATTTAAAACGGAACGAACGAACGGTCAAATTTAAACTCAATTTTTGAGTTACTTTAGATGATTGGAACTCGAAATCAGATATTCACCGGCCTCAGCGAGAGCAGCTTGGGTCCGATGGGTTTCGGGACCGTCCCATCTGATTCAAGATTCGTGCGCACGAATTTTAAAGCAGATGCGAAAGTTGCCGGTGCGAATCTTAAAGCAGATCGGACGGTCATCGAGCCCATCGAATTCACTTTGAGTCTGATGGGCATCGGACTCAAATTGACCTCGGCCTCATGGGAATGCGGACTTAAAAAGGATTTGGCCCAATTTAATAGACGGCCTATTAATTCTCAGTTCGGATCCGACACGAGGCGTGTCCGAGTATCCTTGGGATCTCTCTCTCTGTGTTGAAGTCCTCAAACGGTTGGGGCAGAAGTAGGTAAAAGAAATGGTCTACAAATTGAAATTTTTTTATTTTGTTTTTTACAAAAAAAAATTATATTCTCTCATAAAATGAAATAACTAAATACTTATTTATCGACCTTCAATCTCAACTTTTTTTATTCCGTCCCTGCATTTCGCCAACTCGTTACTTTCTCGGTTTCTCCTGAAATACAACATTTTTATCCTTCCTGCTATAAAAAATTCCATCACAGGAGATCTGTACCGTCCGTCCGTCAAATCCGATGGTTGATATTTTTTTTTCCAATATGTCTATTCAGAGGCCTTCTTTCGGCGACCAAGATTCTCCGATCACAATAGATTTTTTTTTAATTTGAAAGACCACCTTTTGCAATTTTTCAAATCCATATGCATTATTCAAACAATTTCAAAATTTTACATCCAATTTTTTTTTACAGTTTCCTAGTCCAGATTTCAAATTTTCATAATAAAGTTTATAGAAATTTTCACATTTCCATAAACAATATGGCAAAATTCTAATATTTTCAAAAGCAAAAAATATAATAGTTTGAAGTTTTCAAAACCAAATAGTAAGCCTTAATTTATTTCTAATTTTGTAATTAAAATTATTGCTATTCACGTTTTCCAAACTTGATTTTTGTAGTTTGCTTTTGCAAATCAAATTATCCAAATTGTTATATTCCCAAAATTTGAAACAATATAGTTGAAAGTTGGAGAAGTTGAAATACAAATGTGGGATGAAATTAGGAGACTCAGAATGATATTCCTTTAAGAATTTTTGTTTTGTTTGAGAGTTTGGATTGGAAAAATTAAAAAATGACATTTTATAAAAAAAAATCTTAAAGATACTAATGAAAATAGCAGTCATGTTTAATAATAATGAATGTGTTGTTCACTATTAAGTATGAGAGCTTGTTGAAACATAAATAATAAAAGAGTTGATAATAACCTATGTTACTCCGATACTCCACCTTGGGTCCCGTACCCGTATCGGGTGCGTATCGGATACGGATACGCACCCGATACGGCCCCGATACGTGTCAGATACGCCAGCTGGCGTATCGGAGTACGTGGCGTATCCTTAACCCTCTGATACGGTCGCGATACGACTCTGAAACGGTAGGATACACCAGCGTGGACCCGGTCTTGTGCACCGCGCATGGACCACTGGCAAAATTTTTTGTTTTTGCGCCAAACAAGAATCGAACTGAGGACCTCTAGGATAAGAACCATACCCCTTTACCACTACAACAACTCTCATTTGATGTTAGAAACTACTAGCATTTATATTTAACATATACTACAATTGATTTTTGATATTTAATTTATATAATACAAGTGTTGAATTAATAAAATAATTAAAATAATATATATAGTAGCCGTATCTATATCGTATCCGATACGATATCTGCATTCGTATTCATGCAACATAGATAATAACAAAATAAAAAGATATAGATTGTGCTTGTAGAATAAATTGGAAGGATAAGAAGATATTATTTTGAGATAGATTGATAAGAGGATATATCTTTATACTCTTAATCTCACATCTACAGCCCCATAAAAAAAAAAAAAAAATTGATATTAGTCCTTCAACTACATATTCCATTTAATTCGATGAAATCCCAAAATTTTTTATTGAATCAAAATACCTACCATTGCATATTATCTAATCAAGCTTATGGACTTTTGGCAGTTCAATAAGTCGCTCATATTTTTAATACGAATTCAACAATTTTTGTAGCGAATAATAATGAAATTTATATAGAAATATATATAGTCTTCATTTTCTGCAGGTTCCATATTTCTAAATGCATTTCATCTTTTCGTATATATTTTAAAATTCCTAATTTTTTTTTTGTAATTTAACTATATGTATGATATATTAATTAGCAAAGTTATAACAGCATGTATCCTGTCAATGTAAGCAACAAATCGAAAATGAAAATCGTTCGGTATTAGATTAAATTATATGCTTTAATATTTTTGAAAACAAAGTTTAGAGGTACACGCTTGTTTACTTACCAAGCGCCACAAATAATCCTTCATCATGGTTTGACCGTCAATAACTTGGTGCCAAGTTTCAAGCCAGTTACTGCCCACTGCCAGTAGGTGGCCTCCAGGAGATTGCGCCACGTGTCCCTCATGGACGCGAAAACATGACGGTGCATTTAACTGGTTTTGTTCTCTCTATATACAACGCCTCTCCCCCCTCTCCTCAGTGCGTCAACATAAATTTGCATTTATTTTCCACTAAAAGAACAATTCTTTTTAAACCACCATATATAATTAACACATTACAGGCTCCATACCATTACCACCGTTTCGACCAGAGTCACATCAAGCTGGTATGAACTGCTCGAACCCGTCGGAGCGTGATCAGGCCATGCCGACTGAAGCCCAAGGCCAAGCGCAGGGAGGGATCCGGGAGCAAGACCGGTTCATGCCGATAGCCAATGTGATTCGGATCATGCGGCGTGTGCTCCCTCCTCACGCCAAGATATCTGACGATGCAAAGGAGACCATTCAGGAGTGCGTATCGGAGTACATCAGCTTCGTCACTGGCGAGGCCAACGACAGGTGCCAAAGGGAGCAACGCAAAACCATCACGGCTGAAGACGTGCTCTGGGCCATGAGCAAGCTCGGCTTCGATGATTACATCGAGCCGCTTTCGGTGTACCTGTCAAGGTACCGTGAGTTTGAAGGGGACCAGCGCGGGTCGATCCGTGGCGAACCGCTCACTCTGGTGAAACACAGGCATCAGATGGCCGCTAGTCCAATGATGGCACATGTCATGCAGCAGCATGCGCACCCGGGGGCAACTCAGGTGCCACCACCGCATCATCAGTATGTGTTCTTTGGAGAAAATGGGATGCCTGACGGGTACTACAGAGGGCAGGGAGCGCATGAAGATGGTGACCGTGGGACCGGCGGTCCAAGCACTCCACATACCCTGCCACTTATGAGCAACCTTGATAACCATCATGATAGTCCTAACTATATATGAGTTCAAGTAATCAGGGAGAAGCTAGCTACAAGCATGCAAATTGCAAATGCATGCATGCTCTTATGCTATATATGTGTTAGAGTTGTGTGCATGGTACTTGGTCTGAATTCTGGGAAATTAAGTAGATTTTAGGGTTTGATGTTTTTGGGTCGATCGGCGGTTGGAGGAATTAGGGGTTTTATGGGGATGAAGTTTGGGGGTGTCTATCAGTATGGTTGTCTTAGGAGGCGTCGTCCGTACATGTCGAGGTCTCATGTATCAGTTGTGTGCTGTTCTCTATTTTGTGTTCTTGTGTAGTTGTGTGTTGAAGTAATTGCTAATGAACAAAATGACTTGACTGCTTGTTGGTTGGGTAATTGGGTTCAATCTGTCAGTGCTGATCATTTCCTTCATTTTCTTTTTCTTTCTTTTAACAGCTGGTGCATGTCAAGGAATAAATCTGTTGGTATGCCACTTTAGAATATCTGCATTATTTAATATATAACGGTAATATTATGATGCTTTCTTTGACATATATAGAAACTAATTAATGAGCATTAAATCCACTATTTACTATTGTGAATTTAAAATTAAATTAGTTATTTTTAATTTTGTAAATTAATTTGGCAATGATATTAATTGCAACTTGGAGAAATATAATATGTTACTAGTATTGAACCCGTGCGTTGTAACGGAGACATATTATTGGGGATGGCAAAAAAGCTCGTAGCTCATGGCTCGATCGTGACTCGCACCTGACTCGCTCGTTACTGGACCGAATTGTTAACGAGCCAGCTCGCCACTAGTTCGGTCCAGAATTAACGAGTTCAAGCTGGGGCCTAGCTTGCTCGCCGGCTAACTCGGCTAGGCATCATTTGTGAATTGTGTGCATTTTATATTGTCTAGCTCAGTCCAGCTCGGTTCAGCTCGATCCAAAAAGTTTGTAGAATTTATTTTCTTCTTAAAACAAGATCCAGCCAGAGCCAGCTCGTCAGCTCGCGAGCTAGCTCGGGCTGGCTTGTCACGATTTCAAGCTGAGGTTTTAGCTCGGATGCCCTAGGTCCAGCTCGCTCGGCTGTAGCTCGGTCCAGAATTAACAAGCTGAGCTAGGACCTAGCTCGGACCAAGCCAGCTCGTTGCCACCCCTACATATTATAAGATAATAAAAGAAATTCTCATACAAAATGGCATTTCTCTTATATTAAGTATTTAGATTCGTGAAAATATTTTACTTTAGTATTCTAGCTTAAAAATTAACATCCGATAAACTAAATTTGTTAATTAGTTATTTTAGATGCTACAAATATAAAAAAATAACTTATGAAATTATTATAGGTCTACCAAACGTTTAAAAAAAATATCTTTTAGACATCATGCATTCATATAAATTTGATATTAAAAAAAATCATGCATCGTGTCTTTTTCGTAGTTTTAAATAGGTTAGAATTATTATATGTTTTCAAATTAAATTGTACGAAGATACAATAATATTTTTTTTTAAATCGATAGTATCCTTCTGTGATTTATAAATGATACACAATAAAATGTGTCTAAAGACATTTATTACTGAGCGTCAGATCAAAATTGAACGGTTGTTTAAATTCTGCAATTCAAAAATTATCAATCAATTAATTATTACATTTTTTTGAAAGGTCGTTTAAATTCTGCAATCCAAAAATTGAAAGGTTGTTTAAAATAGATTTTATTACTTTTTATAGAACCTACTAAGTTCATATAATTGACCAATTAATTATCAATCAATTCAAAAGTTCTTAAATGACATTTAAAAAAGGAAAGAAATCATGACCAATCTGAAAAATCAAGTATTTGACAATCAAATAAGTGTAGCGAGTATGTGTCTAAATAAATTTAGACTTCTACACATAAAAAAAAAAACATAAAAAAGATGCATAGAATCAAAATAAGGCAGATTATTTGATTGGAGGGCTGATATTCAATCTGAAATCTCATCTTTTAATCACAATCGATGGCGGATCAGGACATCTACGTGCTTAATATAAGAATAGAGATGTATTTCATATATTATTGTATTTTTAACCATTTTGTCATTTATCAGATCAATTGTTCAAATTTCAGATATGAAAAATCAATGACTATTATGGTGAGAGAAACACTATAAGAAATATTATGAAGGATCATACAAAGACTCCATGTTTGAAAGAAAAACAATGTACAAGAACAAAAAAATATCATCATTGTTTTATGAGATAAGAGTTATCTCTTTATCTCTTCATTTTTGTTATCACTTACCAAACATGATTTATTTATCTTTCCAGAAAGTTACAAAAATAGAGAAAAAAGATAAGAAATATCATCGCTTTTTTTATGATTAGGAGTTATACTATTAATTTTCTCTTCATTTTATTATTGCATTACCAAACATGATCAAGATATCTTCGTAGAAAGTCACATAAATAAAGTAAAAAAGATAAGATATATTATCACTCTTTTATTGCATTATCAAACATGATCTAGCTACACTGTTTGTGGCAGATTTTAAAACCTGTTATATATATTAAATGAAGAAAAGGGATAGAAGAAAGAATATTTAGTTTAATGGAAAAATAAGTTGTTTTGATGTTTTGATGGGCCTATATATATATATAATCTGGCTAATATGCTACGCGTAGCATAGAGGGCCTCCGTGCTACGGTTCAATATTTGAGTTTTCAAAATCCTAACGGTCGATCCGAACCGTTCAACATGATCTCCATATGAATATGTACTTGCAAATCAAATTTTACATTTTTTAGAATTTTTTTACTATTTTTTTAGATAGGTAGAAAATCACTTGATCTGAAAATTCTGTACCATTCAGATCAAGTGATTTTCTACCTATCTAACTAAATAATAAAAAATTCTAAAAAATGTAAAATTTAGTTTGCAAGTAGAGCTCATGTTGAACAGTTCGGATCGACCGTTAGGATTTTGAAAACTCAAATATTGAGCTGTAGCACGGAGGCCCTCTATACTACGCGTAGCACCGTAGCCAACTCCTATATATATATTGACAATTTTGAAAGCTTGGATGGTATCCGGCAATTAACTCTAGTTTTAACGAGGAAAATGAAATATTTCAATTTTTTTTTATGAAAAATTAGAAATTTCAAAGTTTTGACAAGTATGTGAGTAATTAAACCTTTATTTTATTACTAGCTAGTCTATATGCACTGCTTTGTTTCATCCTTGAGTTCGTATATATTGAGATTTGGATCCAATTCTCCAATCGTAATTAATCAGTTTGTATATTGAGATTTTTTTTTTTCAAACATCTCTCTGAATTTTTCTCAAATTTGACAAATTGTACGAACAACATGCTATTTATTTCAAATTATTCATGAACAATATGAATCTTTGTTTATTTTGTAAAAATATAAATATTATAGTATATTGATGAGTAGAACTAGGATGTTCCTAAGTTCACTAAGCTTCTTTGTGAATTCAACTCTAAAACCTATTGAATTGGCTTCAAATGATGAATTCAAACCGTTAAAATTATTTTATCTTATGAGTTTTGCGTCTATATTGAAAATTTTAAAGTTTTGAATTAATTTAGTATAAAATCAAGTGATCAAAATTAGAAGGTTTATAAATTAATTTTAATGCATTCATTTTTTGGACGCCTTTTGACCACTTGATTCTATACAAAATTATTTTAAAATTTTAAAATTTTCGCATGTAGACGCATCACTCCTAAGGTAGAAGGATTTCAACGATTTGGATTCATCGTTTGAAGCTAATTTAATAGGTTTTAGAGTTGAGTTCACAAAGGGATTTGGTGAACTTAGGAACACCTAGTTCTACTCGTATATTGATTATTTTATAATAATAAAGATACTATTTCCATATTTTATCATTATTATATCGAATTATATATTTCAAATATTTCTGAATTAATCTTTTATTATAATCTTGTTACAAGACTACATGCATTATGCAAGCTAAATGATTGAATGTTATTTAAATAAAAAAATAATATCAAATTTTTTACTTGAGGTCAAACTGACAAATTTGCTTCCCAAGAAATTTTACTATTACTGCAGTTATTACTTTCCCAAAGATAACAGAAGAGTAATTACAAAAATAAATAAAACAAAATTTAGGTTAGTGTTCCCGTGAATACCTGGTAGAAACCAAGGCCTAGAGTGGAAAAAAACGTGCCGTGCCGTACCGTGACTAACACGCTGTGATTTTGGTCTCGTGCCGTGCCGTACTAAGTTAATTTTTCACGTGCCGTGCTGTGCCGTGATCAAAATGTTAAGGGGTGGTCACGGCACGCGAATGGTCACGCCACGTGAGTCACGCCGTGCCTAAACGTGCCGTGACCATACGTGACTCGCATGACTCACGTGACAGTTTAATCATAATTTAGGTTAGTTTATTCAATATTCACCATTAAATCAATATTTAATAGTCCTAATTACACGTGACTCGCGTGACTACGTGTCGTGCCGTGACTAAATCTTTCACGTGCTGTGCCGTGCCGTGCCAAAGTTTCAAAAGATGGGCACGGCATGCGAATGGTTACGGCACGGGACACGAGAGTCACAGTACGTAATTGACACGCGTGCCGTGCCATTCTGTGCCGTAGGCTCAGCCGTGCCATTTTTCCCACTCTGGCAAGGCCCATGAATCTCTTCGGATGGTCCATTGATCCTTGTAAATTTGCGTTATTTATTTCAGATCAAATTAACAATCTAAATAGAAATTAGACTATATAACTATCTTTACCTGTCATTTGTTCAATTTCAATAGTAAAATCTCAGGTTCGATCCGAACTATCTAATCTCAAATAAACAATTCAAATCTGTCAAAAATTTGTAAGTTTCCTACTGTTGAAACCGAATCCCTAGACATATATGCTGTTACTGTTACTTTTTTTTTTGATGAAATATGCTTGTTACTGTTACTGTTACTGTGAATAATGACACAATTCTATCAAATCTTAAACAGCCACCTGATTTAGATTAAACGGTCCGATTGAGGTTTTCAACTCTTCATGGATCCCCCGAGCAATGAGTTCAATATCAGAAAGAAAAACTGAAAATCAGGTTTGTGTCAGAATAATAAAGAACCAATGACAATTACAAATATAATGTTATTAGATATCTTATACAGTTAGAACTTCGTATTTCTACGCTTTTTACATGGTTGCACACCACAATCTAAATATTTACATAAATGATACAAAACACATAACACAAAATCAAAAGTTTGTAAAACCAACACCAGTATATCTGAAACAAAATCAATTTTCCACGTGGAGCACCTAATCCGACAAATACATCAGGCTAACTCAGATTAAATAGATTTTGAGCTCGAAATATACATATATTCATGATCCATGCTTACACCAGACCATCTACAAAAAGAAAAAAAAAAAAAAAAAAAAGAGGACGATCTTATTTACAATTCATTTAAGCTCCTAATGCAGTTCCATGCATCTCCTTCATGCTTGTGATATTTGAGAGCTCCACTTGCTGCAACTCAATTGCCCGCAAAACCCCTGAAGTATCAGATCTCGAAAAAGTACTAGCATCTTTTCTCAACCGCCTTTGTCTTATTCTGGAAATAGCCTGGGTGATGTCAGAAATGGAGGGACGCCTTTTAGGCAGCTTGTGCAAGCATCGATGTGCCACATCAGCAAGCTGCCGTACCTCTTCGGGATTGCTTTCACCTAAGAGATTTTGGTCAAGTATTTCACTCCAGTCAGGTTTCCCGTCTCCACCTAAAGAAGCCTTATACAGAAACATTTTAGAAAACATCTGATTTAAGAGAGAATATAATTATACAAATATAATTAAGATCCAAAAATATGAAATTATGCCTCACCCTGAGAATTTTCCCAAAATATGCTTCTTTTTCTATACTTTTCTCAGATTTTTTTTTAAATATACTTAATATTCAAATTTATCATACAATTATACCTCATCCTACTTCCTATCCTAGATCCGCCCCTACCTGAACCATAGTCAGTATACAACTAGACAGTTTTTTCTTTTCTTCTCAATTTAAACATAATGTTTTTATTTATTTTAATTCAGTGCCTGTATTTCCAATCTTTTCTTTTTCCTCCTGTCTAGTATGTTTTTCATTTATTTAATGAAAGTGCATAGTTGCAATTTTTCCAACTAATTCAGATAATGATAATGATAACAATTATAAAATGACTTGATATTCAGAATAAAGTCGAAAACCAATTCCGTAATTATTTTCAATCATGGTACCAGAATATTGTTTCTTAACGGTTTCAATACTATTTCTCATCATTTTGTCCTTTTGGATTTTGAAGTCAATGGTATATTATTACTCCCAGAATTACATTGGATTGCATAACAGTCCTTTTGGTATCTTGTGAATTAATTTTGATGCAATCAACTCAAAATATTTTTTCTTAACGGTTTCAATACTATTTCTCATCATTTTGTCCTTTTGGATTTTGAAGTCAATGGTATATTATTACTCCCAGAATTACATTGGATTGCATAACAGTCCTTTTGGTATCTTGTGAATTAATTTTGATGTAATCCACTCAAAATATCTTAAGAAAATAATGAACAACAATAAGGGAACTTACAACATTAATATAGTCAAGTAGACCCTGCTGAGGATTAATCACAGTTATAAGCTCGAACAATATAATCCCAAAACTATATATATCGCTCTTTTTCGTGAACTTATTTGTAGACATATAATCTGGATCCATGTAACCATATGTGCCTTTCAAGCCTGATTTTCGCCCGTCGAATACTTCTTCTTTGGATAGCCCAAAATCAGCAACCTTCAATGAGAAAAGTTAAAAATTGTTCTTGCCAGGCTTTTCTTTCTCAACTTTGGTTTTGAGGTGTTTAACCAAATTAAACTTTAGTTCAGCAATGAAAGAAAAAACAAAAAGGACACTCTTTGGTTAAATTGGCTTGGTACATTAATGCTTACTGGCAAGGGGCAGTGTATCTATTAAAATTTAGACTTAAATTTTCTCATGATTAAATATCAAGCTGTAATACCTTAGCCCTCATAGATCTGTCCAAGAGGATATTAGCTGATTTTAAATCTCTGTGAATGACAGGTGGCACTGCCTACAAAAATAAGTTAAGGTTTATAACTAAGGATAGCCAACAGATCTGATATAAATAAACACACACACACGCACATGTACTTGCGTGTGCACCCCCCCCCCCCCCCGCCCCAATGATGTTCTCAACATTATGAAAAGCTCCTTTAGGTTTTCAAAAATTGTAAAAAAGAAAAAAAGAAAAAAAAACTTTGAAAAGATGGTGCACAACTATTCTACTCAAATGAAACAGTAATTTGAGTAGCTTTTCCAAAATATTTGAAAGGCAGTCTTATGTTTTGAAAATATCATCATTATTTTTAATGAAACCAAAACTGGTATGCCATACCCCTTCATGAAGGTATTCGATACCATGAGAAATATCATTGGCTATTTGCAGCCTTTGCTCCCAGCTCAAAATTTTCTGATTATTATCACCTGAAAAGCAAAACCAACAATACATTAAAAATGATATTTGGCTGGTATTATGCTAATTCTTGTAGTTGTTTTGGAATGTTTTGCCAGAAGCAGATGCCATGCTACAATTGAGGCTTCGTCAATGCATAAAAAAATTTAATTTAACACTAAGAAGCCAAGAAAGCACCAATATAATACAGGAAATAACTGGTATGGGATGATTAACTTACTGTATAAGTGGCTTGCCAAACTCCCATTGCTCATGAACTCGTAAATAAGTATCCGCTGGCCTTTATCTACACAATACCCCACTAAATTCACAAGATTCCTATGATGCAATCTACTCAGCAATGCTACCTATAAAATAAAAAGAAAGCAACCATTTTAATAAAAGAAACAAATCAGCAGCTTGTCTAATAAAGAAATAATCAGTAGTGAGGGACCCATATTACTAAGGCTTTTGTAAAGCATTTGATGCAGCTGGAGCACTAAAAATTTTCAACATATTTGATAGTTCAACATGCATAATCATGGATGAAATATACCGTCACACTACTAAGCACCCATTATCGGTCTGGTACGCCATGTACCGGCTCTTCCAAATGCTCAATCAAAACAATTAGGACTCTCATAGTGAAATTAAACCTCAGGTAGAGCTTACTCTTAAGTATGTAGATTGACTAATTCACAATTGAGCAATTTAACTAAAACTAGATTCAGTTTACCCCCAAATTGAGAGAATACGAACAGTCAAAAGAAGAACAATGAAAACAGGATGCAGTTGGTTTATACAAGTGCTGGACTTCACTAAAACTGTACCAAGCTTCTGCTTGTTAACCCTCAGAAAAAGTAGGAGCATACCTCTGTTTGGAACTCTCTCTCGCCTTGTTTCGAGTCACTCGCAAGTACTTTTACGGCAACTACTTCTCCTGTCAGCATCACTGCTTTATAAACTGGGCCAAAAGACCCCTGTCCCAAAACGGTCGTGAAGTTCTGTGTGGCTTTCTGGATATCCCTAAGTAGATAAACATAATCATTTGTGCTGATTTATTTTTGTACTTCTACATATAAGCCAAGAATTGCAATTTCTCCATTATTGTTAACTTTATTACAATAAATTGAATAATTAAACAAAATAGTAAGAAAAAAAAATGTAAAATATGGTCTCCAAAGGGATTTTCATATGAGATCATGCTGAACAGTACGGATTGACCGTTTGGACTTAAAATCGAGATTAAATGTAAAGCACGGGACAATTTGTGCTTTACAAAGCATTCTAGCCTAACTCCAAATAAATAAGCCTAACTTGATCAATCATCATCATTAACATTTCAAAGGGAACAACAAACACCCAAAAATTTATTTCTTTATTGTGATTATGTTCTTTGTGCTTTTTGTACTCTACATTCATCCTAGTCCACATATTCCCAACAAAACTACTTAGTTCATTGCAAAACTGACTTGTGTTGAGATTCACAAATTGGAACTTTGTTGGGTTGTGTTTGCATTTGGATCAACCAACATGTCCTGCATTATTATCTAAAATTAATTAAGAAATATTGCTAAGCTTACTTATAATGATATCTTGGGATTCCTGAAACAGAGAGAGGCTTTCCGACATCTCTACTCTGCTTCCCTCTCCCACCCCAAAACTGTTTCCGGTTCTCGTTCTGATTCTCATCCCCAATTTCCAAATCATCTGAAATCGCCACACTAGAATCCACACTCCCAGAATTCTCTCCGTTCACACGGATGGGGGTTGTAGACGTGTTACTGATTCGTCTCTTCAAATTGGACCTCTTTTTGTAGTATCTTATGAGGTAGAACACACCAATGGCTATAGAAATCCCGACTACAACACCTCCAGTTACACCGATAATTGTTATGCCAACTCGGGTTAGCATTCTTCAATTGCTTCTTCTGATTTTTCAGAGAGCTTATTATGTTCTGCGAAGGTAAAGCATTCATAATTGTTAAAATTCTGTGGAAATTTGGAAGAATAAAATGTTTATTGGGTGAAATTTTCTCATTCAAAAAATTCTGACAAAAAAGAAGAAGCTTTTTTCATGTTTTCGAAATTAAATAAGCATTTACCCTTTTGTTTTCCTTTTATTTGTTAGGTGGGTGGAAGAAATTGAAGTCGAGAAACATAACTCCACAAAATCCCATTAAACCTGAAAATTGAGTAAATTCTAATTAAACCCATGAGAGTTATTTTAACCAGAAAACCCTAAGAGTCAGAAAACAAAAGGCTACAATTACACTCATGGATCCAAATTCCAGACAAAAAAGAGAAAGAAGAATACTCAACTCGAAATCCTTAAACTAACAAACATACCTCAACTCAAAAATCTAGACAATTGCTCCTTGTATTTCTCCTCAAGCAAACAGTTTTCTCAGATGGAATGAGAGGGGCGCTGTTATCTGGGTTGAACTCGTCATTCCTCCTTGTAAAGTACGTCGCGTAGACTTGGCTGAAAGAGATGGAAGCTGACCTTACTTTTCAAAGAGGTTTTTGTTTATTGAAGGGTTCAACTTTAAACTTCGAAACTAGAAATAAACTAAATAAACCTTTATCGCGCCGAATCGCAATTCCAGCACAATTTGCTCTTAAAAGTGGAAACTTTATGGCGGCTTTGTGCTTTAGTTGGATCGACTACCGAGTACCGATGAAGATTAATTTGAGTTTTATTTAATTAGAGAGGTTTAATGGATTTGTTTTAAGGAGTAGTTATTGCTACTTGTCGCAAAATAAATGCTCTCCCTGTTGCATTTGCTCCTTCGATTACGTAATAAATGTCCATTTTGTGCGAAAAGGATGTCTCCTTGGAACCTTCCATGACTCTTAACGCGGCAATAAAAGGACATATCCAGTTATGTTTAATGGAGTCATGGAGCTCTCTCTGTTCGTTTATGCCTCTGAATGGCAAATGGCAACTTTTTTACTTTGGTCAACGGTATGGCCCTCCCTGTAGGTTGTTGCTTTAATAAATTTGTCTGAATCTGTCAATTTGTATAATGTATAATAATAAATCTATCACAATCAATTGCTCAATCCTTCCGATAATATTAATTTTTTTAGGTCAGTTAATTAACTATGGCTAACCGTTAATTTTCTTTAGGATAAAATATCTTACAAGATATTACTTATGTAAAGCAAGAAAAGAAAAAGTGAAAAATTGAAAATAAAAATAAAAATAAAGAACAGTAAATTACAAAAACGATTGTATATCACAAAAATAAATCTACTAAGCTACTAGCATGATAGCTATCTTGAAATCTCTGCCTCATGAATAAGAACCCCTTTGAACTTTCATGATTCACGGCTGACAAAATCTAACTTCATAAGTTTATATTAAACTAGAGGCGAGCCTCGCATTTAGAGTGGGAAAAATGGCACGGCGGAGCCGGTTCCATCACGTAACGGTACAGAACGGCACGATACGCATGTCAGTTACGTGCTGTGACTCGCGTGTCCCGTGCTATGACCATTCGCATGCCGTGTTCATCTTTTAAAACTTTGGCACGACACGGCACGGCACGTGAAAAAATTTAGTCACGGTATGGCACGACACGTAGTCACGTGAGTCACGTGTAATTAGAACCATTAGATATTAATTTAATGGTGAATATTGAATAAACTAACCTAAATTATGATTAAATGGTCACACGAGTCACGTATGGTCACGACACGTTTAGGTACGGCGTGACTCACGTGGTGTGATCACTTGGTCACGGCATGGCACGGCACGTGAAAAATTAACTTGGTTACGACACAACACGAGACCAAAGTCACGGCGTGTTAGTCACGGCACGGCACGTTTTTCCCACTCTACTCACATTGCTTGGGCAAAATAAATCAAATGGTAAGCAAGTCTTTCAAGTCCACACAACAACTGTCATTTTGAAATATCTCATGGCATTTTTTTTCATGCTTCTTTTAAGTCAAACATGAACAAATCCAATATATACCGAATATCCAAGATTTCACAAATCTTATTACACGATCAATAGAAGGAATCACATATCTTAGAGATCATAAGAGTTCTAAATCCATTTTCAGCACTACATATTAAAAAAAAAACTCCAAAATCAGACCCAATCCTTTTAACCGAAACATAATCCGACCCATTTTTCCTAAAAATAAGCAGCTCAACCGGAACTGTATGAAAATGATCCAACTCAAGTTGATACGCAATCAGATCTAAGCAAAAACAATCCAATTTGATCTTATGAACATCAAAAGACAATAAAAAGAAGCAATCAAAGCTTTAAGAATTATTTAAAGAGAGAGAGAGAGAGAGAATTGGTATGAAGTAAGAGAAACAGAAGATTTTTTCTTTACATCAGCCTTCGATACACCCTTGGCAGTAGGAGTGTTCAAATGGATTGGTTTATTCGGTTTTAAACCGAATCGGTAAATTTTAGTTTAATTGGATCAGTTGTTCGGTTTAAATGGTTCGGTTCGGTTTTGAGATCTCCAAATCAGTTTGAACCGAACCAATAGGTTTAATCAAAAATAGATCGGTTTATAATGGATCGGTTTATTTTGTGTGGTTTATAATGGATCAGTTTATCAAAAACCAGCTTGTGTGGTTAAAATGTTATCAAAATCGGTTTGAACCGAACCAACCGGTTTTGAAATGTTTACTTGTAACTTGAAATGTTTGTATTCGGTTCAGCCGAACAAACCGAAGTTTAAATCAGTTCGGTTTTAGATCGGTTTGGAATTTTAATTCGGTTGGTTCGGTTGGGTTTTCAAAATTCGGTTCAAACTACGGTTCATCAAAAAAAATTCGATTTGACCCGAACTGACCAGTTGAACACTCCTACTTGACAGTTGGAGTTCCAGGTAAATTTCACCTGTCCCAAAAACAAATAAGTAAAAATCAAATCCATAATACAAAGATCAATGAAAAGAAAATAAGAAAACTTATAATCCTAACTCTTTTAAATTTGATAGTATAGTATCATGCGAAAATGTGAATAAGGCATTGGATTTCAACAAAATTTCTAAATGGGATCATGTGTACCTATATATTGTAGTGTTTTATAGCATTGTTACACATTGATTGCGCAAGAAACAGGATTTATAACACTGTTCTAATCTATAATAACAGTTTCCTTACTTGTTAGTTGTTACACATTGATTGCGCAACAAGCAGGATTTAGATCAGACATCAAACGGATTTCCATCCGATATCCATTGAAAAACCTCTCCTTCCATATCTGAATCTTCGATCTTGTCCAACATTTGTTAGAATTTTATTGTATGATTCCAGTTCAAGAAGTCTTCAATCAGGTCCGAATCTCCTAAAGTAATTCAACTTTTGAGTTTGAATCCAGACCATTTGATCGATCAATTCAGTCCGAAGTAGAATACACAGGTCCCTTTAATATTCATGCCACAGCAGATCGGACGGTTCGGATCAAAACTCAAAATTTGAGTTACTTTAGGGAATCCTAATTCGTCTCCGATCCCCCTTCTGACATGGCATCCTCTTATAGATAAGGCTATTACCTAACGCCCATTGGACAGATTTTGACCGTTGACTTTTTTTTTTTTTTTTTTAAAAGAGGCATGCGCCCGTTTCATTAATCATGAAACCATAATTACAAAATGAAAATCAGCCGATCAGCAGCTAAAGAGCTACCGAGAGCCTC
Source organism: Carex littledalei (assembly GCA_011114355.1). NCBI lineage: Eukaryota > Viridiplantae > Streptophyta > Magnoliopsida > Poales > Cyperaceae > Carex > Carex littledalei. Next base: position 2,722,040 of record CM022090.1, read on the forward strand.
TAAGAGAATCCGAAATTAACCACAGTAGCAACATAAAATGCAAACCAACCAAGCAATATACCAAGCTTTGGTGGCAGCTAAACTCCAAAAGTAATATAATGAGGCTAGTACTAAACCACACTGTATGGTACTAATGAGATATACTAAGTACAAAAATTGATGGAGAAGCATCTTCATTGCTGAGCTGGACTCTCAGGTGGCTGGTACACCACCATCTCCAGAGGCATGTATTGGGCTATAGGGATTGCATCTTCAAGTATGGGCATCCATTCTTCCACTGCCAATTTCACCTTGGTCTTGACATTACCTGCCCAATAAGAAAGTAAAGATTTGATTTGCAAGATGATAGTTCGAGCTGTGTTGGGAGAGCAATTATTAAAGCACCTATCATTTCTATGTTTCCAAATTGTCCAACAGACAGCACTAAGGACAATTAGAAATCCTATATTATCAGACCTTGGTAAAGAGACAGCAAATTTGAGAATATCATCAAAAGACAGCCATTTATGCATAAATTCTTGGCTTTTACCTAACCAAAACCACACTCGTTGAGTTAGAGGGCATGTAAGGAACAAGTGACTAATTGTTTCATTATCAGAGCAGAATTGACATGTTTGGGAACCAGACCAACCTCTACATGTTAAGTTATCCTTGGTAAGTATGGAGTTGTGAGCAATTAGCCACATAAAAACCCTAATTTTTGGTGGGACAGGTAAAGTCCACCAGATGAGTTCAGAAGTGTTTGGTAATACCCCTCTAAAATTTAAAAATTTATATAATGATTGTGTATTGAACTTCCCTGTGTTATCCCATCTCCATGCTAGTTGATCTTGCTCAGATGAGAAGGAGATGGTACTAATGAGATGGAGAATGCTAGTCCAATCTACCAAATCCATGCCCTCCAATGGCCTTCTAAACTGAACCCTCAACCCTTGGGAATTAATCACTTCACTAAAGGATATTTGTTTATTACTACATTTCCTATATATTACAGGATAGAGAGTTGCTAATGAGCAGTCTTTGTACCATATGTCTTCCCAGAACCTACATTGAGATTGTCTACAAGGTATATACTGTACACTTACAGATCCTAGATGTTCTAAATTAGAGATAGTTTTCCAAAAAGGAGATGGTGGGGTATGAAAATCAATATACTTATGCATGAGTATAGTTTTCCAAGCAGCATTGTATGTAGGGTTTTTGAACCTCCACCACCATTTTAACAACAAGGCAATATTCATATCTCTAAGATCTAAAACCCCCATTCCTCCAAATTGTTTAGCTAAACAAATAGTCTCCCAGTTAACTAAAGCATATTTCCTTTTTTTTTCAGTACCTTGCCATAAGAATCTTCTTCTAATTTTGTCAATTTGTTGAAGGACTGTACTAGGTATTTTAAAGACTGATAAGGAATACAAAGGAATAGAAGATAGGACTGAGTTTACTAATGTGATCCTCCCCCCAATTGAAAGCAGTTGACTTTGCCAACTGGGCAGTCTAGATTCTACTTTATCTATTAAAAATTGCCAATCACTAACTGCAAGTTTTTTAATGTGTAAAGGCAGTCCTAAGTACTTAATAGGGAATTGTCCCCATTTGCACCTAAATAGTTGATTTAAATTGGAGGTGTGTGGGTCTAAGTTAATGGGATACATTTCAGTTTTATCATAGTTGACTTTTATTCCTGATAAGGCCTCAAAGGCCATCATGGCCCACCATGCAGCTTCAATATTCTCCTCCTGGGCAGCCAGGAAAAGAATAGTATCATCTGCATAGTGACAATTTGTTATTGCTTGTTGTGCTATACAAGCAGGTCCTAAACCAGTAAGTACTGCAGCTAGCCTACCCTTAGTAAATATTTTGCTTAAAGTATCTGCAGCTAAAATATAAAGGAAAGGAGAGAGAGGATCTCCCTGTCTTACTCCTCTCTTACAATAAAAATAGCTAGTTAAAGTCCCATTGAGTGTCAAACAAGACTGTGAACTATATAGCCAAAGAGTAATCCATTGGATCCATTTGGAACCAAAATTTCTACTAGTTAAGACTTCCAGCAAGTAGTCCCAGTGTATTTTATCATAAGCTTTTTCAAAATCCACTTTAATTGCTACCCCTGGTTGCTGATTTTGTTGACATGAGTGAAGTATTTCTTGACTAACTATCATGTTATCTAATATATATCTATTCTTAAGGAAAGCTGCTTGACTAGAATCTATTAATCTAGGCATGACTTGTTCTAGTCTAATGGTAAGTATTTTAGAAAGAATTTTAAAGCTACAATTAACTAAACTAATAGGTCTAAATTTTTTAATTTGGGTTGCATCTTTTTCTTTTGGGATTAAGCAAATACAGGATTTATTTATTTTATGTAAATCAAGAGAATGTTCATAGAAGTGATGGGTGAGTATCATCAGATCATCCTTAACTAAATCCCAAAAGAATTGATAAAAATGGAAGGTAAAACCATCTGGACCAGGGGCCCCATGTGGTTCAGAGGCAAATACTGCCTGTTTGAGTTCCAATTCAGTGAATGGCCTTTCTAGTTCCCATTTTTCTGTATTTAACAATTTGTCATCTGAATCCCAAAATTCAGGGTCTAAATGTGCAAATTTATCTCCAGGTGTTCCTAGCAATTCTTTATAATAAGAGACTACATGTGATTTGATATCTGGAATGGATTGTGTAAGGTGGCCATTTATTTCTAAAGCATTAATCCTATTTTTTTTTGCCCTATGAGTAGCTAGAATATGAAAATACTTAGTGTTAGCATCTCCTTCAACCAACCATTTTTGCTTAGATTTTAATTTCCATTGTTCTTCCTCAGCTTGGTATATGTTTTCTAGTTGTTGTGTGAGATTAATCCACTGTTCCCCTTCTTCATTGGTTAATTCTCTATGATCTCTAAGTATTTCTAGTGCATGTAGTAATTCTAGTAATTGTGATTTATCTCTTTTCTGTTTTCCATAATAATTCCTAGCCCACCCTTTAATCCTTTTTCTAATATGTTTTAACTTGTTGTTCCAGCTTTTAGCTATATCTGGTAAGGAGAGGGGGTATTCTTGCCACCATTTAATCATAAGGGAGACAAAATCTGATTGCTCAGTCCAACTATGGTTAAATCTAAATAATGGGGGAGGAGGGAGATTGTCAGAAGAAGTTTGGACTAAGAGGGGACAATGGTCTGAACCATGACTACTAAGGTCTCTAATGGAGCTAGAGGGGTATTTTTGTTCCCAAGCAAGAGAAGTAAAGATTCTATCTAATAGGGCAAATCTGGTTCCATTAGACCAAGTAAATCTCCTAGTATGGAGTTTGTGTTCTATTAAATGGAAAGAATTAACAAAGGAGTTAAATTTGTTGCTAATGGGAACATCAAAGTTAACTCCTGTTTTTTCCTCTTTTTTCCTAATAGCATTAAAGTCTCCACACAGGAACCAGAGATCTATGTTAGGATTTTTTAGTTGAGTTAATTCATCCCAAAAGGCTTGTTTAAGGTTCCTAAGTACTGGTCCATATACCACAGTAAACTGCCATTTAGTATTGTCTAATTTGTTTTCCATAATTATATCTATACAAAAACAGTGTACTGTGTGTTGGACAAACCTAATTTTGTTGCTATCACATCCTACAAGAATCCCTCCTGATCTACCAACAGAGGGTACCCACAGCCAAGAATCTAATCTATGTGAGATGCTCTTAAGACATCTATGAGTAAAGTCATCTTTTTTAGATTCTTGGATGGCTAAGAGATCTACTCTATTATTGTCTACTAAATCCTTAACTATTTGTCTTTTTCTACTAGAATTCAGTCCTCTACAGTTCCAATTGAGAATATTCATTCTGAATTGAGAGAGACACTATCTTTAACTATGTTATCTACTAGAGAATCTTGTGCTAAGCTAGGTGATGTAGGTAGTGCATCTACTGCTGTATTAACTACTTGGCTAAGATGATTAACTTGTTCTAAAGTAACTGGAGATTGTTGCCTATTGCTAGTATTGTTAAGTAACTGTTTGATAACTTGTTCAAATGTACTTCTATCTAAAGATTTCATACTTTCAACTATCAATGTTCTGTCTGCATCTGATGTACCTAGAGTAATTTGATATACTTGGAACAGAGCAACTATTTGAGTTACACTAAGCCTATTATAAGGAAAACTATTGATAAGACTAATACCTGATGAGCAGCTGCCTTCAGCCATTTTTCTCTTCTGTGCTTTACTCAGAGTAGAGGCTGGATCCCCTTGCACAGTGACTCTGAGGCTGCGGCGGAGATCAGGTTTGGGGTGTCGAACAGGAGTCTCAGTCACCTCAGGAGTGGGCATCTCAGTATCTGACAAGCAGATGGCCTTGTCAGGAGAAGAGCCAGGGCCCTGCCTGAGATGAATGGTGGTACTTCTAAGTCTGGAGCTCACCCCAGTGGCACTGGTAGACCGCTGAGGTTTAGATTTGATGAGGCCAGAGTGGGTGTTGGTTCTGGATTTGATGATGCCAGAGTGGGGGGTTTGAATAGCTAAGGCTTTGGGTTTCTTCCTTCCCCAAGAGAACTTCTTTTTTGGAGTTGTTCTCTTACTAATTGGTGTATTAAACCATTTCTTGGCAGCTTTGGGAGGTGCAGTAGCAGGTTTTGGTTGTGTCAAGAGTTGGAGCCTTTGCATCCTAGCTAAGATTGGTTCATCGTCTTCAGACATGTATCCTGGAGCTGTTGTTGGTTGCTGGCTACTGGTTTGGTGAGTCACATGAGCTGGTTCAGAAGAGGGAGTTGGCTGACTACTGTTGACAGGGGTAGGAGCTTGTTCAGGGTGAACTGGCAAGCTGACTGGTACAGCACCAGTATCAGTGTGAACTGGCAGGCTGACTGGTACAGCACCAGTTTGCATAGTGGGCAAGCTAACTGGTATAGCACCAGTATCAGTGTGAACATTGCTAGGACCAGTGTTCGCTCCCAGATGAGAGGTACAGAGTTTCACCACAGCTTAGGCTGTGGAGTTTAAACCCTATTCAACTCTTGGACGAAGGTTGCAAGTGCACAACCCTGCCTTTGTAGTTAGAACGGGTGTCGATCCTCAATGACGGACTATTTTCTGAATCTTAACCAATCCTAGTTAGGTACTAGAAGTGCGAGAATTGGGGTTTTGTTTAATCCTAAGTTTTCGTATGTATGAACAAGTAAAATGAATGAAACAAATGAATGTATGGACAATTTCAATTATCAATGTATGAACAAGTAAAGAATCAAGTAAATGTTTGTATTTTGTACTGTGGTAAAAAAGGTGTTTCAAGGGTTTCAGATTTTCATCTTCAACTTTGCTGCTCAGACCTGCCACGCGACCCGCATACTTTCGCATGCGACCTTTGTGACGCGACCCGCATGCTTTCGCATGCGACCCGCTTGGCCTTAAGCGCTCAGACCTGGCACGCGACCCGCAAGCTGTGGCTTGCGACCCGTGTGATGCGACCCGCATGGTCCTTGAGCTGACTCTGCACATGACAGAATCTTATTGTTTAAGTCGTGTAAGGCTGGATTGACCGTACCTAATGTCACTGAACCTCAACTTTCGTGTGTTGGCTTAGCAGACCTGGTTTGGAATTACAATTTCACCTTCTCAGGTCTAATCAAGCTGTTTGATCTAAACCTAAGTTCTCGATTCTGTTTACTAAAGGTATCTACAAGCTAAAGACTTTCACCTTTCGGCTACTCGTTGATCTACAAGCTGAATAGAAACTTTCACCTTTCGGCTACTCGTTGACCTCACCTTTCGGTTCTCAGACCTACCTCAAGTACTTAACCTAATTGCAAGAAACATCAAGCCTGTGGTACAAGAAGAAATGCCTAAGGCATTCAACAGTAAGCAATCAAGAATCAAACAATTCGAATCAAGCAATCTCAGATAATACAAGAATCAAGAAACACGAAATAACAATAAGAATCAATCCATATGCATCATCAAACAAAGTTTTAGACTACAAATCCAAACCCTCGAAACTATAGTATCTACTCAGTCATCAACGAAATCAAAACAAGAGAGAGATAAAGAAAGCAAATCATGATGAGAGAAGAGGTAGAGAAGAGGATTGAAGCTTCAGGATGAGTCTTCTTCTCCAGATCGCCTCCTCTTCAGCTCCAGATCGTCTTTCTCTTCCTCAGCCCCGATCTCTCTGTCTCTGGTGAAAAATCGCGGAATAATGGATGGTCTCTCTGGTGCCAGGCCTTCAGTTTAAATAATTTCCTTCGTGGGCCTCAATTGGGCCTGGCTCAGTTAACTCGACGCGACCCGCATGAGTTTCCATGCGACCCGCGTCAGGTGGCAAGGATGCGAGCTGTGAGGGTCGCGTCTGAGGTCGCGTCTGGGCTGCGATGCGACCCGCGTCATGTGGCATGCGGGTCGCATGGGGGAAGTCAGAACTCTGCCTTTTTGCCTGCTTTCGCCTATTTCCTGCAAATCAACCACAAACTGCAGCAGTACCATATTCTATTGATTTTCAATATAAACTATGCAATTTAGTGGTCAAAATCACAAGTCTGGTCTGGAAATAAGACGAAATAATAGATGAAATATAGACCTATCAAATTCCCCCAAGCTTACCCTTTGCTTGTCCTCAAGCAAATCTGTACTTTCAAACCGGGTTTGGAATCTAAATGCAAGCTAAATGCCTAAAATGTGAAAATTTACTTAATTGCTCCAATAGAGAAACTGAAGAATCTTTTTATTATGATTTGGACTTTCCTTGGTCAATTCTGATTCACCTCACAAATTGATTAACAAAACCTCAAATTCAAAATGTTTCAAAGACTTGCAAAGTTGTTTACTTGAATTATCGAATTATCATTCTTTTCACTAAACTATGCCCTCATTTGTAGGAGATTTACCCTTTTGGCCCCCCCAAGCTTGAATCAAGCTTAGGTCAGAAAGTTGCGGACTTCGTGTGTTGATATGTGCAAAAATTTTATTTTATATTTTTTTTCTTTTCTAATTGGGAGACGAGCTCAAAGGCGCCCATTCAAGACTTATTGCCAGTACTCTTATGTTCTCCGTCTTTTCATTCCTTTTTATTTTCATTTTCTCTCTTTGTTTTTATTTATTTATTTGCACGTACCATGAATACACACATCCACTAGCGTTCATTCACACCAACGGATATCCCAACCTTTCTATATTTGAAATCCCTATTTCTATTTTTGAAAGGCACAATTCGGTTTCTAAATTCTATTTCGACATTCAAGTTTCCAATTTTTGCGAATCCCAAACCATTTGGTCCTAATCAGTATTGTGTGGTCAATTATGAGGTCAAATCCAATTTTCCAAGGTCATCCCAATCATAGAAAAATTTTCAAACAGGTCCCTAAATGAAACAATCAAGCAAAAATTTTCACCTAAAAATGCAAGGTAAAATAAACATGACCTAAGTGCAATCAAAATAACTCCTAAAATATAAAAGTAAATCCTAGGATACAAAAGTCTCCCCCCCAAGCTTAGCCTGAGCATTGTCCTCAATGCTTCAAGACTGAAAGATAAAGAGAAATAAAAGCAAAGGGGAAAGAGGAAACATACCCGCTCACTCCTGCGGAGGATCACGATCGAAGCCTCGCCAGCCTCGCATCTGCTCCTCTAGCGTACTCACCCGTAACTGGAGATCATCGAGAGCATCACCCTGCTCGCGCCGCATGTCAAAGAGGAACTCACCATGATCGCGGCGCATGTCATACACCAAGCTGTAGACATCACGAATGGAGGGATCGGTGATGGGAGGTGGATAGGAGGGGCGAGAATAAGAGGAAGATGGACCGGCGGCGGACGAGGAAGGACCAGCAGCAAAGGTAGAGTCGTGGATCAGCGGAGGTGGCATGGAAGCAGCACCGATGTGAACATCACCAAAGAAATGAGGCTGTGGCTGAGGAGGAGGTGGTGGTGGTGGTGGTGCCTGCACAGCTGGCTCTGGTGGAGGAAATAGCCAAGTGGTCTCGTCCTCGAAGGAGATATGGAATGCACGAGGCAACTGATGCTGACTGCCATCCTGCAGGTGCCAGAAATACCGGTCACGGTGATTGGCAGGGCCTCGCTCTATCTTGATAAATGTCGCCTGCTGGAAGGCCTTGGCATCCATGATGGACGAGCCCTGAGAAAGAGTGTAGCCGGCGAATGATACGCCAAGATGCTCAGCAATGAGCGTGACGTATGCGCCAATATGAATCGTACCCCTTGGCCTCCTGTTCTTCTGCACATCCAGCCAGTGCTTAACCATATGGAGCATCAGATCGGTCCGCTCAAAATCCTCCGCAGGACGGAGCATGTGATCTAGTAACTCGAGGTCATGCTCATTAGCACGTGCAACTGTCTCGCCACGCGCAAAAATGGTATTTGCAAGAGTGCGCTGGATGCAACGGAGAACAGGGTGAGGTATGGCCATGCTCCGGTACTCGTTGCTTGTGGAGACCTCCTTACCCGTGAGCAAACGCCAGAAGATGTTTCGGTCAAAGTTCTCACGGTAGCAAAGGACGTCAACTGTAGGTCTCGGTGCGAAACCAAACCACTCGCGCAACTCAACAAGACCGACCCTGCGAATCTCGTCGCGCATCTGGAATCGAATGTAGGGCTCGTCTGCGTCATCCCACCTGAGCTTGAGCGAGGAGAGAAACTCAAGCGTGAGCTCCTCGTAACAGTCACACCGAATGTCCCAGAAGGTGGAAGAGATCCCAATCCTCTCCGTAAGGCGAATGAACTCGTCGTACACTCCAAAGGCATGAAATGTACCCAAGTCGACTTGGCGAGTGTTGGCGAATGTGCGTTGCTGCAAGTTCTCAAAACGGTCGAACATGCCGCGACTGGAGAGGCGGAAATGTGGTGGTGGGTACGCATCTGCTCGAGGGGTGTACTGAGCAGAAAGAGGATTGGAAGGCTCGGAGGCATACGCAGCAGACTCATCTTCAGGGTTCTCGGAATGATGAGCGGAATGATGGGAAGAATGAGTGGAATGAGAGGAAGAAGAGGAGTGAGAGGGAGTGGCCTGGTGGGAGGCTGAGGCAGAAAGACGAGAAGAATGAGAGGGAGTGGCCTACCTCAGCTCCTGTCGGTGCTTGGACCGGATTTCACGGCGGGGATCCATGTTTCTGTCTCTAGCTCAAACAGACGCGGGTCGTGTGAGTTTTGATGCGACTCGTGTGGGATCTGATGCGGGTCGCGTAGACTTTGATGCGACTCGCGTGAAGGAGAACGCGGGTCGCGTGGGTCAGGACGCTGGTCGCACCAAACCGGACCTGGCTGGTTAGGGTTTGAACCGGACACCGGAGCGGGTCGATTGGGTTAGGGCGCGGGTCGCGTGAACCAAGGGGGCTGGTAGTCGGGTGAACCAACAGAGAAAGGAGAAAGGAGAAGAAAACTTACCTGCTGCGTCGGTGGTGTCGGCGGAAAAGAAGATCGACGGAGGAAGTTCGGTGAAGAGAGCTCGTCGGTGCTCGGTCGAAGAGAAGAGAAAAGAGGAAAAGAGAGAAGGATCGGCTGGGAAGGAAAACAAGAGAAGGAGGGGACGCGGGTTAAAAAGGGACCTCGCGTCGTTTCGACGCGCCCCTTCAATTCTAGCCGACTGTTCGAGATGACGCGGGTCGCGTGGAATTTCACGCGGATCGCGTGGCACGGCACGCGGGTCGCGTGGAATATCATGCGGGTCGCGTCAGGAGTTCTTTTTGGTATTTTACAAAAGGAAAACAACTAGAAATCTAATCTAACTCTAACCTATCTCTAACTCTAAACTATCTCTGGATCTAATCTAAATGTAATGCAAAGTAAACGAACCGGCTTGGGTTGCCTCCCAAGAAGCGCTTGTTTTAGGTCTCAAGCTCGACCTTCCTTTCTCTAATCTTCGACTGAGGTGGGATCGGATAGATCCCAAGAAGCGATCAAGTTGGCAATGCCTGCATACCAAGGGTCCGATTGGTTGATTTCACGTGTCGCATCCTCTGGCATGTGAGTCGTGTCAGGGTCTTCCAAGTCAGGTGTTTTCACTTCTGCTCCTCTGACTTTTTCTTCAAACAAGAAACGAGTGTGTTCTTTCGTGCTCTCATGGATCTGATCAAGGAAGTACTCTTCTACCAAATCTGTTAGGCATTTTTCGTGCACGTCCACTCGAGAACAAGATGCGGCAGAAGGGTACTTCATGGCTTGATCAATTTGGAAACACACTCTCTCTCCTCCAAAGTGCAAGGTCAGTGTTCCTGAGACACATCGATGATTGCACCTGCAGTCCTGAGGAAAGGTCGTCCCAGAATGATGGGGACTTCCTTGTCCTCTTCCATTTCCATGACCACAAAATCTACAGGTACAAAGTACTTACCGACCTGAACTGGTACGTCTTCCACTATGCCGAGTGGCAATCGTACCGAGGAGTCTGCTAGCTGCAACGTCATTCGCGTGGGTCTGAGCTCTCCTACTCCCATTCGCTCGAAAATTGTGCGTGGCATGAGGCTCACACTAGCTCCCAAGTCGCAGAGAGCTCTCTTGATCGTGGCCTTGCCAATGATGCAGGGAATGGAAAACTTCCCTGGGTCATTCAATTTGGGAGGTAGGTCGCTCTTCAGAATGGCACTGCACTGTTCCGTTAACTTCACCGTTTCATTACCCTCCAAGCTTCGTTTGTTGGATAAGATATCCTTCAGGAATTTGGCGTAAGAGGGCATTTGAGTCAAGGCCTCGGTGAATGGGAGCGTGATGTGCAGTCCTTTCAGGACTTCCGCGAACTTTGCGAATTGTGCGTCCAGTTTGGTTGCAGCTAGTCTTCTGGGAAAGGGCACAGGAGGCCTGTAGGGTGGAGGCTTGACTGGAAATTTCTCAGATGGAGGTGTCTCAGCCTCCTTCCCCTTGTCAGGTCTTTCCACGCGGGTCGCGTGAGGTGGCACGCGGGTCGCGTCCACTGAGCCTTCAGATGTCGATGCGGGTCGACTCGGCTCAATGCGACCTGAGTCGACGTGTTCTTCTGAGGGTGACGCGGGTCGCGTGAGATGGCACGCGGGTCGCGTCTCAACAGTGTGTGTCGCATCTGGAGTCAGGTCTGTTGGAGTCAGGTCTGATGGGAAGGCTGGTTCTTGGTACTGGGTCCCACTTCGCAGCGTGATCGCCTTAACATCTCCTCTGGGGTTGGGTTCTGGCTGAGCTGGCAGCTTTCCAGGTTGAGGTTGGCTCGAAGTGACGATGTGACTCAACTGCTCCAACAACTTGTTTTGAGCCGCCATTTGAGTGGACATGCTCTGCATCTGTTCCCACATCATTTGATTCATCTTCCCTTGCTCATGTGTGAAATCGGTCGCATGGGGAGGCACGTACGGTCTGGAAGGACCGGTTTGAGGTGCTCGATTGTTCTGATTGGGGAAAGAAGCATTCTGATAGAAGCTCTTGTTGGAGTTGTTGTTGGAAGAGGGATTGTTCCAATTGTTGTGACTGGAAGACAGACGGTTGAAAGAGTTGTTGTTGTCATTGGAAGACGGATTGTGAAACGAGTTGTTGAAAGGAGGTCTAGGAGCATTGTTTTGATTCCACCTCCAATTTTGTTGCTCAATCGGATCCTTGGAGTAGGATCGGTTGAAAGGAGGCTTTGGAAAAAATGAAGGTTCGTTGTTCAAGGAACTCACCTGCTCGTTGCTCTCTTCGACCTCTGCCAAGGGGCATTGCTCGTAGCTGTGTCTCTCGTCTCCACACATGACACAACTCTGCGGTTGTTGTTCGACTGCCTTCACGCTCAGCTTGTCCATCGCCCTCTGCATGGCATCCATTTTGGCGGTCAAGGCAGTGATGTGATCGACCTCGAACTTGCCGCCACCTCTCGGTCGGGCGTTGTCGCGGCCGGACCACTGTTGGTTCTGTGCCATGTGGTCGATCAGGTTCATGGCTTCAAGAGGCTCTCGAGACATCAATGCTCCACCTGCAACTGCATCTACAGAAGAACGAGTGCTCTCTGTCAAACCATCATAAAATGTTTGGATCAACAACCAATCAGGTAAACCATGGTGCGGGCAAGAATACTGCAACTCTCTAAACCTTTCCCAAGACTCATTGAGGGGCTCATCTAACAATTGCCTAAAGCTGGTCAGTTCGTTCCTTACCTTGGCGGTTCTTTTGTGAGGGAAAAATCTAGTCAAAAACAACTTGGACAATTCCTTCCAGCTGGTGACCGAATCCCTAGGTAACGACCCTAACCATTTCTTAGCTTTGTCCCTAAGAGTAAAAGGAAAGAGAGCCAGTTTGGTGTAATCGGCGGTTGCTCCATTGGTCTTGATGGTAGTGATGCACTCGAGAAAGGTCTGGAGGTGAGCATGAGGATCCTCGTGATCCATGCCATGGAAGGTGTTCTGCTGAACCATGTTGACCACTCCTGGATTGAAGTTCGGTTGCTGTCCAGGTACTCTTGGCAACCTGATTGCGCCTCTGACATCTCCAGCTCGTGGCACGTTGAATTCTCGAAGTGTCCTCGGCATGAAGACGTCCGTCTCTTCATCCTCGGGGTCAGTCAGGACTTCTTCCCTGTCTCTTTCTCTTTCTCTTTCCTCCCTGTCATCTCTGCTCGGATGTTCTGACATCTCTTCAACTCGGGTCGCGTGAGAGGTCTCGCGGGTCGCGTCTGATGTGATGCGGGTCGCTTCAACCTCGGTGCGGGTCGCGTCAAGAGATGGCTGAGCAGCAGCAGTTTCGTCTGGAGGAGTTTCGTCAAAAAGTGGCCCTCTGCTCCTCAGTTGGTATTTCAGTGTGTATCTACCTGCAGGAGGATGGTTAAGAGCCAGTTTTCAGTAAAAGAAAAGAAAGATAAAAGATACAGATTAAAATCTAGATTAACTAAGAAAAGCAAAAATTCAGAAAATGAAAGCCGTCCCCGGCAACGGCGCCAAAAACTTGTTCGCTCCCAGATGAGAGGTACAGAGTTTCACCACAGCTTAGGCTGTGGAGTTTAAACCCTATTCAACTCTTGGACGAAGGTTGCAAGTGCACAACCCTGCCTTTGTAGTTAGAACGGGTGTCGATCCTCAAGGACGGACTATTTTCTGAATCTTAACCAATCCTAGTTAGGTACTAGAAGTGCGAGAATTGGGGTTTTGTTTAATCCTAAGTTTTCGTATGTATGAACAAGTAAAATGAATGAAACAAATGAATGTATGAACAATTTCAATTATCAATGTATGAACAAGTAAAGAATCAAGTAAATGTTTGTATTTTGTACTGTGGTAAAAAAGGTGTTTCAAGGGTTTCAGATTTTCATCTTCAACTTTGCTGCTCAGACCTGCCACGCGACCCGCATACTTTCGCATGCGACCTTTGTGACGCGACCCGCATGCTTTCGCATGCGACCCGCTTGGCCTTAAGCGCTCAGACCTGGCACGCGACCCGCAAGCTGTGGCTTGCGACCCGTGTGATGCGACCCGCGTGCTAAGTCACGCGACCCGCATGGTCCTTGAGCTGACTCTGCACATGACAGAATCTTATTGTTTAAGTCGTGTAAGGCTGGATTGACCGTACCTAATGTCACTGAACCTCAACTTTCGTGTGTTGGCTTAGCAGACCTGGTTTGGAATTGCAATTTCACCTTCTCAGGTCTAATCAAGCTGTTTGATCTAAACCTAAGTTCTCGATTCTGTTTACTAAAGGTATCTACAAGCTAAAGACTTTCACCTTTCGGCTACTCGTTGATCTACAAGCTGAATAGAAACTTTCACCTTTCGGCTACTCGTTGACCTCACCTTTCGGTTCTCAGACCTACCTCAAGTACTTAACCTAATTGCAAGAAACATCAAGCCTTTGGTACAAGAAGAAATGCCTAAGGCATTCAACAGTAAGCAATCAAGAATCAAACAATTCGAATCAAGCAATCTCAGATAATACAAGAATCAAGAAACACGAAATAACAATAAGAATCAATCCATATGCATCATCAAACAAAGTTTTAGACTACAAATCCAAACCCTCGAAACTATAGTATCTACTCAGTCATCAACGAAATCAAAACAAGAGAGAGATAAAGAAAGCAAATCATGATGAGAGAAGAGGTAGAGAAGAGGATTGAAGCTTCAGGATGAGTCTTCTTCTCCAGATCGCCTCCTCTTCAGCTCCAGATCGTCTTTCTCTTCCTCAGCCCCGATCTCTCTGTCTCTGGTGAAAAATCGCGGAATAATGGATGGTCTCTCTGGTGCCAGGCCTTCAGTTTAAATAATTTCCTTCGTGGGCCTCAATTGGGCCTGGCTCAGTTAACTCGACGCGACCCGCATGAGTTTCCATGCGACCCGCGTCAGGTGGCAAGGATGCGAGCTGTGAGGGTCGCGTCTGAGGTCGCGTCTGGGCTGCGATGCGACCCGCGTCATGTGGCATGCGGGTCGCATGGGGGAAGTCAGAACTCTGCCTTTTTGCCTGCTTTCGCCTATTTCCTGCAAATCAACCACAAACTGCAGCAGTACCATATTCTATTGATTTTCAATATAAACTATGCAATTTAGTGGTCAAAATCACAAGTCTGGTCTAGAAATAAGACGAAATAATAGATGAAATATAGACCTATCAACCAGCCTCAGTGCTCATAAAATGTGCCCAAGCCTCTAGGTTAAGTTCCTCATTGAGTAATTCTTCTTCTAAAAACACATTCAAACCTAACATTGGGTTTTTACCAGTATCAGCTGGTCTGAGATTGACTGGACTGGGGTGATGGATACCTGTGTTTAACATTCTAATGCTGCCACCCCCCTGAGCCAGAGGGGGTTGAGGTTGTGGATTGGGTCCCTGTGCTGACTGTGGAGGTTCTAACTCCCTTCTTTCACTCTCCCCAAACTCGGTCCCATTAGGGTATGGTCTGCCCCTTTTTCTCCCAGCCCAGGCATTCAATGGTTCAGTATTCTCAGTTTCAACTTCTATGTCTATATCAAACATTGTCAAGGAACCAGTAGGGTCCCTATATGTTACTACATGAGTTTTAGGCAGAATTTTTGTGTCACAGACAGCTAGTTTGAGACGTACAAATCGGATATCATACCCGCTTTTGGTAGCACTATCTATCTCCAAAACATAAGCTCCAAACGGGTTCAATACCCGATCATACTCAGAAAAATCATCGAGGAAGAGTGGGAAATTGTAAATCCTTACCCAGATTTGTTGCAGAGCCATCCCATCGCTGAAGCTTCTGTCCCAAGCTATAACCGGGAATTGAACGTCGCCTAATCGAAGATAACCGCGGGAGGCGACCGATTCCAACCAGGTAGCATTCGGTGCTTTGATGAGGTATTTATACTCATCAAACACCGACGCCACCCAGCGATGGTGAGAGAAGCGGTTGCGGAGGATCTGCTCCACTCTCTCGGGTCCCCATGCAGCGATATCGTCCAAGACGAAGCTGAGCGTCAAGTTTGCTTCAATCGCTTGGGATCGGGGGGTAGTCTCCAGCAGCACTATCGGGGGTGTTATCGCCATTGTCGTATTAGCTCTAGGTCTTAGCGGAGGTTGAGGAGGTGGAATACGTGTGGATCTAGGTCCTAGAGAGGGTGGATGAGGTGGTAAGAGTGCAGTTCTAGGGTTAGCAATGGGGAATACGGAGGGGGGAAGATTAGAAGAACGACATGCTGCGGCTTTGTGACCTAATTTGTGACAGGCGAAGCACACCTGCTTGTTTCGGCATTCCTTGGCTAAATGCCCTCTGTCTCCGCATCTCATACAGATCGGACGGCGGGATGTGGATTGCGATCGAATTTCGGCAATTCTCTGGCGCACCAGCATGGATCTTGATTCCATTGTGCTCGTTGGATTGCGCTCACGCCGTACAGCGGTAGGTTGCTGCACGATCTGGCTATAAGTTCTAGGCAGGCCATATGGGCTCGGATCCGCCATTAATGGAGCTGCGAAAGCCCCATATTTCGTGCGAAAACTATCTTTCAATAAGCCCAAGCGACGTTGCTGGGCTGTCATTCCTTCTGGCGTGGCCATTACACTACGATTTCGTTTGTTTTTTTGTTTTTCTCTATTTTTTTTTTCTCTCGCAGATTCCCTTCTCTTTTTTTTTAGTTTTCAATCGCCTTTTTTTGTTTTTTTAATCGCCTTTTCAATCGCCTCACATGGCACATATCTATCTTAAAAAAAAGAGGCCAGATCTGACCGTTGACTTGTACCCAAACAAAAACCATGCGTGAGGATACCAATTCAATTCGATCCGATGACGACGGGTCGACGGCCAGATTTGTTTAATTGTGGTAAGGTACAGGGGAGCATCGACTCCGTCTACCTTGCTCAGTAGGTACTTAATAAGAGGAAGGTTCAAATACTTTTATATTTTGTGTCTCCTGCTTCTATTTTTTAAAATTTTAATAACTTAAAGTTTAAAATTTAAATGTCAAAATAAAACCGTTAGATGTGATCTATGTTATTTTCTCTATGTGCTCATAAATAATTATTATATTTTAATTTTGCTTGTATGTGAATCAATAAGTTAAAAAATTAACGTTTAGAAATTATTCACATTAGTATACATTTTTACAAGCTCAAGATGACAACCAAACTAAAGTTGAAATGTCATAATTTTTACACGTGCATAGATAAAATGATGTAGTTCATATCCAACGGTTTTATTTTGAATTTTAAGTTTTAAATTTTGAGTTATTAAAGTTTTAAAGAATAGAGGCATGCTGGAGGTACAAAAAATGAAAGCATTTGAACCCTCCTCATTTAACAATACGTCAATACCACATTGAAATAAAAATAAAAACAGTATTTTTAGAGACCATACTATATTAAAAAGTTTCACAGATACAGTTGAGAGTAGAACTAAGGTGTTTTTAAGTTTACCAAGTTTTTTTTTTAATTCAATTTTAAAATTTATCAGATTGGTTTTAAATGATGAATTTGAACTGTTGAAACTTATCTACTTTATGAGTGATGCGTTTACATGCGGAAATTTTAAACTTTCGAATTAATTTTGTATAGAATCAAACAGTAAAAAAATATTCAAAAAATAAATATATTAAAATTAATTTATAATTTTTTAATTTTAACTGCTTGATTTTACACTTAATTAATTCTAAAGTTTAAAATTTTCGTATGTAGACGCATCACTCGTAAGGTAGATGAGTTTTGACGGTTCGAATTCGTCGTTTGAAGCAAATTCAATAAATTTTAGAGTTGAGTTCACATAGTAACTTGATGAACTTAATCAACAGTTGAAATCACTAAACTGATACTATTAATGCTATAGCTGATGTTATAATCGCCAAAGTTTTAATTTATAGTTGTAATAGTTGACAGTTATGCTACATAATTTTTTTTTGTCAATTTTTGTGATTTTCAAAACTCGTTACATGTTAAGTATTTATTTTCCAACCAACTTGTTCAAAACTCTAAATTCTGTCTTCTGTAGTAAAATAGTTGTCAGTCAATTTTCGATCTAACTTAGAACGAGTCGACACAAACCAACCCCATAGATAAATGAGTCCTGTACGAATTTACAATTCTTGACCCGACTCGGATCGGGTTAGACCCAAACTGAAAAATAAATCTACTGTTATTTCCGATTCTAACCATTCAATTTTCTCTATGTATGAGTCTCAACGAATAAATTTTTTCATGTACAAATTAATTCTTTTTTACATATTCAACACTTGTTTTTGCTCAAAGCATTTCCTCTCTCACTTCCGTCTCGCTTATACGGCGTGCCACGGACTCTTCTTATGTGTGCTAGTGACACTCAGTCTTTATCCATATTATACAAACAAAACACCTTGCTTGTTTTAAAACTAGTATTGGACTATACCTAAATGCCGATAGAAAACCTAAACACTACTACTTTACTTTCTCTGAGGTTGTGCTCCAGAGAGGGAGATAAACCCCTTCATTAAAGGGAAGGAACAGGAACGAAGGGGAACTCCGCGCGCGCCCGGGCTGCCCACGCCATTCACCCGCTCCAGAAGAAGGTAATCGGAGAGGGAAAGGAAGGAACGCGCTACTGTAGCGAGAGTAACGCGCTATACAAACTTCTCATTCGTACCTCCCAAATCGGGATGTCGGTTTCACTGTAGCGAGGGGAACCGCGCGTTGCCTCCTTCCTTTCTCTTCCTTCCCGTTCCTCTCCGCGTGGGTGTTGTGGAGCACAGCCTAAGCGAAACCGAAAAACTTTCTCAACAAAAATTAACGGTTGAGATCATAATAACAAAAACCTGTTATTCCTTTGGAATAATAGCAGATTTATTTCCCAAACTGACCATACCCATTTTATTATGTTTTGTTGGATTTAATTTGAAATTTAGCAATTATTAAGATTTATTGAGATTAAGTATATGTTTGGATGTGTCAAGAATAAAAGCTATTTGAAATAGCAATGTGCATCCAAACTAGGGGTGTAAACGGTCAGATACGGATCGGATAGTAGTCAAACCGTATTCTTATCCGTTATAATTTTTCGGATACGGATACAAATACGGATAGTCTCGGATATGGATACATATAGGATATTAAATGGATACGAATACAGATCAAATATCAGACGGATACAAATACGGATATGAATATAATTCAGATAATTAAAAATAAATTACTAATGTACATTTCAGTAAAGAATAACATCTAAATATAATTTTTTATTCATAAATTAGATTTAATATTTTTCATAATAAGTTTGTTGGTTATAAAACATATATTATATTATCAAAACATTAGTCACTAATCATGTCATAGTGTTATATTGTTCATAAGAATATATATGTATATGCATTTTAATAAATTATTGGTATGTATATGCAATTTAATAAATCAATTTAAGAACATAGGGTACATTTGATGAGGTTTAGGGGTGTAAACGGTCGGATACGGATAGTTAAAAAATCTTATTGTATCCTTATCTATCCGTTATAATTTTTCAGATATAGATACGAATATGAATAAGTCTCGGATACGGATAATTTAAGTAATTTTCCGGATTCGGATCCGGACAAAATCGGATAATATCCAATTCGTTTACACCCCTAATCCAAATAACATTTTTGCTATTCGGAATAGCTAAAATAGTTGTTATTCTTTATTCCTTGTAAATGTTGAAATAACTACTATTCGGAAGTGTGAAGAGAGAAAAAAATACTTCCTTATCAGATTTCCGCAAACATAGTCGCGAAATGACAATATTAACACAACTTATGTTGTCTCGACTTCGTGACAATTTATTTGAGACCCCACTTACATATTTTTCTTCTTAATTACCACATTGTTAATACTACTCTTTCTTAATTACGGCTATTCACTATTTCAAATGTATAATCCAAACAATATTTTTACTAATCCGAATAGCATCATTTTCACACTAATATAAAAATCACTATTTTTTTCTCTATTCTCATTTACTAATCTCAAATTTCACTATTCTGGCTTCCATCCAAACATACCCTAAATTGCATAAATAAATTAATGAATAAATAATCAAGTTGCACTGGTAGGATTGAGTCGACCCGTTACATCTCATAGTCAGCATATTTTTCCAAAATAGAAGAATACAAGGATGAGTCTAAGATTAAACGTTTAGACTTCCCATTATGGAGAAACGAAATTCTTGTCATGGCAGCAAGTCTTCACAAGAGTTGCTAGCTCATTAATTAAAAATCTAAGATTTTTTATTAAATTTACTTACAGGAAAAATTTCTCTAACACAGGTCTAAGTTCTAACTTGTAGCAAAGGGGCCTCTCACTGCTAAAGCAAAGACATACACCTATACAGAAAGAATAAATTATGCAATATTACAATCATCAACCAGTACCAATGCGGCCAGAGTTTTCTGATAATACAGATTCAACAGTTTCTTGCAAGAAGATGCTGAAGCATTGCTGACAAGATCCAGGCAATAAATTTGATTCAATTTCGCCATGGTGGTTGCATGACACTTTAGAGAAAGGCCGAGCAACTGATTTAGAGTGTTCCATACCACATGCGGCCAAAATGGTATGGGTTGAAATTCTAGCAATTTCCTTAAACCTATTGGTGCCTGTAAAAGAATAGACCATAATTTTAATTCACCGGCCCAAAAAGTTTTGCAAAAGAAATTAGAAGCTCGCAAATAAGTATTATGTGTTCTGGTAACCAAAGAATCGATAAGATAATCAGATTGAGCAGACTAAAGCTGGTAATTCCTATCAGTAAACAGTAAAGGATACATATACCAATAAAAACCAGCTCAATCTCAGTAGCAGTACTATTTTTTTTTTTGTATATTCAGCTTATCAAACTGAACAAGTCAAAACCTCACATCCCTTCCCACAGACCAACAAAAAGAACACATACATTATCTCAAATAATAAGAAATAAAAAATTAGGTTGGTAAGATAGCAGTAATTCAGATACTAGTAAAAACCAATTTATCAACTGAAAAACCTAGAAACAGTGAAACACAGAGAACGCCAATTGTGATGACTGAACCAAGTTTAAACCAGATTTTTGAATGCCAAAAAAGGAAAAAAAAAAAAAAAGGCAATACCTAGTTTCTTATCTTTGTCTAACGCCTTTAGACTGAGCTTAACCAGGGTCTGAACCTTATCTTTACCATCTCTTCTGTCTGATGTTTCAAGAACCTTTCTCTCTTGCAAATGTCGGCCCATCCCAATCTCTCTTCTATTACCCAGATCGGAAAAATCACATCCAGAAACTCTATCAACACTTTCAGTCTGACTTCCCCAGTTACTTTCTGGTTTAACTTGAAAATCAAGCCCATCACACATGGGCCCCAACTGTGGCACCAGTTCGTTGTACCTACCTTGAGCTGTCTCTTCCATTGAGAGTTTATAGGGGCCATTTTTACAAAGAGCTGTAGCAGGATATGTTTGATGAGTGCTTGCACTTACTTCTTTTCCTTTTGTTTCTTTCCGGTTCTGTTTTGAGGCATGGAATTTGTGGCATACAGCCTTCCCACTTTTAGAAGGCCGAGACAATGATTGGCTAGGGGTTTTAGGTGCTCTATCTGCACAAGCAGATTTAGCTATGTCCATCATTTTCCAGGCTCTACTAGCATCTGCTTCCCTACAACTCTGCTCTATCATCACTTCTGAACTAGTTGCTGTACTTGGATTGCCTCTTCTATTATCTCCTGATCTATAGTTAGGTTTCAGGACCTCTGACGAAAATTGCAACTCACCAGACCGTAGCTGGTCCCAATTCTCACGTAACCGTCGTATGCGCTCCATTCTATGGTGACTGCAACTCAGAGTTGAGTTCATGGTATGGTCTTCATTTGGGTAAGCTACGAAGTCGCTTATTGATATAGATGACCCACCTTGCCGAATCTTCCTTATTTTTTCCTTGGTTTCTTGATCGGGAAATGGAGACTCGTCAGCAGGTTGGGTTTTCAAGTACTCGTTTTTGGCAATGGTGCAGTCGGGGCAGTACCATTCGCCTTCTGGTATATCAGCCCCAAGACCGACACAGTGAGTATGGCAATTGATACTGCATAACTCACACAACAAGAGATATGCATCCTTCTCTGATGAGTGACACACGATGCAGTTTGTATCCAAATGCAGATTATTCGCAGTCGAGCTTTCAATTCCAAGAGGATGGTACACCTGCTTAAACATTAATAGATAGAATCATAAGTGAGGGAACTAATATGGTAATGACATAAAGAAAATATATTAACAACAGAATCATAACCCTGAAATAATTATATATTAACTATACTCCTGCATAAAAAGAAAATTATCCTTTTGAAGTAGGCACAAAAAGAAAAATTATACATGCCCGCAAAAGCATCAGAATTTTGACCCCTGTGAAACTTCAAGCATGCCATTGCAACAGTTACCTTTACTCTTTGTTTTAAAATGTGATGAAATTATGCCTCTCTGAATGGTTATCAGAGGAACATGAGCAACTTTGGCATATTTTAAAAATTCAGAGTAGGGCCAATTTTAAAATATTCCAATGTTATTTTATTTATATAGGCGGTATGCAATGGTTGGAGCACTTCTAATTGCTACTATTGGGCTACTATTTGTTACATGCAGCTAGCAAAGTGGTTGAGACAATGGCAAAGTCGTCCATCCATCAAAGGATTTGAGATATAGCTGAAATTTGGTAAGTACTTCATCAACCTCTGCAGTCTAACTATATATAAAATCAAAGTTTACTCTCAAGACCAACCAATAATTATTAAATTTCCCATGACTACTCAAATCAGCAGCAAAAAAAAAAAAAAAATTAGTAGGCAATGCCTCCTATATGTATAATTATACTTCCTCCCATCTGCGATTTTACAATTATATCCCGTCAAATTCCTGGCACTCAAACAAGTAAACAACTCGCTCTTTGTAAAATACTACAGCACGTACAAAACCCCTAATTCTCTGAGATATATCTCCTAAAATCTTGCTTAAAACAAATAATACTGAACCTCCGCTAATTGAAAAAATTAGTCAAGTATCGAACATGCAATCCTAATGCTACCGCCTACCGCTACACAATAAGACAGATTACTCACCTGATTACGCTCAGAAATTTTCACAACACGCTCAGAGGGGAATAAACCGGGTACAGCGGGTCGCCGGATCGACCCAAACCGCTGTTTGCAGAGGGGGCAGCGTGACTCGATCTTGGCCCACTCCATCACGCACACAAAGCAGAAATGGTGATTGCAACTGTCGATCTGGCCGCGGATCGACTGGGTCGACCCGGTGAGGCAGATCCCGCACCTCTCTTCTTCTTCTTCTTCAGGTGTCGGGTTCGAGCATGTTTGAGGATCTGCCTCCGATCTCTCCTTGCCCTTGGAAGGAGGCGAATGTAGAACTTTGAGTCGCTTGGTCGAAGGAAGCGGAACGGAGGCATCCAGATCCAGTTCGCGAGACTCTCGCTCCATTGTTGCCTTGTGAGTAGCACGAGTTTAGAATTGGAGATTTTGCGAGGGAGAGGTGAGTGGCTGCGCGCGCGCGAGAGCGAGATCGATAATATACACCCAGATGCTACGTTGCACGGATACGGATACGGGTACGGGTATCGATAGGGCGATACGGCAATTTAAAAATTAAGAATACGATACGTCTATTATATTATATTATTAGTTCAACACTTGTATTATATAAACTAAATAAAAATTCAAAACAAAACAAAAAATATAAATATTAAAAGTTTTGGATATAGATTAAATATAAACGCTACTAGATTATAACATCAAATTTGAAGTAGTGCAGTGGTTAAGGCCTTTGGAGTCCATAGCAGAGATCCCATGTTCGATTCCTGCTGAGCGCTAGAAAAAAAAAATTTGGCGCGGTCCACAGGGATGGCGCGGTGTATGGTGGACCATGCGAGCGGTTCACGGTATCCATTCCGTATCCAGAAGTGTCAGAGGCGTATCCAGACGAGTCAGAGCGTATCGGAGACCGTATCGGCCGAGTAAGGATACGCCACGTAGGCGGATACGCCAGCTGGCGTATCGGATACGTATCGGTGCCGTATCGGGCGCGTATCGGTATCCGATACGTGTCCGATACCGATACGCCGCCTAAACTGGTGTATCCGTGCAACATAGCCTAGATGTAATTAGAGACCTAGATGTAATTAGAGGTGCTATCGGGTCGGGTAGGGTCCGGATATTATTATATTTGGTATTCGGCTCTGAATTTCGATCCATATATTTATTTGTTTCAAATCAGATCGGGTCCGGATCTGGATACCTATTTACCTGTAAATATTTTGGGTCCAGTCTTTCAGTTCCGGGTAGATATATATACCCATAACTTGTTTATGAATTATCGAGTCCGGTTCGGATCCGGAGCGTGTCCGGATTCGAAGCTGGTACATGTCGCAACTCACAAGCATTTGAGAAACCCATTACGTTTAAATATTAAAAAATATTAAAATGAACGGCCTCAGATCGATGTTATGAGATATCTCAAAGTTTGAAAAAAAAAAAAATGGGTCCGCAGAACGCTTGTGCGGTCTCCAGCATTTGAATCCGTAGAATCATTTTTGGTTTATTTTTTTTTTTAAACAATGGTAGTTTTAAAAATTTCGGGAGCTATTGACACTGGTCTTGACAATTCCTGACTCGTTTTTCAAATTTTTTAAAATGCACACTTGACTATCGCTGAAGTTATTGCGCCAATACAATTTTACTTAGTTTTTTTTAATTTATTTTTTAAATTTAACACAAAATAATTGGAGATTATATATGAAGAATATCCTTTTGTACTCTGTTTCATTTATGGTTCTTCTCCCCTTCCTTTCTTATTACATATTCTCCATACATCTAAAGCAAAAGAGGGATAGATCTTAATTAGGCAAAGTGGGCCTTTATAAAATTACAGCACCCGTTAAATTAGGCAAAATGGTGCATATACACAAGTTCGGGGAGCGCACTGACGTCACTCAGGCCCATACGCTCTCACCAGCCCAAGTTTCTACTAAATGGGTCAAATTCCACAATTAAGCCCAAAATACAAATAAAGGCGAGAGAGAGATAAAATAGAAATAGTGGCAACCAGCCAACTAGGGCTGCAAACGAACCGAACCGAATCGAACTTACCTCCAGTTTGAGTTTGGTTTGAATTAATTTCGAACGAACTCAATTTCGAATCGAATTTTTTACGAACTCAATTTCGAACTTCTTCGAACTTTGTTACGATTTACGAATATCCAAAA
Source organism: Carex littledalei (assembly GCA_011114355.1). Lineage (NCBI taxonomy): Eukaryota > Viridiplantae > Streptophyta > Magnoliopsida > Poales > Cyperaceae > Carex > Carex littledalei. The sequence goes on from CM022090.1 coordinate 2,746,648, forward strand.
TTTTCCAAATAGCCAACAAAGTTTTCAAATATCCAAAGTATCAAAGTACAATTTAAATATCAATAGAAGTAGAAAACAATCAACAAAGTTTTAGAATTATTACAAACTTAAATATTATAAAACAAGCAACAATAAAAAATGTATGCTTTTTAATTACCCGAGGGAGGAGCAAATCGCAAAGAGAAATGGCATGTACCAAGGGTCGTCTCGCCTCACGGCCGGTACCAAGGGTCGCCTCGCCTCACGGCCGGTCCCAGTAATCAGCCAACAAAGCAGAGACAGCACCAGCCAGCACATAAATCACAAGCACAATAGAGGGAAAGTCGCAGCCAGCAGCGGGTGGTCTTTCACTTGGTCCGACCTTATTTCTAAGGTATCGCAACCTCTAGGGTTTGGTATCGCAATTCGCAGCCAACAGAGGGAAACTCTAGGGTTTGGTACTTTGGTATCGCAAGTTCGCAACCAACAGAGAGAAAGTCGGCTAGGGACTTGGCTACAGCGATTATGGCTGGTTTTGTTTAATTTTTCTATTTGAGCTTTGTTGTTGAATTTTTCTATTTGGGCTTGTAGTTGGACTGGGCTTTTTGTTTCAAGAAATAATTTACAAAAGTCAAAATTGAGGGCAGCCTTATATTTTCATCAGTGAACATAAGTTATTAGCGGAAATTAACGGTTCACGTTGAGTTAATTTCGAACTAAATTTGGTTTGCGAACCTATTTCGAACGAACTAGGTCCAGTTTGAGTTTGGTTTGAATTAATTTCGAACTAAGTTTGATTTGAATTAATTTCGAACGAACTCAATTTCGAATCGAACTTTTTTCGAACTTTTTCGAATCAAACTCGAATCGAATTACGAACTACGAATTTTTTGTGCAGCCCTAGCCAACCACAGTAAACATATTTTATTTTTAATAATACCCTTTATAAATTATAATACCGTACACCGTACTTAGTAAGTTAGAGCATCTACATTCCAGCAATTCAAATGAGTTTCTAAATAACTGTTAACTTTTTTTTAGAAATTAAGGTCTCTAAAATTTCTAACTCTCATATTCCTAAAATTAATATTAGAGTTTCTATTAAGCTACATCAGCAACAAATTAAAAAGCAGAAATAATTTGAGCCAATCATTTGGTCAGCATGGAGTTTATAAACAGTTTCTTAATAAGAAACTTTACTGCATAGTTTCTAAATAAGAAACTCTCCCACATCTCTAAAACTAGATTAAAAACTGCCACATCATATTAGAAACTCTAATAGTACCAGTAATGTAGATGCTCTTAGTTCGCTAATTTATACAATGGTTTTCACAATACATAAGAAATATTTCTTCAGGGTTGGAACAAATATTCGATGGAATGCAATTGGCAAGCCTAAAATGAAACTTGAATTCTGAAAATGATATTTTTTTTATTAAAGCATCTGATGAATACAAAAAACAGTAAAATGAATAGAAAAAAAAATATATATATATATTATCTCACAATGCATCAGATATACGCAATATTATAGTTAAATGTAGTTTGGACGTAAATAGATTATATACATGGAGATTGTCTGAAAGATATGAATTTCATTATTTATTTTCTTGAAGTAAATAGATTACATACATGGAGATTGTATGGAAGATGTGAATTTCTTTCTTTATTTTCTTGGTGTAAAGGAAGGAGGCTCAAGGCTCGTTTTTGTATTTTTTTTATAAATATATAAAAGCTGAAGTAAGTTTCGGACAAATATATATATTTTTCATACGTAGAATAATATCTTAATTAATTAGACTAGATATAATTCTCGAAAGATATCAATCAAATTTAACAGTACCTTGCCCTTCAAATTTGTACAAGCTAGCCTCTAGCAATTATCAAGGAAGATAATCAAATGATCACAGTTAATGAAATAATACGAAAGTTATAAAAACGAAATATGATTCCTTGTCCGAAATGTAAATATATCCATGGCATAATTAATTTCCTATAAACTCCATCTATACTCTATTAGAGTATATATTCCCGAGAAGAGCACAGTAACGCAACTGCAATTTTTTTTTTTTTTTGCTTCATATATATTTCAATTAACAATGTTGACAATATTTTCAATTAAAAATGTTGATGATATATTTTAAGTATTTTTATTGGACAGAAACGTCCAACTAATACCTTACATAACCACTAATCAAATAGCCAAGACTTGCATGGTTCGTGTATATACCCTTTCCCACGGATTCAGATCAGCTAAAATCCAAAATACATGAACAGTTTTCTAGAATTTCTGAAATTCCAAATCCAGCCGTTCAACTTTTTCTGTACACGCATCTCGAAACAGCTAGTTTTTTGTGCACGTATCTCAAAACAGTTCAACGGCTGGATTCTGAATTTTAGGAATTCCAGAAACACTGTTCATGTATTGGTTCATGTAATTGGGATTTCAGCAGATTTGGATCCCTTTCCTACGGTAAAACTCCCGGGACTAGTACAGAACATTACAAAATCGCTCCACCACTTTCACAATTTCTCATACAAATTTTTTTTCTAGTATTTCTACTCCCAAAGAGATAAGCACTGGCATTCACAATCCAAAGAAGATACAAGCTCTAAATTTATAGAGAAGTACCATAATCATGATCCCGCTATATCAGCGACCATGGTTTCTAAAACCTAACAACAGAGCTAACCATATGTATAGAAATTTTAACCACCAAAGAAGACTAGCGTTCTACGACCGCTATTTTCAGAAACCATGTGTCATGACAGGTGATTATTGACTGTTGCTTTGCAAAACCAAAAGTAGTTTGCGCATTTTTTCTTGAAACCGATCCATACTTCTTACCAGTGTTGCCATAAAATGCAGGTTGATGTAAATCCAAAATCATCATCTTGATTCTGCCATCCTTGTGAGTTTACCAATTAAATGCCCTCTTCGTGATTTAACTAATTTAAGGCCCAATTAAATAAACATAATAGTTAGCTACTTAATTACATATACTCTATATAACTAAGACAGGATAGATAGTTAAATCTGTTCTCCTTGTCCTCATCTTTTGTTTGAGCTTTATGATATAAGAAGTGCTTCTATTTCTTTATCAATTCCAATTAACTCCCGTTTATTCCCATCTCCTATAAGGCACAATGTTATCCATTTCAAGGCCTTTATTAATCAACTCACAATCTTGGGCACATCTGCATATTGACTAATCAACTCACACCCTTTACATACCAGCACTAAGATCTATATATTCAACAGTTACAACTCTTAGTTTCACAACCACCAAATTAAATGTATTCAACTGGGAATTGTTCCATTAAGAGTATGAAATTATGAATTGTTCCAGAAATTAATTCCATAATCACTAAATGTGTACCTATTGCACGCTCCTGCCTTTCTTCGAAAAAATCCGCATATTGACAGTTTGTCTACGCCATTCCTCAGCTGGTATCTAAACAGTTGAAAAGCATAAGATATCAAATTTATGAATATTTCAAATACCAAAGATAATATATCAGATTGTTCTAGCATCAATTAGGTTTTCGCATATATCTGACCAAGAAAAAAATTCATATGCTAGTACTTGATATAAACCATAAGAAGAAAACAATTTGAGAAATAGAAAAAGATAGGTTAAGACCGCAGGAAAACCAGCATAGTCACCGGGTGCAGTAATATTCTTTGTGACACAGCTGTTTGCTGCAAGTCGAACCTGAAAATTATACAATAATTTATGATAAAAAATAGTTACCCCTCCCCCAAAGCAGCCTTCATGAAGCTGGTTACAATCTGTTCATATCCTATTTCTTAAAATCTGGTTATGTCATAAAGCTCTCATTTCACTGAACTTGTGCACAACATTACTAAGAGTTTCGACATGTTCCAGTACCATAACAGTTAACCATAATTTTTTGTTGTTACCTTTGAAGCAATTTCAACATGGTCCTTTATTGCACCTTGACCTCCCATAACTACATAGTCACCTAATCTACATCACCAAAGATATCAACAATTAACAAAAGTAGGGAAATAAAAATTATTAGACAAGTTATAAATGCATCCAGGATAGCACTAAAAAATAAGTTCTTTAAATTTGCATAATATAGAAGAGGGTACTTAATACTACAAATGCCGCGAGCATTGCAGTTATACATGATATTACCAACAAAACTAGCAAACAAGTAACCTATCATTCTTCTTTGTTGTTTGATTAATTTTTTTATTTTCTAATTATGTGTGTGTTTAAGTCTTATGGCCGTACCAAGAATTAATTGAGGCTGTTAGATTGTTTTCACCAAAATTTCAGTTACAAAAATCATTTCCGAGAAATACTGCCCACTACCATGCCATAATGACCAAGTCCAGATCCATTATTTTTAAACAGGTGCGCAAACAAAAATAAATAAAGACACAAAACAAAAGAATAGGGAAGTACGTAGCAGAACCAGCAATGCCGGATTGGCCACAAATAATGCAACACTTTCCGATAATCACATTATGACCTATCTGAAAGATGAAAAAAACAAGGTTACAAAAAATAATGTACCAACCACTATAAATTCAGCTAGTAGGTGCTGGTACCAAGACTGACTGTTAATATACCAGGCTGCAGAACAGTACCACTGTACCGTAATGTCCAATTATTCTCCAATAAACTGTATCTTATGCAATTGAGTCTCTACTCAATCTAATATCACCCTGATTTTACCTAAATTGAAAATTGATGAACTAAACACCAAATAAGTACAGAAAAGGATAAAAGATAATAAAAGAAGGATATAAAATCGAACCTGGACAAGGTTATCCAGTTTTGTAAAGTTTCCAATGACCGTGTCTCTCCAACTGCACTTAGAAAAGATATTGACATGAATGCACGGACATGAGTTTAAAATTTGTCAACTATTACAGATTACAGAGTTTCACTGCATGCCAGTGATTTCATTTGACAGATACTGGGAAAACATTATTGAAATAGATTAAACCATTAGAGTTTTTTTTCAGTAAAACTATCATTCATTCTTTCAGTAATTGCTTATAACTATTGTTGGGATTTTCAACCATTCCGCAGTTTATTAATAGAACCCCCAAATAAGAACTTCAGAGACTAAAAAAGAAATGCAGCTGCAACTTTCCAAAATGGATCAGAACTGACAGGCATGGTACAGATATGCCTTGGTATCAGTTGGCCACCAGCAAAACATTAAATATCTTCTGTGCAGCTTTGATCCTGACTTACTCATATAATACCAGGAAACGCAGCTATATTATGTTTTTTTTTAAGGTTAGAGGGCAAGACGCCTTCTAACATATTTTATAAATAATGAAAAAGCAATATTTACAATGTGTCATCATAGCCAGGTTATGACCTAGCTTAAATCGCAGCTATATGTTAAACAATTATTCTATATTTCAGTGAAAAAGGGTTGTACAAGTGCACCAAACCTGCCTCTGTCGATGCATGTGTTAGCACCGATCTCCACATGGTCACCAATTCTAACATTTAGCATCTGTTACAGAAAGCACAATGGGGTCAAGCCTCTTTTACAAATTGTTGTAAATTTAAGGGGTCTACATGGAAATATTATAAATTTACCTGAGGTTTTTTTACCACTTGCCCCTTATCATCTATAAAAAATCCAAAACCTGCATAAATTATTAATTTGGTACATAAAGATATAGAATTGTCAGATAAGAAAAACTGTAACTAGAAAAAAAAATGTAAGAAAAGAAAAGGAACCAGATTTTTAGTGCCTACATGTAATATTTCTGACTGTGTATATTTTTTTTTTACAAGAAGAAACATGGTCAATCACCATGGTACATACCACGGTACTAAAAGAAAATGATGTCCCAAGTAAATTTTATTTGATTAATGCCCCAAGTAAATTTTATTTGATTAATGCCCAAGTAAATTAAAATAATCATACCATCTTGACCAATGCACACACCATGATGGATTACACAGAATTGACCAACAGAACAATTGCTCAGTACAACATTGTACCTAAGTTTAGTTTACCAAGAGAAAAATTAAATTCTTGATTGTCATAAGCACCTTGCTTTATTAGATATCACAAAGAGTAGCTTATTGCAGATACTGGTTCCATATATATATCCTCAATCAAGTATCTAACTGGTTCCTAAGGGAAAAGTTCAACAAACTTAACCCTAATGATAAATAAAATAATTTTAAATTAAAAAAAGGCGCAGGTAAAACTTTAAATATTAAATGGTTTTTGAATAAAAAAGAACCCTATTTTTGTCGATTCTCCGATTGAAGTCGAAGGACCCATTACTGTACCAGAGCCAATTTGTACATCTTTGGCAATTGTACAATCTGAATGCACAATTGCACCATTCTCTATGAGTGCAGTGTGATCAATGCACGCTGAATTGTGAAAAATACCACCTCCATTTTCACATCTAATATACTCTGACTGCTCTAAAGTTTTCCCATGATAACCTGATATTCACAGATGAATTATAATATATATACTAAATTTAAAAGAGATTGGTCAAATATTTGGGTTAAGTTGCACAAAAGCCTATGATTTGATAAACCTAAGTACAACTTTTCTTTTTTTCAAGCAAGAGAAAGACCAACAGCAGAGATGAGGTAATCAAAGTATCAAACAGCACAAAGATATTCTATATACCGGACATTGATTTGTTGAAGGAATTCTATACAAAAATAAATAAAAAATTCTCCTCATGTCCACTTTTAATTCACTTACTGGGAAGTTCGTCAGAAATGCCTGAAACAACTCGAGTGGGAGAAGTGTACTGTCGGGATAACATCAGGTTGAAGTACTTAAACGATACTCTCCTCAACGCCATTGTTGCTCGTTTACTCCAATAATCAGGCCAGGAGAATTCAAAGGTAAACTAGGGACAGATTTGAAATTTGAATGTAATAGCTGGATACTTGGATTAAAAACAAGAGGGGTAAACAGTGAGTACACTTAATTTCCGGTGCGGCCTTCAGTGGTGGAGTCGCTGGTGGTGCCGCCAGATATAGGGACTTCGGCTAGCGCGAGTAAACGGACTAGAAGAGGTCGCCTGACAAAGAGAGACTGAGGTAACAGAATATTTCCATTTCGATTCGGACCGTCTGATCAAAATTCGGGCCAATCCGACCGAAGTAGAATGCACGGAGCCCCTTTGGATTCTGATCGGACGGTCAAATCTAAACATAAATATTCTGTTACCGTAGGTGATATGAATTCGCCAAAGAGAAGGGTTCCTGGAAATACTGGTTAACCGGTTTAGTCAAGTACTCTGAGCATTTCATCAAACATCTTGAGAGCATGTAATTGTTCAATAATATCGAGTAAAATATTAATTTTTGAACTGTCATGTACTACTGAACAACTTAAATTCACTAACTGAATTGTTTCAAGTATTTATGTCATGGGCGTCTATTCACTTTTCTTTAATAATAAATTAAAGATGTATTTTAAGTTTAAATTACTCAAATCAATCCGACATTTTTATTAATATCCAAAGTTTAATACAAATTATTATTTATACCCAGAATCGGACCCAATATCGAAAAATGCCCAAACCGGCCATTTTCTGGCCGGCTTAGTCGTTTTTTTTTAAGAGACATTATGAAGAGAAAAAATAATGAAATCTAACACTGAAAATTTGAATTTTTTTGTTTAAATTATTTGTTAGATTACTTCTTTTGATATATAATTAGTATATTTATACTAAAATACGCTAAATTACTTGAAATTATGTTGAATTACACTATATTAAGTTAAATTACACTACATTACATTACATTACGCTAAAATACGGTAAATTACATATGAATAGAGACGATATCTTCACTGAAAAGGTGAAAAACGACGACGAAACTTCAAACGGTCATAAAACGGCGCTCGAGTGTCCGATTTCAGCAAATGACCACTTTTCGGAAAGCTTGCGAAAATACGCATGCGTCCGTGCTTGCAATGCCGGATTCCAAAATTCAGAATCGTCAAAAAACAAAGGGAAGAGCCTCAAAACTTGAGTTGAAGTTTCCGATTAAGATTTTCATTTCTATTATTCAATCCAAGTAGCTCAGTAAATTAGTTACATAATGAACTTGTAGAATACCAGTTTTTACTATTTTCGGAATTTTTTTACTATTTTTTATGATTCATGAAAGATGGCACAGAATCGGTCTATTTTAGCGTAATTTACCGTATTTCAGCATAATTAGCGAAGTTATTGTAATTTAGCGTAATTTAGTGTAATTCAACATAATTTATTGTAATATAGTGTAATTCAACATAATTTCAAGTAATCTAGTATATTTTAGTATAATTATGCTAATTATAAATCAAAAGAAGTAATCTAACAAATAATTTAAACAAAAAATTCAAATTTTCAGTGTTAGATTTCATTATTTTTCTCTTCATAGTGTCTAAAAAAAAAACGACTAAGCCGGCCAGAAAATGGCCGGCTTAGGGGGGAGTAAACCGGCCATTTTTTGACCGGTTTGGGCATTTTTCGATATTGGGTCTGATTCTGGGTATAAATAATAATTTGTATTAAACTTTGGATATTAATAAAAATGTCGGAATCAATAGATGTTATCTTAATAATATTATAAAACGCTCATGATTTTTTTTTTTTGCTAAAACAATAAGATATATCAAATATTCATATCACGCATCCCAGTTCCGACATTTTAATTAATATCCAAAATTAATTACGAAATATTAAAAATAAAAATAAAAATGCCCAAACCGACCATTTTTTGGCCGGTTGGATTAAAAATTTGGACTGGCCATTTTTGGCCGGTCAGGAGTTTTTTTTTTGAATATTTGTTAGATTATTTCTTTTGATGTATAATTAGCATAATTATACTAAAATATGCTAAATTACTTGAAATTATGTTATATTACGCTAAATTACACTAAATTACCCTAAATTACGCTAAATTATGCTAATTATGCCAATTATACTGAAATATGCTGAATTATACTAAATTATGCTAATTACGCTAATTATACTGAAATACGCTGAAAATTACGATGAATTACGCTAAATTAGGCCGATTTTGTGCCATCTTTCATAAATCATAAAAAATAGTAAAATTGGTATTCTACAAGTTCATTATATAACCAATTTACTGAGCTACTTAGATCGAAAAATAGAAATGAAAATCTTAATCGGAAACTTCAACTCAAGTTTTGAGGCTCTTCCCTTTGTTTTTTGGCAATTCTGAATTTCAAAAAATGGCAAAGCAGTCACCGATGCATGCATATTTTCGCAAGCTTTCCGAAAAGTGGTCATTTGCTGAAATCTGACACTCGAGCATCGTTTTATGGCCGTTTGAAGTTTCGTCGTCGTTTTTGGCCTTCTCAGTGAAGATATCGTCTCTCTTAGCGTAATTTAGCGTAATTTAACGTATTTTAGTATAATTATACATCAAAAGAAGTAATCTAACAAATATTTAAAAAAATCTGAATTTTTAATCCAACCGGCCAAAAAATGGCCAGTTTGGACATTTTTAAAAATACCCAGCTAAGCTGGGTATAATTAATATTTTGTAATTAATTTTGGATATTAATAAAAATGTCGGATCCAGTTTGCTGAAATGCATTTACATATGCATTATTTACTCTTTTTTTCCTTTAATAGTTTAAAATCACATATCAAATCATATAATTACTAAAACCAACGTGATTGGCTGAATGCTCTACACATTATTACCTATAACCAACGTGAATGGAAATTTTCTTAGGAGTCACTTCTCACTTGACAATACTTATTTTTTTGACAATATTTCACAATAGTTTTTAAAATTAATTCAAATAAGATAAAAAAAAATTGAAAAGTAAATTCATGGATATGGTATCCAACACGTAGGTTGTTCAAAAATCAATTTTCATATGATTAAAATATTATTTGAAAATACATAAAAGATCGTTAACTTATTAGGCAGCTGAAACATCAAATTATTTGACGTACGGTGAAATATTATCATCACATGTTATAATTTTCTCATAAACATAAATTTACATCATATAAATCATACCTTAATGCTTGATTTTATATTTAAGTTTTACTTAAAAAACTGTTAAGGTTGTTAAGATAAATAATGATCAAGTAGTTCCTTATATTTTAATATAATTATATTCATACTAAATTTTTTGGTTATGATACATTCAAACTGATACGTCCTATCTCGGAGAGAGTAGGCCGTATGAGGTTTGAATTTTGAGATGAGCTCGTCCTGTCTTGGGATGACAAGCCGAGATTTGGATCGAGTTTAGAACTCGGGTTGGTTTGGAGATATTCAGACTCTGACCTATACGATATCTCTCTTAGCAAGATTTTGACCCATGTTCAATGGGCATTTTTGCCTTATATAGGCTTTCCCATAACCGCTATACCACGCGGTTATGGGAGGTTGGGCGGTTATGTAAACCGTAACAACGGTTATCCCGCACAAAGGCGGTGTATGCTGAGTTCGGGCTGAGCCCGCATTAATGAGGCTTTACACGGCTTTGTTGAGCTTGTTTTGATGGTCTCTGGGCTTTTTATATTAATCCCGGGTTGGCAGGTCCGAATCCCGAGTTGGTCCATATTGTTTGATGGACCTCAGGCTTTTCATATTGATCCAGAATTGGCCTTTCAAGGAGGTCCGAATCTCAGTTCTTTCATGGCCCGTGGCAGGTTTGTTGAGGGCCTTGGAAACATGGCCCTATCATTGAGCCTTGGGAACATGACCATATCACAAACATTATGTACGGAAATTAGCCAGAATGCATTCACAACACATTTGATACAGATTTTTACTATTTTTTTTTTAAATAATCTGAGACCATATTTAAAGTACATAATTGCTAAAAACCAACTCACGTACTTCAGATATTATAGTCATCTAGTTCAACTTTTTTTGTGCTTAACAAAAATTCTACTGCATATCTTACGCGCACCTATTTAAGTTTTTCAACCGGTGCCACATTTCGGCTGATTAGGGGAGGAGAATCGTATAAAAATAAAGCGAGAAAAAAAAGATAATTTTATCAAATATCCACTTTTCAAAAACTATTAAGAAAAAGAAAACAGAGTTAAAATGTATCATTAGTTTTGTACTCTAATCATGCTTCATATTTTTATATCTGTCTTTAAAGTCCGAACAGTTGATCCGAACCACTTAACATGATCTTCGTATTAATGTGATTGGAGATCAAATTTTATTAAGTATTTTTTTAAGATTTTGATTTTGGACCATCTAAAATAGTGATTTTGTATCTATCTAGAAAACAAGTAAAAAATATTCAAAAAAAAAAAATTAGTCTCCAAATACATTTTAATACGAAGATTATGTTAAACAATTCAGATCAGTTGTTCGAACTTTGAAAATGAAAATAAAAATGTAAACATGAAGTATGATTGGAACATAAAATCAATAATGTATTTTAAGTTTTTAACACTACTCCAAAAAAAAAAAATATTATTTTTCTAGAATTATTGACAAATCGTTGTTGGTGGCCCCAATTTGACTTCAGCGTTTACGAATGAGTCCAAACTCATTTTTATTAAATCTTTAGGTACCAAAGAACAATCTTTTTTATTATTTAGATGTACCAAAGCACAATCTTTAGGCAGCTCCGTTTCTTAAGACCTATTCACCTCACCTTCCCTTCAGTTTCCATAGCTCATGCACCAGCTCGTCTAGGTCCTTGGAAGAGCTTCCTCCTTCCCTCACTGCCTCAGCTGCCATCCTCTGCATCTCCTTCGACCGCTCCTTGATAGCATCCTCTCCTATGACCGTCACCAATGCATCCTCTCCTGGCGCCACAAAACCTTCCCATGCACTCAATGCCACACCGACCTCCTCCACAATCAGTTTTGCATTCACGTGCTGGTCGGCGGTCATCGGCCATGTCAGCATTAGAGTTGCTAATGAGTCAATGAGTTGAACAGCTCAATAAATTATATCAAGACAGGTCCTAAACTAAATAAAACCCGAACTGAGCTCGACTCATATTTTATCACTCAAACAGGACCGAGCCCGAGCCGAGCCGGCTCATGAGCCAATTTCTAATTAATAATATTTAAAGGGAAGGGTTGGGGTCAGGGGTTACATAATTAAACAGAGTGGAAACGGGATTGAAGGCATTTACAATTTTTTTTTTTGATAAACTAGGTAGAGACAAGGCATTTACAAAATTAAATGATTAATTTAGAGTTAGGAGGTTCAAATCAATTAATTGTGTATTAAACGTATTGAGGTTATTTAATCGAAAGTTAAATTAATTGTTATTTAATTTGAGACAATATAGTTTCAGAAATTGAGGTGATGAATAGAAAAATAGTGTAAGTCGTAGTAATTGATTATATCTAAAATAATTGTAATCGAATATAGTGTAAGGTATGTTAACTAGTTTGATATATACAATAAATCAAAGTATGGAGATGTTTGAGCTGTTTTGGTATAAAATAATTGTAATGAGTTGAGCTCTATATGGAGCTCTATATGAGACTTACAAATCGAATATTGTAATTATTTTATAATGAGTTGAGCTCTAAACAAAGAAATGATATAAAGTAATTGTAATTGAATATTGAATAAATTCAGGGGTATTTTATAAAATAATCAAAGTGAAGGGGCATGAGTTGAGCTCGCGAGTTATGAGCTGAGTTTGAGCCGAGCTAAAGCCGGGCTTTTTTCTTCAAAACCAAGTCGAGCCCGAGTTGGGCCTGTTTAGTTATATGACGAGCTGAGCCGAGCTTAGCTCATTAGCAGCCCTAATCAGCATTGGCACACCGTCAGCTACTGATTCTAATATAGAGTTCCATCCGCAGTGCGTGAGGAACCACCCCACGGCCCCATGCCGCAGGATTGTTAACTGCGAGGCCCACCCCTTTATGATCATGCCTTTGTGTGCGGTTCTCTCCGCAAAGCTCTCGGGTAGAACCATGCTCTCTAGTATGGCCCATATGAATTGAACCCCACTTTTCTCCAGTGCAGCGGCTTGGGCGAGAAATCTATATATATGAGGTTGGCTAAGATCAAAGTGGTATGACCAAGATCTTGGTACTACCAATTTGTTTTTGCGATTTTCAAAGTTCAAATAGTCGATCTGAAGTACTCAATGTGTTCTTCATATTAAAATGTACTTGGAGACTAAATTTTACATATTTTGAAATTTTTTTACTATTTTTTATGGATTTTTGAAAATGACTGTTTTTCAGATTTTATTTAATTATTTGAAAAACAGTGATTTTCAAAAATCTATAAAAAATAGTAAAAAAATTCAAAAAATATAAAATTTGGTCTCCAAGCACATTTTAATATGGAGAACACGTTGAGCACTTCAGATCAACAATTTGAACTTTAAAATTGTAAAAACTAATTGGTAGCACCATGGCCTTAGTCATACCACTTTGATCTTAGCCAATCTCTCTCTCTCTATATATATCATTTTGCAAACGATAATTAGCACTATCCAAATTGTAAATTGTTTGGTTGCCAATCAGTACTATCAACTTATTTTTTTAAGTGAATATTTACAAAAGGTACAATGAAATAAAAATTAAAGAAGAAAAAACAGCATGACTATCTAGTTTCGCGCTCAATATCATTACTTACTCTTGTTATGTGAAAAAACGGTAAATAAAATAAAAATGTACCAAAATTCGGAGAAAAATTAAGTTTCGAAGGGTGCAATTTTTTGTCTCGCCGTTTAATGAAACGAGACACTATTTTGTTATTTTGTTATGCAGAAATGTGAATACAAAAAAGAAAAAAGAGAAATTACAATAAAACGTGATGATTGTTTTACAGGTGTAACATATTTTTCAATTTTTAGTCTAACCAAGAGGTAGAAATCAAAATTTTGAAGGGAGGAGTAGAAATCAACTTAAAAATAATGGTAGTAAATTGAGAGGAGGGAAAAGTTTTGTACGAGTGAGTCTCGGAAGCGAATCTGCTGCGATTCTAAGGGATCGTAGGGTCCTGCGATTCTAATTTCAACCATTTAAACGATGGAACATAGGATTCTTTTGAGAAGTCAATTTTTGTGCACGAATCTCGAAACATATGAACGGTTGGGATTGAAATCGTAGAGACCCTGCGATCCCAGAGGATCGCAGCAGATTTATTTCCGTGGGTCTCTCAGAGTTATTTTGTCAATAAATTTTGAAAGAAGGTATTTTGTTTTATTTTATAAAATTTTCCGAAAAGATCACTCAGCAATACTATTTTGACAATTTTGATAATAGTTTTTTAAATTAATTCAAATAAGATTGAAATTTTTAAAAGTAAATTTATACGTATGTTGTTGAACATATATATAAGTTCTTCAGCAACCAAATTACACACGATTAAAATATTTTTTGATAGGTTATTAGCTGACCGACCTTAAGAAAAAAAAAATTATTTAATACTGCAGAAAGAACAATAATTTAGATAGTTGAAAATTGAAATCATTTGATGTATGATAAAATATACATCAAATGTTATCATATTCTTAAAGACATAATATTTGCATCATAAAAATCATACTTTAATGTTGGAATTTAAATTTAAATCTTTTATTAGAAGACCGTTGAGATCTTCAAATTTAATAACTATCAAGTATAATTCCCTCTTCGTATCTTAATTAATATTGCTATAATTCCCTCATGATAATATTTTTATAGCATATTATCATGTGCACCTATTATTGTTCTTAATCAACGGCGCTTCCACAATTCAGCTGATTAGGGGAATTCAGATCTTCCCCGGTACCGTAATAGAGAATCTTTTACCATTACTTGATCTGGACCGTTCTTTTTAACTTGGCACAAATCTCAAAGTCCAATAATACTGCCTCCTCCATCAGCCCGAATCCCAAAGCGGTTGGGAGTTAATCTCAAATGAAGGGAATCTTTTACGGTAATGGAGAGGGGATTGGGATCTGCTGCGATCCGAACATTGAGCACAGTAATTCTGAAATCCATGCCTTTTCAAATCCAGCCGTCCAACTTTTTAGTGCACGCATCTCAAAACAGCTGGTTTTTCTGTGCACGCATCTCGAAACAATTCGACAACTGAATTTGAAAA
Source organism: Carex littledalei (assembly GCA_011114355.1). NCBI lineage: Eukaryota > Viridiplantae > Streptophyta > Magnoliopsida > Poales > Cyperaceae > Carex > Carex littledalei. The sequence goes on from CM022090.1 coordinate 2,761,686, forward strand.
AGCTAGAATTTCATAGTACTGTTTACGGGTGAAGGATTGCAGTAGATTCTCAACCAATGGAGAGGATACTTGTAAATTAGGGAGGAGAATCGTATGAAAATAAAAGATAAAAAAGAATAAAGAAGATAGAAGATAGAGACGAGAATAAATTAATTAAAAAAACAAAATGCGTGCTGGTGACAAACACTAACTTGCGAAGGATAATGACTTCAGCGTTTACTAATGAGTCCAAACTCATTTTTATTACATGTTTAGGTACCAAAGCACAATCTTTTTTTATTACTTAGATATTATAAAATTTACAATTTTGACAATAGCGTCTACTAATGCGTCCACATGAAATAACCAAACACCGTCGGGGCAGCTCAATTCTATACATTTCGTTCAGGCATTTTCGCAAACACTCAAACGTAATATCGGTCCTCTTATTACCATTTCCCCTCACATTCCCTTCAGCTTCCATAGCTCATGCACCAGCTCGTCTAGATCCTTGGAAGAGCTTCCTCCTTCCCTCACTGCCTCAGCTGCTGTCATTTGCATCTCCCTCGACCGCTCCCTGATGGCATTCCCTCTCTCCCCCATTGCCTCTGCCATGACCGTCGCCAATGCATCCTCTTGTGGCGGCCCAAAACCTTCCCATGCATTCATTGCCACACCGGCCTCCTCCACGAGCAGTTTTGCATTCACGTACTGGTCGGCAGTCATCGGCCACGTCAGCATTGACACCCCGGCCGCTACAGATTCCAATATAGAGTTCCACCCGCAGTGTGTCAGGAACCATCCCACTGCCACATGCCTCAGGATCGCCACCTGAGGGGCCCACCCCCTTATGATCATGCCTTTGTGAGCCCTCCTCTCCGCAAAGCCCTCGGGTATAACCGTGCTTTCTAGCACGACCCATATGAATTGAACCCCACTTTTCTCCAGCACAGCGGCAAGTGAGGTCGCTTGCTGTGGTGTGACCATTGCCTGGCTGCCGAAACAAATGTACAGTACCGATCCCTCTTGACATTTGTCAAGCCACGCGGTCACATCAGAAGAAGAGACTGTGTTGGCCCCCCCACGGTCCTGTACTCCATCAGTTGGTGCCAGGGGACCCACTGCCCAGACCCGCTGATACCCCAAATCCTCCAATGGATTTTCCAAGTAGGCCTCCTCAAGTGCCTTAAAGGTGTTCGATATGATACCCCAGCTCTTTAAATTCAACAAGAAATTTCGCTTAACCGATTCACTAACCTGATCTCCCTCTACATAGGTCCTGTACAACCTGGAGAGCTTGTACCATTCATACGATGGGGCTTTGGGTATGTCCGGGAACGAAACAACAAACTTATCATCAGTCGGGTCAGATCGTTGTGGCATTCGACGGAAGACAGAGTGCAGAACTGCTGTCCCTAGAACACCAGATGGAGCAAAAACCATTCGAGGGATGCCAAGTTTCTCGGCTAAGGTGTGCGTCCACCCATGAAAGAAATCTGAAATAATTGCTGTGACAGGATGATGTGATTGGGACTGAATCCATGCAAGAAGGGGGTCATAGAGGCCGGTAACAGTGTGCATTAAAGTAGTGAAGCTAGTAGGTGGCATTCCCTTGGTGTTTTCCATGCCAGGAGAAATGGTAGTGTTGGAAGGAAAGGGGAGGGAAAGGGTTTCAATAGAAGGGGACTTAGAGAGGAGAGGGGTGAGAAGAGGGAGATTTGATGGGGTCACAACGATTGTCAGAGAGAGTTTTCGGAGGGAGAGGAGGTGCGCTAAGTCGAGAAGTGCGAGGATGTGGCCTTGTGCCGGGTAGGGAACTAGGAGGATATGTGGTGGTTGCTGGGTTTGTTCTTCCATTGCTGGTCTGTATCTCCCGTTGCAAAATAAGTTGAGGGGGGAAATGTGATACGTAATAGATACAAGGAGAAGAGACGTAATAGATATAGGAAGCTGATCAAGAAGGAAGCTTCATTTTGTTACTATATTCAACAAGTGAATTGTTTAACAAGTCACAAGTGACTGAAAAACTTAAAAAAAAACTTTGAAACAAAGATTGGAAAACTAGATACTGCAATAATTATGGCGAGATCCCAGGCATGAAGTGTTCACACTATTTCATTGGTGCGCAACAGTCACGAATTAGTGAAGAGCAAAAATAAAAAAAAAAAAAAAATTTAATAAAAGAAAAAAATTGTATTGATACTGTGTATTGATTACTTAATTACAATGACATAATATTTATTTATAAGCTTGATTAAGATACAATTTTAATTAACTCCTATAATTACAATACTAATTGACTCCTACAATTCACATCTATTATTATCTTCAATACAATCTATACGATCCTCTGTTAAATAAGAAGTTAAAAGAAACATATTAATTTTTGTAGTTTGACTCAGCCTTACTGAATTGATTTCTTTTTTAAGAAAATTCAAGCTTTATATAAAGAATAGAGATAGAAATATGAAATCTTGTTTGTTTTTATTTCATTTGTGTAATTGTACAATGTTGTGATTACATGCCTATTTATAGGCTAAACTCAATCTTCTATTACAAGCTATTCAATCTTCTATTACAAGCTAGAATAATCTAGAACTATCCAAGTACCAGTATCTATTGTCTAACTGATTCTGTTATCATTCGGTTACAACTGAATTATCTCTAACAAGCTGCTGGTCAAAGGTAGTCAAACTAGTATTCTCTAATACTTTATCTTTGGGTTGTCTTGGATGATAATAATAGGTGTGATAATAAACAAGGCTGCTTGTCAGTTTCTATGGAGCCTTGGTTTCTCTGGTTAATCAGGTTCACAGTGGCGAGTTCTTTTCTTAATTAGCACGACTACATGGGCAGGATCTGTTGTTCAGAATCAGATATTCTTTTAACACGAATGCATCTGCTAGCTCGCTCTGCTGTTCAGAACCATGTGCTGCGCACATTTGGTTTGTGCAAATGCCCCACTTAATTGACTTGGTCTAAGTGAAACTTTTATGAAGCGGCAATGGAGAAGAGCATGAACGATTGTTTCCACAGCTTTGCCACACAGTTTGCATATTCCACACCCACTCCAGGTCATTTTTGGCGGCCTCAGATGTAGGCTCTAACACGTGGCAGCGTATTATTGGTGCGAAACAAAGTAATTTTTTATAAAATGTTTCTTATTGAAAAGTTAAGACAAATTAATTATCTTTCTTTTAATTTATTCTGTCAAAAATGTCCATGTAGATGTCGGTCCACAAACACACTATTTTTCCCTCCCCTCACTTTCCTTCTTAACTTCTACCATTTAATTAGAATTCAAATCACCTCAGGTTATCTGACTCAAGCAAATTATGATCGGACGGTTCTTTTAACATGACACGAATCTTAAAACATACCCCCTACAGTCTCCATAGGCACCGGATTGAGTTTGGCCCAGATAGGATTAATCTGGACCGTCCGTTTCAATTTGCTTGAGTCAGGTACCTGGGAGGATACGGATCCATTTAATTATGTACTTCTGATAGTATTTTAGAATTCTTATAGTTCAATTTTCTAATTTACAATTAAAATTAACATTTTTTCAAAATTAAAATTTCATGTAATATTCCAAACTTTAATTTTTTTAATTTAATATATCCACAAATCAAAGTATTTATGAAAGCTAAATTTTTTATCTTAAGTTCAGCTTATAACGATATAATATTTTTAGAATTGGACTGATCGATTGATTTGCATAACTCAAACTTTTTAATATTCAAGTAAAATCAAAATTTAAAATGTTCATACTTGAACAATTTCCTTTTGTTGATTTCAAACTTTAATGAATCAAAATGTCGAATCTAATTAATATCATTTTAAAGTGCGAAATTTTCCTATGAAGTTTTATTATTTTTTATAATTTGAAAATTTAACTTATTTAATTGATTAAATTATATGATATTTCCATAAAGAATCACTTTTGGACAAGTTAAAGTGAAACTTTGATATGAAAATTAGATGAAATTGTCAAATTATAAAAACATGACATTCTATAGTTTGACCATATCATTTTGCACTTTTTAAATTCAGAAATTAGTATTAGCTTTAGGAGTTAATCTGTATAAAATGAATTGAAAAAAAAAAGTAAAATCATGAAACATGAAAGTTGAATAACAGAAAAAGCAATGTTACCTAAGAGAGGAATAAAGATTTTTTTTTTTAGTTTAATAAAGAATTAATATCTTTGATTTTGAAGCGACGTACATCAAATTGCGTAATACCAAATGTTGGAAATTTCGGAAGGATACAACAAAATAGAGAGAAGAAATTTACTGCTGAAATTAACTTCTATTGCTCTCTTCATTCGGATACAAAGTACATCTGAATTTATAGCTAAACATTTATCTAAATAAGGAATCCACTAACCCTACTACATGCTATTTCTGCCTAGTGTAAATAAGGAAACCATATTCTCCACTAACTCAACTAAATATAGAAATACTAACTCTAGACACTTGACAAATACAGACTTCTAATTTTGGAGAAATTCTAACCCACTAACTTCGGCAGCCATCTTAATTAGGTGTGTTAATTTTTGAATCAACTTCCAACACTCCCCCTTGATTCAAAATAGGTTACTCCAAGCTTCAACATCATCTTCTTCTATCTGCTCCTTAGCCTCTTCGATTGTGACTTGGCTGATTCATCATCCACCGTGGATTCTTCCACATCATTATCAACCTCCAGTATGACCTCCTTTTCAACCACCTTGGGCTTTTGCTTCTTTGTCTCATATTTCGGCCTCTCTTTAACCTCAGTTGTACCAGAACTTGTTTAGCCCAAACCCTCAGCACTTTGTGCAAGGAATTGCCGTCTCATAGCTTCCAATTTTCTCTGCTCCTCCTTTTGTTTCCCAGTTAGAAGCTTGCCCTCTAGCATCTTCTTCAATTGCTTCTCCTTTTCTTTCTCCTTCTTTCTTGTCTTTGCCTCCTCAGCTGGCAATGTATCATATACCATTTCTTGCACTGACACATTGGTCTTCTTTAATTTCTTCTTAGACTCCACCTTGGTCTCGGTTTCCATCTGCACATGCTTCTCATCAGATTCTGGGGCGCCAATTTCACTCCCAGGAGCAGCAGCACCAGCATCTGTTTCAGGTTTCGAATCCTGCATGTTAACATCTGCTCCAGCTATGGTCTCTTTGGATACTTCATTTAAGTTTGTGGTGGAAACAAGAACTTCAGTTTCCTCCTCTGTGATTGTTGGCTCTTGCTCATGATTGACTTCTACAATATGTAATCTCATCAAGGAAAGTCCCTTTTCTTCTTTCTCTGCCTCCATATGTACAGGCTGGTCGAAACATGATTCTGCCATCCTCAGCACTTGTGTATCAGTAATGGTAACCAGATCCCCATCAGAATCCTTGTACTTGATCAGCACAGATTTTAATGAAGGAAACCTCTTCATCACAATATCTCTCAACACCTTGAAACTACATTTTTCTGGCATTTGAGCCAACCGTATATCATGGTTGTACACCAGCTTCAGCGGCCTCTGACGAATGAGCCCTACATTCTCCACCTTGAGGGCTTTTACATCAAACAAAAAATTTCTACTCACCGTGATTTTGCCACTTTCTGGACTACTGCCACCATTTTCTTTTATGTGCACTCCTACTGTGCCCTTGCTGCTTGCGTTAATCTTGCTTTCGGTGTATGCCATGAAGAGTGACGGTTGCTCCTTTTCTTCTACAGCATAGCTTGCTTGATTCTCCTCCCTTTGCTTCTTGTAGCACTCGGATTGGTAGTGCCCGAACCTATTGCAATAATAGCACTGTACATCTTTCCTTTGCAATCTGTTGGACTGCTGGAACTGCTGGAATTGTTGCTGATTCTGTTGGTACCTTTGCTGGAATTGAGGTGGAAACTTACTGCTCGTGGTTCTACCTCGAGTTGACTCCCCCTTCGTGTAAAATAACCTTTCATCGCCTTTCTCCTCTGATCTAGACATCCTCGCTTCATGGGTCTGCAGTGATCCCATCAATTCATCAAATGTATAGGTCGAAAGATCTTTTGATTCTTCAATCGCTGCCACAACGTGATCAAATTTCGGTGGTAGACTCCTTAACACCTTCCCCACCACCGTCTTCTCTTCCATGGTGTCTCCAAATGCTCGAATTTGGTTGACCACCTCTTGTACTCTTGAGAGGAAAATTTGCACAGATTCCTCCTTGTTCATCTGCAATGTTTCAAAGTCCCTGCGTAGGCCTTGAAGTTTGATTGCCATGACTCGAGTACTCCCTTGAAATGCTGTTTTCAGGGTTGTCCATGCCTCCTTTGCGTTAGTGGCTGCTGCAATTTTCGAGAAGATGGTGTCATGCACTGCTTGTTGGATGAAAAACAACGCTCGTGCATCTTTCTTCTGATTCTCTTGCGGATTAGGATCTGGATTAGGAACTCCATTTGCTATCAAGTCCCATAGGCCATGAGACTTGAACATGGTCGTCATCTTGATGCTCCAAAAAGCATAGTTTTCGCCTTTGAAGAGAGGTATTGCTGGTTGTGTGACATTCACCATGGTGCTGCCGTTTTCTGCCATGAAAACGCCCCAGGGTTGATCGACTCGGCTCTGATACCATTTTGTTGGGATAAACTCAGCAATACTGCACTGCTTTGTGCCAGTATGCAAAAGATTGAAGAGAGAATAATATTTTTCTGAATAGAAACAACACTTTATTTCCTTTCTCTCTTACTCAATTACATAGAGTTCTACAGTATTTAAAGCAATACAATGTTCCTAAAATAAACACCCACAACTTGCCTAAATTAAGCACCCACTACACAACATGCTAAAAATAGCTAACCACTACGTTAACTAGTCCTAAAATAACTATGCTTAAAATAATCAATGCCTAACATAACACATGCAGTTTTTATGCTGGTAAAAACTGATTTGTACATGCTCTAATCAATTTGAATTAATAAACCATTAAATCATAACCGTCCCTTCCTCGTCCTTCAACAAAAAAAAAGCGTTCTTAATTGTTAAAAATGATCAAATAGATCCATCATTTTAGAGCTGATCACAATAGATAAAATTATTTTTTTAATAAAAAAGTAAACAAAAGAATGACAAGAGATGAAGAGGCCTAGCATTCCTTTAATTAATTTGTTTCGTGGTTCCCTTCATGAGTTTGTGACATTTTCCTTCAGTTGTATGTTTCGTTGAAGTTATTCTTTTCTAGCTGGATATAAATCGGAAGTAACAATGCGTTCATCCCAACTCCAAGGTTCATCTCTAAACCTGCGTTCATCCCAACTCCAAGGTTCGTTCAAAGAAATCCTCACTACCTGCTTCCAAACTTTAACTGAATCGGAGGTAACAATGTTTTTGTGCATGTCGTGGGCTATATGGAGACTGAGGAACGAGTTTGTGATGGGCGGCAAAAGACAGGAGCTCTCGGCCTGTTTTAAGCTCTACAAGGATGTGCTAGATGTTTGCCAGTTGGCCTTCTCAACAATAACGGTACCGATACCCCCAAACACTGCTGCCAGTTCAGGGACGCAAAGGGACTTTGCGCGGGGTGACTCTCTGACATGTTATGTTGATGGGTCCTGGTCTTCTGATGGATTGGCAGGAATTGGAGGCTACATCATACAGGGAGGAAGAATCACTCAATGGATGTCAAAAAGGGTTGGGGCGGTGAACCCCGCACAGGCTGAGGCGATGGCGGTGCTCCAAGGGTATCTTATGCTTCTCTCGATTCCATCTGAACAAAGGGCACAACTCTACTCTGATTCCTTGGAAATGGTGGACTCCCTGGCTCACAATCAGCCCGTAGTTCATGACTGGAGAGCCTTTAATGAGGTATGGGAGGCCTGGAAGCTTCAGCGACGAGCCGTCCGAACACTGAAAACAACATACTGCGACAGACTGGATCCCAAGCTTCAGATGGCACATACTCTGGCTAATTTGGGCAGAGTTATAGGCTGGGATAGGCAGGAACAAGGGCTTGATCTTGGTGAGGACTCATTAGGTAGCTGTGTGACAACTAGGATACTGTAAGACCTACGGGTCATGAATGATACCAAAAAAAAAAAAAAAAAAAAAAATCGGAAGTAACATGTCACAAGATATCATCTGCAGATATGTGCACATCAGCACATGCTTCCAACAGGAAAATTTCTTTTAGAACAAATTTGAGGTCCATCTAAGAGCCCAGCCCATCAGCTCATAAGCGGCCTCTAGAGTGAGCGAGAAACGGGTAACAGTGTGAGGTGTGACCGACCGGTTTGCTGTTCCATAAAGAACAAACTGCAAAGAAAGCGCATGCTTAGTCCCACATTGATTTCCTTTACACCATAAGATTCGGTGCTGCCTTATAAAAGCGGAGCGATGCCTTCGTTTCAACTCATACCTTTCTCGGCCTTTTGGCTAAGATCAAGTGTAGTATCTGTTCTTATCAGTTTAATATCTGATATGTGGGCCATGTGCTCACAACGATATTAAATTTATTTTTTGTGGGGGAGGGTCCACCACAGTAGCTTGCTACTGGGGCCTTCGAGCGTCGCCCTTGCGCTGCACTACTGCATGGGCCTGGCGCACCCCTACCAATACTAATCAAAACTTATCTTTTTTTTTTAAAAGTTAAAAAATTTTAATTAACAAGTAGTTTCTAAGATATGTTGCATGGATAGGGTCCCATACTGCAATTTTATCATTAACATTAATTTTAAAAAATCTATGATACGTCAATTATATATATTATTTATTATTATTTTAATTATATTATTAATTCAACACTTGCATTATAATTAATATAACATTTGTATTATTAAGAAATCACAGATTAATTTTGTTACAAATGAATAGTTAGGAATTGAACAGCAGCTTGCTCTCTAATGAGTTCCAGTGGAGGGAAAATTTACAAATTACCCCTCCTTAATTCGGAATGTAATTTGTAAACCCTAGTTTCAGTCTTGTACGGTAGCATCGTACCTGTAGCTGAGATACCCTAGTTTATTGTGTTGCATATGATTTGTTAAAGGTGCTATGTTGTTACCATAGTAATAAATCAAAAGTTCAGGTTCGGTTCGGCGAGGTCAAAAATTCGTGATTCGGGTATAATTCGGAAATAATTTGATACAACAAGAAAGAAAAAAAAAAAAAACCCCAAAAAAAACGTAAAAAAAAAAAAAAAATTTGAATTTTTTTTTTTTTTTGGCGTTTTTATCGCGAATAATTCGTAACTCACGTTTTATTTGCGAATAAAATGTTTTATACGTTTTTCTGTGTATTATACGGAGTTCGGTTCAGTTATGTATAAAAAACGAATTATACGCGAATTATATATAATTCGTGTATTATGTCACTATGGTTGTTACTGGAAGCATTGTTAAATGATTAATTTGGAACTTATCATGGTCTGGTGATGTTATTGCAGAGCCGAACAATTATGCCCCCACTTAATAGTCAAGCAGCTGAGTTATATATGGTCAAATCAAATATACGAAGTTAATATACCTCGGTTTTTTCTATGCCATTTCCAATTTTCCATATGATTTCTCCTTGCATTCAAAAAAGGCATTCTCGCAGTGTCTGACTACTGCTTAGGGAGGGAAGACTTGCTGAGTGCGTATCCTCTGAGATATCTCAACTTTTGCGTGACCGACATGTACGGTGCCTATTCGAGGGATAGCGCAGGAGGAGCAGTATTATTTGTGCTTTAAGATTCGTACAGAACATATTTGAACGGTGTTTGAGATATCTCAGAGGAATAGAGGATGCGAATTCAGACTTGCTGCAGATAATAAATTTTCCATTGCCTTCTTTGTTGGAATTACGCAATGCATGTTGCTGGGAGCTGGGTTCATATTATCTTTAATTGAACTCTGTTCACTTTATTTCAAATGGTCAATTTGATTGCTCTTTAGCTAACGTCTTAGTATGCTAATTTGTTATCTTAAACTGTAAAGTGCAAGAACTTTGGATGTTGTAATTGTATATGCTAAGTCAGAGAAAAAAAATATAGGTTTTGACTTGTTGAATTGTAGTCAAGGACTGTAGAGGTGCCAACATGTATGATACAAATCAGGTGGGTGCATTTTCATATCCGTAAATGTTAAGCTAACGAAAAACATTTTCATGTACCCGATAAGCTAATGAAAAAAAAAATATAATATTTTTTTGCATAATAATCAGCGTGTCTTATTGTATATGAAAAATATAATATTTTTTTGCATAATAATCAAACATGCTTGCTGCTTCACAATTATAATTAAATATGTTTTCCGCATAAACAACAAATTTTGTATGCAACAATTATAAAGCCGCATAACGCATATTAAATTTGAGATTTTAGGTTTGATCCATATAATGCATATTAAATTTTGGTTCTATGCGCCGCATATTAAATTTTGCACCCGTATATCAACATATGCGGTTCACATATGCAGCCACATATTCAAAACCATATGAGAGAGATTGCATGACATTCTGAACACGGCTGCCGACTACATAAGCATATGCGGCCGCATTTTAAAACACTGGTGATAGTAGCGGTTACTTTGAGAAAATGGTAAAGAATATCAAAAAGAAATTTGAATATGCAGCGATAATTCATATTATATATCCAAGTGCTTGGCTATGAAGCTAAATGGCTAACATATAACATATCAATATGAAATAAAAAAATATCAATAAACGATTCTCTCGCATATATGAATATATAAAATATACGAGTGAGGTTATGATACTTTGTAAAGTGCAAACAGTCCGTAGATATCTTCGTTTACAAGTTCAAACAGTTAATATGAACCATTCAACATAATTTTTGTATAAAAATGTACTTGGAGACTGAATTTTACATTTTTAGATTTTTTTTTTCACTATTTTGTTTAGATAAGTAGAAAATCATCCGAGCTAGAGTTTGAACCACCTATCAGAAAAAATAGTATAAAATTTCTAAAAAAAATATGAAATTTGATTTTCAAATATATTTTCTTATGAAAATCAAATTGAACAATTTGTATCAACTGTTTGAACTTTGTAAACAAAGATATGAATACATCGCAAAATTTACACATCCATTTTATCCAATGGATCTTCGTCTGAATGTAAAATTTGCACATTTGATACATATTGAACGGCTCCGGCTAATCTACCTATTCACCTAAGGCTGGGCAAAATTGCTCGAACTCGTAACTCGCTCATTTACAAGTCGAGTTAGTTCCAACTCGAGTTGGCTAACTCGTTTAATAAATAAGCTGAGTTTGAGTTGACCCAACTCGCTCATTTATAACTCGAGTTACATAAAGTTACATAATCTTGGACACAAAAAATCCCAGAATAACCAAAACCAAACCCAAACTCGGCTCAAACTCAGCTCAAACTCGTTTATAACTTGTGTTGTATTGATTTAACTGGTTAAACGAGTTGTGAGCCAACTCGAGTTGATAACGAGCTGAGTTCGAGTTGGCTCTACAACTCATTATTACCATCCCAACTCGAGTTGACTCGCTCATTTATTTAATGAGCTGAGTTCGAGTTGGAGGTAACTCGCTCAAACTCGGCTCATTTACAGCATTCACCTATGAAGATCCATTTTATCCAAAGTGGATCCATTTTACTCCAATTTGATAAAATGGATGTTTCCAGTTTGGATAAATGGAGAAGAACAAAACCCCTAAACCCCGACCCGACATGATATCTCTTCGCTAATCACCTCTCACAGCCGACGTTCTCACGCGCCCGCCTCCATTGCTTGGTCGTCCGAGCTCTCTCCTTCTCTACTCCCCCGTGTAAAATAAACAAAGTTAAGAAGACAAAAACGATGCAGCAGATAGCTTGCGAAACCCTAACCTAGACACATCAGGTAAGGCGATAACCGATGGTGGCCCCCCAATTCATATTTCATTTCCTATCCAGTTCTCCATTTCTTGTCAGTAATGCTTCAATAGCCTTCTTTTCTAATTTGTAGAAGGTTTCTCCAATGGCGCTCCAGCTTCGAAGCATGTTTTCTTCGAGCTGCGTACAGAGAAGTTTATCTAGTCCGTACAAGTTTCCTCCGGCCATGGTACTCTTTTACTTTTCCTTTTTTCCCCCAATAACTGTTCCATCTTCTATTATTTTCTTCATTTGTTGGTATTAACTGCAAACCTTGCATTTATTCCCTTTACTAAATGAACAGTAAGAATGCAGCGTCTTTGATAGGTAGTAGTAGAAACAAGGATGACTAAGCACTGCCTAATGTTGGATTTTAATAGCAGACAACCTCAGATATGCAATTAATTGTACCCAACTATCTAAGAAAAATTATGAAAAGGGATTAAAAGTTCAATGTGTCTCAATTTGAGTGCATACCGGTACTGAACCTGACTAGTACATACTTATTTTTACACTAAAAATGTCTACCAGTTGAAATTTCATAATTCTTCCATGCCAGTAATCTGTTTGTTATAACCTATGAAACTACTGTTTTATAAATAATCTCATCTTTTATTTAAGATTCACAGTTGTTTATGTTATCTCAACTGGCATTGTGCAGATACAATACCAACCATTCATGAGCTCTCGTTTTACCAGCTTACCTTACCCACCCCTCGCCATTGGTGTAAGATGGATAAAGCCTTTACAGCATCCAATAATTAATTGTAGTGCATTAACCCATGCCAATTCAAGGTCCACTTTTAGATTCCCCTTGCAATTCAAAGGGTGGGCCACTTATTCTTCTGGTCATTCAGGTATCATTGTTTTCTATTTTTTAACAATGCCTAGCATGCTTGTCTTGGTACCATTATGGTTACCTCCTATATCCGATCAGGACCTTTGAACTATTTGTTTTTTGCACTTTTTTTTGTGTAATAGCTACTTTTAGTTAATTTAAGCATCCAAATTGAAGGTTATTGACGATGAGTTAACTCGTCCCTGTTCAATTGTTTCCTTTTTTCCCTTAAATTGAATTTGAATTGGGCTAAGTTGGTTATCAGCTGTTTAGACAACCTACTCATGCGTACCAAGAATATCTGGTCAAGTTCTTGTATATACCACCTGAAAGCTTGTCTTTCTTGGTAAAATTGAATTTTTTTTTTTTTTAAATGAGTTCAGGAGACTAATAGTGATTTGTGTAATTTTAGGAAAATCGAAGGAGTTTGCTGATAAAATATCCACAAACGCACCGAAGAGAAAAGGCGGCTCAGTTGCCCTCTACACTAGTCTAAATGGAAGATCTAGTACCACAGCAGCTAGTAAACCCACGAAAAAAACCGTAAAAACTACTAAAGCTGATAAAACTGTTTCAAAGGAAGAAAAAGAAGCCAGTATAAATACTGACATAATATCTAAAGAAAAGAAAAAGGCCTCCCGGACTAGTACTTCTCAAACGAAGAAAGATGCTGAGGCTGAAATCTCCAACAGAACTTTGTCAAAGGCCGAGAAATCCAACAAAGCATCTAAAGAAAAGAAAAAGGCCTCTGGGACTAGTACTCCTCAAACAAAAAAAGATGCTGAGGCTGAAATCCCAAAGAAAACTTTGTCGAAGGCCAAGAATTCCAGCACAGCTAAAAAGAAAAAGGAGTCAACCTCTGCTAGTTCGACAAAAGGGGTGGCTATGCCCCAAAGTTTAAAAAAATCATCAAAGGCTAAGAAATCTACCACCAGTGCATCTCCACCTGAAAATTTGGTCAAAACAAGCTCAGTAAAAGCTCCTTCGAAGGCCAAAAGTTCGAGGACAGTTAAAAAGGAAAATGTTGCTAATATGTCTAGCTCAAAAAAGAGCTCTTCTAGAGCCTCTTCTAGGACTAAAGGATCTAATACTGTTGCAGAGTCAGTAAACGGGGCAGTGAAAAGAGGGAGGTCCCACGATTTCAAGCCACTATACCCCCCAGTTGGGAAATCGGTGGTGGTAGTGGAATCAGTTACGAAATCAAAAGTGATTCAAAATTATCTTGGAAGTATGTATGAGGTGGTGCCAAGTTATGGCCATGTGAGAGACCTGGCTGGGAGGTCAAGGTCGGTACGGCCAGATGAGGATTTTAGCATGGTTTGGGAGGTTCCACATGCTGCATGGACCCACTTGAAGAGTATTCGTGATGCACTAAACGGGTATATATTTGTTTTATTTGTTTACTAATTGTCAAATGGATTTACCTGAGGGCTTACAAAACCCTATGCATAACTAAAGTGCTCCAATCCTTAAGTCATCAGTGCAGCTTGGTTAAACAACTGGGCAGCACATACCAAATACAAAACACATTTGGAGGGGTGTGTGGGGGGGTTGGGGTTGGGGTTAATAGGTATGTAAACTAGTGATATTGTCTTTCATCTTGTTTGTCTCAATCAATGCTGGTACTGGCATTGTGATTTTTAAATTATTGGTAGGGAAAATTGGTGCTGGGATGCTTTTTTCTGCTTTTATTTTGTTTCCTCTGAACAGCTGAACATGAATGCATGAACTGAAGTGATTTATATGTGTACTGCTAGGATTAGTAAACTTTTCAAGTGTGCTGAACTCTGGCTATTAAACACCTAAATCGTATGATAAAAGCTGAAAAAAAGTTTTCCCTATTTTGGTTTTCAGAGCTGAAAACCTAATTCTAGCATCGGATCCTGACCGGGAAGGTGAGGCAATTGCATGGCACATAGTTGAGATGCTCCACCAGCAAGATGCTCTGACCAAAGACATCGCCATATCAAGAGTTGTTTTCCATGAAATTACTGAGAGTTCTATCAAGGCAGCACTGCAGTCACCAAGGGACATTGACATGGACTTGGTCAATGCTTACCTGGCTAGGCGGGCCCTCGATTACCTCATTGGTTTTAACATCTCTCCCGTGCTCTGGCGGAAATTGCCAGGCTGTCAGTCAGCTGGACGTGTCCAATCAGCTGCACTTGCCCTGATATGTGATAGAGAGAGTGAGATAGAGCAGTTTAAGCCGGCAGAATACTGGAATGTCAAGTGTCTGTTTTCGGCTAAGGAGAGGGGATTCGATGCGCATTTGACACATTATGGTAGAAAGAAATTGAACCAGCTCTCAGTTTGCTCTGAGGAGAAGGCAAGGGAGATTGAGACACATGTTTCAAGTTCGAAATTTAAGGTATTGAGTAAGAACATTAGCAAGGTTTCTAGGAACCCACCTATGCCATATATAACATCGACTTTACAACAAGACTCCGCGAATAAGCTGCAATTTAGTGCCTCTTCCACCATGAAGGTAAGTTTTTGTACAATGTACTTTTCAATTGTTCATTAAGTACAAAATAAATTTCTTTCACTATAACCTTTTATTAGTTTGGACAAATTGCCAGACATTTTATTAGCTTGGAGGAAGGTTTATGATTTGACCTGTCGTCTGTGTTTCTTTCTCAGCTGCAAGCTGAAAGTCTCAAGTTCATTTTCATCAGGTGACCTAATTATGGTGTTATTCTAATTACAGTTGGCTCAGCGACTCTATGAAGGGGTTAAACTATCAGATGGAGAAGCTACAGGACTCATAACCTACATGCGTACAGATGGCTTTCATGTATGAACCCTGCTTTAATTGTTTTTTCTTTTCTGTATGAGGGAGCTTAATTTGAAAATTTTCCATCCCTTGTGTAATAATGTGTTTTTTTCTTTTTCTATTGAAGATTTCTGAAGGAGCTGCAAAGGACATAGTATCGTTTGTTCAAGAAAGGTTGGCACTTTTCTCACACCAAAATAGGGGTGGAAGTCCATATATGTCTGACGACTGCAAGCTAAAACTTGCTACCACTTGCATTGAATTGTGACATGGCAGAATTCTGTTTTTTCTACATCTTGACATGAAAAACATATTTGGACTCAATTTATACATTACTTCAAATATTTTTATTCATAACGTGTTTCGACTAAAAATGAAACTATAACACACTTCTCTGGTACTGTACGTATTTTCTCTGTTTCTGGTAGTTATTTGTACCAGGCAGAGTTGCAAATGAACCAAGCTCGATTGAGCCAACCTTAGCTCAAGCTTGATTTGATTAGAAGTCGAATTGAGTCGAGCTCGATTGGAAATCAATTACTCTAGCTAGCTCAGACTAAATCAAATTCGAATCAAGCTAGAGATCTATGCAAACTCCATTATTAGCTTTTGTTGTATTCATTTCCATAGTATTATAAGAAATTAAATTGTAAAATAACTAATAGTTGTTCTTTTCTAGATAAAATTTATTTAATCACTAATATTTTGTTGATTGTATGATAAAATTTGGACAAAGTTTACAAATTACATCTAAAAATTAAGCATCTCACATGTCATATTAAAGCTAGATACTCCAAATTGAATAAAATTATGTACTGAGTTATTTTGAATCGAGCTCAAGCGAGTTGATCCAAATGATTTTGAACTTGTGCTTGAGCTAGCCAAAAGTCTAATTAAACGAGTTAAGCTTGGGTTAAATTCGGATGGAACACGACAGAGGCACAAGCAATCAGCTAAATTTGCAGCCTAGACTTCAGCTAGTATGCCTCTCTAAATACAGTTGGCCCGGAAGCTTTATGATGGAGTTCATTAAATTTGTCTCCTCAATGAAATTTAGGAGGCACAAATTGCCTGCATTATACTGGATCTGTCTTGAACTTTCTTTTATTTTTATGTATTTATTTTAGAATTTTTTTGGATTTTATGGAAGTTTGATTGCTTTGTTGCAGATATGGAGATGAATTTAGTTCATTGGGGGTACGCAAATATTCTAAAAAAGTAAAAAATGCACAAGAGGCGCATGAAGCTATCAGGCCCACTGACATAAGGAGGTTGCCATGTGAGGGTTTCTTCTATTTTTATCTATTAGTTTTAGAGAGTACCAAACAGCAAGCATTGTATCACTATTTGGTAGCAGTACACATGGTACTGGTTTTATGCAGTGCTGCAGATTCATGAAGTGTTTGTCTTTTACTTCTGAAATGGTGGAGAAATATCTTCTCTGCCTAATCTGAAATAATTTTGCTGTACTGGACTACATAAATCTTTGGTATAATTCTGTGGTTCTTTCCTAACTTCTACTAAATATATTCAGCCACTTTAAGAGGGGTTCTTGATGAAGATGCTTTCAAGCTATACTCACTTATTTGGGCTCGAACAATGGCTTGCCAAATGGACCCTGCAAGGAACAACATAGTATGTTTGTTGATTTGCATTTTGTATATTAATTTCTTATTACTCGGTGCACATCTGTAACTATTTCGGTCATGTATGTGTCGTCTAATTAGCTTTAATCATTGAAAAGTATTATTCTCGTTATTAGTATAATGATTATCAATTTTACTTGATTTTTGTGTCATTTAATTTTCAATAGGTAACTTTTTAAGAACTTCTTAAAATTTGAAATTCAAGAACAAATAACTCCAACAGCATGACTGCTGACAATTGTAAAAGTCTGTACTGCAAATAAAGGTGATCAATAAGCTAAATTGATATTTCTTTCCAGATTCAAGTTGACATTGGTACAGCTGACAAGGTTATGATTTTTCGCTCCTCGGCCTCGAGAGTTGATTTTCTTGGATATAGGGCTGTTTATGAGGTCCGTCCTTAGTTTTATGTAAAATATTCATCCTACCTACTAGATGGCTGATATGCATTTCATTGCATTACTCCATGTGAGATGCTGTAACCTGTAGCAGTCTTTAGGCCATTCATTCTCATAGCAGCTGGTACTAGAACGGACAATATATTTGTTAAACATTGTTAGTGATTGGAGAGTAGAGATTTTGTTGGTACTATATGTTTGATTTATAGTTGCAGAAAGAGCCAAAAAATATTAAAGATATCCTTTGTAAATATCAGGACAAAGAAGCGGAAGCAATCGGTACTAACAGTGATGAAGATGAGACTCATGATAAGCATTCTGAGGTTCTACAAGGACTGGAGGTAAATATTTTCTGTGGATATGGATGTGTATGTGCATTTGTATGTGTGTCTTGTGTTAAATTCTGGATGTTATGACCAAGTAAATGTGAATATGCTAATAACTTATTCATCTTTTTAAGGTCAATGAATCTATAAAATTGGGAGAGGTGAATCTCAGCCAGCATTTCACCAAACCACCACCACGTTATTCGGAGGGGGCGTTGGTTAGTGATTAGTACAAAACAACTATGATATGCTTAATAGATTTGTGTAGTTAAATCATCTTACTCATAATTGATCCTTAAAACATTTAAAAAGGTTAAAAAGCTGGAGGAGCTTGGAATTGGAAGGCCATCTACTTATGCAGTTACAATGAAAGTGCTGCAGGTACTTTATTTTTTTTCCCCTAGTTCCTTTCCAAGTAACTTCTTTCTTTTACATATCTTGTTGTTTTTAATTCGATAAAGGATCATTTGGGTTGACAGTCTTATAAATCTAGTTTTCTATGGTTGTGATAATCAGGATAGAAACTATGTTGTAATGAAAAGCCGGGCGTTTCATCCTGAATTCCGTGGCCGCATGGTAAGGAAAATGTGCTCGTTTTTTTTTTTAATTTATGAATTTTTTATTTTTTATTTCCAATCTATGGTGCACTTTCTGTTTAAGTCCTACAATTTTCTTGTTGGATATCTTTTTTTAGGTTACAGAATTTCTTGCTAAGCATTTCTCCGAGGTTACTGATTATAGCTTTACTGCTGGTATGGAGACTGAGGTATGCTTCCATGATAATATTTGTGTACATATTCATATGTAATGACATTAATATGATAGTGCCTATACTGAGTAGTTTTATCTAGCACATACCAGACTGTACCGGTTGCATTCTGGTTATGAGAGCAACATTGATTAGAGGATGTTGAAGCTGTTATGTTTCCTCTTATTTATTTTTTCTTATTCCTTTTGTCATCTTCTCATCTTGTTTCCTGGTTAGTTGGATAACGTCTCTGCTGGGACCTCACAATGGAAAGCCCTTTTGAAAAAATACTGGTCACGCTTTAGCAAGTGCTGTGAACTAGCTGTCCAACTCAATCCAAGGGAGGTACTTCATTTAGTTCTTCTGTTCCTTTACAAACTAGAAATAACATTATTAATTTTTAATGATTTCAAGAAAAGTGCTGGGAGGCTGAATGGTTAATTTTGAAAGTAGATTATTTTTTTTTCATAGGTAGAGAGCATGTTGGAATCTAAATTTGGCCACATATTGTTTGCACAACTCCCTGGTGAGAGCAGGAAATGCCCTAGGTAATGGCATGCAGCACTTTTCTTAATAATCAGACAAAACTGTTCCACCTTGATATATCTGCATACATTATTCCATGTGAAATGTATAGATATTGTAAAATTCAAATTCTTTTTGTCAAAATCAACTAGTTTTTTAAAATGTTCAAAATTTGATTAATGGTGAGTATAATCTTACAAGTTCTTCCTTTTGTATATGCAGCTGTGGTACCGGTACTTTGAGATTGAAAGTTAGTAGGTTTGGTATGGGCTATTTCATAGGCTGTGATCAACACCCTAGATGCAAGTACGTGAATCCCACCCCCCTCTCCTCCTTCCTCTCTAAAGAAATAAAATAAAATAACATAAATGCAATAATGATAACCAAGTTTTCTCAATTAAAGATGATTGAAGCTGTTTGCAGTGAAATGTGTCAGCAAGGCACATGGCCTGCCTAGAATGGCATTTGAAATATATAGGCTAGAACTAACAAAGAACTGAAATTTTGTGATCAAGCTGGTACCAATACAGCACTGAAAAGTAATAATTTATGTTTGCGGTGTGGAATGGCCAAATTCCATCTTATGTTGTTTGTCTGGAAAAGGCTTTTTTTTTTTACTGATCATTTATACAAATTGTTGGTTCTATGTATAATAGGTACATATCCAGTACATTATTTCAAGAGGATGATGACACTCAAGACCCAGATAAAAATCAGAATTTATCTTTTCCTGCAAAGTGTATTGGGAATTTTCCTGGTACTGACCAAAAGGTAAGGACTAATTGTTGCATCATCTTTTTTAAAATTTTCTTGTATTTGTTTTCAAAATAAAATCAGAGGAATATCATTTTGCAAGAATTTCTTCGAGATCACATTATAGGGTTCCCAATTTAGGGATTTATTAATCATTTGCTCTAAAGCATAAGATTTTACTTTAGGTGGTCATTTGGTTTTTATATTCTTGACGGTCAGTTGCTAGTAGGGTAAAACTTGGACTTGCCCTGTTCATGTTTTTAGCCAGTGAAGGATTTTCTTGATTTTCCTGATGCAGCAAACACTATTATGAGCCAAAAAAGGCTCACTCAACCCTAAGCAGCTAGGAAAATCTAAAATAAAAATTATTCAAGTAAATGAAGCAAATAAAGCATCACTTGCTGAAATGATCAAAGGAACATGTACCTTCAGCCGCTGTCAAAATTTTCAAAAAAAAGAAGAAAAAATGTACCTTTATTTTTTAGGGGTTTATTTTTTTTTAAAGCATGTCTTTCCTGTTAGTTACCTTTTTTTAAACTTGACAGGTGCTTATAAAAAATGGCCCTTATGGATACTATGTCCAATTAGGAGAGGACAACAAGGGATGCACCCCAAAAAGGGCCCCTCTTCCTGTAAGTTTCTGGGACAATATCCTAGTTTTTCAGAAAAGGTGTAGTAATACAATCTTGACCCAGACAGTAGTAGCTTTAGCACCAAGTTCTGCTTTACTGGCCTATAGGAATGTGGCTTGTTTGATCGTTGTACTTCTTAATTACGGTTTGGGTATGCAATTGAGAAAATACTGTGCATAAACATGGTTAGAGTAATTTTAACCAACTTAAAAGATGCAAACTCAAAATCTCATGGATTATATTTTGTACAGCACAAGAATTTTAACCAACTCACTCTTGAGGATGCTGTAGAGCTGCTGAAGTATCCTAAAATATTGGTAAGTATTGCTTCACAAAAAATAGTATGTGGGTTCTTAGTTGTTCCAGTAATTTTTTCAATTTTCTCCAATTTTTGCTGTGTCTTGTGTGACTTTGTGTTTGAAACAATTTCAGGGAGAGCACCCTGATGATGGCCACAATGTTCTCTTAACACTTTCAAAAGCCGGCTATTTTATAAAACATAGGAGTACTATTGCACCAGTACCTAAGGTAAGCATGATTTGCTATATAATTTTTGTATTGATTTATATTTATGGGTTTTTTGCAAATTAGCACAGTATCGTATTACATCACAAATAACACCGCGGCCATTAGCACCCAATTTATTGTGATTAGTAAATACTTCTTGACCATTACAAGTCACTTGCAGAAGCAAAATTTATCAGCTGACTTGGCACACATGTTCATTTTTACTAAAAGGAACTCAATTAAAAATATTTGATTGTTATCAGGAACCCAATTTTTAGCTTGGTTTCAGTGTTACCTTGAACTTACCAAACAAGAACAGCTGGTTGGTTTGAGGGCAAGGCTGTGAATTTTTAGCATAGCTCCTTTACAATAACACTAGGTGTCATGTCCAAGTAGCTCACAAAATGTTAGATGGTAGTAGCAAATCTAAGCATTGTGGGGATCTTTTAAATCATTAATGCAAATTTATTTTGCTAAGCAATACACCTTAATTGAGTTTTTTTGAGACCAATTGCAATGAGGGCTAAATGGGGTTAAGATGACCCTCTTATGCAAGATTGTCTTGCAGGCAGTTTCTAAAAATGGTCTTTTTACCAGTTAGCATTAGCATAAGCGTAATGGTTGCAAAAATGTTTAACAGAATCATGACCCCAAGGAGATGACGCTTGCCAAGGGAGTGAAGATCCTTCAGAGTAAGAATGCAAAGCATCTAGGCCGCCCAAAGAAAGGCCAACGTATAACTACCAAATTTAATAAAATCCTTGGAGAGCAATTAGCGTGAGCCCCTCTGCTAATTCTATTAGCTCATATGTGAAGTTGGTTACGAGTTCGCTGGAGAATTAAAGGACAGACGATCCCCTTTCCAAGTAAAATGGTGACGAAAATTGCTTTATTCTTTTTGAAAATTCCCTTCTTTTTGTTTTTTGGGTATTTCACGAGTTCAAAGTTCATTTTTTATAGGCAATGGAGCCAGGACTTTCATCGTTTATAGGTTAGAAAGATAATGTGAACTTGCTATCTATCGATACACACTGGAATGGGATAGATCTCGCAAAATAATTTTTGTTTCAAAGAATTGATAATAAGTTGTCAATTTATATAATGTACGTGCTTATTTATTTTTATTTTTTTCAAGTAGCAGGCAATTGCCTTAGAATGCACATTGTCGCTAAAGTTCATTTAAGTTGTCTATTTTTCGTTCAGAAATGCAACATTCGGTGCATTTTTTAAAGACAAATCTACAACTCTTTAGTATTAAAATTTCATACCACCAATTAGCTTTAAAATTAGAAGAAGAAAAACAATCTACTTGATAGTGGCACAAGCTACTGAAAGTTGTTTTGGTTGGCGAAACATAATTTGCAAGATTATGAATCTGCATATGTGATCTTGCTAAAATTGCAATGCTAGCAACTGGAATGATTGATATTACAAGAGAATAACCCTTGTGAAAAATGCACTCGAGACTCCAAAAACAACCAACCAGCAACTATAGTCAAAGCTAGAAATAATACCAATATGAACGCGTTAGGAGCTTTCTTTCACTAAGAAAATAGGTTTTAGTTGGTGCTCGTGTACGACAAGACATGCTCCCATCAACCGCACAACAGGGCTGGAACACTCTCAACAGTAACAATTTGGAACATTTTGAAGGATTGAAACAACAAAATATTCAGAGCATCTCAACCAACATATACAGCAACTGAATCGGCAATCTAACAGCAAAATATTCAGAACATCTGGACCAACAGATATAGCAACGGAATCGGCAATCTAACAGCAAAATATTTCATTGGTACGTCACTACATAAAATATCGTTTTATTGCTAGAATTTCATTGATACCTAACCCTAGTATTTTCTTCATCTTCTTTTAATAAAATAATTAATAGGCTAAAAAGAAGAAGCTGGAGTTATACCCGAAACTCTTGTGTGATAGAAAATGTCATTGGACAAGTCAATTGGAAATTTGTACTTCAGCTTTTCGGCTGTATAGCAATTCATTGCTTCAACCGCGTACCACTGGGAAAGCTACAAGAGTAAAACTGGCCCTAAAAGTTCCATTCACATAAAAAAAAAAAAGAAATTTGCACGCAAGCTGTGCTTACAAAATAAATTATCATTTACAATCTCGCTATGGACAGCAAGACCGCCATTGCACTTGCTACAAGCGATCCACCTTGTACCGGCTGTCAGCTATTTAAAATCTTGGAGCGGTCTCAATAACCGAAACGGTCATTCAATTTTGTGCGCCCATCACCAGTTTGACCTGCCACAATAATTTTTAACATGAATACATGAGTCTTGGTCTTGAGAATAGTGGTTTCATGTTTTTTCAAACAGTACCAAACTTTATTTGCGACTCTTACCAGCTTTTTGTGCACTATCTAGTACCTATATAGGCCCCCAAAATGCTTATGCTATCACGGTAATATAATTAATAATAAGAAAAAAGAACTATTGAACAATGCATGTCTAGTCAACTCCATTACCAGGCAATCTGCAATGGAAAAATGACAAAAAACCAGGGCTTCCTTCACAAAATTACTGTATTACATGTACAGAAATTACCTTCAGGAGGCACCCAAGCTTCATGGTCCGAGCTTTCAAGAAAATCAGGTCTAGAAGGCCCCAAAACCCGTTTTTCTCTTTTACTTTTTTTCTCCATTTTATCACCATCTTCTAATTCATCCAAGGCTTGATACCCTCTCTCATGCTTGAGCAAAAGAGCAACCACATCGGCTACCGAGCTTTCCGGTTCAGTTTTAGTTGCTTTCGTATCCTTATTACCACTACTGGAATCCTCACTTCTAACAGGTTCTTTTCTCTTTCTCATTATGAGACCGGGCCTAGCTGCCTCAATTTCATTTACATTACCTGATTGGGGCAGAAGCACCGCTTTTCTATCCTTGTAATCAACAAAACTATCACTTTCTTCTGTCTCTGTGCTTTCCATTTGCACCTCATTCGCCTCGCTTTCTGTGCCAATCCTGGTAGCACCAAGCCACTGGGGTTTTGGCAAGGTAAATTTAGAAGCTGGTTTCTCTTTTTCTTCCTGTTCAATTTTTTTGGGAGGGTTAATGGGTTCTTGTTTTAATATGTCGGAAGGTTCTTTGGGTTCTTTAACTGGTGTTACATCAGGTCTTTTGGGCTCTTTAAATTGTGTTGTACTTACAGGTTTCTTAGGCACCTTAAATGTTTTAGGATCAGTAGGTTTTTGGGGCTCTTTAAATGGACCTTTTTCAGATGGTGATTGCTGGGACGCTTTAGCAAGTTCTCTTTTTTTAGCAGCGTCTCCAATCGGGTCGGCTATTTTGAGAAGATATGTAACTTTCTCCAACTCGGTTTGGAGATCAGCAATCTCTTTCTCAAATTGTGCAACCTTCTCATGCACTGTAAAATTAAGGTTACAGAAAGGGGAAAAAAATCAAAGTAAATTACCAAGAAGGTTATACTCGAGAAGTTCTGATGATAAAGTAAAGAGAACCACAAGGCCAAAATAAGAGATTACAAAACCAAGATTTATGAAAAATACTCGAGTGCATTTGCAACTTTAGAATATTTGAGTTATCTTTTGGGAATTGTCATAACTTCATGGCATGGGCTAGGTATGAAAATGAAAAACTAAAGAAAGCAAGAAGTGCACTAAGGGACAAAGGGGGAAATATTCAGAAGTAGAAAATGTGAAGCAAACCTAATTGAGAAGAAAGCCCAGTCATATAAGCATCAAGATCATCTCCATCTTCATTTTTCCCACCTCCGGTTGATGCCAATTGATTTTTCTCGTCTTCAAGTGATTTTCTTATCATTTCCATCTCATTAATTATTAAATCCCTTTTGTCAAGAAGTGAATCGGCTGTCTCCACAGTTTGTTGTTCCCCACTAGATGATTTGTTCTTTTTCTTAGTTCGGTCATAGAAGTCATCCTCGTCACTGTTAAATTCGGATTTATATTTTGTCAGTAACTCAATTTTAAGGGAATAAAACATACCTCAACAGAGCTACAAATTTCTAAGTTTTACTTCACTCAACCATTTTGTTTATGTCATCTTACTTTTTGCTCTTGGAGTATGAAGTTTAATACAAAACTAACTGGCTTTTTTCCACAAAAAGAAGTTTCTTTGGCAGTTAAAGAGGCAATTAACAAACAAGATAATGTTCTTCTGATTAAGTATTAACTGAGCTACTCATAAACCTAAAGATTAAAAAATAAATGTTGAATTTCGACCAAAAAAACTGTGGATGGTTTAAACCATACTTGAAAGAGTACTGCAAAACTTGAGCTCGTACAATTTTGGTTTAAAAGTAAATATGTCATACAATGTACCCTCACTTGAATCAACATATCATAAATGTAATTTGAAAAACACCATACCTAGTGACACCTTCTTCTTCCTCAAAAGCCCCTTTCTTCTTGCCATGAGCTCCTTTCCCAGAACGAGCACCTACACTTTCCCTTATACTCTCATTCAATGTTTCCTCTAGGTTATCTAGCTCCTCCATTAACTGTATTCAACAATGATTATTAATTAACTTCAAGCTTCACTTTGAATTGGCTGATTTGGCTTTGAACAGATCCCTAATAAAATTTAGATTGTAAAAAGGAGTTGTCTGGAAATGGCTGCAATCAGGATAATTAACAAACAGAGGGTAAAGCAACAAAAAGGCTCCAATGGTTTACTCAACTGACATATCTTGGAAACAATACAAGCGAGAACTCACCTCAGTGATCCTTAGTTCGTTTCTTGCAATTTGAGTTTGTTGACCTTGAGTTAGCCCACCTTGGTTTATATCCTTTGCTCTGATGGCATCTATCTCTTTCTTCATGTGCGCAACCTAACATGGAGGATTATGATAGAGCTTAGAGATCTCGAATTGCAAATTTAAACTTCAAACAATAATCGTTTTTTATCAATTATAAATTTCTTTAGATCCATACCTTTTCAATTCTCTTTACTATTTTGCTCTTGGTTTTTTCCTGCCGTTCAGTGAGCTGTCCCTTAAAGGTTTGCCATGTTATTTCATCAACATCAACCTAGAAGAATACGACACAAAGAGATAATATCAGCACCGAGGATATAAGTAATAACAGGTTTAATAGAATAACTGTACATATGGAAAGAATATTACCTCGGGGTCTTCCTCAATGGCATCCTCACCCATGCCCCATGATATACCCTCAGCAAGAGAAGCTTCCCTTTTGGCACGGGCAAGTGACTCTTCACGGTCCCGCCTCTCATCCCTAGCTGCCTTTGCCTCCCTTAATTTGTTCAAATCCCCCTCCTTAATTTAAAAAAAGAAAAGTAAGACAAAGAAACAATATTAAATAAACTAACTAATAGGCCATCTTCTGTTTAAAATTAAAAAGTTAATTTTAGTCTTGGAAGCAGACTCTAGATCAAGAAAGAAATGGATCTGAAATTTCATATTTATTGAGGAAATGTCAAAAGAAACAGAAAGAGCAAAGTGTGTAGTTTCAAACTTACTGGAGGCATCAAGTCAGACGGACCTTGAAATACGTAGAGACGAGTTGACCTGACAGAAATCAATTAAGAAAAGAACTGCATAAGTGTATTTGCCCAAGTAGAAGTCAGATTCAGAAAAAACAGAAGGAACTTGAAATAGCAAAAAGGAAGAACTGGCAAGTAGTTTACTTACATGCCAAATCTGATCACATCACCAACATGAATTTCTGTGTATTCCTTCTTTGTAACCTGAATTTCAAACATGAGCATTTAGATGTAAAGAATTATTGGAGTTAAAATCACTGCTATTGTGTCTTAAATGAAAAAGGTTTTCTAGCCAAATATTCAAATCAGTGGAATGAAACAATAGCCAAATGTTTTAAGTTATTAACTATATTAGCTTAGGTATATTAATATGTGATGAATTAAATATAAGGTGGGCATATTTTTGCTCATACCAATAGTATACAATAGCAAAAAACTATATTAGCAAGGCAGCAAAGCTATTTACCTGATTCTTGTTAATAAATGTACCATGGGTACTACCAAGATCAAAGAGAAACACTTCACCATGTCCTTTGAACTGAAGAACTGTTGCACAATTGAAAGAAAAAGAGCACAGTAAGAAAACATTTTAAGTCACACATTTCTAAATATTCAAAGTAGAAAACTTTGACAACGATTGCAGAGAAAGCACCGCAATAAGTAATCTTAAGAGACGGGGGCAATTCAGTTATCATACCTGATAGGGTTCGGCCCTAATTATTCATCTATTAGGGGCATCAATCTAGGCCTAAATCTTCAGCCCAAAAACCCACTTCGGAGCGCAAAGGCCCACTTTGGCACTGACAAATCCCTTCGGTGGGGACCCATCTCATGCAATATGCCCCCAAAACCCAGACAATAAACAGCTACAGACAAAATTGCCAAGGTCACCCTCCTATGTTACAACATAGAGGCCCCATGCCATCATTTCCAACTCTCTGATCATCCCTAAACCCTAGGTCATGCCTTAAACTTCTAACATACCTCGGATCTGACCTGGGTCCTATGTCACTTGGTACTAACCTTGTACCGAGCTCGTACCACTCTGGTACCAAACCCCCTTACCGAGCTAGGGATCCAATCAATACCAGTCCTACACAGCCATTACCAAAATGTACCAATCCGACTAATCTACCGACCCTCACACCCAGATAAAAGAAGTTGCACCAAAATGTATTAAGTTTATAGAATTTTCTAGAGGATATCAAGTACTAATTAAAATATGGCATACCAGCATGAAATCGTGAAATGGTGGGATGTTCCAACATAAAATCACAAAGTTCTGTTCTTCCAAACAAGTAAGCTCCTTTCTTTGACCTGCACCAATGCCTTTAATTAGGATCAAAAATTGCAATTTTGGTCAGCAGTACCAATAACAGTAAAGTTATGGCACTAACATCTTACTGGTATTTTTGAGACCATTGTATAATTATGTGTACAGCACATTATGAATAAAGGTTACGTTAGAAAAGAAAAAAATTAAAATCAAGAGAATACTTACACATCTAAATTCTCTACTATCAATCCTTCTTTGAGCACTTCAAAGAAGAACGGCTGATCGGGGGCCTCGCTCCATTCAGGGATAGTGTATGGTACTTGTGACCTAGCACTTTGCGAACTCAAACGCACCACGCTGGGTTTGTCATTAAATTCAGGTGCCGCATTAGGGTTTTCAGGTTCCTCCTTGTCAGAATCCGGCAAGGGAGCGGCAGGTTCGTCGGAGATGCTCGGTTCCTCGGGAAGAGGTTCATCCGAAGGAGGTGCAGGAGGTGGAGGCTCTGGTTCTGAACTGGAACTAGAGCTAGGGTTGGGGTTCGGTATGGGCGGAGGTCCCATAGGCGCCTTCATCTTCTTCTCCAACGGGTTTTAGAAGAGGGGAAGTGAGCCGGAGAAGCGGAGCGAACTCGGAGAAGAGCGTAAGGTGCGGGTCGGGTTACAAATTATATAAGAAACCGACATGGTACGCGGCCCAAAATCCGATTCGGACTAGGAGCCAGAAGGCCTCTCCTAATGGGCCTAAGCCTGCATAAACCACAAGGCTTTTACTTTCATTCAAAAATAAACAAATTGAAATTGATTTCAATCACCAACATTAGATTCTAATTATCTATTTTCAATTTCTAACGTTTTAATGATCATCTTTATCTACACTTTTCATTAAATTGTATATCTTATGAGAGTGTATTTGTAAAAGTAACGGTTCTTATTTCTCAACAAGTTCCTGGTACCAGAAGACGGATCTCTAACATGACATAAAACTACTAAACAAGTCCAAACTCAAAACCATTTTCACATGCTTGTATGGCAGAAGAGCTGCCGCATGTGCTCAGTTCATGCCAGCACAGCATGATACATGCCTATGTAGATCCAAATCAAAGCAAACAGGTGATCACCTGATACAGAATGGAAAAGTTCAAGGGACCAAGTACAGAGTACTTGACATTGCCTGAAATAGAAACAGTAAATCTATCCTCAATTAGGCAGAACTAGCAAAAAAAGTAACAATAAAATCATAACAAGAATTCAATTCAGGATGACATCAGGTTCCAGAAATAATTTTAATAAGCCATTCATTTTTCACTTATTTCTACTCATCCATAAGGTAAAATTCTGTATCAAGGCCAAAAGCTCATTCTACTCCAAAAAGCATACATGAACATAATATAAAATGCAACTCAACTAATAAATTGAGTTAAAAGAATTGTGGATATTCAACTATATAACACTCGCAAAACACAACAACAGTGTTGTGTTTTTGTGTTTTATAATACACTTTACAAGATATAAATATGCACATGAACTAACAGAATTTTAATTTTTATTGTTCCACTAAATGGAGAAGGCGAATCAATTTTGAGAGTCGTCGCTCTTGGTGAACAGGGATCGTGCATCGCTGTACACAGCTATTGCATTTGAAAGTACAGCAAGAACAATCATGAAAACAGACAGGATTTTATCCTTCTTGCTTGCTATGCCATGGCGATCCCTAAAAAGATATAGATAAACAACAATCAGCAAATTAACATCATAATATATAAGTTCGTAATTACAGAATTACATGAGATAAATAATAATATAATTTAAATAATAAACTTTTTTTCCTATCCAGATGATTATAACCTTGGACAAGCAAGATATCAATATTAAATTAAATATCTAGATAATAAAAATCTGAAATAGAAAAGCACAGATACAGTACTAAACTTACTGTTACTCAACACGAGAGTGCTGAAATAATTCATCCCCCCTCCCCCAAAAAAAAAAAAAAACAAACAAAGAAAAAAACAAGGTAACTAATACAGCAAATAAATGAGAATTAATTAACTAATGAGAGGGAGAGAGGAAAGAAGAAGAACTCACTTTAGAGTAATGGCAGCAGGGAAAATGAAAGCAATACAAACAGCAGCAGTTGCACCAGTAAACTGGAAAGCATCCCAAATACTAGGTATAAAATTTGCAGCCAAGAAAATGACCAACAACAAGGCTGCAGTGATACCCGCAAACCGCCTATTATCCCCTGACAATGGCCGGCCAGAAGGGAACACGAGCCCATCCAAATTGAGCCTCAGCGCATGAAAAATAATGGGGAAAACCAGCATGAGGTGGATTGTATAGCTGACTCTGACAGCGTCGTCTAAGATAGAGCTGTATGGGATTCCTAGGTTGGAATCGAAGTTTGCAAGCACATCATCTAGGGTATTCTCACCAAAGAGGAGGAAGCCGAAGAAGCTTGTGGTGATGTAGACTGTCGAGCAGAGCAGGAGGGATGTGCGCACAATTGGTTTTATTTGGGATGAGTCATCCAGTTCGTTATCAATGGTGTGAACTGAGTGGTACAAAAAGTTGTTAGTCTTATACTCTTATGAAACAAGAAGGGGGCATTATGAATACTGAAACCATTGTTGGTTTTTTTTGTTTTTGTTTTTAATAAAATATGGGAACTTTAATCAATGAACACCAGGTTTCATCTGTAAAGTAAAACTCAAACAAAAGAAAATTTAGCAGGTAGGAAAATATCTTGTACTGGTACTTGCCAGCCTGTACTGGTTTCAGAGATCACCACCAAGGCATAAGATCGAGATGATGATGACATTTTCAAGAGCAAATTGGTAATGCTATCAGTAAGTCATATCCTACTAACATTACAAAAAGTTTATGGTTCTGGTTAACTAGCATGACATCTAGTTGAAATTAACAGCTTCTTGATACAAAAACAGGGTAGTAGTTGAATGAAATATCATTGCACATAAGAGCACGACTAATTACCATTATAGTGGCAGATATAAGCAGTGACTAGAACTGGCACGGCAGTGAAGAGATTCCACACAGAATTCAGATCAGTTACTTCAGGAAACAGCTTGGGCATGGAAATGCCACCGCTTATCAACTTGACAATAGCAATGCCAGCTGTAATCACAACGAAAACAACCGCAAGCGCTACTGAGATAGCTGAAGTGTATCTCAGTGAATCTGCAAAGCAACCAAAGTGTCAAACATTTAGGGGCCTTATTTCAATTCAAGAGGTGATCTTTTTTCACAGGGCAAAAAAAAACAGCATATGTGCAATTTGTAAAATAAATACAACTTTAGAGCTCACACTGTAATTTGGGACATCAATAGACATATTTTACAACCGAATAAAACACAGTTCACATTTTGTACAATTAATTACACTCAAGCTGCACTTACCGACACGCTTGAAGCAGGCAAGAGGAGTAAATACACACAGAGTGGTAACAAGGAGGATGACAAAACGGCTGTTCCACCAATGGGACCCGAACCAGCCCTCTAGCACCCCAAAATGGTGGACCCCACTTGCAGAAGTTCCCGATAGCACGTCCCCTGCAAGCAACCTCACTCAGTTAATTTTTTATAGTGCGAAGCAACAAGAAAATTTATATGCATATGCATCAATTTTGATATATAGCTAGATAAAACAATGGCTCTTTTAATTTTAAATGCTTGTCCAAATTTTAATGCTACTCAGCTGAGAATTGAAGAGTACATACAAAATAAAGAACACAGCTTATGCTAAATGATAGTAATAAAACTTGACTAAGAAATTATCCAGCTAAGGAGTAAACTAACAGAAAAATGGCAAATATTTCAAGTGGATATTTAACAGCAACAAAAAATACTCAAATAAAAATCACAAGTCAGAAACTAAAATTATACCAATAATAATCATGTAGACGATCATGACCCCGACATTATTCACTACCACACAGACTTGAAGCAGACTTTTCCCCACCTTTCCAAAGGTATCCCCCATAACCTCCCCATAAGACACCGCCTTACAAACCCGACTAAACTTGATGAGCAAATCGATCGACGACTCGGTCAGAATTGCCCCGAAAACTATCATAAGCAGCCCCGGTACGAGACCCAGAACCTTCATGGTGGCCGGAAGCGCCATGATTCCTGCACCAACGACTGTAGTCGACAGATTGAACACGGCGCCGGCAAACGAGGCGCCATCGAATTCGTCATACCCACCTTCTCCATCTTCATTCTTTGTTGGTAAAAGAGGTGTCCTTTCTTCTACTATCTGCTTGTTCTTGCGATTCCCCCTCTTCTCAACTGGATTTGTGCTCCCCATGGTCATTCTTAATTTCTAAATTGCTGTTTTGGGAATCAGGGAAAAAAATAATTGAAAGGACTCGAGCTTTGGTGTATGGATAATACTAATAGCCTAATCGTTGCCTCCCGTACCGTACAAGGTATATGGAGGTCAAATTATACTTGATTTTGACTGAGATAGGCGGATTAGAGAACCAATCAGATAAATTTGCGATAAATTGAGGAATTTTGGAGAGTTGTCAAAGAGAAGAGAGAATACGGGACGTCTGTTCTACGATTTTCCCCTTTAAAATATTCTCTCTTCTCCTTTTTCCAGCTCCTCTCCCCTGAAAGGGTCAGAAATGGTGTTTCCATCAGAAAATAAGAGGTCGAGGGGTAAAGATGTAATTTCGGCCTCCACAAAACACTATTAGGTGGACCCGTTCTACAAGATCTATACGTTACCAACCGTGGGACCTGCGCGTCCTACGCATGAAGCTTGACCGGGATATCTTACGGTCAGGTTGAATACGGATGACGTGGCTAGTGATTATTGGTTCCGATAGTCGGTGATGGCTATAGCCTGGCCAATCAAGTGGTGCCTTGTTTGATATTGAAGGAGACACTTTATTTTTTCTTTTTCTTGGTTGAGCCCGTAGCCGGGAGGGTAGAGTGACTAGAGTCTAAACCACGAACAAGTATCATAGCCTGGCCAATCAAGTGGTGCCTTGTTTGATATTGAAGGAGACACTTTATTTTTTCTAGCCCGTAGCCGGGAGGGTAGAGTCTAAACCAATGTTATTAAATGCGGTTTTAATGCGGTATGCGGAAGACCGCCGCATAGTGCATATACGGTATTCGGCTGTATATGCGGATTTTTATACGGACTTACATATACGGATTTTAAAAAAATGATCAAATAAAATAGTATAGTATGCAATTATTAATGTCATAGTCTTTATGTTAATTAAATGAATGAAAGTTTATAATGCAAATATGCAATTATAAATTTATGGTGTACGGAACAATGATCATTAATTATGCATGGAACAATATTATAATAAATTGGTACTGTGCAAGACAAAATATTATTTTATTGTCTTCCTTTAGACGCTTGACTGACTAGCTTTTTGAGTCACTGGTGACTGGTGGTGGTGAATGAAAGATGAGTTTGTTTCGACCTTTCATCAGCTACGTTGGGATTCAAGCAGAATAGGACAGATATGGCCCAACTGGCCCAAGCGGCCGAGCGCCCAAGTAAATTTGCGGAAAAAGAAAGAAACCGTATGTCTAGTTTATAATCTCCTTTTTATAGTCTCACATCACCCAAGAAACAAAAAAGCATTGCTCTCCTGCCTATAAAAGCAGCTGGGGATTAGCTTGAAAAACCACTCAATTGGACCCCGTCCGGATGGGTATTTGGTTTGGATTTTGGTTATTACTGGATATCCAATCTGTTTTTATTAATAAATTTTTTTAGATCCGAATGAATTTAGATTTTTTTAATAAATAATAAAATATTTGAATGGACTGCATAATACTATATGCGGACTGCACAAAGCAATATGCGGTTGCATATACGGCCGCATATGCGGAACCGCATATTGATTTTCTATGCGGTTGCCAACCACATACACATATGCGGCCGCATGAACCGCATTTTATTACACTGGTCTAAACCACGAACAAGTATTCTCTGATATGGGTAAAAGATTCCCTTCACTTTATGATTTGAGATTTACTTCAGCCGCTTTGAGATTCGATTCGGCTAGCACAGGAGCAGTATTATTGAGTTTTGAGATTCGTTAACAGTTAAAAAGGATCCGCATTCAATAATTCTAAAAGATTCCGTATAGCACTTTAGTTGTCATATCCCGACAACGGGGCCGCCGCGCTTATTAGCACAAGATGATTAAATCAGCTTACACTATCATATACAATATACATTACCAGTGAAATATACACGAACCACAATATATGTAAAAAGATCTTACTTTCAAGTTTCATAATTTTCATGAAATAAACAAATTGAAAATAAAACTATTACGGTACAATAGAATATAATTGAAATACCGTAGCAGATTTATTTTGCCGAAATTTTTATTTTTAACATTTTAATAAAATTCATTAATAAATTAACCATCGTTTTTGGTCAATTCCAAATTTAACACGGCCGCAGAATGCCGGAGCGGACCCATATGGGGGGTACCGCAGAATGCCGGAGCGGACCCCCATATGGGTCCGCACAATGCCGAAGCGGCCCCTGGGGCCGCATAATGCCGGAGCGGTCCCTTTATTTGTTATTTTAGAAATACGAAATTGTATATATGTTAAGTGCTATTTAGTTTCGAATGTAGTTTAAATTGATTTTTGGTCGTATCGTATTTTTGGTCGTTCGTTTGAAATATTTTAGATATTTTAGATATGTGGTTTCTTTTAAATTCTTTTGTGTACTCTGAGATAATAAAATCAACAAAATAAATAAATAACAACAAAATCAAACAAACAAGAAACTAATCAACGAAATAAATAAGTATCTGACAAAACATCTACCAATACTCCAAATAAGAATCTACCAATCTAACAAAACATCTAACAATCTACGGCTCTGGACTAAACACCGTCCTCGCCTTCTTCTTCCTAAACCCCCGACCCCGCCTGCATAGTGGCGTCTCGTCTGTATCTCCGGAGGATGCTGAGCTGGATGCCTGGACATCCGTAGACTGAACCGGCTCATGGGAAATCTCCTCAATCTCGGATGTCTGCTGGACCCCAGGACCAAAAACTGTGGTCTGTCCAGACTCAGCCTGCGTGAATAAAAACGCCTGTCTGGCAATAGGGTCATCGAGGAGGGAAGGGTGAGGTACCTGCTGTGAGGACTGGCCAGGGAACGACGGGATGGGCTCTGTCTGAACATACCCTGGCTCATAGGCAGGAGGTACTGTCTGAGTGGGAGTGTAACCTGGGGAATACAGTCCATCTCCCTCTGTGCCATAATCAGCGGAGATATCAAAGCCCAGGTCCTCCTCGTGTCCACCCTGTAGTAACTTACAAATTAGATAATGTATTGAATAAGAAAAAAATCACAGTTATGTATTTTAATTTAAATTATACCTCGGTAGGCATCCTAGCCTGGGATCCCATGGCGTCCTGTGCAGCCTGGCGCATCAACTCGGCACCTCGGTCGAACGCCTGACCGACCGTCTCAGCATCATGGACGCCTGCAAATACGTCCTCATCACCAGTGTAGGGGACATAGACACCGGGCTCGTCAGATATGTCGTCGACCGCATCAACACCGCCCAAGCCAGCGCACCTCAGTAGAGAGTCGAGGCGCGCCCTGTACCCATACAGGCACACTGCGGGTACGTTGTGCTTGAGGATGACCTTCCCGAGCCTCTTCCATCCCCTGGTGACGGCCATCGTAGCCCCTATGACGCAACTCTTGACAAGATATAATGCCTGAAAATATGAAAAAATTATGAAGAAGTTGTACAATTGTAAATATTAATATTTTTTAATTTGAAACTTCAAATTAAAAATACCGTGGCTGCGAGAGGTGCACCGGCGGGGATAATACCGTGGATCCGTCCTCTACGATCCCTCGGCTTCGGTACCCGCTCGTGCGGGTTGTCGGCGATGTAGCCCTCAATGAAGATGGTGTACGCGCCGTGATCCTGATACCACTCTCTGTAAGGTCTGTACGAATTACAACAAATGTTAGATATTCCAATCAATAAGCCATAGTTGAAGTAATGAATTAATAAAATTTCTTACACTGGCGCGACATCCATCTGACGGTCGGGCTCGGCCAATGGGGGATCTGCCTGTCCTGCCTCGAACACGTAATCGGCACGAGCAATCCCCCAGTCCTTGCCTGCAGTGGTCTCCCTGGCATGGTGCAGAGCTCGCCAGACATCCTCGCTGATCGGTGCCGGGGGCGGAGCAAGCTGGCGCATCCCGAACTGTCTCATGACCCGTCCGGGGTAATGGTGCTCGATGATCTATATATATTAATACGTTAGACTGTTTTTATTAAATTAAGTTGATTGTGTAAATAACTAGCATAAATAAATTACGGTACCTGAAAACATATGAGCGGCACCTCTGCACGCCAGAAACGCTCCTGCTGACGACATCGCTCCGGCAATATCTCAAGATATGAGCGATGTGCGCCATCCACCTCGACCTGGAAGTATAGATTTAATATCATATATCAATTCGAACTGGAAAAAATTTAAATAAAAATAAAAGTAAACTTACATAATCTCTGTAGGGCTCCCAAGTGACAAACTCGGCATCATCTCTGAGGTGCTCGAGCTCCTGTCTCCAAAATGTGATGCCAAGAGACGCGCCATGCCCTGCACCTACCCAAATCTTGGGATAGCAGTACTTGGCGGCAAATGCAGGGCAGTTGTCCGGCTCGGGCTTGCCCCACTGCGGCACATCTGTCTTGCTAGCCAGGACTGGACGACCAACAATCAGATGTGCATAGGACCAGTGCTGTAGTAACATGCACGGTCCTATGAAGGTCTTGTTCTTCTTCAGGCAGGCTGTGTTAAGACCCCTTTACAAGAAAACAAAGTCAGCTTTACTACACTACGATGTATACTATTTGAAAATATTTATAAGAAGGTGTTTCTTACCTATATAGGCATGCCAGCGTGGCACCTCCCCAGTTGAACCTGCCCGCAGTGGACAGGTCGCGCAGAAGCTCGAGGTAACACAGCCGCACCTGATCTCCATGCGAATCCGGAAACAACCGACAGGTGATCATCTCCAAAATATAGGCGCGCAGATATCGGTCAATAACCACCTGTTATAGATTTAAATTAGAACAATACTTACAAGAAAATATGATTGAATCTCGTACAAGCAAATACCTGATCTGGTCGATCCCGAAAGACCTGAAATCTCGCCCGCAGCTTTACCAAGCTGATGCAGCTGGGCGAGACCACAGTCTTCTCACCTCTCTTCTTCGCTTTCTGGAGATCCTCGTGCGGGATACCCAATAGCTCTAAGCACAATGCACGAAAATCTCCGTACTCGACGCCCGTGACCGGCTCCCCAATAATAGTCATACCCCACAGGCAACTGACGTCCTGTAGGGTGACTGTCATCTCAGCATGGGGGAGATGAAAGCTGTGCGTCTCCGGACGCCATCGCTCAACGAGGCCAGAAGATAAGCCCTCGTCAGCATTCTCCTCGGCCATCTGGGATATCTGGTACAATCCCATCGAGCGTAAAACCCCCCCGTACGCCGACTGGTACCGTAGATGCTGGCGGTTGTGACGAACCGTAACCGCATCCAAACCCTGCATTTAAGTAAATAATCAGATCAAGTTCATTCATCAAAAATTCGAGATGACAAATTTATAAATATGACAAATTTACTTACCCCAGTGGCAGCCTCTAATATCCGATGCTTCGCATTCGGGTACCACAAGAAGTCGCTGACCCTGTCGGTGCGACTCCGGATACCCGGAACATCCGCCAACGCTGTCTCGATGTACTGAGACATCTCGTATGGCGTGGCTGTAGGAGCAGGCTGTGTACCCCTACTGGAGGATGGTATATCTCTACTGGTACTCATGCTGTATTGGATAATATTTGGTCAAATATGAGAGTTTGGTAAAAGTCCGGTTTAACTTTGGGTACAATTCTAATTAAATTTGGGTACAATTCTAATTAAATTTGGTTACAATCGAATTAAATTTGGGTACAATCTAATTAAATTTGGGTACAATCTAATTAAATTTGGGTACAATTCTAATTAAATTTGGTTACAATCGAATTAAATTTGGGTACAATCTAATTAAATTTAGATACAATTCTAATTAAATTTGGGTACAATTCTAATTAAATTTGGGTACAATCTAATTAAATTTGGGTACAATTCTAATTAAATTTGGGTACAATCGAATTAAATTTAGGTACAATTCTATTTAAATTTGGGTACAATCGAATTAAATTTTGGTACAATTCTAATTCTAAATCCTAAATCTAAACTCTAAACCTAAATCCTAATCCTAAACCCTAAACCTACACCTAATTACTACTCTACACTAAAAATTAAAACAAGAGAAGAAGAAGAAAACTTACCCGAGGTCGAAGGGATTCAAACTTCAAAAGAGATGTAATGAAATCGGAATTCTGCGGCCCTATATATAGGCCGGGGACCGCTCCGGCATTATGCGGCCCCAGGGGCCGCTTCGGCATTGTGCGGACCCATATTGGGGTCCGCTCCGGCATTCTGCGGTACCCCCCATATGGGTCCGCTCCGGCATTCTGCGGCCGTGTTAAATTTGGAATTGACCGAAAACGATGGTTAATTTATTAATGAATTTTATTAAAATGTTAAAAATAAAAATTTCGGTTTATTTTGTAACAATCAAATAATTCTTTTGTGGCAAGTCCCGTAGTCTTCTAGTTTGACCTCTCATTTTTGTGTCTTGTGCTTTGTACCTGGAATCGACCGAAGTGGAAAAGTGAGAGATTGAAAATCTTAAAGTGCAGTATTCAGTTACAGTCAAATTATTCTAAAACCTGACCAACTAAATCAAAACAACACTGAGCACGATTATAAGAAAATAATAAAGATAATAGAAATTCAGAAACAACTTACAAATTTGAAATCCAATCAAGAATCTTGTAAAAAGTTCATAAAGAAAATGCATTTGTCTCCTTATCATAACATAATTCTAAGTTTCGGAAGTGCAATGACCACATATTAAGTAGCATGCTTTTAATTTTCACAACATGAAATGCTCATGTTCAAATAAAAGAAACAATACACACAAAGTTATAATAGCTGCAGCAACCATAAGAGAAACACTGAAACAAAATTCAATCTTTTGCCATGCATATGATATGATATAGGTACCCGAATGCAATACTCCTGAATATTACTTAATGCACAAATGTTCTTGTAAAGTAATTCTTTTAACATTTTTATCTTGCGATCCAGATTTGACACATATCTAACTACGGGTCATGCGCTACCACGAATACGGCGCCTACACAATTTCTATTATGGCCATAACCTGAAATTATGCGCTTACCCAGAATACGGCGCCTACACGACTACAGTTATGCGCTACAAGTTCAGCGCCTACATAACCGTATCATGCGCTACCACGAAAATGGCGCCTACGCAATTTCTGTTATGCGCTACAAGTTCAGCGCCTACATAACTGAAATTGTGCGCTTACCCCAAAAACAGCGCCTACATGACCCTGGTCATGCGCTACCACGAAAAAACAGCGCCTACATGACTGGTCATTTTTCCAGGTTCAATATTCAATCAAGTGCACATATGACTATATATTATGCTTCATGAGACAATGCATCATTATCATGTCATTGTTCACTTAAATCAAACTTATGATTCAACCAAATTATTTTATATCAAGTCATGCAGCAATTTCAGAAAAGTATGATCATGCTTCCTAAGACATTTCATGCATTCATGTCATAAAATTCAAAAATATATCAAATATCAATAGTATGATAAACAACTAGAAATCAACAGCAATTATCAAGACAATGACAATCAAGCAACCCAAATCAACTTTGTCAATCAAATAATCCCACAATGAAATCACAATCATCAAGCAATCAACATGCAACCAAAAGCAAGCAAACAAACCCACAAGCATACAACAACAATTAAGCAAGTTAGAAGGTGCTAGGAATAACTCGATATCCGTACCTTAGAAATGTCGGGCACAATGAATAAAGTGTCACTGTTGCGTAGATACATCCGACAATCTTGCCTGTTCCAGTCGTGTCGAGTTCATTCTTATGCCAATGATACCTCGCATATTTAGTCTATTTTAGGCCTGTTTTAGTACCAGATTCATGCCCTAATTCACCAGAATCATGTGCGTTTCATTGATATATCTTCAGAATTTGGTACTGCTGAGTGTTTGTTTGTTTTCTGCAGGTTTGGAGCAAAACACACGAAGAAACGGCGATTTGGATGATGAGGTACGACCCTTACCAGGCTTGGTACGGGTCTCACCAGACTTAGCCGATTTCAGCTCATCACGCCTGGTACGGCCTGGCCGTACCATTTTGGTACGGGCCGTACCTAAAGGCGGCCTGACAGATTCAAATTTTGGCAGAGGCTATTTAAAGCGGGGAGCTCTCCAATTTCGACATTCATTCCATTCCAGATCTATTTGAGAGCACAGTAAGAGAGAGAAAGAGAGCTAAGGAGCTAGGAGCAAGAAGGAAGGAAGAGGAAAGAGGCGAAACTCGACGGATCAAGCTTCCTCCTCTCGATCCCTTCGATCCATGGCTTTCTCTATCCATTTTATTGTATTTTTAGATCAGATTATGTGCTGTGAGTAGTTATTTTAGTTTCTAGGGTTTAGAGATTGATTCTTGATTTGTTTTGACTTTCTTTGACTTGTATCTTGTATGAACTCTTTTGATTGATTGATTGTGATTTCTTTGCTATCTTTTGCTTTGTTTGCTGTGATTGTGTATGATGAACCTCTAGGTTTAGATCGAACCTATCAAGGTCATGTGATCATCTCAATCTCTCAACCAAATCAATTGTTTAGGGTAGACTTGTTCGAATTGAAGCCGAGAGGTTGAATTCTCCTCTAATCGACATATTAGAGGGTGCCTTAGGTCTCCAATCAACCAGCTAGGGTAGATCTGTACCAACACATGAGAATTGAGGTGTAGAAATCCCTAAAAGGCAATCAATTGCATTCCAACCTAGAACCTGATCCAACAAACGACAGTTGAGGCTTAGGAACCTTAGGTATGGTCAATTGAACCTTTCTAAAGAGTTTAGCACAAGGTACCAGCAAGAAATGCATCAACTCGAACTGGTAAGCTCTGTTCTGGCAAGCCAGTACGGGTCTTACCAGAGTGGTGCGGCCTTGCCTTACCAAGTGTAGTACGGCCTGGCCGTACCAACTTGGTACGGGCCGTAACACTAGAGGCAGATCACAGATGAAATCTGAAACCCTGGAAACGCCTTTTATCCATAATCAAAACACAGTTTACATTTCTTCTAGCATTTTATTACACCTGTTTGAATTGTTTGAATTGTTTGAATTGACCGTTTTAGGAACTTAAATACCAAACCAAATCTTTACCACTTCTAGTTTTTAATTGAGTTTGATAGATTCTAACCTAGTAATTGCCCGTCCCTGTGGATCGATACCCGATTATACTACTCGATAGGGGTTGTGCACTTGCAACCCTTACTCGTGAAGTGTAAACGCGGTTTTAAAAGGTACGCCCTCAAGCGTACCGAAACTTGCGTTGCGCTTTCGCGCGAACAAGTTTTTGGCGCCGTTGCCGGGGACGGTAACCAATTGCCTAGTTATATTTTACCTTACTTAGTTAATCTAGATTTTATCTTGTATCTTTCTTGCTTTTTCTTAATTAAAATCACTAAAAACTGGCTTTTGAACCCCCCCCCCCCTGCAGGCAAATACAGGTTGAAATATAATCTGAGAAGCAAGGGCCCACTGTTCGATCAAACTCCTCCAGACTCAGTCGAGACTGCTCAGCCACCCTCTGGTACGGCCAGGCCGCACCAATCTGGTGCGACCCGTACCGATTCAGGCACGGCCAGGCCGCACCAATCTGGTCCGACCCGTACCAAGACACCTGAACCTGAAGAGATGGCTGGGGTAGAGGACGAAGCCCGAATCAGACTGGAGGCAGAGGCCAGAGAAAGAGAAAGAGAAAGGCGAGAAGAAGAAGGCCGTCTGACGGACGATGATGAGGATGTTTTCATGCCTCGGACCCTACGAGAGTTCAACGTGCCGAGAGCTGGAGACGTGCGAGGTGCAATCCGGCTGCCACACATTCTAGGACAGCAACCGAACTTCAATCCGGGGGTTGTCAACATGGTGCAGCAGAACACCTTCCACGGACTCGACCACGAGGACCCGCACGCTCACCTCCAGACCTTCCTCGAGTGCATCACGACCATCAAAACCAACGGTGAGAATGCTGATTACACCAAGCTTGCTTTATTTCCTTTCACTCTTAGGGATAAGGCCAAGAAATGGTTAGGATCTTTGCCTAGGGACTCTGTTAGAACTTGGAAGGACTTGTCCAAATTGTTTCTGACCAGATTTTTCCCTCACAAGAGGACAGCCAAGGTAAGACATGACCTGACCAGCTTTAGGCAGATTTTTGATGAACCCCTGAACGAGGCTTGGGAAAGGTTTAGAGAAATGCAGTACTCCTGTCCACACCATGGTATACCCGACTGGCTTTTAATTCAAACGTTTTACGACGGCCTGAACGAGAGCACACGTGCTTACGTGGACGCTGTTGCGGGAGGCGCACTGATGTCAAGGGAGCCTTTAGAGGCTATGAACTTGATCGACAGCATGGCGCAGAACCAGCAGTGGTCCGGCCGCGACACGTCACGCCAGCGAGGAGGCCAAGGAGGTAGCCAAGGAGGTGGCAAGTACGAGCTCGATCACATCACGGCTCTCACCGCCAAGATGGACGCCATGCAGCGGGCGATGGACAAGCTCAGTGTCAAGGCAGTCGAACAGCAATCTCAAGTCTGCGTCATGTGCGGAGACGAGAGGCACGCATACGAGCAATGCCCGCTGGTGCAACAAGACGAGGAGAGTGAGCAGGTCAACTCTCTCAACAACGAGCCTTCCTTCTTCCCAAGACCTCCCTTCAGCCGGTCCTACTCCAAGGATCCGGTTGAGCAGCAGCACTGGAGGTCGAACCAGAACAACCCTGCGCCTTTCAACAACTCTTCGTTCAGACCGCCCTTCAACAACAACAGCTTCCAGAAGCCGCAGTACAACAACAACTGGAACAATCGGGCGAACAACACTGGGAACTACCCCCCTCCAAACAACAACGACTGGAGAACCCAAACTTCGAGCAGCAGCAACAGCAACAACAATGGCAACAGGAACTTCTATCAGAACGCTTCCTTTCCCAATCAAGGCAACCGAGCAGCTCCATCTGGCCCCTCAAAGTCAAATGCGCCTACCGATGTGAACGACTTCACTCACGAGCAGGGCAAGATGAATCAGATGATGTGGGAGCAGATGCAGAGCATGACCACTCAAATGGCTGCCCAAGGCAAGTTGCTGGAGCAGCTGAGCCAGATGGTCACCTCAAGCCACACTCAACCTGGGAAGCTTCCGGCTCAACCAGAACCCAATCCAAGAAGTGAGGCTAAGGCGATCACCCTGAGAAGTGGGACCCAGTACGACGAGCCACCAATGCCGAGTGAGACCACAGTTGATCCGATCCTTGACGCGACACCTGACGCGACCCTGACCCCTGTGTCAATTCCATTGAAGGAGGTTAATCCAGAACGAGCTGAGGTCATCCAACCTCAAGCGAGTGCAGACTGCACCAGCTCGGCAAGACCTGTACAACCTCCATCCGAAGCGTCAGGTAGTCAGAAAAAGAAAGGTGCCGAGAAACCACCTCCA
This sequence comes from Carex littledalei, assembly GCA_011114355.1. Lineage (NCBI taxonomy): Eukaryota > Viridiplantae > Streptophyta > Magnoliopsida > Poales > Cyperaceae > Carex > Carex littledalei. Next base: position 2,805,179 of record CM022090.1, read on the forward strand.
TACCGGCCACCTGTTCCATTCCCCCAGAGATTAGCTGAGACGAGACTGAACGAGCAATTCGCTAACTTCGCAAACGTCATCAAGCAGCTGCACATCACCATCCCTTTCACCGACGCTCTGACCCAAATGCCCACCTATGCCAAGTTTCTGAAGGACATCCTTTCCAACAAGAGAAGCTTAGAGGGGCACGCGACAGTCAAGCTAACGGAACAGTGCAGCGCAATCTTGAAAAGCGAGCTACCCCCCAAATTGGACGATCCTGGAAAGTTTTCCATTCCATGCACCATTGGGAAGGCCACAATCAAGAAAGCCCTGTGTGATCTAGGAGCGAGCGTGAGTCTCATGCCACGCACCATCTATGATCGCATAGGAGTGGGGGAGCTCAAGCCCACAAGGATGACACTGCAGTTGGCGGATTCTTCAGTCCGACTTCCACTTGGTGTGGTGGAGGATCTGCCAGTTCAAGTCGGGAAGTTCTTCGTGCCCGTCGATTTCGTCGTCATGGAGATGGAAGAAGATAAGGAAGTCCCAATCATCCTGGGGCGACCTTTTCTGAGCACAGCTGGCGCGATAATTGACGTGAAGCAAGGCATCCTGACTTTGAACTTTGGAGGGGAGAAGGTGAAATTCCAAATCGATCGCGCCATGAGATATCCGTCACGTTCTGAGTCATGCTTCCGGGTTGACGGGATAGAGGAGTGCTTGGCTGATCTGGCCAAGGACTACTTTCTTGAACAAGTCAACAACTCGCTGCGTCAAGACGCTGAATTCCTCTCCCAATTGCCAAGCGAGGCGAGCGAGTCAATCTGTGCAGCAGATACGATTCCTGAGGATCTGGAGGATCTCCGATGCGAGTCGGATGGATCACACGAGGACCGTACATCACACTCTGAGACGAGGAGTGGAGCGGAGCCTGCCAAGGCCGACATCTCGACGACACACGAGTCAGATCACCCAGATGCGACTCGTGTCAATGATCAGCCTGAGCGTCCGACTCCCAAACTCAAACCTCTTCCAACCAATCTCAGATACGAGTTCCTCGATCCAGAAAAATCATGTCCTGTGATCGTGAATGCGAGTCTAAACCCCGATCAAACCGCCAAACTTCTGGAGAAGCTGAGATTTCACAAGGGTGCGATCGGGTACTCCATCAAGGACTTGAAAGGGATCAACCCAGCCATCTGCTCACACCGGATTCTTCTCGAGGATGATCACAAGCCGTCTGTGGAGCACCAGCGGCGACTCAACCCCAACCTGAAAGAGGTGGTGAAAAAGGAAATTCTCAAACTCCTGGATGCAGGCATCATCTATCCCATCTCTGACAGCAAGTGGGTGAGTCCCGTTCACGTGGTGCCCAAGAAGGGAGGCACGACAGTGGTAAGAAATGAAAAGAACGAGCTAGTCCCTACTCGTGTGGTATCTGGGTACCGCATGTGTATTGACTACAGAAAGCTCAACGCTGCCACACACAAGGATCACTTCCCATTGCCGTTTGTCGACCAACTCCTTGAAAGGCTGGCGAATCATTCTCATTTCTGCTACCTTGACGGGTACTCAGGATTCTTTCAGATCCCCATTCACCCGAACGACCAAGACAAGACCACTTTCACATGCCCCTACGGTACATTCGCATACCGTAGGATGCCATTCGGTCTGTGCAATGCACCTGCCACCTTCCAAAGAGCCATGATGGCTATCTTCTCGGATTTCATCGAGAAAGAGGTTGAGGTCTTCATGGACGACTTCTCTGTCTATGGGACCAGCTTTGACTCATGTCTAGCCAACCTCTGCAAAATCCTGGAGAAGTGTGAAGAGGTCAACCTGATCCTGAACTGGGAGAAATGTCACTTCATGGTCCAAGAGGGAGTTGTCCTTGGACATGTAGTGACCTCCAAAGGAATTGAGGTTGACAAAGCCAAGGTGGAGGTGATCGAGAAGCTGGAGATCCCAACAAATGTCAAAGCTGTGCGAAGCTTTCTGGGACACGCTGGCTTCTACCGCCGCTTCATCAAGGACTTCTCAAAAATCGCGAAACCGTTGACCAACCTGCTCATCAAGGACTCTGATTTCATCTTCTCGCAGGAGTGTGTCGATTCTTTTTGTCGATTAAAAGAAGCCCTTGTCTCAGCACCCATCCTGCAGCCTCCAGACTGGACCTTGCCATTCGAATTGATGTGCGATGCGAGTGATTACGCAGTGGGAGCAGTTCTAGGGCAGCGGAAGGAGAACAAGCCATGTGCTATCTACTACGCTAGCAAGGTGCTAGACCCTGCCCAAATGAACTACACAACAACCGAGAAGGAGCTTTTGGCTGTTGTGTTCGCTCTCGACAAGTTTAGATCCTATCTGGTTGGTTCCAAGATAGTGATCTACACTGACCACGCCGCACTCAGGTATCTGTTGAGCAAGCAGGATGCCAAACCTCGCCTGATTAGGTGGATCCTCCTCCTGCAGGAGTTTGACATAGAAATCAGAGACAAGAAAGGAGTGGAAAACACCGTGGCTGACCATCTGTCCCGGCTTCGCTGGGAAGATGAGGGCTCTCGTAGCCTGCCAATCGACGACTCATTCCCTGATGACCAATTCCATTCGATTTCTGCCATGGAAGAGATCAACTCGGTTGGTACACCGACGCACGTGACTCATGCGGTGCAAGATCGGACATTCCATGCAACCGACCAAGTAAACACCAAGTCAGTGCCCTGGTATGCAGACATTGCGAACTTTCTCGCCTCAGGAGTGCTTCCTCCTACCATGTCATACCAGCAGAAAAAGAAGCTTCGATCGGACACCAAGTTCTATTTCTGGGACGACTCCTACCTCTTCAAGACTGGCGTTGATGGCATCTACAGACGATGTGTGCCATACGACGAGACGCGCTCCATTCTTGAGCACTGCCACTCCTCAGCCTACGGAGGACACGCTTCATCCTCCAAGACTGCTTCAAAGGTCCTGCAATCCGGCTTCTTCTGGCCTTCACTTTTCAGAGATGCTAGGACCTTCGTCGCAGCTTGTGACAAGTGTCAGCGCACCGGGAACATCTCCAAGAGGAATGAAATGCCTCTCCACTCTATTCTAGAGGTAGACATCTTTGATGTCTGGGGCATTGACTTCATGGGACCGTTTTCACCCTCTTGTGGGAACGAGTACATCCTGGTGGCAGTTGACTACGTCTCCAAGTGGGTGGAGGCAGTGGCTTGCAAGAATGCGGACTCCAATGCCGTGAAAAGACTGTTCACTGACATCATCTTCCCTCGCTTTGGAGTTCCAAGAGCCGTCATCAGTGATGGTGGCAAGCACTTCATCAACCGCCAGTTCAACAATCTCCTGCGTCGCCATGGAGTGACTCACAAGGTGACCACATCCTACCATCCTCAAGCCAACGGTCAAGCCGAGATTTCCAACAGAGAGATCAAGTCTATCCTGGAGAAGACCGTGGCTAGAACGAGAAAGGATTGGTCGCTCAAGCTGAGTGACGCACTGTGGGCCTACCGTACAGCCTTCAAAACTCCGATTGGGATGAGCCCTTTCAAATTGGTGTACGGAAAGTCCTGCCACTTGCCCGTGGAGATTGAGCACAAGGCATACTGGGCCACGCGGGTCATCAACATGGACTTGCTCTCAGCTGGAGAGAAACGCATCCTTGACTTGCATGAGTTAGAGGAGATGCGTCTCAACGCCTACGAGAACGCGAGAATCTACAAGGAAAGGACCAAACAGGTTCACGACAAGCGCATCATGCTTCGTGAGTTCCATGAGGGAGACCTGGTTCTCTTGTTCAATTCTCGACTTAGGTTCTTTCCAGGGAAGCTGAAGTCCAGGTGGTCCGGTCCATTCCGGGTGAGGGCAGTGTTCCCGTTTGGCGCCGTGGAGTTGGAAAACAAGGAGGGGCAGACTTTCAAAGTCAATGGTCAGCGTCTCAAGCACTACATTGCTGATCATCCCCGAGAAATGCGAGTGAGCTTGGATCTCTCCGATCCATCTCCAACCAAAGCCTGAAAAGAGAAGGTCGAGCTCGAGACCTAAAACGAGCGCTCCTTGGGAGGCAGCCCAAGCCATTTTTACATGTTTTGCATCTTAGGAACAGATAGACATGCATTCATTCTACTGCATTGCATCACGAGCGGCTTGAGAAGTCAAGAGAAAGAGAAACCACAAAAATTCGAGGTTGGTACGGCCCGTACCAAGTTGGTACGGCCAGGCCGTACCTAGGTCTGGACGCGAACAGACGCATTTTGCTGCCGCCTTTTTCCATTTAAACCCCCCCCGCACCCCTTCCCCTTTCCTTTCCTCCCATGCCGCACCCCTCTCTACTCTCCATTTTCTCTCCCTCTTTTCTCTCCCTCTCCACTCTCTCTACCTCTCATTCTCTCCTAAACCGAGCACAAGGAGCCCTAAACCAAGCACGAGGCCGGAGCACCAACGCACCACCGACCTTCTCCTCTTCCCACGGCCAAGCCGCACCTCACCGGTCCGACCCGCACCACCACTTCCTTCTTGCTCTCGGTTAGTACCTCTTCTCCCATTTTCATTGACTTCACCATTTTCTCGGTTCTGCCCCTTTTCTGTCAAACCCTAGCATGGTACGGCCCACCCGTACCAGGTAGGTACGGCCCGTACCAACCTCTCTGACCTGACACCAGACTTGTACCAGTTTGTACCAAATTGCCATTGGTACCAGTTGGTGCGGCCCTTACCAGCCCACACCAAAAACCTAAGGTAGGTACGGCCCGTACCAGCCTGTACGGCTAGGCCGTATCAACCTAGGTCAGACCAGGCCGCACCACTCTGGTCAGACCAGGCCGTACCAACCAGTTCAGACCCCCAACCAGCCAACGCCATGGGCATCTGAGGGTGATGCGTAGACAATCCTCTCGCTCCTCCACACCCTCTGACAACTCCGTCCCTTCCGCCACTGGCCCGATGGCCGACGTCCCTCCTGCTGATGCCCCCACGTCATCTCATCACTCCCACCGGAGTGCGTCTCGGAGTGGCTCCCGCGCATCTCGCCACTCCCAGGAGAGTGCAGCCAGGACCGGGTCCCGCCAGAGTGTTTCCCTTCAGGACGCAGTCGAGCCCATCTACTATGAGGGAGAGACCACATCCAGTGGGCATCAGTCCGGCTACCGGAGCCCACAGGAGAGCCCCTCCTACCATCCATCTGCTGACCAGGACCAGGGCTCTGACGAGGCCTCTGACCAGGCCTCCGCCCACGACTCCGTCCCCGGCTCCGACCACAGCTCCGACCCCGCCTCTGACTCCTTTGGCACCGATGCGGCCCTCTCTGATGCCACCCAGCGTGCCGATGCATACACCGAGGAGTACTTCTTCATGCCGACCCGTCGGCAGTTCAAGTACTTCTCCATCCTGCTGAAGAAAAAGATCAACAACACGAGGATTGTTGATTTTTCTGCTCTTCAGACGCTGGGACTTGAGGATGAGTTCCTCCGCCTTACCTCCCGGATCGGGATCACTCCTGCTTTCTGGACGATCGCCCAGAGGGGGTACAAGAAGCTCACCCTTGAGTTTCTCTCCTCTCTGGAGCTCAAGTACACGCGGCAGGATAACCCGTACATCAAGTTCCGCATGCTCCAGGAGACCCACCGCGTGCTGCTCTCTGACTTGAGGGAGTGGTTTGGCTTTGAGCCGAACCCGACCACTGACACCCTCTCTTTCTCTCAGGGCCTGGGGCGCGACAGTTTCTGGGAGCTGATCTCTGGCAGCCCAGCCGGGTCAGCTTTCAACAGAGACTACAAGCAGCTCAATGTCCCTCACCCAGTCATCCGATGTCTGCTGCGTATCCTCGGTTGCACCATCTTTGCGCGTGGCGAGACGTTCGCCCGTGCCAATGTTGAGGATATGCAGCTGGTGGATCATATGCTGCGCCCCGACAGCACTCTCGAGCGGCCCGATCTGATGCTCGCCATGATCCACCACTGGCTCGGCATCCAGACGCAGCCCAAGCCAGGTGGCATTGTCTACATCTCTGCCTATGTCACTCTGATCGCCGAGCACTTACATCTCCAGATCATCGGCGACGACGAGTGCCGGAGCACCCGATCTCTCTCTCTCACTCAATTCTGCTCTTACAAGTTCATCGAGTCAGCAGCAGGACGCGAGGGTCGAGGTGCTTGGGCATGGCGCATGCCTGGCGGGAGGACCAGCTATGTCATGCCTTTCCCGGTCACTCTCTCCTTCGTTGACCGGAGCACTTGGTTTTTCCGACGTCCGCCCCGCGTGCGGCCTGCCCCTGAGGTCCCACCTCCACCTCCTCCACCACCACCGCAGGGCGATGAGGACATGATCGATGCCACCACCTCTCCAGTCCAGGCTCCGTATGAGCAGCTGCATCCTCTCTCTCCTCATGTGCACCCATTCCCCGGCCAGGCTCCCCCCTTCTCCGAGCAGGTACATGTTTCACCCTTTGATGCAGGTACCTCATCATATGGAGCTGGCCCTCACACGTACCAGACTGGCCCATCCACCTCCGCCTACGCTGCCGGACCCTCCGCCTACGCTGCCGGACCCTCTGCCTACGCAGCCGGACCATCCTCCTCCGGTAGACCCGTGTATCCCCCTCCAGTCGCTGAGCCCACCATTCGGGATGTCTACCACCTGATGTACGACATGCGTCAGGAGCAGGGCGCCACACTCCATGATCTCCAGCGGCGCGTGACTGGGATAGAGGAGCAGTTGAGCGACTGGCTCTGGTACGGCCACTCCGACGACTGATCAGGTTCGCTCTCTTTTCCCCGAGCTTCTTTTATCTCTTTTATCTCATAGTCTTGAAGCATTGAGGACAATGCTCAGGCTAAGCTTGGGGGGATGACATTTGCATGTAGGTCATGTTTACTTTACCGTTATTTTTCTTGCATTTTTTCGTATTTTTGTGCATTGTTAGGTGAAAATTTGCGTAAACTGCTAGAATTGAGAATAACTTGAAACAATTTGGTTGTGATTAGGATAGACCTGAGTGAACTGGAACTAACCCATGATTGGTTAATGAATTGCTTAGGTTGAGATGTTTTTAATAATTGAAAAGATGAAACAAACTTAGAATTGAATCGAACGAGATTATTCGAAAAAAAAACTGAACTGTGCCTTTAGAAATTGGGATTTTCAAAATTAAGAAAGTTTGGAATATCCATTGGTATGAGTGAATGCCAATAGATGTGTGTATTCATGGTATGAGCAAACCAAAAAAAAAAAAAAAAGAGGAGCAATAAGCGAGTACTGGCAATAAGTCTGACTCAAAATGAATCAGGCGCCTTTGAGCTCGCCTCCCAACCTAGGAAAAAATAGAAATAAAGAGAGAATTTTACTCGTACCAACACACTTCGTTCGCAGCTTTCTTACCCTTAAGCTTGATTCAAGCTTGGGGGAGGGAAAATGAAAAGAAAAATCACCTTGAATAAAAGCACTAACTCGGAAAAAGAATGAAATTGTTTCGATCAAACCTAAGTAAGTAGTCTTTACATTGTTAGAAACATCTCAAAATAAGAAGTTCAATTGACTAATTGGTGGAGTGAATCAAGGTTTATAAAGGAATGTTTGAATTACAACCGAATCGATTCTAGAAGTTCTTGATTATAGCAGACTCACATAGGTTTTCGCATTTAAACTTGTATCCTCATTTAGATTTAGTTGTCCAGCACTTTTACCCGAGTTTGAAACTTTTTGCTTGAGGACAAGCAAATGTTCAGCTTGGGGGAATTTGATACCTCGCATATTTAGTCTATTTTAGGCCTGTTTTAGTACCAGATTCATGCCCTAATTCACCAGAATCATGTGCGTTTCATTGATATATCTTCAGAATTTGGTACTGCTGAGTGTTTGTTTGTTTTCTGCAGGTTTGGAGCAAAACACACGAAGAAACGGCGATTTGGATGATGAGGTACGACCCTTACCAGGCTTGGTACGGGTCTCACCAGACTTAGCCGATTTCAGCTCATCACGCCTGGTACGGCCTGGCCGTACCTAAAGGCGGCCTGACAGATTCAAATTTTGGCAGAGGCTATTTAAAGCGGGGAGCTCTCCAATTTCGACATTCATTCCATTCCAGATCTATTTGAGAGCACAGTAAGAGAGAGAAAGAGAGCTAAGGAGCTAGGAGCAAGAAGGAAGGAAGAGGAAAGAGGCGAAACTCGACGGATCAAGCTTCCTCCTCTCGATCCCTTCGATCCATGGCTTTCTCTATCCATTTTATTGTATTTTTAGATCAGATTATGTGCTGTGAGTAGTTATTTTAGTTTCTAGGGTTTAGAGATTGATTCTTGATTTGTTTTGACTTTCTTTGACTTGTATCTTGTATGAACTCTTTTGATTGATTGATTGTGATTTCTTTGCTATCTTTTGCTTTGTTTGCTGTGATTGTGTATGATGAACCTCTAGGTTTAGATCGAACCTATCAAGGTCATGTGATCATCTCAATCTCTCAACCAAATCAATTGTTTAGGGTAGACTTGTTCGAATTGAAGCCGAGAGGTTGAATTCTCCTCTAATCGACATATTAGAGGGTGCCTTAGGTCTCCAATCAACCAGCTAGGGTAGATCTGTACCAACACATGAGAATTGAGGTGTAGAAATCCCTAAAAGACAATCAATTGCATTCCAACCTAGATCCTGATCCAACACACGAGAGTTGAGGCTTAGGAACCTTAGGTATGGTCAATTGAACCTTTCTAAAGAGTTTAGCACAAGGTACCAGCAAGAAATGCATCAACTCGAACTGGTAAGCTCTGTTCTGGCAAGCCAGTACGGGTCTTACCAGAGTGGTGCGGCCTTGCCTTACCAAGTGGAGTACGGCCTAGCCGTACCAACTTGGTACGGGCCGTACCACTAGAGACAGATCACAGATGAAATCTGAAACCCTGGAAACGCCTTTTATCCATAATCAAAACACAGTTTACATTTCTTCTAGCATTTTATTACATCTATTTGAATTGTTCGAATTGTTTGAATTGACATTTTTAGGAACTTAAATACCAAACCAAATCTTTCTCACTTCTAGTTTTTAATTGAGTTAGGTAGATTCTAACCTAGTAATTGCCCGTCCCTGTGGATCGATACCCGATTATATTACTCGATAGGGGTTGTGCACTTGCAACCCTTACTCGTGAAGTGTAAACGCGGTTTTAAAAGGTACGCCCTCAAGCGTACCGAAACTTGCGTTGCGCTTTCGCGCGAACAGCCAACTTATCGAAACTGAATCAACAATTAAATGTTTGCCTTTATTTACTTTATTAACTACAACCCTTAAAACTTGTAAAATTCCTAAAAATACGTCCCTATTAATGATAATGATTCACAATACACCAGAAAAATGGACATCGACCGGTATTAGAACATGAACATGTACATATGGATTAGAGAAGGGCTTAGACCAAAATAAATAAAATATGGAATACACTTATACCAACAGATACTAGTGATAGAATGAAAATTATTCTAGCAACATACTAATGCATAGTTCAAACATCATGCATAAGTTAGAGTTTGATCAAGAAGCTAGTAGTTTGGCCTAAGTTCAATAATAAGCACAACACCACAACAATAACAAAGAAAGAAACCAATCAACGGATCAACAAGAAATAAAAGGGCAATTCATTTCTTAATTTAATACAACTCATAAGTGAACAATCTAAGGTATCAAATTTAGTTTACGATCATCTCAACAATTATTCACAAGTAATAGTCTTGCCCTTTAACCAATATTTTAATTAAGATCGTGCATGAACAAGAGGGCGCTATGGTTTAAGTATCATGGATGTTCAAAGAGAATCATATCTGATCGGGATAGTCGATTCACATTCCAATTTTGGAAGCGCTTTTAGGAATCGCTTGGCATAAAATTGGCATATAGCTCAGCTTATCATCCACAAACAGATGGTCAAACAGAGCGCACCATACAAACACTGGAGGACATGTTACGTGCCTGCACTTTAAATTTTGCAGGTTCTTGCGTTGATCATTTACATTTAGCAGAGTTCACGTATAACAATAGTTATCATGCAAGCCTTGAAATGGCACCCTCTGAAGCTCTAAGCGGTGACTTATAGCGTACACCATTGTGGTCGGCTTCCACGGCTAAACACACTCCAACAACACCAGAAATGGTGGCTGAATGTGGTGACAAGACACGACTCATTAAAGAGCGGCTTTGTGCTGCTAAGGATCGACAAAAGAAGTATGCAGACCATAGACGCAGACCATTAGAGTTTATTGAAGGGGATCACGTATGGCTCAAGGTCACCCCAAAGCACGGAGTACGCTGTTTTGGAGTATCGGGCAAGCTCAGTCCTCGATACATTGGACCTTTTCAGATCCGAAAGAGAATTGGACTTGTAGCATATGAGTTGGTATTACCCCCTACGTTGGAGCGAGTACATCCGGTGTTTCATATATCACAGCTACGTCGCTACATTCGCGACCCCACATATAAAATTAACCATTTGGGACTAAAGTTGGATAACTCTTTAACATAGGAGGAGATCCCAATGCGCATTCTAGACACCAAAGAACGATGCTTGAGATCAAAAACTCTAAAATTTATTCTAGTTCAATGGAATCGAGACTCTGAGCGTGAGGCAACATGAGAGCCTGAAAAAGAGATGCATACCAAGTATCCTGAACTATTTTACAATTCAGGTATGTTCAGAGGATTGAACATTATTTTAAGCGAGGGGGAGTTGTAACATCCTAAAAATTTAAAACATGAAATCATATTGTATCCCCACAGTTCAATTTAAATGGGACGGTCCAATTTTTGTTTGTAGCATCCAATGATTCCTGAGCAGAGAAGGAATCCAACCCTACTTGGCCTCTCCAATTTTTGTCCTGGTTTAGCCCCTGACTCGGTTCAAAACGTCTCACATCGTCTTATCTTTTGCCCCATAATTTATTTTGCGGTTTTGTAGATTGACGTCGCAAATAGCAATATCAAGTTTAAAAAATAAATTGAGTAAAGTCGAGGACACTCAGCTATTTTAATATCTACAAAAGATTTAGAGAGAATTGTATTTGTCATTAAATCAAAAGTTAATTCTCATATAAAATTCAAAAATCATTTCAAAGATGTTTAAAATCCGTAATTTAAGTAACTATATATATAATTTGAAATATTTTGATTTTTCATATGCAAATCATCTATAAATCAACTATTATTTATAAGAGGAGGATTCAAATGTCTCCATTTTTCGTGCCTCCATCATATCTCCATTTTTAATCACTTTAATAACTCAAAATTAAAACTTAAAAGTCAAAATAAAACCGTTAGATATGATCTACATCATTTTATCTATGCACATGTAAAAAATTATGACATTTCAACTTTGTTTTGGTTGTCATTAAGAGCTTGTAAAAACGTACTAATGTGGATAATTTATAGATGTTGATTTTTCAACTTATTAATTCACATAAAAACAAAACCGAAATATGATATTTTTTATGAGCACATAGAGAAAATAACATAGATCACATCTAACCGTTTTATTTTGACGTTTATGATTTAAATTTTGAGTTATAACGTTTTAAAAATGGAAAGGCTTTTGCCGACGGTGGTATTCCTGGCACTTGTCCAAGCGCAGGGAAAGATATTTAGTGGCGTTTATGAGTATATTTAGCGACATTTGTAAGCGCCGGGAAAGATATATTTTCTTGTAGTGTCTATTTATGAAAAACATAAAATAGTATGATTATTAGACGAATAATCATGACATTTATTTAATTAATTTACCTATTTGTTAGAGAAGATGCTTAAAACGAACAAAACAGAACACATAATTGTGAACCTTGTTATCATGGTTCGTATGATATGTGTTGCTATTGAAGATTGGGTCAGAACCGTAAGATCTAAATCAGATGATAGAATATAATTTTAGCTAACCAGAGATGTAAATCAGATGGCCTCATGGCCCACAACTCTCTATCATTCGTGCTATTTATGAAATGAAAAATTGCGGAAATGAATTTTCTATCACCACATGCGGCTCGGGCCAACTTTTTTTTTAATTTTGTTATTGGCGCCAATTATTGATCATGTGGAGCAGCCGAGGATTTCTCAAATAGCCAAATACGTCACTTTGTTATTTATTAAACTTAGCCGTCGCGATCAATACATGAGAGCCATGCCCCATCAATTAATATTGCGCACTTGAGCATCATTTTTTTTAATCCCATTTTGAATAACAATAATATCTCTTTTTTCAATATTAACAACTTTATGTATATCTTGTCTATTTTTCAACTGATGATATGTTATGTAAATTAATTTATTTTAATTTTATAAATAAAAATATCGGCCCGTATCTCTATATTAAATTATTAGTTATCTGCAATTATTTTTCAGGACAAAGATAGTTGCCAGGTGGCCCATCTTACGTAGAAAAATTTAATACGGAAACGAATCATAAACTATAATTGATCTTTGCTAATTGCTATAGCTATAAGTATGATTTTGAACCGCTCATTTGTCATTAGAGATTCCTGTGGGCCCAGTCGCACCTCAGCTATCAACCCTTTTTCGCGTTTGTCTCGTTTGTCATTTTTTAAAGTTTGGGACCCCATCAGGTATCATATCAACCCTTTTTCGCGTTTGTCTCGTTTGCCATTTTTTAAAGTTTGGGGGATTTTTTTTAAAAACAGTAATTAAAATAATTAAAGTTAAAGAACCAACATGATTACCGAGGTTTTTACAAAAACAGCAAAAACCGAATAGCCTATTCGGTTAAGGGTTTTTTTTTTGCTTCACCGAATAGGCTATTCGGTTTACAGGATTTTAACTGGGGTTGTAGGATACGATGCCACAGAAAATCCATTAAATCCATTTTATAGGCTTAACCGAATAGGCTATTCGGTTTGGTGTTTTTTTGGAACGAATAGCCTATTCGGTTTAGTTTTTTTTTTTTTTAGAGACTAAGAAGAGCAAAATAAAGAAATCTAATACTGAAAATTTGAATTTTTTATTTAAATTATTTGACTTCTTTTGATATATAATTAGCATATTTATACTAAAATACGCTAAATTATTTGAAATTATGTTGAATTACACTATATTAAGTTAAATTACACTAAATTACATTACATTACGCTAAAATACGGTTAATTACGCTAAATTACATATGAATAGAGACGATATCTTCACTGAAAAGGCGAAAAACGACGGCGAAACTTCAAACGGTCATAAAACGACGCTCGAGTGTCTGATTTCAGCAAATGACCACTTTTCGGAAAGCTTGCGAAAATACGCATGCGTCCATGCTAGCAATGCCGGATTCCAAAATTCAGAATCGCCAAAAAACAAAGAGAAGAGCCTCAAAACTTGAGTTGAAGTTTCCGATTAAGATTTTCGTTTCTATTATTCAATCCAAGTAGCTCAGTAAATTAGTTACATAATGAACTTGTAGAATACCAGTTTTTACTATTTTCGGAATTTTTTTACTATTTTTTATGATTCATGAAAGATGGCACAGAATCGGTCTATTTTAGCGTAATTTTCGGTATTTCAGCATAATTAGCGGAGTTATTGTAATTTAGCGTAATTTAGTGTAATTCAACATAATTTATCGTAATATAGTGTAATTCAACATAATTTCAAATATTTAGTGTTTTTTTTTATTTTTTTGCTAATTATAAATCAAAAGAAGTAATCTAACAAATAATTTAAACAAGAAATTCAAATTTTCAGTGTTAGATTTCTTTATTTTGCTCTTCTTGGTGTCAAAAAAAAAAAAAAACCTAAACCGAAATGGTAATTCCGTTTAGGCTAAAAATCCCTTAAACCGAATTGTCATCTCGGTTTAGGGGATTTACACGAAAGGTTACACAGTCTGAGGTGTTTTTTCTGTGAAAAGATGGTAAACCAAATAGGCTATTCGGTTAAGCAAAAAAAAAAAACCCTTAACCGAATAGCCTATTCGGGTTTTGCTGTTTTTGTAAAAATCTTGGTGTTGGTTCTTTAACTTTAATTATTTTAATTACTGTTTTTAAAAAAAATCCAAGTTTGGGACCCCATCAGGTATCATATCAAGTTATCAACCCTTTTTCTGGACAATGATGTGGCGTATATAATATAATAATATGATCGCCGCATAGAGCATTAGTGACAGAGCAACTACAAATATGGTACAAATATGACAGTTGTTGTATGAGGCTGATTCAATGCTAGATGCAGAGGTAAATAATAGTTAAGAGTGAGGCTATGGTGCTATGCATAGCACGGATGGCTAGTGTACTATGGCTCAATATGGTACTTTTTAAAATTCTAACGGTCGATCCGAACCGTTCAATGTGATAACCATATGAATATGTACTTGCAAACTAAATTTTATATTTTTTTGAATTTTTTTACTATTTTTTTAGATAGGTAGAATTTTGATGGTCCAGAATTTTCAGAAAACACTGATTTTTCTACCTATCTAAAAAAATAGTAAAAAAATTCAAAAAAATATAAAATTTAGTTTGCAAGTACATATTCATATGAATATCACATTGAACGGTTCGGATCGACCGTTAGAATTTTAAAAAGTACCATATTGAGCCGTAGTACACTAGCCATTCGTACTATGCATAGCACCATAGCCTCACTCAATAATTAATATACTAATATGAGCAGCATGAGTTGCCTAACAAGATCACAAATAATGGATTCTCAATACATACACAGCAAAGTGCAGAAATATTTTTCAAATTATTTGCTAACAGAATTTTCATTTATAGGATAATTGTAATGTACATCTAATTTTTATGGTATATTTATTTGATATCTTGAAAATATTGTTAAATTTTTTGAGATAAAACAATACTGTTCAAAATTAAAAATTAAAATCATATAGGTGTTCTCAATTATTTAATGCAACATGTATTAAACTTCACCTTTAAAAGTCTTTAAATTTTTTTGATGAAAGACTAAATGTATTTCATATAGGTCAAGTTTACTATAAATGTAATTAAAAATGAAGAACACATCAACCATTTAAGTTTTATAATTTATAAAATATATTTTAAGACATAAAATGAATTAAACATATTAAACGTATGCTAAAACTACTATTATTGTAATAATGTTCTTCATCATTTTACATCTAAAATAAGATCTGAGAAATTCATTCAAATAGTGTTAATAGGCCCTAAAAGCCCGTATCGGCCCATTTACAACTCGTACTGGTTTACCAACATATGCTCCAATAGTGAAGGCCCATATGTAAAAGCCCAGTGACAGGGAGAGCCTCTTTTCTAATTTTTGAAAAAATATTATTTTCTACTGTTCGCAACTTGCAAGAGTATGCTATAAATCTGTGTAGGATCAATAATACTTTATTATTTATTACAAAAAATATAAAACCAGACTTGGTCTAAATTCATTTAGAGATAATTTTGACTCGCGTGTGATCATGATTGATCAAGTCACAAAATTAATTTGATCCGGTCCATTTAGATTTAAGATATAATTTAAAATAGACATAACTTTGCCTTCCTACACCAAACTCTAGCAAAATATTCATAAAAGTAAAACATAGTTAATGGATCGAATGGGCTTAAACGGATCAACAACCAATCCATATAGCATCGGGTCAGAGAATCATAAACTCAATCCGTCATATTCAAATGGAAGCGAATCTGCTGCGATCATAAGGGATCACATGGTCCTGCGGTTCTAATCAAATGATGAAATCCAGGATTTTTTTTAGAAGTCAGTTTTTGTGCACGAATCTCAAAACATGTGAACAGTTGGGATTGAAATCGCAGGACCCTGCGATCCTAGATGATCGCAGCAGATTTATTTCCTATTCAAATAGCACACGGTAAGTCGCAAATCAAATCCACAAATTCATGAATCAACTACCACAATGTCGGGAAATAAATATGCTGTTATTCCAATGGAACAACAGGAACCCTGTATTCCGATTCCAACCGTTAATTTCGTTGTGATTCGCACATGACAAAATTTCTTTCTTGAGATTCATGCATGAAAAAAAATTGAACGGTTGAAATTAGAATAATAGGTTCCTGTTATTCTTGAGAATAGATTTATTTCCACAATGTTGGTATTTTATCAAAAAAGTATTCCGTATTCAAATCAAGCCATAGAAAGATTAGATAATTCCAAACGATAGTTTGCTTTGTGTTATGAAGAGAAAGATATCGCAAAATTTTTAGAAAGTAACTAGATTTCAACTCAAATCTTCTCAATAACAAAATATAACTCTAACCACTAAACTACAACTACACATTTAATTTTTTATGAGTAGGCTGAATTATATAAAATTAAAAAAAATCAATAAAATTTAACTCAATCTGAATGGATCATTTCAGATCAAATGGTCCGGACCAACTAATTATGTCCCAGTATCTATCTATTCTTGCATGCATTGCACGTTATAGCAAGGTTCAATCTGAACTGAATGTAATGGATCATCCAAATCCATTAAAACAGTCCAATGCAATCCGTATTACAGAAGACCCGAATTCGATAGAAATGAAGCACCGAAGTTTCTATTTCAACTGCCAACTAAAATGCATAAAAAAAAAAACGGATGTCCCTTTCTTCCTCTCATTTTTAGTTGGCTTGTAGTCACCTAACAACTGTATTAATAGAAAAAAAAAATATATATATATATATCCAGATCCAGTTCGATACCCAACGATCTGAATTTTTAACCTGACACGAATCTCAAAACATACCCCTTATGTAGCTATAGGTACCGAATTTCAATCACTCGGTTGGAATCGTGCCACATTTATGTGTAACTCGGTGCGGTACCGGGAAGATACATATTCTATATGATCTAAGATTATTTACAAAGCCACTAGTTGGGAAAAAAGTATAGCTATCAAAGTGCTGCTATACCTAGACGCATGATCTCCTCCGTTTTTTCTCCTTAAAGTGCTCATCCATCCTCTAGGAGATTCAAATCAGCTGAAATCCGAAATACATGAACAGTATCCCTGTAATTTCGGAATCCAGCCGTTCAACTTTTTCTGTGCACGCATCTCGAAACAGCTGATTTTTTGTGCACGTATCTCGAAACAGTTCAACGGTTGGATTCAAAATTTCAGGAATTTCAGCGGTACTGTTCATGGTTTTGGATTTCAGCAGATTTGGATCCTCCTCTAGGCATACCGCTATGAGACAATAGTGGTGACTTCGGTGTTTGTTTTTTGTGTTATTTATTGTTTTTCTTTTAAACATGAGATGAAGATAAAGTCCTTTTATCTGACCCATAATGCATTTAATGAATGAGGAGGGTTCAAAGCCTTCATTTTTTGGTGTCTTTATCGTGCTTTTATTTTTAAAAATTTTAATAACTCAAAATGTAAAACTTAAAAGTCAAAATAAAACCGTTGGATATGATCTACGTTATTTCATCTATGCACATGTAAAAAATTATGAAAAGTCAAAATAAAACCGTTGGTATAGTGTACGTTTTCAACTATTTGTCAATGTCTTTTTTATACGAAATAGCACTATTTTGCATGCTATCAAACAATCCCTACAATTTTATTTCTTTTATTTTAATAAGAACCGTATCGTTTGTCAGTTGTAGTGATTTGCAAACGGGTACCTCGGGCAGGGCAGGGCAGTACCCGTCTCGGGCAGCGGGCAGGACGGGTACGGGTACAGCGGGTACCCGGGTACAACGGGCACGGGTAGGCGGGTTTTTTTTTGAAAAACTCCGCCCTGCCCGTCTCAAACCCGTGCCCGTTGCGGGTAGACGGGTACAACGGGCACGGGTACAGCGGGCACGGGCAGGACGGGCACGGGTAGATTTTTTTTTTGCTGTTTTCTGTTTTGTGTTCTGATTTGTTATATTTTTTTTACCGTGTCGTACGAATATTATTACGTGTTTACCGTGTCGTACGAATATTATTACGTGTCGTACGAAATATTATTTCTTTACACGAGTAATTTTATTTTATTTTCAAACTCTCATTCTAATTATATAGTTTCATAATTTATTTATATCTCGAAATTGTAGTTTACATTTTAAATTGATAATATATTTTGTAAACGTTCAATTTAAATTGATAATATAAATCTAAATCTAAATATCAAATATTGTATATATATATACGAGCTTGGCTACTATGCTTATATAAGCAAAAGCCCCCGTATGCTTAAATGAGCATTTTTACGTTTCCAATGTTCAAATGGTCGATCCGACCGTTCATCTTGTTCTCCATATTAATATGTGCTTGGAGACTAAATTTTACATTTTTCTGAATTTTTTTACTATTTATTAAGCCACTTTGAAAGTTTCTGATCTGGTGGTCCAGAATTTTGGAAACACTGTTTTTACTGTTCACCCAGATCAGCAATTTTCAAAGTGGCTTAATAAATAGTAAAAAAAATTCAGAAAAATGTAAAATTTAGTCTCCAAGCACATATTAATATGGAGAACAAGATGAACGGTCGGATCGACCATTTGAACATTGGAAACGCAAAAATGAGTTATAAGCATATGGGGGCTTTTGCTTATATAAGCATAGTAGCCAAGCTCATATATACATAAAATTATCAAGTCACATCTTTATAATTCCTAAATAAATAAAATTTGTAACTTATATATAAAAATTATTTGTTCGAAAATTTGTATATTTATTCGGCTAAGTACAAGTCTAATTATTTATTTCTTTACACGAGCAATTTTATACTAAAATACGCAGATTACTTGAAATTATGTTGAATTACACTATATTACAATAAATTATGTTCAATTATACTAAATTACGTTAAATTACAATAACTTTGCTAATTATGCTGAAATACGGTAAAAAAAACACTAAACTACACAAAATTACGCTATAGTAGACTGATTTTGCTCATCTTTCATGAATCATAAAAAATAGTAAAAAAATTCCAAAAATAGTAAAAATTGGCAATCTGCAAGTTCATTATGTAACTAATTTACTGAGCTACTTGGATTAAATGATAGAAATGAAAATCTTAATCAGAAACTTCAACTCAAGTTTTGAGGCTCTTCCCTTTGTTTTTTGGCGATTCTGAATTTCGCAATCCGGCATAGCCGGCACAGACGCATGCGCATTTTCTCAAGCTTTCCGAAAAGTGGTCGTTTGCTGAAATCGGACACTCGAGCGCCGTTTTATGACCGTTTGAAGTTTCATCGTCGTTTTTCGCCTTTTCAGTAAAAAATATCCTCCCTATTCATTTGTAATTTAGCGTAATTTACCGTATTTTAGCGTAATGTAATGTAATTTAGCGTAATTTAACATAATATAGTGTTATTCAACATAATTTCAATTAATCTAGCGTATTTTAGTATAAATATGCTAATTATATATCAAAACTCAAAAGAAGTAATATAACTTTGGATATTAATATTCAACATAATTAATAATTTGTATTAAACTTTGGATATTAATAAAAATGTCGGCATTCTAATTATATAGTTTCATAATTTATTTATATCTCGAAATTTGTAGTTTACATTTTAAATTGATAATATATTTTCTAAACGTTCATTTATTTTTAATAGGTTAAATAAAATATAAATAAAAAATATCTTAAATCAATTACTTTAAAACAATAAACATTTTAAATTGATAATATATTTTGTAAACGTTCAATTTAAATTGATAATATAAATCTAAATTTAAATTAAATAAAAATTCAAATCTAAATTTAGATGCAAATTAAATTAAATTAAATCTAAATCTAAATTAAAATTTAAATTGAATCCAAATCTAATTTAAATCTAAATTAAATTAAATAAAAGGAAAAAAAAAAACATAGGCTATGTAAATCTAAATCTGCCGAACTAAAAACATTTCAGCCCTCTGGATTCTGCCGAACTAAATCTGCCGAATTAAATTAACAGAGCAGGTTTAGCTTCATGCAGCGCAATATTCATATGCATTGCTGTACTCAGTGCGCTGCCTGTAGCCAAAACTGCTCTGTTAACAGTCGCCAGTGGGGGGAAATTTTTTTGAAATAAAGTTGTTTCGGCGGGCAGCGGGCATGGGCACGGGTACGGGCACGGGTTACCGGGTGCGGGTACACCCGTGGCGGGTGCGGGCAGACGGGCAGCGGGCACGGGTACGGCGGGTACGGGTACACCCGGGTTTGTTTTCAAAAACACCCACCCTGCCCATTTGAGACCCGTACCCGTTTATCCGGGTATACCCGGGCACGGGTACGGATACCCCGGGCACCGGGCACGGGCGGACCGGGTTCGGGCAACCCGTTAAGGGCACTGTCAATCCACTAGTCAGTTGTCACGGTTGTTAAATAAATTTATTATCAATGCATAACACATTATTTTGTTATCATATACTATCCTGATCTCACATAATATCATATTTTGTGGATTTAATATATCTTTCTAACCAATATATTGCTTCAGTGCCGCAATGTCATCTAACATTAATATATACACACACATATATAGAGGAGGGATCCAATTACATCATTTTATGGTGACACATTTTGACACCATATGTTTACATGTCATTTTTGCAATTTTAAATCCAAACAGTCGATCTGAACAGTTCAACATGATCTCCATATTAAAAATAGCTTAGAGACCAAATTTTACATTTTTTTGAACTTTTTTAGTATTTATTAATATGTGTACAAAATTGCTCTTTTGAGACAATTCTGGACCATTGAAAAACAACGATTTTCAAAAATTCTAAATAAATAATAAAAAAATCCAAAAAATGTGAAATTTGGTCTCCAAACACATTTTAATATGGAGACCATGTTGAACTGTTCTGATCAACTATTTGGACTTTGAAATCGCAAAAATGACTTTATACAAATATGATGTCAAGAATTGTCATCATGAAATAGTGTAATTGGATCCTTCCTCATATACACACACACACACACATCTATGTATACACACACGTTTATGTGCATGTATATACACACATATACGTACACGTATATACACACATATATGTAGACGTATACACACATATATATACATATATATCTATACAGAAATTGCTAATATGCTACGCGTAGCATTGAGGACCTCCGTGCTACGGCTCAATATTTGAGTTTTCAAAATCCTAACGGTCGATCCGAACCGTTCAATATGATCTCCATATGAATATGTACTTGCAAACCAAATTTTACATTTTTATAATTTTTTTACTATTTTTTTAGATAGGTAGAAAATTACTTGATCTGAAAATTATGTACCATTAAGATCAAGTGTTTTTCTACCTATCTAAAAAAATAGTTAAAAAATTCTAAAAAATGTAAAATTTGATTTGCAAGTACATATTCATATGGAGATCATGTTGAACGGTTCAGATCGACCGTTAGGATTTTGAAAACTCAAATATTGAGCCGTACCACGGAGGCCCTCTATTTTATTAAAGAGTATTCGTATCGCCCATGCCCCAGACGTAGCTGTCGTTGATAACTAGAGATCCGTCGGGGGCATGGACGATACGAATACTCTTTAGTAAAATCATCCCAATTCGTTTATATGGGCTGAAATCCGCATATTAGGCTGCATTGTAAATTCCTGTACGGTATTGGGCCGCAAACCGGGATATAGGCCGCATGGACGGCATTTTACAACACTGATTATGAGCGACATTTTTAATTTGATATTACAATTTCAGCTTGGCGATCCAATAATATGGTTCAAGCTTATGGTCACTAATTTCGTAGCAACTAAATACTCTTCTTATTTGTATTTGGCGGAGAACCTTTTTTTGGGGTTAGTGCCTTAGTGGAGCTTTGTCTCAGTGACCTGCATTATAAACCGCTACAAAAGAGCGTAACATAAGATGTGGTCAAGTACTGCTGCTTAGCTTGACTGGGTCAAAGAGTATAAGTGACACCTCACAAGTGCTTTGGAATTTAATATGGTAGATACTAAACAACTCAATCATGCTTCAGCAATTAATGTAGAGTATATAAGATTAAGATTGTACTGTCCTGTACTACATATAACTATATAACTGAAGATCAGCTGTTTTTCTAACTAAGTTTAATTTTTTTCCCTTCATTACAACATCAACAACAAATTCGTGTTGGTTTCTTTGTTAATGGTAATAGGTGTTATTTAGGCTCCAACTTTATTTTTCAAAATCTAATTGTTTCCTTAAAAAAATAGAGTGAGGCTATGGTAATATGCATATTATGGATCAATATGTGCTATGGATTCATATCTCTATTTTCAACTTTCAAAAAGTTAATCCAAACCGTTAAACATGCATGATCTCCATATAAAAAATGTACTTGTAGACCAAATTTTATATTTTTTTAAGTATTTTTTAGATAGGTAGAAAACCTTTGTTTTTGAATGGTACAAATTTTTTAAATCAAGTGATTTTCTACCTATCTAAAAAGATAGTACAAAATTAGAAAAAAATGTAAAATTTGGTCTGCAAGTACATTTTCATATGGTGATTATGTTGAACGGTTTGGACTTTAGAACAAATATATGAGTCCATAGCACAGGCCGCACGGGCCACCATGTGATATGCATATTATCATAGCCTCACTCAAAAAGTTATATTAATGTTTCCACATAATATACAACAATCTGACATTGTAATTAGGTTTATTAAAAAAAAATGTCATAAAGGAGTTCCTACAACATATAATTTATAGAAGTCTAATTGCCAAGACCTATTCCGTTCAATAGGAAAAACAAGATGAAGTTGCATAAGAAAGAGATGTTCAACCAATCAGCAACTAAAGGGTAAACATTAAAAATTTTAAAAAAAGTGGGCCAGAGCAATACATTCACTAAAAAAAGGAGATAAAAAAATGTTGCTGATTTCTTTCGTTCTAATTTTTTGACTGTGTCAATGCAGACATTGATGGAGGGTTAAAATTATAAAGAATATAAGACTTGTAACTTGTTTGGTCAAATTAGAAGGGGAGAGGTTAACATTGAGAGGTAATTAATAATATTTAAATAGAGGTTTTGAACTTATCACCTACTTTTTGTTGATTGTTATATTCTAATCTTTCTCTTTGTATATACCCTAATTTAGAAAATAATATGTTGTTGAAGTTCAGAAGAGGTTAACGGGCTCTATCCATTAGTCATAATTTATTTTTTTGTTATTTCCTCTCCTTCCATATCACTTCTACTATCCATCAACCAAATATGATAGAAGTGTGTACAAATTGATATAACATCCTTTTAAATCTTCATCAGCTACTCAAGTGGAACTTATTTCCCTGTTTCTTCTCTGTCTTGCCTTGTATGTGTTAGGCTCTCTCTCTCTGCCTCCCCCCTCCTCTCTCTGGTTGTAAGCAAGGGTTTATGCTATTCCGGTCCGTGGTACGCAAAATCTGCCATTGAATAGGTCACGTTTATGATCGCTTTTCCTTATTTTTACGAGAAGTTCAATCTTCTTAAAAATTTTGATTAAATTTTAAGATGTTCAAATAGAGACATTTCTCATGTTATAAGTACAAACATATTATGATTTCGTCTTTTATTTTCATTTATTCCAGATGAATGACAATAGGCATCAAAGAGTGGGAGTCTCAGAATCGATTCGAAGCACGATATCAGAAGTGATGAACTCGGTTGCCACAGTCGAATCAGAACAAGAGAAGCTCTTAGAAGTAGGCAGCTACCTGCACCGGGTTTCCCCTTCCATAGCGGAGCTCCAATCAAACCCGAACCCGCCTCCTGTACTCGCTCAGATTCTTCAATCCCTATCAACCAACGTCAACAACGCCAAGGACCTAGTTGCGAAATGCAGCCGGATAGCACAATTCGACCCGGATGAATATATGAGGTCCATTATCGAGAATCTGCAGAAGGTAATCGTGGCAATTGGGGATGATCTGAGTAAGATACCCGCATCCTCTTTCGAGGACAACAAATATGCCAGTACAGCACTCAATTCCCTCGCACAAGAAATGCAGTAAGTGTTTTTTTTTATTGTTAACTGACAAGGACTTGTATTTTGCAATTATTTTTTTAATAGTTTGCAAAGTACCATAGTTACAATTGCAAACCGGCATAGCAGGTGCCGAATCTATCTGGTATATATGGTGTCTTTTCCCTGAAAGGGTAATTAAACCTTTGTTAATCTCTTAACCAATTTACACTCGCTGAAACATACCAGTTCAGTTTTAACCAAACCTGGCTCATGCAGTATAAAATATATAGAAAATCAATATGTAGCAACTGATGATGAGTAAATAAATAAATATCCTAAATCAATCACGACAGGAGCACACAGCTCTACAGGAACAGCAGTCTTTTTTCAGAGGTTCAATCCATGCCTGACTCGGTAATGATGCGGGACCCGCGATTGGGAGACTTCATCCCCAGGGAGAGCAGCTACAGGGGGGCAGACCATGTCGAGCCTTTGTACGACTCCTTTTTCTGCCCAATTACCAAGAAAATCATGATTGACCCAGCGACAATAGAAAGCGGCATAACATATGAAAAATCTGTGATTTTGGAACTATTTGAGAAGCAGGAGACCGCATCTGAGCCGCTAACTTGTCCTGTTACTGGAATGAAGATGGAGAGCAAGAACTTGAACACGAATGTGGCCTTGAAGGCGACGATTTCTGAGTGGGTTCTGAGAACTGAGATCACCAGGATAAAAGTAGCAGGTGAATAACTTTTTTAATATTCTAAAAGTTCCATCGAAACGAATTAACAGTGTTGCTAGTGACTCCCAAACTTGGCATATGTGCAGTTTCTGTTGTCTACAGTATATAATGTTTTGTCATATTTTCAGAATGTGATGTATATAACAAGCATTAATTTAAAGTTTTGGATTTAGCTAACATCCGTGTTGTGCTAAATTTAAAAATTTCTCCTCTTTAGTCTTTACCATTCATTCTGATTGCCAGAACTATATTTTGATATAAGGTAATGAGCTGATAAAAGGAGACATGGTGTATGATGCCATACAAGAACTGAAGTCGCTTTCTATGATACGAAAAAAGAACATCGATCAGATGCACAGAACGGGTGTAACAAAGATACTAACAAAGTACTTGGAGAGCATCGATGTGACTATAAGATGTGAGACCTTGGAGCTACTATTTACGCTGATTCAAGATGAAGAAGGAAAGGTTTGATAATGCAATTATAAAAGTAATAAAACAGAGAAAAAGAGAAAAAAATAACCGATTTTTTTCTTAGTTCATGCCAAATTATACCAGACACAAAATACTATGTCAAATAATTGAGCATACGGCTGTCAATCCGTTTCTAGGAAATTATGGGCAAAACAAAAGCAATCCAAGCAGCAGCAAAGCTTATATCGAGCAGCAACTCGACAGAGAAGAGCTTGGCACTCTCTTTCTTGCAAGAGGCCACCAAGTCGGAGTTCCTCGGGAGAATGGTCGGGCACACAAACGGCGCGCTTTTGATGCTGGTCACCACAAAAGTCAACCAATCCACTGATCTTGAGGCTGCCAGTAAAGCATCAGTGATACTCAAAAACATGGAGAAACGAGCAAAAAACATGATGTACATGGCGCTGAACGGCTACTTGGATCCCCTCTTGACTAATCTTGTGGAAGGTAGAACTACTTTTTAGCTTCAAATAAATAAATAGATAAAAGAATAAGTCGGTCATCTGAGTATGATGGAAAATCATTCTTTGAGCCGAAAATATAGTTTTAGTTCACGATTACAAGTACAATTTGCATCTGGTAATCTGGTATTGTTATCTCGGTACGTGCCAGTGCTAGAAGTACGAGGTACATAAAATATGCTGACGGATTTTATCAGGCCCAAATTGGTTCGGCCCAAAAAGGGCCTACAAGCAGATGGATAAAATATTATGCGGTACCGGGAAGAATTTGTCTATTTCTATTTCTCGCATGCTCTGCCATTTGTAGTGCTTATTTTGATTTGAACCTTGAAAGATACGAGTGCCGGGACCTCTCTATTGAAACATTGCAGGATGAAAATAAATAAATAAATCAGAATTTTATGGTGGGTGGAAATCTTAGGAGCTCACAAAGTGCTTGATGATTTTTTTTAGAGTGCTTGTAAGGTGTTTGACGAATTGTTTCATAGACATTTATTATACTGAACAACTCAACCAATAGAGAGTATTGTGGTTAAATTTGTTCATTCTTTGACATTGACAGTAGAGATCTAAGTTCAGAAAGTAAGAAGAACGCAAAAAATGGCCGGAAAAAGGTCAAAGATAAAGGAACAAGAAGTAATGTTCCTTGACAAGTAAAAATAATATTGAAACCAGGTACTGAGGAGATGCAAATGGAGATGGTGGGTTACCTAAGCGAGCTGGCACAGAAGCAGGACATATGCTTCACTGTCGCACATGAGACCCATGCTTGCGAGGCCCTGATTCACATGGTACGTACCAAGGCTACCCCCACAGGTGTCACCACAACCGAAAGTGAAGCCTCTGCTGTCACTGTAGAAACCAAGAAGTCGGCTGTGCGTAAGGCGGCATTTGACGTGCTTGTTTCTATTTCCTCTCACAAGTCTAATGCGATTTCCCTTATAGATGCTGGGGTTGTACCGGTAATGGTAGAGGAATTATTTTTGAGAACTCCTGGAGATGGCAACCCCTTCCCTCCTAAAATCTCTGCTTCTGGCGTTCTTGCCAATTTGCTCGAGTCTGAACCAGACATCGATCCAGACATAATTCAGGTATCGTACTTGAATACTCGTGCATTTGATTTTAACTTTTGAGATATGCTTACTGTTGGATTTGGAATAACAGGGTCCTGCAAATTCCTTTGGATCGCAGCAGATTTATTTCCTACTAATATATGTGCCTGACTCTCATATCAAAATGTTCCTTTGCTAGTAATTAAATACTCTTTTGGCTAAAAATAGTTCACGATTTGTCAAAAGTGCCCATTATAGATATGGCCAAAATAACCCTTTATTCCACATGGTCCTTTTCAACTGCATTTGACAGGGATAGTACGTGAATCTTTCTAAGTTTGATCTCACCTCTCTGTGCCTGTACAACAGGTTAACAAGAACGGCCACAAGCTCAGCTCTCGGTACACTATGTATAACCTTGCTCATATGCTCAGGAATTCAATGCCAGAACAACTCAACATCAACGTAGTCCGTATCCTTCTTTCTCTAAGTGCAAAACCAAAACCGCTAACCTCAATTGTGGCCGTTGCACGAGAAACCGAGATGGTTCAAACAGTTATCGAGCTCCTGGATGCGACATCAGAAGAGCTCTCTGTGGCTGCAGTGAAACTACTAGCCGTGTTGTGCCCTCACATTGGTAACACCATAGCAGATCGCCTGTGCAATGACCAGGGGCGACAACGTAATTTGGTTAACAGGTTGGGACCTGGTAGAATCAAGGAGAAGCATGCTGAATGGTCTAAGTTTTTGGCTAAGCTTCCGCATCAAAATATGACATTTAATTTGTACTTGCTTCGTCAAGGCGCCATCCCCGTGGTTGTCAATCGAATTCATGAGATTTTGCATGGAGTATCAGGCAGGTAAGATTGGAGTCCTATTTGTCGTTAATTTTTGTTGGATTTTAAATTTTGTTTTGTTTTGTTTCATGGCTGTTTAAGATGTTACATTAAGAATATAAATACCAAATGAGTGCGAGAACCAGCCTTTGTTAAGTTAAGGCAATGCTCTCTGTGTAGAAGATGTGGTTTCAAAATCCGTTTGGAGATCTCTTGTGGATATTTAAAGTTCCAAGGGCTTGGTTCTCATCTTTTGTCTCAAAAAAGGACTGCTTACTCTGACAGCCTCTTATACTAGCATTTTGAGTTCTAAAATGAATTTTTTTTGTACATTTCTATGCTAAATTCTATTATGCAGCATAAACTAAGTCTGGTCTCCTTGTGCTTTGCATCATCTTGGAATAAAAACGAACTAAGTAAGAAACTCATAACTCAAGTTTTTCATCTCTTGAAGTTGCAAACTTTCTAGATTTGCAAAGCTTTACATGGAAGGCCTAGTCGGCATCATGGTTCGTTTCACGACAACGATGTATGACCTCGAGATAATGGCAGCTGTCATGGAGAACCACCTGATGCATGTCTTCAATGAACTCATGGTTCGCCACACATACTGTGAAGAGGTACAGGGGCTTGCATGCAGCGGGATCATGAACCTCGGTTCGCTATCCATCAACCTTTCCAAGCCACTTGAGGAACAGAAGCAACCTGTCAAAAGGAAGGGATTCTTAAACAAGGTGCTCTCAAAGACCACACAAAAAGAACTCGTCATGAAAGTCATGGTGCTGTGCCCAGTTCACCGTGGTGTATGCAGCGTCAACGGCACCTTTTGCATCATAGAGGCCGGTTCGGTTGAAAGGCTCCTCAATTGTCTTGAAAACGAGAACGAGAAGGTTGTGGTAGGAGCCTTGGGTGCACTTAGCACATTACTTGAGGATAAGGTCGACGTTGAGAAGGGCATACAGGTAATATTAATCAATTAATTTTTTTATTTTAATTAATTATGGGTTAAAAGATGAATATTACATACGGAATATCATAATATTATGCCTTAAGACTCTCGCACAAGGCCTCATTTCGGACTGATATTTTCCTGATTCAATATCAGATTTGCCAATTATATGCTCAAATTAAAGCTTTTACAAAGTTTTAACTTGTAAAAGACAAACTTGGACAAAATGAGCAAGTTCTGTTATTTTATAATCTTAACAGATAATACATGAACGAGATGGGGTACACCGTGTGTTGAGGGTCTTGAGGGAGCACAAAGATGAGTCAATTTGTTACAAGGCCTTTTGGATTATTGAGAGGTGTTTGTTGAGAGGCAGTGAAGAGGTAGTCAAGGTTATAAGTGCCAATCGGGTGCTGCCAGGTCGGCTTGTGACTGCATTTCACAGTGGGGATGGGGACATGAGAAAAGTGGCTGATAACATACTCCGGCGGTTGCACCACATACCCGATCACTCGAGGAGCTTTGCATCCATGGAAATGTAAAATCAATAGAACTTGATGTTTGTGCTTTTGTTGTATGTATTGTAGCACTGGTACTTGTATATATATTTTTGTTTTCTTTTGGGAAGTTTGGCAATTTGGTTTGGAATTCTATCAGTAAAATTTATCTTTCTGTATTCTGTTTTTTAAATTTTGGCATTCAACAATGCTGAAACATACTTGGATAGAAATAAAAAGTAGTGCATGTGGGCACAGACAAAGAGGAAAAGTAAAAAACAGGGAACTTCTCAAAGGAGGGAGGGGAAAGGTTTGGGGTTTTTCAAGGTGAACTAGTTCAAGGCATCTACTTTTAACATCTATGGAGGAATTTAAGCAATTTCAAGAGAAGTTATAATTTCACTCACTCAGGGAAGCTCACCTGGCTCACTCATCGATGGGCATGCGCCATGTCATCTACATGTGTATACATGGTTTAGATCTAACACAAGCTAGGTTGATGCTTGTGGGCATTACTACGCACGCCTATTGGTGGCTGAGCCCAGAGCAAGCTATGCCAGGAGCAATTGTTATTTCTCCTTTTTCAAGAATTGGGAGAGTACTCTTGCAAATTGCCATCTAGGATGTACGTGATGTGTGCATTGTTGAATGTTTTCTTCTTCTTTTTTTAATTGATTGTACAGTTGGACTACAAGTTTGTGGTAGTTTTAGGATGAACGGTTGGTGAATGAAGGGAGATTCACTGTGAAAGGAGCGCTTTTTTAACTCAACTTCTGTTGTACATTGATGATTTGCTTTTGTTATGTATTATTCTGCTTATTTTCATAGATTTTTTATGCATATTCAGAAAAGATTATTCACAACTTTTCAATGCAAAATAAGGAGCCAGGATAGTTTACAGAATTTCTTTAGTGCAACCTATTTTCCAATGCACAAAAGAGACCAAGGAAATTGAAGCCCTCTACTAATTCATTATTATTTACTTTTGGAATACCAGTCCTTGTTTTCTATTTAATTTTGAGATATTCAGACACATCTTATTCTGAAGTTAAGGGTCATTTACTAAATAACACAACCTGCAAAATTTTGTTTCATGTGAGTTCAAATCCTGTCTTATTATTTGGCTCAATTGATGGGATTATTCTTCAACCAGTGCATGAATTTCTGATATTTCTATCTTAAATTCATATAGCATTGGGTATCTTTCTCGATTGAATGAAACAACAAAAAGACAAAAAATTAAATAAACAAAGCAGCATCGGTACCATACCCTCGTAACCATTCAAAACAACTAATTTTGGCAAAGAAAGGGACCAAATAGCGTCCACTATTAACAGGTACATTTATGTTTTCGATGTAAATAAGCTTAGATTTTAGATCTCATCCTTGAGAATAACTATATGATCAAATTTTTTCCATGGACAAAGAACATGTTTTGGTAAAAGTTCCTTGGTCTCTGAATTTTCCAGGAATTAGTGGTAGAAGATGTATGCCGTGATTCTCTACAGTTAGATGAAATTAGTTCATTCTCAAGGTTTTTTCTAGATTGGGTTTCTCTTTCTGCACATAAACCAGTTTGTGTTATACCTTTGTCTACCCTTTCAATCCATATATTGTGTCTCATTGATGAAATTGATCGAGAATTTACCGTTTTAGTAACAGCCCGTACCAGTAAATAATGGATTTGCATTGCTTGTTTTCTTTTGCTTTTTCTTTAGAATCTTCAAAATAATAAAAATCACATAATATAGGGTTATAAAATTCTCTTGAAAGAAATTATAGTGAAGAAACAAAAGCAAAAGTTACATAAACATCAACATGCTACCATGAAGAATTGAATACTTAATTCAGTAAATATATATTTTGATAACGAAGATTAACATCATTTATGTTCATTCTAAGCTATGTATAGAAAATGGTTCCAACAATATCCACATGACAGTCTTTTCATGATAAACCCTTTTGTAATTGCAAATAGAAATTCTGTCTCTCTACAATAGTACCTTTTCATGAATTTAGAAGGTACTCAATTGCATCTCTAACTTTTTTTAGAACAAAAGAAGGTACTGCTAAGAAAAGGTATACACGGGTCTTTTGCGGAGATAGCACTAAGAAGCTCAATACTTGATTACTAATTGAGTTCTCTTTTTGTGAAAATTTCAACTAGACATATTGTTTGCATTTGGAATTTCGGCTCGGGCATAATTGTTTAAATCTTGGAAAGCAACTTGCATTAAATTTTGATAGTCACCATCCCAAGCATTGGACATCTGCTCACAAAAGAAAAAAAAAATCAGTTACATACTTATATTCTCTGGATTTGTGAGTGTGTTGTGTGTGCATTTTTCTATAAGAACCTGAGGCAGAGGCTCCTTCAATCCAGTGTTAGAGATCAGTTGAGCATTAGCTATTCTTCTAAGTGCGTCAGCTGAGTCAACAATACCGGCCATACCATGTAGCAGATTCTGCTGAGAACGATGCAATTGCGTTTGACTCGGATCCGACAAGTAGCCCATGGAGGATGATGGACCCACATGGGGGTCAAATAACTGCTTGCGACAAAGGTCCATAAGATAACATATTATTTAATTTTCATCAATTGTTATTATTATTATTATTTTTATATTTCTAACCAAGATTGTAATACCGATGGTACTAGAGTAATTAGGGCCAAAGCATGCTAAATTTCATTTTTATTCAGTACGGCAGTTATTGAACCTTCATTGTGTATATGTCACAACAGTGCAGACAAATTCAAAACAAACCTAGATTTGGCTGGCATAGGTACCAAATTAGCTGGTATATAATCTGTATCAATAAATAGCAGTATCTTATACTAAGAGTTCACTTACACTTTTGGAAAGAATGCCTTCTATGTTGAAGTCAAGTCGTGGGTTTATGGCTGACAGTTTCATTGATAAAAACTGCAAAAGGAAAAAAAAATGAAAAAAAGCTATATAAATAACCTAATTCGGAAACATTGCATGTAGCAGAAAATAAAATAAAAATTAAATTCATACCTCAACCTGCCGTTGTAAAGATTGCACATAGTTGATTATTTCATCCAGCATGACAGCCTTTCCTGTCACCTTAAATTCAGAAAAATTCTATTAAAATTATATCACACCTGTCTCGGTACCATATCATTCTGCAAACCCAAATTTGAGTTATTGAATTTTGGGTTCTTTGCTTGTTTTTCTATTAGCTAGTTGTTTAAGCAAGAATGAAAAATTCAGTCTCATCCAATTTTAACAAAATTTAATATTAAAATTCAAAATTATTATGTTTATGGTCCTACTCCTAGCATTGTACCAGTCAGGCAAAGTACAACAAAGCTGAATCAAAGTAAAAAGGAAGCCTTACTTTACTACAACCAGGCACTAGGTCTTGGAGATACTTCATCCTCTCGCTAATTTTTTCCCTCCTTACCTATATAATAACAGGCACAAATTACTATTAATCAAAGCTAATATGACATGCTGAGTTGCAAATATTATTTATGTACAGAAAAGACCATTACCCTTTCAGCAAGACTGTGACTATTAGTTGCTTGGCCCCGACGAGCCCTCATATGAACGTAATCGTCCTTGTTAGCCATATCTGATTCATCTTTTATCTGATTTTCACTAGGTTTCTTTTCTTCTCTTTTCTCTTTCTCCGCAATCTCTCTTGTACAATTTGCAACTGGAGATTGCCAGGCTTCCTCCCCTTGGTTCACTCCATTTCCCTTCAATTTTCCAAAATTGCTTGTACACTTCAGTTTTTTATCTTTGGATTTGTTAAATTTTAAGTTGCGCACAACAGGATATACCGATATAGCATACTATTGGTCTTCTTGTGGGACCTATACTCTTTTTATGTACAATGCCTTGGGTATAATGGTTCTTATGTTATTGGTTACAGATTCATTTATAATGGATTGACTTGACAATTTTAACAACAAATTTCAAATTAACCAACAAAATGTTCAATGTTAGCAAAAGTTTATACACATGTTGTTAGTATTATAGATCATTAGATTGGCTATGTATTAATTTTCATGTAATTTGTGTTTCATTTCACATTCTATCATAGGCCGCTATATAGAGACCATTCTAATTTTTAGTTCGTTTGATAAATGGTAAAATTGCATCAATATCAATGTTTATGTGTATGCTATAGATATAGTATATATCAAATGTTAAATGTTAAATTTCAAAATTTTAAGTTACTTTTACAATTGTCAAAATTGTCAAACTACTCTATAGTCAATGGATCTCAATTTTTTAATTTCATTTTCAATGCCTTCTTTACCTTATTTCAGGTGTACACTGAACTTGACCCTTCATTGAATTTCTCTACAAAATAAGCGCATTCTACAATTGAAAAGGAATTTACCTGATTGGATCTCTTTCTCTTGTTAGCATTAGCCACACTGGTTCCTTCTTCCTGGCCACAGCCTCCACTGGAAGCACCCTCTCCAGTTTCTTTCCTCTCCAATCCTATCCTGTTACTACCATCTTCAACCAAATTCTCTGATCTCTTACTCTGATCAAGCACAGAATTGTTAATGGACCCCAACATTGCACTCACATTGGCCCCATTAAAGCACGAGTACTTCGCGGCTCGTTCTATAAATCCCGAATCAGCTTGTATGTCAGAGATGCTAGGTGGGAGAAAAGAACCCAGTTTTGGAAATTGGCTCAATGGGTTTTGATCCCATCCCAAATTGGGACCTGAAGTACCTGGTATTGCATTCCAAGAGAGATCTGGCATACCGGTACCAGCTAGAAAACCAGCATTTTGGTAGTTAAGCCGGTACCCATTTTTCTCCAATTCAAACTTATCCTTGTCATTTATTTCCATTTACTTGGGACTTATCTTTGAATACAAAAGAGCAAGCTTGTTGATGAACTCAGTGAAAGCAAAGGATTGATTGAAGAGGGAAAGATTCAAATATTTTTTGTTGTTTTTCTTTCTGCTTTGTATAATATGTAGTTGCCAGTGGTGAAGCACGGGGAATTGAAATAAAATAGGAGGTCAAAAGGGGACAGAGGAAACAGCTGTAACCAGCTGAAATGAAAAGAATAAGCCAAGAGAGAATCTCTAAAAGGTCTGATAAATGAAACAATTCTCTCGCAGAGATTACAGGAATAAAAATCCAATCTCTTCTCTGATCTATTCTTTTGCTCTCTCTCCTCTGCGTTTAGACAGAGCTGTAAAGCGATATACAAAAAGGAGAAATTATTGAAGTGGAATCAACAGAAACTAACCAACCACTCTCTCTTGATCTCTCTTTAATTTCTTTCAACTAAGAACCTACCTCGTCAGATAAAACTGAGAGAAAGAAAAAGGGACGAGAAAAAGATACCAACTTTAGATTCCTTTCCCTGTTTCAGCCTTTCCTATTGGAAACTAGTTAAACTAAAACGCCTTCTTTCATACGAGAGAGAGAAAGAGAGAGAGAGGTTGGTGGTATTTATACACATGCTTATACGAGAGGAATTCAGATCCCCCGGTACCGTAATACGGAATCTTTTACAATTACTTGATCTGGACCGTTCTTTTTAACTTGGCATGAATCTCAAAGTCCAATAATACTGCCCCTCCATCAGCTCGAATCTCAAAGCGGCTGAGAGTTAATCTCAAACCGTAAAGTGAAGGGAATCTTTTACAGTAATGGAGATGATACTTGTCCATTATGAATGAATTATAGTATTATGTTGCGAGAATCAATTTTTTATCTTACAGTAAAAACATTGCATTCTAAGTGAGAGAGCACATATTCGAAACTCAGAATAAAATTTTCTTATGCATAAGAGAAAATTTTGGAACTATAAAAGTCAAATATATATAAAAATTAATTCTATAAATTTTCTCTACAGAAAATGAGAATCAATTTTATAATACTATAATATTTTACTTTAAAATTATATATTAAATCATATATTAATACAAAAGTATTTAAAAAAAGGAGGATCGTTGATCTCTATTAGATATTAAATAGTTGAAAAATTTTACTATTAAAAATGAAAAATTCTTATGAATATTAAATAATTAAATAGCTTGACTACTAAAAAATAATTCTGATGTTGCTTTCCTCGTTACGAGAAATAAATAATAGAACAACTTCTCTTATTAGCATTCAGATTCTATTGTAGAAAAAAAAAATTGGAAACCCTCCCAATTTGTAGTTGTTTTTAACTTGGTCAAACTCAACGAAGTTCTAGGGAGGAGGATTTGGAGTAAAGGGAGCACCTTCAATTTGAAACTATAAAATATAATTACAAAAACGAAGTGTCTCAATTAAATTAAAGCAGGTCTAACATTAATTGTATTAATTTCGTATCAAATAATTTCAATAGTTGGAATCTTTTTCAAAACAACAAGGACACTAATACAGTTGATAACCATTTTTTGGTAATTCCAAAAACTATTGCCAACTTTTAGCTAACAAATTTTGGATTAATTGATAGCAATTTGCAAGGATTCT
Source organism: Carex littledalei (assembly GCA_011114355.1). Taxonomy (NCBI): domain Eukaryota; kingdom Viridiplantae; phylum Streptophyta; class Magnoliopsida; order Poales; family Cyperaceae; genus Carex; species Carex littledalei. Next base: position 2,840,494 of record CM022090.1, read on the forward strand.
AGAGGCTTGAAACCAGGGAATAACACAGGGAATAGAAAATGAAAAAAAAAAAAGTACACTAAAGGAGAAAAGAAAGGACACAGAGAGGTTGTATCTTAGCTACCTGGGATATTTGTTTACTAACTCCGAGGAATAATATTTTAATTAAGTACGCTTTGGCTTTGCTTTGGGAAGCCTTTAATTATGCTGTTCAACTTTGTAACTTTTACTCAACATGCCATTGTTAAATAACTTCCAATGGGCTACAAGCCTACAACTCTGGCATTGCCAATTTTTTTTTTTTTTTAATAATCCGTAGGTATTTCATTAATCAGGACAAAAACCGATTACATTCATTTGTTCGTACCAGTACATCCTGTATACCTAAAGTAGTTGTACCGGTACTTAAAATATTACAACATAGCCCCTTCTATAAAGCTAGACAAGAAAAAAACAGAAAAACAGAAACGTGCTATGATTACAAAAAGATGAGCCTTCGGGTTGTCGTGCTCAGATTGGTAGATAGCGAGCCTGTATGATTTTATGTGCTCGTGCTCAGATTAATAGGTAGTGAGCCAGCATGATTTCTTGTCATTAGCACAAATAGTGTTATTATTGGGTCATAGCGAGCCAAGGGGATCCATGAGAGCCTTGGTGCTCAGATTAGGTTTGTGCCTGATTTATTCAGTTTTAAACACAACAAGACAGGGAGAGCAAGAAGAAGAGGAAGAAGGAAAAAGGAGGGAGGAGGAAAAGGGACAACATCAGCACATCAGCATCATCGTCATCAACCATAACATATACCTTATTTATTTGTATATATAGTAAACTACAGAAGAGGTGGAGCGAATTCACAACACCTCCATTCGAACCCGGAGAGTCGAGATGGAGCGAAGAGCGGTGACCATATTCGTCAGACAGAAGCACCGGCTCAATTGGAGTGAGGCAAGATAGATCAAAGAGCGGTGGTCAGATCTGTTGGACGGAAGCACCTGCTCAAATAGAGTGAAGTGGAGCAACGAGTGGTAGCCAGATTCATTAAACGAAAGCATCGACTCGAACAGAGTGAGACGAGGTGGACCGGGTGAAGGAGGAGGGGGCGAGGCGGAGGAGCATTGCCAACTCTACACTATAAATATATTTTCTTTCTTGTTTGGAATTAAATGTTTCACTAGAAATTGTTGAGGTATCCATTGGAATTGAACGCGTGGTAACATTGCATCCACTAATCAAACATGTCATTTTTTTTTAATTTACAATATCCAGTCATTGATATTACAAAAACTACTCACTTTTTTAGATAGATAAAATTTATTTTATTACAAGTTCAACAAACTATTAAAAATGCAGATTTAGTGCAGTGGTACGAATTCTCATTTCTCTACAGAGAGATAAGTTCAATTCTTAAAAATAACATCTAAAAATGCCATGAATATGTCGGAGCCTTAAAAAACAATCAAACCTGCTCAAATCTAACTCATTTTTTAAAATATAATATTAAGTTTTTCATTTTTTAATATCTATTAAAAATCTCCAGTCAAATTTTAAACACGCGTCATCATTCAGAGAACATTATCGTTAATTAATGAATCAAATACTAATTCTTATAATAACTATTATTATTTTAATAAATATTGGAGGTCAAGTCACTCAATTAAAGGCGGAACCATAATTTGAATATGAGGAGGGTTCAAATGCACCTAAATTTCTATGCTCCCAAATGCACCATCTCCTTTATCTCGATTTTTAAAGTTTGAACAGTCGATCCAAACCGCTCAACATGATCTTCATAATAAATTATGCTTGGAGACCAAATTTTATATTTTTTAGAATTTTTTTACTATTTTTTTTGATAGATACAAAATCACTTTATCGGATGGTCCAGAATCTCCTTAAACAATGATTTTGTACCTATCTTAAAAAATAGTAAAAAAATTCTAAAAAATATAAAATTTGGTCTCCAAGCATAATTTATTATGAAGATCATGTTGAGCGGTTTGGATCAACTGTTCAAACTTTAAAAATAGAGATAAATGAGATAAAGAATTGGGTGCATTTGGGAGCATAGAAATTTGAGTGCATTTGAACCCTCCTCTTTGAATATAGAGGGGGCTAAACAATATCTTTAATTTTCTTAATAAAAGAAATGCATAACACAATATAATACAAGATTGGATTGGACATTATTTTTATTAGATCGGGTATTATTTTTTTTATGGGTATGACCTTTCCAAATTAGAAGGATTCGTTTTATTTTTTTTTATTCACTGCAAACACAAAAATTGAGACGTCCAAATAAAAAATGAAGCATAGTCCACTGTGATTTTGATTTTAAAATTTACGTTCAAAGGCCTTTAAATTTGTTATTATTATTGGAGGTACTAATACATATAAAAGAAACAAATTAGTAAGAATTTCATATACTTGATTAAAAGAAATTGAAAACTTGAGGTGGCTTAGCACTCCAGCTACACTTATGATCCGCCCCTGCACTCAACTATTTAATATATTTGTTATTACAATAAAAAATTACTCCCATTCAGATTTCAATTAAACCTAAAACCACACACATAAGAGATTATGTGTCTTTGCTACTAGATCAAAAACTATTTCTTTACCTAATAACTATTATTATATCTAACTAGGGGTGTTCAAACGGTTCAGTTTGTTCGGTTTTCAACCGAACCGAAAAATTTCGGTTTGAATGGTTCGGTTTTTTTGTTTAAATGGATCGGTTCAGTTGAAATTTTGAATTATTTCGGTTTAAATGGATCAGTTCGGTTTGGACTTTTCAAAACCGACTAAACCGAACCGACTAAATTATATTGGTTCAAGTATGATTTATATTTTGCTTGGTTTAATCATTGCTTCATTTCTTCATTTTAGTTTAAATGTTTTAGAACATCTACATATTTTGTATGGAATTGAACAACTTGTGTAATTTTCGTTAATAATAACACAAATAGGTTTACTTCGGTTTGAACCGAACAAAAGGAAATTTACTTCGGTTTGAACCGAACAAAAGGAAATTTACTTCGGTTTTCGGTTTGTTCGGTTCAATTCTTAATCAGTTTATAAGTTTAATCAGTTCGATTCAGTTATATTTCTGAAAATCAAAGAAGAATTTAATTTGGTTATTTTAGTTCGGAATTTCGGATTCAACCGAACCGACCTATGAACACCCTTATATCTAACACAACATTTTTTGTCTCTCCTTTTACATTATTAATGCTATCCATAAGCTTGTCAGATGACTCAGATCTAGCTCATGATCTCATGTGCATCTGTTTATCTGAATCTATACATCTACTATACTTCTCCATCAATCTATAATTTCTTCGAATTCAATGCATCTATTTTAATAATCCAAGTCCTTTTTTTTTTTGGCGAGTCAAATGTAGAAGCAAGCAATTCGAAACTCGTTTCACATGGAGCTCAAACGAGCCTCTCGCTTGGATTTAAAAAAAAAAATATAATTAAAAAAAATATTTTTACCAAACAACATGATTACTTTTTTTTTAAAATTATAAGAACCGAGTTGCTAATTCGGTCCGCTTGGTTTTTTTTTTTAGCTGTTGATTTCACAGTTCCCGCAGACAACTGTGTTGCCGTTTGTGTAATGTCTATGGACCGAATTGCCAGTTCGATTCAGAGTTTTTTTAGTCCGGACCGAATTGGCAATTCGGTCGCCACTTTTTTTTTTTTTAGGGTTTGGTTGAATTTCTCACTTGTGTATCATATATCATATCGGATGTAGGTCAAATTGAATTTGAAACCGAAAGACAATTAAATATGTCTTTTTAGCCGAATCATTTTTTTTTATCTCCCATAGAGAATATTAGATGAAATTTGATTTACTCTATTTTATTTTTAATTTTTTTGGCACAACCTAGCGAGTAGCGAGTAATAATTACACATCTTTGTTAATGTAAATGTTTTCTTAACTAAATTTACAATAATGCTATTTATTAAGCAAATTTAAAAAAAATAAATAAAATGTTGGGACCGAATTGCTAATTCGGTCCAAAAAAAAATTAAACGGACCGAATTGACAATTCAGTTCTTATAATTTTTGTAAAAAAAAAAAAAATAATCGTGTTTGGCAACGCGAAGCTCAAACGAGCCTCTCGCTTTCAAAGCAATACTAGATTTAGAATTCAGACCGACAATGATAACAAATTTGAAGTACTTCATAATAAAGTGTCGCATTCTAAAATTGAAAGATGTCCAGATCTTCTGTTACACGTACCTGCCACCATGTGATATAACGAGTCACTGATACCCGGATCAAACACTTCTAGGTTCTAGCCCTGTAATTCTTTTTTTCTGAAATTTTAACTTTTACCAGATTCGCAAATAATACCTGCGGAACTTTATGTTGTGTATTTTTTATATTAGATTATGGGTCAATTTGATACACTTTTTCACTTTTAAATTTATAAACCTTAATACACAATAAGAGATCAGTTGCAAGCATACAATCTATCATTATGATAATTTAGGTATTGATCCAAGAATAACAGAAAATATTACTTCTTACTAAATTAATTCATTCTAAAAAAGTACAAATAAAGTAAATGAAGAGTTTGTTGTAAAATTGGTTTTGTGGGTTCAATATCCGATTGAGAGTTGAATTTAAACAAAGCAGTTTAAAACAAACAAATAAAAAGAATTTTGTGATTCAAATAAATCGGAGTCTAAAAACTATTGGCACACAATCCCTTAGTTCAAATCTTGCGCAACATCAGAACCACTTTGGTCCTGCAGTTGCCAGTACACTGACACATTTTAGTCTGCATGTATTACCTGCGTAACTTCCCCACTAGTTACGTAAGTATTACTTGCGGACTTGATAAAAATAAAAAAGGGCAAAATAGTTTTTTTTTTTTTAAAGCATGATAAAAAAAAATTGGGCTCAATCTCACATTGCGTGGTGCATCTTTTGGTTGCATCAAAGAATCTGGATTCATGAAAAGGTTAAAAAATTCTGCAAAAATAAGAGTTAGGCGGCTAGCTGTTCTGTACTATTTCGGCATATAATAATGCTGGCCGGTCAATTCATGAAAAGTTTTAATTCGAATTTAATTTTATTAGTCAATATACTATGTTAATAATATATGATTGGGCATGGGTTTGAGAGATTTAGAAATGTGTGCGAAACAGCGTAACGTAGTCTCAGGTTTTATATTCGCATCATCAGTCGATTGTCAAAGATTCGTATGGGGAATTATTTATTCGGGTACGAATTATGTTGGTTTTTTTTTTCCTTTCTTACAATGAAATCAAGAAATTATTACTGGTGAAGTATTAGGTTGAATTGAAAGCTCCAATGGAGGCGTGTATTGATAACATGTTATATAATAATAATAAGAAATAATCACTACTATAAAAATACAAAGTATACACGGCATATTATACAAATTTATTTAAAATTTTCATTAAATCTGTGTGCAAAGCAAGAAAACATTATTTTGAAAATTTGCTCTGAAAATTTATACACATTATACACGGTTTTATTATTAATAAATCATGTAAATTGGTCCCAATTGTACACGCTTCTTTATTAAAACTATGTACGAATGTTGGAGCAAATTTTCAAATCAATGCTCCAACAATTGTACATGGTTTTACTATATGAATTTTTCCACGTCATTGATCCGTGCCTTCATGTTATAATGCATCTCTATCTATTTTTTCTAAGTGATTTCTCTCATTTCTAAAGCATCTCTTCTTTGTGCATTGGTTTCTCTAAGACATTTCTTCTAAACAGGTGTTACTAAGGCAAGAGATAGGACAAGAGAGGCGATATCTTCATCGAAAAGACGATTTCCAATGAAGAAACTTCGATTTGAATTCAGATCTAGAGTTCCATTAGAATTTTTTTTTTAAAATCTGAATTATACATGGTTTTTAATAATAATAAAACGTGTAGAATTAATGCTTTTACTTTTTATACACGATTTTACTTTAAAAACCGTGTAGGATGTGTTTTGGCCAAAAAAATTGGTGAAAAAAAATATGAATATTACATTGAATTTAATAAAAAGAAAACCTTGTAGGATTAGTTTTTTATACATTATTGTAGAACCTTTACAATTTACCAATTTTATTGTACACAACTCCCGTAAACATAGTTATAAAACTGTGTATAAATCCATTTTCAACCGTGTATGAAAGCGTTTTCTGTAGCAGTGAATTTAACATTATTTATTAACTTACTAACTATATCTCTCTCATCATTAGTTGGCATTGGAAGGTGTAATGGCATGCTATAGATTAATCAAAGTCTACCTTTTGGACATACTTTATGGTAAGATTTATAATTTAAATAAAGGGTACAACTCAAGTGCTGACCACACTAGTAGTGCTTTGGAAAATATAATTTTTTTTTTACTTCCGTGGTCGCTTAAGAGACACCTCTTTCTCTCACTCTATTGGGGTGTTAACGGGTACGGTAAGGGTCGGGTGGAAGTATTTTTATATCCGTATCTGTTACAAATTGTTCTTATTCGTATCCTACTTTTATCCGTTACGAATTATCTTACCCGTATCCTATCCTTACCCGTTATGGTTGTCGGATTACGAAACGGTAGCGGGTAAATAACTGGTAATGTTATTATAATAAAAAATTATTATTTACTAAATAATAAATTAAAACACATTCATTTCAGAAATATATATATATATACATGTTTAAAAAGTCTAAACTTTAATGATATTTGCTTAAATTTATTTATGTGTTTTAATAGTTAATTAAGCGTAACACAACTATCAAGAATAGTTGAAGAATTAATATTCATTGCTCATTAATATATATAATATATATATATATATATATATATATATATATATAGAGCTGGGCTATGGTGAGTTGTGAAGTAAGATGTCATTTTTACTTCACGCTCATATTTTCATTTTGAAAATCCAAACACCCGATCCAAACCGCTCAACATGTTATAAATATTGAAATGTGCTTGGAGACTAAATTTTACATTTTTTGGAATTTTTTTACTATTTATTAAGCCACTTTGAAAATCGCTGATCCGGTGGTCCAGAAAATTTTACTGTTTTTTACTGTTCACAGTGGATCAGCGATTTCAAAGTGGCTTAATAAATAGTAAAAAAATTCCAAAAAATGTAAAATTTAGTCTCCAAGCACATTTCAATATTTAGAAAAAGTTGAACGGTTCGGATCGGGTGTTTGAATTTTCAAAATGAAAATATAGCGTGAAGTAAAACGACGTTTTACTTCGCAACTCACCATAGCCTATCTCTATATATATATATATATTTATTTTATTATTATCCGATCGGATAACGGGAACGGAATAGGCTTTACCCGTATCCTTACCCGTTTAGATAACAAAAAAGAATATTTATCCGTATCCGTATCCGTTAAAGTTTACGAAAAAAACTTTACCCATACCCGTTTTATCAGATACGGTACAAGTCAGGTAAACGGATAAAAAGATGTCATTGACACCCCTACACTATCCTTTTTTACAATTCAAAGGCCGACGGGCTTCTTTTCTTTCACTACCACCGAAATTCTTAACCATTGATTGGTTGCAACTTGCAATTTTTTTACTTGAACCGTAACTTTTTTGAGTGATGGGTAAAAAAATAAGAAATATGCTAGGGGCCAGAAATAACATTATTGTTATTGCTATATGTTAATATCATGCGTAGGGTTAAAATGTTTTATTAGTTTTGTGCTTCAATTATATCTCACATTCTTATTTTTGTTCTCAAAGTTTAAACAGCTGATTCGAACAGTTCAACGTGATATTCATATTAGAGGGATGCTTCTATGGACATAAGGACCTATTTGTAAAATGAATATATTTTTATTTTCAAAGTTCAAACAGTCGATCTGACCGTTCAACATTATCTCCATATTAAAATGTACTTGGAGGTCAAATTTACATTTTTTTGAATTTTTTTACTATTTATTAAGTATTTTACAAAACTAGTCAAATTCAGACCATTGAATTTTGTACCCATCTTAATAAATAGTAAAAAAATTCAAAAAAAATGTAAAATTTGACCTCCAAGTACATTTTAATATGGAGATAATGTTGAACGGTCAGATCGACTTTTTGAACTTTGAAAATGAAAATATGCTCATTTTACAAATAGGTCCTTATGTCCATAGAAGAATTTGCCTTCATATTAAAATGTACTTAGAGATCAAATTATATATTTTTTTAGATACAAAATCACTGTTTTTGAATGGTCTAGAAGCAGTGATTTTGTACATATAGTAAACAATTTAAAAAAATATATAAAATTTGGCCTCTCAACACATTTTAATATAAATATCATGTTGAGCAATTCGAATCGACTGTTTAAACTTTGACAACATAGAATAAAAATGTGAGTATGATTGAGGCACAAAACCAATAGAAACGTTTTAACTCTACTCTAATATCATAATTTGTTTCAAGTTAATATCTGATCAATAATTCTATTTGATTAATCGATGCTTTTAATAATCAACCTCTAATCTCCGATGGGCCACCGACAGATACATTCAATTTTTTTGACGAAAGACAAGCATTCAATGTGAATAATAAAGCACACAAAGGGAACATAAAATATTTAAATGTATTAATTCAAAGAGTTACAAGTTAGCTTATACATGAGATTAGACAACGAGTGTTTTTGAAAACATTAAGTTATAAATAAATAAAAATATATAGGAAATATAAATTTGATCATTTTGGCTTAATTGTAATGACATGAGTCTAGTGATTGTTTCCTCTGTGCACATATTTGTCTTGTTCCTTCTAGCAGACTACACCGTATCAAACCTTTCCTCACTCAGAGGTAGATGCAGCAGAGAAGGTATTGAACAATTAATAAAGCATTTGAATTGAAATCCGATGGGGCTTTGATGCACTTCCGAAGAACTTGAACGAAAGCATTTAAAGTGAACAATAACATAAAAATCAAATCCAATAGCTAATTAGGTACTAGATAAATAACACGTTCTAACTTATAATTTTCAATGTTTGACTTTTAATTTTAATTACAAATCCATATTCAAGAAATTTATTATAATTTAACCCTAATTTAACCCAAATTACATATCAAAATTCCATAGGGAGCAAAAAAAATTCAGAAAAGGGTAAAGTTGGTCTGGACCTATAGATCTCCATAAAGTTTCAAATCCAGAGGGAGGGGAGCAACTGCAAAAAAAAAAAATTTAGAAGGGGACAAAGTTATTCTAGACTTATAGATCTCCATAAAATTTCAAAATCCAAGCCCCCCGCGGCTCAACCTGGGTCAGTCCCTGTATACAGTGAAGAGTCTGACTACTATGACATCAGTGTTCTTTCTAATTGTAAAATTTTCTGGGTCCGCCTAGCTCTCCCCCGTGAACAATCCCCCGTTTCATCCCCCGTCAGTTGCATTAATTAAGGTAGTTAGTTAGTTAGAATTTATAACTGTCAGTGTATTTTAGGAATTTGCAAAAGTATTCATATGTAGCACAACTAGTATTCATCCATCTATATGAAGGTATTCACATTTGCAATAGAAACATATTTGGATATATTACAACAAGAAAGTAGGGGACAAACAACATGTGTGGGGGACCGCACAACTGTCAGAGCATTAATTAAGCGGGGGACCGCATAACCGTCAGCGCATTAATTAAGTGGGGGACTTCTAACTACCTTCAGCTCATTTTAGAAATTTGCAAAAAAAGTATTCATCTGTAACACAACTAGCATTCATCCATCTATATAAATGTATTCATCTTTGCAATAGAAGCATATTTGGACACATAAATCATTCATCTTTTACACGTTTTTAGAGATGGGTTTTTTTTTCTCCGTTCAATCTAACCAATATTTCTGACGATCTGTGAGGAATTTTGCAAATCTAAAACCACGAATGTCTTCTAAATAATTTTCTCTTTCAAATGAGATCCATGATGACATACTTTCGAGTTGTCCGTTGCACAAGTATTCACACCTCGTCATGCAAGTATTCATCCCGCATTAAGCAAGTATTCATCCTCATCAATCACTCATCTTTTACACGTTTTTAGAGATGGGTTTTTTTTTCTCCGTTCAATCTAACCAATATTTCTGACGATCTGTGAGGAATTTTGCAAATCTAAAACCACGAATGTTTTCTAAATAATTTTCTCTTTCAAATGAGATCCATGATGACATACTTTCGAGTTGTCCGTTGCACAAGTATTCACCCTCGTCATGTAAGTATTTATCCCGCATTAAGCAAGTATTCATCCTCATCGTGTAAGTGTAAATAGTTAATGTATCAAGTATACCTCGATTAATTTTACAAGAGCAGCCGAATAATATTCATCCATAAGATATCAAGTATTCATACATATAAGTTAAAGTATTTCTGCCTAAGATATTAAGTATTCATCCATAAACGTTGAAGTATTCATCTCTAAAACATTAAGTATTCATCCATATGTACTTAGTACGCACTGTTCTAATTCACCATTAATGAAGCTTTGTTCTTTGCAAATAACTCGGATCTGACCCGGCGGAGGCGGATCTGACCCGGCGGTCGACAGTGATGGATCTACTCCGGCGGAGGCGGAGGTGGGAGAGAGAGGAGGCGGAGGTGGGAGGTGGGAGACGGAGGTGGAGGTGGAGGTGGGAGAGGGAGGCCGAGAGGGAGAGGTGGGAGAGGCGGGCGGAGGCGCAGAGGGAGAGGTGGGAGAGGCGGGCGGAGGTGGAGGCGGAGGTGGAGAGGGAGAGGTGGGAGAGGTGGGAGAGGGAGGGAGAAAGAGGAAAGAAATAAATGGAGAAAATTGGATAATTAATTTGTAGGGCCATTAGGTAGTTAGAATTTTGAATTATAGTTAGAAAAGGTAGTTAGTTAGTTGGGGGATGAAATGGGGGATGGATAGATGGGGGAAGATATAATTACCCAAATTTTCTAGTTATGTCTCTGATTTTATTTCTTCTATGCAACTTTTATTTCCAAACTCAATGCACTACCTTCATTTTTAATTGTATTTCTATTTGTGCAATCTGGATCTGGATGAAGAATGTCTGGTGGTGAATTCACATCCTCTCCGGTACCGTAATGAGAAATTTTTTACAATTATTGGATCTGGACTGTTCTTTTTAACTTGGCACGAAAGTCAAAACCCAATAATACTGCTCCCTGCGCTAGCTCGAATCTCAAAGCAGCTGAGAGTTAATCTCGAACCATAAAGTAAAGAGAATCTTTTACAGCAATGGAGATGATACTTGTTCTGGTGGCTGGTGCAAAAACAAAGAGAGAAGAAATAATTTTGGTGGGACTGGGCAATTATGTTCCGAGCAAGACAAGGCAACTACCCCACAATTGCAATGCATTGCATTTGGCATAAAATACCATCGGACATGTACACTGTGATACTACTCTGTAGTCTCTGTTACGTTGGTCTCACTTAATTTAATTAAGGATGTATACAAACTAGAGTAAAACTAAAGTGTGATGTGCTCACTAAGAGAGATTGGTGAGTTTTAATTAAGGATGCATACAAATTAGAGTAAAACTAGGGTGTGATGTGCTCACCAAGAGGGATTGGTGAGCACACCTCTAAAAGGCTATTGGATTGACTTTGAACTACGAATTCAAACCGTTAAAATTCATGTACTTCGTGAGTGATGCATGTACATGCAAAAAATTTAAAGTTTCAAATTTATTTAGTACATGATCAAGCGGTCAAAACAATGAACATTTTATAATTTATTTTAAATTGTTTTATGTATTCATTTTTCATCATTGTGACCGCTTGACCATGTACTAAATGAATTCGAAACTTTAAAATTTTTGCATGTACATTCATCACTCACGAAGTATATGAATTTCAACGGTTTGAATTCGTAATTCATAGCCTTTTGGAGGTGTGCTCACCAATCCCTCTTGGTGAGCACATCACACCCTAGTTTTGCTCTACAAATTACGGCACGATACGGTTTCGTTACGAAATGACACGTCACATGAGCTGACCTGAGCACAACACGGTACGTGATCAAACGTGATCATATGTGACCAAAATAATATAATGCCATCATTTATTCAAAATAACACTCTATATTTCGAGAGTAAATATATTTTGTACACTTAAATATATTTTTTAAATAATGTTTATTTATTCTGTAATTGTTTACAATAATTTCATATTTTTGACATTTTTTCTTATTATTTTCTTCTTTAAAGAAACTTAAAATTTGAAAAGATAGTTTTTTTTTAGAAGAAGAAAAATAGAAGTCAAGTCTCTATATTCCATTAATAAAAGAAATAGTTAAATGTGATCAAACGTGACTACATGTAATCAAAAGTTACTAATGGAACAAATGTGATCGCTCACATCATATTTGGTCGTGGAATACCGTGATCACTTCCCACAATTTTAATCACTGCACAGAATGTGAAAACTTAACTCGATCACGACACAACATGACATACAACTCAAGTAATGCATGACATGACTAGTCAGGCACAAATTTGCATTCCTAACTTAGTTACATACTATCAACCCAATTTAATGCTTAGATTGAGGAATGCTAATTCTAGAATTCAGATCAGCTGAAATTCGAAATCCATGAACAGTAACTCTGAAATCTCTGAAATTCGAGATCCAGCCGTCCAACTTTTTCTGTGCACACATCTCGAAACAGCTGGTTTTTCTGTGTACGCATCTCGAAACAATTCAATAGCTGGATTCGGAATTTCAGGAATTTCAGAGTTACTGTTGATGATCCAGAATTTCAGCAGATTTGGATCCCTAATTCTAAATTTATAGAGCTAGTCCTTGGTAGATTTTTAAATAATTATTTGATTATATGGAATTTCGATTAAATTGATAATGTTTGTAAGTTGGCGAGAAACATGAAATCTTCGAATCATTTAAGGTATGATGTGGATTGAACCAAATCAAATTTATTTTGATTGTAAAGATCTCTTTTCATTTAATTTTGTTCAATTATCTTTAAAGAAAATGGTAAAATGTAATATCGCATGCTTGAAATATTAATAACTAGTAACTTATATTTATTGCTTATAAATTGTGTAATGTACGTTCAATCTCTCCATCCCGTATAAACCGAATTAAAATTCAATTTATTTTCGTGATATTGTACATTTTTCATACTACCGTTTTCTTTTAGGCAAAATAAAAAGAAAAAGAAATACTACCGTTTTCTTGTCCTTTTTTCGATAATACATTTCAAGGTTTTAAGGAAGCATAGATACGGATTCATTTATGTAGGAAATACTTCTACAAAAGCCCACATATGGACTTTAATTAGTTGGGCTCAAAAGGCCCAAATAAGTGAACTGTGTAGGTTTATCAGGGCCGAAATCATTCATCCATTTTAGAATCCAAAAACCGGCCTCATCATAAGTTGGAATTCGTATCCTCTCCATTAACTCAAAAAAGAATCTTTTGAGTTAATGCATCTGGACCGTCCGATCTGCTTTAAAATCCGTGCAAACTAGATCCGCACTAATATTGAAGGATCCCATGCTTTATAGACAGGGACCGGATTAACTCTGTTTAAAATCAGACGGTCGAGATGCATTAACTCAAAAGATGCTCTTTTGAGTTAACGCAGACGATGCGGACTCCATAAGTTGAGATTTGAGACGACCAAAATAAAACCCTAGCCTCCATTAGTACAAAAATCCCAAAGTCATCGTCTTGCGCCTTACAAATGAAGCACAAAATCTCGATTGAGATCAGCTATTCTTTTACCATTTGTTTCTAATCTGAACCTTCTTTGCTGATTTTGCTGTTTGTTAACTTTGGATCTATTTTCTGAAATCGATTTTCTCCTCGGAGTACCCTTTTTTTTATATATAAGAAAGCACCAATAGCCCCTTGGATCGTGGTGGTATCGAACCAAGGAAACAGCGAGGAGGTACTAAGGTGCAAAATGAATGATTTGTCAGGAGTTATTATGTTTGGGTGGCAATTTAGCGTTTTTGCCCCTTAATTTTCTCCTGTCCAAAAGTTGGTTTGGAATTCTTATGCGATCTTTATTTTTGTTACTCGTGTATTTATCAATAATATGCTTTATTATTTTTGTATATATGATTTATATAGGGTTTTTTTTGTCAATGTTGTGTTTTTTTCTTTACTGAAGGAGCAAATGAGGAGAAATTATTTCGATCTGAAATTCATGTTGATAATTATCAAATGGTCTTCAAAGTTCTCTGATCGCTCTTCAGTTTAAGTAGTTTATAATTATTATTTTCAAATAAAATATTAAGAACTTGCTATTTCTTCCGATATTTTTATTAAAACCCCCAAAAAAAAACAAATTATCAAATCTGCTCCCACTCCAAAGTTATAATTATTTCTACCCTAACCGCCCGTGGGCTGGGCGGTCCACTTTTCTCACCTGACCGCCCAGCAGCCGGGCGGTCCACTGTGCATAGCTGACCGCCCAGCAACTGGGCGGTCCAATTTCCATAGCTGACCGCCCAGCAGCTGGGCGGTCCGCTAGTGTTTTTTTTTTTTTTTTTTTTTTTTTTTTTTTAAGATTAGATTAGAGACAATATAAATATAAAGATGCTGAATTCTTAACGCTAAAAGTTCGAATTTTTTTTGTAAATATTAGTTAGATTACTTCTGTGAAGCATATTTATACTAAAATACGCTAAATTACTTAGAATTATGTTAATTACGTTGAGTTACACTATATTAAGTTAAATTACACTAAATCACATTACATTACGCTAAAATACGGTAAATTACATATGAATAGGGACGATATCTTCACTGAAAAGGCGAAAAACGACGACGAAACTTCAAACGGTCATAAAACGGCGCTCGAGTGTCCGATTTCAGCAAATGAGCACTTTTCGGAAAGCTTGAGAAAACGCGCATGCGTCCGTGCCAGCTATGCTGGATTCCGAAATTCAGAATCGCCAAAAAACAAAGGGAAGAGCCTCAAAACTTGAGTTGAAGTTTCCGATTAAGATTTTCATTTCTATTATTCAATCCAAGTAGTTCAGTAAATTAGTTACATAATGAACTTGTAGAATACCAATTTTTACTATTTTTGGAATTTTTTTACTATTTTTTATGATTCATGAAAGATGGCACAGAATTGGTCTACTTTAGCGTAATTTTGCGTAGTTTAGCGTAATTTACCGTATTTCAGCATAATTAGCGAAGTTATTGTTATTTAGCGTAATTTAGTGTAATTCAACGTAATTTAGCGTATTTTAGCGTATTGAGTAATTTAGCGTATTGAGTAATTTAGCGTATTGAGTAGTTTAGCGTATTTTAGCGTATTGAGTAGTTTAGCGTATTGAGTAATTTAGCGTATTTTGAGTAGTTTAGCGTATTTTAGCGTATTGAGTAGTTTAGCGTATTGAGTAATTTAGCGTATTTTAGCGTATTGAGTAATTTAGCGTATTTTAGCGTATTGAGTAATTTAGCGTATTTTAGCGTATTGAGTAGTTTAGCGTATTTTAGCGTATTGAGTAGTTTAGCGTATTTTAGCGTATTGAGTAATTTAGCGTATTTTAGCGTATTGAGTAGTTTAGCGTATTAAGTAATTTAGCGTATTTTGTCTCTAATCTAATCTTTAAAAAAAAAAAAAAAAAAAAAAAAAAAAAAAAAAAAACACAGTGGACCGCCCGGCAGCTGGGCGGTCAGGTGGGAAAAGTGGACCGCCCAGCCCACGGGCGGTTAGGGTAGAAAAAAAAATAAAGTTGAAGTGAGAGCAGATTTGATAATTTGTTTTTTTTTGGGGGTTTTAATAAAAATATCGGCTATTTCTTGGTTTGCTCTCTGGTTTCTTTTATCTAATTTTTTCATATATTTGTTAGAGGAGTTCAAAATGATGAGATTTATAAATCCGAAAAATCATGGGGAAGAATTCATTATAAGTGTCTTCAAAGTTCTCTGATTCAATTCCTCTATTTGACATTTGCGTCTTAACGAACTCTTATATTTTTACAGGAGCATACGGGATCAATTATTTTGATTTTATTTTTAAAATGCTTAATAAAACATGAAATGTGGGGATAGACCTTGTCATTTTCTAAATTAATGCTAAGTACTATTGATAGAATAGACAACAATATTCCTGTTGTTAATTACAGTAACTGTAAAATGAAAACGTTAACCTCGTGAAATTTTTCGTTGAGAATGTTAATTAATATAACTTGATGAAAAATAAAAAATAACGATTTATCTGCCGTAATTTTTATTTACCTACATTATTTCATACTTCGAAAAAAAAAAAGAGACTTAAGACAACTTCTGGCAATGTTGTATAAATAGATTAGATTATTGGATATGCAAATAAATGCCAATAAATGAAAATTATTCTCTGTTACTATGTATGCATTCATAACCTAATCACTTGCAGATGAGAGCACGTTGGGTCTGATGGGTTTTGGGACCGTCCAATTTGCTTTAAGATTCGTTCGCACGAATTTTAAAATAGATGTGAAAATTGCGGGCACGAGTCTTAAAGCAGATCGATGGTCATCGAACCCATCGAATTCACTTTGAGTCAGATGAACATCGGACCCCAAACAGATGCACAAGCATAACAGACAGTTTTATGGTAAATTTGGTCCTATATGTCCTGGCTTATATAACTAGTACAATTAAGGGTAATTTTAATTTTGGGCCAGTAATTATTCATTGACTTCGTCATTAGATAGTTTATCTTAATTTCTTAAGATCAATTGACTCTCATGTCATGTATGTTCAAACCGTCAATTGAAACCAAAGTAAAATAGCAAAATTAAACATTTTTTTTTCAAAATAAAACTGAACCGAACTGATTAAATCTATCAACTGATTAAGAATCTAAATCGAACTGATTCATTCAAACCACAATAAATTAAAAATTCAACCGAATCATTTCTTTAAAACATAATAACCGATTTTTTTAAATTGGGGTTCTAAATAGCTAGTTATAGCACAGCTATAGTTTTTTCGAACCATAAAAGCTAAGCTATGGAATAAAAATGCACTAATTCAGCTACGATTGTTATAGGTGTAATAACAGATTGCTATTACTGCTACGCGCTACGCGCTACACGCTATTGCAGACTACTATGCTACATGGTTTTTTTCTTTTTTCTTTTTTGCAATTTACAAGGAATTTTGTGCTTTTGTTCCTATATGTGATGCTACATGATCCGTTATGCTAGGTATGCTAAACCAAACTCTGTGGTTCTGTTCCTATTTGTGATTTAGTCTCTCCTTGTATATCGAAAAATATTCAAATATTAATTCTTCTTTTTGCTTGATATTTGTCTAGTATTCACATGCAAAATTATTGTCCTCTTTTCAATTGAAAGCTGATTTCGATTATTATAATCTGTAAAATGATCAAATAGGTAGTCTTCGTTTCATTTGTAAAATTAATTGCTCTTCGTTTATCATCATCTGTAATACTAATGAAGTATGAACTAGTAAAGAATGTTACCTTGTAGATTCTTTTTCTTTTCTTATTTGCATGATTGAAAAAAGTACAGACTTAGATTAGTTGTTATTTGGTTGTTACTCTAATGTTGATAATATTGATATTTAGTAGAAATATAGAATATAATTTTTGGAAAAAAAAACGCTATGTATGATAGTTTCAGCTATAGCCACACTATCCGCGATAGCGTTTTCTTTAGCCTCTGCGATGAAGTGAGAACCGCTATTTAGAACCTTGTTTTAAACCGAAATTTTCGGGTTCGGTTCAAAATCAAACAAACTGACCATTTGAACACCCTTCTCTTGTCCCGAACAATTATGTGTCTATTCTTAATATTGGGCTGGGTATAGACAAACGGGCTTGGACTCCGATTATTTTATTGTTCATTTTCTATTTTGAGGCTGACATTTTATTTTACTTTTTTCCCCCTTCTTTCAGTCTATTTTATTATCATAGATTTCTAGTGTTTTTTTTCACTTAAAATGACGGCAAAAGATGCCTTAGCTTCTAAAAAATATGTTTCCTTTTATTTAAGAAGCAACATCAAAATGAAAGGGCAAGTATTATTCAAATTATGTATACATTGATGAAAATTTATATGACTAAATTTCTTTAGAAATTTTGATCCCCTTGATGGTATTTTATGAATTATTTTTCTTGTTATACAACTAATAATTTTGTGTGGAAACATATATTTGGAGTTCTGCTAGAAGTTTTATTTGAAATTTTTGTAATTTTGTTTATATTTCTCTGTGAATTTATAGTTCAAAATCAACTTTTATACGAAAAATACAGTACTTGGCGTAATGTACTATGATTCTTTTGCTTAAAAATAGTTACTTATTCTTTGATAAAACTGTAAAGTGTGTGACTTGGAGACGAGACTTTGAAGGCGCCTTATTTTGGAACTTAACCCCGTGATATTAAAAATGAGTCTGGCTACTATACCACTAGTGTCATTCCAAACTAAATAACACCACATCTTAAACCATTGGATCTACTTTAATATTCGTGTACAAAATAGCGCTGAAATGACACTAGTGTCTTGTACGAATATTAAAGTAGATCCAATGGTTTAAGATGTGGTGTTATTTAGTTTGGAATGACACTAGTGGTATAGTAGCCGGACTCATTAAAAATATGGACTCGGGTCACTAGACTAACAAACTTTTTTTTTTTTAAGCCTTGAATATGTCAGATTTTATGTTTGAATTATGAGACACAAAAATTTTGAGTTTATAAGACAGAAAAGTACTGGTATTTCCCACATGTCAACCTTGACTAAGGCAGGAAAATACTGGTATTTCCCACATGTTGAGCTGCTCAGTAGATGTTTCTAATCTTGTAAATCCGAAAAGGTACCGGACAAACTTTCTTTGAGCACAACATAACAGTTTCAAAGCCAAACTTGTGGCAAGGCAACAATGACAAAGCAACAAAGCCATTAGAATCATAATTATGTCCGAAAACATTCTAATACTGCAGAAAAACATCGGAATCCCATATATCACGACATCAAACATCATTTCTAGACAACTTAGGCACCAATCCCTTTCCAGCTGCCACACACAGACACCCACCCCACGCACCCACGCACCCACCTGCCCAAAGCATGATTAGCCAGGGCCGACTTTGGGGATGTCATAGTGCTCACTAAGATTGGCAAGGTACTGGTTAAATTTAGAAATCCTATCACGGTGTGACTTGTCAGCAGTCTTGGCCGAGCGGTGTGACTCAATCCTCTCCTTCTGCTCCAGATACCGTCTCTCGGCCGGTGTTAGGAAATCATCGATCGGCCGTTGGTCCCCTTCCTCCCCCTCCCTCTCTTGCTTTTCCAACTCTGTTAGGTCTCCTTGCTTTTCCAACTCTGTCAGATCGCCCTCCTCTTGCTTTTCCAACTCAGTTGCTAGGTCAGAGCTCCCTCCTATGGGTAGAAACAAATCAGTAAATTTATCTTGATACGTGTCGCATTATTTATTCAGCATGATACATCCTACCAGAATTAGGAATTCATTAATGACTACAGAGTACTCTTTCATCCAAAATATCAATTTGGACTTAATCTATGCACATGCAGCTTCAAATCTTTCCCAATTAGCCCTCAACTAAGCCGTAATTTACAGTTGATTTTCCAGTTAATCACTGAACAAATAAAAAAGTTGGCAAGTATTTGCACTATTAAATTAGGACTAGGCATCCAATTTCCCCTCTTTACTCTGATCAAACAAACCCTACTTTGGCTAATCAAGGTTCAGTTTATCCTCAAGTGCACAATTAAACCTAAATTTTGTGAAATTATATTATCAATTCATTAAGCCCCAATCATTTCCTGCACATACTAGCGACAGGTCCAGACTTCACTGCTCGCAGAATACAATTACAGGTCAACTAGAAAGAGCAGATAAAAGCAATTATGTCTTATAGTCCAATTCATAGAATAAGACAGCAAAGAAACCACAGAAATAGGCCATGAGAAAAGAAAGACATGGCATTTATGTACAAACCTTCTACAAGATCGTTCTTTCCAGTTGGTACATCTTCTTCGATGCGACTATGATGCTTTTGTTTCTTTTTCTTCTTAACCCCACCAGACTTTACATCTAGTGCTTTTCCCTTTAACTTTAGCTTTCCCACAACTACATTTTGGTAAGAAGACATTTCTCTACAAAAGGAAAAGAGACGAATTAATATCACCAAATACCAAAAACAAACTCTATAAGCAATTCATGTACTATCAAGGAGTTTCTCGCAATTCAACATACCTACCAGTATACCACTGGTTTGCCATACTATCTATTTTCTCTCTTCTCTTACTAAAGTGTGCGTAAATTAATGACTAATTCTGTAATTAAGGCCTAGGAAATTGGGCGAAAATTGATAATGAATTGGGTTAAGGTTTTCAATTGATCTTCATTGATCTAAGAGATGGACTAATCCAGTATGCAGGTCAAGCACAACGGAATATGATACAGAAATGGAACACTGGCCCAATTTCGAACTCAATTATGATACAATTGAACAAACGTAAAAAATACTACTTCCTTCTTCCTTTCCCGAGAACAAAATTACCTTCAATTTTCGCAACAGCAGCTTTGATTTAGTTTCAATTAATACTTTCTCGGACTAAAAATAGCAAGTACGTAAAGCAAAACTACCGATCGGAAAGAACAAAGAAAACAAGAAAACCCTAATTTCATAATTGAAGCCTCGCATCAAACTCAAACAAAGAATAAATCATTATTTACAAGAAACCCCTATCGAAACCTACGATGGATCAAGTACCTGATTCGGAAGATCTATTCTCCAATCAACAAAAGTGATATTTAGATGTAGAGTCGAGAATTCGAGATGGAGCACTCCCAAGTCCCCAGTTCCAAACGGGCATGCGACGGTGAGAGGGGCATTGTGAGATAGAAGGAGATTAAAAATCAGTAATTGCGTTAAGTGAAGAAATCAGAGCTAGAAATTGGAGGCCCAAATATATATATGGGCCTGAAAGCCCGAGATAAGCTTCACTGGGATTTATTTTTGCGGCCTTTAAAATTTGATTTCATGGGGTTTTGTCCCCACGGCTTTGGACAAAGTCTCATCCAAAGTCTGATCTAAACCGTCTGATCTGTATCAAAATTTGTATAAATATTTAGATTCAAGAAGTCATTTAAATTTATTAAGTTTTAAATATGTTTGCACGAATCTCAATGCAAATCTGACGTTTAAACTTGACTTTGGATGAGGCTTTGTCCAAAGCCCTTTGGACAAAACCCATTCCCAGGTGAGGCTAGGGTTACCTCCAACTTCTGGTTGGGTTGGACTGGGCTTATATGGGCCCTAATCAATTTAATTTTGTCAATTTGGGCTAAGAACAGAAATCTGTTTCTGCTTTTTTAATTTTCATATTCAAAGATTGACAACACTGGAATTATGGATCCATAATCTGAGATTATTTACCACATAAGAGTCGTAGAATTTTCTGTTACAGTTCTAACGCGACTAATTTCACCTCAATTGGAATTTCCAGTGAGGAGAAAAGATAAAAATGGTAGACAAAGGTCTGCAGTCTCCGAACAGAAATGTTTACTGACTTTACAATTTTATGGAGAATTCTACGTTCGGAATTTGGGGTAGCCTTCTACACGAAAGTTGTAGATCGTGAAGTTATCTTTTCAGGTATTAAATTTCATTCAAATCTGAATTAATATGAGTGATATGTGATTAGAATACTAACGGTTGTCCATCTGAAAATTACAACCGAAGCTAAATTCGGAAAGTTATCAAAAGTGATAGCTCAAATGAAGTTTTTAAATAAGGTTTTTATTAGTATTTACTTCTTAATTGTGACGTAAGCTAAGGAATAATTTATTCAGAATTATTTGGATTTCTACAAGATTTCCGACAACATTTTTTTATATGAACAATTGCGTGTGTGATCCAACTCAAGACGTGTGTATTTTAGATTGGTTTTTCATTTGAACTTAATGTTTGTTATTGGATTTTATATGTATTTATTAAATAGCATACCTAAAATAGCGTGGCGTTACAATATGCAAAAATAAAAATAGTGCATTTTATCCTTAAATTAAAAAATATATATAAAAACAATGAACGTTTTTTGAAGGGTAAGGACCTGATGTATATTATTATTCATTTGAACTTTTATGATATTGATTTGTTTTTCTTGCTTAATGTTCATCTTTCTCTTAATTTGGTATAAATGGGGTTTTATGTTAACTTAGATATAATTTTTATGGATAAATATTTCTTTATGAGAAACGAACGAATAAAAAAGAAGGCCAGCAAAGATAAATTTTATTGATCAAGTGTTTTTATTATTTTAAGTAAGAACATGTGATCATGAAATGGAGGCCCACAAAAAATACTTTGAATCGGAAATTTTTTATTGGTAGTAATTAATAGAAAAGAAGAGAGACAAATGGTAAGATTATAGTAATATTTATATTGATAGTAAGATCGGTAGAATTTCTACCGATCTTAACTTTTTTGTTATCTGATGTATAGATGGAGAGAATTCTTATATTTAATTTCTAGTAAAATATGAAAAGTTTTTCAAAAAATAGATGGAATGTTTTTGATATATCTAAATTTAAAGATACTTTATCTATTTTTGTAAAAAAAAATATTTTACTAGAAAAAAAAAAGAAAAAAAACAAACTGGTTTAGATCGGTAGAAATTCTACCGATTTTACTACCAATATAAATATTACTGTAATCTTACCATTTGTCTCTCTTCTTTTCTATTAATTACTACCAATAAAAAATTTCCCTTTGAACAAGTAATATTTTACTTGTTCAAAAGATGACTGGTTCTCCTAATTTTGAGGCAAACGGCACAAGTATATTCCAATAAATTCTCTAGCAAGCAATAGACTATTCATACTTTTTATTTTCAATTATTATTCGTATTATTGTATTTTGTGGTTTGTCTGGTGTAGACTGAGGCCACGAAGGGGCAAAAATAAATAAATAAATACAGTCAATATACCCATATAGAAAACAAAAAATAAAAGTGATTTCCATAAATAGTTAGATTTTATGGTTATTTTACTAATGATGACAATAGTTAATCTTTTTCTATATTTTTCTTCATTTGAGTAGTCCGTGTGATTAATTTTTATGTAATTCATAACATGACGAAACTAGAATTTAAATATGAGGGAGGCTAAATATAATTCTTAAAAGTTATTTTATGCTATGCTATTTTTTAGTGGTTTCTTTTTTTATTTTTTAAACAAAAATAGAGGTCTTTGTCTTTCAAATTTTATTTTTGTTATTACAACAAATAATTTCTTCATTCATATTTCGAACCTGTGTATCCCACACGGAGATTGTTGTCCTCTGTCATTAGATCAAATGCTGGTTCTTCTAGTAGTAATCTTGACCATGACGAAACAAAGGAGCTTATACATGCAAAATAAAAAATACCAAATAAACATTAATGAGGAGGGTTCAAATGCCTGTATTTTCTTGTACCTCCATTGTGTTTTCATTTTTAAAATTTTAATAACTCAAAATTTATACTTAAATGTCAATATAAAACCGTTAGATGTGATTTACATCATTTTATCTATGCATGTGTCAAAGATTATTATATTTAACTTTGTTTTTATAGTATCAAGAGCTTACAAAAATACATTGATGTGGATAATTTATGTATGTCGATTTTTTAACTTATTGATTCACATAAATAACAAAACATGATAATTTTTATATGCATATAAAGATAATTACATAGATCGCATTTAACGGTATTATTTTGACAAATAAATTTTATAATTATTGTTATTAAAAAATAAAAAATAAAAACATGATGAGCCACGTAAAAATGAAGACATTTAAATCTTCCTCAACATTTATATATATAATCAAGATTTCAAAAATTACAAGATGACTTAATCACCCTCACCTCTCTTAATCAAGATTCCAACATTTATACATAATTGTAAATTAAAACTAATTACTAATTCATCAAAGGTTGCGTATTTAACAATTTACTTTCTTAACGAACAAAGACGATTTCCCCACCCGTTCCTTTCCATCTTTTTATTTTTTATTTGCCGTGGTTTTTAATATTTGCAAATAACATTGCTTATCCATGAAGAATATTTAGAAAAAATCCATTATATTTATGTCAGTTATCTGACAGCAATGCCAATTCTTCTATGGATTATTTTTCTGGTTTCCCAGACAATTTCCAGAACTAGTGTATTGAAATGGACCGGCTGGTCCAGAACCAGACCGGACCGTGGCTAGAAACGGGTCTAGCAAGGGTCTGGGTCGAACTTTTTAACTAGAACCGTGTAGAACCGGACCCAACCCGCCTATACCCGGACCAGACTCGCCTAAACCCGGACTGGAACCGCCTATACTCAGACCAACCCGCCTATACCAGGACCGGACCCGCCTAAACCCGGACCTCACCCGCCTGTACCCGGACCCATACCCACCCAGACCCGTTTTTGATTTGGTCCGGTTCATTTTTTTTTCCAGTGAGCAGTCCCAGTTTTTGACCATATTCAAAATTCGATTTAGAGAAAATGGCTACATAGATTTTTGTGTTCTTTATATCAAATTAAAGGTATAGAAGTTTAGTTTCCAGATAACATAATTTCTCTATACAAAAATATTACATATTTGTACAGTTTTAACGATTAATTGACAGAGGTCAGAATAGCTTGAAATTCCAGTGAGCAGTCTCAGTTTTTGACCAGATTCAAAATTCGATTTAAAGAAAATGACTACATGGATTTTTGTGTTCTTTATATCAAATTAAAGGTATGGAAGTTTAGTTTCTAGATAACATAATTTCTCTATACAAAAATATTACATATTTGTACAATTTTAATAATTAATTGACAGAGGTCAGAATAGCTTGAAATTCCAGTGAGCAGTCCCAGTTTTTAATCAGATTCAAAATTTGATTTAGAGAAAATGGCTACATGAATTTTTTGTTCTTTATATAAAATTAAAGGTATGGAAGTCTAGTTTTCAGATAATATAATTTCTCTATACAAAAATATTACAGATTTGTACAGTTTTAACGATTAATTGACAGAGGTCAGAATAGCTTGAAAGGAGGCATTAGTCAATTAATAAAAATAAATCTAACAGTCAATTTGAATTTTAAAATCCAAATTTAAAAATAAATCTAGCATAAATGAAATCTAACATAAACTAAATCTAACATTCAATTTGAATTTTAAATTACAGTACAAATGTAACATAAAAATAAATCTAACATAACATATTAAAATCTAACATATCTAACATATTTAAAAATAAATCTAACATATAAAAATAAATCCGAATTTCAAATTTAAATTACTATACATCCGAATTAACACAAATGGTCGATCTAACATATTTATATAAGAGTGAGGCTATGGTGCTATGCATAGCACGGATGGCTAGTGTACTACGGCTCAATATGGTACTTTTTAAAATCCTAACGGTCGATCCGAACCGTTCAATGTGATAACCATATGAATATGTACTTGCAAACTAAATTTTATATTTTTTCGAATTTTTTTACTATTTTTTTAGATAGGTAGAATTTTGATGGTCCAGAATTTTCAGAAAACACTGATTTTTCTACCTATCTAAAAAAATAGTAAAAAAATTCCAAAAAATATAAAATTTAGTTTGCAAGTACATATTCATATGGATATCACATTGAACGGTTCAGATCGACCGTTAGGATTTTAAAAAGTACCATATTGAGCCGTAGTACACTAGCCATTGGTGCTATGCATAGCACCATAGCCTCACTCTTTATGTAATGCATCATTCATGTACCACAAAACAATATGAAAAAAATTAAAAAAATATTTTCTATTTTTTTACAACTTCTATGGCCAAATAAAACTTATAATTGTCAATTTTATATAATTTCATCATTATTTGTCTCTTAAAATTGAGCCAATAATTTCGGACCGTTCATTTTTATGTTATCAATCAACGGTCGATCTGCAATGAAATGATTCCAAATTTGTTTTAAAATGATCAAGATAAAACTCTGAACATAAACATCACAAAATTTCTCGAGTTTGGTTATGTCTAAACTTCGATCCAACGTGAAGTGTTTACAGCCCTTCGATGTTTCAATATTCCGGCAACCGGATGGATAGGTAAATGGCAATAAAATTTCATCAAACTTTGTTACAATAAAATAATTGCAATGTCTTTAACTTCAACGGTTCTGATCAACCAATAGGCGATATATTCCCGTTCGTCTTCATGAACTCACAAAACAAGAGTTTATGTTTCATGTTCATGCATGTAGGATGTGAGTCATAAACTCTAGTTATGTGAGTTCATGAAGACGAACGGGAATATATCTCCTATTGGTCGATCGGAACCGTTGAAGTTAAAGAACATTGCAATTATTTTATTGTAACGAAGTTTGATGAAAATTTATTGCCATTACCTATCCATCCGGTTGCCGGAATATTGAAACATCGAAGGGCTATAAACACTTCACGTTGGATCGAAGTTTAGACATAACCAAACTCGAGAAAATTTTGAATTTTCTAACCTGTTTTAATCTTAGTTATTTTTAAAATTTAAAATTTCTAAACATTTCAATTACTTTTTTAAATTATTCATTTTAAAGAAAAATTACTAACAAAATAAAAAAATTAGAACTCCGCCTATGTTATTTTACATAGTCGGTCTCAAGTCCGGAATAAAGGAAGAGGGTAACTTTAAAATAATAAAATATATCTAAACACTTTTTTCTATTTTCAAAATACTTCTAAATTTAATTTAAAATTTTAAAAAGTAACGATCAAATGATTTTTATATTATATCTCATAATTGTTAAGTCAAGGAAAAAAAATTGGACCCGTACCCATATAAAAATAGATCTGATGGTTCTAATTTTTTTTATTTTTTTAACAATTTAACCTGTTTAAAAAAAAAAAACGGTGGACCCGTACGGACCAGACCGTGTGAATCTGGACCATGGTCCTAGTATGGATTTGGGCCAACCATTTCAAGTCGGACCCGCTGAACCCGGACTGTGTAGACCCGTAGACCCGTGAGAACCGTGGACCAGGCCGGCCCAGGCCGTTTGCAATACACTAACCAGAACCAGTCAAAAGCTAATGGATGATTCTGCATGTAGGCCCCACCTGCAGTAAAGCTCTACTCGGTTGGACCGATCTTCACCTTCACTAGCCGTCTATTCTCCATTATAGTTTTCAAAATCTTTAACAACAATATTATTATTAATTTAATTTTTTTTGACTATTATGTCGACTTTCGAAACACATGCTTTCACAAATCATACTAAATACGCGTTTATGTCACAATTATAAAAATTTGAATTAATTTAGTTATAAAGTTAAGAAGTCAAAACATGATGAAAAATGAACACATTAAAATGAACTTATAAATTTTGGTTTTTGAACCGCTTGACTTTACATTAAATTAAGTCGAAAATTTCTAAGTTAACATGTAAATTGATTATTTATGAAATAAATCAGTTTCAACGGTTTGAATTTGTTGTTTAAAGTCATTTCGATAATTTTTGAAGTTAAAACTCACCAAAAAAACGTAATAAGATTAAGAGTATCATGCTTCCACTCAAATTTGTAAACAAAGATACCTAATAAATATGAGGGATGCTTCTATGGGCATAAAGACCTATTTGTAAAATGAACATATTTTCATTTTCAAAGTTCAAACATTCGATCCGACCGTTCAACATTATCTCCATATTAAAATGTACTTGGAGGTCAAATTTTACATTTTTTTTGAATTGTTTTACTATTTATTAAGTATTTTACAAAACTAGTCAAATTCAGACCATTGAATTTTGTACCCATCTTAATAAATAGTAAAAAAATTCAAAAAAAATGTAAAATTTGACCTCCAAGTACATTGTAATATGGAGATAATGTTGAACGGTCGGATCGACTGTTTGAACTTTGAAAATGAAAATATGTTCATTTTACAAATAGGTCCTTATGTCCATAGAAGCATCCCTCAATAAAAATTACAAGTTTTCTGCAATTTAACAATATAGAGGGGCTTACTACAGAAACTCAACTTGATCATGATCTTCTCCAATGTTTGGTGTATGCATAAAAATGGTTTCCTACTGGCTAGTGAGGCTACTGCCACCCATAGTCACAAGATTCGCAAATTATTCGCGAATAATTTGTTTTTTTGATGATGACGAACCGAACACCGAATTATTCGGTTGACCGAACTTTGACCGCATTATTTCCGTATAGTTCGCGAATTTTACGAACTTTTCCTTTATTTTCCGAATTATTCGCGAGTTTTTCCTGAATTTTTTCCAGAACATTTTTTTTTGGTTTCCTTGCAGGACTGAGATATCTGATTCGGATAATTTCGAATCATTTTCAAATTATATCCGAATTATTTTCAAATTACGAATTTTTGACCTCGCCAAACCGAACCCAAATAATTCATTTGTCAATGTGCTGCCACCATTCGATTTAATATGCAGCCAGAAAGGATTGAATATCGAATCAATGCTTGGACGGAACCCTAACGACCGTATACTGACACCCCACTCTCTCCTATTTTACTTTTACTTTTATGCGTCGATTACTCTGTAACAAAAATGTGTTTCCTTTTAGTTTGACAATTAGACCCGCTACACGAACTTACGCAAAACTAATGTACACTGGAATCAAAAAGTGATACTGCAGGTTCATCCACCCTTTTTGAAATAAGAGAAGCACAATCAGTCAAACGGAATACACGTTAATAAAAGCTGTTATTCTTCACTTAATTATGGTTCATCTCCAGCACCATTTAAATGTATATTATTCACTTAATCATGATTTAAAATTTTGATCTTTCATAACGAGAAAGAGGAATATTAAATATTTTTTAATTTTGATGAAAATAAATAATGTTGAACTTTTCACGGTCATAAACATATTTGCATTATAATTTACCAATATCAAAACCGAACAAAAACTGGCTGTGATAAAAATCTTCCACAAAACACCGGACGCATTTAGACACTATTTTTGTCCATTTTTTAAATTTGAGATCCCGGGCGGCCTGGTCCTTTTTATGGAATTCATCACATGAGGTATCACAATATTTCTGTTTAGATCCGAACCGTCCGATCAAAATCCGCACGATATTAGAGTTCCCGTGTATTCCCACACCCCGGGCCTGATTGTTTCGATTCTGATCGGACGGTCCGGATCTAAACAGAAATATTCTGTTAGCTCGCAGGATATGGATTCCTTCTTATGTGGAATGAATCAATCCCGCCAGACTAGAGATGATTGGTCGAATTCACATCCTCTGAGATATCTCATATTTTGCGTGTTTTTGGAAATCTCAACCGTTCAAATATGTTTTACACGAATCTCAAAGCAAAAAATACTGGCCCCGCGCTTTCCCCGAATAGGCACCGGACACGTCGGTCACGCAAAACGTGAGATATCTCAGAGGATACACACTCTGACTGGTCCCGGTACACGTGATCACGCGGCCTCTTGTATTGTAAAATCTAGGTTCACATACACCATAAAGCGGTGTATAACTGTATAAGGAAAATACCATGTGCCAGCTGTCAATTAGGATTGCTCTACTAGAACCTGTTCAAATTATAAAAATTCCCCACTGACATATCCTCGCTTTTTACGAAACCGACGCAGCACCGTCCCTCCTCTCCTCTCCTTACACAGTACCTCTAATGGATGAAACTGAAACCCCTCCTTTCACCGACGAAGAACTTGATCTCTTGCGATTTCTCTTCTGCCCGCTCTACGACTCCGAACCCGAATCCGAAACCGGCACTAATCTCTCCATCCTCTCAGTCTCAGACGAGGACGACTACCACTCCCTCCCTCCATCTCCCATGGCATCTCCGCCGCTTCAATTCGACCCGTTTCGGCGCAATTCTTCCGAGGATTTCTTCGATTCGTGCCCCATGGAGACCGATGTGTCTCATGACGAGTTGGAGTCGCACTGTAACCCCGATTTGGGTGAATGGACTGTGACTGAAAGGGGGAGTCGTTTTTCTTTGGAGATGGTGTCTGAGCAAGGAGATGACATGAATATAGGTAGGGACCCTCCAGGTTCTGACGGGTTACCCGATTTAAACGAGTTTGGAATTTCAAGCTTTGAAGAAGAATCCGATTTGGCAGAGACGGTCACCACCGGTGAACTTCTCAGGATGGCCTTTGAGGCGCCACATGAGATAGGAGCGGGTCGAGCCCCGGATCCGTTTTGGGATGACACACTGGAATTCCCCATCTTTCAAGAAATGGCTACGGATGTACGTCAGGTTCAACGGCCCTTATCGCCTGACACCCAGTTTACTTTAGACAATTTACCCCGGGAACCGTTTAATCGCTTACCCATACCGGATCTAAACCAACACCTCAATACAGAACTTGAGCCGGATTGGGAGGCAGCATCCACCGACAGTAGTATCCCTGACCTAGAAGAAACGGTGAGAAATATGGAATGGGAAGTGCTCCTAGCCATGAACAACATATATGAAGGCGATCCCGAAATGGCTTTCTTCAGGCAGTATATGGAGCAAGACAGTGCTGTCAAAGGAGGCCCAAGTGCCTCGAAATCTGTGGTAGACAGCCTCCTGAGTATTACAGTAGATGATAGCATGGTGGATTTACAGTGCGCTATCTGCAAAGATTTGGTCTTGGTCGGTGAATCCGTAAAAAGGTTGCCTTGTTCGCATGATTATCATGCGAATTGTATATTGCCATGGCTAGGGATTAGAAACACATGCCCATTGTGCCGATTTGAATTGCCGACTGATGACCCAAATTATGAGAGCTGGAGGGCTAGGCAGGAAAATCAGGTTTGATTTTGGTTTGTTTTCATGTATGAAAAGGTTATAGTTTTAGTCTGAAATTATGTAGACTTTGTGAATATAAATGAGGTATCTTTTGTTGGTTTGGTTGTTGCTCCTTATCCAAATATCTTGGTTCTTTCTGAGGATTTAGATGGTTGTTTGAAGTTCAATTTAGTGGCAGCAATTTTAATGCCCAAGTAGGAGTGTTCTTATGTTTTTTAAACAAAGCAAAAGAGGCATGGTTATTTGGTGTGATTAATGAAAATTACAATCTTAACAAGCAATCAATAATTTAACAAACTTGATTTGGAACTAGTTTGTTCTTTCAAGAATCAAGATTAGAAAAGATTTAGACCTCTGTATTGCTGAATTGTGCCAACATTGATTGCAGTTATCGGTGATTTTCTTGTATGTCTAACGAAAAAGCAATGGTTTATTGTGTAGTGGTTTTCTTGTTCTAAGAATTGTAATTTGAGAATTACCTTAATTAGTCAAGCTAGTATGAACTTGAATTACTTGACCAGTTTCATAAAATTCCTTTTTGCAATCAAATCAAAATTTCTAGCTCATGGTTGTCAAAAAGAAATTTTCTTTTTCCCTTACTCTTATTTGCAAATACAAAATTTTAAGCAGTGTGAAAAAATAACTAAAAATTAAAGATAGAGGAGAAAGAAGAGTAGAAGAAAATAAAGAAACAACAGAAACATGGTCGATTGCAATCTTGCATTTTGCTGCACAAGGTGTTCAACAAATGTTGTGTGTTGATTTTAAGGAAATTAGTTAGAATCAGTATAAAAGCAAATACTTTGTGATAATTCTGAATCAGGAATTCACCTAACAGAACAAAATTTTGTTTTAAGCAAGTCCTGCTAAACACAAAAATTAAATGTTCATTCGTAAGT
This sequence comes from Carex littledalei, assembly GCA_011114355.1. Taxonomy (NCBI): domain Eukaryota; kingdom Viridiplantae; phylum Streptophyta; class Magnoliopsida; order Poales; family Cyperaceae; genus Carex; species Carex littledalei. The sequence continues at coordinate 2,872,149 of CM022090.1, forward strand.
CAGTTTTGTCCAAAAGATTGGACCTTGTTGTTCCTTGGCAGTTGGCATAGTCAGCTGGTACCCTAAAGGAAATGCACATTTCTTGGATCAAGTCATATCATAAATCAGAATGGCATTATTTTAGGGTCCTCACTGAAACTTTTGCTATGATAAATGCTGTCTGGATACACTTGTATTATTGCCTATGACTCAGGAGGCAATTCGAGAGCTGATCGAGAAGTCGATGCCGCCGCTGTCTAGTATTTCGGTCTTTCAAGTGAATATCTGGTGAAAAATGTTTATTCCTGTTTCAAGCTACTTTTGTCTAACTATGTAAATATAGCTCAGGTTGAACATTGAGAAAATTTACAAATAAATTTTTAAGATGAGGTTACTCAATGATAAATAAAACGAGGATGCTATTTTCAGGTTTTAAAAATGATATATTCAGTGCAATGGAGGCTTTACTATCACATAATTCACATTATACTAACATTACCGTTGTTAAATATCTTCTATTTTTGCTTGAAACAGTTACGCGTGTATAAATTTGGAGGGTGTTATTTTTTAGGTTTTAAAATTCTATATTTAGTGCAGCCTAAATATCTTCTTTTTAAAATTCTAATTTTATACTATCTTTACCTTTATTAAATTTTTTTTTATTAAAACCCGTAGGTTTATTAAGTATCTTCTATTTTGCTTTGAAGCAGTTACGCGTGTATCAATTTTATAATGGCCTTGAAAGGAAAGAATTAGTGCATTTGACAGGCCGGCGTTGATTAATTCCAAGGAAATCAAGAATTAGTGCATTTAACACAATAAAGCTTTTTATTAACCCAACAACTTTAAATATTATACTTGTATGGACAAATTTGTACTTGCTTTAATTCTCTCTAGATGACTAGATGCCGTATCTTTTTCTAGAATGCACTTTCTAATAGTCATTGATTATTTATTTTATTTCCTTAATTAAAACATCTAGTAAAATCTTTAAGAACTTATTTCGAATATTTCATTTTCAAATTTAAAAAGTATAGCAACAAAAATTTAAGCATCATTTATTGTAGACAGAAAAACAAGCCTTCTTTTCATTGACTTTGGTCAACTTACATTCAAAATATATTTTCATAATTCATACTGACACTAAAAACTCTATTAGTTGAAAATAAACTTCGTACTAAAACAAAATATTACAAGCTAATATAGTTGTTTGGTGGAATGATTTTTTCATCTGTAAATAATAGATCTTTTTAATTTATTATTTTCTGTTTTTTAAAATGAAATGTTTTAGGGGGTTTTAGTTATGGAAATAAAACAAATAACAAATAGAAATTAATATGAAGAAATAACATGTATTTTATTGGTTAGCTATTTGTATACAATTTGATGCTTCTTGAATTATTTACTTCCACAACTTTTTTTCTTTATCTCCTCACAGATTTGGTTCATTAAAATAAACATGTTTTTAATGTGAATTCTTATTTTGATTGAAATTAATCTAAATCTTTGATATCTGATATTATTTATTATTGGTGTTGATTTGTAGAGATAAAATTAAAATCTGTTATTAAATTGCACAACAATATAATATATTGCCACATTAAAAAAAGAGAGTGAAATTTAGTTTATATCTTTTATGCCAACTAAATATATTCAAACAAAATAGAACCGAAATACATATTTAGTTAAAATCATTGATGTACACCCATAGAGATGAATGGGATATTCTTTTATTGTTGTTATTCTAAATTAGATATGAATATCTAACATTATAAAAAATATGTAGTAATTAATAATGGCCCTTGTGCTAGAAGATTGCATAATCACCGGGATTAACAATGACATCTGAAAGAAGTGTGTGTGTGTATATATATATATATATATATATATATATGAGGAGGGTTCCAATGCACCCAAATTTCTATGCTCCCAATGCATCCAATTTTTTATCTCCTTTATCTATATTTTCAAAGTCCAAACAGTCGATTCGAACCGCTCAACCTGATCTTCATAATAAAATATGCTTGGAGACCAAATTTTATATTTTTTAGAATTTTTTTACTATTTTTTAGATATGTACAAAATCATTGTTTTAAGGAGATTCTCGACCATCCGATAAAGTGATTTTGTATCTATCTTAAAAAATAGTAAAAAAATTCTAAAAAATATAAAATTTGGTCTCCAAGCATATTTTATTATGAAGGTCATGTTGATAGGTTCAGATCAACTGTTCGGACTTTGAAAATAGAGAAAATAAGAATTGGGTGCATTGGGAGCATAGAAAAGAGGGTGCATTTGAACCCTCCTCTATATATATATAGACTATGGTGAGTTGTGAAGTAAAACGTCATTTTACTTCACGCCATATTTTCATTTTGAAAATTCAAACAACCGATCCGAATAGCTCAACATGTTCTCTATATTGAAATGTTCTTGGAGACAAAATTTTACATTTTTTGGAATTTTTTACTATTTATTGAGCCACTTTGAAATAGCTGATCCACTGTAAACAGTAAAAAACAGTAAAAATTTCTGGACCACCGGATCAGCGATTTTCAAAGTGGCTTAATAAATAGTAAAAAAATTCCAAAAAATATAAAATTTTGTCTCTAAGTACATTTCAATATAGAGAACATGTTGAGCGGTTTGGATCGGTTGTTTGGATTTTCAAAATGAAAATATGAGCGTGAAGTAAAAATGACCTCTTACTTCACAACTCACCATAGCCCAGCTCTCTATATATATATATATATGAAGGGTAAAATTGATTATAAAATTTGAATATTTGAAGTTGTTGTGTTAAAATAAAAGGTTATTGTACTTATATCAGTACCCGAACATTTTCGAAAGGTAATCAAAATTAAATCTTGCTTTGATTATAGCACACCCGTAAATAAACTGAGAAATTGTTTGTCCGGAGCAATGTTTTCGACCCTAACTAAACAAATCAAATTTGACCTTAGAATAGCTAGAATAGCGAAATTTGAGAATAGAAAGAAAATAGTGATTTTCATATTAGTGTGGAAATAGTGTTAATGTAGTACTATTTGGATTAGTAAAAATATTGTTTGGATTGTACATTTGAAATAGTTAACAGCTGTAAGCGAGAAATAATAGTTAACAATGTGCTAATTAAGAAGAAATATATGCAACTGGAGTCTCAAACGAATTATCACGACGTGGAGATAGCAAAAGTGGTGTCAACTTTGTCATTTCGGGATTGTGTTGACGGAAATTCGAGAATTTTTTTTTCCGATCTCTTTACACTTCCGAATATTAGTTATTCCAACATTTATGAGGAATAGAGAATAGCAGCTATTTTAACCCACTTGATACCAGATACCAACTCTTGTTCTACTCTTTCGAAGGTCCCGCTCAGCCCGGCGAGGAGCTATTTTAACTATTCCGAATAACAAAAAATGTTGTTTGGATACCCATAGCTATTTCGAATAGCTTCTATTCTTGACATATCCAAACGTGCTCTAATTGTTTGCTCTGATTATAGATAAGGCCATGAATAAAATATTTTTTGTTTAGCTCCCAAGTTAAACAAATCAAATTGATAACAGTTACTAAACTGAGTACATGAATTTCCGTGCAACGAAAACGACCAAGTTACCACATTTGGACTTGGCTCGTTTGAACTGCACAAATTATACTCATGTCAACCGCATATAATTGCTTATGTACAGATGTTCTTAATGATTTAAATATAAATATTACTTTCTTTTATTAAACAACAAAATATATCAATAATCATATATGCAATTTATTCATGCTTTTTTATTCATAATAAATAATAATAAGTATTTTTTTTGCAAAAAAATACTAATTATAAATAATTCACACAAGCTGAAACTCTAAATATTGAAAGCTTTTACATTATTTTTGTATGCCACATTTTCTACCTCTTTAGAATTATACGTTTCAAAACAATAACTAATAGAATTAAAACAAATATTATTATTTGTGAGTGCATTCGGCTCATAAGATCAACGCTTCCTATGCAAGAATCAAACATGTCATAGCAATGGTTGAGATGTTACACAATGCTCCAAATTTGAATACAATGATGGTAATAAAAATTCCCAAATTAATGAAAACAAAGTTGCTTACATACGCCAAGTCTTTTATTCTTTCATCTGAAAAGCAGTGAAATTAAATATGTTAAAAATTAGATCCTGAAATTCTATCCTTTTTATATAAATATTCAGCTTGAAAAATCATATCAAAAATATCAAAAAAGTTAAATAAAGATAGATTTTTCATATAAAAACATTCTATTATAATTAAACAGAGGTAGTGAGTTTGTCTCGAGATAAATTGATGTTTAGTTTACGCATTAGAAATTGTGTGAGAGACATCACTGCCACAGTATCGCACAAGACGAGAGAGGAGGGGGTGAGATCTGAACTAGGAAGGAACTACGATTATTAACATATCAAGATTCAACGGTTGTGATTAATCAAATAACTATTTTGATGGTTCATACCATCTTGTTAATTTATTGAGCTATTGTGAGCCGAGCTATGGCAAGTTCAAGCTTGGAACATTAACACAACAAGTTGGACAACTTGGCTCGATTGTATAAGATTAATATTTGAATTAAATTATGATCATATTGTACAAATCATGTGACAAGGTGTTGTTAATTTAATCAAATGGATACCTGATGGAGATCGGAGATTGGACGTAACCAAAATAAAACATTTAATATAGATTGTGTTTGTGTCATAATGTTTTATTTGTGTATAGAATTATAAGATATGAAATTATTATTTTTCTTACATGAGAATACATATTCGTGAGTATTATCCAACGTTGTCTGTAACTAGCAGTCATACAAATTTTATCCCATTATGTATCTCTCATGTGGAGAGATAGTAATTATCAAAAATATTAATGTCCTTCATGTAAATGAGTGATGATATCACTGGACCCCTTGATGAAATAATACAAGTATGTACATATATGATTAAGGAGTTAATTATAATTACTGAATTATTTCGAATAAAAAAATTAGTAAATTTGCAAGGATGACACGTTCCTACCTTGGATCTATTTACGATCTGTTCATGATATCATAAGAAATTAATTAGAAATGCTTCTTAAATTATTTGGCATATATGCCATGTCAAATAAATTGGTTATTCCTAGGGGTGTTCATCGGTTCGGTTCGGTTGAAACCGAACCGAACTAGACAAACCAAAGTTATAATTCGGTTTCAAAAATAAAACCGAACCGAACCGATTTAGCATTGCAACCGAACCGAACTGAACCAAAGTTTTATTTCGGTTTGTTCGGTTTGTTCAGTTCAAACCGAAATATATTAATTTTTTTATTTAAAGCAATTGATTTATAATAAACCGAAGTATATTAAGAAATAAACCGAGGTATTAAGAAATAAATCGGAATATTAAGAAATAAACTGGGATATTAAGAAATAAACCGAAGTATTTAAAACAATTGATTAAGAAATAAACCGGGGTATTAAGAAATAAACCGGGGCGGTCCGGACCAAATTCATAATATATAAAATTTCGGTCAGTTCGGTTTTCAAAATTTTCAAACCGAACCGAACCGAAATTATAATTCGGTTTTAAAAAGCAAACCGAACCGAACCATTAAACCGAAAAAACCGAACCGTTTGGTCCAAACTAATTCGGTTCGGTTCAAAACCGACTAAACCGGACCCAATGAACACCCCTAGTTATTCCACCAAAACATGAGAAATATAATTATTTGGGATAATTATATGTGATTCTACAATTAATTAGATTAATTGTATTAATTCAAATAAGGAAAAATAGAACTTGACCCAATAAACAAAGTCCAATGGATGTTCGGTTTGTTAAACAAAGTCCAATGGATGTTGTTAAAATTAAAAGTTTGCTCAAAATAGTTTACCACGTTTTCTGAAACTTGCTGCGCAACGTTTCTTATTTTGACCATATCTCTCATAAAAAATCCATTTTTAGAATTCTATATATTTCTGGAAAGGTAAAAAGAAATATCTAGAACTTTGTCTCTTTGGAGGAAAGCCAAATTAGAAACAGATCATGGTAAAAAACGTGGTAGAACGTGGTGCTTAATTTGGACTACAATGTTCTGTAAACTGCTGCACATGTTTTGTTTTTGGATCATAGCACGATGTCAGTTTTGGGCGTACTATATATGGATGGAAAGCTAAAAGAAAGATCTATAACTTTTATTTCTGGAGCAGAACCTAATTCGAATTAGATCGTAGTAAAATGTGAGGTTAATTTTGGAAACATAATTCACATTCTTTGTTTGCTATATATATTCTCTCTCATTTTTTTTGAGATATAATTCATTTTTAGAGTTGAAGTTCTGCTAAAACTTTCTCTCTTGTTTCATCTCTCATGTGTTGAGAAACCACAAACTCTAAAACTCAAGAATAGTTATATGGAAGATGTGGATTAAGGAACAACAAATTTAGTATTCTCTAGCAAGAAGAAATATTTGATTTCTAATTAATTTCTTAGTGGATACCGTGGAGGACTTCTATTTTGGAGTCTTATTTTGTTGCAAAGCGTTCTAGATCACGCATACATCAACTACCAAGGCGCTGCAAGACATCAACCACCATTAGCATCAATAAGGAGATGGAGGCTACAACCCTACATCTCAAGGACCTTAATTTTCTTTCTTGTTTTGAGATAAGAAACTACATGTATGATGCTTATTGATTTAGAAATTGATTTTGGTTTAATTTTAGTTGCACATGATGTTCCTTTGATACTTTTATTGTCAAATTTTTTAAAATTTCGTTGCCTTAAATACCATAAAACCCAACAGGGTGAAGGATTGGCAGGGAGGATATGGCATTGTTCTACAAAATGACGGTGAACTGGTACTCTATGTCACGGCAGTTTTCCTTGAAGCTGCCAGAATAGTTTTGGAGATGGGGATTAGTTCCTGTCTGTTCAGAACTGACAGTCAGATTATTGCCTCAGCCATGAACAAACCATCCCCCCCACTGATACTGATTGGAAGGCGTTTTGGGAAATCTGGAAAATTATGAAAATGAACCCTGGGTTTTACTGTGAGCATATAAATCGATGTCAAAACGTTTTGGCAGATCAATTGGCAAAGAAAGGAAGAATGGAAGGGTTGAAATACATGGGATATACCTACCCCATTTTCCCACAGCCTGGGTAGGTACTGGTTTTGATATGGTTTTGCATAGAAAGACAGAGGAATGTAATTTTATTTCTAGGAAGGGTCAGTATTAATGTGCTTTAAGATTCGTGCATAAAGAATTTGAATGGTTCATATTTTGCACATATCCGCTCGAAGTTTGAGATATCTCAAAGGATGCAAATTCGGCATCAGACGAGCGCTGAACAATGATTCAGATCAGATCTAAGTGTATACGATAATTTATAATCAAAATTTTTATTTTTGTATTCAATACTATCAAAAAGAGTTGAAAAATAAGAAATCAGAAAAACAAATTGCACATGACGAGTCAAGTCAGTGATAGACCTAACTTTGAAAAAAATTCGTTCAAAATTCTTTGAACAAAAGCCAATTCCTTTTGTAATATATTCTACGGAGTTCTTAATCTATATGTTTTAATTGACTTTATATTCGCACCTTGCAGCACCTCACTTATTCATAAATTTTAATTCTACTGTACTTGATATGTTGATATATATTCAAACTTTTTGTTCCAGGGGAAGGAGACAAAATTACAATTACTGATAACTTAAGAGAGTAAGGTGCAAAAATTAGAAGATAATATAAATGAGATTTGAAGATAATATTTTCCAAAAGCACTGATACGTTCTATCTTAGGAAGAGTAGGCCGTATGGGAAATGGGTTGGGCTCGTTCTGTCGCAGAATGACAGGCCGAGATGTGTATTGAGTTTGGAACTCGGGTTGGTTTGAAGATATTCGGACTATGGCCTATACGATATCTCTTTTAGCAAAAGTTTCGACCCCTGTTCAATGGGTCGTCTAGCCTTATATAGGCCGTCCCATAACCGTTATCCCGTGCGGTTATGGGAGACTGGGCGGTTATGTTAATCGCACCAGCGGTTATCCCGCACGAAGGCGGTGTAAACTGACTCTGGGCTGAGCCTATATTCGCGAGGCTTTATGAGGCTTTTTGTTGGGCCTTGTTCGGATGGATCCTGAGTTTTTCATATTGATTCCGGATTGGCCTCTCAAGAAGGTCTGAATTCCGGTTTTTTTATGGCCAGTGAAGAGGTAGTTTAAGGACTTTGGGAACATGATCCTATCAAGTACTTGCAGAATCTGATAATGAATTTGATAGAACAGGACAAACTCGCTCCAAAAAATAATATGCCCTTGTACAATAAAAAAACAACAACAACAATAAATTAGGAAAAAAACATTAACCATATATTGCAGTGCAGTTGTGTTTTCTCATGGAGTATCAAAAGAAAAAGTTTCATAATATTTTGTGTTTTTCTACTTCACTGCTATGTTAAATGGTGAAACCTATTACATGGAAAGGTAAACAAACCTCAAAAGTGAATAATTATTGGAAGTGAAAGATGGATAGTGAATCATGCTTCGATCATATTGCATTCGATTTTAGTAACATAATTAAACAAATAAATGCTAAATTGTGAGAATAGGTTTTAAATAAATAAACAAATCAAAGTGAAGGATAAGAGTACGCTTCTGAAAAAGGCCATTAATCACTACCTCTTCTTTAGTACAAAAGTTTAATCCGCACTATCCAATTGTAGAACATTTTTACAAATATTTAACAAAAAATAGTTTCTTTCATGCTTGCCAACAGATATTGCTCTTAAGTTCGACAGTCGAATCGAAACGCAGTTTAAAAAAGGCAATTGATTTTAATTTTAGAAAATAATCAATTCCGGCCCCTTTGCAAAGTTCATTAGCTTTGTTAATTCTATGTGCTTAATATAAGATCAGATCAGGCGAACATATTTTTTTTGTAAAGATCCAGACCATCCGATCCGAATCTGCACGCCAAATTGGCTTGGATTCTAATCGAACGGTCTGGATCTGGACAGAAATATTCTGTTTCCTCAGTGGATATGGACTCAGATCAGGCATGGTATGTATTTACCAGTATATGTATTGAGATGTAGAGACTTGGACTGGGTTCCTCTTTTCTCTTTAATAAATGGGCTTAAATTATTTCCTCTTTACAAAATTTAGATCTTCTTTTATGGGGGAGGTTATGGCCCAGTTTGGCCCATGAAGGGCTCCATCCCTGGTACAGGTATCATTTGGCAAGTGTAATGTACCATTTCTGTTTAAAATGCGTCCCTTTTTTTTTTTTTTTGAGACTTCAAATAATTTTATTTTTTATGTCTATATTTTTTAAACATTAATAACTTCAATCTAAAACTCAAATATGAAAATAAAATTACAGATTTAATCTATATCATTTTTTCTATTCACATATAAAAAATTATGATATTTTTGTTTTGATCGGTATCAAAAGCTTGCAAAAATACATTGAAATTGACAAATTTTGGACATTGATTTTTGAACTTATTGATTCATATAAAAACAAAATGAAAAAGTCATAAATTTTTTTATATGCATGTATAGAAAAATAATATAAATTACATCTAATGATTTTATTTTGACATATAAATTTTAAAACTATTATTATTAGAAAATTAAAAAGTAGAGACATAATAGAGACACAAAAATAGAAACATTTGAATCCTCGTCATTCTTTTATCCTTCTTTTTTCGGAGGAGTGAGTATTCCTACAGTACTGTATGGAATAGAATACTCTCAGCTGAACCAAAGTATTTTTGTAGTCTATTTGAAATCACTTGAGAGTAGGTCCGATGGGCATCGGACCCACTTTGGTTCGATGGGTTTAATCAATGTCGATTTGCTTTAAGATACGTGCAGAACGCTTTAAAATTTGTGCGCATCTGTTTCAATTTTCGTGCGCACAACTCTTAAATTAGATCGGACGGTCATTATGCTCGTTGAACCTAAAAGTAGGTCCGATGAGCATCTGACCTACTCCGTTCTCATTTGAAATATAACGAGATCTGCTTTAAAATTCGTACAAATTTAAACAGTCCATATCTAACTGATCCTGTCATGTATCTCCTGATCTGAATTCTTGCCAGAGACAATATGCATAAACTCGTTGGTTTGCACACATATTTTCTTTTTATGTCAAAAGCATATTCTCCTACCTTTTGATTTAATAACTGTAACAAGTTGACTTGTACAGTTGTACCATACATACTATAGCATTTTTCTTCAACATCATAAAAAAAATGGTGCAACTACTAGAGTACGGATCACTTTCACAAACTAAAGTGGGTGTCCCTAGCTGAGTGCGTATTCTCTGAGGTATCTCAATTTTTGCGTGACCGACGTATCCGGTGTCTATTTGGGGGATAGCACGGGAGCCAGTATTATTTGTGTTTTGAGATTCATGCAGAACGTATTTGAACAGTTGAGATTTTCCAGAAAAACACGCAAAAGTTGAGATATCTCAGAGGATGTGAATTGTCCCTAGGTGCCCCCCTAGGGTCGCTAATATGGCTATCCACCATGCCCAAATTTTTTAAGAATAAGTCTCATTCATTAGTAGTATATTTATGCTACAACTGAACCTAAGTCTAGATACTAGAATAATCAATTAGATATCAAATCCATGTTCATTTTGACATCTTCTTATATAATGGTTGAAACTAAGCTATTATTGGTCTTGACAGGTGTTCAATCCTTAGCCCACATATTTCACAAGAAGACTATTATATGTATACGCCATAAAAATCTTTGTCCATTAATTCATGATTTTCCAAAAACTATTATGGATCTACTGTACCACCTTCTCTAGAGCCTTAAAAAACTTGACAAACTAAAACAAACATGTTGTGCGCCAAGTACATATATATGTTGCAAATTAAGTGGTAGGTATTCCATTGGCACTTGTCCAAGATTCATATTTACTGTTATTTCGAACTAGAATTGTAGGATCCCGTTTTATCGCACCGGGTTGGCTGATCTAATATGTACGTGCAATGCAAATCTATCCGTTAGTGTGTCATTTATAAATAGATTTTTGAAAATGTTAGCAGGGGAAGATATAGTAAGACAAAATGAGAGTTAATTGATCTCATTTATTTTCAATTTAGTATTTACACATAAAAGTTTTATATGATTAATCTGCAATGTGTATTTGACCTTCATATCTTAAAAGTCTGGCTCCACTCGTAAATATTAGTAAATTTACCCGATGATTTATTTATTTTAAATTGAATGATCCGAACCAAAAAAAAGTAGAACCAAGTGATTCAAATCCAAAATAATATAATTAACCAATACGTGTCAGACATTCGCCACACCATGCATGGGTTCGTAAACTCGCCACAGAAAACCACAAAACCTCAATAAAGCTAATAGAAAATTTGAATGCGACTAAAAGAAAAAATAACAAGAAAATTGCAAATAAAGAAAAGGAGAAAAGAGGCGTATGTCCCAGACTCGACACCGCATTAGCAGAGAAAAGAAAGGGGGCCGTGCACCTAAAAGCTGAAAGGTGACGCGTGTGTGACAAACCCACCGCATCTCTTTTCTTCAAATTCCATTGGTTCTTTCTTTCATGTCCAATCCATTCTCTAATTCATTCTCCCATTAATATATCTCTATTGCATTTTCCTTTTTGTATTTTTCATTTCTTTTCTTTTCCCCCCCTACCCAATAACTCTGTGTTAGTGGATCATTTCCTTTTACCTTTGGCATGTAATGCCACATTGCCACTCCAAGTCTCCAACTTGCGTTCTTACATGCATATGTGATAAAATCATTAAAACTACAATTAATTAATTAATGTGACTAATTTTGTATGATGACTCGATGACCGTACTTTTAACCCGTGTTGTAAAAAACGGTCAAGTCGTCTGACCAATCGATCACTTAGTTGGTGGCGACCCTAAACACGAACAGAGGGTGTGGAATGCTATTTGCGGATGATAACGTCAAATCAGCCGATTTGTCTGATTAATTGTCCGTTTTTCTTTTAAACGGTAGTTTAGTCTGTTTAGTCGCCTAGTCTGTCATTTATTGGGCCATGATCCGTTTAGTCGGTCATTTCAAAAACTCCAGAGAGAAAAAAAAAAAAGGCCAATATGCTATATCGATTAATTGTTTGACAATAATTTGTCCGTTCAATAAACACATACTGTTATTTACAACACTGCTCTTAATCAATTCTTAAAATTTTATGTTATAAAATGAGATAATTTTTTCTTTATTTAACACGACTAAAATATTTAGTAATATAAATTAATTAGTAACACCAATTACCCTAATAAGAATTAGTTTAGATTTTAAAATATGTGATGTTAACCAGACCAAGATAACTCAAAATTGATGTTTAGTTTCAAATTGTATAAATTGAATTTTAGAGAGGAAAATTGTTGTTTATAATTAAAGTAAAAGGTTTTTTTTTTTTTTACAACAACACCTATGTGTATATATATATAGGAGTTGGCTACGGTGTTACGCATAGCATAAAGGGCCTCCGTGCTACGGCTCAATATTTGAGTTTTCAAAATTCTAACGGTCGATCCGAACCGTTCAACATGATCTCCATATGAATATGTACTTACAAATTAAATTTTACATTTTTTAGAATTTTTTTTACTATTTTTTTAGATAGGTAGAAAATCACTTGATCTGAAAATTCTGTACCATTCAGATCAAGTGATTTTCTACCTATCTAAAAAAATAGTAAAAAAATTCTAAAAAATGTAAAATTTAGTTTGTAAGTACATATTCATATGGAGATCATGTTGAACGGTTTGGATCGACCGTTAGAATTTTGAAAACTCAAATATTGAGCCGTAACACGGAGGCCCTCTATGCTCCGCGTAGCATATTAGCCAGATTCTATATATATATACAACATGTCAGATAAGTGAAAAGTACATTAGCATGAAGGTCTGTTAAAATGGCTATAAATTTGTTCAGTGAAAAAAATCAGACATTTAATAAACATAATTAAGCTTGTTGTTGAACCGTTTAATGGACCTCCTATCATTAAAATCCTCTATAGACATATCGTTGTAACGCACGTGACGTTTAAAATGTAATTTAATCGATTAAATTGTTAAATAACACCGCTATGTTAAATGTTGTTAAAACTTCTTTTACAATCTTATAAAAATATATATAATTTTAACGATAAAGCTGTTAGAGCATCTACATTTCTGATATTATGAGAGTTTCTAATCTGATGTGGCAGTTTCTAATCTAATTCAGGGATGTAGAAGAGTTTCTTATTTAGAACTATGCAGGAAAGTTTCTTAATAAGAAACTGTTTATAAACTCCACCCTAGCCAAATGATTGACTCAAATTATTTTTCTTTTTTAATTTATTGCTGATGTGGCTTAATAGAAACTCTAAAATTAATTTCAGAGATGTGAGAGTTAGAAACTTTAGAGACCTTAATTTCTAAAAAATAGTTAACAGTTATTTAGAAACTCATTTGAGTTGCTGGGATGTAGATGCTCTTAGTAAGCAGATTCTTTAAGAAATAATCGCGAACAATTACTGTATACCAAGCAGTACCGTTCTTCATGCATGGTACAAGCTAATTAGACGAAACTATGACTGTTAAATATATACTATTATTAGCATAATAAAATAATAGTTAACATATGGTATTAATTATGGGGAACACATGCATGCATCAAGGACAGACCAACCTAATTAGAAGATAATGACTTTTGCTAATCATAGCCATCTTTAATTTACCAATAGGGGTGTCATGAATGACACCTTTTTAGTTACGTGTTTAACCGATCCGTACTGTATTCGATAAGACAGGTACGGTGAGTTTTTTTTCTTCCCATTTAGCTTATTGGATACATTTAAGGATAATTTTTTTTTTCATTAACATAACGGGTAAGGATACGGATAAAGACTATTCTTTAACCGTTATCATATACGATAATAATTAAAAATAAAAATTATAAATATATATATATATATACATATATAGAGCTAGAGAGAGAGAGAGATTTAAATGGAGATGATGAATGATATGATATAGTTTTATTCATGAATTATATATCTCTATTAAAGGTTGAAATAGCGTTTATCGCATCATAACGGAACGGCTAAAAAAACGACATTATTATCATATTGCACTGTTATAGCGCCAATAACGCAATAGCTTTTATAGTCCGAAGACACTATAGCGTGCTATTTAGAACCCTGATCTCTATTCAATGGCATTTGTTTATCTGTTTCTTGACCCGTATCGTATTCGATAAAACAAGTACATGTAAGAAGTAAAGTTTATTTCTGTTAACATAACATATGAGAGTATGAAATAATACTTCCACATGACATGTTTCGTATCAGTTAACACCCCTATTTACCAATAATTGTATGCATATATAACCTTATAATGAAATAATTTAATAAATATTTTTTCAGTTTAGTAATTTAGATTCCGAACATAATCTTCTAAATTTCTTACCCATTTTAAAGTACAGTGAAAATGGATAAGCAATTAAGTACATTTAAAATAAAATCAGAGTGTATTAATGATGTGGCATAGAGATAAGCCTTGACCATCTTAGGGTTGTTTTCCTAATTTCTTTGAAATAAAAATATTTATTTAAAAAATAATTTTAAAAATAAGACCATTTTTCTATAATAACCTCACATCTTTTAAATTTGAACACAAATATATATATTTTTTTAAATATGAGTTGGAGGTCAAGCTACCAACACATTTTAAACCCCTATGTATTAATATAGAGAATTTTTTCATCTTGTGAATTTCGAACAAAGAATTATTATCTTATTAAAATCCATGTCTAATTATGAACAAAGAATCTAACGAAATGAAATTTGGGTAAGGCAAATTTTCTTGCTTTATCTATTTTTTTAACAAGCAACGTAAGCAAGGAAACATGCGTGCGAATTTGCCATTCACCTTTCGACTCACCAAGCATTATAAAATCTTAACTAATATACAATAATAAAAAGAGAATAATTTTTCATTAGGAACTCCAAGTATGCATCCGAAAGAATATTAATACTTCTCCATTTTTTATAACAAAAAGGAACACCAAAGTACCTATTGTATTCTAGAAGTATTCTAAAATGAGAATGTGACTCTAAATTATTTTTTAATTACTTTTCATGTCTCATCTAATTCATCCTATGTAATCCAATTTTATCGTGATAGTTTTAGAGGCGGAGTCAGACTTTAAAATTATAAGATCAATCATATACAATTTTTATAGGATATAGAAATCCATTATAGTATCTATAGAATTTTACTTTAAATTATATAAAAGTCATATTAAGTAAATAAAATTTGAAAAAAAAAATAAGGTCAATTGATAATCCTCATTCAACGAACATAAATCCGCCTCTAGATAACTCAGTGGTTTACATTTAATATGATTGCTGCGGAATAAAGAAGCACACAAAAAAAAATTACGTCTGTATTAATAGATCGTAATTTTTGTTTTTAACATACAAGAAGTTGGTTCAAATGCCTTCATTTTTTGTGCCTCTCATGCCTCTATTTTTTAAACATGAATAACTTAAAGTTAAAAACTCAAATATTAAAAACAAAACCAGTAGATTTGATCTATATCATTTTCTCTATGCAAATATAAAACATTATGACATTTCGACTTTATTTTGATTGGTATCAAGAGCTTGCAAAAATACGTTGATATGGATAAATTATGAACGTTGATTTTTCAACTTATTGATTCATATAAAAACAAAACAAAAAATGATAATTTTTGTACGTGCATGTAGAGAAAATAATCTAACAATTTATTTTAACATGTAAATTAAAAAAAATATTATTAAAAAATTAAAAATTAAAAACATAATATAGAAACAAAAAAATAAAAGACATTTAAACCACTCAACATACAAAAAGATGTATATTAATTCACCAAGCTAGCTAGAGTCCGGATCCTCTAAAGTAACTCAATTT
This sequence comes from Carex littledalei, assembly GCA_011114355.1. Classification (NCBI taxonomy): domain Eukaryota; kingdom Viridiplantae; phylum Streptophyta; class Magnoliopsida; order Poales; family Cyperaceae; genus Carex; species Carex littledalei. The sequence goes on from CM022090.1 coordinate 2,888,118, forward strand.
TTGGGTTTTGGATCAGGACCGTCCAATTCGAATCCGTCACTCGGAATCGTCTCGGAATTCAAATCTGTCACTTGGTATGTGTATAATCTATTTTGGAATGAATTGTCACGGATTCAAATCGGACAATTCCAACCCAAAATCCAAAAATTGAGTTACTTCACTGGATCTGAATTCGCTAGCTAGCACCTAAACTACAATCTCAAATAAGCGGCTTCCTTTCGTTTTGTCTTCTTTTGCTAAAAAAAAAGTTAGGGTTTAGGATTTAGGGTTTAGGGTTTAGGCTTCCTTTGGTTTTGTCTTCTTTTGCTAAAAAAAATTACGTAGTGACTTTGTACACATTGACAATCCTATCTACGTGGTTTAGTGGAACAAGATTTTAAATGATCATTAATTAATTGCATCAGCCAAGAGGCCTTATCTATTCTAAGCCAATCATGTCATGACAGATTAATTTTTTGTGAAAACTTGGAACTTTGAGTATAAATAGTTTGATTGGAGACATGAAGGAAAAGTGGCGAAACAGAATTGGTATCTCAGCAATTCAGCTTAGTGGATTTGTGGGGGCCACGCTTGTGGTACAAGAAATTTGTAGAAAGATTATAGAAAAAATAATTGTGCACGGAATTAAATGTAAAATATTTAAATATATGCATTTGAGGGAAATCGTATCCCCTAAAAACGCTCCCAGAAAGTTCGAGCACAGATGTTATGTTGATAATAAAATTATATTATGGAAATTGCTAATATGCTACGCGTAGGCGTAGCATAGAGGGCCTCTGTGCTACGGCTCAATATTTGAGTTTTCAAAATTCTAACGGTCGATCCGAACTATTCAACATGATCTTCATATGAATATGTACATGCAAACCAAATTTTACATTTTTTAGAAATTTTTTACTATTTTTTTAGATAGGTAGAAAATCACTTGATCTGAAAATTTTGTACCATTCAGATCAAGTGTTTTTCTACCTATCTAAAAAAATTCTAAAAAATGTAAAATTTGGTTTGCAAGTACATGTTCATATGGAGATCATGTTGAACGGTTCGGATCGACCGTTAGGATTTTGAAAACTCAAATATTGAGCCGTAGCACAGAGGCCCTTTATGCTACTCTTATATTTTTATTCTGATAATTAAATGACTTTTAAATAAAAAAAATAGAATTATAAGTTATATTTGAGAGGAGGCCCTTTATGCTACTCTTATATTTTCATATTACACATCTTGACACCATATGCTTATAAGTTATTTTTGCTATTTTAAAGTCCAAACAGTTGATCCGAACCGTGCAACAAGGTCTCCATATTACAATGTGCTTGGAGACCAAGTTTTACATTTTTTGGAAAAAAAAATTTAGTATTTATTAAGATGTGTACAAAATTGTTGTTTTCAGACAATTCTGGATCATTGAAAAATAGAGATTTTCAATAATTCTAAAAAAATAGTAAACAATTTCCAATAAATATAAAATTTGGTCCATTTTAATATGGAGATCATGTTGAACGGTTTGTATCGACTGTTTGGATTTTAAAATCGCAAATATGACTTATAAACATATGATGTCAAGATGTGTCATCATAAAATAGTGTAATGAAATCACTCCTCATACATATATATTCTTAATATTTAAGTTTAGACAGATTTTGAGAACCAGCCTTTGACATAGAGACAAAGACAATGTACTCTGTGTAGATGATCACAAATTTAAAACTCAGATGAGAATCTGTGTAGTTGAGTGTCTCGACCTTCATCTTTACTCAACAAATGTCTAGACAGGTTCTTGAAAAAAAAAATTAAATGCAAATCAAGTCGGGCATTGAAGTTTCACAATTATGAAGTCTATTTCATGATTATGATAACTAAATGACTATTAAAATAAAAAAGTAGAATTATATATAGATTTATGTTGAGAGAATTGTATCTACAATTTTAGTTTTTTTTTTTTTTATCATTTCTTTATTCGATTGCCACAGTTGAAACACATTTTGTGCGGAAGAAAATTAGTATTTCATTCGAGGATTAGTTAACTACTTAGTAAATGTGCTAAATAATATGACAAAAATATGACTATGAATAGATAGTATTTTCCAATGGAAAAGAATGATTTACTAAATCTAAAAAAATATATTGAGTTAAATGATGTAAGCAGTTGCACTACAACAAAACAGGTCTTCAGTGACAGGCATCAGCGACCGGTTCAGTCGCCGGTCGCTGAAAACCCCTCTCCATAAAAAAAAAGAATGTTTTCGATGTGGACTTTTTGATATGGACTTTTTGATACCTTGTTCACTTTATTTAAATCTTTCAAAATGATATGGACTTTTTGATGTAATATGTTGTTTGGATCTTGGCTTAATTATGATTTTTGATTAATGGTATCAATTATGAGGGTTTAAATGCCTCATGTTTTTCATACCTTATTGTGTGTTGTCTCACATTTTATATTTTTATTTTCAAAGTTCCAATTGTTGATTCGAACCACTCAACATGATCTACTTATTAAAATATACTTGCAAACCAAATTATATATTTTTAAATTTGTTTACTATTTTTTAAGATATGTATAAAATCATTGTTTCTGGACCATCCAAAAATAATGATTTTGTACCTATCTAAAAAAATAGTAAAAAATATTCAAAAAAAATATAAAATTTAGTTTGGATTGACTGTTTGGACTTTGAAAATTAAAGTATAGGATATGAGGCACGATGAGACATGAAAGACACAAAACATTTGAACCTCTTCAATTATAAGGATATTAAAAATTCTTTAAATAAAATTAATTTTTTTATAATTCCAATAGTTTCATATGGTTGTTTAGAAGTTATATTTGTGTCATGATTTTTTAGAGACTTAAAGGGGATTGATCTTTGAGTAGAACTAGGGTGCTCCTAAGCTCACCAAGCCCTTCGTGAGCGCGGCTCTAAAACCTATCAAATTGACTTCAAACGACATTTCCAAACCATTAGATGTTCAATCTATATCAAAATCTACTTGGAGACCAAATTTTACATTTTTTGGAATTTTTTTACTATTTATTAAGATGGTTTGAAAATCGCTGTTTTTATTAAAATTCTGCACCATTGGAAAACAGCGATTTTCAAACCATCTTAATAAATAGTAAAAAAATTCCAAAAAATGTAAAATTTGGTCTCCAAGTAGATTTTAATATAGATTGAACATCTAACGGTTTGGAAATGTCGTTTGAAGTCAATTTAATAGGTTTTAGAGCCGCGCTCACGGAAGGGCTTGGTGAGCTTAGGAGCACCCTAGTTCTACTCTTGATCTTTCACAATTTTTTGTTGGATTATTGATTTATTTATTTATTTTGTGGGAAAGGAGGAGGGGGTGGGGCATGTCATAAATGGGGCATTTTGGGGACAAAAGGGGGAGGCCGAAGCATATAGCGGCCCTTCAATTGCTTCTGTGCTTTTGTGGGTCCCACCACATTAGCATTGCATTGGTGCCCTTTTCATGGCAGGCAAAAAAGTTGCATATTGTTTATTTGCTTGGTCTCAATTTGGAGCTTGTTTGTGATTTGTTTCAAAGTATTGGATGAGCTGAGCATGGCTTCTTCATTAACTAGGCGACAATTTTGTTATAGCCAAAAATGGATAATTAGTAATAATTATGGTCTTTGATTTGGTTTTTTTGTGACATTTTTGAGGAAACCTAGCTAGTAAGGCTATTGAATCCTTGATCCTTGAATTGTTTGAATTCTGATCCAATGCAATACCTCACCGTGTAGAATGATATCTGAGCAGTTTATTTTAATCGGATACCTAGAGTGGAAAAAATGACACGGCGGAGCCGGTTCCGTCACGGAACGGCACGGCTACAGTACAGAACGACACGGCACGGCACGCGTGTCAGTTACGTGTCGTGACTCTCGTGTCCCGTGCCGTGCTCATCTTTTTAAACTTTGGCACGGCACGGCACGACACGTAGTCGCGCGAGTCACGTGTAATTAGGATCATTAAATATTGATTTAATGGTGAATCTTGAATAAATTAACATAAATTATGATTAACTGGTCACGCGAGTCACGTATGGTCACGGCACGTTTAGGTACGGCGTGACTCACGTGGCGTGACTATTCGCGTGCCGTGACCACCTCTTGACATTTTGGTAACGGCACGGCACGGCATGTGAAAAATTAACTTAGTCACGGCACGGCACGACACGGCAGGAGACCAAAGTCACGGCGTGTTAGTCACGGCACGGCACGTTTTTTCCACTCTACGGATACCAATCTCAAAACGGACTTCCTATTTTTTAAATAGGTTCTGAATTGATTTTGACTCGACTAGAAGTACTCTATCCCCTACAGTACTGCAGAGAATTTAATTATTAATTTAGGGTTACAATATATTTATTATTATATTTGACGACTAATTTAATTTTTTTCTTTCATGAAATAAATAATGTTCCTCAGCTTACTTAGGTAAACATTATCCAAACCATCTGATAAACTTTAAATTTTCAAACACAAAAAATATATTTTTAGCATACCTCCTATATATGGAATAACTATCCACGTAATATTAAATTGTGAAGAATAAAGGTGGTGTCAGTGAGTCAGGCATCACAATGATTAAAACCTTGCACTTGTTACTGCACAGGGAGTAAGTGCACTTGCAGGGGACTACTTTTACAGCAACTCTGCTTCCCAGTTTGTCTGTCCCGGTTTCTCTTCTGACCAACGCCATTATTTGAATCTAGCATTTTGTCCGTACCCAGTACAGCCTATATTTCACCAAACGGATTTGAAAGGAACCTACTAATTCAACTTGGCCAGATATGTTTTCTTGCCACCAATTCAACAGATAGATACATGATTATTCTTTGTCACTGTATCCCCGCTTTCAAAAGGAAGAGATCTAATTTTCATGTCTAGTTCTTCCTTTTTCAAGCGGATGGATCCAATTCGAATCCCTTTAATACATTAGTGTCTTGTTAGATCGTAATGGGTCGGATGTGAATACAACGGATGCGGACCCGATTAAGATCTGAGATTGATAGGATTGGGTTGACCGTATATATATATTTTTTAAATCTTGAATATATTGAGAAGAGAAACATGAAGATAATTTTACATTTTTAAAGGTCTTTGTTCTCAGGTGGTACGTCACAATCCAAATAGTGTGTGCAGCGCGTGGCCTTTGTCTTGTTGTGGCCCCGCGGCTTCAAATCAATTGGACGGTGATGAGCTGATGGGATGGGAGAAATATAGGATCCAACGGCTGTCAGATCCTGTGTGCCGGATAGCGAACCCCGGGTCGGTGCCTTTGAGAGCAGGATAAAGATGCTCACAGATAATGGTCTCTATAAGGGGCACGACACAACATCTGTTAATTTGTACCTTCGGAACATTCTAACGTTGATTATTCCCTTTAGCTGTCGATTATCTAGGCGGGTAAGTTTTAAGCCGACTTCGAATAGAATGCCACGTAGGAGGAGTAGGTTAAGTTTTTGAAAGGAAACGAAGTTGTATCATGTCAGTTTTGTTTTGTCTTTCCCGGTTTGCAACGGAGATTATGCGGCGAGGGGCCATGTGGTACAATATGTGGCACTTGAGGTGAGAGTTTGTATACTATTAAGTATTAATGGTTGTTACTTGTTAGTAACTTAGCATGAACTTCCTATAAAAGAGCCATATTCCATATATTGGAAAGCAAGGATAAAAAAAAAATCTCCAAATGTGGGACTAAAATATTCGACACGGAAACATATCAACCTGACGTCTTTTATTTTTTGTTAACTTTTTTTTGTTATAGTTTTGAATTTATACTATTTTTTTTTATTTTTGAACAATTTGACTTCATAATGAATAATAAATTAGAAAATAATTATAAATTTGATATGTAATACGTCATTTATGAAATTCTACTATATCAAGTTTTCAACAATTAAAATTCATTTTTAAAGCAATTAAATGATTATTTTTGAATTAATTTCACGAACTTCTTTAGTAAGTTTAAACTCATACTAATGTTATTTTACTTTTTTTTTTTTTACAAAAAATAACTTTTCAACGTTGAAAAGAGGAATAATAATTACCACTATCCTCACCCTTTACCTTTACATGCAACATAATAAGGAGATAGTAGAAGTTATTAATAAATAAATAAAAATAATTTTCTTTAAATGTCATCATTGTGAAAAAAGAAAAAAAAATACTACCTATACCTCGATTGTTTCTATGGTGTTCTTCGTGTAAATTTTCTTCTGGTGTTCCCCACCACCATAATAATTGTTGTTAGACTTGAAATTTGAATCATTGACTTGACAAAGAACAAAATAGTCAAAATATAGAAGCATTTAATATAGAAAACATAATTGCTTTCAATAGTCGTTATTATAAAATATATAAATGGGTAAATTTTGTAAGTGGTCACTATAGTTTGTCGTTTGTTACGAATTGATCACTCAAATTTAATTTATTTCTTTTTGAGAGAGTTTTGCCAACCCTACAGCGGGAATTCAAAGTTTCCTCTTTCGCCAGAGGCGATTTTGGCGTTCCAAATAAACTCAAACCCTAGTTCGCCACCTTACTCCTCACTTTCCTCACTCCCTCCATTTCATCCCTCTCACCTCTTCTAGATATCAATCCAACACAGTGATATTCTCCCCTCTCTCTCTCTCTCTCTCGTCTCTACCTTCTCGAGCAGAGAAGACAATGAGAGAGGGAGGAGAGAGTCGAGCCGAGTCGACCGGAGCCGAGAACACGGTATCATCGGAGTTCGGAGTGTAGAGTCTCAACCAATCTCGATTAGAGAGAGGGGTGGGTAGATCCAGCCATCGGACCGCAACGGTGTGTAGATCCGGCCGTCGGAGCGCGGCGGCTATCGGATAGAATCGGATTTGGTCATAGAGAGGGATGGGGAATGAGTTATTATGGTGTTTAAGAGTGTAAATAAGTAGGATTAGATGATGAAAGTAGTTTAAATTAATTAATGAGAATAAAGGAGTTTAGATATAGTAATTGAAGTCATTTGACTCGATTTAAATACGTTTTTATCAATGAAATTGTTAGTTGGCATTTAAAGCCACTAACCTTCAACAAAAGTTTAATTTATTTCTGTGTAGTCACGGAAATTTCTTTCAATTAAGTAACGATGTTACTTTTTTTTACACAAAAAATAATTAACAAAATATAAAGTGACGTGGCGATTGATGAGCCTATTTCGTTAGTATTTTGAGAATAGAAAGTAACAGACTGACTTAATAGGAACAAATAAAAAAATTATCAGCTAAAGAGGGATAAATCAAACTCGAGTAATTAATTCGTGACAAAAGACAAAGTTTAGAACCTCTGACAAAATTTACCCTATATAAAATTAATAAAATAACTCATTTATCCTTTAAATCTACATATTAACTTTTTGATTAAATACTCGTTAATTTTATATTTGCTAAAAGAAGAATATCATAATAGAACTCATATCTCGAGTTAATAAAATAATTTACAAGGATATTAATAAATTTTCAGATATTTTGCAAAGAGTAAATGCTGTATATATATATATATTATATAGTGATATTTATTGTACTTTAATAAGGTATCTGTTATTGGTTCAAGTACAGTAATAAGTACTGTAAATAACAGAGTAAACGCATTATTTATTATCATTGGGGTCAATTCAAGCAATGTACATAAATAAATAAGTTAGGTATGTAAATAACTAAAGAGTGAGTCTATGGTACTATGCATAGCACGGATTAGTCCGTACTACGGAGTTATATTTTCATTTTGAAAATTCTAATGATCGATTCGAACCGTTCAATGTGATCTCCACATGAATATGTACTTGCAGACTAAATTTTATATTTTTCGAACTTTTTTACTATATTTTAAGATAGGTAGAAGATCACTTGATCTGAAAATTTTGGACCATCCAAAAACAGTGATTTTCTACCTATCTAAAAAAATAGTAAAAAAAATTCTAAAAAATAAAAAATTTAGTCCACAAGTATATTCTCATATGGAAATCATGTTGAACGGTTCGGATCGACCGTTAGAATTTTGCAAACGAAAATATTGATCCGTAGTATGGACCAATCTGTGCTATGCATAGTACCATAGACTCTCACTCATAACTAAATATAAACTATACATGTGATATAAAACAGATGACAAAATTATATAAAAATTAGCGGAATTAAATCTCTGCTTGCATATAATTTTCATGAATTGAAAGGATTTCTATTATATTGAAATATACTTTAAGAATTCAAAGGATCTTAATAGAAAAGGATTAAATGAAAGTGAATTTAATACCAAACCATTTACAAAGTATATTAATGTTATTCTAAGTTACTTCATTGTCATTCACCTAGTGTTTGATAAGATTAATGAAAGAAGCAGATTGTGATTGAAAGAAGTGAAAGGAAATGAGAAAAAAAAATTAAAAAAAGGAGAAACAGAACAATAATGTATGAGGGACCCCACCACCTTGTTCCTCCTGCAAAGGGGAAGAAGAATTAGAATAATATGAACACTTGATCAGTTGATCTCAATCAAATAAATTCTAGTCAATTTTTTATTTTTAGAAAAAAAAATTACACTTTTTTAAATTTCATTATTCATAGAATCTTTCTTCCGAATTTCGAATTACCATTTTTCATACGGAAGCCATTATCTTCACGAGCGGAGGGGAGGTTGTAGCAAATGGGTAAATTGATATTTTTTATTTTTATCCTCATAAAAATGAAATTACATGACACTTACTTATTCAGCTCCCTCAATTTTAATTTTCTGACACATTCCTGATTATCTTTTATTACTAGATCAACAACTGATTCTCTAATTAAATCTCCTGATTTTATACTAAATTTTACAACGGAATTTCGAAATTCTATTGAAATTAATAACATCAAATTAAGATGAATTCCACTAAACTAAGATTCTATTAACAATTATACATTGACTTAAATGTGAAAAGAATAATGCATCACCATGTGCCATAGAAGCACAATGATCAACATAAATGGAATAATTAGGTGTGACGAGATATAAATGGTTTATGGAATCTATAATTTCATTTTAATTCACTTTCCCATAATCATGGAATTTTTGTATTCACTTTCATATGCTCCATGCTAGTTGCTAGGTCGCCTCAATGTCTAATCACAAATGGGTTGGTCTCTAAGCTACATTTTTTCTTCATTCCACTATACAAAATAATAATTAAAAAAAACACGGAATTGGAAGATTTGACAGCATTGCCTATGAATATTAAGGAATTTTAGGAGAACTTAATTATTCTGTTTTTTGATATAAAAAAGTGGACATAAAACTATCCGTTAACATAATGAAACAAAGAAAATATAATATAAAATATAGTAGGGTTAAAATGCATTATTGGTTATATGTTTCAATTATGTTTCACATTCTTTTTTCTATTTTTAAAGTCCGAACAGTATATTCGAAATACTCAACATGTACTTGGAGACAAATTTAATAATCTTTGAAATATTTTTACTATTTTTTTAAATAGGTACAAAATTATTATTTTGGATGGTCCAAAAATTAATGAAAATAATGATTTTGTACTTATCTAAAAAATAGTAAATTTTTTTTAAAAAAAATTCGGTCTCTAAACACATTTTAATATGAAGATCCTATTGAACAGTTCAGATCAACTTTTCGGACTTTAAAATATTATTGAAGCACAAAATCAATAATGCATTTTAACCCTTCTCTATAAAATATTAAGAGTACGTAATTATCATGTGCTGACAAGTCATTTTGCTTGGTGATACGTCCTATCTTGGGGAGAGTAGGCCGTATGGAAATGGGCTGGACTGAGTTCGTCCTGTCACGGGATGGCAGGCCGAAGTGTGGACCGAGTTTGGAACTCGGGGAGGTTTAGAGATATTCAGACTCTAACCTATGCGATATCTCTCTTAGCAAAAGTGTCGATCCTTGTTTAATGGGTTTTTCCTGCCTTATATAGTCTGTCCATAACTGCTATCCCGGGCTGTTATGGGAGACTTGGGCGGTTATGCAAACCGTATCGACAGTTATCCTGCGCGAAAGCGGTGCGAGCCGATTTCGGGCTGAGCCCTGTGAGGCTGTTTCAAGGCTTTTTATTGGGTCTTATATGGATAGAACCTAGCCTTTTCGTATTGACTTCGGGTTGGCCTCTTAAGGAGGTCCGAATCCTGGTTTTTTCATAGCCTGTAAATGAGTAGTTTTAAGGACCTGTGGAACATGTCCTATCACTTGGTAAAAATAATCTTGTGACATTAGCCAGGTGGAATTATAGTAGAAGTTACCGCAACTTATTTATTTCTTTTCGAGGTACAGTATTTAAGTGGGCCACTAAATGTTTTTCACAGTCTACATCGACAGTAAATTCACATATACGTATACGTATTCTTATCCTTTAATTCCTGCATTTCAAAATGCTAGAGATTATAATCTCTTAGAGATATCCACCTTTTTTTTATTGTTTTATTGTTTTTGGGTAGAGACGTGGACCTTTGGAAACTAGTTCAGTTTGATGTAATGACAACTATTATAGTTATTCCGAATAGCCCCTATTCCACATATTCTTGACACATTCAAACATGACCGCTTGTATAAAAATATCTAATTGTATATCCATCCATATGACCCCATAAACCGTCTGAGAGTTTATATAGTGAACATCCTTCTATATAAATCACATACATAATTTTTATTAGTTAGTGTTAATTATCTATTGACAATAAGTGGGCCCCACATTTTTAACTTCCGAACTCTGAATTTACCTCTTTCATTACATCTCCATTCCATTATTAAGCACGTTGATGTCCTGATCTGCCAACGGCTACGATTGAAAGATTAAATTTCGAATTTAATATCAGCCCTCCAATCACATAATCTGTCATCTTTTGATTAAATACATATCTTTTATGTGTAGAAGTCTAAATTTAGTTAAAAATATACTCACCACGTACACGATACATTACAATTAAAATTGAGCAAACTCCGAAATTTAGCAATATATTACTCTGTTTCCTTATTTCTTTGTTTTCTTATTCCTCCCTCTTCAATTAAGCAGACTCCACCTTCCGTTTCCTTATTTCTTTGTTTCCTTATTCTCCGTTTCTATATGGGGTAGCGCAAATATGAGGTGAGTGGAAATTTTTTTTTGTACCAAATTGTCCTTTCATTGAAAAGGAAACAAGATATAGGATTACAATTTTCCAAATCATACTATCTGCTCCATCCAAAGAAAGTTATCGGATACGTACTATCAACATTAATTAGAAAGTTATAGGATTCCAAATTTTTTAAATTAGAAAGTTATCTTGAACCCATCGATATTTATGTCTAAGATTAAATTTATGCAATTTATTTGCTTTTACGGTTGAGCAAAAAAAAAATTTAACTGTAAAAAAAAGTTTAAAATTTTGAAGTTCTCAAGTATGCTGCAAGCTAGCCGATCAAATTATTTAAAAATTAAAATTTCAAGTTCCAACTCAACAACGATTATTCAAAATGTTTAATTAGTTTTATTTTTCAAACACTTTCAAGTTGTTTCTCTTTTATTTTGCAAATATAGAATTTACATGGTAAAAAATAATAGCAATAATAAAATTACATATTAGCTTTTGTTCAAATACAAAAAAGTTATTTTTTTATATATTCTATTGTTTACCAGATGAATATCGATGAGTCGGCAATTTCATCGAACATGAAGACGAAAAACTTGAATTACTCAACTTCAAGTACGAAAATCATGAAGATTTAGAGCATTTTACTCATGTAAAGGATATACATTATCTATTTGTAGTTCAATCCAAGTATCAACAATGACTTTTTCACAAAAAGGAAGCTCCTAAAGAACTTACTGCTAACTTTATCTCAAATTCTGAGTTGATACTCGAACCAAAAGTTCCACACAACAAGTCAACAAGTGCAGGCTTCGGCGACCAAAAAAAAAATAAACATTAAGTTCTACCAAGTGAGATCTTTCTAAATTTGAACTTGTGAAAGTATTGAAAAAACACAAGAGATGTGCCAACAATCAAGCCCCTCGAGTCAATGAACCGGCAAATATTTTTTTCATTTTTTTTAATACTTAGTTATATTGTAAAACTGATAATAAACTGTGTCAAGACATTCTATTCAAAATTATGTTGTTAAGAAAAAAAATTAGTAGTGATTTTTATTTCAGGTTGTAAGTTGTTCAATTTATTTTTTGTATTCTACCTTTTATGTTTTGTTTATTAATTTTATAGTTTGAATTTATATGAATCTAAATGAATGTCTATTGATCATATCTCCATTCTTATATTAGAGTCCGGCTAATATGACATTGGTGTCATTCCAAATTCAATAACACCACATCGTATACCGTTGGATCTGCTTTAATATCCGTGTTTTGCACGAATATTAAAGACACTAGTGTTTTGCACGGATATTAAAGCAGATCCAACGGTATACGATGTGGTGTTATTGAATTTGGAATGACACCAATGTCATATTAGCCGGACTCCTTATATTATGCACGTAGTTGTCCTGATCCGCTAACGGCTGAAATTGAAAAATAAATTTTCGAATTGAATATCAGCCCTCCAATCACATAATCTATCTTCTTTTGATTAAATACATCTATTTTATCTGTAGAAGTCTTAATTTAGTTAAAAACATATTTGCCACACAGACAACTACATGGTTTTTCACAATTAAAATTGAATGAATCCCTAGCGATCCGTTTCCTTATTTCTCCTTACAGCTATCTCTGATTCCTGCAATTAAATTATTTTCTTATTTCTCCGTTTCCTCCGTTTCATTTCTCCTCTTCCTCTATATTTTTGACATTGAAAATGAAAACAATCATATATTTTCGAATTTTTTTAGGGCTACTGTATCTTTGTGAATAGATGAAGAGCAGATCTTGTGCTGATGGAAACAATCATATCTTTCTGATTTGGAGAGAAAATGAAGAATATCAAGAATTTTCGTGTAGAGAAATGATCTGTTGAGAAATTTTCATTATTAAAATAATTTCTATCAAAAATATATCCGTAGAGAAAAAATTCTTATTTGAATCATTTAATTATATTTTTCCCAATTTTATTTCTTTACAAATCGTTATTTCTCAAAATCGTTTAATGACCTGTCTTGCTTTGGAGAAAATTAGATATTAAATCGTACAATAATACTTCAAGAATTTTTTTCATGTTATATTTGATCCGTCTTTTTTTTCATTTGTTGTTATTTATTATTTGGATCTTCGTTTTTTTTATTCATTTGTGTCTTTTATTTTCATTTAAATATATTTTTTCTTAATTTTGTGTGAATGTATAAAAACATGATCTCTTCATATTCTATTTAATTTTATAATATGTCCCCGTTGCATCGCACGGGCACACTACTAGTAACATAAGAAGTGTGATATACCTTTTAATATTATAATATTATTGCTCTGGTATACATACTATATATTGTGCTAAATACTATGAATGTAGGTCAATTGACAGCTACCTGAGAAACCAAGTTGCTGGAAGTGACTAACAGCAGAGTTCACCAAATTTTTTTGGGCATGAAAGTTATATATAAAGTTATATATATATTTCAGTGAAGCTATTTTTTTAAGTAGATTGGTCCCAATTTGAGCTCAGCACCAAACAATAATGTATCCAACTTGCAGAGGCTTTATAAAGAAAAGTAATTGCAGGAGTCTACAATTAATTTGGTTTAAGTTTGCAACTTGTGATGTTGCATTCAAAGGTGAAATGATGTAGGATACAGACTACAATGCATAAAACAGATAAATAATGCAATTTAATTTTCGCATGTATATATGTTCCAATTTTTTTTGGTAAATAATTTAAAAGTGCTTGGTAAAAAAGTTTTTAATATTTTATTTAGAGTTCAATTGCATATATCCATTGACATTTTACGACCGTGTATAATAACATGCAATTTATATTTATATATATATATGATGTTTGATATGGATAAATACCAATCAAATTTTATGAATTTGTGTGTTTTTTAGTGGTGCATCTCAACTTATTAAATATAAATCATTGAAAAGTTCAAATCACTCGATCAACGTTAAACATACACTAAATCTCATTATATTTTTTGAATATGATATTTGTACTAATATATAATCCTTACAATGTTGTATTTTTCAATTAATATTTTATATGATTTTTTTCTTTAATGAAATTAAAAGTATAAAAATCTATATCTCTTTTTGTGGTTTTAAATTGTTTGAAGACCTACTTGAAGTCATTGGTGACTTTGTTTAGAATTTTCAAAAGGCTGCTTTAATTAAAGACAATCAACTAATCTAAAGTATTGATTGTGAGAAAATTAAAGCTATGGTTCAACTAATTTTCTTTAATTACAAAAATCACAAAAGAGACAAATTAGGAGGTCTTGTCTAGATAAAATTCATTGTCTTTTTCTAAAAGAAATGTACAAAAGAAAATGACTTCCGACAAAATCGTATTTGAGAGATATGAAGAAATTTGATTTGATAAATCATCTCCACTTTATTATCTTGAATAAACAGAGAGATTGGTCAATTTGGGTCATCATCTTTTATTCATTTTGATTCTTAAAGTACAAAAAAAAAGTTTCAAAAACCACCTTTAATACAATAATTTAAGATAATATTTTTATGTGAGAGTTTCTAGGTTCAAATATTAATTACAAAATATAAAAAAAAAAATCTTAACCATGTATTTACTCTAAAAGAAAACACACAAAAGTTTGTGTTTTGAATGTAAATTTAGGTGTCATTTTTTAAGGATCAAAGTAGATTTTTTTTTAATAATATTTGCAGATGTTGGAGGTTTATTATTTCTCTAGAAGAAGAAGAAATAATGTATGGCTATTCATAATTTCATAATAAATCAATTCCATACGGTTTGAAATTTTATCAAGAAAATTATATTAATGATGAATTAAATCATGACACTTACAAGTAAGTTTCAAATAATTTTTTGTGTGAACTAATATGTTTGTTTGAAAATTTGATTCGGACTGTAACAAAACCTTTTCATAACGAATAACAACATGATACATGTACTCAAATAATAAAATTAGATGAGTGAGTCTATGTTAAATTGATTCGCGTTATAGATTCATATTTCCGTTTTTAAAGTAAAAAAAAAAAATTGATCTGAACCATTCAATATAATTTTTATATGAAAATGTACCTGTGCATCAAATTTTACATATTTTAGATTTTTCTTTTGGTACTTTTTTAGATAGGTAGAAAATCATTTGATTTGAAAATTCTGGACCATTCAAAAACAATGGTTTTTATCTATCTAAAAAATAGTAAAATTATAAAAAAATGTTAAATTTAGTTCGCAAGTATATTTTCGTATGAAGATTATGTTAACTATTCGGAGATCAATTATTTGAACTTAGAAAAAAAAAAAGATATGATCATATGAATTCATAGCATGAACCATCCATAATATACATAGCTTCACTCAGATTAGATAGAATTATGAGACTAACACAGACAAATATTAAGCGCATATATATTTTTTTTTTTGGTTTCTAAAATAAAGATATGAATATTAAGCGCATATCCAAAAAGAAAACAATGGTGAAAAAATTGGGGAAAAGGCAAGCTACCAATAATCTGATGGACCCACAAAATGTACCACTTGATTTGTTCTTCTTTGAAAAAGCTAATTTTAATTCATAACGTCAGCTCTACCTAAATTGAAAGCCACCCTCTGCAAATCTGATAAAAAAAAATTTAAATCCATGTATACCCTTCTAAACATCTTTAATTACATTTTATTTCTCAAAACTCAATAACCTCTCCCACATTTATCCATCCCTTAAAAACTATAATTAAATATTAAGATCTCTTAACTACTTTGTTAATAATTTTTTTTTGACAAAAATAAAATTTTATCATAAAATAAAAATTGGTATTATCTCCTTCTTTCCCTTCCTTTGTTAGCTCTCCTTCCTTTCTTTTCCTCTTGCTGCAACCAGACCATGTACTATTCCTTCCTACAAAATACAAAAATATCCTAACTATATATATATATATATATATATATATATATATATATATATATATGAATGCATAATTTTTCTTCATAACCAAGTGAAAGTGATCATTGACAACATATTGGTTACAAAGAAATGTGATTTGATGCTTGAAATTTGTAGGATAGACAATCAAATTTTACAATTAATTTTAGGCAAAAAATAAAACTGAATTAAATATTACATTTCGATTTAGGCGAATATGGTTATTATATTTTTATGGATGAATGTTGAAATTTTTAAAGTTTTGGAAGGCCGCAATGATATTTTTAATTTTGAAAGGAAATTTTATAATTTGAAGATTTGAAGGGGCATATATCAAATTCATGTTTTATTGTCAGGGGTGATACTGAAAAGATACATTTGATGCAAATTAAGTGGAATAGATATGCCTTTCCTGAAATAATAAAAGAATGAAAAAGACAAAAAAGAAGTGGAATACATTTACATATGCATGCATCTTTTGTGTAAGAAAAAAAAAAGTATACAAAAGAATTGCCAAAGTGAAATATGTTGAACGACTAACTAGCAAATAAATTTTTAATATAGATGGATGTTGATGGGTAGACATTTTGACAGAGCAGTTTTGATTTATGCAGCACACAAGTCATATGTATTCTTGTTTTAGTTTTATTTTATGTGCGCTTTATAGATTAAAAACTGTTGTGTCAAATTCTTATAATCTTGAATACAATCCATCATTGGTTTGATACAGTGTCTATTAATTCTGTTCTAAATTACTTGCATGTTTCTCTGTAAATGAACATATTTCTTGTGTACTACACTACTACTATGATTTTCTGCAGGAGGAGGGTTCAAATGTACTATGTTTTGTGCTCCAATATGCTCCACATCTTTTATTTCCGTTTCTAAAGTCCGAACAGTCGATCCGAACCGTTCAACATGATCTTCATAATAAAATATTCTTGGAGACCAAATTTTATATTTTTTAGAATTTTTTTACTATTTTTTTACATAGGTACAATATCACTTTTTCGGATGGTCCAGAATCTCCTTAAAACAATGATTTTGTACCTATCTAAAAAAATAGTAAAAAAATTCTAAAAAATATAAAATTTGGTCACCAAACATATTTTATTATGAAGATCATGTTGAGCGGTTCAGATCGACAAATTATTATATATATTTTATTATAAATATTATATAAATTAGGGGCTGAGCCTTATCTATTCTTTGAATATATATATAGAGAGAGAGAGAGAGAGAGATTGGCTACTCTACTTACATAAGCATATGAGGACATATGCTTATAAGTCATTTTTTGCGTTTTCAATGTCCAAATGGTCGATTTAAAGCGCTCGACATGTTCTCCATATTAATAAGTGTTTGGAAACGAAATTTTATATTTTTTGGAATTTTTTTACTATTTTTCTAGAATTTTTCAAAACAGTTGTTTAATATGGTAAAAAAATAATAAAAAAAATCTGAAAAATGCTATTTTGAAAAATTCTAAACAAATAGTAATAAAATTCCAAAAAATATAAAATTTTGTTTCCAAACACATATTAATATGGAGAACATGTTGAGCGCTTTAGATCGACCATTTAGACATTGTAAATGCAAAAATGACTTATAAGCATGTGCTCTCATATGCTTATGTAAGTAGAGTAGCCACTCACTATATATATATATATAATAGAGATGCTTTGGACCACAAATAAAAAGAAAAATGCCAAATTATGGAACTCCTGGCAGAGAATCATTCGGTCCACTTTGAAAATTTTGCAATATATACATGTATAATTAATGCCGCTTGCTTTACAAATGACAATATGATATGGTTATGATATATGCGGTCTTTTATGTGCAGTCATTAACAATTTTTTCAACTGTAGCCACCTTTGACCTTTCTAGATCTGTTGGTCTCTCTGGTAGTGGTTTGACACTACCCGTTAGGGGCTGCCCGAACCCGGTCCGCCCGTGCCCGGTGCCCGGGGTACCCGTACCCGTGCCCGGGTATACCCGGGTAAACGGGTACACGGGTACGGGTCTCAAACGGGCAGGGCAGCTATTTTTGGAAAAAATCCCGGGTGTACCCGTACCCACCGTACCCGTGCCCGCTACCCGTGTACCCGCACCCGCCCCGGGTGTACCCGCACCCGTTTACCCGTGCCCGCTACCCGTGTACCCTTTATTTCAAATTTTCTTCCCCCCACTGGCGACAGGGTAATGATTTTAACAGAGCAGTTTTGGCTTCATGCATCGCACGGAGTACAGAATTTAAACTAGCTGGCAGTTGATTAGTGCGCTGCATGAAGCTAAAACTGCTCTGTTAAAATATTGAGCCGTTCTACAGTACCGGTTCAAATCAGTCAAACCGGGTGGGTCCCACCCGTCAATTCTGTTTTTTTTTTTTTTGGATTTATTAAATTTCAAATATTATTCTCCCTCCAATCAAAACTCTATATATCCACCCCTCTTCCTCTCAATATCTTCACACCCTCTCATTCTCTCAATCTAAAATTTTACTATTTTCAGTTTTTAAATTTATTGTTTGAAAAAAATATAGTTGTAAATTTAATTCATTCTACAAATACGCAAACGGAATTACGAAGGTATCGGAATTACGAAGTTCGGCACCTCCCGCAAGATTTTTCCTCGGGATTTAAAGGTTACATTTATTTCATGTTAGATTAATTTATTTTTGTAGAGTAAATTTAGTTTAATTTATTTTTATTTAGATTTGTTTTGATTTTATTTAGATTAGTTTATGCTAAATTTAGTTTAATTTATTTTTGTTTTGAATAGATTTATTTAGATTTGTTTTGAATAGGTTTGATTTTATTTTTGAAAATCGGATTTATTTTTAATAGGTTAAAAAAATATGTTAGATTTGTTTTTTTGAAGATGTGAAGTAATTAGATTTGTTTTGAATATGTTTGATTTTATTTTTGAAATTCGGATTTATTTTTAATATGTTAAAAAAATATGTTAGATTTGTTTTTTTTGAATATGTGAAGTAATTAGATTTGTTTTGAATAGGTTTGATTTTATTTTTGAAATTCGGATTTATTTTTAATAGGTTAAAAAAATATGTTAGATTTGTTATTTTGAATATGTGAAGTAATTAGATTTGTTTTGAATAGGTTTGATTTTGTTTTTGAAAATTGGATTTATTTTTAATAGGTTAAAACAATATGTTAGATTTGTTTTTTTGAATATGTGAAGTAATTAGATTTGTTATGAATAGGTTTAATTTTAGTTTTGAAATTCGGATTTATTTTTAATAGGTTAAAAAAATATGTTAGATTTGTTATTTTGAATATGTGAAGTAATTAGATTTGTTTTGAATAGGTTTGATTTTATTTTTGAAATTCGGATTTATTTTTAATAGGTTAAAAAAATATGTTAGATTTGTTTTTTTGAATATGTGAACTTGTGAAGTAATTAGATTTGTTATGAATAGGTTTAATTTTATTTTTGAAATTCGGATTTATTTTTAATAGGTTAAAAAAATATGTTAGATTTGTTTTGAATAGGTTTGATTTTATTTTTGAAATTCGGATTTATTTTTAATAGGTTAAAAAAATATGTTAGATTTGTTATTTTGAATATGTGAACTTGTGAAGTAATTAGATTTGTTATGAATAGGTTTAATTTTAGTTTTGAAATTCGGATTTATTTTTAATAGGTTAAAAAAATATGTTAGATTTCTTATTTTGAATATGTGAAGTAATTAGATTTGTTTTGAATAGGTTTGATTTTATTTTTGAAATTCGGATTTATTTTTAATAGGTTAAAAAAATATGTTAGATATGTTTATAAATAGGTTGGATTTTTTTAGTAGGTTAGATTTTTCAAATAGGTTATATTTGATTTTTTAAAGTCGGATCTAAATTTAATAGGTTAGATTTTATTTTTTGAATAGGTTAGATTTTATTTTTTGAAGATATTCTATTTTATTTTTAAATAGGTTAGATTTTATTTTTTGAATATGTTATATTTTATTTTTTAAATTTTGAATATGTTATTTGATCATTTGAATATGTTAGATTTATTTTAAAATAGGCTAGATTTTATTTTTTCAATTTCGGATTAATTTTTAAATATGTTAGATTTATATTTTTTGAATATGTTACATTTATATGTGAATATGTTAGATTTATATTTTGCTAGATAAATAAGTTATATTTGTTAGATAAATAAGCTAGATTTATATTTTATTTTTGAATATGTTGGATTTGGTAGAGTTATTTTTTTGAATAAGTTAAATTTGTTAGAGTTATTTTTTTAAAATAGATTTTTAAAATAAGTTAGAACAAGTTGTATTTATTTTGAATTAGACTTAGAATTTTAAAATTTGAATTAAATTATTATGAATTAGACTTAGAGTTATTTTTTTAATTTAGATTTACATTTAATTTAGATTTACATTTATATTCAATTTAGATTTAATTTAATTTGCATCTAAATTTAGATTTAAATTTATATTTATATTTAATTTAGATTTGAATTTAGATTTAGATTTTTTTTTTGAAATTCGGCAGAGGCACCTTATTTTTTTTTTTTTTTTGAAATTCGGCAGAGGCTGATCAAACCAGAGGCTTGCCTTGTTTTTTTTTTCTTTAATTTAATTTAGATTTAATTTAATTTGCATCTAAATTTAGATTTGAATTTAGATTTATATTTAATTTAGATTTGAATTTAGATTTAGATTTTTTTTTTTTTTGAAATTCGGCAGAGGCTGATCAAACCAGAGGCTTGCCTTGTTTTTTTTTCTTTTTCTTTTCTTTAATTTAATTTGCATCTAAATTTAGATTTGAATTTAGATTTATATTTAATTTAGATTTGAATTTAGATTTAGATTTTTTTTTTTTTTGAAATTCGGCAGAGGCACCTTATTTTTTTTTTGAAATTCGGCAGAGGCTGATGAGGCTTGCCTTGTTTTTTTTTTCTTTTTCTTTTCTTTAATTTAATTTAGATTTATGTTAGATTTTCAATTTAGATTTAATTTAGATTTACATTTATATTCAATTTAGATTTAATTTAATTTAGATTTAGATTGTTTTTTTGAATATGTGAAGTAATTTACATTTATTTTTTTGAATAGGTTTAAAAGATGACATCTCCTACTCACGATGAGGATTTATCTTTTGGTGCGAGAATGTCACAAGAAATTTTTGGCCCACTTATGCCACCACCTAATAATCCACAAAATTATCAAAGAAGGGATCAAACGCTAGATTTAAATTATCAACAACCCCCCCAAATGTATGCACCGTATTATACTTCAAACGATCCAAACATGTATATTCCACAAGAAACACATCAACCGACACCACCATATGCATATGGAGGCACTTCTTCTGTAGCATCGAGTCAAGTCACCCCCCCTATAGAAGGTACTCTATCGAGAAGTGTCACTGAAATTGAAGAAGAACCAATCCTTCCTCCGATTGAGCAACCCCCCGAACAGTCGTTGGTAAAGAAGACTAGAAGAATTCCTGAATACAATCAGCCGTGGGTCAAATGATACAAGGTGACCACAGATGAGAATGGCAACATGCAAACCCTTGAATGTAAGGTACAAAATTGCAAGAAACCGTTTTTTGTGTATAAACAAAGTAGTGGTATGACCAGCTTTAAAAGACATGTCGAAATGCACCAAAGAAAGGGTGAGGTTATATGTGAAAATGTTGGACCGAGACAAATCCAAACCCTTATGAACGCGGATGGTACTAGAACCAACCCAAAATACGATGAATAAAAAATGCTTAGTGAATTGGCCCGGTACATTACCCACAAAGAACAACCAATAAGCATGGGTGGTTGTATGAGTTTTGCCCGGTTAGTCATTCGGGGGTGTGCTCAACCAATGTACAAGAGGATCCATCATAGAAAGATGGTTGGTGAAATTAAAAACCAGTTTACCAAAACAAAAGATGAGCTCCGAGCTATATTTGCATACCAACAAAATAAGGTCTCAATTACCTCCGATATATGGACTGCCGGTAAACATGG
This sequence comes from Carex littledalei, assembly GCA_011114355.1. Classification (NCBI taxonomy): domain Eukaryota; kingdom Viridiplantae; phylum Streptophyta; class Magnoliopsida; order Poales; family Cyperaceae; genus Carex; species Carex littledalei. The sequence goes on from CM022090.1 coordinate 2,910,133, forward strand.
CCTTGGGTACTCTTGTGTTACCGGCCATTGGATCGATGATCAGTGGGTATTACAAAAAAGAATATTAAGTTTTCGTGTGTTAGATTCCCCGCACTCAGCACATGTAATTTTCAAATCCATTATTGAGGTGTTACAAGAGTATAACCTTAAGAGAGATAGGGATAACAAGATTTTTTCTATTTCATTCGATAATGCTAGTAACAATGTAGCTTCCATTGAGATTTTTAAACGGTCACTAAACCCGATTATGAATGGTGCAATGTTTCACCAAAAGTGTGCTTGCCACATACTTAACCTCGTCGTGAAGGCGGGCCTTAAAACAGAAGCCGTAAGAGATTTGATCAATAAATTAAAGGATTGTCTGTCCCATATTGTTTCAAACCAAGAAAGAAAACAACGGTTTGGTTTGATGTGCGTCAACTATGGATTGAGCAAGTTGAAAGTTCCTTGGGATATAGATACCCGTTGGAACTCTACCTATAGGTTTTTGAACCGATGCCTTCCTTACAAAGCCGTCATAGGAGAGTTTTTGAGAGGCTCCACCCCCGAGGGAATGACATTGGAGCCCAGCCTCGACGAATGGGACCAACTACAAACCCTGAGTAATTTCTTAGGAACCTTTTTTAATGCAACCGTCAAATTATCTTGCTCGTACTCACCGACGGCATTTGAGTTGATCAAACATCTCTATAGCATCTCCAAGGTGTACCGTGAATTGGAACAAGCTGAAAGCAAGTACTCCACTCTCACACCGATCGTAAATGCCATGAAAGAAAAATTTCTAAATATTGGGACGATGTACCCCTCCTGGCTATTATCGCAAGCTGCCTCAACCCGGCATACAAGAAGTATTTCACGGTCAAAATAGTTGCAGCGTACAAAGAGAATCTACATTTAGACAACACCAGGGTGGAGGCATTCGTGACTTCGAAGTTCGATGAGATGTTTAACATATACCACTCAAGAATGGGTGACAACCAAAACCCGTCTTCGTCCCGTGCCGGCCCTAGGTAACAATTTAAATATCTACATTATTTTAATCTTTATTATTTATAATATCTACATTATTTGTCCACTAATTTTTTTAATTTTTTAATAGTTCCACTTCCAGGAGCACTAGCAGCGGTGGATTGTTAGCAGATTTCCAATCGGAGATCCAACCGCACACATCCACAAACGATTTAGTGAGCTATTTTGCGGGGGTAAACGAAAAAGAAGATGAATTTGACATCATGACGTGGTGGAAGAGGAATCAAAGAAACTATCCAACACTGGCGATGATGGCCCGCGACGTATTTGTCGTACCCGTGTCAACCGTCCCTTCCGAAAGTTGTTTTAGTTCGGCGAACAGGATCCTCTCCGATAAACACAGTAAGTTGGGTGCACATGTTTTTGAGAGACTTGTGTGCTTGAAAGATTGGATTGATGCTGATGAGCGCAACCAACATCGAGATCATCAAGAATCATCATCCGGAGTCGACACTGAAGAAAGCGGTACCGAGCCGCGGCCTGCGGCTAATTCGGATTCAGACGGTGCGGAAGAGAGCGAACAATGGTATATGAATCCAAACTACTAGATAGGTAGTGTCGGTATGCATTTGTAACCTCTTTTAATCTCTATGGTTATTTTTTAAATTATAATTTCTAAACGTTTAAATTAGTTCTTAAATTATTCATTTTAAAGAAGAATTACTTACAAAAAAAAAAGTTAGAACTCCGCCTATGTTATTTTACATAGCCGGTCCCAAGCCCGGAATAAAGGAGGAGGGTAACTTTTATTTTTTAATCTATTGTTTTAAAATAATTCATATTTATTTTTAAAGTAATTGATTTAAGAAATTTTTTGAATAGGTTTTATTGTTTAAATTAATTGATTTAAGATATTTTTGATTTATATTTTATTTAACCTATTAATTTATATTTGAATTTAGATTTAGATTGTTTTTTTTCTTTTGAAATTCGGCAGAGGCTGAAATGTTTTTTTTTTTTTTAATTCGGCAGAGGCTGAAGCCAGAGTGCCTTGTTTTTTTTTTTTATTTAATTTAATTTAGATTTAAATTAGATTTGGATTCAATTTAAATTTAATTTTGATTTACATTTATATTAAATTTAGATTTAATTTAATTTGCATCTAAATTTAGATTTGAATTTAGATTTATATTTAATTTATATTTAATTTATATTTAATTTATATTTAATTTAGATTTGAATTTAGATTTAGATTTATATTATCAATTTAAATTGAACGTTTACAAAATATATTATCAATTTAAAATGTAAACTACAAATTTCGAGATATAAATAAATTATGAAACTATATAATTAGAATGAGAGTTTGAAAATAAAATAAAATTACTCGTGTAAAGAAATAAATAATTAGACTTGTACTTAGCCGAATAAATATACAAATTTTCGCACAAATAATTTTTATATATGAGTTACAAATTTTATTTATTTAGGAATTATAAAGACGTGACTTGATAATTTTATGTATATATATATACAATGTTGATATTGAACTATTCAGATTTTAAAAGTTGAATTATAAACACGTAATAATATTCGTACGACACGGTAAAAAAAATAAGAAAACAACACAGAAAAAAAAAAAAAAAAACCGTCTACCCGTGCCCATTGTACCCGTCTACCCGGGACGGACACGGGTTTGAAACGGGCAGGGCGGAGTTTTAAAAAAAAAACCCGTCTACCCGTGCCCGTTGTACCCGGGTACCCATTGTACCCATACCCGTTGTGCCCGCTGCCCGGGACGGGTTCTGCCCTGCCCTGCTCGAGGTACCCGAGAGCAAACCACTACTCTCTGGCAGTCTCGCTCAAATTAAAACTCATCTGAGACATTATTCCCCTTTATTAAATAATTGAAGCATGAAAATGCAATGCATCTGCATCTGGCCAACCTAATCTAGCAAACCGGCCATGAAGTATCAGGCATGCATATATGCAAGTTGATGTACCATCATATCTACATCGAATTCAGATCCAATTAGCTAGATACCTAACCTAACATGGTAGAATGAGATCTAGATAGTTTATTTTAATCGAGAGAGCAGAGTAGGTTTGATGTCCATCAGATCTACTTTTGAGTTTGATGGACTCCAAAACTGTCAGATTTGCTTTAAAATCCGTGCGCACAAAAGTTGAAGTGGACGCTTACAAATATTAATACGGAGTACATGGATCTTAAGATGGATTGGACGGTCTATCATTTGGTCTTTGATCAGCTACTGTAAATATCATATGATCAATTAAAACAATTTAGATTAAGAACTAGTCTTTGGTCTAGTGACAAAGACATATGGGCTGGCAAAAAAGCTCGTGGCTCGTGGCCTGCTTGATATCAGCTCGTGACTCGATCGGTAACAACTCGTTCGTTAGTGGACCGAGCTAAAATTAGCTCGCTCGCCACAAACTCAAGCCAGAATTAATGAGTTTGAGTTTGGCTTGGCTCGACACGAGCCAGCTCGGTAAAAAGTCATTAACGAGCTATTTAATATACGTAGTTTAATAGTTTAATCGGATCCGTTCACTTCAGGTTGGGGATACTATGGTCTATGGATGTTACAGCCAGTGTTATGGTAATTGCACTTTGGACTGTGCTTAAGTTGATCGGTAATTTTGTTTGGAATATGTGTGAATTATTAATTATAAGCAACAAAGTTAATTTGTATGAATTTGTTTGATTTGGTATGCATGAATTTATTATGTGAACTATGTTTGTATGAATTTAGGAATTTGATATTTTTGTATGTATGAATTTAGCTTCAAACTTAATTTATAGTAGTTGATTTGCTTAGTTGCACTTGAATTAAGAGTATTCCTTAATAATTAGTCATATAAATGTTATTTTGTTTATCCATAATTGATAAGATGTGCTCTGAAAATTTAAGATATAGTAGGAAAGAAAATATACAAATTTATGAATCTGCCAAGCTGGTAACGAGCCAGCTCAGCTCGCTCAGACAAGCCACGAGTCAGTCTTGAGCAGCAGTTTCAGCTCGGTACCTAAAATCCAAACTCGCTCGCTCAGCTTGATCCACAAAGCTGATTACGAGTGAGGCCTAGCTCGCTCTTTAACAGCTCGTTGCTAGCACCCCTACTCCATATGAAGAGGTCATGGGTTCGAAATCTGAATGAAGAAAATCTTTTGTTGTAATACTAAGAGTATAGAATTTGAAGACTTGACCTTCATCTTTCCTTAAAAATACAATTACTAGGTTGCAAGGTGGTTATGAAAATAAAAGGAACCGCACCCTGCATCACCTTAATCCACATGATGAATTAATGATCATGCATGATATATACTCCCCCACAAGCACTATATATATACGCCTGCCATCCACATCTATTTTCCTGTATGTATGTATATGCTCACATCACTTTGAAAGAGACATTATTACAACCCAATATCTACATGGAACTATAAATATATTGTTTCTATTTCATAGAGGATAATTGAGGTGCATTTTAACTCACCTAACCAAGCGTGATTTTTTTTGTTGTTATAAATTTTGATTCATTTAGGGCCTGTTCGGCTACCAGAAGGGAACGGGAATAGGCTTGGGTTCGGATTCAATTTGAATGGTTGAAACACTTTGCGCGTGGGAAAAAAAAATTCATTCTGAGTGAATTTTTTTTTCCATGGAAACAGTGGCAGCCGAACAGGCCCTTAGATATGCAGGCTAAAGCATCTCATCTCATTTGTCAAAAAATAATATAAATGCTGATATAATAATAGCAGTAATGTAAATTTATTCCTAATTTAATCTTTATAAATTAGCAATATTGTTAAAAGTACCACAACATATCTTACAACTAGAATGCAATTTACAATTGCAAAAATGTAGCGGAAACAATTGAAATTAAAAATCAATTGCTGGGATAGAGACAACATGAAAAATATTGAGAGATAATTATTAAAATTGCTGATATGATATGAAATAGTCTTTAAATAAACTATAATTATTTTATGAGTTTCTTTGTTTTTACAATAACTAGTAACAAATAAGGGTCTAGCCCCTGTTAGTGATTTTATTGATTGTGTATTTGTGTTAACAATAATTTTCATTGTTGGAATGAAAGAGAAGAGCCATGCAGGAGAATAGTTCATTGGATTTGCGGCGGATCCATATTTATTCATTCAATGGGTGTATGGAATTTACTACAGAGTATGATTGCAAATTCAATGAGTCAGCATCTGTGTGCTATCAAAAAGGATGACACTGTTGTCATATATATATATATACGGGCTTGTGCTTTGCAAAGTAAAATACCCTTTTTACTTCGGGTCATATTTTTATTTTGAAAATCCAAACAACCGATCCGAACCGTTCAACATGTTCTAAATATTGAAATGTGCTTGGAGACCAAATTTTACATTTTTTGGAATTTTTTTACTATTTATTAAGCCACTTTGAAAGTTTCTGATCCGGTGGTCCAGAAAATTTTACTGTTTTTTACTGTTCACCATCGGATCAGCGATTTTCAAAGTGGCTTAATAAATAGTAAAAAAATTCCAAAAAATGTAAAATTTGGTCTCCAAGCACATTTCAATATTTAGAACATGTTGAATGGTTCGGATCGGTTGTTTGGATTTTCAAAATCCAAAAAGTGGCCCGAAGTAAACGGGGGGTTTACTTTGCAAAGCACCGTAGCCTTACTTATATATATATATATATATGAGGAGGGATCCACTTACAACAAATTTGAGTTACAACAAAGTTACAACATTCATTTTTTTCATTTTCAAAGTCCAAATCGTCGATCCAAACCGTTCAACATGATCTCCACAATAAAATGTGCTTGCAGATCAAATTTTACATTTTTTTGAATTTTTTTACTATTTATTAAGTATTTTACAAAAAATAGCCATACTTAGACCATTGAATTTTGTACCCATCTTAATAAATAGTAAAAAAATTCAAAAAAATGTAAAATTTGATCTGCAAGCACATTTTATTTAGATAATCATGTTGAACGGTTTGGATCGACAATTTGGACTTTGAAAATGAAAAAAATGAATGTTGTAACTCAAATTTGTTGTAAGTGGATCCCTCCTCTATATATATATATATATATATGGGCTATTGTGCTTTGCAAAGTAAAACACCCTCTTTACTTCGGGTCATATTTTCATTTTGAAAATCCAAACAACCGATCCGAACCGTTCAACATGTTCTAAATATTGAAATGTGCTTGGAGACTAAATTTTACATTTTTTGGAATTTTTTTACTATTTATTAAGCCACTTTGAAAATCACTGATCCGGTGGTCCAGAAAATTTTACTGTTTTTTACTGTTCACAGTGGATCAGCGATTTTCAAAGTGACTTAATAAATAGTAAAAAAATTCCAAAAATGTAAAATTTAGTCTCCAAGCACATTTCAATATTTAGAACATGTTGAACGGTTCAGATCGGTTGTTTGAATTTTCAAAATGAAAATATGGTCCGAAGTAAAGAGGGTGTTTTACTTTGCAAAGCACAATAGCCCATCTCTCTCTCTATATATATATATATATATATATTTTATGAAATGAATCGGATATTATCCGTATCCGGATCCGTATTTGCATTTTTGCATATTCTGATATTCATAAATGGATACGGATACAGACACGGCTTCGTGTTTCAGAAGTGGAATAGCTTGTTTCAATCTTAGAATAGTTAGAATAGCAAAATTGACATTTGTCTTATTAGAATAGCTTGTTCTAATAAGACAAACAAGTTTGGTTCTCTATTCTAGCTATTATAACCCAACCAAACACCGAATATAGCTTGGTGGTTAATTTTTATTAACGAGATATATATTTTGTAATTACATAACAAGTTTAATATGAGAAATTTTTCTTTTTTATCATAATAATTTGATATCCAAATTATATATGTATTTTATGTTATTTTCATTTTCTAATTAAAAAATTATTTATTGAATAGTATGTTAATTTTAAATTAGGTATTCAAATTATTTGTGTATCCGTTTAATATCCAATCTATATTCGTATCTGTATCCGTTTAATATTCGATCCGTATATGTATCCAAGAAAATAAAAACAGATTCGTTTATGGTTTTACCACTATCCGACCCGTTTGCATCCCTAGGTGGTCTTATCAAAATCAAACGGTCCATATTATACTTTTAATTTTTCATATTTTTTTTCATATTTTTCTGCTCCGTCCGATTTATGGCATGTAAAATGCAAGTTGAACACATTACGGCATTACATATAAACTATTAGCACAATAAACTACCAGGGTGGTGCCTATTTCAAAATTTCATTTGAACTCGGATATATGCAAGCCCATCTTAATGGATCCCACAAGCTACATTTTGAACATCTATTTAACATCAGATGATCTGAATCGGGGAAGCAGGTTGGGTCCGATGGGTTTCGGGACCGTCCAATTTTGCTTTAAGATTCATGCGCACGAATTTTAAAGCAGATGCGAAAGTTGTGAGTGCGAATCTTAAAGCAGATCGGATGGTCATCGAACCCATCGAACTCACTTTGAGTCTGATGGGCATCGGACCCAAATTGACCTCCTGAATCGGACTGTACTAATTAAAAAATAATTTGGCCTAGCACCCCTATAATTTTCAAGGCAAATTCTTCTATGCACCTAAGGACCTATTTGTAAAATGAGCATATTTTTATTTTCAAAGTTCAAACAGTCGATCCGACCGTTCAACATTATCTCCATATTAAAATGTACTTGGAGGTCAAATTTTACATTTTTTTGAATTTTTTTACTATTTATTAAGATGGGTAAAAAATTCAATGGTCTGAATTTGACTATTTTTGTAAAATACTTAATAAATAGTAAAAAAATTCAAAAAAATGTAAAATTTGACCTCCAAGTACATTTTAATATGGAGATAATGTTGAACGGTCGGATCGACTGTTTGAACTTTGAAAATGAAAATATGCTCATTTTACAAATAGGTCCTTAGGTGCATAGAAGCATCCCTCAATTTTCAATTCTCCGATTTCAATCCCAAATAAACGGTCTTGATTTCTCCATGACACATCAACCGAAGAAGAACCGAACATAAATAATAATTCTGATGACCTTAATTATCCACCTACTTTTTAATCTGCAGCAATATTTAAAAAGAAGAAGAAGAAGTTGTGACACAAATATTTTTAAGCTAGGCAAAACTGTTAGCGTTTCAAATCTGGCGAAACACTAACAACAACAGCATTTTGTCACACTAGAATTTTTGAAATAAAATTTCCTCAAAAACCAAACTATAAGTTTATTTTTGTTTTCAGATACTACCGGAAAAAAACGTTCTTATCCAAAAATTTATTTAATGGGCAAAAAAAGAAAAAAAGAAAAGAAAAAAGAATGGAGGTCACTATTAACCAACCAACAAAAACTTAAATGGGAAGAGCACCTGGCTTGGTGCTTAAAGGTGTGTGATGTTATTCAAGGGACTTTTCTCTTCAAGTCTCTTGTTTCTACTGTTGCTTGATTTGGATTGGACAAGCCTTGTACATTTCCTTTTGGGGACATCCCATAAAACTTACAACATTTCCTTTTTAGCTATGTCTGGTTAAATTGATAATAGGTTATTCTTAATAACAAGCTATTCGGTATTTGGTTGAGTTAGAATAGCTAGAATAAGGAACCAAATAGCTTGTTCTGAATAACTTGTTCGGAACAAGTTATTCGGAACCCTAAACCCTAAAATCTAAACTCTAGAATAGTGAAATCCAAACTTTTTATCTTATTAGAATAAGTTATTCCTAAAAATTTTAAAATTTAGTTATTCTTAATTTGACTATTCTAAGCTACTGTGAAAACCACAAACACGCACAATTTTGAGGTCACATATTGTTGACTATTGTTAGAAAGAATATGTATATTAATTTGGCTCTATCTGTTGACGATGTTGACTAAATATTATTTTCTTTGAAAAAGGCGCAATGGTATCAATTAACCCAAAATTAATTGTAAAACAAACTGCATGTGAATATTGGTTACTTTATTGAATAGATTAGCGTTGCTACATTTCCGCGATATGCATCGCAAAAGCACAAACATGATATATATATATGCAAAAGCACAAACAAGATATATATAGCGTATTGATCTCTTTTCTTTCTTCATTTCATTTTGTCGTTACTTCGTTTTTTTCCATGGATCACAATATCACAATAGGATAGGACATAAGAGTCATAGAGGGTCATTAACGGGTGAACCCATATCTGACCCGATACGACTCACAAATGTCCCCATCGACCATCGGTCAGGGGTGAATATTCTCTGAGGTACTGCATTAGGTTAGGTTAGGATGAAATTCAGGTGCAAAATTATAAAATTGAATAAGGAGACGGATAGATGAATGTCATTGTCATGTAATTTTACTTTATGAGAGAGATTAATAATAATATTTTTTGTAAAAATTAAAAGATTTAAAGGACAAAATTAAACTTTTTAATTTATAGGGGTGGCTTACCTCCTTTCCCTTGTGCTTAGTTTGGGTAGAATGAGTTTCCAGTCGAGCTAAAATAATTTTGGGGTCTATTTAAATTATAAGGGTTCGCTTTAAAATTTATGCCAAGTTAAAAAAAACAATACAGATCTCATTCTACATGATACGGTACCGTACTGGATCTGAACTCATCAATCAGGTGCATGTACAAAATTTTTGACTCGTCTCTAATTGGATCACCGATTAAACCGATCTGATAATTTTTTTATTAATCTCCTAAATTTTAAGTGTTTTAATGAACTAATTAAAATGAATTTTGATTTTCAGTACGTAGATAGGGAGGCACATTTTTTAGTCTAAAAGATATCATGTAATATATTTTGAAATACTTTTATTCTTAGCGGATCGGGTTGACTCATGACCGATTCGGATCGTGAGTGCCCTTAAATTCGACCCCGTCTAAGACATAAATGTAAAGGACATACAATCACTGCGGTCCTGTTCGGCGAAATACTGTTGCCGTGGAAAAAAAAATTCACACAGAGTGAATTTTTTTTTCCCACGAGTACAATAAAAGTCAGTTAAAAAATTTACTGTTCCCAGACCCATTCCCGTTCCCCTTAGTGCGCCGAACAGGTCCTGTATCTGTGAGGTTACTATGCACTTGTTATTTTTACACTACAATCAAACATTTGATGTTAATGCCATCTGTAAAGCTACAGAGCTACTTTAAACTAACTACATATATAGGGATCGGACTCTGCTGCTCTTCCGAGAAAAGACAGAGTCCTGCTCTTCCGATCTCAACCATTCAAATTTTTTCATTCACTTATCTCGATAAAAGAACTTTTTTATGCACAGATCTCAACGATTTTGAATGGTTGAGATCGGAAGAGCAGGACCCTGCTCTTCTCTCGGAAAAGCAGCAGAGTCTGTTATGCTCTTTCAATAAAAAGATAATGAAGAATATTGTTTAACTGATACAAAGATATTAAGAATATTAAGCTCGATCCCTTTTAAACATCAAACATATATAGACAAGTCCAATTGGTTATTAAATATGAAAAACAAAAAAAACAGCAAGTCGGCAAGAAAAAATCAACAACGTGATCGGTTTAAAAAATTAATGATTTAATATAGCACTCCAAATGCAATGAATCACTAATAAATAATAATAGTATTTTTCTTAAAAAAAAATTGGGGGATGATCTGTATCACCCGCCGAGGGGCAAGTGTGGATTCCGACGCTTGAAATCTCTCAAGATTCGTGCACTGTACATACGTCTGTACTGAATTTCACACAATCACGCCCCCAACCCCAACCTAAATACACACACACACATCCACATTAGGGGTGTCAATGGTACCTTTTTAGCCGTTTATCTGACATGTATCGTATTCGATAAGGCGGATATTGGTAAAGTTTTTTTTTCGTTAGCTTATTGGGTACGAGTATGTATAAGAATTTTTTTTCGTTAACCAAATTGATAAGGGTATGAGTAATGACTATTTCGTACCCGTTACCCTATAGGATAATTATAAAATCTAAATATATATTCAATTCAATTTCCAACCCACCTAAATTTGTATTTGTGTTTTTGAATTTCTTCCTTTATAAAAAAAAAATTTAGTTGAAATTGATTGCACATTCATTTTTATTTTTTATTAAAAATGTAATTACATATGTGTGAAATGAATGAGTTTTTTATATTTAATTTGTAAAATATAATAAAACTAATTATTATATTAGTAATATCCGTTATTCATCCACTACCGTTTCGTTACCCGATAATATTAACGGGTAAGGGTAGGGTAAGATAAGGTCAATTTTTAATGGGTATGGGTAAAGTCAATTTTAATGGGTATGGGTATGAAAATGCCTCCACCCGACCCGTACCGTACCCATTGACACCCCTAATCCACATCATCTATAGCCTGTACACGTAACATCGAGTCTTGAGGATTACTCCATCAAGAACAATATGGAGCTCCAGGTTGGGTTCTCATAACAGAAGTACCTAGCTCAGGTCCTTGTTTTGTCTTTCTCCCCCACTTAATTAACTTGAAGTCTGCCTACGGGCGCTTTTGATGCAAAAAGAAAAAGAAAAAGAAAAAATTGAAGTCACGAACTCACGTACGCAAATTCTTTGTTGCTTCTTTGCTCTGATAAAACAAAGACTACAAGAGCCATGCAAGCTTGATACAAAATTGGGGATGCATAAGATTTCTCGGATAATCCTCTAACACTATAAATCACCCCCACCAACCTCTCAAGCTATCCCGCTTGACCCTCAATCCTCTCTTCTTTTCTCTCTCTAAACAATGTATCCAGGAGGAGTTGCCAGTATACCATACATGCCTATGGCAAATCCTTCTTCTTTCAACCCCCATTACTACATGTCAAGAGATACCACTCCCTCATTCCATTTTGGGATGCACCTCCATTCAATACCATACATGCCTGATCTTGTCATCTTACCTGAAACTGAAGTTGCAACTAATCACGGCAAACGCAGCTCAGATGATATGGATGAATACCAATCTCGACAAGCAGAAGAAAGGAGAAAGAGAAGAATGATATCTAATAGAGAGTCGGCTAGGAGATCACGCGTGAGGAAACAAAAGCAATTGCATGAGATGTGGTCCCAGGTTGTCAGTCTCCGTGGAGCTAACAGGCAATTGCTTGATGAGTTGAATGGAGTATTATGTAACTGTGATCGAACCATGCGTGAAAATGCGAGACTTAGAGACGAGAAAGCTAAACTCGAGAAGCAGTTGCAGGAGATGGAGTTGCATGAAGAGACAGTTGAGGGAGGTGAAGCAAATCTAAAAGAGAATTGTGCAACTGAGAAATGAACTAATAACTAGGCATTAATTATAGAGCATTTTCATTGTTCTCCTTTTCCAATTTTATTTTTGCTCTTTTTTGGCTTTATTTTTCTTCATGCATGTCGGGATGGATATTATTCAAATTAGATGAGTTCCGCTCTTCAAACGATTTTCACTAATTTTCTTTTCTTGAAACAGAGGATTTCTCAAAAAGTAGAATGAACTTATCTCCTTAGCCAAAAAAAGAATACAACTATTTATTCTAAAAGCATCCAAATGGAGGCAGCATTCAACATAAACAAGCACATGATAATGTTATGGAACATGAAAAGACTATGAATATATTACGAGGAGGGATCCACTTACAACAAATTTGAGTTACAACAAAGTTACAACATTCATTTTTTTCATTTTCAAAGTCCAAATCGTCGATCCAAACCGTTCAACATGATCTCCACAATAAAATGTACTTGCAGATCAAATTTTACATTTTTTTGAATTTTTTTACTATTTATTAAGTATTTTACAAAAAATAGCCATACTTAGACCATTGAATTTTGTACCCATCTTAATAAATAGTAAAAAAATTCAAAAAAATATAAAATTTGATCTGCAAGTACATTTTATTTAGATGATCATGTTGAACGGTTTGGATCGACGATTTGGACTTTGAAAATGAAAAAAATGAATGTTGTAACTTTGTTGTAACTCAAATTTGTTGTAAGTGGATCCCTCCTCATATATTACTTCACATAAGCAAGTGACCCTTTTGCGTTTTGGGGAATTATAAAAAGCAATCAAATCTTATTTTAAAGTAATTGTTAACATTCCTCATGCTTATTGTTATTAACATGATAACATCCAACAATTTTGTGAATAATTTATAGATTACCATCACACAATAAAGAAAAAAAGACTGAGGCAAAGTAAACAAATGACCAATCTGCAGCTGAAAAAATATTTTCACCTTAGCATGAAAAAAATCCATTGATAGCCACATTTTGGAAAGAAGGATAAAAGCTTGATTTGAGACCACTAACTTACTAGTAAATACCATTAATTATGCTTTACGTGTTCAGAGGGAACTGTAAATCTGTCAGTGATTAACGCAATTCACCTTTTATTATCCAACAACAACAACTACAGTACATTCTGAAAAATGAGGTTGTGGGTTTCAACTTTCAAGTATGAAAAAAATGTAAGGTCTTATTTGCAAAATATGGTATGTAGAAGTCGAAGCGGATAAGATCTCTCTACTTTATTAAGTAAAGAGAATTCAGGTTTGATCAAGTACAAAGCCTCTATAGAACCTTTTAGTGTTAAAGCTTTTTAATTTGTGAAAAGCCATTAATGTTCTGTATGGGGCCTCCAATTGATCCATAAGTGTTCAATCAGTGACGTCTTAAACATGGAATAAAAAAGCAAAAGCACCTTCAACATTGACAGCCACGAACTGTTTCAGGAGCTAATGCAAGAGCTCTTCTCTGCTATTTATCCAATCGCACTAGCATGGAATTTTATGAATCATACAGTTGAGATTAAAAATGGTAAATAATTTAACATTTTGGATTATGACCAAAATAACAGAGGGTATGGAGATATCTTTTTCTTGGTAAAAGCAGAAATGAGGTGGAAATATAACCTAAAAGGAGACAATGAAATAGTATGCACTATAATTTTATATAACAGGTACCAAACTATTTCATTCTGTTAGAAATATTCAACTAGCTAGGCCATTGTGCCCGAATAGAAAATTAACAGATTTGAACCAGTTCAGTACCTGTATGTGCATCTCTTTTGTACCACAAAAGAGGCAATCATAGAGACAGTAAAACAAGACAAATAGACAATACAGAAACAAAGCAATGAAGAAAATCAGTCTATGCATGAAAAAACTTGTGATAAGAATCCCTATTTTTCTTGGCTAACCACCTCTGAGTAGTATAGGCTGTCTGTCAAGATAATGCAGCTTCTTTTTTTACCAAACAAAAATTGATAGAGAACCCCGATGGGATATACCTATTTTTCCTCTCCTCAACCTTAGTGCTCAAAATAGCAAACACAAAATCATGAAGCTCCTTTTCTTGAATGGTCAGTACTTCCTCGGCATTGTGTTTCAGGTCCCCAAGCCGTGCACACAGCCTATCTTTATGTAGCTCTGCTTTCTCTATAAGCTGAACCAATATACCCTCTGCCAACTGGGCCACATGCCGGTGCCATCAACGACCAGGTGTTTAGCTAACATGGAGATATGTGATTGGAAGTTAGAGATGTATGTCTGGAGAGCATTAGCACAGTCAAGAGTCAAGACAGTGCTTAATACATGGAGATATGTAATACAATGTTAGTCAACCGGATATGTTTATCAGAATTGTATTCAATGTAAATTTGCACAAGGACTGTGTCAGACTATGAGAAGAGATGAATTCTCATTTGGAACACTTCTCGAATTGTAAATTGAAAAAACAATGTATCACCTTTTCTTATTTCTAGTATCTTTACTTCATTCTCCTTATCTGGGGTTTCAGATTTTACAACTTTACTCTTGTTCACATCTGCTGTCTCAATTTGTTTTTCCTTTGTTCTTTATATCTAACTCACTAAGATTGTTCATGGGTGTCCTTTCACATTTGAATTTTTTCATGGTGGTTTGACTGGTGAACGGGGGCTCCTTCGATGTAGACTGCTTTGCATCCTCGAGCTTGATGTTTGTGGAGATCAGCTCAGGGACATAGCTGAAGGTAGGGGTGAAAACGGTATGGATAATATCCGATCCGTATTCGATCCGTATTTGAAAAATTAGATGTGGATATCCGATATCCAAATATCCGTGTGGATATGGATACTGATATGGTTTTACGTTTCAATTATCCGTATCCGAATAGTAGATATATATCATATATTTTAATATATATTATGAAAAAATATTGTTATTCACCATTAAAATTAGATAAATATTATGAACTTTGGTATTTTTTAATATTATTTTAATAAATATCCGATCCGATCCGTATCCGTATCTGTATCCAGTTGATATCCGATCCGTATCCGTATCCGAAAAATTAAAAAGGGATATGGATATGGTTTTACCACTATCCGCTCCGTTTTCACCTCTAGCTGAAGGTCATGTTTAATTCTCTCAACTACAAAAATAAAAATAAAGAGACCTGTTATATTCTGATACTCAATCTGCACAGTTTAGTGTCAATTGAGTTGTATTGACGCAATTTTCCCTCCCTCAAAATAAGTCTAATTTACATCTATTTTGGCCTCAATCGGTAATGAATTATGCAACAACACCTGACTAAGTCATAAATTCCAATTATTCCTTAATTTAGCCTAATAACTCAATCAGCAACATGCTGCAAATCATAACATCAGACACTTCTTTTTGTAATAGCAAATACTTAACCAAACATGAAAAAGAAAAACAGAGGAAACTTTATTTTTTAAACTCAAATATCAAAAGAGGAGATATTAAAATTAAGGTGAAAGGATCCATTCAAATTCAAAGCTGACATGTATATTTTACACCACATATATTTTTGCATTTATGCTACTATTAAAATGAAATTACAGAGAGAAAGAGAGAGAGCCCTCACGGATCTCCTTGATTCGGCTAGACATGAAGTCATCCTTTTTCTTTTGTGTCCGAGTACATTTGAGTAATTCTTCTAGAGCCTTCTTCAAGTCCAAACCATGCTTATGCAAGGTCTTGCAATACCTATCAATGGACCACTTGTGCAGATTATAGTCCTTTTGGATAGCTGCTATAGTCTTCTTGCTTTCCAACGAGTTAGACGAAGCTGTTGGATCTCGTGTGGCTGCTTTCTTCTGGCTGCTCGGCAGGATGGACATGCTAGCTTGGCTGAGAGTAACAATTTCAGTGTGTAGATTTGGTTGTGATAAGAGGCGGATCTACTCATGATGAATGGGGATCAATTGACCCTCATTCATTTATAAAAAAGATTTGTATTTTGACACAATTTTGATGTATAATTTAGAGTGAATGCTATGAATACTATAAAATTGACCCTCATATTTTTATGAAAATTTTATAAGATTGAACCTCACACGAAACTTTCGAGATTTGACCCCCATAACTTGGCCTCCGCCCCTGGTTGTGATGCCTCCATTTTGAGATCTGACAGGATTTGTAAGATGTTAAGTAATTCTAAAATGTAGTATCAGCTTGGGGTGTCTAGAGATGGATAAAAATCTCTGTGCCAAAGTAAAGGAAAAAAAATCAGAAGCAGTGGTGTTTCCTGACGTAAATGAACTCCAGATCAGAGGTTGTGGTGCGGAATTATCCAAATTGACTTTAAAAATAAGAGCCATTACGTACATTTTGTCACATCTCGATCTTGAAATCATAGAAATCTCTTTGTGGCATATAATCAAACAGCACAGAAGCAAAAAGGCAGTCGACAAAGAAGCCTTTTCGGATTGAGAAATTCTGATTTAAGTACCCGGAAATGCGAAGGGTGGTTCAGTCACTATGGGAGTACCCGGCTAGGACGGATGTAGGTAGGCTAGACAACTTTGATAAGAAGGTCAGAGGGTTGCATGAGCATATGAGGAGGTGGCACCTATCTAACTTTGGTCAGCTGGAAACACAGTTGACTTCGTGCAAAAAAATCATTCTTTTCTTTGATCAGATAGAGGAGAAAAGGAATTTGGATCGAAGAGAATTCACTGAAGTGGAGGTCAAAAAGGCGGTTTTTAGCTTGGCAGCTAACAAATCGTCCGGACCGGACGGTCTACCGAATGAGTTCATTCAATGTTATTGGGAGGAGCTCAAAGGAGATATCTTGGGGATGATGCAAGCTTTCTATGACCACAACTTGGATTTATCCGGAAGTAATTGTGCAAACACAGTCATGATACCTAAGAAAGAAGCAACTCAAACAGTATTAGATTTTTGGCCAATTAGTGTTCTTAACTTAATGCCCAAACTAATTGCTAAGCTGCTTGCTAATAGGTTGAGTCATGAGTTGCCAAGGCTGGTATCAACTTATCAGACGGCATTCATACGTGGGAAGCACATTGCAGAGAATTTTATAGTAACAAGAGAGATTTTACACCATGGCAATTCCACCAAAAGCCCTACGATCATGTTGAAAATCGACTTCTCCAAAGCCTTTGATTCGGTGAACTGGGAATTCATAATCACGGTTATGGAACAGCGTGGCTTCCCAAACAGATGGGTGAGATGGATTCGAGGCATGCTAGAATCAGCCTCTTCAAGGGTTCTGGCGAATGGAGAACCAAGTGAATTTTTTCGGCATAAACAAGGGCTTCGTCAAGGAGACCCTGTCTCCAATGATCTTCATACTAGTTGTAGATGTTTTGCAACAATTCATTAGAGTGGCAAATGGTTTGACGAATAGCAGAATCTCTACAAGAATTCGAATCAATGCTAGCTTTGCAATATGCCGATGATTCGGCGCTCATTGCAAATGCAAACCGTGGGACGATTGCCATGCTGAAAATAGTGCTCAGATTATTCTCTAAGGTGTCCGGGCTGAGCATTAATTTCAGCAAGAGTGCATTGGTGCATTTTAATGTACAACCACAGGATATTGAGATGATTAAAGCGGTGCTCCAGTGCCCGGAGACATCGTTGCCAGTCACTTATCTCGGTATGCCTTTGACGGCCAAGAAACCAGGCAAACAGCTATTCCACTCACTAGTAGAGAAACTAGAAAGGAGATTGCAAGGATGGAGATGCAAACTGATTTCGAGGGGTGGCCGGCTCCAATTAGTAAATTCGGTTTTGTCTTCAATTCCAATCTATTTTATGAATTGCTTCCAAATTCCAAAATGGATAATTGATCGGATGGACAAGGTCCGTAGGTTGTTTTTGTGGGGAAGGAATGATCGGGAAGGAAGGGGCATTTCATTGATTAATTGGGATGCAGTTCGGATACCTAAGAGATGGGGAGGCTTAGGTGTCTCCAATTTTGAACTTCAAAACATCTCGCTATTGCTCAGATGGTGGTGGAGGTTATATAAGGAACCCGAGGCACTATGGTCAGTGAGGATGGACCTCTCCTATGGACTGCAAATGGTTCCTTTTTTTGGGTCCAATTGCTTAAGATCAAGGGCATTTTTCATTGGTGTGCTCAATGGGAAGTGGGAGATGGATCCTCGATTTCCTTCTGGTTTGATAATTGGCAGGGGGCACCGATAAGAAGCTACAAGGATGGTTTGCCGAGGCCTCAACAACAGAAAATTTCACTAAGAGAAGCGAATCTGATATTGGACCAATTAATTTCAGATTCAGAGGAGGTTCAGCAGGTTACCTTATCGGACCACACGGATAGTATCAGCTGGAGATGGGGAAAGCAAGGGGTGTATTCGGTGAGAGACACCTATGTTGTACTGGCAGGAGGCAAGATTAAATGGAATTTCATGCCAATTTGGAAAGCTAAATGCCCACCAACGGTCAGACTTTTTGCATATTTAGCCCTTCAATCTAAAATATTAACTCAAGATGTTTTGCTTAAGAGGCACATCAATTGTGTGGTGGGTTGCGTGCTGTGTGATGGACCCCTAGAAACTGCCATTCACCTTTTATTTAAGTGCTCTTATGCGACTACAATTTGGAGGCTGATTGCTTTGAAACTGGGTTGCCGGCTGATGGTACCGGGTGACTCGGTACAGGAAGTATGGTGCCGCTCAGTGGTGTTAGTAAGAACTGAGTACAAGATAAGTTCCAAGTGGTGGATTTGCTGGTTTTTGGGAATAATATGGATGATTTGGAAGCAACGTAATGCTTTGGTCTTCAGAGAGAAAATGGTACCAGCGTACCAGTTGGCTGACATGATAGAACAAGAGGTCAAGTTGTGGTTTAAATTCTGCTAACGGGTTAGAATGTTTAGACCCAGAGAAGGTTGGTTCGGAGACTAACTTGTAATAGTCAGCAGTAATAGATTGTGGGTCACTGATTTTTGATATTGGCTGTAGAGTAGATAGTTACAAGTATGGTGTGAACTCTAAAGTCCTTGGTACCGGTGTCTACCATGGGAAAAGGAGAACGAACTGGTAAGGCAAGAAATTGTAAATGTAACTTATTTCAATTAATACAAAACTTGGCAGCTCTGCCAATCTTCTCAAAAAAAAAAAAAAAAAACAGAAGCAAAAAATCAAAATAAAGACATATCACAGTCAAAACAGCGCTATAACAAATTCTTACTGTACTTATTCTCAAATTTAAAAGAAATAAATCAGTCACGAAAGTTCATACCAGATTGCAAGGAACTCCGATTTTCTCTCTTATGTTTTTGCTAAACACGATCTCTCTTACTCTGATCATCGACTCCTCCCTAAGCTCTCTATTTCTCGGTGAGAAAATTCAATTTTGAGCAACCGTAAGGCGGGAGTTTGATTAATTAAGAGGGTCCTGCTTTTCTAATCTAAACCGTCCGATATAAATGGACGGGTCAGTTCTTTCAGTGCTGGATGGAAATTAGGAGATCTTCAATCCGAGCTGTTCAGTGATAATCCATCTCAACTGTAAGATGAAAATCAAATGGCCTGAAACACTCTTCTAGTTTTAAGTGCCGCGTTGAAATAACTTTATAATTCAGGCTTGGGTAGGGGTGCATGTCAATGATTAGAGCAGGTTGGGTCCGATGTATTTTGGGACCGTCCGATCTGTTTTAAGAGTCGTGCACATGAATTTTAAAGCAGGCGCGAAAGTTGTGGGTGCGAATCTTAAAGCAGATCGGACGGTCATCGAACCCATCGAATTCATTTTGAGTTCAATGGGCATCGGACCCAAATTGACCTCGTCAATGATACCCTTTTAACCGTTTATCCGACCCGAACCGTATTCGATAAGGCAGATATGGGTAAGATTTTTTTTTCCGTTAGCTTATTGGGTATGGATATGAGTAAGGATTTTTTTTTCGTTAGCTAAACGGGTAAGGATATAGGTACGGGTAAAGACTATTTCGTACCCGTTACCCTATAGAGTAATTATATGAAATATAATAATATGATAATGTTTGAGCAATAATTAGTGAATACTTTTGTTATTAAGTGTATTGTTTTTTGTTGTAAGAAAAATATTAAATATATTACTTTTATTTGCATGTTTTGTTCTTTAATTAAATAATTAAATTTGTCGGAAGATATATTTCTGTTTTTGAATTCTCTTGTTTTATAAAAAGTACAATTTAGTTAAAATTGATTGCACAATTATTTTTATTTTTATTTTTTATTAGTAATGTCATTGCATATGTGCGAAATAAATGAGTTTTGATGTTCTATTTGTAAAATATAATAAAACCAATTATTATACTAGTATTATTCACCGCTACTGTTTTGTTACCCGATAATTTTAACGGGTAAGGATAAGGTAGAGTAAAGTTAATTTTTAATGAATAAAGATAGAATACGAGTAAAATCATGACTATGAAAATGCTTCCTGTATGGTACCCATTGACATCTTTGACTATTTGATTTTTTTTGCTGTTTTTTTTTCTTTAATTGAAACCGGGCCCGTAGCTTTTTGTTTTGCTTGTTAGCGGGCCTGGTCTTAAAGGTTTTTTTATGTAATTTGCAGCAATTGTATGCATGACAAATTCACAAGAAAGGTTTTTTTTGTTCAGTCGGATTCGCAAAGAGGAAGTCTCCATGTTCTGGCCGATTTTTTTATTAATCGAAAATAAAAATAAAAAATGTCGTGAAAGGGTAGCATTTTTGTTGGAAATCGAAATATAGGTAAAACGGAATTATTTATCCAGTCTCGCGAGACGTGATAATTTATTCCGTCCTACTAATTCAAATTCATAACTCCGCTAATCTAATTTTCTAAAAAAAAATTTGTGGGACGGATTAATCTATCCCGTCTCATATTTTCTTCCTCTGTAACTTATTTAACTAAGAAAAGAAAAAAAAAATTTGTGAGACAGGATAGATTATCCCATTCCACAAATTTTTTTTTTTTCTCTGCTTAACCTATTAACTAAGAAAAAATTAGCGGGTTACGGATTTGGATTAGTGGGACGGGATAAATTGTCCCGTCCCGTGGAACGGGATAATTAATCCCGGTTTACCTAGATATCAAAATTTCACCAAATCGATCCCCTTTCGCGATATTTTTTTTTTATTAATAAAAAAATCGGATGTTCTGGACTATAGTACTTGCTTAATTCAATGGGTCCTTTTGTTGGAGTCTTATGTTATTAAATGAGCTGTTTATTTTTCACATTATTTTTATTTTAATATCATTCCAGTTCTTTGCTCTTATTATTTTCTTTTTTAGAAAAGCCCGTACGCATGGTCTAGATTTTAATCATAACTGTAGAAGTTTTCCCCCTTCTACTACCCTGCATAACATATATTACTGTAAAGTAAGCTAGTTCTCCCTTGTGGGGGAACTAGTGCTCACTTTCTTATAATGTGGAGAGCTTTTGCCAAGAAAAGAAGCATGAAATTAACATACATTATTATGAAAAAGTATCTTTTTGTAAAATATTAAAATTATAGGGGTGTCACGGGACTACACAAGGCCGGTTTCCTACGCATAGAGGGTAAGAAAAACTTTAAAACACGCATGTAATTGCTTTCAACGAAGCCAATTACTTTTTAACTCTTTTTTTAAAATAGCTTAACAAACAGATTTGCATTTCATAAGGAACCGCAGAATCTGATCTGTGTTGATCAAGTACAAGTCAAGCACCCTGCACGTTCCAATGAAACTGAAACAAACCTATGAATTTTGATAAACTATCAGGAAGTGTATTGTTTGCATCACATATCTGATAAACAAGACTGCAAAGGCTTCAATTGGAATTTATGTCAAAACCTTCCCTATAGACCCCTTCTGAGGATGAGAATGCTATCAGACATATTTTTTTTGCAAAATCAAACTAACAGTTGATTACAGAGACGGAACTAGAAAATCTTGATAGGAAAGGCTGAAATTTAAAATTCACAATATGTAGTTGGTAGAAATTGAACTCAAATCTTCACCATCACAAAATAGAGCTCTAACTACCAAACTAATAGTAAACATATGATATTTATATGGAGAGCTGAATTATATAAAAGATTTAAAAAAAAACAAAATCAATTAAATTTCAATATACATAATTAAAAATGGCTTAGCCACCCTTGACTAAGCTTTAGATCCACCTTGCAGTAGAACAATGCACTTCAATTAGGTCTGGCATATGTAAAAATATACCTACTTTTCTGATTAGTTCCTCTTTGAAAGAGAAACAGGAATTCCAAACTCTGCTTGAACAAAATTTTACATTTGCATGTTCTGCAATTTCTACGTATCAAATACCACCTTTCTGTCAAATTCCCCAAGAAAAAGAGAACTTAAAGTCTGATTCAGGAATGGGACAGTTTTTTAGCAAAAGTTTGCTCTCTATTTTAATCAGCTGGAAAGATTTTAAAATCCTAAAAGAAATACAGATCATGAGACAAATAAAAAAAATATATATCACCGGATAATCCTGGCGGATTTTTTGTTCCCGATATGTTTCATTGCATCGATTTGAATAACCACCGGAAGAACATGCTAAACTAACAGCTGCCAAATACCTAACCAACTGTAACTTGAACCGTCTTTCTTTAATGGGATTGCCAATCCCCAGCAAGTATTTTCTTTCATGCATAATTGCAAATTACTGCATTATTAAGTAGTATGGAAATCACCAAAAATCTGGAGAGCCCTAAGAAAATCCTTTATGAGTGCCAATATCCGCTCTACATCTGTTGCGACTCCCAATCCTTCAAAAGTGATGCTGTCCATTCTTGCTTGAACGCCAGAGATTGCTGACACGTCATTCAACACTTGTTTGGCTGCTTTGCTAATGCCAATCAACAAACTGCCAATGCCAGTCAGGACGTCTTGTAAAAGAAAATCAGCCAATGGGCCTGTTTTTGACAGCTCAACTAACCTAACCTGGAAATGTAAAATAAAATCAGCCAACAAGTTGCCCCATGTTTTTTGTTATTAAGCCCAAGTTGAGATTTCTCAAGTCATAATTTAGCTGCTATAAGCTTCAACTTAGGAATTGAGTGTTGGCTAATAAAATTTTACCACATTGGACCCTCAATTGTTTAATGTTTCCAAAATTGACCAAATGTATCTTATTTTGCAATCAAGTCAACTGAGCAACAACTAACCCTGAATAAGCTTAATTTAAGTAACTGACATTTACCTAGAACAAATATTACACAAAATAAAAATAAAAATAGAACCTTTCTAAAACCAATATGCAGAGTTCACATCCATTGACTGTTGTATGTTTGGTTTTGTTATCTAAATCTCAAAAGTGCAATTGAACCTTTCTATCCTGTGGTATATTAGCCTTGAGCTTGGCAATGGCAACAGCACGAGAGAATCCACCAATTGAATCAACCAATCCTCTTGAAGCTGCATCCCTGCCACTCCATACCCGCCCTTGTGCCACATTCTCCATTTCATCCACCTAGTAATCAATTAGAACACTATTAAATCCTTACAACCAAAAAATAGGTTCTAAAAAGGGTGGTATCTGGAGCTAACCAACCAAGACAAAGGCAACTTCATTATTTAAGCTCTTAGTAGTCAGTAATTATGCTCACTTTTTGGAGTGTGTAAAGCACTGGGCAATCACATAAAAATAATTTAGGGAGAATTATATTGGCAATTTCATTATTTAAGCTCTTAATAGTAAGTGATTATGCTCACCTTTTGGAGTATGTAAATCACTGGGTAATCACATAAAAATAAACTAAGGGATAATTATATTGTTATAATAGGTTTGCCTCAGACAAGATTGACTCTAGTTCCATGTTAACCAACCAAATTTCTAAAAATTTCAGGTAAGAACAAATAGTTTTGTTATTTTATACTCTCAAGGTTTAAAACGAAGTTTACATCAATTGACTGTGAAAGCTTCTTTATCACGAAATAGTCTGTATATATCATGTGTCATGGTTTTGTTATACAATGCTTACATCCATTGACCGTGAAAAGGCTGCTTTATCACGAAATTGTTTGTATATGTGCTGCGTCGATTTTGCAAATAGCTCTGCTTCATCTGGTCTGTCAACAAAAGTTTTTCACTGGTAAGCAAACTAAAATCATAACAAACAAACAGAAAAGAAAATGAAGCAATCAAGGAAACAAAATGCAAAAGAAAATGAGGATAAAAAAATTCATAAATAGCTTTGGTACTAGTGAGATTAATAGAAACCTAATACACCCAAATATCAAAGTTTTTTAAGACATAGAGCCAAGGAGGGAATATGGGTTAATAAATCCTAAAATATAAAATGGCACATATACTGCAAGATATTATATCATAAAAGAAAATCAATATTTCTTTCAATTTACCTGAGGGGGCGTTGATTAGCATCTCTGAGCCCTGAAAATTTACCCCTTGAGAGAACTTCTATGTTAAAACCAATTTTCTCATATAGCTTCTGTAATGAAAATCTTCCTGGAAGTAAAACCATCATGTTCAATAGAAAGCTCAAATGGAAAATTCAACCTCTATAATAATCAATAAGGGAAAGTTCCTTGCACTCCCCTCAATAAAGGAATAGCAGTATTTCCTTGAACAAGAACTAGTTTATTTACTCCTTAAATACACCCTCTCCGCTTTAATTTAAATATTAAGACTATTCATCCTTTCAGAACCAACCTCTTTAAGAAAGAGATCTAGGAATACATGGAAATATTTATAAAGTTCAGATGAGATCTTGTCTCATGAAAACTTCTTTTTTTTAATGGAGAAGCTCAGAAGTCTCACATCCATAGTTATGCACATGGATTTTGAAACCGGGACCTCTTGGAGGCCATCCTAGTACATCACAACTTGAGATCATGCCCTATCTCATTTTATGAGGCTAATATTTGGGTTTTGACATGGTGCAGACAGGAAAACTTCCATGAAAACTAACAGACAACATAAATTATAACCTGTAACTACTCCAATAGAGCCGGTTAGAGTAAGATTCTCTGCCACAATTACTGGTGCAGCCATGGCCATGTAATAACCGCCACTTGCTGCCAGATCAGACATGGATGCTATCACCGGCTTTGATTCAGCAAGAAGTCGAATCTCTCTCCAAATTCTACAAATACAAAGCTAAGAATTAGGTAAGATGATAAGAAATTTCATAAAGGAAGACCACAAGTTCAATGAACAATAAAAGCAAAATCCATGGAGAAAAAAGAAAACAAGTGGTTCAAGCAATAACTAAATAACATACAAATCAGAAGCAAGAGCATCTCCACCTGGGCTATCAATTCGTAATATTACTGCCTTGTACTTGTCTGACTCTGGAAAAACAAGCTGTTTGAAATTAATACTTCCATCTTAAGTCAAATTTTCTATTTAGAATCAGGGACAAAAAAAAAGACTAACTCAACAAAGTTATTGCTGAATCACAATTGCATTGCCAAAAATTGCAACTAAGCCAGATTTTTCTGCAATTAAGCCTCAATAAGACCTTATGTGTACAACAAAGACCCAATTGTGAAACAGACACAAATCAAGGCAAGAACATGAGGACACATATCTGTACCAGCATTATCAGTGGCTCGATTAGCAGAAATGATTCTGATACAAGACATGATCATTCCTTGCACTGAACTTACCTCTTACGGAGTGTAACTTCTCTATCAATTGTTCAGCTACTATATCAGAGCCAAGTAAGTCCAGGGGGCCACGTGTTCGGCTGATAGTTCCTGATGCTCTTATCACTGCAATTTGTTCCTCACCTCCTCCTAGTCCAAGTGTCCATTTCTTTACTCTAGAGTACTTGCTATTGGAAAAGATACCCACGCATGCACACACACAGACAAAGAAGGTCAGGTGTCATATTGTAATTTGTAAACTGGGAAGATTTTTCAAACTACATTCATCGTAAGCTATAAACCTCAGGAATATTTTCATTACTTATAGTCAACAGTACGCAGACTTTTCTTGTCCTTCTGTCCTATTCTTCCCTTCAGCATTGATGAGATCTGCATCAAATAAAACAGATATTGCCCTATTAAAATTTACGTGCAAGGATAAACTGCATCCATCACATACTTTACAGTTCCTTGATGCTTAGCAATGTTGTAATGTAAAGTAGTAACTGTTTACTTTGGATCATTGTTTAAACAAAGTAAGCATTAACTTTGGTTGCAGTGTTACAAAGAATACATTCCTAGTTTTGTTTATGATTAATAACTCTTATGCCATCAAAGTAGGGGCGGAATTTGCACCTCATCATCATACAATATATTTGTTACCCAACCTTCTTCTTTAAGTCTCTCAACTTGATAAACTCCTGAGTTTAGAAACTCCTTGACATCTTCTCTACTCTTTCCTAGTACAGGTAAATTAACATGGAATTCAATATAACAACTGAAAAAAGAGTACGCAAAGCAAATTCAAACCATACAACAAATGGGCATGATATAAATTGCAAAAAAGCCACTCCTTTTAATGAATTGCAATTTGGATTTCATATAGAAAGGAGAGAGGTTCTTATAATTTGGCATGTTAAGGGTCTTTTTTGCAAATTTGTCAGCAATAAAGTACCTCGAGCAGAAGAAATAACATCCAGCCAATTTTCATATGTGTTGTCTAATAAAGCAGTTAGCATTTCTTTGACTTCTTCTGATATAGTCTTTCTCGCTAATTGGTCACCAGCGCTTTTGTATTTGCCGATTCTTTGAATTTCAGGTTCCACACCTATTTTCTCTAACAGACCTGCAAGGAAAGTGTGGTGGCTCAGACTGATCACATATTTTTAACTCATTTAAAAGTTTGCCCAACCTGATTTTCCTCAAGGATGCTCAAATGGTACTAACAAAATAAACCTAGTGAAAATAGGTGGTCCTCTATTCTTTTTAAATCATTGTATTTCTCTCTGTTTTGACATGGAAAAGACAGGCAAAAAGATATCCACATCTCTGATGAACCTAACATCCTTGTTACCATCTGAACAATATATCATTCCAGCATATGATACACTCTACTGCATATTACACCACTTTTCTACAGAGTGTGACCAGGTGATTATTGAGGGTCCATACCTACGGGTACCCTTAACCATATCCATATAGGCGTAACAGCTTTTGTGAAACATTTGGCATGTATATTCTTGACAAAAGAGTACAAGAAAAAGGTTACCTCTCAAAAAAGATTGCTGCACTGTCAAACCAAGTAGTGACACATAAGCGCTTGGAGGGACATACAACTCACCACATGCACATGCCAGGTAATATTCCATCTCTCCAATAATAGGCATGTAACTCACAACAAACTTCCCTTCAACAGAACAAAACAGAAGCTATTAATAACATTAGAGATGCAAACTGTAAATTTGTATAAGATTTTGGCATCACAGTGCTGAAACTTCAGTACCACAAGCCAGTAGAAGACCTGTGATACAGTATAGTAGTCATTGCTAAGCCTGGCTTTGGTAGTGCATGAGAGTAATCGTTTACGCCCAATTGAGCCATTGATGCATAACTAAACTAGGTAACTAACTTAGAAATCCAAAAAATCCATGTAATAAGATCAATGCCTGATTGGGTTTACAGGTTAAAAAGGTTACTAGCCTGTTGGGTTACAGATTGCTTGGGCTTGGGTCTGTTTGTGTTTGAGTCTAACATATTGTGGGTCAGTTCTCAGTTGGGTGAGGGTTGATTTGGGTTTGGTTGGGTCCAGATCAGGCCGATAACTCAATTGGTCAGATTTACGAGCTCTAACGGTACAGGTCAGCTATCCTCCCATATTCTAATACAGGCCGAACCAATAGATTATGACAACACATAACAAAAGGAGTTGTATTACATCAGTGTTATACATGGTACCTGATTTCTTGAAATCGATTATGTGCCTCCGTATTTCATCAACTTTGGCCCAGCCACATGTGAGTGGATCTATATGGAGATAAATACCGGATATACGAGGATCATATGCTGCCTTGTAAAAATTTTCACAAATTTGAGGTAGAGAGAGCTCCGATACAAAGAGGGATTTTAATTGATCAGATATCTGAAATTATTAGACAGAGTTTGTTATATAATATAACTTAGCATAAAATTGACAATTCTTTACATCTTTATTAGTAAGGCAGACAAAACCACAGGTAACATGTATTAAACAGAGTTTGGGTGGCTTAGTAAATTGATAGATAAATCACAGAATAACAAACAAATTACCTCACTGATCATGCGATCCGTACATATTACTGTGGCGGTTAGCTTCAATCTACTACACTTTTTCGTTGGCACGTAATGGTGCCTATTACACAATTGCCGCTAATTTAGGCTTAATAACGATCATCAAGTCAAAATGGAATTCAAACTCCATCCCCCAGTTCCAACTAACCTAATAATAACAGTACCATTCAAATGGATTGTAACTAATTACTATTGGATGTTTAGTTAGTCTTATAACTGAATTAGTTAGGAGAGTTGGTAACTGAGAGCAACTCTTGTAATTCCCTATATATGGGCAACACTGTAACAGAGATTGATGATCAAGAAATAAAGATTCATTTCTCTTCTATTCCTCTCTCTGCTCTTATCTCTCTCAATTCAAAAACGATTACCTAACGAGCAACAACCATCCTGGAAACAGAAGGCAAAAGCAATTAAGCTTAAAATGTAATAACCTCGCCACTGAGCTTCATGGAAAGAACGCTTCCCTGTCTGACACGCTGCCACGGAGGGGCGATAAGCATCCTCAACTTTACCAGAGATTGGCGCCATAACCCGAACTCCTCCATCTCAAACTCCCCACTGGGAAACTCCTCAGAAGCCTCGCTAGCATTGACCGATCCAAGCGCGCCATCGCCAGCCTCGGCCTTCGCCTCTTCTCTCTCCTTTGAGGAGGATTCGACGGCCCTCACCGTGAAAAGGAGGCGAAGAGGTCTGGTCGGAGGAGGAGGGGCGTGGAGAATGCAGCGGGAGAGGTGAAATGGGATCGAAAGCGAGGAGATGTTTGTGCGTGCGTGTTGGTGTAGCGAATGGAATGCGAGCGGAGGTGGCATGGAGAGAAGCATCTTCGGCATTAGCAGGGTTCAGGGTTTCTCTCCAGCTGGTATGCTTGGGTGGAGACGGGGAGTAGGTGAGGTCCCTGAATTCACTTGGAGTTGGAGCAATGGAGAGTGCAGGAGTTACACGATGCCGATCAAAAACACATATAACTTCATGTGCCGAACTGGGGATTAAATAGAGTAAGTTGCTAGACCCAGAGTGCAGTGACTCGCATTATTTTAGTGTCAAAAGGCAACGCAGAGAAACTGGTCAAGGAGAGGGAAGGATATGCCGAAAAATTTTATTGGGGAAATTTCACGCATACCCCTAAAAGAATTGAAATTAAAAAATTTCTAAAATTATACTGAATTTCCCCTCTAAACTTCATAATATCATACATATCCTTCTAAACTTCAAAAACTCGCTAATTTACTTATTTTATTGTCTTTTTATTAAAATTTATTTCAAAATTTATAATTTCTTTCTTCAGAGTGCCTGGAATGACATTTTTTGACATACCACCTTTCAAGCAGCTAGTTATGTACCACAATTAAGACAAGCGAGAGATAGAAAGGAAGAGGTATTTCTCAAAACTCTAAGAAGACATTCAACTAAGAAGGTATGCTGGAGTAAGCTAAGCACTTTGAGACTATGCTCTGCAATTTCAGCGATACTGTTATGGAATATGAGTCCGCATCGTCTGCATTAACTCAAAAGAGCATCTTTTGAGTTAACGCATTTTATGATTTTAAACGGAGTCAATCCGGCCACATTCTATAATTCAGGGGCCCTTTAATATTAGTGTAGATCTAGTCCGCATGAATTAAAGCGAATCAGACGGTCTAGATACATTAATTCAAAAGATCCTTTTTTGAGTTAATGCAGAGGATACGAATTCATGGAATATAGGAGTCGATCGTTTCCAAATGTCTATCTATATCCATTTTGTCATTTATTTAAACAAAATATGTAGCACGTTAAGAAAATATCAATTTTATAATTGGTCGGTTTTCGTAAAGCAAACGATTCAGTTCTCTACTTCTGACGTATACACAAGCTTATATATAAATGTCATTGTGTATACTTTAGAAGTAGTGAAATGAATTATTTGCGCTGGAAAACTGACTAATTAGAAGACAAACATTTTTCTTAAATAGGTTACATATTTTTTTATGTTTTTAATAAAGGGTAAAATAGATATTTATAAATTTAAAATGAGTATTAATAGAAAAAACAATAAAATGAATAAATTTGAGAGTTTTTAAAGTTTAGAAGGTAAATATGATATTATGAAGTTTAGAGGGAGATACGTAATTTTGATATTTTTTTTTAGGAGTAGTTATGAAATTCCTCCAAATTTTAAGTAAACATTTAAAAAAAAATTCAGAATTAGCACCTTTACTGACCAAATATCGAATCTTAGCATAAAAACATACCTATTATGCGTAGACTTGAGAAGTGTCCCGATATTTTTATTAAAACCCCCAAAAAAAAACAAATTATCAAATATGCTCCCACCCCAAACTTATTTTTATTTCTACCCCAACCGCCCGTGGGCTGGGCAGTCCTATTTCCCAACCTGACCGCCCAGCAGCCGGGCGGTCCACTTTTCAAACCTGACCACCCAGGGGCTGGGCGGTCCACTTTTCAAACCTGACCGCCCAGGGGCTGGACGGTCCAGTATTAATTTTTTTTTTTATAAGCGGTCCGCCCCCCAGCAGACCGCTATCTCTCTTTCTTCTCTGCCTCCAGCTATTGATGCCCCTATGCCGGTCGGGCCTTGGAGATTGAGATATTTAGTCTGGTACCAGAGATGGGGCATGCCGACGGTTTATCTACAGGGGGACTATGGTGATGCTCTTCGACGGAGACTCACGGGTGACGGATCTAGGACTTACTTGCCTTTCGGCCCGATCCATACTCGTTCGGTATGTTTAAATGAAACTGAAATGCTTAAAAAATTGTAGTTATTTATTCATCTTCCAATAATAATAATAAAAATACATTGTGTGCAGATTTTGACCGCTATTAGAGGAGTGGCACACAGCTTGGTGTGCATGGCGAGAAAAAGTTGGAGAGCGATAGGATGTCAAATGCTCCAACACAGTGCACCGATTGGGGAGGACTCTGGCTGGGACGGGCGCCTCGTTGGTATGTTGCACGATGCTGGGGAGGCCATCAATTGGCGCGAGATAAAGGCCCCACCACAAGATCTGGAGCAGCCTAGAGCCCCTATCTACACTGAGGAGATGTCGCCACCTCCTGCAGGTAATAATATGTCATACAAATGATCATTATTAAGTGTATGTCTCTCTAAAAGATCATTCTTATTAATTTATCTTCATTTATGCAGATGATGACTCGGGTTGGGCGATCCACCAATGGGTGTTGAATAACAACGCGTGGAACGCGTACTACAACGAGCATGGAGTTCCAGTGCAGCAGACCGAGGTAGCAAAAGTTCATTATTTAATTAATTTACTCGTTACTTCTGTGTCTTTAATTTAACATTGTTTACATGCAGGATGAAGCTGCCGCTGCCGCTGCCGCCGCCGCCGCCTCATTCTCATTGGATGACCTCACTGGAGATGAGGGCGGATGGGAGCCAGCTAGCCCCCACCGACCGCAGTATATGGAGCCCAGATAGCACGACGGCGAGGCTAGTGGGAGTGGGGCACAGACTGCAGATGGCTTTGCCTCTGCTATATTTGGCACACTGCCTCCGGCCACGTATCCTTCTACTTGGGAGGCCGATCCGTGGGTGTTGCGTACACAGGCGGGGATCCATGGGGAGCATGCATTACACCTGGGGGCAGACCCATGGGGGCGCGAGGCCGTACACGATGACATGCAGGTGGATGAGGTTCCCCAGAGGCGTCCGCTATTCGCGCGAGAGCGCAACGCAAGTTTCGGTACGCTTGAGGGCGTACCTTTTAAAACCGCGGTTACACTTCACGAGTAAAGGTTGCAAGTGCACAACCCCTATCGAGTAGTATAATCGGGTATCGATCCACAGGGACGGGCAATTACTAGGTTAGAATCTACCAAACTCAATTAAAAACTAGAAGTGAGAAGGTTTTGGTTTGGTATTTAAGTTCCTAAAAAGGTCAATTCAAGCAATTCAAACAATGTAATAAAATGCTAGAAGAAATATAAATTGTGTTTTGATTATGGATAAAAGGCGTTTCCAGGGTTTCAGATTTCATCTGTGATCTGCCTCTAGTGGTACGGCCCGTACCAAGTTGGTACGGCTAGGCCGTACTCCACTTGGTAAGGCAAGGCCGCACCACTCTGGTAAGACCCGTACTGGCTTGCCAGAACAGAGCTTACCAGTTCGAGTTGATGCATTCCTTGCTGGTACCTCGTGCTAAACTCTTTAGAAAGGTTCAATTGACCATACCTAAGGTTCCTAAGCCTCAACCGTCGTGTGTTGGATCAAGATCTAGGTTGGAATGCAATTGATTGCCTTTTAGGGATTTCTACACCTCAATTCTCATGTGTTGGTACAGATCTACCCTAGCTGGTTGATTGGAGACCTAAGGCACCCTCTAATCTGTCGATTAGAGGAGAATTCAACCTCTCGGCTTCAATTCGAACAAGTCTACCCTAAACAATTGATTTGGTTGAGAGATTGAGATGATCACATGACCTTGATAGGTTCGATCTAGACCTAGAGGTTCATCATACACAATCACAGCAATCAAAGCAAGAGATGGCAAAGAAATCACAATCAATCAATCAAAAGAGTTCATACAAGATACAAGTCAAAGAAAGTCAAAGCAAATCAAGAATCCATCTCTAAACCCTAGAAACTGAAATAACTACTCACAGCACATGATCTGATCTAAAAATACAATAAAAGGGATAGAGAAAGCCATGGATCGAAGGGATCGAGAGGAGGAAGCTTGATCCGTCGAGTTTCGCCTCTTTCCTCTTCCTTCCTTCTTGCTCCTATCTCCTTAGCTCTCTTTCTCTCTCTTACTGTGCTCTCAAATAGATCTGGAATGGAATCCATGTCGAAATTGGAGAGTTTCCCGCTTTAAATAGCCTCTGCCAAAATTTGAATCTGTCAGGCCGCCTTTAAGTACGGCCCGTACCAAATTGGTACGGCCTGGCCGTACCAGGCGTGATGAGCTGAAAAATGGCTAAGTCTGGTAAGACCCGTACCAAATCTGGTAAGGGCCGTACCTCATCATCTGAAATCGCCGTTTCTTCGTGTGTTTTGCTCCAAACTTGCAGAAAACAAACAAACACTCAGCAGTACCAAATTCTAAAGATATATCGATGAAATGCACATGATTCTGGTGAATTAGGGCACGAATCTGGTACTAAAACAGGCCTAAAATAGACTAAATATGCGAGGTATCATCCGCCGTCGCAGAGGGACCGCCATGCACCTACTAGGTTGGAGCTCTCCGGACCTCGCCCTCGTCATCGCCGTTAGGGTTTTTATATTTTTTTTAGTTTGATAGGTTTCTAGTATTTTAGTTTGGATTATTATATTTCGTGTTTGGACTGTTATGTTTCATTTTTAGATTTATCATTTAGATTACTACTTTTGTTGTTTAGACTTACCATTTCGATTACTACTTTTGTTGTTTAGACTTACCATTTCGATTACCATTTAGAAACATTTAAACATTAACAAAACTTAATATAAAACTAATCAATTATATAAAGCTAGACAATTACATAACATATAAAAATAATCGTCAATTATAAAAATATAATCGTCAACAAATAATAAATATATATCATACAATTTAATATGAAACATTCAAACAAATCATTACAACAATTTAATATAAAACATTCAAACAAATTAAAACATAAAACTCTTATAAAAAAAAAACAATAGCAGACCGTCCAGTCCCTGGGCGGTCAGGTTTGAAGAGTGGACCGCCCGGCTGCTGGGCGGTCAGGTGGGAAAAGTGGACCGCCCAGCGCACGGGCCGTTGGGGTAGAAATAAAAATAAGTTTGGGATGGGAGCAGATTTGATAATTTTTTTTTTTTTTGGGTTTTAATAAAAATATCGGAGAAGTGTCACGCGGGCTAGGTATGCGCAGACTCTGTGAAATTTTTTTTTCAAAGTGTAACATTTTAGTTTTCAAGTTTCGATACACAAGTGTACAAAGCATCAGCGTCAAATTCAATTTTTACAATAAAATATTGATGCGTCTCTGTCCAGATTAACAAGGATATAAATTATTAGCATGTCATCGATCGTTGAATATGTGTTCCTCGTGTAATTTGCAGCAATTGTATGCATGACAAATTCACAAAAATGATTTTGTGATCTTTCAAATTCGAAAAAGAGGAAATCTTTATGTTGTGGACTATCGTACTTAATTCAATCAATCCTGGAGTCATATGTTATTAAATGTGCAAATTTATTTTTCACATTATTTTATTTTAATATCATTTCAAATTTTCAATTCTTCTTATTAGTAAAACTTGGGGAAGCTAGTGCTCACTTTGTTATAATTTGGCGAGCTTTTGCCTAGAAAAGATGCAAACTTAACATACTTTTTTTCTGATAAAATATCTTATTGTAAAATATTAGTCACGAGACAATTTAACAAGAGAGCCGATTACTTTGTCATCTTCTTTTAAACAGTTTAACAACCAGATTGCATTTCATAAGGAACTGCAGAATCAAACTGCAGAATCTGATCTGTGTTGATCAAGTATAATTCAAGTACCATGCATGTTCCAATGAAACTCAAACAGACCTATGAATTTTGATAACTATCAGGAAATGTATCGTTTGCCTCGCTGGGACACATCTGATAAACAGAACTGCAAAGGGTTCTGTCGGACAATTTTTTGCAAAATCAAACTAATGGTTGAACAATGCACATAGATTAGGTCTGGCATATGTAAAAATATACCTACTTCTCTGATTTAATTCACTCAGTTCATCTTTGAGAGAGAAACAGGAAAACCATACTCCGCTTGAGCGAAATTTTAAATTTGCATGTTTCCTTGCATCAATTTGAATAACTGCCGCAAAAACACGCTAAACTAGCGGCCCTCAAATAATAACCAACTATAACTTGCAGTCTTGCATCGTCTTTCTTTTACTGGGATTGCCAAATCCCAACAAGTAATTTCTTTCATGTCTAATTACAAATTACTGCATTATTAACTAAGTATGGAAATCACCGAAAATCTAAAGAGCGCTAAGATAATCCTTTATGAGTGCCAATATCCGCTCTACATCTGTTGCTTCTCCCAATCCTTCAAAAGTGATGCTGTCCATTCTTGCTTGAACGCCAGAGATTGCCGACACGTCATTCAACACTTGTTTGGCTGCTTCATCAATGCCAATTAACGAACTGCCAATACCGGTTAGGAGGCCTTGTAGAGATGGGCTTGGTTTTGACACCTCCACTAACCTAACCTGGAAAAGTAAAATAAAATCAGCCAACAAGTTGCAGCATATTTTTGTTATTAAGCCCAAGTTAAGATTTCTTATGTCATAATTTGGCTGCTATAAGCTTCGGCCTGGGAATTGAGTGTTAATAAATAAATAATTGACCACATGTACCTTATTTTGCAATCAATCCAACTGAGCAACAACTAACCCTGAATAAGCTTAATTTATGAAATAAAGCCTAATGTAATTCATCTTTTCGTCAATTACCTAGAAATTCTTTCACTTATACTATATCAATGTAACTGACATTTACCCTCAACAGAACAGCTTGACAAAAAAGAAACAAGAAAAAGAGAACAAATATTACACAAAATAAAAGAAAAAACCTTTTTGAAACCAATATGCAGTAGTTCACATCCATTTACTGTTGTATGTTTGGTTTTGTTATCTAAATCTCAAAAGTGCAATAGAACCTTTCTATCCTGTGGAATATTAGCCTTGAGCTTGGCAATGGCAACCGCATGAGAGAACCCACCAATTGAATCAACCAATCCTCTTGAGGCTGCATCCCTGCCACTCCATACCCGCCCTTGTGCCACATTTTCCATTTCATCCACCTAGTTATCAGTTAGAACTCCATTAAATCCTTACAACCAAAAAATAGAGTTCTAAAAGGGGTTGTATCTGGAGCTAACCAACCGAGAGAAAGGCAACTTCATTTTTTAAGCTCTTAATAGTCGGTACTTGCACTCACTTTTTGGAGAGTGTAAAGTACTGGGCAATCACATATAAATTAACTAAGGGAGAAATATATTGTTATGATTAGCCTCTGACAAGATTGAATCCAAGACCTTGTACTCTAGTTCCATGTTAACCAGCCAAATTTCTAATAATTTCAGGTCAGAGCAAACAGTTTTGTTACTTTATAATCTTAATGTTTGAAACAATGTTTACATCCATTGACTGTGAAAGCTTCTTTATCGCAAAATAGTTTGTATATATTATGTGTCATGGTTTTGTTATACAATGCTTACATCCATTGACCGTGAAAAGGCTGCTTTATCACGAAATTGTCTGTATGTGTGCTGCGTCGACTTTGCAAATAGTTCTGCTTCATCTGGTCTGTCAACAAAAGTTTTTCACTGGTAAGCAAACTAAAATGATAACAAACAAACAGAAAACAAAATGAAGCAATCAAGGAAACAAAATGCAAAAGAAAAAGAAGATAAAATAAATAATAAATAGCTTCGGTACTAGCGAGATTAATAGGAACCCAATACACCCAAATATCAAAGTTTTTTAAGACTAGAGCCAAGGAGGGCATATGGGTTAATAAATCCTAAAACACAACTATGGCACATATACTGCAAGATATTACATCATAAAAGAAAAGAATTATTTCTTTCAAGTTTACCTGAGGGGGCGTTGATCAGCAGCTCTGAACTCTGAAAATTTACCCCTTGAGATAACTTCTTTGTTAAAACCAATTCTCTCATATAGCTTCTGTAATGAAAATCTTCCTGGAAGTAAAAGCATCATGATCAATAGAAAGCTCAAATGGAAAATTCAACCTCTATAATGATCAATAAGGAAAAGTTCCTTGCACGCCCCTCAATAAAAGAATAGCAATATCTCCTTAAACAAGAACTAGATTATTTACTCCTTAAATACACCCTCTCTGCTTTAATTTAAATATAAAGACTATTCCTCCTTTCAGACCCAACCTCTTTAAGAAAAAGATTTAGGAATACATGGGAATATTTATAAAGTTCGGGATGAGATCTTTTCTCATGAAATCTTCTGCTTCTTTTATATGGAGAAGCTCAGAAGTCTCACATCCACATGGATTTTGAAACTGGGACCTCTTGGAGGCCATCCTAGTACATCACAACTTGATATCATGCCATATCTCATTTTATGAGGCTATTTTAGAGTATTGGGTTTCACATGTGCAGACAGGAAAACATCGATGAAAACTAACGGAGGCGACAAAAATTATAACCTGTAACTACTCCAATAGAGCCAGTTAGAGTAAGCTTCTCTGCCACAATTACTGGTGCAGCCATGGCCATGTAGTAACCGCCACTTGCTGCCAGATCAGACATGGATGCTATAACCGGCTTCGATTCAGCAAGAAGTCGAATCTCTCTCCACATTCTACAAATACAAAGCTAAGAAAATAATTAGGTAAGATGATAAGAAATCTCATAAAGGAGACCACAAGTTCAGTGAACAATAAAAGCAAAATCCATGGAGAAGAAGGAAAACAAATGGTTCAGGCAATAACATACAAATCAGAAGCAAGAGCATCTCCACCTGGGCTATCAATTCGTAATATTACTGCCTTGTACTTGTCTGACTCTGGAAAAACAAGCTGCTTGAAATTAATACTTCCATCTTAAGTCAAATTTTCTATTAAGAAATAGGGGAAAAAAAAAAACTACTTCAACAAAGTTATTGCTGAATCACAATTGTATTGCCAAAAAATGTAATTATGCAAGATTTTCCGCAATTAAGCCTCAATAAGACCTTAGGTGCACAACAAAGACCCAATTCTGAAACAGACACAAATCAAGGCAAGCACATGAGGACACATAAATAAATAATATACAAATGTGTGATCAAACCGATCTGTACCAGCATTATCAGTAGCTCGATTTGCAGAAATAATTCTGATAAAACACATGGTACTTCCTTGCACTGAACTTACCTCTTACGGTGCGTAACTTCTCTATCAATTGTTCAGCTACTATACCAGAGCCAGGTGAGCTCAGGGGCCCACGTGTTCGACTGATAGATCCTGATGCTCTTATCACTGCAATTTGTTCCCCACCTCCTCCAAGTCCGAGTGTCCCTTTCTTTACTCTAGAGTACTTGCTATTGGACAAGATACCACGCATTCACGCACACAGACAAAGAAGGTCAGGTGTCGTATTGTAAACTGGGAAGATTTTTCAAACTACATTAATTGTAAGCTATAAACCATGGGAATATTTTCATTACCTATAATCAACAGTACGCAGACGTTTCTTGTCCTTCTGTCCTATTCTCTCCTTCAGCATTGATGAGATCTGCATCAAATAAAACAGATATTCTCCTGTTAAAATTTACGTGCAAGGATAATCTGCATCCATCACATCCTTTACAGTTCCTTGATGCTTAACAATATTGTAACGTAATATAGTATCTGTTTACCTTAGATCATTGTTTAAACAAGTTAAGCATTAACTTTGGGTTGTGCTGCTACAGAGAATACATTCCTAGTTTCATTTATGATTAACAACTTTTATGCCATCAAAGAAGAGGGGGGTGGTGTTTAGAGAATTTGCACCTCATCATCATACAATATATTTGTAATCCAACCTTCTTCTTTAAGTCTCTCGACTTGATAAACTCCTGAGTTTAGAAACGCCACAACATCCTCTCTACTCTTTCCTAGTACAGGTAAATTAACACACAGAATTCAATAAGACAACCGAAAAAAGAGTATGCAAAACAAATTCAAACAAACAAACAAATGGCCATGATATAAAGCCCCTCCCTTTTAATGAATTGCAATTTGGATTTCATAAGAAAGGAGAGAGGTCCTTTTAATCTGGCATGTTAAGGGTCTTTTGCAAATTTGTTAGCAATCAAGTACCTCGAGCGGAAGAAATAACATCCAGCCAATTTTCATATATATTGTCTAATAAAGCAGTTAGCATTTCTTTGACTTCTTCTGATATAGTCTTTCTCGCTAATTGGTCACCAGCGCTTTTGTATTTGCCGATTCTTTGAATTTCAGGTTCCACGCCTATTTTCTCTAGCAGACCTGTAAGGAAAGTGTGGTGACTCAGACTAATCACATATTTTTATCTCAAGTTAAAGTTCGCCCAACCTGATTTTCCTCCAAGGACGCTCATACAGTACTAACAAAATAAACCTAGTGAAAATAGGTGGTGCTGTATTCTTTTTAACAAATCATTGTATTTCTCTCAGTTTTGACATCGAAAAGACAGGCAAAAAGATCATCCACATCTCTGATGAACCTAACATCCTTGGATACCATGTGAACAATATATCATTCCAGCATATGATACACTCTACTGCATATTACACCACTTTTCTACAGAGTGTAACTAGGTGGTCATTAAGGGTCCATCATACCTATAAAGATTGTGAAACATTTGGCATGTATATTCTTGACAAAAAGTAAAAGAAAAATGTTACCTCTCAAAAAAGATTGCTGCACTGTCAAACCAAGTAGTGACACATAAGCACTTGGAGGGACATACAACTCACCACATGCACATGCCAGGTAATATTCCTTCTCTCCACAAATAGGCATGTAACCCACAACAAACTTCCCTTCAATAGAACAAAATAGAAGCTATTAATAACATGAGAGGTGCAAAATGTAAATGTATATAAGATTTTGGTAAATCACAGTGCTGAAACTTCAGCACCACAAGCCAGTAGAAGACCTGTGATGCAGTACAGTAGTCATTAATGAGCCTGGCTTTGGTAGTGCATGAGAGTAATGATTTACGCCCAATTGAGCCTTTGATGCATGCCTAAACCAGGTAACTAACTTAAGAATCCAAGAAAACCATGTAATAAGATCAACTCTGATTGGGATTACAGGTTAACAAGATTACTGGCCAGTTGGACTACAGATTGCTCGGGCTCGGTTCTGTTTGTTTTTTAGTCTAACATATTGCGGGTCAGTTGGGTGAGGGT
Organism: Carex littledalei; assembly: GCA_011114355.1. Classification (NCBI taxonomy): domain Eukaryota; kingdom Viridiplantae; phylum Streptophyta; class Magnoliopsida; order Poales; family Cyperaceae; genus Carex; species Carex littledalei. The sequence continues at coordinate 2,950,512 of CM022090.1, forward strand.
TGATTTGGGTTTGGTTAAGTCTGGATCAGGCCAATAATTCAATCTGTCAGATTTTACAAGCTCTAACAATACACGTCTGCTGTCTTCCCATATTCTAATACGGGCCGAACCAATAGATAATGATAACACGTAACAAAAGGAGTTGTATTACATCAGCTTTATAGATGGTACCTGATTTCTTGAAATCAATTATGTGCCTCCGTATTTCATCAACTTTGGCCCAGCCACAAGAGAGTGGATCTATATGGAGATATATACCAGATATACGAGGATCATATGCTGCCTTGTAAAAATTTTCACAAATTTGAGGTAGAGAGAGCCCTGATGCAAATCGGGATTTTAATTGATCGGATACCTGAAATTATTAGAGAGAGTTTGTTACAGCATAACTTAACATTAAATTGACAATTCTTTACATCTTTATTAGTAAGGCAGGCAAAACCACAGATGACATATATTAAATAGAGTTTGAGTGACTTAGTAAATTGATAGAAAATCACAGAACAACAATTGAATTACATTACTGATCATGCGATTAGCTTCAATCAACTACATTTTTTTCTTGGCACATTATGGTGCTTATTACACATAATTTAGGCTTAATTTATTATCGCAAGTCAAAATGAAATTTAAACTCCATCCCCCAGTTCCAACTAAATCAATTAAGTTTAAAATATAATAACCTGCCCACTGAGCTTCATGGAAAGAACGCTTCCCTTTCTGACACGCTGCCACGGAGGGGCTATAAGCATCTTCAGCTGGACCAAAGATTGGCGCCATAACCCGACCTCCTCCATCTCAAACTCCCCGCTGGGAAACTCCTCGGAAGCCTTGCTAGCATAGACCGATCGAAGAGCGCCATCACCAGCCTTAACCTTCGCCTCTTCTATCTCATTTGAGGAGGATTCGACGGCCCGAACCGTGAAAAGGAGGCGAAGGGGTCTGATCGGAGGAGGAGGGGCGTGGAGAAAGCAGCGGCAGAGGTGGGATGGGTTCGAAATCGAGGAGAGGAGGAGGGAGGAGGAGATGTTTGTGCGTGCGTGTTGGTTTAGCGAATGGAAGACGTGCGGAGGTGGCCTGGAGAGTAGTATCTTCGCCATTAGCAGGGAAAGAACCAAAGAGGTTTCTCTCCAGCTGGTATACTTGGGTGGAGTGGGGTATTTACTATTTACTCACTTGGAGCAACGGAGAGTGCAGGAGTTACACGATGCGGTCAAAAATATGTATAACTTCATGTGCCGAACTGTACAGAATAGAGTAGCAAGGCCCAGAATGCAGTGACTCGCACTGTTGTAAAGTGTCAGAAAGCGACGCAGATAAACTAGCTGAGGAGAGGATTGGGGTGGCAAGGTCGCGTTGTTGCCACGTTAGAAAAGTTTCTTGGACAGTCGGGCTTCGTTCGTTCTGGGCTCGTCTGCGTGGATCACTTTTGAAGAGCCAGTTGGTTTGAATGGAAAAAAAAGGTCGGAGTAATATCTGAGTCGGATCTCTCGGGTAAAGATTTTAACAGATTAGTTTTTGTTTCGTGAAGCGCACGGAGCATAGAATTAAGAAAAACTAGCAGAACCCATTTTTACAGCGTTAATTTTCGTGCGTACAGCGTTTGAATTTTTGATGGACCAAAAGGCTCCTGTCTAGCTTGATCTCCTGCCATGTTTCCCCCTTGGTGCGCACAGGTCCCTTCGCTGTAGGGGCATTTTGGTCCGTGAAAAATTCAAACGCTGTACACACAAAATTTCACGCTGTAAAAATGGGTTCCCAAAACTAGCCATAGGCGTCGCGTTGCTTCGGCAATTACTTTTTGGCAATTGCATTTTGAGATACGAAGGAACTGGATTGATTTGTTTCATAACGAACTTTAATCAAATGAGTTAATTGTAAATTTTGTTTTTTTTAAATCAAAATCAACCGAATTACAAACTATGAGATTTTTTGGTAGCTCTACCGTCATTAGTTATTTTTTTTTAAATTGGTAGTTTAAACTAAACATTGCATTGGATTTGCTAGTTTTGTGAGTTAAATAGCTTTATATTTTTAGAGATTTTGATGTTTTTATAATTTGATTTTGTAAATAACATTTTTTAGTATCAATATATTTGTTGGCGACCAACCATAAAAAAAAAACATTGCACTGGATATTATCTGATCATATCAGGCACCTATTTGTATCTATTAGAAATGAAACCTTAAATTTACTAAGATCTGATCATATCAGGTACCTATTTGTACCTATTTGAAATGAAACATTAATTTTGCACTAAGCCACTAGCGTTGCTCTAATTTGAACGGTATATGTTAATTTGAGATTCGAACCTAAATAGTTTGCGAACCAATTTCAAATGAACTATACCCAGTTTGAGTTTGAATAAGATTCAAACCAACCTGGTTTGATTTGTTTCAAAACGAACTTCAATCGAACGAGTTAATTGTGAAAAAAAATTCATAAAAAATTTCGAATCGAAGTCAATCGAATCACGAACTACGAGCTTTTTTGGCAGCCATAGTATCAATAGATTAATTAGCCTTACTATAAATTCTTCTTACATGGTATATGCTAGAAGAGTGAGGCTATGGTGCTATGCATAGCACGGATGGCTAGTGTACTACGGCTCAATATGGTACTTTTTAAAATCCTAACGGTTGATCCGAACCGTTCAATGTGATAACCATATGAATATGTACTTGCAAACTAAATTTTATATTTTTTCGAATTTTTTTACTATTTTTTTAGATAGGTAGAATTTTGATGGTCCAGAATTTTCAGAAAACACTGATTTTTCTACCTATCTAAAAAAATAGTAAAAAAATTTAAAAATATATAAAATTTAGTTTGCAAGTACATATTCATATGGATATCACATTCAACGGTTCGGATCGACCGTTAGGATTTTAAAAAGTACCATATTGAGCCGTAGTACACTAGCCATTGGTGCTATGCATAGCACCATAGCCTCACTCATGCTAGAATCTATTGACACAATTATTACAATTGATGGCTCAAGCCTCAAGGGAAGCATAAGCAATCAAGAAAATTTAATTAGAGGTAAGCAACAAAGTCATTCTCAATTTTCTTTCCATACTGTAACAGTTCGTTAGAGGAGAGGCAACGAAAATTGAAGCAAATACGTACAGATTTTGAAGCGGAGCGCACGCACTTAATGCAAATTAGACGATGATTGAGCCCATCAAACCAAAGTAGGTCCGATAGACATCAGACCTACTCTGAATTCGTCAAAAAAAAATATTATAAGAGAGAAAAGATGTAGTATGCTGTTCTTTTTTTTCTTTTAAGTGGCTCGAGACTGATTCTCGTAGAGTTTTCTCCTCTCTGAAATATATTTTATATGGAATGCTTACTGTTTTTTTTTCCGTGTGCATGGTGATCTATTACAAATACAATGGATTAAATTTCTCATTTTTTGTTTGTTTGTTGCGCTTGGTGAATCGAAGCCGAATATTTTTCAGTTGCCATTTAAAAAAAAATAATAAACAGAACTTACATGAGTTTTAGAAAATTTTAATTTTTACCAGAGACGTATATACCATCTGCGCTCTCAATTGAACTAAAAAAATTGAAACGAAAATTGAAACTGTGAGCGCAGCTAATATCTGCGTCCCTACAGCAAGTTGGGTCCGATGGGTTCCGAGACTGTCCAATCTGCTTTAAGATTTGTGCGCACGAATTTCAAAGCAGACACGAAAGTTGCGGATGTGAATCTTAAAGCATATTGGACGGTCATCGAACCCATCGAACTCACTTTGAGTCCGATGGGCATCGGACCCAAATTGACCTCCTGCGTCCCATCCAGAAATGAGATGCAGATAAACCGTAACAACTTCATTTATTTATTTTTATGAAATGATAGCTAAAAAAATTCGACTTGGTGAAGTGCACGGCACTTCTCCCTTGTCCAAGCACTTTAATTTAATTTACGAAAAAAAATATACATACAAGTAGAAATCTTCACAAATTGTTTTCTTAAATTTTCATCATAGGAATGTTATACAATCGTGCGGTCGTACTTGTGACAATTAAATCTTGACAGATGATCTCGAAAAATCCCGCATGACACATTATTATGCCAAAAATACTATCATTTTTTTTATTTTACATTTTATAGTCTTTTTACCGTTCAGATACTTTTGTTAGGACTTCTAGAGTTGAGAGGATACGACTCTGCTGTTATTCTAATGGAAAAGTAGGGTCCTGCTTTTTCGATCCCAACCATCAAATTCATTGAGATTCGTGCATGAAAAAAATTTATTTATCGAGATATGCGAATGAAATTTTTTGAATGGTTGGGATCGGAAAAAGCAGGACCTTGCTTTTCTATTGGAATAATAGCAGAGTTCATTCCGAGTTGAGAAGAAGGAAGAGATCAAGAGACAACTAAATTTGATTTTCTCATACTAATTTCTCTCATTTACAAGTCTTAACATAAGCAATAATTAAAAACACAGTCCAATGGGCCATTAATAGCAATTTGAATCAAAATATAACAACTTAATTGTAAGATTTATGTTAATTTCAAAATATTATTTGTTTGGAGAACAAATCTCCAATTGTCAATGACAACAAATTAAATGATTTTTCATAAAGTTAAGTTCTCCTAAATTCTTTTAGTTATAACTTATAAAGAAGGATTATTTAAACTAGAAAATATATTTTTTGGTAGATATTTTCTTTCCTAAGACACAACTTCTTAAGTTTAAGATTTGTTTCTACTCTTTTTATTAACTCAAAAATAAAATCTTATTCTTTTAGTCTACCTCACCTGTTGTAAATAGAAAATTAGAACGTTTACATTAATATTTTTTTTGACCGTTTTCTCGACTAAAAAAGATAATTTGGACGACAAATTGTAGGAACCGAATCTCGTACTGACATGTGGACAATTTTTTTTTACTAATATGACTAATCCGTCCGTTCATCCATAGATCATACGTGGATAACATATTAATCACGTTGGCAAAAAATTTCTACCGACGTGTGAGTTGGAGATTCAGTTCCCAAATCGTAAAAATGTAATTTCTATAATTAAGACTTATTCTGAACTATTATTATCGAATCACAAAATAAAACTTACTTTTTTAATCCAACTTGTCTTATGCAAATGAAAAAATTAAAATTAGGTCAATTCCAAAATCTATTTCTTTAGATAAAAAAAATCTAAATTATTTTTTTTATAAGAAGACGAAATTAGATTATATTTTCTATTCTCATCAAAATAACATCCTCCAACAAGCCAATAAGGATCGCCTGTTAAAATATACCGTCCGATCCCTTCCTTTCCTAGATCGACGGTGAAAATTAATCACTGTGAAATATCAACGCGTTTGGGTCTCGCCACATTGGCCTTTCTAAAACAACCCAATCTACTTACGCTAGGTTTTGCCTCAAAGAACCTTCTCGCCGCCTCTCTTTCGGATTATATATAGCTACCCCTTCCCCTTTTCCATCTGCCGACTTCATCCCAAGATCGAGAGAAAGAAGAGAAAGAAGAGAGATTAGGGTTTCGTTTGCGGCGATTTGTTAAGGTGAGCAGATCTATCCGATCTTTCCATTTATTTATTAGTTCGCGGAGTTATTTAATTGTCGACTCTTTAATCCAATCAGAATTTTTAAAAAGGTAGAATCGATTTTATGCTGCTCGATCTAATTGCTAATGATAACTTTTGAGGTATTGACTTGTGTAGAAATAGGTAGAGTTCTTGCTAATCCCGTCCATGGATATTCTTTCTTTTTACTAGATTTGTTATTTAATTAGGATTTAGGTCCATTATATACCAGCTCTCAAGAAAAGAGCTGCAGCTTCTGGTGGCAATTGTCATTGTTATTGCACAGTATAGTAAGGATGTATTGCTAGATCTGTTAGAAGAATGAGTTTGGCATCACGGGAGATTCGAAGTTCCTTTTGTTCTGTTTTGTTTTAGCTTGTTAGAATATGTGTTTGCTGAAATGTGTTACTCTTTGAAGAAAAAAAACACACTAGTACTTTTTGGATTGGTTTAGTAGGTTCAAGTACAATAACAAGGGATTAGCTTGGGGAATAAGTTAACAGTAAAATGTGAAATAGGTTGAAGTGTTATAGGTTCTCTCAGTATTCTAGTAAAGCCTAATTTGATTTTGGAAGTGGAAGTAAATTGTTTCAGCAATTGATATGCAATAGCACATTATTTTTAATGTTGCTTAGTACCAAAAATTAGTTTTTTTTAAAGGTAAAATGACCTATGCTAATAGTATTCTGTAATGTGGTTGTAGATTGCAAGTTGGTATCTGCTTCTTTCTAGTTTATTATGCAACCTTCATATATTTAATTTGATAAATTGTTCTATATGTTTCTTCGCATGGTTTAAGATAGTTGTTGAAGTGCTAACAGTATCCTATGACCTTTATATATCTAATTGGATACTTTCTATATGTTTGTTCCATGGTATTAGATAATTGTTGAATTAGTAACCAAATCTTAGATCTCATAACTAATATAATAGTACTATTGTTACCACTGAATTTTTTTTCTTTTTGTGAAGTTCTTAGCAAATTAAGTAATGGTGTGATAAGTTGCTGAAAATAGCTTAATCCGATCTAAAAGATTCAAGTTTCTTATACAGATTAATTATTGCATTTCTCCACTTAACAATTGTTCCATTGTAATATTGTATCCTGGCATGACTCATACGTAGCATTTTACAAAGCTGTTATGTAACTTTTCTTAGCAGCAAAATAGCTTTTCATTTACCCGTGTCTTGAACCATTAATTTGCAACAATTCTTTCTTCTTTCCTTTTGTATACAACAATCCTTAGTTTCTAACACTTTTTCAATTTTCAACAATCCAGTGAGCAACAGATCAATCTAATTTCGAATTCCAGAGCCAGCAACAGTGGAGGGTGTCACGAGCAGGGCTTTTTTTATGTCTGGGCAGGCCAATTCATTCCTCTTGGGATCAATCGGGTTGCTTGGCGAGTATTTTCTCGCCCCCAGAAAAAAACCTCTTTCCTCCTTCGAACTCCCCACCCGCATACACTATCTCCAGTCCACATCTTCTCCAGTTGAGCATCTGTTCTTTTCCAAACCGCACGAAAGCTACATCTGATAACTAGTTACTCCCCGCTTTTCAACATGGCTCTCCTAAACATTGGCGCTGCAAACAGCGATGATGCCTTCTATCGGTACAAGATGCCGAAAATGATCACAAAAATCGAAGGTCGTGGAAATGGCATCAAGACAAACATCGTCAATATGGTTGATGTTGCCAAGGCCTTGGCCCGGCCTGCCTCTTACACAACCAAGTACTTCGGGTGTGAGCTCGGGGCCCAGTCAAAGTTTGATGTAAAGACTGGGACTGCACTGGTTAATGGGGCCCATGATACTGCCAAACTGGCTGATCTTCTTGAGAACTTCATTAAGAAGTACGTGCAGTGCTATGGGTGCGGCAATCCTGAGACTGAGATCCTCATATCCAAGACCCAGATGATTAGTCTCAAGTGTGCTGCTTGTGGGTTCATATCTGATGTGGACATGCGGGACAAGCTGACAGGTTTTATTATAAAAAACCCACCTGAGGTCAAGAAAGGGAAGGATAAAAAGGCAATGAGGCGTGCCGAGAAAGAGAGGCTCAAAGAGGGTGAGGCCATTGACGAAGAACAGAAGAAGCTGAAGAAAGAGAGTAAGAAGAAAGGTGCCACTGCTACTACCAAAACTTCTAAGAAGAAGGTGAATGGGTCTGACGAGGAGCATTCCTCTCCAATTGGAAGTCAGGCTGGTGATGCTGAGGTCACTGCTGAGGAAGAAGAAGACGATGTTGAATGGCAGACTGACACCTCGGCAGCTGCTGCTGAGCAAAGGATGAGGGAGCAGCTGAGTGCTGTCACTGCTGAGATGGTCGTGCTTTCCGCTACAGAAGAGAAGAAACCACCAGCGCCAAAGCCCGAGAAGAAAGATGTTGTCTCGAAAACTGTATCTGAAATTAAGAACAAGCTGAAGGAGGGAATGAAACCAAGTGAACTCAAGGCCTGTGCTGGCAGTCTGGCCGGTACTTCTCAGGAGGTCATGGATGCAGTTGTTGAAGCTCTTTTTGATGGGGTTGGAAAAGGTTTTGCGAAAGAAGTGATGAAGAAGAAGCCCTATATCATGGCTGTGGTGAATGACGAGGAGTCACAGATGCGATTGCTGAGAGCAATAGAGGGCTTATGTGCCAAGTGCAGTGCGGAGGCACTGAAGGAATTGGCTTTGGCTGCCAAGGATCTGTATGATGCTGATTTGCTCGAAGAGGAGATTATTGTCAAGTGGTACGAGGAGGGTGTGGCTGGTAAGAACAAAGCAGCCCCTATCTGGAAGAGTTTGAAGCCTTTTGTTGAGTGGCTCCAGAATGCCGAGTCAGAGTCTGAGGAGGAATAGTTTTTTCCTGTTAAATTGGGAAATATGCGCGGTATTTCAGTATTTCAATTTGTGTTTTGCTTTGAATTATTATTGTGGTTTGTTCGAGTTGTTTTGTTTGGGACGTACTGTTATGCCACCTGCTGTTGGTGTCATGTTTGGTGTATGTGTCCGTGTCTGGCAGTTTGGGTTGTATGTTATGAAACTTCATTAAGATCCTGTGATGTTTCTAATAATATGTTGTGTTCAGAGTTAATATGGATTATGTCTTTTTAATATTTTGCGGATGTCTTTGTGTTGCACTAAATGATGTGGCTGTTGTCTGTTATATGAGTTTGCATTATGCATAGTTCTGTTTGATCATTTTTTCTTGATACATTACACCAGGAGAACTCCTCTGTCATGGACCTATTAGTTTATAAGTATTTTGACAGAATATAAGTATTCTATCAGGAATTCTTATAGTTATAAATAATCATTGTATACTGTGAATGTCAGTACAAAAATAGTAGAAGGGTCAGATTGGTTGCGTAATAACTCTGATCAAATGATATCAAATTCTATGAATTATTAGGTCTCCAATTTAAACCATACGAGACTTTGATAGGTAGTCCTGCGACTGTTATCCATTGGGAACGGCAGTTAACATGTACCTTACAAGAAACTAGAGGGTTATTGTACTTATTAAGTAGACGTATTCTAGTTGAGCTTGTACTAGTCAATTTCAAATTATTGGTTAAGAAGTATGCATCGGAGTTTGAGTTCACAACTTGCAATTTTCCTCGTGCGTAGTCCCCATCTCCATCCCACGCCCCTCCCAAACGACAGCTATACTAATTTATAAAAATAAGCTGCAGTACTGATCTATAATAATAGGAAAAATAAATGTGCTGCGATTCTAAAGGATCGCAGAGTTGGAATGGCAGGACTCTGCGATCCTTTGGAATCGCAGCAGATTTATTTCCATAATAATAACCGTGGCTCCTTCAATGTTGTTTTGTAAAACTAATGGGAGATGTATAAAAATATATTAATAAAATGAATATGTACTTGCAAATCAAATTTTACATTTTTTTGATTTTTTTTACTATTTTTTTAGATAGATAGAAAATCACTTGATCTGAAAATTCTGGACCATTCAAAAACAGTGATTTTCTACCTATCTAAAAAATTAGTAAAAAAAATCGAAAAAATGTAAAATTTGATTGCAAGTACATATTCATTTTATAATCATGTTGAACGGTTCAGATCGACCGTTACGATTTTGAAAACTCAAATATTGAGCCGTAGCACGGACCCAATCCGTGCTATGCATAGTACCGTAGTCTACCTATCTAAAAAAATAGTAAAAAAAATCGAAAAATGTAAAATTTGGTTTGCAAATACATATTCATTTTATAATTATGTTGAACGATTCGGATCGACCGTTAGAATTTTGAAACTCAAATATTGAGCCATAGCACAGACCCCACCGTGCTATGCATAGTACCGTAACCTCACTCCTAATTTAATATGTAGACAATTGTTTTGTGGTCACCAATCAACCACGCGGGGCTTATTTTCTAATTGCCTTCTCTTTCAAAAGAAAAGAAGGGTTGCACTGTGTATATTACTATTCAATTGCAGCCGTTATTTCTAAAATTAATCCCACCGCACCCGTAACTCGTTCAATAAAAAATTTCATATGAAATTGCCTCAGAACTACATGATTTCTAGAACCATGCATTTTCCTTTAAAAAAATCAAAGTCCACTTTTCAAATGGATAAATACCATTAATTAAAAATTTCTCAACCGCATAGCGGGACGTGATGACTTGGACATTTCCCCTATAGTTCGCTACCTGTTGGCCCCCAAACTTTGCCTGAAATTACATTGGTGGACAAATATATTGAACCCAAATTGAAGATTAAATGCATTACCACATAATTAAAAGGTAAAGACTCCAATTATTTGGTTTTTGCCAGGGTATTATTGACTATTGGAACTAAAAATGCTTCCAAAATTTATCTGTGTTTAGAACTTCAGCCTTTGATATTCTCCGTTTGATTCGAAAGAACAGAAATTAAAAATCCTAATCTTGACCACAAGTAAGCCCGACCAGCGAGACCACAGGATCTCAATGGCAATGTCGACAATTAAGCCAAAATCCAGGGGCAAACCCGTTCAATAACAGTACACAGTACTGTAAGTCTTTTCCTCATTTTTTCTTCTTTTTGCCATTTCTGTTCGAGTAGAACAAACATAAACTGGGAAGTTCAATTCTGATTGATAAATTAAAAAAACTAACAAAATTACGGAGAAGGGAGGAGGACAGCTGGAGAGAGCTTATCTGAATACAAAATCTCAAGTTGAAGATTTCTCTAATGGATTTGTTGCGCTCGATAGATTGGGAGAGAGAAGCCTTTCCTGCGTACAGAGACTTGCTTGCTATCCCTTTGTTCGCTCTCTTCTTCCCCACCGTTCGGTTCTTCCTTGATCGATTCCTATTTGAGGTTGGTTCGTTTATTGTTTTTTCAGAGTCACTTTCAGCTCAGTAAAGCTGGGACCATTATTGCTTATTACTGAATTATGCGATAATTTATCATGCTTGAGTAATTGACCAGAGTTCGTTAGTTATTTCCTTCAGATTTAATTCAGCATTTATGAATCCAAAGAAGATGGAGTATTATGTAAAACAACTAAATTTTTATATACCAAGGTGCTAAAGAAAAATTGAATCTACTGTGTAAAATTCCTTTCAATATGTAAAGTGCCTAAAGAAAACTGTAGTATGTTTAAGGTATCTTCTGAATTTAATTATTACTTTGAAAATTATGTAGAGAGTGGCGAGGAGATTTGTCATTGGAAAGGGTCAAGAAAAACTCGGTATTACACCAAGTGAGAGTCGAAGAAAGATAAAGAAATTCAAGGAGTCAGCTTGGAAATGCATCTATTTTCTTTCTGGAGAGGTTCTAGCTTTATTGGTATCGTACGATGAGCCTTGGTTTACAAATACCAGAAGCTTTTGGGTGGGGCCTGGTGATCAGGTCTGGCCCGATCAAAAAATAAAGTAAGAAAAAAAAAAACTCCATTGCTAAATTTAGCTTATATATATTTTTTATTATCATGGGATAGTGAGCTTGACTGAGAAGTTTAAGCACTCGAGAATAAAAGAAAATGGTTAATTAGGTCTATTTGTACTGACATGAGGTTCCGGCTGGTCTATAAATGGTACAGCAAGGTAGAAGTACCCAAATCAGAGACTAAAATTCTGGCGATCAATGAGCTTCTGAGCTGAATTAATGAACCAAATCCAAACAGAGGCACAATTCTATACATTTTAGATCTGATTCTCAGAAAAAACCTAAGTAAGAACAGATGACACGCAAGGCTGGCATGAATTGGAGACAACAATGCTTGAACTAATTTTTTTTCTTCTTTTTTCTGATTTCATCAGATTAAGATTGAGGACAGTTTACATGTATGCTGGTGGATTTTATGTGTATTCCATATTTGCCCTTGTGTACTGGGAAACCAAGAGGTCTGATTTTGGGGTTTCAATGATTCATCACGTGTCATCTGCTGTTCTCATAGCTTTATCCTACATATTCAGGTTTGGTCATTTTCTTTTATGCAACCTATGGTAAAACTAGGTATAATTGAGGGTTATTTGAGAGTATAGCTCACTTGAGGTTTTAATCTAGCTGCATTAGAGGCGCAGTTGAATATTCATAAAACCAGGCTGCCAAATTTATTGAGGCTTAATCTATCTGCATTAGAGGCGTAGTTGAATATTACCATGCTACCAAAATTACATTTTGTTGAATATTCATCTATAATTCATTTTTCTTTCAAATTACATCCAGCATCATTCTCCCTTAAAAGGACCCTGGATTTATGGTATTAGCAAGTAATATAAAATGTTTTTAAGTTATTGGCAAATCTTAAAGAACCATTGGTTAAAATTTTGATTTAAAGCACCATGCCTAAGTTGCCGATTGCATTTTTCTTGCTGACAGAACTAAATCTCCCTTTGGCTCGTCTATATAAACTATCGTAATAAACCAACAGATGCAGTCTTTTTATCTAATTTTAACTATGTAAAATGTCTTGTCTGAGGTTGGGACAGAATTCTCAACATGTCTCGCAATTTACCTTTCCAGAACACCAAATTGAAAAAATTGGTACTGTTTGAAAAATTTCAAAAAAGTTGGTTCCCATTTCCCAAATATGACAAATACTTCATGTTTTGCTCAAATATCACAAAGCTGTGTAATCTGCAAAAGTGACAATACTTGATTGCTGTTCCAAATTTCAATCTATCCATCAACTTTCTCAAAATGAAATTAGACCACACTATTAGATTTCAACACAATACGTTGATATTATCTTGATCAGATTTGCGAGAGTCGGCTCAGTCGTACTAGCAATTCATGATGCCAGTGATGTATTTTTGGAGATTGGAAAAATGTCAAAGTATACCCATTGTGAGTTGCTTGCCTCCGTTGTATTCCTTCTCTATGTTCTCTCATGGGTTCTGCTTCGACTGATTTACTTCCCCTTTTGGGTTTTATGGAGCACAAGGTAATTGAATTGTCTTGAGTTTTGTTCAGTTCAAATTAGTAAATCCTAAACCCTGGCAATGTACTTTAAACATACAAGAAGAGCTCTCTTGCCTGATACCAAGCAAATTTCATGCGTATTTGGGTTTTATGACTTGTATATAGAGTTAAAAGTTCATAAATAGGAATCGGTTAGAAACTATCAATTAATTTATTGCTCGTCTGTAAACTGACCTGTCCCATTTTTGTTTATAACTTTGGGGTTTGTATATTTTGTGGTAATTAAAATTTTAGTCAGAACTGTCTATGTTGGGTTTACGTTTGGTTGTAGAATCCTGGTTCAAGAGGACGACTGATTTCATATTATTGCTTAGAATTGCATCCATCTTTAACAGAAGGATTATGGGTGTTACTGCAAGTTAGGAATGCATAGGGACCTAAATGGTAACTTTAAAAGGCCACATTCATGTAATTCAAAGGATACATAAGTATATTACTTTATGCATCGCAATTATGAGAGAAGAATTAAAGTTTAATGAGCAAAAGTTATCTTTTATTGACTAATGACTCGGGCTTATATAGCCTTACAACGCAATCTTACAATTAATACTCTAGATTCACCCTAGATTATCTCATAATGACACGGGCCTAACCCTAATTAGGCCCATAAACACCCAACAACACATAAACATACAATAAATCTCAACACTCCCCCTCAAGATGGGCGAAAGATATCCACTAAGCCCATCTTGTCACATCCTCTCGCTAAGTCCAACGAATTTAGTCCTTTCGTCAGACAATCTGCTTCTTGGTCTTTAGTTGCAACATGGCCTAACTCCAGGAGTCCACTGTTCAACTTCTCCTTGATGAAGAACCTATCGATCTCGATATGCTTGGTTCTATCATGCTGCACTGGGTTGTTGGCGATACTGATGGCTGACTTGTTATCGCACCACAACTTCATTTGGGCCCCTTGGTCCATCTTGAGCTCCACCAACAAGGCTCTCAACCACAACATTTCTGCCACGCCTAAGGCCATGGCCCTGTACTCTGCCTCGGCCGTGGATCGTGCAACCACTGTCTGCTTCTTGCTCTTCCAGGAGACCAGATTGCCTCCTACAAACATGCAATATCCAGACGTGGACTTCCTGTCATCAGCACAACTAGCCCAGTCTGAATCACAATAGCCCTCAATGTTCAAGTGCCCATTCTTCCTGAAAATCAACCCCTTTCCTGGTGCACTCTTCAGGTACCTCAGAATCTGGTACACAGCATCCATGTGACCCTGTCTAGGGTCATGCATATAACGGCTCACCACACTCACAGCAAAGGATATGTCGGGACGAGTGTGACTCAGATAGATCAAGCGGCCCACCAACCTCTGGTACCTCTCTCTATTAATTGGCTCTCCTGCCTCAGCACTCAGCTTGGACTTCTGGTCAATGGGAGTAGCAGCAGGCTTGCACCCCAGCATACCTGTCTCTGTAAGCAAATCTAGCACATACTTCCTTTGAGATAAAACAATCCCCTCTACACCACGAGCTACCTCAATCCCAAGGAAGTATCTCAGCTGTCCCAAGTCCTTTACCTCAAACTCCTTGCCCAATCTGGCCTTTAGCTGAGCAATCTCACTCTCATCATCACCAGTGATAATCATGTCGTCCACATACACCGCAAGCATCGTAGTGTGAACTCCATGTCGCCTGAAGAACATTGTATGGTCTGTATTGGTCTTCCGATACTCCATGCCTACCATAGCTCTTCTAAATCTGTCAAACCAGGCCCAAGGAGATTGCTTCAGCTCATAAAGAGATTTCTTGAGCCTGTACACCTTACTAATTGTTTGTTTCGTGCCAAAACCTGGTGGTACCTCCATGTACACCTCCTCCAACAACTCACCATGGAGAAATGCATTCTTCACGTCGAGCTGGTGTAACTTCCAACCCCCATTTGCTGCCAAGGAAACCAGTGTTCGCACTGTGCTCATCTTTGCCACGGGTGCAAAGGTCTCATCATAGTCGATGCCGTAAGTCTGACTGTACCCCTTTGCTACCAATCAAGCCTTGTAGCGCTCAACCCGACCCTCTGTGCTTTGCTTCACAGTAAAGACCCACTTGCATCCAACTGCCTTCTTTCCTGGTGGTAATGACACAAGCTCCCAGGTTTTGTTCTTGTAAAGCTCTAAGTTCCTCTAGCATGACAACTTTCCACTTTGGATCCTCCTTAGCAACCTGTCAACACTTAGGGATAGAGACAATGTCCAAAGATGCAATGAATGCTCCATGTACAGGTGATATGTGAGAGTAAGAGACAAACTGGGTAATATCATGTGGAAAGTCATATCGATCAGAGGGAACTCCCGCATTGCTGCGAGAAGTCCTCCTTACCGATAAAGGAGCGGGAGGAGTAGGGAGAGGAATCATATCACTTGTGTACTCTGAGTCTGAGGTGGATGGTGTAGGTGTCTCAGGAGTTAGAGGAGGTAGGGACAAGGGACTTGGCACAAGTGGCACTGTAGGCACGGTTCCCTCATTCTGTTTTCTTCTCCTCGTGTACACTCTCAGCTCCCCCTGAGCCTGAGTTCCGTCATTCTCGGTTCAACCCGTTCCATCCGTTCCGGCACCACAACCGACTCCTCAGCAGCCGACTCCACAATCGGCGGACGAGGGACAAGCGGACAAGGGATATCCCCCACACTCACCAACCTCCTCTCACCATTACTGCTATCCTCCCCCTCTCGCCTTGTACCTCTTGTATCGAGCGAGTCACCAAAAGGCGATGCGACCTGAGAGGAGTAGTATGGCTCAAGCTCTCGAAATGTGACATCCATGACTAACAAACAATCTCCTCTCTATCGGACTCCAGCAAACATACCCCTTCTGAGTAGCCGAATACCCAACGAACACACACTTCACAGCCCTTGGATCCAGTTTTCCCACATTCGGTCTGTTGTCTTGTACGAAGCACACACAGCCAAAGGTTTTTAGAGGCAAAACATCTCCATTCTTGCCTTTCAACATCTCAATCGGAGATTTCCAATCCAATACCCGCGAGGGCATCCTATTAATCAAGTAGGCCGCTGTCAGGACTGCTTGTCCCCACAAGTATTTTGGTACCTTCATTGACATCATCATACTCCGGGTAACCTCAAGGAGATGCCTGTTCTTCCGTTCGGCTACCCCATTCTGCTCTGGTGTGTATGGACAAGTGGTTTGATGCTGTATTCCCTGGGATGACAAGTACTCCCCAAACGCCCCATTGGTGTACTCTGTCCCATTGTCAGACCTCAATACCTTCACAACTGCACCGTATTGAGTCTGAACTCCTTTGTGAAAGTCTTTGAAGCAAGCAAACACATCACTCTTGTTTTTCATCAGATAGAGCCAAGTCACACGAGAAAAGCAATCAATGAAGGAAACAAAGTACCTAAATCCATTCACCGTAGTTGTGGGACAAGGCCCCCACACGTCGGAATGTACCAGATCAAAGGCATGAGAACTCCTACTTCCTGAGCTTACATACGAACTCCTTGTATGCTTCCCAAACTCACATCCATCACACACAAGTTTTTGTTTGTCAGCTTTCTCATACTTTGATGGATACAAACGTTCCAGTAGGCTGAAGGAAGGGTGCCCCATCCGCCTATGAATCAAAAGCAACTCATCCTCCACACTCATCCCAGATCCTCCTGCCCCCACTTTATCGATCACAGATGCCAGCGCTGTGTCCATCCCTTTTCTGTCCATGTACCACAACCCATCACGCCATGTGCCAGTTCCAAGTATCCGACTTGTCATCTTCTCCTGAAAAACCATCTTCGGAATATCAAAGGTCACGATGCATTTTTGCTCACGAATAATAGCACTAATGGACAACAGATTTACAGGAAATGAAGGAGCATGCAACACATTGGTCAGAGTCACTGAATCAGTACATCTCACAGTACCCTTACCAACCACGGGCTGGGCCGTACCATCGGCTGTCTGAATGCTCTCTGGGACTGTTAGGTGAGTATAGGAAGAAAACTCTCTAGCAGCACCAGTCACGTGGCGGGATGCACCAGAGTCAACTATTCACTCTGTTGATCTAGTGGTGGATATCGAGGCAAGAGCAAGTGGATCACAAACACCTGTGGCCGAGTGAGCAAAACAAGCAAAGTTGCCCCTGGGTGAAGGCGACCCATTACCTGTTGCTTTCTGCTTCCTCTTCAGTATCTTCTCACTCTCGCCCTCTGCTACCATCAGATTTGCCCGGTAGCCCCCTCTTCCACCACCTCTGTGACTTCCACTGCCGCGACCGCGACTCCCAGACTGTCCCCGCTCACAAGCATCTCTCTCCTTTGGTGGCTTAGGACAAGTCTGTCGCAGGTGACCTATCTCCCCGCACTTGTAGTACTGCCGAGTCTTGCTCCTGTATCCTGTGTTACCTGAATCGGAGGCCACTAGCGCTGACTTCACCCCTGGAAGTCCTGCTGCACCAGACTGGAGCCCAATCCTGCTTTCACACGCAGCCGCACTAAACGCTCGCATCAGCATCTGGAGCTCAGTGGTGCTCAGCTTTGCCATAATCTCCTCTATTGGATTCTTGACCTCCTTGCCTGAATCCTCATGAGCCATCGATCAAACTCAATCTACACAGTTTTATCTCAAATCCTCTATCTTCTTTCTCAAGACCCGATCTTGTACCCTCAAGATCTAGATCCTCATCACCTCTAACCTCTCCTCTTCTTTTTTTAACTCGATCTTGATTTTATCGCATCAAGATTCGAGCTCAAACATCCCGATCAAACCCTAACCAAACCCGCTTCTCGGGTATCGTGGGGTATAGGCCCCCCACGCCGGCCAAATCACACAAAGAACAACCCCCCTCCTTACCTTTGCCTTTAGAAGAGGGGCTGTTGCCTTAAAAAAAGAGAGAGGCTGAGTAGAAAGAGAGAGTACGGTTAGGAGAGGAGAGGGTCGGCCAAAGGGAAGAGAGGCAGCAGCCTAGGTCAGAGGAAGGAAGGAGATGGTGGCTAGGCAAAGGCAGAGAGGATCGGCGGCCAGATCTAGCGGAGAGGGGCGGTGGGCTTCACTGGCGGAGCTAGGCGGAGAGGTCACGTGACTGGCGGCGGAGAGCACCTGGAGAAGCCGTTGCTAGGCGGAGAGCACCGGCGGCCCGAGCCCTAGCAGAGGCGGGAGGAGATCCGAACTCCAGCAGTGACCCAAAATCTAGCAGGGGCGGGGTTCGGCCAGGCTAGGCAGATCTGCCCTGGCGGCGGCCTGGCGACTGGCGGAGCAGCGGCGGCAGCGGCTGCTGTGAGGTGGCGCTACAGTAGCGGAGTGCTACAGTAACGGGATTTTTTTTTTTCCTGTAGCTAACCCTAACCCTAATGTTTAGGCTCTGATACCATAAAGTTTAATGAGCAAAAGTTATTTTTTATTGACTAATGACTTGGGCTTATATAGCCTTACAACGCAATCTTATAATTAATACTCTAGATTCACCCTAGATTATCTCATAATGACACGGGCCTAACCCTAATTAGGCCCATAAACACCCAACAACACATAAACATACAATAAATCTCAACAAGAATTTTGTATTCATGTATTTCGGTATGACACATGTCTCAGTTATGAGGTCCTTCTGGCTCTGGACAAAGAGAAGCACAAATTTTGGGGACCGATATACTACTATGTATTCAATACCCTTCTATTTGCTTTGCTTGTTCTGAACATATACTGGTGGGTTTTGACCTACCGCATGCTGGTCAAGCAGATACAGTCGAAAGGTCATGTAGGAGAAGATGTTCGATCAGGTTAGTATCTTAGTTTATGATGTACTTCTAATTTAACTATTTTTAATGCCAGTGTTATCTCTCTTGTACTTGATCCACTCTATTGTGCATTAGTGTTGATTTTGCTTTGGAATTATAGTCCCTCTTGTGATTTTTGGTGTAGATTCTGAAGATGAGGAGGAGCATGAGGATTGATTACAGGCCAATTCGTGAATAATGGAGACAAAGAAAACTACTGAAAAGATTGACATGTCTTGTATTTTTAGTACATTTCCTCTTGAAATGTGGTCAAGTGTACATTTATTTGTAAAGAAAAGAAGTCAGTCATCTCAGACCTTTCGTTCTAGTGTTCTCTCGTCAATTTACCTCAGATGTAGTCCTTTTCTGCCTGATGTTTCCTGAATTTGTTGCAAGAACAAATGAAAATTACATTATTTATTAGTCTCTCTTTTCTCTCTATGAAAACTTGGCAGAGGCTGCCAAGGCTTTATTAGCACAAAACAAGATCAGTACATGTTATAATTAAGGGCAAATATAAAAATCTCAAAACAAAGCATACAACTCTCTCTCTCTCTCTCATATGCGCTTCCTTCTCACTCACTCACTCATTCACATGAACACGCACACACATACTGAACACTGTCTCAGAGAGAGGTGTGTGCACCTGCACAAGCCACGAACACACCTATGCACACAAAAAGAACATTTTTTTACTCAAATTTCTAAATTTGTTGTTATTTTACTGGTAAGTAGGTTAGGTTAAATTATAAATTTTCCTTTGCATGATTCTGTTCTATCACAAGGAACCAAACACCACCACTGATGATGTGCACGTTCTGTAGTTCCTCTATTAGATAGTATGCAACAAGGTTCGATGATGTGCACCACTGATGATGTATGCAACAAGGTTCGATAGTTCCTCTATTAGATTTTTCTTTTGTCTACTTTTTTTCGAACAGCGATGCTTCTTTTTGGGCTGGCCATCAAATTCTTCCCAGCTCCTTTGGATCAGAATCATGTTCTTCTTTTTATTGGATCTCAGAAAGATATACAGTCAGGAATTTATCCTTTGAATACCATCTCTGTTGAAATTTCTTGGCTCAGAGTCTACCTTCATCCATCGGAATAATGTGGGGCAAAACCACAAAGAGAGAATAATATCTGGGATGAAGACAAACAATATGGCACGCTGTCAGGTTTGAAAAAAAAATCCCAATGTCGAGTTTGGCTCAGTAATCAGGGAGAATAAGGTTCTTTTCATCTATTGTGATGTAGGAACCCATTTTCAGTAATTCCTGTTTTAAGGGTACAGTGGTTCGCTACACATTTGTCTTGAAATTAACAGGAGATGAAAATTCGAAAAAACAAAAAGTGCATTGCCCTTTTTTTTGTCTTTAGAAACAAGATAGAGCCCAGAACTGGTATTATCATGCTTTAGTATTCATTTTTTGGATTAAGAGGAATTTTGTAATGGAACCCTCTAGATAGAGCTCTTTTATCTGCATTAGGTAAATGGACACTGAGTTTTAACAGAAAGTACTGTAATTTCAGTATTGCTACCTATACCAACTGGTATATACTTAAACAGTTAAACATCACTCATTCCATGATTAATGCTGACCAAAGGAACAAAAAGGAGCATGATATAGGGTTATTAAGTGGTACGTACCTAAGAGTCACTTTTATCTTTCTAATATTTTGAACAATTTATTTGTAAAAGTTTGGAAAATTGAAAATTAAGGGAGGAAAAGGGTAGGCTTCAGAATAAGAAACATGATTCCCTTTTTCTTCTCAATGGCAGAATTCCTTATTGCAGTTAGTACTAGAGAATGTTTTGATGAGAAAAGATCTATCACTTGAACTCAGCAATTTAGTTTCTGTTTTATGGGCACGCGGGCATGAGAGAGAGAGAGAGATTCTAAAGTAGACCCTGGTTGATGATTAGATGCTAGTAGCAAAAGTAAAGGCAAGCTATCTCTTTCTTTGCTTCTCTTTAGTATCCATGATTGATAAGAGGATCCATCACCTCTTGTTAAAGCACCACCCCAATGTGACCTTCTGTAGTATCCATGAATGACAAATGTATTCAATTGGAGTTTGGTATCAGTATTATTCTGAGTTCTTGTATGATTAATGTAACAATATTTCTTATGAGTAAAGACATTCAGAAAAATTACATGAAACAAATTTTCCCTTGTAAAAATAGAAATAGGTTGCAAATTGAGGTGAAAGCTACTTATTGTTTGCAGGAATAAACTAAATATACTTTTGCCAATTTTGGCCTGGAGCTTAATGAAAGAAAATTTCAATCTGATAATTGACGGTCAAGATTCACTCACTTGAGAAATTATAAAAGGAACTTAAAAAAAGGAGGGAACAAACAAAGGTAACATTGAACACTCAGTTCTCTTTTATTTTTATTCTCTGGATCATCCTCTTTTTATGATTTTATTCTTTCAAAATCATCTTTGCTGCTAGGGTTTTGTCCTGAAAGTCTATCATCTCAGTAAATAAATAAATAAACAATAAAATAACATAACATAAAAATAAAACAAAATAGAATAAAAGCATAACAGAAGGAGAACAACAGAATGGATCTTGCAACATCTGATTAGATTCCGTTATCCATTAAATTTATTTGAACCCTCCAATTCTAACACTAAATTTAAACCAAGTAAAAAGGACAATATTATACAAGGAACTACTCTTGTCAACAGATATTTTAAAGCCGGTGGCTAGTTGCCATTATAGGCTAATGACAGCATCCATCTCAGGACAAACCACTTTACATTGATAACCTTTAATTGACCAATTAATTATCACAAATTAGAAGGCCTCTCTCATTCTTTTGAATCATTAATACCATGGCACGGTCTCATAACTCTGTGGTCTGACAAAGCACTCTGAGCAAACATCTGATCAACCTCAAGCTCCAAAGCTGACCTCTTCGCGAACCGGCCTTTTATTCGGGGCCTTGCCTCAGCAAATGCCTTCCTTGAAGCATATCTTAGTATCTTTTCGAATTTACGCATCTTTCTCTTTTCCTTGTATCTCATGACTCGAGCTTCTCGGTCAACTGCACTGAGATCAAGATTTATCAGATGTGCGGGGCCTGGTACAAGGTCGAGGGTTCCATTCGAGGCAAGGAGGTGGGAGTTTGAGATGTCAGTGATGGTCGTGTCCGGCACAACACTCGCCTCCAATGAGGAGAAAGATACCTGAGAAGTGCTCACTAAATGGTCACTGAAGAATTTGAGCAGTATGTCTAAATAGAAATTACGAGGTACATATATGTGTGTTCTTTTGGTGTTTAACAACTGCACCATGATCATGTTCAATTTTTTTTGATAAAGTGATCATGCCACCTGTTTCTATTGCTTTTTCGAAACATCACTAAGTAGTTCATCACAAAAAGATTATACGCTTGCTAATTAAACTAAGTCCTACTACCTGAAAGGTAATATTGGTACCAGTCAGCAAAAGAGAGACAGTTCTGAACTAAAACAGTAGAAACATCACTAAATATTATATGGTCAATTAAAATCTGAAAGTTTAAACTTAGTAACATGCCTATAAAATGTATTTGATTAATTTCTGATAACTATAGTAGATATGTCAAACTGACAGTTAATGTAGCAGAAAAATTGCTGCTTTCTGAAATAAAGAGTGGGTAATTGAGATTCTCTGTGGAAATTCCAAATGGGGATATGTTTAAATTGAGGTCTCAATTTTACTTGGAGAGAAGAAGGAAGTACCATTTATTGAGAAATTGGACAGGTACTTCACCGTTATGGTATTATACCAATTGAAACAAGACATTAATGTGTGTGTGTGTGTGTTTTCCTTTTTATAATTTACAACTTCAATGATCCCTTATGAATTTCACTAGGCCTTGGTACCAAAATCCGAGAGCTAATCCATGCTCGGCACAAAATTATAGTTTGCACATACAAACTTAATTCTCTATTAGCAGTAATTGAGTAGAAAAGAGTGGCTCACGCTGTGACCCATTGATTTGGTGTAGCTATAGCCCACAGTAGATACTTCCCCAGTCGATGATGTGGCGGTTGCCATTACATGTGATGGCATCAGCATCCCCTCATGATTTGCATCCCCAAAATGCTCATAACAAGAATCCAACTCTGCCAGATCGAAGTATTCATCCAGCTTTTCCTCATTGAAGATCTCACTATCCTGCTCATTGTTCTCCTTTACAACATTCATTATACCTGGAGATAACATTACAAAAAAAGGGAAAGTTTCAGTCCATTGAACTAATTCAAGTTGCCCAACAATTTACAGCAAATTAGTGATTGGAGTATGGATGATATATCCTCAGACAATCATTTGCCTATGTCAAGAATTGATTCCTATAATTCCTTCTAGTTTGAAATACCATTGTTTGTATTTTCGGGGAAGAAAGAAGGGAGGGGGAGGATTGGGACACGTTGGTGGCGTCCAGCTAGTTTGTTGGCCGAGTGCACTGACACATCACAAGCTGCGCATAGAGCAGCTGCGTCAGCCCGGCAGGCTAGCGCTGCAGGGGCCAGCTCACATGCCTCACACACCGGCACCCGTTCATGGCGGGAAGCCACGCGGTTGGCCGCATGCACTTGTGCATCGCATGTGGTGCAGAGATATGCCGCATCAGCCCGGCAGTATACTGAGCCTGCAGCTGTCCCACATGAGTCGCACGGCTTCACCCAATTTAGCAGATTGGTGTTTCCGGTGGTACCGCCACTGCCACCACCACCGGCATCCCCATATATGGTGGGGTAAGTATTATTGTAGTTCAATAAAGGATTGGTGGTGCGAATTGCTGGGGTTGTGCTACTAGTAAATATGTTAGGTAGCATGTGGTGGTTTTCTGAGGTTTCCTTTTTCTTTTATAACTAAGTTTTCAGTTGTATACAGAATAGGGGAAGCGGAGATGGAGAGTATACAAATAAGTGAATAACACAGTCTTTCTATGTGTATAGGTAGGGGAAATATAAGTTAGTAATTGAGGAAATGAGATGGTGACACGTGCCAGGATTTGAGTGGTCCAAGAAGAAACCCTATAATTACCAGAGCTGTTGTGTGATTGGTCTCAGAGACTTGTTTTTCTTTTCTTTTTTTCTGATTTCATTTTTGAGAGGTTTGATGAGACTTAACACGAGATGTGGAAAAAGTTAGTCTGTTCTATTGCTTAAATAATAAATGGAGATTTAAAGTCTGAAATCTAAATCCTTCGGAAAGATTAGATCATAGCACATGAAGTATTTATAATGACATGAGAAGACATGCTTAGAAGGGTAAAACAAAGTAGCGCCAACAAACGGGTCCAATCGGGTCGGGTCACTTTCAAATGTCCACTTGTTCGGGTCTGGTCATATCGGTCCTGGCAACATAATATATAGTTTAGGACTTAAGGAGCCGATAGGCTCAGTATACATATTTTGGGAACAATTTTTTGTGGTCAGAATAATAAAGACCGTATTATTTTAGCAGAAATATTTGACAAATGGGATGACACGATCAGTTCTTGACAAGTCCAAACTTAATTTTTGAAGTAATAGAACATTTTTTTTTTATCCTGAGAGGGATAATCTGACATTTATTTATTTCCAATTTTTTTTTATAATTATCAAAAATAAAGTTTTAATTTGAAATATAATACTGTAGGTATAATTCATATGGACTATTTAGAATATGATCTCAGAATAAATCGTTCTCTCAATCCCCCCTCCTCCCCTTTAATTAGATTGTGAGAGATCAAGGAGAGGAGACAACTAAAATTTTTTAAAAAATAATCTCTTTATTTTTTGCCAAATATATATATATATTTTTTTTGAATAAAGTGGAGAGTGCCCACCGGTTTCATTTGAAACAATTAGTTCATAGAGGCAATCAGTGAGAAAACCAGGAACTCACCGAACAAAAGATCAGAGGAAGATATCTATGTATTATTATAGATTTAATACAAAATGTTCATCGACGATGCTCTTCGCCAAATTATTCAGATATACTTTCGTATTATTATAGACTCAATACAGAACGATCGATCCTGAAAAGACGATGATGCCTTCGCCAATTTTTTCAGATAGCTTGTTACGCTCTCGCTCGGAAAATATGGCAAAACATAGACCTGAAGATGGTGTTATATATGATTGATGAACCTGATATAATTAGACGCTCAAATGGAAATATATTTTTGCTATTTGGCGAATAAAGAAGATTAATGAGGTATAAGGAAGTGTGCATGAACTCTTCAATAAGACAATTGTGAGATAATAGAAATTTGATTTATTAAAAAATTATGGAACTGATAAACGAAATATACTTATTGTTTTTGAAATTATATTTTTTACTGTGGCAAATTCTATATATATAATATTTGTGATAATTAAAAAAAATTAACATAGTACTTGGCACCTTCAATCAAAGCAATAACAGCACCCGATTTTTTTTTTTATTTAAGAAAAGAAAATTCCATATAAATTGGTAGGATGAAAGAAAATGGAAGTTGGATACAAGCAGTTGAGACATATAATTTTTCTGACAATACTTATTTAAAAAAAATATAATTTTTTTATTAGATCTATCAATATTTAGAAAAAAGAAAAAAAAAATTCAGTTATCACTTGATACGCCGTCCTCAAGTTTGAATCAACGAATGGAGTGCCTAGATTAGAATGTATTTGTTAAATAAGTACAGAAGTATTTGTTAAAACACAATAATAAAATAATAATAATTAATAGTAAACACAATAATAAATTAATAATTAATAGTCTTAAGTACAATAGATTAACTAAGGTTATGGATTGAATTGACTTGATCAATTAGAGCTACCTACTCTTTGTAAAAAAATTGTATGAATTATTTGTGTTACCCGGATCAAAGAACAGCATGGGCAGCTGGCAGTACGGGCAGTACGGGCAATGATCAGGGCAGCGGGCAGCTCTTTCTTCTTCCATAGGTCAGTTATTCCCTCTTTGAACTGATCTCTCCGAATGAAATGAGAGGTGGTGCGCCAACGAACAAGGGTGTCAAACAGAGCACAGGGCGTGAGAGAAAGGATCGATCGGATCGTGTCAGAGAACACGGATCGGACCAATCGTGATGCTTGCTTGTTTCGCACTGCGTATCCCGGTGCGACAGCTCGGAGCGGTTGCTTGAAACAGAGGAAAATTCCTCCTCTGAGAGAGATGAGGCTAGAGTTTCTGATCTGGCTAGGATTTCATCATCTTGTCTCTGATATATACCATGCAATTAATGTGAGGAAAACTAGAAAATTGAATTGAGAAATGGGTTTCTCATTCACTGGTACAAAGATTTTTATGGGTGTCGTTGGCAGGGAGCTCTCTTTTTGGAACCTTTTGTATGAGGTGGAAAAGTGAGATTCGCTTGAAAAGCACAAAAGTGCACTGCCACGTCACTAGATAGTTTCTTGCAAGATTTGTGTGCCCTGATTGGACCTCAAATATGTCTACTGATGTACACGTGACAAGCATGCCAATATTATGTTATTTGTTGAAAGATTTTTAGGTATTAAATTGAAATAAATTAAGAGTTTCGGCGTCGCATTTAGTTAGAATTTTTTTGTGTAATAAAATTAAAGTAAAGGTTACAATTATCCGTGTTAAATTCCACCAGTGATTCTGTTGATTGGAGGATAAATTCATAGTTAAAATGAAATTCAGATTAAGGAATTTGTAAATGCCCATGCATTGCTCTAGAGGACTGATATTAACATTATTATTTTTTTTTACTAACATAACATCTTTAAAAAACTTAAATATATGGACACGTTTAAACTTCTTGAAGTATCTTTTCAGTTGTCATATTTTTGTCATAATATAATTAATATTGTGATAGTTTATTAATTATTTGATTTTTATAATTGTTAGATGTTTTTTTGTCTTTTCTTATGATTTTGCGATAAATATTGTTAGTTTTGTGTTCTAAAAGTTATTTTTTGTTGATTACTTTTACATGTTATGTTTATGAATTGGATGTTATATACATTTTGTTTCTTGAATTTGATGTTTGATTTTAGAAGTGTTCAAGAAGATGCTCTTGGTCTTGAACCATAGAACTCTAAATCATAATAAACATACAACTCTGAAATGTTCACAATCTTAATAATTAGCATGGAACACTAATATATTGCAAAAGAATTGTCGTGTTAGTTAAAGTACATTGTAGTTCTATGAATATTGATAAAAAATTATTATTTGATAACACGAATGTATGAAAGGTTTCATACATTGAACATGGAGAGTAGCTTGGGTCTGATGCCCATCGGACTCAAATTTGGGTCCGATGGATTTTGGGACTGTCCGATTTGCTTTAAGATTTGTGCGCATGAACTTCAAAGCAGACGCGAAAGTTACGGGTGCGAATTTTAAAGCAGATCGGACGGTCATCGAACCCATCGAACCACTTTGAGTTCGATGGGCATTGGACCCAAATTGACCTCTTGAACATGATCTAACAAATGAAACATTATATGGATTGTGTTTGTGTCATTAATATTTTTCATTGTGTCTACGAATTCTAAGATATGAGACTGTATCTTTTTCACATGAGAAATGAATAATGTAATTACTATTAAAAATTGCTTATTGCAAGTGATGATAAAAATAGTAGTTCTTTGTATATGGTTTGTGCGCAGTGGTGAAGATAGCATGAAACAGGGGTAGGCAGTCACCTACCCTTGGAAAAAAAATTAATAGGAATCCAGTGAAAAATCGGGTCTCTGCCTACCTCTGAAATTAGATTTGCCTACCCCTGACCAGTCCAATTTAGAAACACGGAGTAGATCGTGGAAGAGAAACTCTCCTCTTCGCCTCTGTGTTGTCGACTACCATGTCTAGAGAAGAAAAAACATGACGTGACTTGGTTACGTCACGTCACGTCACGGCATGTGTCAAAAATTTATTTTTACATGACATGACATGACGTGAAGTGATGGAGCACAGTCACGTCATGTGTGGTCACACCATGACAACACGTGACGTGACTGATTGTGTTTGATTATTGTTTTCAAGTTTAAGTTAGTTCAAAGAAAATAATAACAAAATGTACAAAACAAAATAAGAAATTGTTACAAAATAAATTATAATTAAGATGTAATTTGAAAAAAATTGGTCACGTAACGTGTCATGTGACATGACTAAGATGGTAGAGGATAGTCAAGTCATGTGACGTGACGTGACGTGACTGGTAACGGCTTGACTAATTCCCTCTCTAACCGTGTCTTTGCTCATTAGTACTGCCTTCAAGCTTAACTCTATTTTTTTTAAATGTGATTTATAATTTAAAAAGTGTACCAATTTTGTCTAAAATGTTACTTAGTTGATGTACCAATTTGTCAACTAGAATTGGTACAAAAATTAAATTGATGCATGTATTAATTTTTTTAACTGCTCGCTGCTCTCTGTTACTTAGTTGATGTATTAATTTTTTAAATTGTGATTTAGAAAGAAAATCTGAACATAAGGTAGTAGGTAGGTCAGATATTCACTTGAATTTGTATATGTATCGATTTGTCAATTAAATTTTGAAATTGATCAATCTATGTGAAAACTCCTAAATTATGATATGTACCGGAAAAAAATTACAACCAAATATGCTCTCCTTTTTAGTTGTATCATAAAGATTTTGCCTACTCCTGACCAAAATCCTAGCTTCGCCCCTGCTTGTGCGGGAGAAAGTTATATATCAATAGTATCATTGCCCTCATTTACAATGAGTAATGATATTGTTGGGCCCCTTGGTAGAGTAGAATTATGAATGCATGCAGTATAGTTGAAGCGTTGCCAACTATATATTTATAATTTACTCAAGAGATCGGGAAACAAATATATGCTACAAAGATGACACAACCATGCTTTGTATATTATTCATAATATCATGAGGCAAAGAATGAACACAAGTAATGTTGTTTGTAACATTGCTACAGGATCGTGTTTTGTAAAATGATTACATTACATCTATGTTAATTGGGTGACTATAATGTGTAGCTAGAATACCGCTTATAGTTTGTGGTAATAAAATGATTTATACCATTACCAATTTAGCATAGATTCTCGATAAAGGTCACACCAACTGAACAAGAAACAAGAAAGTTATTTTATGTTTTATATGATGTGAGATATTTCATATGATATGAGATAAAATACATGTGATAAAATATTGAAATAAAATGTTACATGTCGTAACAGCTTAGTGTAAATTAAATTAGATATGTGAATAATATTATTTGGTGAAATTTAATGTATAACATAGCATAATATTTGTGTCACATAAATATAATAATGTACATTACATTATTATAACATTAAAATGTAACCCGAACATTAATTAATTTAGAATTAAATATGCAATTGAGAGGCACACCATGAGGCATGATTGGCCATGGTGTGGTTGGCCACACAAATATGACATGGAATTGCATGTGACAATGAGGAGGATAATTTGGTCTTATTCACTCCAAAGTTGCCCTAGCTTTTCTCTATATAAAGAGCACTCCACATGTGACTTTCATCTATCTTCTCTCTCCTCACTTTGTGGTGGCTACACACAAAAGAGCAAAAGTGCTCTCTCTCCTCTCTTGCATTAATTCTTAGTTTATTAATTAGGTTAGCCACTTGATTAAGAAATTAAGTTTGAAGGCTAACAAGGAGTTAGTAGCTTTACACTAGGCATAGATTAGTAGATCTCTAGCAAGATCTTGAACTAATCCTTGTTTAGTTCAAGGTGAATACTTAGAGGCAACAGTGTGAAGGTTTCTAAGAGACCTAGAGAAAATTGACTTTCTCTAACCGTCAAATTGACATTTAACGTGAGGTATGAAATCTAAATCTTGAATTTTGATTTAGATGTATTTGCATAAATATAGATTAATATTTTTAGTCATGTATGCAAAGTGTTCGATTAAATGCTTGAGTAGAGTTAGCATAAGAGAGACGTTCCGTTTTAGACGATTAAAAGGAATGAAATTTTTTGTTTTTCACCCCTCTAACCGTCATGAAATCCCTACAAATATGTCTCTTATAAAAGTCATATAGTAATCTAAAACTTCATGGAAAACAATATTATGTGTTTTTTAACAGCTAACAAGACCTCTTTTTTAAGGTTACCATTTCATAACATTAATGAAAAATAATAATAATGAGATATCATCAAATTGCAAGGATATTAAGAAAGTTTCTGGGATATTTTATCAATTTAAGTTTAGTGCAGACAATTTATAATTTTTGCATGATCAGTGTACTTTTTATTGTATTATAAAGTGGTACTATTGTTTTTATTTTAAAATCATAAGTCGACTATCAAGATTATTCATGATATAATTTGTATTTAGTAGTATTTTTTATAATTAAGTCATCTTTCAATTTCTATAAGTAATTATGTTATTTTCTTTAGTGATTTTTGGGAATATAAAGATATAATGCTAATTGTCAGAAGTATATTTTTTTTATTTAAAGTAGATTGTCAGTAAAATTTATGGAGATGGATAAAAAAAAATCAATGTATACAATGTTGATATCTTTTCAATAATAGAAGAAAAAGTTTCATTCTTGTGATATCATTAAAAATCTTAGAAACATGGAGAAATATAAATAATGAATAGAACAAAATATTGATTTATTTTGTAAACATAATTTTTAAGAAAGAATTTGTAAGGTATAAAAATCCTATAATAATGTATGAGAGAGAAGTAATTGAAGTAGATAATTAATAAAAGATAAAACTGTCTGTATATTGAAATAATTAAACAACTTTATGTTAATAAAAAATAGTATTGTTAATAATTAATATCATAACTCATTGCTCTAATATTCATATATCCTCTTGCGGTTACCCATGGGGAACATGTTTGCCTATTTACTACTTTTATTTATCGAGAGATTTGTTAACTAACACCGAAAGATTAATTAGGCTCGTTTCGTACTTATGCAATAATATTTATTTCAAATTCTTACCCATTGCATTATTAATATTTAATACTTTATTTAATTTCAGCATTATAATCATTGTTCTTTAGAAAAGCTTACTTCTTCAGAGTAGATAAGTCTAGTACAATCTCAAGTTGTTTTGGAGGAATTTTATGTATACTCTTCAAAAATATTGAAATTATGTATTTTTTCTTCTAAATTCATAATATTAATTTATTGATTTTATTCTTATAAAGTTTAAGAACTCATAAATTTATCCAATTTATTGTTTTTTTTTTATTGAAACTCGTTTTATCCTTAATTAAATATATATATAGCTTGTGTAAGACAAATATTTAGTCTTCTAATTGGTTAGTTTGTGTGCATAGATAGTCCAGTTTTCTACTTGTGACACATACATAGTGACATTTCGGCATACGTTTTTGTGTGCGTTCAGGGACGGAACTAGAAAATTTAGTTAGAGGAGGCTGAAACTTAAAATGCATAATTATTAATTTGTAGTTAGTGGGATTTGAGTGAGGCTACGGTGCTATGCATAGCATAGATTGGGTCCGTGCTACGGCTCAAAATTTGATTTTTCAAAATCCTAACGGTCGATCCGAACCGTTCAACATAATTATAAAATGAATATGTACTTGCAAACCAAATTTTACATTTTTTTGAATTTTTTTACTATTTTTTTAGATAGGCTGTTTTTGGATGGTCCAGAATGTTCAGATCAAGTGATTTTCAAAAAAATAGTAAAAAAATTCGAAAAAATGTAAAATTTAGTTTGCAAGTACATATTCATTTTATAATCATGTTGAACGGTTCGGATCGACCGTTAGGATTTTGAAAAGTCAAATTTTGAGCCGTAGCACGGACCCAATCCGTGCTATGCATAGCACCGTAGCCTCACTCGTGGGATTTATACTCAAGACCTCCGAAGTACAAAATAAAGTATTAACCACTAGACTACAAGCACACATCTTGAATGTTATGAGGTGGACTGAACTATATACAAACGTTGAGAAAATAAAAATTCAATTAAATTTCAACATACGTGATTAAAATTTTCAAAATCATGGGGTGGCTTAGCACCCTGGCTAAGTGTAGATCCGCCCCCCTATATGCGTTACAAGTTGAAAAATGAATCATTTGATCTCACAAACCAGTCAATTAGAAGACCGAACATTCTCTTGTGCATGTGCTAAATATTATTTATTTTTAATAAATGATAAAATGAGAACTTTATAAATTTAAAACGAATAGAAAAGACAATAAATTTGATAAATTTGTGAGTGTTTAAAATTTAGAAAGATAAATATGATATTATGAATTTTAGAAGAAAAAAAATATTATTTGGAGAATTTTGAAGGATATTCAAGAAATTTTTGTTATTGGAATAATTTTTTGGTGCAACACGCATACTGCCCAGTGCAACTTTCACTAGGTCCAGATTACGCCTGGTTTTCTTTGTGAAAATACAACTGGATTTGGGCCCAAAACTTCCTCGGCCCAAAAATTAAGAAAAGAAGACTGCAAATTAGGGCTTTCCCTCGAAAAATAAAATAAAATAGAAATGGTGAAGTCAATCTTAATTAAAACTGAGAATGAAACAGTAAACAAGCAAAGGTGGATTTATTGAGGTCAAAAGACTCTCTAATTAGGTCTTAACTTTAGCAAAGAAAAATCTACCAAATTCAATTTCTGTGCAAAAAATTCGCTAAGTTTTCCCCGACTGGTAAACCATAAAGCACCGAACAATCACGTGCCAGTGCCACCCGTACTGCTTACCGGATATAGGATCCTATAAACCATGCCCGAACGGTAACTTCAAATATATATATCCGCATCCGCAAACCAGCGTTTTGACTGTAGTCTCTTGCACCTTAAAATTAACATGTATTTTTTTAATACAGTAATTCTATTACAAAAAGCTACCTTGAGCGGATCCAAATCTGCTGCTATCCTTGTGCATGAACAGTTTCGAGATGCGTGCACAAAACAGTTCTCGAAAAAAGTTGTTTTGAGATTCGTTCTCGAAAAAATTGAACGGTTAGATTCGGAAAAGGAGGGATAGCAGAGTTACTGTTTACGAAAAGAGAAAATCAGTAGATTTGATTCCACCTTAAGCATATAAAATGTGTTGTACCATGTGATGATATATACGACTCTTTTCAAATATGATAGTAAAATCAGTAAAATAACATAATCAGGAGCGAAGTCAGATTTTAGAACTACGAGATCAAATATATATGGAAGATCAATTTTACAATACCATGACCTTTTAATCTAAATTATACGAAAAATTATACATAATTATAAAAAGAATTAAAAAAAATGAGAGTTAATATAACTCCATTCCTTGTAGCTAAATCCGCCTCTAAACGTAATGAAACAATGGGAGAGAAAAATA
The DNA here is from genome assembly GCA_011114355.1 of Carex littledalei. NCBI lineage: Eukaryota > Viridiplantae > Streptophyta > Magnoliopsida > Poales > Cyperaceae > Carex > Carex littledalei. Next base: position 2,983,556 of record CM022090.1, read on the forward strand.
TTGGGTTATCGGATCATGAGTTATAATACCCACTAGTTGACTTGGTTCTCTATGACTAGATCTATTGTATATTTTCAGGTTGCTAACCTTACCTACCTTACGCATGCATGGTTCTGTCTCTCTCGGTCTAAATTTGAACTCCCAGAAATGTTAGTTCATCTCCTCCTTGACTAAGATCATGTCTTCACTCAATCAGCAATCACATCCCATAAAAGCCCATCCAATTGCTGGTCCCTCTCCAACAAAAATTTCACTCTCATCACCTTCCAAGAGAAAAGGAAGAAAAAGATATATAACAAAAATGGCATCCTCCAAATTCATTTTGATATTTGTGTGTTTTATTATCGGCAGTTTGATGCGATCGACGAATGCTCAAGACCCTTCAAAGCTGACCCTGGAGTACTACTCCAAGACATGTCCCCATGCGCAAGAAATTGTGCGCACCGAAATGGAATGCTTTGTGCGTGCCGACCCGCGCAATGCCGCCCTTTTACTCCGCCTTCACTTCCATGATTGCTTTGTTCAGGTCTCCTTCTTAACCATTCATTTTTTTAAGTAAGAGTAATTCTACATGACATCTAGTTTTTATAGTACATCCAACTTTTATGGTACATGTATTTGCTAAAAATTATTCAAATTGTAGATGTGTTCTTAATTACTTAGATAGGAATTGTATCAAATTTGAATAAACTTGGAATTTAAATGGTTATTCATCAAAAATTCATTAGAATTTCACAGTAAAAATTTAAAATTGTTAGATTGAAGGTTAAAAAAAAGTCTGTTAAATTGACCCAAATAATCATATTTTTTTTAATTTGGATATATTTTTTAAATATATTATACCAAGTAAAAATTGAATGCACAATAAAATTACGCTCCATGAAACTGTTTGTATTATATGTAAGCAAGTAAACGCCATATAGAGCAAAAGAGGATAGATGCTTAACGTATATTATATATAGCCATGGAAATGGATCATTATCTGTGCAAAAAGATATAGTAAGAAGGGAAAAAACAGAGATTTTAGTGTTAAGACTTCTAAGTAAACCTTTTGTTAAAAAAAAATGAACATGAGAGCTTTATGCATTTGTGTAAACAAGGAAATTAACACATGAATAAAATACTGCTGGTCTTGATTGTTGCAGGGTTGTGATGGATCAGTTCTGCTAGATGACACGGAAATATTGATCGGCGAGAAACAAGCAGAGCAGAATGTGAATTCGCTTAAAGGTTTTGATTTGGTGGACAAGATAAAGGAGAAGCTCGAGGCCGAGTGCCCTGGTGTAGTTACATGTGCCGATTTGCTTGCCATTGCTGCTAGAGACGCAGTTGTCCTGGTACACTCTCATTAAAGAAAGAATGAACAATTTGTGCTTGTAACTTGCTCAAAAAATTACAAAAATGTGCCAGATTGATCAAACAAGTTTAAATTTTGGGCAGGTTGGAGGGCCATACTGGCATGTGCCGGTGGGTCGGTTGGATGCAAAGGAAGCGAGCCTAGATTTAGCCAACAATGACATTCCGACTCCTCAACAAGGCCTTCTCACTCTCATCTCCAAGTTCTGGGCTAAAGGCCTCTCTGCAACCGACATGGTTGCCCTTGTCGGTACGCTCTTTTCTTTTCTTTTTTTCAAAATTTTCTTTTCTTTTTTTCAAAGTTCTTCCGGTCAATTGCACTCAATACCAGATAGAAAGGTACTTCGTAAAAACACAACTTTCTTGGTTATGACAAACAACTAAAGAAATTCTGGTTGCAGGGTCCCACACTATTGGTTTTGCACGGTGTGCAAATTACCGTGATCGCATATACGGCGACTTCGAGCACACCTCCAAGTACAACCCTTCATCTGAGGCCTATCTGAACAAGGTAAAGGAAACATGCCCATTGGACAGTGGTGATGACAACATCAGCGCAATGGACTATGCATCTCCCGCCGCATTTGACAATGCATTCTATGACCAGCTGATCAGAGGAGAGGGCTTGTTGAACTCCGACCAGGAAATGTGGTCGAGCGTGCTGGGTTCGCAGACCGCTGATTTGGTAAACAAGTACTGGGCTGACCCAGGATTGTTTTTCAAGCAGTTCTCTGATTCCATGGTGAAGATGGGGAATATCACAAACCCAGAAGGCGGCGAGGTCAGGAAGAACTGCAGATTCGTTAACACATAATTAAGCTTGGGCTGTTTCAAGTTTAATAGATATTGAAGATTAATGTGTTTTGTTTTGTTCTGAGTACTTTGGTTACACAGTCAAATAATATGTTTATTTTGCGTTTGATGAGATCATATTGTTGATGGCATTGTAAAAAAGAAGCATATAAAAAGAAGTATACTGTTGCATTTTGTTTTAAATTATAGGGAAATTTCCATTGTGCCCATCTAAACTTTTGAAATAGCCTATTTACCCATCAAAACATCAAAATATCTAATATCCCCATACAAATTTAACATTATTTCTTCTATCTCCTTTTAACTATTTAACATTTTATTTCATTATTTTAAAAATTAAATTGACCAATATACCCTCTAATTTTAATGGACATGTCCATTATTTTTGAATGTCCTCTTCCTCCCTCCATAGAATCCATCTCTATACTCTGTTTCTCTTCTTATTTCATGTTAATATCACATTTTCTTCCAATTCTACCGATATCCACCGTCTCCCAACAGACATGTTCGAGAACTTATTAATAACAACCAATAAAAAAATTCAGAGGGTTCTACTCCGCTGGAGAAAGATACCATTACCATTCCGATTGATTCACGATAGATATTTGTATATACTATTATTTTTCCCTCTTTTGTTCTTCTTTTCATTGTGAAAAAATTGAAACTGATCTCGTACAGTTCTGATTTTTCAACTGCATTAACAGGCTTCTAACCGCTTCTGCTACAGATCCGAGCTTAATCGATTTACTTTTCTTTCTATTAGAAAATCGACAAGTGTTGGTACTTTGTACCCGGGGCATCCAGTATTCTTTTTTGTATTGTTTCTGATTTATTCAACAACATTTGCATTATGGTGAAATTTGGAGCAAAAAAAAAGAAAAAGGAAAGCGTTGTTATAAAATTGCTCATAGAACTCAGTTCTTATTTCCTATTCGTTTTTTCAAATTGAATTCAAGTATACGTAATAAGAGACCGAAAAGTTGAAATTATATAGGACTTTTTGAATGGTTAGTATTGAAATTGTAACGACTTAGTATGAGGAAAGAGGAACAAACTGATACTGGTATTTCTTTAAAATATTTGAAAAATAGCGTGTGAAATCATCTACCTTTAGTAGGAGATCGGGGTAGAATTGGGAGAGGTGATATTAACATGGAACAAGAAGAGAAACAGAGTGCGGAGATGGTGAGGAGGAGAGATGGATTCCATGGAGGAAGGGAGGATGAGGACATTAAAAAATAATGGACATGTCTATTAAAATTAGAGGGTATATTGGTCAATTTAATTTTAAAAATAATTAAATAAAATGTTAAATAGTTAAAAGGGGATAGAAGAAATAAAGTTAAATTTGTATGGGGATATTAGATATTTTGGTGTTTTGATGAGAAAATTGGCTATTTCAAAAATTTAAATGGGCACACTGGAAATTTTCCCTAAATTATAATATACACTCAACCTGGAATTTATAAATATTTCATGAGAACGAGCAAGTTGTGCATATATGACTCGGTAGATTGGAATGATACCGATTTTAATTTCCACAGGCCATGCAATTAATAAATAAAACAGCAATATGGAAGTAATACAAAAAGGATAAATTTTCCCAATGCTTGAAGTAAAAAATACATCCATATAAATTACAGCTAGTTACAACTTGCAAATCTTCAAACAATGCATCTTTTACAACTCTATCCTCTTATTAGGTTTTCTGAACTTGGTTTCAGACCAACAACTGCTCTCTTTTGTACAAAGGTAAGAGACATTAGAACCGGTACTCGGTTTCATCGCGCCAAGAGCAATTAACGAAATACACTGAATATGGGTTGCGCCTTTTCATACTATACAGAATTAGTTACAACAGAGCCACTAAAATTTTATCATTTTTGCACCAGACCACTAATCAGAAGAGCCAAACATTCAAATTAAACTCCAAACATTGAAACCTTGTGCTAAATCTGTTTTGGACCATCATTCCCCTAAATGTTTATCAATTACTAAGCTAAACATAGGATTTAGCCATAATTGACAAGGTTAAATGATGTGGTGGTCATTTTAAGACTTTTAAGTTTCCCTCTTCTGACTGACTGTAAAATTCTAGGGTAAAATATTGAAGCGCAAAAACAGAAAAATTTTAGTGGCTCTTCTAAATTTTACTCACAAAATATTGCGATGATATCACCTCGGCCCAGAGAGCTCAACTGCCTGAACTAACAAAGATGAGTCATCCGTTAGGTCTGAGTAACACCTGTTGAAGGAGAAATCGGGTACCTTGAACTTGTGGGACTCAACTCGCTGAGATGCTTCCCACCTTTCGGCAAGCCCATCTCCTTCTAGCATTCTTACCACCTCTGACATTTTGGGCCTCTGGCCTGGTAGAAATTGAGTGCACAAAAGTGCCACTTGTACCATCTCTTCAAGCTCGATTCGGTCGTAATTGTTTTTCAGACCCTTGTCAACTAGCACATCAAGTTTCTTCTCTTGGTGCATCTTCTTCACCTAAAACCAACGATATAGATATTTACATGTATTCTTTTTCATAGTTTTAGATTTTCAATAAAAATTTAGTTTTTATGAAGCTTTATTGCAAGAATTCAGGGTGAATTGAGGGATATTTGGAATAATTTGAGGGCACTTGAGCCTAGCACAGGTTATAGGTAATGGCAAGAACTCAAATGATGCCAAATTCACCGCATCTAATTTTGGCCTTTGTAGTTTAATTTGATAATAACTTACTAAAGACTGAATCAAGATAAGGGGTTAATTAACAAGAGGCTCAATCAGGCCTAAGACAAAGGACTACAAACAAAATACAGTAGAATTATTCAAAAAAAAATGCTTATTATAGCGTTGTACCCAATCAAGCATCGCTCCCTTCTGGTTCGACGATTTACCAAACTCCAGAGCAGTCTGGCCTGTGATCAACTCCAACAGAAGAATCCCAAAACCAAACACATCAGTTTTTTCTGACGATTGGCCGGTCGACAAATACTCAGGTGCAATGTGGCCAACCGTGCCACGAACTGCCGTGGTGACATGCGAGTCTCGGTGGTCTAACAGCTTTGCCAGCCCGAAATCACCAACTATGGCTTCACAGTAATCATCTAAGAGAATGTTTGCAGCTTTCACATCTCGGTGTATTATTTTGGGATCGCATTGCTCATGGAGGTAGAGGAGCCCTCGAGCAGCACCGAGTGAAATTCGCTTCCGCGTCATCCAATCCAAAGATGGTTTTCCTAAAATACAGATTGGAGAAACAAATTCAAAACAGCATACTATGCCAATACATGCCAGTAATATTGAGTGTATTATATTCAAGCAATTATGCACAACGTTAGCATTTAAAACCACAAATAGAACTAGGGTGTTCTTAAGCTCACCAATTTCTTTGGTGAGCTTAACACCAAAACCTATCCAATTGAGTTCAAACGACAAATCCAAACCGTTGAAACCAATCTACTTCACGAGTGATGCATTTACATGTAAAAATTATAATTTTTTTAATATATTTAGTAAAAAGTCAAGTGGTCAAAAAACAATAAAAAAATGTACTTATTAAAATTAACTTATAAATCTTCTTTTTTTGACCACTTGACTTTGTACTAAATAAATTCAAAAATTTATATAAATTTGACATGTAAACGCATGACTCGTGATGTAAATCGGTTTTAACGGTTTGGATTCGTTATTTGAAATCATTTCGATAGGTTTTGGTGTTAAGTTCACCAATCCTTTGGTGAGATTAAGAACACCCTAGTTCTACTCTAAAACCACCAGTATAAACACAGAAAAAGAAAAAATAAATCACACTCAAGTATCACCTTTAAGCCGAGATGCGACACTCCCATTGGACATGTAAGGATAGACAAGCAGTCTCTCAGTGGCAGTCATGCAAAAACCGTACAGCTTGAGCAAATTTCTATGCACAGCCAAGCTGATCATCTCCACCTCGGTCTGGAACTGGATCTCACCACCGGCTGCATTACCATCCTTGAGCCGCTTGACAGCAACCAACGTTCCGTCGGGCAACTGCCCGCGGTAGACGTTGCCAAACCCGCCCTTGCCCAAGATGTGCTTCCCACTGAAGTTGTCAGTTGCAACTTGGAGCTCTCTGAAGCTGAACCATTTCACGTTTCCCAAGCTTACTTGTGGTGCTTTCTCTAAAAGTTTTTTAAAAAATATAATGAAATTTGAAGTTGAAAAAACCCAATAAAGAACTGGAAATGTTGAGAGGAAAAGACAATTGCCAAAAAATTGAACCACAGCCTAATTGGCAAGTTTTAAATGTTAAGTTTATATACCATCGATGTCAAATAGGATCTGTCTATTATGCCGTTGCCTCCACCAGAAAAGTAATCCCACGGTTAGAAAAAGGAAGCTGATGCAACCAATACTTGAACCAAATGCAACCGCCACCTTGTGATTTCTTACTTTCCCTGGAAGGGGAACACCTTCAAACAAACAGAGTTTAAAACTAAATTTTTATGTCCAACAGAAAGGCTGTGTGATTATTAAATTTAAAAAAAAAAGAGCCAAAGGTGATCAAATTAAAGGCTAAAAAGAGTGGAAAGAATTAAAAATTGTGTATTGGTCATTACTCTGTGTATTTGTGAGGTTCGCCATGGGCATTGGCTGTATACCAAAACAATCTTTATGTTGACCGGCCCCACATATCAGTGGATTGCCTACAATACTGCGCCAAAGTTGTATGTGTAATTCAGAAATCATTATATTGCAAAAATACATCAGTAAGCTTGTATATATTAATGGGGTTTGTGGAGTCTGGTTCTGACATGGCCAATTGATGGGTCAAGGAAACCTCTAATTTTGTTCAATTGAACATTTCAATTTTGTTGGGTGATTGATTTGCTATCTACTTCATGGAAATTTAAGTGGTTCTGTAACAAAATTCTTTCTTTTGCATGCACGCCATTCTGCATGCAAATATATAATTCAAAGAACATTTAAGGAAATTGCAGTTTTTCTTCAATCTTCTTATTGTGTAGTTTAATTCTCGATTGCTCGAAAAAAAATTAAACAACACAAAAAGATCTCTTACTTGTATGTCTTTGCCAAAACCCCAGGTGGGAGAGTACCGCTTAAATTATTATAAGACAAATCCCTGTAAAAACAAATGAGTTTAAAAAAAAACGGGGTAATAAGGAAATTAGTTACAATTACAAGATGTTTTCAATAAAACTTACAGGAAAACAAGTTGCGAAAGATTCAAGGCTGACACAGGAAATGCTCCAGAAATGCTATTATTGCTAAGCTTCCTAGAGAATTTCAAAATTAAAGAAAAATAAAAATCAAGATAGAATATAATGGGGATCAAGAAATTTTAGTTACCTTATTTTAGGACAGACATAATGGAGGTCTATATGAGAGAATTCTCACAATTTTTTTTTGGCATTTTGCAGGGTTATATATGAAAAAAATCCCTGTAGAATATAATGAAAGATTTCACAGATGTATACTTACAAATATTGAAGGCTTTGTAGGTGACCAAAGGAGGCAGGGATATCCCCATGGAAATGGTTGGTCGAGAGATCAAGCGTTTTGAGGCGGGAGAGCTTGCCAATTTCTGGTGGAATAGTCCCTGATATGTTATTGGTCTGTAATAACCTAGATAAAAAAAAAAAAAGGAATGCTCCTCATTAATCATACCATGCAGTACATTTATATCATACACATACCTTACAAAGCCTTCTGAGGGGTATAGTTTCAGGGAAAATGGTATAAACTCATTTTGAGTTTAATATCAAATGGCACACAAGTTTGATAAAGGAACCATCAAAATTCCAGAACCAAAAAAATCCAACTAAGAATAATTTAATGCTACTGATAACCAATTTATTTTACTTTACATTTTCTGTTCTGATGAATTAAGAATTATAACTTTTCCTTGGTAGTCATTTTATAGACTCAAATATTATATTCAATTTTTTCAGGGTTAGAGATGAGAATTTCGCCAAACAGTGCTAGCAAACAATTGAATAAGCAAACTTACACCGTGACAAGATTCGTCAAATTCCCTATGCTGGGAGACAGTGGCCCGGACAAATTCTGGCTTGGAGCTACTCTGTAAATGAAGTAAAAAAAAAAAAAACATGTTTAAAATACCATAGAATTTTTTTTATATTTCAAAGTTTAAGTGAAACTAAACTTGATGAAATACTTACAAAGATATAACTAAATTTTCAGAAGAGCATGACACCATGGTCCAGCTACAAGGATCGACAGCATCTTTGTCCCAGTTTTTTAAAGCTCCATGCGGGTCCTTTAGCAAGGCCTTTATACTCATCAATGCTTGCACTGTTTTATACCAACAAAGGAAAGAAAAACAGAGGAATACACCATAAGAGAAAATTAGTTTTAAGTTCATTTTTTTTGCATGTTTTGAGAATAAAAGAGCGATAAAGACATGAGTTAAAGTTCAATTTGAGGTCAGTTTAGATCAAACTGAAGCATCATGTGAAAAAAGAAAATGCTTTTTACTTGTTTTGGGATGAAAAGAGCAAAAGACCCATCAGTTAAATTTCATATTAAATTGACTAAGAGAGAAAAAATTTCGGTTGTTACTTGTTTTACGGTGAAAAGATTAAAGCCCCATCAGTTAAATTTGAATTTCGAAAGAGAAAATCACCTTCTATGTTGACACCTTTTGAAGTTAGAAGGCCAGAAGCAGAGAAGCTCCAAGCACAGAGAAGAAACATAACGAATAACCCATTAAACCTTGGTGCCACCATTAAACCAGCAATAATCTCCAGCCAGGAATTTAGCATTGATGGGAGAAAAGGGGAGAAATCAATGCTCAGGCGATTTTATTCTTAGAAGAAAACCCATCAATGGGTTCTTTTTTGGATAGGTTTTGGTTTCCCTTCTCTCTCTCTAGCTCTCTCTTTCTCTGTGGTTTTTATCCTTCACAGTTTGTCCTTGGCGCTTGGTGCTGGTACTGAGACTCTGATAGACTGAGAGAACAAAAGCATGCAGCCTTACTTTCTAACTTTGTTTTGGCGCTGTGAGATGTCAGTAGAAATTGACATAAAAGAAGATGCTTGTGTGTTTGGGGTAGCAAGTAAAGTAGAGAGGAGAGAGAAATAAAAGGAAGAGGGAACAAACATGCCTGCCACCTGAAGTCTGCTCGAATTAGGAAATACTAATTAACAAAAACAAAAGCATGCTTTTCATATACATCCGTAAAATTTTGAGAAAATGCTACTGTGAATAATTGCCAGACTAATGCAAATATAGCCATCCTTTTGGCTTGTTTTGCTCTTTAGTACACAGTAACAACCTCATCCAATATGTACTTTCTTTCTTTTTTTTCTACTTGATTTGCTTCTTCACCATATTTTTTGGCAATTTTTTTGTGACGGTTATTATAAAGTATCAACCTTTAAAATTTTACTTTTACTATAGGATGCCGAACTTCTGTTAAAGACATGTCTCTTTAATTGTTGTACCAATAATAAGTTCTATGTTTTTTGTAGATAGAAGTTCTAACACAAGATGCTAATAATTTTCTTAAAGGGGTTTAGGGTTTTATCTTGTGCACTAACCATTAGACGATCAGATACATGACTATACCTTATCTAATATTTATATTTATAATTTGTGTTGTCTATAAAAATATAGTTGAAACTATTAAAATTAAAGTCAAACAGTTCAAAACTCATAATTATTTCTATTTATCAAACATAAGAGCAGTCCAATAAAATATTTTGCAGGTGTAACAAGGTTACAAGGGATTGCCGACATTTTTATTAATATCCAAAGTTTAATACAAATTATTATTTATGCCCAGAATCTGACTCAATATCGAAAAATACCCAAGCCGGCCAGAAAATGGCCGGCTTACTCGTTTTTTTTTTTTTTTAAGAGACATTATGAAGAGCAAAATAATGAAATCTAACACTGAAAATTTGAATTTTTTTGTTTAAATTATTTGTTAGATTACTTCTTTTGATATATAATTAGTATATTTATATAAAATACGCTAAATTACTTGAAATTATGTTGAATTACACTATATTAAGTTAAATTACACTAAATTACATTACATTACGCTAAAATACGGTAAATTACATATTAATAGAGACGATATCTTCACTGAAAAGGTGAAAAACGACGACGAAATTTCAAACGGTCATAAAACGGCGCTCAAGTGTCCGATTTCAGCAAATGACCACTTTTCGAAAAGCTTGCGAAAATGCACATGCGTCAGTGGCAACTATGCTGTTTTCTGAAATTCAGAATCGCCAAAAAACAAAGGGAAAAGCCTCAAAACTTGAGTTGAAGTTTCCGATTAGATTTTCATTTCTATTATTCAATCCAAGTAGCTCAGTAAATTAGTTACATAATGAACTTGTAGAATACCAGTTTTTACTATTTTTGGAATTTTTTTACTATTTTTGGAATTTTTTTACTATTTTTATGATTCATGAAAGATGGCACAGAATCGGTCTATTTTAGTGTAATTTATCGTATTTCAGCATAATTAGCGAAGTTATTGTAATTTAGCGAAATTTAGTGTAATTCAACATAATTTCAAGTAATCTAGTGTATTTTAGTATAAATATGCTAATTATAAATCAAAAGAAGTAATCTAACAAATAATTTCAACACAAAATTCAAATTTTCAATGTTAGATTTCATTATTTTGCTCTTCATAGTGTCTCTAAAAAAAAAATAGTAAGCCGGCCAGAAAATGGCCGACTTAGGGGAGGTCGGCCAGAAAACGAGTAAGCCGGCCATTTTCTGGCCGACTTTGGTATTTTTCGATATTGAGTCAGATTCTGGGCATAAATAATAATTTGTATTAAACTTTGGATATTAATAAAAATGTCGGAAGGGATTGTCAATAAAAGAAGGTGAATTTCTTATTTTATCTATTTAGGCAAATATTTGTATTTTCAGTAATTCTGAACTATATAAGTCATCCCTATAAATGATGCCTAGATGTATATTTTCATATTATCTAAAAAATAAAAATAAAAACTTGTTTCTTTCTTTTAAGTGTGCTTGCAAAAGAAGTTATTTTTGCTCACAATTTTTGTGACTCCATACCTGTTGTGATAGGTGTGAGGCATGATCACATCATCACATCAATAAATTTGATCAAATCATGACAGCATCACATCCATCATCACATTAATGATAACATATGCACACTCTTTTTCTCATGCATTAGGTATAATCATTCTAATTAATATTCAGATTAAAACTATATGATCAATAATTAATGTCTGCACTACAACTTGCTAGTTAAATTAGCGTTATTACTTTATTAGAGGAGGGTTCAAATGTACCATTATTTTTGTGCTCCAATATGTTCCACATCCTTTATTTTCATTTTTAAAGTCCGAACAGTCAATCTGAACCGCTCAACATGATCTTCATAATAAAATATGCTTGGATGCCAAATTTTATATTTTTTACAATTTTTTTAGATAGGTACAAAATCATTTTTTTAAGGAGATTCTAGACCATCCGATAAAGTGATATTGTACCTATCTAAAAAAAATAGTAAAAAAATTCTAAAAAATATAAAATTTGGTCTCCAAACATATTTTATTATGAAGATCATGTTGAACGGTTCGGATCGACTGTTCAGACTTTGAAAATAGAGATAAAGAATGTGGAGCATATTGGAGTACAAAAAGAATTAATATGTGCAATAAATCTTTGTAGGTTTTGGAGGGTTATATGTGAGAATTTACCTAGCCCTTAAAAAATGGTAAAATTTTAACGCATTGGGTGGGGGAAAGACGGAAGCTTGGGATCAGTCGTTTAAAAAATTGAAAAGAAATGGCCAATTGTGGGGGCAGTAGGAGCACTTGCTAGGGAAATGTGTTAGAGGGAATTTTTGTGTACAATTTTTAAATCAAAATAAAGTATCTTTAAGAGGAGAGAAAGAGAAAGAGAAAGAGAAAAGAGAAAGACAGTGATTTTGACAGGGTACAAATGCTTCTGCCAAGGATGGCTTGTTGCATATGTACTCTCTTGGAAATGTACAAAAAAATGGTTATCCATGTTTATCGGCAAACCTTAAATTTGACCAGACCGTAGAGTAAATAACCAGACTAAATATAACCTTTAATTAAAGGGCCCGTTAATTCGTTAAATTTTTTGTATGATTTAAATACCCATTTCGATCCATAGAAGCAAGATCACTAGGGCGTGTTCGGCGTGTTCGGATGGTCAATTTTTCGTGAGAATTTGTATCAATCGGTGAGAATTCTGATCCAGTGAAGTAACTCAATTTTTGGGTTTTGGATCGAGACCGTCCGATTCGAATACGCAAAAATCCGTCTCCAAAGTGAGCGCACACATTCCGACAATGAAATCGAATCCCGAGACGATCTCGAACGACGAATACGAATCGGACAATCTCGATCCAAAACCAAAAAATTGGGTTACTTTAAGGAATCCGGACCCAATCGGTGAAGCCAACAGCGTCCGACGCTTTCGTGGGTGAAGATTTTAACAGATCAGCTTTAACTTCATACAGCGTCCTGACTATGGAATTGAAACAGCGCTGCATATGATTAACTCGCTGTATGAAGCCAAAACTACTCTGTTAAAATATTTACCCCATTTCGTTCCATTAGGAAATCAAACGGCTGGAAATTAGCCCGAATTAACATTGCGCCTAATGGACGTTTGGATTTCCTGCCCTATCGGTGAATGCATCGAAACTTGACTATTTTTGGTCTTCGACTCTTTGGTACTGTGATCATGTGTATTTTCCTTTTAACCAATCAATGCCAATAACATTCTAAGTAAAGTGCACTTCAGCTCAAAGGTAACTCCGACTTTTACTAATATTCAATACTTAAAGCCGAAATTTTTATTAATATCATTAAAAAAAATAAAAACATTACTGAAATTGGAGAATTCGAAAAATATTAGGGTCTCCAAGTCAATCTGTGGTCTTATTTTTGGAGGGCTACAGATTGACTTGGAGGTCACCAAAAAACTTAATATTAATATATTACAGTGCATTTTTGGATTTTTGAAAATCTCCAAGTCAATCTGTGGCCCCTCATAATGGAGATCCTGGTATTTTTCGAATTCCCTATAATTTGTGTTTTTTTACAGTGGTATTAATAAAAATTTCAGTACTTAAAGTATAAAAAAAATGATATATTTTAAAAAATAGGAATTTCGTGAACACAACATCTATTTTTTAGATGCTTATTTTTTTAAAATATAACATGTTTTTTTCGTAGAGAAGCAAAATTCATCATCATGTGTTAGATATGCGGAAGCTTGACCTAATTATATTATTATTCTCACAAGTAACTCATTTTACGTAAACTTTTATATATTTTTTAGTGATTTTTTTTCACAAAATCAAGAAATTAAAAAATAAATACAGTAAATTTTTTTTTTTTTTTATCATAGGTTGAATCACTCGATCTTACGCAAACTGGACTAGAAAAAATTATGAAATTTCACTTCCCGTGAAGAAATTAAGACCGTTAGATTCGTCATTTAATTTTTAAAATAACACCAAAAATTTATGAACTTTCACTTCTTCTGAAGAAATTAAGACGTAAAGTAGATTCGTCATTTAATTACAAAATAGCACCAAAAATTGCATAATCACCAAGTAATTAGCCGCAGAAATTTTTATTAATACCATTTAAAAAAAAAAAACCAAAACACCACTAAAATTGGAGAATTCGAAAAATATTAGAGTCTCCAATTCAATCTGCGGCCCCTCACAAACCTAAATATCAGTATATTACAATGCATTTTTGGGTTTTTGGGAGCCTCCAATTTAATCTGCGGCTCCCAAAAAATGAAGCCACAGATTGAATTGGAGAACCTGATATTTTTAAATTCTTCATAATTTGTGGTTTTTTTTTACAGTGGTATTAATAAAAATTTCGAAATTAGCTGACCAATCCTTGAAAAATCATTGAGCCTATAAGCCTATTACATAGTATCATAACATATTAGCGAAAATGGAGTTGAGTGGGAATGTTGCTATTAAAAGTGACAATAATACAGTGGAACATTTTTATGTCGTCGTCGAAAATATTTGGCGAATGCTCCGTCAACTTAGCAGGTTGAAACAAATTTCTTTTAAAAAAATTTGTTTCAAATACAATATAATTAATGAAAAATATTTTTTTTGTATATTAAATATATATTTAAAATTTAGTCTTTTGTAAAAAAATTGGATCCTCACATTAAAAAACTTTTATCCTCGTGCAAAAAAAAAGAAAAAGAATTGGCATGCATCTACGTAGGATCCGAATCTGCTGAAATCCGAGATCGGTATTGTTCGCCTTGAAATCCCTGCAATCTGAATCCAGCCGTTTCTGAGATGCGTGCAAGAAAAAACCAGCTGTTTCGAGATGTGTTCTTGAAAAAGTTCGATGGCTGGATTTCGAATTGTAGAGATTTCAGGGTGAACAGTACCCGATCTCAGAATTTCAGCTGATTTATTTCCATCTACGTATGGGGAAGATGAGAATCACAAAATAAATACTCAGGTGATATCTCTGAATAGGAAGCAGAGTGAGTCTGATATCAATTTGAGTTCGATAGACAACGTTTTTGTCCGATTCACTTTATAATGTGTGCGTACTGCTTCAATATCTGTACACACCCGCTTTAATATTTATACAGATCAAATGCATGCATCTTGAAACAAATGAACTTTTCTCATTATGTTTCTAACTTTGCTACAATTATGTTTCTAAATTTAGTACGATATTATTGCAAATTTTATTTCAATCATGTTTCTAAACTTACTCCGATTGTCACAAATTGCCAAAAAAAAAATTAAGTGCAACTCTGAGGCAGTCTTTCCCGTTGCAATATTCAAATTTCATAATATTTTTCTTCCCATTCCGGTGCAAAAATTTGAGATGATTTAAAATCTCGCGGATATATTAGACATAAAGAAAAATATTATTCATTTGATGGGTCCATCTCCATCATTCCATGATATATAATTAGGAGTCAGAAAAGTAGTCAAGCGGTGAGAACACACATAATTAATAATTAGTCTCAAAGGAGGTGTCATGCATGTCATTTCTCGAATCATTAAGCACACCATCCTCTGAGATGATTGATAAAACAAAAATTATAACCAAACTAATTCATGATTTGTATAGTATATAATGATGACGATCATGATGATGCCAGCAGAGGCTACAGGGGCGGACTCAGAGTGTTCTAGGGGCAGCTGCCCCCTGGATTTTGAGTTTTTAATAGAGATTTATCGGTTCCGACCGACTTTGCCCTCTCTGAAATTTTTTTTGCCCCCTCTGGACGTTTAATTTGTAATTCGAGTTAAATTTATGATTAAAATTTGAAATAAGTCTGTTGAATTTTGATTGGTAATTAGAATTACAAGTCAGAGCATTAAAAATTACAAGTCAAAGCATTGAAAAGTATAAGTTAAAGCATTGTTTTTTATCGAGTACCTAATTAGTTAATGAATTTAAATCCGATTCGATATTTTTTTGTCCCTCCTGACGAAAATCCTGAATCCGTCCTGAGAGGCTATGTTTTCTTTCACAGGGATAACGGTCTTTGTACAATAAATTATGTTTAGAATAATAGAGATACTCGTTTACATAGTTCTATTTAATTTTGGTAAATTGGAAAATTGATTCTCTATGATTGATAGGCGTTATAGGTTCACGTGAAATTGATGAAATAATGCCTATGAAATGGAAATGATGGCCGATGTTGATTTCTATCTTAAAATTATTTTGCTCATACATTTAATTAGTTGTCATGTATAATATTCGTTTGACGGTCAATTGCACGTCAAGATTCGTGCCATGCAAAAAAGAAGCGTAGTGACTCGATTCAATCATCTTTAACCTGTTCTGCTCTGTTCTTTTTCTTATTTTTGTAAGAGATGCTTTTGTTGAAGAAAACTGGGAGCTTGCCCATGCCGTAAGTGGTACGATCCATATGACTTGGTCTATGCAACAACTCTGTACCGGAGAGTTGGTAACTTGGTATTGGAAGAATAAAAAAAGCAAAGCATAAAGCTAGTGCAGCGCATGTGGACCAATTATTCTATTTCTCTCTCTCTCTCTCTCTTCTGTTTAAATCCGTAAAAGGAGAAAAAAAAAGATATGCACGCACAAATTCTCGTGTTTTGAACCCGCCACCTTTCTCTCTCCCCACGCCCAATCAAACAAAAGAGGGAATTTGGGACACAAATGCCTGGCCAAGCTTGAGGAATTATGAAATTCTCTCGGGATAATCATGTCTCCAAATTTCTGGAATAACTCATAAACGATACACAAAATTATGTTAAGGTTTAGACAGTGTTTGTACAAGGATTTGTTTGTAGGGTTATATTTGGTAATTAAGGAGATTATGAGGGTAGCTTGGCACACATGGCCGTTTTATTAAAAATTGTCCACTAAATGAGTCTTTGAAAACTTTTCAATTGTTCCATATTCCTTTTCAAAACAATTATATCAAAAAGCATATTATGCCTCTTGTTGATTTTACTTTCATCCAATTTTAGAAATGGAGGTTCTAGATAACCAAAAAGGTTTAAGGGTCCTGATATGCAGCTACCAGCTTAGCTAAAAGGTGAATACCAGTACTAATTTTTTTTGTTATGTGAGAGTTAATTAATTAAGTCAAACAAAAATAAATCAACATACCGCAGAAGGAAATATGTGTATGCTATTTAAATTTGAAGGTCATTTGTAGATAAATTTAGCATTTGAGAAATTAAAATTAAAAAATTTGAAAACAAAAGGGTGCAGATCCACTTTGCCCCTGATTTTCTATTCATCGTGTACTCAGTTTGAATTTGTATTTGTGGTCGGACTTGGCTGAAAAAACCATGGTCGGATCTTCCCTGTATTCAATTCTAAAATGTTAATTTTTATTGTTTTTCTTAAATAAACAAATTTCAATAAGAAATATGTTGGAAATTTTTTTATTCTATACACAAATCATGGATAAATATACATTTATGTAAGAACAAATTAGAAGTTTTGAGGCAAAAAGTTAACCCGGCAACTAAAAAGTTGCTCAAATTAGAAGAAGATAGAAAAATAAAAAAGATTACATATTGGAAGTAAGGCATGGGACCGGTCCCGTTAGCAAACGCTCATGGTTTAGAGAACGCCGATATAAAATGAGAACACATGAAGAGAAGGATAATGATGATCTAGCCTAATTTGGAGGCTATATCTTTTTGAATTCACAAGAAAGAAGCATCTGAACCGTCTGATTAACTGCATGGACAAAGTTTTAGGACCTGTTCGGCCGTCTAAAGGGAACGGGAATGGGAACAGGAATGAAAATTTTTAAATGGCCGAAACACTGTACGCGTGGGTTGAAATTTGTAAAATCTGAGTGAATTTTTTTTTCCCATGCGCACAATGTTTGACTGAACTTAAGGGCTAGTTCAACAGGTTGAAGGGAATGAGAATGGGTTGGGGAATGAAGATTTTTGAATGGCCAAAACACTGTGCGTGTGGGGAAAAAAAAAAATTCACTCTGAGTGAATTTTTTTTTCCCACGGACACAGTGGCAAGCCGAACAGGCCCTTAGAGAGTTGATTAGCTTTGAATTCATCATCAACGGTACATATACTGTTATGTGCTGTACTGTAAACAATTCAAGAAGGTGAATTCATCTAGTTGAACCATCATTTGCATGGCCAAACTTTTAAGAAAAACCAACTAAATTTTTAGATTTTGCGATCCTCGTGCCTCTGGAAAATATTAGGTTCTTTAATAAAATGCTGAGGTTTTAATTAACTCTTTCAATTGGTATAGTTGAATTTGAACGATTAGTAATTTATTGGATTTCATCATTTTCATGTGCTGCACATTGCATTGATTTGATGTTATAGAGGATAGTATTAATTTTTTCCATCTATCAATTCAATGAAATAAAACACCCCCTCTAGAACTCTAAGTGGAGCTCCAATTTTTTTTTTTTTTGTTGAAAACTTGGTAGTGATTATCAAGACTATATTAAAAAATTTGTTTAATACATCAGTTTCTAATAAAATTGCAACAGACTAAGTTATAGCAGTAGTGCTATCTGTTAGATCTGTGTCCATAACAGCCCCAAAACCATTTCTGTTCCCTTTTCCACAAAATTTCTGTCATAATTTTGCTTTCTCAGCAGCTCGGTTGGCTACTAATTTGAACCCGGGAAAACTGAGGCACTGAACAAGGGTCCGGATCCCCTAAAGTAACCCAATCTTTGGGTTTTGGATCGAGACCGTTTGATTCTAATTCGTCGCTCGGGATAGTCTCGGAATTCGAATTCGTTGTCGGGATGTGTGCGCTCACTTCGGAGATAAATTTTTACAGATTTGAATTGAATGGTCTCGATCCAAACCCAAAAATTGAGTTACTTCACTGGATCCGAATTCACTGAACAAAGGGAGTAGTGTAGGGTAAACATTTTAGCGATTCAATTTTTATTTTTTATATTTTTTATATTTTTTCTACTTGATAAGAGGAAGTTACGTGGCATCTTTTCATTTCTTCTTGTGTAATGGATTTGTATCTCACTCAAGGTGACTTATTAAAGGGAGTAATAGAGGATAAATATGGCGAAGAAACACAGAAAGAAGACAACCGGGAAAAAAAAGGCTTTCGATCGGTAGAAATTTTACAGGTCCAAAATTTGAATCTGAGAAAATTCTACTAATCTTTCTATGCATGGAAAAACCAAGGTAATATTTCTCTTTCTCTCTTATTTTATAATATTTTCTATAAATAAAAAATTCTCTTCAATTTGAAAATCAGTCTTGATCTAGTCACAAAGACAATGCTCTCAAAGTGAAATATTGCAGGTTCAAAATTTAAATTAGGAGATTTTTTGTGAATATTAAATAGTTGGTAACTTGACCTCTAACTTTTACTCAATTTTTTTTTTAATTTCTCTATATTGATCCCACTAGACGCCATGTTTCTTTGCTGATTAAATTTATTATATAAACCCAATAATAAAGTGACAAGTGAATAATCTTTCTTTGCTGATTAAATTTATTTCATAAACCCAATAATAAATTGACAAGTGAATAATCTTTATGGAAAGGCACATATTCTAGCGCGTTATTTTCATGCGAATCAAGTAAACCGCCCTTTTAATTAAGATGATTAGATAGCGAAAAATTAATAGTTGCACGAAGATCCTGGCCGTTGGATCTTTTAGGGAAGACTTTGGTTTGGTTTGATGCAACTGCACCACCTGATCTGCACTGAAACTTTGTTCTGTTGGTCTCGGACAAGTATATTTTCAGGTATTGAACTGTGGGACTCACTACTTTACGGCTTCACATTAATTCAAAAAAAATGAGAGCAGTTTGAGTCCGATGGGCATCGGACCCAAATTGACCTAAAAAATAATACCTATTCGGAATGGCACAGGGAGCCAATATTATTTGTGTTTTGAGATTCGTGCAAAGTTAAAAGAACGGTTTGGATCCACTAATGGTAAAAGATTCCTTTTTACAGTATCGGGGAGGATTCTCACGGTTGTGCTTCATACATAGTTTTTTTTAACTATTGATAGTGACTGTCAAGTATAATTTTTATTAATTAAAACGTAAAATTACATCCATCGTTCTACATCCGGAACATCATCAACATCGAATTACATCAACATCTAAACATCAACATTTAAACCTTAACATCTAACAGCACAAACAACTAAAATAACAAAATAAACAACCCTCTCCGCTGGCGACTAGGGCTATTGCCGCCAACTCTCTGCTAATTCTCCCGATGGTGGTGGAGGAGGACGGAAATGTGCTGATAGACTAAAGAGATGACGACTAGGGTTATTATCGTCAAATTTCTCTTCTTCCGACGAGTAGGTGCAGAGAGGAGACAAGGAGGAGCAGAGCTTGATAGCGGCTAGGGTTTTTTAAAGAGAAAATATGGTGAAAAAGGGTGGAACAGGATAGAGAAGTGGGATGAAGAGGAGAGGTGGAGAAGGCAGAGAGAAAGAAGAGGGAGTTGGCGGTGCGAATCATCCCGCTCCTCTCCGGCGGTGCGAATCATCCCGCTCCTCCGGAGAGGAGCGGGAGGCGAAGGCGAAGAGGTTTTACCGAAGAGGTTTGCTTGTCCTAATATTTCACTTGAATATATTATGTATTTCAGATCAATCAAGGATGACTTAGGTAAAAAATAAGAAATTAACTATCAGTGATCACAATTATTTATTTAGCGCAAGTTATTGAAATGTCAACAGCGCTGCATGTGTTCTGTTAAATGAGGAATATTAGTTTCTGATTAAAGGATCCTGCAATCTTGCAAGTAGGATTTGTGATGTTCCCACCTGGCAGAGATAAATTTTAAAGATATATAAAGTTACACCATGTTGGTATTGAATAGTTGAAGAGGTTTAGATTTAAATTAAGGATTTCACTATCCACAGGGTACCAAAATCTATATTTTCATACTCAAAATGAGTATAGCAGATACCAGAAAATGATGTGTATGTAGCAGATACAAAACTTGAGAGCTTATCAACGAGGAACAGAAAAAGACAAACAAATGCTCCAAATGCCACTTGTACATACTTTTTTTTTTTTCAATACATTGTTAGTGGCAGCAGGCCATCTAACCTTTAAAAAAAAAAATGCTCCAAATGCCATTCCCTGCATGTGTCACGAGAAATCAGATAGAAAAGAAATGTCATCCTTTGAAAAAACCATGTCTTTGTCATAATTCAGTAAGAATATTTAAAGCCCCAGATTTGACTAGAATATATATCAATCACACTAACGAGTAACAATAGAGTACATCCACAAGCACAGTACCGGACCCCTACTATTAGAACCCCGAATAAAACTAGAACATATCTCAACATCATGACATAGCACCACCATGAAAAAGCACATCATGCAGAAAACATGGTTCTGGGTTGGTATATCACATCTCTCAGAGTACAAATTTTAGGTACTTGTTATCAGTACAAGCCTAATGTAAGGTCAACAACTTCTGATGTTATCTGGTCGTAGTCTGATTGCAATTTCTCTTTCACCTCCGCCTCAAGCTCCCCTTTGGCTGGCTTTGTCATGACCAGAACATAACAGGTTGCTCTCTTTGTTGCCCCGGCATTGGCCAGATCCTGTCAATTAAAAAAAATACAAGAAATGCGTGATTAAATTGTAAGGTACTTTTGCACAAACGCCACATATCATGTACAGCCCTGAAAAATACAATAACACCAGGAGGAGAACTAGGGTGTTCTTAAGCTCACCAAGTTCTTTGGTGAACTTAACTTCAAAAACTATCGGAATGACTTCAAATAACGAATCTAAACCGTTGAAATCGGTCTACTTTAGGAGTGATGCGTTTACATGTCAAAATTATAAATTTTTGACTTAATTTAGTATATGATCAAGCGGTCGGGAAAAAAAAAAGTTTATAAGTTAATTTTCATGCGTTCATTTTCTTCATTTTTTTACTACTTGACTTTATACAAATTAACTTCAATATTAATAAATTTGACATGTAAAAGCATCATATGTGCAGTAGATCATTTTCAACGGTTTGAATTAGTTGTTTGAAGTCTATCCGCTAGGTTTTTGAGCTAAGCTCACAAAGAACTTGGTGACACATCTGAAAGGTGGAGAAGAGTTCTACCTTCAGCATATTTTATAAGAAGAAAAATGGTAAGGAAAAAGGAGATCTGAACAAATTGGAAAAAGATAGAGCCACAGAATTTTATTTTGTGTTTACAGGATCTACATGATATCTGGTATACTAACAGGAGCTTACACGGTATTTCTAAATTTGCAAGATATTGATGATATATATCAAGGTTTCACAGGGCCACTTGTGAAAATGCCCCTTTCATTCAGGCTATAGAACTTTAGTTTATCACTCAAAGAAGCAGAAAATATACAACTTGGTCCCTACAAAATTTTGAGAACCAATTTACTGACATCAACTGGTAGTAATATATCTTTCTACTTAATTCTGTGGAATTGTTCTGCTATTAAAGAGGCTCAGTATGCAATAAAGTTAACATTTTATGATTCACAATGAACATGACGCTAATATAACCAAGCTTATTACCTGTGCAAACTTTGGATAATTAATTAAATTTAATTAAAGTTGATAGATTTTCTCACTCAAAAGTGAAACTTGCATGGCTATGCCTAGCCTACTCTGCTACAAGATACTAGATGTGCTTTTTCTCCTAAATGTACTCTGTTTTTCAGATCAATCAAAGATGACTTTGGTAAAGACTAATTAAGTTAAGAAATTATCAGTGCTCACAATTTATTTGGTGTGAGTAATTAAATTGTGAACGGGTCTGCATGTGTCGATGACTGAAAATGATATCAGTTCCACACCAGATAGTTTTGTTATTTTTTTTTTCTTTTTGTTTCAGATGACTGAAATGTGAATCCTCCATTAATTATTCTTCAATTTGTAAAACCCAATAAAGTGCTGGAAAATCTGAGGGGAAAAGATAATTGCCAGAAAAAAATTTGAACCACAGCCTAATTGGCAACTCAAAATTGTTAAGTTTACATACCATCGATGTCAAATAAGATGTGTCTATTACGCCTTTGCCTCCACCAGAAAAGTAATCCCACAGTTAGTAAAAGGAAGCTGATGCAACCGATACTTGAACCAAATGCAACCGCCACCTTGTGGTTTCTCACATTCCCTGAAAGGGGAACACCTACAAACAAATAGAGTTATAAATTAACTTTCATTCCGTTAGTAACATATGTCGATATGTTATTTTTCTGTCCAACAGAGAGGTTGTGTGATTATTAATTTTAAAAAAAAAAAAAGTGATCAAATTAAAAGGTTAAAAGAGAGGAAAGAATTAAATTTTTTGTATCAGTCAGTACTCTGTGTATCAGTGAGGTTTGCCGTTGGCTGTATACCTAAACAATCTTTCTGTTGACCGGCCCCACATATCAGTGGATTGCCTACAATACTGCACCAAAGTTGTATGTGTAAGTTTAAGAATAAAAATATTGCAAAAATACATCTGCAAGCTTGTATATATTAATGGGGTTTGTGGAGTCTGGTGCTGACATGATCAATTGATGGGTCAAGGAAAGGAAACCTCTAATTTTGTTCAACTGAACATTTTGGTTTTGTTGGGTGATGATTTTCTATGTACTTGATGAAAATTTGAGTAGTTCTGTAACAATTTTTTTTTTTTTAAATCACACCTTTCTGCATGCATATAAATAATTTAAAGAATATTCAAGGAAATTGCAGTTTTTTCATCAATAATCTTATTGTATAGATTAAAAGCTCGAATGCTTGAACATAAGTAAACAGCACAAAAAAAATGCTTACTTGTATGTCCCCGAAAACACATGTGGAAGAGGGCCGCTTAAATTATTATACGACAAATCCCTGTAAAAACCATATTAGCTTCTTTTTTTTTTTTTTTTTTAAAAAAAAAACTGGGCAATAAGGAAGCAGTTTTAATTACAAGAGGCTTTCAATAAAACATGCAGGAAAATAAGCTGTGAAAGATTTAAGGCCGAAACAGGAAATGCTCCAGAAATGCTATTATTGCTAAGCTTCCTAGTGAACTTCAAAATTAAAGAAAAATAAAATCAAGAGAGAACATAATGCAGGGCTCAAGAAATTTTATTTACCTTACTTTAGGACAGACTATGGAGGTCTATATAAGAGATTTCTCACATAATTTATAGAGGAACTATTGGATTTTATTCTTTTTACAAGGGCATTTGCCGGCATACGGAAATTTTTTACATGTCAGGGTTATATATGGAAAATAATAAAAGATTTCAGACATGTATACTTACAAGTATACAAGGCTTTGTAGGTAACCCAATGAGGCAGGGATATCCCCATAGAAATGGTTGTTTGAGAGATCAAGTGTTTTGAGGCTGGAGAGGTTGCCTATTTCTGGTGGAATAGTCCCTGACATGTTATTGCTCGGTAAACACCTAGATAAAACAAAAGAAGGAATGTTCCTCAATTAAAGTTGGATATCAAACATGAGGTATAGTTTCAGGGGAATGGTATAAACTCATTAATTTCTCTTTTTTTTATATATATTTCAATATGGATTGGCACACAAGTTTGATGAAGTAAACATCCCAAAACCCAAAAAATCTCAACTAAAAATAATTTGATGATACTGATAATTAATTTTCCTAGTTCTTACCCTTTTTTTATTTTACTTTCCTTTTTCTGTGTTGATGAAAGGAAGAATTCTGTTTCTTCCATGGTAGTCATTTTATAGACTCAAATATGATATTCAATTTTTACAGGGTTAGAGATGAGAATTTCACCAAACAGTAACAAAATAAGCAAACTTACACCGTGACTAAATTAGTCAAATTTCCTATGCTGGGAGACAGTGGCCTGGACAAATTCTGGCTTGGAGCTTCTCTGTAAATAAAGTTAAAAAAAAAAAATGTTTAAAATACCATAGAATTTTTTTTATATTTCAAAGTTTAAGTGAAACTAAACTTGATGAAATACTTACAAAGATATAACTAAATTTTCAGAAGAGTATGTCCCCATGGTCCAGGTACAAGGATCGACAGCATCTTTGTCCCAGTTTTTTAAAGCTCCATGCGGGTCCTTTAGCAAGGCCTTTATACTCATCAATGCTTGCACTGTTTTATACCAACAAAGGAAAGAAAAACAGAGGAATACACAATAAGAGAAAATTAGTTTAAGTTCATTTTTTTGCATGTTTTGAGAATAAAAGAGCGATAAAGACATGAGTTAAAGTTCAATTTGAGGTCAGTTTAGATCAAACTGAAGCATTATGTGAAAAAAGAAAATGCTTTTTACTTGTTTTGGGATGAAAAGAGCAAAAGAGTAGGTTGAATTTCAGGCATACCCCTCAAAAAATCTTGAAATACCTATTTTTTTCCTCAAAAATTCACAATATCATATTTACCTTCTGAATTTTAAAAACTCACATGTTTGCTATGTTGCATGGATACAGGTACAGATATCATATCGGATACGATACGGATATGAAAATACGGCAATTTTCAAAATTCCTTAATACGATATGGCTACTATATATATTTATTTTAATTATTTTATTAAGTTAACACTTGTATTATATAAATTATAATATAAAAAATCAACTCAGGTATAAATTATATATAATAGATAGTAGTTTCAAACAACAAATATAAGTTAGTGTGGTGGTAATGGATATGTCGTTTATCACGTGGACTCAGGTTCGAATGTCGGAGGGCGTTAGAATAAAAAAAATTGTCAGTGGTGACGCGCAGTGCACAAGACCAGGTCCATGCGCGCGTATCGGGCATATCGGCCTGTTCCAATCTATATCGAAGCCGTATCGTTGACTGACCGTATCAAATCGTTAGGGATACGCCACGTCATCCGATACGCCAGCTGACGTATCCGGTATGTATCGTATCCGTATCCGTATCCGATACGCACCCGATACCGGTACAGGGTCCAATTAGAAGTATCCGAGTAACATAGCATATTTGTCTTATTTATTGACTTTTCTAATAAAATTTGTTTTAAATTTATAAAGTACGCATTTTACCATTTATTAAAAAATAAAAGTATGCAGTCCGTGTAAGAGAAATGTTTATTCTTTTAATTGGTCAGTTTACGAGGACAAATTATTTTTCTACTCGTGACGCACGTACAAACCATATACCTAAATGCCACTGTGTATATACGTTACAATTAGAGAAATAGATCATTTGTTCTCAGGAAACCAACAAGTTAGAAGACGAAACTTTTTTTCTACACATATTACATACTTTTAGTTTTTAATAAATGATAAAATAGTTACTTATAAATTTAAAATGAGTTTTTAAAATTGTAAGTTTTTAAAATTTAGAAGAATAAATATGATATTATGAATTTTAGAAGAAAAAGTATGTAATTTTATTTTTTGAGAAATATACATAAAATTCCCCAGAGAGAGTAAAGCCCCATCAGTTAACACTGAATTTATAAAGAGAAAATCACCTTCCATCTCAAATACTTCCGAAGTTAGAAGGCCAGAAGCAGAGAAGCTCCAAGCGCAGAGAAGAAACATGGCGAATAATCCATGTGTGATTATACTACTTAACCTCGGTGTCACCATTAAACCAGCCATAATCTCCAGCCAGGAGTTTCGCATTTACGAGAGAAAAAGGGGGAAATCAATGCTCAGGCGATTTTATTCTCAAAAGATAAACCAAACGGTGACACTGTGAGGTGTTAGTAAGGGCGGATTTAAAGGAAACAGCAATGATTAAAGTCATCTCGTATATATAAATTATAATTTTACTTTTCTATATTTATAATTTTTAAAAATATTTGTATGTTTCGGTCTTTCTCGTAAAATGCAAAACGTATAATTGTAAAATGTGAGCTTTGTATTCTAAAAGTTATCTTATGTTAATTATTTTTACATGTTATATTTATAAATTGAATGTTATATGCATTTTGTTTCATGAGTTTTGTATTCTAAAAGTTATCTTATGTTGATTATTTTAAGTTTATGAATTGAATGTTATATGCATTTTGTTCCATGAGTTTTATGTTTATCTTTAGAAGTGTTTAGAAAGATACTCTTGGTCTTGAATCATAGAATTCTATATGATAACAAACATAAATCTTTAAAATGTTCACAAACTTAGTTTATTAGTATGAAACATTAGTATATCATGATAAGTTTGTCATGTTGATTAAAGTACATTGTAGTTCTATAAATATTGATAAAAATTTATCATTTAATAACATAACTATATAAAATGTTTCATATATTGAACAGACATAATGAAATTAAAATATTATATGGATTATGTTAGTGTCATTAATATTTTCATTATGTCTCAGAATTCTTAGATATGAGATGTATTTCTTTTTCACATGAGAAATATATAATGTATTTAATATTTAAAGCTACTTATTACTAGTGGTGATAAAAATATTAGTTCCTTGTATATAACTCGTGCGGGAGAAAGTCATATGTCAATAGTATCATTGCCCCCTCATTTATAGTGAGTAATGATATTTTATGGACCCTTGGTAAAGTAGAATTATAATGCATGCAATATAACTGAAGTGCAGTTATATATTAATAATTTACTTAAGAGACAAAGAAACAAATATAATACAAAGATGACATTGTCCTATTTTTTATATTATTCATAATATCATGTGGCAAAAAATATACACAAGTAATGATATTTACATCATTACTTTAAATGATCGTGTATTGTAAAATGATACTTTACATCTATGTTATTTGAGTAACTATAATGTATAGCTAAAATACTGCTAGTTTATGGTAATAAAATGTTATTATGCTATTATCAATATAACATAGATCATCTATATAGGTCACACCAACGAAACATGTTTACCACCTAAAGTTTGCTTGAACTTGAAAAATACTAAATTTGAGAAAATGCTTTGGGGAATAATTGCCAGGCTAATGCAAATATAGCAGCCATCCTTTGGCTCGTTTTTTGCTATTTCTTTTCTATTTGATTCGCTTCTTCACGGTTTACTTTTGGCAATATTTGATGACAGCCATTATCGAGTATCAACCTTTCAAATTTTACTTAACGGAAGCTTGGGATCAGAGGTCAAAAAAAAAAATGAAAAGAAATGGCCTAGTGTGGGGCAGTTGGAGCACTCGCTAGGAGAATGTGTTAGAGAGAATATTAGTGTGCAATTTTTAAATCAAAGTAACTTTCAGAGGGAGAAAAACAGTGATTTTGACAGGGTAGAAATGCTCCAATTTTTTTAATGGTAGCAAATGAAAAAATAAAAAATTAAACCCATGACATATTTGTCCGACATTTTTATTAATATCCAAAGTTAATTACAAATTAATTATTATACCCACGTTTCGCAACTTTTGCCAA
Source organism: Carex littledalei (assembly GCA_011114355.1). Taxonomy (NCBI): domain Eukaryota; kingdom Viridiplantae; phylum Streptophyta; class Magnoliopsida; order Poales; family Cyperaceae; genus Carex; species Carex littledalei. The sequence continues at coordinate 3,011,577 of CM022090.1, forward strand.
AAATGTCCAAACCGGCTATAAAATGGCCGGCTTCCGGCGGTTTCCTCTTTATTTTTTTTAGACTATGAAAAGCAAGATAATGAAATCTAACACTGAAATTCGAATTTTTTGTTTAAATTATTTGTTAGATTCTTTTTTTGATTTATAATTATCATATTTATACTAAAATACACTAAATTACTTGAAATTATGTTGAATTACACTATATTACAATAAATTAGGTTGAATTACACTAAATTACGTTAAATTACGCTGAATTACAATAACTTCTCTAATTATGCTGAAATACGGTAAATTACCCTAAACTACGCAAAATTACGCTAAAGTAAACCGATTTTGTGCCATCTTTCATGAATCATAAAAAATAGTAAAAAAATTCCGAAAATAGTAAAAATTGGTATTCTAAAAGTTCATTATGTAACTAATTTACTGAGCTACTTAGATTGAATAATAGAAATGAAAATCTTAATCGAAAACTTCAACTCAAGTTTTGAGACTCTTCCCTTTGTTTTTTGGCAATTCTGAATTTTGAAAAATAATAAAGCGGTCATTGACGCATGCGTATTTTTGCAAGCTTTCCGAAAAGTGGTCATTTGCTGAAAATCGGACAGTCGAGCGCCGTTTTATGGCCGTTTGAAGTTTCGTCATCATTTTTCGCCTTTTCAGTGAAGATATCGTCCCTATTCATATGTAATTTAGCGTAATTTATCATATTTTAGCGTCATTTTTTGGCTCATTTATCAAGGAGAATTATACTATGAAGGTTATACAAAGGAAACTCTAATATATTTGTATATAAGGAGAGGTAGAGAGGGTTTTCATTAAGCAATTTTTTGAAAAATTATTTCATTTTCTTCCTCTCTCCTAGCCGTCGCCCCCTCTTCCTCACTCATATTATTAGTCTCTCTAATGAAAGATTATTAGAAGAACAAGAAGGGTTATTAACTAGGTTCTAAGTTTAGATTAGATTAAGATCTCTAGCAAGAGATTTCTAATCCTTGTTTAGTTCGTAGTGAACACTAGGAGACCATTTCGACAAACGAAGGTATCCAAGAGACCTAGAAGAGGTATATCCAATATGACTTCTCTCTATTTATCAAATTGACATTTGGTAGAGGTATATCCAAATCTCCTTTAGTAAATAGATTTGTGATGGATGAATGAGCAGATAATTATTCGTGCATATGAATTACTTGAATATAATTAGTATAATAAAGTAGGTCTATAGATGCATGTAAAAGAATTAAAATTTTAATTTTACCACCTTAACGCATCATGAAATCCTTCAGGAACTATATCTTGTGATTGTGAAAACTTAAGTTCGAATTTTAGTCATCACACATTAAATATTTTATATTTCAGCATTTCAATTTAATTTTTTTTTCTTACCCTCTGATTTCAGTAGAAATTGACATAACAGAAGATGTTCATGTGGGGTAGCAAGTAGAAAGGAGAGAGACAAAAATAAAAGGAAGAGGGAACAAACATGTTTACGACCTGAAGTTTGCTTGAACTTGAAAAATACTAAATTTGAGAAAATGCTTTGGGGAATAATTGCCAGGCTAATGCAAATATAGCAGCCATCCTTTGGCTCGTTTTTGCTATTTCTTTTCTATTTGATTCGCTTCTTCACGGTTTACTTTTGGCAATATTTGATGACAGCCATTATCGAGTATCAACCTTTCAAATTTTACTTAACGGATTGGGTGGGGAAAGACAAGAAGCTTGGGATCAGAGGTTAAAAAAAATGAAAAGAAATGGCCTAGTGTGGGGCAGTTGGAGCACTCACTAGGAGAATGTGTTAGAGAGAATTTTAGTGTGCAATTTTTAAATCAAAGTAAAGTAACTTTCAGACGGAGAAAAACAGTGATTTTGACAGGGTACAAATGCTCCAATTTTTTTAATGGTAGCATGAAAAAATAAAAAATTAAACCCATGACATATTTTTCATCCGATTTCGTTTCATAGCTGGATCGCTCATTTTTTTTTACCAATTTTATTTAACCTTCAATATATATAGAACCGTTGAACGACTGGTTAGAAGTTTTAACTTTTAATTTTTTTGTTATGTAATAATAAAGATCTAGGGTGTAAATACAAGATTTAGGTTTTTGATGATATAGGTTTCCAAAATTACTAAATTAGGATTCAAAATACAAAATTACAATTTGTTTTCATACTCAAAATGAGTATAGCAGATACCAGAAAATGCTGTGCATGTAAAGCAGATTCACATAACTTAAGAGGCTTATCACTGAGGACCAGAAACGGACTAAATGAAACAATACAAGTAACAAACAAATGCTCAAAATGCCATTCCCTGCATGTATCACCAGAAATCAGATCAAAACAAAACGTGATCCTTTGAAAGAAAGCCATGTCTTGGTCATAATACAGTAAGAATATTTAAAGCCCCAGATTTGATTAGAATATATATCAATCTCATTAACGACTTGATATCACCTTCTTTAAAAAATAGACATTCCATAAGCACAGTACACAATACCATATGACACTGGTAAGTGGTAACAAGTAAACACTAAACATAACTAAATTTCAATATGAAAATCTCAAAATTACAAAGCATCTCATACCAGTCTCCTACAATGAAAATCCCTAATAAAACTACAACATACCTCAACATCATGACATAATACCACCATGAAAAAGCACATCATGCAGAAAACATGGCTCTGGGTTGGTAGATCACATCTCTCAGAGTACAAATTTTTGGTACATGTTCTCAGTACATGCTTGATGTAAGGGCAACAACTTCTGATGCGACCTGTTCATAGTCTGATTGCAATTTCTCTTTCACCTCCTCCTCAAGCTCCCCTTTCGCTGGCTTAGTCGAGACCAGAACACAACATGTTGGCCTCTTTGTTGCCCCGGCATTGGCCAGATCCTACCAATTGAAAAAAACACAAGAAATGCGTGATTAAATTTTAAGGTACTTTTGCACAAACTTTACATATCATGTAGAGCCCTGAAAAATACAATAATACCAGTATTCCTCTAAAAGAGGAAAAGAGTTCTACCTTCAGCATATTTTACAAGTGAAAATGGTAAGGAAGAAGGAGATTCAAACAAATTGCAAAGAAATTGTGTTTACATGGATGCTACATATCAAGGCTTCACAGGGGCGCAATTTGTCACTCAAAGTATGTCACTCAAAGAGGACATTTTTACGCAAAGAGTATGCAACTTAAGTTGCATACCCTGAATGAAAGGGACATTTTTACTCAAACAGTATGCAACTTAAGTTTGTCACTCAAAGAGGCAGAAAACACCTATACTGACATCAACTGGCAGTATTATATCCTTTCTACTTAATTAGCACCTCTATGGAATTGTTCTGCTGTTAAAGATGCTCAGTACACAATAATAAAGTTAACATTTTACGATTCATAACAAACATGAGGCTAATGTAACCAAGGTTTTGAGTTAATTACTTAAATTTAATTAAAGTCAATAGATTTTCTCATTCAAAAATGAAACCTGCATGGATATGCCTAAGCTACTCTGATTTCTAGAATAAACACAAGGATACTAGATATAGTCTACTGACCTCCTTTGTGGGCACATAAATGTAAGGAATACCAGATTCTTCACATAATATCGGCAAATGTGTGATCACATCAATGGGAGAAATATTTCCAGCTATTACACACAACCTAGTAGGTCAAAATCAATAAACACTGTATCAGCAATATAACACAACATAAAATTTATCATTCTGGTATGGTACTTATCTCATCAAGCTACATTAATGCCCTTAAATTAAGGTTGTAAATTATCCAGAACTAGCAATCTAAAATGAGGTGCTACAAAAGTTAACCAGGTGATTTAATTAAATCAAATTACAAATAAATAAAAGACTTGCCCCTTGTTGCCTCGGCGGATGCTCTTAACCACTTCCTTCACTCCTCTCCGTAAGCACTTCGCTTCAGCAGCTGAGCGTAAAAAATTACCAGAAGAAACATTACACAAAAATCCAAATTCCGAGGGACAAAAAAAAGATGAAAAAATAAAGATGAGCACCTCTTCGGACGAGCTTGAAAGTGCGCTTGCAGAGCTTCTTCCCGGCGAGCGGCTTGGCGATAGGCATGAGCGAGTTGATCTTCTTCTTATCTTTCCCTGACCTCTCTGTCTCGCTGTCGCTCCCCATGTCGCCTCTCTCTACCTTCTCCTCGGTGGTGGCGGTGTTGATAGTTTAGAAGGGTTTAGGTTTTCCAGCGCGCTAGGGTTTTAGACTTTTGGTAGAGGCCTGGAGGCAGGCAACTCGCCTATGTCGTTTCGGGTTGGGTCCTGGAAAAAATATAGTTAAATTGGGTCTAACACATTCTTATTGGGCTCTTACCGGGCTTTCCTGGCCCTGATTTCGGTTTGTAAAGATTTGTTAGTAAAAAGGAATAAGAAATGAAGAATAGGAAAATGAAAAACCCCCTGCCTTCCGACATTTTTATTAATATCCAAAGTTTAATAGAAATTAATATTTATGCTCAGAATTCTGAGTTTTCGTCAAAAATGCCCAAGCCGGCCACAAAATGGCCGGCTTACGCCTCTCCCTAAGCCGGCCATTTTGTGGCCGGCTTACTATATTTTTTTTTCCGTAAATAATCTTATAAAAAGGCTCTTTGGCTTCCTAAGATCACACATACCGAGGCTCGTTCGCGATTCCTTCCTTTAAGGTAATATTTTTTTATTATTTTTTTAATTTTATAGAATAATTAAATTAATTATTAAAAAATTAAATTTAATTACTAAAAAACCCAAAACCCTAACCCTAAACCCAAAACCCAAAACCCTAAACCCAAAACCCAAAACCCTAAAACCATAAACCCAAAACCCAAACCCCTAACCTGACAATTGTTTACCAGCACCGTAACCTGACATGTGTTTACCATTTAGCAACCTGACATGTGTTTACCATTTAATAACCTGATAATTGTTTACCAAGTAGTAACCTGACAATTGTTTACCATTTAGTAACTTGACAATTGTTTACCGTTTTCTAAAATGTAGTTTGTTTACCATGACCCTTATTTCATTACACTATGGTGGGAAGATGCTTAGTAATGCACATGAGGCTTATTACAACAAAAGATGCAGTTTATTCATTAATGATTCCAGATGATATCTCACTTTTGGAGTTGAAGTCCATGGTTTACACACACACTAGTTATAACCCAGAAATGTGGAACTTAGAATTGGCAACCCGACATTGCCATCCCTCCAACGGGAAATGGGTTGTTGTGAAACTTGTAGATGAGAGTACGTGGAGAGGCATGTTCGGTTATTTAAGGTCCCAAGAGATTTTTGAAATAGAAATCTATGCCAGAAGAATTTCGGTAGAGCCCGGGTTGGAAGTTCTAGCTCTAGATCAGCGGCACCACATTATACAACACAACCAGAAACATACAGACCCCTCGTTCCTTTAATCGAACCTAACCCTGAAACATACGATTACGTCACTCCACCAGCACCCCAACGAAGACACTCAGTTTCATCCTCACCTAGACCCGTAAATGTGGCGCCTTTACCATTACCTCCAGTATCACCTTACCCCAGACCGGCACCAGTATCTGATGCAACCTGTCCGGACTTTGAAGATATTAATGAAATGCCGGAGGATGATTTGAGGAGTGGGGATGAATTTGAAGGAGAAATGTTGGGGGATTCGGATCACCTGAATGGTTGTGGTGAAGACGGGCCGGTTGAAACAGCTGAAGGACAAATAGGTTGTAATATTGAGAACATGCCGCTTAGTGGCCGGATTGATACGCACTCTTTCTCAGACCTCAATGATGTATCTGAGTTTAGAGAAGTAGATATTGGTTATTATGGGCAACGGATTGAGTACAAAGGTGAGCTAACTTCAAACCAATATTAGAAGCAAAGAAGATCTAATGAAGAAAATCAGAGAGCACCATATCAAAAAGAATCAGGAGTTCAGAATGAAGAAAAGTGACAGGGATCGGATTCATGTGGTGTGCAAGGACCCGAATTGTCGTTACGAACTTCGGGGAAAGTCATCTGGATATGGAGACGCATGGGTTATAACTAAGCACGACAGACCTCACACATGTAGGACTGAGCACATAAGGACTGACCACGAATGTCTGACAGTATCACTCATTGCCGATGTCATTGAGAGAAGTGATATGTCTATATTTGATCTATTGTTCCGACCTATTTTCAGACCAGACATTATGTTTTCAACCACTAAATTGCATTGTTTACATTGAAAATCAATAGAATATGGTACTGCTGCATTTTTGGTTGACTTTGCAGGAAATAGGCGAAAACAAGAAGAACTCTGACATCCCCCATGCGACCCGCGTCCCACCTGACGCGGGTCGCATCGCAGTCCAGCGCGACCCTCTTTGCCTGCATCACTTCCACATGACGCGGGTCGCATGCCACCTCATGCGGGTCGCGTCGATTTAATTGCGCCAGGGCCCATTTGCAGCCCGTTAAGAAGGTCTATATATACAGAGGGCCCTGCGCAGAAAAGGGGATCCACGATTTTATCCAGAAAAGTGATCTGATCGAGATTGAAGAGAGGGCTTGGCTCCAGGGAAGAGGAGAGGCGATCTGGAGCCGATCTGGATCCACGACTTGGAGAAGAAGATTCTAGAAGCCTTGATCCTCTTCACTCCTCCATCTCTCACTATGATTTGCATTTTCTTTCTCTCTTTTATTTTGATTTTGCTCATGTCTGAGTAGATTTGTAGTTTCAGGGGTTTGGATTTAGTCTGATACTTTGTTTGATTATGCACATGGATTGATTCTGATTGATATTTCGTGTTTCTTTGATTCTTGTATTATTTGCGATTGCTTGATCTGAATTGTTTGATTCTCGATTGTCTACTGTTGAATGCCTTTGGTATTTCTTCTTGTAACAAGGCTTGACGTTTCTTGCAAATTAGGTTAAGTATATGAGGTAGGTCTGAGAACCGAAAGGTGAGGTCAATAGTAGCCGAGAGGTGAAATTTCCACTTGTGGATACCTTTAGTAAACAGAACTGAGAACTTAGGTTTAGATCAAACAGCTTGATTAGACCTAAGAAGGTGAAATTGCATTTCCAAACCAGGTCTGCTAAGCCAACACACGAGAGTTGAGGATTAGTGACACTAGGTACGGTCAATCTAGCCTTACACGACTTAAACAACCAGTTTCTGACATGTGCAGACTCAGCTCAAGGGGCCATGCGGGTCGCGTGAGTTAGCACGCGGGTCGCATCACAAGGGTCGCAAGCTACAGCTTGCGAGTCGCGTGACAGGTCCAGAGCGCTTGAGGGCCACGCGGGCCGCATGCGAGAGCATGCGGGTCGCGTCACAAGGGTCGCATACGAGAGTATGCGGGTCGCGTGGCAGGTCCTGAGCAGCAAAGTTGAAGATGAAATCTGAAACCCTTGAGACACCCTTTTATACAATAGTACAAAACACAAACATTTAATTGATTTCATTTCTGTTAATACATTGTTCATACAATTGTTCATACATTCGTTTATTTGTTCATACATTCGTTACAAAACTTAGGAATAGACAAACACTCAATTTTCACACTTCTAGTACCTAACTGGGTAAAGTAGAAATTTAGAAAGTGAGTCGTCCCTGTGGATCGATACCCGACTAAACTTCACGACAGGATTGTGCACTTGCGATCTGAGTCGAAGGTTTACAAGGTTTAAACTCTATAGCTTGCTGTAGTGAAACTTTGTTCACCACTTTTGGCACGAACAAGTTTTTGGCGCCGTTGCCGGGGACGCCAATCATTTTCTGAATTTTTGCTTTTCCTAGTTAATCTAGATTTTAATCTGTATCTTTTATTTTACTTTTCTTAAACTGAAAGCTGGCTTTTGAACAACCTCCTGCAGGTAAATTCAGATTGAAATACCAACTGAGGAGCAGAGGGCCACTTTTCGACGAAACTCCTCCAGAAGAGACTGTTACTGCTCAGCCATCTTTTGACGCGACCCACACCGAGGTTGACGCGACCCGTGTGACCTCGCACGCGACCCGAGTTGAAGAGATGTCAGAACATCCGAGCAGAGAAGACAGGGAGGAAAGAGAAAGAGACAGAGACAGGGAAGAAGTCCTGACCGACCCGGAGGAAGATGAGATGGATGTCTTCATGCCAAGGACACTTCGAGAGTTCAACGTGCCACGAGCAGGAGATGTCAGAGGTGCAATCAGGTTGCCAAGAATTCCTGGACAGCAACCGAACTTCAATCCAGGAGTGGTGAACATGGTTCAGCAGAACACCTTTCATGGCATGGATCACGAGGATCCTCATGCTCATCTCCAAACTTTTCTCGAATGCATCACAACCGTCAAGACTAATAGAGCAACTGCTGATTACACCAAACTTGCTCTATTTCCTTTTACTCTTAGGGACAAAGCTAAAAAATGGTTAGGGTCGTTACCGAGGGATTCAATCACCAACTGGAGGGAATTATCTAAGTTGTTTTTGACTAGGTTTTTCCCTCACAAGAGAACTGCCAAGGTAAGGAACGAACTGACCAGCTTTAGGCAATTGTCAGATGAACCCCTAAATGAGTCTTGGGAAAGGTTTAGAGAGTTGCAGTATTCTTGTCCACACCATGGTTTACCTGATTGGTTGTTGATCCAAACATTTTATGATGGTTTGACTGAGAGCACTCGTTCTTATGTAGATGCAGTTGCAGGTGGAGCACTCATGTCCCAAGAACCTCTTGAAGCCATGAACCTGATCGACAACATAGCACAGAACCAACAATGGTCCGGCCGCGACAACGCCCGACCAAGAGGTGGCGGCAAGTTCGAGGTCGATCAATTCACTGCCATGAACGCCAAGATGGAGGCCATGCAGAGAGCGATGGACAAGCTGAGTGTGAAGGCAGTCGAGCAACAACCGCAGAGTTGTGTCATGTGTGGAGATGAGAGACACAGCTATGAGCAATGTCCATTGGCGGAGGTCGAAGAGAGCACCGAGCAGGTAAGTTCTCTAAACAACGAACCTTCATTTTTTCCAAAACCTCCTTTCAACCGATCCTACTCCAAGGACCCGGTTGAGCAACAAAACTGGAGGTGGAATCAAAACAATGCTCCCCGACCTCCTTTCAACAACTCATTCCACAATCCGTCTTCCCACAACTCTTTCAATCATCCGTCTTCCAGCCACAACAATTGGAACAATCCCTCTTCCAACAAGAACTTCTATCAGAACGCTTCTTTTCCCAATCAGAACACGCGAGCACCTCAAGCCGGTCCTTCCAAACCGTATGTGCCTCCCTATGCGACCAATTTCACACACGAGCAAGGGAAGATGAATCAGATGATGTGGGAACAGATGCAGAGCATGTCCACTCAGATGGCTGCTCAACAAACTCAAATGGCTGCTCAAAATAAGTTGTTGGAGCAGTTAAGTCACATCGTCACCTCAAGCCAACCTCAACCTGGAAAGCTGCCACCTCAGCCAGAACCCAACCCCAAGAACCAGCCTTCCCACCAGATCTGACTCCATCGGATGTGACCCACACCGTTGAGACGCGACCCGCGTGCCATGACACGCGACCCGCGTCACCCTCGGAAGAACATGTCGATCCAGGTCGCATCAAGCCAAGTCGGCCCGCGTCACCACCTGAGTCTGTGGACGCGACCCGCACGCCAACTGATGCGACCCGCGTGGAAGAACCTGACAGAGGGAAGAAGAAAGAGGCTGAGAAACCTCCAGCTGAGAAACCCCCACCATACAGGCCACCTGTGCCCTTTCCCCGAAGACTAGCTGCAACCAAACTGGACGCACAATTCGCAAAGTTCACAGAAGTCCTGAAAGGACTGCACATCACGATCCCATTCACCGAGGCTTTGACTCAAATGCCCTCTTACGCCAAATTCCTGAAGGATATCTTATCCAACAAACGAAGCTTGGGGGGTAATGAAACGGTGAAATTGACGGAACAGTGCAGTGCCATTCTGAAGAGCGACCTACCTCCCAAACTGAATGACCCGGGGAAGTTTTCCATTCCTTGCATCATCGGCAAGGCCACGATCAAAAGAGCTCTCTGCGACTTGGGAGCTAGCGTGAGCCTCATGCCGCGCACGATTTTCGATCGAATGGGAGTAGGAGAGCTCAGGCCTACGCGAATGACGTTGCAGCTGGCAGACTCCTCGGTACGATTGCCACTTGGCATAGTGGAAGACGTACCAGTTTAGGTCGGTAAGTACTTTGTACCTGTTGACTTTGTGGTTATGGAAATGGAAGAGGACAAGGAAGTCCCCATCATTCTGGGACGACCTTTTCTCAGGACAGCAGGTGCAATCATCGATGTGTCTCAAGGAACACTGACCCTGAACTTTGGAGGAGAGAAAGTGTGTTTCCAAATCGATCAAGCCATGAAGTACCCTTCAGCCGAATCCTGTTCCCGAGTGGATGTGCACGACGAATGCCTAACAGATTTGGTAGAAGAGTACTTCCTTGATCGGATCCGTGAGAGCGTGAATGAACACACTGAATTCTTGTTCGAACCAAACAATGAAATCGGCAAACTGAAAGAAGTCAGAGGAGCAGAAGTGAAAACAGCTGACCTGGAAGACCCTGACGCGACCCGCATGCCATCTGATGCGACCCGCGTGCCATGGTCTGAGGACCTGGAAACCGAAGGACGCGAGTCAGATAGGTCAGCACGCGATGCCATTTCACTTGATGCGACCCGCGCGCCATATGATGCGACTCGCGTCGAGGCCCAGACAGAGCAGCTGACTCCTGAGTTTAAGCCTCTGCTAGCTAACTTCAGCTATGAGTTCCTGCAACCAGAGCCTCTCCCAACTAACTTCAGGTATGAGTTCCTGAACCCAAACCCAGATAGATCTTGTCCTGTGATTATAAGTGCAGATCTTAAACCCGATCGGACTACTACGCTCTTGGATAAATTTAAAGCTCACAAAAGCGCGATCGGGTGCTTGATCAAGAACTTGACAGAAATCTTGCGGATTCTTCTGATGCAAGAATTTGATCGCATGGTCCGTGTACCTCAGAAATGGGTGCTTCCCCCAGTGCCACCTGATCCACCTCCCATCAACCAGTGAAGCAGCCCAAGCCCGTTCGTTTACTTGCGTTTAGATAAGTTAGATTAGCTTCATTTAGATTAGCTAGATTAGTTTCATTTTCGTTTTCGTTTTAAGTTGATTTCCATTTACAAAATAAAAAAAATAAAAAAAAGAAAACCCTGACGCGACCCGCGTGAGATTCCACGCGACCCGCGTCGCCTTGAACAGACAGCATTGAAGGAGGGCGTCGAAACGACGCGAGGTCCTTTTTAACCCGCATCCCCTCCTTCTTCTCTTCTCATTCTCAGCCGTCTCCACTCTCTTCTTCTCCTCTTTCTCCTCAACCGAAGCACGCTCCCTCTTGCTCCGTCGACCTTCCCTCTTCTTCTCCGCCGACGCCACCGACGACGCAGGTAAGTTCTCTCCTTCTCCTACTCCGTCGGTTTGCCACCTTAACCAGCCCCCTTCGTTCTGGTGCGACCCGTGTCCAGAACAACACAACCCGCTCCAGTCCCGTTCAAACCCTAACCAGACCGGTCCAGTCCACGCGACCCGCGTCCTGACCCACGCGACCCGCATCTCACGCGAGCCGCATCAAAGCCCACGCGACCCGCGTCATACTGAGCCAGAGACAGAAACATGGACCCTCGCAGAGAAATCCGATCCAAGCGCAGACACGAGCTGAGGCAAGCCACTCCTTCTCATTCTTCTCATTCGGCCTCGCACAATGACGGTACTCACTCTTCTCATTCTTCTTCTTCTCGATCTTCCTCTCAGTCTGCCTCTCATTCTGCCTCTCATGCCGAAAACCCCGAAGTTGAGTATTCTTCCGAGCACTCCGACCCCCTTTCCGCTCAGTACACTCCCAGGGCAGATGCGTATCCACCACCACACTTCCGCATCACCAATCGCGGCATGTTCAACCGCTTTGAGATTTTGCAACAACGCACATTCGCCAACACTCGCCGAGTTGATTTGGGTACACTTCATGCCCTTGGAGTTTACGAGGAGTTCGTTCACCTCACAGAGAGGATCGGGTTTACTCCCACTTTCTGGGGCATTCAGTGCGATTGCTATACGGAGCTCACGCTTGAGTTCCTCTCATCTCTCAAACTCAAGTGGGATGCAGAAGAACAACCGTACATTCGATTCCAAATGCGCAACGAGACTTGCGTAGTTCCTCTTGTAACATTGCGCGAGTGGTTCGGCTTCGCACCAAATCCTACGACCGACTCCATTCACTACTGCGAGGGCTTTGACAGAGACATCTTCTGGCGGTTGATCACGGGTAAGGAGGTCGCCACGAGTAACGAGTTCAGGAGCTCTGCTATACCTCACCCTGTTCTTCGTTGCATCCAGCGCACTCTAGCGAACACCATTTTTGCACGTGGCGAGACAGTTGCACGTGCCAATGAGGAGGACCTCGCTTTGCTGGACTTCATGCTCCGTACTGAAGAGGATTTTGAGCGGCCCGATCTGATGCTCAATATGGTTTCTCACTGGCTGGATGTCCAGAAGAATAGGAGGCCAAGGGGCACCATCCACATCGGTGCCTACGTCACTTTTATTGCTGAGCAGCTTGGCGTATCAGTCGCCGGCTTCACTCTCTCTCAGGGCCCGTCCATCATGGATGCCAAAGCCTTCCAGCAGGCGACGTTCATCAAGATCAAGCGAGGTCCTGCCAGCCACCGTGACCGGTATTTCTGGCGCCTGCAGGATGGTAGCCAGCACCAGTTGCCTCGTCCATTCCATATCTCCTTTGAGGACGAGACCACTTGGCTATTTCCTCCACCACAGCCAGCTGAGCAGGCACCACCACCACCTCCTCCTCAGCCACAGCCTTATGCCTATGGTGATGTTCACATGGGTGATGCTTCCATGCCGCCTACGCAGTTCCACGCCTCCACCTTCGCTGCTGGTCCTTCCTCGTCTGCAGCCGGTCCATCCACCTCTTATTCTCGCCCCTCTTATCCCCCTCCCATACCCGATCCCTCCATTCATGATGTCTACAGCTTGGTGTATGACATGCGGCGCGAGCATGGTGAGTTCCTCTATGACATGAGGCGCGAGCAGGGTGATGCTCTCGATGATATCCAGACTCGGATGGGCGCGCTAGAGGAGCAGATGCGAGACTAGCGATGCCTCGGTCGTGATCCTCCGCAGGACTGAGCGAGTATGTTTTCTCTTTCCCCTTTTCTTTTACTTCTCTTTATCTTTCAGTCTTGAAGCATTGAGGACAATGGTCAGGCTAAGCTTGGGGGGGGGGGGACTTTTGTGTTTTAGGATTTATTTTGATTTCACTGAGGTCATGTTTACTTTTCTTTGCATCTTTAGGTGAAAAATTTGCTTGGTTGTTTCAAATAGGGACATGTTTGAAAATTTTTATATGATTGGGATGACTTTGGAAAATTAGTTCTAACCTCATAATTGACCAAATAGAACTGATTAGGAGCAAATGGTTTGAGATTTGTAAAAATGAAAACTTGAATGTCGAGATAGAATTTAGAAACCGAACTGTGCCTTTCAAATATGGAAATAGGGATTTCAAATAAAGAAAGGTTGGGATATCCGTTGGTGTGAATGAACACTAGTGGATGTGTGTATTCATGGTATGTGCAAAAAGAAAAAAAAAAGAAAAAAAAAGAAAAAGAAATGAAAAGACGGAGAAAATAAGAGTACTGGCAATAAGTCTTGAATGGACGCCTTTGAGCTCGTCTCCCCAATTAGAAATGAAAGAATAAATTTTTTTGCACATATCAACACACGAAGTCCGCAACTTTCTGACCTAAGCTTGATCCAAGCTTGGGGGGGCCAAAAAGAAAAATCTCCTACAAACGAAGGCATAGTTCAGTGAAAGAATGAAAAATCGATAAATTCGAGTAATCAGCTTTGCAAGTTTTGAAACATTTAGAGTTTGAGGTTTTGTTAATCAATTTGTGAGGTGAATCAAAATTGACCAAGGAAAGTCCAAATCATAGCAAAAAGATTCTTGAGTTTCTTTATTGAAGCAATCGAGTAAATTTTCACATTTTAGGCATTTAGCTTGCATTTAGAATCCAAACCCGGTTTGAAAGTACAGATTTGCTTGAGGACAAGCAAAGGATAAGCTTGGGGGAATTTGATATGTCTATATTTGATCTATTGTTTCGACCTATTTTCAGACCAGACCTTATGTTTTTGACCACTAAATTGCATTGTTTACATTGAAAATCAATAGAATATGGTACTGCTGCATTTTTGGTTGACTTTGCAGGAAATAGGTGAAAACAAGAAGAATTTTGACATCCCCCATGCGACCCGCGTCCCACCTGACGCGGGTCGCATCGCAGTCCAGCGCGACCCTCTTTGCCTGCATCACTTCCACATGACGCGGGTCGCATGCCATCTCATGCGGGTCGCGTCGATTTAATTGCGCCAGGGCCCATTTGCAGCCCGTTAAGAAGGTCTATATATACAGAGGGCCCTGCGCAGAAAAGGGGATCCACGATTTTATCCAGAAAAGTGATCTGATCGAGTTTGAAGAGAGGGCTTGGCGCCAGGGAAGAGGAGAGGCGATCTGGAGCCACGACTTGGAGAAGAAGATTCCAGAAGCCTTGATCCTCTTCACTCCTCCATCTCTCACTATGATTTGCATTTTCTTTCTCTCTTTTATTTTGATTTTGCTCATGTCTGAGTAGATTTGTAGTTTCAGGGGTTTGGATTGTAGTCTGATACTTTGTTTGATTATGCACATGGATTGATTCTGATTGATATTTTGTGTTTCTTTGATTCTTGTATTATTTGCGATTGCTTGATCTGAATTGTTTGATTCTCGATTGTCTACTGTTGAATGCCTTTGGTATTTCTTCTTGTAACAAGGCTTGACGTTTCTTGCAAATTAGGTTAAGTATATGAGGTAGGTCTGAGAACCGAAAGGTGAGGTCAATAGTAGCCGAGAGGTGAAATTTCCACTTGTGGATACCTTTAGTAAACAGAACTGAGAACTTAGGTTTAGATCAAACAGCTTGATTAGACCTAAGAAGGTGAAATTGCATTTCCAAACCAGGTCTGCTAAGCCAACACACGAGAGTTGAGGATTAGTGACACTAGGTACGGTCAATCTAGCCTTACACGACTTAAACAACCAGTTTCTGACATGTGCAGACTCAGCTCAAGGGGCCATGCGGGTCGCGTGAGTTAGCACGCGGGTCGCATCACAAGGGTCGCAAGCTACAGCTTGCGAGTCGCGTGACAGGTCCAGAGCGCTTGAGGGCCACGCGGGCCGCATGCGAGAGCATGCGGGTCGCGTCACAAGGGTCGCATACGAGAGTATGCGGGTCGCGTGGCAGGTCCTGAGCAGCAAAGTTGAAGATGAAATCTGAAACCCTTGAGACACCCTTTTATACAATAGTACAAAACACAAACATTTAATTGATTTCATTTCTGTTAATACATTGTTCATACAATTGTTCATACATTCGTTTATTTGTTCATACATTCGTTACAAAACTTAGGAATAGACAAACACTCAATTTTCACACTTCTAGTACCTAACTGGGTAAAGTAGAAATTTAGAAAGTGAGTCGTCCCTGTGGATCGATACCCGACTAAACTTCACGACAGGATTGTGCACTTGCGATCTGAGTCGAAGGTTTACAAGGTTTAAACTCTACAGCTTGCTGTAGTGAAACTTTGTTCACCACTTTTGGCACGAACAAGAAGCATTAAGAACGACCCATGTATGAGCATCCAGACGGTGGCAGACTGTGTTTTGGCTGTGTATGACAATGTGAAACCTAAATACAACCGACTGTGGAGGGGCCGTGAGCTTGCAATAGCCCGACAATTTGGGAGTTGGGAGACTTCATACAGCTTGCTGAGACCACTGTTGATGGCAATTTGCAACAACAATCCCGGCTCGACGTACCAATTTCTGACCAGCCCGATACGGCATAAGAAAACAGGAGAAATCATGCCAGGTGTTGCCCAGTTCAGAGCCGTAGCCTGGGCTTTTGGTCCATGCATTTGATCGCTCAAAAGAGAGCAATGTTTCTTTTAATATTTATAAACTCGGAAATGCTATTGGTTCGGACTGCAAGCGCACAATCCTATCGAGTAGTATATTCGGAGTCGATCCACAGGGAATATTGGTTCAGAGTTTTGAGCGATCGAATCACAATCTTTCGAAAGGCTAGACGAAATCTGAAAATTGAGAGATGTTGTTGTGATCAATGTAAATTAGGAAGCAATTAAAAGTAATTAAAATAAAAATAGAGATGAGAATTCATAGGGTTTCGGCACACCATTGCTACTTAATCCGCTTTGACAATATATTCCTGTTGCGTCTGATTTCCTGTTGTTGTTTTATGAAAGACATCACATAGGTCACTGCGATTTATGTTACGCAAGAATGAGAGATCTTTCATCGAGATTCTACATAGGACACTGTGATTTTCCTTACGCAAGTGATGGAATTTGGTACGTGTTTTGTTGGTCTGGTTTATGGTTTTCCCGCTAAGGTTTTCTTCACATAAACCTAATAAATCTCAACGAGGCTAATTCATACAAATAGTTTCTCTTACCATTAAAGTATTGTCACTACCCTAACGGACTCAAACTAGATCATTGAAATTAGATGAAGAGATAGTAAATCACAAAAGTATTTTGATTCAACAACAAGAAATCATAATCAACAGAAATATATATATCAAAACATCAAGAGTAACAAGGTTTACTGCCTAGCCCTAAGAAAATGAACTTAGCCGCGAAACGGTATTGTTACAAGCACTCCTCTCTTCTCTCTTTAATCAAATCTAACCCTAATTACAAAGATAACTATTCCTTCTGCCCAGGGGCCTTATATAGGAGTGGAGGGACGTCTGGAGGTTGAGTAGGGGCTAAGAAACTGATCTGGAAACAGCTGTCGGCAGTTATTCCCCAAGAGACGCCTTCGGATACGGACCGTATCAGTTGATACGGTCCGTATTAGGACCTTGACGGTTAGGGTTTAATGCTTCCAGCGCTATCTTCTGGTCTGTGCTAGGCCTGGTCCGTATCAGGCAATACGGACCGTAACAGAGACTTAGTCGATGAGCGTCGCTGATCCGATTGACCCGATTCTAGCTCTATTTGGTGTAAAATAGTCCCAAAACCTGTTTTCTGCAATAAAACACAAAGAAGGGTGACAGTAGCCTTTTTCTCTAATTAATTAAACATAAGTGTGAGAAAATATGCAAAACCTAAGCCAAAACCCTACGTAAATCATCATTATTTTGACTCTGATCAGCATTGCATCGTTTAAGTTCTTGAGACCTGTGATCAGCATAGATGCCTGCTTCTTGTCTGGGCGATATGAGGGGAGGCTTTTGATAGCTTGCGGCTACGATGCCGAGAACCAATTGTTGCCTATTGCATTTGCAATTGTGCGGAAGGAGGATACTGAGAATTGGGGTTTTTTCTTACAGTGGTTGAGGAATGAAGTGCTCGGATGTAGTAAATTTGTATGTGTTATATCGGACCAGCACAAGGGGATCAAAGCTGCACTGACAGCTGAATACGGATGGTCTCCTGAGCTTTTTGTGCACAGGTATTGTATGCAGCATGTTGCTGATGGAGGTTCCGGGAAGGAGCAAAGAGGAAGAAGCCAAGAAGGTTGAGAGAGATGTTCGAAGAGTTTGCTCAGGTATGTCTAACTTATAACATTTCGTTTAATTATTTATAAGAATTTTCTAAAATGAAATAACATCTCTTTATTTTGTGCAGCTAAATCTGCAGTGTAATACTTTTTTAAGGAGGTGGGCAAGGTGCGTCCTGGTGATCCCATGGAGCCGTCTAATTACGAGAAGATTTTTCAAACCTATGATGGAGGATACCGGTTTGGTATTATGACAACAAACGGGTCCGAGTCGCTCGATAATGTCTTCCGAACGAGTCGTAGATTGCCCGTGGCTGCCATAGTGGAGGATACGTTCTACACGTGCAACAGATGGTTTGTTCAGCGGCGACAGCGAGCAATGGAATTAAAAGACAAGGGGCAGGTTCTTTCTGACTGGGTTTTGCAAAAGATCAGAAAACGTTGGGAGAAAGCTGCAAAAATGCATTTGGTGCGTTACACGCACGGCCAAGGCCAGTACCAAGTTTCATCCCTAAATGAGTACGTTCCTTGCACCCGTAGCGACATGGGCAACATGGAAGCCACTCACAGGGAGTTCATGTATATTGTGACACGCGGTCCCGACAGACAAATGGAATGTACTTGCAGAGGTATCCAATTAACTTCTATTCCGTGCGCTCATGTCTTAGCTGTTTGTCGTGACCGAAACTGGTGCGATGACGACTTTGTTGCAAGCTGGTATATCTTGAAAGTACTTGGGATCATGTGTTCAATCCAATTGGCAATATAGGAGACTGGTCTGCTAATACTGGACACAGAATCCTTCCGAGTAGGGGTTGGATTAGGATTGGGAGGCAAAAACACATCCGTCATGTAATGACGATGGATGAAATGGAAGGTAGACGAAGGGGGCATCAGCCTCGCCGTTCCACTTCCGATAGGCAACGAAGAGATATGTAACATTCATCCAAAATTATATTTTTTTTCAATTTATACCAACTTACTAATTAACACATGCAAATGCAGAAGCAAGAAACACAGCAAATGCGGCAGAAAATGAGCGAGTAATGGCAGAGGGAAGTGGGTCCGGAGGGTCATGGCGTAGCACAGCTACAAGCCATTTAGATGCAACTGCTATGTATGCCGAAGCAATGGGAGAGGCAGTTGCCATAGGAGGAGAGGCGGTTGGGGTGCAAAGGGAGCCATCTGGGATCCAACCGAGGAGGTCAACTACTAGACGTACAACAAGGGCATCTACAAGCCAAGCAGCGCCATCTACAAGCCAAGCAGGGCCATCTGGAACCCAAGCCGGGCCATCTGGTAGGCAAGCAGAGCCATCTGGTAGGTCATCTTTTGGAAGTGGTTTATTTCGCGGATTAAGTTTTAGACGTAGTAGTAATAGGTGATTTATATGCATGTTGTGAAAATTGTGTGGACTCTATTTGCAATTTGTGTGTACTTTATTATTTTGTACGATACTCTGAATTGTGTGGACTTTATTTGTAATTTAATTGTGACTGTGAATTCTTTCTCACGCCTTCAGAGGAAACAACATGGGACTACTAAATAAAAAGTAATGAAATTAATTAATACTCAAAGAAATTACAACATAATTCATCCAACTACAATAAAATACTAATTCTTAGAACCAAGCTCAAATGCATTCAAATTTTAAACCCTACTAATACTACTACATGGAATAAAATATACACCATAAATTCTTAATAAGTAGTATTACTTCTTACAACGAGTCATGAAAGTACATGGAACAAAGTCATCATCAAATTTTGCCGCATCTGGATCAGTCACAGCAGACGAAGTGGTGGCCTTACTAGTATAAGTACACAAAACAAACTCATCGTCTGATGCCGGAGGCTCTAGATCAACCTTCTTTTTTTTCAAACCAAAGCCGTATGGATTTTCCACAAAGTCATCGTTTGAAATTTCTTACCGATTAGGCCGTCTACACCATTCCTCCATCTTACATGTCACACAATTTCGGGGATCACGGCATACTTGAAAATTGTTCTTTTTTCTCTCATTTTTACCTCGATCACTACTTGGCCCTCCTCTCGCTAGGCCACGATTGGACGACTTACCTCGGTTGCTATTGTTCATCCTTTTGGCCCCTTCAAATATCGGCCTTTTCACCTCAAAAATTGCCTTCTCTTTCTCTCTTTCCTTCCTCCCTTTCTCTTTTGTGAGTTGAGTGAATTGTGTGGAGGAGAGAGAAGAAAATAGTCTTTTTATAGATTATTTACGGTAAAAAATATATAGTAAGCCGGCCATTTTGTAGCCGGCTTGGGCATTTTTGGTGAAAACCCAGAATTCTAGACATAAATATTAATTTATATTAAACTTTGGATATTAATAAAAACTAGCAAGTGGCCTCGCGTTGCTTCGGCAACTGTTTTTCAGGCAGAGAAATGTATATAGAGATGTTATGTTTATGTAATTAGTTTTGTACAGCTGAAGGTGGATAGTTGTTTAGACATATTGCAAAAATTGTATAGGTGGCAGATCATCTTTTCATTTTCATACAACAAAAACTTCACAGTAAGTAGGATTGGTCTACAAATTATGTTTGGAAGAGGGATAGCAATATGCTTTGTGTAAGCATGCTATCCCTTTGCGACAAATCTTCCAAACATATTTTCTTGTCGGGACAATATAAGTTAATTGTTTTGTTGAGGTCCATATCAACACAAAATAGTATTTACAACTAACAAAATATGTCAACGTTTCATTAAAGCCAGAGCATGGTTATTCCTCCTCTTTTGCTTTGCTGCTGCTTTCACCACTGTTTAAAATGAGAAATTAAGTAATCCATGAGACATTCATTGCATTCTACTAACAAAATATGTCAACGTTTCATTAAAACCAGAGCATGGTTATTCCTCCACCTCTTTTGCTTTGCTGCTGCTTTGACCACTGTTTAAAATGAGAAATTACATAATCCATGAGACATTCATTGCATTCATAGTTTTCAGTGGTGTTGAAATTGACTAAATGTTGTTCTGAGATAGAAACCAGCCCTTGGTTTTTTATGAATTGTGTAGAAAAAGGTCAAATTGTGAAGGCAATGGATATTGCACATAACATGATTTATGAAGGGTATCAGCCTCATGTTATAGCCTATAATATTCTTATTGATGGGCTGGCTGACTTTCATTAGTAGACAAATTCTTAAGCTAATGTACTATATTGCACGCATGTTCTTCTAGATGAGAGCTCTCATCTTGCTAATACTTTCAATGTACTTTTCTTTAAAATTCAACTGTTGAGTATCCTATAATTAATAATTTGTTTTTAAAATTGCATCATCGGAATATAAAGATCAGTTTTGCAAATTTACCTCATTTTCAATAATAATTCAACTAATGTACCTCCTTTTCAATATGCATGATGCTATTCCAGGCCTAAGGTTGCAAAGAAAATTAGAATGAGCATAATTAGTTTCATTTTTGAAAATTAGAAGATTGATGAGAAAGTAAAAACAGTAATTCAATTTACTGTGGGAAGGAGGATGGTTAAAGGGAAAGGGTGGGTCAAGGGAGCTTATGAGAGTTCCATGAATGTAAGGAGGGTAACAATTAAACATGTAACTGTTGGAGAAATTGGACGTCAATCACACCTGCCGTCTCACTAATTCCTCTCCAGTTGGCATGCGCAACGATGTACTCCTCTTCGGGTACTGGTACGACATCCAAGACTGCCCCATTGTCATTTCCTGTGATCACAAAAAGGTACAAAAAATTGACACTCAGCTCCTTATTCGAAAATACAAAGACATGGAGATTTGCAAATCATGATGTTGTACAAACAAAATTTTATGTGCAAAATAATGGGAGAAGAAACAACCTTAAAATATCTAGAAATATCATCATTGATAGACTTAAGCAGCCTTCAAAATCAAAATGAGAATAACTTGCAGATTGAGGATACATAAGGAGCAGTGAGATATCCGATTATCTTGAAGCTTTCATTATTGCACTCACAACTATATACAAAATTGCGCTTATGTAATATTTATCTATATCACAATAGAAAACAATGACCAATTTTGTGAGTAAATGGTTCAATCAGTGTGTAAAATATTTTGCATCATGTCAACAGATATGAACTGCAAACTCAAATATACTTATCCTGTCATATTTCAAGTAAGACATAATACTGGAAATAATTTCCAACCTGGAAAGTAAGCATGAATAAATGAAAACAGAACGTGGTAGTTACTGTTTTGCTTGCTATCATATGACCCATGCCGTAAATCCTTCTCGCAACTGCTAAGTATCAGTATCAAAAGAGGATAATTTAGGCATTAAGGTACCCTTTGCCATCTATGGCTCAGGCGAAATGATTTTTAGAATAATACACAACATGAAAGGCCTCTCCTAATCTCTTCTTACTTTTTCTTTCTTATACTCCAATGTGTCCTATAAAGAAATTCAAACATTAATGATGTACACATATCGCTATTTTCTCCTAAATTACTATTTGGCTACAATTTTCTAAATTTCACCAAATTTGGGTCTTCAATGCAAGGATACAAATATTTTTTGTTAATTACAAATGAAAGAGGCAAGTTATCAGGTAAGGTGATTCTTATTTCAAAATTATGATAATAAAGGAGGGGGGGCAAAAAGAACTGATTGAGTTTCTCAAGCTTTTCATGAGATTTATTGTTCTCATTTTCATTTGGATGCAATCTGATACCAGCCAAGCTAGGTTCTCTAACCTTATCGTCACAGGAAATAGAATCACATATGAAAAGAGCCAAAGATAGTCTGGTAAAATAAGAAACAATAAAAAAAATAGAAACAATAAAATGTAGCAAATTGAGCACAAATTGAATATAATAGAATAGAAAAATAAGAGTAAATTACATCAGAGATTCCAGAATAAAGCATATCAACTAATTGTAAGAATATAATTCTTGTAAGAATATCAACTACTGGGTGTCTTTAATTGGAAAAATAAATTCCAACAAAGCATATTAAACAATTCCGTCAATATGCGATTTTCTAATTTCATGTGCATTTCCATACATAGATAGGGTACACCCTCAAACTCCTGAACTGAACAACCACATATCAATTTGAAATGAAATGATCAACCACATGCATTCCTAGGTATCACAATTGATAAAACTCAAACATATATTTTTTTCTAAATCCTAAAACTAATTGCACTTTTCAGATAACATATTTGAGACAATTTTGAAACCTGATCAAGAAGTTCACAGAATTTCTTAATAGAATTTAGTTAAACAAATCAAACCCACAAAAATCAAATTATTATGTTTTTTTAGTTTAGATTTGGCCACCTCCTGTTCATGCAAACCAAATCGAACATTTCAATCTAGAAACATGAGGTACCTGAATCGCACATCCGTTTTGATCCCGAGATGCTGATATATTGTGTGTTTCTCACGCAACAACTCCAATTTGTAAAAGTACCATTATTTCATAGGAAGTTCTTTTCAAACAAAAAAAAATGTTATTGACACTCACTAAGTTTTGAGGGCACCGGTATAATCACATTGATCAGATTCAATTCCACCACTATGTAACAGTGACTGTTAAGTTTTAGCAAATCAAAATAACAACTCTCCTATCCTGAAAAGTTAAATCTATAACTTGTTTGAAAAAAAAATACATACATCTCAATTGAAAAATAAAAAAAGTAATAAAGAAATAAAATGTTGTAGAGAAGCCAAAATTACCTTAGGAGGTAGAAGGTTGTCGGTTTTTTTACAGCCTTTTGTTTCAACTGGTGCATCTTCTGAGCATCTCATTTTCTTATCCCTTCTAGAAGCTTCTCCCAGTTCTCAGGAGTTTTCACTGCATCAACCATACTCACAATTTTTCCATTTTCAAAAAAACTAATATTTCATTAAAATTAAAACTACCTTTGAGCACAGTGGTAGCGCTAATTGTCGTTCCCAATTGAATGGAAGTTGACTACTGCTTGCTACCTATTAGATTAGGAAAACAAAGGTATCAGAAAGTCAAGAGAACAATTCGATGGTAGAGAGTTTCGTAGCACTTACTGAGCTCACAGAGGGACCAAGGAAGCAAGTGCATCACTGTCGAATTTCTATGATGCTTTAGAGTTCTTAACTGCGCAGATCGATCGCCAGTGAGCTAGCTAGGTGGTAACGGAGCAAGTGTGTCAGAATCCACGATTAGGAGTTGTTTATTTATTTGTTCCTGATCGGTTGGAGGAGAGGAGAGGCTGAAGGAGAGGTGGTGGGGCGGACTGCTCAAGGAGAGGAGAATCGGAGAGGAGGTAATCGGTGTGGTTTGGTTCGATCTGGGAGGAGAAGAGGAACAAAATAAAGGAAGGGTTTAGGCGGAGGTGTGGGATGGAACAAAAATAGAATGGTTTAGAAAGGAGACGACGAGAAAACAGGTGTCCATGGAATGAACGCGGAGACGATGGGGAAACACGTGTCGATGGAACGAACAAATATTGCTATTAACCGTGCGATATTGATCGGACGGAAGGGGATGTGCCAGCACTGAGTGAACAATGCAAAACCCATTCAAAATTATATATAATAGTATGTCGGCAGGTAGACCTTTCATTGAAATAGCAGGAGAAATGTCAAGAACATTGTTCTATCATCATTTATTATTGTTTACAATATCCACGCCTGACTCCTCCAAGGGAGAGTCTCAGAGTCGGGACGACTTGGCCAACTTCAATTTAGCTAAAGCCATATCTTACTTTCAATACATGGACCTGAAGGCTGATGAACTGAGAAAGCCAGGAAGGGAAAAAAAAAATTAAAATTTTAACAGAGCTGTTTTAACTTAAAAGCAGCGCAACCATATGCAGTGTTGTTTTAATTCTATAGTTTGTGTGCTGCAGGAAGCCTAAACTGATCTGTTAAAATGTTTACAATAAAACAATGGAACTCACTCATGTTCCGAGTCCATCGATAAAAAATATCAGGCGCTCACTAATCATCTATATATACTACTTGACTTGCCAGTACCCAGTCTAGATTCTAAATAAATCTCAACTCTAAATTCTTCTCTCAATTTCAAAATATCTCTCTGTCTCTCTCTTTTGCTCTCAGCGCCATTAGAGAAAGAAAAGATTTCACAACCATGACACTCCGAGACCTTCTCTCACAACCATCTTCATTCTCTTCTCATTCAAATCCAAGCCCTCAATCCATCTCCGATTCCATCTCCATCATCCAATCTGCCATTTCACACTGGGACCCACACACCTCTATCTCCACCTCTTTCCTCCAGGCATCCAACAATCTCCACTCTCACCTCCTCCGCCTCTCCACCTCATCCTCCGCCACCGCCGCATCAATAAACCATGCTGATCAACTAAGAAACATTCACACGCTTCTTCAATCCGCTATGGAGTGCCTCGGAGAATCGCTCAGGTATCACCTCTTCTCCATCTCAGCAATTGATTTGTGCTCTGATAAGATCGCAACTGCCCGTTCCATATCCCAAACCATGCTCTCTGCTGGATACGGCAACGAGTGCGTGTCCGCTTACCAGTCGATCCACCAGTCACGGATAACATCTCAAATGGTTCAACTCGGGTTCGATCAATCTGCAAACCAACCGAAAGCCATACGCAAACTCAAATGGGAGATCTTGGACCGTCAGATCAAATCCTGGACAGGCATCGCGCCCATTGTGGTACAATCGCTCTGCTCTGACGAGAAACAGCTGTGTGATGAGATCTTTGCCATGTCACCTGAGTCGGTACAGAATTCGATATTCTCTAGCATTGCATGTGACACGGCACTGAGATTTCTCTCCTTTCCAGAGACGGTTGCTGTGCACTTGGAACACTCGCCGGAGAAACTATTCCGGCTTTTGGATATGTACGCTGTGCTATCAAACCTGTTACCAGATATAGAACTGATTTTCGGGTTCAAACCCGATTCCTCAGTGAGATCACAGGCAACAATATCCCTTGCCAAACTTTCAGAAGCTATTAGAGTGGTAATATCCAATTTTGAATTGGCAATTCAAAAGGATCCAATAAAATCATCCGGGGTACTGGGCAGTGCAATACACCCGCTAACCCGGTATGTGATGAACTACTTGGTATATCTATCTGATTTCGACCTCTATCTTCATCAAATTCTCGTCAAACTGCCTCCAAATTGCAGCTCTTCATTCTTTGAAATATCTGACAAGCTTAAAAACAATGGATCGGTTGTTTCGGTGACAATTGCATGGATGCTTTTTATTTTGTTATGTAAGATTGATTCCAAGGCAGAGACTTACAGTGATGCCGCCTTGTCATACCTATTTCTAGCGAACAATCTAGGGTACATCGTTCGAAAGGTACAAAATTGTCATCTGAAAGAGATTTTAAGTGATGACTGGATGAATGAACACGGAACGAAAGCACGCCAGTTCATGGAGGGTCATGTTCGTTCAGGGTGGGCCCACATGGCAGCTATGCTGCGTACCAAAAATGAAACCACCGAGGTTGTTGAGAGATTGCGAGAATTTGAAATGGCTTTTGAGAAGGCAATGGAGGAGAGAAAAAATTGGGCCATCGCTGATGTGGCAATGAGAGATGAGGTCAGACTCATGGTGGAGGCAATGCTGGTACCGGAGTACTGCAGATGGTACCGGACCCATAAGGATTTTGGTACCGTCCGGTTTTCACCGGAGGATGTCAAGACCAGTATTATGAGATTTTATGCAGAGTGAGATTTGAATTAACCATCGTAATTCTTGGTGTAAAAGTTTTAGTCAAATTAATAAATTATCAGTTGGTTTTACATCACTGTAAATTAATAAATATTATATTTGGTATATATGTATTGTAATTAATTGTAATTTAAAATGCCATGTTCTGATATTTTTTAAGTGCAAGTGACAAATCATAAATCAGCTAATTTCTTGTTTCATTGTACTACATGATGTATGTGTTTCTTTCAATTCTTACAGAATCTCATGTAGCAGCGAAATCCCATATGTATTTTAGTTTCTAATTCTAACAATAGACTATTATCAAAGAATATAACAAAGACTTGCAATAATCCAATTAATTGCAAAATTTAAGCAAACATGCAATTTAGAGATAAACAGGGCTCAAAGGAAGCCCACATCAAAAGTCATGGTAAAAATCAAAAGATACTTTGCATGAATCATGCTTACCTGTTCAAATGCCCCTTAATTTTGACAATGTTTGATTTTTCTAACTGTTCTTCAAAATGATGCACAATTTTAGTATAAATAATGCTCCTCAAGTAGAATAAACCTAGCTTGGAATGAATCAAACTATAACTCTACATCTAGGAAACAAATTCTTAGGTGGAAAACAGATTAGGTAGTTTTTCAAAACTGATCACAGATCAGTCTATTCCAGAAAAACAACTTTCTACATATTTTCCACGAAATATTATTATATTAAATGAAAAAAAAAGAAAGAACATCACTCTAATCTTAACCTAAAATTGAATATGGGTGGAATTGAATTAACACTGCCACCGCAAGTTTGTTAATTTAACAAAATTACATTATTTACATTTCAGAAACAAAATTTCTCCCAGAGGCCTAAAATAGTACCTGTGACCTTGTTCTCCTGGTGTACAACCTAAAGCTACTGTTAACTAAGCAAGCTTATAATGCCGACTTCCCTTGACCGCGTGGCATTTTCTTAGAAGTTGCTGATACAACCAGAGAGATTTATCAGATGATAACCAACTCAGAATTAACTTTATGAAAAAAACAGAAAGTCGGTTAAGTAAGTCGGATACACTTACTGTCATCTACATCCTTGAGTTGATAATAGTGAGGCGCGATCTCCACCAGCCAATCGGGCTTTAGTTCTATGACCTGTATATATATACCAAACTTTATTAAAACTAATGGTGAATTTTGAATAAACTAACTTGTATAACGAAAAAAGTAGTTAAACATGACCGGTCACATTCACGTTTGGACACGACACGTGTGATCAACAGCGTGACTAATGTGCCGTGACCGTTCATCCCAATTTGGTCACGGCATGGCATAGCACGTAAAAATCTGACTTGGTCACGGCACGTCACATATTTACATCCCTACAAGCGAGATGCAGCTTTTGAAATGAAAGTACAAAAAATGTACCTGTCTCATGTATTCCTTTGTGGTAAGAACAAGCTCATGGTAAACTACCCACCGAGGATGCACCTAAAGCAATATAATAAATAGGAGCATCAGCAACAGTAACTGATCATTCTCTATATGTTTTTTTCTTTTTTCTGACAGAATAAAACGTCCCAGATTGGATTCAATATTTTAATATTCACCTGTAGAGATCAGTTGTTATCAAAATGATAAAGTAAATTACAAATGACAAAAATTATCATTCAACAGCTATATTTTCCTTTTTCTTTTCTTTTTAAAATAAAAAGTACATTGAGCTTCCACTCTTTTTTTTGAGCTCTCTTCACTAAGGTTATACTGGAGGTTTATATGATAAAAAGTTGTCAACGAGTTGTCAGAAATGCAAATGATTTAAATAGCACATCTTGCTACAAACAATAAAAACATTCAGAACTAATTGCAAACAAAGTGAATATTTGGTGTGTGCACGCGCAACAAATAAGCGAAGAGATAAGAACATAAGAAAAGGACAATTGCAGACAAGGCATGGTACCTGAGCAAGACCAGAACTCGGATGGATGTAAACAGTCTGAGGGTTTTTTAATGTTCTGTAAGACCCGTTCTTCTGTAGTTTAGCGGCATGATGGAAAAACCCTAATTTACACAAAAAAAAAATTGAGGATAATCGTTATAACATAGGGATGTAAAAAAAGTCATGCAGTGACCGAACACGGCACGGCACACATGCCGGTCACGTAATGTGTCCATTCGTGTGTCATGACCATCCTCTCAAAAAGCTGGCACAGCACGGCATGTGGTCACGCGAGTCAAGAGATATGATGGTGAATTTTAAATAAAATCGAAAATTTTGGAAAAATAAATAAAGCGGGTGAATCACCCCAGGT
Source organism: Carex littledalei (assembly GCA_011114355.1). Taxonomy (NCBI): domain Eukaryota; kingdom Viridiplantae; phylum Streptophyta; class Magnoliopsida; order Poales; family Cyperaceae; genus Carex; species Carex littledalei. The sequence continues at coordinate 3,040,201 of CM022090.1, forward strand.
GTGTATCGGGGGTCAGGTGACTTTGAGTGCGCATAGGGTGGTCATGACGTGACTAACGTGCCATGACCATTAGCGTGACGTGACCATTCTTTTGATTTTGCTCACGGCACGGAACGTGAGAAAATTTGGTTTGGTCAAGGCACGTATTACATCCCTACGTTATGTCAAAATCACATTAAAAAAAAGATGCAGAATTCTGTGTTTCTGACTGTACCTGAAGTGATCGACTTTTTAATAGCATCTAGGTCGTTGAGATTTGTACTAATCTCAATCTCGACTCTTTCTAGAAGCCCTTCCAATTGATCACGAATATCCCGCGCCCTTTTCATGCTCCTTACCTGCAGTACCGCACAAGCTAAATATTACTAATACTACATAAACTAAAAACTAAACACGTATTCAGCTTTGCTACATGTGCTGAATCATAATGTCTCGTAAACTTAACAAAATAAAAATATGGGTGCGACTAATACCGGTATGTAATTTTTCATAGCACCACTGAGTCGAAAAATCTGTCTCTTTCCATGAGTTAAAAACCTGAAATCATGCACTACGAAAAAATAAATTAATTACAGGAATGTAAAGCTTAAATAGAAATCTAAACTTCACTCAAGAAATAAACATCATACATTTTATAATGCAATGTGATCCCCAACATTTCCAGTGTTAAAGTTCATATGTGCATTGTCTGCATGCACTTGCTTGTCCTTTGGCTGGTAAAAAAATGAGTTACTGACCGACAACATTGCTGCTATGGAGATTATTTCGTCAGAGCATTTATACTTCTCTGATGCCACTATCATCTTAGAAAGCATAGGGTCCAGTGGAAATTCGGCCATTCTTCGACCCGTTTTTGTCAACTCACCCTTGACATTCAATGCATTCAAAGCAAATAGTTGTTCTAGGGCCCGCAACAGTGCCTCTGACGGCGGTGGGTCCATGAAGTCAAAGTTGACCAGATCATGAATCCCAAGAGATTTTAAGGTTAAAACCACATTTGCGAGGTTGGTACGCTGTATCTCTGGTACAGTATTATCTTCAAGATCATGGAAATAGTTGTAGGCCGTGTATAGACGGAAACACTTGCCTGGACCAGTACGACCCGACCGACCCGCCCGCTGGTTCGCTGAGGCCTTAGATATAGGGTTTATCAACAGAGACTCCATACCAGTACGAGGGTTGTACGACTTAATCTTACAAAAGCCGGGATCTACTACATATTTAATCCCATCTATGGTAAGAGATGTCTCGGCTATGTTAGTAGCTAACACAACCTTCCGAGCCCCCTCGGGTGTGGGTTCAAATATCTTTGCTTGCAGCTCGGTTGGTAAATTTGCATAAATGGGACAAATGATCAACTCAGCAATTTTGGTACCGAGACCTCTGGTACGGTGTTTAAGTATTTCATCCAGAGTCTCGATTTCTTCTTGGCCAGTTAGAAAAACAAGGATATCTCCTGGAGGTTGAGTTACATGTATCTGTAAAACGGTAACTATGGCTGCATCAATATAGTCGGCTTCTGGGGCCTTTGTATAGTGGATTTCGACAGGAAACCGACGTCCTGGTATTTTAAAAATTGGAGCTGAGTCGAAGTAGTCACTAAATTTTTCGGCATCCAGAGTTGCACTCGAGATGAGCAGCTTCAAGTCCTTTCTGAAGCGAGATATATCCTAAATGAAGTAACATTTAATAAAATGAAGAGATAAAGATGAAAGAAGGAAAGAGGTGACAAGTATAATATGCATTTCTGAAAAGAATATTGCAAAAATAACAGCTTTACAGTATTTTTTTTTCCAACCTAGACCTTTTTGCCCCCCCCCGCCCTCTCCCCCCAACCCACCGAAAAAATGATATAATTCTAGTTATTTGTAAATAACACCCCCAACTATCAAACAGAAGCTAATAACTTCATTATCGCTTTTCAGTTTTTGACTCTCACCAGCATACAAAAGTTAAAATAAATTATATATATATATATATAGAGAGAGAGAGAGGGGTTGGCTACTCTACTTACATAAGCATATGAGGGCATATGCTTATAAGTCATTTTTACGTTTTTAAAGTCTAAATAGTCGATTTGAAGTGCTCAAAATGTTCTCCATACTAGAATGTACTTGGAGACCAAATTTTTTACATTTTTTGGAAAAAATTTACTATTTTTTTAGAATTTTTCAAAACAGTGTTTTTCAGAATTTTTTTTATTTATTTTTTAGATTTTTCTGTCATATTAAAACACTGTTTTGAAAAATTCTAAAAAAATAGTAAAAAAATTCCAAAAAATGTAAAATTTGGTCTCCAAGCACATTCTAATATGGAGAACATGTTGAGCGCTTCAGATCGACTATTTGGACTTCGAAAACACAAAAATGACTTATAAGCATATGCCCTCATATGCTTATGTAAGTAGAGTAGCCAACCTCTCTCTATATATATATAGAGAGAGAGAGAGAGGCTAATATCAAAACGTTTGCACCAAGGCCCTCGTGCAACCAAGTCGTTTTTGGATTTTCAAAGTCCAAACGGTCGATCTAAACCGTTAGATGTGATCTCTATATTAAAATCTGCTTGGAGACCAAATTTTACATTTTTTTGAATTTTTTTACTATTTATTAAGCCACTTTGAAAATTGCTGATCACATGGTCCAGAATTTGGTTGCACTGTTTTTACTGTTCACCCGGATCAACAATTTTCAAAGTGGCTTAATAAATAGTAAAAAAATTCAAAAAAATGTAAAATTTGGTCTCCGATTTTAATATAGATTGAACATCTAACGGTTTGGACTTTGAAAATCCGAAAACGACTCGGTTGCACGAGGGCCTTGGTGCAAACGTTTTGATATTAGCCACTCTCTCTATATATAGAGTATGGCTAATGTGCTTCCGGTAGAACTTCGGCCTCGTGCTTCCGGGGGCATATCTTAGTGTTTGATGTTCAAACAACAAATTCAAACTGTTAGATGTTCAATCTATATTAAAATGTGCTTGGAGACCAAATTTTACATTTTTTTGAATTTTTTTACTATTTATTAAGCCACTTTGAAAATTCCAGATCCGGGTGAACAGTAAAAACAGTCTGGACCATATGATCTGGAATTTTCAAAGTGGCTTAATAAATAGTAAAAAAATTCCAAAAAATGTAAAATTTGGTCTCCAAGCACATTTCAATATAGAGAACATGTTGAACGGTTCGGATCGGTTGTTTGGATTTTCAAAATAAAAATATGAGCGTGAAGTAAAAATGACATCTTACTTCACAACTCACCATAGCCCAGCTCTATATATATATATATATATAAATTCATTTTTTCTTAGTTTTAGTTATTTAATTAGGCACAGAAGAGCATACCAAGAGTAAGAGAAAAGTTGTCAGCATTCAATGCATTGCAAAATCTTTTTCCTCGGCCAAAACCCAAGCTAAATTGATAAGCGTATTTAAATATATATATATACCTTAACCAGCCCAAATAAGATGTCAGTCGAAAGAGTCCTCTCATGTGCTTCATCCACCATCACAACGCTGTCATTTTAAACCCAACAGAGTTAAAAAATTATTAATTCAAAACGTTCACCAATTAAAAATTGGAGCAAGATAAATCAGGTACATATTTACCTATAACTTGCAAGATCAGGTTCTCCAAGAAATTCACGCAATAACATGCCGTCAGTCATGTACTTAACAAGGGTTTTCTCTGATGTACAGTCTTCAAACCTTATAGAGTATCCGACCTGTTGATTGGAAATATATAACCGGACTTATAAGTACATAGGACAAAAAGGCCATGTTTCCAGTAACATTTAAATATCATTTTATTTTGGTACAATATTTAAAAAATAATATCAGAGGGAAGGATATGAACCTCATGGCCAAGTTTAACCCCCATTTCCTGAGCAACCCTAGCAGCTACGCTCATTGCCGCAACACGTCTAGGCTGTGTGCATGCTACCTGTATGAAGCATATAAATCGTGCAAAGTGGTTAGTACTATTTGAATATAAAAAAAGGTCAACACTTATTTTCGCATATTGAGGTTTAAATTGATGGTTTTTCAAACATAGAACAGCTCCAGAAAATAATTCCCTTGTGCCACCAAAATGCTCCACATGCACAAATTTGAAACAACCAAGTTTTCGGATTGAAACAACAAACGATGGAATTAAAGAAAGTATACTCAAAAAAGACTAGAAACAACAGACATGAAGAACTTACCATGCCTTGTTTTGTGAAACCAGCCTCGTGCAGATATTGGGGTATCTGAGTTGTTTTACCAGATCCAGTCTCTCCCACAATAATTATGACCTTCAACAAAAAAAACATCATGCATGCTCAGTAGAGGCAATATTTACGATGTACATTATCCCAAGGAAGATAATGACAAGCTTAGTAGGCAACTAGAGATAATGACAAGTTAGTTTATTCAAAATTCACCATTAGATCAAGATCTAACGGTCCTGATCATGCATGGTTCGCGTAACCACGTGCCGTACCGTGTCATGACCAGACCAGTTTGCATGCCGTGCCGTGCCAATGTTCCAAAGGATGGTCACGTGACGCAAATGGTCACGTGACAGGACACGCAAGTCACGGCACGTGACCGGCACAAGGGCCGTGCTGTGACAAATCCGGTCACAGCGTGACCTTTTTACATCCCTAAATTTTCTGGTTGGGTTTTACACTACAAAGTAACTAAACGAAAAGTGAAAAAGAGAAGAACCTGGTGATCATTTACAGCCTTAAGAAGTTCATCTCTATATGGGTAAATTGGGAGAGTTTTTCTTTCCTCCTGAAATCCAGAGCCCAAAAGAAACATTTTAACATGCAAACCATATCCACACAAAAATGAAAATAAAAACAAAAAATAATACAAGGAAGTACCTGGAGTCCTTTGGAAATAGTTTTTGCTTCCTCAGCCTCATCTGGCTCCTCATCAATGCCATCCATAACTGACACTTTGACAAAATCGATCTGGTCTTCAAATACGTAACTGAAATAAGAAAAAATAATGAGAGATTAAATTGCAGGATATGTATGGCACAGGCTGGTGTCAGTATTGTGATCCCATAAATGTTAAATATAGACAAGAGTGAGGCTATGGTACTATGCATAGCACATATTGGTCTGTACTATGGATCAATATCTCAGTTTACAAAGTCCAAACAGTTCATCTTCGTCCAACATGATCACCATATGAAAATGTACTTGCAATCAAATTTTACATTTTTTAGAAATTTTTTTACTTTTTGTTTAATTAGGTAAACAATCACTTGATCTAAAGATTCTAGACCATTCAAAAGTAGCGATTTTCTACCTATCTAAAAAAAAGTAAAAAGAATCTGAAAAATATAAAATTCAGTCTGCAAATACATTTCCATATGGAGATCATGTTGAACGGTTCAGATCGACTGTTTGGACTTTAAAAACGAAGATGTTGATCCAAAGTACGGACCAATGTGCGCTATGCATAGTACCACAGCCTCACTCTATAGACAAAGCTAAAAGATAACATGAAGTTTTCTTACTCATAGTCCTCAGAACCTTTCTTCCTATCTTTCGAGCCAAATTTGAGTGTTGCTTTTCCTGATGAAACGAGGGAAAATTATTAACAAACCCATGTGTCGCAAAATTTAATGAAGAGAAGATACAAAACAAATTAATAAAAACGTGACAAAACCTATTTGGTGATCTTCCCAGGCCTCCTGCTCGGCAAAGGGATTCATCTTTTCCACAGCCTCAGGATCCCTATACTTCCCCCCCAAAAAAAATGTTAGAAAAAATAATATGCTCATACAGCACAAAGAAAATAAATGTACTGCCTCGTGTTGCTTCGGCACGTCATATTATTTGTTCTGTTTTTTGTATTGTAGTAGTAAATATATTGGAGAATGATTGTTGCGTAGTTGTTTTAACAGAATTTTTTTGTTTGTGGGTATGGATTGTTAATTTGATATTATTTTAATACAAATGCTTTGGTACATGCATGCATCTGAATGTGTGTATCATCTTATATTTCTAACACCAATTTTACATTTTTGGAAATTTAATATGCAAAAAAATAGACTGTAAATATGGTGACATTTTGGAAAAATGAGACGCGCATTTTATATTTAATATTAGATGAGCATTTTGGAAAAAAAAAATATCATCTCAAACTGATATATGGATAGAGATATATACAAGTTTAAAATATAGATTTATTAATCTGTCAGATACTTCGCAATTTAAATAGTTTTGACAGCTGCAATGCATAATACATTTAACTTCTCGATTTTTATAAAAAGCAGAGAAAATGTTTGTGGCACTAACTTTGTTACTTTCTGTGTTATGGATAACAATTTAACTAATATTCAGCTTCAAAACTGAATCCACACAAACAAAGTCACAGAAAATCTTGCAAAGGGGCCAACAATAGCGCGTGGGTCCCACCTGAACCAGGAAAGGTGTCGACACCTGCCTCGTGCGGTTCTTCAACGACCGGTACAGATCTTATGCTTCGTGAAATGAGTCATGGTTACCCACTATTACATTAATTTACAATCCATTTCACGTAGGACTGCAGAGTTACAGTCGCACGAAATCCAAAAAAATATTGGACAAAAATCAGGAAAAATCAGAGAAAAAAATAGAGAGAGGAGCAAGAATTACCCACCGACCCCAAGCAGAATACATAGCGGGGGGCACTTAGTGCAAGAATGATATGTGCATATACTCTGCATAAATTTTAAAGGGACTAACCGGTAGCGCTGCGTTGCAACAGAAAATCTCTTCTCCTGATTTATTACCCCATCTACGTCATACGCATCAGGCATCTTGTACTGAATTTTATATTACAATTAAATAATTAACATTAGATGGTCAAATAAAAATAAAATAAAAATGAAATAAATGACATGGAGTTAATAGAATCCAAACTGAAAACAAGCAGGTAACAAGCAGGTACCTCATCGTTGTTATCCTCCTCCAAATGCTTCTTCGCAAGTTCATATATTTGTTTCTTATACCTGGAGGATAATAAACATAGAAAGAGTTATTCAAATGTATACAAATATTTCTGCCCTTCTTTGTTTGGTTTTATCCTTTTGATTTGATTCTGTTCCTTTTCTTTTCTTTTTGGAAAAATATAAATCCCTGCAGCTTTAATGACACCTTAAACCCCCAATGTCTCTTGTTGCTAACCTTTGGAGTGAACTTTGTACTGGCAACCAGAAAATTGAGACAAGGGGAGCTGGTAAATAAGTTTTCTGTAATTTCATTTTATGAGGGGAACTAATAGTATAATTTTTGTATAAAAAAATTTTCAAGGGACAAAACTGAAATTCCAATTTATAAGGGGTGCTCAGCACCCCTTTCTCTCTGTCTACTTCTGCCCCTGAACCTCCCTATCAGTCGATTCAACTATTTCATTGCTGATAATTCAAGAAACAAATACTTGTAAAAGGGAAACAGAAAGAGAAAATTGTTACCTTAATTCCCTTTCTTCGGCCTCAGTCAGTTTCACACCCTCAAATATGTATTCATGATCTCTTATTTCATCTCTACAAAAGAATAAATACAAGTCATTCAGTGATTAGTGGTGTACAAAAAACAGCTGCTTACTGTACTAAAGAAGTATCTACTTACTCAATCTCTAATAGCTTCTTCTCTTTTCTTTTGTCAAGATATGCTCGTCTCGAGTGCTTTCTGTTATTAAAAAAAAGGATAAGGAGAAAAAGTAAAGATGAATTTATCTTAATAGAAAAAAAAAATTAAATCTTAAATAGAGTGAAAATAAATACCGTAGATCATTTATATCATCCTTTTCATATGCTTTTGATCTGCGAACAATCTCCTCTGCCATTTCAATAAAACTGAGTTAGGTAAATCATCTACGGATAATTCCTTGGGAAAAAAACAAAGAGTGATAGAACCTGTAATAAGAAATAACAGTTCCAACAGATCATACCTTGCTGCTCCTTGGATATTTTTGGTTCCATCAACTGTTATAAAAAGCAACAACATAAGAAAGGATTAAACATCCAACAAGTAGGGGGGGATATAATGAAAAAAGGGTACCAATACTGAAATTTCTGCAGAATACGAAACTAACAAATACAAAGAGAAAGAAAAAGGAAGACAGAAACACTTCATCTGATGACAGATAAAATACAGAAGCTTATTCAGTGGATGATACAGGTACCAGCTGGAAATTGGAGTGTTTATTGGGTCTGTTTATTTGATTTTCTACCGAATCGAAAAAGTTTGGATTAAATGATTCGGTTTTTTGGTTTAAATGGATAAGTTCGGTTGAATTTTTTAATTACTTCAGTTTTTTATATTTGGTTCGGTTTTGATTTTACAAAATTGAGAAGACCGAACCGACTGAACTCTATATGGTTCAAATCCATGCTGTATATATAATGTATGTAATATCAACAACTTAAATTTTTGTTTGGATATTTTATAACATCTTCATATTTTGTATGGGAATTAAAGAATGCATGTAATATCAGCAACATATATATAAAACTTATATTTATCTATGATTATTAAATGTATTGGCGTATGTATTTAGTTTTGACCTTTTAAAATCTAAACACTCTTATTTCGGTTCAACCAAACAAACCAAAATTTACTTTGGTTATTTTGGTTCTGGTGTTATTCGGTTGGTCCGGTTATATTTTTGAAAACCAAATAAAATTTTGGTTTGACTATTTTAATTCGGTTTTAACCGAACCGACCCAATGAACACCCCTATTCAGAAGTTTATTTGGTGGAATGATACTGGTAACAGCTGGAAACAATTGTTACGCCTTACAGAGGCACGATGCAGAAGTTTTCATTTCCATTTCAAACCAAAGATAATAAAACTAACAGATGCTTAAGCAAAATAGCAGAAAAGAAAAGCCCTATTAAATATACCTTTCGAGTGTTAGCAGCATCTCTCTCTCGCATATTCTTTTCCAACTGTGCCCTTTCTTCTTGATCCCTCCTAAGAGCTTCTTCGGACTACAATTTAAGAACTAAAAAATCAACTAATTTTCTTCCCTAAAACTGTGGCTTGTAATCTATTCACAAAAGAAGTATAAATTCACCTCCAAATCTTCGTCATTTTCATCGGTGCGCCTTCTGACAGCTTGTCGTGTTCCTGCAATTTCCAATTCCTACATAACATAAAATTGCGTTAAATTGTTGGCAACAAAGCGTAATTATGAAAGGTTGGAAATACGAAAGGATAAGCAGTAAATTGTAAAAGAAACAAGCAAACGAAATGTTGAAGTCAAAAAGTAGCTCCCAAGATCCTAGGCCTTTCAATGTGCCCAATAAATTTATCTTCTTCGCTGTTTAAACATTGGGCTCATATAAGTTTTGTTCAAAATTATACTATATAAAAGAAAATAGATTACCCAAAAATTCAAATTTTGGTGTCTCTTTCACAGAAATCAGCCAATATGATAGAAATGAAAGCTAAATAAGATTGACAAAACTTAACAGTGAAGGGGTGGAACAAAATGCAGTTCATCCGGTACAATGAGAAAGCTCAAAGGTTGGAATTCGCATCCTCTAAGATATCTCAAATTTTGGGTTCATCCATACAAAATCTGAACCGTTCAGCACAAATCTTAAAGCAACCCAGTTTATTAATACTGCCCCGTGCATCTAAATAAGCACCGAATATACTTTTTGACCCGGTTTTGACATCAACTGCAGTTGAGATAACTCAGAGGATATGGAACCCCAAAGGTCAAGGGGCCAATTTCCAAACCCAGAACAATGAAGCAAATGTATTGACCAAGTCAACATGAGCAAACAAGATATGACCAAATCAAACTGGAGCAAGCAAGATTGATTAGGACTCTTAACAGTAGTTAGTTAGATTAGTTAGTTTGTTATAAGATTGTTTTACTTTTAAACCGTGACTATAAATACATTATGTATCTGTACTAAAGATTGAATCAATGAAAATACAATTCCATTCTATATCTTTCCTAAATCCTTTAAAATGGAAACGTTTCATCATACCTCATCATCGTCTCCGGCATCTTCAGCTTCGCTCTTCTTTCTGAACCGCTTCTTACTCGATGATGATGATACTTTCTCCTTCTTTGAGTTCGAGTTTGAATTCAAATTTGTTGCTTCATCAGCATCCTCATCATCTGCTTCTAGAAGCTTGTATGTCATTTGTTTCCTGACAAGCTTAGCAGCATCTCTTTCCTCTTTCTGGTAAGCCTGAGCAGAAGAAAACACAAATGGAAGCAACACTGTAAGAACTTGTCTTTACATAATAAAGGAGAAATATTGTTGTACCAGAGGTGGAACCAGAAAATTGAGAGGGGGGGGGGGCTTAGCCCCTTTCCCCAATACATGCTTCCGCCCGTGTACCAAGCACCTGTACCTTACTGTTCAGCAAGGATCACTGGTACAGATGCAACCATGGGGACCACTTGTGTCAGGTGCCTTTGAGAAGATGTGGGTACCATACCAGTTCAATTTTGGTTAAATGATTAAAGAACAAAGAATTGAGGAAGAAGCAGCAAGTAATAAGAAAGCATACACTTAAACCAGACTGTTTATGGGGAACTTTGTTATAAAGGCCACTGGCAAAGGTGCGCAAATCATCTGACGACGAGAAACCATAATCGAGAAGCTTGGCAGTTAAATCAGTTGGGGAAGAAGCCTCCTTAGCTGCAATTGATACAAATAGAAATCAATCATTCATCGAGGCATTAATTAAGAAAAGTAGTTGTAATGCAAAAGCAACAGACTTTATAAGGAGAATTGTCATGTAAAGTAATAAATGTTGTTGTTATTACCCAATCGAATGACGTACTGCGAGAGGAGAGAGGTAGAGTATCCCATTAGGTGCATCAGATTGTCTTCGACCCACTTTTTCAAATCCGCCATCTTACCTAGGATTAGGTTTACAGTCAGGTTTATTTATCAGCTCAGTAAGAAGGAGGAAGAGAACGGGTTGTGCAAAGAGAGAGACGACGACCAGAAACAGTGAAGCAGGCGGTACGGGAGAAGTCGGCAGACCCCTTCGCCTCCTTTTCACGGTTCGGGCCGTCGAATCCTCCTCAAAGGAGATAGAAGAGGCGAAGGTTAAGGCTGGTGATGGCGCTCTTCGATCGGTCTATGCTAGCAAGGCTTCCGAGGAGTTTCCCAGCGGGGAGTTTGAGATGGAGAAGGTCGGGTTATGGCGCCAATCTTTGGTCCAGCTGAAGATGCTTATAGCCCCTCCGTGGCAGCGTGTCAGAAAGGGAAGCGTTCTTTCCATGAAGCTCAGTGGGCAGGTTATTATATTTTAAACTTAATTGATTTAGTTGGAACTGGGGGATTGAGTTTAAATTTCATTTTGACTTGCGATAATAAATTAAGCCTAAATTATGTGTAATAAGCACCATAATGTGCCAAGAAAAAAATGTAGTTGATTGAAGCTAATCGCATGATCAGTAATGTAATTCAATTGTTGTTCTGTGATTTTCTATCAATTTACTAAGTCACTCAAACTCTGTTTAATATATGTCATCTGTGGTTTTGCCTGCCTTTACTAATAAAGATGTAAAGAATTGTCACTTTTATGCTAAGTTATGCTGTAACAAACTCTCTCTAATAATTTCAGATATCCGATCAATTAAAATCCCGATTTGCATCAGGGCTCTCTCTACCTCAAATTTGTGAAAATTTTTACAAGGCAGCATATGATCCTCGTATATCTGGTAACTGGTATATATCTCCATATAGATCCACTCTCGTGTGGCTGGGCTAAAGTTGATGAAATACAGAGGCACATAATTGATTTCAAGAAATCAGGTACCATCTATAAAGCTGATGTAATAAAACTCCTTTTGTTACGTGTTATCATTATCTATTGGTTCGGCCCGTATTAGAATATGAGAAGACAGCAGACGTGTATTGTTAGAGCTTGTAAAATCTGACAGATTGAATTATTGGCCTGATCCAGACTTAACCAAACCCAAATCAACCCTCACCCAACTGACCCACAATATGTTAGACTCAAAAACAAACAGGACCGAGCCCGAGCAATAGTTTTCTACCCAAACTGACTCGTAAGGTTACAAAACAATAAGCAATTGATACATGCTTCTGATATGAACATTGTTCTTTTTTTAATAGGATCATGCTGCTTGTTTTTCGGCTATGCTGCTAACTATTAATATGAATTTTTATTTTAAAATCCGCATATATACATCCGAATAAAAATCAGTATATTCGACCGCATACCGTATATTCAGTATTCGGTGGCCTTCCGAATACCGCATATAAACCGAATTTTAAAACACTGATTACAACCGAATACGAATATACGGCCGAATAAACCGAATTTTAATACACTGGCTGTGCTATTCGGAGAAGAAGATTTGAGTCGGAACTAATGAAATTATTTTAATAGTTTGGGCTTTTCCACAGTGGGCTTTCCATTTATAGTTTGTTGATGCAATTATTTTAAAATAACTTAAGATAAGACATTGTATATTGTATAATCCCAGTATTTAGATTTTAGAATAAAGGAGAATTTCTAGTGTCTATGTAAACTTTTAAAATAAGCTAATATTCTCATGAAAACACAATAATATCTAATATTCTTACAAAAATTTAACATTATTTTTTTTTATCCCCTTCTATTTATTTACCATTTTATTTAATTATTTTAAAACTTGAATTGACAAATATAACCTTTTAATTTTAATTGGAGATTGCCTCATCCCGTGCCAAATTACATTCAATGAGTTAAATTCAAAGGACGGACAATAAGTCCATATAGTAGTATAGATGAAATAAAGGTTATTTGGAAACCATAGAATTATCACCAAAGAGTTAAAAAGAGTACATTAAGACCTAGATACCCCTATAGAGCTATCTGATGTAGCAAGATTTGCAACGAGCATGTCACTTGAATTCATTTGAGGGTAACTGGAATGAACCGAATCTTCTTAAGTTTAAGATTCATTTGAGGGTAACTGCAATGAGCATGTCCTAAGACACAACTTCTTAAGTTTAAAATTTGTTTCTACTCTTTTTATTGAACCGAATCTCCTACTTACGTGTGGACATAATTTTTTTACTAATATGACTAATCCGTCCGTTCATCCATAGATCATACGTGGATAACATATTAATCACGTTGGCAAAAAATTTCTACCGACGTGTGAGTTGGAGATTCAGTTCCCAAATCGTAAAAATGTAATTTCTATAATTAAGATTATTCTGGACTATTATTATCGAATCACAAAATAAAACTTACTTTTTTAATCCAACTTGTCTTATGCAAATGAAAAAATTAAAATTAGGTCAATTCCAAAATCTATTTCTTTAGATAAAAAAATATTTTTTTTATAAGAAGACTAGATTGAATTATATTTTCTACTCTCTCAGAATAACATCCTCTAACAAGCAAATACGTATCGCGTAAGTTTACAGTTACCTAAAAAAATTCAACAAATCCTTGACCTAACCATCATGCTTCCCCCGCCTGTTAAATATCTATCGTCCGATCCCATCCTTTCCTAGATCGACGGTGAAAATTAATCCATATGAAATATCGACGCGTTTGGGTCTCGCCACATTGGCCTTCCTGAAATAACCCAATCTACTTACGCTAGGTTTTGCCCCAAGAAGTTCTTGCACTACTGAGAAGCCCGTTTGAATATGTTTTGAGCAGCCCGTTTGAAAAGGTTTTGAGCAGCAGCCAGCAGACCGACTCGCGATAATGCGATATCGCCTCTCTCTCTTAGTCCGATCTCTCTCTCTCTCTTTCCCCCTTCGCCGCCAGTCTCCCGGCAAAGTGATCTCTCTCTCGCCGACGCCACCTCTCATCCGTCGCGCCACCTCTGCTGCGTCTCTTAGCCGCTGCGCAATTTTCACATTTTCAGGTACCGTTTCGCCTTTTCACACATCATACTTAGAAATCAATTTGAAGTTTAGGGTCTTTAGCGTTGTGTGATTTGGTTTAGTATCAATTTGAGTATTTGAGTTTGATGCAAGTCATTGAATCAATTTGATAGGGTTGCTCAACAGAATCGATTGAGTATTTGAGTTTGATGCAAGTCATTAAAGATTTATTTTCTGCTATTGTTTTTCAGGGATGCAAGCTCACTGCTAGAATTATACCACTCTCTGGGAGGCTTGCTAAGTGTTAAGGTAATTGTTAGGAATTTATCTATTTGATTTTTAATTTTTTTTTATTGCATTTCCGTTGTTGCGAAAAGAATATTTTATTTTATTTTTTGCCTTCTGAAAATTGTCTTAAAGGAAAAACAGTTATACTTCTGAAAATTTAATTTTACAACCTTGTATGTATAAGTCAATGCAATCCATGTTGTCAGCACCACCCAATGTACATGTGATTGTGTTGTTAATCTCAAATTTTTTGGGGTCGAAATTAATAGTGCTAACTGTTAAGAGGTGAAAGTGTAATTAATATATATATTTTTTTAATTTATTGCAGCAAAAAAAATTTTATAGAGGTTTTGAAGAAGGATCTGATAAGATTGAGATCAACACAGATACGAGAAGTAACAAGATTGAAGAGATCAAGCATTTTTCTTTTTCTGAGGTATCCCTCGACGTACTATAAAATTGTTTGTAATATTAAATTGTGATTTCTGACTCTCAATCTGAGAATATTGAGATTTGGGTGAATTTGGTGACATATATATATTTTTTCTTTTATTTACCATTATTTCATGGCTGTGCACAGAAAAGTTACTAAACTGAACTTTGAAGAACCTATGGGTTATTTTTTTTTAGTACCAAGCAATGACTTATACATTGTATATATTTGTAGTTGTGTACTGTTTTACTTTGAAGAACCTATGGCTGTGCAATGACTTATATGTTTCTGGCAAAGAACCTAAGCCTTCTCATTGAGCTCTACTTTCTTACATTATAATTTATTTTAAATTTTTGTAGGGGACAGATGGTGGGATAAGTTCTTCCAAATATTGTTATATCAGTGGCTTTGATGCAACTAGGTACATCTCTTTATACAAATGCACAATTGTGTTTGCTGGTTCAATTTGGTAAAACTAATATAGTTTTTTTTTTTTAATTTATTGCAGCAAAAATTTGTAGTGAAGCTGTCACTTCATCAGGCCACGGTTGGTACTAGCTATAAGGTGTCCAATTAATGAATCCTCTTGACAGTTTTTACAAGTTCATACATATAAACTATCATAGATAAAAAAATTAGAACTTTGGTTTAATATCTGGTTCCAACTCGGTCGAAGGGTCGATCGACTTGGTTTTTTGCACTGTTTCCAATTAGTTTCACAATTAGTTATAATTCAAAATCTGCTATATTTAGTTGCTGATTCAAAATTTTCATGAATTGAAATGGCTGCATTAAAATACATAATGAACGTGTATTTCCAGTTTCCCACTCTTCTAGCCGCCGGCCGCCGCATCTTCTCCATTTTTCCACGACTCCTCTCCATTTCGGTCTCCCTTCGTTATCCCAACCAGCGCCGTAGTTAACCTGGAGTGGCTGTTGTTTTACTTCTGAAAGCTTAGCTCTCCCTTTTGGCTTTAAACCAATGGCAAAAGGTCCTTGTTTTCTCAACTGTTATTTTGCTCTTCGACAATAATTGATTGGTAGTACTGTAATTTCTGGGTGCTGAATTTTAAATGCTAATTGCGTCTTTTTCGGATTTTAATTTAGATAAGAAAGAGAAGCGAGAAGAAAAAGTGAAGAAGAAGGGGATGCTTAAATTGAAACCAGAGAAGAAATTTAAGAAGAAAAAAGTTGTGAATGAAGCGGCAGGAGTTAACCTTGCTATGGATGAGAGCAAGCACCGTCTAGTAGTTGCAAAAGGTTTAGCTTAAATATCTTTAGTTTAAACCCTGAGAGACCCGAGATCGCAATTTTGATTGATACATACACTACCAGTATCAGGAAATCTTATATTGCCAAATTAAATTATAACCTAGTTGAGTGAGTAAGCCTTGAACTGATCAATTTGGTACTTTACCTGAGTTGTGTTTAAAGACCAGCACACCGAGGATTTAGAGAAAAATATCAAAAAAGGGCATAACAATGGACTGAACTGGTACCGAGGGTTAGTTTTAGTATATTTTTTTTCTCTTTTTTGCAAAATGATTACTTATTACCTATTTTTGTTAGGTTCATTCGTAAATATTTTTATATATGACCTTCGTGATGATCTTTAATTCCTACTCCATATTTGTTAGATACTGAAGGTCTAAAATTGGTAAAATCTGGGAAAAATGCATCGACTAAGATAAAGAAAAAGAAATTGAAAGACAAAATATTGCGTAAGCTTAAGAGCTCTACAGAGGCCGACAATGAAGAGAGAATCTCTGGCAAGAAAGAAGAAAAAGCAGTCTCACCTGGTATGGATTGATACTGTTAAGTGTTTATGTGTTTTCTTCCTATCGATGTCTTATTACATAAAGTTTGTCAAATTTTATTTGTTAGGTGATGACTTGGGTAATCAGGGAGAGTCAATCAGCGTGACAAAAAAGAAACTGAGTAAGTTCCAGACCCTATGGTCCATTCAAAAAAAAAAATATATTCCAACTTGTAAGTTTTCAAAGCAATGTTTTGCTGTGTTTAACTTTTGACAGAAAAGGAGAAAAAGAAAGGGAAAAACCAAATTAGCAAGAAGCAGGATATTCAATCAAAGCCTGAGAAGCAGGATCTTAAGGAGAAGAAATTAAAAGAAAGTATTGAGATGGATGAGGAAAATGCCGAAGAGATCTCATCAGTCGATGAAGATTATTCAAGAGGAATGAAAAGTATGAATTTTGAGATTAGAACTTTGATTGGTGGGACTTAATTGGATATATAAAGTATTCAATTGGGCACGCTTTTTTAACTTTCGATATTATTGTTATCACTGTGAATTAACATTCCAGATACTGAAAATTGTATACCAGTCAAGTTTACTAGTATGTGACAGGCAGTGTACAACATGTAGTGGTAACTAGGTGGCACGCTAATTATAGGCTGTAGTGTTGTAGATTTGACACTGTTGTGCATTATATTTGAAATCAATTTGTAAGTGTATAATATAACAGACTTAACAGAGGATATTTTCAACAGAATGGCTTATGGAATACAAGGAGAGCAGACCAGGGATAGATGTGCTTCAACAAAGAATAGATGATTTCATATCTGATCATGAGGCAAAACTTGAGCAGGTAAATGTTCATTGGCTCACACAGCCAGTTTTTCTTTACTTTAAAAAAAAGAGTTGCGTTAAGGTGGTTTTCTTATTTCTTATAATTTCCTGTTCTTTAATTTCTTTTTTTACGGTAAAGCCCATCCCCAAATGAGAAGATGAGAGTTCTGGCAATGTGTAGTTAAAAAATAAAGCTCAAAAAAGAAAGAGAGAAAATAAACATGCATACACGAATGTCCACAGTTGTCCTGAAAACAAAATGGAATTCTACAAATTTGAAGAATGAATATAACAAATTGTTCTGAAAACAGGAAAAACAAGAGAGAGAAGCAGCAGCAGCAGAAGGGGGCTGGACAGTTGTGGCACACCACAAAGGCAGGAAGAAGACAACAGATGCTGAAAGTGGAATTACAGTAGGTTCAGTTGCACCAGCTGCTGTCCTTGATAAAATGTCCAAGAAGAAGAGTAAGGAGGTCACTCTCGACTTCTACCGGTTCCAAAGACGAGATGCCCGGAGAAACGGTATACTTCTTTTCTTGTTGTGAAGTCCGTTAATATTTATTTTTCCACGGGAATATAATTGTGACTTTGAGTTAGCTTCATCTACTGGGACCCCTCAGTTGGTACTGGTATGCTAGTGTATTTTGATGTAGCTTCCTGTATATTAGTGTTCAGGTATCAATTGAGCTATGCAATGAAAACAATAACTAAATAAATTAACAGAAAGAATGCAATTAGAACTATAGGTACTGATTGAGATTTGGTTGGTTAAGGGATGGTATCAACACCGCAGTAAATGGATGAATCATTTTTTCCTTTTTTTATGTTTTCTTTTAAATTACATTTTCTGACCATTAAGCAATCGAGCGACAAAATGCCCTTATGTTTAACAAGGCTAACAAGTGTGTGAGCTTATTATTCTGATTTGTGCTGCAGAGTTAATGATGCTTCAGGAGAAATTCGAGCAGGACAAAAAGCGCATACAAGAGTTGAGAGCTGCCAGGAAATTCCGTCCTTATTAATTTTTGTTTTGCCAAAACTTGAAGCATTAATGCTGTAATTTTCTTCATCCTGGATAGTATATTTCTTCCCTGGCCATTACTTTTATTATTTTTTTCTTCATCTCATCGGGTTATTTAGTGGATTTATTGACTTCTGTTGTGATTTTTTTATCAGCATTAAGCTCAGTTTTGTAATTTTTGGCATGCGATTATTAAGGTTTTTCAGGATATCGAGTTTAGAGAAGAAAAAAAATTCTGATCTTGTACTTCTATCAAGCTGTCCATGTATGCCTATATACATGTTTATGTTGAACATAGTATACGGGGATAAAGAGCTGTACTTTTGACGCAATAGGTACGCTAAGAAAGAATGATTTACAGTTCTTGTTGAAACAAGATAATAAACCGGGGAGATAGATTTGCAGGATTAGATGATAAGATGGAGTATTCCGGAACTTGACTGTAAGAGAACATGGATTATTGTTTGAAGCTTGTGCATTCGAATTGTAACCAACTAGGTGAAGGGAAAAGTCGAGCTGGTAGCTTATTTCTCTTCACACCTAATTTCTTAATTGATGCATTCATTATCACAAATTAAATTTCTATATAATTTATAAGATTAGTCAATATTGAAAAATCAGCATCATACATCAAGTAAATGTTTGTTTAGTCTTTACCACGTTGGTGCGCATCAAATGATTGGTTCTGGCATTGTTTATATATGATTTATTTTGTGTTTGGTTGAATTTGAATAGCTAGAACATAGAATTCAACTTGTTTGTCTTATTATAATAATCTATTTTTATAAAAAATTGAATTTCATTATTCTAATAAGACAAATGGCAAAAGAACTATTCTAGTTATTCTTTTCTGTGTGAAAGGTCGCATGTTCGAAATCTGAAAAAGACAATCATTTGTGGATATTAAATACTTGGGTTAACCTTCAATCTTTATTCAAAAAAAGAAAATATTCTAGTTATTCTTGCTTTGCAACAAGTGTCTAATTCATCTCTTTGTTATTGTGATTCATGATGTTAAGTATAAGAACAACAAGAAAAAAATAAAAGGAGAAGCATTATTTACTAGTTAGTTATAATTGAGAAATCAAATGAAATGATCTGTGTGCATTTTATATTTAATATCAGTGATTAAGTCTTTCTTGAAAAATTAGTATTTGAAGAAGTATTGCATGAGTGGCAAGATAGGGAAAGAGGAAGGAGAGTTTTGCATTCTATCCTGCATGCAGGGAAGCAAGGGCGTTCTGATGCCCATCGAACCTTCGATGGGCATTTGTACCATCCGATCGTAGTCAAGATTTGTGTCATCAGATGTATCTCTACTTGACAGAGTGCTTCGTTAAGTTACTGCCAGAGTCTGATCCTCTCTCCCATCGATTCATCTGCTCTCTCGCTCCCAGTCCCAATTGCATCTTCTTCTCGCCTGTCACTTCCCATGCTCTCCCTCCCACTCTCAATCACTTCTTCGTCTCTCACGCTCCCCCCATCCCAATCGCCTCTTCCTTTATCATGGTGTCCCTCGCGATCCCAGTCGCTTCACCTGCTCAATACCCGGGCCAGTCATTTTTTGGCCGGTTGAGATTTAAATTGGGACCGATTATTTTTTGGCCAGTTGAGAAAAAAATTGAAAACGGCTATTAAATGGCTGGTTTGAACATTTTTAAAATACCCAGCTAAACTGGGTATAAATATTAATTTGTATTTAAATTTGGATATTAATAAAAAATGTCGGGATAGCAACTCGCCACAATATCCTAAAAACAACTATTAAAAAAGAATATTTAAGATGTAGATTTGACTACTACAAAATGAATTTTAAACTCAATTGCATAATATACATAGACTGTTTTAAACTTTCATGTTTACAGTTAAATTCAAATTATTTTTCAAAATAAACATTTTCTTACACTTCATAAAAAAAAATTTATGTTAACAAATTAGGGAATATATGAGGACGAGGACTTTGAGGTAGTTATTATGAACTTGTGATATTCCCAAGAAAAAAGTCCTGGGGTAGCCCCAAATCAGCAGTTTGCCACAGGAATAGATTCATGGAAAATAAACAAAGAATCTAAGTCCGTAAAAAAACCCTAAAAACCCTCGCTCCAGATTCCAATTCCATACAGAGTTCGCGGGAAAAGTGAACCCACTCCATTTCCATCGTCTACTCTTTTCTCGACTCTCTCCCAAGATACACTAGAAATACAAGTTCTCAGTGGAATCGGAAACAAAATTCAAGTTCGTGCGAATGGAGTCGGGCTTGGATCAAGACCAGAAATGCTTGATCGATTGCCTCAGCGCCACCCTCGACACAAACCATGATATCAGATCCTTTGCTGAGGAGTCTCTGAAGCAAGCCTCCATCAACCCCGGTTCTCCATTCTTATTTCCTATTAATTTTTTTTTTAACATTCTCCATAGTACTTGGACCAGTACAACTATGAGCGCAATGGAGACAATTCAAACTCCTGTATTTTTATGTAGCATTGTGATTCTATATGAGATTATGCTTGTTAATTTAAGATTATTCGGGGCTAATTACATTGTTGGGGTTTCCAATTCCAGGATATGGTGCTGCTCTTGCCAAGATTATTTTCAACAAGGAGATTCCATTTGGGTTGCGTCAGATATCCTTTTAATATTATTTTACCCTAATGTTGACCGAACATTTGTTTCTGACTTTTAAGAAATGTCATGACATTATATTGTTTAAAAAGGGCTCATTGACGAGATAATGATTCCTATTTCCTATTTTAAAATTTGAACATATATACCCACTTCATTCTATGAAACTGACATAAATTTGTCATCTATTTGTTCCCCTGGAATCTGCACATATATTACACATTGAAGTTTGATAGAATGGAGAACAACACGGTTAATTGCCGTAACAAGCACAGCTCAAAAACACAGAGAAAAATTGTTTTCCTTAATTTTAATCACCTGTCAGCGGTTTTGCTGAAACAGTTTATTCAGCAGCACTGGCAGGAAGATGAAGAAAATTTTGTGCCTCCAATTGTTTCTGCTGAAGAAAAGGTTATTTCAGACCTTTTAAATTCAGATTCTGTCTTACTGTACTTTTGGACTGGTTAAAAAATATAATACTTGTACTATGAGCAAGTGTTGGCATAATTTCTTCTTTTTTTCTCAAAGAAATAACTGCTATCATAATTTGATTTTGTTTTTCCTCTCTGCACAGTTACATGCTTCATTAAGAAATTGCCATCGGATCTCAATTTTGTAGTTATGCATGTTATGATTTCATGATTGGATATTTTCTGATCCCGTATCTAATTTTTTTTTTTTTTCATCAGGGTGTGATTCGGCAACTTCTGATGCTATCTTTAGATGACTCTCATGGCAAGATTCGCACAGCTGTCGGCATGGCAATGGCTGCCATTGGCCAGTATGATTGGCCAGAAGAGTGGCCTGAGTTGATTCCCTTTCTCTTAAAGCTAATTAATGATGAAAGCAATCAAAATGGAGGTAAAACAAACAGATTCTTCAAAAAGGTTACAAATGCATGCACTGATACCAAGCATCTTTAACATGGATACTGTTTTAATGGTCTGGTACAGGTGTATGCCAGCTTAAATACCTATTGCCTATTGCATGCTAATTGTTCCTATTGATGGTTAACTCATTGTTTAATCCCTTATCAAGGCTCAATTTGTGGTCTCTATATGGCCAAATAGCACCACAAAGAACCATAAATTGAACTGTACCGTACTGGACTAAACAGCTATGCAATGATAGGTACTGCTCAAGTTTTGAAATATTTGACTAATACAGTAGCAAGTACTTGGTCGTGTAGTAACATTGAGACTCTTATTGAACTCATTGATATCCTTTACACTGTCACTCTCACTGTCCCCTACTCTTCTCTCTCTCTCTCTCTCTCTGTGTCTGTGTCAGTTCGAGGAGCCTTGAGATGCCTGGCCCTTCTGTCAGGTGATCTGGATGATGTGTCTGTTCCAAAATTGATGCCAGAGCTGTTTTCATCTATGCACAAAATAATATCATCACCAGAAGTGAGTTCAAAGTTTAAGCCGACTAATGTAAAAGAAAGGACATTGAACATGACTAACCTTAGTTAGTCTTGGAATTTGATTTTTTTTTTTTTTTTCAGATGTATGAGAAAATATTACGTGCAAAGGCTGTTTCCATTGTTCATGTTTGCATCTCTGTCCTGGGTTCTATGAGCGGTGTTTATCAGGTAGGTAGATATTATTTTTATCTGATGTACTCCCCCCTCATTGGATATGTATTTATGGACTTTGGCTCTTCTATTTTATTTCAGAAGGCAATAGTAATATATAACCAAGGATTACCATTCTATAATGGTCAGGTCCAGAACAAAGAGTAATTAGCTGTTGCTCCATACCCATAAACCTGTTTTCCAGCATTCTGTTGCATTTATTCTTTGAAACTTCAAATGAAGTTGTCTGCATTTGTTGAGGCTTCAACATCATCTACAGAAAGAAAATAGAACACTAGAATAATAAAATAACGTTTATAAATAAAGCAAAGATTGATTCAGGCAGCATGATTAGTCTCAATAATGCAAGTCGATATAATTACCTACAGTGTTATAGTGTGTTTTGCTTAACTTCTTATCTGAATAACTATTTGAATTGGTTCATTGGAGCAGAAAGAAGCTATTAATATGGTAAAGTCAATCCTTACTCCCTTAATGGAGCAGTTTTCAATTATATTGCAATCTCCTGTGCAATCAGAAGATCCTGATGACTGGAGCCTTAGAATGGAGGTAGGTTCACCAACTTGAGATCAACTCTTAATTATTACATTTACACCTTAAAAACAATCAATATTACAACTGTTGCTTTGTTTTTCTTTCTCTTTAGGTGTTGAAATGTTTGCTTCAGATTGTTCAGAGTTTTCCTACCGTATTGGATGGACCTTTCTCAGGTATGTTACTATAATTTAAAAAAGAGTGAGAGTTGTAACATTAATTGATACACTAAAATTTTGGCTGGAGTAATTGAACTTAGTGGTACATAGAGTGAGATGGTATTGTTTCCTCAATAAGCACCAATTTAACCTGGAATAAAGCTTCTAAGAACCCTCAATTTCGCTGTTGAGACCCAATTGTGTAATTACTTTACGTGTACTTACCTGTGTTAACCGTTAACCTTCAATTGAACCAAAAAACCTCAAATGTTTGACTTAGTTGTTAACACCAGGCAAACCTAGGAAAAACCAAGAATATGAGTAAAGTAAACAAAAGAGTCCAAAACAACGGTGGAGCCAGTAACTGAATGGCAACATACCTAGTTCATACTGAACTTTGCCAAAATTATATTGAATCTTTAGTGAAATATTGATTCTCCTGTTTCATATCTAAAAGAATTGTACCTTTTTATTGTTTTTAAATTTAGGTATATTGGCACCTCTATGGCAAACCTTTAGTTCTTCATTCAAAATCTACCAGTTGTCGTGCGTACAGGGAACAGAGGATTCCCATTCGGGTAGGTATGACACTGATGGTGCTGAACAAAGTTTTGAGGCCTTTATCATTCAGGTAATTTCCATGTTAATGATGTCTAATAACAAAACATTAACCCCTTTTAGTGTTAAGTCAGCTCAAGCTTTTAGAATAACGGGCCAGATTAAAATTTCAGGTAATGCTTTCAGTTCTTCAAACAATTTATTTTTCTCGCACAACCTTGTAACAAGTCTGTAATGGTCTTCATTCATTGCAGCTGTTTGAACTTTTGATAACCATAGTTTACAACGCAAGATTGGCTAAGGTACATTTTTTTGTAATGTTCGACATTATGTTTATGGCGTACAATAGTTTGTAACTAAAAAGATATTATATGCAGGCTATTCGAGGCAGCATCAAGGAACTAGTGTACTATACAGTGGGTTTTCAGCAAATGACCGAAGAACAGGTATTTCATTTTGTGTGCGCTTCTTTGTCTTTTCCTCTTCTCTTCCATTCACTAAGTAATGCTCTGTACCAAGGACCACTTCCTGATGTCAATATTACATTTTCATCACTGTACGCTTTACAGCAATATTATTAGAACCAAACAGGACATTGACCTGGTCAAGCTTTAGTTCAACAGTTCATTGGTCAGACCGGTGAGCCAACTGGCTTGACCGCTGATTGTCTAAAAAGTTATATATTTATGAATATTAAGACCATATATAAAATAATCATGCTGCTGCATACTATCTGTGGAAGTTCACACGTATGTATTGAATGAATGCTATGGGATCTAATTGTTAGTAAAATATTGTTTGATACCAGACTTTAGACTTTAGCGTTCCTGTACATAAGATTTTGGGTTGTTAAAAATCACATAATTCTCTCTCCGACAATTGTACATTTTGGATCATTTTCATTCTTACTAGAGACCGGAACTAAAAAGTTTTGAAATAAATCTGAGATCTGGAAGAGAAAGATTAAAATCTAAGAATTAAATTAAACCTACTAGAAAACCAAGATTTCCTAATGTTTGGGTCATTGGGTTTTTAGTAAAAGCCGGTCATTTAACCTGGTTTTGACCGGTTCAGTTACATGGTCTTTTTAGCAGATAAACTGGAAAAGCCTGTGAGTCAGTTTTTTTGCAGTCCAACTGGCTTGTCTAATCTAATAAACACAGGATATAAACTTACCAGTTGATGGCAGTTGCAATTTTTCTTTGTTTTAGCTTTTATGGCCTTGAAAACTAAGATTCCTGAAAAAAAAATTGAGAGATGCTAAATATCTGGAATTTAATCATAGTAATATAACTTGTCATATTTGGTGACTTCAGCAAAGAATTTGTCATGCTTATAATCCCTCTGAAACTTCTCCACTGGTTTGACATGTTGTAGGAGCACTCTTGGTCTCTTGACGCTAATCATTATGTGGCAGATGAAAATGATGCTACCTACAGTTGTCGGGTCTCTGGTAAGTGGTAAATGCATAACAGTGCACAGTACTACTTGTATTTCATTTATACCTAGTTATGTTTTGGGATATTAATTTATACACAGAATCGACACTCCTATTACATCTTTTGAGATGTTGATTTGTTTATCTCAGAATTTTGTCTATATCAGAATTAGAAGATTACCTTTTTACATATGCTATTTTGTTCTATGGTCATTAAAATGAGTACTCTATCTAAGTTTTGGCTTCTTTTACTTATATGGTTCATTGATTACATTTTTTTTCTTCAATACACTAAGGTATACTTTTGCTGGAAGAGATCATAAATACTTATGGTCAAGAAGGCATTGATTCAATTTTGGAGGCTTCTCAAGCACGATTTCATGAGTCTTGTAAAGCAAAAGTTTCAGGCCATTCTGATTGGTGGAAAGTGAGTTTCCTTAATTCCAGTATGCAAATTTGCTATAAACTATGGCTGTATGGTGCTTTATAGCAAGGATAAGTATCAGCTAGTACTCCCGTAAACACAAACCAGTTGGTTTATTAAGGGCATTTGAAACATCCTTGACATGAGACACTCGTTGTAACATTATTTTCTAACACTTAACAAGTAGGTTCTTTTCAACTTTCATGGCAGTTGCAAGAAGCATCTCTTTTTGCACTTTCTTCTATTTCTGATGAACTACTTGAAGCACAGGTCCTCCCTCGTTCCTTCTCCGTGTCTCGCTCTCTGATATCTTTTCATTTAAATGCTATCAGTTCTCATTATATTTAGTATGATTTTGTTCAGGATTCAGAACCAACAAATTACAACTTGGGGGAGCTGATTGAGCGAATGGTAACTGAAAGCGCTGGAGCCGGTACACCTGCACCTTCTTATATTTTAAGTCATTATGCATTAGTTCATCTTTTAATGCCTTTTGGGCTTACAGGGGTTGACATACATCCCTTTCTACATGCACGTGCATTTGCCATGGTTGCCAAATTCCATTCAGTGGTAACTGCCTAATTAACTTCATTAACAATTTGTTTCCATAGTTGATTTTGGTTGGATACTGACCATATCTGAATTTTCTTAGCTGTTTGCTGTTTCTATCTGATTACTGACTAGTTTTGGTCATTATTATAATCTTTTGACCAGATAAGCAAGAGCACCTGCGAACTATTTCTCTATAGAGCTGCCCAAGCAATAACTTTAGATGTGTATGTACAACATCATTTTTATATTATTTGTTGTTATTACATTTCATAGACTGCCCTTAATGTATCTGTACCTATTTTTGCCCCCACGTAATTGCATTTTTTAATATTTTGTCCTACTTTTGTTAGAAACAGACCTTCATTTTTTTTTATTTTTCGTATTGGTATCTAAAGACTCTTTTGAATTGCAAAATCTATTGAAATTGCATAACAAACACACTATCAATATGAAGTAGTTAAGACAATTCTTTTTGATTGAACTTTTCCAACATGTACTGTGAACATGATAATGATGTACAATGACACAAATTTCATTTCTGATCATAATTAAATCTTTGATTTTTTATTTAATAAAGAATTTTTTTTTAAGCAAAATAGCAGAGCAGATAAATGAAGCAATATTGTTTCAACTATGTTTGAATTTATCTTCTCCTCCTAAGATCCTACAAACACTTGGTCAGCCTTCATGACTGAGTGATTATTTAACACAGATACCTCATCAAAATGACTCTTGCTACATCAATGCTGATCACAATTTTCTTCTAAAAAAGTTTCTGGAATCTTCTTTGCTGTTCATTAAAAGAAAATAAGCTGGAATGATCTGAACTGAAAGGGGTAAAATGAATTGACAGACCTCCACCAGTTAAAGTTGGAGCTTGTCGGGCATTGTCGCAAGTCTTGCCAGAGTCTAAACATGAGGCAATATTACCGAATATAATGAGCTTATTGTCCTCTCTTACTGATCTCCTGACAAAGGTATCTTCTTTGGGCCTTAATTCTTAAGTGTTTTATTTCTGGGTGTCTTGCTTATTATCTGCCCAAATGAGTTTTTAAGTAATCGTTGACCAAATCTGAAAAACAGCTGGACAGGGGGTTGAATCATAGGGCAGTATGGTTTAATTTGCACTGAAATGCTTTGGCAAAACCTTGATCAGACTCTATCTTACCTTTCTGGATTAGTAATATACATTCTCTGAATTGGAAAATGAAGAAAAATGAAAATAATGTTGGCAACAGGCGTCTGAAGATACGCTGCATCTTGTATTAGAAACTCTTCAAGCAGCCATTAAAGCTGGTATTTTTCCCATCTTAATATATTATGCTAATAATGCTTTTGTTTTCATTTATAGAAAGGTGAAATGGCTTCTATAGTCTTGAGACCTAAAATTGTCAAAAATGGCCTTTGAAAGGGTCAATTTGTGTGTTACATGGACTACGGAAATTTGGAATGAACATTGGGGGAATTTTTTGTTATATAATGTGGGATTTGTAATAGAGGAGGCTTCCAGGGAAACGACATTTGGTGCAATAAATGCCTACATATTTTTTTTAACGTTCCAAACTCAAAATTTTAAGTGACATATCTAAACCTTGAATGTGATTTTCTTCACAAGTTAATGTGTGGGCAAAAAAAAAAAAATTGCAAATGTTTTATATTGTTTTCTACAAAATATAAAAGGCAGAAAAATGGCACGCTAAATTTGACTATTGCAATTAGCTTTGATCCTTACATTTTCGGCATCCTGACCCTATTTTTAAATTCTTATATTTTACCTTGTTTAAGTTAATTAATCCCATTTTATCTTTTCATCTCCTTTTGAGCATGTAGCCGGTGAACAGTTTGCATTGGTTGAATCAGTTCTTTCTCCTATCATCCTAAATGTTTGGGCTCAGCATATATCTGATCCTTTCATTAGCATTGATGCAGTTGACGTTTTGGAGGTCAGTTTGATGGTTCTTTTCTATAAAACATGTTTTGTTTTTAAGGAAAGCTTTGGATTTTCATGACATTTTAAATTGACAGAATGCAGTGTTTCTATTAAAGATCACTTTTTAATTATAACCCTGTTATTGAACTTTTTCTTCATTTTCAGATATACTTGAATAACCAGATAGGATCATTTTGACTCTAAGAGTGACCAATAGACAAACTTTTGCACAAATTCGTTTCTTAGCTCCACTTTTTATTTTTTGTTTGTTATGCAATCATGGCAAAACTTCCACAAAAAATAATTAAGGAATGAGGGTAAGAATCCAAAGCAGTAATTACATTTTGGATCTTAGAAGCAACACACCGTGCATAATTGCATCAAGTATTGTGAAATCAAGGCCCAAGCAATCATTCTCGACTTCTTCCATTATTTATTGGTGTGCAAGCTAAGTTGGGTTTTGTTTTGTGATTCTCATAAATCGTTGTTCCTTGCTAATTTGTAATAAACTAGAACCAGCAATAACATTAGTTTTGATAAACAGAAAACAAAATTCTTAAGTTTATTTTACTTGACAAAAGTTCAGCTTTCAGGCAATCAAGAATGCTCCTGGTTGTATCCACCCGCTGGTTTCTCGGATTCTACCAACCATTGTGCCAATTTTACAAAAGGCATGCTTTTAGTAAATTGATGAAGTACAATAATAAACTTTCTTGTACCTATTACTCGTTTCTTAAATTTCAGCATTCTTTTATCATCACTCATCCATTTATGTTGAATGAGACAGCCTAGGTACCAAAGAGAGGGTTTGGTCGGTGGCTCACTTGACCTCGTAACCATGCTACTTAAGGTTCGATTGTTATATCTTTTTATTGTCCTTCTTTTTACCCTTCTTTATTCACCTACTAAGCACTTTGATATGTTAATGTTTACTTGTAAAATTCAGAATGCCCCAATTGAAATAGTTCGGGCAGTTTTTGACAAATGCTTTGATCCGACGGTTCAGCTCATTTTGGAAAGTGAAGATCATGCAGAGATGCAAGTGAGGATCTCTTAGTAGTTATCCAATTTGATGTTTTTTGTTCTATCATTTGATAATTTTTCTTGGCCTTTTTGTTCTTAATTGAGCTCATGGACAGAGCTTTTACTGGGCTTACATGCCAAAAGTTTAAAAAATACTCACTGATACCCCAATAAACTGTATTTTAAAGGAACTCTACCACTACTTACCTGTATGATATGGAATTGTTATCCTTGGTCATGACCAACAGTACCCAAGCATGGGTCTGAAATAGTTGGTCTCATGCATTTCCTCGAATTTATGGCATATGACAATACTAAATACAATAAATTACATTCTGTATTATAACTTAAAAACAAGGCTTATAATGACAAACTTCTCTCAATATAGAATGCGACAGAATGCCTAGCTGTCTTTGTGTCTTTGGGGAGGCAAGAAATACTTACTTGGGGTGGCGATGCTGGATACATCATGAAAAGACTTCTAGAAGCCGCTTCAAGGTATGGTGTCTTTGTTCCTTTGGTTATGTGGCCATATTTGATGTTAAGCAGCAAGTAAGCTCTCAAATTACCAGATTGAGAATTTACTAGCAGAAGAACACAATAATAAATAATTGTAAAAAATATTTTTTATGTTCTCTACCTCCTTGTTTTTTTCACGTAGGCTTCTAGATCCAGAGCTCCAGAGCTCTGTGTCTTTATACGTGGGAAATTATATCCTGCAACTTATCTTACATCTACCTTCACAAATGTCTCCCCACTTGAGAGATTTTGTTGCTGCCATAGTCAGACGATTGCAGTCTTCAGAAATAGAGGGGTTGAAGTGTTCTTTGATTCTTATCCTTGCCAGACTTGTGAGTTTGCTACATATTTAAACACATTTCTTTTCAGTTTAGTTTTAAGTTGATGTTTCATTCTTGAGATCAAGCCTTAGTCTGGGCTTATTGCCAAGAAAGCTTTTAAAAAAATGAATGGTTGTATGCCCCTCAAATACCATGTTATATTTCACTATCTTTGCCAAAACCATATACTTCAGATTCTGATAAAAGGTATGGTCTATTAAATATTGACAATTTTATCCTAAACTTAAATAATTCTCCTGTTGCTGCATATGGTCAAATGAACTAAAATAAAGAGGACTAATTTTTGTTAAGCTAATAAGGTCTTGATTGAGCTATAAAAAAGTTAAGAGTCGCAATTTAGTCATTTTCAATTTGATTGTCAATTTATTTCTAAATTATGTGCTAATACTTTCAAATTTATAGTCAGGGTTTTTTTTTTTCTTATTATGTGATGTTATTTTTAATTGAGTTACCTATTTTAAATTTGTTCTGATCAGAATTGCATGCAAAGGAGACCAAAAAATTAAAAATTAACTCAAGTCATGACCTGAGCTACAAAATTCAACCAAACAAGGAATAGCTTAAGCCATGACTTAACTTTAGACCTCAACTAAACATAAAATAACTTAGACCGACCTAAGTTGAAATAACAATTTAGGCCTCCTAAATTTTAGGCTCAACCAAACGCCACCTAAACCTGTAATATAGATCAAATACATAAAATGTTGGGTATTATATTTCCCTATATCATAAACTATCTGTTATAAGCTGGAAGACTTACTGATCTGTGTTTGGTGTTGTGCTCTTAGGTACATCTTAGTGCTCCAAATACTGATCAGTTTATTAACCTATTGTTAAGTATGCCTGCTACTGGTTATGAGAACGCTCTTGCTTTTGTGATGTCTGAATGGACTAGGTTACAAGGTTAATTTCTTGCATTCTTCTCTCATTATACTAAAACATTCCGGGCAAATTGCAGAAGAATGCTAAACTTCTTTTTGTAATATTCTTTCTGTATTAAATTGATGTTCATGTCAAAGTGTAGGTGAGATTCAGGGAGCATACCAAATAAAGGTGACAACAACTGCATTGGCCCTTCTTTTTTCTATTCGCAATGCGGAGTTATCAAAGTTGCAAGTCCAGGGGCATCTCATCAAGGTATTAAAACAATGATGGTTCTATAAGAAAATTTAACACTAATTATCTGTTTGGCACACAATTGTTTTAATTATCTGTTTAGCATACCAAATAAAGGTGACACTATCATTTCTACTCGTAATGCTGTTACAGTGCTCAAGGCCTTTTGGTCTTGCAAACCCAGTCAAACTCCTAAACCGAATAAAAAAGAAATAAAATAAAATAAAATAATAGTAGTGTGCTCCTTGCACAATTTGGAGTTTAACAAAGACTAAATGTGGCTGGCACAAAGATGACATAAGAAATATACCTCCTTTTCGTTTTACTTGTTTTCTGTTGTCTTGATTATTTATGGAAACTACAGAATCCTGGAGGTATTACAACACGCTCGAAAGCCAAGTTGGCTCCAGAGCAGTGGACTGTGGTTCCTCTTCCAACAAAGGTATTGCAGTACTATTTTGTTATAGTTCATCAACTTTCCTAGTATTTGCTATTATCATCTTTAAAAACAGTACCTGTCTCCTTAACAGCATTTGGTGTTTCTTGCTTCTTGCAGATATTTTCACTATTAGCTGATGCTTTGTCTGAGATATTTGAACAAGCAATGGATAATGATGATGAGGTGTCTGCTTTAGCAGTAGTTGCTTTTTGGCTTGTTTTGTAAATACTTTTATCTTGTATATATTTTTCTATTTACTGGTTTGTTTCTCAATTAGCAGGACAGTGACTTGGAGGTCTCCTGCGCTGAGGATGAGATTATGTATGCGTCAATGGTGCCATCAAGTGTTAATCCATCAGTTCAACACTTGGATGCTATGGCTAAAGTGCTTGATGAGGTTGGTTTTAGTCGAACTTTTAATACGGAATTCTGGTCCTTTATCTTTTTTGGTATTTCTTGTTTTTTATTTGTCTACTTCTTTCTTTTAGTATTTGCTACGGCTATAGAAGCTTTAATTGTATAATTGAATAAATCCTTTTCTCGACTTGCGTAGGATGATGAGGATGATGGGTATGATGATGATCTGACTAAAAATGATCCACTCAGTGAGGTTTGTCAGAAAATAGTGTTCTTATTGACAAAACGTGTTGACTATTGTAAACATAAGATGTGAATTGCAATTAATCGTTGGTTTTTTTGGCAGATAAAGTTGGCTGAATATCTGGGGAATTTCTTTAAAACTGTATCAGAAAGCGATAGATCCCTTTTTGATTATTTGTTCCAGGTAATACTGTTAACAAATAAGATTTATATTATTAGAAAAATAGCATTCCATATTCCTAAACTTGTGGAAAGTTAAAGAGAACATCTCCAATGATTTTGTATTATGTGTTATGTGCCAATGAGAAGGTTGTGCCCCTCCAAATGATTTGGTCTATAAGACTACAACTAATGTTGGCATCTAGTTGACTGAAATAGGTAAAAAAATTAACCACCCACCTGTCAAAAAATTGATTCAAATTGTTATGCTAGTCGACTGCATGCATGGAAGGACTCAATATGCAATAATAATGTTCTTGCCATTTCTTAGTTAACTACATATATGAATTCTGATTCAACTAGGTCAAATTACGAAGTAATCAAATAGTGAGGCTTAATCTTGAATTCTCAATTAAGTAGTGTCTCTGTATAAAAGGCTGGAGGATCTTTTTGTTTAATTTTTTACTGTTCTTATCAGCCCTTATATGTCGCAAATAGGGATGTATACTAGCAATATTTGCAGATTTTTCTAGCCTATACTGTCTAATTGTCATGCTTAGCAATGTGCTTTGTTTTTTATACCATCATTGCAGGGTTTAACTGATTCACAGAGGGCTTCTGTTGCTAGAGTTTTGAGATCATGATGTTGAGAGCCTTTGAAACTGCTAGATGTTCTCAGTGTTTCTTGTGTTTTCTTATTGGCAATATTGAATTGGTTTATTCAAAAGTGTAGATGAATTAGTGTGCAGTAATTTTGATAGAAAAAGTTTTCTTGAACTGCATTTTTATGGGGAATGCAATTATTTTTCCTGTAGTAGGTTGCTGAGTGGAACAAAAGATGTCGAAAAACTTGACCGCGTTTGGTAATGATGTTTTTTTTTTTTAAAGTTTTTTCAGGAGGAAAAAACAATGTGTTTGGCTTCTATTTTTTTAGTCGAGTGGAAGAAAAGAAAGAAAAAGAAAGATCAGGAAGTGATGTATTGAAAGACTTGGGATCTTGGATAGGTCTAAAACTTAGTTATCCCATACTAGTGCACTGTGCACACTAATACGGGGAGAATTTGTTGAGGCAAAAGACCTTGCTTCTGTTTTTACCTTGGATAGGTCTTACTTTTGGTTAGTGCTGACCATCAAATTAGCCAATTATATCATCTATTTCTATTGGATTTATGCTAAATTTTTAAATCTTTGGTTGGTTTGGTTCTCAAACACTAGTTTTGGCATCTGTGATCTCAATACTATTGGATGAAATGCCCAGTGACGTATTGTTTTCAATGTGATATTTGTATCTTTTGCCGGTTTGGTAATATCAGAAGCAAATATTTCTGTCCAGTGGTAAAATTTTCCCTTGATTGAAAATGCAATAATGTTAATCAGAGACTACAAAGAAAACGGGGAAATTCTCTTGATGGATAACCTCTTATAACTGAGTTCAAGATGGCCAGCTTAGGGATATTATTTGTTGTAGGAAGTACGAGCAAAAAAAAAAAAAATACAGCCATGCATTAGTTGATACCAGCACTCGTAGGTTTTATAATATAGAAACAGTAATCTGGGGCTAAGCTTGATGATAGAAGGTACACGTGTTCAGTATCAGAACTGGTATTTCAAGTATGTCGATTACTGAGTATTGATGTTCTTTGCTTGAAACTTTATTCTAATTAATAAATTCACAAGAGAATTTGAACCACTATATTGTGGCGTTCTTTTTTCCTGTTCTCCACCACTATATTGATCCAATACTCTTCAATTCGTCAGATTGACTTCAATATTTATGCTCTAATCACAACTTGTACCCTCCGACATTTTTTTTAGGAAGGAATGAAGGTCTATCCTTTATCCGTATATATTGAATCAAAAGTTCAATTAGGGGTGTAAACGGATATGGATATCCGGGTGGATATCTGCTCCGAATCCGCATATAATCCGTATCCGGATTTAAACGGATACGGATATCGCGGATACGGATACGGATAATTATCAATTACCCACAGAAGATGCGGATACGGATACGGATATGGTTTTAAATTTTGATATCCGTTTACTATCCGTATCCGTATCCGTATCATGTGAGGTGAAAGTCTAAGCAACCAAGATACAAATTACTACATCACACTATCTTTTGTTACTACTTTATTTTGTTTATTTTGTTTTATATTCGTATTCGAATCCGTAAATTATCCGCTCCATATCCGTATCCGTTTAAGGCAGATATGGTTTTAAATTTTGATATCTGTTTACTATCCGTATACGTATTTGGTATTAGCATTATCCGCTCCGTTTACACCCCTAAGTTCAATACATAGGTTTTTGTTTAGAAAACCTTGGTAAAAAAAAGGAGAATTGAGGGTCCAAAAGGATTGGGTCCGTATGGGAAAAATTAAAATAAGAATGAAAGCAACTATAAGAAAATTAAAGAGCCATTGTATGAAGGGAACCAATTTGGGTCCGATGCCCATCGGACTCAAAGTGAATTCGATGGATTCGATGACCGTCCGATTTGCTTTAAGATTTGCACCCGCAACTTTCGCATATGCTTTAAATTCGTGCACACGAATCTTAAAGTGGATCGGACGGTCCCGAAACCCATCAGACCCAAGCTGTTCTCTTGTATGAAGACTTCTTCAGCCAGGGTCTGCGCTGATTTGTGTTTCTCTGTGAATATCCTAGCACATCTCTTCCTCCAGATAGCGAATTGTGACACCATCCAACATTTGAAGACAAAGATGAGCATACATGCAAAAGCATTTGCGTGATGATTTTATGGACCAGAAACGATTGACTGAAAAAAAAAAACTGCCTTCTCTTGAAGAGAATAATTCAATTAACAATTACTTTATACAACCTAGACAAGCTTAGGAGCACTGGAAACTTCAAACACGGGCAATTAGAATTAGAGAACTCAAGAAACGACCGATATGCATCTATAGCAGGTATAACCATTTAACTGGTTAGTAGTTTCAATGGCTGAAATTAAAGAAACCCACAAAATATATCAATATGAACTGTGAAAGAGATTCAATGATCAGATACTTCTATGTCAACAAAACCTCAAGCAGAAGCAGGATCAGCCTGGGGCTCATCACAGCTGGTCATTGGCAAGTCAGAGTTGGACTTGGGATCAACAAAGTCAGGCATGGGTTCATCACAGTCATGCTCGGCTTTGTCAGATTCAGGCTTAGGCACATCAGTGTCAGGCCCGGGCACATCAGCTTCAGACTCTGGCAAATCAGCTTCAGGTTTAGGCACATCAGCTTCAGACTCGGGCAAATCAGCTTCAGGTTTAGGCACAACATCAGCTTCAGGCCTAAGCATGTCACAGCTGGTCATTAGCACGTCACAGTTGGACTTGGGATCAACAGATTCAGGCATGGGTTCATCACAGTCATGCTCAGCCTTGTCAGATTCAGGCTTAGGCACATCAGTGTCAGGCCCGGGCACATCAGCTTCAGGCCCGGGCAAATCAGCTTCAGCCTTAGGCACATCAGTTTCGGGCCCGGGCAAATCAGCTTCAGCCTTAGGCACATCAGTTTCGGGCCCGGGCAAATCAGCTTCAGGCTTGGGCAAATCAGTGTCGGGCCCGGGTAAATCAGCTTCAGGCTTAGGCACATCAGTGTCGGGCCCGGGCACATCAGCTTCAGGCCCGGGCAAATCAGCTTCAGGCATAGGCATATCAGCTTCAGGCCCGGGCAAATCAGCTTCAGGCCCGGGCAAATCAGCTTCAGGCTTAGGCACATCAGTGTCAAGCCTGGGCACATCAGCTTCCATCTTGGGAAAGTCGGCTTCGGGCTTGGACCTGTCACTTTCGGGTTTGGGCTCGTCAGAGTCGGGCTTAACTGGCATTTGTGTTTCTGCCTCAGCTCTTATGGCATTTAGGCTGTTTTCCATCTCATTAACTCTTTTTCCTAGATTGTCTAGTTAGAATATGTTAAGCACAAGCAAATTTAATATATTATTGGACCAAAAATTAGGATACTGACCCCGCCCAGTAATTTGTACGCTAAACCTGACTAACATAGTTTGCCAAGCTAGTAGTGTGCCTATAGTGCTAGCATATCTTTTTTTTTTTACTCTCTTTATAGTGATTGAGATTGTATAAGAAGAAATAGTAGCAGATGCTTTAATGAAAGACGGGCACAGTATGAGAAATTACACAACTATAACAATAATAGAGATGGTTCAAAGGATATTCCTTGAAAGAAGGTCAGCAGCCAGTTTCTCAAAATTGCAACTCTGAAAAATTCATTTATTTATTTTCATCAGTGATATATACAGATAGGAATAACAAAGCTTGACCAATCTTAAAACACTTGCCATTTTCCAAAGAAGATCTTTTACCTGAAAAGGAAAAAAAGAAGCACATTAACAAAAATTTAAAAATCCACATGCTTTTTTTAAGGTTTCCAGAAAAAACACAAACTTTATTACCACAAGGTACAAACTTCCCTTATTTTTCTGAAACTTGCAACTCATTTTAGGAAACCGTTACCACTATGATGCCTGTCATTGGGAGCCTGGGAGGTGATTATTGGCGGACTAATGATAATAACTTTTGTAGCCCTATTAACCCCTATAATATCTTTGTATACACTTGCAAAATGAGAAATCCAATATCAAACCTCCCGTAATCTTTTTATAAATATCCAAACAAAATCTCCACCAATAAGAAAAAGGGTCGCTATCTGGCTCGCTTCTTCCTTACTAAAGGACCAAAATTAGAGTATATGTATCTAACTTGAAAGAGGGGTCGAGGGTAATTCGGTCATCTTTTGAAGGTAATGTGAGACAGCTTGCCAGATATTTTGGTTTGAAGGGGTACATTGAAATTTTTAGGTTGGCAGGGGTAGACAAGAAAATATTCCCTATTTTAAAGTATCTAAGAACCTAAATGCAAAGCTGAGACCCCATGCAAGGTCGTAATCACAAAATAGAATTTAGACAAGCAATTTAATAGAACGGATTTTCATATTATTTTACTAATGCTGTGAACTTACAAATGTTGCCGGGTCATCAGTTGTCTGGCTTGAGTTCTCTTCATCCGGTTCAGCCTACAAAAATTCAAATTGCACGAAATAATTACAAGAAAAATTACAAAAATATCAACTCGCTATCATACCAGTATACCACTACACTAATAACCATACACACTAACGCTATAGTAGAACCGTGAACCCCGAACAGATCGAAGAAAGAGAAGTGAGAACAATTACTTCGCTTAAATCTGGTAAAGTGCATGAGACTTGAGCAACGATCTCGAGATCTGGTTCGGAGGGAAGAGAAAAGGCAAAAAACTAGGGTTACTCACCTTGGCCTGGAGATTTGGCTTCGTATCGACTTCCATGGCGCCGATGCGAAACCCTAGCAGAGAAACGAGCGGCACTGAAAGAGGAGAGTACAGGAAATGTGAAAAAGGAAAGAACAACAGGGGAGGAGAAGAGAATCAGAGATGGCGGGGTTTAATTCAGATGCAGTCAGGTCAGGGGAGGTGCCTGACCTGATACTAGAGATCCGCACCGTTTATTTTAATCTGGTACGAATCTTAAAGATACATTCAAGAAACCAGATGTTCCAGTCAAAATGCAACAGTTAATTGACCGTTTAAAATATCCCCTTTAAAATATCTGATTTTACATATTAGTATCCACTCACCAGAGCTAAATTTCTCGAGCAAATTAATTGGAGTTCGGGGCCATATGTAACTTATGTAAGGCTATTAATGGATAATTGGATATACAATATTGTCAATACATGACTGATAATAATAACACTGTTATGAATATAATGGATGGTCCATTCATTTGTAACTTTCAATATTAATCCTCATATTTATTTACCCACTATCTTACTATTTTTGAAATTCATATCCCACTACTATTGCATTTATTAGTGTAATGGCTTTTCATTTACAATTTGTGGCCTATAAATAGAGATTTTGTAATCTTGTATTGTACACATGAGATATATATGAATAAAGAGTTTGTCACCTTTTATGTGTTTTATCTATCTTGTTTATTATTATTTGTCTTTATTTTATAACACGTTATCAGCACGAGAGCTCTACTAGTTAAAAATTCGAGGTAACTTTGATATCTTTTATTTTAATATTATCTAAATAAATGATACTTCTTAGTAATTGCTAAATGAAATAAGTTATCAATTTATGTACATTTATTTTAAGATGTTTAGTATGGTTCATATAATTTTATATGAATTGCAATTTTTTTTATAGTTTAATCTTCTAGAAGAAGATTTTTATGATGTACAAAAGAATTTAAGAAATCTTCTTGAAGAAGATTTATATGATATACAAAAATTAATATGAGAAGATTTTAAGAAATCTTCTTGAAGAAGATTTAAATGATGTTCATATTATTTTTTAATAATTTAATTTTCTCGAAGAAGATTTCAAGAAAATTCATTTGATGTACAAATTTTAGATGATGTTCGTATTATTATTTTTTAATAATTTAATCTTCTAAGAAGATTTCAAGAGATATTAAGAATGTCTTCCCGAAGACGATTTCAAGAAAATTTATATGATAATCATATTAATTTTATTTTTCAATAATTTAATCTTTCTGAAGAAGATTTTAAAAAAATATAATTTGTTCAAGAAGATTTTAAGAAATTTTTCTGAAGGAAATTCCAAGAAAATTTATATGATGCGCAAAATTTACAAGATGTTTATATTATTTTTTTGTTCAATAATTTAATTCTCCTGAAGATTTTAAGAAATATTATGAGTTGATTTATTGTCTCCTTGTGGTTGAACAAAATAACGAGCTGTTGATGAAAAATTATGAATTTCGTCCAATTGGTTAATGTTTCATTCCTTGAAGTGAATGTAGCAATATATAACAATAATAATTTTGGACAAATTCGTGAATGTGGACAAGATCGAGGTTATTATCATGGTGATTATTCCAAAAACACACATTTCCACCAAAATTGGAAAGATAATGAAGAAAATAATGAGAAAGAGAAAAAAATAACAAACAAGAGAATTCATGATATCATTGGTCACGTACCTGTCATACGTCAACGTACCTGTAGTACACCGAAACATCATGTTGACCTATATGAAGCATCACTAAGAAAAAAAATAAGGAGAAAAAGATCGAGACAAATTTTTATTTATGAATGTAATCTCGATCTTAGTCAAATTGACATTATTCATTTGGATGTTGTTGATTTCTTTAACGAAGAAAATAATAAAATAATAATCACTTGATTGATGATGATAGTAATAAATAATGAATAAAATATTATTTTTATTATTGTTGAAGTAATATGTATGGTATATTTTTATTTGTAATTATTGTTATTATGTTTATTAGACAACACGTTATCATACTATGTATGCCACAGAGACATCTTCCATGGAGCATGAAAAAGATACTCAAATTGATACTA
Organism: Carex littledalei; assembly: GCA_011114355.1. Taxonomy (NCBI): domain Eukaryota; kingdom Viridiplantae; phylum Streptophyta; class Magnoliopsida; order Poales; family Cyperaceae; genus Carex; species Carex littledalei. Next base: position 3,079,777 of record CM022090.1, read on the forward strand.
GACTACTAGTCTTACAAATTAATTTTGTTGTTCTTTGAAAGTTATGATACTAGTTTTAGAAATAACTCGTTTGTTCTTTGAAAGTCACCGGTTTTCAAACAGGATGTACATTAAAATGCGCACTAGAAACAAACTTATATTACACCTTTTTCTTGACAAGGTCATTTCAATTAGTGCTGTGTTTTTTTTTTCTTTTCTAAATTTATTTTTTGGAATTGGTGGGGTACAAAAATAAAATAAAAGAGGGTAATTACAATTGTTATTATTATTTTTGTTATGGTGGTTTTTATTAATTGTAATTGTTGTTAATAAAAAAATAGAAAAATGATTGAAGGCTCCGGAAGAGCTACCTTGTTGTTATATGGAGGAACACAAGTTTATATTGATGATGCATTATATTTTTCTAAGTCTCAAAGAAATTTGTTAAGTTTTAAGGATATTCGCCGAAATGGATATCATGTTGAGACAACCAATGAAGAAAATATTGAATATTTTTATATTACTAGCATAATCTCAGATAAAAAATGCATATTGGAAAAATTGCTTATGTTTTTCTCCGGCTTGTACTACACATATATTAGTACAATTGAATCACATGTTATTGTAAACCAGCAGTTTACAGTTTGGCATGACCGATTGGACCATTCCGGATCAATAATGATGCGAAAAATAATAGAAAAATAATGTGGATATTCATTAAAGAACCAGGAGATTCTTTAATCTAATAATTTTTTGTGTGTCACTTTCATTTCTAGAACGTATACAAGGTGATATTTGTGGGCCAATACATCCACCACGTGAACCGTTAGATATTTTATGATTTTAATTGATGCATCAACAAGATGGTCACATGTATGCTTATTATCAACTCGCAACCTGGCGTTGCGAGACTACTTGCTCAATTGATTCGATTAAGAGCACATTTTCATGATTATTTGATTAAGAAAATATGTCTATAAATTGCTAGTGAATTTACTTCTCAGACATTCAATGATTAATGCATGCCTATTGGAATTAATGTTGAACATCTTGTAGATGTTCATACACAAATTGGGAACATATTATTTTGCATGCAACAACACTAATTCGCATCAGGCCAACTAGTTATAATAAGATTTCCCCTTTACAATTGGTTTTTGGTCACATATCTAATATTTCTCATATAATTTTTTTTTGAATGTGCGGTATATGTTCCAATTGCTCCACCACAACACACTAATATGGGACCTCAAAGAAGGTTGAGAATTTATGTTGGATTTGAATCTCCATCTATAATAAAGTATATAGAACTAATGACAGGAGATTTATTTACGGCTAGGTTTGCCGATTGTCATTTTGATGAATCAATTTTTCCAACCTTAGGGGGAGAAAACAATCAACTGGGAAAAGATATTAGTTGGAATGAATTATCATTGTCTCATTTTGATTCTCGTACTAAAGAATGTGAACTAAATGTTCAAAAGATAATTCATTTGCAAAGATTAGCTAATTAATTGCCAGACGCATTTACCGACTCAAAGAAAGTGACCAAATCACATGAAATTATAACACACATGAAGCGTGGAAGACCAATCGGTTTCAAAGATAAAAATCCTCGAAAATGAAAAGGAGCAAAGAATGAAAATGGTCAAGTTGAGGATATGATAATTTCAGATAAAACTCCAAAAGAGAATCAAATTATAAGTAATGTTGGAGTTCCAGTAGAAACTCAGGTATCTGAGAAAGGTAAAATTGTAAGATATAAAGCGTGGCTTGTCGCCAAGGTTTTTTCGTAAATACTTGGAATTGATTATGAACAACATACTCACCTGTGGTGGATGCAACAATTTTTCGGTACTTAATTAGTCTGGCAATACATGAAGAACTCGATTTGCGCCTAATGAATGTTGTTACAACCTATTTATATGGCTCGCTTGATAATGATATTTATATGAAAATCCCTGAAGGATTTAAGATGCCTGAAGCATGTATTTAGGTTCTCGAGAACATTATTCAATAAAATTGAATAAATCTTTATATGGATTAAAACAATCTGGACTCATGTGGTATAATCATCTAGGTGAATATTTATTGAAACAATGATATAAAAAATGATACAATTTGTCCATGTATTTTCATGAAAAGGTCTGCAAATGAGTTTATTATAATTGCAGTTTATGTTGACGATCTAAATATTATTGGAACTCCTGAAGAGCTTCAAAAAACAGTAAATTGTTTAAAGGAAGAATTTGAGATGAAAGATCTTGGGAAATCAAAATTTTGTCTTGGATTGCAAATTGAACATTTGAAAAATAACATTTTTATGCATCAAGAAAATTATATTGCAAGAGTGCTGAAACAATTTTATATAGATAATAAAATCACATCCATTGAGCACTCCAATGGTTGTAAGATCAATAGATGTGAATAAAGATCTTTTTAGACCTCGAGAAAATGATAAAGAATTACTTGATCCTGAAGTACCATATCTTAGTGCAATATGAGCACTTATGTATCTTATTGGACATACAAGACCTGATATATCATTTGCTGTAAATTTATTAGCAAGATATAGTTCTTCTCCCATGCGAAAACATTAGAATAAAATTAAACATATACTTCGCTACCTCTGAGAAATTTTAGCAATACACGAAGCAAGCCGAGAATGTGTTTGGTTAAGATCTGTGATTCAGCACATTCGTCAGACATGTGGCTTGTCTTCTAGAGAAATGATCCCGACGATCATATATGAAGATAATACTGCATGTATTGCTCAATTGAAGGAATGATACATTAAAGGAGATATAACAAAACATATTTTTATCAAAGTTCTTTTTCACACATGATCTCCAAAAGGATAATGCTATTAATGTTCAGCAAATTCGTTCAAGTGAGAATCTAGCAGATTTATTCACTAAGGCGCTCCCTACTGCAATATTCGAAAAGCTAGTTCGTAATATTAGAGTTCGTCGACTTAAAGATCTTGATTGATGTTGTCATGAGAGGGAGTTAATATGCACTATATTTAACCATGGCTTTTCCCATTAGGTTTTCCTGATAAGGTTGCAGTTGCGTATTAAGAAAAATAATGTACTCTTTTTCCTTCACTAGGTTCTTATCCCGTAGGGTTTTTTCTAGTAAGGTTTTAATGAGGCATATTCTTATGTAATAGATATCCAAGGGGGAGTGTTATGAATATAATGGATGGTCCATTCATTTGTAACTCCCAATATTAATCCTCATATTCATTTACTCACTACTCCACTACTATTGGAATTCATTTCCCCATTTATTATTGTAATGATTTTTCATTTACAATTTGTGGCCTATAAATAGAGACTTTGTAATCTTGTATTGTACACATGAGAAATATATGAATAAAAATATTGTCACCTTTTATGTGTTCTATCTATCTTATTTATTATTCTTTGTCTTTATTTTATAACAAACACGACCGGAAAAGTGGATTGTTGATAAGAATTTATATAGATGGAGGACATGATGAGCCATGTCCGTTTTGTGAAAATAATTAATACACAACCTTAATCGTTGGAAACCAGTCTTTTGCCGAAATTTTTGTCTATAACATAAAAATAATTCAAAATTAAAAAAACTGCTTGACATTCAATGTAGACGTCTTGAGTATGATTCCCGTTTCTAGCAATTTATATACTTCTATAAAATTTGAGAATTTTTGTAAAGTTGTAGTAGTATAAGTTGATTCTCATTCAAGAGATCTGTGTTCAAGACGGCCAAGACATAATTTTATTGTTTTTACTAAAAATAAAATAAATTGACCATAAAGTTGCTGAAAACGGAAAACAAACCTAAGAAGTCCAGATTGAATGTCAAGCACACTTTTACTACACTATATATCAATATATGAAATTTTTTTTTATGGTATAAATAAAAATTTCGGAGCCTTTTTTGCAAAGGCCGTTAATGCGCCTGCTTAATTTCATTTCATTCCAACAAAACAAAACAAATTAAGTGCATGCATGTGAATATATATGTATATATAGAATTATATGGTGATTAATTGCCTGATCGAATTCCTTAATTCTTTACCTACTGTTATTGATCAAATTATTTTGAGCTGTAATCAACCATTAATCACAGAGAATCTCATTTTTTATCACATGAAATCCCTCGCAACGCTGTTTACAGTTCAGCTGGTAACTCCAGATGCAACGAATCCAATTCAACACTCAATGTGTAACGATCGCATGAAATTAACAAGAAATCATCCTAAAAATAGAAAAACCACCTCAAACCTCTTCATACACCTTCACTATCCAGCCCCTCGTTTCATGTCCTTAGATAAAAGAAAACAAAAAAAAAAAAGGCACGTTGAGAAGAAAGAAAGGAGAAAAAACACAAAGAAAGACCTCTTGCCTCCTCTTTCTCTTCCTTTTCCCCCTATCTTTGTTAAAAGAAAATCGAATCATAAAGAATGGCTCGTATAAGCAATGGCTTGATAACAATAATAAATATTCTCACCCTCTTAGTTTCTTTTGTGGTTATTGGTGTCGGTGCTTATTTCTCACTCCAAACGAATTCGGTTTGCCAGAAATTTCTCCATTGGCCGGTGCTAATTCTCGGCATCTTCCTACTTGTCATCTCTATTTTAGGCATTATCGGCTCCTGTTGCCGCGTCTCCTTCTTTCTTTGGATCTACCTATTTGCCATGTTTATGTTAAGCTTGGCAATGGTCGTTTTAACGGTTTTCGTGTTTATCGTGACGAATAAGGGGGTTGGAGATGTGATATCGGGTCATGGATATAAGGAGTATCGGCTCGGGGATTATTCTAGCTGGCTTCAGAAACAGGTTGGGAATTATAATACATGGTCGAAGATTGAGAGCTGCTTGAAGAGCGCAGAAGTTTGCCATGGTTTCACTGAAAAGGAGCTGATAAGCGCTAATGAGTTCTACAAGAAGAATCTTTCGCCTATTCAGGTAGATTTTTCTCTCTCATTTTTTTTTTATTTTTTGCCTACAACACAAGATAAAACACCCTGTAATTTTTTTTTATACTGGTATGATTTTCCTTCAGTTGATATAAGCCCATGCAATGCTCCTCCAATAAAAAGATGGTAATTCTGCCAATTATAACTGTAGTCAAGAGTAAACCTGTCATTTGTACAATTTTTAATTAGCTCAATGTACCTTTGTACCTTTCTTGGCTCAAGTCTCAGAACCGTTACAATCTAGTGAGCATATATATTCTCACCTCTTTAAAATTCTTTGTCTTGCTAATTGTTGATTTGTGATCACTATCAACCCTAAGTTACAAATTGCCAAAGTATAATGAAGTAATGAATTTTATTAAATCTTCATGATATTGTAGTCCAGCTGTTGTAAACCTCCAACCTACTGTGGTTATGATTACGTAAACGCAACCTACTGGCAAGCACCAAAATCCGGGCTCAAGTCGACTGATGCAGATTGCAAGGCGTGGAGCAACAACCAAGAGAAGTTGTGCTACAGTTGCAACTCGTGCAAGGCCGGTGTTCTTGCAACATTGAAGACTAAATGGAAGGAAATTGCAATTTTCAACGTGGCCATTATTGTTTTCTTTATTCTCGTTTACACCATCGGGTGCTGCGCTATGAAGAATAGCCAAAGTGACAGGTACAGGAGGCAGTTCTATGGTCATCATTGATTGTTTGCATATTCAGTTATTGAATTAGTTCCTTCTTTCTTTGGTTCTCATGGCTGATTTATTTGATGTGTTTAAATGTGTGTAGTTTTCATATATTCAGATGTATATTCAATATTTTTGTGTTGTTGGCTGATTAGTTCTCTTACGAGCAAGCATGTAGTCTTGTATTCCGAGTTTCCGACCTTGTACTATCCTGTTCTGGTTTTTGTTATAAAAAAAAAAAGATGCTAAACGAGCCGAATGAACCTGAAAATAGAACGGGAAAGGACTTGGGTCGGTTAATCTTTTGTGCTTCCAAGTCCGTTCGCCAATTCTGTTTAAAGCCTGATCACAGACAAGTTATGTTGTTAAGGGTGACAATTCTGTTTCAAATTTTGAATTATATGATTAATCTTGTGTTGAGAAGTAGCAAATACAATAAATTACAATCTTGTGAACAAAAAGATAGATGCACAAATGAATTGGATATATCTATGAATAAAAAAAATTATTCAGCCAGCTCAGATAAAATTAACTCATCGAGGCTTCGCTCGTTGGATGACTGGTACCAGTGAGAATCGACTCATAGACAGTTATATCTGATCTGACAAAGAGATACTAATGGTCCAAAACTTCTGTTGGAATTTTCAAATAGAAACAGATAGAATATATGAAAGAGCACCCAAATAAAGTAAAAAAATCAGAAGTTAACTCCACAACTCACAACTGATGTCAAAAAAGAAAGACAGTACAGATGCAGAATAATTCTCTTTGTCTCATGATGAGTCATGCAAAGCTAATATGTACAATACAGATGTACATAGCAATGCTAGACAGTATATACAACCAGTTCAAGTTCCATAGATACTATTTACATTGATCAGAAATGTTCAAGTATAACATCCGCCCACGACTTACACGATTTTTATAACCCCTAAAGAAACCTACATAGCATCACGAAATCAAATGTGCCCATCCTCCACTGTATTTACAAAAGATGCTCAATGTGACTCGGGAGGAAGAGCAATGCAGGACCATTTGGAAACAGCACATGGATAATGGATTTACCAAATCTTAAATGGGTATATGAGATGTATATCATTTAGCAGGAATGCATTAAATTATCCCTCAATATAACCTAACGTGCCCTTGCTCCTCCGAAACTAACCAAGCTATCAATATGAGGATGAGCAGAATAGCAAAAATCATAATCAGCCACAAAAACCTTCTCGCAGCTACAATTTGACAAGTCATAATAATACAACCCTGCATCAAAACACTGATCCTGTAACAAAATCTTCTGACCACTTATAAATAATGGCATCATATATGAGTGTCTTGGTACCATAAGCTTCATCTTTTGACTAAAATCACTCTTCCCGTCAAAAATCAACAAATGCATCTCTTTCTCTTTTGGGAAGACAAAATCAGGCATGATCGTCAGACAAACCTCGCCTCCCAACTCTCCTAGCATGAAGTCATTTGATTTTCTCTCAAATGGTTCGATGTTGAGATTAATATAAGTAACCTTTTCTTCCTTTAAATCAAAGCGAATGAGCCAAACCTTATTATATGAGCCAAAACCTAGCCAAAACAAGGCACCATGAGAGAGAATCCCACAGGGAAGCAACTCTCCGTTAAATCGTGAAACAGGGCAATTACCAATCGCCACCTGTCTCCATGACTTGTCCCCAATACAGCACACCTCTAAATGCGGTTCACCTTCATTCATGCAAAGATATACTAACTTGTATTCCTTGGATGAAGATACAAACCCTATGGTGTAGGAAAATAAACCATATTGCAACAAATTGGATGGCCTCGGTGGTGTCAGATACTCTCTTGTGGTCGGGTTAATGACCGAAACAACCCTGCTGGAGCCATCATAGAGGCAAATTAAACCATTGCATGACCCACCAAATCTGCTTTCCTTGTATGAAGGATTTAGTGAGAGATTATTTGTGACAATCCATGTTTTGGTTTCAACCAAGGAGATATAATTCGAGTAAAACAGGAGGACTATGGGAGGCTTGGTAGAGCTAGAGGCATGATTTAGTTGTGATTCGATAAAGTAACAGCTTCTAATCATGGACCGAAAGCTCTTGGATAAGATTTGGAATTTTATTAGGGAGCTGCCAGGGAGGTACAAGAAAATTTTGAAAATTATTTCTTGAGGAAGAAACCAATCTTTCTCTGACATGGTCGGGAGTTATATCAAACCTGTAAAAGGATAGTGTGAAACGAGTATTAGACAAGTTACAAAAATATAACCGATCAATTCCCTCGGCTACTGTAATTTGCCTCCAGATGTTGTATTAATATTTAGCATGCATTAGTGAGTATGAATATGCACCAAATTTAATAAGCCATGTGTTTTGTAGATCACAGCAGTTCACAATTTTTCGAACACATTCACTGGATTTGACATTACATCCAAAACAGGATTAATCCGCAATGTATTGTAAAATCTAACCCTAGTTTACTGATTACAAAGATAAATAAGTAATAGAAGTTGTACAACTTTAACCAAATTAGTGATCTATCTTAACATATGACTGACGAACGACAAGGAACTGGATGAACAAATGAATCCTCTTGCTAAAAGAAAAGTATACTGTTATATTCCAAATATCATCCTTTTACTCTCAAAATTAAAGAAGCATGAACCATAGGAGCATTAAGAAACGGGATACTTCCTGTTCCAATCCTCAACTATCCAGAACACTAGCTATATTTTCAATTAAAAAAGGTATTTAAAAAAAAATAGATTCAGACCTGATAAGCAAGAAATACTCAAAAACGGACTCAAAAACCTAAAAAATTGGACTCTGATTCGGCTCGAATGATTGAATCACATCGACTTGACAATTGAGTTAGAAACAAGTATTTAGAATTCGACAGAGAAATAACTCCAATAAATAAAACACCAAATCAGGCCTATCAAGAATAGATGAAAACGAGAAAATATAAACAAAAAAAACCTTCGATCAATGCTAACCTGTGCAATCCCTAATTGCCGTCGAAACCTTGCAAAGATCTGGGCCAAGCAGAGAAACTTATTTTATTATTATTAGAAAAATAAAAAAAGTTGAACAGTATATAATTGGAGAGGGTCCGCTGAGGGAGTCCACATCTTCTGCATTAACTCAAAAGAGCATCTTTTGAGTATAATGCATCTCATCCGTCTGATCAGGATCGGAGCCAATCCGGCCCACGCCTATGACTCACGGGTCCTTTAATATTAGTGCGGATCTCAATCAGACGGTCCATATCTACTAACGCACGTTCCGTCAATGCAGAGGATACGAATTCCCACTGAGGAGGGAAGCATACAATCTGAGTACCGCACGGTACAATGAGATCTGCAGCGTCCTTTTTAATCATGCACGAATGTTAAAACAGATCTCTATAATGTAAATAGACACCGAGATTATTTTGCCTCGGTTAAAATCTTATTGTGCCGTACGGTATCTAGAGAATATTCTTTCTCCGAGGAGTCGGAAGGTGAGTTTGAATCCGGACCAAATCTGCACCGTCATTAGTTTACTTCTTTAAGATTTGTGCGCATTTTCTCCTACAGCTGTAAGATTATCTCAAAATATGAAGACAACTTCTACCAATTCAAACACGAATTCACATCCTCTCCGGTACCGTAAAAGGGAATCTTTTAGATTCTTAGAATTAGTAGATCCGGACCGTTCATTTAATTTTGCTCGAATCTCAAAGCCCAAATAATATTGATCCTCCGCTTGTTCGAATATCAAAGTTTTTGAGAGTAAATCTCAAACCGCAAAGTAAAGAGAATTTTTTAGTAGAATTAGGGTGTTTTTAAGCTCACCAAGTCCCTTTATGAGCTTAACTCAAAAACTTATCGGATTGATTTCAAGTAACCCATCAAAACTGTTAAAACCGATTTATTTCACGAGTAAAACATTTACATGTCAAATTTATAAATTTTTAAATTAAATTAATATAAAGTCAAGCGGTTAAAAAATGATGAAAAATGAACATATTAAAATTAACTAATAAATCTTCTTTTTTTTACTACTTGATTTTATATTAAATTAAGTCAAAAATTTATAAATTTGACATGTAAATGCATCACTCGTGAAGTAGATCGGTTTCAACAGTTTGGATGCATCATTTGAAGTCAATTCAATAAATTTTTGAATTAAGTTCACAAAGAGACTTGATGAACTTAAGAACACCCTAGTTCTACTAAGAATTTTTTACACATATTGAACAGGATACTTATTCATTCAAACACACGACCAAAAATTCCTCCTACAAATGGAGAGGTGGTCCCTGCACTGGTCTTCCTCCCTCCCAACTTAGACCAATCAAGAGCTGAGAAATTTTTTTTATAGAAAATAAAAGGTTGAAATATTAAAAGTAGATCGAGTCTTTTTTTCCTTTAAAAATAGTAAGGATCGAAACAATTTTTTTTTTTCTTGAAGATGAAGGATCAAACTAAATTTTCAATAGAGATCAGGGATATCGAAAATTTGGTTCGGTACACTGTAAACGGTCAGATACGAATCGGATAGTGATCAAATCGTATCCTTATCTGTTATAATTTTCTGAATACAGATACGAATACGGATAGTTTCAAATACGAATACAGATCAAATATTAAACGGATACGAATACAAATCGGATATCGAACGAATACGAATACGTATATGAATATAATTCGGATAATTAAAAATAAATTACTAATGTACATTCTAGTAAAGAATAATATTTAAATATAATTTTTTTCTTTATTTTTCATAATAAATTTGTTGTTACAAAACATATATCATATTACCAAAACAATTGTCACTAATCATATCATAGTCTTATATTGTTCATCAGAATATATATGTATATGCAATTTAATAAATCATTGGTATGTATATGCAGCTTAATAAATCAATTTAAGAATAAATAGTACCTTTGTTGTGGTTTAGGGGTGTAAACGGTCGGATCCGTATAGTTACAAATAGTTAAAAATAAAATCGTATTCTTATCCGTTATAATTTTTCAGATACATATACGAATTTGGATCCGGATCAGATAATTTAAATAATTTTCCGGATTTGAATTCGGACAAAATCGAATAATATTTGATCCGTTTGCACCCCTAGTACACCCCGTGCCACAAAGTTACCTGCCAGGCCACACGGAAATTTGATTCGGTCCACCCATTTTTGGTCCACCCTAGACCGAAAATTTGATTCGGTCCACTCATTTTTTCAGGTTTAATATATATAAATAAATCATAAAATAAATAGTTTTAGTAAAAATAATTATTTTTATTTTTATTTCTGTTTTTGTATTATTTTAGTTAATAATTTTAATAATATTTGTATATATGTATATTGTTATATATTTTTATATTAATTTATTATTATTATTGTTAATTCTATTGGCTTTCAATTATTTGTTTTTTCTGATATCATATTTTGTTTGTCGAATGAAATTAACAACAAATATTAATTTATTGACAATTAATTTTTGTAATAAATATAAATTAATTTGAAGCTCGAAGAAATCTAACAAAAAATTGCAAATAAAAAATCGAACTTTAAACGGCTATATTTTTTTATGGAAAACTCTGATTTCAGTGTTTGACTTCAATTTGGAAAGCTCGCATAGAGATCTACAGTGGAATTTTCAGAGCATAGCCCAATTTTATTTTGTCTAATGCAAAAGAGAAAGGTCCGAATGAAGAATTTGGAAAAGAGGAGCAAGAAAGGTCGCCCCATCTAGCTTCTTTCCCTTTCATCTGGAAGCGGATCTGCTGCGATTCTAAGGGATTGTAGGGTCCTGCAATTTTAATCTCAACCATTCAAACGATGAAACCCAAAATTCTTTAGAAGTCAATTTTTGTGCACGAATCTCAAAACATGTGAACAGTTGGGATTGGAATCGCAGTGACCCTGCAATCCCAGAGGATCGCAGCAGATTTATTTCCCTTTCAACTAGTACAATTTGCACAATTTGAGCTATCTGGAAGGCAGGATGCACTAGTCTTTGCACTGCTGACATCATGGCAATGGTTGATTGAGGAGCTGAAGTATAACTCCAAATGTGTTTTATCGGTTCAGGTACCGGTAGAGTGTGTTATGGTACCGAGACAGCAAGGAACGATGTGCTGCAATTAACAATGACAGCACATGTGATTGAAATTGCTTGAACGATGTGCTGCAATTAACAAATTTCTTTTATTTGGTAATTCAGGGCAAAAATGTTCAAACATCAATTTGAAAATAAGAAACTACTAACAGGCTAACAGCTAAACCACTTACCAAATTAAACAAATTTGGTACAAATAAGTATACTTTTTTTACGTTTGCACAAACATGCCACTTAACACCAAGTCAAGTTGTTGTCAATACATCACAACTATTCAAAAATACGATAGTTAGCAACATCACAGAGCTGAAATTTTATTGCAACATATGTAAACTGATTGATAGAGATAAGACTAGCAAAAAGTACAAAATAGCTACAGAGTAAAAGAGTACCTTCCTGTTGAACAAATGATGTGTTATATAGCACCAAAATAAGACAGTGAGATAAAAATTGCATACTCTGTTAAACAAATCATAAACCAAAAAGGAATGAATCCCGTATCCTCTGTCGAACAAGGTATACTAGGCTACTAGCACAACTGGATGATGCTACCTTTTAGGTGCATGGTGACAACCTAACATGGCTGTAAAAAATAGATTCAAAAACCACAGTACAAGATCGATCTGTGCAGTGATCTTCTGAATGTTTATCAAGATAGAAGCCAAATGACATAAAAAATCACCATTACAACATTCTTTGTATTTTGAACTGGTACAAATCATAATGTACATTTTTTTAGCCTTCATCCATCACTCCACAAAAAAAATCATAATACACATTTTTTATGAACAAATTTGTGGCATGAGTTGCAAGTAACTAATGAAGCAGGTGATGCTAATATTGCCAACCAAAGAAAATGAGCACTTATCAACGGCCTGGGAGGAGCTTTCTCTGTGAAGAATCAGAAGCTGAGCTTGTCGTACCAAATCGAGCTGGTATTACACGTGAAGGAGATAGGATCTCAACAAGCGATAGGTTGTATGAGTCTATGCCTAGCCGGCTTTGGAGCCAACCTTTTCTTCCTGAGAAACCATCTGTCATTACCCAGCAGTTGCTGAAGCCTAGACTATTAAGTGTCTTAGCAACAATTTTTGCAATGTCAGAGTACCTGTACGAAGTCGAGGAAATTTCAGATTGCCATAGGGTGAAATTGAGAAATAATAACCCATTTCTGATAAGTAATTGGAGTATACCCATGTTGTTGTGATAATTACGGAACAATTTTTAACAGTCAATTCAGACTTAACTAGGCTAATGGTAGTGGCATATGTCTCTCATAATGGAGACGCATTCAAATTCCAGCAGGGGGGAAATCGGGATTGGGGAAATGGGCGATGTGTAGTTTCTATGGGGCTTTTAATAAAAGAAAATGATAGGAACTGACGAGTCCATGATGACGATGTTGGAACCCTTGTTGACCCGTTTGAGGTAAGAAATCTTCAGTGCAACTATCTCAGCCTCCACTTGCTTCGTGCTCCTTACTAGGCCTTTTAGCTTGCTAGGTAGCTCCTCCAATCTAAATATAAAGAGAAAAAAAAAGGGCCATAAAGTCCAGCAAAAGAATGGTATCTCTCTTAAGTTTGTAGAGTTCAAATTATATAGGGGAAAACTTGACCTGTATTCTTTCAAAAGGATAGAAACATAGTCTCAGAATAAGCTGTTTGAAAATGCAGAACTTGCTAACAATAAATGATCTACAACCAAGACCTGGCACATTAAACCAATTGTACCCAACCACTTTGTAAATCCCCATTGTGACATATATACCTTCTCTAGTGGTAAGACCATCATTTTGTAAAATTAATGACAGTAAAGTATGTGAATGATCCGTTCAGTACTTACGGGATTGCAATCATTTTGTTTTTGGAAGCAGCTGGCAGTTGCGGCACTCCTGCTTTATCCTTATCCTTCTCTGAACGTATGTCAATCAGAAGATAATTTTGCGAGGATATTCCTTCAAGAGCTTGTGCAGGGGTTAAGTTCCCTAACAAAAGATGAAAGATCAAGTGTTAATATTTTGACATGATCCTGCAAGATTAGACTAGTTAAAAAAAATCATATTCAAAACCACACAAAAAGGAGCAGAGGAAATTCTCTTCATGTATAGTGTAATATCATTTTCATAGCTTCTGAAGTCTGCATCAGATAATAACGTATCATTCCTGTCCTGGTCTTGCCTGTATTAGAAGTACTTGTACATGGCTAGATACCAGGCTTTTCCGGGTTTTCTATTTCAATCGTGCTTCCTTAGAACTCTTTGTCTTTACCAGAAAAAGGTTGCTTAATTGATTTCACTGATTGAATTTAAGTAACTACAAGTATTAAAGTAATACCCACTTCAAAAAATAAAAATTAAAGTAATATTGGTATCTGATGGTACTAATTGAATTTATCCTTTGTTTTCTCATACTATGATCTAGCAAAACAAGTCAGAAGTACCAAAAGCTGAAGTATCAAACCAATAACAAGGTTTCCAATACCTTTATAACCACGAAATGTGAAAGAGAACAGTGACCAAAGCGGTGGAAGGAGAAGGTACGCAAGAAACAATGCTCCAGCCGACACAACAACAACTGAAGGATCAGAAGATGTGATGGTCTCCACAGTTGCTGAAGCAATGGGCTTAGCCCCTTCTATCACTTTCGTAGTCTGTTGTGCCGCATCTGCAACGGTCTACTGAGAAAACATATATCAATAATTATCACAGATATTATCTCGGAGTCAAGTGAGGAATAGTTTATATGCATATGCTAACCAAAACATCAATTTTCTTGGCGTTGCCATGTTGATTGAGAGTATGTAAGGATCCATGATTTACAAGAATATGTAGTAGCGGTTAGTCAGTTCCTCTTTTCTTTTCTTTTCCCAACTTCTGTTCTTTCCTGTTATTGTGAGGTCAGAATTTGAATTTGTGCTCATTGCATCAACATTATATACCTTCTTTGTTATAACCAGCCAATTCGACTCTATCATGACCTTATGTCCAAAGGAGGCAAATAATGCAAAAAAAAAAAAAACATGCAAAAATTCAAAATTTTCAAAACAAAATGAAACACAAGAAACAAAAAGAATACCTTCGCAGCAGAAAAGACAGGGCTAGGATCAACTCCAGCACTCTGGAGAGCCTCTTTAGCCTGCTTGGAGGCATCAGAAACCACTGGTGAAGCAATTTTCAAGGCTTCTTGACCAGCACTTTGCAAAACTGGCACAGCCGCATCCACTCCAGGTTTCAGCACCTCACTCAAAACCTTGAAAACATTTGAGGCAAAGTCTACAGCCTTTGACCCTGCGCCGCCAACTTGATCTATTGTCTCTTCCACCTACAATTAACCCATCAGCACAGTAAAATTTCTACATATCCAAAAAATTACAAGAATTAATGGCAAAACATTGTGTTCAATTTTTTTATAATATGGTCAACTGGCATCTGATTTAAATACAAACACGCAGATAGCAACTAAGTTAGGAAGTTAATTATGCCCCAGTCAACTGGCATCTCGACAAGCCACGAACACTGGTACATTGTTGAATATTTATTTATCAAATAAAACTTGAAGAAAAGGCATGGGGGAAAGGAAATGCCTTGGTGATAGAGGAGACGAGATCTTCCTTGGAGATGGCTACAGCCTGGGCCTCGCACAAGGAACCGGGACTGGAGAAGAGAGCTAGCAATGAGAGCGACGTTGGCACTGGAGAGAGCAACGGAGATGTCCGATCACCGATGGATTTAATTTGGGGTCTTGGTGAATTCGTCGGTCTGGTAGTAGGCCGAGGCGGGAGCGACGGTTTGGTCACCGCCACCGCTCGGATAAACAGCGCCATGTAGTCCTCCTCTCTGATAACCGCTCTCTCGATCTCTCTGACTCTCTCTGCTTACTGGACTGAGCACAGTTGGATGAAGTGGAGGGGTGCCACACAGTGGAGATCCGCACGCTTGGTTGAAAAATTCCCAGCTCGGATGGGGTTTGTACTGTTTGTTGTTTCTTTTGTCTTTTTGGTTTGTAATCAATGGAACTGAGAACTGACAACTGACTTGTAGTTATGTGGTTCCTGTGGAATTGTCGTTATTGAGGTCTTCCCTTGGTAATGTCTAGAGGTGCTATCGGGTCGGTAGGATCCGGATACTATTTTTTTTTTGACCCGTACTCTAAAAGTGTTCGGGTCAGAATTTCGATCCATATACTTAATTGTTTTAAATCGGATCGGGTCCGGATCCAGGTACCTAAAAAAAATAAAAAAGTACCGTAGATATTTCGGTTCCGGGTAGATATATATACCCATAACTTGTTTATGGATTACGGGTACGGTTCGGATCCGGGCCGAGTCCGGATCCGAAGTGGGTACATGTCGCAACTCACAAGCATTTGAGAAATACTTTACGTTTAAATATAATTATAATTTTTTAAACATCTCACATAATATATCATTATAATATAAATTAAAATTTGCTTCAAAATATTGAATGTGATATAATTTTAGAAAGTAAAATATTGGAGATGATGATTTCATTATATGATTCCAAAAATTCAGAAATAGAATATTAATATAAAGTTGTTTCAATCAGCGAAGAGAGCAATAAATTTTCTGTGCAGAAAGGTAGATAAAGAGATAAAAAAAAATTAATTAGCTTCGAAAATTTATTGGCAAAAGGTGAACATGACATTTGATTTCAATAATACGTGCGAAAAGAGCAATAAATTTCATTCAAGAAATTAAAAAATACTACAAATGATTGTTTTTTTATAGTTATTAATATATGTGAATCATTTGTATAGTTATTAATATATGTGTTTATATTGAATGATTATAAAGAAATGATATTATCATTTTATCGGGTATTTATACGGATATCGGATCGGGTTCAATTATGGGTCGGATAACTAAATCAAACATATATTCTATCCATTACAGTATCGGTTCCGGTTCGGATTCAGGTCAGATATTAAATTATTAATTTTGTAATTGTACCCATAATTTAACCGGTTATATTTTTTAAATCATATCATATCCAAATTAATCGGATCTGGATAATCGGGTAAAAGTAGCACCTCTACTAATGTCCAGCTCATCCATGGATCATTAAACTTACATAAAGTGAGGTTATGGTATTGCTTATAGCTTATGGGTGAGAATCTGCTGCGATCCGGGTACTGTGAACAGTACCCTGCAATCTCTGCTTTTCCAAATCCAGCTGTCGAATTGTTTCGAGATGCGTGCACAGAAAAACCAGCTGTTTTGAGATGCGAGCACTAAAAAGTTGGACGGCTGGATTTGGAAAAGCAGGAATTGCAGGGTCACTGTGCTCAATATTCGGATCGCAGCAGATCTCAATCCATAGCTTATATCTGTTTGTATTGTGAATTAATATTTTTATTTTTAAATTTCAAACCGCTGAATCATTTTTCGTATAAATATATACTTGTAAATCAAATTTATATTTATTACAATTTTTTAAAATTGGATATAAACACAATTAACATTTATGATATATAAAATTGAATCTTCCATCTCTTTATAGGCGGTCCATTTCTTTCTTATATTGACCACAAAACTTCAGTTCAAATGCTTTTATTTTTTGTGTTTTCACTGTGTCTTTATTTTTAAAACGTTAATAAATCAAAATTTAAATCATAACCATCAAAATAAAAACCATTAAATGTGATATATATTAATTTTTCTATGTGCTCATAAACAAATCTCACATTTCAATTTTGTTTTTATGTGAATCAATTATTTGAAAATCAATGCCTATAAATTATCCACATTAGTATATTTTTACAAGTTCTTGATGATAACAAAAACAAGTTGAAATGTCATAATTTTTTAGACGTCCATAGATAAAATGATGATATGTTCATTCACCTCAGACTTAAATTTGAATTTTTCACGAATAATTGGTGAATCTTGTGATTATGATTCCAACTATTACAGTCATTCATTTTTATGGTACAGTAATATGTTGAAATCACATCATTGCAGATAAATTATTCGTTTTAATCTTGTAACCTCACTAAATAGGGGCTTATTTGACACATAAAAGAATATAATAGAAATAATTTCAGATCATTGAATAGTCATTATTCTTAAGCAAATTTAATTAAAGCTAGATTGAGGGAGCCGTTAATAGATAATAGAAAATGGAACTGGCTGTTAAGTTATTAAATAAAAAAAATCAGAGGCTTCTCTATTCAATGGATAAAAGGGGAGTGCTATACTGAGAATATCATTTGAGATTTTGAAAACTGAGAAATATTTTTCTCTAAGTACTGATTTTGTTCTTATGGCAGCATGGCATGGCTCCAATTGTCAAATTGATCTCCCCTTGTGTCTCTCTCTCGAAAATGGAGTAGGTCTGATGCCCATCGGACCTATTTTTAGGTTCAACAAGCATGATGACCGAGACCGTCCGATCTAATTTAAAATTTGTGCGCACGAAAATTGAAACAGATACACACGAAATTTAAAGTGTTCTGCACGAATCTTAAAGCAAATCGACGGTGATTAGACCCATCGAACCAGAGTCCGATGCCCATCGGACCTACTCTCAAGTGCTCTCTCTCTTGACTTATGGGTACGTACAAAATTTAAATTTAAAATTGAAACCGACTTGTTAGAATTTTAAGTTCATTCTTCTCAATTTGAAAATCAACGAATATCATTTTATCTTCGTTGTGTCGCAAATTCAGCACTTCTTGCCAACTAGGATTCTTTACGAAGCCATTAAATGCTTGTGCTAACTGTAGATGTTGAAATCAAAAGGCAACGAATTCGAGGCGAACTAGATATTCGTATTAAATTTTTATAAAAAAATAAATTGTTCTAGTGTATTGATATTTTTTAATATCTTTTGTTTTAGTGTTTCATTTTCTTAATTTGCGGTCATTGCTATCAATACCTGGGTTAATATCAGATCAGCACTTAAAAAACATGGCAAAAAATTTACATATCCTTGGTAAAAATCATATAATACAACAGTTAATATGTTATATAAAATCATATAACAAAGAAAACATAAATATGAAAATATAAAGAGGCAAAAAATAGAAGTATTGAAACCTTAAATAAATGATTTATGTAAATTTTAATATTTTTTACATTTGATCACTAATATCCCCGACATTTTTATTAATATCCAAAATTAATTACAAATTAATATATATACCCAAAATTAGTGGGTATTTCGAAAAATTTAAAAGTGATCAGATTTTGACCTGACTGGTTTCCTCTTTTCCTAGAAACCAGTTAGAATTTGACTGATTTTCACAAAAAAAAAATTTAATATTTTCTGTTGTACTATTATTGATAGAGTTTAATAATTTTTTTTAGCATCATCATAATAATTTATTTTATCTGAAAAACATAAAAATAATACTATAAAAATATACCTCCAAAAAAACTAAAATATAAGATAATCCAAACATAAATCACCAAACAGAGTATATCAAACATATATAAATAGTACAAAACTAGTCACAGTACTGCTGAAACAAAGAGAGACCATCGCTCAGCAATAAGGATCAGCTATTATATTTCAGCAATACCATAACTAGTTTTGTACTATTTATATTTGATATACTATGTTTGATACTTTATGTTAGAATTATTTATATTTCGGTTTTTTTTTGTATGTGTGTTTCTATAATATTATTTTTATATTTTTCAAATAAAATAAATTATTATGATAATACAAAATAAAAAATAATTTAAAAATAACAATAATAGTACAATATAAAATTTAAATAGAAAATATTAAAAACAATTAATTGAGAAAACCGACCAAGAAGAAACCAACCAAATTCTAACCAGTTTGGATATTTCAAACTCTGATTCTAGATATATTTATTAATTTGTAATTAACTTTGGATATTAATAAAAATGTCGACTAATATCCACACAATTTTGTATTTCGATGGAGAACAAAAGATTTTAACGCCAATGATGAAATATATCATATACCGAATTTTGTATTTCCATCGAACAAAAAAAAAATTAAATGCCAATGATGAAGTATATCATATACCGAATTTTTCATAAAAGAGATTTGATTGCAGCTTTCTAGATATTCATATTATTATTAATCCCTGCGAATATTTCTCCTTTTAAATAATAAAAAATACCATAAAGCAAAATTAAAAAGATTTTAACTATAATGAAGCCTCAGACATCCAAGGAAGGAATTATAACAGCATCAACTCTCAAGCCTGGCGAAGGCGAAAGCTCTTAGGCGAAAACTGCGAATTTACTGAGTTTAATCCTCATCGGCTTCTTAATTGAATAAATTAAATCATCACCAAATTCCAAGCATAATATCAATCAAACATTCAAGCAATTGATAGCAATGTAAAGGAAACACGAAAACAAAAGAGCAGATGAATGTAAAAGACAAGATCCGATGATAGAATTGTTGGAAAAAAAAAAGGCATCAGACATCCAAGGAAGGAATTAAGCAGCATAAGCTCTCAAGCCTGGCGAAGGCGAAAGCTCTCAGGTAGAAACTGCGAATTTCGAGAAGCTTGTTTTATCATCACATGCAATAAATAAATAAAAAAAAACTACAAAAAATTGTCGAAAGCATTTGAAAGACGAAAATCGAAGAATCAATTCAGCAAATAAGATCAACAGCTGAGAGAACATGGTATAACAATAAACAACAGAGGATTAGGGTTTTGATTCGAGAAGCGGTGAATGAAATCGTTGATCGGCTGAGGATTATTTATAGGCGACAGAGACAATTGGAAATGAGAAGGCGGTGGCGGAGATCTAATCTAAGCAAACGACGACGATATGAAATTTAGGGTTAGGGTTTCTGTTGGGCTGGACCTGTTTGAATAAATTCATAGCCCAGTTGACAAATACCTGCGTATATGTATTTAATATTATAACATTTCTGGGCCTTATTTTCTTAAAAGTTGAATTAAGCCCTTTTAATTTTCTTGTGGTGTTTTGGGCTTTCTTTTGACAAAAATCCAGACCGATTGAAAAGTGATGATCAACATGTTGGTATGGAATTTAAAATTCAACCGGGTTTTAATAAGGCTGGATCATTGGTTTGGTCCAAATAACAAGAAGACATTTGATTCAAATTTTCTACTAGCTCTCTTTATTGTTGGATAGCATTAAGAGGAGTTCAATGTCAAAATGTCATGCTTTGGTTTGGGGAAATGTATAATTTGTCTTTATTTTTCAAACCAACAAACAAAATACCCCTCCTCAAAAATTATTAACAAAATGTCCTTGTGGGCCTCATTTCCCCTCCCTCTCACTTCTCATTATTTACTCCTACAACTTTATATTTGAAATGGAGGAGAAAGAGGGGGGGGGGGGGGGGGGGGATGGGGCCCACAAAGACATTTTGTTAATAATTTATGAGGAGAGGTATTTTGTTTGTTGGTTTGAAAAAGAAGGACAAATTGTACATTTCCCCCTTTGGTTTGGTGTCAACTAAAACTTTACCATAAAATTCAAACTTCTATGTGGCTTGTTCAAAAATAAAAATAATCCATACTAAAGATATATTTTAGTAGGAAGGTTATGACAATTTACTCATTTAGTGGGGTAAATATTTTAACAGAGTAGTTTTGACTTCATGCGGCGCATAAGCTATATGCAAAATTGTTTTACTCTACAGTCCGTGCAGCCATAACTGCTCTGTTAAAATCTATACCCGTTTAGTGCCCTTGAGGCTGGATCTGTATCCTCCAAGGTACCTGACTCAAGCAAATTGAAACGGACGGTCCAGATTAATCCTATCTGGGCCAAACTCAATACGGTGCCTATGGAGACTGTGGGGGCCTGTTTTGAGATTCGTGTCATGTTAAAAGAACCGTCCGATCATAATTTGCTTGAGTCAGGTAACCTGAGGTGATGTGAATTCCTTGAGGCTTGAGCTCAATCTGTGTGGTTTTGGATACGAGAATGTCAAAAATAAATTTTCTAAGAAAATTTTCATTAGCTTATCAGGGGTCAATCCCCTATTTTTATTAACCTCAATTGGTTACAGTAGAAGAGTTTCTGAGAAGAAACTCGGTTTCTTATGATAATGGCATTGTATCCGTTCTCTTAAAAAAAAATTAATATATACAAAGTTAAATATGATGATTTTATAATCATTATTTAATTAAATAATATGTATTGACATGATGAGGTTATTCATATAACATGCTGCATACTATTGCTTGATTCCTGATTTATATATATTTTAAAATGAGGAGGGCTCAAATGCCCCATTCCTTCATGCTCCAATCGTACCCCAACATCTTTATTTTTAATTTCAAAGTTCAAACAAAAGATCTGATCCGCCCAACATGATATCCATGTTAAAATATGCTTAGAGATCAAATTTTATATTTTTTGAAATTTTTTTACTATTTTTTAAGATAAGTACAAACTAATCATTATTTTTCAGAAAATTGTGGACCATCTAAAAACAGTGATTTTGTACCTATCTTAAAAAATAGTAAAAATTTTCCAAAAAAATATAAAATTTGGTCTCCAATCATATTTTAACGTGGATATCATGTTGAGCGGTTCGGATCGTCTGTTTAAACTTTGAAATTGAAGATAAAGATGTTGGGGTACGATTGGAGCATAAAGCAATGGGGCATTTGAGCTCTCCTCTTTTAAAATAATGAAACATAAAATATATAACCTTTAGTTTTATTTTATGATATTATGTACATGTTGTTGTTGGGGTAAACATTTATAAATTCAGATATGAATGAAATTAATCAAAATAAATTAAACTAAAATTGTGTTGTTCACATCGCGATACGCCATTTTAATTGTATTTTAAACTTACTGTACGAGACTAGCAAAAATACTATCAAAATAATCCAAATTGTCAATTCTTAGGCTACAACACTTAAATCAGAATCGGATTAATCGAAAGAACCATTCATAGAAGTGACGGGTGATAACTAATTTAATATACAATACTTAAACCGGGATCGGATTAATAGAAATCAGCATTAATCCAACATGATAAATAACATCTATTTAATTTCTGAAATCTATTCTCTCAGTTTTATAATTTTATTGGATACAAACACAAAAATAGATCACAGATTGAGATAAAAGTTATGAAAAGAAAAAAAAAGGTAAAGAGAACCAATGAAGAACTAGAGAGTTGTATATCTGACTGAGGAGACAGAATGGATTTGTGAAATATATTTGGTGTGAGAGGGATGGCCCCATAAGTGGGCCCAACAGAACTAGTTGTTGGCGCCTCTTCATTATTATTTTTAATTAAGAATTACTTGTTTGGATTAAAGGAAATAACAAATAACATTTACAATAATGCATTTCTGGTTTAATCCTCGGAATTTTCAAAAATTATGGAGGCATTTGAGCTCTCTCTCCTCTTCTAACAAATATAGAAATGTGCTGAAATGGAAGCTTTAAGTTTTCCAAATATGTTTGGAAAACTTATAATCATTGCAGCTTTATGTAGTAAAATTTTAATTACTTGTTTACAAATGGAGTATATAAATTAATTATCATTTTATTCGCCAATTATTCATTATTTGTCCATTAACCTTAATAAACAGTAACATAAATAATAGATAATGATAATGTTTAACGGAAAAAAGAATAAAATACATATGAATTAATTCTTAATGGATACAAATATAAAAATTCCTCTGTTAAATTTGTATTGTATTAGTTAACATTGATGCTGGTATTGAGTTGCAGAGGGTTTAACATTAACAGAGCAGTATTTGCTTCATGCAGCACATGGACTATAGAATCAAAGCAGGGTTACATATGGTCCGTGCGCTGCATCAAGCCAGAACTACTCTGTTCAAATATTAACCATAATTTTGTTTTAGCTCTTTTGTTAAGTTGCAATATTTATTTAATGAAACGGATAGCAAAGCTAAATTTTCTTTTAAAAAAAAATTAAGATGTTGACACTGGAGACAGCTAGCCCCATAACGAAATTAAAGAATAATTGCTAATTAAATTCCGACAGCTTGAATCATGTCAGGTGGGAAAATATATGTTAGCAAAACACTTTGTATTGTCTCTGCATCTTTATTGCTAAATCTTATACAAATAATCACTAATGGATATTCTCTTGTTTTAAGGAATTTATGGTACGAGAACAATACCATATCAAAGTCCGGTTAGTATGACATCAATGTCAAATGACACCAATTACAAAATTGATTGGATAGATTTCAAACGACTAATTCAAACCATTTAAACCGATTTACTTTATGAGTGATGCATTTACATGCAAATTTTTTTATATTTTTCGAGTTATTTTAGTATCAAATCAAGTGGTCAAAAATGTTGAAAAATGAATGCATTAAAATTAACTTAAAAACTCACACATTGACCGCTTGACTTGATACTAAATAAATTCGAAAAATTATAAATTTTGCATGTAAACGCACAACTAATGAAATAGATCGGTTTGAACGATTTGGATTCACCGTTTGAAGTTGATTCGATAGGTTTTGGAGTTGGTGTTATATAAGCTGAAATGACACTGATGTCATATTAGTCGGACTCATCATATCATTCATCATATCTATATATATAATTTTTTATTTTTTATTTTTAATTATTATTGTATAGGATAACGGGTAAGAAATAGTCACATGTACCCTTACCTGTCATATTAACAAAGAAGTTTCTATTATTGTTTGCACTCGATAAGCTAAAAAAATAAAACTCTACTTGTACCCGTCTTATGAATACAGTACAAGTCGGGTAAACGAGTAAAAGAGTGCCATTGACACCTCTATCATGATCTGTTTTCAATTGTTTACAAAACCATAGAGCATGCTCAACATTTCTTTTGTGAATGGAGGGAAAAGAGGGGTCTCTGTGTAGGAGCTTTCACTTTTCTTTTTCTTAAAAAAACAATGCATGCACAAAGGGCACTTTGATTTTTGTAAATGGACATAAATGCAAGTGTTGTACTGTTGTTGCAAGTTGCAACTAGCAACTATTATATGCACGATTCATGGTGCTTATTTCTTTCTTCCCCCATTTATTGCTGTTGGTAGTTGTTACTGTTGTTGCTACAATCAAGATTCACTTAATAGAATATATGTATTTAAGGAGGAGTGAGTCTATGGTAGCATAGCACGGATTGGTCCGTACTACGGATCAATATTTTCGTTTTCAAAATTCTAACAGTCGATCCGAACCGTTCAACATGATTTCCATATGAGAAAATCACTGTGAATTATTTGTTAGGGAATTATTTGTTATGGAAATCAAATTATTTGTTAGGGAATTATTAAGTATGATACAATTTGTGAATTATTTGTTAGGGAATCAATAGCTACAAAACTAGATTATTAATTTTCAAGTTGTTTGATAAATAATCAATTATTTTTAAATTGTTTCTAATTTTTGTATTCATGTCATGAAGGACGTATGAACAATTTTAAATTTTTTATACTAACGAGAATTGTATAAGTAATCATGATTAACAGATAAGTATGTTGTCAATATAATTTATAAGGAGGGTTAGTGCCATCAAATTTCACAATATTTTTTTTCATTTGTATTTCAAAACTCAAAATTACTGTCGAAATCCATGAACTTGTTTTTATTGTTTTTCTTGATGTATGCATTCCTATAAAATTTATAATTTTAAATCCGTTTTATACTAGATCAAGAGGTCTAAAATTAAACACAATAGACTCCCTAATTTTATTTACACTTTGATTAAGTAAAAAAAAATGAACTTCAAAAATGATAAAATCTACGTTTATTTATAACTCATTGAAAAGAACAATATTATGATTTGAATTCCGCGTTTGAATTTTAATTATAAATTATAAGTTATTTTATGCATTTATTTTTTATTATTTTTTTTTACTGCTTGACTTTGTACTAATTGAATTTTAAAATTTTACATGTACACAAATTCTTGGAGTTGTATTCACCGTTGGTGGCTAATTTTGCTCCTAAAAAAACAATACATTGCATGTAAATGTCTTACACGCAAAAGAAAATGGCACCCAACTAATGGCACCATAAATCCAAAGAAAGAGAGAATCTAGTTGTGTGGCATTGGCTATGGACTCAAGTGACTCAACCTATCTATAACCGCTATGAACCTTCTATAGTGCAAAAAAATAGGATTCACATGTCCCCCACTCTCTCTCTATTGGAGGTGATAAAGTGTCAGGTTCAGGCTCCTTTCTTTGCAAAAAGATTTTAGCACTATGGCTTAGTCGCTAAGAAAAATTCAAACTTTTAAGGGCACTATCGGAAATTAATAGCTTAACCTAGGGGTGCAAACGGGTCGGATATTATCCAACCGTATCAGCATCCGTATCCGAAAATTAGATATGGATATCCGATATCTGAATATCCGTGCGGATACGGATACAAATATGGATATAGTTTTAAATTTTATTTATCCGTATCCGAATAGTAGATAAATATCATATAGTTTACTATATAGTATGAAAGTATTTATGTATATATATATACACGAATATCTGATATCCGATCTGTATCCGTATGTATCCGTCTAATATCCGATCCGTATCCGTATCTGAAAACTAAAAGCGGATACAGATATGATTGTATCATTATCCAATCCGTATCCGATCCGTTTGCACCCCTAGCTTAACCTAGCTCTTACCTTTTTATCCACTTTGGATTTTTAAGTGGGGAATAAGCAAAAGAATCAACCGACTAGAAATTTTGCTTTCTTTACCTTTGTTTTCATGTTTTTCTCAAGTTATGATGATGATCTAATCTACAAGAACCCACTAATTTTGAAAATTAAATTTTCTTCTCTTCTTTAAGAAAAGTAAAAATATGTTTGTCTTTATCAAAACCGTTCAAATATTTTTTAACAGTTCAGATTTGAAGATTAAATCTGTTGTTGTTCTCTTCTCTTTAAAATTTGAACTGTTGCAAATATTTTAACAGTTAGATGAAAAAAAAATGAGAACGGAGTACGTCCGATGCCCATCGGACCTACTTTTAGGTTCAACGAGCACGATGACCGTCCGATCTAATTTAAGATTTGTGCGCACGAACATTTAAACAACCACGCACGAATTTTAAAGCATTCCACACAAATATTAAAGCAAATCGACGGTGATTAAACCCATCGAACCATAGTAGGTCCGATGCCCATCAGACCTACTCTCAAGTGAAAAAAAAAATAGATTCCTGTTTCTTTAAGAAAAGAGCAGCATATTCTCACCGCTAATTTTGGGTAATTGGAATGGAGAAAATCCATTTGTATTCTTCATTTTATTCATCTTACTTTGTTTGGAGATAAAACTAAGACTATGAATTTTTTTATATATATAAAAAAAAACTAAGACAGAACAATGGTCTACAATGTGCTCTTCACATGATATGATTTTTTTGGCAGTCCTGCACTATATGATCTGCTCTTTTACGTCCTGTTCGGCTGTCACTGTGGCTGTGGGAAAAAAAAAAATTCACTCAGAGTGATTTTTTTTTCCCACGCGCACAGTGTTTCGGCCATTCAAATTGGATCCGAATCCAAACCCATTCCCATTCCCGCGTGGCAGCCGAACAGGCCCTTAGTTTATTCCTTGGTGGGAACAAGTTGTGCAATAATATATTTTGTTTCTATTGAAGAAACTAAAGAAATTTATTCCTTGGTAGGAACAAGTTGTGCAATAATATATTTTGTTTCTATTGAAGAAACTAAAGAAATTTATTCCTTGGTAGGAACAAGTTGTGCAATAATATATTTTGTTTCTATTGAAGAAACTAAAGAAATCTCTTTCTCAATGCCACAAAGTAGTTGCTATTATCAGTACATACCTCTCTGAGTCCGCATCTTCTGCATTAAATCAAAAGAGGACCACCTGATGAGAATCGGAGCCAATTCGGCCCACGCCTATGATGCACGGGGCCCTTTAATATTAGTACGGATCTCAATCAGACGGTCCAGATCTATTAACGCACGTTCCATTAATGCAGAGAATACAAATTCTACCTCTCTATGATAGTTTTCAGTGACTGGAGGTGCTCCAACTTTATCATCTTCTTCTTCACTACAATATGTATAATTTCTCAATCTTTTTTAGACAATTTAGCTCTATACTTCTCCAGATTTGTCAAACCCTAATTCAGGTCTAGTGATAATTTGGTAAATCAGATGAAGTTGTGGGTTTTTTGGGTGAATCACTAATTTGGGTCTAGTCATAATTTTTTGTGACACAAATGAACTCTATTCTCTTAAATTTTACTTAGCTATTTAAACTCATACCTAATGTTCAAAATTAATGAAATCCGGAGACAAGACTTTCACATTTCTTTGTCAAAAAAATTAATTTGTTGAATGAATGTCTTAAATCTTTACTTTGATGAGAGTTCTAATACAATAATTGTTTGTGCTGTAAATTATTGTAACCTCATTTTTCATATATTATCGAATTAAAAAATCCAGAGAATAGAATTAAAACCATTGATTTTGATTCTATTCGTAAATAAGATGTGCACATAAAAACTATTGTAACTGGAAGAGTATTTGTTTTGTGTTAAGATAATAATTAAGCAGTGTCTTAAATCATCAATCTATATAATCTAAAGCTTCAACAAAATGAGACCAGAAATAATGCAAAAATTGATATTTTCAACAAATGGTGACTGGCTGTTTATTAGTATATTTTATCAGGGAAAGTTCAAATATTTTCATATTTTGGTGTCCATTGTAACTCTACAATTAAATTTTTTAATAATAAAAATTCTAAAACGCAAATGTCAAAATAAAATATAATAGTTAAATGAGGTATACATTTTTTTCTATATGTAAGAGAGATTGACACGCGGGGTGTTAATGGAGTTCAACTTAAAATGCCTACGTCTCCGGAGCAACGCAACCTCGTCGGCACGCATTTCCTATTACCCAATAAAAGAAAGAATACAACTCGTGACACGTGAGCCCAACATACGTGGAAAGTCACGGACAATTCGTGTACAAGGTTGAGCCTAGAAGCTCAAAGTTGGAGAGTCATGCGCAGAAGATCATCACACAACTATGAATATATGTGAGCAGAAGCGCTCGAGCCAGTGAGCCCTTAATGCCCTACAAGTGGGAAGTCACACGGATATAACAAGGGAGCACTAAAGTAGATCTCCACACTATAGAACAACGAACCAACACTCTAACTAAATCTAGAAGTAGATTAGTTAAGTGGATCTGAGATTATCAAAGGAGTATTGAAGTTTTGGCTCTCTTAAATATGGAAGCTCTCAAGAACACATAATAAGTGCCTTTTGAAATTTAGAGGCGGCTAGTTTAAATCTGAAGTTAGAGTATTAACTCTATTTATAGAGGGAGCTTCAGATCTAGGTATTTGAACTGATCCATTCAGTACGGTGATCTTCCGTTCGAACGGATAGTTCAAATATAATTGAAATTAGGGTTTTCGCCTTTTTAAATTATACACTAATCGTTCAGTACGTTTATGTCCGTACAAAACGGATAGTATATTTCATCCCAATTCTATGTAACATGAGTAGCGTACAGTACGGTTAACATCCGTTCAGAATGGAGACAATCTGGGGAGTCATTGGATGGTACAAAACATTTCGTTCTGAACGATTGCTAACCAGAATAATTGTTCTGTTTTGAAACGCTTTTATGTCCGTCCGGTACCATTCAATACATTCCGTACTGAACGGTTTGCTTCTATACCGAACGAATAGTTTCAGAAATCAACAATCTCAAATTTACTCTACTTCTCTATTTGATATTACAATTGATAGTCTTAATTTTCGTAAAGTCTTGTTGATTTTCTTGATTCTTCAAACTTAATTTTGAAATTATAATTTTGTTGAACCTGCAAACTCAATCATGTAAAGAAATCATTAAATACAATTATTGTATAGAACAACAAAAGCGTCATATCGTACACCTAACCCATCAGTGCAATCAAAGGGTCCATTTTGAATGATAACTTTGAATCGACCGTTTGAATCTTAAAAATGTAAAATATGGACGGACATAAAATGTACGCTTTAATTCACGATGTTCATTAGCTCATTGATGACAATGTATTTTGCAAATCCTCAATCACTTAAAACAAAATTGAGATCGGACGTTGCATAGGAAGTTATCCAAACGATCACTTCTCTTTTCCAAAATAACAACTTCACATTTATTTATCATAAAAACAACCCCAACTTCCAGAGAATAACTTGGTCGGACGCCACATAGAAAAATATCCAAAAAAAATAAATAAAAACGTATCTTAACCAATCAAGTATGATCGGACGGTCATGGTTATATAGTGATAGCTTTTTCTGCCTTTGCAAGTTGCAACCATGCATGATTCCAAAATAGATGTGTATGTTATTTGTGATGTAATTGCTACCATAATGACAACTTAATGATTCAGAAAATGTTCGGTGGAATTCAAAATGTGTGATTCGGGTATAATTCGGGAATAATTTAAAATCATATATTGAGTTCGGACCGGAAATCTTAGTTCCATGGGAGAGCCAAATAAAATATATATACTAGAAAGTTTTTTGACCTAGAAATTCGAGAATAACTCGGGTATAATTTGTATAATTCGCAAATAAATTAGGTATACCGAATAATACGCGGACTGATTCACCAACAACTCATATCCGATTAACTCGTAAATCTTGTTACTATGTTTGCTATTTTTTAATGGCGGAACCATATTAAACCATAAGTAGATAGTTTTTTATTTCTAGATTTTGAAAACTGAATATAAATCTATATATAATCAAGTTATTGTCTATTATGAATAATTTTTTTGTTTATTGATTTTTTTTTGTCTATATCTGAATAATCTAAAGTATGAATTAGTTAATTTACGACAATTTGCGTAAATTTTTTAATATTAGATTCAAGATTTCTTTAGTAATTCACTTTCAATTCACTATAACAGATCAAATGAATATTTTGCTCAACTCGTTAGGTAAGTCAATTAAAAAATGTGATATACTGATATGTGATATTGACGTGACATTTATCATGTAGTTGCTTGTAATTAGAGCAAAACTAAAGTGCGATGTGCTCACCAAGAGGGATTGGTGAGCACACCTCCAAAAGGCTATCGGATTGATTTCGAATTACGAATTCAAACCGTTGAAATATATGTACTTCGTGAGTGATGCATGTACATGCAAAAAATTTAAAATTTCGAATTCATTTAGTACATGGTCAAGCGGTCAAAACAATGAACATTTTATAAGTTATTTTTTTAATTGTTTTATGTATTAATTTTTCATCATTGTTTTGACCGCTTGACCATGTACTAAATGAATTCAAAACTTTAAAATTTTTGCATGTACATGCATCACTCATGAAGTACATGAATTTCAATGTTTGAATTCGTAGTTTGAAGTCAATCCGATAGCCTTTTAGAGGTGTGCTCACCAATCCCTTTTGGTGAGCACATCACACCCTAGTTTTGCTCTTGGTGAGCACATCACATCACCGATAGCCTTTTCGAATTCATTTAGCACATCACACCCTATTTTTTCTACATTTAGATAGCTCATCTTGATTCACTTATCCAAGTTTATTCTTTCTTTTCCTTTTGTTTTTGTATTCCTTGAATACAAGATTAAGACTGAGAGATTAGAAATTAATTAAATTACTTTATATGCTTATTTTGGAATAATTTTTTACCTTTTGATCATATATAAACCGAACTTAAAAAATTCTTGGACCATGAAATAAATTAAGATCATCAACGGTTTAGATTAAATTCATGATTTCAGATCATACTATTATTTTACAAAATTAGTACAATACATACGGTCAATGTACCTTGATACCTTGTCCAACCGCTGATCAATAACCGGCCACATATCAAAATGTTAAAATATAATTTGTTAGGACCTGCTTTTGGTCCCAATCAAATCATAAGATTAATTGAATGTGCAAAAGGTATAAAGTTGTGACTTGACCCTTCTACCTGTACTCCTGTAGTATTCAATTTTGCTTCTCTTTCTGTGGCTGAGGGGATTTGAGTTTAGAAAATCTATATGTACTTTTCTTTGAGTGAGCCTATGGTGCTATGCAGCACGGATGGCTAGTGTACTACGGCTCAATATGATACTTTTTAAAATTCTAACGGCCGATCCAACCGTTCAATGTGATAACCATATGAATATGTACTTGCAAACTAAATTTTATATTTTTTTGAATTTTTTTACTATTTTTTTAGATAGGTAGAATTTTGATGGTCCAGAATTTTCAGAAAACACTGATTTTTCTACCTATCTAAAAAAATAGTAAAAAAATTCGAAAAAATATAAAATTTAGTTTGCAAGTACATATTCATATGGTTATCACATTGAACGGTTGGATCGACCGTTAGGATTTTATAAAGTACCATATTGAGTTGTAGTATACTAGTCATCCGTACTATGCATAGCACCATAGGCTCACTCCTTTTCTTTTTATTTATTAAGGCCGGAAAGCTCCTTTCCTGACATTTATTACTTTAGGGATTTTTGTTTGTTATTGTAATATTTTATTCATAAATATTTATGCTCTGAAAATTATATATTTTTGTATACAAGGTCAATGTTTGAAATCCGATTCAAGGTCTCCGTGTAAATTGAAAATTTTGTAATTTTGTCTATTAAGCTTGTAATTTTTCTATGTATTAATACTTTTAAGCTCGGCTTAGATAATGAAATTATACCACATTATATTTTTCAGTACTCTCAATTTCAATTTTTTAGTTCCACCTCTAATCGATGTTTACATTGGAGATAATTTGTGTATTTTGGTCATCATGCAAAAAAATTCAAATGTGCCTCAATTAATCAATCTACT
The DNA here is from genome assembly GCA_011114355.1 of Carex littledalei. Lineage (NCBI taxonomy): Eukaryota > Viridiplantae > Streptophyta > Magnoliopsida > Poales > Cyperaceae > Carex > Carex littledalei. Next base: position 3,112,309 of record CM022090.1, read on the forward strand.
AAGAAGAATATCACAACTTTAGCAAAATTTATTATTAATTACCTAAAAAGTTGTTATCATTTTTATTATTCAGTGAAACTAAATAGGAATATCTACCATGTCATTACAAGAATCAACCTGGTCTAGTGGCAAAAGGCAACATCTAGAGTGGAAAAAAACGTGACGTGCCGTGACCAAGTTAATTTTTCACGTGTCGTGCCGTGCCGTGACCAAAATGTCAAGGGGTGGTCACGGCACGCGAATGGTCACGCCACGTGAGTCACGCCGTGCCTAAACGTGTCGTGACCATACGTGACTCGCGTGACCATTTAATCTTAATTTATGTTAGTTTATTCAAGATTCACCATTAAATCAATATCTAATGGTTCTAATTACACGTGACTCGCGTGACTACCGTACCGTGCCAAAGTTTCAAAAGATGAGCACGGCACGCGAATGGTCACGGCACGGAACACGCGAGTCACGGCACGTAACTGACACGCATGCCGTGCCGTTCTGTGACGGAGCTGGCTCCACCGTGCCATTTTTCCCACTCTAACAACATCTTCTGTGTAAGAGGTCGTGGGTTCGAAATACGGATGAAAAGTCCATCTGTGATTTCAGAACTAAAAGTAAAAGTGCAAAACCGCTTGTGTTAAAGTTATAGCAGCATGTGATAGTGCATACCAAACTTTATATTTATTTTCTTTGAATATGTTTGGTTTAGTTGAATTCTCAAAGGCCTGAGAAAGATTGATCACATTCTTCATGTTGCTTACAGCATTAACCAACAAAGTAGTTTTTCTTCCCTTCTCTTTTGTTTTATACTTCATTGTTATGGATCAGAGATAAAACTTTATTTTTGGTTATGTCTCAGTCATAATTGTTAAATTTATGATGCGTCATCGTGTCTTTCATCAAATAAAGGATGTTAAAATTTATATAATTGTTAAATAAAAGATCAGAGATAATATTGAGGCATCATAAAATACATGATGTTAAAATTTAACATCCCTTCTCTTTATCTTAAGGATCGGAGATAACATTTTATGATGCCTTATCGCGTCTCAAATTCTTTATCTCTATTTCCACTACAATAAAACAGGTCTTCAGCGACCGATTTAGTTGCCGGTCGTTAAAGACCCCCCTCTCAGGCAATAAGAAAAATAAGTAAATTATTTTTGGTGACGACCCCTTCAGCGACTGGCGGTAATATTCTTCAGCGACCAATTTGGCCCGGTCGCTCAAGGTCTCAAGTAAAAAACTCGCGCGCCGCGCACCATTCCCTTTCTCTCTGTCTCCTCTCCCGTGGTTTAGGTTAGCCACAAAAAAAAACCGCGCTGCCCAAAGCAGCGCCGCCTTGTGAATTGTTTGTGAATTGCTTGTGAATTATATATTTGTCGAGAACGACGACGGTGAATTGTATATTTACTTGTGAATTCTTTTTAAATTGCTTGGTGCTTTGTACGTTTTGTACCAATTGGGGAAAAGAAAAATAACAAAAAAAATACCAAAAATAAAATCACCCTTCTGCGACCGATTCTAGGTCCATCAGCGACCGGCCAATCGGTCTTTGATGGTCTTCCGCCATGTCAGCATACAGTATCAGCGACAGATTTTATCGGTCGCTATAGGGTCATCTGTGACCGGCGCCTGACCCTTCTGCGACCGGTGACGTCAGCGGGGTGGTCATCAACGACGGAGCAACTGCGACCGAGGCTTCTGCAACCGATTTCGGTCATCTGCAACCGGCGAACCCTTTTGCGACCTGCGAAATAACCTTCTGCGACCGATTCAGCCGGTCGCAGAAAGGTCACGCTGCTGTAGTGGTCAAAGTTTAAACAGTTAATCCGAACCGATCACATGATCTCCATATTAAATTGTGCTTGAAGACTAAATTTACAATTTTTTGGAAATTTTTTACTATTTTTTTTATATGTACAAAATTATTATTTCTGGATCATTAAAAATAATAATTTTGTATCTATCTAAAAAAGTAGTAAAAAAGTTCAACAAAATATAAAATTTGGTCTTGAAGCACACTTTAAATTGGAAATCATGTTGGCAATTCGAATCGACTGCTTAAATTAAGAAAATAGAAATTAAGAATGTGAAGCACCATGAAACATGAAATAATTGAGACATTTGAACCCTCCTCATCTTGAGGAAGGTTACAATGCCTCAAGTTAGAAATGTGAAGAAAATTTGAACCCTCCTCGAACACAATGAGGCAATTGAACCCTTCTTATATTTTATTGGGAGTAGAACTAGGGTGTTCTTAAGTTCACCAAGTTTTTTTGTGAACTCAATTCTAATTTTGTATAGAGTCAAGCAAAAGCGATTCCCGTAGTAGCGGTGAGCGAAATGGGAGCAGCCTAAACCGAGGGGTAAAAAAACGTTCAAAAAATATATACATTAATTCGAAAGTTTAAAATTTGTGTATGTAGATGCATCACTCGTAAGGTAGATAGCTTTCAACAGTTTGGATTCGTCATTTGAAGCCAATCCAATAGATTTTAAAGTTCTGTACACAAAGGAGTTTGGCGAATTTAAGAACACCCTAATTCTACTCTTTTATTGGAATATAAAATTTGAGTGGTTATTGTAAAGAAAAAAAAAATGTTTGGAGGGGCTATTTGTCACAAATCAAGTTTAGAAGAGTCATGTGATATTATCCTAATTAAAAAAATCATATAGAATATGTGAAAAGTAGTATAAAAGACCAAAATATCCTCAAACAAGAATATATAGCTATCAATGGGGTATAGGCCTCTTAGCTAGTCGTGTATATATATATATATGAATATTTTGAAAAAGAAGAAATGCAACCACGACGTGCATGTACAGGAAACAGGAAAGTATACATGATTGTGTGCAAGATAATAAATGAAGAGAAGAGTTTAAATGTCTTTATTTTTTGTGTCTCCATCGTGCTTTTATTTTTAAAAACTTTAATACTCAAAAATTAAAACTTAAAAGTCAAAATAAAACCGTTGTATATGATCTACATCATTTTATCTATCTCATAGAAAATTATCACATTTTGATTTTGTTTTTATGTGAATTAATAAGTTGAAAAATTAACGTCTAGAAATTATCTACATTAGTACGTTTTTTTACAAGCTCTTGATGACAACCAAAATAAAATTGAAATGTCATAATTTTTTACACGTGCATAGATAAAATGATTTAGATCATATCCAACGGTTTTATTTTGACTTTTAAGTTTTAAATTTTGAGTTATTAAAGTTTTAAAAATGGAGGCATGGTGGAGGTATGAAAAATTGAGGCATTGGAACCCTCCTCATATATATATATATATATTTATATATATAAAGATGAGCTATGGTGAGACGTGGAGTAAACCAAGTTTTTACTTCATGGCACTATATTTTCATTTTGAAAATCCAAACAACCGATCCGAACCGCTCAACATGTTCTCTATATTGAAATGTGCTTGGAGACCAAATTTTACATTTTTTGGAATTTTTTTACTATTTATTAAGCCACTTTGAAAATCGCTGATCTGGAGGTCCAGAAATTTTTACTGTTTTTTACTGTTCACAATAGATCAGCGATTTTCAAAGTGGCTTAATAAATAGTAAAAAAAATTCCAAAAAATGTAAAATTTAGTCTCCAAGCACATTTCAATATAGAGAACATGTTGAGCGGTTCGGATCGGTTGTTTGGATTTTCAAAATGAAAATATGGCGTGGAGTACAAACTTGTTTTACTCCACGTCTCACCATAGCTCATCTCTCTCTCTCTATATATAGAGATATATATAGGAAATTGCTAATATACTATGCATAGCATAGAGGGCCTCCGTGCTATGACTCAATATTTGAGTTTTCAAAATTCTAACGGTCGATCCGAACCGTTCAACATGATCTCCATATGAATATGTACTTGCAAACCAAATTTTATATTTTTTAGAATCTTTTTACTATTTTTTTAGATAGGTAGAAAATCACTTGATCTGAAAATTTTGTACCATTCAGATTTAAATTAGAAGAATAGTAATAAGGTTTTTTAAATAATAGACAAATTCAATGTATGTTAGCGAATTATTCCTCCCGCACAGGGGCGGAACCAAGGCCTGGGCCAGCCTAGGCCCTGGCCCCCCTTGACCCAAAAAAGTATACATAGCAAAAAAAAAAAATGCTTGTTGAATTTTGTAAAAAAACAATGAGACGAGGCCCCCCCTGTAATTTAAATCTTGTAAAAAAATAATGAGACGAGGGCTCCCCTACCGATCATTCCTGAATATTTAAATCACTAGATGAGGGCCCCCCGCGACTAGGAGACGAGGGCCCCCCCTACCGATCATTCCTGAATACTTAAATCACTAGATGAGGGCCCCCCGCGACTAGGAGACGAGGGCCCCCCCTACCGATCATTCCTGGTTCCGCCACTGCTCCCGCACATGTATAATTTAAGGATATTATGATTTTTCGGATCATAATTCATGAGGTTGGACAAATTAAGGTATTATCCTTTTTTTCCTGATAAAATAGAAATACTACCACCGATTAGGGGCGAATTTAGAATTTTCGTCAGGAGACAAAAAATAGCAAATTGGATTCAAACCCATTAGTTAATCGAGTATCAGTAATGCCCTGACTTCTAATTTTCAATGATCTAACTTTCAATTCTAATTACAATTATCAGAATTCAAAAAAATCATTCTAATTTTAATCCAAATTTAATTATAATTACAAATCAGAATTTCAAAGAAGAACATATAAAATTTCATGAGGACAAAGTTGATCCAGACCTATAAATCTCCACAAAAATTCAAAATCTAAAGGAGCAGTTGTCACTCTTGACCCTTAATGAGTAGGAGCACCAAACATGAACCGATGAAAATATTTATACGGTTAGAATGAAAAAAAAATGGAACTGTTTTTTCTGGATGACGAGCACAGATTCTGATCCTTTCCCGTATGTATTCATCCCTATCTCTTAAATTTTACACATAAGCATTAATCCACTGTCTCTTCCATCTCCGTTTCCACTGTACATGACATGACTTACCCACCTACACCTGACAAACTTATACATCAAACTCCAAAATAATGCCAAGGCTACAAGGGTCAGCATGGAATTAGGATAAGTTTAAAATAGGAAGGCAACCCTATAGTCTTACATCAAAAAGAGCAAGCTAGGTTAGAATTTTTGGCTCCAATATATTGGACGTAAAAATTTTACAGGGACCTCTCTGAAACATCTTTAATTATTGTGAGCATCTACGTGCCTGCAACTCAAATGAGTTTCTAAATAACGGTTAATCACTTTTTAAAAATTAAGGTCTCTAAAGTTTCTAACTCTCACATCTCTGAAATTAATTTTAGAGTTTCTATTAAGCCACGTCAGCAATAAATTAAAAAGAAAAAATAATTTAAGCCAATCATTTGATCAGCATGGAGTTTATAAACAGTTTCTTAATAAGAAACTTTACTGCATAGTTTCTAAATAAGAAACTCTCCCACATTTCTAAAACTGAATTAGAAACTGCCACATCAGATTACAAACTCTAATAGTAACAGGGATGTAGATGCTCTAAGTTCTAACTAAATTATATATACACAAGATCACATCTTTAAGCATTTTAATGAGTTAATATCCTTTAGGGGTGTTGCATGCATATATTAACCGTAGACCATTTAGGCTCAGTTTCAGAAGAGGGTACGCGGAGGGAGGGGAAGAAGAAATTACTATGCAGAGGGGAGACGTTGCCAGCTCGCCCGGTCAAGTGTGACTTTACCTGCTCCAGAAAGAGAGAATCGGAGAGGGAACGAAGGGGAAGCGGTTACTGTGCGGAGGGGAGACGAGGTGAGGACAGTGTAGATTTTTGGCGAAATTTTTCATCCTCAAATCGGAGTGTAAGATCACTGTGCGGAGGAGAGACTCACCCTGTCTTCTTCCCTTCCTCTTCCATTAATGAGGTTTCACCATTTAATTCTGGAGCACAGCCTTATGCTAATGCAATTGAAAAGGAATTTGTTATAAGAAGCTATCCACTGTAAAATATGTTATATGAAAGAGCAATTAATTTAAAAAATAATATAGTTGACGACTCTTGCTGACCACATAAATGACGATAATTATTTCCTTTTAAATCATCAGATTGTTTTTTGTGAAACTTTTTTTTTTCTAACAAAGGAATATTTAAATTTGTAGTGGAATATTTTTGCTTGTAATATGCTATTAATAATCATAATTTTGAATTCCTCTAAAGTGAATGAAACTTTATCATCTGTGGACCATGATTTTATAAAGAAAAATATTTGATTGGTAACTTTTAGAGTTTGGACCCCGGTTTTGTGTGTGTGTGTGTGTGTGTGTGTGTTGAGCCAATTCCTTGCACGGCTGTACTGCTTCTTGCTTCTCTCACAAACTCACAAGGAACTCTCTTTGAACCTAGGCCATGATGCTTCTATATTTATAATGACTCTTACTTTATATTCAACTTGACAGCCAAGGTCAAGTATTTCAAACAAACAAACAAAAAAACCATGACTTTATATTCAGAGAGAAATTCATATCACCTAAGGTAACACAATATTTGTGTTTATATCTGGCCAGTTCAATCAGAATTCACACTAATATTAATGGGCTCCCGTGCATTCCACCTCGAGTCAGACTGGCACGGATTCTAATCAGACAACCCGGGTCTAAACAGAAATATTTTGGTACCTCAGGGCAGGAGCGGAGGTAGAATTTTGAGTAATGGAGGTCAAAAACATACCAAAAAAATGTGAAAAGTGATGAGCTTGGAGGCAGGATTTTCATGAGAGTGAGAGTAAGAGAGAGAGAGAGAGTAAGAGAGATATGTGAAGAGTTGTGAGTTTCTAAATTATTGAAAAAATACTATAAAATGCTACAAGTTCTCAAGTTGTACACATTGTACAATAGTCTACTTTTTACTTGAACCATATAAAATTTTCACAAATTTATGAAGTCATTTTTAAGGTACCCATAATATTTAAGCATAAACTATAAAACAAAAATATATATAATAATAATTTTTAAAATTGAAGGGGGTCAATTAACCTCCATTGGACCAATGTCAATTCGCCCCTGCCTCTTGGGATATGGACTCAGAGGGGGTATTTTTGGAATTCGGATCCAGTAAAGTAACTCAATTTTTGAGTTTTAAATCGGGACCGTCCGATTCGGATCCGAGATCATCTATCCCGAAGTGGAGCGCACACATTCCGATGACAGATTCGAATTCCGAGACGATCTCGAGCGACATAATCGAATCGGACGGTCCCGATCGAAAACCCAAAAGTTGGGTTACTTTAGGGGATCCGGACTCGTATTTTTGTTCTAATTAAGTGGAAGTTGATTGATTGAAACCCTAAATCATCTGAACGGATAATTTTTGAATAATATCAATGATAAGTACATGTAGAATGATAGCATGTTGCAAATTCAATGCAATGTTCAAAAGAAAATTATATTCGGAAAGAAAGTTTCATAGTCATTCGGGCTGAAATAAAATGGACATGTTGTATTGATATTGAATTTGTTTTAATCTATATATGATAAATTAACATTTATCAAGATAAAAAATTAAATTAATAGATAAATTATTTATTATTTAGATAAGTACTGTGTTAAATATGATACATTTTAAAACTAATTAGTCATTAATTAATGATTAAAAAATAGTGGTTTAATTTTATTCTATGATTGAACAATTGTTAAATTGTACTTAAATGTAATAAACGGCCTGTCTAAATTACAAAAAAAAAAAAAACATATTATACTTTGATTTTTCATCTTGATGAATTTGGCAGCCTTGTACGCTTCGATTTCCAAGCCAATGTGAAAAAAGGAAAATGTCAAACTTAGAAAAATAAATAAATAAAGTGTGAATCTTCATAAAGAGAATGGAGATTCGTTCAACAAAATAGCTTAATTCATGTGATGCATTAATTGTAACTTTGCTACTCTAAGTTTATTAAAATTATGTCTAAGTGCTTTTCATAAAATAAAATAAAAGCAACAAAGTAGTAAAGCAGAAAATAAAGTGTGCAAAGAAAAAAAAATTCTATTTTCATTGAGTAAATTCACATCTCCGATGCGGCAGATCCTCACCTTTTAATATCAGTTTGTTTTTTAAATTAAAATTTGTTTTTATTTGTAAATTGTTAAATTATTATTGATTATAACTCAAATGAGATTATTACTGAATTTGATTTTTTTTTAAGAAATCATAGGTCAAAATTAAAATTAAAATATATGAATATTATGTTTTTAGTTTGATTTTGATAGACATGATACTTTATTGGTGTTAGTTTTCGATTGTATCTTTTTATGAAATCAAATAGTGAATGATCTTATTATCTTGTGTTATATTATATTATATTATATTATATTATATAAATTTTATTTTAATTAAAAAATTAAAAATAATGCTTAGCCCCCTTATACTCAAATTCTAGTTCCTTCCGCCCCTGATTGGATGGTTAGATTGCATTGATTATCTGCTTATCCAAATTTAACCGACAGAAAGGAAGGCACATATTTTGAGTGGTCGAGATTAATTACAATCACACATCTCCACTTAATTTGACGTCAATAATTAACAGCTAGGGTTCTTTAAAACCTTATTATAAATGATTAATTCAAGACACTTCTTGATATCTGTAAGTATTTTTTTTTTTTGAAAATCTTTGCAGAAGCTGCAAAGTTGTGAGGGGGAATCAAACTCTCGACCTTTGGGTAACCAACAATTCTAGGACTTTTCTTCTAGCTATCTGTCATGCATTTCATAATAGATGCTCTTCAATCATACAACCGATCATTGCTGAATGTAACTGTGATATTTTTTTATTATATATAACTTTTTACTAGATGTCTGAGTTAGACTGTTAACATATGCATATTACGGATAGATATGAATTTTTATTTTTATTTTTAATTTCAAACAGCTGATTCGAACGGTTAAATATGATATTCACATGAAAATGTAATTACATACCAAATTTTATATTTATTAGATTTCTTTTTTACTATTTTTAGAAAGATAGAAAATTATTATTTTTGAATTGAATGGTTAAGAATTTTCAAATTATGACTTTATACCTATCTAAAATAATAGTAAACAAAATGTAAAAAAAAAGTAACTGTTTGGACTTTAAAACAAAAATATAAGTCCATAGCGCATGTCGCTATGTAATATGAATATCACCATAGCCTTACTCAAAGATATTTATTTGTATTTAAATTTTTTTGAATGTAAGACTTCTATTTCTATAAATGTCTTATTTTAAAAACTTTATTTATTTTGTCAAATAGATATTTTTCTTTTTGAAATGACTAAAAACAATTCTGAGGTTATGGTATTCTGCATATCGGTCTTATCAACTCATATCTTCATTTCTAAAGTTCACAAATCTGAATCTCTTAATATGATATTCATATAAAAATACACTTGGAAACTAAATTTTACATATTTTAAAAAGTAATTAAATGCATATGAGACAGAATTCATGGCGGCAAAAAAATGGCATACAGAGTACACAAATTATATAACAGGAGCATCAATCTATTCCAATTGTTTGGTGTGAGAGAACCAAAAGTATAGCTAGAGTGAGAGAAACTTGTTGAAGCCTAAATTTTGGAAAATTCAAAATTCCATCACCATTTGTAATATTTGTAAATTTGTTGGGCTAAAATGAAAAATTTCACATCTAATTAATTTGTTTATATTTCTGTAACCTTAATCGATTAAAGAACAATTTAATTGAATGGCGTTGTGCGTATCCTCTTTCTATTTTGTATTTCAAAAAAGAAAAAGAAAAATCTCTCCTTGATTCACTTCTCATATTTTGATTCATATTATAACTTAAACAAGAGAAGGATTCAAATGGCTCATATCTTTCATGTTTCACTATGTCTCACATCCTTTATTTTCATTTTCAAAGTTCAAATAGTCGATACAAACCACTCAACATGATATCTATATTAAAATATGCTTGAAGACCAAATTTTATATTTTTTTATAATTTTTTTATTTTTATTTTTAGATAAGTACAAAATTACTGTTTTTGGATGGTTCAGAAACGGTGATGTTGCACCAATCTAAAAACATAGTAAAAAATTTCCAAATAATAAATAATTTGGTCTCCAAGCACATTTTTATATGGAGATCATATCGAGCATTTCGGATTGACTGTTTGGACATTGAAAACAAAAATAAAAAAATGTAAAGCACGATGAAGCATGAAAAACACGAAGTATTTGAACCCTCCTCCAGAAACAATGGATTAGTAATTTCTCTTTTTTTCCACACTGTTTGTATCCGTGAAAAAGAAAATAGTATTTTTCTTCTTATTCTAATTTGTCTTAATTTAATTAAATTAATAATTTAACTGCTAGATATTACAGAGTTATTATTAGTCATTTTCATGATCGTGTTTTAAAATACAATAATCTCGAATTATCTTGATGCGATTTCATGAGTTATGTATAATAGAGACAGAATACGCTTAAGAACAATGACATCATGATTCGGACAACATAATTTCAATTTAATTTATTTTAATTAATTTCTTTACTATTCAAATTTCTGAATTTTACCCTAACAATTTTTTTTTGTATTCAACAGAGAACATAGCATAAAATACAAAAAAAACATCTGATTACAAATATATTTGTCTATATTTTTTGTGAACTATCATAGTCAAGATAATAAAGTTTAGTTATTTTTCTTAAACATGTTATGATAAAAATAATAATAAAGCTTTCTATTAGACAGTACTGTAGGCACCATAAGCTCTATGATTTATTCAATAGAAGTTTCCTTCTAATTAACAGAGCCCAGACAATTTATATTGTAAAAATCCTTTAATTTGAACTCGGTAAAAGTAAACAAAAGACACAATAGCTATTCAGTAAGAAAATATGATAGAATGAGAAAAAAAAATCGGATAATGCATAATTATATAATTATTTTAATATTTTTTACTGAAAAAAAACATATTGTGCAAAAAAAAAAAAAATAGATCAGAGAATAGACAAGTGCCTGCCTCCTGTAATTGACAAAAAAATTGATCAGAGAATAGTCTAGTGGTTAGAATTTTATTTTATAATTAAAAAATTTTGAATTCAAATTTTATTCACCACATTATGCATTTTAATTTTCAGCATCCTTTATCAAAAATTTCTAGTTCCGCTAAGAATCTATGTATATATCTAAATTTGCCTATACTTGATGCTTAGAGTCGCCTCTGTTTGATACCTAAATTCTATGTATAAATCTAAACTTTTAAGAGATACTTTTTGGAGAACAGAAATCAGTATCAACCACCAAATAAAGTAGAATAAAGTAGAAGACGAACAAAAGGAAAACTGAGAAAATCTTATCATACTTTCTGGAATGGAAGATTTTTTTTTTTAAAGAAGACTCAAATTCTACCACCTTTTTCCTCAAAAAAAAAGTTGTACCACTTTTTATTACAAAATTATATACATTTTCTTTTATTTTTTATTTTTTCACAAATAATTATTTTCGTCCAAAACTTTCATCAAGCACAATTACAAAAAAAATTGCATAGAATAGAAAAAATTAACTTTTTTGTAGTATAGAACTCTATTTGTAAAAAATAGATGGTACCATACAGAACCTTAAGAAAATAATAATTAGTCATTTTATTTATCAAACTAATTAAAGAGAAGAATCAGTCTTTAATCTAGTAGCAAAATGTACCATTCTACGTGTGAAAAATCAAAATAGAGTCTTTAATATATAATATATTAAATTTTAAAAAGAAGAGAAGAGAAAAAAAGAAGATGAATTTTATATACGAATTATTTAAATTTTTAAACTTTCAAATCAGAATGTAGATAATGTAAACTCTTTACGCTATTTCTTTCCTCTTTTCTCTTTTTTCCTTCCCTTATTTGAAAACCGCTCAAGTATTTCATTCCGTAAAATTATTTAAAATCAGATTGATAAAATTTCACGTTTATCTAAAAATTTATTAAGTTCCTTTAAAATTCATACTAATTAACAATGAATAATTCGAATTTAACTCTACTTGCACCGTAAACTACTTTAAGAACTCTAAACTCCAACTAAATTGCTGAGGAGGCCCACTAGTCAACATAGTCACAAGATTCGCGAATAATTCGTTATTCGGTTGATCAAACTTTGACCGAATTATTCGCGAATAATTTGCGAATTTTATGAATTATTCACGAATTTTTCCCATAACTTTTTTTTTTGCTCTCTTGTAAGACTAAGATATCTAGTTCGGATAATTTCGAATCATTTCCGAATTATACCCGAATTATTTTCAAATCACGAATTTTTTATCTCGCCGAACCGAACCCGAATAATTCATTTGTCACTGTGCTAGTAAGAATAGAACCAACCATATGTTTTGGAATATAGCGAAGATACACAGAAGAGCGAATTCACATCCTCTCCGGTACCGTAATAGAGAATCTTTTATAATTATTGGATCTGGACTGTTCTTTTTAACTTGGCACGAATGTCAAAGCCCAATAATACTGCCCCCTGCGATATCTCGAATCTCAAAGCGGCTGAGAGTAAATCTCAAACCGTAAAGTGAAGGGAATCTTTTACAGTAATGGAGAGGATACTTGTTCCAGAAGAGCAGGTATCAGGCATGTGCGTTTCCACGACGAGTACCTTCCACATGTGGGCCCAATGCAACACCACCTCACAGGCCAAAAAAAAGGGGAGCAGCTTGGGTCCGATGCCCATCGGACCCAAAGTGGGTTTGATGGGCTCGAGGACCGTCCGATTTGCTTTAAGATCCATGCGCACGTAAATTAAGAAACCGCGAAAGTTCTGGTGTGAATCTTAAAGCAGATCGGACAGTCCTAGAGCCCATCGAACCCACTTTGGGTCCGATGGGCATCGGACCCAAGCTGCTCCCAAAAAAAGGCACTCGCATCTTTTGTGGTCAACCATTTTGTGAATTCATATCATTTGACGAGGTAACTCAAATTTTGAGGTTGAATTCGGACGGTTAATCTATTTTGGTATGAATATTAAAAAATCAAATTTGTTCGAATTTTAATTGGAAGGTTATAATTCAAACTCAAAATTTGAGTTTCCTTGGTAAGGTTATATTTAATTCTATCACAATCAACCATAATTTAGAAATAAAATTTAATTCTAATTATGTTGCTGAACGGGCAGTTTGAATAAAGAAAAAAAAAAAAAGAGAAACAAAAGGAAAAAAAATGAACATGTTTGTCCGAACCAACATGTGAAATTTGTCTAAGTTACACCATCATGATAATTTTAAATGATTAAAATTAAAAAATAAAATTATAGATATGTGCTTTATTATTCAGATGATATTAAATTTGATATGACTTGAAAATAAGTTGGTCAACAATAAAAAAATATAAAGTTAAAGGATAAATTTTTAAGAGAAATTGTCAGTTCGATCTCCCAATTAAGTTTACATTTCTTTATTGAACTTATTTTCTCCACCCATTTTTCTTTTTTGAACTTTCTTTCTTTCTCTTTCTTCCGTCCAAAAAGAAGTTACTAAATATTCATAAAGAGTTGATATATTTAGTTTTTATAAAGACTGGATATGTTAGATATAAATATGTTATATATAACACTTGCATGAATAGACATAAATACTTACATCACAACGAAAAAAATTATTCATTTATCATCATCCATCCATTTTTTACATATTTTAAGAGGAATTTTTTTTTCTCTATTAAATCTTGCTCATATTTCAGATAATCTGTGAGAAATCTTGCCAATTTAAAAATACAAATATTTTGTACTATTTTTTATACAAGGAATTTATGGAAGATTTCACTTTATATTAAAGCCCAACTAGAGCTGTCCAATCTTTATAAAAATGATATGTCCATTATTTATAAAAACTTGATATGTTAAGTATAAATACTTGATATGCTATGTATAAATACTTGATATGCTATTTATAAATACTTACATGCATGTATAAATAAAAAATTGCACGCGTTGGTTGTAAATACGCTAGCGACTTTTTAGAAGGCGGTCCCGATTAAAAATCACTAGGTTGAGAATTTGATTATAAATTCCTCCGGAGGACTATTATCACTTTCCAATTTTAAAATATTCTATGACGATCAAAGTTTATATTCTTTCAGATTGAATACACAATTTATTCAAATTTATAATGAAGAATATATCTATATTTTATTGTTTTATTTAATTTGGTAAGTATTTTGTGGATTGTCAATATAATCTAATTATTTTTTTATATATTTTTTAAAATCCCCAATTAAGCAAACCAAAAAATATATTATATATAATTTAATGGAAAAAATAAATCCTATATGGTAATACGAGATCATGAAATTAACAACATGAATTCATATTAAAGAATTTACGATGATAATTGAACGAATTTGAAACTCTTTTCATATACTAAGTTGGACTATAGAACGAAACTTTCACTAGTAACATTTTTCTACGTGAATTTTGCCGAAATTTTTAAAGTTAGCACAGTTTATAAAAAAAAAAAATCAATAAACCATCGTTTTTGGGAAATTTGAAATCTACCACTGCCGCAGAATGATTCTGTGGACCCAAATGCTGGAGACCGCACAGGCATTATGTGGACCCAGCCAGGGGTCCACAAAACCATTCTGAGGACCCATTTTTTTTTTGGTGTTTTATCGAGGCACCACGTGCATCTGTATGAGATATCTCAAATTTTTTGGTTTTTTTAATATTTTTGTTGTTCTAGGAATGCATGCCCATTTATGAGATATCTCAAAGTTAAAAAAAAAGAAAAATGAGTCCGCGTGCGGTCTCCAGCATTTGGGTCCGCAAAATTATTCTGCGGCCGTGTTAGATTTCGAATTTCCCAAAAAAGATGGTTTTTTGGTTTTTTCTTTTTTAAACAATGGTAGTTTTAAAAATTTCGGTGAATTTTGTGTTTGACATGTGAAGCTAAAGAGAGATAGAATTAAATTATTTTAAGTAGCGGTGTGTGTTGGTAGTGGTGAAGTAGATGGCATTTTGGATAAAAGAATCAAATTGTTCGCATCGAATATGCAAAAGTAAATAGTAAAGATGAAAGGCGTTTTAAAAGTTGAAATTTTGATGCTTCAAGTTTAAAGCACCTTTAAGACTATTTATCACTTGAAAACAATTTTGTTAATGTTAGCTCTGTTGTAGTTTTAAACTCTCATCTCTCTATTATTCAAAAATTTATAAGTTTAATTCACAAACTTTAACAAGATAATATTTTCATACGCCAAATATTTTCTATAATTAGTGACAACTTTATTACAATTTAATTTTTCGTAAAATATATAACGACAATATATCTTTAATTTTTGTATCCAGTTAACAATATATCTACTGCATGACTGACATGCAAAATTTTAAATTTTTTGAATTCATTAAGTACAAAGCTAAGTGATCAACAAATGATAATAATGAATATATTAAAATAAGAGGAAACAAATATATATACAAAATATAAGAGAAAAAAATTGGAACTTTGTACTAGGTCAAACTATAAGAGGAAAAAAAATATAATATGAAAAAAAAACTTCAGTAGAAAATTTGATGGAAAGTAGAATTTTTTTTCTCTGTCAATTTATATATAAAAAGAGAACTAAGGCATCATAAGTTCTGTTGCATTTGATATTCAAATACCTTCCATAAAGAGAACCAAGGCTGCAAGGCATCATAAAGAGAATTTTTTTTTCCATGCCTTCCACTACTCAAAGGTGACTAGCTTTGCTACTTTATTGATATTTTGCCAATCAAGATTGGATTTTTTTTAAAAGATGTTTATTGTGATTGATTGCCAAATGTTACCATGTCAAAGGCCAAAAAAAGTTAAAAGCATTATCTTGTGTTTAATTAATTTAGATTGTATTAGATTTTTTTATAACATTGACATAGTGATTTGATGACTCCCCTAGATAATACAAGTTTTTATATTATTATATGCAACAATCTTGATAAGGGTTTATTTAATATACATATTATTTCTATTTCTATTCATATATGTTTATACCTAGTTAGTGAAGTGCTCGTCATTTTCTCTTTTCTAATAATTCTAAATTATTATAAAGGTGATTAAGTTAAAGTATTAAATACTTTGTCGAATAAGTAAGTATATATTTTTAAATTGTTACTTCTACTAATAATTTTATCACTAAGTATAAATATTTTTTGAAGAAATATAATATATATGAGATGCAGGATGTACATGAGATATATAATGCATTTATGACTCCACTTTTCTAATACAAGTTTATATATTTTTTCAGAGGCAGAGCTAAGAAGAAGGAATGGGAGTTAATCGACTCTCATTTTGTTTTTTCAAATTTTTTTATATTTATATATGATTTTTTATATAATTTAGAGTAAAATATCATAGCACTGTAAAATTGGTTCCAATTTTCCACATAAAAATTGTATATGATTGACCTCCATAGTTCGAAGGTCTGACTCCGCCCTGTGTTTTTTTTATCTTTCATTTAATTTCTTTCTTTTGTTTATGTTGTGGTTCTATAAGAGAGAATGCTGGAGTTCTTAATTATATTTGTATTTTAATTTGGAACTCCAAGAATCTCCATGTTCTAATTAAGTTAGGCGTACCATTCGGTTTATGCTTTGATTTATTCCTTCAAATGAATGAATTCCAAGAATTTTATTACTACATCACTCAAAAAAGAATTCTATTAATACTTTGACTTTCAGTGCTATGATTATGACTACGATGGATTCCCGGCAACCGATCTGGAATAAGACTAGAATAAATTTTATTAATTAAAATAATGCGTTTACTAAATTTGTGTAGCTCAAAACAATAATGGCAATCGTTCACTAAGTTTGTGTTGAGACTGCTATTTTTTTAGTACATTTTCATTGATATTTATGGAATTCAATTTGATTTATAAAAATTTATTACCAGCATGCAGTCCCCAGATTCAAATGATATCTATTGTACTTTTATTCAGTACAAAATGTACTATCATATGGCAATAATGAGTATGTAGAAAGCTTATTTTGATTATAAATATATTAGAAACAACTAAGTTTCTATGGTATAATAAAGAATTAAAAGGGGATATATTTACAATCTAGAACTTCTATTATTGACCAAGCTACACTTGAATGGTTCCTTTAAACATACATCATTTTCTAAGAACTAGTATTTAGTCTAGTGACAAAAACACATGATCACTGATGTCTCATTGTCATTCTAAGATTAAATTCCGAACCAATTTGGTATGTAGAACAAGGTTGATAGGAACCTGAGGTGTCTGAGGACATCGGATTAAATTCGGTTCAATGTTTGATCAGAGCTGTTCGAATCGCATCAATATTCATGCAAAAAGTTTAATAACCGTGCATATCAAGTGCGAGTAAATTTGATGCGAATCGAACAACTCCAATCAGACATCGAACAATTTGATGCCCATCAAAACACCCCAACCTGATTATCGGTCCTCTAATTTTTCTAAATTAATTGTTCAGATTGAAACTTAAAATTTTCTATTTCTTCATCAAAACCTTTAAAA
This sequence comes from Carex littledalei, assembly GCA_011114355.1. NCBI lineage: Eukaryota > Viridiplantae > Streptophyta > Magnoliopsida > Poales > Cyperaceae > Carex > Carex littledalei. The sequence goes on from CM022090.1 coordinate 3,129,841, forward strand.
TTATTTATTTCTTTTGCCTAAATTTAAAATCCTTACATATGTCTACCTTATGTATATAATTATGATAAATTTAATTACAATTAGGCCAATTCATCAATAGAAGTTTATTAAGAATTAAAGTTATCATTTTTCCCTCACTATGCAAGCCAGCGGGGTAAAGAAAATTAAAATTACTTTATTTGGACCTTTTATTTCAGGACCCATTCAATATAATTCTTCATTTAATCATGATATAATTTTTTTTGTTTTGGAGGAGGTATGTTAATTTTTAGCTTATAATTGGTTAGGGGAAGTGAATTTAATACTGTAATTTTTGTCCAAAAAATGATAGTGAAGGAATAAGTAAATCCAATTGGTTATAATTAAGTTTTGATGATGTAGTAGGAAAATTTAGAAAATATATATGATTGACATGTGAATAACTAATCCAAAAAATTTTGGTGCATGCTCACATATTCTTTGAATATGCTAGATTAAATTTCTTTTATAAGCAAAATTTCTCTCCAGAGGAAACTTTTCTTATCTTAGCTGATGATGACCTATTTTGACAAAATGAAAATGATATGAAGCATATAGTATATAAATTAACTGACCAGTTAATTTATATATCTTATACCAAGAAATTGTAGGTAATTAATAATATTTTGAAGCATTTGCTAATTGGGGTAGTTACTATCTGAATTTGCTCCTTTTCTAGAGTGTGTTACTATCTCATGAGAACATTTGGAAGAATCTGGCATGTTTCTGTGATGCTTCCAGCATCTAACATGCAAAATATATTACATCCAAATTCAGGCCAGCGTGATAGTTGTTTGTTGGTAGCTATAGTACAAATTTGACCCTGTATTTTGCACCATCACATACATCCATTTGCCTATTAAAATATATAATCTGTTTGTGACTTTGTGGTATTGTCAATATCTGTTGCTCTAATTAAGCCGCCAACCGCTGGTAACTGACATATGACAAGTGCCTTGATGGTTACTCTTTCATATACAAAGATAATTACAAATTAAAAATAAAAGAATCCATGCATGACAAAATGTGAATCTTATTTTAAAAGAAGAATTATTTCAATCCTCCACACTAGTACCCACATTGTACCCGCAACAACAATACAAAAAGGTTGTACTACGGTCCCCACTAATTAGAGAAAGGTTGTACTATGGTCTCCTTTTTCAGTCTCCACATTCGTCTCCATGTCAACATTCATAGGTATAAATACTTGAAGCATAAATATTAATACTTACAAAATAAGATATAAATACTTGCATGCATAACTTGATATGATCATCCCCTTTTCTAGTCCCCTTTTCTGTTTACGAGATATGTCTCAGAAAAATACATGTACAACCTATAGGTGCTCTAGAAATGAGAAAAATGACTCAAAAAAAAAAATAGATAGAGATGCATTATAACAGGAAGACACAGATTGATGACGTGGAAGTTTGTATTTCTTTATCACATACGGATCATACAATAAAACCGTGTATAATTGTTGAAGCATTCATATACGCCCGCCCGAAAGAAAGATGCTCCTCATTTTCTTAATTGAACTAATACATTGTTTCAGTTTTGTTCTGTCATCTAGTCAGGATTTTTTATTGTGAGCTTAATATTAATCATTAAAAAAATTAATTGATGAACAATTTTACTACTCAATTATTTCTCAATTTTAAAAAAATATATTCTAACAGTTCTGAAAGAATCATGACCACTAGAATTTCTGGCGGTCTAGGCATTTTTAAAAAAAAAAAAAACTAAGGGCAACTTTGTAATTTTTTATTTTTTGGAGAATATTAAAAAAAATCGGCTTACCTCCCCCCTCTCCAGAACAAAAAAAAAATAAATGAAACTCAATTTAAATTGGTATATCTTTTCTAGTCCCAATTATATAACGCAGTCTTCTTCATACAAATTTATTTACAGAATCGTCTCAAAAATTTATCTATAGATATGATTTATTGTCATAAATTTTTTGAATAGTTTAAATATTAAGTGAAATAAACGGTCGATTGATCATGATAAATTATATTTTTTGAAGTCTATTTTTTCGACTTTTACAATGACCAAATAGAAAAAAAAAACTTAAATAAAAAATGTCATAGCAGACACTTGCATTTAACCTTGAATAGCCTTATTAAGTGTTGTCTTTTGCACAATTTTTAACTCTATAAATTAGAGCTAGAGCTGTTTTATACAACTCTGAGATTTGTGCCGAGCAAATTTAAAACATCCAAATGATCCAATTTTATAGTGATTGTAATATAAGTACTAGCTCATACCACGACGGATCTGAATTTGCTGAAATCCGAAATTGGTTACTGTTCATCCTGAAATCTCTGCAATTCAAATTCAGCCGTCAAACTATTCTGAGATACGTGCAAGAAAAAATCAGCTGTTTGAGATGCGTTCTCGAAAAAAATTCGATGGCTGGAGTCGGATTGTAGAGATTTCAGGGGTGTTGTTCATTGGTTTCGAAATTTCAGCTGATTTATTTCCACGACGGATCCGAATCTAATTTGATAGCTGAATTCGGATTGCAGGAATTTCAAAGTACTGTTCATTGGTTTTAGAATTTCAGCTGATTTATTTTCTACCAGGGCCCTCCAGAATTCTGACTTCTTCCTTACCAGTAAAGTCAGACTTTGCACAACATGCAAAGCAAAACTTGCAATTAAAAAAGGTATGGCGGTAATAAATGCAACATTCCAAGGGTAAAGCGGGAAGTCCAGGGAGGGCGATATGGGGAATTCAGTAATAAGCTTAGCTAACCAGACTCAATTTCATATCTCATTCCGAGAAATACCACAAGTTGACTCACTATTTACAAGACAGTAACCCCACCACGCCCACAGGCGGCATGGTCTACCTTCTTTCTTTCTGTAACTGATATAACTGAATTCTTCGTGAAGCGAGTTGATTTAGTGCTAGTTTACTGACTCGCTAGATGTTTTCTTTATAGAATTGTGCTGAGAAATTAGAGATATATTCTCCTGTCGCGTCGTGGGTCCCACATTCCAGTGACTCGTAACATCATTCATTGTTCTAGAGAATTTGTAACAGAGAATTTAGATTCCGTTTTAGCTGTTTCTCCTGTGATGCGCATGTTAAACTAAAACTGCTTTGTTTTATTAAAGTATTAAAAATTTGCAACAATATTTTTTTGTTGTCACCAAAAGTTGATCACATTTGGACCTCGATCGATCCCCTTTTCAATAAAGAAAATTATCTGGTAGAGTGTTTTGCTTTGCTTGTCAGCATGCATGCATGTCATAAGAAATTATTATTTATTCTTGAGATGAATGTGATAAAGAGTATGGATCGAGGAAAGAGCAACGCAAAGCTTGTTAAAATATTCTGTTCTGTGTTTCTACATTTACAAATAAAATATTTTTTTTCTTAGATGTATACAATGTTCCTTGCACCATGCATGCGTGATGTCAAATGTGGCTTTAGACCAAAAGTTTCAACTTTCAAGTAAAGGTTGGCCCTTATAAATTTTGAAGTAATTTATGAAAAAAGTATTCCCTTTAGCGGATAATTTAATAATAATTTTTGTAGGTTATCATTTCAAATTCATAATTTTGGGACTGGGCTCGTATGTTAGGTTTGAGTAAGATATTCTCTCAGGTATCTAATATATATATGAAGGATTCAGATTCAGTGCGATACCCTACCGTATAAAATATTATCTACATCATTTGTTTTTAACCTGGCACAAATCTAAAGTGGAATTGATTAGGGGTGCAAACAGATAGGATATTATCTGTCAGTAACTAGTGACAAAAGCACATGTTCTCTATGTGAAAGGTTATGGGTTCGAAATTCGAATGGAGGAAATTCTTTATTGTAATAACAACAGTATGAAATTTGGAGGCTTAACCTTCATCTTTCTTTCAAAAAAAAAATATAGAAATTTGATATCCGAATATCCGTGCCGATACGGATACGGATATAGATTGAAATTTTCATTATCCGTATCTGAATAGTAGATATATACATATAGTTTAATATATATTATAAAAAAATTATGTATATATCTACGGATATCTGATCCGTATCCGTTTAATATCCGACCAATATTCGTCAAATATCTAATCTGTATCTGTTTTCGAAAAATAAAAACAGATACAAATATGATTTTACCACCATCCGATCCGTATCCGATCCGTTTGCAATCCTAAATGGAATTTATTCTACCGGTAATGTATTTTAATTAATTTTTATCATTTTTTGTTCGGCTGAACAGACACAAAATGAAATTAGAAATTTGTAAATTTAGATTTAAACACATCACTCATAAAATAGATTGGCTTCATCAGTTTGATTTTATTTTTTAAAGTCAATTCAATAAATTTGGAAATTAAGCTCACCAATCACCTTAATAGCATGACTAACACATATTAGCATTACTCCAATTTTGGATTATTAGTTCTCATGTTATTTTTATTATTTGTGCGGCTAGGTGCACTAATTACAAATTTAGAATAATGCTACAATAGATGAAAATAATATTTTAATTCTTCATTGGATGTTAAACAGGGGACTAATTCAGAACAAATAAAAATTTCAAGTGTAAAAATAACACCTGTAAAATTTTAAGGATCAAAATGCTAAGCGAATACAATTTATGGACTTTTGGTGTAGTTTACCTTTTTTTTTGTTTTAAATTGGTATCATGATACACTTAAATATTACTTAGATATCATTATTAAAAATAGCTGGATGATAGATACACTTGAAAATTTCTGAGGGTGTAAATAAAAGTTTCAGAAAGGGCATTTCGGTATTATTTCCATATACTCCAAGCTATAAAGCCACCACCTCGCCATTTCTCTCAACTTTAGCCGCGAATCACCCACAACAAAATTAATTGGAAAGAATTCCCCGCTAAATAAAAAATTTGCACAAAGCCCTCCAAGGGGTAAGAAGGAGGAAGAAGGGTTCACCACCACCCCAACCACTGAAGTAACCTCACCCGTTCTTTTTCCTGCTCTTCCCCAGGTCGTTCTCTGGCCTCACTAAAAGGTAACCTCACCATCGCCGGCTGCTGACAGACCGCGGTGCACCTCCTTCACTGGAGGTCTCCATTTGTCGCATGATGTTTGGAATCTCTCTTTCTCCGATGAAAACCTCGACTCGCCTCTTGTGGAGTACCAGCTTCTTTCGCCACAAGAGCTGCGTCCCCATCGCCTACTTCTTCTTGTAATCTCGCATCTTCATCTTTTCAATCCGCACAAATCCGAGTCTTCTCGAAGTGTACATAGTACAAGGTTCGAGCTTTGAGAAATAGCCATGGAATCGGGTCGACTGTTGTTTGGCTCGCCCGGATCTCACCATGGTCAACAGATGTTCTTGCTAAACGACGCGAGCGCAATTTTTAGAGGTTAATAGATCCGAGTTAAATCTGTTGCTGAATTTAAACTGGAAATTTTTTTACTCTATTTTGCTGATTTTGATTGGATTATTTGAAAGGGAGCAAGAGGCCTTTCTTTACTTCAGCAGAGGAGCTCCTAGAAGAAGAGTACTATGATGAACAGTTGCCAGAGAAGAAGCGCCGCCTCACGCCTGAGCAGGTATCGTAGCAGTTTATTTAGTATTTAATTAGAGCTCTTAAATTTCATGCTGTTCCGAGTCCTAACATGTCATGGTGTTATGTAAGAAAGGTCTCTCTTTTGTACCACATATTGTGCGACTAACATGAAAAGGCTTGGTGCAACCAAACGAACTCAAATAGCTAACTTTTTTGTTTTGTTTTAATAGAATGAAATATATTTTTTAATTAGTATTAAAGTATTATTTTCTTTTGGGCAAAAGCTTATATAGCTCTTTGTAGCAATATTTTTTTTTCAGATAAGATTTGTGACAAGTCAGTGAATTGTTGTAGGAGGCCAAGCAAAAATTTTATGTCGTACAGAAAAATATTGTCAGATCTGATTAAGATCTGTTCATACTCTTAGTGATGGGGCGGATCTTAGGCTTAGCCAAAGGTGGCTAAGCCATCCCTGTGATTTTAAAATTTTAATTATACGTAATAGGAATTTAATTTAATTTTTTTTTTTTAACTTTTTATATAGTCTAGTCACCCTCAATAAATAACACATGTTTAGTCGTAGCCTAGTTGGTTAAAGCTTTATCTTTTGTTGAGAGGTTATGGGTTCAAATTTCACTCAACACAATTGTACATTTTAATTTTTAGCCACCGCTATCAAATTTTTCAGTTCCGCCCCTACTCATAGCATCCAGACTTTGTAAACAAAAAATCTATGCATTGATTAGTTTAGTTCACAGGAAAGTTTATATAAAAAGTTAAAACAGATCCTGTAGCTGTTTGTTTGGAAGCTTTGGTTGTCTCCTTTGAATGGGCCAAGTTGTGAAAAGTGGTACCACAGGTTGTACTATTAACTCCTTCAATAAGAGTTCATTGGTGGCTGGTTAGATCTATCTGAATCTGTAAAGACTGTTTTTTCACTAACATATGACCCATCATTTGGTAGAATGTTCCGGCAGTTAGTATAGTCTAGCTTTTACTGTATTACATGCCTTTATAAAAGTACTTCTGTGTTTTAATATGGCTGTTGTTTGTATTTGGTTTGCTCCTCTTTCAATTTCTGCCCACAAGGGAAAGAACATGGAGATGAGAAGACCTAGTTAAAAAATAAGTCTTTAGTCGGTTGTAATTAAAAGGTAATCTTGGCAAGATGCCCTAAAAAAAAAATCTTCTGGAGTTCTTTATGCCATAATTTAATTTTCCAAAGTGGAAGTTGACTGTTATAAGTTGGTGGGTTGGGAATCAAATTCTCTCCACCCCTTAGTCGGAATTAAACTATGGCAAATATTTTTAGAATAAGTATCACATCATAACATATCATAAGGAACTAAATAAAATTGAAATCAGCTGACAATGAATGAATTGTGGCTGAAATAAAATGAAGGTGCTGATGCTTGAGAGGAGCTTTGAGGAAGAGAACAAGCTGGAGCCGGAGAGGAAAAGTGAGCTGGCACGCAAGCTGGGCCTACAGCCGCGGCAGGTGGCTGTCTGGTTCCAAAACCGCCGAGCCCGTTGGAAGACTAAGCAGCTTGAGAGAGACTTCGACCGGCTCAAGTCTTCATATGATTCGCTTCTCTCTGATCACGATTCACTTCTCCAGGACAACTTTAGCCTTCGTTCTCAGGTAGGGTCATTGTAATCTGTACATTATTACCACTAAATTGGATAATAGTTATTTGATCACACAAATTATTGTTGTTTTGTGTACTATCCATGCATGTTGAGTGTGTACTTCTTATGCTGGTATGTGGTTCATGACACCGACTTTTTTTTTATTAGAACTTTTGTTGTTAATTTTGATATCCTATTGCCTCACGCCAAATGTTGTTGAGAATTGTAAAATGGTTTATTCAGTTGTTTGGTGCAACCATGCAAGTACTTTGTTATGAAAGGTATGGGCATAGTCAAGTGGATGCACAAGATGCCTTAAAAAACTAAATTTTTTTTTTTACAATAGCCTTCACAATCTGGCATGGTGATGTAAAGACGATGATAAAATAATTGTATGTCCGTATACTAGTTTTCAGCTTTAGGCTGAGGATTGTCTGCTAGACCGGGTCTAGGAAGGTTGTGCTTTCTATGCTGTCCCCATCCATTAGTGCCAAATGCTGTCTTTTTTCCACTATGAAAGCTCTTTCATTGGCTGCCAAATACAATAGAAAAGTTGACACATGCTAATTTTGTAAAGCACAAACTGGGTCAAAATAGAAAAGCAAAAGTTTGCATTTTTATTTCACTTTTAGTGCGGAGCTGACAATTGGTATGTCACTTGTCAAAAAGCCATCCCACTGCACATTTTTTTTTATTTAATGGAAATTTAATGTATTGAATATGCAGTATTTATTTTCAAATTCTGATCATGGACCTGATTATGATGTGGTTATCTAGGTGATGGCATTGACAGAAAAACTGCAAGTGAAGGAATCCGGCTCAGTCGCCGAGAGTCCCACAGGTCCAGAACAAGGCTGCGTGGCAGCATTGTCAGAAGCCGAACAAACTGCTGTAGCTAAACCTGACAACATACTTGCCACGACAGTTGAGATAAAGGCAGAGGATAGGCTCAGCACAGGCAGCGGTGGCAGCGCTGTGGTTGACAATGATGGGACCCACCACCAGCTGGTTGACAGCAGTGTGGTTGAGTCATACTTCCCTGAGGATGAGTACCACCACTGTATTGTGGGGCCCGCCAACGGTGGGTTCCAGTCAGAGGAGGAGGATGGTCACAGCGATGAGGGGTGCAATTATTATGCTGGCACGATTTTCACCGAGCACCTCAGTGATCAAGTAGAGGTTGATGATGGCCAGCTCAGTTGGTGGGTTTGGAATTAGAAGACAACCAAAATACCAAATGGTGCACATATATGGTTGGGTACTAGTTTTGCATGTCTCGTGCAAGGTTTTAGCTTTAAGTTTCTGTAATCGAGTGATTGGTTAAGTATTTTGATTACCATATTGTGTAGATTTTGGGGGTGATAATAAGTGCCGGAAGGAAACGACTCTTTCTTTGCACAGTTATGCTATTTATTGTTGCATCTGTTCCTTTAGAAAGGAGGTGCTTGGTTTTTGTCTTTAGCTGTTTTCCATGAATTTATGAATTCCTAGTGTCTTTTCATTCAACTGTAATTGTAATATGTGCTTTTGAGATAGCTTATGTTTTCCAAATTCATACACAAGTATAAACCCAATAAATTAAAATGGTTCTGTTCTCTGATATGCTAGAGTAAAAGAGTTGGCTACATAGCTTTAACTACAGTATCAAAACTGTACATTTGACTAAGCAATTCTGTTAAACAGTAACATCAGTATGCAAATCCATAAGCTATAGCAATGCTGTAAAATAATATTTGGATAAGCTAACTGGGGTATATAGTTAAATATGCCGTAAAATGCATATAGGACCCACCACATGGTGCATCCCTCCTGGCTTTTAATTTGATATTAATGGTGCTTTTGTCTTGTGGCCGTGTACATCTCAACCACTGGATTCCCCTCCTCTCACTAGAGTAGGACAGAGACGTGAGCATTTATGTTTGCTATACTACTGACCACGATGCTTTGCTTTCTAGCTACTCTTGGGTCTACCACGTGTCATGTTTTATGTGGTTAGAATTGATCTGGCGAGATAAATATCAAGATTTTTTTTTTCTTTTTTCAAAGTTCTAATTTCTAACTATGATTGATTGGGGTTCTACAAATCCTGTCAATTTTAGCGTTGGAGAAACTTGTAATTTATTCTTTCTAATCCGTCTTTTGTTTGTCTTAATATGAGCTGTTTGGTCCCCTATGGGTCCTGATCAAGGCATCTCTATTCAAAACTTAGCATGTGTGAAACGGTCCTCTTTACCAGATAAGTGATAACAGATCATTAACACAAAAAAACAAAACATCATCTAATTTGTCCTCATTTCTTGTAAATACATATTAAGTGCTCAGAATTCTTGGACTCCGTTGTGTTGAATCCAGAATACCGGGCCCACTTTCAGTGCAGATCCACGTTGAACCACAGTATAGATCTATATATAATCATAATGTTATCTACCTACAAAAAATAATTTTTACCCCCTTCCCCCTTAATAAAATTCAAGTATTGAAAATTAGAAATTGTTATTCTGAATCTGCTCCTACCTGTCAAGCTTGCTATTGCTAAATAATTAAAAAAAAAATGAATTAGTGAGTACTGGTAATGTGGTCTGAACCGGGGCATAGAGGATTCGATTTCATCGCTTTTTTCAGGTGAAATCTCCACCCACAATCCCACATGGCCACCTCTCTCTGTCTCTTGCTTTAGGTTGTTGCTGTAGCTGCGGCTGGGTAGGAGGTCTACAGTTGAATCTTTCCATAGCTTTTATTATTTAGATTCCCTCCAGTCGTCGACAAATGGAGAGATTTTAAATTGGGATTGTTCTATGTTGCCCGGATACGCCAGTTTAGGCGGCGTATCGGTATCGGACACGTATCGGATACCGATACACGCTTGATACGGCCGATACGGTCGCCGATACTTTGTTGAAACATCTGGATACGGCTGGATACGCTTGCGAACCGAGCCCGCATCCATGAGCCGTGCGTGAACTAGCGCTTTTTTTCTGCCTCGCGCGTGAATCGAACTGGGGTTTCTCTGTTGAGGGTCAAAACTTTTGACCACTACATCAAAGTTTCATTTGTGATATATTCTAGTAACTATAGTATTTAATATATTTTTATGTTATGCCTTTAATTTTTTATACAAATTTGATTTAAGTTATGATTATTTAAATATAATATATAAAATAATAAAAAATAACATATATAATAAACGTATCGTATTCGAGATTTTTGAAAATTATTGTATCGCCTTTCCGTATCGTATCCGATACGATATTCCGTACCCGTATCTATGCAACATAGGGATTGTTAATCAAAGGGAAATTGAGGTGTTGGACGGTTGGTTTTTCAACTGTCCTTAAGATATCAAATTTGTTTCTGAACGAACTAATTTCTATTCCCTTCAGATTCTTTGAAAATAGTAATTTGAAGTTCAGTTCGTTCAAAAGATATTTCTAGGTTATGGTATTTAAGCTTTTTTAAAGATAAAAAAAAATTATTTCTGAACTTCTATTTGCACAAAATCCTAAGGACGTGCTCCCCAATCCTTCCATTAATGAAAAAGAAAAGAACGAAAAAGGATAAAAATGTTAGCGATTTTATCTCTATTACACTCCAATTTGGAGGTTACCCAATCGCTTGAATTTTATGCACAATTCACCTCTATTCTTCGTCTTTTCTCTCTGCTCACCTCTAAATTTTAAAGTTATAGAGCAAGTAATCACTCACAGAGAACTTATTTTTGATCTAGTGGCAAAAACACATGACTTTCATGTGAGAGGTTATGATGTGAGAGGTTATGAGTTCAAAATTCATAAAGTGAGAAAATTTTCTATAATATATATAAGAGTTTGAAAGTGTGTTGGGTAGCCTGATCTCCAATTCATAATTTAAAAAACAAAATAATCACTCACAAACTGACCAGATCACATCTCAATTCATCTCTGCTCCTTCCCCTCCCTCCACGTAAACCTTCTAAAACTGACCTAAAAATAAGGAACTTACTTTTTTTTTCTTTAACTTCTTTTAAAGAATCTAAGTGAACTCTTCTATTAGTCCTCAAAATTAATATTTTTTTTGTCCGAAGAAAAATTCAAGCTCATTTTTTTTTTCTTAAAGTCAAATGTTCGATTGAGTGCAAATACAAAAATTTTGCAGATTTATTTGGTTTTCTTCTTTAGAAAGTTCTAGAGAGTACAAAAGTTCGAAATTGGATGGACAAAAGCAAAGCAGAAAAAATTCAAAAAGATTTTTTTAGAGCAAAGCTAGGGTGCTCACTAAAAGAGTTGGTGAGTACAATTGTCTTCAAACGACAAATCTAAACCGTTGAAATTTATCTATTTCATGAGTGATGCATGTACATGTAAAATTTTAAAAGTTTCGAATTCATTTAGTATAAAGTCAAGTGGTAAATAAAAAAATAAAAATTGAATACATAAAACAACTTATAAAAGGTTCATTTTTTTGACCTCTTGACTTTAAACTAAATAAATTCGGAACTTCCAAAAAATTTCATATACATGCATCACTAATAAAATAGATGGAATTTAACGGTTTGAAATAGTCGTTTGAAGACAATTCGATAGACTTTTAGAGTTGTGCTCACCAACCCCTCTTGATCAGCACATCACAACCTATTTTTGCTCTTCTTTTTATACTTATCTATTCTTGTGCAAAATATTTTTGATGGACATATTCTGTACTCCTCAATTGCAGCAAATTAACCAAATTATTCCGGATTAGTTTTAGTTTTGACTCTTAGCATAAGAGAATGATTAAAGATATCAAATCATTTCTAGTGATATGTATTTCAAACCATATAGAAGATTTTGGTTTTTTTTTTTTGTAATACTAAATTTGTTTTTTTATGGTAAAATACACAAGCCTTTCCAAACTACTAATTAGTAATTTCTAAACAAATAACTCTCCGAATATATATTATTGATAATTACACCCGAATTTTATCCGAGAAAATGACCCTCTATGAATTATTTCTCACTCATATTGAATAATGAGTGAGGCTATGGTGCTATGCATAGCACGGATGGGTCCGTGCTATGCATAGCACCATAGGCTCACTCTTGAATAATTATATATTATTTACTTTTAAATTTATACAGATTTTCTTTTTTCAAAATGATGAATAATTGAGTAACACATATCAGTAAATCATCAAATGTTTAGTTTTTATCTTTACTTTTCATCTTTCACTTCGTCTGCTCTCAATGTTTTTATAGAAAAAATTTAGCTTCATGAACAACAAATTGATATAATTGATTTTTTGAATAAAAAATGGAAATTAAAAAACTATATGAAAATTAATTATTATTATTTGAAACCGATATTGAAAATATAATCAGTAGTAAAATCCAAAAAGAATTTAAGTGGAAATAAAATTATCAAGAGCACTATAGTCCTTTCATATTCGAAACTAACAATGTTCAGTAAGCTAAACTCCAAACAGAAAATTTAAGGAGGCAATTTTCACAAGTTCGGAAGTTCATGATAATATGATATGATTATAACAAATTTGAGATGTTATTTGCAAATACATCTCCATTTTTGTAGCGGAAAGGCTATAACTTTGATACAACAAAGTGGGCCTAATCACCGAACTCTAACTGGGCCTAAATTTTCCCATTTTTGCATTGTGTCTCTTTAAATGTAGGGTTCTACAAGCCCAACAAAGTGGGCCTAGTCACTGAACTCTAACTGGGCCTAAATTTTCCCATTTTTGCAATTATGTCCCTTTAAATGTAGGGTTGTACAAGCCCAAATAGCGGCAACTAAAATAGATCAAATAGAAATGCTGAATAAGGCCTTCTTTATCACAAAGCCCCGTTATTTCCTATTTTTATTAACGGTCGCAACTTCTGATCAGCAATATTTCAAATGCATAGCGCTATTAGAAGCAAAATAGTACTTGATCGTAGAAGCCAAGAAGATAATATAATCTCCATTCTTACATAATTTTCTTGGCCACATTAGTAAATTTAATAATAACAAACTATATTTTTCATGCAGTTTCCATATTTGATTTCCATTGTGAGGCTCATTTAATATTTTAATAAATATTATTTTTACGACTTAAGATCACTTTTATCCCAACATCAAACTAATTAAAATACTATGGCAATTTACATGATGCCGAATAATTACTAATTTTGCAAGCTTGTTTAGTTCTAATATGACCGAATAATTACATCATTGTATGGTGGCACATCTTGACATCAAATGTTTATAAGTTATTTTTGCGATTTCAAAATCCAACTGTCGATTCGAACCGTTCAACATGATCTCCATATTAAAATGTGCTTGGAGACCACATTTTACCTTTTTTGGAAATTGTTTACTATCTATTTAGAATTTTTGAAAATTGCTATTTTTTAATAGTCCAGAATTATCTGAAAACAACAATTTGTACACATCTTAATAAATACTAAAAAAATTCTAAAATGTGTAAAATTTGGTATCAAAACACATTTAATAGGAAGACCATGTTGAATGGTCAGATCTACTGTTTGGACTTCAAAAGTACAAAATTAACTTATAAATATATGGTGTCAAGATGTGTTTGATCAGAGTCAAAATAATGATGAATTACGTAGGATTTTGGCTTGAGTTTTGCATATTTTCTCACACTTATGTTTAACTTATTAGAGAAAAAGGCTACTGTCACCCTTCTTTATGTTTTATTACAGAAAACAGGTTTTGGGACTATTTTACACCAAATGGAGCAAGAATCGGGTCAATCGGATCAGCGACGCTCATTGACTAAGTCTCTGTTACGGTTCGTATTGCCTAATACAGATCAGAAGATAGAGTGATACGCATTAAAACCCTCAGCGACAAGGTCTTAATACGGACCGTATCACCTGATACGGACCGTAACCGAAGGCGCCTCTTAGGAAATAACTGCCGACAGCTGTATCCAGATCAGTTTCTTTGCCCCTACTCAACTCCAGACGTCCCTCCACTCCTATATAAGGCCCCTGGGCAGAAGAAGAAGGTATCTTTGTAATTAGAGTTAGATTTGATTAAAGTGAGAAGAGAGAAATGATTGTAACCATGCCGTTCCGCGACTAAGTTCCTTTCTTAGGGGCTAGGCAGTAAATCTTGTTACTCTTGATGTTTTGATATATATATATATATAGGGATGAGCTATGGTGAGACGTGGAGTAAAACAAGTTTGTACTCCACGCTATATTTTCATTTTGAAAATTCAAACAACCGATCCGAACCGTTCAACATGTTCTCTATATTGAAATGTGCTTGGAAACCAAATTTTACATTTTTTGGAATTTTTTTACTATTTATTAAGCCACTTTGAAAATCGCAGATCCACTGTGAACAGTGAAAAACAGTAAAATTTTGTGGACCACCGGATCAGCGATTTTCAAAGTGGCTTAATAAATAGTAAAAAAATTCCAAAAAATGTAAAGTTTGGTCTCCATGCACATTTCAATATAGAGAACATGTTGAACGGTTCGGATCGGTTGTTTGGATTTTCAAAATGGAAATATAGTGCCATGGAGTACAAAATGGTTTTACTCCACGTCTCACCATAGCTCATCCCTATATATATATATATATATTTTCTGTTGATTATGATTTCTTGTTGTTTAATCGAAATACTTTTGTGATTTATTATCTCTTCATCTAACTTCGATGATCTAGTTTAATCCGTTAGGATAGTGACAGTACTTTAATGGTAAGAGAAACTATTTGTACGAATTAGCCTCGTTGAGATCTATTAGGTTTATGTAAAGAAAACCTTAGCGGGGAAACCATAAACCAAAACAACAAATGTTGTTTCAAGTAATTCTCTTTTAGTCTATTTGACTAATTTGCAAAACATACAATTATTGAATTTTACGATTTTCTCTACTTTAGAAATAGTGCAGGTTCAAGACAATTGGAATTGCAATCAAGAGCACTTGAACTGAAGAAATCATCAAGTTATTTATCAAGAACTTAAACTGTAAAATTATATTTAGTAAAGTAGCTTTGATGTTGATTCACATGGACAAAACGTTAGAACGTTTAACAAAACGTTGGGACGTTTATCAGTGTGAAAAACCTAGAAATTAATCGATTAAAAGCTGAAAAATACTATAAAATGTTGTAGACGTTTATCAAAACGTCTGGACGTTTTAATTCATTTTTCAGATTTCAAAATAGCATTTTAGTCGATAAATTTCCAGGGAAAAACGTCGTGCAACGTTTGTTAAACGTTGGCAACGTTTTAGGAACTTTTCACAGAAATTTGAATTTTTGTACTAAAACGTTTTCTACATTTTACAAAATGTTGGGACGTTTTATGGCAGATAGCTCATTTGAAAGCTGCCACTATAAATAGAATCTTAGGGTTCTCCTCCCAACTAAGATAGCCGACCCTAATCATTTCAAAAGCAATTTTCTGTGAGCTCAAGTTCCTCCATTGTTGTGAGAACAAAAACTTCAATATCCCTCAAACAACCTCAAATCCACTTCACTAATCTTAAGTTAGATTAGGTTAGAGTGAGTTCTTGAGTGTTCATCTTGAGATTTCAAACTTAGAGACTTCGTTCTCGATTCTAGTTGGCCGTGTGACTTCCCATTGGTTGTAAGGGCTCACCGGTTCACAAGTTGTAACCTTTCTCCTTTGGGTAATAGAAAGGCGCACCGAGAAGCGGTTGCGATGCCCCGGAGACGTAGGCATTTTAAGCCGAACTCCGTTATCACTCCTTGTGTCAAATTTCTCTAAACTCATCTACTTTATTTTATTTGCAATTATTTCTTTATTTTCGAAATTAGTGGTGCCTAAGGGACAACAACAAAACGCGAACCAAGTTCCATCATTTGCGTAAGGAAAATCGCAGTGATCTGTGTAGTAACTTGTGTATTTAAGAGATCAGTCATTTGCGTAAGATAACTCGCAGTGTCCTATGTAGAATCTCGATGAAAGATCTGTCATTCTTGCGTAAAATAACTCACAGTGACCTATGTGGTGTCTTTCATAAAATAACAATAGGAAATCAGACCCGACATGAATATATTATCAAAGCAGATTGAGTAGCAATGGTGTGCCGAAACCCTAGGAATTCTCATCTCTATCTTTATTTTAATTACTTTTAATTGCTTTCTAATTTACATTGATCACAACAACAACTCTCAATTTTCAGATTTCGTCTAGCCTTTCGAAAGATTGTGATTCGATCGCTCAAAACTCTGAACCAATATTCCCTGTGGATCGACCTCGAATATACTACTTGATAGGATTGTGCGCTTGCAGTCCGAACCGATAGCATTTCCTAGTTTAAAAATATTAAAAGAAACATCGCTCTCTTTTGAGTGATCAGTGTTACCATAAAATGGTGTAATTGGATCCCTCTCGTTTCTAATTTAGTAAAATTACTCCCTTAAGTTAGAGTTGACATTGTACGGAGTTGCCAATCTTTGATTAGGAATCAAATCCTCTGCCCACCGGTGGGCAGGATTTTCCTGCCACCCTTGAAAATTAACCAATCTCCATGTGCCACTTGTTATGAACTCTTAATAAAAGTCGTCACAATAATTAATTACTGAGTCCATCATTAATATTTGTAAATTAACTTAGTAACTTTTCTAAATACAGAAACATTAACTCGCATAATAAACAAAAATAGAAAAAACAATTCAGTTTGTCTTTTATGAAATAATTAATAATACCACAAGTTATCTAGAGGATAATATTATAATTAATATAAATAAAAAAATTATAAAAATAATACCACAAGATATTCTTTTATAAAAAAGTAAAGTTATTTACAGGAGAATTTCAATACCACAAATTTTATGTACAATTTGAGTTATAGATGTTCAAATATAAACAAAAAAAAAAGTAAAATTTGGACGTATTTTAATTTCTCTTAAATCAAGATTTAAGATTGATGTTCAAATATAGAGAAGTGTTTTCGAGAAAGGTTCTCATGTTACAAAAATTTGTGCAATAAAATAGTCAATTTTGAGGTTCTAAAGCAATGAAGGTTCTCAAACGATTCAAGAGAAATTACAATAACATGTCAAGATTTAACTTTTTTCATTTATATTTGAAAATCTATAAATCAAATTGCACATATATATAATAAAATTTGTGGTACTGTGGCTCTTCTGTAAATAACTTTACTTGTTCATAAAAAGAATAACTTGTATTATTAATTATTTCATAAAAGACAAACCGGATTGTTTTTCTTCTATTTGTTCATTATGCAAGTCAATCTTTCTATGCATACAAAAATTACCAAGTTAATTTACAAATATTTAATAAACAGAGTTAGTAATTAATTATAGCTTGAGAGTCTTAAGATACGTGGCTTATGTATATTGGTTAATTTCCAAGGATGGCAGAAAAATCGTGCCCACCGAGGGGCAGAGGATTTGATTCCCTTTGATTACTCTCAACCTTGCCGGCCACCTACGAACCAATCATTGATTATTGTTGTTTTATTGTTCTTTATTCTTATGTCGACATTCGTACCGTACTTAAGTTTAGATGGAAATAAATCTGCTGCGATTCCATATCTCGCCATTCATTTATTGGAATGCACAAATTTCAAGAGAAGTTGTTTTCTTTACACGAATCTTAAAACAAATAAATGGGTGGATGTCGAATCGCAAGGTCCTGTGATTCTTTGGAATCGCAGCAGATTTGGATCCTAGTTACCTCACTATTGACGTAATGAAGCTTAGACTTGACTTGTGGTGATTCATTTAATTTATTCTTTCTCCGTACCTTCTCTTCCAAGTTACAAGTACCCCAATTGTTAAGCAGGGTTTGTCTTACTGCTTTTTAACTACAGCTACTTGATATATACATTCACTAGATCTTCCTCCAAACTAGCATCAAGAATTGGAATATAGTAACCCTAATTCATGAATACTTACCTCACTATTGTTCTCCTTTTAATCGCATTTTCTCTGATATTAACATTCCACATCTTTTGCTGTTGGATCATCATGATCAGAGACCGTCGTGCATGGCGCATGCAAACCCAAGAGGGGCGCATGCAAACCCAAGAAACACACACTGGCTTATTACCAGGCGACGTGGAGAAGTTGCCTTCCTACAATTACAACAGCGAATGTGGCGAAGAGACTGGAAGCGGAACCGCAATTTGTGCAGTATGTCTAGAGAGTTTTTGTATTGGAGACAAGTGCAGGCTTCTGCCACAATGCAAGCACAGTTTCCATGCCAATTGTGTGGATTCATGGCTGATGAAGCATGCGTTTTGTCCAATATGCCGCGGCGATATTGAGCTTACTACAAAGGACGAGATGCTTCCCAAGGAACGGGAGGTAGCGATTGGGATTCCGGAATATTGTTCTCTAGCTGATCCCCTTTAGCGAGGTTATATATAGTTGATAAAAAAAAAAATTGGGGATTCAAAATCAAAACGTTGATTACGATTGGAACTATATATCTTGGAGTTGTACACAGTTGATTATTTAGCTCATTTTAATTTCTGTTGGTATAAAAACAAGTTCAAATATGTTTGATATATATAGGTGGTTTTGTAATTTTGGACTGGTAAGTGGTATTAAGTATTTTTATCTTGCCTGAATATATATATATGAAAGTGGTTTTGTAATTTTGGACTGGTAACTGGTAAGTGGTTTTGTAATTTTGTAGTTTATTTTTACTTTTCAATTACCGGAATGTAAATGAATGAATTATAAATATAGTAAAATAATATATTAAAATATTAAATGTAGGTATTGTAGGTAGGGGTGTTCATCGGTTCGGTTCGGTTAAAACCGAAATAAAATAGGCAAACCAAAGTTTATTTCGGTTTTTAAAAATAGAACCGAACCGACCAAAGTAAATATAGCAACCGATTAAAACCGAACCGAAGTAAATTTCGGTTTGTTCGGTTAAACCGAACAAACCATTGTTTAGTTGAGATTGTTATAAAACAAGGCATTTACAGCTAACAAGTTGAGATTAATACACCGTAAATAATAAATTCAGCAATAATGTGAAACATTGAACCACTGTACCACCCATGTACCACACTGTAAAGATTAAATTCACAAGTTGAAACCACCCATGTACCACAGTGTAAAGATTAATACCGATGTACCACTGTAAAGATTAAATTCACTGTAAAGATTAATACCCATGTTAAAGAAATCGGTCGGTTCGGTTATTACGGTTTTTAGATATTATAAACCGAACCATATTAAAGAAACCGATCTATATCAAAAATTGAACCGAACCGGACCAATTAAACTGAAAAAACCGAACCGTTTGAACCAAACTATTTCGGTTCGGTTAAAAACCAAATAAACCGGCCCTGATGAACACCCCTAATTGTAGGTATATATTAAGATAGCCTGAAATTAATTGAGGAATAATGCTTGTTACGATGTGGCAGGAAAAAAAACTATGTTTTACAATTAAATGGGATGCTGTAAGCTCCAACTGGCAATTAGAAATCAATTGTAAATACTAATGTGGTAATTAATTTAGCAAATTTGCAAGAACCAGCCTTTTGGTTTAGTAGCAAGGGAAAAACGCTCTCTGTGTAGAAGGTCGTAGATTCAAAATCCGGATAGGAGGTTTTTTATGGACATTAAATAAATTAAATATTGAAAGTAGACCTCTATCTTTCTATCTCAAAATAAAAAAAAATTAACAAATTTGCTAATATTTTCATTATAATAATGGTGAGAGTAATACTACACCCAAATTAAGTGGGAATTTTGAGCATCTGCATTCTTGAATTTGCCTTTCTTAATTTTTCCACACAATAATTTAATTACCAATTATTGTTTATAAATTTCTACCATGTGTACGTATTTCTTCAGTTTTAGTTGTTTTAGTAATTTTTATAATTTTAAATTTACATTCCAATAGTTATCAATTACAAGTTAAAGTGATATCTTTAGATATATTTCTAATTTACTAAAATTACTCCCCGTGGTTAGAATTCAAATTGTACTTGCCAATCCACTACAGCAAAAAGCACTATCAGCGACCGGACTTCCGGTCGCTGATAGTATGGGCGCCGGCCGCTGATACTTGATCCGGTCGCTGAAAGTCAAAAACGGTCGCTGAAAGTCCGGTCGCTGTAAGCCTTGTCGCTGATAATGTTCTGATGACGTCACCGGTCGCTGATAATAC
This sequence comes from Carex littledalei, assembly GCA_011114355.1. Classification (NCBI taxonomy): domain Eukaryota; kingdom Viridiplantae; phylum Streptophyta; class Magnoliopsida; order Poales; family Cyperaceae; genus Carex; species Carex littledalei. Next base: position 3,150,123 of record CM022090.1, read on the forward strand.
GTCACCCGGTCGCTGATACTGTTTTTGCGACCACTTTTTTTTTGGTCGCTGATATTTTTTCTGACGTCAGGAAAAGGTATCTGCGACCAAAACAACGGTCGCTGATAGTTAAAACCGGTCGCAGAAAGTCTTCTATCAGGTTTTTGAATTTTTATTAATATTTAAATTTGCACCTTTTTTTATTATTTAAATTACAACCATTTAACAACCATTTACAATAACAGAGTTTAAATTTTACATTATCCAATTGATAGTATTATTTTACATTATCCAATTGATAGTATTATTTACAACCTATGATATATCTATTAGAACAATGGGCTAATAGTAATTAAAATCCACAATTACAACCATTTACAATATCCAATTTTAAATTTTACATTATCCAACCTATGAACCGAAGACTGTGGGCGCTGAAGGCTGTGGGCGTCGATCGCCGAAGGCACAGGAAACTGTTCAGAAAATAGGAAAATGAGTTATGAAGATATTATACCAATCTAAATAGATAAAGTTTAAAGATTCAATTAGTAAAACAATTAAAAAATAATTTCTACTTTTCTCTGGCTAATACAATTGCATTCTCTGTCAATGTTTCAGAACCTCACTGTAAGTCTCTAATGTGTACTGGGTCAACCCACAACAATTTTTTTGCAGCTGATGACTAGCATGCATCTGAATTGGCGCTGTATTTTACCTGAGTATAGGAAGCAATTGCAGTGGTGAAGTCCTTGGCTCCAAAGGCAGCATCTGCACAGTTGGAACGATGGCTGCATATAAAAGTCAAAATCAACAGCACAGTTTTCAGTCCGGCACAAGCTAGCAATTCCAATGCTTGAATTTTGCAAAGAACTCGAGTGGTACAGCACTAGGACAAGAAACAACCAGATATATCACACATGTAAGCAGAAATTTTATATATGTACATACAAAACTCAGGCACATTGTGCATTCAAATCAGCTTTGTAATGAATTTACTGGTATTAACATGCCCTTTTTTCTGTCAGGATAGTCAATTTTCGTGTTTTCATGGGCCCACAGCATGATTACTCATAATAAACCACAAATTTAACCGTAACTCATTCGGGTTGTAATTTCTCAGGTTCCATCACACAAACACACAATAAAACTCATTCTTTTGCATGTTAAAAATCAATCAAAATTTAGTAAAATTACCCTATAAATTTCTTTTAGATCTACTTGCATTTGATATATAGGATTCGAGTTTCCTACTGAGGTGGAGAGATTGCTGATATAGATTTAGATCTAGCCCCTCTACCATCCTCCCCACACGAGCTTGCAATAGCACCTACAAAAATATAAAATAAAACAACAATTTAGTAAATAAAAAATTAAAGCATGACATTACAAGCAATAACCCAAGTTAAATAGAAGCTTAATTGATAACAGATACATACATCGTTGGTATTGAAACCAATTACCAGTTCACCAATGAACTGGTACAAAGAACCAGCACAGAAAACTAGGTCGGTCATGCTATTGAGGCATCGGCTTGTTTTTCAAAAAATGTCTAAATAATATCAATGCTTGCCGGGGTCGGTGCAGTGGTACTTCATGACCCGCACCAGTTACGGTTACAAAGGATAATCCTTTGTATATTTGGCTCCACCCTCCAACCTATGCCAACAAAGAAATGTATTAAGAGAAATGAACTATTTAATAGTGTGTACCAGGCGGTACGCAAATAGTGTGTCTGGTGTGCGTACCAGTTCTATTTAAAAGAAATGAACTAACCTTTCCATTGTCGTACCAAGGATGCCAGTTGACGAGTGTTGGCAGCTTAAGAGCATCTATAGAATACCGAGTAGCGGTTACTGGTACCACTGCATCAGTGTCACCACTATCAAATAAAGAGCAAATTAGAAGCAATAGTAATGAGCAAGAATCTATATGTCCAACTGCATGAATCATATATCCAAAGTGTTTTTATCAGAAATTACCTAAATATCCAAATCCTCTGACCGGCGGCAATCAGCTCTTGGTAAATAGGAAGCATGGATCTAGGTGAATCAGCCCAAAATGTTCCTACTATGTTACTGAAAAGAATATAAGAAAAATAGAAACAAATCTTTTATGAAACATGCATAAAGTTCAAAATGATGATCTTTTTACTAAATTACAGAAAACTTTCTGATTTACAAAGTTGTTAAGGATGTGAGATACTAAGAATGTCTTTAATTTTAAATTGAATACAGAGACGGAGATTGGGTGGGCAAGAACAGATTTCGTTAAATTGGGGCAAATTTCACTGGAGTTGGTTTTCAATTTCACTGGGGCAAGAACAGATGTCTTTAATTCTAAACTTTATGTGAAAGAGCAAGAACAGATTTCGTTAAATTGGGGCAAATTTCACTGGAGTTGGTTTTTACCTGGATACGAAAAGGAGGAGGCGAATCCTTCAGAGAGATGAGAGTGGAGGAAGAGTAGCACCTTGTGGTCGGGGTCACTGGCCCAAGCTTCTCACCAGATCAACATTTCTGGCCCAAGCTTCGCCAGCTGGACCGCACAAGACCCGACACCACCCGAGGCGGCGGGGTCACTCCGATCTCCAGCGGCGGGGTCACAGCGTCGGGGTCACAGCGTCGGGGTCGGGGTCAGAGAGCGGGGTCGGGGTCAGTGATCGGGGTCGGGGTTCCAGCGGGGCGTCGGGCGGAGGGAGCTCGGGCGGCGCAGGGGGGTCGGGCGTTTTGATTTTGGGGAAGGGTTTGATTTTGGCAGAGGCGTTTTGATTTTGGTGTTTTGATAAAGGCGCGCGTTTTATTTTTCAGCAGCCGCGTTTTTTTCAGCGATTAAAAAAAAAAAAAAACTTTCAGCGACCGGTGTTGTCGCCGGTCGCTGATACCGGTCGCTGATACTGTTGGTCGCCGAAATTTGAGTGAAAATCTTTATTTTTGGAGAGAAATTGCGAATCAGCGACCGGCGTTACCACCGGTCGCTGATACCGGTCGCTGAAGCTCCGTTTTGCTGTAGTGTTGATTATTCTCAAGACCGAGTTGAATTCATATCACCGACGGTACCGTAATAGAGAATCTTTTACAATTACTTGATCTGGACCGTTCCTTTTAACTTGGCACGAATCTCAAAGCCCAATAATACTGCCCCCTCAGTCAGCCCGAATCCCAAACCGGCTAAGAGTTAATCTCAAACTGTAAATAGCTAATTGTATAAGGGAATCTTTTACGGTACTGTCGAGGATATGGATTCAGACCTTTGATTATTTATTTTATTGTTCTTTTTTCTGAAGTAAACTACTACCGTACTTTAATAAGTTTAAATTTAACCTTGACAAGCAAAAGATAATGATAACTACTCTTCCTTGAGTCCGCATCTTCTGCATTAACTCAAAAGTGCATCTTAGTGCATCTCGGCAGTCAAATTCATCTCGTACTTATAAGCAAAAGAGCATCTTCTGCACGTTCCGTTAATGCACAAGATACAAATTCATCTTCCTTCACCTTGACAGCCTGTCAAATTTTTCAGAGCTGCATGCTGAATTTATGCATCTCATACTATATTAAGGGAAGTAATAGGGGAAAGATAAATGAAGTAAACGAAGAAAAATCGGGCATGTAAGTACGTACGTATTTACTAATAACAAAGTCAACAAAATAAATTAAACTAATATGTAATCTATGAAATCTTGACAAAGCAAATATGAGCAGGGTTTGTGTTATCACTCTTCCTCCAAACTACATCAAGAATTGGAATATAGTAACAGTAATTCATGCCTACTTACCTCTCTATTGCTCTCCTTGCAATCGCCTTCGCTTTGATGTTAACACTCCACATGGTTTTGATTTGTTGGGGCCTCACGAGAGGCCATCGCGAGGGTGAGATGCAAACCCAAAAACAGTCACTGGCTTATTACCAGGCGACGTGGAGAAGTTGCCTTCTTACAATTACAACAATAGATGGGGCAAAGAGACTGGAAGCGGGACCGCAATCTGTGCAGTTTGTCTAGAGAGTTTGTGTATTGGAGACAAGTGCAGGCTTCTGCCACAGTGCAAGCACAGTTCCATGCCAATTGTGTGCAGGAGCGGAGTCAGACTTTCAAACTATGGGATCAAATGTGAATGTAGGTCAATCATATATAATTTTCATACTAAGAATGGAGGTCAATTTTACGTATTTGTGATATTTTACTATAAATTATATGAAAAATCATATATAAATACAATTTTTTTTTGAAAAAATGGAGGTCAATTGACCCCCATTCATTAAATCTACATCTGACTCTCACTACTAGAATTTCCACTTTTTGCAACGGCAGGAAATTGCCTTTTCCATGGGCGTACCGATGGAATAAGACCTGAAATCGTCATTTCCATGCGCTACCGATGGAAATACTCCCGTTGCAACAACCCTCGATGGAAATAGCACTTATTTCCATCGACGCCGTTGGAAATACTCATTTCTGAGTATTTCCATGCGCTTACAGTTGGAAAAAGGGCGCATGGAAATACTTGCACACTCGGACACTGTCTGGAGTATTTCCAAGGGCAGCTAATGCGGGGCCCACCTGTTTATTTCCAAGGGCAGTGTGTGTGGGACCCTCCAGAGCATTTCCATGGGCAGCTAACGCGGGGCCCACCTGTTTATTTCCAACGGCAACGTCTATGGGACCCTCCAGAGCATTTCCAAGGGCAGAGTACGTGGGACCCACCCAAGTATTTCCAAGGCAAGAGAACGCGGGGCCCACATGTTTATTTCCAAGGGCAGTGTACACGGGACCCACCCCAGTATTTCTAAGGCAAATTATAGTGGGGCCCACATGTTTATTTCCAAGGGCAGCGTACGGGGGACCCACCCCAGTATTTCCAAGGGTACATTATTTTTAATTCTGTTGTTGTTTGTGGGCCCACCAGATTATTTGCATGGGAACATTAATTGTAATTCTCCAAGAAATACCCATGGAAATACAAACCTGGAATGAAAAGTATCTGTATGCCCTCATCCTACAATCCTCCCTTACCAATTAGGTACTCCCATACATTCCCCATCCTACAATCCTCCCTGTACCAATTCGGTACTCCCATACATTCTCCATTAAACATTAAACCAGATAAACATAAAAACATCAATAATAGACAAAAAAAACATTCATAAATAGATCGATAACATTTAATAACTTTAAAGCATGAACATAGTATAATCATGATGCACTTTCTCCCTAAATTAGCAAACTGCCATTACTACAACAATACTATATATTTGCATCATTGACACTATATATACACAAAATATACCCACTATGAGTTAACAAAAATTCACAATATAAGGTTCCATTCCTGTTGTCATATGTTATAACTTGTAAATTAACCAAAAAATGTGCACTTTTGCACATTAGAAGCTACCGCTGGTTCACATTGAAGGTGGACTGCCCGAACCATTGGCTCATATCATCCTCACCCCTTGTATTGTCATCATTTCCAGTTTGAGTTTGATTTAGTAGTTCTTGGAAACTACCTCCCTGGTTTGGTTGCATAGGAAAAGCAAGACCCTATGTATACCACATAGAAACAGAGAAGTGTCAAACAAAGAAGATATAAACTATCTAACAAAGAAGTGTCAAACATTGATGAAGATGTGCAAAAATAAGCACAATTATAAGAACACCCTATCGCTTACAAGACAATTGTAAGAACACCCTATGTGTACCACACGATGGTTACAAGTACATTACCAGTGATCACAGGGGCATGCATGAGACTAGCATAACAGATTGCTAAAAAACCGAAACAATAAAACAAACAGATAACTTCTCTAATTAGGTAATGAAATTATTTTAGCCGAAAAAGGTAAACGCGCTTTAGTTCAATTGCACATGGTCCGAAATACTTGTCAGAAACACTTGTCAGATTACCAATACTTTGATTATGGATTTCCCATATTTAGAATCCATGTTTTCTGTGTTTCAGCTTGAAGAACTCAAATTGAGACTGTACCCACAATACCCACAACTGTATGAAATGAAAGCGCACAAGTAAAAATTGAACCATTGTTATCTGTTATTAAATTGAATATAAATATAAATTTTTTTTAAAAATAAAATGAGTAAAAGTATCATTGCTAGAGAGATCTTTTGAGTGCTTAGAACATAGGAGAGAGATCAGTATGCATTGAAGGACGGACTGAAACAGGAAAGTAAAATACGATAATTTCTCAATACAAAGAATCACTTGATAAAAATGGTGAATCTATCCAGATTTGAATTTGGGCAATAATATGGTATCAACTATTAAAATTGGGGACAGTTAGAACAAAGAAAATGTCTCCTGAATCAAATACAGATCAGGAATAGTCAAATATCATATAAATTGAACAATCAAAGTATTTTCACTCAAATACATGTCATCAGGTGAATTAAATCAAGGTCTCATCATCAGTTGCTAAAATGAGAATCAACAAAGAAAAGACTTTTAGGTCTTCTCCTCTTAATTCAAGGAAAATGAAAAAGAGGAAAGCTAGAAACACAGAATAAGGAGAACTGAACTAAACATACTGAAGCGTTCAAGCAATCTAATCCTATTGTAGGTAGGTATGATGATATTTATGATGATATTATTAATAAAGTTCCTTCGAATCACATAAACATTTTGCTTTTTTTTAAAGAATTGCACCGACAGCCACTAGATTGGGTTATGAAGTTCCTAAAGAACAAATAAGAATTTGGTTTTTGAAATTGTACATTCTTGTGTTTTGTACCTATCTTAGATTGTCAGATTTGAGTAACTTATAGGATCACATATTGTACATGACTACCCCCTAGCTAGTCAACTAAGCTTTATTTCTCATACTTAAAGCCAATAGCTACATGAACCCTCATTTAGCGGGTTTTCATAAGTTAAATCTGAAAGCAACATTATATAACTCATTACCTGGGGAATGGGCATTTGCATAAGTGAAGCTCCTCCATGAGATGGTTGATTGGTGAGCCCTTGACCCTAAACATTGTATATGCAAGCATTGTTATAATCCATAGATCACAAAATGGAAGATGAATAAAATATACATCGTTATGTTTTGTAAAATTAAAATTGTGATCTGAAGAGAAGGAATTACAGGAACGACACCTTGCTGAGTTCCAGAACCGTTTACTCCATCCTAAAATATAAAAAATGCACATGAGGTAATGGTAGTATACTGCTATATCTCAACAGCAAAGACAACTACCAAAATGGTGCAAACAGCAGTGTCATATCAAAATCTGTCAACATAAAAAAAATTTAAAAGCCTAAATTAACTACCAAATTGGTCTTAATTACCTGTGAAGTAGGCATTTGCGCCCCATACATAGTGAATAATTGACTGAAGTATAAGTCATAAGTTGCCAGTTTTCTCTCCTCACAGCCCTTTCCTCATCAAGACGACGATCACGGTCAGCTAAGAGCATTTCCAGTTCTTCGCGGGTTTGGATTCTCGGCCCGTCATTGTTTGTCAAACCAGAGACATAAGAAGCTGTGTGTTTCTGCCTGGCTCGGGTGGTTGCTGTTGGCACCTTGCCGTGAAGCATGCTTCCAAATCTCCGCACCCTACCGTGTCTTGATCCACCAACAGCTGTCAGAAACATGGTGCTCTCATCCATGTCAGCATTGGCCTGATCAGCCGCCATGTCCTTCACTTTTTCCTATGAGTTGCAACATATTGGAAATCATAAAATTCATATTAGAAAGCCATCAAGAACAGTTAGTTCATCTTAGTTGTTACACATATGGAAAGAGGAGATGTAAATATCAGCACTTGTTTTTTTATCAAGGGTTAATTTCTCATGTACCCTTCAAGAGTTCTTTAATTTCTTATTTACCCCTCTACTCTTTATTATATTCAATATGTCCTTCAACTTTTTTTATATCTTTCTATTTACCCATAAAGTTAATTACTCTTATTTAAATAGTATTAAGATCTATCTTTTCCCATTATACCCTTGCTTTTATTTATAAAGTTTTGTGTTTTAACCAACAGCTTGGTAAAAATCAACAAAATTATCTAAGCATCATTTAGACAAGTACTTCATAAACTGATAATATAAAATGGTACCAGCAACAATATAATGCTAATAGAACTATTCAACATAGCAACCAAAAACCTCATTCACCCAAAATCAAACTATCTTAAGCAACTCCTGAACAAATGTTCTGAAAACAAACTTTATGAAATTAATTATGTTCTTGACAAGGTAACACAAAAACAGACAAAATTCGACATAAAGCCTAAAATATATATGTATTTTTTTAGAAGGTTAGTTAGCCAGCTGTCTTACTAACTAATATATTAAAAAAAAATATATATTTTTACAGCGTCTCTGTATTGCTGTGCGATCAGAATTGAAAAGTAATATTTACAATTTATCAATCTAACTAAACTAAAGTCTTATTAAGCTAGCATCAAATCGCCTATTTGTCAATCTAACTAAACTAAAGTCCCTATATTATGTCCTATTTGTGCTTTTTCTTAAAACCAAATAAACCGAACCATTTGAACACCCCTACCCATGGTGTCAACCAACAACAAATATAGGCCACATAAGCTCACAACATATTTGCGAAATTATATTTATTGTGACCTTGTTATGCACTACGGTAACAATAAATGCATATTAAAATAATACTACTTACATAAACTGCTTTCGCATTCGAGTTGGTAAAATGCAAGGAGTTGATATCATAATCTGGGACCTGTGTTCTAGGCTCCCCAGTACTTGGATCCCGAAGCCCATTACCATCAGTGTTTTCATTAGTTTCAGACCCATCCGTTGTGGTAGACTGTATTTGGATGACCACAGGTGATTTCCCATCTTCTCGACGACTACGAGTATGGAGGTAAAGTTCCCCCATCGATGGCTCTTTTCCATTTTGTAATTTTGTCTCCACATGAAAAGGAATAAACAAATATTCATAAAGGTCAGATGAATCCGTAAATTACAGATATTGTTAATTTGGGAACATTATATTCGATGAAGCTGACCAGTTTGCCAAAATGCTGGTGTGAGCTGGCTGATCCACCGTGATGGGCAACCAAAAGTCCCGACTGTGTGCGGTTTACCATGTTTTTCTTACTCAAATCTTGCCAATCCTCCGTGAAAAAAATATCGCACAAACCGTGCCAGTTGGGGTCGTCAAGGCACCAATGGGGAATGTGGTTTTTCCACGCTTCTATGTCTCTGCCAAATTTTTTCCTGCAGAGGTCCCTGGCCTCGTGTAGCTCCTGGCTGTACCTTTTTGTGCTATGGCCTCCATAACATCTTTGCAATGGTCTGGATCTTCCCCTTCACGGTATCTGAATTTTTTCTTAAAAACAAAAAAAAGTCAGGCTATTAAAAGTAAGTATATCACTGATAAAAATAACTCTATCTACTGTGGATAGCTATCTGTAACCAGATGTGAACTGTAGTGTGCTATTGGTTTGCTAGTTCATGTCATTTGCTTCTTGTTTTTACTGATAAAAGTAAGTCTATTTCCTGTTTAAAAGTAAGTCTATTGGTTTGCTAGTTCCTGCATTTTGCTTCTTGATGTGAACTGATAAAGAAATATATGGTACCAAAAACAAGAACTCAATATTTTTCTTCGTGGCGTCATCAAATGACAAGAAGCTTCTCAACGGTCCAGGCATGAGATTTAGGGCTAGCCTAGTGATAGAAAAGGGAAGAATCAGCCATTTGACTTACAACATTAAATAGTGTAACCCTAAGATGTAGAAATATTAAACATGATATCTTCAGTGTAACCTAGTTGCTAGCTGTACATTCAACACCTTAGAGATATTAAACATGATCTCTTCAGTGTAACCTAGTTGCTAGATGTACATACAACATCTTCCTTCTAGTGTACCCATATTTTATTGCTAGCTGTACATTCAACCTAATTGTGATAAAATCATGACATTTTGGGTAGTGCAAGAAATTGTGTGAGAAATTGAGTCAAAGTATTTTCTACATGACATGATTTGTGAAGGGCATCAACCTGATTTGTGACCATAACACTACAAGTTGAACCTGACATGACTTGATGGCACTCAGATTTTTGTTTCACATCAGATTCTGATTTCGTCATTTCTTCGAGCACCTTGAGTGCATCAGAATATGTTGTTTTTAACTTACCAGAGACTACTGTAGTTATACCAATTTCGTAACAAAACAGAATAAATAAAAAAGCAACAATTAGAAACATTAAATCCCTAAAAACAATATATCGAGTTCTGGTTGTGTAATTTCAAGTACTCAAGTTAGATTTTATACCTAGTGATTGCTGCTGTTATTTCCTTTGGTTTGCAATCGCCCAACTGTTGATTGCATGTGAACTCACAATCCCCAACCGGCCAGATTATCGGTCTGTCCTCCACTACATCAGTTGATTTTCTGATCTTTCCGGCACCTCGTCCCTTTTTCTTTGGCAGTTCTGGTTGTGCAATTTCTCTTTCAGGGTCAGCATTCGAACCCTCGCCAACCTCAAGAACCCGCTGTGAAGTACACTTTCTCTTGGAGTGTTTTTTACGTGTTGCTTTTGTAAGACCAGACTTTCTTGGAGCCATTTCTGTTGTGCCAATAACAAAAAAAATATATGTTACGTATGATATGGAACCAGCTTCAGAGCACTAAAGTTCACAGGGACAAAAGAAAACCATAGTAAAGGAAAAAATTAAGGGAACCAAAGGACTCACCATGTAACCAACTAACCACAACTCGAAACCATAGTAAAGGAAAAAAACGAGAGTTGTGCAAATGGATCGAAATGGGGTTCCCTGTCTCCCTTCTCTCTTTTGCTGAACCCACAACTCAAAACCTCTTGCTCCTTCGAATCCCCCAAATTGGAACCCTAAGAACTAAATAGAATGATTAAAATGATTTTTTTTCTAAAACGAGATACAATGAATAAAATGAAAACCCTATTGTGAATGGTCTCAATTAACAGTCAATTGTTGTACAAAGCTTCAGCCCAACCAAAGTAGCTTCAATTGCATATAGAATATTCTTGAAGTTCACCTTGATAAGTACAAACACCGTCAAATTTCAGCACAAAACACCAAACTACCCCTTTACTAAACTGCATACTAAAATTAGCTCCTGAGCTCCAAAAATTCCAAAATTTCGTGAGGATTGAGAGCATGATTCAACAAGCATTTCCACATAAAGAACAAAAAAATTGGTTTAGCAGATTGCCCATAAAATATTTCTTGAAAACTGACTGTCAGAATAATCCAAACAGAAACTGTGGCCGAGTCAGAGCCATAAAATAAGTACCTAAAATGCCCCTAAAATTTGCTAAATGGAGATGTCATTAAGCAGAAAAGTATGAGTGAAGTGCTGAAATTACAAAGGGGCTGTTCTTGTAATTTATAGAGTTAATTAGAATTGTAGTTTTGAACTTACAGTGTATGATGTAATGAATATTTAAATTAATTCAAACACATTGGCAGCATCTACTAGGTTTCTCAGGAAAAAAAAAAATACTCTAATGACTTGGCATTGTATAGGGTGCTTGATGTACCTTTACAGAGTGAAGCTATAGTACTATGCATAAGTGTACCTTTAAGTTATGTTTAGTTCCTGATAAAAAACTAAAACCAACTTTCTATTATTGAAATTTTTGTACTTGATAAAATAGGTGGCTAAGGAGAATAGTGTACTTTGTCTTGATTTGTTCTGTTTATAATTCGCTACTATTCATTCTATCGTAAGCAATCATATATTTCCTTTATGATATTATGAAATGCTCAATTCTCAACTTCAAAGGACAATATATCACAAGAAATCCGGTGTTTAAAAATACATTTCAGATGATTCAAAAATGTTAATAGAACAAAAAAGTAAAGAAATTGAAAATACAAAGAAATTGAAAAAATACATCAGTTTGCAAAAATATTAATAGAACAAAAAAGTATAGAAATTGAAAAAGATAGTCGCAACGAAATAACTAAAAGAATGTGCCAGTATCTAACTCCTAAAATAAAAGTAACTAAAGTATCAAGTTCAATTTTTTTTTCCAGAAGTAACTAAAGTATTAAGTTCAATTTTTTTTATAAGACTGGAACAAACACTAATACAGAAGTAACTAAAGTATTAAGTTCAACTAAAAACACAACACATAGCATCTCAGTCTCAATCAATTTAAATTAAAGTAATATCAGGGGTTACCAACTAGTTCGTATTGGAGAAGATGTTTTCGCCCCTCTTCAGATTTCCAGACAAGACATGCACCGAGATGTGCCACCAGAAGGAGAGGTAGCGAGGTGCTCAGACCAAATAAAGGGATTAGAGGAGAGGCGGTGTGTTGTGAGGGATATACGTATTAGATGAGAGGATGTGTGAGGAGTGTGAAATTGAGGGTCGAAGTTAGAGGGAAATTTGGGCGGCCGCCTTAATATCTCTCGGTGAAATTTGGGCGGAAACATGATGTGATTGGGGGGGAAAACGGAAATGAAATCGGCCATCAAGTGGACGAGCTCCTCATCTATACCTAATCTGTCATGTTATAAGAAACCTGAGCTTGTTGAGAAGATGGCACCGACTGGAGATTGGCAACTCGTGCAACATTGCCGCCGCAGATTCCCGGACACCTGGAAGGCCTCCTCCAACACCACCGAACCTCAGCCGCTACCTCTTTCATCTCAAGCCAAACCCTACACCCCGTTTTCTACCCACCGACTAACCTATGCACAAGCCCTACTCTCTCCTGCCATCTCTTCCCAGCCGCACAATAAGTTTTCTCCATCTGGCTCTCAAACTTCATCCCCTCAAACTACCCCAAACTCATCCCACTCCACCACCTACTACGTCTCTCCCCACAGCCTAACTCACCTTCGTTTCCCACCATCCCCGTCCTTTGCCGAGTGGCGCGGAAGGTGTTTCCGGTGCTGCCGCACAGGCCACACTAAGGCCAACTGTCGCAACAAGCTCAAATGTGGCAAATGTTGGCAGGACGGTCATGTGGGCAACCGCTGTGCCATTTCGGACCCCAACTTGCCGGTTCAGCCCACGGCTTCCAGGCCAAAGCCAAAGCCTACCCTGCAGTCAGAGCCACTATTTGATGATATCCTTGCTACCCCTTTACCTCCAGAACCACCATACATGCCTCCGGGCAGGCCGTTCAAGTCACTCTGTTTCGTGCATCGGGATACACCCTACTTCCAGGAGGTCTAGCAATTGCAAACGGCGGTGGTGCTACACACTCACGAGGCCACCTCGGATCTTACCATCGCAACTGTTGCTTCGTACGCTGCAAGAACAGGTATAGTTTCTAGGGAGGAGATATCCATAGCTAAACTAACCAAAGGTCGATATCTCATCAAGCTCCCTAATGGCATGGCGCTGGAGACCTTCATCAAAGCAACTCCTCAGGACATCTGGGAGTTTGGATACTCTTTCCAGCCATGGACACCCTTGGAGGATGCCGCCATCGTCATTCCTTCATACAGGATAGTCATTGCTCTCGAGGACCTCCCAATAGAGTTATGGAGGGAAGATCACGTCAAGAATGCGGTATCGTCCTTCGGTACTTACCTGGGCTCCATTGCTCAGCCCGATCCCGCTGACTTCGGTCGGTACCTGGTGGTTGTGGCTACGGATAGCCTTGAACGTGTCCCGCAACATGTGGGAATGATGGTTGGCGGTTTAGAACGTATGGTTTCTCTCCAAGTGCTAAAGATTGTGCCGGGCACCATCTACAATACCTCCGATCTCCCGGCCATGCCAAGGAAGTACACCATATATGATGTAGCTGCCCAAGACACTTCCTCCGGCGATGAACAAATGGTAGATGAGAACGAGCTTATTCCGATGAGCAAACGGATCATACGCCAGATCTGTCATGGCATGGATATTAACTCCATCCCACCGGAGCTGCGCCACATAGTTGCCGGAGAAGAACCACACGCCTCGGCCATCCATACAGATCAGCCACAACATATGCAACAGCACCCTCCACAGCCCCAAGCCACAAAAGATCCGATGTCCTCACACCTGAATAACATGCAGGTGCAGCAGTCTAGCCAGCACTCTCCATCTCCACTACGGATCCTGACCCGAACAAAAAATGTGGCGGGTCAGCAACATGGGGAAACCACACTAAGCACTCATGACCACCCCACTATGCCACATACAATCGGCCAAGAGCAGAGTACCACACTGCATGGTCAGACTGGGGAATTAGCTGTTAGGGACACGTGTTGCATGGAGATCATTCCTCATCTAGAGATAACCCCAAAAAAGAATCTCCTGCATAATGATTCTTCTGGAAACTCGGATAATGCCAACAAAGACCAACCTCATCACACTCAGCCTACTAAAGACAAAACCTCTGGAGACATGACAATTGGTGATATCAGGAAGGGCGCCAGACAAAAAAGAAAGTCGGCTTTAGAAATTAAAGCCACTAAAGAGGCCGGGCCATCAAAAAAGCCTACACATCATAAAGGAAAAAGTATACAGGCCGAGCATAAGGCTGTATGTGACCTCAACCCTTCGGGCTTTTATGAAGTTACGATCCAAGATGCTCATAGTTTGGATTTGGCCAACAAATGCGGGATTAACCCGGAAGAGGTGATTCGAACAGTCCACGAAGATAACCAGGCTCGTGCTACAGTACCAGCAGATGACAACCAGGATTTTTTTGAGGAGGCCTATGACCCGAGACGGTTCGAACCTGACACAGAGGATGAACTAGACTCCGACCTGGAGTGACCCAAAACAGGGGTCGCATCCGTTGTAGCTGCTTTACTTAGTTTTTTTAATGAATTTAAAAAGACTCAAACTTTTGTCTTGGAACGTACGGGGTTTGGGAGATGTCTCCAAATGTAATGTTGTTCGGAACATAATTAGAGAGGCTAGATGCGAGGTGTGTTGTTTACAAGAAACAAAAATGAATGCAAATGAGTTAGATTATGTGTTTCGCGTTCTTCCAACTTTTTTTGATAAGCAGGTGGCATCCATATCTGCAATAAACACATCGGGGGGCTGCATGGTGGCTTGGAAAAAAAATTACACTCTCTTAAACTCGTGGTCAACTCGTCATTCAATTACTGTGCTATTGACTCAAACCAGCTCGGGTCAAACTTTTTGTGTAACTAATGTTTATGGTCCAGCATATGACGGTGAGAAACTAGAGTTCATACAAGAATTGCGAAATCTACACGTGCACATCACTCACCCGTGGCTACTGGTGGGGGATTTCAACCTAACAAGGTGGTACGTCGATAGATCCTCAGACATGCGGGGTTACAACCTTATGTGTGCCTTTAATGACCTAATCCGAGATTTAGGAATAATGGATGTTAACTTAGAGAACCGGGCTTTCACATGGTGCAGTAAGAGACCTTCACCTTCCTTTTCTAAGATTGATAGGGTGTTTTTATCACACCACTGGTCAACGGCCATCCCTCGCATAAACCTCAAGGCGCTCGAAATGATCGTCTCCGATCACGTGCCATTGCTTCTGTCCTGTACCGGCTCTATCCAAAGGAGGGCAAACTACAAATTTGAAATTTTTTGGTTAAACTATGATGAGACAAGGAGAATTATACAAGAAGTATGGGACTCAAGTCAGGGCAACAGAGGCGATTCCCACCATTTAATAAATAGAACTTTGGCCATGCATGAGAAATTACGGAATTGGCACAGGAATAATTTTGGAGAAGAAAAGTTGCAGCTTGACAGATGCAAAGAGACCATTGCCTTTTTTGACAAAATAGAGGAGCGTCGATCACTTGACGAGCGAGAATTCAAGCTTCGACAATCAATTCGTATGCGGGCTTACGAACTCGCAAATGTCATTGAGGAAAGATGGAGGCAGCGATCGCGATGCAAGTGGTTTCAAAGTGGGGATAAGAACACAACTTTTTTCCACGCCTATGCCTCAGCCCGACTCCGAAGAAACTCGGTGCTGCAGATCCGAGATCAAGGTATGGAAATTACGGACCCCACTCTAATCACCTCTGTTTTTGTCAATCATATGAAACAGGTACTGGGAGAGAAGGGAGCAACCATACACTTTCGGCCAGAGGTGCTGTACCGGCCCCTGCACGGCCTTTCATCCTTGCAGAACCCATTCTCCTTCGAGGAGATTCACCAAGCTGTCCGGCAATTGGCAAACAACAAAGCCTCTGGCCCCGACGGTCTAACCAACTAGGTGCTCAAGCGCTACTGGGAGGTGATGAGCCCGGAGATCATGGCCTTTTTCGAAAACTTCTATAACCACAACTTAGATTTACAACCGATCAATAGGGCAAATATAGTCATGGTTCCAAAGAAGGATACATGTACAACAGTAAAGGATTATCGCCCAATAAGCATAATAAACCTCTTCCCAAAACTCATCTCTAAAGTCTTAGCCAACAGGCTTCGACTTTGGCTGCCTAAGCTAACTTCAAACCGTTAAACCGCCTTCGTCAAGGATAGGCACATTGCGGAAACCTTCTTAGCAGCAAGGGAAATGATCACCCATATGTCAGCCAGCGGGAGGCCTTCTATCCTTCTTAAGATTGACTTCTCGAAAGCCTTCGATTCCATTGAATGGTCATTCATTTTACAAGTAATGCAAGTGAGAGGTTTCCCAAACAGATGGCTAAAGTGGATTGAACAGCTCTTGCAAACTTCATCTTCCAGAGTGCTTGTTAATGGTCAACAATCTGATTTCTTTGATCACAAGCGCGGGTTGCGACAGGGGGATCCTTTGTCTCCCATGCTGTTCATTATAGCGGTTGACGTTCTTCAATCTATGGTTACAGCCGCTAGTTCAACTATAAACAACCCGATAAGTTCAAAGGTGTCCGATTCTATAGTCGCGCTTCAATACGCGGATGATACCCTTATCATGTCAGAGGGCAGTGCAAGCACCATAATTACCCTCAAGCTCTTGCTAAGGCTATTTACCAAGATTTCGGGCTTGGCCATCAATTTTGAGAAAAGCAGCTATGTCCCTTTCCGCATGTCGGAACAGCAGAATACGGAAACACGGGCAATTCTGGGTTGCGCAGAGCAACAGCTACCTTTGAACTACCTTGGCATGCCATTGACAGTTTCAAAGCCGAGCCGCCACCTTTACATACCGCTAATAGAAAAAATCGAAAAGCGATTACAGGGTTGGAAGAGAAGGCTAATATCTCGAGGGGGCCGATTACAACTTGTCAGGTCGGTTTTATCGAGTATACCCATCTACTTCATGACTTGTTTTCTTTTACCTCAATGGGTTATAGACCGCATTGATAAGCTGCGCAGACAATTCTTGTGGGGGAAAAGCAATAGTGACAGAAGGGGCATCTCTCTGGTAAATTCGGAAGTGGCTTGTACTCCGAGAAGATGGGGGGGGGGGCTGGGCATAACTGATATGTCTATATTTCATCTATTATTTCGTCTTATTTCCAGACCAGATCTTATGATTTTGACCACTAAATTGCATAGTTTATATTGAAAATCAATAGAATATGGTACTGCTGCTGTTTTATGGTTGAATTGCAGGAAATAGGCGAAAAACAGGCAAAAAGGCAGAGTTCTGACTTCCCCCACGCGACCCGCGTCCCACCTGATGCGGGTCGCATCGCAGCCTAGACGCGACCTCAGACGCGACCCTCACAGCTCGCATCCTTGCCACCTGACGCGGGTCGCATGGAAACTCATGCGGGTCGCGTCGAGTTAACTGAGCCAGGCCCAATTGAGGCCCATGAAGGAAACTATTTAAACAGCAGGCCTGGTAACAGAGAGGAGGATCCGATTATTCCACGATTTTCACCAGAGACATGAGAGATCGGAGTTTGAAGAGGAGAGAGACGATCTGGAGCTGAAGAGGAGGCGATCTGGAGAAGAAGACTCAACCTGAAGCTTCAATCCTCTTCTCTACCTCTTCTCTCACTATGATTTGCTTTCTTCCTCTCTCTCTTGTTTTGATTTATTTGATGTCTGAGTAGATACTGTAGTTTCGAGGGTTTGGATTTGTAGTATGATACTTTGTTTGATGATGCATACGGATTGATTCTTATTGTTATTTCGTGTTTCTTTGATTCTTGTATTATCTGAGATTGCTTGATCTGAATTGTTTGATTCTTGATTGCTTACTGTTGAATGCCTTAGGCATTTCTTCTTGTACCAAAGGCTTGACGCTTCTTGCAAATTAGGTTAAGTACTTGAGGTAGGTCTGAGAACCGAAAGGTGAGGTCAATGAGTAGCCGAAAGGTGAAAGTTTCCACTTGCTCTTGCTCAGCTTGTGGATACCTTTAGTAAACAGAATTGAAAACTTAGGTTTAGATCAAACAGCTTGATTAAACCTGAGAAGGTGAAATTGCAATTCCAAACCAGGTCTGCTAAGCCAACACACGAAAGTTGAGGTTCAGTGACACTAGGTACGGTCAATCTAACCTTACACGACTTAAACAGCAAGTTTCTGACATGTGCAGACTCAGCTCAAGGGACCATGCGGGTCGCGTGACTTAGCACGCGGGTCGCATCACACGGGTCGCAAGACACAGCTTGCGGGTTGCGTGCCAGGTTCGGAGCGCTTAAGGCTAAGCGGGTCGCATGCGAAAGCATGCGGGTCGCGTCACAAAGGTCGCATGTGAGAGCATGCGGGTCGCGTGGCAGGTCTGAGCAGCAAAGTTGAAGATGAAATCTGAAACCCTTGAAACACCCTTTTATACCATAGTACAAAATTCATACTTTTAGTTGATTCATTTACCTGTTCATACATAGTTAATACAATTGTTAATACATAAATACTTGTTCATTCATTCTTTGATTGCATTTGATTTGTTCATACAATTTAGGAATAGTTAAACAAAATCCCAATCATTCAACTTCTAGTACCTAACTAGGATTAGTTAAGATTCAGAAAATAGTCCGTCCCTGAGGATCGACACCCGTTCTAACTACAAAGACAGGGTTGTGCACTTGCAACCTTCGTCCAAGAGTTGAATAGGGTTTAAACTCCACAGCCTAGGCTGTGGTGAAACTCTGTACCTCTCATCTGGGAGCGAACAAGTTTTTGGCGCCGTTGCCGGGGACGGCTTTCATTTTCTGAATTTTTGCTTTTCTTAGTTAATCTAGATTTTAATCTGTATCCTTTATCTTTCTTCTCTTTTACTGAAAGCTGGCTCTTAACCATCCTCCTGCAGGTAGATACACACTGAAATACCAACTGAGGAGCAGAGGGCCACTTTTTGACGAAACTCCTCCAGACGAAACTGCTGCTGCTCAGCCATCTCTTGACGCGACCCGCATCACATCAGACGCGACCCGCGAGACCTCCCACGCGACCCGAGTTGAAGAGATGTCAGAACATCCGAGTAGAGACGATAGGGAGGAAAGAGAAAGAGACAGAGAAGAAGTCCTGACTGACCCCGAGGATGAAGAGACGGATGTCTTCATGCCAAGGACACTTCGAGAATTCAACGTGCCACGAGCTGGAGATGTCAGATGAGCAATCAGGTTGCCAAGAGTACCTGGACAGCAACCGAACTTCAATCCAGGAGTGGTCAACATGGTTCAGCAGAACACCTTCCATGGCATGGATCACGAGGATCCTCATGCTCACCTCCAGACTTTTCTCGAGTGCATCACAACCATCAAGACCAATGGAGCAACCGCCGATTACACCAAACTGGCTCTTTTTCCTTTTACTCTTAGGGACAAAGCTAAGAAATGGTTAGGGTCGTTACCTAGGGATTCGATCACCAGCTGGAGGGAATTATCTAAGTTGTTTCTAACTAGTTTTTCCCTCACAAAAGAACTGCCAAGGTGAGAAACGAACTGACCAGCTTTAGGCAATTGTTAGATGAACCCCTCAATGAGTCTTGGGAAAGATTTAGAGAGTTGCAGTATTCTTGTCCGCACCATGGTCTACCCGATTGGTTGTTGATCCAAACATTTTATGATGGTTTGACAGAGAGCACTCGTTCTTATGTAGATGCAGTTGCAGGTGGAGCACTCATGTCCCGAGAGCCTCTCGAAGCCATGAACCTGATCGACAACATGGCACAGAACCAACAGTGGTCCGGCCGCGACAATGCCCGACCAAGAGGTGGCGGCAAGTTCGAGGTCGATCACATCACTGCCTTGACCGCCAAGATGGATGCCATGCAGAGGGCGATGGACAAGCTGAGCGTGAAGGCAGTCGAACAACAATCGCAGAATTGTGTCATGTGTGGAGACGAGAGACACAGCTACGAGCAATGCCCCTTGGCAGAGGTCGAAGAGAGCAACGAGCAGGTAAGTTCCTTGAACAATGAACCTTCGTTTTTTCCAAAGCCTCCTTTCAACCGATCCTATTCCAAGGATCCGATTGAGCAACAAAATTGGAGGTGGAATCAAAACAATGCTCCTAGACCTCCTTTCAACAACTCATTTCACAATCCGTCTTCCAATGACAACAACAACTCTTTCAATCGTCCGTCTTCCAGTCACAACAATTGGAACAATCCCTCTTCCAACAACAACTCCAACAAGAACTTCTATCAGAACGCTTCTTTTCCCAATCAGAACAATCGAGCACCTCAAGCCGGTCCTTCCAAACCGTACGTGCCTCCCTATGCGACCAATTTTACACATGAGCAAGGGAAGATGAATCAGATGATGTGGGAACAGATGCAGAGCATGTCCACTCAAATGGCGGCTCAAAACAAGTTGTTGGAGCAGTTGAGTCACATCGTCACTTCGAGCCAACCTCAACCTGGAAAGCTGCTAGCTCAGCCAGAACCCAACCCCAGAGGAGATGTTAAGGCGATCACGCTGCGAAGTGGGACCCAATACCAAGAACCAGCCTTCCCACCTGATCTGACTCCATTGGATGTGACCCACACTGTTGAGACGCAACCCGCGTGCCATCCCACGCGACCCGCGTCACCCGAGTCACATGTCGACTCAGGTCGCATCGAGCCAAGCCGACCCGCATCGACACCTGAAGGGTCTGTGGACGGGACCCGCGTGCCACCTCACGCGACCCGCGTGGAAGGGCCTGACAAGGGGAAGGAGGCTGAGACACTTCCAGCTGAGAAACCCCCAATCAAGCCTCCACCCTACAGGCCACCTTTGCCCTTTCCCCGAAGACTAGCTGCAACCAAACTGGACGCACAATTCGCAAAGTTCACAGAAGTCCTGAAAGGACTGCACATCACGCTCCCATTCACCGAGGCCTTGACTCAAATGCCCTCTTACGCCAAATTCCTGAAGGATATCTTATCCAACAAACGAAGCTTGGAGGGTAATGAAATGGTGAAATTGACGGAACAGTGCAGCGCCATTCTGAAGAGCGACCTACCTCCCAAATTGAACGACCCAGGGAAGTTTTCCATTCCTTGCATCATTGGCAAGGCCACGATCAAGAGAGCTCTCTGCGACTTGGGAGCTAGCGTGAGCCTCATGCCGCGCACGATTTTCGAGCGAATGGGAGTAGGAGAGCTCAGGCCCACGCGAATGACGTTGCAGCTAGCGGACTCCTCAGTACGATTGCCACTTGGCATAGTGGAAGACGTACCAGTTCAGGTCGGTAAGTACTTTGTACCTGTAGACTTCGTAGTCATGGAAATGGAAGAGGACAAGGAAGTCCCCATCATTCTGGGACGACCTTTCCTCAGGACTGCAGGTGCAATCATCGATGTGTCTCAAGGAACACTGACCTTGAACTTTGGAGGAGAGAGAGTGTGTTTCCAAATTGATCAAGCCATGAAGTACCCATCTGCCGCATCTTGTTCCCGAGTGGATGTGCACGAAAAATGCCTAACAGATTTGGTAGAAGAGTACTTTCTTGATCGAATCCATGAAAGCACGAAAGAACACACTCATTTCTTGTTTGAAGAAGAAGTCAGAGGAGCAGAAGTGAAATCAGCTGACCTGGAAGACCCTGACGCGACCCGCGTGCCAATGTCTGAGGACCTGGAAACCGAAAGCGAGTCGGATAGGTCAGCATGTGACGACATTTCACTTGATGCGACCCGCACGACATCTGATGCGACCCACATCCAGACTGAGACAAAGGGGCCAACTCCTGAACTCAAGCCCCTGCCAGCCAACCTCCGGTATGAATTCCTTGGTCCAGATCGTTCCTTTCCCGTCATTGTCAATGCAAGTCTGACTCCCGATCAAACCGCCAAACTCTTGGAGAAACTGAAGCTTCATCAACCCGCAATCGGGTATTCGATCAATGACCTGAAGGGGATCAGCCCATCCATTTGCTCACACAGGATTTTTCTGGAGGAAGGTCACAAGCCATCGGTTGAACATCAAAGACGGCTTAACCCAAATCTGAAAGAGGTAGTCAAGAAGGAGATTCTCAAGCTTCTGGACGCCGGTATCATTTACCCTATCTCTGACAGTAAGTGGGTGAGCCCAGTGCACGTGGTGCCAAAGAAAGGTGGAACAACGGTGGTGAAAAACGAGAAGAACGAGTTGATTCAAACACGAGTGGTGAATGGTTATCGAATGTGCATTGACTACAGAAAACTCAATGCGGCCACACGCAAAGACCATTTCCCTTTGCCATTCGTTGACCAGCTTTTGGAGAGGCTTGCTAACCATTCTTATTTTTGTTATTTGGATGGTTACTCTGGCTTCTTCCAGATCCCAATTCACCCTCAAGACCAAGAGATGACCACTTTCACTTGTCCCTACGGTACGTACGCTTACCGTAGGATGCCATTTGGTCTGTGTAATGCACCAGCAACCTTTCAAAGAGCCATGATGGCCATCTTTTCTGATTTCATCGAGACAGAGGTTGAGATTTTCATGGATGACTTTTCTGTGTATGGTGCATGTTTTGACTCGTGTTTGACCAACTTGTGCAAAATTTTGAAGAGGTGTGAGGAAGTCCATCTGATTTTGAATTGGGAAAAGTGTCACTTCATGGTCCAAACTGGCGTTGTCCTTGGACATGTTGTGACCTCCAAAGGCATTGAAGTTGACAAAGCAAAGATCGAGGTGATTGAGAAACTCGAGATTCCAACAAACGTCAAGGGCATTCGAAGCTTCCTTGGACATGCAGGTTTTTACCGCAGGTTCATCAAAGACTTCTCCAAGATCGCGAAACCACTGACCAATTTGCTCATCAAAGATTCTGACTTCGTTTTCACCGACGATTGTGTCAAGTCTTTTTGCGATTTGAAGAAAGCCCTCATCTCAGCACCAATTTTGCAACCACCTGACTGGTCTCTTCCTTTTGAGATCATGTGCGACGCGAGCGACTATGCTGTCGGAGCGGTTCTGGGGCAAAGGAAAGAAAAGAAGCCGTGTGCTATTTACTATGCTAGCAAGGTGCTAGATCCTGCCCAGATGAATTACACAACAACTGAGAAGGAACTTCTCGCCGTTGTGTTCGCTCTCGACAAGTTTAGGTCGTATTTGGTTGGCTCCAAGATCATCGTCTACACTGACCATGCCACCTTGCGGTATTTGCTGAGCAAACAGGATGCCAAACCTCGATTGATCAGGTGGATTCTTCTCTTGCAAGAGTTCGATCTTGAGATCAGGGATAAGAAGGGAGTCGAAAACACCGTGGCTGACCATCTATCCAGACTTCGTTTGGAAGATGAGAGCTCTGCCAATTTGCCAATCAATGACTCGTTCCCTGATGAACAACTCTTCTCTGCCTCCGCACTACATACCGTCGATGAGACCCGCATAAGCAACCAATCAGACCCTTGGTATGCTGACATAGCCAATTTCATTGCTTCCGGGTTTGTTCCTCATGCCATGACCTACCAACAAAGGAAAAAGCTCAAATCTGATGCAAAGAACTATTTTTGGGACGAGCCTTTTCTTTTCAAGGTGGGAGTCGATGGCATCTTCAGACGCTGTGTGCCACACGATGAGGCACGATCCATCCTTGAGCATTGCCATTCATCTGCCTATGGAGGCCATGCTTCTTTCTCTAAGACAGCCGCCAAGGTCTTGCAATCCGGCTTCTTTTGGCCTTCTCTCTTCAAAGACGCAAAAACCTTGGTTGACACTTGTGACAATTGTCAACGGACTGGGAACATTTCCAAACGCAACGAGATGCCTCTTCACTCCATTCTCGAGGTAGAGATCTTTGATGTGTGGGGAATCGATTTCATGGGACCATTCCCAGCTTCGTGCGGGTATGAGTACATCCTAGTTGCGGTAGACTATGTGTCCAAGTGGGTGGAAGCAGTGGCATGCCGAAAGGCAGATTCGAGTGCCGTGAAACGATTGTTCAATGACATCATCTTCCCTCGCTTTGGAGTTCCACGAGCCGTCATCAGTGATGGAGGGAAGCATTTCGTAAACTGACAATTCAACAAGCTCCTGAGACGTCATGGGGTGACGCACAAAGTGACGACTTCTTACCATCCTCAATCCAACGGCCAAGCTGAAATCTCAAACCGGGAAATCAAATCCATCTTGGAGAAAACTGTGGCAAGGACAAGGAAGGATTGGTCTCTGAAGTTGAATGACGCGCTCTGGGCCTACCGCACCGCCTTTAAGACGCCGATTGGGATGAGCCCTTTCAAACTGGTATACGGGAAACCGTGTCACTTACCTGTGGAAATCGAGCACAAGGCGTTCTGGGCCACACGAGCGGTCAACATGGACATGCTGGCTGCTGGTGAAAAGCGAATCCTCGACCTGCATGAGTTGGAAGAGATGCGACTTCACTCTTACGAGAATGCGAGGATCTACAAGGAAAACACCAAGCGGCTTCATGACAAGCGCCTCACGACTCGCGACTTCCAAAAGGGTGATCTTGTACTTTTGTTCAACTCAAGATTGCGACTCTTTCCTGGGAAGTTGAAGTCAAGGTGGTCTGGTCCCTTTGTCGTGAAAAAAGTGTACCCGTTTGGTGCGATTGACATTTGGAGTGAAAAATGTGGGACCTTCAAGGTCAATGGTCAGCGGCTCAAGCATTACATTGCAGATCACCCCCACAATGAGCGTTTTGAGCAGGATCTTTCTGATCCTGCACCAGTCGAAGATTAGAAAAAGGAAGGTCGAGCTTGAGACCTAAAACAAGCGCTCCTTGGGAGGCAGCCCAAGCCAGTTCGTTTCCTTACATTTCATTTAGATTAGATTTAGACGTAGATTAGAGTTAGATTAGACTTTCAGTTGTTTTTCTTTTGCAAAAATCCCAAAAGGAAACCCTAACGCGACCCGCGTGAGATTCCACGCGACCCGCGTCAGCTCGAACAGATGGCCTTTGAAGGGGCGCATCGAAACGTCGCTTCACTCTTTTTAAGCCGCACTCCTCTCCTTCTCTTCCCCCTTCCCAGCCATTCACTTTCTTCTTTTTCCTCTCTTTTCCCTCAACCGCAGCATTTTTCTCCCTAACCGAAGGCCGCTTTCCTTCTCTCGACCCTCGGTTCTCCTCTCTTCCACGAAGCCAACGACGCAGCAGGTAAGTTCTCTTCTCGTTTCCTCTGTTGGTTCGCCACCCTACCGGCCTCCTTGGTTCTGGTGCGACCCGTGTCCAGAACAACTCAATCCGCTCTAGTCCCGTTCAAACCCTAACCAGCCGGTCCGGTCCACGCGACCCGCGTCTTTATCCACGCGACCCGCGTCATACCTCACGCGAGTCGCATCAGAGTCTACGCGACCCGCGTCAAATCATCCAGAATTAAACAATGAACCGAGAGCGTCGCTCCAAACGGGTCCAAGATCGCATGTAGCTGCGTAGCCGTGCCCAGCCACCACCTGCACCAGCTCCTTCCCCACCAGCGTCTAGCTCGCCCCAGTCTGAGCGTTCTGACTCTGATGACTCCCACCATCTCTCTGAGCACTTTGAGTCCTTGCGCTCAAAGAAGTTCGAAAACACGCGTCGAGTTGACTTGCACACTCTTCGCGTATTCGGAGTTGAGGAAGACTTCCTGCTTCTCACGGGGAGAATCGGCTTCACCCCCGCTTTCTGGGCAATTGACCACCCTTCTTACGAGGGACTCACTCTTGAGTTCCTTTCCTCTCTTGAGCTCAAGAAAATGACGCAGGGTGGTCACTCACAGCACTACATCACATTCCTCCTAGGTGGTCGGTCTCACCGCGTCACGCTAGTTCAGCTCCGTGAGTGGTTCGGTTTTCAGCCGGATCCTCAGACATCCTCTCTTGAGTTCCGCGTGGGTCTAGACAGGTTACATTTCTGGGGTTTAGTCACCGGCGGAGTCCCAGGAGACTTTCACACGAGGGACTTCAAGAGCATCAATATCTCTCACCCTTCTCTTCGCTGCATCCAGCGCGCTCTTACCGTCTCCATCTTCGCCCGTGGTGCCACGGTCTCCCGAGTCAATGTTGAGGATCTCAAACTTCTGGATCACATGCTCCGGCCAGACGGACAGATAGAGCGGCCCGACCTGATGCTCTTTATGATCCACCACTGGCTCGATCTTCAGCGCTCCACGAGAGCCGGCGGCACCATTCCCATCGGTGCCTATGTCACGCACATTGCAGAGCGCTTGGAGGTACCGATCACAGATGATACGCCCTGCGGCAGTCGACGATTACTGGATGTCGAGGCCTTCCGTGCGGCAGGATTTATCACGATCACTTTAGGCTTTGGTGGACGCCGCAGCTATCATTGGTGCATGCCAGACGGCTCCGCACAGCTCAGGCTGCCTGTCCACGCACCTCTCTCCTTTGTGGACCGGTCTACTTGGTTTTTCTCCAGACCCGTACCAGATGCGCCTCCACCCCCTCCTCCCGTGGCTGATGGTGCACCTATGCCTGAGGCTCCTCCCTCCGCTCAGCCGAGTACTTCTCACCCTACGGAGCCCACCATGCAGGACCTCTACCACCTCGTCTCATCCATGAGGGCGACCCAGCTCCAGCATGGTGACACACTTCACGCCATTCAGGGTCAGCTGGCGGATTATCACGACCGCCTCAGCGGTGTTGAGGATGAGTTGCGTGACTGGCGCTACTATGATGAGTACGGGTATTACCCCGGGCCATCTTCTCTGCGAGACTGATCAGGTTATGTTTTCTCTTTCCCCTTTGCTTTTATTTCTCTTTATCTTTCAGTCTTGAAGCATTGAGGACAATGCTCAGGCTAAGCTTGGGGGGGAGACTTTTGTATCTTAGGATTTATTTTGATGTTTTAGGATTTATTTTGCTCTACTTAGGTCATGTTTACTTTTCTTTGCATCTTTTAGGTGAAAAATTTGCTTTATTGTTTCAATTTGGGACATATTTGAAAATTTTTATGTGATTGGGATGACCTTGGGAAATTAGATTTGACCTCATAATTGACCACACAGAACTGATTAGGACCAAATGGTTTGAGATTTGTAAAAATTGAAAGCTTGAATGTCGAGATAGAATTTAGAAACCAAATTGTGCCTTTCAAATAATGGAAATAGGGATTTCAAATATAGAAAGGTTGGGATATCCGTTGGTGTGAATGAACGCTAGTGGATGTGTGTATTCATGGTATGTGCAAATAAATATAAAAAAAAAAAGAGAGAGAAAATGAAAATAAAAAGAAATGAAAAGACGGAGAACATAAGAGTACTGGCAATAAGTCTTGAATGGACGCCTTTGAGCTCGTCTCCCAAATTAGAAAAGAAAAAAAATAATAAAAAAAATAAAATATAATTTTTGCACATATCAACACACGAAGTCCGCAACTTTCTGACCTAAGCTTGATTCAAGCTTGGGGGGGGGGACAAAAAGGGAAATCTCCTACAAATGAGGGCATAGTTTAGTGAAAGAATGATAATTCAATAGTTCAAGTAATCAGTTTTGCAAATTTTGAAACATTTAAAATCTGAGGTTTTGTTAATCAATTTGTGAGGTGAATCAAAATTACCAAGGAAAGTCCAAATCATAATAAAAAGATTCTTCAGTTTCTTTATTGGAGCAATTAAGTAAATTTTCACATTTTAGGCATTTAGCTTGCATTTAGATCCCAAACCCGGTTTGAAAGTACAGATTTGCTTGAGGACAAGCAAAGGGTAAGCTTGGGGGAATTTGATATGTCTATATTTCATCTATTATTTCGTCTTATTTCCAGACCAGATCTTATGATTTTGACCACTAAATTGCATAGTTTATATTGAAAATCAATAGAATATGGTACTGCTGCTGTTTTATGGTTGAATTGCAGGAAATAGGCGAAAAACAGGCAAAAAGGCAGAGTTCTGACTTCCCCCACGCGACCCGCGTCCCACCTGATGCGGGTCGCATCGCAGCCTAGACGCGACCTCAGACGCGACCCTCACAGCTCGCATCCTTGCCACCTGACGCGGGTCGCATGGAAACTCATGCGGGTCGCGTCGAGTTAACTGAGCCAGGCCCAATTGAGGCCCATGAAGGAAACTATTTAAACAGCAGGCCTGGCAACAGAGAGGAGGATCCGATTATTCCACGATTTTCACCAGAGACAGGAGAGATCAGAGTTTGAAGAGGAGAGAGACGATCTGGAGCTGAAGAGGAGGCGATCTGGAGAAGAAGACTCAACCTGAAGCTTCAATCCTCTTCTCTACCTCTTCTCTCACTATGATTTGCTTTCTTCCTCTCTCTCTTGTTTTGATTTATTTGATGTCTGAGTAGATACTGTAGTTTCGAGGGTTTGGATTTGTAGTCTGATACTTTGTTTGATGATGCATACGGATTGATTCTTATTGTTATTTCGTGTTTCTTTGATTCTTGTATTATCTGAGATTGCTTGATCTGAATTGTTTGATTCTTGATTGCTTACTGTTGAATGCCTTAGGCATTTCTTCTTGTACCAAAGGCTTGACGCTTCTTGCAAATTAGGTTAAGTACTTGAGGTAGGTCTGAGAACCGAAAGGTGAGGTCAATGAGTAGCCGAAAGGTGAAAGTTTCCACTTGCTCTTGCTCAGCTTGTGGATACCTTTAGTAAACAGAATTGAGAACTTAGGTTTAGATCAAACAGCTTGATTAAACCTGAGAAGGTGAAATTGCAATTCCAAACCAGGTCTGCTAAGCCAACACACGAAAGTTGAGGTTCAGTGACACTAGGTACGGTCAATCTAACCTTACACGACTTAAACAGCAAGTTTCTGACATGTGCAGACTCAGCTCAAGGGACCATGTGGGTCGCGTGACTTAGCACGCGGGTCGCATCACACGGGTTGCAAGCCACAGCTTGCGGGTCGCGTGCCAGGTTCGGAGCGCTTAAGGCTAAGCGGGTCGCATGCGAAAGCATGCGGGTCGCGTCACAAAGGTCGCATGCAAGAGCATGCGGGTCGCGTGGCAGGTCTGAGCAGCAAAGTTGAAGATGAAATCTGAAACCCTTGAAACACCCTTTTATACCATAGTACAAAATTCATACTTTTAGTTGATTCATTTACCTGTTCA
The DNA here is from genome assembly GCA_011114355.1 of Carex littledalei. Classification (NCBI taxonomy): domain Eukaryota; kingdom Viridiplantae; phylum Streptophyta; class Magnoliopsida; order Poales; family Cyperaceae; genus Carex; species Carex littledalei. The sequence continues at coordinate 3,179,374 of CM022090.1, forward strand.
TACATAGTTAATACAATTGTTAATACATAAATACTTGTTCATTCATTCTTTGATTGCATTTGATTTGTTCATACAATTTAGGAATAGTTAAACAAAATCCCAATCATTCAACTTCTAGTACCTAACTAGGATTAGTTAAGATTCAGAAAATAGTCCGTCCCTGAGGATCGACACCCGTTCTAACTACAAAGACAGGGTTGTGCACTTGCAACCTTCGTCCAAGAGTTGAATAGGGTTTAAACTCCACAGCCTAGGCTGTGGTGAAACTCTATACCTCTCATCTGGGAGCGAACAATAACCGACCTCAAATGGCATAACAGGGAATTGCTTCTTCGTTGGTGGTGGAGATTATACAACAACACATCATCGTTATGGACTGAGACTATCACAACTCTTAAGCAACAGAACAACACACCCCGGAGCCCCATTTTTCTAATTGTCTCGGGTTCTTTTTTCTGGAAGCAATTTCGCAAGTTACTTCCAACATTTCACTGGAGCACAAAATGGCTGATAGGCAACAGTGAAGGGATTTCCTTTTGGTACGATGCATGGGATACTGCCCCAATTTTGATAAAAAAGTTCCCTCGACCACAGCATCACTCAATCTCCATCAGGAATGCTAGTCCCATTATACAAACACTACATCCGGATAAGGCAGAGACTATCCAAGAGATCCTCTTCACTGAGATTCCGGATGAATTAATTTGGAGATGGGAGGTCACAGGGACGTATTCAGCAAAATCTTTCTATACCACAATCATGAGTGGAGGGAAGACAAAAGATACTAATTACAAACTATGGCGGTACAAGGTCCCGGAAACGGTTCGCATCTTTGCCTTCTTACTATTGCGCGAGAAGATCCTAACGCATGATGTAATGATAGAGCGCAACATGTACTGTGACCCGTCTTGTGTCATGTGTCGGGATTTCCCTTTCGAGACAGCTGCCCATTTGTTGTTCGAATGCGGGTATGCACGGCAGGTTTGGTGCAACATAGCTACTGCTCAGGGTTTTCGGTTAAGACCGGTAAGCGGATCTATTCAGCAAAAATGGGATGGCATGATTCGGCAGATGAGATACAGGCACAGGAACTGGGCTATCAGAGCCCCAGTAGTGCTGCTATGTGCATGCTGGCACATCTGGAAACAAAGAAACAGGTCAATCTTCGAAGGCAAAATCACCACCCCATTTCTGTTGGCAGCAAGAATTATGGAGGATGTCAAGCTATGGCTCAGGTTCTGCTGACATGATGATCGGGTAGCTGCTGGGACAAGGAAGTTTTTCCTTTTTGCATTTGAGATAGTAAGAGTGTACAAAGTGTAATCTGGAAGTTTTTTATTTTACTTTCTCTACTGTAATCCACTTGGTAGCCTCTACCGAGTTTTCAAAAAAAAAGAAATCGGCCATCAAGTGATTCTCTTTCGTAGTGTTGGAAGGGAAAGCCGGAAAATAGAAGGGTCTAGGGCTTCCTTCACATCACCATTGAGATATAATCTGTTATCTTCGAGATTCGGGCTAGCGTTTGAGATTGCCGAATTGATGCATTTCTTTATTCGTGCTAAGTTAAAAGAATGGTCCAGATTCACATAGCGGTATCAAGATTGACACATGTATGCATCCAGAGATAATGGGTTTCCTTAGAACAATTTTCTTTCAAATTAAATGGACAGACCAGTTTCATCTTCATGCGGTTTATCTTATGTGTTGGAAGGTCCTGTGATTATTTAATATTGCGCTGCTCGTAGTCAGAGCTGATGTGTTAGATAAATCACATATAAATTGGATCTGTGAACATTTAATTTATAAATAAATTTGATTTGCACACTTGATAAATGAAATTTACACAATAATGTCTGAAGTAGCATGTTTATGAATTACTAAAAAAATTGTATAAAAAAAACAATATAGCATAACATACTTATTGCATGAATAACACACATCCATCAAGTATCAACATAGAACATTAACTCTTGTAGTACGAGTTAATGATGACCCGCAATTGTATGTTGTCCGACAGTCGATCGAAACCGTTCAAATCGAAGAGTATCGCATTCATCTCATTGCAGTGAAGTTGGATGAGATTTGATGTTCGTTTACCTTTCCATCAAGCCGACGGAAAATACACACATCGTATGGCCCCAATTAGTTTGCGTTGGATTGAAGGTTCGCCACATTGAAAATTCTGTTTTAATTTTATTTTTACGTACAATGTTTTCTCTTGATCATTTAAAAATTAATTTGAAATCATTTCGTTAAAGATCAATCGTTGAATTTTGATACGAAAATGAACGGTCCATAATTATTTGCTCAATTTTAAGGGGCAAATATTAATGAAATGATATGATATCAACTATAAATGAAAAGATATCTTCCAAGGGTATGTTTAAATATAGAAATTATTTATTGATGATTTTAATCATATCATTTGCTGTACAAAAAACCCTTATTAGTTGGTCTGCTAATACTAGCCGTCTGATGGGTGATGAAGGGTCATACTCCGAAAATGGATGTCTCCATTACAGAGTTTTGGGCTGCCTTAACCATTTCGATGAGGTAAATTAAAATTCATTCTCCGATCCGGCGCACCCTAAATCATCGCGGATTCTTTAATAATCGTGCAATGTAGATCATACGGTCGTGATCTAAGAATAAATATTATGGTACCTCAGGTGATATCTAAGTTGGGTAGGTGTAGAGAGCGTAAATGCTCCCTAGGACGGATCCATATCCTCGACGGTACAGTAAAAGATTCCCTATTACAATTAGCGATCATACGGTTTGAGATTAACTCTCAGCCGGTTTGGGATTCGGGTGACTGAGGGGGCAGTATTATTGGGCTTTGAGATTCGTGCCAAGTTAAAAAGAACGGTTCAGATCAAGTAATTGTAAAAGATTGCCTATTACGGTACTGCACTGGATGTGAATTCCCCTGGGACTTAGAGAGATTTTGAATCTCTCTGGGACTTGGCCATTCTTTTTGAAAACCAAACGCCCCACCCCAACCTGAAACAAAGCGGGATTTCGTGTGAAAACCCCATTGCGAAGGAGAAACCCGATCGTCTTCCTCTCAGCCCTCTCATACTCAACCACCCTACACAAACGCCTCTCAGCCGTCTCAGCCCGCGATTGTCTCTCTCCAGCCCTCTCCTTTTACTCAACCACCCTACACAAACGCCTCTCAGCCCTCTTCCTAATACCTGCGCTGCCTCGATCGAAGAGAGAACCGTACACATCGGAGAAAGGCGGCGATGGAACCCGAGCAGCCGTCAGACACACGTAAGAGTTTAAACTGAAATCAATTTAATTTCACAAAAGTTTAGAAGTGAGGGTTTAGAAGTGAGGGTTTAGAAGCGAGGGTTTAGAAGTGAGGGTTTAAGACCATTCTTAGCTCAGAAAAAAAATTGTCAGTTGATTTACTATTCACACCAAAATTAGGGTTAGGGTTTAGAAGTGAGGGATTAAGACCTGAAATTGTCAGTTGATTTGTTTCTGGTTTTCTGTTGTTGCTGGTTGTGGTTCCCTTTCTTTTCTGTGTATACTGGTTGCTTGTGTTGCTGGTACCTTTGTGATTCCCTTTCTTGTGTTGCTGGTTGTGGTTCCCTTTCTTTCTTGTGTTGCTGTGTGTACTGGTTGCTTGTGTTGCTGGTTGTGGTTCCCTTTCTGTTGTTGCCTGTGAGATAGACAATGGTGATCTCATCTAAAAAAACAAAAAAGAAAATCACATTGCTGTCAGTAGAAGTGATTTTTTTATCTCAATAGATAGAAGTTATCAATAGCACTTTGAAAAATAGAATAGAAGTGATCAATGGATAGAAGTGATCACATCTATTTTTTTTATCTCAATAGATAGAAGTGATCACTTCTGTCAGTAGAAGTGATCACTTCTATCCATTGATTATTGATCTCTTCTGACAGCAATGTGATTAATGGATAAAAAAATCACCTCTACTCAATGGATAGAAGTGATGACATCTATTTTTTTATCTCAATATATAGAAGTGATCAATGGAGCCTTGTTCATCAGACAAACTTCAATTGTCACATCCTACCCAAACTCTTTTTATTCGGTAATTATCCTTTTTGTGAAATATAGAATACAACAAGATATTAGTAAAAGAAATGTATAATGCACCTTATGAATTAAGGAGGAAATCAGAGGCAGGAAAAGAAGCAAAATAATTTGCCATTCATAGAAAGTGGGGAGGTTGGATTCAAAATAAGTAAGTCCGCATATCCTATCTGGAAGCCATCGAACTCAATGGTGAATTCTCATCATCCTTTTCATTTAGAAGGCCATTGTCTCTTTTTTGTCTCCCTCAGTACTTTTCATTTATTTCATATGTAGACACTCTGATTAGCAAATGCACTTTGAAAAAACTCTTTTTGCTCCGTGCGTATTTTAAGATAACATCACCATTGTCTATCTCACAGGCCTTTCATTTGTTTTAATTGAACAAAATGAAATAAAGGAGGGCTATAATCGACAGTAAAGGGTAAATAGGAAATAACTGTAGATAGCTATCCACAGTACAGTTCACATCTGGTTCTGTAGATAGCTATAAAAAATAAAAAATCTCATATTGTTAAATCTCAGTCTCCAATAAAGTAAAAAATCTCATGCAGTTCACATCTGGTTCTGTTGGGAGGAACAAAAAATAACCCGCTGTAGATAGCTAACAAAATCTCAATCAATTCACATCTGGTTCTGGTTCACGTAAATATTGGTGTAAATGTAGATAGCTATAAAAAATAACCAATATCACACCAACATCTGGATAACTGTAGATAGCTATAAAAAATAACCCACTGTCTTCTTCTCTTTGTGTTGACTAACTGTAAAGGGTAAATAAGAAATAATTGTAGTGTGATATTGGTTTGCTTTTGTTTGTTTCAGTAAGCCTGTCAGTACAAGGTCTAAAAAATAGACTGTCAGTAGGTGGAAATTTTGCAAATCAACCCTTGTGTCAGTGGAAATTTCTAATTTAGTAACACTAATATGTTTAAAAACATATATTGCAGGAGGACAAAAGAGACATTCAAAGGGAGCTCTTATATATTGTTTTTATTTGACACAATGTTTTGTATCTCAATTAAATACATGGGCTTATTCTAAAGACCAAATTTATGTTTTCATTCTAAAATTCAGTTTATCTCAATTAAATATTGCTTGTTGCTGTGATTTATTTTTATGCACCATTTAAAGGGATATCTCAAATAAACATAAACGTTTCTGTCTCCAGGAATTTAACTTTTCCAACGGTACCTCATGGAAATAATAAGTCTATCTATAAAATAATATAAACTGAATCAATACAACATTTCCAACGGCAGAGTGGTTGAGTATTTCCATGAACCTCACTATAAAATAATATAAACAAATTAAACAAAACATTTCCAACGGAAGAGTGGTTGAGTATTTCCATGAACCTCACTATAAAATAATATAAACAAATTAAACAAAACATTTCCAACGGTAGCCCATGGAAATAATATGTCTCCCTACTTCCAACTTATTTCCAACGGCATGGGGAGAGGTATTTCCATGAACCCTCAATAAAATATAATATTTGGTCTGTCTGTCGGGTCATGGGTCATGCAAAACAATTTCCAACGGCTGATAGGAAACATTTCCATGCGGAGACAGTAGGGATTTCCAACCGCTACTATTTCCATGAGGCTACCGTTGGAAATTGTTAATGGTGTCAGAAAAAGCAATTTCATTTCCATCGACCCTTCCTCCCGTTGGAAATAACAATTGCTGCCATTGCAAAAAGCGGAAATTCTAGTAGTGTCTGATTGTGTGGATTCATGGTTGATGAAGCATGCGCTCTGTCCAATATGCCACGGCAGTGTTGAGGTTACTACGAAGGACGAGACACTTCCCAAGGGACAGGAGGTCGTGATTGGGATTCCAAAAAGTTCTCTGGCTGATCGATATATCCTGTTTTAGGTAATAGTTGATCAGTCAAGATTTCGGGGAAAAAGTAAAACGACGATAATATACTTAATTATTTGGACTAATAATTAAGTATTTTTTTTTCGTCTGAATGACTTCTTTATGTAAGAAATTTTTATACCGAAATGAATGTCCTTTGGTTCCAGATCTATTCTGCTTCTAAAGACTACTCAGACTGACAGCGGACCAGCAGTTCATTTCATATACTGATCGATATAATGAACAGCTGCCTTCACTAGGCACATTAAGTCCCAATAAAAGACATGACCAGAAGACCACCATTTATTTAATCCCCGCAATTAGCTGGTAATGTATAAATAACTGGGTAATAAACAGGACCTTAATTAGTACATAGACAGGATAATTATGGTGCCTAAAGGAATTTAATTGGGCCGACCTTGGATGCATATCTAGCTATATGATTTTTTATTTTATTTGTAAAGCATTTGCATGATCAATTATCCAAATATTCACGACTTGATGCATGCAATAGTATTCTGGATTTCTTAAAAAAAATGACAATAAAAAATAAAATCGTTTAGGAAATTTATTTCGTAAGTATTAATAACAGGTATACTCCACATCATTGTTCTCTTATGGTGGGTCCTCATGATAGGAGTGTCAATGGGTACGGTACGGGTCGGGTAGAGACATTTTCATACCCATACCAATTAAAATTGACTTTACCTATACCCTACTCATATCCGTTAAACATTAACTTTACTCTACCATATCCTTACCCGTTATTATTATCAGATAATGAAATGGTAGCGGATGAATAATGAATAATACTAATATAATAATTAGTTTTATTATATTTTACAAATTAAATATAAAAAACTCATTCATTTCACACATACGTAATTACATTTCTAATAAAAAATAAAAATAAATACGCAATCAATTCCAACTAAATTGTTTTTTATAAAAGAAGAAAATTCAAAAACACGAATACATATTTAGGTGCGTTGGAAATTGAATTGAATATATATTTAGATTTTATAATTATCCTATAGGGTAACGGGTACGAAATAGTCATCATCCATACCCTTACCCATTTGGTTAATGAAAAAACAATTCCTATCTATATACCCATATATACCCAATAAGCTAACGAAAAAAAAAACCTTACCCATGCATACCCACCTTATTGAATACGAAACGGGTCGGGTAAACGGCTAAAAAGGTACCATTGACACCCTTATGACCTCATCCTCATGAGGGGCTGATGTGGCAAAATTGTCTTGTCAGATGAATTCGGATTCTAATGTCTATACTGCGGTGATCTGAGAGCTGTAACTTTCAAGTTATTTTTAAAAATTACCTTGTTAAGATTTTTAGCGAATCAAATAATTTCTTTTGTAACGATTAAAATTATACATCCTTGTCTCCTTGATAGGTCCAGTCCCTTTGATACTCCTATCAATTTCAAATTGCAAAATGATTAAACTTGATGCAAAAATTCAACTTAACATGATTTGAATATAAAAATTTCGACATGCATGGTCGATAATTCAATTGTACTTTTCCTGTTTCTTTGGCGTTTGCATTCTGGTTTCAAGCCTTCCTACTATACTGGTTTTTCTGATAATTTATGAAAATCGTTGCATCTTTACTAGCAAATAAAAAAAATAAAAAAGTCAATTAAAGCACCAAACTGCAAGTTTCGTGCTTGCTACTAAATTGTTAATTAAGATAGGAATAAATCAAAGAAGACTTTGATGCCGTTAGGACTCATTCTTCCATTATATATATAATCCATTACAATGTCCTCGTTCATTATTTAAATTAAAAAAAATTGAGTCCTGTATATTTCATAAAAGATTTCCAATAACGTTGACTAGATAACACATTTATGCTTGACGTCGTTCCATATATTATAACAACAAAGAGTATTATAATACCTGTTATCTTCCAAATATCCACCCTTCAATTTTTAAAATTAAATAAACATTTTCTATTTCATATAAACCTGGTGTTGGCATATATATATGAAGTTTATGCTATTTTGTATCTGAAGAGATTTCTGTCTTTCAGAAAGAGAATAAATTCCTTTCTAATATCTGAAGGTGGCAGTTATTTCCATGTTGTCTACTTGTGCTTGAAATCTGGACTGCTCCGTTAAAGTTTAGTATTTTTGAAATCAACAGATTATGTTTTTTCAAGCATACTAGAAAATGATGATAACTTACAAATGCATGCAGGTTTAGCCCCATTTGATCGTCTCCTAATAATACCAATATCATTCAAAAATAAAATTATTTGATGCATGCAGACGTACGTGATTTACGATTCATCTCCTACAGGAGATTGTGAAATAGGAGGCTTGAGTTTCATCCACTTCCCAAAAAAAAGATGAGCACCACCAAAAATTTACACTTCTTTTATTACGGTATAAGTCGGTAATTAATACTCGTTCAATATCAAATCATAGAATATTGTTTTTCTTTACGTGTTAGAACTGATCGACGTTGTATATTCAAATAAAGGATTGAATGGATCTAGCTAATATAATATGCAATTATTTTATAACAATAGAACGGAATGGATAATGTGCATATTTTATTCTACTGCTTTCCCAAATCGGAGGCCAAACATTTCTATAAATAACAATAACCAACAAATACATCTTATTACAAGTTAAACTTCTTTCTCTAGTATAGAATCTAATACAATAAACCACTGATGGCATTTTCTTATCGTTGCACTGTCACTCTTCTTGTTTTGCTTGCCTTTATATAGTCCCTTCAAAAGAGCCCCCATCTCCATAACAGCAGCTGATGATTCCTTGTTGTCCGTTTTTGAGAAATGGATTAGCGACAATGGCCGAGTTTATGGATCTGCAACTGAAAAACTACAACGCTTTCAAGTATTCAAAGACAACTATCAGATCATCCAATCCATAAAAAATCAACCTGGACTAACATACACTGTAGACCTTAACTGTTTTGCAGATGTCACAAACGAGGAGTTTCTGCAAAGATATGCAACACACAGAACTTACAGTTCATCTGAACCACCAACTGATTTCAGGTATGGAAGTGTGACATCAATTCCTTCTTCTATCGATTGGCGCACTCTCGGTGCTGTGACGCCCATTAAAGATCAAGGCAGCTGTGGTGAGTTGAAAACTAAACTTCAATAGGAGCATATTTTGCCATTTTCAGAATGAACTATAAAAATACTGTGTTAAGACTGAACCTTTTCAAACTGCAACTTCAACATATATAGTTTATTATCTATGTACTCCAATCTTTTCTTTTGTAACAAGTTGCATACTACCATAGGATTTATCAGCCTCACAGTTTTCACATATTTTGAATAATAGCCACTTGTGTGATAGAAAAAAAGGGCTACATATTCTTCTCTCGACATGAGGTTGAGAGGAGTCACTAGTGGAAAAATGCACATCAGGGTCGGTTAAAAACGCACATCAGGAACGGACCACAGGGCGACACTGACCCAGCTGTTACAGATAGTTGGACTAATCAGTGTCGGTTAAACAACCGATACTAATATTCCACAATCAGGATCGGTTACCACTAGCCGATACTAAATCCCTCAATCTGGAACGGTTCTTTATTAACAGGCGATACAGATTATTGTAATCTAGGGCGGACCTTTTATACAACCGATACTAATATTCAACAATCAAGAACGGTCCTTTTACACAGGCGATACAGATTATTGTAATCTAGGGCGGTTTTTTATTAACAGGCGATACAGATTATTCAATCAGGAACGGTTTCTATTAGCCGATACTAAATCTCTTTAAATGTTTATATTTTGCGATACTCAATCAGGAACGGTTCTTATAAAAGGCGATACAGATTTTAATCTGGAACTGTTAATTAAGAAAGCCGATACTAAATCTCTTTAACTGGAACGGTTGTAGTAGACAGGCGTTCCTAATTGTGTGAATCAAGATCAAGTTTTGTAATAACCGTTCCTGATTGTGTGAATTTATTTTAAAAAAATATTTTTTATATTTTGGCCGGCTACCATATTTTTGCTGGCCTATATGCAAGGCATAAATTGCAGTTTTCACATTAGACATAAATTAAAACCAGAAAGCATTAGACATAAAAGTTATTACAAATCAACACACATGTATTGCAGTTTTCACATCCTAAATTAAAACATGTTGTTCACATCCTAAATTTGTAACAAAAAACACATACTAAATTGTTTTACTTTTTTCATCTAATACTTCCTTCAAGAAAAATTTACCCCACACTGTGCGAATGTTGTCGATGCTTGTTGCGTTATAACTAACATGGAAATCCTGCATTTTTTAGAGCATATAAGAGCACGATTAATTGCATATTTTTGAAGCAACTATGCATACCTTTGGAAAGACAATATGTATATATATATATACCTTCAAGTTTGGAAAAATATCGAGGAAACGATTTATTATGTCATGCACGAACAACATGACATAATATCCACATTCCCAACCATCGCGTTGTTGTGGGCACTATATTAAACAACAAGATATATAGTTTATTTGGATAGACAAATATATAGATAGAAAATTAAAAAAACAGCATACTTTAAAAACAACATATATTTTTCTAGTCACTAACAAAAGTATACATTTTATTTTAGCACACACGAGGACATTAATGGCAAAATAAATTAAGTTAGAAATAAGCACACATATAAACGAGGATATAATTGTAAGTGACATTTGAACTCAAGTAGCTCGATTGTCAAAGGATCCTATTGGTTCAGTTTCTTGTTAAGAGCATAGATAATATAAGGATTACATATACTTGATTCAGTACTAAGGATTACAAAATTTCCTGATGCAGGAACTACTAATAAAATGACCTAATCAGTATGGTACTGTTGGAGATGCAAGTTCCGGGTGCATTTAGCAAATCAAATGTAACTTTTTACAAATCAAACCCTATTGTTCTGACTCAGCCAAAAATGGAAAAATCAATATTACCAGATACGGAAAAAAGAAAGTAACAGTTTCTTGAGCCTTGTAAAATCATGAGAATTAACTAATGAAATCTTTCTTTCAATTTCATCATAATTTCTAAAGATACCAAACAGGTTTGACACAAAAAAAAAAAAAAAAAATTACCTTTTGTTTTGGGTGCCAATTTCATGGCATCGGCACCACTGAAGATCGGTTCAACCTCTTTCTTAACAATTGCAATCTCCTTCTCAATCTGAACCAAATTCAAAGAATCAAACACCAACCAAACTAAAAAAAAACAATAAATAAAAGAAACAATTTATGAAAATAACCTTGGATACAGGGATGCAGTAATGCGAGATGGAAAAAATCAAAACCGTACCAGGTGACCGATCTTCAGTGGTGCGAGGTGCGGCGGATCAATTCGGAGCGAGGTGCGGCGGAGAGAAGCGGCGCCTAGAGTGACCTCCAGGTGCGGCAGAGCGAGGTGCGGCGGAGCCGCCCGCGAGAGAGAGAGCTCGAGTGAAAAGCTCTAGGCGCCGCAGAGAGAGAGAGCCCGCGAGAGAGAGAGAGAGACCCCGGGATGGAACTTGAGCGCGAGGGAGAGGGTCTGAGTCCGAGAGAGATTTCAAAATCTGTTTTGAACCCTAGCTTGGCGCAGAATGAACCACTTACTAAAATAATACCTATCAGGAACGGTTCTAAAACAACCGATACAAATACTACTAAATCAGGAACGGTTTTAGAACAACCGATACAAATACTATATAATCAGGAACGGTTCTAAAACAACCGATACAAATACTACTAAATCAGGAACGGTTCTAGAACAACCGATACAAATACTACTAAATCAGGAACGGTTCTAGAACAACCGATACAAATACTACTAAATCAGGAACGGTTCTAGAACAACCGATACAAATACTACTAAATCAGGAACGGTTCTAGAACAACCGATACAAATACTATATAATCAGGAACGGCTCTTTACAAAGGACCGTTCCTGATTTGGCCAGCACTATCAAGAACGGATTTTTAAATACAACCGTTCCTGATAAGTGAAATCAAGGTCGGCTGTATAATATGCCCGTTGCTGATAGTTATCGCTATCGGTTAGTGCTTAAATGCGACACTGATGGGGCGACACTAATTGTACTTTTTCCACTAGTGAGTATCAATCTTTTGTATTTTAAAATATATTAGGACTTGTAAATAATTTTTTTTTATCAATATATCTGTTGTCGACAATTGTCGACAACCATAAAAAAAAAATATATATATATATATTCTTCTCTCCTCTTGAGGAAAATGTGTACTGGACTTCTACAAGGTTATTTTACAGCTGTGACCATAATTCTACTTCTAAATAAAAAAAGAGAGTTGAATATATTAACCAAGTACTGAAATATAACTATATATCTATATAGGTTCGATCTTGTTGGGCATTCTCAGCTGTGGCTGCAATTGAGGGGATAAATCAAATCAAGACAGGCCGCCTAACCAGTCTATCGGAACAGGAATTAGTTGATTGCGTTACCACTTCTTTTGGTTGTGATGGAGGATGGCCTGTTGACAGTTTTAAGTGGGTGGTTAAAAATGGTGGCATTACAACTGAGGATGACTATCCTTACATTAGTGGTACGACAAATACCAACGATACCTGTGCTTCCAAAACCAAAAATCATGCCGCTTTCATCACAGGTTATGAACGTGTCCCGGCTAATAATGAGTCGGCTCTCGCAAACTGGGCCTAAATTTTCCCATTTTTGCATTGTGTCTCTTTAAATGTAGGGTTCTACAAGCCCAACAAAGTGGGCCTAGTCACCGAACTCTAACTGGGCCTAAATTTTCCCAGTTTTGCATTATGTCCCTTTAAATGTAGGGTTCTACAAGCCCAAATAGCGGCAACTAAAATAGATCTAATAGAAATGCTGAATAAGGCCTTCTTTATCACAAAGCCCCGTTATTTCCTATTTTTATTAACGGTCGCAACTTCTGATCAGCAATATTTCAAATGCATAGCGCTATTAGAAGCAAAATAGTACTTGATCGTAGAAGCCAAGAAGATAATATAATCTCCATTCTTACATAATTTTCTCGGCCACATTAGTAAATTTAATAATTTTCTTTTAATAATAACAAATTATATTTATCCCGGCAGTTTCCATATTTGATTAATTTCCACTGTGAGGCTCATTTAATATTTTAATAAATATTATTTTTACGAAGTAAGATCACTTTTATCCCAACATCAAACTAATTAAAATACTATGGCAATTACATGATGCCGAATAATTACTAATTTTGCAAGCTTGTTTAGTTATTAATATGACCGAATAATTACATCATTTTGTGGTGGCACATCTTGACATCACATGTTTATGAGTTATTTTTGCGATTTCAAAATCCAACTGTCGATTCAAACTGTTCAACATAATCTCCATATTAAAATGTGCTTGGAGAACACATTTTACCTTTTTTGGAAATTGTGCTTGGAGACCACATTTTACATCCATATCTCCATATTAAATTGTGCTTCGAAACTGTTTTTTAATGGTCCAGAATTATCTGAATACAACAATTTGTATACATCTTAATAAATACTTCAAAAATTCAAAAATGTGTAAAATTTGGTATCAAAACACATTTTAATAGAAAGACCATGTTGAATGGTCAGATCTACTGTTTGGACTTAGAAATTACAAAAATAACTTATAAACATATGATGTCAAGATGTGTTACCATAAAATGATTGTGTTATCATAAAATGATGCAATTTGATCTCTCCTTATTTCTAATTTAGTAAAATTACTACCTTAGTTAGAGTTGACATTGTACGGAGTTGCCAATCTTTGATTATTCTCAACCTTGCCGGCCACCGTACGTAGACCAATCATTGATTATTTGTTTTACTGTTCTTTATTCTTATGTCGACATTCTTCGTACCGTACTTAAGTTTAGATAAGCTTAGACTTGAGGTGATTCATTTAATTTATTCTTTCTCCGTACTTTCTCTTCCAAGTGACAAATACCCCAATTGTTAATTAAGCAAAAGATAATAAATTTTGTACCGGTACTTCTATTCTCCTCTACTTGCTCTTCCTTGCAAATATTGATGAGGATTGAGGCCATATATATATAAAGCAACTAAGAGCAGGGTTTGTCTTATTGCTTTTTAACTACAGCTACTTGATATATACATTCACTAGATCTTCCTCCAAACTAGCATCAAGAATTGGAATATAGTAACCCTAATTCATGCCTACCTACCTCGCTATTGTTCTCCTTGCAATCGCATTTGCTCTGATGTTAACACTCCACATCTTTTGCTGTTGGCGCATCATGATCAGAGACCGTCGTGAGGGGCGCGTGCAAACCCAAGAAACACACACTGGCTTATTACCAGGCGACGTGGAGAAGTTGCCTTCCTACAATTACAACAGCGAATGTGGCGAAGAGACTGGAAGCGGAACCGCAATTTGTGCAGTATGTCTAGAGAGTTTTTGTATTGGAGACAAGTGCAGGCTTCTGCCACAATGCAAGCACAGTTTCCATGCCAATTGCGTGGATTCATGGCTGATGAAGCATGCGTTTTGCCCAATATGTCGCGGCGATGTTGAGCTTACTACAAAGGACGAGATGCTTCCCAAGGAACGGGAGGTAGCGATTGGGATTCCGGAACATTGTTCTCTAGCTGATCCCCTTTAGCTAGCTAGGTTATATAGTTGATCAATAAAAAAATTGGGGATTCAAAATCAAAACGTTGATTATGATTGGAACTATATATCTCGGAGTTGTACATATAGTGATTATTTGGCTCATTTTAATTTCTGTTGGTATAAAAACAAGTTCAAAATATGTTTGATATAGGTGGTTTTGTAATTTTGTAATTTTGGACTGGTAAGTGGTATGAGTATTTTTATCTTGCGTGAATATATATTTCTTTGTAGTTTATTTTTACTTTTCAATTACAGGAATGTAAATGAATGAATTATAAATATGTAAAATAATATATTAAAATATTAAATGTAGGTATTGTAGGTATATATATATGAAGATAGCCTGAAATTAATTGAGGAATAATGCTTAAGTTACGATGTGGCTGGAAAAAGACTATGTTTTACAATTAAATGGGATGCTGTATATATGCTCTAACTGGCAATTAGAAATCAATTGTAAAAACTAATGTGGTAATTAATTTAGCAAATTTACAAGAACCAGCCTTTTGGTTTAGTAGCAAGAGAAAAACGCTCTCCGTGTAGAAGATCATAAATTCAAAATCCAAATAGAAGGTCTTTTATGGACATTAAATAAAAGATTGAAAGCTAGACCTCTATTTTTCTATCTCCAAAACAAAAAAATTAGCAAATTTGCTAATATTTTCATTATAATAATGGTGAGCGTAATACTACACCCAAATTAATTGGGAATTTTGAGCATCTGCATTCTTGAATTTGCCTTTCTTTTTCCACACAATAATTTAATTACCAATTATTAATTGTTTATAAATTTCATACCATGTGTATTTCTTCAGTTTTAGTTGTTTTAGTAATTTTTATAATTTTAAATTTACATTCCAATAATTATCAATTACAAGTTAAAGTGATATCTTTAGATGTATTTCTAATTACTAAAATTACTCCCCGTGGTTAGAATTGAAATTGTAGTTGCCAATCTTTGATTATTCTCAAGACCGAGTTACTACGTTACCTTGTCCGTAATTTAAGTGTAGACCAACCTTTGATTATTTATTTTATTGTTCTTTTCTCTGAAGTAAACATCCGTACTACCGTACTTTAATAAGTTTAAATTTAACTACTCTTCCGTGAGTACTTTATTGTTCTTTTTTCTAAAGTACTACCGTACTTTAATAAGTTTTAAGATAATGATAACTACTCTTCCTTGAGTCCGCATCTTCTGAATTAACTCAAAAGAGCATCTTTTGAGTTTAATGCATCTCGGCCGTCCGGTCCACGCCTATAATGCACGGGGCTCTTTAATATTAGTGCGGATCTCAATCAGACAGTCCAAATCTATTAACGCACGTTCCGTTAATGCAGAAGATACAAATTCATCTTCCTTCGCCTTGACAGCCTGTCAAATTTTTAAGAGCTGCTGAATTTATGCATCTCATAGGGGAAAAAATAATGAAGTAAACGAAGAAAAATCGGGCATGTAAGTACGTATTTACTAATAACAAAGTCAACAAAATAAATTAAACTAATATGTAATCTATGATATCTTGACAAAGCAAATATGAGCATGGTTTGTGTTATCACTCTTCCTCTAAACTAGCATCAAGAATTGGAATATACCCCTGGAAGCGGAGAAGTTGCCTTCTTACAATTACAACAATAGATGGGGCAAAGAGACTGGAAGCGGGACCGCAATCTCTGCAGTTTGTCTAGAGAGTTTGTGTATTGGAGACAAGTGCAGGCTTCTGCCACAGTGCAAGTACAGTTTCATGCCAATCGTATGCAGGGGCGGAGCCAGACTTTCAAACTATGGGGGTCAATCATATATAACTTTCATACTAAGAATGGAAGTCAATTTTACGTACTTGTGACATTTTACTATAAATTATATGAAAAATCATATATAAATACAATTTTTTTTTGAAAAAATGAGAATCAATTAACCCCATTCATTGAATCTACGTCTGACTATGATTGTGTGGATTCATGGTTGATGAAGCATGCGCTCTGTCCAATATGCCGCAGCGGTGTTGAGGTTACTACGAAGGACGAGACACTTTCCAAGGGACTGGAGGTCGTGATTGGGATTCCGAAAAGTTCTCTGGCTGATCCTGTTTAGGTAATAGTTGATTAGTCAAGATTTCAGGGAAAAAGTAAAATGTTGATAATATATGAGAATCTGTATTAACTGTGAGGGTAAAAAATGACTATAACCAAAGGTAAGCCGATAAAAATTGCAATCGCTATTACCAACAAGCAGGGGCGGAGCCACAGTCTGCCTACCCCTGGATTTTGAAAAATAATTTTAATCTATTTATAATGGCAGGGGCAGACCCATTGTAGCCCGGGGGGTAGCTACCCCCCCTGGATTTTAAAAAATAGTGAAAACAATAGGCCCATTTTGATTTTGCCCCCCCCCCCGGATTTTAAATTGCCCCTCTAGAGCCCAAATAACTGGACTACTGTTTGCTGGAGCCCAAAATAGAGAAATAGCTACTGCTGGAGAGCCCAAAATTAAAAATCAAAACTTCAAAAAACAAAATCCAATTAAAGGAGTACAGGCTGGGGCCATTTGATTTCCAAAACAAAATCCAATTAAAAGTTGGGGCCATTTGATTTTCTCTGCGTCGCTGGGGCTGAAAAAATGAAAATCCAAAATCAAAATCGCAGAGGCCATTCTCCTCTCCGCCTTTGATTTCCTCTCTGGCTCTCCGCTCTCTCACTTACGCATAACGCATCCAAAATCAAAATCAAGCCGCCCCTGATTTCCTCTCTGGCCGTCTGCCCCTGTGCACAGCTCTCAGTCCGAACTTGCGATTTGCGAATCTCACGGTAAATTTTGCTCTTCTCTAATTTTGTAAATGGTTTTGAACTTTACTCGAATTCCTTGAATTACTTGAACTCTAATTACTTGAATTCATTGAATGGTGATAAATTGACTTCAACCCTAATTTATTGAATTATGATTGATTGGAACCCTAATTTACTAGAATTTTTTTCTTCAAATTTGTAGAGTAGGAGAAATGGACAGGTTCTATCAGAGGGTACCCAATCGTCCAATTGATTCATCTTCGAGTTCTAATTCAAGAAATGAGGTTATTCGTGATGAACAAGACTCACCTTCTGATCCTGCTCAAAGAAAACCTATATTGAATTATAATCCAAATGAGCATGATCGTATACAGTGATATTACCTAATTCGTATACGGTGATATTACCTAATCGATGGGCATGGCCCATGTCAACCTCGCAACCATGCTTTCTCCCAAAGTAATTTTGGTGGTACAATGAGAAGATTTAACCCCGCTTGGTTTGGTCTACACAAAATTTGGTTGGAATATAGCATTGAAAAGGATGCAGCCTTTTGCCTCTGTTGTTATTTATTTAGACCCGAAAATCTTGGTTCAGGTGGAGGGACAAACTTTGTAGGAGATGGTTTTAAAAACTGAAAAAAGGTCACAAAAGCTTTTGAGGAGTGTTGTTTTTAATTATGTAAAAGGATATTAGAAGTGTTGTTTTTAATTATGTTGAATTGCTGATTTTTTCAAGTAATTTATGATTTTTATTATGTTGATTGTTATGTTTTTTTATTATGTTGAATTGTACTGTATTAGCTAACGGGTTTGAACCCAATAAGCTATTTGAATCCGATTACTACCCCGGTGGAAATCCTGCATCCACCCCTGTATAATGGGGTATTGTCTATCATGTCTGAGCTCGTTGCCTACCCTTGTCTTGGCTGATTGCCTACCCCTGTCGCAGTCGCAGTCTAATTCGTGAGTTTTGTACGATTTGGGGCGTTCATTTGTGTTGGCTACTTGGCTATGAGTTTTTGTTTTATAGAGCGCTGTTTTTAAAATAGAACGAAAAGAGATGGGTGTGGGAGAATGATATGACATGATGTCGCATTGCAAGCTGTCGAGCAATTTACTGGTTTTAATTTGATTTCTCAAAGTTTCTCAAAGTTTCTACTTTAAGACATTGCAATAAAATATTACAGCTGTATCTAACATTTATCTAATCAACAACTTAATATATTGCAATTGGTAATTATAAAGGCTCTAAATTTTTAGTTTTGAAGTTACAGGGTTTCCATCAGTTAGCTTGCAATGGGAATAAACTAATTTGGTAAACACGTTCCAAGAGTTCTAGAAAACAGTACTAAATCTCTTATAATAATTGGTGAAAATTATTAATTCTCTACACCTGGTCAACGCAGTCCATTACAGGATTAATACCCACAGGACTTAATTTCATACTATCAATTATTGTGAAAAAATTATAGATGTATATCAACTAATTCATATATAGAAACACAACATGTACAGAAATGGTACCATTAAAACAAGGAAATTGTTCTTTAATCAAACATATGCATTCAGAAATTGAATTTCGCTTGGTTAATAGAACAATGACCAACTCAGATTGTTTCGAATAGCAATTTGAACAAGATAATATGATACAATTTAAAAATAACACAAATCAACTAAATTAGGGGAAACAGGTTTCAGCCAAACAAGGAGAAGAGAATAAGATAGAAGGGAGACTACCTGGATACGAAAAGGAGGAGGCGAATCCTTCAGAGAGATGAGAGTGGAGGAAGGGTAGCACCTCATAACGCAAGAGGGTCAGAGAGAGAGGTCGGGGTCAGAGAGCGGGTCAGGGGTCGGAGACTTCCAGCTTCAGGCGGGGTATGCGAGATCAGAGAGCGGGTCGGGGTCAGCTTCAGGCGGGGTCAGAGAGCGGGTCGGGGTCGGAGACGAGCGGCGGGGCTTCGATCGGGCGGCGGGGGCTTCGATCGCTGCTTCGGGCGCGGCGCCGCGAAATTTTTTGGTTTTATTTTTAGTACGTAGCTAACCTAACCGCGGGAGACGAGACAGAGGGAAAAAGAATCGCGCGTTTTTTACAGAAAAGTTTCTGCGACCGGGCCAATTTGGTCGCTGAAAGGTATTTGCGCCGGCCGCAGAAAGTCTCGTCGCCAAAACCATTTATTTTTAATTTTTTTTGGGAGAAAAATACTATCAGCTACCGGCGATTTCATTGGTCGCTACTGCCGGTCGTTGATAATATAGTTTGCTGTAGTGTGCCTATCCCTAATAAAAGTTCTGGTTACGCCATTAACGACAGGAGTATACGCGAGCATACCAAATTGTAGTTAATGATAGGAACTATATATCGTAGTTGTACATATGGTGATCATTTAGCTCATTTTAAATTCTTTTGGTACAGAAACCTGTTAATATATATAGGTGGTTTCGTAATTTTGGACTAATAATTAAGTATTTTTTTTTTTTCGTCTGAATGACTTCTTTATGTAAGAAATTTTTATACCGAAATGAATGTCCTTTGGTTCCAGATCTATTAATCTGCTTCTAAAGACTACTCAGACTGCAGCGGACCAGCGGTTCATTTCACATACTGATATATAATGAACAGCTGCCTTCACTAGGCACATTAAGGCCCAATAAAAGGAGAACGGAGTAGGTCTGATGCCCATCGAATCATGATGACCGTCCGATCTAATTTAAGATTTGTGTGCACGAAATTTGAAACAGACACGCACGAACTTTCCGCACGAATCTTAAAGCAAATCGACGGTGATTAAACCCATCGAATCAGAGTAGGTATGATGCCCATCGGACCTACTCTCAAGTGCAATAAAAGACATGACCAGAAGACCACCATTTAACCCCGCAATTAGCTGGTAATGTATAAATAACTGGATAATAAACAGGACCTTAATTAGTACATAGACAGGATAATTATGGTGCCTAAAGGAATTTAATTGGGCCGACCTTGTTTAAGATGCATATCTATATGATTTTTTTTTATTTGTAAAGCATTTGCATGATCAATTATCCAAATATTCACCACTTGATGCATGCAATAGAACTCTGGATTTCTTAAAAAAAATGACAATAAAAAATAAAATCGCTTAAGAAATTTATTTCGCAAGTATTAATAACAGGTATACTCCACATCATTGTTCTCTTATGGTGGGTCTCATGATAGGAGTGTCAATGGCTACAGTACGGGTCGGTTAGAGACATTTTCATACCCATACCTATTAAAATTGACTTTACTCATGCCCTACTTGTACCCATTAAATATTGACCTTAATTACCCTACCATATCCTTACCCGTTAATATTATTAGATAATGAAACGGTAGATGATGAATAAGAGAACAGAGTAGGTCCGATGCGCATCGGACCTACTTTTAGGTTCAACGAGCATGATGACCGTCCGATCTAATTTAAGATTTGTGCGCACGAATTTGAAACAGACTTGCACGGTGATTAAACCCATTGAACCAAAGTAGGTCCGATGCCCATCGGACCTACTCTCAAGTGGATGAATAATGAATAATACTAATATAATAAGAGGAGAGATCAAGTTACAACAAAGTTACAACAATCATTTTTTTCATTTTCAAAGTCCAAATCGTCGATCCAAACCGTTCAACATGATTATCTAAATAAAATGTGCTTGCAGATCAAATTTTACATTTATTTTTATTTTTTTACTATTTATTAAGATGGGTACAAAATTCAATGGTCTGAATATGACTATTTTTTGTAAAATACTTAATAAATAGTAAAAAAATTCAAAAAAATGTAAAATTTGATCTGCAAGCACATTTTATTGTGAAGATCATGTTGAACAGTTTGGATCGACGATTTGGACTTTGAAAATGAAAAAAATGGTTGTTGTAACTTGATCCCTCCTCATATAATAATTAGTTTTATTATATTTTACAAATTAAATATAAAAAACTCATTCATTTCACACATACGTAATTACATTTCTAATAAAAAATAAAAATAAATGTGCAATCAACTAAATTGTTTTTTATAAAAAAAGAAAATTCAAAAACACGAATACATATTTAGGTGAGTTGGAAATTGAATTGAATATATATTTAGATGTTATAATTATCCTATAGGGTAACGGATACGAAATAGTCATTACCCATACTCTTACTCATTTGATTAACGAAAAAAAATTCTTATCCATACCCATACCCAATAAGCTAACGAAAAAAAAACCTTACCCATGCATACCCACCTTATCGAATACGAAACGGGTCGGGTAAACGTCTAAAAAGGTACCATTGACACCCTTATGACCTCATCCTCATGAGGGGCTGATGTGGCAAAATTGTCTTGTCAGATGAATTCGGATTCTAATGTCTATACTGCGGTGATCTGAGAGCTGTAACTTTCAAGTTATTTCTAAAAATTACCTTGTTAAGATTTTTAGCGAATCAAATAATTTCTTTTGTAACGATTAAAATTATACATCCTTGTCTCCTTGATAGGTCCAGTCCCTTTGATACTCCTATCAATTTCAAATTGCAAAATGATTAAACTTGATGCAAAAATTCAACTTAACATGATTTGAATATAAAAAATTCGACATGCATGGTCGATAATTCAATTGTACTTTTCCTGTTTCTTTGGCGTTTGCATTCTGGTTTCAAGCCTTCCTACTATACTGGTTTTTCTGATAATTTATGAAAATCGTTGCATCTTTACTGGCAAATAAAAAAAATAAAAAAGTCAATTAAAGCACCAAACTGCAAGTTTCGTGCTTGTTACTAAATTGTTAATTAAGATAGGAATAAATCAAAGAAGACTTTGATGCCGTTAGGACTCATTCTTCCATTATATATATAATCCATTACAATGTCCTCGTTCATTATTTAAATTAAAAAAAATTGAGTCCTGTATATTTCATAAAAGATTTCCAATAACATTGACTAGATAACACATTTATGCTTGACGTCGTTCCATATATTATAACAACAAAGCACTACTACAAAAACTGGCTTTGTACACTGCACATTGTACACGGATTTGGCAATTATATTAAAAACAGTGTACCAAATATGATTTTTTACTTGTTCAAAAGATCTGCACGATTTCTACACGGATAATTAGTTAATAATCAGTGTAGAATTATTAGAGAGAGCTACACGGTTTATTAGAAACCAAAAATCCGTGTGTAAAGAGGTCCGTGTGCAAATAATTGAGAGAGCTACACGGTTTTTTGATACAAAGCCGTGTAGGAATATTACACACGGTTTTTTGATAATATATCCGTGTATAAATAGTATAATTGTACACGGATTAATAACAAAAGAGCCGTGTATGTTTAGTTGGAGAGCTACACGGATTTATAACTAAATAGCCGTGTATAATAGTGTAGGGTTTTAATGTCTTCCCCTTCCAGCGCCGTTTTGATCAAGTCTTTTAGTTAATACATATCTCTGAACTGAGCTATTTCCTATCAGATTTCTGCGAATTGATCGAGGCCAGCAGCTGAGATCTGAGATCTTTGAATTAAGTTTGTATTTTCTCCTCTCCATCTTTCTAAGGTTAGTAATATGTATTTAAATCATTTTCTTCCTCTAATTTTCTGTTATTTAGGCTTATTTAGGTCATTTCATGCATGCTTGATTTCTTAATTTTAGATGTAATTAATTAGTGTATTGTGGTCCAATAACCGACCTTTAGATGCTTTTAGGTCCATGCCCGTTCAAAATTAATCCAATAGGGATTAATTTTGGATAGTCCCCGTTTTGGGACTGCTCTTTGAATATTATGTCTCATTTAGGATGTGAACACATATTAGCGGGATTTAATTAGTATTTGAGGAAAGTTCGACAGTATTTTTCCTTATTGCTCCTACGAGTATGTGGTTCGTACGCATACTTGGGGAGTTAAGGGGAAATGCTGCCGAATTTTTCTCAAATACTAATTAAATCTCGCTAATATGTGTTCACATATGAGACATAATATTCAAAGAGTGGGTTAGGATTGTAAACCGGCCCTTTGTAAGCCCAAAATTTTGTACACAAAGGAGAATGTTGACCATGCATGCATGATTAATTGATCAAATCATTTTTTTAATTTAATTTACAGATGGATCGAAGCTGGATGTATGAAATGCGACGTGACAGTGAAGAATATTTGGTTCGCGTTGATGAGTTTATAAAATTTGCTGAGAGTTATAGAGTGAAGAAAAAAGAAGAAGACATTTTATGTCCTTGTAAAGATTGTAAAAATTTATTAAGATTTTTGGACATCGAAGAAATTAGAGCTCATTTGATTTGTCGGGGATTTAAGAAGAGATATGCATGTTGGTTCATGGATGGTGAGAAATTTGGGGAAAGTAGTAGTGCCAATAAAGATTGTAATCATGAATTGAATGATGAGAATGTTGGAATTTCTGATAATTTTGAACTTGATTGGAACGAGGATTATGAGAGTGTCGAATATTCTGATAACGTCGAACCCGAAAATGACGATGATGAGATGGAGAGGAATTTTGATGAAAATGTAGAACACGAGTTTACTGAAAATTTGGAGGATATGTTACGTGATGTGGAAGATGAAATTAGTGATAAAAATTATGATAAATTTCAAAATTTGTCTAATGAATCCAAGAAGCCGTTGTATCCTGGGTGTACCAATTTTACAAAACTGTCAGCTGTGTTGAAATTATTAAACTTGAAAGCAGACAATGGTTGGAGCGATAAGAGTTTCACGTCCTTATTACAGCTTTTAGGAGAAATGCTCCCAGATAACAACGAGTTACCCGGTACAATATATCAGGCAAAGAAGTTGATATGTCCAATGGGGTTGAAGATCGAAAGAATACATGCATGTCCGAATGACTGTGTATTGTATCGTAACGAGTACGAGGCCATGCATGTCTGTCCTAAATGCGGTGTTTCACGATATAAACGTCGTAAGGACCAGGACACTGATGATTGTAACGAGGACACAAATGGCCGACCTCCGGCTAAGGTGTTGTGGTATTTGCCGATAATACCGAGATTCAAACGGTTGTTTGCGAATCCCAAAGATGCAAAATTATTGCGCTGGCACGAAGAAGAGTGCAAAAATGACGGTAAACTAAGGCACCCGGCTGATTCTCCTCAATGGAGAAACATTGACAGACATTTCAAAGAATTTGGTTCTGAAACGAGGAACCTTAGGATTGTGGTGAGCTCAGATGGAATGAGTCCGTTTGGAAGTATGAGCAGTCGGCACAGTACTTGGCCAGTTCTTTTATGCATCTACAATCTTCCTCCTTGGTTGTGCATGAAACGCAGATATATAATGATGTCATTACTAATCCAAGGACCCAGACAACCCAGAAATGACATAGATGTATATCTCGCACCATTAATCGAGGACCTCCAAAAATTGTGGCGTGATGGCGTCCCGGTGTGGGATGCGTATATGAAAGAGACCTTTAACTTGCGGGCCATGGTGTTTTGCACCGTAAATGATTTCCCCGCGTACGGGAATTTGTCGGGTTACACTTGTAAAGGAGCAAAAGCGTGCCCGATCTGTGAAGATGACACGCAGGTGCTGAGGTTGAAAAATTATCAAAAGAATGTATTCATGGGGCATCGTAGGTTTCTTCCTATTAATCACCCATATCGTAAGAAGAAGATGGCATTCAACGGGAAAATTGAGCTTGGAGTGGCTCGTCATCCATTAGACGGGGAGAGTGTCTTCGAACGGGTAAAAAACATTGATGTTGTTTTTGGAAAATGCGCCAAAGCACTATCGAAGAATATTTGGAAAAAGAGGTCCATATTTTGGGAGCTACCGTACTGGAAATATTTAGAAGTGAGGCATTGCCTAGATGTCATGCATGTCGAAAAAAATGTCTGTGACAGTTTAATTGGTTTATTATTGAACATTCCGGGGAAGACTAAGGATGGTATTAAAGTGAGAAAATACATGGTAGAGATGGGAATACGACACGAGCTCGCACCGCAGGAGAAAGGGAAGCGCACATACCTACCCCCCGCACTGTGCACCATGTCAAAGAAAGAGAAAACAAGCTTCTGTGAATGCCTCAATGGTATAAAAGTCCCATCAGGATATTCTTCGAATATTAAGAAGTTGGTGTCGATGAAGGACTTGAAACTGGTCGGTCTGAAATCTCACGACTGTCATGTTTTATTGACACACATAATTCCCGTTGCAATTCGGGGAATTTTACCAAAGCATGTTCGTCAAACCATTACGAAGCTTTGTTCTTTCTTCAATGCAATAAATTCCAAAGTGATAGACCCTCTAAAATTGGACTCTTTGCAAAAGGAGGTCGTCGTGACTCTTTGCCAACTTGAGATGTATTTTCCGCCATCTTTTTTCGATGTCATGGTTCACCTTGTTGTTCATCTTGTGAGAGAAATTAAGATTTGTGGTCCCGTGTTTCTTCGGTATATGTATCCATTCGAGAGATACATGGGCATCTTGAAAAAATACGTAAGGAAACGACATCGACCCGAAGGCAGCATTATAGAAGGATATTCTACGGAGGAGGTGATTGATTTTTGCACCAACTACTTGACCGGTGTGGATCCTATTGGCGTTCCAAAATCTCGATATGAGGGAAGGCTCCAAGGAGTCGGGACAATTGGGTTGAGAGCCGTAGTTGCTGATCTAAATGAACTACAAAAGGCACATTTTATTGTACTACAACACATGACAGATGTTGCTTCCTATATAGATGAGCACATGACAATCCTTCAACAACAAAACTACACGAGGAGTCAGAAGTGGCTTACTAACGAGCATAATCGTTCTTTTATAGGATGGCTGAAAGAAAGAGTGCAGTCACACCCCGTACCTGAAATTGTTAAACTGCTTGGCGAAGGACCCCAAATTGTTGTTAGAACATTCCAAGGATACGAGATTAATGGATATACATTTTACACTAAATCCCAGAGTGATAAGAGCACGATGCAAAACAGTGGGGTGACGTTGGTGGCGACCTCTCAAGAATTTAGTAGATCCGGAGATGGCCGGGCTGTAATAGCATCAAAGTCATATTATGGCGTTATTCAAGAAATTTGGGAGCTCATTTACAGTCCTCGCCTGAGCATTCCCGTGTTTCGGTGTCAATGGGTCGAAGACCGAGGTGTTAAAGTTGACAACGACGGGTTCACACTCGTTGATTTAAACAGGGTTGGGCATGTTGATGATCCGTTTATACTCGCCAAGCAAGCCACCCAAGTCTTTTATGCCACTGACCCGAGTGATGCTAGGTTGTGCGTCGTCCTATCCGGAAAAAGAAGGATTGTCGGGGTAGAAAATGTCGTCGATGAAGAAGAGTACGACCAGTTCGACGAAGTACCTCCATTTTGTACCGATGTGCAAACTGAGGTAGCAACACTTGAAGGGGTAGACGAAGCTGACTACATGCGGTCCGACCACAATGAAGGATTATGGGCCGAGGGTACTGTTCAAATAGTGGAAAAAAGGAGAAAAAGGAAAAAAAAAGCATAATGTATAATATTTATTTTGTTTAAGACCGTGTAGCTTTTAATATTGCAACCTTAGCTTGTAATATTTCAAATAAAAAAAGGAATAAGTTTACATTATTAGATTTTAATATTAGTTTTTAATAAAATAAAATAAAATTTCACTATTAGATTTTAATATTAGTTGCTTGGTACAAATATCGGTATAAGTTTATAAATATTAGAAATCTGAAATTTTACTTAATTTATTATTACTTTAGAAATATTAGAAATCTGAAATTTTACTTAATATATTATTACTTTAGAAATATTAGAAATCTGAAATTTTACTTAATTTATTATTACTTTAGAAATATTAGAAATCTGAAATTTTACTTAATATATTATTACTTTAGAAATATTAGAAATCTGAAATTTTACTTAATATATTATTACTTTAGAAATATTAGAAATCTGAAATTTTACTTAATTTATTATTACTTTATAAATATTAGAAATCTGAAATTTTACTTAATTTATTATTACTTTATAAATATTCACCTCCTGAAATTTTACTGAACCTGGGACCCGCCTGTCAGACCTATTTATACACGGACATTTAGCTAATAGTCCGTGTAGAAATGGAAGAGAGCTACACGGACTATTAGCTAGATGTCCGTGTAGAAAGGATATTTGCACACGGACTTTACAGTTATGTCCGTGTAGAAAGCTCTTTGTACACGGTCTTTTAAGTTAAAAGTCCGTGTATAATGAGGAAAACACTATTATTTCGAAATCCTTCTCTGCCAAAATTTTCATAAGTCCGAAAACCCTCACAGAGAATTAAGCGGTTCAGTTCCAAAAACCCTCGCAGAGAATTTCGCCGCCTCGCCGAGCTCTTCACCGCCTCGCCGCCTCGCCGCCTCACCACCTCGGTCTCTCTCACCCGTGGTCTCTCTCTCTCACCCGTGGTCTCTCTCTCTCTAACCCACGGTCTCTCTCACCCGTGGTTAGCGTCTCTCTCTCTACTATTATTTTGCAATAGGGGTTCTGGTGCTTGTTAAAAATTGTGGTACTTGTTAAAAATTGTGGTACTTGTTAAAAATTGTGGTGCTTGTTAAAAATTGTGGTACTTGTTAAAAATTGTGGTACTATTATTTTGAATACATTATGGTACTTGTTAAAAATTGTGTCAATTCATTCAATTCATTCATTAATCTAGGTTATATGTCAAAAATGGTGTCAAAAATGGTGCTATACCGGATATCAATTCATTCATTAATGGTGCTATAATATAGGGTATTTTAGGTTAATTGATTAATCTAGGTTATATGTCAAAAATTGTGCCAAAAATTGATTAATCTAGGTTAATTGATTAATCTAGGTTATATGATTTAGGGTATTTTGCCAAAAATTGATTAATTTAGGGTATTTTAGCAAGAGGTTTAGATTTGTCAATTTTATTTTATGTTCATTTTAGCAAGAGGTGATTTTAGCAAGAGGTCATTTTAGCATATTTGTACAAGAATGGAGGTTTAGGATTTCATTATTGGTCACTTATGATATTTTGTACAAGAATATCAATTTAGGATTTTTGTACAAAATATCAATTTTATGATTTGATCTTTAATTTCATGATTTGGTCACTTATGATTTGATCTTTAATTTCAAATATTGGTACAAAAATATCAATTTTTGTACAAGAATATCAATTATTGGTCACTTATGATTTGATCTTTAATTTCATGCAGAACCATGTCGGATGAGGATGAGTACGTCGATATGATGGCAGAAGAGGAGCAGCAAGCTACTGCCTCATCAGAAAGAAGGAGAAGAGGGCCGACAATGTGCACGAGCATGTCCGAGCAGACCCATCAAGAAATCTGGTTCACAGAAGACGGGCGTGCGCAGGGAGAAAAATGGCAGAAATACTCAAATTGGTGTACGAGTTTGGTGAGGCAAAATGAGAGTATCCTTGTAGAGAGATGAGATCATTTTGAGGATATGGTGAAGGACGAGTGGTGGAACAGGGTGAAGGTAAAGTGCCTAACAACTCTTTGCTTTATTTTCACTTATGTATCTATACTTGAATACACTAAATTTGGTGTCAATCAGGCTCAGTGGAACATCGAGAATGATGTTCCAAAGGATAAGACTTTGAAGATTATGAACAATGGTTGGAAGCAATTCAAGAGCACGTTGAAGACGGAGTTCATGGAGAAAGGGAGAAATCCGGTCGGCTACTACAAATGGCTAAAACAAGAGGACTGGGATGCGTTTCAAGCTTTGAAGTCCACCAAAGAGTTCCAGGTATCTAACTCGTGCCAAATTTATGCTTATTCTTTCTCGATATGTACTTATCTTTCTAAAACTAACTGATCGTTATTGTCTTGTTTCTGTGAAGGCAAAAAGTGATGAAGGCAGGAGGACCGTTGCCTTCAACAAGTATCCACACCATCTAGGGTCAGCTGGTTACGAGGGTAAGAAGGCAGAATGGAGGAAAATACTGGACCAAAACAAGGATTCTGACTCACCCGTGGTTAGGATCCAAAATCCTAGGGGCAAAGATTGGGTCATGGGTAGAGCCGAGGTAACCGCTGACGGGAGGATAGTACTCCCAAAGGATTTGCAACCCGTGGCTCAAAGAATGGTAAGAGTCCTTTATACTTACTTTGTGACATTCATCCGAAAATTATAACTCCGAAAGTACATCAATTGTTCTTTTGCTTTAACTAATTCTTCTACTTGAACAGTTGGAAGTGGAGGAGGAGGTCAACTCGGGTGCCCGGAGTGTCGAACGACAAAATGATTCCTTGTCCGCAGCGCTCGAGAATCCAGAACACCCGGGCCGAGTAAGGGGTGTAGGGGTCTACAGGGGCTGGAAGGAGGTGTTCCGAGTGGAGGGAGAGAAACCTCGAAGAAAATCTCGTGCCAAGGTAAACAAAGACGAGATAGTTGCGCAGATACGCGCGGAGGTGAGCAAAGAGTACGACGCAAGGTTTGCTGAGATGGAAGCAATGTTGACACAAATTAGATCAGCAACTACGCAGCCATCCGAGCAACCACCTCCCATTTCGCCGGGAATTCGGCGAAGTAGTCAAGCATCCGGCACGTGGGCCTTAGACGATTTGGATAATCTCAAGGTAATCAATACTTGTTCATAATCTAAAGGTAATTAAAACCTGTTTGCAACCTTGTTAGACAATATCACATCATTAAAATAAACAACTTTCCTATAAATTTGCAGGACCCCAGAGCATGCGACCTCGTCCTGTTGCATGGTAGTGCTCCTCTGATCGTTGCTAAGGGCGTTGTACATCCAGGAGCCCAGAGTGTACACTTTGGTCAGCTAAGGCCCGACCATGCATGCGTGCAGGTTGAGTTAGTCGTGGATGGGTGGCAGCGCGTACCCCTTCCTGTCCCTACCGACGAGATGTTTGTGCTTGATGACGCACGGATGTCATTTGTCCAATGGCCCAAGAGTCAGATTGTTTTGGATCAGGTAATCCATAAAAAAATCCATTTATTTGTTACATTCAACTCACTCTTTTTGAAATACTATAATAATCCATCTATAACTTGATACAGACACGAGGAGATGATGTTACCGGTACGGCGATGTCACCGGTACGTCAGGAGGTGGCTTGCGACGTCGCGGCTGACGCGCCACAATCACCGCCCCGTCCTATGGTCACCGAAGAAGAATACAGCCGTTTGCCCAATGATTTGCGCCTTCTCCACGACTACTTGATGACGGCGCCCGAAGGCATGGAGGCTATCATCATCCCTGTCCCACCTGGGATGTTTCTATATGAAGGCAGGGATCTCCTGCTGTCGTTCAAAGACTTCAAGGACCTCTTCCACCACTCGTCATCCGACAAATGGCTCGATGTTTCACACATCACCATTTTCCTCATGTTAGTGATATTAAAATATTTTCATTATTGTATAGAACTCAAATATATATTATAATTACAATATAATGAGTTTTCAGGAAGCTAGTCCGAAACTGTGATGAGATGGTTGAAAAGAAGAACTTGTGCATGTTTCTGGACCCCGAGAAAGTGAGTGGTACGGCAGTGACATATTATCCGGATATGGCTATCGAGTACATGTGTTCTGCGATGCATCGTGCTAAGGCGGAGGAGAAGAAATTCATTCTCATGCCATACCACGAGGGGTTAGTTCTAATCTTAACTTATGTGTTGTTTATATTTTAATTAAAGAATTGTATAAAGGAATTAAAAGTTAAACATAAAAAAATGAAATCACACCATCAATCATAGCAAACACTTGTGTCACTTTTATATGCTAAAGTACTATAATTCTTCTCCTCGATCCCACAGCAAACATTGGTGCTCGATTCTCATTGTGCCGTACCTACATGTGGGCATAATTGTTGATTCTTGTAAGCCCAAAGGAAGGATTGCGCTTGACAAGTGCAAAGTTATCTTCCCTTTTGTGAATAAGTAAGCAATAATAATTCTATAGGTTTGCATTTCTTTCAATCATATCAAATTATAAAATTGCTAATTACATTCACTCAATTTTGTAAGGGCTTTTGCGAAATATATTAAAGAGGGAGGATCAGATAGCACGGGCACGGGCACGCGCAAGAAAAGCAAGTTGAATTGGAAGTGGATGTTGGTGAGCACACTCTTTATGAGTTAGAAATTTCATATCTTGTTAAAAAAATTATTGTCATTCTAACAAATGCCGCTAAATGTAAATTTCAGAGCCCGCAACAGAAGGAGGGTTGGGAATGCGCTTATTACACGATGATATTCATGTTTGACTTTGTCGAAAGAATACAATTCCTATTCCCAAAAGCGGTATGTACTTCATATTAATTTCCTATATAATAAGCAATTGATATCTACCTTTTCTGAAATACTAACTATTATCAAATTATAATTTTGTAGGATGTGACAAAGCAAGCGCATTACACCAAGGATCAGATCGACGATGTGCGGTGCATGTGGGCAAGGTGGTTTGCCATGGAATTTTGTAATCCTCGATATGGATTTGCATAGATTTGTAATAAAAATATGTTTCGAATGAATTTATTGCTATATGAATTTTGTATAAATTTAGTAATTTCTTGCTAATTAATCTGTTTCGAATGATATTTGTATTTCTGTTGCAAAAAATTGGCTAGCAAAGCTGGAGGCTAGCCTAAAAACAAAATATACAAAAAAAAAGGTATTTATACACGGACATTTTATAAAAAACCGTGTGCAATACTAATCATACACGGATATTTTAGAAAAATCCGTGTATGATAGCCTTGCTGGAGGCGAAATACAAAAAATCTTCAACTATTTGTACACGGATATTTACCAAAAGTCCGTGTATAATAGCTAAGAGAGCTACACGGACTTTTAATACAAAGCCGTGTAGAAAGAGGAATCGTACACGGTTAATTAGGGGATATCCGTGTAGCTCGGTAACTTGTAGAGCGACACCGGCAGGTCTTTGTACACGGTTAATTAGGGAATATCCGTGTAGAAATCATTATAATCACACACGGTTAAATATCCGTGTGTAGTTTCTGACCTATTCATACACCCTGGCTTTAAACACAGCAGGAAATCCGTGTAGCTCTTCCATTAATGTCCGTGTGCAATCTGTTTTTCTGTAGTAGTGAAGAGTATTATAATACCTGTTATCTTCCAAATATCCACCCTTCACTTTTTAAAATTCAATAAGCATTTTCTATTTCATATAAACCTGGTGTTGGCATATATGAAGTTTATGCTATTTTGTATCACTAGTACAGAAAAATAGACTAGTCACGGCTGAAAATGTAGATTATCCACGGTTTCAGTACCGTGACTCATGTCATCGTTTGTAAAAGTGTGGAAATACACCCACGGTTGCAAAACGGTGACTGGATTCAATTTCTACCCACGGATGTACACCAAGGAACCGTGGTTGTTTTCTTTTGCCGCCAATTATAAATAATATTTAACCACGGTTTGTTATATAATTGTCCGTGGTAATAAATATTATAGCCATTGTTTTTTCTCTAGGAGATCCGTGGGTGATTTGATTATAGTGCAGCTTTCAGTTTGATCCGTGGGTGATTTCCATGTGTGTGATGCTATTTTCTGTTTAATATTTTGTTTGTAATTTCATCTAGTACAAAATACCAAAAATCACACAATTTTCAGCACAACAAATACCAAAATCACTATATTAATTTGATCAGAATAAACAATATTGAAATTTAGACATTTTTGTTGAAAATAATCCAAGTCAGAAATGAATACGGACCGTATCAGATGCAGTTTTTAGAAGTTTCGGTTTAGAGCAGTTTTTATTTTCTGTTTAGAGTTAATTGTAAACTTGGACATCAAGTTATCTATTTAGACATGTGCAGGAAAGTAGTGGGTAGTTTTTAATTAATATGTCAAGTAGTGGGTTGGTTATAGGTTAGTTATAGCAAAGTTAGTGGAGTTAGTGGGGTGCGAAATGGGGGATATGCACCACTATAAATACCAGATCTGTTTATGTTAATTAATCAATGAAAAAAATGGAGTTGTGAAAATTTCGGCTGCTGCCCTGTTTTCTGTTTTTTCCTCTTTTCCGAAAAACTCCCAACAAAATTGGTATCAGAGCAAGGTGAGAGATCAAGGCAGATCCGACCAAGCCAAAGGTGAGAGGGTGAGAGATCAAGGCAGATCCGACTAAGCCAAAGGTGAGAGATCAAGGCAGATCCGACCATGGCCGACGCAGGCAACAACACCACCATTAGCATGTCAAATCAGATGGTACCTTTGTTCAAGGGTGAGAATTACGAATTCTGGAGCATCAAGGTACGAACTATGCTGAAATCTCATGGCTTGTGGGAACTAGCAGACAAGGGAATACCGAATCCTGATCCAACACCAATCGACACAGCCAAGCGAGATGCAAAGGCGCTCTTCTTCATTCAGCAAGCGGTACATGAGTCGGTGTTTGCAAAGATTGCAGCAGCAGAAACAGCAAATCAGGCTTGGACAACTCTGAAAACCGCATTTCAGGGAAGTTCCAAGGTGGTAGCCATCAAGTTACAGGGCTTGAGACGGGAGTTTGAGACGTTGAACATGAATCAAGGCGAATCTGTTCAAGCGTTTCTCACAAGAGTCACATCCACCGTCAACCAAATCCGAAGTTGTGGAGAAGATCTTCCAGAAAAGACGGTGGTGATGAAGGTGTTGCGCAGCCTGACAACCAAATTTGATCATGTGGTCACGGCGATCGAAGAATCCAAAGATCTGTCCACTTACACGTTTGATGAGTTGATGGGATCACTGCAGGTCCATGAAGTTCGTCTCAACAGATCAGAAGTGAAGGATGACACCAAAGCTTTCTATACCAATGGCAATTCCTCAAGAAGCCAACAGCAAGGCAGAGGTAGAGGCCAAGGTTACGGCAGAGGTCGAGGCAGTCAAGGCGGCAGAGGCAGAGGCAAGCCGAGTTACAATCAACCGCATTCTAATCAACCAAAGAAAGATGTAGAATGCTACTACTGTCACAAGAAAGGGCATATGCAAGCCGATTGTTACAAGAAACAGAGAGAAGAAGATCAAGACGTGGAGTGCTATTACTGCCACAAGCCCGGGCATGTGCAGGCCGACTGCTACAAGAAGAAAAGAGAAGAAGGACAGGCAAGTTTTGTTGAAGAGAAGAACAATCAGGCACAGTTGTTCATGACCAAAACCTATGAAAAATCAGATGTGAGTCAAATCTGGTTTTTGGACAGCGGGTGCTCAAACCATATGACGGGTTTCAAACATCTATTTGATGAATTAGATGAGTCATACAAGAAGGCAGTAAAGCTTGGTGACGATAAAGAGATTCATGTTGAAGGAAAAGGAAGAGTAGCCGTGCAAACCAGCAGTCACAATACACGGATGCTACATGATGTGTACTATATTCCTCAACTATCCCAAAACCTTCTCAGCATTGGTCAGATGATGGACAGCGGGTGTACCATCAAGTTTGAAGGCGACAATTGCAGAATTGTAGATGCAGCCACGGATCAGACGATGGCAACAATCAAGAAGACACAAAACAACTTGTTCCCTCTGGAGATAACCAAGGTGAAAGACAAGGCACTTGCAGCCAAGGAGATTAGTTCCAGCGAGTTATGGCATTTGAGGTATGGTCATCTAAACATGAATGGTTTGAGATTGTTGAATCAAAAGAAAATGGTGAATGGGCTACCCGAAATTGGTGAAATCGGGTTATGTGAAGGATGTGTGTTTGGCAAGCAATCGAAGCTGCCATTTCCAAAAGATCAGTCGATGCGTGCAACCAAGGTACTTGAGTTAGTGCATACTGATTTGTGCGGGCCTATGGAGGTTGAATCAATGGGAGGAAGCAAGTATTTTATGCTGTTTATTGATGATTATAGTAGGATGACCTGGGTATATTTCCTTAGTTATAAAAGTGAAGCGTTTGGGCTGTTCAAAAGGTTCAAAGCCATGGCAGAGACGCAAACAGGGGCTAGGCTGAAAGCTCTAAGATCTGATCGCGGTGGTGAGTTTCAATCAAAAGAATTCAAGCAGTTTTGTGAGAAAGAAGGGGTGCTACAGCAGCTGACCACTCCATACACACCTGAGCAAAACGGTGTAGCTGAACGCAAGAACCGCACGGTAGTAGAACTAGCAAGAAGTATGCTGAAATCTAAAGGTATGCCAAATAGTTTTTGGGCTGAAGCAGTAGCAACAGCGGTATATGTTCTAAATTTGTCACCGACCAAGGCAGTGATGAACAAAACACCATTTGAAGCGTGGTTTGAAAGGAAGCCCAGTGTGAGGCATTTGCGTGTTTTTGGGTGCATTGCTTACACTCTCATAAGTACACAAAACCGAAAGAAACTGGACTCAAAATCTGAAAAGTGTGTGTTCATTGGGTATTGCATACAATCTAAAGGTTATAGGTTGTTTAATCCGGTGACAAAGAAGATTATAGTCGGTAGAAATATCATGTTCGATGAGAATGCTAGTTGGAATTGGTCTATGGAGGAAGACAACACACCAATAGCAGAAATAGAAGATGAAGAAGAAGAAGGCAGCAGTGAGCAACCGCAAAGCAGTCCAAGCTCGAGTAGCACATCACATCGGATGGTTGATCCGGATACACAAGGGAGAAAGGTACGATCCTTACAAGAATTGTATGAAGCAACTCAGGTTTTGTATGTAGCAGATCCATTATCCTATGAAGAAGCCGTAGAAAGAAAGGAATGGGTGCAAGCAATGAAAGAAGAAATGAGTTCAATTGAGCAAAACCAAACCTGGAAGTTGGTGGAATTACCAAAAGATCGCAATGCAATTGGAGTTAAATGGGTTTACAAGACTAAATTTGGTCCAGATGGCAGTGTATTAAAATACAAAGCGAGGTTAGTGGCAAAAGGATATGCGCAAAAGCAAGGCATAGACTATGAAGAGACATTCTCCCCGGTGGCAAGATTTGAAACGGTTCGGTTGTTGATTGCAATGGCTGCCCAATTGAGACAACCTATCTATCAATTTGATGTGAAGTCAGCATTCCTCAATGGTGAACTAAAAGAAGAAGTTTATGTTGAGCAACCGGAAGGGTTTGTAGTGAAGGGCAAAGAACAGTGGGTGTACCGTTTGTTCAAAGCATTATACGGTTTGAAGCAGGCTCCTCGTGCATGGTACAGCAAGATTGATGCACATTTTCAGAAATTGGGATTTGAGAGAAGCAAGAATGAGCCTAATCTCTATGTCAAACGCAAAGAAAAAGGAGGTTTAACAGCGGTATGTCTCTATGTTGATGATATGATTTATTTTGGCACAGATGATGCAATGGTGAAGGAGTTTAAAGAGCAAATGATGCGTGTGTTTGAGATGACCGATCTAGGAGAAATGCATTACTTTCTAGGTCTGGAGGTTGAACAAGAGAAGGGAAGAATCTTTGTGTCCCAACGCAAGTATGCAAGAGACTTGGTAGAAAAGTTCGGATTAAAAGATTGCAATCCCGTATTAATTCCAATGAATACAAATGAGAAGTTGTTAGCTATTGATGGAACCGGAGCAGCAGATGCAACTCGGTTTAGGAGTTTGGTGGGAGGTCTGTTGTACTTGACGCACACAAGACCAGACATCACACATGCAGTTGGAATGGTTGCGAGATACATGCAGAATCCAACTAAACAACACATGGGAGCAGCAAAGCGAATTCTTAGATACATTGCAGGTACAACAAGCTATGGTCTGTGGTACAAGGGTGTTGATGAACTGTGTTTGATAGGCTACAGCGATAGTGATTGGGCAGGCAGCATAGATGATCGAAAAAGCACAACAGGTCAGGTGTTCTTCTTTGGCAACAGCGTAATAAGTTGGAATTCGAAGAAACAATCAACAGTTGCACTATCAACCGCAGAAGCTGAGTACAATGCAGTAACATCAGCAGCATGCCAAGGTGTATGGTTAAGGCGCTTATTGGAAGAGTTAGATTGTGAGCAGAAAGGTGCAACAATAATCTATTGTGATAATCAGTCGACAATTGCAATTAGTAACAACCCGATGCATCACAACAGAACAAAGCACATAGACACTCGGCTCCATTTCATACGAGATCTGATTGAGCAGAAGATGATAGAGTTGCAGTATGTGAACACGAACCAGCAAGTTGCAGATGTGCTGACCAAATCACTCCCACGAGAGAAGTTTAACTGGTGTCGAGACATGATGAATGTGCTGGACTTTGGATTAAGGGGGGGTGTTGAAAATAATCCAAGTCAGAAATGAATACGGACCGTATCAGCCAATACGGACCGTATCAGATGCAGTTTTTAGAAGTTTCGGTTTAGAGCAGTTTTTATTTTCTGTTTAGAGTTAATTGTAAACTTGGACAGCAAGTTATCTATTTAGACATGTGCAGGAAAGTAGTGGGTAGTTTTTAATTAATATGTCAAGTAGTGGGTTGGTTATAGGTTAGTTATAGCAAAGTTAGTGGAGTTAGTGGGGTGCGAAATGGGGGATATGCACCACTATAAATACCAGATCTGTTTATGTTAATTAATCAATGAAAAAAATGGAGTTGTGAAAATTTCGGCTGCTGCCCTGTTTTCTGTTTTTTCCTCTTTTCCGAAAAACTCCCAACAATTTTACACTTCCAAAATAATTGTCATACACAACATATAATCATCATTTACAATGCTCATGCATGAACATTCTAGCCCACATACACCAGATTTCATCAAACCTGCTTCGTCGATTAGGGCACAACACTTTGTTTGGAACTGCATGAAAGAATAGTTTTTGTTAGTCAAGTAGATGGTTTAATTTTTACTATAATTAATAATGTATATCTGAAGAGATTTCTGCCTTTCAGAAGAGAGAATAAATTCTTTTCTAATATCTGAAGGTAGCAGTTCTTTCCATGTTGTCTACTTGTGCTCCGTTAAAGTTTAGTATTTTTGAAATCAACAGATTATGTTTTTTCAAGCATACTAGAAAATGATGATAACTTAATTACAAATGCATGCAGGTTTAGCCCCATTAATTTGAGCGTCTCCTAATAATACCAATATCATTCAAAAATAAAATTATTTGATGCAGACGTGATTTACGATTCAACTCCTACAGGAGATTGTGAAATAGGAGGCTTGAGTTTCATCCACTTCCCCAAAAAAGATGAGCACCACCGAAAATTTACACTTTTTTTTATTACGGTATAAGTCGGTAATTAATACTCATTCAATATCAAATCATAGAATATTGTTTTTCCTTACGTGTTGGAACTGATCGACGTTGTATATTCAAATAAAGGATTGAATGGATCTAACTAATATAATATGCAATTATTTCATAACAATAGAACGGAATGGATAATGTGCATATTTTATTCTACTGCTTTCCCAAATCGGAGGCCAAACATTTCTATAAATAACAATAACCAACAAATACATCTTATTACAAGTTAAACTTCTTTCTCTAGTATAGAATCTAATACAATAAACCACTGATGGCATTTTCTTATCGTTGCACTGTCACTCTTCTTGTTTTGCTTGCATTTATATAGTCCCTTCAAAAGAGCCCCCATCTCCATAACAGCAGCTGATGATTCCTTGTTGTCCGTTTTTGAGAAATGGATTAGCGACAATGGCCGAGTTTATGGATCTGCAACTGAAAAACTACAATGCTTTCAAGTATTCAAAGACAACTATCAGATCATCCAATCCATAAAAAATCAACCTGGACTAACATACACTGTAGACCTTAACTGTTTTGCAGATGTCACAAACGAGGAGTTTCTGCAAAGATATGCAACACACAGAACTTACAGTTCATCTGAACCACCAACTGATTTCAGGTATGGAAGTGTGACATCAATTCCTTCTTCTATCGATTGGCGCACTCTCGGTGCTGTGACGCCCATTAAAGATCAAGGCAGCTGTGGTGAGTTGAAAACTAAACTTCAATAGGAGCATATTTTGTCATTTTCAGAATGAACTATAAAAACACTGTGTTAAGACTGAACCTTTTCAAACTGCAACTTCAACATATATAGTTTATTATCTATGTACTCCAATCTTTTCTTTTGTAACAAGTTGCATACTACCATAGGATTTATCAGCCTCACAGTTTTCACATATTTTGAATAATAGCCACTTGTGTGATAGAAAAAAAGGGCTACATATTTTTTCTCTCGACATGAGGTTGAGAGGAGTATCAATCTTTTGTATTTTAAAATATATTAGGACTTGTAAATAATTTTTTTTTATCAATATATCTGTTGTCGACAATTGTCGACAACCATAAAAAAAAAAAAATATTCTTCTCTCCTCTTGAGGAAAATGTGTACTGGACTTCTACAAGGTTATTTTACAGATGTGACCATAATTCTACTTCTAAATAAAAAAAGAGAGTTGAATATATTAACCAAGTACTGAAATATAACTATATATCTATATAGGTTCTTGTTGGGCATTCTCAGCTGTGGCTGCAATTGAGGGGATAAATCAAATCAAGACAGGCCGCCTAACCAGTCTATCGGAACAGGAATTAGTTGATTGCGTTACCACTTCTTTTGGTTGTGATGGAGGATGGCCTGTTGACAGTTTTAAGTGGGTGGTTAAAAATGGTGGCATTACAACTGAGGATGACTATCCTTACATTAGTGGTACGACAAATACCAACGGTACCTGTGCTTCCAAAACCAAAAATCATGCCGCTTTCATCACAGGTTATGAACGTGTCCCGGCTAATAATGAGTCGGCTCTCGCAAACTGGGCCTAAATTTTCCCATTTTTGCATTGTGTCTCTTTAAATGTAGGGTTCTACAAGCCCAACAAAGTTGGCCTAGTCACTGAACTCTAACTGGGCCTAAATTTTCCCATTTTTGCATTATGTCCCTTTAAATGTAGGGTTCTACAAGCCCAAATAGCGGCAACTAAAATAGATCAAATAGAAATGCTGAATAAGGCCTTCTTTATCACAAAGCCCCGTTATTTCCTACTTTTATTAACGGTCGCAACTTCTGATCAGCAATATTTCAAATGCATAGCGCTATTAGAAGCAAAATAGTACTTGATTGTAGAAGCCAAGAAGATAATATAATCTCCATTCTTACATAATTTTCTTGGCCACATTAGTAAATTTAATAATTTTCTTTTAATAATAACAAATTATATTTATCCCGGCAGTTTCCATATTTGATTAATTTCCACTGTGAGGCTCATTTAATATTTTAATAAATATTATTTTTACGACTTAAGATCACTTTTATCAAAACATCAAACTAATTAAAATACTATGACAATTACATGATGCCGAATAATTACTAATTTTGCAAGCTTGTTTAGTTATTAATATGACCGAATAATTACATCATTTTGTGGTGGCACATCTTGACATCACATGTTTATAAAGTTATTAAAATGTGCTTGGAGAACACATTTTACCTTTTTTGGAAATTGTGCTTGGAGACCACATTTTACATCCATATCTCCATATTAAATTGTGCTTCGAAACTGTTTTTTAATGGTCCAGAATTATCTGAATACAACAATTTGTATACATCTTAATAAATACTTCAAAAATTCTAAAATGTGTAAAATTTGGTATCAAAACACATTTTAATAGAAAGACCATGTTGAATGGTCAGATCTACTATTTGGACTTAGAAATTACAAAAATAACTTATAAACATATGGTGTCAAGATGTGTTACCATAAAATGATTGTGTTATCATAAAATGATGTAATTGGATCTCTCCTTATTTCTAATTTAGTAAAATTACTCCCTTAGTTAGAGTTGACATTTTCTTTATTCTTATGTCGACATTCTTCGTACCGTACTTAAGTTTAGATAAGCTTAGACTTGAGGTGATTCATTTAATTTATTCTTTCTCCGTACTTTCTCTTCCAAGTGACAAATACCCCAATTGTTAAGCAAAAGATAATAAATTTTGTACCGGTACTTCTATTCTCCTCTACTTGCTCTTCCTTGCAAATATTGATGAGGATTGAGGCCATATATAAAGCAACTAAGAGCAGGGTTTGTCTTATTGCTTTTTAACTACAGCTACTTGATATATATATACATTCACTAGATCTTCCTCCAAACTAGCATCAAGAATTGCAATATAGTAACCCTAATTCATGCCTACTTACCTCGTTATTGCTCTCCTTGCAATCGCATTTGCTCTGATGTTAACACTTCACATCTTTTGCTGTTGGCGCATCATGATCAGAGACCGTCGTGAGGGGCGCGTGCAAACCCAAGAAACACACAGTGGCTTATTACCAGGCGATGTGGAGAAGTTGCCTTCCTACAATTACAACAGCGAATGTGGCGAAGAGACTGGAAGTGGAACCGCAATTTGTGCAGTATGTCTAGAGAGTTTTTGTATTGGAGACAAGTGCAGGCTTCTGCCACAATGCAAGCACAGTTTCCATGCCAATTGCGTGGATTCATGGCTGATGAAGCATGCGTTTTGCCCAATATGTCGCGGCGATGTTGAGCTTACTACAAAGGACGAGATGCTTCCCAAGGAACGGGAGGTAGCGATTGCGATTCCGGAATATTGTTCTCTAGCTGATCCCCTTTAGCTAGCTAGCTAGGTTATATATATAGTTGATCAATAAAAAAATTGGGGATTCAAAATCAAAACGTTGATTATGATAGGAACTATATATCTTGGAGTTGCACATATGGTGATTATTTACCTCATTTTAATTTCTGTTGGTATAAAAACAAGTTTAAAATATGTTTGATATAGGTGGTTTTGTAATTTTGGACTGGTATAAGTGGTAATAAGTATTTTTATCTTGCGTGAATATATATATAACTTCTTTGTAGTTTATTTTTACTTTTCAATTACAGGAATGTAAATGAATGAATTATAAATATGTAAAATAATATATTAAAATATTAAATGTAGGTATTGTAGGTATATATATATATATGAAGATAGCCTGAAATTAATTGAGGAATAATGCTTAAGTTACGATGTGGCTGGAAAAAGACTATGTTTTACTATTAAATGGGATGCTGTATATATGCTCTAACTGGCAATTAGAAATCAATTGTAAATACTAATGTGGTAATTAATTTAGCAAATTTACAAGAACCAGCCTTTTGGTTTAGTGGCAAAGAAAAAACGCTCTCCCTGTAGAAGGTCTAGATTCAAAATCCGGATAAGAGATTTTTTATGGACATTAAATAAAAGATTGAAAGCTAGACCTCTATCTTTCTATCTCAAAATAAAAAAAAATGAGATAGACTATGGTGAGTTGTAAAGTAAAATAACGTTTTACTTAACGCCATATTTTAAACAACCGATCCGAACCGCTCAACATGTTCTAAATATTGAAATGTGCTTGGAGACTAAATTTTACATTTTTTGGAAATTTTTTACTATTTATTAAGCCACATTGAAATCGCTGATCCACTGTGAATAGTAAAAAACAATAAAAATTTCTGGACCACCGGATCAGCGATTTTCAAAGTGGGTTAATAAATAGTACAAAAATTCAAAAAAAATGTAAAATTCAGTCTCCAAGCACATTTCAATATTTAGAACATGTTGAGCGGTTCGGATCGGTTGTTTGGATTTTCAAAATGAAAATATGAACGTGATGTAAAAATGACCTCTTACTTCACAACTCACCATAGCCCAGCTAAAAAAAATTAGCAAATTTTGTAATATTTTTATTATAATAATGGTGAGCGTAATACTACACCCAAGGTAAGTGGGAATTTTGAGCATCTGCATTCTTGATTTTGCCTTTCTTTTTCCACACAATAATTTAATTACCAATTATTGTTTATAAATTTCATACCATCACTACTACAAAAACTGGCTTTGTACACTGCACATTGTACACGGATTTGGCAATTATATTAAAAACAGTGTACCAAATATGAGTCCAAAAGATCTGCACGATTTCTACACGGATAATTAGTTAATAATCAGTGTAGAATTATTAGAGAGAGCTACACGGTTTATTAGAAACCACAAATCCGTGTGTAAAGAAGTGGGTGTGCAAATAATTGAGAGAGCTACACGGTTTATAACTAAACATCCGTGTAGGAACATTACACACGGCTTTTTGATAATATAGCCGTGTAGAATTCTTATAATTGTACACGGATTTATAACTAAATAGCCGTGTAGAAATAGTTGGAGAGCTACACGGATTTATAACTAAATAGCCGTGTATAATAGTGTAGGGTTTTTATCTCTTCCCTTCCAGAGCGCCGTTTTGATCAAGTCTTTTAGTTAATACATCTCGAACTGAGCTTTTTATTTCTGCGAATTGATCGAGGCCAGCAGCTGAGATCTGAGATCTTTGAATTAAGTTTGTATTTTCTCCTCTCCATCTTTCTAAGGTTAGTAATATGTATTTAAATCATTTTCTTCCTCTAATTTTCTGTTATTTAGGCTTATTTAATTAGGTCATTTCATGCATGCTTGAATTCTTAATTTTAGATGTAATTAATTAGTGTATTGTGGTCCAATAACCGACCTTTAGATGCTTTTAGGTCCATGCCCGTTCAAAATTAATCCAATAGGGATTAATTTTGGATAGTCCCCGTTTTGGGACTGCTCTTTGAATATTATGTCTCATTTAGGATGTGAACACATATTAGCGGGATTTAATTAGTATTTGAGGAAAGTTCGACAGTATTTTCCCTTATTGCTCCTACGAGTATGTGGTTCGTACGCATACTTGGGGAGTTAAGGGGAAATGCTGCTGAATTTTTCTCAAATACTAATTAAATCTCGCTAATATGTGTTCACATATGAGACATAATATTCAAAGAGTGGGTTAGGATTGTAAACCGGCCCTTTGTAAGCCCAAAATTTTGTACACGAAGGAGAATGTTGACCATGCATGATTAATTGATCAAATCATTTTTTTTAATTTAATTTACAGATGAATCGAAGCTGGATGTATGAAATGCGACGTGACAGTGAAGAATATTTGGTTCGCGTTGATGAGTTTATAAAATTTGCTGAGAGTTATAGAGTGAAGAAAAAAGAAGAAGACATTTTATGTCCTTGTAAAGATTGTAAAAATTTATTAAGATTTTTGGACATCGAAGAAATTAGAGCTCATTTGATTTGTCGGGGATTTAAGAAGAGATATACATGTTGGTTCATGCATGGTGAGAAATTTGGAGAAAGTAGTAGTGCCAATAAAGATTGTAATCGTGAATTGAATGATGAGAATGTTGGAATTTCTGATAATTTTGAACTTGATTGGAACGAGGATTATGAGAGTGCCGAATATTCTGATATTAATGTCGAACCCGAAAATGACGATGATGAGATGGAGAGGAATTTTGATGAAAATGTAGAA
This sequence comes from Carex littledalei, assembly GCA_011114355.1. Lineage (NCBI taxonomy): Eukaryota > Viridiplantae > Streptophyta > Magnoliopsida > Poales > Cyperaceae > Carex > Carex littledalei. The sequence continues at coordinate 3,224,058 of CM022090.1, forward strand.
CACGAGTTTACTGAAAATTTGGAGGATATGTTACGTGATGTGGAAGATGAAATTAGTGATAAAAATTATGATAAATTTCAAAATTTGTCTAATGAATCCAAGAAGCCGTTGTATCCCGGGTGTACCAAATTTACAAAACTGTCAGCTGTGTTGAAATTATTAAACTTAAAAGCAGACAATGGTTGGAGCGATAAGAGTTTCACGTCCTTATTACAGCTTTTAGGAGAAATGCTCCCAGATAACAACGAGTTACCCGGTACAACATATCAGGCAAAGAAGTTGATATGTCCAATGGGGTTGAAGATCGAAAGAATACATGCATGTCCGAATGACTGTGTATTGTATCGTAACGAGTACGAGGCCATGCATGTCTGTCCTAAATGCGGTGTTTCACGATATAAACGTCGTAAGGACCAGGACACTGATGATTGTAACGAGGACACAAGTGGCCGACCTCCGGCTAAGGTGTTGTGGTATTTGCCGATAATACCGAGATTCAAACGGTTGTTTGCGAATCCCAAAGATGCAAAATTATTGCGCTGGCACGAAGAAGAGCGCAAAAATGACGGTAAACTAAGGCACCCGGCTGATTCTCCTCAATGGAGAAACATTGACAGACATTTCAAAGAATTTGGTTCTGAACCGCGGAACCTTAGGATTGTGGTGAGCTCAGATGGAATGAGTCCGTTTGGAAGTATGAGCAGTCGGCACAGTACTTGGCCAGTTCTTTTATGCATCTACAATCTTCCTCCTTGGTTGTGCATGAAACGCAGATATATAATGATGTCATTACTAATCCAAGGACCCAGACAACCCGGAAATGACATAGATGTATATCTCGCACCATTAATCGAGGACCTCCAAAAATTGTGGCGTGATGGCGTCCCGGTGTGGGATGCGTATATGAAAGAGACCTTTAACTTGCGGGCCATGGTGTTTTGCACCGTAAATGATTTCCCCGCGTACGAGAATTTGTCGGGTTACACTTGTAAAGGAGCAAAAGCGTGCCCGATCTGTGAAGATGACACGCAGGTGCTGAGGTTGAAAAATTGTCAAAAGAATGTATTCATGGGGCATCATAGGTTTCTTCCTATTAATCACCCATATCGTAAGAAGAAGATGGCATTCAACGGGAAAATTGAGCTTGGAGTGGCTCGTCATCCATTAGACGGGGAGAGTGTCTTCGAACGGATAAAAACATTGATGTTGTTTTTGGAAAATACGCCAAAGCACTACCGAAGAATATTTGGAAAAAGAGGTCCATATTTTGGGAGCTACCGTACTGGAAATATTTAGAAGTGAGGCATTGCCTAGATGTCATGCATGTCGAAAAAAATGTCTGTGACAGTTTAATTGGTTTATTATTGAACATTCCGGGGAAGACTAAGGATGGTATTAAAGTGAGAAAAGACATGGTAGAGATGGGAATACGACACGAGCTCGCACCGCAGGAGAAAGGGAAGCGCACATACCTACCCCCCGCACTGTGCACAATGTCAAAGAAAGAGAAAACAAGCTTCTGTGAATGCCTCAATGGTATAAAAGTCCCATCAGGATATTCTTCGAATATTAAGAAGTTGGTGTCGATGAAGGACTTGAAACTGGTCGGTCTGAAATCTCACGACTGTCATGTTTTACTGACACATATAATTCCGGTTGCAATTCGGGGAATTTTAACAAAGCACGTTCGTCAAACCATTACGAAGCTTTGTTCTTTCTTCAATGCAATAAATTCCAAAGTGATAGACCCTCTAAAATTGGACTCTTTGCAAAAGGAGGTCGTCGTTACTCTTTGCCAACTTGAGATGTATTTTCCGCCATCTTTTTTCGATGTCATGGTTCACCTTGTTGTTCATCTTGTGAGAGAAATTAAGATTTGTGGTCCCGTGTTCCTTCGGTATATGTATCCATTCGAGAGATACATGGGCATCTTGAAAAAATACGTAAGGAACCGACATCGACCCGAAGGCAGCATTATAGAAGGATATTCTACGGAGGAGGTGATTGATTTTTGCACCAACTACTTGACCGGTGTGGATCCTATTGGCGTTCCAAAATCTCGATACGAGGGAAGGCTCCAAGGAGTCGGGACAATTGGGTTGAGAGCCGTAGTTGCTGATCTAAATGAACTACAAAAGGCACATTTTATTGTACTACAACACATGACAGATGTTGCTCCCTATATAGATGAGCACATGACAATCCTTCAACAACAAAACTACACGAGGAGTCAGAGGTGGCTTACTAACGAGCATAATCGTTCTTTTATAGGATGGCTGAAAGAAAGAGTGCAGTCACACCCTGTACCTGAAATTGTTAAACTGCTTGGCGAAGGACCCCAAATTGTTGTTAGAACATTCCAAGGATACGAGATTAACGGATATACATTTTATACTAAATCCCAGAGTGATAAGAGCACGATGCAAAACAGTGGGGTGACGTTGGTGGCGACCTCTCAAGAATTCAGTAGATCCGGAGATGGCCGGGCTGTAATAGCATCAAAGTCATATTATGGCGTTATTCAAGAAATTTGGGAGCTCATTTACAGTCCTCGCCTGAGCATTCCCGTGTTTCGGTGTCAATGGGTCGAAGACCGAGGTGTTAAAGTTGATAACGACGGGTTCACACTCGTTGATTTAAACAGGGTTGGGCATGTTGATGATCCGTTTATACTCGCCAAGCAAGCCACCCAAGTCTTTTATGCCACTGACCCGAGTGATGACAGGTTGAGCGTCGTCCTATCCGGAAAAAGAAGGATTGTCGGGGTAGAAAATGTCGTCGATGAAGAAGAGTACGACCAGTTCGACGAAGTACCTCCATTTTGTACCAATGTGCAAACTGAGGTAGCAACACTTGAAGGGGTAGACGAAGCTGACTACATGCGGTCCGACCACAATGAAGGATTATGGGCCGAGGGTACTGTTCAAATAGTGGAAAAAAGGAGAAAAAGGAAAAAAAAAGCATAATGTGTAATATTTATTTTGTTTAAGACCGTGTAGCTTTTAATATTGCAACTTTAGCTTGTAATATATCAAATAAAAAAGGAAAAAAAAAGGGAAAAAAAGAAAAAAGCATAATGTAGTAATAGTATTATCAAATATTATCAAATATTATCAAAAATTAGTTTAATGCTTATAATGAAGGATTATGTTTAATGCTTATAATATTATCAAATATTAGTTTTCACTAAATATTAGTTAAAATATTTAATATTAGTTAAAATATTTAGGGTAGGATTATGTTTAATGAAAATATTATGTTTAAAATATTATGTTCATAATGGTATTAGCTGGGACCTGGGACCTGGGACCCGCCTGTCGGAACGATTTATACACGGACTTTTAGCTAATAGTCCGTGTAGAAATGGAAGAGCTACACGGACTATTAGCTAGATGTCCGTGTAGAAAGGTGATTTGCACACGGATTTTTATGTACAACCGTGTAGAAAGGTGATTTGCACACGGACATTAACTTAACAGCCGTGTATAATGAGGAAACATTGGTTATTTCGAAATCCTTCCCGACCAAAATTTTCATAAGTTCCGAAAACCCTTCTCTGCCAAAAACCTCCCAAAGACACGAGCTCGATCTTCACCGCTCACCGCGCGCCTCACCGCCTCGCCGCCTCGCCGCCTCGGTCTCTCTCACCCGTGGTCTCTCTCACCTAGGTTAGCGTCTCTCTATCTCGTTCTTTTTCTTATTGGGTTTGAACCCGTTAGCCAATTTAAAATAGTTTGTGTGTTAATATATGTAAATAATGTTCACTCAGGCTAATCAAATTTCAATTGGAACACTATTACAATTTCAGAATTTAAGACGGTTCGATTTAAGAATTTAATATGCAGTCCCATACTCAATTGCAAATTTATTATATGCACCTGCATATACTGAATTTCAGCACACACTTGTTCAAACTTAAAACCTAGCTAGCAAACTATTTCAATTTCTTTTGACTTATAAGTCAACATCTAACCACCCCTCAATTGGAACACCCAATGACGGTTCGATTTAAGAATTTTGTCATAAATTTTTTTAATGGATCACCATTAATTATTGTCAAATTTAATTTATGATTGAGTTACTTTATTATGTAATCATCTATTGAAATTCTATATATTTTATAATGTTGCATTATTATGATAATATATGTCTCAATTTAAAAAATCAAATTGTTTCTCCATTATATTCCTTTTAGACAAAGTAAGAATAATAGTTATAGTTTATACCCTCTACTAGCCAAAATTTTTATTTTTACATTGTGGTTATTGAATACATTGTGGTTTTTCATAATTTGTATATAGGGTATTTTAGGGTATTTTAGGTTATTTTATGGTACTTGTTAATTTTAGGGTATTTTAGGTTAATTTAGGGTACTTGTTAATTTAGGGTACTTGTTAATTTTAGGTTATTCAAATAATTATGGTACTTGCATGTTAGGGTATTTTAGGTTATCTCTATTTTGTTCATTTATCCCTACAAAAGACAAAATATGTAATAGACCATGTCGAATGTAGTAGACAAAATATGTAGTTCATTTATCTCTATTTTGTTAATTTATCTCTTTAATTTATCTCTTCAATTATTGGTCACTTATGATTTGATCTTTAATTTCATGCAGAACCATGTCGAATGAGGATGAGTACTTCGATATGATGGAAGAAGAGGAGCAGCAAGCTACTGCCTCGTCAGAAAGAAGGAGAAGAGGGCCGACAATGTGCACGAGCCATTCTGAGCAGACCCATCAAGAAATCTGGTTCACAGAAGACGGGCGTGCGCAGGGACCAAAACGGCAGAAATACTCAAATTGGTGTACGAGCTTCGTGAGGCAAAATGCGAGTATCCTTGTTGAGAGATGGGATCATTTCGAGGATAAGGTGAAGAACGCGTGGTGGAACACGGTGAAGGTAAAGTGCCTAACAACTCTTCTCTTGAATTTTCACTTATGTATGATCTATACTTAAATACACTAAATTTTTGTGTCAATCAGGCTCATTGGAACATCAAGAATGATGTTCCAAAGAATAAGACTTTGAAGATTATGAACAATGGTTGGAAGCAATACAAGAGCACGTTGAAGACGGATTTCATGGAGAGAGGGAAAAATCCGGTCGGCTACTACAAATGGCTAAAACAAGAGGACTGGGATGCGTTTCAAGCTTTGAAGTCTACCGAAGAGTTCCAGGTATCTAACTCGTGCCAAATTTATGCTTATTCTTTCTCGATATGTACTTATCTTTCTAAAACTAACTGATCGTTATTGTCTTGTTTCTGTGAAGGCAAAGAGTGATACCGGCAGGAGGACCGTTGCCTTTAACAAGTATCCACACCATCTAGGGTCAGGTGGTTACGAGGGTAAGACGGCAGAATGGAGGAAAGTCCTGGACGCGAACAAGGATTCTGACTCACCCGTGGTTAGGATCCAAAATCCTAGGGGCAAAGATTGGGTCATGGGTAGAGCCGAGGTAACCGCTGACGGAAGGATAGTACTCCCAACGGATTTGCAAAGCGTGGCTCAAAGAATGGTAAGAGTCATTTATAACTCCGAAAGTACGTCAATTGTTCTTTTGCTTTAACTAATTCTTCTACTTGAACAGTTGGAAGTGGAGGAGGAGGTCAACTCGGGTGCCCGGAGTGTCGAACGACAAAATGATTCCTTGTCCGCAGCGCTCGAGAATCCAGAACACCCGGGTCGAGTAAGGGGTGTAGGGGTCTACAGGGGCTGGAAGGAGGTGTTCCGAGTGGAGGGAGAGAAACCTCGAAGAAAATCTCGTGCCAAGGTAAACAAAGACGAGATAGTTGCGCAGATACGCGCGGAGGTGAGCAAAGAGTACGACGCAAGGTTTGCTGAGATGGAAGCAATGTTGACACAAATTAGATCAGCAACTACGCAGCCATCCGAGCAACCACCTCCCATTTCGCCGGGAATTCGGCGAAGTAGTCAAGCATCCGGCACGTGGGGCGCCTTAGACGATTTGGATAATCTCAAGGTAATCAATACTTCTTCATAATCTAAAGGTATTTAAAACCTGTTTGCAACCTTGTTGGACAATATCGCATCACTAAAATAAACAACTTTCCTATAAATTTGCAGGACCCCAGAGCATGCGACCTCGTCTTGCGGAATGGCAGTGTTTCTATGATCGTTGCTAAGGGCGTTGTACATCCACTCGCCAAAAGTGTACACAATACTCAGCTAAGACCCGACCATGCATGCGTGCAGGTTGAGTTAGTCGTGGATGGATGACAGCGCGTACCCCTTCCTGTCCCTACCGACGACGCGGTTGTGCTTGATGACGCACGGATGTCATTTGTCCAATGGCCCAAGAGTCAGATTGTTTTGGATCAGGTAATCCATAAAAAAATTCATTTATTTTGTTACATTCAACTCATTCTTTTTGAAATACTAGAATAATACATCTATAACTTGATACAGACACGAGGAGATGATGTTACCGGTACGGCTCTCTCACCGGTACGTCAGGAGGTGGCTTGCGACGTCGCGCTTGACGCGCCACAATCACCGCCCCGTCCTATGGTCACAGAAGAAGAATACAGCCGTTTGCCCAATGATTTGCGCTTTCTCCACGACTACTTGATGACGGCGCCCGACGGCATGGAGGCTATCGTCATCCCTGTCCCACCTGGGATGTTTCTACACGAAGGCAGGGAGCTCCTGCTGTCGTTCAGAGACTTCAAGGACCTCTTCCACCACTCGTCATCCGACAAATGGCTCGATGTTTCACACATCACCATTTTCCTCATGTTAGTGATATTAAAATATTTTCATTATTGTATAGAACTCAAATATATATATTCTAATTACAATATGATGAGTTTTCAGGAAGCTAGTCCGAAACTGTGATGAGATGGTTGAAAGGAAGAACTTGTGCGTGTTTCTGGACCCCGAGAAAGTGAGTGGTACGGCAGCGACATATTATCCGGATATGGCTATCGAGTACATGTGTTCTGCGATGCATCGTGCTAAGGCGGAGGAGAAGAAATTCATTCTCATGCCATACCACGAGGGGTTAGTTCTAATCTTAACTTATGTGTTGTTTATATTTTAATTAAAGAATTGTATAAAGGAATTAAAAGTTAAACATAAAAAAATGAAATCACACCATCAATCATAGCAAATACTCGTGTGACTTTTATATGCTAAAGTACTATAATTCTTCTCCTCAATCCAACAGCAAACATTGGTGCACGATTCTCATTGTGCCGTACTTAAGTGTGGGCATAATTATTGATTCTTGTAAGCCAAAAGGAAGGACCGCGGCTGCCAAGTGCAAAGTTATCTTCCCTTTTGTGAATAAGTAAGCAATAATAATTCTATAGGTTTGCATTTCTTTCAATCATATCAAATTATAAAATTGCTAATTACATTCACTCACTTTTGTAAGGGCTTTTGTGAAATATATTAAAGAGGGAGGATCAGATAGCACGGGCCCGGGCAAGAAAAGCAAGTTGAATTGGAAGTACATGTTGGTGAGCACACTTTATGAGTTAGAAATTTCATATCTTGTTAAAAAAATTATTGTCATTCTAACAAATGCCGCTAAATGTAAATTTCAGAGCCCGCAACAGAAGGAGAGTTGGGAATGCGCTTATTACACGATGATATTCATGCTTGACTTTGTCGAAAGAATACAATTCGAATTCCCAAAAGCGGTATGTACTTCATATGAATTTCCTATATAATAAGCAATTGATATCTACCTTTTCTGAAATACTAACTATTATCAAATTATAATTTTGTAGAATGTGACAAAGCAAGATCATTACACTTGGGATCAGATCGACGATGTGCGGTGCATGTGGGCAAGGTGGTTTGCCATGGAATTTTGTAATCCTCGATATGGATTTGCATAATTTTGTATAATTTGGTGTATATGAATATTGTATAATTTATTGCATATGGATTTCTGGCTAATCTGAAAAATATGAATTTCTTGCTAATCTGGAAAATATGGATTTATTGCTAATCTGGAAAATATGGATTTCTTGTTATATGAAATCTGAAAAATATGGAAAATCTGGAATAGTTCTGTAACAAAAATGGCTAGCAAAACTGGAGGCTAGCCGAAAAACAAAAAATACAAAAAAAAAAAAAAAATGTTCTTTCTACACGGACATTTAACTAAAGTCCGTGTAGAAAAAAAAGAGCTACACGGACATTTAGTTAAATGTCCGTGTAGAAAGAGGAGAGCTACACGGACATTTAACTAAATGTCCGTGTAGAAAGAGTCAAGCTACACGGTTTTTTAGTTAAAAGTCCGTGTACAAAAAGAATCGTACACGGTTTTTTAGGTAATATCCGTGTAGCTCGGTAAAATGGAGAGCGACACATTCTGGTCTTTGTACACGGCTGTTTGTGAAGTTATACGTGTAGAATCTTTAAAATTGCACACGGCCAAAAGTCCGTGTGTAGTTATTGAACTAATCGTACACCCTCGATTTAAACACGGTAGGAAATCCGTGTAGCTCCTCCTTTATTGTCCGTGTATAATCTCTTTTTTTGTAGTAGTGCATGTGTACGTATTTCTTCAGTTTTAGTTGTTTTAGTAATTTTTATAATTTTAAATTTACATTCCAATAATTATCAATTACAAGTTAATTAAAAGTGATGTCTTTAGATATATTTCTAATTTACTAAAATTACTCCCCGTGGTTAGAATTGAAATTGTAGTTGCCAATCTTTGATTATTCTCAAGACCGAGTTACTACGTTACCTTGTCCGTAATTTAAGTGTGGACCAACCTTTGATTATTTATTTTATTGTTCTTTTCTCTGAAGTGAACATCCGTACTACCGTACTTTAATAAGTTTAAATTTAACTACTCTTCCTTGAGTACTTTATTGTTCTTTTTTCTAAAGTACTACCGTACTTTAATAAGTTTAAAGATAATGATAACTGCTCTTCCTCCAAACTAGCATCAAGAATTGGAATATACCCCTGGAAGCGGAGAAGTTGCCTTCTTACAATTACAACAATAGATGGGGCAAAGAGACTGGAAGCGGGACCGCAATCTCTGCAGTTTGTCTAGAGAGTTTGTGTATTGGAGACAAGTGTAGGCTTCTGCCACAGTGCAAGTACAGTTTCATTCCAATCATGTGCAGGGGCGGAGTCAGACTTTCAAACTATGAGAGTCAAATATGAATAGGGGTCAATCATATATAATTTTCATACTAAGAATGAGAGTCAATTTTACATATTTGTGACATTTTACTATAAATTATATGAAAAATCATATATAAATACAATTATTTTTGAAAAAATGGGATCAATTAACCCCCATTCATTGAATCTACATCTGACTCTGATTGTGTGGATTCATGGTTGATGAAGCATACGCTCTGTCCAATATGCCGCAGCGGTGTTGAGGTTACTACGAAGGACGAGACACTTTCCAAGGGACTGGAGGTCGTGATTGGGATTCCGAAAAGTTCTCTGGCTGATCCTGTTTAGGTAATAGTTGATCAGTCAAGATTTCAGGGAAAAAGTAAAATGTTGATAATATATGAGAATATGTATTAACTGTGAGGGTAAAAAATGACTATAACCAAAGGTAAGCCGATAAAAATTGCAATCGCTATTACCGACAAGCAGGGGCGGAGCCACAGTCTGCCTACCCCTGGATTTTGAAAAATAATTTTAATCTATTTATAATGGCAGGGGCGGACCCATTGTAGCCTGGGGGGCAGCTGCCCCCCCTGGATTTTGAAAAATAGTGGAAAAAATAGGCCCATTTTGATTTTGCCCCTCCCTCCCCCCCCGGATTTTAAATTGCCCCTCTAGAGCCCAAATAACTGGACTACTGTTTGCTGGAGCCCAAAATAGAGAAATAGCTACTGCTGGAGAGCCCAAAATTAAAAATCGAAACTTCAAAAAACAAAATCCAATTAAAGGAGTACAGGCTGGGGCCATTTGATTTCCAAAACAAAATCCAATTAAAAGTTGGGGCCATTTGATTTCCTCTGCGTCGCTGGGGCTGAAAAAATGAAAATCCAAAATCAAAATCGCAGAGGCCATTCTCCTCTCCGCCTTTGATTTCCTCTCTGGCTCTCCGCTCTCTCACTTACGCATAACGCATCCAAAATCAAAATCAAGCCGCCCCTGATTTCCTCTCTGGCCGTCTGCCTCTGTGCACAGCTCTCAGTCCGAACTTGCGATTTGCGAATCTCACGGTAAATTTTGCTCTTCTCTAATTTTGTAAATGGTTTTGAACTTTACTCGAATTCCTTGAATTACTTGAACTCTAATTTACTTGAATTCATTGAATGGTGATAAATTGACTTCAACCCTAATTTATTGAATTATGATTGATTGGAACCCTAATTTACTAGAATTTTTTTCTTCAAATTTGTAGAGTAGGAGAAATGGACAGGTTCTATTAGAGGGTACCCAATCGTCCAATTGATTCATCTTCGAGTTCTAATTCAAGAAATGAGGTTATTCGTGATGAACAAGACTCACCTTCTGATCCTGCTCAAAGAAAACCTATATTGAATTATAATCCAAATGAGCATGATCGTATACAGTGATATTACCTAATTCGTATACGGTGATATTACCTAATCGATGGGCATGGCCCATGTCAACCTCGCAACCATGCTTTCTCCCAAAGTAATTTTGGTGGTACAATGAGAAGATTTAACCCCGCTTGGTTTGGTCTACACAAAATTTGGTTGGAATATAGCATTGAAAAGGATGCAGCCTTTTGCCTCTGTTGTTATTTATTTAGACCCGAAAATCTTGGTTCAGGTGGAGGGACAAACTTTGTAGGAGATGGTTTTAGAAACTGAAAAAAGGCCACAAAAGCTTTTGAGGAGTGTTGTTTTTAATTATGTAAAAAGATATAAGAAGTGTTGTTTTTAATTATGTTGAATTGCTGATTTTTCCAAGTAATTTATGATTTTTATTATGTTGATTGTTATGTTTTTTTATTATGTTGAATTGTACTCTATTAGCTAACGGGTTTGAACCCAATAAGCTATTTGAATCCGATTACTACCCCGGTGGAAATCCTGCATGCACCCCTGTATAATGGGGTATTGTCTATCATGTCTGAGCTCGTTGCCTACCCTTGTCTTGGCTGATTGCCTACCCCTGTCGCAGTCGCAGTCTAATTCGTGAGTTTTGTGCGATTTGGGGCGTTCATTTGTGTTGGCTACTTGGCTATGAGTTTTTGTTTTATAGAGCGCTGTTTTTAAAATAGAACGAAAAGAGATGGGTGTGGGAGAATGATATGACATGATGGGACCACAATCAGAAAATAGTAAAACATCTGTAATTCAATTGAACGGGCCGAATTTACTAAAATTGTAACGCCACGTGATTTAAAGAATGGAGATTAAAATAAAATAAAGCTTCTAAATCAATATAACTGTTATATAAAAATAGAATAGATAAATGTGAAGATACGATTCAATACGTGTAAAATTTGATGTAATATTCCGTCACGTCGAATTTATTTATTTATTTATAAACTTAGGAATGAATAATATCCATACTTGTTGTAATAAAGCATAAGATATAAATATATTGAGCGTAATAAATAAATAATAACTTGAGCTCACATGTTTTCAGAAATTGTATGTGCAACGCTAGTCGTAGTTAAATCTTTGATTCATACAACAGATTTTCTAAAACAAAATATATGTCAAAAGAAATATTATTTTCATTTTGATCGTTCATTAGATATATACGGATATATGGAAGGCTCCTTTCAAACTTTTCAGATTTTCATTTCAAATGGAGGATAAATGCATACCATAAATCCCTCCTTGATTTCTGTCAATTTCCGTAATTACTTCAATTGAACTTGGCCACTAACACAACTAGATGCACCGAAATAAATTCCCTGTAAATAACCATGCACCATGTAACTCGTTCCATTACCCTAACATCTCTCTCTAGATCTGTCTATAAAATGCGGCAGCAGCCCCCATAGCGCTGTACGCTGCCCCGCCGTACGCCACCCGAGGCCGCTGCCTCTACTCCAATCCGTAACCGCCTATCCCTTGTTGCTCATTGAGGCCACCCTTCTCTCTTTATCTTCTATTCGTTGGTTTTCAAGGTAATTAAATGTAAGTTATAAATTATTGATTCCTGCTTCAGGTCATGAAATTAAATAGAATGCTTGCTTAGATCTTAATCAATATTATTAATAGAACTAGATGTAATTTGATTATGTCATCGTAGTTTCTTTGCTTTATCTCTGTCATCATATACAGCAGCAATTCTTCCAATTATCAATTATCTTCTTGATACAGTACTCGCTTTATACTGCTTCTACCATAATAAGTAAATAAATTTTAAGTTAGCATATTGATCAAACGAATTATAGAATTCCTTGGTGATTAGTTACTCTCATTTATCACCTCTGCTTTTATACTTTTCTTTTGCCTGCTTTTGTAGTAAATAATAAACCTTCTTAATAATAAGATGTAGTGTTTTGTTTTGTTAAGAATTATGAATCCGATTTTATTTTCGAATACCTATATCACATTTATTGTATATAACAAACTTCTGATAAAAGAACAAACAAAGAACCTTAGGAATTACAAATAGACGAATAATCAAACGAAATTAACTAAAAATATATTCACATGACTTAGGTTCGAGTTTCGAAAAACGGAAGGACAGACAACGACTAAGGGATCTTCTATAATAACAGGTGCGGGTTTCCTAGACTTTATAAAACTATCTTACTTGCCGATTGTCATTCAAATGTTTATTATTATGGCATTAGTTGGAATTATGCATGTTGTTTTTCGAACCATTCGTATGACTTGAGTAGTACATAAATAAATTGCATGAAATGATATGATTCATACATTGACCAATGGACTTGCATGAATAGGATGTATTGAGCATGGCATGAATTGTGATTGAATAAAAGTGCATGACATGAACGAGTTAGGAAACTGAACAGGGGCCGATATGCTAGTTTGCATATTGGGATGTATACATTGGGTCTAGTTTCGACTGGACCCCTCGTTAACGTGACTGTAGGCGAAAGCGGTCCTGTCACGGATGTGATTGTAGGCTGACGCGGTCCTATCACGGACGTGATTGCAGGCGCAAGCGGTCCTTTCACGGCCGTGATTGTAGGCGGAAGCGGTCCTATCACCGCCAAGACCTAGCGGCATATGAATTCACCGTCTAGTGAGGCACACGAAACAGATTAACAGAATTTTAAAAGTAAATGAAAGTAGTAAGTAATGATAGGATATGCATTGCATTAAAAGAAGCATACGCATTTTTATATATTCATATTTGTGAGAATAAGTAAAGGTTTTATAAGCTCTGGGCTGGAACTAAATTCCGCACTGAGAGAATATTTGATCTCTCACCCGTTCCACTTTGTACGTGGGTTCCAGGTAACGAAGAGGAAGGATTCGAGCAAGTACAAGAGTGAGACCAAGCGGGAAAGCTCATGATTGATAAATTGCCACATGTTGTTTAGTCTTTTCTTTCATGATTCAATAATTGATACATTGAACAGGCATGACAGTGGTTGTATACTAGCCATGTCTGTCGTGATCGTTTGTTAAACTCTTTTGCTTATGAAATAAATGTGGCTTTATTTATATTGTTATTGATAATGTATGTGATGTGCATATGCCTTACGTAGCAATACGTGGCAAGTTGTCCCGGGGTGTGACAACTAAGTTGGTATCAGAGCCAGCACATACAATATCAATAATTCCCCGCTAAGTGAGTGCGTGTTAAGGTCTTATCTTTAGAATTCAGATAATGCAATTTAAATACATAATTTCGTTGAGACTCCAAATAATGCAGTTTACGTAGAAATAAGTGTTAAGGTCTTGTCTTTAGAATTTCAAGCATAACAATTTCTATCCGAAATTTAACTTTTGTTTGCATTTAATATCCAACAATCATAATTCCGGATTTGAATAGTTATTGAAGTTTGGAAATTCCGAAATTGATATATCTAGATATAGTATTCCACTAAATTTCGGCTTAATGTTTTCATTAATTTTCTAATATTAAAGCAAAGGAACTTGACTATTTTTTTTCCAGATTAAATGTTTTTGTTATTAAATGAAGAATTTTATAATTAAGGTATACAAATAATTAGAATTTAATCTATCAATCATGTAAGGAATATATTTTATTTTATTAATCTTGGCAAAGATACTTTCCTCCTAGAGCACCAAATATAATAAGGAAAATAAAAATTCCCAACATAGCTATTAGTCAGCAACGATATCTTTCTAATTGTTCTATCTTCATGAGGCCCAATACCCATTTATTTATAATTTCACACTCGAAAGTTCAAAGTTTCTTAAAATAATCACTTTTAATACATGGGTACACACTTTGAATATTTCCTCAATGTTATTAAAAAAAAAAAAAATATGCAATATCAATTCTTGGTATTAAAACCACTACGACTACAGATTTTGAATGATTAGACGATTAACTTCCTCAAATCTGATCTCATACGACTTTCATTAAATCATCAGTTATTATTAGTCTCATTAAATTTGTTGTCAAGATTTCATTTACTTGTGAAAATAAATTGAGTATTTAATCAGAGTAGCGCAGTGGAAGCGTAGTGGAAGCATTTATCATTTTATGTTTTGAATTTTGAGGACAAAATTCTTTTTGTAGGGGGAAAGAATGTAATACTTTGTCACAATTAGTAAAAGTAATAACAATTTAATATTTGAATTTTGAGAATTTAAACAACGTATGCAAGTCATTAGTTATGAATTTAAGCAACTTATGCAAGTCATCTTATATATTTTCTGTGTTCGAAGTACTATATTAAAAGACTATTACTAATTGTATTATTATTTATGCTTACAAGATAAAATTATAGGTCTTTTGTAACAAATTATATTTCATAAATAATATTATGATAATTTGACCGCACAAATAAATATTATGGCTGGCTCATTATAGAAATTTTAAAGGAATTTTATATGTCTCTGTTAAAAGGAAAAAAAAAAAAAAAAGTTTCTAAACCAATATAGTTATTAGTATTTTAAAAGAAGAAGAATAAAATAGTAGAATTGATATGTTTGAAGAGAGATTTGTGGAACTCAATTAACAGAATTAATTGGTTTGCATTTGAATATATTACACCGCATTTTAAGTAGGAACTATTCACGCATAGAAATTGATTAATTATCATTATTTGGATACTCTGGTTAACATCAAAAGGGAAAGTATATGTATTTTTCCAATTAAGCACGAAATTCGAAAATTCCTTTTAATATTGATTGATTACATGCATGCATGCAGCGAGTTATTTTTGTAAACCTCTAATTTTGCTTTATTCCTAAAGTTTGATTTGATATATTTCCATTTCAAAACTTGAAAAATAAAAGAAACCAGCGTGGCCTCATCAATTAATGCTGCCCCCCTCGTCCTCATAACTCTCATATTCTACCTGTTACCAATTCTAAATTCGAAGCATTATATTAAAAGACAATCTTAGTACATAGTTGTATTATTATTTATTTATGCTTACAATATGCCACGTACATACAATATTAAGAACTTCTCGTTAAATGGAAACACATTAAGGTATTGTCTCTAAAATTTAGATAGAGAATATTCTCGTATGATCTTATCCTTCTCACTTATTTTGATTGTTTCCGTTGTAA
This sequence comes from Carex littledalei, assembly GCA_011114355.1. NCBI lineage: Eukaryota > Viridiplantae > Streptophyta > Magnoliopsida > Poales > Cyperaceae > Carex > Carex littledalei. The sequence continues at coordinate 3,239,703 of CM022090.1, forward strand.
ATTCAAATTCTATTACAAGTATAATTTCAATAAATCCGCTAAATGTCGTGAAGCTATCATCAGTTGTTTCCACAATCGTACTCTAAGAAAAGACAAATTCGGATATCATCCTAGTGACAAATTTAAGGTCTGCCGCGTAAAAGACAAAAAGTGCTTAGAGATAGTATTATCACAAATCTGGGTGACAAATTTTAATTATCCATTTATTACGTTTGTACCCGTCCAAATTTTTCTCCAAGTTGATCCTATGCGTATCATGTAGTAATTAATACAAACTCAATATAGTTATTTTCATAGTAGTATGTTTATACGGCTAATCTATTAAGGCGTACTCGAACAAACCCGAATTGTCAGTTAAGATCAGTCAAGTGATATTACACATTCATGTTAATTATATTGTGATGGATGATGATTTCACCGAGCAGTATAAGAATCCTTATTTTGGTTCAGATACTATGATATACTAGCAAGACAAATAAACTTAAATAAAATAATCTGAGATGCATGCTTAGCTTGTAGGATACGTATCAAAATGTTCTTTAACTATTAACCAAAGCAACAAAATATTAGATATATTGAGGGTTACACGATTCCTTAAGCTCTCCCCAATATTTATAAGCTATATATATATATATATATATACGGTCAATCAAGAAAGCTAAACCATTACTCACATAATAGATAATACTTTGTTCTATTTTCGAAAATTTTAGTTGGTTCAATATACTGAACCAAACTATATATGCTTATTTCTAGTCTTGACATGATTTAATCGATAGATATACGAAATCTTGTAGTAAGTCAGCTAAAAACTATCTAATCTAATGTCGTAGCAACTTCCTCCCCTAAATTATAAAATTAAAAACATTGGTACTATAACCACACGTCATATACTTAATTGAGATTTAGGTGCAACTAATTATGTCAAAGGTAATTATCAGCTAATATGGTTGAAAAAGTCGAAGAAATATATGGAGAAGAAGGTGGCAGCGAAACTCATGGCAGCTATGCTAGAATTATCTGAGTATTATGTTTACGTGCTCATAGACACCGGATGTAGTCATTTAGTATTATCTAAGAAGTGTGTAAACAAGGCAACAAGCAAAGACAACGCTGACAGGGCTCAATTTATTTTAAGCAGACGAGATACCACTCGCGATCGATAGAAACAGTACCCAAATATCTGGAGACGGCCCCTGTAATTCAAGACTAGGAGATCACGTGCGGCTAAATGTGCATCCACGAAGAGAAGTATGATATTTCAGAGTCAGGAGAAAGCGGAACTCTAGATATGTAGAATCTTTCAAAATATTAAAGCACATAATACCATTTGCCTAAGAGTCAGCACTACCCAACCAGGATAAAATATATCCAGTCTTCTACATCTCACAACTGTAACTATATATATTCGAGACCCATCCTACATCGTTGACCATTCTAACTTAAGCCTAGACGAGACGTTAGTGTATGAAAAATTTCCCATGAAAGTTTTAGACACCAAACAACTTAGACTTCGGAGCAAAACTGTTCGACAAATGTTAGTTCAATGGAGATGCCACTCAATCAAAGAAGCTACGTGATAGTTGGGAGACATCATACACACGAAGTATATAAAATTATTCGAGACACTTGAGAACGGTTCTGTTCAGCGGACTGAACAGGATTCTTAAGAGGGGGAGGATGTAACGCCACGTGATTTAAAGAATGGAGATTAAAATAAAATAAAGCTTCTAAATCAATATAACTGTTATATAAAAATAGAATAGATAAATGTGAAGATACGATTCAATACGTGTAAAATTTGATGTAATATTCCGTCACGTCGAATTTATTTATTTATTTATAAACTTAGGAATGAATAATATCCATACTTGTTGTAATAAAGCATGAGATATAAATATATTGAGCGTAATAAATAAATAATAACTTGAGCTCACATGTTTTCAGAAATTGTATGTGCAACGCTAGTCGTAGTTAAATCTTTGATTCATACAACAGATTTTCTAAAACAAAATATATGTCAAAAGAAATATTATTTTCATTTTGATCGTTCATTAGATATATACGGATATATGGAAGGCTCCTTTCAAACTTTTCAGATTTTCATTTCAAATGGAGGATAAATGCATACCATAAATCCCTCCTTGATTTCTGTCAATTTCCGTAATTACTTCAATTGAACTTGGCCACTAACACAACTAGATGCACCGAAATAAATTCCCTGTAAATAACCATGCACCATGTAACTCATTCCATTACCCTAACATCTCTCTCTAGATCTGTCTATAAAATGCGGCAGCAGCCCCCGTAGCGCTGTACGCTGCCCCGCCGTACGCCACCCGAGGCCGCTGCCTCTACTCCAATCCGTAGCCGCCTATCCCTTGTTGCTCATTGAGGCCACCCTTCTCTCTTTATCTTCTATTCGTTGGTTTAATTTCAAGGTAATTAAATGTAAGTTATAAATTATTGATTCCTGCTTCAGGTCATGAAATTAAATAGAATGCTTGCTTAGATCTTAATCAATATTATTAATAGAACTAGATGTAATTTGATTATGTCATCGTAGTTTCTTTGCTTTATCTCTGTCATCATATATAGCAGCAATTCTTCCAATTATCAATTATCTTCTTGATACAGTACTCGCTTTTATACTGCTTCTACCATAATAAGTAAATAAATTTTAAGTTAGCATATTGATCAAACGAATTATAGAATTCCTTGGTGATTAGTTACTCTCATTTATCACCTCTGCCTTTATACTTTTCTTTTGCCTGCTTTTGTAGTAAATAATAAACCTTCTTAATAATAAGATGTAGTGTTTTGTTTTGTTAAGAATTATGAATCCGATTTTATTTTCGAATACCTATATCACATTTATTGTATATAACAAACTTCTGATAAAAGAACAAACAAAGAACCTTAGGAATTACAAATAGACGAATAATCAAACGAAATTAACTAAAAATATATTCACATGACTTAGGTTCGAGTTTCGAAAAACGGAAGGACAGACAACGACTAAGGGATCTTCTATAATAACAGGTGCGGGTTTCCTAGACTTTATAAAACTATCTTACTTGCCGATTGTCATTCAACTGTTTATTATTATGGCATTAGTTGGAATTATGCATGTTGTTTTTCGAACCATTCGTATGACTTGAGTAGTACATAAATAAATTGCATGAAATGATATGATTCATACATTGACCAATGGACTTGCATGAATAGGATGTATTGAGCATGGCATGAATTGTGATTGAATAAAAGTGCATGACATGAACGAGTTAGGAAACTGAACAGGGGCCGATATGCTAGTTTGCATATTGGGATGTATACATTGGGTCTAGTTTCGACTGGACCCCTCGTTAACGTGACTGTAGGCGAAAGCGGTCCTGTCACGGATGTGATTGTAGGCTGACGCGGTCCTATCACGGACGTGATTGCAGGCGCAAGCGGTCCTTTCACGGCCGTGATTGTAGGCGGAAGCGGTCCTATCACCGCCAAGACCTAGCGGCATATGAATTCACCGTCTAGTGAGGCACACGAAACAGATTAACAGAATTTTAAAAGTAAATGAAAGTAGTAAGTAATGATAGGATATGCATTGCATTAAAAGAAGCATACGCATTTTTATATATTCATATTTGTGAGAATAAGTAAAGGTTTTATAAGCTCTGGGCTGGAACTAAATCCCGCACTGAGAGAAGGTTCGATCTCTCACCCGTTCCACTTTGTACGTGGGTTCCAGGTAACGAAGAGGAAGGATTCGAGCAAGTACAAGAGTGAGACCAAGCGGGAAAGCTCATGATTGATAAATTGCCACATGTTGTTTAGTCTTTTCTTTCATGATTCAATAATTGATACATTGAGCAGGCATGACAGTGGTTGTGATACTAGCCATGTCTGTCGTGATCGTTTGTTAAACACTTTTGATTATGAAATAAATGTGGCTTTATTTATATTGTTATTGATAATGTATGTGATGTGCATATGTTTTACGTAGAAATACGTGGCTAATTGTCTCGGGATGTGACAAAAATCCTATCTTTTTTGTTAAAGCTTGCCATTGAAAATTAGACCTTTTATTATTTACTATTTAATTTACGTTTTCATTTTAAATTTTAGCCATAGATTTGCTACTGTTTTTTGCGTTTCAATTAAAATTTGAATTTGCTTTTCATTATTTAATATAAACAGTTTATAATGCAAGATATTTTTGAATATTTTTTATATGATTGTAATTACTATATTAGTATATTTTATTAGTAAAATCTTTCATCCTGACTTAATTTTAAAAATAAGTTTTTCAGTGTTAATATAATACTAAAGCAGGTTAATATACTAAGTTACCTACTCTGTAAGAGCTATATAGTATTGTGTGCATTACTGTTTTCACAATCATTTTTATTTACATATGCTCCAGTAATATTTCTAGGTTTACACCGAGTTTACGCAACACTTTGCTCAATTAAAAAATTACCATTGCTTCAATAAAAAAAAATTAAATAAAAAAATAATGTTCGCACAAAAGTGCATCACAAAGTTTCACTACAGCAAGCTGTATCTTTTAACCTTGATTTAACTTCCGACTAAGATTGCAAGTGCATCCTGTCGTATAGTCTAGTCAGGTGTCGATCCACAGGACGGTTCAAAATCAAATATGGAACTCTACTTAAATCAATTAGGTACTAGAAGTTGGAAAATGTTGATTTGGTTTGTTTAATTTCCTAAATTCAATCAATGACAGAAATAATTAAATTGACAGAAAGTAAAATTTGGTTTTTATCAAATAGAGAAAAGCGTTTCCAGGGTTTTCGATTTCATTATCAACTCTGCCTCTCGGTACCCATACGACCTGCGTACTTTCATACGCGACCCGCGTACTCTCATACGCGGCCCGCCCGGACCTCGAGTATATGTAGCAGTTGTCTATTCATTGACCGAACATAATGTTCCTAAACCTCAACTCTCGTTTGTTGGCTTAATAAACTTGGTATCGGAAATGCAATTTCACCTTCTTAGGTTTTTAATCTAAGTTAATTGTCTGGTTTACTAAAGGTAACCACTACCTCTCGATAAGTGGAAAAGTTCACCTCTCAGTTACTTTTTGGTTTCGCCTCGCGGCTCTGTTTGACCCTAAAAGTTACTACTCGAGATTCAATGCAGTGGGTAACTATCTTTAGGATGATTAAGCATACTTGTGAAGTATTAAAAATCACACAATAGCATAGTAAAATCCTTGGTGGAAATCTACATGTAAAACCTTGAGTTCTGATGTGCACAAAATGTGAAGTAATTAATTCTTCAAGAATTAAACAATACATGGATAGCATTCTGGGTGCAAAATCATGGTAACATCTAGCAAAACTATGTTTTAAATGGTTCTGAGTGCAATCTGGAGCCACATAACAAGCACTAAGGAAAGAGGGCCCCACAAGTCGGTGACTGATGGCCATTTTCGCTACACATCCAATATGGATAGACTCGGAGTAGGGATGTTGAACCCCATGCACCAAGTAGGCAGCCGTATGGTTCACCCTGCGCCAAGCTCAGCCAAGACAAAAGGGGAAGGCGCTGAGCTTAAATAGAGGCGCTTGACCCCTTCGTTTTGTGTAAGCTCGGTGCTCCATGCACCGTGTTAAAGCTGCCACATGGTTCAGCTAACACCAAGAGCAGGCCGAATAAACAAAAGAAACAAAGGGATACAATGCTTAGTATAGGGAGACTGACAAGCGGGTCCCACTCGCCAGATTCTCCTCCCTCTTCTCTGTTGTGCCTAAGACCCGAGTTTGAGCTCCGAAATTGATCAAATAAAGAAGATATCAGGTTGAAGCTCACCTGGAAACACAAAACAAGTTGCATTTTCATCTCTTCTAGCTCTCTTGTGAAAGGAGGGATTTAATTGTAGGGCGCAGAAAGTTGCACAGCAGTGGAAGGTGTGTGCATGTGTTAAATGTTTCGGAGTTCAATGCTCTCGGTTTTTAAAACATGGAGAGAACGTCAAACTTGAAGCATTCATTTCTTTCTACAGTTCCTTCTGGTTCACCCTCGACAGACCTACTGTTCATAATCAGTCTATCGAGAGAGTTTAATGATTGTGGGGACGTTTAACTCCCAGCGGGCGCAAGCCCCCGCTGTTAATTACATCAGATGACTCTTCCAAGTCATGCTGAACACCTCGTCCATTCCGGGATTTGTGCCTATTTGTTGTGAATTGAATAAAAGGGGCTAAAAGGGGACTCATGTATAGATTCTGATATTGATTTGGTTTTCTATGCATTTGGATATATGTATGTGTGTGATTTTTACGTTAAAATAATGTTTATTGCACTTTAAAATAAGAACTTGGGTATTTGAGGAGTGTATGTGCACTATTTGATTTATGACATATTTATTTATATTTTTATTAATTATTTACATTCCATTAAAAGATCATTTAATTTTGAGGAAAGAGTATTTTGGTCATTTCAGGATTTGGCTGATGCTTGGATATGTTCAATTTTGATTTAGAAACGTAGAGAATTCACTTTGGGTCCATTTGGAGGTGATTTGAGTTGATTTGGATTTGGAATGAAAATGTTATGCTTGAAAAGGACTGAGAAGGGCCTATTTGTGAAGTTTTATGTTCCCTCAGGGGCCTCTTTATAAAGCTGAAAGGCTTTGGGATTTGCATCAGGCCTTCAAGATTCGTGCTGAGGACTTCTCGTTACTGCTGCCTTCATGTTATTCGTGGTTTCGATATGATTCTTTTGCGAATCGAGATTGTAGGAGGACTCCTATCAGCTTTCGACACCGCTTTAAGTCAACAACAACGACTCCTTTTCCATGGGATTTGATCGTATGATACATTGATTTTAACCTGCAAGCATGACATGTTAGATCTGGAGGGCATGTGGGAAATTTACCATATTTTTATATATTTATTTGGCATTCATCTCAAGAGTGTGCATTTATCATTTTGCATGTGCAGTTCTACCAGTTTGGTTGATTTTTGAGACTTGATATTTTTCAATTCCCTTGGCGGTTTTGGATGAAACTTCACAGTCTTGTTCTATAACATCAAGACTATGAGTCGGCCAATGTTCATGATTTTTCATGATGTTTAGTCATGCCAATCAATGGTGCAAAGAGACGACCTGAGCAGCAATTTTACACATTTTTACAATTTTCTGGATTTTGTCTTTTTCATTGTGATTTATCCACCTGGCCATTTTAGGAGTTCTTTATATGGATTTAAAGCTTGACAGGTAACCTATCAAATGGTCAAATATCAGATTTTTCAGCCATGGAAGGCTATGACGAACAGTAAAGTGAAGTTGTGACCATATGACAATTGATTTACTGGTTTTTTTCCTTGTTCTTTTGCAGGAAATTGGATTTTGTATCACAGATTTGAAGCTTTTAAAGCTTAACATTGAATGATTCGGTTCCATGGTTTCGAAGAGGGATTAACAAAGAGCAGTTCAAGAGTGAGTTTGAGACATTTGCATTTATACCCTTCATTTTATGAATTTTCAAAGAGGGGTACTTGTCAGTATTTTCTGCAGTACAGTTCATGAAGCTGAGGGTTCAAATCTCATCTTAATACTCAATTATTTTTCCATGAGTACTTGATTTAAGTGTACAAATGCCTTCTTTATATTGTTAGGCAGTCATTGTCCAGATTTCACATTTTTATCAATTTATTTCTATTTTTCCACTATGATTTTCTAGCAGAAGGGTATCAGTTTTTTATTTTGCTGCTATTAACTTGTGATTTTTGCTATGAGTGATCGGCTAGATGAAATTTTGATTTCTTTAGATGGAAATGTTCATCTTGGTCTCTACTACATGGATGATTTATTTAGTGAACTCATGATTTTTCTACAGTATGGTGGCAAGGGGTTTTAATACCACAGTTTTCGGTACCAGCAGCAGAAAAGAAGAAGCAGAATTTTGAAAAGCTGAACTTTGGAAGATCATCCTGAGAAATTGGCTGAACCAAATTTGATGTTCTTTATATGAAAATTCTCAGGAAATGATACTCTACATGCTGGTAAAATTTCATGGACTTTGGGGCTTCCTAGCTATACCATAATGGGGTCTAAACACAGGGGTAAGCTGGAAAACAGTGCTGAAATTTTGCTGGTTTTTCTCATATTTCGAAAGCTGAACTTTAGAAATTCATATTAAATCGAAATAAAATCAGAAAAAGGTGAAATTTGTATCCATTTTGTGTGTTTTGATGTCCTTTATTTGATCATGAGGTTTATTTTTTATTTTGAGATTTTCGCTGATTTGTGTTGACTGTTCTGGCATGAGGGGTCATTTTCCCATTTTGATGTGTGTCATCGTACCAGTGGCCATCATGGCATTTTAATCACTGAAGACATTTTTGGTACCATACCAGGGGCTGGTTTGGGGTGAAGTCCAGTGAGGTTTCTGACTGGTTAGTGGTCAATCCATTTAAGTAGCTCCATAGCTTACTGGATTGGTATCAGCAAAGGGAAAACAAGCAAATCAAAGCTCCAAAAATTCATTATTTCAACATTTTTAACATTAAAGACTATCAGAATCTGGAAATATGCAGAAAGGTCCTTGCTTTGTTTGAAATCATGATTTAAGTAATCTTTTCATTTGAATATTGAGCAAATCATAGAAATGTCATAGGCTTAAACATATAAATGGCAATTTTCAGCATGGCTGATGCCTATCCATAGTTTATACCTCAATTTCTCACTATTTGTGTTTAAGTTTTAATTTTTTGCCAACATTTATGCATATAAATGCATTAATTATTGACTAAATCAAACCTTTTACACAAATAGGCCCTTTGGATCATTAATTTGAGAGGGTAATAGGGGAGACCTCATGGCTCAACCCAATTACCTCTTGTGTTTTAATTTTTTTATTGTCACTTTATTTCTTTTAATTTCTTCATAAGAACAATTAATATAGCTTCCATATGAAGGGAGACCTCATGGCTCAACCCTCATACTTCTACTACTTAATCATTTTTAGAAGAAACTAAAAGAGTTAATAAAAGAAAAGAAACATCAAAGATCAAAGCTTTTATGTTTTATCATTTTTATTTCATAAACTTCAAGAAAAGAAATGGCAGAAAACATTTGTAATTTTATTTATTTTATTTTTTTTAAAAAGAAAATCACTTTACTGTTGCATTGATTGCTATAGGAAGAGCAATTGTTTTGGTTGAGGCATCGGATTTACTAGTTATGGGAAGACTAGAATCCATATCTACACCTCTTAACATTCACTTAAAGCAAATAAAAGGAAAGAATAAAAAAGAGATTAGTAAGACAGAGAAAGAGGCAAAAAAGAGAAGCAAATAAAAAGGAAAAGAAGAGAAAAATAAAGAAAGAAGAGATGCAAAGCAACAGTAAACGAATTGCAAAGTAAAAGCTATGAGGAAATATGCATTTCATTGATCCATCATATTTACACATGAAACTAAGCCTATTGAAGCGTTTACATTGCAATAGATCTGATGTTTTCTTGCCTATTCTGTTTCTCTCTTGATTTTTGGCAGAGGAGTTTAAGAAGAGAAAGCTTAAGAAGCTTTTCTTTTTTGCTATCTATTTCTGGGTGGTTTCGGCTCTCTGTTGTGTATATCACTATCTGGTCGTCCTTTCTTCATCAAATAGCCGGGTATATATAGGCAAGCCTCAGGGCATTAGGTTTAGGGTTTTATTTGTATGTTGGCACAATCACAACCCTCCATCTGTTGGTGTGCTGATCCAATGATTCACGTAAAGTGCTTAGCTATTAAGCCATCAGTATATTATCCAATGGTGTACAGCCATGATGGCAATCCAAGACAAGAGGCATGTAAGCCCTTCGATGCCAGGCTTTGGGCGGTTGAGATCGATTGAAGGGTTTCATGTAAGGTCATGCTTTTTACACCATATCAGAGGCATATTCTTCACCAAATGGTTATCTGCCAAGTGTCTATTGAGACAAGAATTGGAAAGCAACAGCTGCGCCATGGTTACGTTGTATTTGAAGGTGTAGTTAGGCTTTATCATGGTCCATCCTGTCTTGTACACCTCCAGCCGTGAGAATGAGCCAGCATGAAGGTTTATTATCTCTTTAAAATGTGCTAGAGGGTAGTATACCATTCCAGCTGTTATATGCATTGTATTTGATCAAGTGCGGCAATAGGTCATGCATGTAACCCGAACAAATGATTTAGTGAGATATGTCAATGCCTTGTTTCAAGCACTTTTATCTCTCTGATTTGGCCCATGCAGCAAGCAAGCCCATTCTTCTTTAATTAAATCTGGACTATTAAATTTTGTTTGGGTCCGAGTATAAATTGCTGCCTTATTTCATTTGTGCCATTCAAAGAAATTAAAATGTTTAAATCACGACATTGGCTTATGCCATTTAGAAATCAAGTCACGTAGACCACTTTGCCTTCTCAATTTCTTTTTCTTTAACAGAACCCCTCCATTTTGCTATTTTAAATGGTGCCTCCATTTCTTTCATATTTTCATTCTTTATATTTTTTATTTTTATATCCCAACTTTTTAGGGTCAAACATTAATGTATCACAAAACCCGAACCCGAGAAGGAAGAAGGGATAAAGAAAAAATGAAAACTTGAAGTATAGTGCAAATCAGATTCTGGGACTTTATAGATACGATATTCAAGCCTTCGCAATGCCAGCAGAGACTCCAATTTAATTAAAAACGCATTGAATTGGGCCTGCACCCGAATGTGACCCGATGCAGTTCGGGTCTGAGCAGAACATGATGAATTGGCTCAGTAAGGGGTATGGGATGCCCTGGAACACTCTAAGAGGCACATTGCGACACCAAATGTCTATGTCTCGATAACCATAACACAAATTCCAAGAAGGGAGTATGCTAAGCCCGGTGTACCGCCAATACAACATACCCCGCATGCTACAGCTATTAATACGTTAAAGGGTCCCCAGGACACGTGTTAATAAGTCTCTGGATGAAGACAAGAATGGAAGGATCTCTTCCAAAGGTGCAGGGGCACGTAAATCAAGTGTTTCCTTCTTTGGCCGGCCAATCAAAGGCTATAACTTAATACATGATATTCAAGATTGATCCAAAGGCTGAAATTGCTCCCAGCAAAGATGAGTGACATGTTAAAACCTCATTGGCTGATCCTTGCCATGTATGCACACAAGGAGGTCGAGAATGAATCCAGACCATACATCAAACACTTGAATGCCACTTCAGCAAAACCCTAAAACCCTAGACCCTGCTGCCTTATATAAGGCACCCCAAATACTCAAGAACCAGAGAGACTCCAGATATTCGAAATATACTTCCTCTTCTCCAGAAACTCCTGTGCAAGAAACAAGTTAGAAAACTTCCATTTTGAGAGAGAGTTAGGTTAGAACTCCAAAGTTTGAAGCTTTCTTAAGCAAATTCAATAGGTAATAAGTACCTATATGATGTAAGCTCTTGATGAGCAATGGTTTGTACATATGTCTTGATTCGAAATAAAGATCTTTGTTTGCCATTTTTGTTCTTGCCTCTACTGTTACATCTTCCCCTTTTATTCTTTTTTCTTTGATTTTTTGTTCTATTTCTCCTTTTAAGTTCATCAACAAATAAAGTGAAGATCTCATGATAAGCTTGTTTATTTTATAATAAACGTAGCATATGAAGATCTAATGATCATTTTTTTTTTACTTTTAATGGTTTAAACAAAATCACATATAATATAAACTTAAAAAAAAATATGCATATCTCCTTCTTCTTTCTTTTATTTTCGGATTTGATGAAGATTGAATGCTTTTAACTCACATGAATGAGTTTAGAAGCATGAAATCATATAAATAAATGAACTCCTTTTATGTAATAACAAATATTATATTAAAAGGATTAAAAATGAAAAAAAAAATAATAATAAATAGAAGAGGCAATTAATAGCTTTATAGCTGATTTGTAAGCCAATGATTCTAAAAAGAACAAAAAATATATGCATATGTAAATATTCGGATTTTCTTGCTTCCCTTTCTTCTCCTCTGCCTTCTCTTCCCTTTTTCCTTTTCTTCTCCTTTTCTTTCCTATGTTGCAAAGGAGAAGGACAAAAACACACAATTACACAAAATATATGAAAATGATATATATATTAAAAGTGACATTTTGTATTATAAGAAATATAAAAGAAGAAGATATTAAAAGTTGATGTTTGACTACATCCTTTTAAATATCCAATTCTTGCATAGTTCTTTTAATATAAAATCAACTAAAAGTGCAAAACAAATGAAAAAGAATTTAAATAAAATAGGGATTGATGTTTAACTACATCTCCTTATGTTATTTTTGGACTTTTGAAGGACTTTAATGCATAAAAGAGAAATAAGACAAGTAATGCATGAAAGATTGATGTTTCACTACATCTCTTTCTATATTATGAGTTTTATTAATCTTTAAAGGGCCTAGATGCATAATTGTTGAAGAAGAGAGCAAATGAAAAGAGGGAAATAATCAATCCCAATGAAATGATGCTCAGGACCTATATGCAAATTCGAAATGGTATTGGTAAGTGACATATTGTGATACCAATGCCTCTTTTTTGATGATCAAATCTTGATACAAGGGCTTAGATATAGTCTAATACCATGTGGTACCAGTGTACAGTACCATTTACATCCAATAAACCCTATACTGGTACAGTACAAGCACAGAAAATGCCCAAATGACCTGCTGGTACAAATCAGCCAGTGCAGGCTGATCTGAAAACCAAATTCAAATTCTGTTTGAACAGTTAGATAGAGGATAAAAAGACAATCAATTTAGACTCAAACTTTGCATTTTTCTGATTTTTCTACTATTTTCTAGCAATTTTCAAAGTTGGGTTTCAGAAAAGAAAAGAAAAAAACTGCTGCTGCATATATACATGCATACCCCTCTGTCTATTTCTCTTCTTAAAAATAGAAATAAAAAGCACAAAATCTTCAAACTTCATGCATTCATTCTTGATATATCATACTATGAGAATAACACAAAAATCATACATGTCATTAGCAAAATTCATGAGAAATGGAGTTGAAAAGATGTGAATTTCATGTTCAACCCAAACCCGAAAATCAAAGGCTCAAGCCCATGTCCGATAACAATCCCTCTCCAGACCAATACCCCTTTGATATCTCTTATACATGCTCAAATCACAACACCTCATCTCCAAATACATCCTTCCAATCAAGCTAGTGTATGTCAATACCAGTTCGGTACCAGACCGAGGAGCTAAAGTCTGAAAATACCCAAATTCCAAAGAAGTCTGAAATTGAGTATACCTGGAGTTCTCTTTGTTCAAATGATGACCAAATAAGCAAACAAATGAAAGAGGATTCAATGAAATCATTGGAATGGAAGTCATGTTTCGATCGGTACCGGAAACCCAAAGTCGACTGCATATTACCATCTCCGGCAGCTAAACCGCCGCCGACAATGTGACCAATGAACTCACAAGACCGAGGCGACCCCAACGACGTCGTTCCCCAGCCTTGCCGTGACCGGAAGCCCCGCCGGAGTAGTTAGCGGGTTAAACCCCAAATCGGGTTCTATACCCGATTCATACTAAGCTTGCACGACTATTGAAGTGGTCGAAGCCATTGGATCTGGGGCGCCAACATAAAATTTAAACGAATATCCAGATCTCAACATACAAGGAAATCCAATAAGTTGACAATCTGCTGTCGCTCGGGACCCGCATGTCAGCTTAAACTAATGAACCTCTGTGCGAATCTCAAGGCTTCTGCACACATCTCAAAGTCCTATAACCGAATCTTAAATCTGGTATCCAAACCCAATGACCTGCACATATCATAAAGCCTCCTAACACATCTTAAAGGCCCAGAGTGCGAATCCCAAAGCCTAAATCTCAATCCTATAGCCCAGAAACATTAAGAGAAGAACTTTTACAAAGGGGTCCCTCTGACAAAATTATTTTTACAGCGCGGTCCTTGAATACTTGCAAATAAACCCTTGGCTGTGTAAAACTCCTTCAACTGAGCCCCTGGGAACCTAATTTCCACACCAGACCCTGCCAAAAGCACAAATCACAAACCTCAGTCCCTCCAGCTTCACAAATAAGTCCCTGAAAAACATAAAACTTCACAAACAAGCCCTTTCCAGCCCTTTTTGGCCATAACTTCTTCATTTCAAATCCAAATCAACTCAAACCAATTCCAAATGAACCCAAATCAAATTCTTCATGATTTTAAATTAAATCAAACATGACCAAACATCATACAACCAGCCAAATGACCAAAATGCCCTTTTCTCCATTCTTCTCACATTTAAATCATTTTCTCTTAAAAATAAAATATAAATAAAGTACAAATATATTTTTAAATACAAATATGTTTCTAAAAATAAATAAAAGAGTATAGTATTTATTTTATTAATAATATTTATTACATCTCATGTATACATATTAATTAAACATCCAAAACAAGGAAAGTAAAACGGAAATAGAAAGCCTAAATACATGAGTTCTCCCCTTTTAGCCCCTTTATTCAATTCACAACAAATAGGCTCCAAATCCTGGAATGAACGAGGTGTTCAGTATGGCTTGGAAGGGTCATCTGATGTAATTAACAGCGGGGGCTTGCGCCCGCTGAGAGTTAAACGTCCCCACAATCAATAAACTCTCTCGACAGACTGATTATGAACAGTAGGTCTGTCGAGGGTGAACCGAAGGAATTGTAGAAAGAAGTAAATGTTTCAAATTCAATGTTCTCCCCCATGTCTTGAAAATCAAGAGCATTGAACCCTGAGGCATTTAACGCATGCACACACCTTCCAACCCGTTGTGCAACTTTCTGCGCCCTACAGGTTTTGGCACGCCCGGTGGGACCTTCTCCTCCTCACAGGTTCGGGATCAGATACGAAGATAAAAGGAACATACTCAAGTAGCCAATGACTTCAAGACACTCAAACAACAAGTCATTGGACCGCTTGAGTTATGTCATTTCCTTTTGTATTCGATATTGACGCTTATGGATTGAATGATCGGGCTAACACTCATGTATAAGTTTATATATGAAAATTGACTAATGAAATTTTGAGTTTTGCTTGTTTGCACGAATGGCTTACACCGCAATCAATGCTCGCACTTTTGCCCAAGTTACCAGCCTCCCTGCTGGCGAAGAGGTGGTCTACTTTGGGATGTTTGCAGTCCCTATTGATGAAGTCAGGGCATTCGAAGCCCCTGTTCCTGCTCTAATGAATGAACAGCTGTCCCTCGGGTCCATCACCGAGGAAGAAGTTGAAGATGATGAGGAAGCATGCTATTTTCTCACCCCTAAAGAAATGGACGGCAAGACGTTCATTCCACTCTCCAAAACTAGGCGCGTAAGAAGACGCGCGTCTAAGAAAATAACCAAAATCAACCAAACTCCCGTGACCGCTCTGTCGGTCACCAAGAAAAGAAATCTCCAAGCCTATCAAGACGAACTGGTGGCTCAACCAGCCCTTCCCGTCCGCAACTCATTCTCTCCACTTAGGATAGTGAGGAGAAATTCTTCTACTGCACACATACGTGCAGCGGGAGAAATTCCTCAAACCATCTCGTTCATCCATAAATCAAAGAGGATGAATACCAACCACGAAATGGTTGATGATACTGCTATGGCCATTCATAAGGCCCACAAACAGCTTCGCATGTTGAAGCAGAGTAGGAACCGATACTACGCACATCCTGCGCAAGAAACCTCTACACCCACTTCCGTCAAATCTAGATTGACGTTTCCAGCCCAAAGGCTGGGGGCATCAAACGATGCCCAACCTTCAATCAAATCGAGGCTAACGTTTCCAGCCTCAAAACCTAAGGCACACAACAATGCCTTCTCCCCAACACCAAAACCAATGTTTTCAACCCCAAGGCTGGGGGCACCTTATGGTGCCTCGCTGAAACCAAAACTCCGTCGAGAGATGCGTGCAAGGACCTCTCAAATCTCAAGCAACGAGGGATCAAATCAAACCCCTCAAATTCTGAGAAGACCAGCCAGTGTACATGATAGGCTGGGGGCACGAATAAATTCACACCCCTCCAACACTGGAAGTTTAACAATAGTGGCGCCAAATGCCACTCATAAGAAGCGAAGGGTCACTAAAACACACCCTAAGCAAGAAGAAGAAGCAACGGTCTTCATGATAACCACTAATGAAGACCCCGAAGATGAAGATGACCATCCTGTCGAGCCCTCCAACCCCACTGTATGCATGGTGAGAAAAGGGAAGGACCCCATCGTCGAAAATCCTAGTGGCGATGAGGAGGAGTCTGATGCAGCATGCCTTCCTCCCATAAATGCCAAACCCAAAACCGTGAGTGGCTCAGATGTAGGTCACATGGATGGATCAGCATTGGGTAACTTCCATACCATTTTGGCAACTTCCCCATGTGCTGGTGAAAGTCAAACCGGTGCACAAACGCAAGAACAAATGTTGTCCGCCTTCAACCAAATGCAAGCTGAGATACAAAATCTTAGAGCTGAAGTACATCAAGCCCACGAAAGGGAACAAAGGTTGATAGCTGAGATCCGAGGAAAATGCCTCGCTGGCTCCGAACTCGAAAGAGGAGAAACGTCAAATCGGTCCAGCCCTGTAAGCGGACCTGAAAGAATAGAAAGACCAAACCCTCAAGAAAGACGTAGGGTACATTGGGAAGATGAAAGACGAGAAACCTCCCCAACCTTTACTACGGTTGATGTTCAAGAAATGATCAGCTGTCAGTTATGAGAAATGGGGATTGCCCCAAAACAAACAACACTGCGAATAGGGAAGCCATACCCTCCCAAATTCGATATACCAAAATACCCTCCAACATACACTGTTCCTTTGTTCTCTAAGTTCTCAGGAAATGGGACAGATGAGACGGGACCTGAACAACATGTCAGCCACTTCATGATTCAATGTGGAGACTCTTCAAGGGAAGAAGCATTCCTTTGTCGCCAATTCGCTAGAAGTCTTTCAGGACCAGCGTTCCAATGGTATTGCTCTCTAGAACCAGGAAGTATAAGATCCTGGGACCAAATGGCGCGTGCCTTCATAGATAGGTTCGCCACTGCGAGCAGTCCAATAAGACTTGCTGATTTAGCATGGGCCAAGCAAGAGCCAAACGAAACTCTTCTGGCATATATCAATCGCTGGAGAAATATGAGCAACAAGTCGAGCCATCTTATACCCGAAAGGGAGGCAGTTGATTTGCTCATAAGAAGTACATCCGGCAAAATGAGAGAAATGTTAATCGTTGCCAACCCCAACAGTTATCAAGATCTGGTAGACACCGTATCCAGATTGGGACAAACGGATATAGAAGAGAAGTCATCGACTTCTTTCAAACCTAGAAGAGATTTCCCAAAGAAAAAGGAATCGAAGACGGTATACGCTGTCAAGACCAATAAAGCCAACAAAAATGAAAATAAGGATTCTGATTCTTCCAACGAGGAGGCGAGACAGGTTGATAGCCAACCCACTCAGCCAGTTCCTCGCGATAACCAAAATAGTCGTTACTCCAAATTATTGGAAGAGCAAAAGAATAAGAAATATTCCTTCAAAAGGGAGAAAACAGCGAAAATATTTAAACAAGCTTTGGAAGATGGCCTGGAGTTACCTCCGAGCAAACGCCCGGATCAGGCAAATAAAATCGATCATCCCAACTACTGCCCGTATCATAGGGTAATAGGCCATAAAATAGAAGACTGTTGGGTCTTCAAAGACTTGATAGAAAGAAGAATTCAAGAGGGTCGCTTGCAGTTAGCGCCAAGTGCCGTGCAACAACCCGCACCTCATGAACAAGTTAATGTTATCTCTCATGTTGAGATGATTGAAGAGAAGAGGGTTGAAAGTCCCGCAAATGAAACATGGGAATTCCACCTCTCCAGGAAAACTAAAAAGTTGCTGAAACAACTTCTGAAAGAGCCTCAGGTCAAATGGGACTACAACTTAAACCCCATAGTGCCAAGACCCCCAAAACGGGTCATCCATCGCAAGCCAAACAAGAATGGCAGCCAAAAGAGCAAGAAGTTGATCACTCAAAAGAGAGCAATGTTTCTTTTAATATTTATAAACTCGGAAATGCTATCGGTTCGGACTGCAAGCGCACAATCCTATCGAGTAGTATATACGAGGTCGATCCACAGGAAATATTGGTTCAATGCTTTGAGCGATCGAATCACAATCTTTCGAAAGGCTAGACGAAATCTGAAAATTGAAGGATGTTTGTTGATCAATGTAAATTGGGAAACAATTAAAAGTAATTAAAATAAAGATAGAGATGAGGATTCCTAGGGTTTCGGCACACCATTGCCACTCAATCCGCCTTGATAATATATTCATGTTGCGTCTGATTTCCTGTTGTTGCTTTAATGAAAGACACCACATAGGTCACTGCGATTTATGTTACGCAAGAATGACAGATATTTCACCGAGATTCTACATAGGACACTGCGATTTACCTTACGCAAATGTCTGATCTCTCAAATACCCCAAATTACTACATAGATCACTGCGAATTTCTTTACGCATGTGATGGAATTTGGTACGCGTTTTGTTGGTCTGGTTTATGGTTTCCCCGCTAAGGTTTTCTTCACATAAATCTAATAGATCTCAACGAGGCTAATTCATACAAATAGTTTCTCTTACCATTAAAGTACTGTCACTACCCTAACGGACTCAAACTAGATCATTGAAATTAGATGAAGAGATAATAAATCACAAAAGCATTTTAGCACAACAACAAGAAATCATAATCAACAGAAATATATATATCAAAACATCAAGAGTAACAAGGTTTACTGCCTAGCCCTAAGAAAAGGAACTTAGCCGCAGAACGGCATGGTTACAAGCACTCCTGTCTTCTCACTTTAATCAAATCTAACCCTAATTACAAAGATGATTATTCCTTCTGCCCAGGGGCCTTATATAGAAGTGTAGGGACGTGTAGAGGTTGAGTAGGGGCTAAGAAACTGATCTGGAAACAGCTGTCGGCAGTTATTCCCCAAGAGATGCCTTCGGATACGGGCCGTATCAGGTGATACGGTCCGTATTTGGACCTTGGAAGTTAGGGTTTTAATGCTTCCAGCGCTATCTTCTGGTCTGTGCTAGGCCTGGTCCGTATTGGTCAATACTGGCCGTAACAGGGACTTAGTCGATGAGCGTCGCTGATCCGATTGACCAGATTCTTGCTCCATTTGGTGTAAAATAGTCCCAAAACCTGTTTTCTACAATAAAACATAAAGAAGGGTGACAGTAGCCTTTTTCTCTAATAAAGTAAACATAAGTGTGAGAAAATATGTAAAACCTAAGCCAACCCTACGTAAATCATCATTATTTTGACTCTGATCACGCCTCCCAACTTGAATTGTTGCTTGTCCTCAAGCAACGACATCCCAGCTGGTCAAAGATTCGGTCTAGGTTAAACCATACAATCTCAAGGTCTTGTTTAAAAATTAAATTAGGGCTTAGGTTAGATACAATTGGTATGACAATAAAAATCTAGAACTTTAAAAATATTCATGATCTCTCCCTTGAACAATTTATTCACCCCATGATTGACCTCATTATGCTTATCCTAGAAAAATTATTATTGAACAATCTATTTCACAAATATCCTTAAAATTGAGAGTATTAATTTCCCCTTCGATTATAAATGGATCCCTTCCAATCAATAGGAATTCTAATGATATAAATTTTGATTTTCCTTCCCAATTGATTGGAGCAAAGTATGACAACTAAGTGTGTTGGTACTTGTGACTATTTTTGAAAAATTAAATATGTACAAGGATTTAAATTTGGGAGGTTTTCTCGAGCCTATTGGTAACCAGTCTTTCGTAGGCACCCGTACTCTTTTTATCCTCCATCTTTTATTCTATTTTTTTCTTTTTCTGATTTTTCTATTTTTTTTTTGTATTTTTCTCATTTTTGATTTTTTTGTATTTTTGTATTTTTCTGAAAGTAAAATAAAATATTTTTGTGTCACAAGCACCATGATTACACACAATTTCAAGTATTCATTCATACAAGAAATTATTGCATAGTTTCGCTAGGGGTCTATCTATAATAAATGGGTATTTTAAAACACTATCAAATTTAAAAGACTTTGCAAAAATAAATTACTCAATATAAAAATTCTAGGGTTTGCAATTTTGGTCAACTCTCATGGTTAGCAATTAATTGTTCACTTTGAGATTACAAATAATTTTAACAATTCCAAATTTTTGGTATCATGGCCAATTATCTAAACCTTAGCCTAATTCAATTTTAAACAATTCCTATTTGATTAACCTACTCCTAAAAATTAAAATTAAAATGCAAGCTAGCTAAAAAGCTCAATCTAATCATTCTAGGATTGTCGGTAAAGCCTCTAACCCTAGTCAAAATTTGAGTAAAACTACTAGCACCTAAGAATTTAAATTGCGAAAAATTTAAAGATACATGGTCAATTTACTTTTCCTACCCCCTGAATAAAATTGAGCATTGTCCCCAATGCTCGAGAGATAAAAAATAAAGGAAATAGTAAAGTAAAAAGACCGAGGGAAAGATACAACTCACTGCACCTCAATCCTGAGGTGGGGGAGGTGGTGGTGGTCGCTGGATCTCCTCGTAGAATGACGGGTCGAAGAGTCCAAATGGTGGTGGCTGGTATGGCAATCCTGTGGTGAGGGCATGCTGGTAGTACTGCTGTGACATGTAGCGGGCCTGCTGTGCCTCCCGCCTGTTGTTGGCAGCATACCCTCGCAGCTCGTCCATGCCCTGACGAACCTGGCTTGTATAGTGACGTGTCTCGTCACACTGCTGGTCAAGCCGGGCATAGGTGGTCCTATTGTCAATGGAGAACCTCTCCATGTTCGCGTTGACTCTTTGGACGGCTTGGAGAACTCGGTTGTATCCACTTTGAGGGGCATCAGATGGTCCCGCCCCTTGTCGCGCTGCTTCTGCCGCAAGCGCCTCTTGTCGAGCCCTTTGCTCATTTGCCGCCATTTCGTGCATGTATGCGGCGGCTGCTGTGGTTTCGGCCCTATCCTCTTCTTCAGCCTCGGCCTCTAGGGCCTCAAAATCAATCTCATCATCGCTTTCTTGAGCGGCCTGCCTGCCGCTAGGGGCCACTTGCCTCCATTTTTGCTGGTTCTTGAGGGGTAGCGGCTTGCAAGGCATTTGAACCCTCCTGCTTTCGATGTGGTATAGGTAAGGCTCGGGAGGTCTGCCGCTGATCATTCTCATGGCGGTGAGGCACTCGATATCTAAGAATCTCATGCCGGTGCCTTCTTTCAAGAAATCCACCTCGAGTCTGAGTTGCCGAGCGAGGATTGTTGCGATGGCACCAATGGAGATGTTCCCTCTGCCCCTTTTGTTTTGGCCAATTGTGTGGATGTGGTTGCAGAGGAAATGACCGAGGTGTGGAGGCTCTTCCGGTGTGATGAGCATGCACTTGAGAATGTAAAGCTCGGGGAAGGTTAGTTTCGCGCATGTCTCGCCTCGAGCGAAAAGAGAGTTGCTGAGAGCCGCTTGCATGTAACGGAGCACCGGATGGACAATGTGGCTTGCGACTCTCGGATCACTGATGCGGTCATTGGTGATCATCTTCCAGAAATTCCGGTCATCATTGTACGACTGTACGCCCTCATCTTTAAAGCCCAAGATGTCGCAGAAATCGCTCATTGACATCTCCTGCTCTATATTCATCAGCTGGAACTTGATTATGTCATTTTCGGAGGAGAAGGTGGCGATGAACTCACGGGTGAGGTCATCATAGGTTGGGACATCCACCAGCTTGTTGAGAAAGTCCCAGATGTGAACCCTTTTTGCTAGGGTTTTGAATTGGGCGAGGAGGCCGAGCTCTTGAAGGTTTTCGATGTGGATGGCCTTGTGGTTGACGATTTTGTTGTCATCCAGTTTCTCGAAGATTTTAGCGTGTGCCATGTAAGTGAATTTTATGTCCAGGGGGTTATGTTGTTGCCCCTCCATCGGTTGCGGTTCTTCTCGAGGAGGAGATTCCGACAACTCCTCTCGTTCGGGGCTCCGTTCTGGTGATTCAGGCGGCGGTGGATTTTGAGAAGAAGATTCCCCCCTCTTCTTCTTGCCTTTACCTGTCAAAGCCTTGAGAAGTCCTCGTGTTTTTGGGGCCATTTGTGGTAATTACCAGCCTCTGTTACGGACCGTATTAAGCTAATACGGACCAGATACGGACCTGGGTGCTGGTGGAGAATGGCCAAGTACAGGACTCAATACGGACCGTATTGACAGATACGGACCGTATTATACTGGTACTGGTTCTGGTAAAATCGGGGAAAACCTAATTTTTTTTGTTATTTTTCGTGATTTTTAGTATTTAACTAGATTTAAAACAGAAAGACTAACTCTAAAACTAAATTGCAGAGAGAAATAAAAGGCTAATTTAAGAAACTAAATTAAAATCGAAAATTAAAGAGGGAAAGGGGAAGAGAAACCTGAAAATGGTGAAGATTCGGTGCTCTCGGTGAATACGGGTCGGATACGACTCGTATCGGCGGTTGGTGGTTGTGTGAGAGGTGGTTGATGCGATCTTCCTTGTTGCCGGCGGTGTTTTGCGAGGTTGGCTCGGGTTTTTGCAAGAAGGGGAGAAGGAGGAAGAGAAGGAGAGAAGGAGGAGAAGAGAAACGGGAGAGGGCTCACAAATAGAAATTTTCTATTTTGAACGGTTATCTAACTTCGCGCCTCTTCGTTATCGGGTTTTAATTTCACAGATCGGCTTTAATTACGGACCGTATTGGCTGATACGGTCCGTATCCGATCCAAAATTTTGAATCCTGATAACTGTTTCCAAAGTCTTCATCTGGATACGGTCCGTATTGGCTGATACGGGCCGTATTCTCTGCTGTCTTCCTTTTCATCCAACTCCTTGTTCCGTATTCACTGTTGTAATCCGTATTGGCTGATACGGTTAGTAACAGAGAATATTTTCTTGACTTTTCCAATGTTTTTAACCGAGCCCCTCCTCTAGCATGTTCACCTGGTCCTAGAAAAATGAGTGGATGTGATTCGTTCCCCAGTTAAAGTCCTAATCAAACTGAAAATAAATAATTATACGGAAATATAAATGTGGCCTTGGGTTGCCTCCCAAGAAGCGCTTGTTTTAAGTCGTTAGCTTGACTTTGTGTCGCATCAGTTTCTTCCAGATATCCCCCCGTCAATGCAAGGGGGTTGCTTGTCGGGTGGTTCGCCTTCAGCGTCTTCTGTGGTTTCATCATTACTGCTCTTCTCAAAGAAGTCGGTTGGTGTTTGAGGTCCGGGTCGAATGCCAGACTCACACCGAGTAGTGTTTCGACCTCATCCAGTCTTTGAGAAATTGCATCGAGTTCTTCGCGTAGGTTTTTGATTAATACAAGGGATAAGAGAGAATAATTCCTGTTGTTTGCGATATTAGGACTCTTGTTCTCGGTTTGTTGAGTCACGGAGGTTGGATGGATCTGACCGTCATCTTGTATAATGAACAATCTCTCCATTTCTGCTTCGTGCATCATCTCCTCGACATCTTCAAACTCGTCCATTCGCAATTCATCGTTGCCATACTCGTCCGCTGTTTCCAAATTGTAGACAAGATTTATGTCAGGTGGGACTTTGGTCTCATTCATGTTGAAGATCATCTTGTTCTCGCCAACATTGAGTGAAATCTTTCCATTCCTAACATCAATCATTGCCCCACATGTGGCGAGAAATGGCCTTCCAAGGATGATCGGAATCTGCTCATCTTCTTCCATATCAACTACCACAAAATCTGCTGGTATCCAGAATTTACCGACTTTGATTGGGATATCAAGCAACATTCCTTCAGGATATCGAATTGATCGGTCAGCTAGTTGCAATGAAATCCTTGTTGGTGATAGGTCTCCACATTCCAATTTATCAAATACTACCTTAGGCATCAAACTCACACTTGCCCCTAAATCACATAAAGCTCTCTTAAAATCGGTTGTGCCAATGGTACATGGTATCGAGAAGCTTCCTGGATCTTTTAACTTCGTCGGTAATTTGCTTTGCACGAGCGCACTGCATTCCAGATTGAGCGGAACTGTTGAGAATTCTCGGAGTCTACTGCGGTTCGAAAGAATCTCCTTCAGAAATTTAGCATACGAGGGTATGCTTGCAATTGCCTCAGTGAAGGGGATTGTGACTTGTAGTTGCTTGAGTGTCTCCATGAATCTCGCAAATTGCTGCTCTACCTTGTGCTTGGCAGGCCTTGGAGGGAATGGCAGAGGTGGCTTGTAGGGTGGTGGTGAAATGTATTCAGGTTCGGGTTGTCGCTCGTCTCCACCTACGGTGTCATTCTACTCCTTAGTAAGGTCTGTCTGCAGTTCGAATACGGGCGGCTCCGGTGGTTGCGGCTCGTACTCTTTGGAATGCGATGGCTCTGCATGCATCTCTGCGATGGCTCTGCATGCATCTTAATGTTATGCTCTTGCAAGTTTCTCTCGGGTTTTCTTCCGGTTGGCCCGGAAATTTGCCTTTTCCGCGTGTAATACTCGAGAGTTCTTTTGCCATCTTAGAGACATTGTCTTCTAAGTCTTTGTTGCGGTTTGTTAAGGATTCGATCTTTTGCGCGATTTTGGCGTTAGCCTTATCTTGCTTCTCTAGGAATCTCTCCATTAAAGATGTGATGTCAGGTTGCTGTGGTTGATTGTATTGCCTTGGTTGATAATTCTGTTGGGGATTGTTGTATCTCGGTTGATAATTGGGCTGTGGTTGGTAGTTCTATTGGGGTGCAGCAGGCCTTTGGTTGTTTGCGTATGAGAGATTTGGATGGTTTCGGTTGTTCGGATGGTATGTATTGTAGGCGGGCTGAGGTCGAAAGCTGTTATCGATTGCGTTTGCTTGCTCCATTTCTTCCTCAGTTTCCGTCACATTCATACATTCGGTCATCTCATGCGCTCCTCCACAATAGCCACATGCTGTTGCGGCATTGACTGCTGCTACCGTTCGCTGCTTGGTTTGCTTGTTGAGTGCCATTTGCAAAGCATCAATCTTTGCGCTTAGCATGGATATATCATCTACTCGGTGCATGCCAGGTGTTGGAGTTGGCTTCTTTCGCTCAGGGATCCAGTAGTGTTGGTTGATTGCAATCTCTTCATTTAGGTTGTAAGCCTCGTCAGGTTCCTTGTTCATGATTGCTCCTCCTGCGGAAGCATCAATAGACAACCTATCGGTAGGGTTTAGACCATTATAAAAAGTTTGGACAATCAGCCATCTTTCTAGACCATGATGTGGACAACACCTTAACATATCCTTATATCTATCCCATGCCTCACACAATGTTTCACCATCCCTTTGTTCAAAATTAGTAATTGCATTTCTAAATCTCGAAGTTTTGGATGGTGGAAAATATTTTGCAATAAACACATTAAACAATTGGTCCCAAGTTTGAATGGAATTGGCCGGTAAGGAAAACAACCATGCTCTTGCTTTATCTTTTAATGAAAATTGAAATAGCCTTAGCCTGATTGCTTCATCGATAACTCCGTTGATCTTTATCGTCTCGCATATCCCTAGGAAAATTGACAGATGAAGATGTGGATCTTCATGTGGAAATCCTCCAAATTGTTGTTGCGAAACCATATTTATGAGAGCAGGTTTGATCTCAAAATTACGGTTTGTAACAGTTGGCGGGTTTATACTAGAATTAGGATCATTCGCGCGCGGTACGCAATAGTCTCGTAGAAGTTTGGGTCTTGCTGCATCGTGAACTCCATTGTCACCATTGTGTTGTCTTCCATTGTTAATCGGTTCGTTCGGTGGGATATTCATGTTGATCGAATCTGAGTCTTCTTCGCTTTCAGAATTACTTGATGAAGAACTATGATTGGTTCTTATCGGTGATGTGGAAGCGAATTATCCTCTCCTACTAGAAATCCTCTCGGATCTTCGTACGGATGATTCGGCCAGCGTGCAGTTTCCTACAAAGAAAAGAAAATCTGAAAATTAAACTAAAAACTGAAAATAAAAAGAAAATAAAAATAAAAACGAAATTGAAAAATAAAAGAAAAATAAAAATGCAGAAAATAAAAAGAAATCTAGGCGTTTCTAATTAATTGGATTCAATGGTCAAAGCAAGGGCGTCTCGCGATGCCTTGCACAATGAACCGTTATTCCCCGGCAACGGCGCCAAAAAGCTTGATCACTCAAAAGAGAGCAATGTTTCTTTTAATATTTATAAACTCGGAAATGCTATCGGTTCGGACTGCAAGCGCACAATCCTATCGAGTAGTATATACGAGGTCAATCCACAGGGAATATTAGTTCAATGCTTTGAGCGATCGAATCACAATCTTTCGAAAGGCTAGACGAAATCTGAAAATTGAAGGATGTTTGTTGATCAATGTAAATTGGGAAACAATTAAAAGTAATTAAAATAAAGATAGAGATGAGGATTCCTAGGGTTTCGGCACACCATTGCCACTCAATCCGCCTTGATAATATATTCCTGTTGCGTCTGATTTCCTGTTGTTGCTTTAATGAAAGACACCACATAGGTCATTGCGATTTATGTTACGCAAGAATGACAGATCTTTCACCGAGATTCTAGATAGGACACTGCGATTTACCTTACGCAAATGTCTGATCTCTCAAATACCCCAAATTACTACATAGATCACTGCGAATTTCTTTACGCATGTGATGGAATTTGGTACGCGTTTTGTTGGTCTGGTTTATGGTTTCCCCGCTAAGATTTTCTTCACATAAACCTAATAGATCTCAACGAGGCTAATTCATACAAATAGTTTCTCTTACCATTAAAGTACTGTCACTACCCTAACGGACTCAAACTAGATCATTGAAATTAGATGAAGAGATAATAAATCACAAAAGCATTTTAGCACAACAACAAGAAATCATAATCAACAGAAATATATATATATCAAAACATCAAGAGTAACAAGGTTTACTGCCTAGACCTAAGAAAAGGAACTTAGCCGCGGAACGGCATGGTTACAAGCACTCATTTCTTCTCACTTTAATCAAATCTAACCCTAATTACAAAGATGATTATTCCTTCTGCCCAGGGGCCTTATATAGGAGTGTAGGGACGTGTAGAGGTTGAGTAGGGGCTAAGAAACTGATCTGGAAACAGCTGTCGGTAGTTATTCCCCAAGAGATGCCTTCGGATACGGGCCGTATCAGGTGATACGGTCCGTATTAGGACCTTGGCAGTTAGGGTTTTAATGCTTCCAGCGCTATCTTCTGGTCTGTGCTAGGCTTGGTCCGTATTGGTCAATACTGGCCGTAACAGGGACTTAGTCGATGAGCGTCGCTGATCCGATTGACCAGATTCTTGCTCCATTTGGTGTAAAATAGTCCCAAAACATGTTTTCTACAATAAAACATAAAGAAGGGTGACAGTAGCCTTTTTCTCTAATAAAGTAAACATAAGTGTGAGAAAATATGTAAAACCTAAGCCAAAATCCTACGTAAATCATCATTATTTTGACTCTGATCAGAAGTCGCCCAAACCAGCAGAGTTGCCTACACCTTCTGAAATCCAAAAACATATACAAGCCTTAGAGGATCATAAGCAAGGTACTCCGCTACCGTTAACCCTCTTAGACTTCCTAACAGAAGATGTATTGGCCTTGATGTTAAGCCTCAAAACCGAGAAAGGGAAAATGAGTAAAACCTCTCAAGAAGAAGAAAACAATGATGATGACCATGAGATGTGTAACGTGGTTGTCTATAGAGGAAGTTCCTCGAGTGACTCAGATGATGGTGAAGTTGTCTTTGTCAGAATCGAGAAATCTGATTGCCAAGCAGTGCTTCGCTCGGGTACGAATATCCCTGAGCGTCAACCACCACAAGAAGAAGAAATTAGGAGGTCGAAGGCCAAGGCAAAAGGGAAAGAACCCGCAGTACAAGATGAACCAACACCTAAGAAATATATGGTGCAAGATTACAATATCCTCGCACAGCTTAGAAAAATACCAGCTGCAGTCAGCGTGTTTGACATCTTGATGATGTCTGCTGAAGTGAGAGAAGTGCTTATTTATGCACTCCAAAACCCTGAAGAGTTTCAAGCGCATTTTGCCGAAAAAAAGATGCAAGAAATAGCTAGTGGACAACAAAAACCCAACTATCACCTTCAATGACGATGATTTGCTCATAGGCACGTCTGATCACAATAGACCACTCTTTCTCACTGGTGAGTGTGATGGCCAAAAGGTAACCCGTATGTTAATCGATCCGGGTTCTTCCATTAATCTGATGCCTAAGCGAACATTGGACCGTCTCACGTTGAGCGCTAAATTCCACACGAAGGACAAAATCACCATACATGGGTTCAACCACAAAACAGAGCAATCCATGGGGGCAGTTAGCCTGCCTTTTGATATTGGTGGTATTCAAGAATGGATGAAATTCTACATCATCGATGAGAAAACCACATACAACGCATTGATAGGTCGACCATGGCTACATAATAACAATGCCGTCCCGTCAACCTTGCATCAATGTTTGAAATATATAAAAGATGGCGAAGTCAAACAGATCAATGGAGAAATTAAGCCGTTTGAAGTACATGAAATAGGGCTGAAAGATGCCAAATACTTCTTCGATAAACCTGTTATAAAAGGAGAATGTTCGAAGAAACAACGAGATGAGAAAATAAGGCTATATGGAGCCGATACTGACTCGTCGTCAGGGGAGGAAGCCGATGAAACTAGGATACTCCCGTCATACATAATACCCTCAGAAGACGAGGAAGAAACAGGTCAATCCTCATTGATGATTGAGAGGATACCTGAAAACCATCACAAGGAACTCACACCAAGGAAAGTGAACCAAATTCAAGAAATGATATTATTCATAATACCGCCTAAAGAAGGAATCTTTAGGCACAAGCCTATTTATTCTATAGGGCGTCTGATGGTAAAGATCGGTCTTTAGTGTTGAACAATGACGAATGGCCTTTAGAAGATGAACTCATGTCCAACAAGGTGGATGTGCCTCTTCTGCCATATTGTCCCAAAAGCCTAACCAGGATTCTCGCGAACATGAGTCCCATGTCTCCGACCTACGCTATGACGAAGCGATTCGATAGGATATTGGCTCACCGTAATCCTACAATCATAGGACCAGATGGGAAGCTGAGAAATACTCGAGGGCTCGGGTATGAAGAATCTGATGATGAATATGATGACTCCAAATGTCATCCTATACAATACCTCAGCGACAGTGGCAGCAATGACGAGTCACCAACTTGTGATCTAAGAAGGATCCAAGGGAAAGCTGCCCATGCCAATTTAGAAATGGCCTTAAGAGGCGGTCGTGGCAGAGGCCGTGGAAGAGATCGAGGGAGAAATTTCTTCGCCAATGCCTTGCCAAGACAACTCAAACCAAATCCACCCGAAACTCGCTCTTTCCAAGACTTGTTGAGACAAATGAAGGGTCTGGGTGTGCATTCCGACCATAGACAACAACAACCAAACGATAACCAAAGAACCTCCCAAGCTTCATGTCATGCAATAGAAGCTGAAGACGATCAATCGTCGTTTGTCGCATGCGGCGTATGCGATAGACCGGGAGAGGTCACAGAAATGACTTCATGTGTCGAATGTGGAGCCATATGCCATCCCCCTTGCACAAGGTTTAGGGAACATCCCCAAAGTAGTAATGAAACCCCAAGATGGAGCTGCCTACGTTGTTTCAAAGGTAAATGGGTACCGGAACTGAAGAAAGGCGAAGGAAAAGCAGAATCACTGCTCCCAGCACCAGCACTCGAGTCCTTTCCACTTGAAGGCATGCTAGCCCAGCTTCTAAAGGATTATTTGAAATTCCAGTCCGCAAAGAGGCAAGTCCATGCAGATTCAACAAACACAATCACTGAATCGAAGAAACCTGTTCTGGTGATGCCAAAAGAAAAGAATACTCTGGCAGAACTTAAGAACAAAACATATTCATTTGGGCGACATAAGGTTGCTAAAACATTCGACCTAATGATGCAAAAAGGTCTCAACTTACCAGTATGCAAACGCCCAGAGCAGGCGAGTAAAGTCAATGAACCTAATTACTGCCCATACCACCGTATCCTTGGTCACACCATTGATGACTGCTGGGTCTTCAAGGACTTTCTAGAAAAGAAAAGGCAAGATGGAACTTTACCACCCACTATGGTAGCCCATCTAAAAGGGACTCAGGCACCGATTCCCAACAAAGATAAGGGGAAGCAAAAGATGAAATCTATCCCTAAAGATGAAGTACCCTCACAGTTCGAAGAAGGGGACATGGTATCCATGCTCAGCCAGTCTCAACCATCTAAAGACGGTCACACTAAAATTGAGTGGAAAGGACCATATATTGTTGAGCAAGCTTTGGGGCGAGACACCTATAGGTTGCGAGAAAGCAATGGAAACAAATTTGCACCACCTATTAAAGGGAGGTATCTCCAAGAATACCAAATGCCTGGGATGCAGAGTCAAGCCCGAAATTTGAGAACTCAAGGCAACAGCTCAGAAAATTCAGAAGAAGAACAAGAAGCTGAGTGCTACATGGCGTCTCAAAGGTCCACCGACTCAGAATATGATTCACCTCAAGAAGAAGAGGATCATAATAGCGGTAGCCACACAAAGAAAGGCAAATGCATGAGTTGTGACGAAATAGATGATTATTACGTCATGTTCAATTGTGACCGATGCCATAGATACTCATGCACTGAATGCGCCACCGGAAGAAGGATAAGGTCTGGATATGACAAAAGGTTCTTCAACTGGTTTTGCATATCCTGCAAGTGTATCATAGAGAATGAAAAGCAAAAGAAGAAAGAAAAAGCCAAGCAAATTTCCAAGAAGAAGAAAGGCGAAAGTTCCAAACCTCGCTCAAAGCATGGGTCATCAAAGAAACTTAAGGATAATGATTCAAGCGATTCTAGCACAGATGCTGCATGTTATATGGTAGAGGTTGAATCCGAACAAGAAGAGTTTGAGTTTGGATATATAACCCATTGCGGTGTCTGTGACCAAAAGGGAAATTCATGGGACATGTTCGAATGCAAAGAGTGTGGCAATAGTCACCACCCTTCGTGCGCAAGCCCAAAGATAGCCATAACCGATTACAATGATTCTCGGTTCGACATCTATGAGTGCCCGAAGTGCATTTATCAACAAGTGCAAAAGGAGATAAGAGCGATAAAAGAATTCAAGGATCAAACTGTAAAGTCCAATCAGGTTGCAAAGGATGTTGAAAGCGCTTCAAAACAGAAATGGGACGAAACCCGTTTGCCACAAAAGGCGAGAACCAATGTCGAAGCAAGACAGGAAACGGTTCACATGCTTGGCCCATTTGATGAATATAAGAAAGGGCAGCTTGTGTGGGTTGTCAAAGAAACACCAAGGTCGCAATCGATCAGATTCTGGGGCCCATATTTAGTAGATCAAGTCTTGGAAGGGTACCGATATAGGCTGATAGACAACGAAAGCGGAGAGCCCGTTAAATCAATCAGCGGTCGTTATCTAAAGCTCCACCAGGAGGGTGATATACCAAGAGACTTCTGCCAAAAATACGAAAGTGACTCGTAAACCGTCACTTACAAGACCATCCCCACTACAGCCATGATGGGGGCGATAATATGCATGAAGGGGTACGTCGGGCATCAACACGCCCGAAAGGAAAATGGTATATATACCTCACCCTTGAAGGAAGTCGACATCTCTAAGTCACAAACTTCCTCCACCTCAATCAAACTCTGCACTAATGGCCGCTCAAAGGACAATTCCCCACAACTGGGAGACCATGGCGCTCACGTCGACGGTAAGAATGGGATATGGCCGATATCCAGGCCCAGGTTCTCTCACTGTCGACTTCCCCAACAAGGACGCACTGCCGCAAGAGAGTCGATGGTTATGGCGATCCATCTTTGTCTATGTCACTGGAGGAAGGAAAACCGGGTACACCAAATACCGCCTCGGTCACTACTTCTCAAACCAACTCAACTGTGAGTTCTCAAGCCTAATCATTGAGGAAGTTGACGAAATCGAGGCCGACTACATACTCATATGCCCAAGCGATGACATTAAAAGGGGCATCCTTTCATTGGGCTCACTCACTTTAGAAGCCGACGTCCTCGGTGTCATTCCCACCGATATCCGAATGATAGGATGGACTTCTAGCCAAGGAGGCTATGACAACCCTCTCAACTACCGTGCGCGCATAAGACTCCGCAAGGTACCTTTACACTTATGGAATTCTGCTGATATTCATACTTTGGTGGCAGGATTCGGGTATCCTCTTAGGATCGCCCCATACTTCTCCAATAACAACTATGACACGCTCAGGCTCTTGATCGCTTGCGGGCCACCCAATACCATCCCGCATCAGTTGTGGCTGACCGTTGATCCCATCCGCAAAATTGTGGATGTGGAAGTCGAGGGATGGGATGAAAATGATGGAGACATGCCTCCGCCTGATGATACAGAAAGCTCCATCAGCAAACCTCCTCCTCCACCACCAGCACCAGAGAATCCAAAATCCTCTGAGTCACCTAATCTGTCACTGCCCCTGAACCAACCACATCGGGCAAGGACAGGAGGCCCGCCAAACATGTGGGGCCCAAGGCCGCTCCTTACTAACAGGGGGCAACAAGCTGTTTATGTTAAATGCTTTTAGGGGTTGATTTCCCTTTCTCATGGACAATGTTTATGATGATGGTGTGTTTATGTCTAAATGCTTGTGTGTATGTTTACATGAAATGAGAATCCCACGAGATCTCCTCCTCAAACTCTACTCCACGATATCCAAATTTTAAGATCGAAAACTCCACAAATATCCAAAATTCCAATAAACCTAAAGTCTAATATCCACGAATAAAATGTTCCAAACAAAATTCCACAAATACCCAAAAGTCTAATAAGGCCTAAATTCCAATGTCCACAAACAAAATATCCTAATAAAAATACCTCAAGAAATATTATGCATAAACGAAAACCTCTACGAATAAAAAGGACCAAATCACAGCATGAGTGGAATTGTCTCGAGCGAAAAGTGAGGTCCCCCAACTACCCACAAAATCCATAAAGGCCTCTCGCCACAAAATGGGTTTTGTTAAGTTTGTACCCTTAAACAATTAACACTGGCAAAGTTTGTCCAGCCAGTTCTGAATATGGACAAACAAGTTTTATATTTTGTACTTTGAACAAAGTATGGGCTTTGGTGTTGTGCCCATTTGAAACAACTATCACTGGTTTTGTTTTTTCTCCCAGTTTGAAAAAAAAGGAGAGACAAGGTTCCTTCATTGTCCTTTAAACAATGGAGTGCCTAATGATGATATCTCAAATGAAATCAAAAGATTAAAGAAAGCGGTCGTTTAGACTATTTAAATTCTGAAGGCACAAAATCCCTTTTAAAACAAAGTTTTCAAAACAATGGTATTCGCATTTCCCGCGATACCCTCGCCTAATGATTGATGCCATATAGGCTATTCAAGAAGGCACGAGAGGAGTGAGTAAGGTATCACCTCCGAACAAGTGCATACATGCACCTAAATCCCACCATAATATAATAGAGTGGAGAGATGTAAAGCCCACAAAGAAAGCCTCACGCACAAAATGGGCTTTGTCAATATTGTGCCCTTTAAACAATTGTCACTGGTACGCTCGTCTAACCAGTCATCTAAAATGACGAGCAGGCTTTATATATTTGTGCCGAACAAAATAAGGCTTTGATGTTGTGCCTAGGCCATGTGTGCACTAAAACAATTATCTTGACCCAAAGACAAGAAGACCGAGAACCCAAAAAGCAATGATTATAATCGGGTTCTCACCAAACCAACCTCTGCGAAAGCTAGCCTTGAGCCAGATCAACACCCATAAATAGTGGACCTATAGATCAATGCCCCATAGGCCACAATCCAAACTGGAGCCTAATAACAAGTACCCCTGGCTCTAAGACATACTGAAGTCCCACCGAAGGCGAAACCCAAGACTCGATGCGCCTTTAACAGCCGTCCCCCGGGCCATAATCAAGCCAGAGCTCGAGAACAAGAACCCTTGGCTCTAAACGCTGAAGTCCTATATAAGACTAAAGCCCACAATTGGGCGCACCTCCACAACAGTCCCACCAATAACAACCGGGGACTTATCAAGCTGGAATTAAAAAATCAACCAGTCGTTCAACACAAGTCCCACAAGTGACAAGCAAGTACCTTAAAGCCTAAGCATAATTTGGCATACCCTTTAGACACGTCCCGCGGGTGACACCTGAACCCAAGCTACATGAAAGTTCTCTTGGCTTCGAAAACACTATGCAAAGACCGAAGAACCCTGATTAAGCCCTATATAGGCCAGAGTCCATACTAGACTCCTGATTATAACCATGTCCCACCAAGGCCCAGTACACAAATAGGCCTACGATCAGATTGTAACCAAGAATGAAGCTCATAGTAATACTTCACTCAAACCTGTGTCCCACCAACCTCAAACCCAAACAGCACATAGGCGGGTCGGTTATCGAGATGCACAATAAGACCGTGAGGGGCCGCACAACACTGCAAATGTTCCTTCACACAAGTTCCATAGGCGAGTCCTTAAACATTTTTTCACAGTCGGTGCGACGTATGTACAGCATATGGGCTAGTCAGTTACCGAGGAGTGAATCAAAACTATGAAAATCACAAACAAGTCCCACGGGCAAACCCACAAATAGTCCTCGCATTCGGCACGACATATATACAGCATATGGGCTAGTCAGTTGCCGAAAAGCGAAACGAGACTGTGAAAGATCACAAGAGCATATAAGGCCGATCCTTCACCAAAGTCTCACAACCCTTACCCTTTTACTTTCAAGGTGCGACAAATGTACAGCATATGGGCTGGTCAGTTACCGAGAAACAGAATGAATTCATGAAAGATCATGAGAGCATATAGAGCCGATCTCTCATCAAATCTCATCACTTCTTCTACCTTTCTGGATTCAGAGGTGCGACGTATGTGCAGCATATGGGCTAGTCAGCTACCGAGAAGTGAATTGAGACTGTGAAAGATGACAAGCAAAACCCCCAAGCTAGAGCCTAATACCAAAAATCTTCGGCTCTAAATACACTAGAAGTCCCACCCAAAGCGAAAACCTATAATTTGGCATGACTCTAAATCTACCTTTCGATGATACCCAGACTGGGGTCAAATAGTCGAATTCCCTGACTCCATAAAAGCCTAAGCCCACAAGTTGGCAGGCTCTTCAATGTATGTCCCGCGGGTAACAAGTAGAACCCTCAGGCTGTAGCCCAATTTGGCGCGCCCTTCAAACACTAACCCTACCGATAACTAGAAATTCCTATGCAGGTCCCACGGGTGACATTTAAACCCAAAACCAGATAATACTTTTCGAACACTAGAATGAAACCTACAACAAGCAAACCAAGCTCCACTCATAAGAGAAACATTGTTTCACTAAGCCGCATCAATCTCATGGAGATGCGTGAAAACATCCAACCTTAACGGGTTCCGTATGACCGATGAAGCCTCTGAGCAGAACGGTTCTACGAAGTCATGCAGCTGATGTAACCTTTATGCGGGACAGCGTGCGTGAACATCAAACCTTAACGGGTTCCGTATGACCGATGTAACCTTTAAGCGGGACGGTCTTACGTAGTTATACATGCTGGTGTAGCCTTTATGCGGGACAGCGTGCGTGAACATCCAACCTTAACGGGTTCCGTATGACCGATGTAACCTTTAAGCGGGACGGTCTTACGTAGTCATACATGCTGATGTAGCCTTTATGCGGGACAGCGTGCGTGAAACTGCCAGTCCAAACCATGGCGGGGATATCCTGATCAAGCCCAAACTGTCGCGACTCTGAAGGTCAGGGGCTCTCTCCAGAAAAGGAACCTGACCCCTCTTTAAAAGGCTCTTTCTCCTGGTGCGAACCATCTCCAAAACCAAATCTTTATCAGGAACCTGACATGACTGAACCATGTCATAAAACCACTTCTGATAAGCAGCGCTGAATACGCCAACTCTCGAAGCAGAAGGAATAGTGAATCTCACACTAGTGTCAGTGCGAAGAATAGACTCCCAACACTGTGCGGCCCCAACCAAATCAGCTGCTATGAAACTGCCAGTCCAAACCATGGCGGGGATATTCTGATCAAGCCCAAACTGGCGTGCGCAGCGATGGGGCATGTAAGGCTCCAATATGACTCGATCACCCAAACGAAGAGGTAGGAGCCCATGCCTGAGACTAACCAGAAAATCCAACCTCCTGGAACCTCTCTTTAAACCTTCAGGGCACTCCTCGCTCCAAACCCTATCCAAAAGCTCCAAATCTTCATGCCTGGGGTTGCGACGAAAAGTCACCCAACTCTCTGGCGATCTAAGAAAACCTCTGCTGTGCAAGAAATAGTCACGAGCCAGCTTAGGGGGCAAAGGAGTGTGTCTAACTCCAGCAATCCCCGCTAAAAGAGATAAACCAGCCCTCATCCTCTCACTCATCGAGGAAGTGTACAAACTGGGCCAATAAATGTGAGCCCAACCCATCAAGAAATGAAAAGGAACCACCTCATCACAATGCGAAGGATCCTTTGAAGTGGATAAGATCCTCATGCACCTGAAAATGTTGGCCAATGCGGGAATGGCCAAAGAAATCGCCTCGCCTCTCGCCAAATTGTTCGCCATGATAAAACAATCTGGTCGAATGACACCCACTGGCTGACTAGGGATCACAAAGCAACACAACCACCAAGCCAGAAATGCCGTCAGGTAGGCCTCAGCACCCAACCTCTCGCGAGATGCGCTGACTGGAGTGAATCTCTCATCAGTATGAAATATCTCCTCCCTACCTGTACCAAATGGATCATAGGGATGTGCAAAAACATGAACAGGATAACAAATCGCATCACTGAAATACGCAATCCATCTCCTAAAATCTACCTCCCCAGCATAAGAAAGCTCATGGTAGACATCAAAAACCCACTGAAGAGATATGGGGTAACGCCGACCACCATCTGGCAAAAGCTCAGAAAGAGTCCCCTCTAAAGGGAGATACTCATCATAAGGGATACCAAAAATAGGTAAACCTGTCAAGTGACGCATCTCTGCAGGAGATATGGTGAGCTCACAATCCTCCAAAACAACAGTGTTGGAAACATAGTTCCAACGCTCCACCATACTCTGAAAAAAGAAGGGATCCCAAGTGTACTCGAAAAGAGAGAGAAATACCGCCTCATAAATCCCTACCTTATTCAAAGCATCAGCCTCGTTCTGTAAGATGACCCTCACCCAATCAACCAAAAAGGGTATCTTCACAAGGCTCCCGGGTATGAAATCAGCAGATGCCCAAGGCACCGTCTGCCGACCCAACATCTCCATGACGGGCAAATGTAAAGGATGAGGAGCCCGATCCCTGGTGAAAGGATGCAAGCGTAAGCCACGTACCTCTCGAAAGTGTGACACGCTCAAAGATTTCTTGAATCTAGTAGCAGTCCCTGCAGTGAGAAAAGTATCTGGCGTCCAATCATCTGGGTCATCCTGGAGACGCTGGCCCATAGAGAAAGCAGAAGCCGGCATAGGCTCATACCGAGTAAAAGGTACCCCTGCAACAAAAGCAAAGTTCCATCAAACTTTGTCAAACCATATTACCTTACCGACACCTGATAAATTCCCTACTCAAAAGCAACTCAACGAAAATTTGAGCAAATTCCGACCGGTTTGTCAAGGAATTAGAGGCAATGCCTTTCCAAACTCTTTGGTATACAAGTTACTAACATGGTCCCTACACACCCTCTTGTCCGTATGACCTTCGTGGCTGGACATGATCTCTTAAATGTATGTTTGAAGCATAGTCGCTACTTGAGGCCTCTATAAAGACAAAGGATTAAGTCCTCGGGTAAACCCCTAAGAATATACATTTGAGTAACACACCCCTACCATGTAAGTGCAAGTGTATGAGAGATGAAGAAAAGTGTACCTCGATTACGAGACATGACTGAAGATGATGATCAAAACCAGCTTCCAAGCTTCAGCGCCAACCTAAAACTTCAAACAATTGCAAATATGAGTATAAAAAGCATGGTCCGAAAAGACCCTAAACTAAAATCTATGAAGAAAACATGGTCCGAAAAGACTTTAAACTAAAGCATAGTCCGAAAAGACTTAAAACTAAAGCATGGTCCGAAAAGACTTTAAACTAAAGCATGGTCCGCAATGACCTTTAAACTAGAGCATAGTATGTATAGACTCTAAACTACAACCAAAACCAAGTCCCAACCTGACATGACCGTAGAAGACCCCGAGATACAGCCAAAACCAACCCTGGTTAGCCAAAAACCCCACCGAGAAGCACGCAAGAAAAACTGGAGCAAAATTCAAGATTATGCCTACAACTAGAAGGCCATTTTATATAAACCCTCAATTTTGCAAAATTACCCGCATGGTTCCCGTACTAGACCAGAGATAAAATTCTCCTGTCTGTAATCCCTCCTCGGTTAGACAGGTTTTCCCATGAGTATGTTTGCAGAGTATGATCATTGCCCGGGTCCCCTAATATAAAGACAAGGGATTAAGTACTCAGGCAAGCTCTGAAGGATGCACACTCAGCCCTCACCCAACCATGCAAGTATTAGCAAGATGAGATAAAGATAACATACCTTTTTGAAGTAGATGTGATCGAAGAAGATGATCAGACCCGCTTCCGAGCTCAATGCCCAATATGGAGTTCCAACACCTGAGATTCAGACAAGAAAGACAACTCATCAAGAATTCCATGAAGTTCAAGAGGAACACTGGGGGCACCTGGCTAAGCTGTTCAATCCTAAGGTCTTCGCACCTTACCCAGGTGGGGGGCATTTGTTTGACCCTAAAAAGTTACTACTCGAGATTCAATGCAGTGGGTAACTATCTTTAGGATGATTAAGCATACTTGTGAAGTATTAAAAATCACACAATAGCATAGTAAAATCCTTGGTGGAAATCTACATGTAAAACCTTGAGTTCTGATGTGCACAAAATGTGAAGTAATTAATTCTTCAAGAATTAAACAATGCATGGATAGCATTCTGGGTGCAAAATCATGGTAACATCTAGCAAAACTATGTTTTAAATGGTTCTGAGTGCAATCTGGAGCCACATAACAAGCACTAAGGAAAGAGGGCCCCACAAGTCGGTGACTGATGGCCATTTTCGCTACACATCCAATATGGATAGACTCGGAGCAGGGATGTTGAACCCCATGCACCAAGTAGGCAGCCGTATGGTTCACCCTGCGCCAATCTCAGCCAAGACAAAAGGGGAAGGCGCTGAGCTTAAATAGAGGCGCTTGACCCCTTCGTTTTGTGTAAGCTCGGTGCTCCATGCACCGTGTTAAAGCTGCCACATGGTTCAGCTAACACCAAGAGCAGGCCGAATAAACAAAAGAAACAAAGGGATATAATGCTTAGTATAGGGAGACTGACAAGCGGGTCCCACTCGCTAGATTCTCCTCCCTCTTCTCTGTTGTGCCTAAGACCCGAGTTTGAGCTCCGAAATTGATCAAATAAAGAAGATATCAGGTTGAAGCTCACCTGGAAACACAAAACAAGTTGCATTTTCATATCTTCTAGCTCTCTTGTGAAAGGAGGGATTTAATGTATCACAAAACCCGAACCCGAGAAGGAAGAAGGGATAAAGAAAAAATGAAAACTTGAAGTATAGTGCAAATCAGATTCTGGGACTTTACAGATACGATATTCAAGCCTTCGCAATGCCAGCAGAGACTCCAATTTAATTAAAAACGCATTGAATTGGGCCTGCACCCGAATGTGACCCGATGCAGTTCGGGTCTGAGCAGAACATGATGAATTGGCTTAGTAAGGGGTATGGGATGCCCTGGAACACTCTAAGAGGCACATTACGACACCAAATGTCTATGCCTCGAGAACCATAACACAAATTCCAAGGAGGGAGTATGCTAAGCCCGGTGTATCGCCAATACAACATACCCCGCATGCTACACTATTAATACGTTAAAGGGTCCCCAGGACACGTGTTAATAAGTCTCTGGATGAAGACAAGAATGGAAGGATCTCTTCCAGAGGTGCAGGGGCACGTAAATCAAGTGTTGCCTTCTTTGGCCGGCCAATCAAAGGCTATAACTTAATACATGATATTCAAGATTGATCCAAAGGCTGAAATTGCTCCCAGCAAAGATGAGTGACATGTTAAAACCTCATTGGCTGATCCTTGCCATGTATGCACACAAGGAGGCCGAGAATGAATCCAGACCATACATCAAACACTTGATATGCGTGATGAATGCCACTTCAGCAAAACCCTAAAACCCTAGACCCTTGCTGCCTTATATAAGGCACCCCAAATACTCAAGAACCAGAGAGACTCCAGATATTCGAAATATACTTTCTCTTCTCCAGAAACTCCTGTGCAAGAAACAAGTTAGAAAACTTCCATTTTGAGAGAGAGTTAGGTTAGAACTCCAAAGTTTGAAGCTTTCTTAAGCAAATTCAATAGGTAATAAGTACCTATATGATGTAAGCTCTTGATGAGCAATGGTTTGTACATATGTCTTGATTCGAAATAAAGATCTTTGTTTGCCATTTTTGTTCTTGCCTCTACTGTTACATCTTCCCCTTTTATTCTTTTTTCTTTGATTTTTTGTTCTATTTCTCCTTTTAAGTTCATCAACAAATAAAGTGAAGATCTCATGATAAGCTTGTTTATTTTATAATAAACGTAGCATATGAAGATCTAATGATCATTTTTTTTTTTACTTTTAATGGTTTAAACAAAATCACATATAATATAAACTTAAAAAAAATATGCATATCTCCTTCTTCTTTCTTTTATTTTCGGATTTGATGAAGATTGAATGCTTTTAACTCACATGAATGAGTTTAGAAGCATGAAATCATATAAATAAATGAACTCCTTTTATGTAATAACAAATATTATATTAAAAGGATTAAAAATGAAAAAAAAAATAATAAATAGAAGAGGCAATTAATAGCTTTATAGCTGATTTGTAAGCCAATGATTCTAAAAAGAACAAAAAATATATGCATATGTAAATATTCGGATTTTCTTGCTTCCCTTTCTTCTCCTCTGCCTTCTCTTCCCTTTTTCCTTTTCTTTCCTATGTTGCAAAGGAGAAGGACAAAAACACACAATTACACAAAATATATGAAAATGATATATATATTAAAAGTGACATTTTGTATTATAAGAAATATAAAAGAAGAAGATATTAAAAGTTGATGTTTGACTACATCCTTTTAAATATCCAATTCTTGCATAGTTCTTTTAATATAAAATCAACTAAAAGTGCAAAACAAATGAAAAAGAATTTAAATAAAATAGGGATTGATGTTTAACTACATCTCCTTATGTTATTTTTGGACTTTTGAAGGACTTTAATGCATAAAAGAGAAATAAGACAAGTAATGCATGAAAGATTGATTTTTCACTACATCCCTTTCTATATTATGAGTTTTATTAATCTTTAAAGGGCCTAGATGCATAATTATTGAAGAAGAGAGCAAATGAAAAGAGGGAAATAATCAATCCCAATGAAATGATGCTCAAGGACCTTCACATAATTATGCAAATGACATAGGACCTATATGCAAATTCGAAATGGTATTGGTAAGTGACATATTGTGATACCAATGCCTCTTTTTTGATGATCAAATCTTGATACAAGGGCTTAGATATAGTCTAATACCATGTGGTACCAGTGTACAGTACCATTTACATCCAATAAATCCTATACTGGTACAGTACAAGCACAGAAAATGCCCAAATGACCTGCTGGTACAAATCAGCCAGTGCAGGCTGATCTGAAAACCAAATTCAAATTCTATTTGAACAGTTAGATAGAGGATAAAAAGACAATCAATTTAGACTCAAACTTTGCATTTTTCTGATTTTTCTACTATTTTCTAGCAATTTTCAAAGTTGGGTTTCAGAAAAGAAAAGAAAAAAACTGCTGCTGCATATATTCCCGATATTTTTATTAAAACCCCCAAAAAAAAACAAATTATCAAATCTGCTCCCACCCCAACTTTATTTTTATTTCTACCCCAACCGCCCGTGGCTTGGGCGGTCCACTTTCTGGACCTGACCGCCCAGCAGGCGGGCGGTCCACTACCCTTATCAGACCGCCCAGCAGCTGGGCGGTCCTCTATAAAACCCTATAAAAGAGCCTTTTCTCTCTCCTGATGAGCACAGTGTTCATTCCAATCCCACAAATTTTCCAGAACCGAAAGAGAGAGCTGTCAGGCGATTTTGAGGCGATTTTGAGGTATGGACAGTAACAAACGAGGTAAGAAAGCGAGCAACCGAGATCGTGGCGTAGCGAGAGGAGGCTCTATTAGTGATCGAGGTAAAAATGAGGGAGAAAAGAACAACTGGCCCGTATGCCGTGATCTCCGGAATTGTGTGACATGTAAGATGGGGGAATGGAATAGACGACATGGTCGGTATGAAATTTCAGAAGATGGCTTTGTGGAAAACCCCTACGGCTTTGCTTTGAAAAAGAAGAAAGTTGATCCAGAGCCTCCAGCATCGGACGATAAGTTTGTTCCGTGTACTGGTAAGGCTACCACTTCGTCTGTTGTGACTGATCCAGATCAGGCAAACTCTGATGATGACTTTGTTCCATGCACTTTCAAGGCTCATTGTAAGAAGTAGACTTTTTAGGAATTTATGTTGTAGATTTTTTAGGAATTTATTTCATCAGTTTTGTGTTTGTTTATATTTTATGTTGTTAGTTTATGTATATGTAATTAAGTATTAAAAATAACAAAAATGAAGCATATAAAATAATCGAGGCAAATAAAAAATTGCATAGTTCACAAACTACCAATTAGAATAGTTCACAATATACATCTAAAATAGTTCATAACATAATTTAACAAAACTTGGTAATCAGCGACGACGCCCGAACAAACTCAAAATACGACGTCTGGGTCTGGGTGCAGCTGGTTCTGCGGCACTACCGGATGTCTCTCCATGGCTACTACCGGTTCCTAGGCTTTCATGAGTGCGGCGTCTACTATCGGTTCCTGAGCTTTCACCCCTGCGGTGGCTACTACCGGTAGCCTCAGCAACAACTCTAGCATTTTTTCTTTCGTTGGCTTCGTTAATGGCATCTGCATTGCATTCCAGTTGAAATAAAATCAAAACAAAATATAAGTAAACAAATAAAATATAAGTAAATAAAAGGAATCAACCGTACCTGCTCGCTGCCTGTCAGTTGTTGAACGGCGGGCCTGATGTCCCATTCGCCTACCTTCCATCTCGTCCATGTTCATTACTTGACGCTTGTGGGGTCTTCTTCCTTTTCTGATCCACCCGCTTGCGGGACAGACTTTATCACCAACATAGGGCGGCCACTGATACTGGTTGGGATAAGGATGGAAAGATGCACCCCAAGTACTCGCAAGGTACTCGGTACGGTACATGTCTGCGACATAATCATCCTCAGCGAAGTTTCTCTCTTGGCACACCGCCATAACATGAGAACAAGGTAGGTGGGCCAACTGGATTCCTTGGCAAGTGCATGTTACAGTATTGTCAGGTGCAAAAATAACAACATACTTGAACATCCTTTTCACAAACTCCATAGTCCCATCCGGTCTACGGCCGGTTGGAGCAAACTCATCTGGACAGTGCACTTCGAATTCCAATTGGCCCTCCCCGTACGGGACAACTCTCATAGCTGCACCTTTCTCCCTATGTTTCCTTAGTTTCCCCTCCACCCTTGTTGAAAACGTTTGATTCCTGGACAGTAATTCAGAAAATATAAGTCAACAAATAAAAATATACATACCTTGGCAAAATCTCTGAATAAAAATATACATACCTGGACAGTAATTCAGTTGCTTTAGCACGCCGTGCAACAAACCATGCATTTAACTTGTAGAAGGTGTCCTCCACAATTGCTGCCACGGGCAACTGCCGGCTCTGCTTGAAAACAGCATTCAAGGACTCAGACCCATTTGTGGTCATAATTCCCCATCGGAAACCTCCATCACGGGCTTGCAATATCTTCTCATATGCGGGTGGCTCAGCCAGATCGGCGGGATTATTTTTTCCCACCTTGAGTAAGTAC
The DNA here is from genome assembly GCA_011114355.1 of Carex littledalei. NCBI lineage: Eukaryota > Viridiplantae > Streptophyta > Magnoliopsida > Poales > Cyperaceae > Carex > Carex littledalei. The sequence goes on from CM022090.1 coordinate 3,283,745, forward strand.
AAATTTGCCTTTGGACAGTACTGCAAAAAAAAATTCAGATGAGAAAACGTTTGATTAAATAATTCAGAAAATATAAGTGTGTGAAAATATACATACCTTGGCAAAATCTTTGAACATCTCTTCCACCCTTCTCGGCTTCTTCTTCTTGGCACCAATTCTGAATGTATCTGCAACCCATTTTCCAGATCCGCAGTTCTTGTGTAGGTTGTCTGTAACATGTTGCATACACAGCCTGTGCACACATTCGCCGTTCGCTGTCGACCACCCGAAATCTGGGCGATCAAAAACATATTTGATTCCTTTGTGCCGGTCTGATATGACACAAAAGAACCGGTCGCCAACCACTTGTCTTCTTACGAACCTCATGAAAAATCCCCAGTTTTCCCCGTCCTCCTTCTCAACAATTGCAAAGGCCAAAGGCAACAACTGGTTTTCAGCATCATATGCACATGCGATCAGCAGTCTCCCGTCGTAACGGCCAGACAGGAAGCATGCATCCACACTGATGACCGGTCTAATGTATGGCACAGCTTGAATACATGGACCGAACGCCCATGCTATGGCCTTGAATTGCACCGCATTGTCGACATCCCGTACGCCTATATTCCAACGTTCAAAGACAGTGCCGGGATTTGTACTTACTATGGCCTGCAGCAATGGTGCAAGCAAGTTGTATGAACCATGCCAGCTACCGAACATTCGGCAAATCGCAAGTTCACGCCCTCTCCACAACCTGTTGTACTTTGGGACGACATGTTTGTAAACCCGTCTGACAGCTCTACCGACCTCCTTAAGGCTCATCGATGGGTCATCCTTAACGTCATTCTCAATTACATCGGCAATAAGTGAAGCCGTAAGATTTGCATGGTCTTTCCTTGATGACGCAGCCTTGCATGTGTGAGGTGGTTCACACTTCTTAATAATCCATGCCTCGCCCTTACCCACAGGGGTTGCATAGAGACGGAAGTGGCAATGCTCTTCGTCTTTACAAACAATTACTAACCTTCTTCGGTCCCTTTTTTCCTCTCTGCACTCCCAGTTGCCGTGAACATGGACCTCGTGTATTTTCTTCACAAGTTCATCTATGTTGGTGTAAACCTGCTGCGGAGCAAGCTCTTGAGTGTACCTGACACGCGGCCCAAAAAATGAGATGTCTGCCTCTTCAAAAGCAGTGGTATCGTTGAATGTGGGGCACGGATGCCTATCTGTCCGACCTCTAATCGGAAATCTGTCTTCCTTAGGTAAATAATCTCCATCACCTTCTGACAGGTTATCAGAATCCCAATCCCCTTCCCATTCGTCACCTGTTTCCAAATTTCCTTGTGGTATGGCATCGACCTCAGCATCAAGGTCAAGGTCTCTCCGGGTAGCAACGGGTGACACTATAGGTATTGATGGTGGTACAGATGGAAATCTGGGTTGGATTGGGGTTTCAGGAGGACGTGGTGGTGGTGGTAGATCGGTGGTAAAATCAGGTACAAAATTCTCATAAATGGGTGATACGGGCGGTTCATAACTTGAGTGGCGGGGGTTGTCATACCTCGAGGGGTGGGGGTTGTCATAACTAGAGTGGCGGGGGTTGTCATAACTAGAGTGGCGGGGGTTGTCATACCCCGAGTGCTCACGACCCGAGTTGTCATAACCCGAGTAATCATAACTCGAGCTGTCATAACTCGAGTGACGCGGGTTGTCATAACCCGAGTGATCATAACCTCTATTTTCCCTAGATGTTCCAACCCCGGGTTCACGCTGAACTCTCCTGGAATATAAGTCCATTACCATTACCCCCTGTGTCTGAAAAGTGTTGTAAACACTCCTCCATACCGACTCATAAGTTATTGGAAACCTGGTATAGTAAGGTCTACCACCACTTACTGTGTTAATCCGGGTAGCTAAATCTATATCACACCGGTTGGGGTTCACACCAATTTTTTCATACACTATTCCCTTCAGTTCAACAAATGAGGTATTTTCATTTACCTCAAAGCCGTAGGCTGCTTCCTTGGTGTACTGTGCTCCCTCCGCACCCCGGGTAAACTTCCCGCCCACATACAGTGCAACCAACATACTTCCGTGCTGGAATTACTGTTCTGGAAACACTGTTCTGGAAACACTGTTCTGGAAACACTGTGCTGGAAACACTGTGCTGGGATTACTGTGCTGGGATTACTGTGCAGGATTACTGTGCACAATCGCTGAAAAAATCGCCCAGCACGGCTCTCTCATCTCTCATTTTTTTTCTGGAAACTATCTGTAGAAGGTGGAATGATACTGTGCTCATCAGGAGAGAGAAAAAGCTCTTTTATAGGGTTTTATAGCGGACCGCCCAGCTGCTGGGCGGTCTGATAAGGGTAGTGGACCGCCCGCCTGCTGGGCGGTCAGGTCCGGAAAGTGAACCGCCCAGTCCACGGGCGGTTGGGGTAGAAATAAAAATAAAGTTGGGGTGGGAGCAGATTTGATAATTTGTTTTTTTTTGGGGGTTTTAATAAAAATATCGGCATATATACATGCATACCCCTCTGTCTATTTCTCTTCTTAAAAATAGAAATAAAAAGCACAAAATCTTCAAACTTCATGCATTCATTCTTGATATATCATACTATGAGAATAACACAAAAATCATACATGTCATTAGCAAAATTCATGAGAAATGGAGTTGAAAAGATGTGAATTTCATGTTCAACCCAAACCCGAAAATCAAAGGCTCAAGCCCATGTCCGATAACAATCCCTCTCCAGACCAATACCCCTTTGATATCTCTTATACATGCTCAAATCACAACACCTCATCTCCAAATACATCCTTCCAATCAAGCTAGTGTATGTCAGTACCGGTTCGGTACCAGACCGAGGAGCTAAAGTCTGAAAATACCCAAATTCCAAAGAAGTCTGAAATTGAGTATACCTGGAGTTCTCTTTGTTCAAATGATGACCAAATAAGCAAACAAATGAAAGAGGATTCAATGAAATCATTGGAATGGAAGTCATGTTTCGATAGGTACCGGAAACCCAAAGTCGACCGCATATTACCATCTCCGGCAGCTAAACCGCCGCCGACAATGTGACCAATGAACTCACAAGACCGAGGCGACCCCAACGACGTCGTTCCCCAGCCTTGCCGTGACCGGAAGCCCCGCCGGAGTAGTTAGCGGGTTAAACCCCAAATCGGGTTCTATACCCGATTCATACTAAGCTTGCACGACTATTGAAGTGGTCGAAGCCATTGGATCTGGGACGCCAACATAAAATTTAAACGAATATCCAGATCTCAACATACAAGGAAATCCAATAACTTGACAATATGCTGTCGCTCGGGACCCGCATGTCAGCTTAAACTAATGAACCTCTGTGCGAATCTCAAGGCTTCTGCACACATCTCAAAGTCCAATAACCGAATCTTAAATCTGGTATCCAAACCCAATGACCTGCACATATCATAAAGCCTCCTAACACATCTTAAAGGCCCAGAGTGCGAATCCCAAAGCCTAAATCTCAATCCTATAGCCCAGAAACATTAAGAGAAGAACTTTTACAAAGGGGTCCCTCTGACAAAATTATTTTTACAGCGCGGTCCTTGAATACTTGCAAATAAACCCTTGGCTGTGTAAAACTCCTTCAACTGAGCCCCTGGGAACCTAATTTCCACACCAGAACCTGCCAAAAGCACAAATCACAAACCTCAGTCCCTCCAGCTTCACAAATAAGTCCCTGAAAAACATAAAACTTCACAAACAAGCCCTTTCCAGCCCTTTTTGGCCATAACTTCTTCATTTCAAATCCAAATCACCTCAAACCAATTCCAAATGAACCCAAATCAAATTCTTCATGATTTTAAATTAAAATCAAACATGACCAAACATCATACAACCAGCCAAATGACCAAAATGCCCTTTTCTCCATTCTTCTCACATTTAAATCATTTTCTCTTAAAAATAAAATATAAATAAAGTACAAATATATTTTTAAATACAAATATGTTTCTAAAAATAAATAAAAGAGTATAGTATATATTTTATTAATAATATTTATTACATCTCATGTATACATATTAATTAAACATCCAAAACAAGGAAAGTAAAACGGAAATAGAAAGCCTAAATACATGAGTTCTCCCCTTTTAGCCCCTTTATTCAATTCACAACAAATAGGCTCCAAATCCTGGAATGAATGAGGTGTTCAGTATGGCTTGGAAGGGTCATCTGATGTAATTAACAGCGGGGGCTTGCGCCCGCTGGGAGTTAAACGTCCCCACAATTAATAAACTCTCTCGACAGACTGATTATGAACAGTAGGTCTGTCGAGGGTGAACCGAAGGAATTGTAGAAAGAAGTAAATGTTTCAAATTCAATGTTCTCCCCCATGTCTTGAAAATCGAGAGCATTGAACCCTGAGGCATTTAACTCATGCACACACCTTCCAACCCGTTGTGCAACTTTCTGCGCCCTACAGGCTCGTAAACCTACCTCAAATACTAAGTTTGGTTGAGAGAAACATCAAGGCCAAATTACAAGAAAGATGCTATAGACATCTAACAGTAGACAATCAAGAATCATTCAATCAACTTCGACAAAGCAATTAAAATACTACTAAAACAATTAAACACTAACATTCAACACAGATTCAAACAACATGCATACAAACAAAGTATCAAACTACATCGTAACCCTAGAAACTAAGTAAACTACTCAAGCATAGTCAAAGAACAAATAACACAAATGATAGATGAAATAGTCATGACAAAACCCGAAATACAAAGAAGATTCGTGAAGAACTTTCGTCTTTCGCTTCTCAACTTCGTCTCCAAGCTAGCCGTCAAGCCTAAACCCTATAATCTCTCTCTCGCTCTCTGAAAGTGCAGAATAAAGAATAGAATGAATTCCCTGGAGCAAGGAATCCCCTGATATAGCCTTTCTGGCCGACCTTTCCTTCATTGAGCCTCTGTTTCCTTTTCTGTTTTGTTTCCGGAATAGACTCACGCGACCCGCGTGTAGTGGACGCGGTCCGCGTGTCTGTGTTCCTCGCGTGTGTAAAATGGAGATCGCATCTGTGGTCGCGTCAGGGTTTGATGCGGCCCACTTCGGATGTGACGCGGCCCGCGTGAATGGTTCCAGAACTTCACAATATTCCCTGATTTCATCCGTTTTCTGCAAAGTAAGAATGAAAACGCAGCAGTACCACATTCTATAGATATTCAATGTAAAAGACACGATTTGGTGGTTTGAAACACAGATTTTGGTACAGAAATTGGTCAGATTTATAGGTCTAATATTGAGACATCAAATAATAATAAATTAAATAATATATTTTTTTTCTGCCTACCCCTGATAAAAATTCTGGCTACGCCACTGCTAATAGGAGTATACGCGAGCATACCAAATTGTAGTTAACTAGTCAAGTGCCCGTGCTTTGCAACGGGGAATGAAATGAATAATCTAAAATCATTTGCATCTAATGAAAATCATCATGAATATTCAACATATAAAATCTAATAATTCAAGTTTTAAGTGTGCACACATATTTAACATGCTATATTATCTCACTTCATCTTCCTGGAGCAAAAATGTTGGCATGCATGTTATGTCCCTGTATGAGAGAATGAGAATGACAATTTATTGTTAGTCAAAATGAGGCAGCAGGATTTATTACGTAAGGAGTACAAAAGCTAATAAATGAATACCGGGTCTTTTCAACCAAATTTTGTATGTATGAGGTGCTAATATTATAAAATAGGCATCAATAGTTAATATAATTCACAAAAAAAGTGAAGGATATGAGTTGAGAATATTTGTTGCAATTTCATCTAAAAGCAATTTATACACCAAGCACATGAATTAGCAATGTTGCTTACCTCAGTCAACCATCCTGTAACTCTTCAATAAAAGAATGAGCATTTGCAACTCTGCAAGCTTCCATTACATCTCCCATCATCTTCTCTTCCATACATGATATTTTTGGCAATAGATGTAGAGAATAGAACTGGTTCTTGACAGACCAGTCCCATTTGGTTTCTCAACCACTCAATTGGAGGTTCCTTATATCATGCCAATCCAAGATAATTCTACCTATTCCTAGACATCACAAAATTAATGGCGATACTTATATCTGTAGAAGATAAAAAAAAATAAAGTGAATAAGAGCATTCTCTTGCTATAGTTTTTGTTATGACTGACAAGCTGGGATTCCTGAACCAAGAATTGCAATTTGGATTGATACATCTTTGTACTGGACAATAGAACATAGAGCGCCCCAAAGGTGGCATTTCTTTTTCTTATCCCATTGCAAAGCTTTGTAATTACCTGATTTTGGTTCATAAAGCCTTTCAATCAATGAAATAATGGTGCTTTTTCCACATCCACTTTGACCGACGATTGCAGTTGTTATGCCAGCACCTATTGTGAAATCTAAGTCCTAAAAAAGAATGCTTTTCCTTGATTTGCATGCAAAAGAGACATTACAAAATTTAATTTCTCCAATTAATTTTGTCCTGACAATTTCTTCTCCTTCTGTTAGAGAAGAGCTCTTATCATTTTCTATCATAGTGACAATGTTTCTTGCATCAGCCCACACTTTTACTAAAGAACTTAAATTAGATGCTACTTAACCAAGAGCACTGCACTGAAAATTATTAATATTACAATTTTTTTAAAGTTAGGTCTAAAAACAGTAATTATAGAACTACAGTCTACAGAGAATTACTAAAAGCATTTGTAAAAAGAGTTACTTCATGAATTAATAATAATTAGAAACTCTTTGGTATTATTAGTCTGAAAATGGGTAGTCTAGGAAGTTTTGGAAATAAATTTGGATTTGAATTAGTTTATAGACATATGAAAGTGACATATATATAATTTTGATAGCACTCTCATTTCATGAGTTTTTTTTTTCCAGAAAATAACATAAAATAGCAAAAAAATGAAAAACTTTGAATAGAAGTCATAGATCCAATTTCAAATCGAATTAAGTGATTCATTATAATCTGATCTCGAGAGAGACATCTTGACAGAGAAATTATGCAAGAAAACCCTAGTTAATTACTGTTTCTATTTGAATCTAACTTTATGCATAAATAAAAGGGCAAAATAGACTTAGTTCAGTTCATCTAAGAAAACCCTAGTTAATTACTGTTCCAAAGGACATGACCCTAGGACAGCTCGGGGCATAAACTCATGCTCAAAGAGATGGCTGAACGGGCCGTGCCAGATATCATGTAATAATCCTAACAGTAGTTGTCAAATAACTTGATATCATTTTTTTTGTATATGTTCTTTAAATAGTTGTACTCCTTGAATAAATATGTGTTATGATACCTGCCACTTGAACCGTTTGCATGTCAAAGTTGTCGATAGCTAGCTCAGCACCCTGAAAAATTGCAAATGTTTTTGTTTAACCATAGTTAATCCAGCACTAATACACAAAATACAGTTATTATAGATATACCTGATACTTCTTGAGAGACTATACCGACTCGCTGGCAAGCCAATAAGCCCCTAAAGAATGCTTGAATTGAGTATGTACTGCTTCTGAATACACCAGATATGTCAGACCTATAAAGAGAAGACAAAGAAAATTATTTCGAGGAATCTTGCAAGTTTAGAAAATATGGAATTTAAAGTGATCATTTTTTTTTGGAAAATATATGCTTCTGGTACAAGCAGGCATGATACATTCCAATTGATGTGACCATTAATAACGCACATGCTGGTATTAGACCTAACTATATGCTAGAAATCATATCTAAAGAGGCTTACTTCATGTGTGCTCTGACGACAAACTCAGCAATTTTGAAAGGTACCTTGCAAGGATCCGATCAAGTAGTTGACCTCCTTTGCACAACCTGTATTAACAGAAAGTCATTAATCACCTCCAAATATCCACACTGAAATTTGGAAAGGACTAAGCATTTCACGCAATATACAGCCCATTGGTTATTGATTCATCACTATTATAATGAAATAAGACCTACTATTGGTTTACCTCTAATATATAATCACTTAGTTTCGTAAAAAATGAATACAATTCAACATCTGTCAGTTGCTTCGCTGCTCCTCCCCATCACCTCTTGTTTCACATTGGTCAGGATTGTTGAAATAGAAGAATACAAGTCATTAGTATCAGGCACAATGTGTACCAGAAAACTTTGACATGATAATTGTAATCCAACAAAAGTTTTGTAACCCACCCAGTCATGATATTTATAACCCACCCAACAAATCTGGTATCAAGGATACCAACATTTTCACGACAAAAATAAAACTACAACTGGGTAAATATGATGTTTACCTAGGATCCCTCCAGATGATGTGATAGTGACACTTAAATTTGGGGTTACATTCATGCCATCAAGTTGTTTTTAAACATAACAAAAATCATAGTCAGCAAGTTCGAAAGATAAAAATATTGGTTAAAATCAAAAGCATCCCAGGATTGAAAACTTCCAAATCAGAATTTGCTTAAGCATTAAACTTGAGCAGTAGATACTTTTTCTTTTAACATACCTGCGAGGAACTTTTAAGCCGGTTCATCTTTCTGAGTGTGCATCCTCTCCTCTCTTTTGACTGATGATTCTGGCATCATAACTTCAACAAAATAAAGGAGAAACAAAGAAAGCAATTAAATGGCTGCTAACTAAGACTGTACAAATTGACAAAGATAAAATATCATAGTTAAAAGAGTTGCAATTTAACAAAAGGAATTTTTTTTTCCTGTTTGGAAAAGATTTGCAATGGGATCACCTATTCACCTTATAGAATCAGTAGTATGGTGTATGCAATTACAAAGGTATGTATACAGTAACACAAGCTTTTTGAATTTCATCTGGTTGTTCTGTCAATTGGAGACTCATTTGTGATATAAATAATTATCCACTCATTGTGCTAAATTAAATTTCATCTCGTGAATGATCAGTCATCTTAAAATACAAAACAGACAAGCTGATCCCAAAGTGAATTGTTTTTTTTCGAAGAAAATGGAATAAGTAGCTTAATTTCTTAAAATCAATGGTAAGAACCTGCTCATGTAAGATAGGGCTTTCAAGAGAGGAAAATTGTAATTATGAGTCTCCATTATAACTTTTTGAAAATTGGTACTTATCATCTTCTTTCAAAGGAAATGGAGTATGGAAGGGTCTACAAGGAATAAAAATACTCCCTCTTTGGAATAATTTTTGCTATTCCCATAGCAACTCACAATTTTCCCGGGTAGAATAAAATAACCCAAAACCCAAATTTCTTGTTAATCAAACAAACACAACAACACTTCAGATTGAACATAAACTAACCAAAAATATAAAATAGTTAACTATAAGAAAAGAAATTATCAAAAGAAGGTCCTGACCAGCTTGAGTCGGAGGAGCAGGCTTGGAGGGGAACTTCCACCTGGTTTGGACGGGAACTTCGAGGTGGCCGGGGCAGCCGGAGTGGGCGCCGCTGCTGGAGCCATGAGAAAACGCGTGTAAACAGGAGAGGGACGCGTGGGGAAGGAGTAATGACAAACGCGTGTAAACAGGAGAAAACGCGTGGAAAATAAAGAGAGAAAAGGGAGATTCAGTGATACAATTTCTGTGTGTCATTATATGAAGCATGGATATAAATCACTAAATTTAGATTTCTACGCGTTTGACAACATAAAACAAATGTATAAAATCAAACTATTTTAATTAAAGGCTGAGATTGAGATATGTTTTGATGAGTGGATGAGATTTATATAATGAACGGCTCAGATCTCCTCTTGACAGATAGAGGATTGGATCCCAAAAAAATATGCGTGATATTTAGTAGTCCTGATGATAGGAACTATATGTCGTAGTTGTACATATGGTGATCATTTAGCTCATTTTAAATTCTTTTGGTACAGAAACCTGTTAATATATATAGGTGGTTTCGTAATTTTGGACTAATAATTAAGTATTTTTTTTTTTCGTCTGAATGACTTCTTTGTGTAAGAAATTTTTATACCGAAATGAATGTCCTTTGGTTCCAGATCTATTGATCTGCTTCTAAAGACTACTCAGACTGCATCGGACCAGCTAGCGGTTCATTTCATATTAAGGCCCAATAAAATGAACAGCTAGCTGCCTTCACTAGGCACATTAAGGCCCAATAAAAGACATGACCAGAAGACCACCATTTAATCCCCGCAATTAGCTGATGTATAAATAACTGGGTAATAAACAGGACCTTAATTAGTACATAGACAGGATAATTATGGTGCCTAAAGGAATTTAATTGGGCCGACCTTGTTTATGATGCATATCTATATGATTTTATTTTATTTTATTTGTAAAGCATTTGCATGATCAATTATCCAAATATTCACGACTTGATGCATGCAATAATACTCTGGATTTCTTAAAAAAAAATGACAATAAAAAATAAAATCGTTTAAGAAATTTATTTCGTAATTAAGTATTAATAATAGGCATACTCCACATCATTGTTCTCTTATTGTGGGTCCTCATGATAGGAGTGTCAATGGGTACGGTATGGGTTGGATAGAGGCATTTTCATACTCATACCTATTAAAATTGACTTTACCCATACCCTACTCATACCCATTAAACATTGACCTTATCCTACCATACCCTTACCTGTTAATATTATCAAATAACTAAACGGTAACGGATGAATAATAGATAATACTAATATAATAATTAGTTTTATTAATTATATTTTACAAATTAAATATAAAAAACTCATTCATTTCACACATACGTAATTACATTTCTAATAAAAATAAAAATAAATGTGCAATCAATTCCAACTAAATTGTTTTGTACAAAGGAAGAAAATTCAAAAACACGAATACATATTTAGGTGAGTTGGAAATTGAATTGAATATATATTTAGATTTTATAATTATCCTAAAGGATAACGGGTACGAAATAGTTATTACCCATACTCTTACCCATTTGGTTAACGAAAAAAAATCGTCATCTATACCCATACCAAATAAGCTAACGAAAAAAGAAAACCTTACCCATACCCACCTTATCGAATACGAAACGGGTCGGGTAAACGGCTAAAAAGGAACCATTGACAGCCCTATGACCTCATCCTCATGAGGGGCTGATGTGGCAAAATTGTCTTTGTCAGATGAATTCGGATTGTAATGTCTATACTGCGGTGATCAGAGAGCTGTAACTTTCAAGTTATTTTTAAAAATTACCTTGTTAAGATTTTTAGCGAATCAAACATCCTTGTCTCCTTGATAGGTCCAGTCCCTTTGATACTCCTACAATTTCAAATTGCAAAATGATTAAACTTAATGCAAAAATTCAACTTAACATGATTTGAATATAAAAAATTCGACATGCATGGTCGATGTAAACTTTGAATATTGAGAATTTTTTTATGAATATTTGTATTTTGTATTGAGTATTTGTTATTATACTTCTTATATTTTATCATACGAGTATTTATAGCCTACACTCATTGTGAGTCCGAATCTGCTGCGATTCCGAGAGGGATCGCAGGATCCTGAAATTCTGAGATCAACAGTTCAAAATTTTCCATGCGCGGATCTCGAAAACGCTCTAGAAAAGTAAATTTCTATGCACGCATCTCAAGAAAGATCAACATTGAGATTAGATCGCAGGTCCTGTGATTCCCCGAGAATCACAGCAGATTTATTTTCCACTCATTTTACCATTGGTACTTAGAATAGTACCAAGGGTAACTTTCTAATTTCTTAAATTACAATTTTGCCCTTTTCCAATTTTACACTTTTAACCCTCTACATTTATGCTATTCTCAACAGTCGATAATTCAATTGTACTTGTACATGTACCTTTCTGTTTAGGACTGCTTTTAACGTAATACTTTTCCTGTTTCTTTGGCGTTTGCATTCTGGTTTCGAGCCTTCCTACTATACTGGTTTTTCTGATAATTTATGAAAATCGTTGCATCTTTACTGGCAAATAAAAAAAAATGAAAAAGTCAATTAAAGCACCAAACTGCAAGTTTCGTGCTTGTTACTAAATTGTTAATTAAGATGAGGAATAAATCTGTTAAAGATATAATGTTAGCTGTATTGATTTAGGATTAGCTGTGTGAATATTTGTATTAATTACTTTCCTTATTTTGTCATTAGTCTTTCATTATATATGTATGTAACGTTGATTAGTGAAATACAGAGATTACAACTTTCTAATTCACTTACATGGTATCAGAGCCAAGTCAGGCTTCTGTACCCTAGGCGGCTAGGGTTTCGTCAGATCCACGGCAGTCGGCTCTGCTCCGCCGTTCCGTACGCGCCACTGTGCTCAGCGCTGCTTTCCGCTCAGCACTGCCCTCCGCTCCGCCCCGTGCTGCTCGCCGATCCTCTCCTCTCTGCTCCTCTCCGCTCCACTCCGTGCTGACCTCTCTGCTCCTCTCGCTCCGTGCTGCCTTCCTGTGTACGCCGCTCCGTGCTCCTCTCTGCTCTCTGACCTCTCTGCTCCGTGCTCCTCTCTGCTCTTTCTCCGTGCTGCTTTCGGTACCGACCCCTCTTTCTCTCTTCGGACCTCTCTCTTTCTTTCTTCGGGAGAAGGAAATAGAAATAGTTCGGATCCCCTTTTTTGTTCTCTCTAAACAACCTGCTACTCTGGTTCTGTCTAGAATTGTTTTAATGGATAAACAACCTGTCACTCAAATTGCACCTATGGTTCCACAATCGATATCCATTCAGGAACTGAAAATTCCTGTTAACCTCTCTAGCTCCAACTGGGAACAATGGTCCACAGTTGTTGTGACTGGGTTAGATTCGCTTCGAAAGGGAAAATATCTGACAGAAGAATCACAAGCTACCGAAGACTGGAAAGCTGAGGATAGTTCTATTCGCATGATTCTGTGGAATGCGATGGAGCCCGATATTTTGTCCACTGTACACACCTTTAAGACCACTAAGAAAATGTGGGATCATCTCCAATCCACATATTCTAAAAGAACCAGCATGGCACACGCATACACAGTTTCTCAGGCACATGCAAGGTGTGAACAGGGTGATGCAACTCTTACCGAGTACTTCACCAAATTCAAGAAATTATCTGATGAGATGAGTGATTTATTTCCCTTCGGTGCGGATTCAGCCACAGTATGGGAGCAGCTGAATACACTCACATTTATTGGAGGTATGTCATCCAGATACTCCTCAGCACGACCGATCCTTCTTGGTCAGACAATTATACCATCGTTGTCTGCTACCTATCATCTTCTGCGGGAAATGTTTCCATCTGATGGGATTGGTTCGTCACCTATTACTGAAAACTCAGCACTAGTAACAAACTCTTACAGAGGTAAGAGCACAGGTCAATCATTTGTGAAAGGAGGAAAAGGATCTGAGGGCACTTCTCATTCGAGTAACAATAAGAATGTGCAGTGCCGCTATTGCAAGGAGTGGGGTCACATGAAGTGGGACTGCCCAAAGCGCCCAAAAGGTTCACCACACCCTCCTCGTGCTCAGGTGGCCACTGTCGATCAATCACCCAGCGAATGCACCAATTCAGGTGAAATTGCTACACTTGTTCAGCGACTCGAGCAGCTGGGCTTCTCTCGTGCCGACATGACCTCTCAGCCACAGACTCCGAGGGCTACTTTAGCTCACCCAGGTATGACTTCTAACTGTTTTATAGCATCAAAATCATCATGGATTGTTGATTCAGGCGCTACTGACCACATGACTGGTAACAAAAGTATACTGTCAGGCCTTGCCACTACCTCACAACCACCTGTCCAAATAGCCAATGGCTCTACCTGCAATATAGAAGGAATTGGATCCACCCAAATTTCACAAAACATGCCCTTATCATCTGTCTTATATGTTCCTTCCTTTCCTGAGAACCTTATGTCTGTAAGCAAAATAACAGAACAGTTATATTGCTCCGTTACCTTCACCCCAACTAAATGCATCTTTCAGGAACTGGGGACGAACAGGTTGATTGGCACTGCATATAAGGACAAAGGTCTGTATTGCATGGAGAGCTCACCTCAACGAGTGGCATACCTGAGTACTAGTAGTGCTAAGGAGGTTCATTATCAGTTGGGGCATCCATCTCTCCAGGTGTTGAAGAAGATACGTCCTGAATTTCAGTCTATTTCAGAATTAGTTTGTGAGTCCTGTATCCAGGGAAAGCATGTCCGTGCTTCCCATCCACCTAGAGTCATTAATCGGTCTACAAGTATCTTTGCTTTAGTGCATTCTGATGTATGGGGTCCTTGTCCAGTTACATCTGTATCAGATTTTCGTTATTTTGTTACTTTTGTGGATGATTTCTCTCGTGCAACTTGGATCTTTGTTATTAAATCTAGACAAGAAATTTTTGCAAAATTTTCAGCTTTTTGTTCTTTTGTGAAAACTCAGTTCAATACCACTGTTAAAACTCTTCGTAGTGACAATGCCAAAGAATATTTTACAAATGAATTTGTGCAATATACGACTGATAATGGTATCATCCATGAATCATCATGTGCTTATACACCTCAACAAAATGGAGTGGCTGAACGAAAGAATAGACACATACTTGAGGTGGCTCGCACTATGATGATACATGGACATGTCCCTCATCGTTTCTGGGCTGACGCAGTTCTAACCGCATGTTATCTGATAAACCGTATGCCATCCTCTGTACTTGATGGTGCAATACCCTATAATGTCCTATTTCCATCTGCACCTTTATTTCCTGTTTCACCCAAGATCTTTGGTTGCGTCTGTTATGTGTATGATAATAGACCAGGTCGTACGAAACTTGATCCCAAGTCCCTACGATGTATTTTTGTAGGCTATTCTGTCACTCAAAAAGGTTATCGATGTTATAGCCCCACTATTAGAAGGTACTTTGTTTCATCTGATGTTGTTTTTATGGAGTCTGTACCGTATTCCTTAAATTCTGAATCTGGTCCATTATCTACATCTAGTAATTCTCCACCTATCATGACTATTCTGAAATATCCTGATGTTCACATCGGCTCTTCTTCAATCCTTGAGAGTGGCGTGCCACCGACACCTCCTGCGCCTCCTATTACTCAGGTATATACTCGAAGGGGTAAGAATCTCCCTGTTAATACTAACTCTGTTCAGACTATGCAGGATCATGAGACTTGTACATCCCCTGTTGAACCTGACGCAACCACTGAATCCCCACAATCTCCTACACAAGCACCTGACCCTACCACACCTAGTCCACATATTCCTGTTCCAATCCCACCACCTCAAATCTCCGATCTTGACCTTCCCATTGCCCTCCGTAAAGGCCCACGTAAATGCCCCAGTACCAGATACCCTCTTGACCGCTTCTGTTCCTACGCATCCCTATCCACAGATCACCGTGCCTTTACTACTAGCCTTGACAGTTACTCTGTTCCTAAGAATGTGCCAGAGGCTCTGCAAAATCCGGGGTGGTTTAGTGCTATGCAGGAGGAAATGTCAGCTTTGTGGAAAAATGAAACATGGGATCTTTGTCCTCTCCCTCCTGGTAAAAAGGCAGTCGGTTGCAAGTGGGTCTTCACGATCAAGGTTCATCCTGATGGATCACTACACCGACTCAAAGCTCGCTTGGTTGCAAAAGGGTACTCTCAGGCCTATGGCATTGATTATGATGAGACATTTTCTCCCGTTGCTAAGATGGCCTCTGTTCGCATCTGCATGTCTCTAGCTGCTATTCGCCGCTGGCCGCTGCACCAATTAGATGTCAAGAATGCATTTCTCAATGGCATTCTTGAGGAGGAGGTTTATATGACTCAGCCACCTGGATTTGTTGTTCAGGAGGAGGCTTCTAAAGTCTGCCATTTGCGAAAGTCTCTATACGGTCTGAAACAATCTCCCCGAGCTTGGTTTGGGCGTCTCTCCCAAGCACTTGGTCAGTTTGGCATGACCAGGAGTACTAATGATCACTCAGTCTTTTATAGACACTTAAAGGAGAAGACCATCATCCTAGTTGCATATGTCGATGATCTGATTATCACTGGTGATGATGTCGAAGGGATCTCGGCATTGAAGAAGTTTTTGAGCGAGCAATTCCAGATTACAGATCTTGGTAAACTCAAGTACTTTCTTGGCATTGAGGTATCACGGTCTCCTGGTAAGATCCTTATTTGTCAAAGAAAGTATGTCCTTGATATGCTTTCATAATGCAGGTTGCTTGGATGCAAACCCGTTGACTCACCGATGGTCCCTGAGACCAAGCTCATGCCTGATGACGGAGCACCTTTACATAATCCTGAGAAATATCGGAGATTGGTCGGGAAGCTAAATTATCTAACAGTTACTCGACCAGATATTGCTTATCCAGTGAGTGTAGTGAGCCAATTCATGTCAGCCCCGCACACTACACACTGGGACGCAGCTGTTCGGATCCTTAGATACCTTAAGGGATCTCCAGGTAAAGGACTCGTATATTCTGATCAGGGACATAGTAGGATCGCAGCGTTCACTGATGCCGATTGGGCAGGTTGTCCTACTAGTCGAAGGTCCACTACTGGATATTGTGTCTTCTTTGGTGGTAACCTTATATCCTGGAAGAGTAAGAAGCAGACAGTTATATCTCGATCCAGTGCGGAGTCAGAATACCGCGCAATGGCAAACACATCCTGTGAGCTAGTTTGGACGAAACGTTTACTCAGCGAACTAGGTGTTCGCCATGATGGTTTGATGAGGCTACACTGTGACAATCAAGCCGCCATGCATATCGCCAAGAATCAGGTCTTCCATGAGCGGACCAAGCACATTGAGGTGGATTGTCATCTGATTCGAGATCTTGTCATAGGAACATCTTCTTGTCCCCCATGTATTCAACTCATTCACGTTCGGACAGATCTTCAGCTCGCTGATATTCTAACCAAGCCTCTTCGCAAAACTCCAATTAATACTATATGTAACAAGTTGGGCATGCTAGACATATACGCTCCAACTTGAGGAGGAGTGTTAAAGATAGAATGTTAGCTGTGTGAATATTTGTATTAATTACTTTCCATATTTTGTCATTAGTCTTTCATTATATAGGTATGTAACGTTGATTAGTGGAATACACAGAAATTACAACTTTCCAATTCACTTACAAAATCAAAGAAAACTTTGATGCCGTTAGGACTCATTCTTCCATTATATAATCCATTACAATGTCCTCGTTCATTATTTAAATTAAAAAAATTTGAGTCCTGTCGTATAAATAAACATTCATCTTCTTAATTATCATTCCGTGAGCATCCTGTATATTTCATAAAAGATTTCCATTAACGTTGACTAGATAACACATTTATGCTTGAGGTCGTTCTATATATTATAAAAACAAAGAGTATTATAATACCTGTTATCTTCCAAATATCCACCCTTCAATTTTTAAAATTCAATAAGCATTTTCTATTTCATATAAACCTGGTGTTGGCATATATAAAGTTTATGCTATTTTGTATCTGAAGAGATTTCTGTCTTTCAGAAAAGAGAATAAATTCCTTTCTAATATCTGAAGGTGGCAGTTATTTCCATGTTGTCTACTTGTGCTTGAAATCTGGACTGCTCCGTTAAAGTTTAGTATTTTTTAAATCAACAGATTATGTTTTTTCAAGCATACTAGAAAATGATGATAACTTACAAATGCATGCAGGTTTAGCCCCATTAATTTGAGCGTCTCCTAATAATACCAATATCATTCAAAAATAAAATTATTTGATGCATACGTGATTTACGATTCAACTCCTACAGGAGATTGTGAAATAGGAGGCTTGAGTTTCATCCACTTCCCAAAAAAAGATGAGCACCACCGAAAATTTACACTTTTTTTTATTACGGTATAAGTCGGTAATTAATACTCGTTCATCAAATCATAGAATATTGTTTTTCTTTACGTGTTAGAACTGATCGACGTTGTATATTCAAATAAAGGATTGAATGGATCTAGCTAATATAATATGCAATTATTTTAAAACAATATAACGGAATGGATAATGTGCATATTTTATTCTACTGCTTTCCCAAAATCTCCAAAACTCGGAGGCCAAACATTTCTATAAATAACAATAACCAACAAATACATCTTATTACTAGTTAAACTTCTTTCTCTAATATCTAATACATTAAACCACTGATGGTATTTTCTTATCGTTGCACTGTCACTCTTCTTGTTTTGCTTGCCTTTAGTCCCTTCAAAAGAGCCCCCATCTCCATAACAGCAGCTGATGATTCCTTGTTGTCTGTTTTTGAGAAATGGATTAGCGACAATGGCCGAGTTTATGGATCTGTAACTGAAAAACTACAACGCTTTCAAGTATTCAAAGACAACTATCAGATCATCCAATCCATAAAAAATCAACCTGGACTGACATACAATGTAGACCTTAACTATTTTGCAGATGTCACAAACGAGGAGTTTCTGCAAAGATATCACTACAGCAAACTATAGTATCAGCGACCGGTAATAGCGACCGGCAATAGCGCCGGTCGCTGAAATCTTTTTTTCTCCCAAAAAAAAAGCCACGAAATAGTTTTGGCGACGACGCTTTCTGCGACTGGCGAAAACACATTTCAGCGACCGTTTGGACCAGTCGCAGAAGGTTGTCGTAAAAAAGCCGCAAACCCTCCCTCTGTGTCCTCCGTCTCCTGCTTCTTAGGTTAGCCAAAAAAAAAGATAAAAACGGGCTCTGCCTGTGCCCCCCCGCGCGATTCCCTGCCTCTTCTCCGTTTTGCACTGATCGAACCCCACCTCTGTGCCCCCCCGCGCCGATCTGGAGCTTTCTGGTGCCGTGGCTGACTGTTGAGATTTATTGTATGTTTATGTGTTGTTGGGTGTTTATGGGCCTAATTAGGGTTAGGCCCGTGTCATTATGAGATAATATAGGGTGAATCTAGGGTATTAATTGTAAGAGTGCATTGTAAGGCTATATAAGCCCGAGTCATTAGTCAATAAAGAATAACTTTTGCTCATTAAACTTTATGGTATCAGAGCCGCAAAAAACCTAGGGTTAGGGTTAGCCACTTTTCCCGCTACTGTAGCAAATCCGCTACTGTAGCAGACAGCAACCTTCACCAGGCCGCCGCCTCTCCGGGCCGCCGCCTCTTCAGGTCGCTGCCCCTCCAGGCCACTGCTGGAGGCTTAACCTTGCTCAAGGCAGATCGCAAGGTCACCGTGCCTGGGCCAGCAAGGCCGTCGCCAGGCCGCCGCTAGGCCGCCGCCAGGTCGCCGCTGGCTCTTGCTAGGGTTCCGCCTTCTCTGCTGGCCGCTGCTAGCTTAGTCCGCTCCTGGATGATCTGACCTGCTTAGAGTTCAACTTTCTCTCTCTTTTTTTTTCTCAACTTAAGAAAAAACAGATCTGCTTACTCTCTCTCTCTCTCTCTACTATCTCTATCTCTCTTTTCTCTAGGCCCTAGCCGAATTGACTTGATCTGTTAATTTGAAATACCCTCTCTCCCTTTCTCAATTTAAGAAAAGCAACCTCTCTTGATGAGATAGATCTGGAGGGGTTTTGTGATTGGGTTTTGTGATTTAATCGGGTTCGACTCGAATCTTGATGAGATAGATCAAGATCGGGTCAAGAAGACGAGGTAGGAGGGATTCGAACTTAGAACGGTGTGCAACAAGGGGATCTGAGTCGGATTAATGGCCGAAGGAGGCAAGAATCTGATGGAGGAGATTATGGCGAAACTGAGTGTCACCGAGCTTCAGACGCTGATGCGAGCATTCAGTGTGGCTGCGAGTGAGAGCACACTGAGGCCAGCACCGAATGTAGTCCTTCCACCGCTCGACAGAAAGCTCGATGGGCCAGCTACGTATCTGAGCTGGTCGCGTCGGGTAAGGTACACTTTGGAGGGGAAAGATCTGGAGGGGTACTTGACTGGTGAAAAGAAGGAGCTACCTGCAGGATCTCCAGAGAGGGTCGAGTGGAAGTCTACTCATATGACAGTATACATGTGGCTTCTGAGTTCATTGACTCCTTCTATCGCCTCCACAGTGGAGGGCATAGATCGAGTCAAGGATGTCTGGGAGAAGCTGAAGAAGACTTATGATGGAGTAGGGAACAGTCTGAAGGTGTTTCAGATTGAGAGGGAGATCGAGATAGTAGTGCAGGGAGATCGATCGATCCAGGAGTATGCCGCAGATCTGGAGCGACTGTGGGCTGATTTTGATCATTTCTCACCAGCTTTGTCATGCAGCGATCCCTCGTGTAGGTGTGGGGAGCGAGATGCTCAGAGGAGGACTATGCACTTTATGAGAGGGTTGGACCCAGTTTTTCAGCAGAGGTGTGCAGTGTTGCTAGCACAGCCGAAGATTCCATCACTGGATGAGACGATCTCGGCCATGGTACAGGAGGATAGCAGGATTAGGCTCCAGTCTGGTGCAGCTGGACTTACAGGAGGGAAGTCAGCACTAGCAGCCTCCCGGTCAGGTAACACAGGACACAGGGGCGAGACTCGGCAGTGCTACAACTACGGGGAGGTAGGTCACTTGAGGCAGACTTGTCCTAAGCCACTAAAGGAGAGAGATGCAGGTGGGCGGGGACAATTTGGGAGTCGTGGTCGCGGCCGTGGGGGTCGCAGAGATGGTGGAAGAGGCGGCTACCGGGCAAATCTGATGGTAGCAGATGAAGAGGAAGAATGCGGTATGACTGAGGTGGGTCACTCTGAGGAGGAGCAGGCAGTTGTGGATGCTTATACTGCCTTGATGAAGAAAAAGCAGAAGGGTGTGCTCGATGATGCGTCCACCTCATCTTCATCCAGGGGTAACATTGCTTCCTTTGCTCACTCAGCCACAGGTACTTGTGATACACTTGCTCTAGCCTCTATATCCACCACTAGATCATCAGATTGGATAGTCGACTCTGGTGGATCTCGACATGTGACTGGTGCTGCTAGGGAGTTTTCTTCCTATACTCACCTAGCAGTCCCAAAGATCATTCAGATTGCTGATGGCACGGCTCAACCCGTGGTTGGTAAGGGTACCGTGCAATGTACCAACACTTTGACTTTGTCTAATGTTTTGCATGCTCCTTCCTTTCCTGTAAACCTTTTGTCCATTAGTGCCATTATATCACAACTAAAATGTGTTGTTTTGTTTGATATTCCAAAGGTGATCTTTCAGGAGAAGGAGACCGGCCGGTGACTTGGGACTGGCACATGGCGTAGCGGGCTGTGGTACATAGATAAGGGGAGTATGGATTCGGCTCTCTCATCTATTGTAGAGGATGCAGGAGGAGTTGGGAGGAGTGTGGAGGATCTACTGTTGCTCCATCATAGGCGCTTAGGTCACCCGTCTTTTTCTGTTTTGAGTAGGTTGTATCCGCCTTTGTTTGAAAAGGCTAATAAAGAAAAATTGGTATGTGATGCATGTGAATTAAGGAAACACACCAGAAGCTCTTATTCAAGCTCTGGTAGTAGGAGTACTTTTCCTTTTGAGTTGGTACATCAGATGTATGGGGGCCTTGTCCCACAACTACTATGAATGGATTTCGATATTTTGTTTCTTTCATTGATTGCTTTTCTCGTGTGACCTGGCTTTATTTGATGAAAAACAAGGGTGATGTGTTTGCCTGCTTCAAAGATTTTCACAAAGGAGTTCAGACTCAATACGGTGCAGTTGTGAAGGTATTGAGGCCTGACAATGGGACAGAGTATATCAACAGGGCATTTGGAGATTACTTGTCATCCCAGGGAATACAACATCAAACCACCTGTCCTTACACACCAGAGCAGAATGGGGTAGCTGAGCGAAAGAACAGGCATCTCCTTGAGGTGACCTGGAGTATGATGATATCAATGAAGGTACCAAAATATTTGTGGGGGCAAGCAGTCCTAACAGCAGCCTACCTGATCAATAGGATGCCCTCACGGGTATTGGATTGGAAGTCTCCGATTGAGATACTGAGAGGTAAGAATGGAAATGTTCTCCCTCTCAAAACTTTTGGCTGTGTGCTTCGTGCAGGACAACAGACCAAATGTGGGAAAACTTGATCCAAGGGCTGTGAAGTGTGTGTTTGTTGGATACTCGGCTACTCAGAAGGGGTATGTTTGCTGGAGTCCGGTGGAGAGAAGGTTGTTTGTTAGTATGGATGTCACATTTAGAGAGTTTGAGCCATACTACTCCTCTCAGGTTGCATCGCCTTTTGAGGATTCGCTCGATACAGGAGATACGAGGCGAGAGGGGGAGGATAGTAGCGATATTGAGAGGAGGATGGTGAGTGTGGGGGATATTCCTTGTCCGATTGCGCCGGTTGGGCCGATTATGGAGTCGGCTGTGGTGCCGGGCGGTGAGAGGACCGAACCCGAGAATGGTGGAACTCAGACTCAGGGGGAGCTGAGAGTATACACGAGGAGAAGAAAGCAGGCTGAGGGAGCTATGCCGACAGTGCCACCTGTGCCAAGTCCCTTGTCCCTGCCTTCTCCGACTCCTGAGACACCTACACCATCTACCTCAGATTCAGAGTACACAGGTGATATGATTCCTCTCTCTACTCCTCCCACTCCCCTATCGATAATGAGGACCTCTCGCAACAATGCGGGAGTTCCACCTGATCGATATGGCTTTCCACATGATATTGCCCATTTTGTCTCTTACTCTCACATATCACCTGTACATGGAGCATTCATTGCATCTTTGGACATTGTCTCTATCCCTAAGTGTTGGCAGGTTGCTAAGGAGGATCCGAAGTGGAAAGCTGCCATGCTAGAGGAACTTGGGGCT
Source organism: Carex littledalei (assembly GCA_011114355.1). Classification (NCBI taxonomy): domain Eukaryota; kingdom Viridiplantae; phylum Streptophyta; class Magnoliopsida; order Poales; family Cyperaceae; genus Carex; species Carex littledalei. The sequence goes on from CM022090.1 coordinate 3,306,383, forward strand.
CTGGACAAGAACAAAACCTGGGAGCTCGTGTCACTACCACCAGGCAAGAAGGCAGTGGGTTGCAAGTGGGTCTTCACAGTGAAGCAAAACCCAGAGGGTCGGGTTGAGCGCTACAAGGCCTGATTGGTAGCAAAGGGGTACAGTCAGACTTATGGCATCGACTATGATGAGACCTTTGCGCCCGTGGCAAAGATGAGCACAGTGCGAACACTCATTTCCTTGGCAGCGAATGAGGGTTGGAAGTTACACCAGCTTGATGTGAAAAATGCTTTTCTCCATGGTGATTTGTTGGAGGAGGTATACATGGAGGTACCACCAGATTTCGGCACGAAACAGACGGCTGGTAAGGTGTGCAGACTCAAGAAGTCTCTTTATGGGCTGAAGCAGTCTCCTCGGGCCTGGTTTGACAAGTTTAGGAGAGCTATGGTAGGCATGGGGTATCGACAGACCAATGCAGACCATACAGTGTTCTTTAGGCGACATGGAGTTCACACTACAATGCTTGCTGTGTATCGAGATAGCTCGTGGTGAAGAAGGGATTGTTTTATCTCAAAGGAAGTATGTGCTAGATTTGCTTACAGAGACAGGTATGCTAGGGTGCAAGCCTGCGGCTGCTCCCATTGACCAGAAGTCCAAGCTGAGTGCTGAGGCAGGAGAGCTAGTTGATAGAGAGAGGTACCAGAGGTTGGTGGGCCGCTTGATCTATTTGAGCCACACTCGTCCCGACATATCCTTTGCTGTGAGTGTGGTGAGTCGCTATATGCATGACCCTAGAAAGGGTCACATGGATGCTGTGTACCAGATTCTTAGGTACCTGAAGAGTGCACCAGGGAAGGGGTTGATCTTCAGGAAGAATGGACACTTGAACATTGAGGGCTATTGTGATTCAGACTGGGCTAGTTGTGCCGATGACAGGAAGTCCACGTCTGGATATTGTATGTTTGTAGGGGGCAATTTGGTCTCCTGGAAGAGCAAGAAGCAAACAGTGGTTGCGAGATCCACAGCCGAGGCAGAGTACAGGGCCATGGCCTTAGGCGTGGCAGAGATGTTGTGGTTGAGAGCCCTACTGGTGGAGCTCGAGGTGGACCAAGGGGCCCAAATGAAGTTATGGTGCGATAACAAGTCAGCCATCAGTATCGCTAACAATCCAGTGCAGCATGATAGGACCAAGCATATCGAGATCGATAGGTTCTTCATCAAGGAGAAGTTGAATAGTGGACTCCTGGAGTTAGGCCATGTTGCAACTAAAGACCAAGCAGCAGATTGTCTGACGAAAGGACTAAATTCGTTGGACTTAGCGAGAGGATGTGACAAGATGGGCTTAGTGGATATCTTTCGCCCATCTTGAGGGGGAGTGTTGAGATTTATTGTATGTTTATGTGTTGTTGGGTGTTTATGGGCCTAATTAGGGTTAGGCCCGTGTCATTATGAGATAATCTAGGGTGAATCTAGGGTATTAATTGTAAGAGTGCATTGTAAGGCTATATAAGCCCGAGTCATTAGTCAATAAAGAATAACTTTTGCTCATTAAACTTTACTGACGGTCGAGAAGGACACAACTCGTCGTGTGACTGGCCCGTCTCTGTGCTCCTTGCTGATTTGTGAAGGTCGAGAAGCGAGGTGCTTCCTTGGTATCGGCCATTTCCACCGTCACTTGCGATTTGCATCTGTCTCAGTACTGGTATGTACTAAAATCCGAATTTTTGCTCTTGATTTTCTTGTTGTCTCGGTACTGGTATGCACTGATAGGGCCAAAACCAGAAAATAATATATAGGAGATTTGTAAGTTAATATATATTTGTATCTGAAGATTAGCAATTGATTTGTTTAATTTGCCGTTGATTTGGTAATGATTAATTTGGCTATTGACTTTAATTTCCTTTTTCCTTTTCTGTCTATTAATGGAAATTAAGAATAAGAAATTAAGAATCCCCAATACATAGGCTTCTGTGTACCAATGTGCGTATAGTGATCCTCATTGAGAGCACCAATGGTTGAGCACCGTCTTATTAATTAATAAGAGGAATTAGACTATAAACTTGAACCATATTATTTGGAACACTTATTAGTTGATTCCAGCCAAGTCCCAAGACCGGGTAGCCTTTGATCATGTTCTTTAAAGTGACCCTAAGTGTGTTAGATACATTATCCCTGTTGTTGAAATTATGGTCAGAAATGCACGACTGTAACTAGAATAATTTGATTATCATGCCTCGGCGTTTCTATGGCGAGAACCAGTAGAGATGTCTTGGCTGGTTTTACCAATTATGGATTGAGGATCACTATACGCACATTGGCTGTTAATGATTAATTAGTTTCTTATTATATACTTTAGTGAATAAAATATTAGTATCTGTTTTGGAATTTAGGCTATTAACTTCTTGCTTTGATATATACTGTTATATCAAAATCTCGCTTGACGTGTATGAATGCAAGAATTTCATGAGCACTAAAAGTTATCTTTTAATAGTCTTATGCTTTTCATCTTTTTTACCTTTATCTTTAAATTGATGCAATCTTCCATTACAGTGATTGTCTACTGCCCTTTACTGTTGCATCTTCTAATTTGGATTTGCTTGGTAGGACTTAAAACCACTTGATTGTAGTGTATCCTTTAACCTTGATAACTTGATTGGTTTGATTAATTGATTGGTTAATTGGTTTAAATTCATAGCTTATGTAGTGTAGATGCCGCTTGTATGGCTGTATACAAGTCCTGTTACATGGATGATGCAACAATTAATTGTGAATTTCTTCCATGACTTGCTTTAGAGGGTCCGTTATCAATTGATGATATCTGGAGGGTCTAAAATATAGATCTGGACTTTATGTTTGTTTATTCAAAATTTTCGTTTGAATACTAAAGTAATATAATTTGTTGTTCTTTTAAATTGAATGAACTAAGGTGTAGTTAGGAAGGGTCTAAAGTAAATTGATTTTTATCATCTCAACTCTAGATATGGCACCAAGTAGAAAGGACAAAGGAAAGGCACCGGCGGGCGACGAGGCGGAGGCTAGTCAGAGGAATGTTCGCGGTGCAAATGCATATATTTCGCCGCCTGCAGATCCTGGTTTGCGACCAGTGCTTCGGTTAGGGGGTTACAGGTAATATTCATTTTTTGTGTATGTTGTAATTATGCATTAATTGTAGTGATTGTAATCATTATTTCTATTTGCAGGACTTTTGATGCAGGGCACCCAGAGAAGACGAAGCAGGTCGCAAAAATTATTTCGCAGGAAGTACGTACAGCATATCCTGGACCGTACTACAGATACACGGATTTTCCTGATGACAACAAGAAAGTTATCAAGGCAGAGTTTTTGGTAAGTAAAATTTTCTGAAACAAAACCTCTAATAATTACTTGTTTCCTTTTTTTAAGCTAACCAACGATATTAATTTTTAACTATGCATTGCAGAAGCACTATCAGTTTGCACCGGGGGTCCCTGAGAGTGATGCATGGGATGCATTTCGCATAATAGCTGACAAACGGCTACATGATATGCTTAACAAGGCCAGGGAGGCAGCAACCAAGTCCTATGGAGATTCAATGCTCGAGTGGAAGGAGCGTGGGGCTGCTCCTCGCCCCTACGATGCCTGGATCAAGCCAGGGTTCTGGCCCGGACTCGTCGATCATTGGTGCAGTGACGTGTTTGCCCGTCGGAGCCAGCGCAATGCTTCAAATAGGGCCAATGCTGAAGGTTCAGGGGCCACAACGGGTTCTGTGAACATGCTTGTTCACAAACAGCGCTTCGTAAGTTGTTTTTCATTAAATTAATATATTTTCATTCCAATTGAATCTAATAGAACTAACCTTGATAATCTTTTTTTAAATGAAATTGTCTTTCAAATTCTTAACAGGAGCAAGAACAAGGGCGCGAACCCAGATGGTCCGATGAGCTGTTCCAGCCTACCCATACGAAAAAGAAGACAGGAGAATATATTACCGGCAAGGCTAATGACGCACAGGTAATAATACTTTTGAATCGTTTTATAAAATATCATGGTTCCTGTTGTATATAACATTCTTGTTATATTTTACAAATTTTGCAGGAAAAATATGAGAGAGCTATGGTGCAGAAGTATGGAGAGGATAGAAACACATGGCCCGCATACGACAGCGACGTCTGGTACTCTACGGGAATATCTGATCAGAATGCCCACGGCGATAACTATGGTCTCGGTGCTCTAGGTAAAATAAAAAGTCACTTTAATTTTAAATTTAATTTTAGTTTTCTAAGACCATACTAATGTCTTATTTTTAATGTTCCAGGCAAGGCGAGAGGCATGTTTCGCTCCAGTGGGTCGAGCGGTGCTCAGTCTCATTCTTCACAGTCATATTCTTCTATGCCACCGGTTCCGCAGCTCACAAAAGAGTATATCGATATGATATCTGCTCGGATACTTGATAGAATGGAGGATTGGTTTATGTCCAAGATCACCGAGCTTTTCAGAGTTTCTCAGGTACGAAATTCGATATTTCAGTATGTTTTAATTGTGAACCCTAAACCCTAAATTCTAATTATCTAAACTACTTTCTTACAATCTCACACGGAGGTTCGGGCTCGCAGCAGGCCTCGATCCCCGCTCCTCAGGATGATGAGGATGATGACGGCGATGATGACGAGGGGCAGGGGTCGGATGTTGGCGATGATGGTACTGCTTAGTTTAGGTATTTATATCTTGTTCAGATGTTTGTAGATGGTACATGACATTTAGATTATCTGTTTATGTTATTCGACATTTATGTTTGTATTACTTGATATTTCGATGTTATGTTTGACATTTCGACATTTATGTTTGTATTACTTGACATTACGATTATTATGTTTGATGTTTATTTGTATGTTTATGTTTGATAATTATTTGTATGTTTATGTTGTATGTTGGTACGTGTTGTACCAATTATTATATGGTGCAAATTTAAATAATATAATAAATAACAAAAACCTGACAGAAAATTTTCTGCGACCGGTTTTAAGTATCAGTGACCGTTGATGTTGGTCTCTGATAATATGGGTATCTGCGACCGGTGCGACTATCAGCGACCGTTTATATTGGTCTCTGATAATTTGGGTATCTGCGACCAGTCCAAGTATCAGCGACCGTTATTTTTGGTCGCAGATAGTTTTTGCTGACGTTAGAAAAAAACAACAGCGACCAAAAAAAAAGTGGTCGCAGAAAAGTATCAGCGACTGGGATGACGTCATTCAGCGACCGGGATGACGTCATTCAGCGACCGGTGACGTCATCAGAAGAGTATCTGCGACAAGGCTTTCAGCGACCGGAATGACTATTAGCGACCGGCGCCTATATTTTCTGCGACCGGTTTTCCGGTCGTTGATGCCCCTTTCTGCTGTAGTGTATGCAACACACAGAACATACAGTTCATCTGAACCACCAATTGATTTCAGGTATGGAAGTGTGACATCAATTCCTTCTTCTATCGATTGGCGCACTCTCGGTGCTGTGACTCCCATTAAAGATCAAGGCAGCTGTGGTGAGTTGAAAACTAAACTTCAATAGGAGCATATTTTGCCATTTTCAGAATGAACTATAAAAATACTGTGTTAAGACTGAACCTTTTCAAACTGCAACTTCAACATATATAGTTTATTATCTATGTACTCCAATCTTTTCTTTTGTAACAAGTTGCATGCTACCATAGGATTTATACGCCTCACAATTTTCACATATTTTGAATAATAGCCACTTGTGGTATAGAAAAAAAGGGCTACATATTCTTCTCTCCTCTTGAGGAAAATGTGTACTGGACTTCTACAAGGTTATTTACTTATTTTACTGTGACCATAATTCTACTTCTAAATAAAAAAAGAGAGTTGAATATATTAACCTATTGAAATATAACTATATATCTATATAGGTTCTTGTTGGGCATTCTCAGCCGTGGCTGCAATTGAGGGAATAAATCAAATCAAGACAGCCGCCTAATCAGTCTATCGGAACAAAAATTAGTTGATTGCGTTACCACTTCTTTTGGTTGTGATGGAGGATGGCCTGATGAAAGTTTTAAGTGGGTGGTTAAAAATGGTGGTATTACAACTGAGGATGACTATCCTTACATTAGTGGTACGACAAATACCCGTGGTACCTGTGCTTCCAAAACCAAAAATCATGCCGCTTTCATCACAGGTTATGAACGTGTCCCGGCTAATAATGAGTCGGCTCTCGTAAAAGTTGCCGCTTACCAGCCTGTGTCCATATTGATTAATGCAAACAGCTCTGCATTTATGTTTTACTCGGGCGGAATTTTCACAGGTCCATGTGGAACAATTCTTAATCATGGAGTTACTGTAGTTGGTTATGTCAATTCTGTTGGAAATAACTACTGGATAGCAAAAAATTCTTGCCATGGCTGTCGCCTTTCGAGCTCACGCCGGTTAGAATTTATGAGCGACTTCATTAGATCTATTGGGTCCAAAAAGAACTCATGCTAGGTCACCTCTATATTGAACTTCACTAATTCATTCTGCCAATCTCTCATGATGTCTACTGCATTACATGATGGAAGAATTTCTGAGGTAGGGCTAGGGTTAGGCCTTGATTCCACCTTAGCATTGCTCAATACCAGCTTCAGTTCTCCCATGCTGTACCTTCTCCAAGCCAACCTGGCTGTATTAGCATCCAGGTGCATTGAAACCCAAAACCCGGGACACGTTTTGGGACTAGGGTTTCATCAGGCCATCGGTGCTTTTGAGTTATCAGCCAAACTTTACTGGAGATCCTTATGTGATTTGGATTTGGGTCAGAGATTAAGGCCCTACTTAAGCCGTGATGTGAAAAAAAAACCTCCTAACTATGATCCAGATTGTCACGTGGATGAAATGATTGGTCTTTTTGGACCCAATAGATCTAATGAAGTCACTCAAAAGAATCTATTCTTGTGTATTTCCTCTTATATTGACAAAACCCAGCAAATCATGCATGAAAGTACTAGGTTCCAAACCGGGGATACTTTAAAAGGTATTGTCTCGATGCTGTTGGCTGATGAGGTGTTAGTGAATAAGCAAGAAGCTGGATGCAACATTTCTGAAGAGCTGGTGAGTGTTGCTGCCTTGGCAAGGCTGATGGCCTCATCTCTGTTTAGAGCGGTGTCTGAAGCGAGAACAATGAATGCACATGCACAGAAAGCCGGTAAAAGAGAAAAGCATCTCGAATTGAAGGGACAACTGATGGGCTCTTTGGAATTGGAGAGTAATGCTGGGTGCTGTTCAGTAGGCAGGAAGGCAGATCAGATCGTGCGAAAGATCTTGCTTCATGCAATTAGTGCGGGGTCCACTTCGGGCCGTAAGAGGTCAGTGCTGATGCTGCAACATTTCATGAAACTGATGCTGGTAGGTTTGCGTGCACAGGCCGATTTTCTTTGGAAGGCGTGTGTTTTGGTGATGTCAGCGATCATGAATTTGATGGAGTTTGTTGCACCCAAGATACTGGCAGGGGATGCACACGAACCTGTGGAAGCCACAAAGGTATCACTTAAACTTCTCAGAATTTATAGTGGCTATGGTACTTTGCAAAGCGCGGACCATACTATGGGTTCATATTGAAAATATATTTAAATACCAGTGTTTGACCCTAAAAAGTCGCTACTTAAAATTTAACGTAATGAGTAGTTGTCTTTTAATTGGGAAAATACCAAAATCACACGTGGATCCCTAAAAGGAATTGAGTGCAACATATTAAAGTTCTTGGTGATATTCTACGCATGAAACCATGAATTTTAGTGCATCCCACACTCAAAATCATAAAGGAAATAATTTCCTACAAATAAAACAAGTGCTGGATGACATTCTGGGTGCACAAACGTGGTGGCACCTAGCAAATGTTCATTTTAAAGTACTCTGGGCCCGCCTGTCAGTGGCTCATTTAAGATTTCGCTGGGGACTCGGTTTGGGTGAACCCAGAACATGCATAATGAGCTCCATAGACCGAATTGACAGCCATATGGCTCACAGTGAGCCGAGATCACCTAAAGCCTGCATAAAGGCGCTGGGGTTTAAAATCCCTCAAAGGTGACCCCTTCGTCTTGCGCGCTCTCGGTGCTCCATGAACCACGTTAAAGCCACTACACGGTCCATGTAACACCGAGTTTAAACAAAATAAACAAAAAAATTAGAAAGGCACAGTGGTTGGCTTAGAGGGACCGACAAATGGGGCCCCCTTGTCGGGTCTTCTTCTTCTTCTCCTCTCGTTAACTCGAGCCATGGCCAAACACGATAAATTGAACTCGGGCAAAGCAATAAAACTCATGGTTCATGCTTACCCGAAACCAGTGATAGCTCCTTTGCTGCCCTCTCTGTTTTAATCTCCCTAAATACTCGGGTCTAATGAGCTTTAATCGGAACCGAGAAAAGAAGATAGAATGAAAATGAAGAACTCGGGCTATAGGTCAAATTAGACTTTGAGAATTGAAAGGGACGATAAATGGGCCTCTACAATACTATTAAAGGCTTTAATTGAATGGAAAATGCATTGAATTGGCTCTGCACATAAGCGTGGTGCAGCTCAATTCGGGTACAACCCAGAAATGGCAAAATTGGTTCAGCAAGGGATACAATATACCCTGGAGCACTTTAAGCAGCCTATTACGATGCTACATGTCCTTTCTTGGATACTAGAACAAATAATATCAAGAGAAGGGCATGTTAGTGCGCGGTGTACCGCCGGTGCAATGCCAATCAGCTCATACAGCTGTTCATTGGCTGGCTGGTCCCCAGGGACACGTGCCCCTCACTCCAAACAACATGACAAAGAAGGAAATCCCCTCCCCAGGGTGCTGGAGCACGTGAATGGAAGGTTCCATTCAGAGGTCGGTTAATCAAGGGCTACAAGCCAAGGCATGATATCCAAGGCCAATCCAGTGGTTGAGATTACTCCAAGTATGAATAGGTGGCATATTAAATCCCTATTGGATGCCCTGACCATGTAACCAATCTGGAGGGTATGCAAATTGATCAAGACCCTTGATCAAGCACTTGGTGTGCACAGCAGAAGACACATCAGTAGCTCCCAATCCGAAAAACCTAATATTGCCCAATATAAGACACCTCAAATGAATACTCCAGATATACTTCTTCTTCTCCAGAGAGCCCTGTAAAAGAAACAATCTAGAAAACCCCATTTTCATACAAAAGTTAGGTTAAGAGCTCAAAGCTTGAAGCTTTCCTAAGCAAGTTTAGAAAGGTAATTCATACCTGAAAAGATGTAAGGCTCTAGATGAGCAATGATGTGTATATATTTCAGTTTTAATGGAAATAAAGAAGTTTCTTTTTGGTGAATCTCTTCTCTTTTCTTCATTTTCTTGAGCATTGATTTCTTACCTTCTTCTCATTCTAAACCTTCAAAAAAAATGATAAATGTGAAGGCTATATGATTCTAGTTCATCATAGGATGAACAAAATGAAATGTATAGTTTGATGATCAAATAAAAATATATTTACTTCCTTTTCTTGCCTCTTTCATGAAATAATAATGAAAAAATATTAAAAATATGGTTTTCCTCTTACCTTTTCTACCTCACCTTCTAAAAATATATATATATATATATATATATAAGTATTAATATATATACATATGCTAATATTTTATTACTTCTTTTGCTTGGAGCTTATGAAATAAAATGATGAAGTTTTAATCTTTGATACTTCTCTCTTTCTTTAACTCTTTTGGCTTCTTCTAAAATAATTAAGTAGTAGAAGTATGAGGGTTGAGCCATGAGGTATCCCTTCATATGAAAACTATATTAATTATTTTCATGAGGATGTTAAAAGAATAATAAAGTGACAATAAAAAAATTAAACACAAGAGGTAGTAGGGTTGAGCCATGAGGTTTCCCCTATTATTCTCTCAACCTAAATGATCAAAGGGCCTATTTGCACAAAAGGATTGATTTAGTCAATAATTAGTGCATTTATATGCATGAATATTGGCAAAATTAAAAACTATGTGCAAATAGTGAGAAATTGAGGTCTAAAGTATAAAAGACATTAGCATTTGCTATGATGTGTCATTTATGCTTTAAACCTATGATATTTCAATGATTTGCCCATTTTGGACACATTTGTGTATGAAAGAATATTTGATTTTCTTAAGCAAATATGCTAAAAGAAATTAAATATCTCGAATATATGAATGGTGAGAGATGGAGGATTTAAAAATGTAAATAAATAACAAGTTATGCTTGTTCATGATTTTTGCATATTTAAATCCAAAGAAATCTCAATGACATGTCCCTCCAAATATCAAAAACATGATTTTAAACAAAATCAGGGGCTTTCCTGCATAAAACCACATTTTGGCTGATTTTTGACATCTCAAGAAATATTATTTTGTAATTTTGGATTTTCTCCTTTTTCCTTTTGTTTATTGGTACCAAAGATGTAGCAAAAAGGCCATGAAAGTTCATTAAAATAGTGTTTAATTCATGGAATCAGTTGTAAATGCTTTAAACCAGTCCCTAATGCCCTCTGGAACAGTGGACCAACATCAAATCACAAAGCATGCATCAATGACACAAGAAAAAGCACTCAAAAGTGCCAAAATGACCTTCTCTGGAAAACAGAACCTTCTGGACTGATACAGCGATCAAATTAAAAAATGGACTTCACCATCAGATAGAGGACATTAAAATACACAAAATTGACACAAATTTTACATTTTTCGGACCATATTTCGATTTTATATGAATTTCTAAAGTTCAGATTCAAAAACAGAGAATTCAGCATTTAAATAAAAAAGGGGCTGCTGTTATAAAATGGGCAGTATCAGATGACTGAAAAAATTAAATTAAAAAAACAAACATCATGATTAGATAGAGAATTTAAAAATACACAAAATGGACACAAATTTCATATTTTTCTGACTCTATTTCAATTATATATGAATTTTTAAAGATTCAGATGTCAAATACAGGATAGAAATCAAACAAAACATGTTTCATTTTGCACGGATCTTAAAGCAGCTGGAGACCTTTAATTCTGGCGCCATAATGAAGTTCGAATGGAAACACGGATCTCAAGGTCTAAAATATAAATCAAATAACCAGCACAAATCCTGAAGCCCAACCCATATCTTAAAGCCCAATACACCAATCTAAAGACCCAAAAATCCACATCTCAAAGCCCGGATAATGAATAAAATTGTAAATCAATACCCTTTCCATAAAGGGCCCCCTCTAATTTTTAATATTTGCAGCGAAGCCCCTGGAAATTTACAAATAGGTCCTTAACAGCACAAAACTCTCTCACATAAGCCCTTAAAGGCCCAATTTTCACATAAAACCTTGTCTAAGACCCAAATCACAAATCCACACCTTTCCAGCTTTGCAAATAACCCCGGGGAAAATATAAATATTTACAAATAAGTCCTTTTTGACCATAACTTCTTCATTTCAAGTCCAAATTGACTCAAACCACCTCCAAATGAACCCAAATCAAATTCTCCATTTTTCTAAATCAAAATTAAATATGTCCAAGCATCAGCTAAATTCTGAAAAGACCAAAATACCCTTTCCTCAAAATTAAATGATTTTATTTCTTAATATAATGTAATTAATTAATGAAAATGTACATAAACATGTCATGAATCAAATATAAACAAATAGTACATATATACTTTTCAAATATCCAAATCCCTATTTCAAGGAGCAATAAACATCATTTTTAATGCAAAATCATACACACCCACACACATATATCCAAATTCATAAAGAACCAAATCAACACCAGAATCTATACATGAGTCCCCTTTTAGCCCCTTTATTCAATTCACAACAAATAGGCACAAATCCCGGAATGAACGAGGTGTTCAGTATGACTTGGAAGGGTCATCTGATGTAATTAACAGCGGGGGCTTGCGCCCGCTGGGAGTTAAACGTTCCTACAATCAATAAACTCTCTCGACAAACTGATTATGAACAGTAGGTCTGTCGGGGGTGAACCAGAAGGAACAGTAGAAAGAAAGTAGATGTTTCAAGTTCGATGTTCTCTTCCATGTCTTGAAAACCGAGAGCATTGAACCATGAGACATTTAAATACATATGCACACACCTTCCATACCAGCTGTGCAACTTTCTGCGCCCTACAACCAGATTTTACTTTTTTTTTAATTTTTTTACTATTTTTTTTATAGTTTAAAATTACTACTTTTGGGTGGTCCAGAATGTTTAATTTAGCGAGGATGTAGAGAATCTTAACTGTTTTCTTTTCGCTAACCTCTCTCACTTAGCGATATTTTAAAATTACTACTGTGGGCAGAGGATGTAGAGAATCACCACGATTGTTTTTCCCATTGTAGGTCAGTACCGATTTTCTCTGTTGGATTTCTTTTAGTTTATCTTGATCTTTACAACAGTTTGAATCACCACGATTGTTTTTCCCATTGTAGCTTATTCTTGATTTCTTGTTATCAGGACAGGTACTAGTCTTGAATCCAAGTACTTATCGGTGCCATTTGTTTTAAGCATATGCATATGAAGTAGCAGATTTTGTATATTGCAATCATTACTTGGTTATTTAATTTCATACCTGAACAAGATCAATACTTAACATCCTAGATAAAATTTATATTAATCTAGATCAGTACTTTGGTACCAGTCTGATCTATACATTTTTTAAGGTATGAACTATTATGTGTGCTTGCTGCTATGAACAATTAGTATCATATATGAAAATTGACTAGGGTTTACATGCATCTTTTTACTATGCTTTATGCCATATCTTGCTGACAGATTTGGGGATAATGTTTGGAGGCTTGTATCAGTACCTTTCCTCTTTTCATCCTTGTTAAAAATCTCTTATGTGTACTTTTGTGCAATTTCTGTCATTTATTATTTACAACTGTTGCTAACAAAATGGATCTGGTATGACTTTCTTTTGATGGTAGCAATTATTGTTAATTAATTATAGCTTAAATTTTTAAAATCAGATATCAAATTTAAACATGCCCTAAACTATTAAACACAATCTATTTATTTACATCATTTGCTGTTTGCTATACATGTTTGTAGATGATTATAAAATTATGATGACTATTTTTTTTCAATATTAATTAACCACATTGATTGCAAATCCAGAAGTTCTTGATCAGTATTTTTCTCATCAAGAAAAAGTGCTTTTTATTCTCTTTTATATTTTGATAAATCTGGATTCCAGGGAATAATTATGTACAAGGCTTACTGGTAAATTAGAGTGTGCTCCACTGGTTAATTAGACTGTACTCTTTTATGATTTTATACTCTTTTTTCAAAATTGTCAAAGAGACACATCACTGGTACTAGTATTCCTGTAACATAGTGTTGAGCACAGCTTGCACCTGATTTGCACTGGTACCAACTATTGACGTATTCTCATAAAACTAAACTGGATTTACCAACATTGTTACCAACTCATACATGAATATGCCTGCACATGCCTAGGAATTGGTACACGAAGATGCATAGCTACTGTTAGTAATTGAGTGACATCATTTCTGAAATAAGTATTAAGTTTTAAAGTAATCTCACAAATAATTTGCAGTGAAGGGAGTGTCAAAAAAAATAATCAGTTCTAATGGTCTGGTTCGGATCATTATCATAATTCTAGCTTGAATTTTCCCGAGAGGAAGTCTTATGATGCCCAACAGGTCCTTGCAAATAACATCTCTGATTTTCTAGAAGGTATCATTTTTATCATGCATTTGAATGCCTATTCTTGTACCAGTATGCCTATTGTTTGTTTTATTATGTATACCTGTACTGGTAATTGTTTTATGTAATCATGAGGGTCCCTGCTAAGTGCTTCAGGTAACTGGTGGAAATCGCGTAGGCATATGTACAGTTATCAGTATGCCCACAAAAACCAAACAGTATCAGACACAAAATAAGGATATGGTGCACACTGTACAGTTCATTTTATCTTGAAAATTCAACCCAAATTCATTTCAGTTCTGTTTTTTTAGTTGCCTCATATGTTTTTCTGTTTTTTATTCTAATGCAAAACTCTTATCTTGCTTTGAAGGATGCACGCATATGTTCTATGACCATAGATTAAAGAAAGATAAATGTGTATCCTGATCCTCTTAAAAAAATTGAAGATTAATAAAGATAGCATGTTGACCCCTGAACCTGGGTGGGCTCCGCAGGTTCAGAGACAGTACTGGAGACCAGTGGGTGTAAATGCGGGCAAATACGCACCATGGGTGGGATTAGAAGAGACAAGACAATGGTCACTCATATCTATTACTTCAACTTCTTTCTTATATTTTGTTAATCTTATTTGTTGATTAAATGTTAAAAATTATTTTAAACTGCAGAAATCATTCGATCTTGTATGCAGTTCCCAAACAAGGTATGTTTAGGGGTGTAAACGGAGCGGATTCGGAGCGGATAATGCTAATACCAAATATGTATCCGTCTTTCAATGAACGGATACGGATACTGATACGGATAGTAAACGGATATCAAAATTTTTTTTTTTTTTTTTTTGAAAACTTGGTAGCGGCTACCAAGTGGTAATATATATTAAACAGAAACATTAGATTTACATCTGTCGTTCAGCTCTACTCCTGATCCAGAAATGTACCTCCTATTACAGTTTCTAAATGCAGTGAAAAGAAAAAAGCCTCAAACCACTCATTCACTATGCCACTCCTCAGGTGCAGTATTTGAGCCACAACTGCGCCTCTTCCCATATTCGCGAAGTTAGTATCCCTGGCGGTACGTGTTTAGAAGTAAAAACTTGTTCGTTTCTTTGTTTCCATATTCCCCACAGCGCGCACATGAATATGGTGAACCATTGATCCCATTTTAATCGTGCCCTCCCTCTATTCCAGGATTTTTTCCAAATGGCCTCTATCTCCTGGTCTGGCGCCATGATGCCGAACCCCAATTTCCTGTCCAAGTCCGTCCATACTGCTTTCGCATAAACACAGAGGAAGAACAAATGACTGACGTTCTCCTCCGTGCATGTCTGGCATAATTTGCATCTCATGTCCACTTGCATACCTCTTCTTTGTAGCTCATCACATGTCGGGAGTTTGCATTGTAACAATAACCATGCAAAGATTCTAACCTTATGCGGCACCCTTCCCTTCCACACTTTTGTGAACTCGCTTTTTATTTTCCCAATCTGAACTAGGACCCGGTAGATCGATCTGGAAGTGTATTTGCCATCCCCCTGCAAGCTCCATCTTATTCGGTCCTGTTGTGCTGTGAATGTAATGGACGGTTGCGGTGTTAGGTCTGGTGCCAGTGAGGCGATCATAGGTAATGCCTTCCTCAAGGAAATTTGCGGTTTCTTTAACCGGGAACCTGGCAGTAGGGTGGTGGAGATCGGGCATCCATTCCAGGAATCGTTCCAGAAGGATATAGATTTTCCATTGCCTATGTCCCATGCGGTGCACCGGTGAAAGAAGGGCAGTATCTTACTCATATCCATCCAGAAGAAGGAGCCTTTTTTAACCCATAGGTTCGGGCTCTCTTGTTGGGACCCTTTCCAGTACAATAAGAACATTAGAACCGACCACATTGCTGATGGGTTATCATATACCTGCCACCACCATCTTAGTAATAAAGCAATATTCTGATCTCGCAAATTCGAAACCCCCATTCCCCCATACGTCTTTGGGGTACAAACCTTATCCCAATTGACGAGAGACATTCCTTTCTTTGGAGCATCATTCCTTCCCCAGAGGAAATCTCTCCTTATACGATCGATTTTCTTGATTGCCCATTTAGGCAGCCGGAAGGATGTCATGAAATAAATGGGGACCGCCGACAGCACGGATGTTACCAGTTGCAACCTCCCTCCTCTGGAGATTAATTTTCCTTTCCATCCATCAAACTTCCTTTGTAACTTTTCTATCAATGGCATGAATTGCTCCCTCGTAGGCCGCTTAACCGTTAGCGGTAAACCAAGGTATGTCACCGGTAATTCCGCTTGAGCACAACCCAAAATGATTCTTGCCCTATGTGCTTCTGTCTGGGACATGTTAAACGGCACAAAAATGCTCTTTGCATAATTAATTTTCAGACCCGAAATTTTTGTAAAGAGCCGCAATACAATTTTCAGGGTGATCAGTGATTCCTCATCTGCATTAGCCACGATGGCCGTGTCATCGGCATATTGGAAGGCCAAGATGGAATCTACTATCCTGTCAGATATTTGTTCCGTTAGGGCGTCATTTGCAACCGTTATCATTTTCTGGAGAACATCAGCCACTATTATGAATAGCATCGGAGATAACGGATCTCCTTGGCGTAACCCTTTTTTATGCAAGAAATATTCCGAACCCTCCCCATTTATTAGAACTCTTGAAGAAGCTGATTGCAGCAGGTCCGAAATCCACTTAAGCCACTTTGGTGGAAAGCCCCTAATTTGGAGCAGCGGCAGTATGAACTGCCATGACACTGAGTCAAAAGCCTTGCTGAAATCTAACTTCAAAAAAACTGCTTTTCTTTTGGAGTTGGATATATGGTTTAAGGTTTCCCTTGTAGTAATGAAATTTTCTGCGATAAACCGACCTTTGACAAAGGCGGTTTGCTTCGTGGAGATGAGTTGAGGCAGATGTTTGGTCAATCTATTAGCTAGTAGCTTGGATATGATTTTTGGGATTAAGTTAATGACACTTATCGGCCTAAAGTCAGTCACCATCAAAGCTGCCTCTTTTTTGGGGATCATGATCACATTGGCCCGATTCATCGGGGTAAGGTCGAGGGTATGTATGTAAAATAATTCCATCAATTGTACTATGTCATTCTTTATATCCTCCCAACACCATTTTGCAAATTCATTCGGAACCCCGTCCGGACCCGATGCCTTGTTCATCGCTAACTGCTGGACTGTTTTGTGAATTTCTGTTTCGGTGAAAGGTATTTGTAGGTCACTGAGCTGATTCGTAGGCGGGTACAGAGCAGCCGGGTCAAAGGCCGCCACTGTTGTATGTGTGCCAAGAATATTTTTTAAGTGGTTGAAAAATTCCCTTCGGATTTGTGTCGGATCCGTGACCGCTTCCCCCTCTCTAAGCAGCGATTGTATACTGTTTTTCCTTGCACGTGCCGAAGCAAAGGCGTGAAAGAACCTGGTGTTCTTATCTCCCTGCAATAGCCATTTGCATCTTGCTCTTTGTTGCCATCTGATTTCCATAAAATTTGACATCTCATATATTCTTTGTCTAACCTTTATTCTCAGCCCATATTCTCTGTTATCCAATCTCCTCTTCTCTTCAATGGCATCAAAGAAAGAAAGTACCTTTTTGGCGAACTCCAGTTGAATGTTGAGTTTGCCATACTCCCTCTGTGCCACGTCCTCAGGGCCGAGTGCACCTCTTGAGTTTTTTGCTGAAAATTCCGCCGGCCTTGTTGGTTATTCCAGATACTCGTTATCAGTTCTCTCGCCTTCGGGTGCTGAAGCCAGAACAATTCCATTTTGAAGGGAGCAGGTTTAGTTCGGTTCTGCTTACAATCTAAAATGAGTGGCACGTGATCCGACACTGCCATCTCCAAGGCCGTAAGTGTTATAATTGGAAAAAACAGAGGCCACTCATGAGAGACAAATACTCTATCGATCCGAGAAAAGGAAGGTTCCGGACGCTTGCTCGACCACGTGTAATCTCTGTTTTTTAGGGGGACATCAATCAGTTGCATGGCACTAATCGCCTGATTGAACAAACACATGAGGTTGAGATTTCTGAAATTTCCCGGACGATCAATTAACCATCTAACGATGTTAAAATCCCCGGCTAGAATCCTAGGACCATTAACTTGAGACGCAATGAATCTCAATTCTCTAATAAAGTCTTCCTTTTCCCTATCATCTGATGGCCCATACACATTTGTAACCCAAAATATTTTCCCGGTTGCCTCTTGTCTCAGACAAGCCGAGCAGGAGTGCTTTGTTGCCCACGAGTTAATTAAGGAGTAGTTTCTTTTCCATGAAATAATGCAGCCACCTGACGAATGCTTGGCATTGATGAAAACACAATTTTTCTCGAAAAAAGTTGGAACCACACGCGAGAGATAAAGATAATTAACCTCATTAAGCTTTGTTTCTTGCATACAACAAATATCACACCTCGAGCTCCTAATTAAATTCTTAACCACATTGCACTTTTCCGCTATTCCCAAACCCCTAACATTCCATGATAACATTCTTAATTTTTTGATTCCTTGCATATATAACTATAGTCTGCATCCCCTTCCCATATTCGGTTGGAGAAATCTTAATTCAAGATTCCTCTTCGGACCCCACTTCCTCTTCCGATTCTAATTCGTCTGCTGATTCCGGTTCAAAGCGCAAGTGTGAGTTCGCTCTCTCTTCTTCCTCCTCTTGGAATTGTGTTTGAGGAACTATATTGAGGCACTCTCTATCCGCATTATCTTCATCAATAGTCCGTATCACCTCGTCAGCTTGTATCCCACAACCCTCTGCTAAATATCTGCATCTATCATAGGAGACCCGTACTGTGAAGAAGCCTGATGGATCTTGTTCCAAGTTTGCATGAGGGTTTTGTTGCTGGACCGAATTATCCTGCTGGGCTTGAGAGGCTTCGGCCTGTTCTCTAGATAATAGAAAAAGAGGCTTTTGGTGAAACGGGCTGTTCAGGTGGGTTTTGGAAGTTTCGGCCTGCTCTTGGCCACCTCCTGTTAATCTTAGCAACTGGGCTGCACCTCCAAGCTTTGGATTTTTTCTAGAATTTTCTCCTGGGCTACTTCTATCTTGGGCCTGCTGAGCATTTTTCCTTTTGAGGCGTGCCTCTTGCCTTAGCCGCTGTAGGGTGTGTGTGGTCTCCTCTTGGGTATCTGTGTCGCCAGCTGTAGGCTTGGTAGGGCTGACATGCATTAAATGCGCATGGGGGAGGGGAAGGGGCTGAGTATTAACCAAAGAGGATTGACTCTCTGTTCTAGAGTAAAGTCCCGATGGACTCTTTTCCAAAGTGGGAGATCTGACCCACTTTCGTGAAGGAGGGATGTCCTTCCCTCTGTCTTGGTTAGCAAGTTTGTGTCTATCTGCCTGGCGCTGAGTTTGTGTTGCGAGTCGAATTATCTTACCCGACTGACCCGTTACACGGGAAAGTGGATTTTCCGTATGCACTTGATCCGAAGTAGCCGTTTGCAGATCCTGACCTCTCCCTGGCAGGGGATTCTGCTTTGGCCGGACATTCCTTTGAGAGGACATATGTCCTATGTTGTTGAGAGTATTCTGGTGTGGTACTGCCTCTGTATGCTGACCCATCCTCATCTCTTGTTGCTGACCCGCCTCACAAAAAACCCCCTGTTGAGTATCCCCAAGGCTCTGTGTAGGGATTGTTTGCGAATTTGAGCTTTGCGACCTTCCATGTGGTATATTCTTCTCAGGGCAGGTGGTGACCGGTTTTTCCAGAAAAGTTCTGACCTCCGCCGGTATGTATGAGGGGTCTATATCTCTGGTTAACTCTTCTAGCCAACGACGAGTGATGGGGATAATGTCTTCATCATACCCGGACCCTTCTCCTTCCACTGCCGAAGAGGTGGAGGGAGTGGCCGGCCTTTGAACTTTAGGAGCTGGCTTTGGCAGCTCACTCTTGTCATATATGAGGCCCCTCTGCCATGTAACTATCACCACCGGGGCAACATATTCAATACCTCCAGCCACTAAAGAAATACTTTTCGGGATCCTTTCTAGATCATCCGTGCCTACTGCCACCGCCCAATATGATATGTCGTTAGGGTCCTGAGGGGCGACTGACCCTAGGTATAAGCCGAACTTAGCCACCGCGGATCTTACGACATCCTCTCTCCATAGTAGAGGAGGAAGGTCGATAATATGCAGCAGAGCCTTGAAGGCCGGTACGCGGACTGGTGCATCTCCTACCGGACACCAAGGCTCAAATGAGTATCCCATATTCCATAAATATTCTGGGATGGCTTTTATGAATGTCTCTGGTGTGAGGCCAATAGGTAATATGATGAGATGTCTAGCTCTTGCCAATGCTGAGACCTGCAATTCCTCTTCCTTCACCAAATTGGTTCTAGTGGCATATGTTGCCACTTCCTCACAACTGACCTCTACCTCTGTTGAATGGAACACCACTGCTCTCTCTAATTTGGTAAGCTCACTGTAGTACTGCTCGTCTCTTTCAACGAATACTACCATATTATTGGGTCTGTTTTCCGGTATCGTCGCATTTGTCGGGAAAGTTCCCGCAAGGAGCTCGTCGAACTGAGGTTCGTGCTGACGTGGTACGGTGGGTTTGAAGGGTGTTGCTGCCGGGTTGAGGCCCTGGGCATTGCATGTGTTCCCAATATGCCCATCTCTCCAGCATTTTCCACATTTACGTGGATTTCTGCATACTGCCGCTGCATGTCCTCTTTTACAGCACTTGAAGCATCTCCCAAACCATTCCTCAAAGTGGGGTGAGGGTGGGAAACGAAGGTGGGTGGGGCTATGTGGAGATACATAGAAGGTATGTGGTTTTGTGGGTGGGGATCGGGGTCTTGTAGAGGGAGCTGGTTGTCTGGGTGGTTGTGGCTGTCTAGTAGGTTGTGGCTGTGGCTGTCTAGGAGGTTGTGGCTGTGGCTGTCTCGGAGGTTGTGGCCGTCTCGGAGGTGGTTGTTGTGTATGAAGTGGAGGTTGTCTCGGTTGGGGTGGTGGCTGCCTTTGTGGTGGTGGCTGTGTTGTGGGGTGAGGCGGGGAGGGGGGGTTGTTGTTATGATTGACCGAACGGGGTGGGGAGGGGGGAGGGGAAGCCACAACTTGGGCATAGGTTCGCTCGAAAGGTGTGTAAGGTTTAGTGGTGGGTGGTGGTCGGGTTGCCGTCCTGCGCCAGTTATCTGGGAAGCTGCGTCGTCGGGAGACCGTGCGCCATTCTCCAGTAGTCGCCATGCCTCCTCCCTTCTCTTTTTTCTTCACCTGTACTTAAACGGATATCAAAATTTAAAACCATATCCGCCTTAAACGGATACGGATACGGAGCGGATAATTTACGGATACGGATTCGAATACGAATACAGAACGAATAATTGTCGGATATTGAGTTATATGAACTTTAAGATATAAATTAATAATTAATAAAATTTAAATATAAAAATAAATGAATAATTGTAAGTTGATGGAGATATTAATGTTTGAAAGATGAGAGAATATAAGATATTCATTCTATTGATAGTGTGGTGTAGTGGTTGTACCTTGGTTGCTTAGACTTTCACCTCACATGACATGGGTTCAAATCTCCTTGAAGGCAAAGTAATTTAAAACCTCACATTATACGGATACGGATACGGATACGGATACGGATAGTAAACGGATATCAAAATTTAAAATCATATCCGTATCCGTATCCGCATGTTCTATGGGTAATTGATAATTATCCGTATCCGTATCCGCGATATCCGTATCCGTTTAAATCCGGATACGGATTATATGCGGATTCGGAGCGGATATCCGCCCGGATATCCGTATCCGTTTACACCCCTAGGTATGTTACATCTATTACACATTATTAATTATAATAAAAATTAAACCATCTACTTAACTAACAAAATAATCTATTCTTTCATGCAGTTCCAACAAAGTGTTGTGCGCTAATCGACGAAGCAGGTTTGATGAAATCTGGTGTATGTGGGCTAGAATGTTCATGCATGAGCATTGTAAATGATGATTATATGTTGTGTATGCCAATTATTTTGGAAGTGTAAAATGTCTAAATTTCAATATTGTTTATTTTGATCAAATTAATATAGTGATTTTTGGTATTTGTTGTGCTGAAAATTGTGTGATTTTTGGTATTTTGTACTAGATAAAATTACAAACAAAATATTAAACAGAAAATATCATCACACAAATGGATACACTTATCAAACTGAAAGCTGCACTATAATTAAATCACCCACGGATCTCCTAGAGAAAAAACAATGGCTATTATATTATTACCCCGGACAATTATATAACAAACCGTGGTTAAATATTATTTACAATTGGCGACAAAAGAAAACAACCACGGTTCGTTGGTGTACATCCGTGGGCAGAAATTGAATCCAGTCACGGTTTAGCAACCGTGGGTGTATTTCCACACTTTTACAAACGGTGACATGAGTCACGGTACTGAAACCGTGGATAATCTACATTTTCAGCCGTGACTAGTCTATTTTTCTGTACTAGTGCTTGTTACTAAATTGTTAATTAAGATGAGGAATAAATCAAAGAAGACTTTGATGCCACGCGTTAGGACTCATTCTTCCATTATGTAATCCATTACAATGTCCTCGTTCATTTATATAAATTAAAAAAAATTGAGTCCTGTCGTATGAATAAACATTCAACTTCATCATTCCATGAGCATCCTGTATATTTCATAAAAGATTTCCAATAACGTTGACTAGATAACACATTTATGCTTGACGTCGTTCTATATATTATAAAAACAAAGAGTATTATAGTACCTGTTATCTTCCAAAAATGTCCACCCTTCAATTTTTAAAATTCAATAAGCATTTTCTATTTCATATAAACCTGGTGTTGGCATATATGAAGTTTATGCTATTTTGTATCACTAGTACAGAAAAATAGACTAGTCACGGCTGAAAATGTAGATTATCCACGGTTTCAGTACCGTGACTCATGTCACCGTTTGTAAAAGTGTGGAAATACACCCACGGTTGCAAAACCGTGACTGGATTCAATTTCTACCCACGGATGTACACCAAGGAACCGTGGTTGTTTTCTTTTGCCGCCAATTATAAATAATATTTAACCACGGTTTGTTATATAATTGTCCGTGGTAATAAATATTATAGCCATTGTTTTTTCTCTAGGAGATCCGTGGGTGATTTGATTATAGTGCAGCTTTCAGTTTGATCCGTGGGTGATTTCCATGTGTGTGATGCTATTTTCTGTTTAATATTTTGTTTGTAATTTCATCTAGTACAAAATACCAAAAATCACACAATTTTCAGCACAACAAATACCAAAATCACTATATTAATTTGATCAGAATAAACAATATTGAAATTTAGACATTTTACACTTCCAAAATAATTGTCATACACAACATATAATCATCATTTACAATGCTCATGCATGAACATTCTAGCCCACATACACCAGATTTCATCAAACCTGCTTCGTCGATTAGGGCACAACACTTTGTTTGGAACTGCATGAAAGAATAGTTTTTGTTAGTTAAGTAGATGGTATAATTTTTACTATAATTAATAATGTATATCTGAAGAGATTTCTGCCTTTCAGAAGAGAGAATAAATTCTTTTCTAATATCTGAAGGTAGCAGTTCTTTCCATGTTGTCTACTTGTGCTCCGTTAAAGTTTAGTATTTTTGAAATCAACAGATTATGTTTTTTCAAGCATACTAGAAAATGATGATAACTTACAAATGCATGCAGGTTTAGCCCCATTAATTTGAGCGTCTCCTAATAATACCAATATCATTCAAAAATAAAATTATTTGATGCAGACGTGATTTACGATTCAACTCCTACAGGAGATTGTGAAATAGGAGGCTTGAGTGTCATCCACTTCCCCAAAAAAGATGAGCACCACCGAAAATTTACACTTTTTCTTATTACGGTATAAGTCGGTAATTAATACTCATTCAATATCAAATCATAGAATATTGTTTTTCTTTACGTGTTGGAACTGATCGACGTTGTATATTCAAATAAAGGATTGAATGGATCTAACTAATATAATAAAGGATGGAATGGATAATGTGCATATTTTATTCTACTGCTTTCCCAAAATCTCCAAAACTCGGAGGCCAAACATTTCTATAAATAACAATAACCAACAAATACATCTTATTACAAGTTAAACTTCTTTCTCTAATAGAATCTAATACATTAAACCACTGATGGCATTTTCTTATCGTTGCACTGTCACTCTTCTTGTTTTGCTTGCCTTTAGTCCCTTCAAAAGAGCCCCCATCTCCATAACAGCAGCTGATGATTCCTTGTTGTCCGTTTTTGAGAAATGGATTAGCGACAATGGCCGAGTTTATGGATCTGTAACTGAAAAACTACGACGCTTTCAAGTATTCAAAGACAACTATCAGATCATCCAATCCATAAAAAATCAACCTGGACTGACATACACTGTAGACCTTAACTATTTTGCAGATCTCACAAACGAGGAGTTTCTGCAAAGATATGCAACACACAGAACTTACAGTTCATCTGAACCACCAACTGATTTCAGGTATGGAAGTGTGACATCAATTCCTTCTTCTATCGATTGGCGCACTCGCGGTGCTGTGACTCCCATTAAAGATCAAGGCAGCTGTGGTGAGTTGAAAACTAAACTTCAATAGGAGCATATTTTGCCATTTTCAGAATGAACTATAAAAATACTGTGTTAAGATTGAATCTTTTCAAACTGCAACTTCAACATATATAGTTTATTATCTATGTACTCCAATCTTTTCTTTTGTAACAAGTTGCATACTACCATAGGATTTATACGCCCCACAATTTTCACATATTTTGAATAATAGCCACTTGTGGTATAGAAAAAAAGGGCTATATATTCTTCTCTCCTCTTGAGGAAAATGTGTACTGGACTTCTACAAGGTTATTTTACTGTGACCATAATTCTACTTCTAAATACAAAAAGAGAGTTGAATATATTAACCAAGTATTGAAATATAACTATATATCTATATAGGTGCTTGTTGGGCATTCTCAGCCGTGGCTGCAATTGAGGGAATAAATAAAATCAAGACAGGCCGCCTAATCAGTCTATCGGAACAGGAATTAGTTGATTGCGTTACCACTTCTTTTGGTTGTGATGGAGGATGGCCTAATGAAAGTTTTAAGTGGGTGGTTAAAAATGGTGGCATTACAACTGAGGATGACTATCCTTACATTAGTGGTACGACAAAAACCAGGGGTACCTGTTCTTCCAAAACCAAAAATCATGCCGCTTTCATCACAGGTTATGAACGTGTCCCGGCTAATAATGAGTCGGCTCTCGCAAAAGTTGCCGCTTACCAGCCTGTGTCCATATCGATTAATGCAAACAGCTCTGCATTTATGTTTTACTCGGGCGGAATTTTCACAGGTCCATGTGGAACAATTCTTAATCATGCAGTTACTGTAGTTGGTTATGGAAATAACTACTGGATAGTAAAAAATTCTTGGGGCACATCCTGGGGTGAATCTGGCTACATACGGATGCAAAAGGACATTGCTAACCCTAAAGGCTTGTGTGGGCTAGCCATGAATAACTCCTATCCTATAATATAGTTTGAAAAATAAGTATCATTATTGTGTGCTTTGAAGATACGATTAATATTATGCTTTTGAAGATACGAACTACATTGAAAATATGAATCACCATGGTGTGCTTTTGAAGATGTGATTAAAATTGTGGATTTCTTTTGTATGATTAGTATTTGGATTTCGTTTGTACTATCTTATTTGTGGTTCGCTCTCAGTACAATCAGTTTGGCTTAAAATATGAAATAAATAAGAAAACTTGTACAAGCAATTGAACCGGTATTTGGCAATTGCATTATGTTATAAATAATTCACGAGTTGATTGAGTTCAGATGTTGCTTGTACCAATAAGCACCACATTGCTCGATAATGACTTCTATTAGATCGGCAGCTTTTGATATAGTAATTCCACAACATCCTAGATTCTTTCGAAAAAAGATAAATCCAACTCTTCTGATGTCTGATGAAGTAAGACTTGGAATACAAAGTCTTTCATTTTTTTCCTTTTTCATCAAGGTTTTATAACCAAAAACTACGTACCAATTTTTTTTTATTCAATATATATTAACAGAGACTAGACATTAAGTTCTTTCAAAAAATAACCGTGCCCTACTCCTGTAATAGTTTGTGTTAAGCAATGGAGGTGGACATGAGACTGTAATAATTATTTTTATAAGGCCTAAGGAGAAAATTCTTTCATTCAATCTTATTGTTTGTCTTTACAAATCTTGTTCTATTTATACTAAGAGGCTTACTAGCCGTTATGCTACCGTTGGTACTATTCCTAATTCCTATTTTATACAGGGGCTGTGTACGTACATAATTAATGCTATGTTTGATCTTGGTCACTTGATCGATGATGTACGACTGAGATCAATTATTCTCAACACTCCCCTTCAAACTAGGAATGTAGATGTCGATCATTTATAGCTTGCTTGTGATGTTCTCAAATGGTTTGGGATACAAACCTTTGGTGAAGATATCGGTTAATTGATCTTCATTTCAAACGAATGGAGTTTCTATTTCTTTTGCTTGGACATTCTCTCTAATGAAGTGACAATCCACTTCTATATGATTTGTTCTTTCGTGTATCGGATTGTTCGCAATGTGTCTTGCCACTTGATTATCACAAAACATCTTAATTGGTTCATATATGACTTGTGATGTATAAGTCTGCTAGTAATTGTTTGATCCAAAATAGTTCACTTGTTGTTGAAGCCATAACTGAATATACTGCTTCAGCGCTTGATTGTGTCACGATACTGTTTCTTGCTTTTCCATGTGACTAGGTTTCCGCCAAGAAATGTGCAAAAACCGATTGTGGATTCTATCAAAGCTTCTAGCATAATCTGCATTAAAATAACCACATAGAATTTAGAGTTGTTATTTTTCATTAAGATTCCTCTTCCCGTGTCCCTTTTAGATATCTTAAAATTTTACTTATGGCATCTAAGTGGGATGTTCTAGGGGCATGCATAAATTTACTTATTTGGCTCACGACAAACGATATGTCCAGTCGTGTTACTTTCAGATAAATTAATTTTTCTACAAGTCTTTGAAATTGGTTTAAATCTTTTAATGGTTCACCATGCTCAATATTTTGTTTACATTTGTTATATATAAGGGTTGAAATCGGCTTACATCCTTATTTTTCATGTTCTACTAGTCGTCTTTCATCTTTTTCTAGTTGTCTTTCATCTTCTACTAGTTGTTTTTCATTTTGTCTCCTAATTGTTTTTCATTTTTTTGTAGTTGTCTTTCAACTTGTACTGGTTGTCTTTCATCATGTACTAGTTGACTTTCATGTTGTACTGGTTGTCTTTCATCTTCTTGTAGTTGCATTTCATCTTCTACAAATTGCTTCTCATCTTCTATTAGTTGTTTTTCATCTTCTTATAGTTATCTTTCATCTTCTACTAGCTGTTTTTTATCTTGTTCTAATTGTCATTCATCTTATACTTGTTGTTTTCCATCTTTTAATAATTGTTTTTCATCTTCTCTAGTTGTCTTTCATCTTATACTAGTTGTTTTTCATCTTCTTCTAGTTGTTTTTCATGTAGTACATGTTGTCTTTCAATGTTCTACCGGTTGTCTTTCGTCTACTATTGGTTGTATTTCATATTCTTCTAGTTGTATTTTATCATCTTGCACTGGTTGTCTTTCATCTTGCATTGGTTGTCTTTCATATTATTTGTAGTTGTCTTTCATCTTAACATGATTTGAATATAAAAAATTCGACATGCATGGTCGACAATTCAATTGTGCTTGTACATGTACCTTTATGTTTAGGACTGCTTTTAATGTAATACTTTTCCTGTTTCTTTGGCGTCATGCATTCTGGTTTCGAGCCTTCCTACTATACTGGTTTTTCTGATAATTTATGAAAATCGTTGCATCTTTACTGGAAAATAAAAGAAATAAAAAAATCAATTAAATTAAGCACCAAACTGGAAGTTCCGTGCTTCACTACTACAAAAACGTTAATTACTAAGGGCTTATTAATCACGGTTCCAAATTTTTTTTTAATGAACCGTGTGCCAATTAGAAAGTGGGATAGAGGAAGGACATATATACACGTTTCATAGCGGAACCGTGAATAAAGAAGTGTTATTACAGTATTACTCACGGCTGAGATTAAAAAAGCGGTGAATAAAGGAGGGTGACATTTATCCACGGCTGGAATTGGAGGAACCGTGGGTGAAAGAGGTGTGTGGACTGATACACAGTACAGGAAAAAGGCACGATCAAGTCAGTGCACACAAGGGCTCAGCCCATGCTGACATTCAAGCAAATCTCACAAGGAAATCAGATAAGATCACCGGATCACCAGATCACGGCCTTCCCACCGGACTTCTACTTGAACTCCAACTTGCGCCACTGATACATATTGTTCTCACTACAACAAAATTAGTTTTCAGCGACCGGCATCAGAGACCGGTAGAATCGCCGGTCGCTGAAGGTACTAAAAAAAATAAAAAATAAAAAAAGTTAAAAATTCTGGCGACCAAACCTTCTGCGACCGGCGTATGTATCCTTCAGCGACCCATTTTTCCCGGTCGCTGATGGTATTCCTAAATCCCCGCCAAAGTCTTTCCTTTTCTTTCTCTGTCCCGCGTTTAATTTGTTTTAGGTTTAGCGAAAATAAAAGCCCTAGCCGCTGCCGCCTGATCTTGCTGTCTCCGCTACCCCCTCTCTGTCACTCTCTTCTCTCCACTCCCATCCTTCACAGAGAAGAAAAACCCGCTCTCACTACTAATGAATACGAATCAGACCCAAAACCTGCTCCGCTTCCCTTCACGAAGGCCAAGGGAAGGCAGTCGCTGAGAATCGGGCCCCACTCCCAATCCTTAAGCGAAATCAAACCCGCTGTCACCGCTAATGAGATCCGACAAGAGAGAAAGCGAATCCGAAGAGGAGTCGTCTCTGCCCCACCCCGCGAACTGCGATCGCTTATTCCGAGCGCTGACGGAGTGCCACCGCCGATCAGGAATCGACTCACGGCGGCGCGAGTTGCAGTGTCGGCACCTGAACCGCGAGCTGGGGGAGTGCGTTGTGATGGCGTTGTGTGCCGACGAGGCGGAGGCCGTGCGGAGTCTCTGCTCCAGTGCAGGCACCTCGCTGAAGAGATCTCAGTGTCAACGAGCTCAGATCGGGTAATGACTAATTTTTATCTGTAACTACCTTTAAAATTAGCTTAAACTAATATTTGTATCAATGAAACTATCATCTGAACTCATACAGTTGCTTCCATAATTTCAATTAATAATTCAATGAATAAGGTAATGGGGGCACACGGGGGTTATTTGAAGTTAAATTGGTTGTAATTTGAGTCTCCTTTTTTTATAATAAAAAAGGGTGGTTGTATCACTTTGATTTATAAAAGGAACAATTTCTGAGGTACGGATGCTGTTGTAAAATAAACCTAGTTTTAGAGCAACCAGTTCTTGGCATGACATTTTTCTTTTGTTCTCTGTGGAAATTCCACAATTTGAAGAATTACATGAATTTATTTTTTAACTATTTTTCATTTGATGGTCTTATTGCAGTTCCATAAGGTATGGGGGCAACTTACGAAGACTGGTTACCAGAATGTACCAGACCAGTGAGTTTAACTCTTTATGATTTTAATTTTTGGTACCAGAAAAATACTTGCTTTGATAGTGTATTAATTGCCTTAGAAAATTATTAATGTTTGCTTTGATCACTTTCATTAATTAGGTAAACTTGTAGCTAGATGAACAGAAAAATACTTGCCTTGAAAGCATTTGGTGCTGAGTTGGTACTCACAGACCCACTTCTCGGTATGAAAGGAGCAGTGGCTAAGGCTGAGGAATTGGCAGCGAAAACACCGAATTCATACATCCTTCAGCAATTTGAGAATGCTGCTAATCCCAAGGTACAATTTTATTTTTTGTTTCTGTTATTTATGTTTGAGTGAGGCTATGGTACTATGCATAGCATGGATTGGTACGTACTATGGATCAATAACTCCAATTTCACAATGTTAACTGCTGAAGTTGTGGTAATTTTATTTTAGTATATGATGTAATCTTGCCAGTACATATGTGGGGTATTGTAAACATCTAGATGCATACATATATGTTACTGTAAATTTACTGGTTCCATTTTGATTAGCATCTGCTTTGGTGCTTTCTTTTCTATAATTGATAGTAAATTGGGAATTCAGCTTGCAGTTTCACAGAAGAATCTTCTCGCGGTAAATGAAATTGTGACTTAGCTGATAAGCTGTTTGTACAGGTACATAATACATGGGTTTCAATTTATTACACTTTTGCAGGTTTGGTCTTTACTACTTTAGGAGTTGTTTTAACACTACCTTTTTTCTTAGATGCATGATCTTGGGTTAATTAAGACCATCGCAACATACTTACAGTGGCTTGTCCGTGCATAATTGCATAACAATGGTGAGATCAGCCCACTCTGTATCCTAAATTCAGTGTTCAAGTTTGTCAGGGGCCTCTAAAATTGCAGCTCATTTTCCTCCAAATTCAGTGTACTTGTGATGATGGAGTTACAGAGAGTATTGCTGGACATCTCTTGAAGGTTGAATTATTTCGGATAGTTATTGTTTCTGGCTTTGTAATTGTTTCTGTATTGAATTTTCATTGAAATGTAAAAATGTTTCTGTATTGAATTCTTGAAGGCTCTGGCTTTGTAATTGTTTCTGTATTGAATTTTTATTGAAATGTAAAAATGTTTATAAAGAATAAAATTAGCATGTTTGTTGTAAGCTGTATAATGTTGGGTAAATTGAAATTTTGAAACTTGATTGAGCTTAAATGGTGCAAATTTAAATAATAAAAAAAATTCTAAAAACTTGACAGAAGACTTTCTGCGACCGGGTATAGGTATCAGCGACCGTTTTTGTGGTCGCAGAAAGCTTTTGCTGACGTCAGAAAAAAACGACAGCGACCAAAAAAATTTGGTCGCAGAAACTTATCAGCGACCGGGTGACGTATTATCAGCGACCGGTGACGTCATCAGAAGAGTATCAGCGACAATGCTTACAGCGACCGGAGTATCAGCGACCAAATTTGACTTTCAGCGACCGGAATGAGTATCAGCGGCCGGCGAAAATACTATCAGCGGCCAAAAATTTGGTCGCTGATGCCCCTTTCTGCTGTAGTGTCTTTCCCATCTGTAGCTAATCGCTAAATCACTAAATCGCCATGGCTGTCGCCTTTCGAGCTCACGCCGGTTAGAATTTATGAGCGACTTCATTAGATCTATTGGGTCCAAAAAGAACTCATGCTAGGTCACCTCTATATTGAACTTCACTAATTCATTCTGCCAGTCTCTTGTTGAAAATATAAACTTAATTATGTTATTAAAGTTAGGATCCCGTTGAATTCTGCAGTGGACAGATTTTGAGGCGATATTAAATGCAAAATTGAAGGAGCAATTCCAGATCATTTTGGGAAAATGAGGAGTCCATTTGATTTGTCTTCGAGTCTAGATTCAGATGGTTT
Source organism: Carex littledalei (assembly GCA_011114355.1). Classification (NCBI taxonomy): domain Eukaryota; kingdom Viridiplantae; phylum Streptophyta; class Magnoliopsida; order Poales; family Cyperaceae; genus Carex; species Carex littledalei. The sequence continues at coordinate 3,337,574 of CM022090.1, forward strand.
AAGTTTCAAGTCGTTTGGAGTTCCCTACAATAAGTTATGACAGTTTTAGTAACCAAGGGTCAGAATTTACTGTGCTGCTCTGTATTCTGTTTTGAGTTGTTTTGAATTCTGTTTTGTTTTAATTACTGTACGAATTTTAAGAGTCATGTCTAAGGCTATAAATAGAGTTGTATCTCAGTTGTAAAGTAAGAGAGAAGAAAAGGATAATATATATTTGAGAAAGAGAAAATATTGTTTGTGTTGAGAAAAATCATAATCTGTCTCTCTTCCCTCCACCGAAATATATCAAACTAACATCTCTCACGATGTCTACTGCATTACATGATGGAAGAATTTCTGAGGTAGGGCTAGGGTTAGGCCTTGATTCCACCTTAGCATTGCTCAATACCAGCTTCAGTTCTCCCATACCGTACCTTCTCCAAGCCCACCTGGCTGTATTAGCATCCAGGTGCATTGAAACCCAAAACCCGGGACACGTTTTGGGACTAGGGTTTCATCAGGCCATCGGTGCTTTTGAGTTATCAGCCAAACTTTACTGGAGATCCTTATGTGATTTGGATTTGGGTCAGAGATTAAGGCCCTACTTAAGCCGTGATGTGAAAAAAAAACCTCCTAACTATGATCCAGATTGTCACGTGGATGAAATGATTGGTCTTTTGGACCCAATAGATCTAATGAAGTCGCTCAAAAGAATCTATTCTTGTGTATTTCCTCTTATATTGACAAAACCCAGCAAATCATGCATGAAAGTACTAGGTTCCAAACCGGGGATACTTTAAAAGGTATTGTCTCGATGCTGTTGGCTGATGAGGTGTTAGTGAATAAGCAAGAAGCTGGATGCAACATTTCTGAAGAGCTGGTGAGTGTTGCTGCCTTGGCAAGGCTGATGGCCTCATCTCTGTTTAGAGCGGTGTCTGAAGCGAGAACAATGAATGCACATGCACAGAAAGCCGGTAAAAGAGAAAAGCATCTCGAATTGAAGGGACAACTGATGGGCTCTTTGGAATTGGAGAGTAATGCTGGGTGCTGTTCAGTAGGCAGGAAGGCAGATCAGATCGTGCGAAAGATCTTGCTTCATGCAATTAGTGCGGGGTCCACTTCGGGCCGTAAGAGGTCAGTGCTGATGCTGCAGCATTTCATGAAACTGATACTGGTAGGTTTGCGGGCCGATTTTCTTTGGAAGGCGTGTGTTTTGGTGATGCCAGCGATCATGAATTTGATGGAGTTTGTTGCACTCAAGATACTGGCAGGGGATGCACACGAACCTGTGGAAGCCACAAAGGTATCACTTAAACTTCTCAGAATTTATAGTGGCTATGGTACTTTGCAAAGCGCGGACCATACTATGGGTTCATATTGAAAATATATTTAAAGACCAGATTTTACTTTTTTTTTAATTTTTTTACTATTTTTTTTTATAGTTTAAAATTACTACTTTTGGGTGGTCCAGAATGTTTAATTTAGCGAGGATGTAGAGAATCGTAACTGTTTTCTTTTCGCTAACCTCTCTCACTTAGCGATATTTTAAAATTACTACTGTGGGCAGAGGATGTAGAGAATCACCACGATTGTTTTTCCCATTGTAGGTCAGTACCGATTTTCTCTGTTGGATTTCTTTTAGTTTATCTTGATCTTTACAACAGTTTGAATCACCACGATTGTTTTTCCCATTGTAGCTTATTCTTGATTTCTTGTTATCAGGACAGGTACTAGTCTTGAATCCAAGTACTTATCGGTGCCATTTGTTTTAAGCATATGCATATGAAGTAGCAGATTTTGTATATTGCAATCATTACTTGGTTATTTAATTTCATACCTGAACAAGATCAATACTTAACATCCTAGATAAAATTTATATTAATCTAGATCAGTACTTTGGTACCAGTCTGATCTATACATTTTTTAAGGTATGAATTATTATGTGTGCTTGCTGCTATGAACAATTAGTATCATATATGAAAATTGACTAGGGTTTACATGCATCTTTTTACTATGCTTTATGCCATATCTTGCTGACAGATTTGGGGATAATGTTTGGAGGCTTGTATCAGTACCTTTCCTCTTTTCATCCTTGTTAAAAATCTCTTATGTGTACTTTTGTGCAATTTCTGTCATTTATTATTTACAACTGTTGCTAACAGAATGGATCTGGTATGACTTTCTTTTGATGGTAGCAATTATTGTTAATTAATTATAGCTTAAATTTTTAAAATCAGATATCAAATTTAAACCTGCCCTAAACTATTAAACACAATCTATTTATTTACATCATTTGCTGTTTGCTATACATGTTTGTAGATGATTATAAAATTATGATGACTATTTTTTTTCAATATTAATTAACCACATTGATTGCAAATCCAGAAGTTCTTGATCAGTATTTTTCTCATCAAGAAAAAGTGCTTTTTATTCTCTTTTATATTTTGATAAATCAGGATTCCAAGGAATAATTATGTACAAGGCTTACTGGTAAATTAGAGTGTGCTCCACTGGTTAATTAGACTGTACTCTTTTATGATTTTATACTCTTTTTTCAAAATTGTCAAAGAGACACATCACTGGTACTAGTATTCCTGTAACATAGTGTTGAGCACAGCTTGCACCTGATTTGCACTGGTACCAACTATTGACGTATTCTCATAAAACTAAACTGGATTTACCAACATTGTTACCAACTCATACATGAATATGCCTGCACATGCCTAGGAATTGGTACACGAAGATGCATAGCTACTGTTAGTAATTGAGTGACATCATTTCTGAAATAAGTATTAAGTTTTAAAGTAATATCACAAATAATTTGCAGTGAAGGGAGTGTCAAAAAAAATAATCAGTTCTAATGGTCTGGTTCGGATCATTATCATAATTCTAGCTTGAATTTTCCCGAGAGGAAGTCTTATGATGCCCAACAGGTCCTTGCAAATAACATCTCTGATTTTCTAGAAGGTATCATTTTTATCATGCATTTGAATGCCTATTCTTGTACCAGTATGCCTATTGTTTGTTTTATTATGTATACCTGTACTGGTAATTGTTTTATGTAATCATGAGGGTCCCTGCTAAGTGCTTCAGGTAACTGGTGGAAATCGCGTAGGCATATGTACAGTTATCAGTATGCCCACAAAAACCAAACAGTATCAGACACAAAATAAGGATATGGTGCACACTGTACAGTTCATTTTATCTTGAAAATTCAACCCAAATTCATTTCAGTTCTGTTTTTTTAGTTGCCTCATATGTTTTTCTGTTTTTTATTCTAATGCAAAACTCTTATCTTGCTTTGAAGGATGCACGCATATGTTCTATGACCATAGATTAAAGAAAGATAAATGTGTATCCTGATCCTCTTAAAAAAATTGAAGATTAATAAAGATAGCATGTTGACCCCTGAACCTGGGTGGGCTCCGCAGGTTCAGAGACAGTACTGGAGACCAGTGGGTGTAAATGCGGGCAAATACGCACCATGGGTGGGATTAGAAGAGACAAGACAATGGTCACTCATATCTATTACTTCAACTTCTTTCTTATATTTTGTTAATCTTATTTGTTGATTAAATGTTAAAAATTATTTTAAACTGCAGAAATCATTCGATCTTGTATGCAGTTCCCAAACAAGGTATGTTTAGGGGTGTAAACGGAGCGGATTCGGAGCGGATAATGCTAATACCAAATCTGTATCCGTCTTTCAATGAACGGATACGGATACTGATACGGATAGTAAACGGATATCAAAATTTAAAACCATATCCGCCTTAAACGGATACGGATACGGAGCGGATAATTTACGGATACGGATTCGAATACGAATACAGAACGGATAATTGTCGGATATTGAGTTATATGAACTTTAAGATATAAATTAATAATTAATAAAATTTAAATATAAAAATAAATGAATAATTGTAAGTTGATGGAGATATTAATGTTTGAAAGATGAGAGAATATAAGATATTCATTCTATTGATAGTGTGGTGTAGTGGTTGTACCTTGATTGCTTAGACTTTCACCTCACATGACATGGGTTCAAATCTCCTTGAAGGCAAAGTAATTTAAAACCTCACATTATACGGATACGGATACGGATACGGATACGGATAGTAAACGGATATCAAAATTTAAAATCATATCCGTATCCGTATCCGCATGTTCTATGGGTAATTGATAATTATCCGTATCCGTATCCGCGATATCCGTATCCGTTTAAATCCGGATACGGATTATATGCGGATTCGGAGCGGATATCCGCCCGGATATCCGTATCCGTTTACACCCCTAGGTATGTTACATCTATTACACATTATTAATTATAATAAAAATTAAACCATCTACTTAACTAACAAAATAATCTATTCTTTCATGCAGTTCCAACAAAGTGTTGTGCGCTAATCGACGAAGCAGGTTTGATGAAATCTGGTGTATGTGGGCTAGAATGTTCATGCATGAGCATTGTAAATGATGATTATATGTTGTGTATGCCAATTATTTTGGAAGTGTAAAATGTCTAAATTTCAATATTGTTTATTTTGATCAAATTAATATAGTGATTTTTGGTATTTGTTGTGCTGAAAATTGTGTGATTTTTGGTATTTTGTACTAGATAAAATTACAAACAAAATATTAAACAGAAAATATCATCACACAAATGGATACACTTATCAAACTGAAAGCTGCACTATAATTAAATCACCCATGGATCTCCTAGAGAAAAAACAATGGCTATTATATTATTACCCCGGACAATTATATAACAAACCGTGGTTAAATATTATTTACAATTGGCGACAAAAGAAAACAACCACGGTTCGTTGGTGTACATCCGTGGGCAGAAATTGAATCCAGTCACGGTTTAGCAACCGTGGGTGTATTTCCACACTTTTACAAACGGTGACATGAGTCACGGTACTGAAACCGTGGATAATCTACATTTTCAGCCGTGACTAGTCTATTTTTCTGTACTAGTGCTTGTTACTAAATTGTTAATTAAGATGAGGAATAAATCAAAGAAGACTTTGATGCCACGCGTTAGGACTCATTCTTCCATTATGTAATCCATTACAATGTCCTCGTTCATTTATATAAATTAAAAAAAATTGAGTCCTGTCGTATGAATAAACATTCAACTTCATCATTCCATGAGCATCCTGTATATTTCATAAAAGATTTCCAATAACGTTGACTAGATAACACATTTATGCTTGACGTCGTTCTATATATTATAAAAACAAAGAGTATTATAGTACCTGTTATCTTCCAAAAATGTCCACCCTTCAATTTTTAAAATTCAATAAGCATTTTCTATTTCATATAAACCTGGTGTTGGCATATATGAAGTTTATGCTATTTTGTATCACTAGTACAGAAAAATAGACTAGTCACGGCTGAAAATGTAGATTATCCACGGTTTCAGTACCGTGACTCATGTCACCGTTTGTAAAAGTGTGGAAATACACCCACGGTTGCAAAACCGTGACTGGATTCAATTTCTACCCACGGATGTACACCAAGGAACCGTGGTTGTTTTCTTTTGCCGCCAATTATAAATAATATTTAACCACGGTTTGTTATATAATTGTCCGTGGTAATAAATATTATAGCCATTGTTTTTTCTCTAGGAGATCCGTGGGTGATTTGATTATAGTGCAGCTTTCAGTTTGATCCGTGGGTGATTTCCATGTGTGTGATGCTATTTTCTGTTTAATATTTTGTTTGTAATTTCATCTAGTACAAAATACCAAAAATCACACAATTTTCAGCACAACAAATACCAAAATCACTATATTAATTTGATCAGAATAAACAATATTGAAATTTAGACATTTTACACTTCCAAAATAATTGTCATACACAACATATAATCATCATTTACAATGCTCATGCATGAACATTCTAGCCCACATACACCAGATTTCATCAAACCTGCTTCGTCGATTAGGGCACAACACTTTGTTTGGAACTGCATGAAAGAATAGTTTTTGTTAGTTAAGTAGATGGTATAATTTTTACTATAATTAATAATGTATATCTGAAGAGATTTCTGCCTTTCAGAAGAGAGAATAAATTCTTTTCTAATATCTGAAGGTAGCAGTTCTTTCCATGTTGTCTACTTGTGCTCCGTTAAAGTTTAGTATTTTTGAAATCAACAGATTATGTTTTTTCAAGCATACTAGAAAATGATGATAACTTACAAATGCATGCAGGTTTAGCCCCATTAATTTGAGCGTCTCCTAATAATACCAATATCATTCAAAAATAAAATTATTTGATGCAGACGTGATTTACGATTCAACTCCTACAGGAGATTGTGAAATAGGAGGCTTGAGTGTCATCCACTTCCCCAAAAAAAGATGAGCACCACCGAAAATTTACACTTTTTCTTATTACGGTATAAGTCGGTAATTAATACTCATTCAATATCAAATCATAGAATATTGTTTTTCTTTACGTGTTGGAACTGATCGACGTTGTATATTCAAATAAAGGATTGAATGGATCTAACTAATATAATAAAGGATGGAATGGATAATGTGCATATTTTATTCTACTGCTTTCCCAAAATCTCCAAAACTCGGAGGCCAAACATTTCTATAAATAACAATAACCAACAAATACATCTTATTACAAGTTAAACTTCTTTCTCTAATAGAATCTAATACATTAAACCACTGATGGCATTTTCTTATCGTTGCACTGTCACTCTTCTTGTTTTGCTTGCCTTTAGTCCCTTCAAAAGAGCCCCCATCTCCATAACAGCAGCTGATGATTCCTTGTTGTCCGTTTTTGAGAAATGGATTAGCGACAATGGCCGAGTTTATGGATCTGTAACTGAAAAACTACGACGCTTTCAAGTATTCAAAGACAACTATCAGATCATCCAATCCATAAAAAATCAACCTGGACTGACATACACTGTAGACCTTAACTATTTTGCAGATCTCACAAACGAGGAGTTTCTGCAAAGATATGCAACACACAGAACTTACAGTTCATCTGAACCACCAACTGATTTCAGGTATGGAAGTGTGACATCAATTCCTTCTTCTATCGATTGGCGCACTCGCGGTGCTGTGACTCCCATTAAAGATCAAGGCAGCTGTGGTGAGTTGAAAACTAAACTTCAATAGGAGCATATTTTGCCATTTTCAGAATGAACTATAAAAATACTGTGTTAAGATTGAATCTTTTCAAACTGCAACTTCAACATATATAGTTTATTATCTATGTACTCCAATCTTTTCTTTTGTAACAAGTTGCATACTACCATAGGATTTATACGCCCCACAATTTTCACATATTTTGAATAATAGCCACTTGTGGTATAGAAAAAAAGGGCTATATATTCTTCTCTCCTCTTGAGGAAAATGTGTACTGGACTTCTACAAGGTTATTTTACTGTGACCATAATTCTACTTCTAAATACAAAAAGAGAGTTGAATATATTAACCAAGTATTGAAATATAACTATATATCTATATAGGTGCTTGTTGGGCATTCTCAGCCGTGGCTGCAATTGAGGGAATAAATAAAATCAAGACAGGCCGCCTAATCAGTCTATCGGAACAGGAATTAGTTGATTGCGTTACCACTTCTTTTGGTTGTGATGGAGGATGGCCTAATGAAAGTTTTAAGTGGGTGGTTAAAAATGGTGGCATTACAACTGAGGATGACTATCCTTACATTAGTGGTACGACAAAAACCAGGGGTACCTGTTCTTCCAAAACCAAAAATCATGCCGCTTTCATCACAGGTTATGAACGTGTCCCGGCTAATAATGAGTCGGCTCTCGCAAAAGTTGCCGCTTACCAGCCTGTGTCCATATTGATTAATGCAAACAGCTCTGCATTTATGTTTTACTCGGGTGGAATTTTCACAGGTCCATGTGGAACAATTCTTAATCATGGAGTTACTGTAGTTGGTTATGGAAATAACTACTGGATAGTAAAAAATTCTTGGGGCACATCCTGGGGTGAATCTGGCTACATACGGATGCAAAAGGACATTGCTAACCCTAAAGGCTTGTGTGGGCTAGCCATGAATAACTCCTATCCTATAATATAGTTTGAAAAATAAGTATCATTATTGTGTGCTTTGAAGATACGATTAATATTATGCTTTTGAAGATACGAACTACATTGAAAATATGAATCACCATGGTGTGCTTTTGAAGATGTGATTAAAATTGTGGATTTCTTTTGTATGATTAGTATTTGGATTTCGTTTGTACTATCTTATTTGTGGTTCGCTCTCAGTACAATCAGTTTGGCTTAAAATATGAAATAAATAAGAAAACTTGTACAAGCAATTGAACTGGTATTTGGCAATTGCATTATGTTATAAATAATTCACGAGTTGATTGAGTTCAGATGTTGCTTGTACCAATAAGCACCACATTGCTCGATAATGACTTCTATTAGATCGGCAGCTTTTGATATAGTAATTCCACAACATCCTATATTCTTTCAAAAAAAGATAAATCCAACTCTTCTGATGTCTGATGAAGTAAGACTTGGAATACAAAGTCTTTCATTTTTTTCCTTTTTCATCAAGGTTTTATAACCAAAAACTACGTACCAATTTTTTTTTTATTCAATATATATTAACAGAGACTAGACATTAAGTTCTTTCAAAAAAATTCAATTGTACTTTTCCTGTTTCTTTGGCGTTTGCATTCTGGTTTCGAGCCTTAACTATACTGGTTTTTCTGATAATTTATGAAAATCGTTGCATCTTTACTGGCTAATAAAAGAAATAAAAAAATCAATTAAAATAAGAACCAAACTGGAAGTTCCGTGCTTGTTACTAAATTGTTAATTAAGATGAGGAATAAATCAAAGAAGACTTTGATGCCGCGCGTTAGGACTCATTCTTCCATTATATAATCCATTACAATGTCCTCGTTAATTTAAATTAAAAAAAATTGAGTCCTGTCATATGAATAAACATTCAACTTCATCATTCCATGAGCATCCTATATATTTCATAAAAGATTTCCAATAACGTTGACTAGATAACACATTTATGCTTGACGTCGTTCTATATATTATAAAAACAAAGAGTATTATAGTACCTGTTATCTTCCAAATATATATCCACCCTTCAATTTTTAAAATTCAATAAGCATTTTCTATTTCATATAAACCTAGTGTTGGCATATATGAAGTTTATGCTATTTTGTATCTGAAGAGATTTCTGCCTTTCAGAATAGAGAATAAATTCCTTTCTAATATCTGAAGGTGGCAGTTATTTCCATTTTGTCTACTTGTGCTTGAAATCTGGACTGCTCCGTTAAAGTTTAGTATTTTTGAAATCAACAGATTATGTTTTTTCAAGCATACTAGAAAATGATGATAACTTACAAATGCATGCAGGTTTAGCCCCATTTGATTGTCTCCTAATAATACCAATATCATTCAAAAATAAAATTATTTGATGCATGCAGACGTGATTAATTTACGATTCAACTCCTACAGGAGATTGTGAAATAGGAGGCTTGAGTTTCATCCACTTCCCAAAAAAAAGATGAGCACCACCAAAAATTTACACTTCTTTTATTACGGTATAAGTCGGTAATTAATACTCGTTCAATATCAAATCATAGAATATTGTTTTTCTTTACGTGTTAGAACTGATCGACGTTGTATATTCAAATAAAGGATTGAATGGATCTAGCTAATATAATATGTGTTGAAAAATAGTATAACCTCAGAAAATATTCATCATAGGTTGTAAATAGGCAACTATTAGACTAGCATGCAAAATACAGCTGTATAGCTATAATTGGTACCTAGCCTGTAATTAGGGTGTAATTAGGCAAGAGATCAAGCAATCTCTTATTAAGGAAACCAGCCAACGGCTAATAGAATAGAATAGGCTATAAGACTACATGTATAGAGAGCTTGTAAATCAGAATTCATAATACAAAATTCATACTGTTCATCACATATCATCTCTCTCAAAACTTATTATGGTATCAGAGCAGGTTTAATCCTGCACCAGTAACAAACAAAAATTCCGCAAAATTCAATTTCTTACCAGTATCTCCAAAACCAACAATGTCTCAACAATCAAACATCACAAAACTCACCACAATAATACTCAATGGCAGCAACTACATCCCTTGGTCCAGATCTGTCACAATTGGTCTCGGTGGCAAAGGCAAATTAAATTTTGTCACTGGAACCAAACAAAAACCAAAAGCAGCAAAAACCAATGAGGCAACCGCAGAAGAGACAGCCAAAATAGAAGAATGGGAGACTACAGACCAGATGATCATGTCATGGTTACTGAGCACCATGGAGCCCAAAATTTCGAATGTTCTCATGTACTCCGACACATCAAAAGAAATTTGGGACAAGGCAAAAAGAAGGTATGGCCAGCAAAGAAACTTTGCACATATTTTTAGCCTCAAACAAGAACTTGCTCAGATCAAACAGAACGGCCAAAGCAACAATGAGTTAGTAACCGAAATCATGTCTAAATGGGAAGAACTCAATGTGTATCTTCCACCAACAACAGACCCAAATGAAACCCAAAACAGATCTGAACAAGACCTCATCTTTACTTACCTGGGAGCACTCGACTCAACTTACGAAGCAGTTCGATCCCAAATTCTAGCCTCAGCCGAAATGCCCAAATTTGATGATGTGGTGGCAAGAATTCAACAAGAGGAGTCTCGGCAGGCACTCATGAACCCTCCACCATCAACCAACACTGAAAATCGAGCTTTTCGAGCACAGCCCTCTAACCCTAACCCGGCGGCCAGGACCAAGGGGACCACAGCAGCCGACTGGTGTGACCACTGCAAGCGCGCAAGGCACAGCCGAGAAGGCTGCTGGGTACTCCACCCGCATCTCCGGCCGTCTCGAACCAAGGGAGAAAGGGGCGACGCTAGAAGAGGCGAAAATGAGAGGTTTGGCGGAGTAAGCCAAGGGTCAGGTGCTTCGGATCTGAGAGGAGGGGTTTCGGATCCAAGAGGAGTAAGCCAAAGGATGGAGTCGGATCCAACTAAAGAGCCCAGGCCGAACCGACTTCAACTTCAGATTTTTCTGGATCCTCTGTGGCACCAACAGTGCAGCTAAATCAACTTCTGACTCAGTTAAACAGTCTGTTACAACAACAGACAGCAGGTTTTGTACTTTATAATTCAAATTTATCTTCTTTTAACAGTAATAACAGTAGTCCAAAACTTGCAAATTTAGGTCATAACACTAGTAACTGGGTTATTGACTCTGGTGCTACCGATCATATGACATGGGACCGAAATAAACTGCAAAATATTGTACCAACTATAGAATCACAACATGTACTTGTTGCAAACGGAAATAAAGTCAAAATTGAAGGTTTGGGTACCACAAAATTCTTCTCAAAAGATGTAAATAACATTTTGTATCTACCAGATTTTAATTCAAATCTTCTATCAATTAGCAAAATAACACGAGATTTAAATTGCAAAGTAATATTCTCACCACACGAAGTGATATTTCAGGACCAAGAATCAGGGAAGAAGATTGGTGAAAGTTTTTTAAAAAATGAACTTTATTATCTTGAAGAACCCATAAATAAATGTCATGTGTCATTAAGTCAAATAGACCGTGACAAATTACTGCATTGGAGATTTGGTCATCCATCTGATCAAGTTTTAAATAAATTGTTTTGTTATAATTTAAATTCTAGTAATTGTGATGTTTGTAAGCTTGCAAAACAAACCAGATTACCTTTTCCCTTATCTACTAGTATATCAGAAATGAAATTTGATTTAATTCATTCTGATGTGTGGGGTCCGGCCCCGGTTGATTCTTATAACCATTTTAAATATTTTGTCACATTTATTGATGATTTCTCTCGTACTACTTGGGTTTATCTTTTAAAAGGAAAAAATAAAGTTTTTTCATGTTTCAAAGATTTTTTTTATTTTGTTGAAAATCAATATAATGCAAAAATTAAGATTTTTAGATCAGATAATGGGACAGAATATGTCAACAAAAACTTTCTAGAGTTTTTTAAGTCAAAAGGGATCTTGCATCAAACCACATGCATTAATACCCCTGAACAAAATGGTGTTTCAGAAAGAAAAAATCATCATCTTCTTGAAGTTACTAGATCACTCTTTTTCAAAATAATGTCCCAAAAACATTTTGGTCAGATGCAGTGTTAACAGCAACCTACCTTATCAATAGGTTGCCAAGTGCAAGGTTAAAAAACATGAGTCCTCTAGAAATCCTCAAAGGTAGAAAAATTGATCTTGACCATATTCGAGTCTTCGGATGCACATGTTTTGTCCACATAAAAAGACATGACAAGTTAGACAAAAATTCTGTTAAAACTATATTTTTAGGTTATTCTTCTGAAAAAAAGGGGTATAAGTGCTATGATCCGAAAAATTTTAAAGTTTATTTTTCAAGAGATGTGTCATTTTTTGAAAACAAACCCTATTATCCGACAAATGAGCAAATAAATCCACCAAGCCACCCAATTGTGTCCCCTCCAAATACTTTTGTTTTTCCAGAAGAACAAAATGACGGGCAGGTTATGAATGAAGAACATGTTATAAATGAAGATCACCATAGCGAAACAACAGCAATTCCTTCAGGGGGAGAAAATGAGGGAAGTGAGTCCAATGGAGAATCATCACCTCAAGAAGAAATTACCGTAAGAAGATCCATACGACAAACCAAACCTTCCGTCAGGTTAAGGGATTATGTATCCCATCAGGTGATGTATCCAATTCAAGATTATATTTCTTATAACAGTATATCACCAGAATACCAGGCCTATTTAGGGAGCATAACCAATCAAACCGAACCAACCACTTTTGAGGAAGCAAAACAAAATCCAGTTTGGCATAAAGCTATGAAAGAAGAACTTCAAGCTTTAGAAAAAAACGATACATGGGATATTGTCTGCTTACCAAAAGGGAAGAAACCTGTAGGGTGTAAATGGGTATACAAGATTAAGTACAACAGTGATGGTACGATTGAAAGGTATAAAGCTAGATTAGTGGCCAAAGGATTCACCCAGACCTATGGTATTGACTACCAAGAAACCTTCGCACCAGTAGCTAAAATGAGCACAGTTAGGATTCTGTTATCAGTAGCTACCAACTTAGGTTGGAATTTGTTCCAAATAGATGTGAAAAATGCATTCCTTTAAGGAGTTCTGGAAGAAGAAGTCTACATGACCCTCCCTCCAAGTCATAATACTACATTAGACTCATCACATGTATGTAAGCTAAAGAAGTCAATTTATGGTCTAAAACAATCTCCAAGAGCATGGTATGCCAAACTAAGCTCTTCTCTGTTAAAAAATAGTTTTATTAAAAGCACAGCTGATTCTTCTATGTTTATTAAACATAGACAGGATTCTACCACCATTATTCTTGTTTATGTAGATGACATTATCATTACAGGAAATAATAATGAAGAGATTAAAAATGTCAAACAACACTTGAAAAATGAATTTGATATTAAGGACCTTGGAAAACTCTCATATTTTCTTGGAATAGAAATAGCTTACTCTAGCAAAGGCTTATTTCTATCTCAAAGAAAATATGTACTTGACCTGCTAAAAGAAACTGATAAACTAGGAGCTAAGCCAGCTAATACCCCAATGGAAACAAACGTTAAACTGGGGTTAGAAGAGGGTGAATTACTACCTGACATAGGACGGTATCAAAGGCTGGTGGGAAAACTAATATATCTTACAGTTACCAGACCTAATATTGCATTTGCAGTTAGTATGGTAAGCCAATTTATGCATGCTCCTCGTACCAGTCACTTGAGTGCAATTGATAGGATACTTAGATACCTCAAATGCACTCCAGGTCAAGGAATTTGGATGAGGAAAAATGGTTCTAATGATGTGGTTGGTTTTTTCTGATGCAGATTGGGCCGGGAGCTGTGACAGAAAATCAACCACTGGCTTTTGTACCTTTGTAGGTGGCAACCTAGTAACTTGGAAGAGCAAGAAGCAGAATGTTGTCGCTCGTTCAAGTGCAGAAGCAGAATATCGAGTCATAGCATCCACAGCGAGTGAGCTTATCTGGATTAAACAATTGCTCGGTGACATGAAGATAGAGCACACAAGAACCATGCAAATGTACTGTGACAATCAAGCCGCACGACATATTGCATCCAATCCGGTCTTCCATGAAAGGACAAAACATATCGAGGTGGACTGTCACTTTGTTAGAGAAAAAGTGCAGTCTGGAGAAATAGAAACTCCATTTGTCAGAAGCAAAGAGCAACTGGCGGATATTTTCACAAAGGCGCTTGACAAGACTAGTCATCTGAACATACTCAACAAGTTGGGTTCAATCAATTTATTCGAACCCCACTTGAGGGGGAGTGTTGAGAAATAGTATAACCTCAGAAAATATTCATCATAGGTTGTAAATAGGCAACTATTAGACTAGCATGCAAAATACAGCTGTATAGCTATAATTGGTACCTAGCCTGTAATTAGGGTGTAATTAGGCAAGAGATCAAGCAATCTCTTATTAAGGAAACCAGCCAACGGCTAATAGAATAGAATAGGCTATAAGACTACATGTATAGAGAGCTTGTAAATCAGAATTCATAATACAAAATTCATACTGTTCATGACATATCATCTCTCTCAAAACTTATTAATATGCAATTATTTTATAACAATAGAACGGAATGGATAATGTGCATATTTTATTCTACTGCTTTCCCAAATCGGAGGCCAAACATTTCTATAAATAACAATAACCAACAAATACATCTTATTACAAGTTAAACTTCTTTCTCTAGTATAGAATCTAATACAATAAACCACTGATGGCATTTTCTTATCGTTGCACTGTCACTCTTCTTGTTTTGCTTGCCTTTAGTCCCTTCAAAAGAGCCCCCATCTCCATAACACATAACTACAAAAATAGTCATTGTACACTGCACATTGTACATGGATTTGGCAATTTTATTAAAAACAGTGTACCAAATATGATTTTTTACTTGCCCAAAAGATCTGCACGATTTCTACACGGCTAATTAGTTAATAATCAGTGTAGAATTATTTGAGAGAGCTACACGGTTTATTAGAAACCACAAATCTGTGTGCAAATAATTGAGAGAGCTACACGGATTGTTGTTAAATATCCGTGTAGGAATTTATACACGGATTTTCATTATTGTATAGAACTCAAATATATATTCTAATTTCAATATGATGAGTTTTCAGGAAGCTAGCCCGAAACTGTGATGAGATGGTTGAAAAGAAGAACTTGTGCATATTTCTGGACCCCGAGAAAGTGAGTTCTACGGCAGTGACATGCTATTCGGATATGGCTATCGAGTACATGTGTTCTGCGATGCATCGTGCTAAGGCGGAGGAGAAGAAATTCATTCTCATGCCATACCACCAGAGGTTAGTTCTAATCTTAACTTATGTGTTGTTTATATTTTAATTAAAGAATTGTATAAAGGAAATAAAAGTTAAACAAAAAAAATGAAATCACACCATCAACCATAGCAAACACTTGTGTCACTATTATATGCTAAAGTACTATAATTCTTCTCCTCCCACAGCAAACATTGGTGTTCGATTATCATTGTGCCGTACCTAAATGTGGGCATAATTGTTGATTCTTGTAAGCCCAAAGGAACGATCGCGCTTGACAAGTGCAAAGTTATCTTCCCTTTTGTGAATAAGTAAGCAATAATAATTCACTAGGTTTGAATTTCTTCATATCAAATTATAAAATTGCTAATTACATTCACTCAATTTTGTAAGGGCTTTTGCGAAATATATTAAAGAGGGAGGATTGCATAGCATGGGCACGCACAAGAAAAATAAGTTGAATTGGAAGTGGATGTTGGTGAGCACACTTTATGAGTTAATAATTTCATATCTTGTTCAAAAAATTATTGTCATTCTAACAAAGGCCGCTAAATGTAAATTTCAGAGCCCGCAACAGTTGGAGAGTTGGGAATGCGCTTATTACACGATGATATTCATGTTTGACTTTGTCGAAAGAATACAATTCCAATTCCCAAAAGCGGTATGTACTTCATATTAATTGTTCCTATATAATAAGCAATTGATATCTACCTTTTCTGAAATACTAAATATTATCAAATTATAATTGTAGAATGTGACAAAGCAATCGCATTACACCGAGGATCAGATCGACGACGTGCGGTGCATGTGGGCAAGGTGGTTTACCATGGAATTTTGTAATCCTCGATATGGATTTGCATAGATTTGTATAAAATATTGTATAATTTAGTATATGAATTTCTTGCTAATTAATCTGTTTCGAATGAATTTATTGCTATATGAATTTTGTATAATTCTGTAGCAAAAAACTGGCTAGCAAAGCTGGAGGCTAGCCCAAAAACGAAATATACAAAAAAAAAAAGATTAGCTATTTATACACGGATATTTAACAAATGTCCGTGTATGATAGAAAAAAAAAAGATTAGCTATTTAACACGGATATTTAACAAATGTTCGTGTATGATAGCTAAGAGAGCTACACGGACATTTAATACAAATCCGTGTAGAAAGAGTAATCATACACAGATTATTTCTAAAATGTCTGTGTATGATAGCAATGCTGGAGGCCAAAAAACAAAATATACAAAAAAGATTAGCTATTTGTACACGGATATTTACCAAACGTCCGTGTATGATAGCTAAGAGAGCTACACGGACTTTTAATACAAAACCGTGTAGAAAGAGTAATCGTACACGGGTGTTTAGGTAATATCCGTGTAGCTCGGTAACTTGGAGAGCGACACCGGCAGGTCTTTGTACACGGATGTTTACAAAGTAATCCGTGTAGAAATCGTTACAATCACACACGGTTAAATATCCGTGTGTAGTTTCTGACCTATTCATACACCCTTGCTTTAAACACGGCAGGAAATCCGTGTGGCTCCTCCATTAATGTCCGTGTGCAATCTCTTTTTCTGTAGTAGTGACAGCAGCTGATGATTCCTTGTTGTCCGTTTTTGAGAAATGGATTAGCGACAATGGCCAAGTTTATGGATCTGCAACTGAAAAACTACAACGCTTTCAATTATTCAAATACAACTATCAGATCATCCAATCCATAAAAAATCAACCTGGACTAACATACACTGTAGACCTTAACTGTTTTGCAGATGTCACAAACGAGGAGTTTCTGCAAAGATATGCAACACATAGAACTTACAGTTCATCTGAACCACCAACTGATTTCAGGTATGGAAGTGTGACATCAATTCCTTCTTCTATCGATTGGCGCACTCTCGGTGCTGTGACGCCCATTAAAGATCAAGGCAGCTGTGGTGAGTTGAAAACTAAACTTCAATAGGAGCATATTTTGCCATTTTCAGAATGAACTATAAAAATACTGTGTTAAGACTGAACCTTTTCAAACTGCAACTTCAACATATATAGTTTATTATCTATGTACTCCAATCTTTTCTTTTGTAACAAGTTGCATACTACCATAGGATTTATCAGCCTCACAGTTTTCACATATTTTGAATAATAGCCACTTGTGTGATAGAAAAAAAGGGCTACATATTCTTCTCTCGACATGAGGTTGAGAGGAGTATCAATCTTTTGTATTTTAAAATATATTAGGACTTGTAAATAAATTTTTTTTATCAATATATCTGTTGTCGACAACCATCAAAAAAAAAAAATATTCTTCTCTCCTCTTGAGGAAAATGTGTACTGGACTTCTACAAGGTTATTTTACAGCTGTGACCATAATTCTACTTCTAAATAAAAAAAGAGAGTTGAATATATTAACCAAGTACTGAAATATAACTATATATCTATATAGGTTCTTGTTGGGCATTCTTAGCTGTGGCTGCAATTGAGGGGATAAATCAAATCAAGACAGGCCGCCTAACCAGTCTATCGGAATAGGAATTAGTTGATTGCGTTACCACTTCTTTTGGTTGTGATGGAGGATGGCCTGTTGACAGTTTTAAGTGGGTGGTTAAAAATGGTGGCATTACAACTGAGGATGACTATCCTTACATTAGTGGTACGACAAATACCAACGGTGCCTGTGCTTCCAAAACCAAAAATCATGCCGCTTTCATCACAGGTTATGAACGTGTCCCGGCTAATAATGAGTCGGCTCTCGCAAAAGTTGCCGCTTACCAGCCTGTGTCCATATCGATTAATGCAAACAGCTCTGCATTTATGTTTTACTCGGGCGGAATTTTCACAGGTCCATGTGGAACAATTCTTAATCATGCAGTTACTGTAGTTGGTTATGACAATTCTGATGGAAATAACTATTGGATAGTAAAAAATTCTTGGGGCACATCCTGGGGTGAATCTGGCTACATACGGATGCAAAAGGACATTGCTAACCCTAAAGGCTTGTGTGGGCTAGCCATGTATAACTCCTATCCTAAAATATAGTTTGAAAAATAAGTATCATTATTGTGTGCTTTGAAGATACGATTAATATTATGCTTTTGAAGATATGAACTACATTGAAAATATGAATCACCATGGTGTGCTTTTGAAGATGTGATTAAAATTGTGGATTTCTTTTGTATGATTAGTATTTGGATTTCGTTTGTACTATCTTATTCGTGGTTGGCTTTCAGTACAATCAGTTTGGCTTAAAATATGATAAAATAATTAAGAAAACATGTACAAGCAATTGAACTGGTATTTGGCAATTGCATTATGTTATAAATAATTCACGAGTTGATTGAGTTCAGATGTTGCTTGTACCAATAAGCACCACATTGCTCGATAATGACTTTTATTAGATCGGTAGCTTTTGATATAGTAATTCCACAACATCCTTGATTCTTTCGAAAAAAGATAAATCCAACTCTTCTGATGTCTGATGAAGTAAGACTTGGAATACAAAGTCTTTCATTTCCCTCGTAGTGGGCAATTATCATGTAGTTCTCTGTTTGGGATTAAGTCAAATTCTCCAAAAATCTAAAGATTTGAAAAGAAAAAGCGAAACAGGGGAAAGAGTCCATCAAAAGTCAGGGTAAGTATCTCCTACTATTCGGGGAGGACTCCGCTCTTAATTTTTCATTTTCTTAATTATTTTTATTACTTTTTCAATTTCGCAATGGACTCCAACCTTTTCGGTCCCATAATTTTCCTTTTTCATCAAGGTTTTATAACCAAAAACTATGTACCAATTTTTTTTTATTCAATATATATTAACAGAGACTAGACTTTAAGTTCTTTCTAAAAATAACCGTGCCCTACTCCTGTAATAGTTTGCGTTAAGCAATGGAGGTGGACATGAGACTGTAATAGTTATTTTTATAAGGCCTAAGGAGAAATTTCTTTCATTCAATCTTGTTGTTTGTCTTTACAAATCTTGTTCTATTTATACTACTAGCCGTTATGATACTGTTGGTACTATTCCTAATTCCTATTTTATACAGTACATATAGTACTAGAATTATTAATGCTATGTTTGATCTTGGTCGCTTGATCGATGATGTACGACTGAGATCAATTATTCTCAACACTCCCCTTCAAACTAGGAATGTAGATGTGAATCATTTATAGCTTGCTTGTGATGTTCTCAAATGGTTTGGGATCTAAACCTTTGGCGAAGATATCGGTTAATTGATCTTCACTTCAAACAAATGGAGTTTCTATTTCTTTTGCTTGAACCTTCTCTCTAATGAGCAATCCACTTCTATATGATTTGTTCTTTCGTGTACCGGATTGTTCGCAATGTGTCTAGTGACTTGATTATTACAAAACATCTTAATTGGTTCATGACTTGTGATGTATAAGTCCGCTAGTAATTGTTTTATCCAAAATAGTTCACTTGTTGTTGAAGCCATAAACTCAATATACTGCTTCTGTGCTTGATTGTGTCACGATACTGTTTCCTGCTTTTTCCATGTGACTAGATTTCCGCCTGCAAATGTGCAAAAACCGGTTGTGAATTCTATCAAAACTTCTAGCATAATCTACATTAGAATAGCCACATAGAATTTAGAGTTGTTATTTTTCATTAAGATTCCTTTTCCCGTGTCCCTTTTAGATATCTTAAAATTTTACTTATGGCATCTAAGTGAGATGTTCTAGGGGCATGCATATATTTACTTATTTGGCTTACGGCAACCGATATGTCCATGATAAGCCTAAATTATATATACTTTCGGTTAGGGTTTTACCTTTGAAACTGTACCAAATCTCTTGTAGTTTAGCTTAGTTTAGTATAAAATGCACCAAAGAACCAAGTTACTGCCTTCGCGTTGTTTAAATTGCAGAAAATGAGCAAAAGGAGCAAAACTGCGGGTACTTGTGCGGGCTGCAGGAATTCGGTGCGGGCCGCACAAAATAAATTCAAGCCAAAAAATAAATTTTGGAATTTATCAAGTTTTCTCCAACCAAGACAGAGAGTTCTACGGGTACTCTTGCGGGCCTCAGAAATTTTGTGCGGGTCACACAAATCCTTTTTCCTTAGCGATCCAGTCATTTTGTGCAGGCCACAGGAATTTTGTGAAGGCCACACAGGAGGCCGCACCAATGCCAATCTTGCCTAATTTCTCGATATCTTCTCAGATTTGTTGCCAGATTTCGGTGGATTGTTTCCCAAGGCATGAAAATAGATATATATATTGGCAGGGAAGCAGCAGGAGAAGACATCTTTTAACCTAGCTTTAATTCTACACATCTCTTTATATTTTTCTCTCTTCTCTGCGTGATTGAAGGCTATTGGAGCGAGGGATTGAAGGTTTCCTTGAGCCAGCAAAGTGAAGACAAGGGGCAACGAGCAAGGAGATTGGTGTACTCTATTCTCTTTCTTGTTTTTCTTAGTTTTTATTATGTTTTCTCTTGTATTTCTCTTGAATGTTAGTGCACCCATGAGATGCTAGATTTCCTCTCTAGGGGCTTAGGCTTTAAACATGAACTTGTGTTAAATCTACCTTACTTGGATAATTTTTTTTATGATGATTGTTTGCTTGCATGTTTATTCTTGTTGATTTTATAATTCATGTGATTGTGTAATTTGTGCTTGTTAATTAGCGTCCCGCTTAGGTTTAACCAACTTAAGGTGCTAGGATCAAAGAATTGATGGTACCAAATTATATACATGAATAATCTTAGAATTGAGATTAGAAATGACCAAATCTATTTCTTAGTCCGGAACTACAAGAAACAAAGGTTGAATGAGGTGAATGACTTAATCGTGAAGCCTCATATTTAATTGGGACCCTTAGAATTGAACCGGATATTGGTATGAAGAACTTAATCGTGAAGTATTGGTATTTAGGGATAAACTAGGCTAACATATGCTTATGGTCTAGATAGCTAGGGTGAAGGACTTAATCGTGAAATCCGAATTATCTAGGCACATCATTAATTCACAAAAGTGACCCTTTTTTATATTTACGGCTTAGAAACACCATAATTACAAACATGAATTTAGAAATCAATTAAGTGTGGATTTGACCAAGTGATTGTATGTCGATAGCCCCTAGACTCTCATCCATTTGAATCACAAAACTCCTTTTATTTGTTTGTTTAAATTACTTTGTTTAGTTAAACTCTCATTCGGGTATTGAACCCAACCAAACCAATTTTACAACAAATCCCCCTTACTTTATTTACACTATTTTAGGATTAATTAATTTAGTAAAAGTAATATTTCCCGTTATCTTGGATCGATACCTATTTTACTACAAGGATAGGTTGTATGCTTGCAACCGACCTATCATTGTGTATTAAGGTTTTATAAATTTAAAAGTGAAAAAGTGTATCCAATCGATCTAAAATCCGATACCTAAAATACACAACAGTCCAGTCGTGTTACTTTCAGTTAAATTAATTTTTCTACAAGTCTTTGAAATTGGTTTAAATCTTCTAATGGTTCACCATTCTCAATATTTTGTTTACATTTGTTATCTATAGGGGTTGAAATCGGCTTATATCCTTATTTTTCATGTTCTACTAGTCGTCTTTCATCTTCTTCTAGTTGTCTTTCATCTTCTACTAGTTGTTTTCATCTTATTTTGGTTATCTTTCATCTTATACTAGTTATTTTTTACCTTCTCCTAATTGTTTTTCATCTTCTTCTAGTTGTCTTTCAACTTGTACTGGTTGTCTTTCATCATGTACTAGTTGTCTTTTATGTTGTACTGGTTGTCTTTCATCT
Source organism: Carex littledalei (assembly GCA_011114355.1). Lineage (NCBI taxonomy): Eukaryota > Viridiplantae > Streptophyta > Magnoliopsida > Poales > Cyperaceae > Carex > Carex littledalei. The sequence goes on from CM022090.1 coordinate 3,359,694, forward strand.
TCTACAAGTTGTTTCTCATCTTATAGTAGTTGTTTTTCATCTTCTTATGGTTATCTTCTACTAGTTGTTTTTCATCTTGTTCTAGTTGTCATTCATCTTATACCAGTTGTTTTTCATCTTCTACTAGTTGTTTTTTTATCTTTTTCTAGTTGTCTTTCATCTTATACTACTTTTTTTTTTCTTCTTCTAGTTGTCTTTCATGTTGTACATGTTGTACTTCAATATTCTATTGGTTGTCCTTCATCTACTATTGGTTGTATTTCATATTCTTTTAGTTGTATTTTATCATCTTCTAGTTGTTTTTCATCTTGCACTGGTTTTGTCTTTTATCTTGTACTGGTTGTCTTTCATGTTTTACTTGTAGTTGTCTTTCATCTTTTACAAGTTGTTTTTCATATTCTTCTTGTTGTCTTTCATCTTATACTAGTTATTTTTCATAATCTTCTAATTGTCTTTCATCTTGTACATGTTGTCTTTCATATTCTTCTAGTTTTCTTTCATCGTCTTCTAGTTGTCTTTCATCTTTTACTAGTTGTTTTTCATTTTTTTCTAGTTGTCTTTCATTGTGTTCTAATTATCTTTCAAGTTCTACTGGTTGTCTTTCATGTTCTACTGGTTGTCAATCATCTACTACTGGTTGTATTTCATGTTCTACTGGTTGTCTTTTATTTTCTTGTAGTTGACTTTCATCTTCAACGAGTTATTTTTCATCTTCTACTAGTTATTTTTCATCTTCTTTTGGTTGTCTTTCATCTCGTACTGGTCGTTGTTCATCTTGTTCTAGTTGTCAATCATCTTATACTTGTTGTTATTCATCTTCTACTAGTTGTTTTTCATCTTTTCTAGTTGTCTTTCATCTCGTACTAGTTTTTCATATTCTTGTAGTTGTCTTTTCATCTTATACATGTCTTTCATGTTCTACTGGTTGTCTTTCATCTACTAATGGTTGTATTTCATCTTCTTTTAGTTCTATTTCATCATTATCTAAACCTAAACTCTAAACCCTAAACCATACACCCTAAACCCTAAATCCTAAACCCTCAACTCTCAACCCTCAACCCTAAACCCAAAACCCCAAACCCCAAACCTAAAACACTAAACCCTAAACCCAAAACACTAAACCCTAAAAATACAAACCCAAAACCCAAAACCCAAAAACCATAAATGTATTTTCTTCTAATCTTTTATCTTGAACTGGTTGTATTTCATGTTCAACTAGTTGTTTTTCATCTTCTTCAAGTTATTTTTTTATCTTATACTAGATGTATTTCATCTTGTTCTACTAGTTTTTCATCTTCTACTAGTTGTTTTTAATCTTCTTCTAGTTGTCTCATTTGTACATGTTGTCTTTCATGTTCTACTGGTTGTCTTTCATCTTCTTCTAGTTGTATTTCATACTCTTGTAGTTGTCTTTAGTCTTGTACATGATGTCTTTAATATTTTACTTGTTGTCTTTCATCATCTTGTAGTTGTCTTTCATCTTCTTCTAGTTATTTTTAATTTTCTTGTTGTCTTTCACCTTCTACTAGTTGTTTTTCATCTTCTTGTAATTGTATTTCATCTTGTACTGATTGTTTTTTCATGTTTTACTGGTTGTAGTTCAAATTCTAATGGTTGTATTTCACCTTATCTAGTTGTATGTTATCATATTCTAGATTTATTTAATCTTCTTCTAGTTGTCTTTCATCTTTTACTATTTTTTTACTCTTGTTTAGTTGCTGTATTTCATGTTGTACTGGTTGTATTTCATCTTCTACTTGTTGTCTTTCATCTTCTTGTTGTTGTCTTTCGCTTCTTTTGGTTGTCTTTCATATTCTTCTAGTGTCTTTCATCATCAACTAGTTGTTTTTCATCTTCATCAAGTTCTTTCATCTTGTACAGGTTGTCTTTCATGTTATACTGGTTATCTTTCATCTACTACTGGTTGTCTTTCATCTACTACTTATTATATTTCATACTCTTCTAATTGTATTTCTTCTACTTCTTGTTGTCTTTCTTCTTGTAATAGTTGTCATTCATCTTGTACTGGTTGTCTTTCATGTTCTACTGATTGTCTTTCATCTTCTTGTAGTTGTCTTTTTCTTCATCTTCTACTAGTTGTTTCTCATCTTCTATTAGTTGATTTTCTTGTTCTTGTTCTTCTTGTTCTTGTTCTTCTTGTTCTTGTTCTTCTTGTTCTTGTTCTTCTTGTTCTTGTTCTTCTTGTTCGTGTTCTTCTTGTTCTTCTTCTTCTTCTTCTTCTACTAGTTGTTTTTCACCTTCATCTAAACTTCTTCTAATTGTATTTCATCTTGTATTTGTTGTTTTTCATGTTAAACTGGTTGTCGTTCAATATCTACTGGTTGTATTTCACCATCTACTTGTTGTCTTTCATCTAGTGCTGATTGTCTTTCATCTACTACTTGTTGTATTTCATACTCTTTGAGTTGTCTTTTATCTACTGTTGGTTGTCTTTCATCTACTACTTATTGTATTTCATACTCTTCGAGTTGTATTTCTTCTCCTTCTAGTTGTCTTTCTTCTTGTACTGGTTGTCATTCATCTTTACTAGTTGTCTTCCTTGTACTACTGGTTGTCTTTCATATTATTTTAGTTGTTTTTCAATCATTTACTAGTTGTTTTCATCTTGATCTAGTTATCTTTCATCTTATACATGTTGTCTTTTATGTTCGACATGTTGTCTTTCATCTACAAATGGTTGTATTTCATTTTCTTCTTATTGTATTTCATCTTCTTCTAATTGTTTTTCATCTTAATCTAGTTATCGTTCATGTTATACATGTTGTCTTTTATGTTCGACAGGTTGTTTTTCATCTATAACTGGTTGTATTTTATTTTCTTCTTATTGTATTTCAAGTTCTATTAGTTGTCTTATCCTAGTTGTTTTTTATTTTCTACTAGTTGTTTTTTCTTCTTCTACTAATTGTGTTTCATCTTCTCCTAGTTGTTATTCATCTTCTTGTTGTTGTCTTTCATCTTTTTCTAGTTGTATTTTATCATCTTGTAGTTATTTTTCATCTTGTACATGTTGTCTTTTGTGTTCTAATGTCTTTCATCTATTACTGGTTGTGTTTCATCTATTGTTGTATTTCATACTCTTGTAGTTGAATTTCATCTCCTTCTAGTTGTCTTTTTTCTTGTACTGGTTCTAATTCATCTTGTACTTTGTTTTTCATGTTCTAATGGTTGTCTTTCATATTCTTCTAGTTGTTTTTTTTTATCTTTTACTAATTGTTTTTGATCTTGTACATGTTGTCTTTCATGTTCTACTTGTTGTATTTCCTCTACTATTTGTTGTATTTCCTCTACAACTGGTTGTATTTCATACACTTCTAGTTGTTTTGCATCTCCTTCTAGTTGTCTTTCTTCTTGTACTATTTGCCATTCATCTTGTACTAGTTGTCTTTCATCTTGTACTGATTGTCTTAAATGTACTAGTTGTCGTTCATGTTCTACATGTGGTCTTTCATCTACAATTCGTTGTATTTCTTCTTCCTCTTCTAATTGTATTCATCATGTACAGGTTCTCTATCATTTTCTACTGGTTGTAGTTCATCTTCTTGTAGGAGACTTTCAACTTCTACTAGTTATTTTCATCTTCTACTAGCCGCCTTTCATCTTCTTATAGTTGGCTTTCATTATGTACATGTTGTCTTTCATGATTTACTGGGTTGTCTTTCCTCTTATTCTAGTTGTCTTTCATCTTCTACTTATGGTTTTTCATCTTCTTCTTTTCATGTTCTTCTTGTTGTATTTTATCATTTACTGGTTATCTTTCACTACTAGTCGTGTTTCATCTTCTTCTAGTTGTGTTTCATCTTCTACTAGTTGTCTTTTATCTTATACTGGTTGTCATTCATATTCTTGAAATTGTTTTTCATCCTTAACTAGTGGTTTTTTAATCTTTCATCTAGTTGTCTTTCATCTTGTACATGTTGTCTTTCATCTATTACTGTTTGTATTTCATCTACAACTTGTTGTATTTCATTTTTTCTAGTTGTATTTCATCTTCTTCTAATTATTTTTCATCTTATACCGGTTGTATTTCATGTTCTACTAGCTGTCTTTCATCTTCTTCTAATTGTATTTTATATTCTACTAGATGTTTTTCATCTTGTTCCAGTTGTCAGTCATATTTCATATTCTTCTAGTTGTTTTTCAACTTCATGGTTGTCTTTCAACTTGTACATGTTGTCTTTCATGTTCTACTGATTGTCTTTCATGTTCTTCAAATTGTCTTTCATCGTCTTCTAGTTGTCTTTCATCTTGTACAAGTTGTCTTTCATGTTCAACTGTTTGTCCTTCATCTTCTTCTAGTTGTATTTCATCCTCTTGTAGTTGTCTTTTATCTTGTACTGATTGTATTTCATGTTCTACCAGTTGTCTTTCATCTTCTTCTAGCTGTATTCATCCTCTTGTAGTTGTCTTTTATCTTGTACTGGTTATATTTCATGTTTAACTAGTTGTCTTTCCTTTTCTTCTAGTTGTTTTAAATCTTCTTCTCGTTGTTTTTCATCTTCTTCTAATTGTCTTCTAATCTTGTACTGGTTGTCATTAAATGTCCTTCTGGTTGTTTTTCATATTCTTTTAGTTGTCTTTCACCATTTACCAGCTGTTTATCATCTTCATCTAGTTGTATTTCATCTTGTACATGTTGTCTTTAATGTTCTACTGGTTGTCTTTCATCTACTGCTTGTTGTATTTCATACTCTTGTAGTTGTATTTTTCTACTTTTAGTTGTCTTTCTTGTACAGGTTGTCATTCATTTTGTACTGGTTGTCTTTCATGTTGTACATGTTGTATTTTATGTTTTACTTGTTGTCTTTCATCTACTACTTGTATTACATCTACAATATGAGGTATTTCATTTTCTTCTAGTTGTATTTCATCTTCTTCTATTTGTCTTTCATCTTGTACAGGTGATATTTCATGTTCTTCTAGTTGTCTTTTATCTTGTACTAAATGTTTTTCACGTTGTAGTAGTTGCTATTCATCTTATACTAGTTTTTTTTATCTTCAACTAGTTGTTTTTCATCTTGTACTGGTTGTCTTTCTTGTTCTTCAAGTTGTCTTTCATCGTCTTTTAGTTATCTTTCATCTTGTACATGTTGTCTTTCATGTTCTACTGGTTGTCTTTCATCTTCTCCTTTTAGTTGTCTTTCTAGTTTTATTTCTTCTCTTCTTGTTGTATTTCTTCTTCTTCTAGTTGTATATTTCTCGTTCTAGTTGTCTTACTTCTTGTACTGGTTGTTATTCATCTTGTACTTGTTGTCTTTCATATTCTAATGGTTGTCTTTCATGTTATAATGGTTGTCGTTCATATTCTTATAGTTATTTTTCATCCTTTACTAGTTGTTTTTCATCTTCATCTAGTTGTCTTTAATCTTGTACAGTATGTCATTTATGTTCTACTTATTGTCTTTCATCTACTATTTTTTGTATTTCATCTACAACTGGTTGTATTTCATTTTCTTGTAGTTGTATTCCATCTTCTTCTTGTCTATCATCTTGTACTGGTTATATTTCATGTTTTTCTAGTTGTCTTTCATCTTTTACTTAATGTTTTTCATGTTGTACTAGTTTTCATCTTATGCTAGTTTTTTTTTTTATCTTCAGCTAGTTATTTTTCATCTTCTACTTGTTGTGTTTCATCATCTACAAGTTGCCTTTCATCTTCTACAAATTGTCTTTCATCTTGTACTGGTTGTCTCTCTTATTCTTCAAGTTGTCTTTCATCGTCTTTTAGTTGTCTTTCATCTTGTACATGTTGTCTTTCATGTTCTACTGGTTGTCTTTCATCTTCTCATTCTAGTTGTCTTTCTAGTTATATTTCTTCTCTTCTAGTTGTATTTCTTCTCCTTATAATTGTACTTCTTCTCCTTCTAGATGTCTTTCTTCTTGTACTGGTTGTCTTTCACGTTCTACTGGTTGTCGTTCATCTTCTTGTATTTGGCTTTCATCTTCTACTAGTTTTTTTCACCTTCTCGTAGTTGTCGTTCATCTTCTTCTTCTTGTCTATCTTCTACTAGTTGTCTTTCATCTTGTACATATTGTCTTTCATGTTCTACTGGTTGTCTTTCATCTACTATTGGTTATCTTTCATCTATTGCTTGTTGTATTTCATACTCTTCTAGTGGTATTTCATCTCCTTCTAATTGTCTTTCGTCTTGTACAAGTTGTCATTCATCTTGTACTAGTTGTCTTTGATGATCTACTGGTTGTCTTCCATCTTCTTCAAGTTGTATTACATCCTCTTGTAGTTGTCTTTCGTCTTGTACTGTTTGTATTTCATGTTCTACTAGTTGTCTTTCATCTTGTACTGGTTGTATTTCATCCTCTTGTAGTTGTCTTTTTTCTTGTACTGGTTGTATTTCATGTTTAACTAGTTGTCTTTCATCTTCTTCTAGTTGTTTTTCATCTTTTCTTGTAGTTTTCATCTTCTTCTAGTTGTCTTTTAATCTTGTATTGGTTGTCTTTAATGTTCTTCTGGTTGTCTTTCATATTCTTTTAGTAGTCTTTCACCATTTACAAGTTGTTTATCATCTTCACTAGTTGTCTTTCATCTTGTACATGTTGTTTTTAATGTTCTACTGGTTGTCTTTCATCTACTGTTGGTTGTCTTTCAACTACTACTTGTTCAATTTCATACTCTTCTAGTTGTATGTCTTTCTTCTTGTACTGGTTGTCTTTCATCTTGTACTGGTTGTCTTTCATGTTCTAATGGTTGTTGTTCATATTCTTCTAGTTGTTTTTCATCCTTCATGCATCTAGTTGTTTTTTATCTTCTTCTTGTTATTTTTTATCTTCTACTAGTTGTCTTTTAATCTTGTACTGGTTTTGTCTTCAATGTTCTTTTGGTTGCCTTTCACCATCTACAAGTTGTTTATCATCTTCATCTAGTTGTCTTTCATCTTGTACATGTTGTCTTTAATGTTCTGCTAGTTGTCTTTCATCTACTACTAGTGGTATTTCATCTACAACTGGTTGTATTTCATTTTCTTCTAGTTATATTTCATATTCTTCTAATTATCTTTCATCATTTACAGGTTGTATTTCCTTCTACTAGTTGTTTTTCATCTTCTTCTAGTTGCCTTTCATCTTGTATTGGTTGTATTTCATGTTCTGCAGGTTGTCTTTAATGTTCTTCTTGTTGTCTTTCATCTTCTACTAAATGTTTTTCATATTGTACTAGTTGTCATTCATCTTATACTAGTTTTGTTTTATCTTAAACTAGTTGTTTTTCATCTTCTACATGTTGTCTTTCATCTTCTACTATTTGTCTTTCATCTTGTACTGGTTGTCTTTCTTGTTCTTCAAGTTGTCTTTCATCGTCTTCTAGTTGTCTTTCGTCTTGTACAGGTTGTCTTTCATGTTCTACTGGTCGTCTTTCATTTTTATCTTCTAGTTTTATTTCTTTCCTTCTAGTTGTTTTTTCTTCTCCTTCTAGTTGTTCTTCTTCTTGCACTGGTGTCTTTCACATTCTACTAGTTGTCTTTCATCTTCTTGTAGTTGGCTTTCATCTTCTACTAGTTTTTTTCACCTTCTCCTAGTTGTCGTTCATCTTCTTCTTGTTGTCTTTCATCTTCTACTCATCTTGTTCATGTTGTCTTTCATGTTCTACTATGTCTTTCGTCTACTATTGGTTGTCTTTCATCTACTGCTTGTTGTATTTCATACTCTTCTAGTTGTATTTCATCTCCTTCTAATTGTCTATCTTCTTGTACTAGTTGTCAATCATCTTGTGCTAGTTGTCTTTGATGATCTACTGGTTGTCTTTCATCTTCATTTAATTGGCTTTTATCTTCTACTAGTTTTTCATCTTCAATTTGTTGTATTTCATCTTCTAGTAGTTGTTTTTCATCTTCTTTTAGTTGTCTTTTAATCTTGAACTGGTTGTTTTTCATTTTCTACTAATTGTTTTTCGTCTACAACTAGTTTTTTTTCATCTTCATTTTGTTGTTTTTCATCTTCTTCTAGTTGTCTTTCATATTCTTCTAGTTGTCATTCACCATCTACTAGTTTTTTTTCATCTTCATTTAGTTGTCTTTAATCTTGTACAGGTTGTCTTTTTTGTTCTGCTGGTTTCATCTACTACTGGTTGTCTTTCATCTACTACTTATTGTATTTTATACTCTTCTAGTTATATTTCTTCTCCTTCTAGTTGTCTTTCTTCTTGTACGTGTTGTTATTCATCTTGTACTGGTTGTCTTTCATCTACTACTGGTTGTCTTTCTACTAATTGTCTTTCCTATTCATATTTCATCTTTTACTAATTGTTTTTCACCTTAATCCAGTTGTATTTCATTTTGTACAGGTTGTCATTAATGTTCTACTGGTTGTCTTTCATCTACTACGGGTTGTATTTCATCTACAACTAGTTGTATTTCATTTTCTTCAAGATATATTTCACCTTCTTCTAATTGTCTTTCATCTTGTACTGGTAGTATTTCATGTTCTGATTGTTGTCTTTCATCTTCTACTAGTTGTTTTTCAACTTCATTTAGTTGTATTTCATCTTGTACAAGTTGTCTTTCATGTTCTACTGGTTGTCTTTCATCTACTACTGGTGGTATTACATCTACAACTAGTTGTATTTCATTTTCTTAAAGACGTATTTCATCTTCTTATAATGGTCGTTCATCTTGTACTGATTGTCTTTCATATTATACAAGTTATCTTTCATCTTCTAGTAGTTGTGTTTCATCTTCTACTAGTTGTTTTTCAGCTTCTTCTAGTTGTCTTTTTTATCCTATATTGGTTGCATGTTCTACTAGTTGTCTTTCATCTTCTTGTTACTTTCATCTCTGACTAGTTGTTTTTTATCTTCTTCTTGTTGTATTTCATCTTCTACTAGTAATTTTTCATCCTTTACTAGTTGTTTTTCATATTCATCTAGTACTCTTTTATCTTGTACATGTTGTCTTTTGTGTTCTACTACTGGTGGTATTTCATCTACAACTGGTTGTATTTCATTTTCTTCTAGTTATATTTCATATTCTTCTAATTATCTTTCATCATTTACTGGTTGTTTTTCCTTCTACTAGTTGTTTTTCATCTTCTTCTAATTGTCTTTCATCTTGTACCGTTTGTCCTTCATGTTCTACTGGTTGTCTTTCATCTTCTACAAGTTGTTTTTCATCTTTTTCCAGTTGTCTTTCATCTTGTACCGGTTGTATTTCATATTTTACTAGTTGTCTTTCATCTTCTTCTAATTGTATTTTCATCTTCTACTTGTTGTTTTTCATAATCTTCTAATTGTCTTTTAATCTTGTACGGGTTTGTCTTTAATGTTCTTCTGGTTGTCTTTCATATTCTTCTAGTTGTCTTTCATCATCTACAAGTTGTTTTTCATCTTCAGCTAGTTATCTCATCTTGTACATGTTGCCTTTCATGTTCAACTGGTTGTCTTTTATCTACCGCTGGTTGTCTTTCATCATCTACAAGTTGTTTTTCATCTTCATCTTGTACATGTTGTCTTTCATGTTCTACTGGTTGTTTTTCATCTACTAGTTGTTGTATTATATACTGCTGGTTGTCTTTCATCTCCTTCTATTTGTCTTTCTTCTTGTACTGGTCATCATCCATCTTGTTCTGGTTGTCCTTCATATTCTAATGGTTGTCGTTCATTTCTTTTAGTAATTTTTCATCCTTTACTAGTTGTTTTTCATCCTCATGTAGTTGTCTTTCATTTTGTACATGTTGTCATTCATGTTCTACTGGATGTCTTTTATATACTACTTGTTGTATTTCATACTCTTCTAGTTGTATTTCTTCTCGTTCTAGTTATCTTTCTTCTCGTACTGGTTGTCATTCATCTTGTACTGATTGTCTTTCTTGTTCTACTAGTTATCTTTCTTATTTGTATTTCATCCTTTACTAATTGTTTTTCAACTTCATCTAGTTGTATTTCATCTTGTACAGTTTGTCATTCATGTTATACTGGTTGTCTTTCATCTACTACTGGCTGTATTTCATCTAACAATGTGTATTTCATTTTCTTCAAATTGTCTTTCATGTTCTACTGGTTATCTTTCATTCTCTACTAGTTGTGTTTCATCTTCTACTAGTTGTTTTTCATCTTCTTCTAGTTGTCTTTCATCCTGTACTGGTTATCTTTCAAATTGTGCTGGTTGTTTTCATGTTCTACTTAATGTCTTTTATCTTTTTGTAGTCGTCTTTCATCTTCTACTAGTTGTTTTTCATCTTCTTCGTGTTGTCTTCCATCTTCTACAAGTTGTTTTTCATCTATTTCTAATTGTCTTCCATCTTGTACTGGTTGTCTTACTCGTTGTACTTGTTGTCTTTCATCTTCTTGTAGTTGTCTTTTGTCTTCTCGTGGTTGTCATTTATAGTTTTCTAGTTGTTTTTCATCCTCTGTTAGATGTATTTCATTTTCATCTAGTTGTCTTTCATTTCATACATGTTGTCTTTCATCTACTACTTATTGTATCTCATACTCTTCTAGTTGTATTTCTCCTCTCTCTAGTTGTCTTTTTTCTTGTACTAGTTGTCATTCATGTTGTACCAGTTGTATTCCATGTTCTACTGGTTGTATTTCATATTCTTCTAGTTGTTTTTCATCTTTTACTAGTTGTTTTTCATATTCATCTAGTTGTCTTTCAACTTGTACATGTTGTTCTTCATGATGTACTTGTTGTCTTCCATCTACTACATGTTGTATTTCATCTACAACTGGTTATATTTCATTTTCTTCTAGTTGTATTTCATCTTCTTCTAATTGTCTTTCATCTTGTACTGGTTGTATTTCATGTTCTACTGGTTATCTTTCACTATATTCTAGTTGTCATTCATCTTCTACTAGTTGTTTTTTTGTCTTGTACTAGTTGTCGTTCATCTTATACTAGTTGTTTTTCATCTTCAACTAGTTGTTTTTTTTGATGTTCTACTAGTTGTGTTTCATCTTCTACAAGCTGTCTTTTATCTTCTACTAATTGTCTTTCATCTTGTACTGGTTGTCTTTCATGGTCTTCAAGTTATCTTTCATCTTGTACATGTTGTCTTTCATGTTCTACTGGTTGTCTTTCATCTTCTCCTTCTAGTTGTATTTCTTCTCCATCTAGTTGTCTTTCTTCTTGTACTGCTTGTCATTCATCTTGTATAGGTTGTCTTTCATGTTCTAATGGTTTTCGTTCATATTCTTATAGTTGTTTTTTATCCTTTGCTAGTTGTTTTTCATCTTCATCTAGTTGTCTTTCATCTTGTACATGTTGTTTTTCATGTTCTACTAGTTGTATTTCATGTACAATTGGTTGTATTTCATTTTCTTCTTGTTGTTCTTCATCTTCATCTAGTTGTCTTTCATCCTGTACTGATTGTCTTTCATGTTCTACTGGTTGTCTTTCATCTACTGGTTATATTTCTTCTTCTTCTCGTTGTATTTCTTCCTCTTCTTGTTGTATTTCATCTTGTACATGTTCTCTTTCATATTCTACTGGTTGTCTTTCATTTTCTACAAATTGTCTTTCATCTTCTACTAGTTATTTTTCATCTTCTATTTCTTTTAATCCTTTATTGTTTGTCTTTCATGTTCTTTAAGTTGTCTTTCATCGTCTTCTCGTTGTCTTTTATCTTTTACAAGTTGTTTTTCATCTTTTTCTACTCTTCTTTCATCTTGTACATGTTGTCATTCATGTTCTACTGGTTGTCTTTTATATACTACTTGTTGTATTTCATACTCTTCTAGTTGTATTTCTTCTCGTTCTAGTTATCTTTCTCCTCGTACTGGTTGTCATTCATCTTGTACTGATTGTCTTTCTTGTTCTACTAGTTATCTTTCTTATTCGTATTTCATCCTTTACTAATTGTTTTTTAACTTCATCTAGTTGTATTTCATCTTGTACAGTTTGTCATTCATGTTATACTGGTTGTCTTTCATCTACTACTGGCTGTATTTCATCTAACACTGTGTATTTCATTTTCTTCAAATTGTCTTTCATGTTCTACTGGTTATCTTTCATTCTCTACTAGTTGTGTTTCATCTTCTACTAGTTGTTTTTCATCTTCTTCTAGTTGTCTTTCATCATGTACTGGTTATCTTTCAAATTGTGCTGGTTGTTTTCATGTTCTACTTAATGTCTTTTATCTTTTTGTAGTCGTCTTTCATCTTCTACTAGTTGTTTTTCATCTTCTTCGTGTTGTCTTCCATCTTCTACTAGTTGTTTTTCATCTATTTCTAATTGTCTTCCATCTTGTACTGGTTGTCTTACTCGTTGTACTTGTTGTCTTTCATCTTCTTGTAGTTGTCTTTTGTCTTCTCGTGGTTGTCATTTATAGTTTTCTAGTTGTTTTTCATCCGCTGTTAGATGTATTTCATTTTCATCTAGTTGTCTTTCATTTCGTACATGTTGTCTTTCATCTACTACTTATTGTATCTCATACTCTTCTAGTTGTATTTCTTCTCTCTCTAGTTGTCTTTTTTCTTGTACTAGTTGTCATTCATGTTGTACCAGTTGTATTCCATGTTCTACTGGTTGTATTTCATATTCTTCTAGTTGTTTTTCATCTTTTACTAGTTGTTTTTCATATTCATCTAGTTGTCTTTCAACTTGTACATATTGTTCTTCATGATGTACTTGTTGTCTTCCATCTACTACGTGTTGTATTTCATCTACAACTGGTTGTATTTCATTTTCTTCTAGTTGTATTTCATCTTCTTCTAATTGTCTTTCATCTTGTACTGGTTGTATTTCATGTTCTACTGGTTATCTTTCACTATAATCTAGTTGTCATTCATCTTCTACTAGATGTTTTTTTGTCTTGTACTAGTTGTCGTTCATCTTGTACTAGTTGTTTTTCATCTTCAACTAGTTGTTTTTTTTATGTTCTACTAGTTGTGTTTCATCTTCTACAAGCTGTCTTTCATCTTCTACTAATTGTCTTTCATCTTCTACTAATTGTCTTTCATGGTCTTCAAGTTGTCTTTCATCTTGTACATGTTGTCTTTCATGTTCTACTGGTTGTCTTTCATCTTCTCCTTCTAGTTGTATTTCTTCTCCTTCTAGTTGTCTTTCTTCTTGTACTGCTTGTCATTCATCTTGTATAGGTTGTCTTTCATGTTCTAATGGTTTTCGTTCATATTCTTATAGTTGTTTTTTATCCTTTGCTAGTTGTTTTTCATCTTCATCTAGTTGTCTTTCATCTTGTACATGTTGTTTTTCATGTTCTACTTGTTGTCTATCAGCTACTAGTTGTATTTCATGTACAATTGGTTGTATTTCATTTTCTTCTTGTTGTTCTTCATCTTCATCTAGTTGTCTTTCATCCTGTACTGATTGTCTTTCATGTTCTACTGGTTGTCTTTCATCTACTGGTTATATTTCTTCTTCTTCTCGTTGTATTTCTTCCTCTTCTAGTTGTATTTCATCTTGTACATGTTCTCTTTCATATTCTACTGGTTGTCTTTCATTTTCTACAAATTGTCTTTCATCTTCTACTAGTTATTTTTCATCTTCTATTTCTTTTAATCCTTTATTGTTTGTCTTTCATGTTCTTTAAGTTGTCTTTCATCGTCTTCTCGTTGTCTTTTATCTTTTACAAGTTTTTCATCTTTTTCTACTCTTCTTTGATCTTGTACATGTTGTCTTTCATGTTCTACGGGTAGTCTTTCATCTACCACTGATTGTATTTCATTCACTACTTGTTGTATTTCGTACTCTTCTAGTTGTATTTCCTCTCCTTTCTAGTTATCTTTCTTCTTGTACTATTTGTTATTCATTTTGTGCTGGTTTTTTTTCACGTTCTACTGGTTGTCTTTCATCTTCTACTAGTTGTTTTTTTATCTTCTACTAGTTGTTTTTCCTCTTCTTCTGGTTGTCTTTCGTCTTCTACTAGTTGTTTTTTATTTTTTTCTAGTTGTCATTCATCTTCTACTAATTGTTTTTCATCTTCTACTAGTTGTTTCTTTTATCTTATACTAGTTATTTTTCATCTTGTACATGATGTCTTTCATGTTTTACTGGATATCTTTCGTCTACTATTGGGTGTATTTCATCTTCTTCTATATGTCTTTCATTTTGTACTGGTTGTTTTTCATGTTCTACTTGTTTTCTTTCATCTTCTTGTAGTCCTCTTTCATCTTCTACTAGTTGTTTTTCATCTTCTCATTGTTGTATTTCATCTTATACTAGTTGATCTTCATCTTCTTCTTGTTGTATTTTATCTTCTACTAGTTGTTTTTCATCTTTTACTAGTTGTTTTTCATCTTCATCTAGTTGTCTTTTGTCACACCCCGAAACATGGGGCCGTGCAGTTACGCCATGAATACACAGTTTCCCGTGTACCCACAAGGCAATTACTTAGACTTAACTCCAAACAAATATTTCATCATGCCATAATTACCATAATAGTAACATTAAACAAACTGTTTATAACCTACAATGAAACGAAACCTTTAAACAGTGGTTTACAAACAAACAAAAACTTTTAAACAATATTTCACAATTTTTACATAGCCACAAGATCTGGCTGAAAAGGCTGTACAACAAAACAATATACAATGGTTCAACCAGTAGTAAACAAAAGCTGTCACGATAACATGACATATTCTACATCTACACGGCTTACTCCTCACTTGTCACGCTTGGACCCTCATTCTTTTTTTCTTGAAATAAAAACCCATTGAGAAACTTGTCAATCGTTTCTCAATGCAGAATTTAATTTGGGCTACTGGATTTGTAAGAAATCCATTACCAAAACTAAATAATCACAATATTACAATAAATTATTCAATAATAATGAATGCAAATGCTCAAAATTGATAACAAACGAGATTCAACATATATCAGATTCAAAGATAATCAAAGAACCATAATTCAAATTATTTGGACCTAAACGATAAAATAACTAGGTCCGGTCATCACTGATAGATATAAGGTATGTATCAATCTTTGGCTTAAACCATTCTATTAGGTCTAGTTTTAGTCAAACATAACACATAAATTCAATAATTCAGATTAACATTGACATTCATCAATAAAATACAAGATATCGTCACCTTTACTAGAAGTGACCAATAGAACAATCGATATACTACAGTTTTACAATTCCTGCAATCACAATTTACATTATCCTCTACCTAACTGGTACTAGATTCAGTTGAGCTCATTCACCATATGCGCATATGGATCCTGGATTAAAGTCTCATCGACTCTAGACTTTGCAGTAAACAATAAAGTAAATTAATTAGATAACTGTGGTTCCATTCAATTATCAAAAACAAGAGGACAAACAATCGATAATACAATACCAAAATGATAAATCATCACAGTTATAACAATTCAATATGCTATTACCTTACTTCATTCAAATGATGCAATGATGCAACGATACTATCAATCAAAAATTCAACATGCTAACATGAACATTTATTTAGTTCTTAGAAATAAAAATCAAGACAAATCCTGTGAACCCCCGCACCTGATCACGTAAGGTGCGTAAAGGATCAGCTATCACTAGATTCAGAACTTCAAACGATCCCGCTAAGTCGTGCTCGATAGAGTCTATGCCTATGTTAACATAGCATAGGTGAGTTAGTAAAATAAAATCATATTAATTAGTCCCACCCTAAACTCCAATATATGAATCACATATGCATATTTTCTAAAATCCAGTATATGAATTTCATGAGCAGGTCCGTTCTGTCTATTATATTTATATTTCAGATCTACATGACTTTAACTTATTAGAGTTTGTATGCTATCAAGCATCAATTTTATAATCTGACATATAATTCCCATAAGTATTTTTCCTATATCTAGTGGCATTTAAATTTTCCAAAATTCCTCAAGACCTTATATCATGTCATTTTAAACACATTTATAATCTTCCCCGAATCATGTCTAATCAATCTTTATACACAATTTAATTAGTGGCTTTCATCATTATGTATTTCAGTCCCTCTGACAAATGTAATTTTCCAACTTAGGTCATTTTACAATCTTACCCCTAAACCTTAAACTGTACCAGACCTAGTATAAACACTGATACAAAATGACACCAGTGTCAAGAGATGGAAAATTAGCAACCTATTACTTTTAATCTTTATTTGAAATAAAAACAACATAATAAGGTATTGGTACCATACTAGAGTTTAAATTGTCCCTAAACCAAGTTCAATACCAAATTGGTACAGCAAGAAGATAGGTATTCAACACTTCAAATCAGTATAAAAAAATAACAAACAACATAAAGAAAAAATATCATAATTACCCAACTAACTTTTCAATTCATATTTGGGTCAAGATAAAAGAAAGTAACCTAAATGTATTAACCAATTCAACCATATCTAAACAGTAATACAACGATTCAGCACATGTAATAAAAGATTTCTATAACTTCAATCGATTGAGAGCAGAAGTCAGAGAACAAGTTCAAGGAGCAAGGATCTTACTATGCTATACACCATCAATAATAGAAGGGAATGAGAAAGTACATAGTGAGCAACTCCAATTTTTCAAGCTAAGCTAGAGAGATATAACCCTAGCTAGCAATATGAAAAAGGACGGACTCAAACAGAAAATTCGACAGAAAAGAAAGTGAAAAGTGAGCGGTGAAAGAAGTAAAAAGTAAAATATCTCAAAGGATAGGAATAGGCTTAAACAAAGATTATATTTTTATTCTATTTAATTCAGCTGCTGCTCATTTTTTCCTCTAAGGCCGTAGGCCCAGTTTGCAATAAAAAGAACCTAACACTAAAAACTTTAATTGGTGAATAGAATATAGATATAAAGTATGATTAAAACTTAAAGAGTGAGGCTACGGTGCTATGCATAGCACCAATTGGGTCCGTACTACGGCTCAAAATTTGACTTTTGAAAATCCTAACGGTCGATCCGAACCGTTCAACATGATTATAAAATGAATATGTACTTGCAAACCAAATTTTACATTTTTTCGAATTTTTTTACTATTTTTTCGAAAATCACTTGATCTGAACATTCTGGACCATCCAAAAACAGCATATCTAAAAAAATAGTAAAAAAATTCAAAAAAATGTAAAATTTGGTTTGCAAGTACATATTCATTTTATAATCATGTTGAACGGTTCGGATCGACCGTTAGAATTTTAAAAAGTCAAATTTTGAGCCATAGCACGGACCCAATCCGTGCTATGCATAGCACCGTAGCCTCACTCAAACTTAAATATTCTAAGTTATCAATTTCAAAATTTATAAATTTCCAATTTCATGATTGGGTCCATAGATTATTTTATAACTTTGCTAATTTAATCATTCATCTTATAATTTTACTCAATAAAATGATCTTGATGCTTAATCAATCAGTCGATTAACAAAAATATTTCTAAAGCATAAAAAAAGTTCAAATTTTAACCTTTAATTTATTTCAAATTTTACTGTTGCCCTTTTCTAAAATTCACAATGTTACATTTCTCCCTCACTTAAAAACAATGTTCAATCCCTTGAACGTAACTATGTACCTGAACTGTCGAATAACCTCAGGGTATTGTTCACGAATTTTCGTTTCAAGTTCCCACGTTGCTTCTTTTTCTGAGTGTCGTCCCCATTGTACTAAAACAAGTCCAATCGTTCGGTTTCTTAGTCTTTGCTCTTTCCTGTCCAGATTTCACATTGGTTCTTCTTTATAAGCCAAGTTCTCATCTTGGTATAGGTCAGAATGGTCAATGTAGTGAGATGGATCTCGCACGTATCATCGGAGCTGTGACATATAAAAAATCTGATGAACCCGGTCCAAAGCTAGAGGCAATGTAAGCTCATAAGCTACAAGTCCCACTCGGTTTTGAATCTGAAGTGGCCAGATGTACCTTGGACTTAGCTTACCTGATACACCAAATCGATGTACTCTTCTAACTGGAGATACTCGGAGCCACACATGATCACCTTCTTGAAACTCTAAGGGTCTTCGATGTACATCAGCATATCTCTTTTGTCGATCTTGAGCTGATTTGAGTTGGCTCAAAATAATCATTGTTTTCTCTGCTGCCTCTTGTATCATTTTAGGTCATGTAGGCAGATAAGTACCCACTACTTTAGTCAAAGCACAGCAAATCAATGTACTCCACAATGGTGTGCAACAAGGCTCTCCAGTAAGTGCTTATAGTGGTGGCATTCCTATACTTGAATAGTACCTGTTGTTGCAAGAAAACTCAACCAAATGCAAATGGTCTAGCCAAGACCCTCGAAAGCTCAAAGCACACGCTCAAAACATGTCTTCTAATATTTGGATTGTCCTTTCTGACTGTCCATCCGTTTGCGGATGATGTGTGGTATTGAATTTCAGTTTTGTACTCATAGCCTCTTGGAAGCTCTTCTAAAAATGAGATGTGAATCTAGTATCTCGATCAGATATAATCTCTCGCAAACAACCATGATATTTGAAGTAAAATTTTAGAATAACTCGGCTAGTGCCCGACCCAAAGTGTCAGGTCCAAGTGGAATCAAATGTGCTACTTTGGTCAATGTATCCGGAATAACGCATATAGTATCGTATTGCCCAACCATCCTTAGAAAACCAGTCACAAAATCCATTGCAATAACTTCAAACTTACCTCTCCTTTTATCTAAGGGTTGTAGTAACCCGGCTGTCTTTCATCTATCAGCCTTCACCTTCTGACATACTTGACATTTCTCAACATACATTGTCACATCATTCTTCATGTTCGGCCACCAGAAGTATCGTTTCAGATTTTGATACATTTTAACTTCACCATGATGGATAGTATAACCAGAATCATGTGCTTCTGATAGGATTAAAGACTTCAATTCTGAATCTTCAGGAATGCATATACGGTTGCCAAACCATAAGATACACGTGTCGTCTAGTCTGAAAGGAGTATCTCAGTCTGACTTCACATGTTCTCAAAATTTCTGACATTTCTGATCTGCATGTTGTGCTACTCGAACACGATCATGTAAATCAAGTCTCACCTTAACTGCAGCAGAAATGATAGACATAACGGCTGATGCACTCACACCCGCTTTCACTCCAAACAAGCGAGTTGTTGTTTTCATTGCCAATTCCTGAGATGCTCCAACATTTAAATTCATCATTCTCATTTCTGATAATCCATTTTCTGATAATTCACCGGCACAAACTGGACACATCACGAAACTGTCCAGAAATGATAATTCACCTTCTCGTCTGACATGAGTATAGGCTTGCTCGAGAGATGGAAAGGGGCTCATTTGTAGAACTTGTGCTCGAATATTATCCAGGAGATCATGAAAAACATTAAGAAATGTATATACCCTGGTCTTTTGAATAAAGTTATTAAATATTTCTATGTCACAAGCACATATCATAGGATTCGGGCTACGAAAATTGATTTCTTGCCACATACCATGTAATTCATCATATAATTCTTCTACAGTTGTACCATCTTGTTTGACGTGTGAGACCCACCGATTCAGCGCAAAAACTTGTGTGTCTCATCACTTCCATCATAGAAGGTGGTATTTGCTTCACAGTCGTGGCTTAAGCGAGTTTATGAGCCACCCTTTGACAACTACATCATCTACTCCCACTTCTGGAATCCCAGATGTGACACCTCGGAGGTGCAGGAACCCCAGTGAGATGCTTCATTTTATCCATTCCCATTACATACATCTCAACAGCTTGACACCAGAAAGTATAGTTGGTGTCGTCCATCTTTACGTCTATTAGGTTAATATGAATTAACCCATCTGTTTTGTCAACATGTTGTGTTGCTGGTTGAGGGTTGGTAAGGTAGCATTTTGCATAGCCACAATTTGAGTTTGTTGCAGGGTTATTGCTTGGGTAAGTTGTGTGAGTTTCTACAAGAGATCCATCGAATTAATTGTCTCACTTGATTGAGAGCCTTCAGGAGATGTGTTTGGCATTTTCGATCGAGGATCGATGGATAGCTCCTTAGAGCGATATAGCACAAGAAATTGAAGTTAAAGACAAGAAGGGCAACAATTTCTCTAGCTATACCACCAGGCAACCATGCTCTGATATCATGACAAAAATATTATAATTGTACAACAGAGAACACGAACACAATCACTCCCATGAAGCTCCCTTCCCTCCCTTTGTATTATTAATTCATAATAGAATTACATAGTATTTTCGTATGATTTTTTTCGTGAGCCACAACCCACTTATATAATTTTGACTATTAATCTATCATGCCTAAAAATTTAAATTTCCTAGCAGATACATATTGCCTTAATAAACATTTCCTTTACCACATTTTTTCCTTAATCCAAGATTGTCTAAATATTACATTGAAGGTAAACAAATCTTCTGCAATCTTCTGTCTTGTTCGTCACTCTTATTCTAATCTTCAGTGATTCACGTCAATGTGTCATGGTGTATATCCCATAACTGACATACACTGTAGACCTTAACAAATTTTTGAAGATGTCACAAACGAGAGGAGTTTCTGCAAAGATATGCAACACACAGAACTTACAGTTCATCTGAAACATCACCTGATTTCAAGTATGGAAGTGTGACATCAATTCCTTCTTCTATCGATTGGCGCACTCTTGGTTCTGTGACGCACATTAAAGATCAAGGCAGCTGTGGTGTGTTAAAAACAAAACTTCAATAGGAGCATATGTTGTCATATTCAGAATGAACTATAAAAATACTGTGTTAAGACTGAACCTTTTCAAACTGCAACTTCAACATATATAGTTTATTATCGATGTACTCCAATCTTTTCTTTTGTAATATGTTGCATACTACCATAGGATTAATACGCCTCACAGTTTTCACAAATTTTGAATAATAGCCAGTTGTGGTATAGAAAAAATGGGCCACATATTCTTCTCTCCTGTGAGGAAAATGTGTACTGGACTTCTACAAGGTTATTTTATTCAGTAATTATAATTTCCCCCGACTTTCCATCTCCCGTTTCATCCCCTTGACCGTTTATGTTACCGTTAATTATAGTTAACTGTTTTTACTGGTTAACCCACTTACCCGTTTCTCTAATTCTAATTACCTTTCCTTTTTTTAATTTAGTTTCCTTTCTCTCCCCTCGTGCCGCTCTCTCTCTCTTTTCTCAAGCAATCGCAGCTGGGAGGAACTACCGCTCGGACTCTCTGACGATCTTCCCCGCTCGGACGCTCCGATGATCTTCCCCGCTCCGACGCTCCGACGATCTTCCCCGTTCGGATGCTCCTACGATCTTCCCCGCTCGGACTCTCCGATGATCTTCCCTGCTCAGACGCTCCGATGAACTTCCCCGCTCAGGCCATCTGTGCTGAGGCTATTCTCTGATCAGGTAAGTCAATGTTGATGTGATCTGATTTGATTTTTGATCTCTGATCTTCATGTTGTGATTTCTGTTGGTGACATCTGAAATCGCTATTTTATTACTGCAATTTGAAAATTTCATATGAATCTGACAACCTGATAAATGTGTTAAATACTGTGGATGAATATTTCTTGCATTAGTGGTGAATACTTCTTACATTAAAAGTGAATACTTCTTACATCAACTATCTGCACTGGGTGAAGTACTTTCTCTCCTGGAGGCTTGGTAAGTACTTATATCTTACTTTATATTCATGTTTTTAAGGTGTTTATGTGTTACTTTATTTTTTTCAGTAAGCTTGTATTAGGTATGAAAACTTTTATAAATTTTCTTGTTTTTATACAAAATACAGGAAAAGAGTTGTGGATGGACGTACAGCTATCCTGGATGGAAACTCCTCGGCAATCTTCGCAGGATTGTGCAATATTGTTTACTGCGGTGGATTGACTGTTTGACGCGCAAGGTGCCGCTCGATTTCACTCAGGTTAATATTATATAAATTTGTTTGATTTCTGTAATTTGAATATTACTGGATAAATACTTGTTTCACTTGTTTTACTAGGTATTACCGAGTATCACTGGATATATACTTTACAGCTAATGGATGAATACTTATTTCACTTGGGATGTATACTATAATAGTTTAATATTACTTGCTTTTACTTGATAAATATTACTGGGTATTACTGAGATGTATAACATGGGTATTGTTGGGATGTATACTTTAGGGTTAATGGATGAATACTTGTTACACTTGGTATGTATACTCTTTTTCGTTTTTGTATTTTACTGGGATATATACTTCACACTTATTGGATGAATACTTGTTGCAATTGGGATGTATACTTGTAATTTCTCTTATTAAAAGTTCATTTACTAACTGACATTTTTTTGTGTTTAATTTTTGTAGGAAATGATCAGTGCTGAGCGTCTTCTGGTTGCATTTAGGTTACTCACTGATGAGAGGAATGAGTTTAAATTTGCAATGTGATGTGATGTGATGACTTATTTGTTGTGTTAAAATTTTGATATAAAACAGTTTGGTAACTGATTGAATTGATGTTAATATTGTTGGTGTTATATAGTTTGATATGTTATCTTCATCCTTCTCTTCGTAAGTATTCACTTTTTGCAGTATAATCGTGTTATTACTTGTTTATGTATTTTCGGTTTCGCTACTTGCATGTGGTCCCTCCCCCTGTCTGTTTCAAAAGACGTTAGCGGTCCGCCACGTATGTTGTCTGTGATCCCCTATGTTCGTAATGCGCTGAATATTGTAGTGTATCAAAATATACTTCTGTTGCACAGATGAGTACCTTCATACAGATGGATAAATACTAGTTGTGAAACAGATGAATACTTTACCGCAAATTCCTAAAATGCGCTGACGGTTATGCGGTCCCCCCACTTAATAACGCGTTTTCTTTTGTCGGTTGTGTGGTCCCCCATTTAATAACGCGTAATGAATGTTGTAATGTATCCAAATATGCTTCTATTGAAAAGATGAATACCTTCATATAGATGGATGAATACTTGTTGTGTCACAGATGAATACTTTACCGCAAATTCCGAAAATGCGCTGACGGTTATGCGGTCCCCCCACTTAATAACGCGTTATCTTTTTTGGTTATGTGGTCCCCCCACTTAATAACGCGTTTTCTTTTGTCGGTTGTGTGGTCCCCGCCCATTAATAATGTGTTTTCTTTGTTTTTAACACGTTTTCTTTTGTTTTTAGCGGAGGCAGTTGTGGTCCCCCCTCTATTTTATATCTTATCCGAACTCGGGGGATCAAATGGGGGATTGTTCACGGGGGAGAGCTAGGCGGACCCTATTTTATTTTATTGTGACCACAATTCTACTTTTAAAATAAGAAAGAGGTGGGAGGTGTCACAATTGAAATCGGGATTGGGGATCCCGTGTTGATATTAGATAGTTGGGTGGCTTGATTTCCAACATTGCACGATAATGATTTTTATTAGATCAACAGGTTTTTGATATAGTAATTTCACAACATCCTAGATTCTTTCGAAAAAGATAAATCCAAATCTTCCGATATCTGATGAAGGAAGACATAAAATACAAAGTCTTTCATTTCCCTCGTATAAATACAAGAAATTGCCCTAAATTAGAGCGTTTCCGGATTAAAGTAAAATTTGTCATTTTGTCCCTTGCGACTTGCGAGCGGATTTTTCAGATTTGTTTGACTGGCCGTATAATGTTTTGATGGCTATTGCATGCATGCATGCACAAGATCATCTCCATGGTTGCTTTGCTCTTCTCCATGCTTGGATAATCAAAAGACATCTCACCCTCTATTCAATGCATGTTTGGAGGAGGAGACACTGACCGTACAATTCAAAGGCATATCCCTAGAATGACATTGGGTTCAATGCTCATTTCTCCTTAGAGAGACATTGACCGTATGATGTGGGTCTTGCCACTTTTTCTAAGGAGTTTCTTCGATCTATAACATCGGCTTCAGTGCTCATTTCTTCTCCATGTAGTTTTTTTTTTTTTTTTTTTTCTTTTCTTCTAAGAATGACATCGGGTTCAGTACTAATTTTCTTACTAAATAATGACATCGAGATGCTAAAAGAAAGTCAACTGTTTTATTTTTTTTATATATATATATATTTTTTTGCTTTCCCATTTGCATTTTGGCACCTGGAGATGACTAATTGACAACAGTACGTAAGCATAATGCTTCGGACAGAAATAATGATATTTTGTTCGTAGAACTATAAACATTTGATGTATATAATTAATGTGTATTATATGTAACTTTGCAATCCTATAATAATTATCCAATTAAATTTGCATCAGAAGTATTCAAAACAATGAGTAAAAATATCAATCAAAAGTATTCAAATATAGAGTAAATTGGTCAAATATTTTTTGTTATAGGCTATTAATATATCAAAATGGCGAATAAGGGATAAAAATGGCAAAGTCAATTTTAATGGGGATATAGAACAAATATGTGACACGATTATCTATGATATAGACGAGAGATTGAGCACATGGAAAAGCATCTTTTGTTCATTAATTCTTATATTCATGATCCTTTCAGATTTACTAAAGTCTACGTACTACTGAAGAACTTGTTTTGTAAAATATATATATATATATATATATATATTGAAGGCATTGCTGGAGAGAGATCGAAGTAAAATAAAATTTATAATTAAATGATTCCACATGCAAACTTAGCATCTGAAAATTTACAAGAGCAATGACCTAGTAAACAATCGTGGACTTTCTCTGGAAATTTAGGACTTAAAACCTGATATTTTTACAAAAATGCAACAGTTGTTTATTTTGATTCATATGTACATAAATTGACCATTAATTAGTTGTATGTCCCTTCTGTTTTGTTTTTTTTTTTTCTGTTCTTTGTAATTAACCTGTATCTTCATTTCTGGTAACTAAAAAAACATAAATCATATATTGGTGTTCGTTGCTTTATCATATGTGTAATTAACTCAATTAGTATCTCACCAATGAGTACAGAAAAGGTCTAGGGAAATTAATTTGGTCATTTCAAAATCAACAATTAATTTGATATTAATTTAGGTGCACTTACTAGTCAAATTTGCACTGCAGCTGAATTACCCTCTCTATATCTCTCTCTCTCTCTTGATTACAAGATATCATAACCCCCCAACCCCCACTCCACCCCGTCCTTTATTTTGTTTTTGAAATACAATACTTTCTCTCTCAGTACCGTTCACCGTCGACTATGCACCCAAAACACACTTTGTTAATCTTTGCTCTTTCAGTCTGGTTTCTTGTCTATAACTTGGGCCTCTCAGCTAAAGCTACCAAGCTAAATCCACACCGACATCTAACCGTAAGTAAGATCCTTTCCTTCTTCAATATGTTTCCTATTTCTTAAGCAAAACACCAATACTTTTGTTATTTCTTACTTATTACGTACCATTTTCAAGTTGTTCAATCCAACCTTAATTAGTGCATATATTGATCTCTAATTTAATTTTTTTTCTTCATTGAATAATGATAAAAGACATAGTGTTTCCATATATGGTTGTTGATCTGTCATATATACGTAGTATATCTTGAAATTGGTACTTCTTTAATTATATGATTTCTTAACTCAGGTTCACATCTAAACGAAAATGCTTACTTAAAATCATTGTACATGGAGAATTAATAATGGAATCATTTTTTTTTTGTTGTTGGCTAGACATCGAATGAAGATCAAAATGGAGACCATAGACTGCTACAAATTCAAAGATCTCATGCAAGAGCACGTGCCATGATTAAACGAGCAGCCAATTCGACAGAAAAGAATTCAACATTAATTCAAAATGAATTGGGGGTGTCTATTACTCGCATCTACAGAAACCCTGCTGCCTTTCTTGAGTAAGCTATCTAATTGTTGTATCTTGAGTACAGAATATGTGTACTTTAATTTGTTTGATATAATGGTATAATATGTAATAACATGATTTAAAGAATGAATTGTTTAATTATTTATAATGTTATGTGATTTAGCCCTTTCTTTGTGCCGACATTTTTATTAATATCCAAAGTTTAATAGAAATTAATTAATATACCCAAGTTCGCTTGGAATTAATACAAATACCCTACCGGCCAAAAAATGAATGGTACCCTATTTAATCAACTACGGGCCATTTTCTAGCCGGTACCTTTGTTTATTAACTACCGGCCAGAAAATGGCCATATTATTATTATTATTTTATATTTTTTGGTTGTTTTAGAGTTTATTGGAGTATTTTCCGTTTAGATTTTATGTTGTAGTATTTTATGTTTAGATTTTTTGTTATTGTAGTATTTTCTGTTTGAATTTTATGCTGTACTATTTTTGTTATTGTTGTAGTATATACTGTTTAGCATAATCATGATAATTTATTTTATTTTAGTAAAATTTAACGTAACTTAGTTTAATTTTAGTATAACTTAGCGTAACATACATAAAATCGAAATATAAGATAATCCAAACATAAAACACCAAACATAGTATACCAAATATAAATAGTACAAAACAATCACCGTCACGGATCGGGGGACCATCGCTCAGCTGGTACTCCAGTGTTCGCTCGAACCGGCCATACTCTCTCTCTCGGTGTAATGACACTCGCTGCGTATCCGCTCGGCGGTATCCCAGACTGGCTCATACGTCAGCCTAGAGACTGGCAGGGGTGTACAGAAGATGGATGTCGTGAACTCAGTCCCAAAGCCAGGCTGAGTCTGGGACCCGCTACCACTGGCATCTCTATCTCATATCGTGGTACTGATAGTAGCGGCACCTTTAAGCGAGGTGGTGACACTTTTAAGCTAGGCTAAAAGCATGGTGATCCCATGCGCGGCACATTTCCCAGCATGGTGATCCCATGCGCAGCACCTTTAAGCGAGCCAAAAGCTAAAAAAAAATTAGTTTGTTCGATCAAACCTTGATTAACTAATCAGTTAGG
Organism: Carex littledalei; assembly: GCA_011114355.1. NCBI lineage: Eukaryota > Viridiplantae > Streptophyta > Magnoliopsida > Poales > Cyperaceae > Carex > Carex littledalei. The sequence continues at coordinate 3,386,433 of CM022090.1, forward strand.
AAAAAACTATATAGATTTATGTGCATTACCTGACGAGCCCATTTTTTACCATTGGGTGTGTAACCATCATCGTCTTTGACCCTGTCGTGTAAACAGACTGGCCTGATACCAATGGTACTACCGTGGGTCCGATCCACGTAGTTGTGATCACCATGCCACTTCTTCGCATATGCCGGGCATCTGAGCGAATCGGGCGCTCCCCATGCAGGAGGTTCATTCGAGATAGACCGGCCCACCGGTAGCAGTGACCACAACCAATGCTGAAGCAAGAGTGTCGGCCCATACATCTGCTTCTTATCCTTCAACATTTTTAAAAATTTTAGTCGTCATAATATTTGAATTGGTTGATAAAATAATTAAGTAAGAAAAGAGTTAGAGACTTACCATACAACTACGGCACAGGTTGTAGTACAGATGAGCTAGGACAGCCCCACCCTAGTTGTACGGTGACGGCTGATCAAGATCTACCAGCAACGGGAGATACATCATTGGCATCATATCACCGCTGAAATCAGCAAACATGACAGAACCAAATAGGTCCATCATGTAGTCCCGTATATCTGCAATACAAAACAGATAATGAAACGTTGTTTGCAAATGTAATAGAAACAATTTATAGTTTTTACCTCTGAATCTACTCATCGGTGGAATTAATTGTCAAACTCGGTTGAAGTGCTCTCGCAACTTCTTCATCCTCAGATGAAATTTGGGCTTCCCACGATCCTCAATGAGAGAGTAAGAATCAACTCCCAACAACTCCTCGATCTGAGCAGCAAACCTAGCACTGTCAGATACGCCACCAACAGGGGTGCCACTGATAGGCAAACCCCAAAGGGCACTCACATCCTGGAGTATCACTGTCATCTCTCCGAATGGCATGTGGAACGTGTGCGTCTCGGGACGTCACATCTCATCGCTCCACCAGTCCTGCAATGAGAGATGCATTGATGGTGCCACTCTCGGTCCGCAAGATGTCCACAACTTTAGTAGAGGCCCAGATTGATGAGGTACTATCTATTACCTCGTAGTACTGCATGTGAACGCACCGCAACTTCACATCTAAAAAAAACGTGTTATGCGTTGAAAAAAGTAATCCACATGGTATTAGCACAACAAAATTTAAATTCAATAAAATTTAAACTTAACAAAATTTAAACTCAACAAAAAGTAATCCTAACATTTTACAACCATTTTGCACTAAATATGAATTTTTTAAAAATTAGAGGGACTTACTTGCAAATCTGCAAAGATGTGGAGAAATATGGGAGAAAGAGCTCAACCGATGAGAGATAGTGTGAAATTTGATAGAATGAATTGTGAGAAATTCGGCCAACCCTACACATATATATAGCACAGGTACCGGTTAGAAAATGGCTGGTAGTGTATTAAATAGGGTACCGGCCAGAAAATGACCGGTAGTTGATTAAATAGGGTACTGGCCATTTTCTGACCGATAGGGACATTTTATTAATTCCAGCGAACCTGGGTATATTAATTAATTTCTAATAAACTTTGAATATTAATAAAAATGTCGGTTCTTTGTTTGTTTAATTAACAACCCAAAACAATGCTGCATTTGGGCTTGTAGGAGCTATAAACAAATGGAGAAAAGATTCAAGGTTTATGTGTACGAGGAAGGAGAGCCACCGATAGTGCACCGTGGGCCCTGCAAGGACATCTACAGCATTGAAGGTCGGTTCATTGAACAGCTCGAGATGTTGCAGCCACGCCAAGCAGGGGTTCGGACGTGGGACCCGAATCTAGCCCATGCATACTTCTTGCCCGTCAGTGTCCTTGATTTGCGTAAATATGTTTATGAGCCACACCCTCATAGCTATGGTCCTCTCATTCGCACATTTGAAGATTATGTGCAAGTTGTGAAGAGAAAACACCCCTTCTGGAATCGAACTGAAGGCGCTGACCATTTCATGCTTGCTGCACATGATTGGGTATATTTTGAGAATCTCGATCTATTTCTTTTTCCATGATTGGGTGCAATTTTGAGAACATTTTTGTCATTTTTATTGGCTGCCACTGTCTTTGTAGAGATGAAATTCTTCAATTGAGATGTAAATTTCTGCAAATTTAGACAGACTAAAAGATCATTCTGCTTTTGTCAATTATAATTTAAGACCATTTACTTAGTATTCATTATCTAAATGTATTATCTATATATGAACAAACTAAATTGAACAATATTTGATGGGTATATGTAGTATACATTGTGATATCTTATGACATGTAACTCAGCCTAACAAATAATTCCAGGGACCTTATATCACCAAGGCCATTCCAGAACTCTACTCAAATTCAATCCGTGCACTTTGCAATGCCAACACTTCCGAGGGGTTCATCCCGAGAAAGGACATTTCCATCCCCCGGATACATCTTCGTGATGGAAGCATGCCTGCGCAACTGACCACAGGTCCGCTCCCTGGTCTGGGGAATCGTATGCTCCTTGCATTTTTCGCCGGAGGCCGTCATGGGCCAGTGAGACCAATTCTATTTGAGCACTGGAAAGATAAGGATCTTCAACTCTTCCCTGTGTACGAGTATTTGCCAAAGGGACTTGATTATTATTCGTTCATGCTGCAGGCTCGATTTTGCCTCTGCCCCAGCGGGTAATCTCCGCTGTGTTTCTTCTTCATTAGTTGCTTAAATCAAGGATAGCATAATACCCAAAAAATTTAGTTAATGTATACCTGATATAACGGAAAAACCCTGGCAACTGTTTAATATCATATGATATTTGGTATTGAGATATAAATTGCAGAAATACAAACTTTTAATTAAAAAGTTTGTGTGTATTAATCTCTCCAATGTATATGCATGCGCATACATATTGGAGACCAAGAGACCAAATGGCCAAACGAAACAAAAGCCAAAAGCATAGACAATATTTAGTTAAATAAAAATAGATCAGTAGTAATATACTCCTAAGTTGTAATTTGAAAGTCCTTGGATTATTATCAAAACTAATTGTAGCCCCTTTTTTGAATTTTTACAATAACAGATTTGAGGTCTCAAGCCCTCGGATCGCTGAGGCAATTTGGGCAGAGTGTGTACCAGTTATCATCTCTGATGGTTATGTACTTCCTTTTAGTGATGTGCTACAATGGAGCGAGTTCTCAATTTCGATGTCAGTTACTGATATACCGAACCTCAGAGACCTGCTAGCAGCAATACCAGAGGAGGAGATCGAGAGACTCAGAGAAGGCGTGAAGGCCGTGAAGAGGCATTTTGTGTTAAACCAACCTCCTACACGATTCGACACGTTTAATATGATTTTACACTCTGTGTGGCTGAGGAGGCTAAACCTCAAACTAAGATAAGTACCAAGCAAGTGCAAATGTATTCTCAAGGAAACTATCTAGAATCTGAAATGCAGTAGTGCTGGTCAGTATTTCAAAATATAAAGTGGTGCTATAGGATTATCTTCATTAATTTACAGCTCTTTCATACAATTCTCAGATTAACTTGCGAAAAAAAATTGTTATGTTCAGGTCCAATTTCAATTAAATCCCAACTTGCCCAAATATTGTATATCAGAGAACATTGAATAAGTTCAAATATATATGGAGTTCACCTGTCTCCAGGAATTTTATATTAGAGAATATTGTATATGGAGTTCACCTGTTTCCAGGTTCAAATATATATGCGAAAAATTGATTTTTTATTTTTTAAATGCCAATAGTATAATGCTAAAAATCAAGCAATTAAAAAGAATAAGAGGAGTACAATGCTTTTTATTTTTCTCACTCACTCTCACGCCTCACACTCTAATTCTCTGAATCACTTCTATACATAGAGACATCTAACCTATTTATACTAAGTCCAATGTCGGTTATATGAACTTTCTAGATTATACATTTCATTTCTAAAACCTTTCCATACTGACTACATAGATTATAAATTTTACAGAAGCATCTAGACATCCTATTTTTACTACCGACTATATTAGTCGGTTAGAAGAGGTTCTTGAATTTTGTAGAGTGGGCTTCGGTCTTCCTCTATTTTGTTACTATATTTATTGGTGAAATTAAAGTTGCTCTTCAAAGAAAGTCGGTGGTGCTGTTAATTCCAATATATAATATCAGAGCTTCAGGTTCGAGCAAGAAGTTAACGAAGTAGACAATGGCGTTCGTAAAATATAAGAAGCATTGTAAGTCGATGTCTTCAAGAGGCATAATCATGGCGTAGTTGACGGTTCCCATATTTATGAGAGAGAACTACAACATGTGGAAGATCAAGATGCGGCTTCTAAAGACATCAACTTAGCATTCTTCTTATATTTCACGAACCTTATATTTCACGAACGCCCTTGTCTACTTCGCTAATTTCTTACTCGAATCTAAAACTCCGATATCAAATGTTAGAAATTGTAATCGGATTGTGGATAATAGAAGAGAGCAGTTTATATATAATTTTAATTTCTTTTACTTCTTAAGAGAAGTACAAGGTTGTGATATATTTGATTTTTACACACGGCATATGGACATCTATAATTTATTTATACTAGAGCAATGTCGACTGATGAAATCTCTGGATTCTACAAATTAATTCTACCGACATAGCAAGAGTGCAAGAGTCGGTTTAAGTATTTTTCATATTACTCTCTATTATACATATCTCTTCAAGTTTCTAGTACAATTTTAAAACCACCGACTTTATAAGTTGCTTCTAGAATATTTCAGAAAAATAATTTTGGGCCTGGGCCTTTCGGTTAGGTGCTGTTATTTTTAACAAGCTTTACAGATTACAAGCTATAACCCAACTAAACCAAAATCAGCTGCCTTCAAAGGCCCATTAAGGTACAATAAGATACATGACCAGAAGCCCCCTATTTAAAATCCTAGCAAAATAGCTCGTAATGGATAAATAGCAAAAATCATGAACTCTGTACTGAACGAAATTTTCCCGAAATTTTTAATATCCAAAAAAAATATTAAATTTCAAAATCTAAATTCTGTTTGATAAAATTTCGAAAACTGTTCAAACCACAAATATATTTTCCGGTTTTAGACCGAATTATCGCAGATTAATTTCTCGGTTTTGGAATTCCAAAACCGCAAAAAAAAATTGCGGTTTTCGTTTGGGAATTCCAAAACCGCAAATTTAATTTGCGGAATGTTTTTTTTAACAGAGAATGTTATAATTTATTTATTTATTTTATTAAAATATTAGAAATATTTTACATATCTTTGAAAATAGATAGAATACTATATAATTTGATTTATTAGAAAGACTGTGACAAATAATCCGAATCAACATTTTTCAAGCCTGATTTTTCGCAGCTTTAAGAAAAATTAAAATATTTTTTTGTGTGTTATTAGAAAAAAATATATATATATATTGAATCTGAGTTATTGATCCCGGTACAAAAGTCACTTCTAGGTAAATACATAAAATATTGTGATCCTTCTATTTATGAAAAAACAAAAACTTGTGATGTGAACAGATTTATCATGAAGTGACTTTTCTCATAGTTTGTCAGAGATTTTTTTAAAAAGTTTTTGTTTTTTCAAAAATAGAAGGATTCAAATATTTTATGTATGTATCTAGAAGTAACTTTTGAACCGGGATCAATAACTCAGATTCAAAATTTTTTTTTTTCAATAACACACAAAGAAATATTTTAATTTTTCTTACAGCCGCAAAAAATCCGGCCTGAAAAATATTGATCCGGGTTATTTGTCGCAGTCTTTCTAATAAATCAAATATATTACATTCCATCTATTTTCAAAGAAATATTTCTAATATTTCTAATATTTCAATAAAAAAACAAATAAATTATAAACATTTCTGTTTAATTAATAAAAAAACTTAGAACCGCAAAAGTAAATTGCCGGTTTTGGAATTCTAAAATCAACACCGCAATTTTTTTTGTAGTTCTGGAATTCCAAGACCGCAAAATAAATTTGCGGTTTTAAGTTTTTTTTTTTAACAGAAAATGTTATAATTTTTTTTATTAAAATATTATAAATATTTTATATATATCTTTGAAAATAGATAGAATACTATATAATTTGATTTATTAGAAAAACTGCGATAAATAACCCAACATTTTTCAAACCAGATTTTTTGCGGCTTTAAGAAAAGTTAAAATATTTCTTTGTGTATTATTGGAAAAAAATAAAAATGTTTTCAATAGACTGCGACAAATAACCCGGATCAACATTTATCAAACCAGATTTTGCGCGGCTTTAAGAAAAGTTAAAATATTTTTTTGTGTGTTATTGGAAAAAAATAAAAATATTTTGAATCTGAATTATTGATCTCGGTTCAAAAGTCACTTCTAGATAAATACATAAAATATTATGATCCTTCTATTGATGAAAAAAACAAAAACTTGTGATGTGAACAGATTTATCATGAAGTGACTTTTCTCAGAGTTTGTCGGAGATTTTTTAAAAAAGTTTTTGTTTTTTTAAAAATAGAAGGATTGAAATATTTTATGTATTTACCTAGAAGTGACTTTTGAACCGTGAGCAATAACTCAGATTCAAAATAAATTTTTTTTTCAATAACACAAAGAAATATTTTAATTTTTCTTATAGCCGCAAAAAATCCGGCATGAAAAATGTTGATCCGGGTTATTTGTCGCAGTCTTTCTAATAAATCAAATATATTATATTTCATCTATTTTCAAAGAAATATTTAAAATATTTTTAATATTTCAATAAAAAAACAAATAAATTATAAACATTTATGTTTAATTAAAAAAAACTTAGAACCGCAAATTGCAGTTTTGGATTTCCAAAATCAAAGCCGCAAAATTTTTTTTGCGGTTTTAGGCTTTGAACCGGAAAATTTTTTGTAGTTTGGACAGATTTCGAAATTTCTCTGCATGGGGTGTAGATTTTGAAATTTAATTTTTTTAATATTAAAAAAAATTCGGGAAATTTTCGAGACGCCGTCTAAGAAAAATGTATTATTTGCTCAGTATTCATGACGCAGTTTCGTAATAAAATATTTGAGTTATCTTTCCATTCTAATTATTTCTGATAATTTTTTACCTGTGTCTGGACATATCATATTTTGACGTTCAATGTCGACAGGTCATCTCATTCTTTTTGATAGATTTGGTAGAGGCTACCAAATATCATATTACATCATAAGTGCGACTTAAACAGCATTCATCCTATACAATTTCACTAGATGCTCATGCTCCTTTGATTTACTACTCAAATGACAGCTAACCAATTAGATCATAATCCTTGGAAACATATGATAATCACTAAATATTATTCTCACACAAATCTTCCCTTTTCTGAATTTTGGTCCAACATCATTTCTATGCAACAATTAGGTCATATCAGTGTTTCTTATGAACCAGGATCTCCAACCAAAATATCCTTTTGGCATGATATATGGTACCAACAATGTTCCATGGCTTCTAGATACCCATACTTCTATAATATTTGCATATCCACTGATATACCCCTCCAATCAGTGATTAATACTCAAGGTTCTGGCATGAAATTTAGATAAACTCTATATGGGATACTATCTGTAGAATGGACTGAAATTTTGGACTGAAATTTTGGAAATTATTAGTAAAATCTCTTGTACACATTCAGAAAATAGGTTGAGTTGGAGATGGGAAGCTTCCGGAAAATTTACAGTCAAATATTTGTATAAAGTACTGAATTATAGAGGGATTAAACCTCTCAATATGAGTGTGAAGGATGGTCGCTTTGAAATCACAAAATATGAGTGTGAAGTAAAACACTCGCTTTACAGAAAGTGTGAAGTAAAACAATGGAGTAAAGCCTAACTGCCTTTCTAACAACCTTTGACTGTAGTCAAACTTGTATTATCTCTATCAGATACTTAGATTATTAGATTATTGTGGTATAGAATTGTCCCACAGCTACCCCGCATGCCGCACTGTCACTACCCCACAGGGCATGCTGGGTTTCTGTATACGTGATTTGAAAGGTTTTCCGATCTTGCGATCGGTTTTTGGGCTAACAGTTCAGATTTTTATAAGTATGCAATCATAAGTATTTAGTGAACATAAATTGTTTTCGTATGCACCAATGTATATCTGCAATACTCCCATATAGAAGTGTATAAATTATTCCTTGGGTAAACTCTATATTTAAATATTTTTTCACTTTTATTAGATACTTAGATTATTGTGGTGTAGTATGATCTCCTAGCACATGCACCACGTTGTTCATGCAAGTTCATCCATAATTATAATTATGAATTTACAAAAAAAAATTATAAATTTAAATTTGTACAAGAAATTTTTTACATGATTCACATTTTGAGATTAAAATTCACACGCGGCATTATTAGATTGGTGTTCTATTTGAAATTAGTGGAACAACTTTAGTTGGATAATCTATTAAAGTCGGAATATCTCATTCTCTCGTGAAATATTATTCTAAATTAATTCCTTTCATATATATATATATATATATATATATATATATATATGAGAACTAACAAGTAAAACAACCACACTCTACTTTTCAAAGCATGATAGCCTAATTCATATGTGTATATATATTTAATTTAATTTTGAATAAGTATCTTATAGGATAAGAAAATAGTCTTTACTCGTACTCGTATTTCTTAGGTTAACAAAACAGAACTCTATTCTTATCAGTACCCGATAAGGTAATTAAAAAAATCTTATCTATACTTGTCTGGGTATAGATAAGGGTAATAGTACGGATCAGTTAAATGGATAAAAATATGCCAGCCACACTCCTAATTTAAAATAGGGTAATTATAATTTCCCCCATGTTTCTATCCCCCGTTTCATCCCCCGTGACCGTTAATTAGATTTAACTGTTTGTACCGGTTTAACCACTTACCCGTTTCTCGAATTACCTTCCATTTTTGAATTTTTAGTTGCCTTTTTTCCGCGCCGCTCTCTCCTGATTTTCTCACGCGATCGCAGCTGGGAGGAACTGCCGCTCGGACGATCTTCCCCGTTGCATCCCGCTCGGACGATCTTCCCCGCTCAGGCGATCTGCGCTAAGGCTATTCTCTAGTCACGCCATCATCTGAAATTCTCATTCAGGTAAGTCAATGTTGATGCGATCTCATTTGATTTTTGATCTCTAATCTGCATGTTGTGATTTCTGTTGGTGACATCTGAAATCGCTATTTTATTACTGTAATTTGAAAATTTGATATGAATCTGACAATATGATGAATACTGTGGGATGAATATTTCTTACATTAGTGGTGAATATTTCTTACATTAGTTGTGAATTGATGTTAAATACTGTGAGATGAATACTTGGGTCGTAAATGAATACTGTCAACATTTGGGATAAATACTTTCTACATTTGGGATGAATAATTTCTACATTTGAGATGAATACTTCTTACATTTGGGATGAATGTTTTCTACATTTTAGATGAATACTTCTTACATTAGTTGTGAATTGATGTTAAATACTGTGGGATGAATACTTGGGTCGTAAATGAATACTGTCAACATTTGGGATAAATACTTTCTGCATTTGGGATGAATACTTCTTACATGTTTATTATGGGATGAATACTTGGGTCGTATGAATAAATAATGTCAACATTTGGGTAAATACTTTCTACATTTAGGATGAATATTATCTACATTTGGGATGAATACTGTATATAACCTTCAACAGTTGTTTTTTCAGGATGAGTTTTGATCTCAATAAAATTTGTGAAGATGAGATGTGGATGGAGAATAGCAATTTAGAAGTCGATGAGGTGAACCTTTATCAACAGTCTGAAGAGGTTTATCGTGCAAATGAGAGAGTGGTTGATAGTGTAGGCAGCAGGGAGAATATATTTGAGTTTGACCTAAATATGGAGGCTGTTGCCAATGAAAGTGGGGAAGCTCAAACAGAAAATGCTGAAGTAGAAGCTGATGATGATGATGATGATGATGATGATGATGATCATCGTGTGAGAGAACTAGCAGTTGGGGATGAGTTTAATTCCATAGATGATGCACATTCATACTACCAATTATATGGATTTCAATGTGGATTTAGTATATGCAAAAGGTCGAATCACAAGATTGATAACATAAACACTTGTTTTACTGGGTATTACTGAGTATTACTGGAATATGTACTTTACAGTTAATGGATGAATACTTGTTTCACTGGGGATGTATACTATAATAGTTTAATATTACTGGTTTCTACTGGATAAATATTACTGGGTATTACTGGGATGTATAACTTGGGTATTATCAGGATGTATACTTTAGATTTAATGGATGAATACTTGTTACACTTGGGATGTATACTCTTTTTCGTTTTTGTAATTTCTTTTATTACTGGGATATATACTTCACACTTACTGGCTGAATACTTTGTTATAATTGGGATGTATACAATAATAGCTTAATATTACTGGTTTTTACTGGATAAATATTACTGGGTATTACTGGGGTGTATAACTTGGGTATTATTGAGATGTATACTTTAGATTTAATGGATGAATACTTGTTACACGTGGGATGTATACTCTTTTTCGTTTTTGTAATTTTTTTTATTACTGGGATGTATACTTTACAATTACTGGATGAATACTTGTTACAATTGGGATGTATACTTGTAATTTATTTTATTAAAATTTCATTTACTAACTGACAATTTTTTGTGTTAAATTTTTGTAGGAAATGATTAGTGCTGAGCGTCTTCTAGTTGCATTTAGGTTACTCACTGATGAGAGGAATGAGTGTAAATTTGTAATGTGATAACTGATTTTAATATACCTCTATTGCAAAGATATAAAACAGTTTGGTAACTGATATGAATTGATGTTAAATATATTGATGTTAAATAGTTTGATATGTTGTCTTCATCCTTCTCTTCGTAAGTATTCAATTTTTGCAGTATAATCGTGTCTTGTTTTTGTTTTTTCAGTTTCGCTACTTGCATTTGGTCCCTCTCCCTGTCTGTTTAGATTTAATGCGCTGAATGTTGTAATATATCAAAATATGCTTCTATTGCAAAGATGAGTACATTCATACAGATGGATGAATACTAGTTGTGTTACAGATGAATACTTTGCCGCAAATTCCTAAAATGCGCTGACGGTTTTGCGGTCCCCCCACTTAGGTATATGCACTGACGGTTATGCGGTCTCCCCACTTAGGTATATGCACTGACGGTTATGCGGTTCCCCACATATGTTGGTGGTCCCCTACTTTCTTAACGCGCTTAATGTTATAATGTATCCAAATATGCTTCTATTGCAAAGATGAGTACATTCATATAGATGGATGAATACTAGTTGTGTTAGAGATGAATAATTTACCGTAAATTCCTAAAATGCGCTGACGGTTATGCGGTCCCCCCACTTAATTAGTTGTCGGTTGTGCGGTCCCCGCCCATTAATTACGCATTTTCTTTTGTCTTTAGCGGACGGCAGTTGTGGTCCATCTATAATTTCTAAATCATGATTGAACAAGTAATTAAGTCCTGATGTCTCCTCGTTACCTACTAACGAATTGGACATGATTTGGACTCCTTCAACAACCGGAACCCCAAATTAGTGCATGAGTAGGGTGGCGTGAAGACTTGTTTTACTTTTAGAAATTAATATAAAATAATATGGGAACGAGTCCGTTTTTTTTGTTACGAGTCCTTTTTTTTTGAATTTTTTTACTTTTGACTAAATGGTTTGAAATAATATGGAACAAATAAATGCCGGTTGTTAAAGGAGTCCAAATCATGTCCAATTTGTTAGTAGGTAACGAGGAGACATCAGGACTTAATTATTTGTTCAATCATGATTTAGAAATTATGTCTGTCTTTAAGAATCCATATATAAAAATAGCACACACAACCCAGCTAATAATATCACATCCCCATATATTAGATAAATATACACATACACTATTCTTCTATCTAGTCCATGGATAACCCCAGAGAGAAGAGGATCAATGTGCTCATGCTGCCATGGCTTGCTCATGGCCATGCAAACCGTTACCTAGAGCTAGCCAAGAGGCTAACCCAAGAGCTCAAGAACCTCTCTATTCACTTTTGCTCGACTCCGATCATACTCGATTCCATACGAGACAATCTTCACCGGCATTCAACCATAACAAATCCGTCAAGCATAAACTTGGTCGAGATTTGCCTCCAGGAAACAGAAGAACTACCACCTCATCTGCACACCACAAGACACTTACCGCTTCATTTGATTCCAGTACTCAAACAAGTGTTCGCACAGTCGGAAGAAACCTTCTTGCATCTTCTAGAGACACTAAAACCTGACCTCCTCATATTTGACATCTTTCAACCATGGGCAGCAAAGATTGCACGCCAACGCAACATCCCGGCCGTTGTGTACATAGGTTGTACTGTTGCGATGTCGTCATGTGCTCATGACTATTTTGCACCTTCTAAAGATTTCCCCTACCCTGCAATCAAGTTAACCCAAGAGAATCGTAGACAAGGAACCGAGCCATCTGAAGGAGAGCAAGGTTATCGACATTTTCTAGAGCAAGTTGTGCTTTGCTGGCAGCTCTCTGACTTTGTAATTGCCAGGTCTTTTCGCGAAATTGAGGCAAAGTACATCGACTACCTCTCGACTCTTATCGGGAAGGAGCTTGTTCTGACGGGGCCCTTGATTCCAGATGTCGGCAGTGTTTCTCCTGGAAATATCCAAGAGGCAGAGAAGGTCATGCAATGGTTAGACCAGAGAGAACCGAGGTCTGTGGTGTTTGTCTCATTTGGTAGCCAGTGTTTCATGCCGTACAATGAGATGGAGCAACTCGCTCGAGGCTTGGAGCTCAGTGGTGCTTGCTTCATTTGGGTTGCTCGCTTTCCAAAGAACAATGATGAAGGTAATGAATTGGCCAAGGCGCTGCTACATGGATTGGTAGAGAGGGTAGGTCCACAAAGGGGGCTTGTAATCACCTCATGGGCGCCACAACGAAGGATCTTGCTTCACCGCAACCTCAGTTCCTTTTTAACACACTGCGGTTGGAGCTCGGTACTCGAAGGAATGCATGCTGGGGTTCCCATGTTAGCATTGCCAATGGAATCAGACCAACCGGTGAATGCCAAGCTGATAGTAGACCTCGGCATCGGCATAGAAATCCCGCAACATGGACGCGGGAATTTTAAAGGGGAAGGTGTTTCTGCGTGCATTAAGCAGATTCTACAGTCTGAGTATGGCGACAGTGTCCGGAGAAATGCGCAGGAGCTAGCGGAGGTGATCCGCAATCGAAAAAATGATGACATCCGAATTTTGGCTGATAAGATTCTGGAACTTGCCAGCGATCATTAATTAAGCAGCATAATTAAGCAAAATCAGAAATAAATTTCAGCTGTAGTTAGCACTGAAATGCTCTTCGTCAATTATTACAACCAAAAAGATATATTCTTTTTTTAGGGTGTGTACTCAGCTCTATCTCTAGATTACATGTATGCATGTTTTCTTATTTATATATTTTATTTCTTGCAAACTAGATTTCGTTGTTTTCTTCAGTGAATATGTTTAAGTTATTTAATGCACTGGTTTTATAATATTCATGCCAATTTAAGTTATTTTTGTGTGTTGAAACATTAATCATCCAGTCAGGCCTTGTCAGCATTTTAATTTTCACATTCAATTTGGGAGTTTATTGGGCCTTAAAGAAATACAGTTATTGATGTGGCGCCTTTAGAGCATCTCCATTCAAACGTTTAGCAATTAATTTGAGCCAGAGTTTAGAAATTAAAGAGATTCATAATTTCTAAATCACTCCCATCTCAGAAATTTAATTAGAATTGCTTATTTAATTAGAGTTTCTTTTAAAGCAAACTTGCTAATTTAAAAACTGTAGTACATCTCAGCAATTATATTAGTAATTAACACATCAGATTAGCAATTTAAAAGAATCACCGTTGTAAATGCTCTAGCACAAAAGACAGAAACCTGAATCGGGCTTCAGAATAAAATTAATGTGAGAAAAGAGCTGTTGCTGTACGGTAGTAAACTAATCCATGAATTTTTGGTACAAAAGCTCCAATGTGCTCTTTTCCAAATTGATCGCCTGGGCCAGATTTAATAACTGGGCCAATATTGATAAAAAGAAACAGATTTGTCTCAATATGGTACATACATGGTGATAGGCTGATGTTATTATTATTATATATGCTATTCTGCTGGGCCTATTTGAATCGGGATTAGACGTCACAATTAAGTTTTGAATTTAGAAATAATTTAAATGTTATTTGGTGATTGCACAAGAAATGAAAGTAGTCCATGGATCAATTTGACGATATGTTGGCCAATTTTTCTACAACTCTTCTTATACAACCAATCGTAAAGCAAATATAATTAAGCTCTCTCAGTTAAAGTTTGTATGAAACATTGACCTGCACCACATTTTCCGATTCACATTCACATGTTGCCATGTTTTTATTGTTTCTTGAGTTTTTCTGCGAGATATATATATATATATATGCATTGTATTTCCATCTGTGTGATTGGATATTCTTTTTCTTTTTCTATTTTCATCCGTCACTTAAATGGTAATAAAAACTTTAATTAATCCGGCCATGCAATTAGGATTATTCTTTGAGGTTTAATCCAAAAAATATTATTTGATTTAATAATTCAAAAATAATTGATAAATAATTGATTTGTTTTAGAGACCTTGAAAGTTATATATTATTATAGTGCAAATTCAGTCGGAGGTTACTAAACTTTGACCTTTGTCACCAATTGGTCAATCAAATTTAATTTGTTCCTCTACAGTTATTGAACATTTTATTTGTTCTAAACAAGTAGTTTTATTACTTTTTCGTCAATAATATTAATGGAATATGCTTATTCATCACCATGTCACCTTAATTTATTTATATTGAATGTAAAAAGTAACAGAGTAACTTAATTGGGTCAAATATTAAGTTCAATGACTACAAAGAGACAAATGAAACTTGAGTTATCAATTTGTGACAGAGGACAAAATTTAGTGACCTCCGACAAAATTTATCCATTTTTATAGAATGACATTTAATCATAATTATTCTGAGTTTGAGAATATAATTGAGCCGTTCATTTGTAATTCAAATTTGGATTAAGTATGACAGTTCGTTTTGATTGATCAGAATGTATTCAAATTTGTGAAATTCGTTAATTTAATAAACCAAATGTGAAAGCTTTCAAATGGATCATTTTTTAAAATTTATGTAGCCATTAATTAATACGATCGATCCTGCCTCCATTTGGACAAGTATTCTCTCAATTACTGTAAAACATTCCCTTTACTTTACGGTTTGATATTAACTTTCATCCGCTTTGAGATTCGGACTAGTACAGGGACAGTATTATTGGGCTTTGAGATTCGTGTCAAGTTAAAAAGAACGGTTCAGATCCAGTAATTGTAAAAGATTCTCGATTACAGTACCAGGGAAGATGTGAATTCCCTCCATTTTGAATTGGATCAGCGTTGCTTATAAAGATTTTTGACGCAAGGCGGTCCCGATACTATCTTGTCCGATAAGGTCAAGTACTCGGTTTTATGGTAATAGAGAAGAGTAAAGAGTCACAAAGAACACAAACAAACAAACACAACTTTTCTATTCAATATTCGACACCTTACAACAATAACATCCGTACCCTTTCCAAAACCCAAAGCAAATTTTTGCCATGCAAGAATATATCCCACCGGTCAAAAGAAGTAAATAAATTTTGTTGAACAAAACAAATTCCAAAGAAAATTAGTAAATTTCCTAAAAGACCATCCATGCCATTAAATTTCAAGTTGCACAAATAAATTCTTGATCGGCTTGGATTTGGTGTGACCATCGTCCGTATCCGAGTCTGAATCTGATACTAGCTCGGGACGCACTGCGTCAAGCTCCCTGGGTTGATTGAAGCTTGTCCTCAAGCTTGAGTTTTCTTCATAGTATACTTGTGGAGATGACTCACGTTAAACGTGTTGGAGATGTACAAATCATCAGGAAGCTTCACACGGTAGGCATTTGCTCTAAACTTCTCCAAGATCTCGCACGGTCCCACTTTTTGCTTCTTAAGTTTGTGATATTCACCTCGGGGAAACCGTTCCTTCGGTAAATAGACCCAATCCAGTTCTCCGACTTCGAATTGTACATCCCGGCGCTTTTCATTTGCTTTAGCCTTGTACTTGAGGTAAGTTTGTTCTAAATTTTCACGATCTATTTTATGCAGTTCCCGCAAATCTTCAAGCCTTTCGTCCACCTTCTTAACTTTAGACTTCGGTCCTTCAAAAGAAAGAGTATCAAGAGGACCTTGGGGAATAACTACTAAAATATTTGATCATAACTACTAAAATATTTATTTAATTCGAACTATTCATCAACTAACCCCTGAATGTGTAGTTATGATCAAATATTTTAGTAGGCAATACAATCAAAATAGTTTTAAAAATAGTGGCCCTGCCTCCTATCCTACAAAATAGTTTTAAAAATAAGAATCGTTATGGTGTGCTTTTGAGATATGATTAATATTGAGGATTTGGTTTGTTTGATTGATATTTTTTATTTCTTTTGTATCATCTTATTATTAATTAATGGTTCGCTTTCCCACGACCCGTTAGCTAAAAATATGTATTTTAAATAATAACAAATATGCATTTGAATTGATTGTTGAAATATTGTGAAAACTATCAAATAATTAAGCTACTGTTAAGTTATGATATCCCCCCTTTGATTGACATTAATGTTTTGTAAGTATGCAAGTACCTTCTACAACCTGAATTTATTTCGTACTCGTTACCCGATCGATAATTATATAAAAAAAAATTATATATATATTATATGAGGAGGGTTCAAATGTCTCTATTTTTAAAAAAGTTAATAAATCAAAATCTAAAACTTAAATGTCAAAATAAAATTGTTAGATGTGATATGTTATTTACTCTATGTGCTCACATTTCGATTTTGTTTTTATGTGAATCAATCATTTGAAAAATCAACGTCTAGAAATTATCCACATTATTAATAATGACAATAAAAACAAAGTTGAAATGTCACAATGTTTTACACGTACATAGATAAAATGATGTAGATCATATCCAACGGTTTTATTTTGACTTTTAAGTTTTAAATTTTGAGTTATTGAAGTTCTTAAAAATGAAGGCATGATGGAGACACAAAAAATAAAAGCATTTGAACTCTTCTCATATAATATATATTAATTAGCAATGAATTATTATCCATCAACTATTTTTTTAGGAGAAGCCCATAGACGTTTTGTATTAATTAAAAGCGTCTAGGATTACATTGGAATAAAATAGAAACTTAAAAAATAAACAAATTGCTAGTAACCTATCTAGAAATTAAAAATACAGATATTCACCAGTGCTACAGTTCTACTGTTTCGTAATCTCTCTTATTCAATATATGTATTTTTTAAGAAAGTGCTACCTAGAAATTAAAATCACTCAATATTTAAAAAGGTGAATACTCTTGGTTTTGGAAAATGCATTTAATTAAATTTTCAAAACGTAGACCATTAATCATTCTATGTAGTTGTGTTAAACTTAATTAATATTCATTAAATCATTTAAATAAATTTCAGTAAATTCCAAATTTCCAATAAAGTTTATTGCTTTATAGCCTATCGAACTTAATTGTTTGAGAAATGAATGCGTTTATTGTTTTATTTAATAAATAATAAAAATAATTATTATATAAGTATTACCCGTTATTTATCTGCTACTATTTTATCTGACAACTACAACGGATAAAGGTATAGTATGGGTAAGACAATTTGTAACGAATAAGAGTAGAGTATGGATAAAGACAATTTGTAACGGGTATAGGTACGAAAAAGTACTCCTGGAAACTGGGACATTAGTTGGCGGCTATATGCTAGACGTCGTGGAATAATTTTTTTTTCATAATGTATAAAAAAAATTAATAAAAATTTATAATTTTAGCTACATATTTAGAATCTTATTTACGAAGTGTTATATTTAACCAAAATAACACAACTGTGGAAAATAATATTTTAAACTGAAAAAAGTAGTATTTTTTTAAACTGTGAAAAATAATCAAACTAGTGTTACTTTCAAAAAATTGTTGATATGTGAAAATAATAATTTTATTTGTGAAATATAACACAACAGAAAAAAACTAAAAAACTGACAAATTATTATGTTTATTATAATTCATCAATATTATATTATATAATAAAAAATTAAGTTCTTAATGTTCACACATTTTTATTTCTAGATTAATTTTAAATTTTCGCACCATTTAAAAGCAGTGGTTTTTTATCTATTTTAAAAAATAGTAAAAATATTTTAAAAAAATAAAATTTTGTCTTCAAGTACATTTTGTATGGATATCATTTTTTTTTAAGAGCTAGGCAGCGACTGCCAAGCAATCATTTTTAACAGTTTTGAATAGACTGTTTGAACTTTGAAAAAAAAAAATATGCATTTATAGTACAAATCGATCCGTAATATGCATATTATCATAGCCTCACTCATATTGTTTTTATCAAATTTAACTATGTTCTAATAAAAATTTTGTTTCGCAGTTTTTTTTTATACCCTCCAAATTTCCTGAATTTTCCTAAACGCCCTTCCGTAAACTTCAAGGGGAGTGACTGATATCGCCGATATTTTTATTAAAACCCCCAAAAAAAAACAAATTATCAAATCTGCTCCCACTCCAACTTTATTTTTTTTTCTACCCTAACCGCCCGTGGGCTGGGCGGTCCACTTTTTCCACCTGACCGCCCAGCTGCCGGGCGGTCCACTGTGCACAGCTGACCGCCTAGAAACTGGGCGGTCCAATTTCCATAGCTGACCGCCCAGCAGCTGGGCGGTCCGCTAGTGTTTTTTTTTTTTTTTTTTTTTTTTTTTTTTTAAGATTAGATTAGAGACAATATGAATATAAAGATGCTGAATTCTTAACGCTAAAAGTTCGAATTTTTTTTGTAAATATTAGTTAGATTACTTCTGTGAAGCATATTTATACTAAAATACGCTAAATTACTTGGAATTATGTTAAATTACGTTGAGTTACACTATATTAAGTTAAATTACACTAAATCACATTACATTACGCTAAAATACGGTAAATTACATATGAATAGGGACGATATCTTCACTGAAAAGGCGAAAAACGACGACGAAACTTCAAACGGTCATAAAACGGCGCTCGAGTGTCCGATTTCAGCAAATAAGCACTTTTCGGAAAGCTTGAGAAAATGCGCATGCGTCCGTGCCCGCTAAGCTGGATTCTGAAATTCAGAATCGCCAAAAAACAAAGGGAAGACCCTCAAAACTTGAATTGAAGTTTCCGATTAAGATTTTCATTTCTATTATTCAATCCAAGTAGTTCAGTAAATTAGTTACATAATGAACTTGTAGAATACTAATTTTTACTATTTTTGGAATTTTTTTACTATTTTTTATGATTCATGAAAGATGGCACAGAATCGGTCTACTTTAGCGTAATTTTGCGTAGTTTAGCGTAATTTACCGTATTTCAGCATAATTAGCGAAGTTATTGTTATTTAGCGTAATTTAGTGTAATTCAACGTAATTTAACATAATTCCAAGTAATTTAGCGTATTTTAGTATAACTCACTTGAGTAATTTAGCGTATTTTAGCGTATTGAGTAATTTAGCGTATTTTAGCGTATTGAGTAGTTTAGCGTATTAAGTAATTTAGCGTATTGAGTAATTTAGCGTATTTTAGCGTATTGAGTAGTTTAGCGTATTGAGTAATTTAGCGTATTGAGTAATTTAGCGTATTTTAGCGTATTGAGTAATTTAGCGTATTTTAGCGTATTGAGTAATTTAGCGTATTGAGTAATTTAGTGTATTTTAGCGTATTGAGTAGTTTAGCGTATTAAGTAATTTAGCGTATTGAGTAATTTAGCGTATTTTAGCGTATTGAGTAATTTAGCGTATTGAGTAATTTAGCGTATTTTAGCGTCTTGAGTAGTTTAGCGTATTAAGTAATTTAGCGTATTGAGTAATTTAGCGTATTTTAGCGTACTGAGTAATTTAGCGTATTGAGTAATTTAGCGTATTTTAGCGTATTGATTAATTTAGCGTATTGAGTAATTTAGCGTATTGAGTATTTTAGCGTATTGAGTAATTTAGCGTATTTTAGCGTATTTTAGCATATTTTAGCGTATTTTAGTGTCCGATTTCAGCAAATGAGCACTTTTCGGAAAGCTTGAGAATAACTCACTTAAGTAATTTAGCGTATTGAGTAATTTAGTATAACTCACTTAAATAATTACATATTGAGTAAATTACTTAAGATTTTCATTTCGTCGTCGTTTTTCGCCTTTTCAGTGAAGATATCCTCCCTATTCATATGTAATTTACCGTATTTTAGCGTAATGTAATATGATTTAGTATAATTTAACTTAATATAGTGTAACTCAACATAATTTAACATAATTCCAAGTAATTTAGCATATTTTAGTATAAATATGCTTCAAAGAAGTAATCTAACTAATATTTACAAACAAAATTCGAACTTTTAGCATTAAGAATTCAGTATCTTGATATTCATATTGTCTCTAATCTAATCTTAAAAAAAAAAAATATATATATATATATATATGCACAGTGGACCGCCCGGCAGCTGGGCGGTCAGGTGGGAAAAGTGGACCGCCCAGCCCACGGGCGGTTAGGGTAGAAAAAAAATAAAGTTGGAGTGGGAGCAGATTTGATAATTTGTTTTTTTTTGGGGGTTTTAATAAAAATATCGGCTGATATCGCAAGGGTGTTGTTATCAGTAAAGAAAGTACATGGGCTGAAGCCCTTCTCCATTGCAACACATCTCTGTACAAAAGCCCATTTTCATGAACTAATCTCATATTCATGAAATATTTAGGCAATTCAAGTTGTTCAAATTATGAGAGATCTCAGTGACTCAACTATCGTAGTAGAGGACGTAGATATAATGTTAGTTTTTAAAAAAATTTGGAGTAAATTTTGTTGGAGGTCATTAAATTTTGCTTTTTGTTACAAACTGATCACTCAAGTTTGATTTGTTCTTTTGTAACTATTAAATTTTTTATTTGTTCTAATATAATTACATCGTTATTATTTTTGTCTAAAATATTAATAGAATATACTGTTCCAACTTCATATTCTTTATATATTTTATTAATATTTTGAACAAAAAAAAAAAGACAACTAGTGACTTGATTGGAACAAATACAAAGTTCAATAACTATATAAACAAATTGAACTTAGTGACTAATTCGTGACAAAAGATGAAATTTTGTGACATAATTTACTCATAATTTTGGAGTAGAACTAGGGTGTTATCAAGTTCACTGAGCTTTTTTGTGAACTCAACTGTAAAACCTATCGAATTGACTTTAAACGATGAATCCAAACCATTAAGCAACTGTCCCGGTGACTGTCCCGATGAAAACACTCTGAGTGTTGATTGTAACAGTTCAGTTGATTCTGTTTCCGATCCAGTTTGATTCAGTGTCTTCTTTGTTGCACAAGTCTGCCAGAAAAAACATAACATAATATGCACACAGAGAAAACAATAACTAAGCTCATATCATTACAATCAAACAAGAATAATTAAATTTGTATCACATGATGCACATATCACTGTGTTTTTTAGTTTGTGTTTAGCTGAATGCTTTCAAAACTGCTTGTTGTCTTATTTATATTTCAGTTAAGTACTATTTTTTTGTGCTTAATAAAATATATGCCTTCGGGCGGTTTGACCAAAAAAACAAAGTCTTTTGTATCTGCTTTTATGATTAGAAATTCGTCCATGAATTGCTCATTAATTCCATCATTGTTTTCTAGCGACAGGCTCAATAAAGTCATAAAGAGAATTTGATACTCTCCACTATATATCAATCATCTTCCGGATTCGTTTCTCTAATTATTTTATCACATTCAAGAAACAGTGGTCTCTCGATTTTTAAAACAAAAAAGAAAACAAGTTTCTCTACGCAGAGGAAGACCAGGCTGGTACTTAGAGGGGAGCATAAAACGAGACGAGAAAGTCGCATTGGCAAAAATTTCTTATCGCTTTTTTTTTTTTAATTCTAATTAATTAAGGAGTTAGGTGGGGACGGCTGAACTATATAGCACTAGAGTTTTAACAAAGTAGGATGCCTAACGAGTAACGAGTAATAATTAATAATTACTAACAATGATGGCTGAGCGGGGATTTCAATGTTTGGTTTGATTGTAGAATTTTTTTTTTAATAAAAATTAGAGGTCAAGCCATTCAACTATTTAATACCGTTGTTATTACAATAAAAGATTTCCCTCATCCGGATTTCGAACCCATGACCTCTCACATAGGACCGTATGTCTTTGTCACTAGACCAAAGACTAGTTCTTGGTTTGATAGTAGAATTGATGGCTAATACAGAAAAAGGAATAAGATTATAAGAACAGTATAAGTAATTATCAATCAACCAAATTAAGCAAAAAGTGATATCATATGAGAATATGGTGCTGGTGGGTCTAGTTCGAATTTCGATCATGCATTTGTTGTCAAAGAAACGCATGCAGTGAGGGAATCTCATCTCGCTTCACTCTGTACCAATCCTGCACGTACAACCAAATCTCCACTAGCATCTCCATTCCAGCAAACGTTTAGCAATTAATTTGAGCCACGTCACTGAGTTTAGCAATTAAAGAGTTTTATAATTTCTAAATCACTCAATTCCAAAATTTTAATAGAGTTGTTTTTAAAGCAAACTTGTTAATTTAAAAACTGTGGTACATTCCAGCAATTATATTAACAATTAACACATCAGATTAGCAATTTAAAAGAAATAACTGTTGTAGATGCTCTTAATTTGCAGATCAAACGAGAGCTATATTTTAATATATATTTGTCTACCACTTATCATAGCCTTATGAGATTTCTTCTTAAATATTTCTTCTTAAATTGATAATTTCAAACTTATAAACGGACATGAGGAACAGGCAGCTTCTTAATAATTGATAATTCATACAAAATATCCAAGAAAGTTATTTGGTGGTTTTATTTTTTAGGTGATATGAAAGGAACTATAAAATTATCAGTCCTCCTACGAGTTTTTTTTTTTAATTTTGAATGCTTAGGCTGAGAGAAAATTCTTATAAAAATTATAAAAATAAATTACTACGATTTTTTAAAATAAATAAATAACTGCAAAGAAACTGTAATTACGTTCATTTTATATCTTATATATATAGAGAGAGTTGGACTATGGTGCATTGCAATGTATTTGGTCTCTTGTACACTGGACTATAAATAGTTGGTTTTGACTTCAAAACAACCTATTCAAACCGTTCAATTTGATATCTATATTAAAATGAATTTGGAAATCAAATTTTACATTTTATGGAAATTGTTTGCTATTTTTTTTATAATTTTTGAAAATCGCTGTTTTTCTATGGTCCAGAAATTTCCGAAAAATAGCAATTTTAAAAAATTCTAAAAAAAGATTAAACAAATTTAAAAAAATGTAAATTTGGTCCCAAAGCACATTTTGATATCGAGAACATGTTGAGCCTTTAGATCGACTATTTGAACTTCGAATCCAACGGTTTGCAGTCCAATGTACAAGAGGGCATATACATTGCAATGCACCATAGCCCAACTCTCTCTCTCTCTCTCTCTCTCTCTCTCTCTCTATATATATATATATAGAGAGAGAGAGAGAGGTGGGCTATTGTGCTTTGCAAAGTAAAACACCCTCTTTACTTCGGGTCATATTTTTATTTTTTTAAATCCAAACAACCGATCCGAATCGTTCAACATATTCTAAATATTGAAATGTGCTTGGAGACTAAATTTTACATTTTTTGGAATTTTTTTACTATTTATTAAGCCACTTTGAAAATCGCTGATCCACTATGAACAGTAAAAATTTCTGGACCACCGGATCAGCGATTTTCAAAGTGGCTTAATAAATAGTAAAAAAATTTCAAAAAATGTAAAATTTAGTCTCCAAGCACATTTCAATATTTAGAACATGTTGAACGGTTCGGATCAGTTGTTTGGATTTTAAAAAATAAAAATATGACCCGAAGTAAAGATGGTGTTTTACTTTGCAAAGCACAATAGCCCACATATATATATATATATATAGAGATGAGCTATGCTACTACATGGAGTAAAACGCGTTTGTACTTCACGCCGTATTTTCATTTTGAAAGTCCAAACGACCGATCCGAACCGCTCAACATGATCTCCATATTGAAATGTGCTTGGAGACCAAATTTTACATTTTTTAGAATTTTTTTTACTATTTATTAAGCCACTTTGAAAATCTGAAAATCCGGGTGAACAGTGAAAAACAGTAAAAAATTCTGGACTGCCGGATCAGCGATTTTCAAAGTGGCTTAATAAATAGTAAAAAAATTCTAAAAAATGTAAAATTTGGTCTCCAAGCACATTTCAATATGGAGATCATGTTGAGCGGTTTGGATCGGTCGTTTGGATTTTCAAAATGAAAATATAGCGGCGTGGAGCACCAACGCGTTTTACTCCATGTAGTAGCATAGCTCAATTCTATATATATATATATATATATATATATATATATAATCTGGCTAATATGCTACGCGTAGCATAGAGCCCCTCCGTGCTACGGCTCAATTTTTGAGTTTTCAAAATCCTAACGGTCGATCCGAACCGTTCAACATGATCTCCATATGAATATGTACTTGCAAACCAAATTTTACATTTTTTAGAATTTTTTTACTATTTATTAAGCCACTTTGAAAATTGCTGATCCAATAGTCCAGAAGATTTTACTGTTGTGTACAAATTACAGTTTTTTCAAAGTGGCTTAATAAATAGTAAAAAAATTCTAAAAATTGTAAAATTTGATTTGCAAGTACATATTCATATGGAGATCATGTTGAACGGTTCGGATCGACCGTTAGGATTTTGAAAACTCAAAAATTGAGCCGTAGCACGGAGGTCTCTATGCTATGCATAGCACCGTAGCACTGTCCTATATATATATATAGGACAGTGCTACGGTGCTACGCATATATAAGGGCCCTCCGTGCTACGGCTCACTTTTTGAGTTTTCAAAATCCTAACGGTCGATCCGAACCGTTCAACATGATCTCCATATGAATATGTACTTGCAAACCAAATTTTACATTTTTTAGAATTTTTTTACTATTTATTAAGCCACTTTGAAAAAACAGTAATTTGTACAGAACAGTAAACTTTTCTGGACCATTGGATCAGCAATTTTCAAAGTGGCTTAATAAATAGTAAAAAAATTCTAAAAAATATAAAATTTGGTTTGCAAGTACATATTCATATGGAGATCATGTTGAACGATTCGGATCGACCGTTAGGATTTTGAAAACTCAAAAAGTGAGCCGTAGCACGGAGGGGCCCTTATATATGCGTAGCATATTAGCCAGATTATATATATATATATATATATATATATATATATATATATATATATAGAATTGAGCTATGCTACTACATGGAGTAAAACGCGTTGGTGCTCCACGCCGCTATATTTTTATTTTGAAAGTCCAAACGACCGATCCGAACCGTTCAACATGATCTCCATATTGAAATGTGCTTGGAGACCAAATTTTACATTTTTTAGAATTTTTTTACTATTTATTAAGCCACTTTGAAAATCACTGATCCGGCAGTCCAGAATTTTTTACTGTTTTTCACTGTTCACCCGGATTTTCAGATTTTCAAAGTGGCTTAATAAATAGTAAAAAAATTCTAAAAAATGTAAAATTTGGTCTCCAAGCACATTTCAATATGGAGATCATGTTGAGCGGTTCGGATCGATCGTTTGGACTTTCAAAATAAAAATACGGCGTGAAGTACAAACGCGTTTTACTCCACGTAGTAGCATAGCTCATCTCTATATATATATATATATATATATATAACTTAATATAGTGTAATGTAATGTAATTTAGTGTAATTTAACTTAATATAGTGTAATTCAACATAATTTAACTTAATTAGTATAAATATGCTAATTATATATCAAAAGAAGTCAAATAATTTAAATAAAACATTCAAATTTTCAGTATTATATTTCTTTATTTTCAGTCAAATAATCTTAGTCTCTAAAAAAAAAAAAAAAAAAACCTAAACCGAATAGGCATTTCGGTTAAGCCCAAAAAAACACCAAACCGAATAGCCTATTCGGTTAAGCTCTATTACGGATCTTCTGTGGCCATGTTCCCACAACCCCTGTTAAAACCGACTGCTTAACCGAATAGCCTATTCGGTGAAGCAAAAAAACACTTAACCGAATAGGCTATTCGGTTTTTGCTGTTTTTATAACAAATCCCGCAATCATGTCGTTTCTTTAACTTTTATTATTTTAATTACTGATTTTAAAAAAAATCCTGTTATATCATCATATCATGCATGACATTGACAGTCCTGTAATATAATTTGTGTCGTTTTCTTTTATTAAATATATTACGTGTCATTTGAGTCATTTGAATCGATCTTAATTAACCTGTAACGTCATGACAATACATAGACGCATAATCAACATGTGATTATAGCTGTCAGATTTTTAATCTGACGACTAATTTGAAAAAAAAAAAAAATTGTAAAAAAAGCAAGATTTTCAGTACGTTATTTACGTCATGTGTGGTCGCCATGCAATTGTACGTTTGATCAGTCATATCATATATAGTCACGATATGACAAAGCATGACGTAATTAAATAAAATAATAATTACTGTGTCTGTTGTAAACTTGTATTTGCTCTCAGGTATTTAATTCACATCGTATCACTCTGAACAAATAACACTGCGCTATTATTAATTCTTATAAATGAAGCTCGGTTTACTCATCATCATAACAATTTAATTTATATCAGATATTTTGTGGCCATTTTAAAATAAAATAAGAAAGGAAAATCCTCATGTATATATTTTTAAAGACATAAGCATGGAACATATTATTAATTGTGAAACTAAAAATTCGAAGGAAAATATATTATCATTATACAAAAGTCTAGACAAGGATGGAGATATATATTATCATTATTGTTCAATTTATATTATGCACAGAGGTCATAATCACCTAGCTAGCCAGATCCACACAAACATCCCTAATCATCTTCTCCAGTGCTACATACGATGAGCCTCCTTCATCCATCGCCTGTCTTGCGGCCATTGCGAGCTCCTCGGCCTTCTTCTTTGCCGCCTTTCCTTCCTCCCCGACTAGCAACTCTATCGTCAACCTCTCTATTTGCGCAGCCTCGACCAAGCCGTCCTTTGTCCCGTCACTCGCGCGTATCCTCAACCCCATTTTCAACTCCTCCACCACAAACTTTGCATTCAGTCTCTGCTCGGCAATCATTGGCCATGCCAACACCGGCACGCCCGCACATAGGGTCTCCATGACCGAGTTCCATCCACAGTGAGAAATGAACCCGTGCACGGGTTTTATGCGCCAGTATCTCCGTCTGATCCACCCATTTGGTTATTAATTTACACCGATCTCCAATTCTTTCCGCAAAACCGTCACACCAGTTGGATTTTTCTCCCCGCATGACCCAGATAAAATCGAGCCCGGACCATTCCAACCCGGTTGCAAGCTCCTTCATCTGGATCAGAGAGAGCTTTATTTGTGTACCAAAGGCGACGTACAATACTGGACGGTTCATGCTGAGCCTTGAATCCAGCCAATCCAAAAGAGGGGACTGTGACTGGTTTTTCTTATCGGTCCCCAGCCGTGCGAGACAAAGTGGCCCGACTCGGTAATTGTTACCACCCATCTTGCTATCCATGTAATCAAAATAAGGCTGTTCAAGCTCGTAAAAGCTGTTCATAACAAACCCACGACTACCCTTGGTGGCCTCAGTTTGTTCCACGACGAAGTCCCAGTGGGGTCCCTTCGGGTCAGGGTCGTCGAAAGGCGGCTCAAGATCGGCTTTTGTGAGGGAAAGGTGTGGAAATCCGGGGACCGCAAAGGGTTCATCAGGAGAGGAGACCTTTGCGTGCGGTTTGTGTATGCTCACTAAAGCAGATACAGTATTAGCAAATCCACCCATGCCATAGGAAACGAAAGACGGTATGCTGAGCTCCGTTGCCACGTATTGTGTCCAGCCAAGGAATCCATCAGAGATGAGGAGAGAAGGACGTGGCGAGAAGCGGCTGATTGCCTGAAAGAAGGCAGGCCGTAACCGAGGTATGATGGTTACAAAAGGGAGAAATAGATCAAATGAGGGGAGTTGATCGGTGGATTCCGTGCCGGGGGGTATGTCGTGTGGGAGGTTGTCGGGGAAGGGGAGAGCGACAATGCTTGTGTTTTGAGCAGCAGTGAGAGATAGAGAGGAACGGATGAACGGTGCATTGAGCGGGGTGGTAAAGAAAGTGATGTGAGAAACGAGGCGGCGGTGATGGAGGAGGTGGGCCAGGTGGAGGAGGGGGATGGTGTGGCCCTTTGACATGAAAGGGAAGATTGCTATGTGAGAGAGATGGGAAGAAGAGGAATCCATTTAATCAAAGGAACAGAAAATGAGTGCTCAAATTTTGTTTTGCTTCGATCAATAAATAGACTAGAATAAATCCATTTAATTAAACGGTAGGTTTGACCGATCAATTAGGTGATTATGTCCTTTTTTGTTTCTTTTAAGGATGGAGTTTTTGTCCAAAGGACTTTAAATAAAGTTCCCTTCAAAATCAGTCTTAAATCGTCTGATTTGATTTAAAATTTGCATCAACGGTTTAGATTTATGGAATCATTTAAATTTATTACGTTTTAAAAATATTTGCACAAATCTTAATACAAATCAGACGGTTAGATCCAGCATTGGAATCACATGCTGCAGCTGAGCAGAGCACCTCTCATACCTCTCAAACCTCCGTCTTAATTTTACGTATACAAAATTTATTGCCTTTACCTGAATCTATAGCTCTATTTTCTACTGAAATTTTATTGCTCTTCTATCTTACCTTTATTCTATGATTAAATCCTTCCCCAAAATCTTCCCTGGCTCTTCTATTATTGTGAAAAGCCTTCAACTCCTCCAGGATTACTGCCACCTAACTCCTCCAGAAACACCTAAGCTTTAACTCACTCTCATACCCTCATTAATCATAGCTACCTAAAGTTCCTTTAGAAACAAAAATATCCTAATACATTTCTATTACTGCACTACCTTTACCCAGGGGCGGAACTAGAAATTTTTGATAAAAGAGGCTGAAAATTAAAATGTACAATGTGGTAAGTGAAATTTGAATTCAAGACTTCTCAACTACAAAATAGAGCTCAAACCACTAGACTACAAGTAAACATTTGATTATTATTGAGGGAGGCTGGACTACAGAGAAAGTTCTGAAAAAATAAAATTTCATTAAATTTCATTATAAATAACTAAAATTTTCAAATCATAAGAATGACTTAGCCACTTTTTCAATGCATTGAGATCAGCCCCTGCCTTGACCTTGTTCGTTTAACACAATATCCTCAAACTTTCAAGCACACCTATTTCTACCAGTCAAACCTTCTATCGGTAACATAGAGGCTCCTTGTCATCATCATCGCCGGACTCCTATACGTCAGACATTATGGACCACCAGACATGCCGTGCACCATGCTGCCTACACCAAACATGACATGGCTTTCCTACACCGAGTGTAGTCATAAGAAAGAGAAAAGAGTCCGAATCTGCTGCGATTCCGAGAGGGTCGCAGGATCCTGAAATTTTGAGATCAACGGTTCAAATCTTTTCGTGCGCGGATCTTGGAAACATTAGGAAAAGTAAATTTTCATGCACGCATCTCGAGAAAGACCAACATCAGATCGCAGAGTCCTTTGATTCCCCGAGAATCACAGCAGATTTATTTTCAGAGAAAAACTGTCCATCAACAGAAGGGTGGGATTCTAGAGCTGAGAAGGGAAGTCACAAGGCTTTTGTGTTGGTAGTTGGTAATATTGCTGTATATAAGAAGAGACTACAGTATATTTCCGTTTCTATACAGTTGGTAATATTGCTGTATTTCCTTATTTCTCCTCCTTGTTGTACTAATTAGGTGGGATGGTAAATTCCAAATATTTGTAATTCAAATTTGCATATTATGTATTGAGTAGCTTCTTATTTCTGTATTGATGTTGCCTAAATTTTGGTTTTAGTTGCTACCTTTGGGAATTAATTTAGGAGGGTTAGGGTTCGTACAATGTAATTGGGGATTGGGATGGTAAATTCTACATATTTTGTAATTAAACCCTCAATGAGCTCAAATTTGCATAATTTGATGTCTGAGTAGATTTTATATACCGTAATATTTATGAATTGTTTTTATTTGGGAAGCTTGTTGTACTAATTAGGTGGTGTTGTATCCATTAGGTCTAGAATATGGGAATTTTCTATAAAACAACTATTATGTAGGCCAAATAGAACCTTCGATAGATAAAATTTCACACAAACACATAAGACATGCCATCTTTTCACATCATGTGCAATTTAGGCAAACTGTTTGTGAACAAGCACCAGTATTGTTCTACTTATTTTATCTTTGTATTTGATGTTTTTCTTCTTTTTTAATGTGCAGCTTTTGTGAATTCGAGTAATTACTACTTAATCACTACATAACTCACTAGGTACTGCTACATGACAACCAAAGGCGTCTTGATTGTTGATTTTGAATCTCATGTGAATGAAGATGTCATTGATAAGACGTAAGTACATAGTACCTGCTGGAGTCTATTATTTTCTTTTACTGATTAGTTTTTTATGCATTCAAGATGTTAAGTTTGTTCATTTTTTTAGGCTGCAACATGTCAGGCTGAAACTATATAATAATTTATAATGTTGTAATTTATAATAATGTTGTTGTATATATATAAGAATAAGAAACTATATAATATATCAATATAAATGAGAATGAAATTCATATTCTCCACATATCTCTTTTTATAAGTAGGCACTGAGCAAACTATAGTTTTGGTACTGATATTGCAGGTTGGGCAGCCCTGTATCCTGTCTATTTATTAAGAAGTAAATAACTATAATATAAAAAAGAATGCACATCAACTAGCTTACATTTTAATTATTAATGATAATATGACATAAATACTAATTTTTTTTTCAGTAGCATAGATTTGCCAAAAGTAGCAGCAAATGTGAACAGCACAAAATTCTGCAAGAGATTTATTTCATGGATATGTTGTAAAATGGATAGAAGACACACGATTGCATCTACTTGATCTTTGCAAAACCGAGGTATGTGCCAGTATTTGACAAATGATACAGTTACATGTATTACATATGATTATTTGAGAGAATTTTGATAAACTTTTTGTTCAGATAATGTGTGCTGAGGCACCGGCCGTATACTCCTGTTTCACCATCTGTTGAAAACATATATGAGCAGATAAGAGAAGGGATAATGGAACTTGAGGTTTTTATAAAAAAATGTCCTCAGTACTTGGTTCCTCTTGAAATGGTTAGTTTAATCTACCATTTAAATTGGTCAGTACAAAACTTACATTCAAATGTTTCGTACTTAATGTCCAATATTAATTTCTTATTTGTATTTTGCACAGTGTTACAAGATCTAGATATTTTCATATTTTATTAATTAATTGACTTTCTGCATTATTTTTATTGTACAGTAAAGTCAGTCAAATTAGGAAAAATCATAAGAGTTTTCTAACAAGGCTATAACTTCATTTGAGAAATTAAAGCATTTTAAATAAGCAAAACTGCATAAGAAAATTCTTGGACAAATCAAATTCCAAAATCATAGAATTTTTTTATAACTATTGTAAATTAAAATGAAGTTGCAACAAAAGTAAAGTAAATGACAAGAGAGATAGAGAGCAATAGCAGAATTTCATTCTCTTCTAATTGTATGTACTTTCTTGCTTTTACAAAGCTTCTATTTATAGGCTTGAAAGATATGTTACAATAATAAAGAAGAAAATAAATGTCCATAGTAGTGGAATAGTGGAGTAGTGGAGTAGTGGAGAAGTGGAGCAATGAATTGAACATCCACATAAATCATATTAAATTTGATTTACAACACTTCCCCTTGGATGTTCATCTTTCATTATACGCTATTAATATGATACTTCAGGATCAATATTAATATGATACTTCAGGATCAATATTAACACGATACTTCCGGACCGTGTACTGCCTCATTAAAAACCTTATCAAGAAAAACCCATTGGGATAAAAACTTGATTAAGGGAAAAAGAGTACAGTGCGTATAACGCTTCCCCTCATTTAGATATCATTGAATATTCTTCAATCGGTGTAGACCTATCTTCTTTGTGAGTTGTTCAAAAATCTTCGTCGGCAAAGATTTTGTGAATAGGTCTGCTAAATTATCGATTGATCGGACTTGACAAACATTGATTACGCCTTCCTTTTGTAGGTCATGTGTTGAAAAGAACTTTGGCGCAATATGTTTAGTCCGGTCTCCTTTGATATATCCTTCTTTGATTTGTGCAATGCATGCTGCATTATCTTCATGCAGCGGAGTAGGATTTTTCTTGATGTTTTCAAGCCCGCATTCTTCTTGAATATTTTGAATCATTGACCGTAACCAAACGCATTCTCGACCTGCCTCGTATAAGGCGATTAGCTCGGCATGATTTGATGATGTTGCCGTAAGAGTTTGTTTTGTTGATCGCCATGAAATTGCAGCTCCACAATAAGTGAATACATATCCCGTTTGGGATCGTGCTTTATGTGGATCCGACAAATATCCCGCATCTGCATATCCAATTAATTTGGATTTTGTATCATTTTGATAATATAACCCCATATCTCTAGTTCCGCAGAGATATCGAAATATGTGTTTAATTCCATTCCAATGTCTTCTGGTTGGTTTGGAACTATATATTGCGAACACATTTACTGCAAATGTGATATCGGGTCTTGTATTATTTGCAAGATATAATAATGCCCCGATTGCACTTAAGTATGGTACTTCAGGACCAACCACTTTTTCATTATTTTCTTGCGGGCGAAAAGGATCATTTTCTGCATTTAGCGATCGTACGACCATTGGTGTGCTCAAAGGATGAGCTTTATCCATATTGAATCTCTTTAGTACTTTTTCAACATAATTTGATTGATGGACAAATATTCCATTATTTAGATGCTCGATCTGCAGGCCGACAAAATTTAGTTACACCAAGGTCTTTCATTTCAAACTCATTTCTCAACAATTTTGCAGTATTCTCAATCTCTTCAGGAGATCCAATAATGTTCAAATCATCAACATACACTGCAATGATTGTAAAACCTAGATTTGATCTTTTAATGAAAACACACGGACTGATTATATTATTTTTATATCCTTCTTTTAGAAGGTACTCACTCAGTCAATTGTACCACATTCGGCCTGATTGTTTTAGTCCGTATAAAGATCTTCTTAATTTTATATAGTACATTTCTCTAGGTATTGATTTATGTGCTTCAGGTATTTTCAATCCTTCAGGGATTTTCATGTATATGTCACTATCAAGTTAACCATATAAATATGCTGTTACGACATCCATAAGTCGCATTTTTAGATTTTCTGTAACTGTGAGACTTATTAGAAACCTGAGAGTTATCGCATCCACTACAGGTGAATACGTCTCTTCATAATCGACTCCAGGTATTTGTGTAAAGCCTTGTGCCACTAGCCTTGTTTTATATCTCACAATCTCACTTTTCTCATTCCTTTTTATTGCAAATACGTAACCTACAGGGTTAACATCTTTAGGGGTTAAGACTACAGGTCCAAAAACATTGCGTTTTTCAAGCGAATCTAATTCAGCCTTCAGGGCATCTTTCCATTTTGGCCAATCATTTCTGTGCATACACTCTTCAAGAGTTTTTGGCACATAATCTTCCTCATTTAGCACATCAATTGATATAGCATATGCAAAAATTTCATCAGCACATGTTTCATTTCGGTTCCATATTGTACCATTCTGTACATAGTTTATTGAGATCTTATAATCATTGGTACCTGAGTTTCTTCTGGAACTTCATCAACCTCTTCTAGAGTTTTATCAACTTCTTCAGAAGTTTTACTATTAATCTCTTCTGGGATTTTATCAACTTCTTCAGGAGTTCTACTATCAACCTCTTCTAGGGTTTTATTGACTTCTTCAGGAATTTTACCATCAACCTCTTATGGGGTTGGACCAACTGCTTTATTCTGCTCTTTCTTTTTACGTGGATTTACATCCTTAGAACCAAGTGGTCTTCCACATTTCCTACGCATATTAGATTCATTAAATATTTTTGTAATGTCAATTCGAGCATGTGCATTTATAGCTAGAATATGTGATTTAGTGACTCTATTTGTATATGTGAATGCATCAGGCAATTCATTTACAATTCTTTGAAAATTTATAATCTTTTGAATTTCGAGTTCACATTGATCACATCGGGAGTCAAGATAAGATAACGATAAATTTCAAATCACTTGTTCATCCAGTTTTTATTTGTCTTCCTCTAAATTTGGAAATATTGATTCATTAAAATAACAATCAGCAAATCTTGCTGTAAAAACATCCCCTGTTAATAGTTCTAAATATTTAATAATAGAAGGAGTTAAAACCAATATAAATTTTTAATCTTCTTTGAGGTCTCATTTTTGTGCGTTGTGAAGAAAAAAATTGAAACATATATTGTAAAATCAAATACCTTTAGATGTGACAAATTTGGTTCTCTTTCGGAGACCAATTGTAATGGGAATACTTATGATATGCAGTTGGCTTTAACCTAATTAGTGTAGCAGCATGTAATATGGCATGTCCCCATGCAGAAGATGGTAAACTAGATTTTATAAGTAATGGTCTAGCAATTAATTATAAAATTTTAATCAACGATTCTGCTAGACAGTTTTGAGTATGAACATGGGCCATTGGATGTTCTACAATAATTCTAATACACATGTAATAATCATTAAAAACTTAGGATGTAAATTTTCCTGCATTATCAAGTCGGATTCTTTTAATTTGATAATCCGAAAAATTGGCTCTCAATTGGATAATTTGTGCTAATAGTCTAACAAATGCAATATTTCTCGTTGCTAACAAACATGCATGTGATCAACGTGTTGATGCATCAATTAATACCATAGAATATCTAAATAGTCCACATGGAGGTGTAATAGGCCCACATATATCTCCTTGAATTATTTCTAAAAATGAAGGAGCTTCAGGTCCAATTTTATTTGGAGATGGCCTAGTAATTAGTTTTCCAAGAGAGCATGCTTCGCATGTCAATTCTTTTGATAATAGGATCTTCAGGTTATTTAGGGGATGCCCATTTGCATTTTCAATTATTCTTCTCATCATTATATTTCCTGGATGACCCAATCTGTCATGCCACAAAGTAAATAACTTTGGATCAACTAACTTCTGGTTAGTAACAACTAACTTCTGATTAGTAACCATATTTGCTTCTATTGTATTTATATAAGTACCATATAGTCCATAAGACAATGCTTGCATTTTTTTTCCATTATAATTTTCTGGCCATTTTTAATAGATGTGATATGAAGATATTCGCAATTTCTCTCATTCATAGTTTCAATATGATAACCATTCTTTCGAATATCTTTAAAACTTAGTAGATTTCTTCTGGATCTACTTGAATATAATGCATCATCTATTATTAATTTTGTTCCTTCAGGTAACAAAATACAAGCTCTTCCGGAGCCTTCAATTAAATTAGTTGTGCCAGATATAGTGTGGATATTGGTCTCTCCAAGATGCAATTGTGAAAAATATTTCTTACTTTTCAATATGGTATTTGTTGTTCCGCTGTCTACTAGACATGGATCTTCTTTACTTACCATTGCGTCAGTCATTTTCCTTTAAAATAAAAGAATGCAAGAATAAATTAAAATAAACTACCTTTATTCATTTGTTTGCATCTAAAAATATAAAAGTAATCTAAACTTTTATTAAACATAAGCTTCTATATTATATTTTCTCCCTAAATAATAATATTTATTTCTTCATCCATATTCTTGAAGAAATCTGATACATCAATATGTGTATCCATATGGCATTCATATTCGGGGTCATTTTCAGTCAAATTAGTTTCCACATTTTTTCTCCTTTTTCTTGATTGAGGCTTGATAAAGCTCTACAAAATGCTTGGGCGTATGACAGGTACGCAATCAATGATTTGTCATTCCACATCTGTAACAAACATCTTCAGGATGTTTTCCTTTCTCATTTTTTATTAATACGTATTTATAACAAAATACAACTTCAGGTTATTAATACCATAACTTCGAGTTATGATAAATGAAAAATGAGATAAATTCAAGCTTTATGAAATTTGCGATATGTACTCCAAAATAGATACATATTAATAATTTCAGATTATTAATGTCATAATTTCATGTTATCAATGCCATAACTTCAGGTTATAAATGTCATAACTTCATATTATTAATGTCATAACTTCAGGTTATAAATGTCATAACTTCAAGTTATGAAAAATGAAAAAGGGAGATAAATATAAATAAAAGAATATGTAAATTAAATAAATAAATAAATAATTTTTTTAAAAGTATTAATAACTTCAGGTTATAATAAAATATTTATTTAATAACTTCTGGTTATTAAATTGCTTGACTGCGCAATTATAAAATTTAATTTGAAATAACTTCGGGTTATATTTCCATCTAGTGACCTATAATAACTTCCGGTTATTACATTGATTTTATATAAAAAAAATTCTAATAAAACTGCAGGTTTTTAATTGGAAATAACTGCAGGTTATTATTCATCCAGTGGCCTATAATAACTGCTGGTTATTATATTAATTTTATAATAACTACTGGTTATTTTATACTAAAATTTCTAATAGAACTTCAGGTTATTATTCTATTCGAGTAATACAAACTTCGGGTTCTTGATAAATTTTTAGTTTCAATAATAACTTCAGGTTATTATTCCATCATTCACTTCAAGAAATGATTCTTATAAACTAAAACAAATATAATCAAAAATTCAAATGAAATATAAATTACTTACATAATAACTTTGCAACTTCTTCTGAGCAATTTGTGCTGATAACGTGTTGTAAATTAAAATGAAGTTGCAACAAAAGTAAAGTAAATGACAAGAGAGATAGAGAGTAATAGCAAAATTTTATTCTCTTCTAATTGTATGTACTTTCTTGCTTTTACAAAGCCTCTATTTATAAGCTAGAAAGAGATGTTACAATAATAAAGAAGAAAATAAATGTCCATAGTAGTGGAGTAGTGGAGAAGTGGGACAATGAATTGAATATCCACATAAATCATATTAAATTTGATTTACAACAATAACTTCATTATAGAAACTTAATTATATGACAAAAAGCTTGACAAAATCTTATTAATTATAGCCTAAAATCATCGAGTTCAGGTGACAAATTATACAATACTCTGAACAAATAACACTGCACTATTATTAATTCTTATAAATGAAGCTCGGTTATTTACTCACCATCATAACAATTTAATTTATATCAGATATTTTGTGGCCATTTTAAAATAAAATAAGAAAGGAAAATATATTATCATTATACAAATGTCCAGACAAGGATGGAGATATATCATATATATTATCATTATTGTTCAATTTATATTATGCACAGAGGTCATAATCACCTAGCTAGCCAGATCCACACAAACATCTCTAATCATCTTCTCCAGTGCTACATACGACGAGCCTCCTTCACTCATTGCTCGCCTTGCGGCCATTGCGAGCTCCTCGGCCTTCTTCTTTGCCGCCTTTCCTTCCTCCCCAACCAGCAACTCTATCGTCAACCTCTCTATTTGCGCAGCCTCGACCAAGCCGTCCTTTGTCCCGTCACTCGCGCGTATCCTCAACCCCATTTTCAACTCCTCCACCACAAACTTTGCATTCAGTCTCTGCTCGGCAATCATCGGCCATGCCAACACCGGCACGCCCGCACATAGGGTCTCCATGACCGAGTTCCATCCACAGTGAGAAATGAACCCGTGCACGGCTTTATGCGCCAGTATCTCCGTCTGATCCACCCATTCGGTTACTAATCTACACCGATCTCCAATTCTTTCCGCAAAACCGTCACCCCAGTTGGATTTTTCTCCCCGCATGACCCAGATAAAATCGAGCCCGGACCATTCCAACCCGGTTGCAAGCTCCTTCATCTGGATCAGAGAGAGCTTTATTTGTGTACCAAAGGCGACGTACAATACTGGACGGTTCATGCTGAGCCTTGAATCCAGCCAATCCAAAAGAGGGGACTGTGACTGGTTTTTCTTATCGGTCCCCAGCCGTGCGAGACAAAGTGGCCCGACTCGGTAATTGTTACCACCCATCTTATCCATGTAATCAAAATAAGGCTGTTCAAGCTCGTAAAAGCTGTTCATAACAAACCCACGACTACCCTTGGTGGCCTCAGTTTGTTCCAGGACGAAGTCCCAGAGCGGTCCTTTCGGGTCAGGGTCGTCAAAAGGCGGCTCGAGGTCAGCTTTTGTGAGCATAAGGTGTGGAAATCCCGGCACAGCAAAGGGTTCATCAGGAGAGGAGACCTCTGCATGTGGTTTGTGTATGCTCACTGACCTTAATACATTCTGAGCAAATCCACCCATGCCATAGAAAAACAAACACGGTATGCTGAGCTCCGTTGCCACGTATTGTGTCCAGCCAAGGAATCCATCAGAGATGAGGAGAGAAGGACGTGGCGAGAAGCGGCTGATTGCCTGAAAGAAGGCAGGCCGTAACCGAGGCATGATGGTTACAAAAGGGACAAATAGATCAAATGAGGGGAGTTGATCGGTGGATTCCGTGCCGGGGGGTATGTCGTGTGGGAGGTTGTCGGGGAAGGGGAGAGCGACGATGCTTGTGTTTTGAGCAGCAGTGAGAGATAGTGAGGAACGGATGAACGGTGCATTGAGCGGGGTGGTAAAGAAAGTGATGTGAGAAACGAGGCGGCGGTGATGGAGGAGGTGGGCCAGGTGGAGGAGGGGGATGGTGTGGCCCTTTGACATGAAAGGGAAGATTGCTATGTGAGAGAGATGGGAAGAAGAGGAATCCATTTAATCAAAGGAACAGAAAATGAGTGCTCAAATTTTGTTTTGCTTCGATCAATAAATAGACTAGAATAAATCCATTTAATTAAACGGTAGGTTTGACCGATCAATTAGGTGATTATGTCTCTTTTTTTTTTTTTAAGGGTGGAGTTTTTGTCCAAAGGACTTTAAACAAAGTCTCATCCAAAATCAGTCTTAAACCGTCTGATTTGATTTAAAATTTGCATCAACGGTTTAGATTTATGGAATCATTTAAATTTATTAAGTTTTAAAAATATTTGCACAAATCTTAATACAAATCAGACGGTTAGATCCAGCATTGGAATCACATGCTGCAGCTGAGCAGAGCACCTCTCATACCTCTCAAACCTCCGTCTTAATTTTACGTATACAAAATTTATTGCCTTTACCTGAATCTATAGCTCTGTTTTCTACTGAAAATTTATTGCTCTTCTATGATTCTATCTTTACCTTTATCCTATGATTAAATCCTTCCCCAAAATCTTGCCTGGCTCTTCTGTTATTGTGAAAAGCCTTCAACTCCTCCAGGAATACTGCCACCTAACTCCTCCAGAAACACCTATGCTTAACTCACTCTCATACCCTCATTAATGATAGCTACCTAAAATTCCTTTAGAAACAAAAATATCCTACTACATTCCTATTACTGCACTACCTTTACCCAATGGCGGAACTAGAAATTTTTGATAAAGGGAGTTGAAAATTAAAATGTACAATATAGATTTGAACTCAAGACTTCTCAACTACAAAATAGAGCTCAAACTACTAGACTACAAGTAAACATTTGATTATTATTGAGGGAGGCTGAACTATATAGAAAGTTCTGAAAAAAATAAAATTTAATTTCAATATAAATAACTAAAATTTTCAAATCATAAGAATGACTTAGCCACTTTTTCAATGCATTGAGATCAGCCCCTGCTTTTACCTTGTTCGTTTAACACAATATCCTCAAACTTGCAAGCACACCTATTTCTACCAGTCAAACCTTCTATCGGTAACATAGAGGCTCCTTGTCATCATCATCGCAGGACTCCTATACGTCAGACATTATGGACCACCAGACATGCCGTGCACCATGCTGCCTACACCAAACATGACATGGCTTTCCTACACCGAGTGTAGTCATAAGAAAGAGAAAAGAGTCCGAATCTGCTGCGATTCCGAGAGGGTCGCAGGATCCTGAAATTTTGAGATCAACGGTTCAAATCTTTTCGTGCGCGGATCTTGGAAACATTAGGAAAAGTAAATTTTCATGCACGCATCTCGAGAAAGACCAACATCAGATCGCAGAGTCCTTTGATTCCCCGAGAATCACAGCAGATTTATTTTCAGAGAAAAACTGTCCATCAACAGAAGGGTGGGATTCTAGAGCTGAAAAGGGAAGTCACAAGGCTTTTGGAAGTCACAAGGCTGCAGTATATTTCTGTTTCTATACAGTTGGTAATATTGCTGTCTTTCCTTATGTCTCCTCCTTGTTGTACTAATTAGGTGGGATGGTAAATTCTAAATATTTGTAATTCAAATTTGCATATTATGTATTGAGTAGCTTCTTATTTCTGTATTGATGTTGCCTAAATTTTGGTTTTAGTTGCTACCTTTGGGAATTAATTTAGGAGGGTTAGGGTTCGTACAATGTAATTGGGGATTGGGATGGTAAATTCTACATATTTTGTAATTGAACCCTCAATGAGCTCAAATTTGCATAATTTGATGTCTGAGTAGATTTTATATACCGTAATATTTATGAATTGTTTTTATTTGGGAAGCTTGTTGTACTAATTAGGTGGTGTTGTACTAATTAGGTCTAGAATATGGGAATTTTCTATAAAACAACAGCCAAATAGAACCTTCGATAGAGAAAATTTCACACAAACACATAAGACATGCCATCTTTTCACATCATGTGCAATTTAGGCAAACTGTTTGTGAACAAGCACCTGTATTGTTCTACTTATTTTATCTTTGTATTTGATGTTTTTCTTCTTTTTTAATGTGCAGCTTTTGTGAATTCGAGTAATTACTACTTAATCACTACATAACTCACTAGGTACTGCTACATGATAACCAAAGGTGTCTTGATTGTTGATTTTGAATCTCATGTGAATGAAGATGTCATTGATAAGACGCAAGTACTTAGTACCTGCTGGAGTCTATTATTTTCTTTTACTGATTAGTTTTTTATGCATTTAAGATGTTAAGTTTGTTCACTGCAACATGTCAGGCTGAAACTATATAATAATTTATAATGTTGTAATTTATAATAATGTTGTTGTATATAAGAATAAGAAACTATATAATATATCAATATAAATGAGAATGAAATTCATATTCTCCACATATCTCTTTTTATAAGTAGGCACTGAGCAAACTATAGTTTTGGTACTGATATTGCAGGTTGGGCAGCCCTGTATCCTGTCTATTTATTAAGAAGTAAATAACTATAATATAAAAAAGAATGCACATCAACTAGCTTACATTTTAATTATTAATGATAATATGACATAAATACTATTTTTTTTTCAGTAGCATAGATTTGCCGAAAGTAACAGCAAATGTGTACAGCACAAAACTCTGCAAGAGATTTATTTCATGGATATGTTGTAAAATGGATAGAAGACACACGATTGCATCTACTTGATCTTTGCAAAACCGAGGTATGTGCCAGTATTTGACAAATTATACAGTTACATGTATTACATATGATTATTTGAGAGAATTTTGATAAACTTTTTGTTCAGATAATGTGTGCTGAGGCACCGGCCGTATCTCCTGTTTCGCCATCTGTTGAAAACATATATGAGCAGATAAGAGAAGGGATAATGGAACTTGAGGTTTTTATAAAAGATGGCCTCAGTACTTGGTTCCTCTTGAAATGGTTAGTTTA
Source organism: Carex littledalei (assembly GCA_011114355.1). Classification (NCBI taxonomy): domain Eukaryota; kingdom Viridiplantae; phylum Streptophyta; class Magnoliopsida; order Poales; family Cyperaceae; genus Carex; species Carex littledalei. Next base: position 3,428,303 of record CM022090.1, read on the forward strand.
ATCTACCATTTAAATTGGTCAGGTTAGTACAATAATTTTTTTTTATCATTCACATCCAAATTGGTCAGGTTAGTACAATAATTTTTTTTTTATCATTCACATTCAAATTGGTATTTTGTGTATAAATTACTCCTTTGATATTAGGATCTCATTTATAAAACACAAATTAAAAAAGGTAAAATTGACCATTTACTAAGCATTTTGAACTCATTACATTAGATTGTTCTCAAATTTTGTGTATATGTACTTTGATTAGGTCAGTACAATAAGTTTTTCTTAATTATTCACATTCAAATTGGTATTTTGAATTAGGATTTCACTTATAAAACACAAAATAAAAAGACGAAAGTTTGACCATGTACTAAGAATTTTTGCCTCTTTTTTCATATTGTTCTCAATTTTTTTGAGAGCAAAAAAGAGAAGGGCACTTCATACATGGGATCTGGTGTTGCACTTGAGGTATTATCAATCTTTCAACTTATAGTTTTACTACTATTTATTGTAATTGTACAAAAGTTTTGAGATAAATGTTTTTGTGCAGATTATTGAGGGGTTGGTTTAAATGTGAGATGCAAAAATATCTTGGAAATGCTCTTCAAGAGGCCAATCTACAACTACCACGCTCCATATCCGATCTACACTGGCAATGATACTTCAAGAATTTTTTTCATGTTATATTTGATCTGTTTTTTTTTTCATTTATTGTTGTTTCTTTTACTATTATTTAATATTTATCTATCCGTTCAATCTTAATGTTCAATCTTATAATATGTCCCCGTTGCAACGCACGGGCACGATACTAGTATATTCTTAAAGAGAGCAAAGTTAGGGTGTGATGTGTTCACCAAGAGAGTTTGGTGAGCACAACTCCAAAAGTATATCGGATCGGTTTCAAATGACGAATCAAAACCGTTAAAATCCATGTACTTCATGTGTGATGCATGTACATGCAAAATTTTGGAAGTTTCGAATTCATTTGCTACAAGATCAAGCGGTCAAAGAAATGCATGTCCTAACTTCTTTCATGATTACTCATCAAGATACTAATTTAATTTATTTACAATGCATACTTGATAGATTTAAAGATATTGATATATTTTCATTAGTTTTAAAAATATATCAAAATCAATTTGGTACCTATTTGAAATATAGGAGGCCTTTTGATATTTGTGCCAGATTAAAAAAACGGTCAGAACTCATTCTACATAGTCAGGTATTGCACTGGATCTGAATTCTCTCTATCCACCCACAAGTTATATTGATTAGATTATGGATGGTTCAGTTTGGATTACATAATTTCTCAATAAAATCAAAACAGAGAGTCTGCTGCATTGTCGGCAGTTACATCCTTGAGCAAATTGTAAATCAATAAATCAAGCATTGCAATCATCCCATTGTACTGTTTTACTTCAATCAAACATATGTTGTTGGCTGTTGGCCTGATGACAGTATGCATTCATCCAGCTTATTAGCCTAAAAGATAATCTCCATTTAATTCCTTATTACTACTAAAGATTGACCCCATAAGGCTTTTCCTAGAAAATAATTATGAGACTTCAACTATGGAAAGTCCTTTTTTGTGCTTTCCTGTAATTGTTGACTTTTCTTTGGTGAATCCGTGAATGGATGTTAAACATGTAATATATATGGGTTTAAATACTTTTGTATCTTATTATTATTTTTATTTTATTTTTGAAGGCTAGTGGCTTTTGTATCTTATTACTAATGTTGATCTCCTTCCTTTTTTTTAAACTTCAGAAAGAAAATATTAAGGGAAGCTCCAATTATATATCTTCAAAGCATAATTAAAGAAAACTGATACACCGTTGAGACAAACATCGCCCGTTACAAGGAACCATCGGACTCAAATTGAGTTCGATGGGTTCGATGACTGTCCGATCTGCTTTAAGATTCGCACCCGCAACTTTAGCATCTACTTTAAGATTCATGCGCACGAATCTTAAAGTGAATCGGACGGTCCCTAAACCCATCGGACCCAAATTTGAGTCCAATGGGCATCGGACCCAAGCTGTTCTCCCGTTACAAATATTTCCCACTCTAATGCCCCCCCTACTATGCATAGCGCAGATTGGCCTATAGTGTGAATCAATATCTTGGTTTTCAATTTTCAACTAGTCGATCTGAACCGTTCAACATGATCTCCACACATGAAATTTATTTGCAGACTAAATTTTACATTTTTTTAGAACATTTTTACTATTTTTTGGACTTTGAAAACAAAGTTATTGACAGCGCTATGCATTGTACCATAGCCACACTCAATTAAAGCACATAATATTTATGAAATCAGCAGTTTTTCATCGTTGGCACTATTTCATTCAGAGGCGAATCCACCTTATATGAATGAGGTCAATTGACCCCATTTATTTTCAATTTTTTTGTATTTATACCTTATTTTTAATATAGTTTAGAGTAAAATATTATGGATAGTGTGAAATTGACCTCATTCACACTTGACTCCCATAGTCTGAAAGTCTGACTTTGCCCCTGATTCCATTATATCTTTCCATGTATTATAATTGATTTCTATATACAAAATTAATAAATAATATAGAACATTTTTTAGAACATTTTTACTATTTTTTTAGATAGGTAGAAAATTATTACTTTTGAATGGTCTAGAATTTTTAGATAAGTGATTTTCTACCTATCTCAAAAAACAGTAAACAAATCGTAAAATTTGATTTACAAGTATATTTTCATATGAAGATTATTTTGAATGCATGGTTCAGTTCGACTGTTTGGACTTTGAAAACAAAGTTATTGATCCATAGTACGGATCAATCAGCGCTATGCATGATACCATAGCCACACTCAATTAAAGCACATAATATTTATGAAATCAGAAGTTTTTCATCGTTAGCACTATTTCATTCAGAGGCGAATCCACCTTATATGAATGGGGTCAATTGACCTCATTCATTTTCAATTTTTTTGTATTTACACCTTATTTTTAATATAGTTTAGAGTAAAATATTATGGATAGTGTGAAATTGATTCCATTCACACTTGACTCTCATAGTCTGAAAGTCTGGCTTTGCTCCTGATTCCATTATATCTTTCCATGTATTATAATTGATTTCTATATACAACATAAAATAAAATAAATAAAAAATATAGTTGGTTTCTGAGTAATTATTTTCAGCTGATCTAACCAGCATCATTAGAGTACAATTAAAGTGCCCTCTTACGAATATCATTAGCCTCTTCACGACCATCATGCAAATATATCTTGTAATCAGTTATCATGTAAATGTTTGCTTTATTTGCTTTTCTGCTTTTGAATTAAAAGGTATATGACTATTTTCTGTTGGCTGGTAAGCTTACAATAATGCACAGAGTACATGACTAGCCAGACCAAGGATTAACTGAAGAATATATGTCAAAATTTTACTTGGGTTAATTTTTCTACCAAATAGTCTTACCAGTATTCAATCATCAAGGATCAGAATTACTTGGCTATTTCATTGCTGATGAGTTACTTTTTACTCGATCCCATCCAACCGCTTCTTAAATTAATAGAAAATTTGATCCAACAATTAATTATACATGTACCCCAACAAAGTTAATTCTATTCACTATTTACTATTGCTATCAATTGTACCTCCTACCACACTGGCAGGCCATCAATTACCCCAATTTACCTTTCCAATTTGAGAAGCCCAGCACTATCTCTACAGCGCACAACAAGTGAATAAGAGCCTTATTAGCACCTATATATATACTACATATTTTGGGCAAGACAACATGGCCTCCAAGCTATTCTTGCTTGCTATCCTTGGTGCTCTTGTGTGCGCTGCAACCGCAAGAACTCTCTCTGCTAATGGAGAGAATGAGGGAAAGGAACCGGCAAGAATGTTGTTCACTGCTGGAGTCTCAATCGGTGCAAACGCTGCAGCCCCAGGCCTTGCTGGTGTAGATGCGGCCGTAACCGCTGGTATCGGACATGCACCACCCCCCTGGCTGAGTTAGTGTGAGCTTAGGTGCAACCGCAGGTGCAACAATAGGAAATGCACCTTCCCCAGCTGGCACTGTAAACGTGGGAGCAACCATAGGAGCAATCGTGGGACCAGGCACGAGTGCACCCAGCGAGGGGCACTGAATGTTGCAGTGGCATCCTTAATGGTTCGTTAGAATTAGTGTATCAGTGGCGTTAATTAGTACATTTGAGATTTATCGGTCTTAATTATGTTTTTCTGAAATAAAATTGCTGTGAAGCATGATCGGTACAATTAATTAGTGTATTGCTAAAATATTGTAATGGATCATGTCTATTAATATTAATAAATCCCTGGACAAGGAGAATTTTATGAAAAGAAATGATAGTATGTCTAAGTTTGTAGAGTTGGTTCGGCCGAGTCTACATATGCAAATCAACAGCTATTATGTTAGGTGACGAATATGTGATTGCTGAACCCGTATCAGAAATGATAAGCATGCAACGAGACATAGCTATTAAAATTTTATGCCCAGAAATAGACTTAAAATCTGATCGACTATTATCTAGGGTAGAAGCCTGGTTCTGTATCAATTACTTCAAGGCAAATTCTTCTATGGGCATAAGGACCTATTTGTAAAATGAGCATATTTTCAGTTTCAAAGTTCAAATAGTCGATCCGACCGTTCAACATTATCTCCATATTAAAATGTACTTGGAGGTCAAATTTTACATTTTTTTGAATTTTTTTACTATTTATTAATATGGGTACAAAATTCAATGGTCTGAATTTGACTAGTTTTGTAAAATACGTAATAAATAGTAAACAAATTCAAAAAAATGTAAAATTTGACCTCCAAGTACATTTTAATATGGAGATAATGTTGAATGGTCGGATCGACTGTTTGAACTTTGAAAATGAAAATATGCTTATTTTACAAATAGGTCCTTATGCCCATAGAAGCATCCCTCTTACTTCAATTGTGGGAACCAGATGCTAGCATGTAGTCCCCTATTTCAAATAGTAACTCAAAATATGGTACAAGTGCTTTATGCAAATTTTAATTACGTTTCAAAGAGATGAGATCGGCTGATCTCAGACTGCCACCAGAATATGGTGATAATTTCACAATGAATTTTCATATTTTTTAGAAAATACATTCTAACTCGCAATTGATTTGAAGCCCAAATTAGACCCAAATCCAGCCCATTCATTTTTTACTGTCATCAATTATAAAAAAGTAATTAACATCGTGGTACAGAATTAATTTTTAGGGCTATTAATATAGACCACATATTTTGCAAGATGTTGTGTGTAGCATGCATTTGTGATATTTTTTAATAACTGGCAGCTTTTAAATTAATGAACAAATATATTTTTAGTTGGACCCAATTTGTTTCATACTATGTATGATATACTATTTTAAAACTTGAATTTGGATAACTTCACGAGGTTTGTTAAATATATGTACATTAAATTTACAATTTGATAATATAACTGCCAATTATTCTTTGTTTTTCTATTTGCAACCCTAATAAGCACCAACCTTTTAAATTCAATATAAGCATTATTACTGGCGCCAGAATTTAATGGCACCGAAACAACTACAGAAAAAACAAAAGCTCTTTCTTAAACAGTCCGCAACAGGTCTCAACTCTCAGGCTGCTAGACAAACTACCATAAAGCACCAGATTATTACACAGCCAGAGCATAAATTTAACATCACGGTACTTTTTCTACTTTTTTTTACAACCAGGCCGGGCTCCTCAAAGGAGAGACGACAGCCTTGACCTGGAGGTAGTTTTTAAGGCTGTCAATACCCTTCTCTCTGCCAACACCGCTCATCTTGTAACCACCAAATGGGATTGCCGCATCGAACACATCATAGCAATTGATCCACACTGTACCCACACGCAGTGCACGCATCAGCGTGTTTGCTGTGTTAATGTTGTTTGTGAATACTCCAGCAGCTAGCCCAAACTGGGTATTGTTCGCCCTCTGTATCACCTCGTTCAGATCCCTGTTGTTGTGGAAATGAAACGAGAGATTTGCAGTGAGAGAAGTTTCTATCAAAATAAAATAATAAAAAAAAGTTTGTTTGGGGACTGTTTTAGGCTTTTGGGCTATGGGTTCGGCCAGATAGCTATCTAAAGTAATATATAGTGCCTGAAAAGTCAAAAAAAATGAATAATAATAATAACTAAAAGCTCTTTTGAATTCTTGTCAACCCTAACCCTTGGTTGTTTTTGAGCATCAAACTTCAGCCCTTTACAGTTTGGTGGCACCGAATAGCATATTTCAAGAGCAATGCATGCAATAGTTAGTCCAAGATGGGTTTATCCATTTATATAAAATATTCCATATATATAGTCATCAGACTCACTTGAACTTGAGAATGGACTGAACAGGGCCAAAGATCTCCTCTTGTGCTATGGTCATGTTGTCCTGTGCAGAAAAGAAACAAAAAGTTAACAAAATAACTACTTATATATTAACTGATTTATAAGGGCAAAAGAAATAGAACTGATAAAGACAAATTACCTTGACATCAGAAAAGATGGTGGGCTGGATGTAGAAGCCCTTGCTACCTGCTCTCTCTCCTCCTGTCACAAGTGTGGCACCAGAATCGATGCCTGACCTGATGTACCGCAAAATCTTGTTGAACTGCTCACCATCAATCTGGTACATAATTTTTCTTTGTTAAATTGTCAGGTTCAGTTCTTTCTGCAATGGAATTGAGGCAACAATGAATCTGCAATGACAAATGAGGTACTAATTGCATGGTTCTAGCACACATGGGTCAAATTAGAGTTTACAAATGAAAAACATAGAAATGCAGAACTTGTATCAAAATATAGCACCTCCTTGTGTTTCTAATACAACTACCTAGTAACGGAGGAACGATTGTGGCAAACTCTCAAGTAACTAAGTTTAGAAGATTTTAAACAAACAAACCTGGGGGCCTTGTTCTACACCCTTCTTGAATGGGTCGCCAACAACACGTTTCAAGGCACGTGCTTTAGATTTCTCCACAAACTCATCATACACACTCTCATGAACAAATGTGCGGGACCCAGCACAACAGCATTGGCCCTGAAATAGAAAATGAAATTGAATTGAAACTCTCTTTTTTCTTCTTCAACTACTATAATTTTTCCATTCTTTTTTTTTTTTTTTTGAGGTGTGGGGGGGAAGAGAGGGAGGAGGTTCAATTGTTTTTACCTGATTAAAGAAAAGAGCAAAGTGAGCAAGCTCAACAGCATGATCAACATTGGCATCATCCATGATTATAAAAGGAGATTTGCCTCCCAGCTCTAGCGTCACCGACTTTAGGTTGCTTCTTGCTGCCAATTCTTGTATGATTTTGCCTGTGACTGTTGACCCAGTGAAAGCAATCTGATTTTTTTAAGAACAAGAAAAAATAATTAATAAGAAATGGGCAATAGATAGAACATTCCATTATCCATTTGGTGGATTTAGTAGCACCTTTTTGTTGTAAGTTCTATATCCCGATTTAATGAACCCATAAGACCTCAAAAATTGCATAACTTAGCGACCCCAACAAGGTAATACATTTTCAATTGAGCATGTGTCTTCAATAATCATACGTATTCAAGTCAGAAACTATACAAATTGCGGGCAATTGCATAACTCCACAAAAGAAATTTTACAAATGTACCTTATCAACATCCATGTGACTAGCAAGGGCAGCACCAGCTGTCGGGCCAAAACCTGACACCACATTCAGCACACCATCTGGTAGCCCAGCCTGAAACCGTTCAAAATTTCAGAAAAGGCTGTAGACTTACACAGAATTTAAACAATGAAGGCTGAATTAGTTACCCACCTCATGCAACAGCTTGGCTGCATAAAGAGCAGTGAGAGGAGTCTGCTCAGCAGATTTGAGCACAATGGTGTTGCCACAAGCCAGTGCAGGCCCCACCTTCCAGGCAAACATGAGGAGAGGGAAGTTCCAAGGGATGATCTGACCCGCCACGCCAATTGGCTCATGCAGAACCTGCACATGGTGAGGCCCGTCTGCTGGGACAATTAGCCCATGTATCTTGTCGGTCCATCCTGAATGAATTTGCCAAATTTCATGAAACAACAATTAATTTGTTTCTTTTGTAAAGTAAAACCATAATATTATTGGTTCTTTTGCTAAGGCACCCTAATGCTGATTCTGAAATTAACACCCAATAATTCAGTAGCTAACATATATAGCATTTCTCAAACCTTTTAAATCTTACATGGACTGTTAAAACATTGTCAAGTCAAAGAAGAAATGACTAAAACGCATTTATTGAAGTTACATATTTGTTAACTCGCACGACTTGAACAGTGTGGTGCAAATTAAACCAAAAGGGCATTTTGAGTTGCACTACAGGTAAAATAAGACAGCAAGTCGAAAGCAAAATAACAATGTAACCTACCAGCATAGTAACGCATGATGCGTGAGACCATTGGGACCTCTATCCCTGCTGCCTGTTCATAAGGCTTTCCATTATCCCACGTCTCTAGTGCTGCCAGCTCATCATTGTGCTTGTCAATCAAATCAGCAAACCTCAACAAGATACGTGATCTCTCCTGCAGTCCAATAGCAAATTATAATTCTATTCAGCAATCTTCGGTACAATTTAGGTAAACATTTTGTGGACAGTCAATCAAGTATTTTAAGTAAAAAGGGAATGTTTCTCGTATTTGTAGCGAACAACAAACCAGGAATAAGAACATGATAAAAATCATATGTTTTATTGGATGATTCATTTTATTTTATTTTAATATCAACCTTCGGAGCTATTTTCCTTATGCCTCAACCAAAAAAACAATTCATACAAATTTTGCCTGAATTAGTAAAGAAGCAATTAGCTTGAGGTTTTTGAAAAAGTCATAGGCCATTTGGTCATGTTCCACAAGGCCAGATTTTAGCACTGGATAATATTTGTAATTGCCCCAAAATAAGAAATTGTAGTATCTCAAGGCAAATATAAGACATATTTGGTCTCAGTTGCAAATATCTCATAAAAATAAAAACCAAGGTTAAATTCAAGAAGAGAGAATTCCTACATAGGCAGTCATCCTAGGCCATGGTCCTTCATCGAACGCCTTGCGAGCAGCATTGACGGCACGGTTAATATCCTCTGCATCTCCTTCGGCCACATGTGCAATCACCTCCCCTGTGCGTGGGTCCAGGGTTGGGAACGTCTTGCCTAATGAAACCAACAAAAATTAGTATGATATAAAATCTGGGGTCTCTTTTGATTATGCAACTAATAAAATCTAGGAGCTCTAAAAAATGAGAAATATCATGGACAAAAATCTGCAAAAAAAAAAAAAACAAAGTAAAACTATGTAAACCCCTACAAAAAGTGAAAGTAACTTTATTTTTGTTCCACATTTTCTTCAAAGGATATTGAAACTATTTCCTTCCTTACGCTTTATAATGATAGACCTAGGAAGTAAAGTTCTGCTATTTTTAATAATCTATGAGCTCCCAGGTGAAATTTTTCATACAATACCTTAAATCAGAGTTCACTTTTCAGGTATGCAAACTACATTGATACCTTACAGTGGCATGTGAAAATAAATTTATTGGTACATCTCCTTGTAAATATGTTCTCAAATGACCAAGTCATTAAAAATATCTGGTTGACATGTACCAACTTCAGATTAATAGACTTATAGATGTTAGAACACATTAATTATCTTAGATTTCATTATTTCAAAATTCAGCCTACCAATGTAACATTGGAATTGGAACAAAATGCATTCCTGATCTGACTCTTTGCACCAATTGGTTATTTTTATTTATTTTTTCTGTTTCATGTAAAGCTGGATCAAATAATTTCACCTGAAGCTGCATCCACAAATTGTCCATTGATAAGAAGTTCTGTGTGATTGACTGTAACTGATGGCGCGATGGGATCTTCTATGACTGCCGCGGTACTGAATCTTTGTAAGATCCCTGCAGCAGATCCATGTGCTCTTTCTGCAAGAGGGTTTGGAAGAATAAAACAATCAGATTTTCTTTTACATTAATTTAGGCCTGATTTTCCCTTCTCCCTCAATGAAATCAATATGTTATCAAATCTAATAAATTTGTATATATAATTTCCATAGCTTGATGCCAAAAGAAAAACGAATATAAGTTCTAACATAAATCAACTTCTTCAAAGCATAATACATCGATCACCTATTCCAATTAGCTAAAAGGCACAGATATTAGAAGAAAAAAAAAAAAAAAGCATCATCATCAAGCACCAACTCTGCCAAAAATTTACAGGTAAAGGATGAAAAAAGGCAAGGAAAAAAAATGCTCCAGTAAAGTGATCAACCTTTATCATGTAATTCCTTTTTTAACCTTCACCAAACACTCCAAAAAACCAATACCCAAGTAAGAATTCCTCAAAAATAACCCAAAATGAAAATTCAAAAGAGAAAAAATAACAGTTTTTTTCTGAACCTTTAGGCAGAGAAAAGGGCTGAGAATTTTAGAAAAAAAAAAAAATCAAAGGAGAGAAAATAACATCTTTTGGTGAACCTTTAGGCAGGAGAGAAGGGCTGAGAGTTTTGGGAGAGGCATAGAGGCACCGAGATAGTAGAGATGAAACAGCCCTGCGAGCCGCCATAGCTTTAATTACCCGAAATCTCTCTCTCTCTCTCTCTCTCTCTCTCTCTCTCTGCTTCTCTTCACTCTTCAGTAATGGCGAGTCAGAAAGTATATCCTCTCAAGCGTTCGCTGTCTGTACCCGAGAAAAGAGAGGTACTGGTCTATTATAGAGGGATAGCTGGAGTGGCAAATTAGTAAATCAAGTTAAAACAGAGGGCTTTAATTTGGCACAGGTCGTCGGATCCTTTGAGGCTTAAGTCCGGAGTTTAAGCGTATCCTGAGTGTGTACAATAAGTTCATACATGTGTAATAAATTATGAATGAACTATTGTACTGATTTATTACAAAGTCATGAAAATAATAATTATGTAAATATATAGTAAATAAATGAGGTGTTTTACAACTTAAATAAAACAAAATGTCAAATAAATAAGTCATATATTTTAGTATTGCTTTTTTAGAATCTAAAAATTTATTTCCAGTAGTATGGTGATCTCACTGTGATTTTCTAAAAAATAATTATAATCATACATCGAATTTCCTAATAATATTTACGATATTTTCACAAAAAAAATAATGAATGATTACACAATAATTGCGCATTACAAATTTTCATTGATGATATTAAACAAATGCTTTATCATTATTATGTACAAAATAATACTGTGAAAGTACATTAAAAACAACTATACCAATGCAATCTTGTTCTTACTTTGGAGAGTCAGAAAATGTTAATTAATTTTGCTATGTTCTAAAAGTATTTCTAGCTATCATGCTCAAAGGACTGGATGTCTGGATATGAATAATTTAGTTATTTTGTTTTGTAAAAAAAAAAGTGATACTTATAAGAGTTAAGACTTATCCTGAGTTGTTCATATTGTTAAAAACAATAATAATATTCAGAGTAGTGAACAACAAGTAGACACAAAAGATCATACAACTTGAGCCACAAAAGATCTTACTGAATGTTTTAATAATGCATCAGTAGTGATTTTAAACACTAGACATGCACATGCTACCACAAAAAGTAATACGTTACACTTTGAACATGAATATGCAACTCCAAAACATAAAAGGATGTAAAACGCTTGTATAGTATGAGTCTTCGTATCTGCCGCACAACATCAACATTAAAGCGATCCAACGGTCTGAAACCATACAGCGCCATATACGAACAAACAACCACCTAACTCTCATCCAGTCATCCTACTTTATTTCCTACCAAACCAAGCCTTACAACAAAGGGGAGGAATTTTAGCTGCTGTTCGGCGAAATACTGTTGCCGTGGAAATAATGTTGCCGTGGAAAAAAAAAAAGTCACTCAGGATCTGTTCGGCTGTCATTGTTTTTGTGGGAAAAAAAGTTTTACTCAAGGCCTGTTCGGCAGACACATGGGCAGGAGAATGGATACAGTGGTAGAAAAATTTTGAACTGATTTTTACTGTTCACTTGGGAAAAAAAAATTCAGTCTGAGTAAATTTTGTTTTCCCACGTGAATAGTAAAAAATGAGAGTGCAGCCGAACAGGCTCTCAGAGTGAATTTTTTTTTTCCCACGCGCACAGTGTTTTGACCATTCAAATTGGACCCGAACCCAAGCCCATTCCCGTTCCAGCCTGGTAGCCGAACAGGTCCTCAGAGTGAATTTTTTTTTCCACAAGCACAGTAAAAATCAGTTCAAAAATATTTTTTTTTCCAGACCTATTCTCGTTCCCCTTAGTGCGCCGAACAGGGCCCAAGGTGCAACGAAAACATGAATTAAATACAGAGAATAATTCATCTCATGCTCCGCGACAAATTATTTTAAAAGCTAATTATTCTAAAATGTATTTTCTTGTAATAGACAACAACTCAATTTCATTATATCTAGGGATGGCAAAAAAGCCCGATTGGCCCGGAGGCCCGTTAATATCCGCCCGGCCTGCCCTTTACCCGGTCGGCCCAGCACAGTAACAGGCCAGGTAAGGCCGGGCCTAAAGACGGGCCAGGCCAGGCCTGGGCTTAAGCCGAAGCCCACAGGCAGCCCGCTGGGCCTATAATTTAATACATACAGAAATTTATTTTGAGTTTAGGGTTTAGTTTTGAGTTGGCTCCCGAGTCTCCCGAATACTCTCTCTCTCTCATTCAAAATTCCTCTTTGTCGGCTGCCGCTCCTCTCTCCTTCGCTCCTCTCTCTCTCGCACTGTGCCGGCTGCTGCTCCTCTCTCTCTCGCGCCTCTCTCTGCCGCGCCTCTCTCTGCCGCTGCCGCTCCTCTCTCTGCCGCTGCCGCGCCTCTCTACTGGTACAGTACCGTACCCTTCTAAGTTAGAATTAGCTTGTTAGAAATTGGTAAGAGTACAGTACCGTACCATGTTTTGCACTTTTGCTGTGCCTTGCTTGTTAGAATTAGCTTGGAAGAAATTGTTAGTGCCGACTAAGTTTGATAATTGATTCCTGGCATTAACCTTTTCTAGGGTTTTTTTTATCTCAAAATATGAGAAGCTACTTGATCAAAGTTGAACCATACTTTGTCTAAAAACTGAATTTGGCTTATTGATAAAATTAACCAAAAGTTAAAAAAATTTGGGCATATTTGCTTTGTTTCAAATTTTAAATTGGTAAGAGTCGAATATTTTTGAACTTATGAAGGTAAAATATTCAGCAGTTTTTAGAGGGTAATTATGTTAATTTGGATTGTGCAAGAATGTGCATCAAATTGCACCTTACTCATGTACTTCTTATATATTTTCATTAAAGCATTACATTGTTGTATTTTTCCTTACTGCCCCATGTTTTATTTTATCTATTAAAAAAATACAATGCTGAAACTTTTCAATGCATGTAAAAAAAATTTATGTTGTTAGATTTATATCATTCAAAATGTGGAGAATTTGTATGGTTTAAAAATAAGCACCCTTATATATATATGACATTTTATATATGACATTTTACAGATTTCCAAGAGTTGCCAAAATAGTACGAGTTACTATTTCATCTTTTTCTTTGGTGGAAAACTGGGTTATCATTTATTTGTTTAAAATTTTGAATTTACTTGGGCTTCATAAATTAGAAGGGTGTTTGCCTATAGCATCAGCTTTATTCATTATGCCCAGGGGTAATGGAAGTTTTTCAAGTTATGTTGAAATCAATTTTTGCAAGAGAAACCAAATATAATGTTTCATGCAAATATGCCTTCTTCACTCCTGTAAAGATGAAAAAAAATCAGAAGTATGAGATTATTTATCTCTTATGATTGTAGCAGGAGGGTAAGTTTATTATGTGCAACAAGCTCATAAACATTACTGACTTTTCATGCAAAATTTCATTTATCGGCAACTAAGATATATACAGCGTACACTTCAAGCACTATAAACAGTGAAGACCAGATTTTATTAATGTCATTTAACTATGAGTTGTCTTTTTTTTTCAGATTTGGGAGAGGGTAATCCATTTAAGACATATTGTGATGATTTAAATGGAGATGGAGATGGAGATGGAGATGTAGATGCTGAGGTAACTCTTCTTCTTATTTTTTATTAATTGGATGTTATTAAAAAATTGGGTAAGTATAGATATATAACTCTTAGGGTAGCTGCTGATTGTAATTTTGTATATATATAGGGCAGCTGCTGACTATTTTTTGCATATATATAGCTGCTGCCTTTTTTTGCATATATATAGCTGCTGCCTATTTTTGTATATATATAGCTGCTGTCTATTTTGTATATATATAGCTGCTGCCTATTTCTTCTATTTTGTATATATGTAGTTGTATTTTGTAAGAGGACACACTCTCCTTGTTTCATTGGTTACACAATCATAACAGATGCAATTGCCTTCTATATAGCATAATACTTGACAAGGAATATGGCAGGGTTTGGATGGGTTGATATGTAAGGCTAAGGTATAATTAATCGATTCTGTAATTAGGTATTAGGTGCTTGTAGTCCCTTTTGCTTAGTTATATTTAATTTGGTAGTAGCTGCAAACTTGTTATAATTATATATCTTGCTCAAAACATTGATACTGTTACGGTTATTGTTAAACAAGAATCAGTTCTGTTTTTGTTGTACTGAACATTGTTAGAATCAGTATAATAATGTTATATTGTTACTAATGATTTATAAAATAGAAAGCTGCTGCCTAATACAAAGGTTTTTTGCTGCTGCCTATTTTTGCTGCTGCCTAATACAAACTTGTTTTTTGCTGCTGCCTAATACAAACTTGTTATAATTTGGTAGTAGCTGCTGCCTATTTTTTGCTGCCTAATACAAAGGTTTACTTTATACAAAATAGAAGAAATTAATTTATATAACTTCCTGTATGAATTAATTATTGCAGATGAGAGCAATAGAAGAAGAAGAGTAGTGGGTTCAATGCTTTGTTATTACCAATATTTGTGTAATTGTGTTAAATTTTTATTTTATCTTATTGTTAAATTATACTTTGTTGAATTATGGAAAACTATGTTGTTTGTTATGTTAAATTACATCTCGTTGTTATTTTGCTATTAAATTAAACTTATTTGTGTGATTGTGTAATTGTGTAATTGCTTATTTGTGTAATTGTGTAATTGCTATTAAATTAGACTTGCTGTAATAACAATTATGCATCATTTCTTTGTGTAATTGCTTATTTGTGTAATTGCTTCTGCCTTAATTGTCTCTTATTTTCTCGTCGTAAAAATTATCTTTACAGTTATACTTGTATTTGGAATTAATGCATACCAACAGGCTACAATTTCTGGAAAAGAAAATAAAAAGTTGGAGAAATTCGGCCTCAAAAAATGAATTGGGCATGGCCGGGCCGGGCCGGGTAAGGCAGCCCATTGGCACAGGCAGGCAGGCACGGGCAGGCCTGGGCCTGGAGGAAAAGCCTATGGGCAGGCTGGGCCTAGATTTTCAAGCCCGTTAGACTGGGCCAGGCAGGCGGGCCATTAATTTTTTACGGGCAGGCTAGGCCTGGGCTTGGCAAAATACCCGTAGGCTAGGCCCATTGCCATCCCTAATTATATCGATTGGAGATTTAATTTATTATGCATGAGGAAGTATCACATCTTGATTCAATGATTTAGATTTGATGTGAAATTCGATGTGCATCAGACACGACCCACTCCCATCCTACGGGAGACAAGGTTAAGGACCAATCAAGCATTTCACTTGAAATTTTGTAATCAAACATGTTGCATCTGATGCTTTGTTTTATATTTATAGTAACAAGTTAATGACTCGAGAATTCGGTAATTATTAAAATTTGTTATTGAGATTTAACATAAATATGAAATAGTTCATTATTCTAAAACAAATAATATATTTTTATATTGTAGCTTTTGCAAAACAAATAAAAAGTTCGTGATTTTCACATATAATATAATATGAAATTAGTATTCAGAAATGGGCTAAAAACTTATACAGATATTAGTATTCGAAAACCTTGTGATTGTGCTTAGAAGCATAGTGACAACTTAATTGTTCGGGAAAGGTTCGGCGAGATCAAAAATTCGTGATTCAGGTATAATTCGGATATAATTGGGAAATGATTCGGTACAACAAGGAAGCAAAAAAAAACAAAAAAAAAACTTTTTTTTTTTGCGTTTTTTTCGCGTTTTTATTGTGAATAATTCATAATTCGAGTTTTATTCGAGAAATAAAATGTATTATATATTTTTTGCGTTTTAAACGGAGTTCAGTTTGGTAACGTCAAAAAAACGTTTAATACGCGAATAAAACGTGAATATATCGTGAGTGTTGTCACTATGTTAAAAGATCTCAAACTAGTAACTCGCTACACAACATTTCTTTGATAAATTGCTATATAGGAATTGGGGCAGTAAGCTGGTCATGCTTTTCTTTCTCTCGAGCGATGCACGTTGGACGTGTGTGTGCCTGTGTGGCCGTCCGATTTGTTGGGAGGTCTAATAAAAACCGTCCAATCCACACCAAAAGAAAAGCAAGTAAATATGACCAATTGACCCAACCGTACGTCATTGCCCCTAGTCCCCTACTATTTATTTATTTCATTTTATTCTTTTGATTTTGCCGACGGGCTTTGATTCAAAAAAAAATTATCCTTTTGATTTTTAATTTTTTTTATTTGCTTTAGTTGATCCTCCAATTGAATCCGTTTGCCCTTTTTCATTTAGATATTACTAATATCACCATTTTTGTGGCTCCCATGTCTTTTCTTTTAAACGTTAATAACTTAAAATTTAAAATATAAAAGTCAAAATAAAACCATGAAATGTGATATATATGATTTTTACTACATGCTTATAAATAAATATCATATTTTGATTTTATTTTTATGTGAATCAATAAATTGAAAAATGAACGTCTAGAAATTATTCATATCATTACATTTTTACAAGATTTTGATGACAAACACAATAAACTTAAAATATCATAATTCTTTACACGCGTATTGATAAATGAATGGTGTGTACTAAGTCACCATTCAAGACATTTCAAAACTAAGGATTATAGTTTCTTTGACGAGTGAGTCTATGGTACTATGCATATCACAAGTTGGTTCGTAATACGGATCAATATTTTCGTTTTCAAAATTCTAACTGTCGATCCGAACCGTTCAACATGATCTCCATATGAATATGTACTTGTAGACCGAATTTTATATTTTTTAGAATTTTTTTACTATTTTTTAAGATAGGTAGAAAATCACTTGATCTGAAAATTTTGGACCATCCAAAAACAGTGATTTTCTACTTATCTTTAAAAATAGTAAAAAAATTCTAAAAAAATATAAAATCAGGTCTTCAAGTACATATTCATATGAAAATTATGTTGAACGGTTTGGATTGACTATTAGAATTTTGAAAACGAAAATATTAATCTGTATCACAGACCAAATCGTGCTATGTATAGTACCATAGACTCACTCTTCTTTGACACCCATCTTTATCTAAAAAATAAATAAAAGGAACGTGAAATTATTGTATCCGTAAAATTTAACCGATGAATAGTCGTTGCTCCTTGGTTAAATCAAGCATTTAAAGTCAGAAAAGTACACAAATCAGATAAGCATGGGCCATTTCCAACTGTGGATAAGGAGAGAATTCATGATTTGGTTGCTAGCATATGCAGGCGCAATTTTGCTATGAGTTTCTTACGTTCACACCCTTGTGTCTACACCAAATTGGAACATTTATTTCACAAAAATAACAATTATATGATTTATTTGGAAACTATTACAAATTATGCATTTATAAGTGTTGTATGAACACAAGATTTCAATTAATTAATAAATATAAAATAAAAACAGACAAGAAAATTAAACATTTGTGTCTGGAGTTTGGAACTATTTCTGATTTAGTTTAGGTACAAATTATTTCTGATTTAAAATATATATACTGTTGCTATTCTCTAAAAATTCCTGGTTGAAGAAAATTTTAACAGTTGGGGTAAAAATAAAAAATAGAGGGGGTAAAAACAAAATGAAATCTTAACATCTACAGTTCTAGGGGTCTCAACTCTCAAGCACCTAAATAATTGATCCCGGATTCCATGAGGCTAATGTTACAATGTCACAAGACAAATCAGACCAACAAGTATTTTATTAGGAACGGAGCCATAGTGACAAATGAATAGTTCGGGTTCAGTTCGGCGGGGTTAAAAATTCGTGATTTGGGTATAATTCGAGTATAATTCGGGAATTATTTGGTACAACAAGGAAGTAAAAAAAAAAAACCCCAAAAAAAAAATTTAAAATAAAATTTTTTCGCGTTTTATTTGCGAATAAAACATATTATACGTTTTTTTCCGTTTTATTCAAAGTTCGGTTCGAAAACGTCAAAAAAATAAATAAAATGTGAATTATTCGCGAATTAATTGCGTATATTATATATCAAAATGAATACATGTGGGGTTTTGATGCTGATGACTCGTCATACCAAGTGGCTGCATAATTACTATGGTTTTTTTAAAGACATCAATGGTTGATTTAAAAGAAAAAAAAAAAAAAAGGAAGAAAGCTGATAGGCTGTTAGCCGAGACTTCATTCTATATATTGCATGACATTGACATCCCACCTGCTAAATGTACATTGTTTATGCATCTGATCTTGAATTGAGGAAATCGTCATGAAAATATTTATTTCGGCAAATAAAGATTTAATATTTAAATTACAATATTGATCCGTTTGTTTCTTGTGATATGAAATTCTGCAGTGACATTATTTTCATCAATTGAACTATTTTTCAAAAGTTAATAAGCTATATTTCACGTATGCATCAAATCAGCGGCCATTAATATGTACCTAATTTCACAATTTTGACCATCATTTGGCCACAACACACCTAACATACTCAAAAGACGATCAAATAACATATATATAGAGGAGGGATCTAGTTACAACAATTTTGAGTTACAACATTTATTTTCTACATTTTCAAAGTCCAAATAGTCGATCCAAATTGTTCAACATGATCTCCACAATAAAATGTGCTTCCAGATCAAATTTTACATTTTTTTGAATTTTTTTACTATTTATTAAGATGGGTACAAAATTCAATGGTCTGAATTTGACTAGTTTTTGTAAAATACTTAATAAATAATAAAAAAATTCAAAAAATGTAAAATTTGATCTGCAAGCACATTTTATTGTGGGCTTGCTGTCGATGCCCAACCCTAACTAAAGATTTATGGGTTAAACGGTTTGAATCGACAATTTAGACTTAGAAAATGTAGAAAATGATTGTTGTAACTAGATCCCTCCTTATATATATATTAACTATTTTGAACTTTAAAAATTAGTATTTGGTCTAATGATAAAGACATATGATTATCTGATGTGAGAGATCATGAATTCTAAATCCGAATGAAAAAAAAAAATTATTATAATAACAGGAGTATGAAATTTATAGACTTCACCTCCATCTTATTTAAAGAAAAATACTATTTGAACTTTAATAGATACATAAAAATAAAATAAAAGAAAGATACAGAAATCGCTGTTGAGAATTATAATTTTATTATTCGATCCTTCTTTTGTTCCATGTGAATTCAGCTAGAAGGTAGGAAGCGCACTGGCCAGTGGCCACGTACTGCTCGGCATTTAAAAATAATTTGCATAACATGTTCATGATTCCCTTGGAGTTGGAGGGATTGTTTATCCGGGCATGCAAAGCATGAAACAATAAAATATAGCAAATAGTATAATGATGATGATTGGATGGCTGGGGGTCATACTGTTATGCGCAGGGGAATTCGTATCATCTGCGTTGAATCAAATGATCATTTTGAGTTAATGTATCTTCATCATCCGATTCATTTTAAAAGCTGTGTAAATTAGATCCGTATTAATATTAAAGGACCCCTATGTTAAAATCAGATAGCCGGATTGACTCTGTTTAATATTAGACGGCCGATATGCATTAATTCAAAAGATTTTCTTTTGAGTTAATGCAGAGGATACGTGTTTATGCGTAGAGGCGGACCCATATTGTCTGGGGGCAGCTGTTTTTTGGATTTTAAAATAATGGATTTACAGAGCCTTTAAATACACTAGAACGTGAATAAAAATGGAGAAAAAATAGCAAATTTATCATATTCACGTTGTTTGATTGTCAAACTTTTATGAAAGGAGAGGATTGTTGACTTTTTTCTTTTTCTTTTTCTTTTTCTTTTTCACATTGTTTTTCTCAAAATTTTGTAGAAGAACACAAAATCCATTATTGTTGGAATAAAAGAGTTCCGATTTTTTTAATCTTATTTGCTTAATTAACATTCACTTTTAGTAAAATTGAATAAAATTATATTTAAAATAAGTTGTAATGTAAATAACTTTCTTGTTATTCACATTAAATTACATGACAACATATGAGGGATATATTGGTCTTTACACACTACACCATATATTTTATTCATATTAAGTGTTGATAGTCTTTACATGCTTCTTAGTGGAGTTTAAATTCTTAATCCACAATCTCTTAATTAAGCCTTGTCCCATAAACAAGTCCATAAGAGCCAAAATATGTGATTTGGACAGGTCAGAAGCTCCTTGTTCTATATTTAATCCTATCCATCTTTGCTAACTAAATCAATTTATTAGTTAATTACTAGAGCATGATTCTCATGAGGAATAATTAATTATCTACCATGTTATGTTTGTTTGCAACTCCTAGGTCAACCATTTGTACCTAAGGCAGAACACATTTTTTTTTCCTACATTTGAGGATCCACTCAGATATCTGTTCTGTTTCATTATTTTTTAAATTATAGTTTTTGTTAATCTCAACATCTATTTTCCTCAAATGTATTTTTTAGAAATTTGAAGCTCTCTGTAAAATAAACCGAGACCAATGTGTGGTTTCTGTTTTATTTTCTTTGTGCAAACGAAAAAAATTACTTGATGCACTTTAAACTTATTTTATTTATTATTTATTCCATTAAACTCAAATGTTGTGTCTTGTTATTTGAAATGTTGTTTCAGGTGTGAATTTCAGGATTCTCTGTTGAAAAACATTACTCAATTCACCTAAAATGCCAATCAGAGCCTGTATGACAGCAACAAGTTCCCCTTGAAATAAACTTTTACCCAATAAGGAGAGAGAATGACAAGACAAGGAGGTTTCACCCGTTAGCAATCTACTCTAAGAAAGCTATTTTTAAGGCTAAAATAAAGTCCCCAAGCAGAATTCCAACAATACCCAAATAAATCAACTTGAAATTTGTAAGAATAGCCAATTTTTTTTAAAAAAAAATATCTGAGTAAAGATAGAAAGTCAAGCTATTCAATTATTTAATATCCATAAAGAATATTTTTATTTGGATTTTGAGCCTTTACCACTAGATCAAAAATTGATTCTATGGAGTTTGCACAAAGGCTGTAATTAAATCAACCATTCTCTCTTTAATTACCAAAATTTTTGTCTTTGCATTTCTAGAAAAAAAAAAGTTTGTCGGTGTGGATTTGTCAGGTCTATACCTGGAAAAGTAAAAAAATACATATAAATGAAATTTGAAAAAAAATAAAGTCAAGACCGTTCCTGTTGCGGTTGGTTTTGTTGGGTTTTATAGGCCCAAATTCAGCCCATTAAGTCCAGTCCGTGTCTAGTGGTTTTCGTAGGTTGTGCTAAGACTGAGAGGAATGGTAGTGCTTAGTACCTATTCGGCGCTTTAGCCTGCTTAGACCTCCTTAGATGCTTAAGCGGGCTGAACAGCTCCTTCTTAGATGGGCTTAAATTATTTTTCTTAAGCTTCAGACAAAATATTAAGCCGATCCACTTCTCTCCTTAGAGCTGATTTTTTTTATTAATCGAAAATAAAAATAAAAAATATCGCAATAGAGGAGTGTTTCCGTTGAAAATCGAAATATAGGTAAAACGGGATCATTTATGAAAATTTTTGGGGAAAAAGTAGGATTATGAAAATTATTATTGAAAACAAACAAAGAAGACATTGGCTTGTGAGAGTTTTATAAAAATAGAATCTTTTCAAATATTATGCAAATGATGAGTGAGGCCACGGTATCATGCATAGTGCACATTGGTCCATACTATGAATTTATATCTCCATTCTAAAAGTCTAAACAGTCAATATGAACCGCTCAACGTGATCTCCATATGAAAATATACTCAATGATCAAATCTTATTTTTTAGAATTTTTTTCTATTATTTAGATAGATAGAAAATTAATACTTTTGAACGGTCCAGAATCTTTAGATCAAATAATTTTTAATCAGCTGTTTGGCTTTGGAGAATTTTATAAAAACAGAATCCTTTTAAAGATTACACAGAAATGATTTTTATAATCTTAACAATAAATTTAAACAAATATGATTGTCTGATTTCTTCAATATGAACCGTCGAAAATATTATTGGTATACAAAAGCCCATCTCTTAATCTAAAGTGTCACTTAAGTAAAATTTTCTCGTGAAAACAAAATAAGAAGAAGAACAAGAACAAAAGGGACTTCAACCCGTTCTCTTCATTTATGTTTGCAATTATTCTCTCCATTCTTACTTGGAGTGAGTTATTTTTATGGATTGAAATTTATTGACAACTATTTAATTAGGTTTAATTAAGACAATTTTATCAATATCACTTTAAATTAAGTCAAATAAATTTATCTTGAGATTAATTGTGTACCTATTTTATGTAATTGAAATGTCACAGAATGCACCTATTTTACTGATGAAAAACCGGATTTGGTTTGGTCTATTATAACAATATGGATCTTATATGGTACCAGTGACTAGGAGGAGCTTTATTGATCAAGACTGCGTTTGTTTGCACCTCAACGTTCAAAATCCCTAACCCCTCAATTCTTCCTTATTGTACAACAATTAGTCCAATTGACTAAACAATTGCACAAAACCCAATTGGTATAAAGTGTACAGAACAACAGTAAACAATTTCACCACTAAACGAACAATTGAAAAATACTTGTGACAAGATGCATTATCTATAGTTACAATTAAGATAGGTCTTCAACCACTAAATCATTTTAACTCACCGACTAAAGGCTATCGAGCTTTAGGAGTTACACAAAAGTCTCTAAATAGCTAATCCAGTTATATCACCATTTCTATTCCACAAAAGTTTAGGTCCTTTTGATTTTTGAAAATGTTCCCGTCTCAGAGAAATAAGTGCTCTGGGTCCCACTGCCAAGTAGACTACTACCATGTGCCTGTGGATTCGTAAGTTCTATACCCTGAAAAGACATAATTTATAGAATTAAAAAAGCATCAAAAAGAGAAATTGTTTTTACAATAATTGAGATTATATCAGTTGGACACATTATAGATCTATTTATATTTGTATAGTCTCATTATATAGAAAGTAGAAACTCAAACTTCCTGTTCATGATATAGTTAAACTAATTGTATGACCAAAATAATTTAGATGATATATTTCCTATATTTGTATAATAGGAGATTGCAAGAAACTAGGTCCTAATGTTCTTTCTAGGTTGCATTAACTTGGGGAAATCCAGTAGCTGGATTATAGAAAAACACAAGAGAAGTTCCATCTTTTCTGGTTTCTCAAATGGACAAGAACTGTTCAACAAGTTGCCAGGTTAGTTTCTGATCAACTGATGAGAAAATTAGGCCACTTTAGAAAATGCAAGTTACCAGAAAAAAGAAAGACTAGTTTCTTTTATTTTATTTTTTAAATGACCCTACATGTAGAACGCAAAAGTAAATTTCATCTGTCATTCCTCACATGAACTTTTTCACCAATTTGTTAGGTCAATTTGAGAACATATACACAAGAACATGTGGCAAATTTCTTTCAGTGTGCTAACGAGAAATTATCTGAACCAAGAATTGGCCAATTAACAAATGAATTCATTGGGGAACACAGAAAAAAAAAATATATACTAATGTGACATGCTTGCACACATACAAGTTTTGTGAGGAAGCTAATTGAGAAAGGAAAAAAATAGAACAAATGAGCTTACTTGCACAGGTGTAAAAGCCAGACTGGACGTGAGACCAGATGTGGCACCGCTGCTTCCAAAGCTCCTCTCCTTGAACCTGATATTTCAATAGTGTTATTTAACGAAGGGATTATTAGTTTAAAATATCAGAGGAAATGGAACTAACTTTGCCCTAATCTAATCTGTGGTGGAGGCAAAAAGATTTTCTATGGAGAGGGCTCAATAGTAAAACCTTTTGTGGATAGTTTGGGGTCAATTATGAGAGCATCTATTAATTTTCTACAAAAATTATACAAAATTTATACTGATATATCTATCTATAAAGAATGTAAGGTCAATTCCCCGCACTCCCCTCCGCCACTGTGCTATCAATTTAGGGTACAATGAATGAAAAAAAATAATAAAGAAGGAAAGGTATACTTTTTTGTAGCTTTAGGCTTGAGCTTGCTTTGTGCAGCTGAGATGCGTAATTTGCCACTTCCAGCCTGACCAAGCATACCAAAACCTTCACCCAGGCCATCACCTGGTATAAAGGAATTGTTAAAACCAGGATAACGGACCTTTCTAAGTAACACTAAAAATATGAAGCAAATATGAAATGACAATCAACATGTACATTTCCTACTCATGCAACTGTTTGGTATATGTTATTCACAAGTTTATGGTAGAAGCAACCTAACAGGATAAAAGATACAGAAGATAGCCACGTTCTGGATGATTTTATGAAGGTGCATTGTTCAAATCTATGATTTCACTTGGTACAATCAAGGGGCAATTTATGTGTTTATTCAGCCTTAAAAGTTATAACACTTAATTCAAGAACCAAGCCACACTCATCATCACAATATGTACTGACCCAAGGAAGTCTCTTCCTGCTTCCCAAAAGGCATTCTGTTCTTTTGCTTCATCATCTCGGTAATGGCATACCTGTCACAGCAAATCCCACAAAAATAAAAAACAAAACAACAAATGATACAATAACAATAAAAGAAAAACACAATTTGCTCAGTATCAAAAGAAAAGAATGAAGGAAGAAACAAACCTCTCTTTCAATTTCCTCAACCTTCTACCCCCACGCTTCTTCTTTGGCTCAGAGTCAGGAACAGGGAGGGGCTTAGGCAGCTTTGCAGGAGGTGGCTCCTGCCACTTCTCAACCTTCTTTCTAATCCCCTCTCTAAAATCCCTCCCGGCTTTTCCTGTGGGATCCCCTCTAATCGAATCAATTCTCGCGGCAAGTGTTGATTTCGCTGCCAAAACCCTCACAACCCTTGCCCTTAGAGGCTCTGGTGTACTCTGAAACATCTCTGTCTGCTCCAAGAACCCTACGTGCAATGCACTTACCTTTGACATTCCCGCCAGGTTCTTCCTCTTAAACCCTAACAGCTGCACATTGCATGCCGGCATTTTGGCCAGGGCTGTTAAACCGCCAGCTGACCCCACCAGTCTAGACGCAACCGCGGACCCCACGATAGCAGAGAGATTCGGTGCAATGTAGCCCATGCGGCTCTCGACGAATTCTAGCACCTTCTTCTTGGCTGAATCAAGGGTTAGTGCTCGGTCACACGCCTCAATGGTCTTTGCTAGGGTTTCTTCAGGCAGGGGTTTGCCGGTGGTGGTTGAGGCAGTTACAGAGACAACCATGATGACGGCAGAAGGGAGAAGGCCTTCTAGGTCAACAAGAGTGAGATCGGTCTCATTGCCGATCTTCTTGACCACACGTGCATAATCGATCGGGTGATGCACCAGTGACTCCAGCTCAGGGAATTTAAGGCGGTATTTATCACGTATGAAGTTGTGGATGATTACAATCTCATTCTCTATGTCGACTGAGAGTGAATTGCAGTTTACAATGAGCTGGTATTCCGGGTCGTCTTCTACTAGGAAGGTGCCCTCAGTTCGCTCCCCTTTCTCAAGAGCTTCCTCGACTTTCTGTATAATTAACCACGTTAACCACATAACGCCTATGGGCATGTTTCCAAAGAAAATATTAACCACATAAAGGGAACAAATGATTGGTACAGTGCTGCCAACTTTCTTTTCTCAAATGTGGAGCATTAATTAACCAACTGGTACAATCCAGGCCAATATGCCAGTAACTACATCTTCTTTTTAATAGGTTAGAACCTTAGTTAGCAATTAAACAACACAAAAGGAAAAACAGAAAAGGAAAAATCAGTCAGACTTTAACGAAGTGAGAGCAGGTAGCAAACTGAACAACATAAAACAAATTAATAATGCCGACTTACTTGCATTATGTCTTTGTATCTCTGTGACCTTTGCAACTTGGAGACACTGTCAAGATCGTCATAATTCAGAGATTCAAGATCTTGCATGTCAGTATCACCATCATTTTCCACATCTGCCAGCTCAGCATTTTCTTCCTCCTGTTAGACACAAATAGTGAGGTTTTAAACAACAGTACAGACATTACCACAGAGATCTTATAAAGTAAGTATCGGACTGTATACCCAGAATCAGGCATGAAATTTTCAATGTGTTGGCTATCACAATTCTGTTAGATAAACTATATTTTCCATCCTTTGTGTTAATATATAATCAGAGTATTATGACACAACCTAGAACCCTGTCTGATCTATCAGGGGTTTACTTAAGTGGGCCTAAAGGGGCAATATATGATCGTTACCGTCTGTTAAGTACATTTTCTTCAAATAATTAAGAAGATATGTATTCTCACTGCCCATTTCTGATGAAATGACTAACTATTATTTAAATTAAAAATAGGAGAAAGTATGTAGAACCTGACAAAACAACTTACAGGATAGCCTTCATTATCAGAAAGTTCCTCGAGATCAGCCAAAAAAGAATCAGTCAGACTAGCCTGCATATGTATATACAAAAAAATAGTCAAAAAGAGAGCTCCTTTTAGCATAATTTGCTAAAGAGAAAAATAGATAATGTATCTGATACGTTTATTAAACTTTTAAGTCTGATGAAAAGTTCCACTTCAGAGCATTTGTTATTCTCAAAATCAACTATAAAAGACCCGCCTAAATACAGTTAACGAAATAGAAAACGAGGGTAGTTCATTTCATAATTAAAAGTAAAACAGACTCAAGGCATCAGACAGTTAATAAAAAACTAACCATTGTCAAGTCCTGGGAAATCGGTGTGCAAAGATAGCCTAAATTGATAACAGATAAAAGCACCTGCAAAATGAAATTCATCAACAAACACTTGAATTAAACAATATGCATCCAATTTGCAAAATTCATGCTAAAAACTTCATCCAAGAAGGGAGAGGCAGCAATCGCAATCGACTGGCCGCGTTTTGGGCGAAAGAACCAACGCTTGATCGGAAGAGACTCACCTTGTGTCCTCCGAGTTACGCCGACTCTTCCTTCTAGTTGGTTTGTGACTGACTGATAACTCTCCGGAGCCGCAGGGGCGGACTGGCGGAGGCGCGCACGGGGAAGAAGAAAAGTTTTGTCGGGAGAGAAAGAAGAGGGAGAGACAGGGCCAGTGTAGACTTGCTAATGAGCGGGGCCTCGGCTCAGCTCGTTTAAACAATAATAAAAGCCCGATTCGGACTCAGCTCAATTTTGAAGGTAAAATCTCAGATCAGCTCGGTGCTGGACTCGGTTCGGTTCGAAAACAAAAAACTGAGTTACATACATATTACATTCGCAACCCGTTTGGCACTTTCTCTCTCTTGGTTCGAAACCAAAAAAAATAAACAGCTGTCTTCCACTAGAGAGAAGAGTCTCCCTCTCTTATGGCTCAATTTTCCCACTTGGATTTCCAAATTGGTCTTGTAATCTGCATCTGAGAAAGGAAAGGACACACCTGGCAAGAGCTCAATGGGCTACTCGGAACTCGGCTCGACTCGGCCCTGTCTAAGAATTCTGATTCTCGAGAAAAGTCGTGAAATTCGGAACGAAATTTTTTCCAAAAAATTATGTCTAAGAATTCTAAAATAATATTTATTTAACATTTAAATAACATTTATACTTTTTTCCAAATTCGAATTGAAATGCTGTATGGCTCAGTTGCTCAGCACCAGACGTCTGATGCCTCTATCAGTCGTCCACCAGGAACAACCAGAGAGTCAGTATTTCTTTTGCCAAAAATACTTTACCGACTTTTTATGCTAAAACACTATTCACGAATATCGTAAAACTTGATTACAACTTTTGCAAAAACATATTCACGAATATTCGCGGGAACACTATTCACCGTAAATACGATATTTACGGTAAATACATTATTCACCGCTCGCAAGAATATACATGGATTACGTATTTCTTTTTTTTCTCACGCAAACACTATTTGGGAGAGAAAACGAGAAAGAGAAAATATAACCGAATCGATTCGAATCGAATTCAGACTTTGTGAATTGGTGAATTTTCTCTTACCCCTACCCCTCTATTTATAGGCATTTTTGAGGTGCTTGTGAAATGGCCGAAATGCCCTTGGGAGGTCGGCACAAGAGTGAAAAGACCATTTTGCCCTTGGCCCAAAATTAAAAGAATTGATTTTGGGCTTAATTTGGGCTTTTCAATTTAAATTCTAAAAAATTCAAATGAGCTTTTAGCCCAAAAATATTAATTCATAATTAATATTTATAATACATTTATTATTAATATAATTATTCTGAACAATTCTGAACAATTATATTTTCTTGCGATCTTTTGTTGTGATAAATTTATACAACATGTCGTACACGCTTATAAATTTAATGTGTTTAAGCTTGTCATCTCTATGATATTTATTTATTAATTATAACATTTATAATTAATCAAATAAATTAATTCTCTGATTACTTTCCTATTGGTGTGACCCGATAGGATCTGTGTTATGTTGGAAATAGTATTAAAACTCTTTTTTAATTCTATAAATCATAAGCAGCATCTGACATAATGCATTATGACTACCCAATTGACACAGATGATTTTGTACAATACAATATCACGATCCAATAAACAATTTACTCGTGTTAATTCTTATGTCTCATAGTATCAGATCAGTTTCAAGGTAGGCATGTGTTATCCTTGCAAACTTAATTTTTTCTTGATCTTAAGTAGATTATCAAATATGATTAACTCTTTAATCATACCGTGCATGGATAATCTTACTTTATCAAGGGGCCCAGTGATACTATTACTCGTATTAAATACGAGAGATAATAGTAGTCTTGGTGAACATCTCTCCTCTGCAAAAGCCATGTGTACTGAAATGTCATCGTTATAGCTACTTTTTACGGATAGCGTTAAACAACACTCACGAATATACACTTCTTATGTAGGAAACGACGAACCACCTCATACTTTAGAACTTAACACTAAATGAAAACATTAATGACACGAATACAATTCCATTGAATGTTTCATTATGGGTCTATCAAATACCATGTTCTCTAACATGTATATATGTAATTAAAATGACAATTCTTTGTCTATGGTCTATAAAACTTAACCATCATTTAATACTAACATTTAATTGGTTAATTAGTGTTCTTTGCTAATTACCTCGGTTAGTGACTATTAAGAGTATTTATCATTTATTATGGAGTTCTACAATTTCAAGTCATTAACTCGAAATGATTTATAATTCGATAAATCTCAAAGAACAAAATAATATTTTATTAATCATCCATTACATGAACAAAATACATATAGAATAAAATTATTCTGTGATTGACTTCTAGCTTATTGCACTAACAATTAGAATTTGGATCTAGGGCCGATTTTGGGCTTTATTCAAATCAGACTCGGCTCGGTTATGATCACTGAGTTGTGCATCATTTGTCCATGAGCCGGCTCGGCTCATTAGCATGCTTATGAGAGAGGGATTAGCAAAGCCCAGCCATCTTACGAGTGGGCCAGCGATTTTTCGAGCACGGTGCGGTGGGCTGCCAAAGGAAAATTTTAGTTGGGCTGCACAGAGAAGTTTTGGGCTGCAGGATAGGTAAAATTTAAATTCCAAGTAGGCAAAAGTTCACTTTCAAAATTCAGAGGTTTGGCAACGAGTTCAGATTCAGTGCAGTACCCCTATCGTGTAGAATGATATCTGTATCGTCTGTTTGAGCTTGATACAACTTTTAAAGCAGATTCCTATAATCCAAATAGTCCGGTTTATTTGGTTTCAAACCGAACCGAGAAAGTTTGGTTTAAACGGTTCGGTTTTCGGTTTAAATGGATCTGGTTTATTTTTTGATTTATTTCGGTTTTTGTTGTTTGGTTCGGTTTAGAATATTTTAAAACCGGCTGAACCGAACCGACCGAGTTCATTTAATAAAATCACTCGTCAAATAATCGCAGCGGTTCGGTTCATTTTTGCGCTTCTCTAAGTGCCTCCCCAAGTTCTGATCTTCACAAGAAGTTAATCAAAAGTTCAAAACACTCTTCCTTTCTCTTTTTCCCTCTCCGATTCCAAAGTTAGTTTCTCAAAAACTGTCTTTTCTTATTTTTTTCTCTTTACTCTCTCTCACTTCTTCCTTCTTTCAATTTTTTGTCAAATTTTTGGAATTTATTGCTTGAATCTATCAAATTTTGGTTCAACCGAACAAACCGAAATTTACTTCGGTTTGTTCAGTTCGGTTGTAATTCGGTCAGTTCGGTTCTATTTTTTAAAACCGAAGAAAACTTTAATTTGTCTATTTTAATTCGGTTCAAACCGAACCGACCATTTGAACACCCCTCGGCATCAACATGATTTTGTTTCGGCCAGAAATCATTCTACGCAGTAAGGTACTTCAAGAGATACACTTCTGTAGGCAACTGCATATTTCTGAATTACTGTAGCTCTGCCCCTATCAGCAATAAAACAAGTGGCAGATGCCAATTATTTTGAAAAAAATTGCGATCTTTTAAACATAATTGATCAAATACATATATAATGAAATTTTGTGCTTATTTTTTGTTCCATGAATATTTGATCACTTCAACAGTCTTAACAATTCCACATCATGTAAACAAAAAAGATTAAGAAGGGATAGTGCAAAATATATATTTATATCTGCATCTCATAATTTATTTAGTTTTTTTTTAAAGAAAGATGAAGGTCAAGTTTTCATATATAACAAAGGATACAAATCTGCTGTGATTCTTTGGAATCACATGATCTGTTATTCCAAATTCATCCATTCATCTGTTTGGAGATTCGTGCATCAAAAATAAGTGTTGTTGATTTTTTTTATCCGAGTTTCAAACTTATGACCTTTCAAATGAAGACTATGTGTCTTTGTCACTAAATTAAAGACTAGTTCTTTATATTTTATTTAATTAATAGACAAGTGTAAAATTTAAAATTAAATCCATTCGACGTGCCTAAGTGCAGGAACGGAGTCAGGCTTTCAAACTATGGATGTCAAACACATATTAAAAGTTAATAATATAAAAAAAAATATTCCTGCAGAGAATGAAAGTCAATTTTACAGTACCATAACATTTTACAAAAAAAAATAGAGATCAATTAGTCTTCATTCCTTCTACTTAAAATGAATACGGATATGCAACAAATAGTTTACAAAAATGAACTCTAGTACGGATTTCAAACTAATAATTAATGGATAGTACTCGCAAATATACAAACGAAATAGATGGTGAGAATTTTGAAATAATAGATGAAAAATTTAAATCAATAATAAAAATCTGACATTATTTCTTTTAGAGAAAGACGAAGATCAAGCTCTAAATTTCATTAAAAGATACATCAGTTTCGTCAAATTTTACAACAGTATTAGAAATAAGCATAAAGAAAATGATACAAATAACTTAATCTGAAAAATTTACATTAACATTTTTAAATTTATATTGGACCAAATAGCTTAATTGTTTTGCTCTCTTCACTGAAGATTCTGCGACAGTGTTCTCTTCATATCACAAAACAAATTGTGGTTTAAATTTGTCTTATTTGCTAATGGTTTGATTTCAGTATTGCATCATGAATTCTAACATGAATCCGTTTCCCACAAAATACTAAGGAATTCTAGACGGTATCGAACAGAAACAACATCATCTTCTTGTTCTATCATATAATATTCATCTCGAGTCATATGTCCTTCTTTGTTCTCATATATTTCATAAAACCCAAAAAATTTATTTCTATCATGTCAAAAAAAAATAATAAACCAAAAAATCACGAAATCTAAAAAAAAAAAATTTAATACGGCCGCAACTTCACGTTGCGCCCACCAACTTTGACCATTTCAAATATTTTGCTTGGTTTTGATTGGCCAAAAAATGTGAGACCTGCAATTTTCACCTATCTTGCTGTGAAATCTTCTAAAATATTAATTGGTAAAAGATATTGAAGTTGGCTTAAAATATTTCTCGAAATAACTCAATTCTTTTTTGCTAAGATCCGCATAAAAATATTCCACTGACGTGACTAAAAACAACTTTGCACATGATGTGAAGACTAGGAATTTATCCAATTTTGCAAAAAAGTTGAATTTTCTCTACCATTGGATCATGTATTTCTTCGCCTTTGATGGTCTATAAGTTGAAAATAATTGGTCAATGTTCTGAATTTTCTCATGTGATATTAAGGATGATTATGATTTGATGTGTCATTAATGTCAAAGTGTAAAGTTGAAGTATCCTCTTAATATCCAAGATAAATTATTTTTGTGGCTTCCCATTTTCTATCCGTGGAAGAAAACATGTTTGTGTTGTTGATTTGAGAGCCCATAAAATTAAATCATCTAAATTTATTGCCGGATCAACTGATAGACATTATTCATCTAAACTCTGATTATTTCTCTTATATTTATCAGATTTGTGTGAGATCATTTGATTTCTAGCAAGCATATAATATGAGGAGATTCATGAATAATTTTGTTTTTTATTCAATTTTTTTTATCTTTCATTCAACCCTCCAACATTTGAGAGAAATTTGACCTTTTTTTGTTTACTTCCATTTTATTATTAAATCAAAAGAGCAGTACATAGGGGTGTAAACAGATTGGATATGGATCGGATAGTGGTAAAACTATATTCGTATTCCTTTTTATTTTTTAGATACGGATCAGATATCCGTACATATATACATAATTCATTCATAATATATATTAAACTATATGGTATATATTTACTATTTGGATACGGATAATTAAAATTTAATCATATACATATCCGTATCCACACATATATTCAGATTTCGAATAATTTTCGGATACGAATCTGGATACGGACAGATAATATCCGATCTTTGGTTGTTCCAAAAATAAGCAAATATGACCAACTAGCATTACTAGTGCCTCCATTTGCTAAAATTTGGTTTCCTTCTCTCTTTGCATTACATCTACCCATCAACCTTTGTTTATCATTTGCCACACAACACAAAAACACAAAATTTGTGGAGACTCGTCAAATAGTGTTCAAAGATACACAACTTGGCCTCTCTCATGTGACATAATCACACCATTTTAATGCGCCATGACCAACAATTGCTTTTCCGCATCTTCTTCATAATTTAACAAAATATGAGGGTAATTTAACAAAAAAAAATTAAGATGCACATACAATATTGGGAGAAGTGTTTTTAATTTTATATAGAAAAGTAAGAATATGTTTTTATCTAGTAACAAAAAATAACACTCTTTGTGTGAAAGATCATTAATTTGAAATCTGAATGAGAGATTCTGTATGGATATTGAAAAGAAAAAATAAAATTTAAAAGGTTATACGGTTGTACCTCCAATTTTATTTTTAAAAAAAAAATCTCATCCGCTGCAATTTAAATGTTTGAATTTTCTAGAGAGGTGTCCAAGGGACCCTCGTCAAGTTTTCTACAAATCCTACGTTGTTATCTCAAATTTCAAAATCAAAAGAAAATTATATGGCCTACAAAGTCGTTCGACTTTTTGTACCGATCCATCAATCGCTGTTACCACCCCCAGTTAATGAATTGTACCGGCTTTCAGATTATCGGTCAACAGTATATACGATGACAAACAAAAAATTTTTGTTTGGTTGAAAACCGTAGGCAATTTCATTGATAGAAAAAGTTACATAGTAACTCTTACATAAGATGAGATAACTAATGTCTGTGAAAAATACACAGCCAAACAAAACTAAAAACGTACAGGAGTATGTGCATCCTGTGGATGCAGATTGATCATCCTTGCTTGATTAGAATGACAAGAGCCTAGTGATGGTTTTCTTTGTATGCATAGCACAGCCGAGAAGGCCCTGAATCCAAACCAGACCGGGAACTGAATCGACCGGACCAAGACAGTCACCCATCAACTGAGAAGGCACTGAATCAAATCAGACTGGGAACTAAATCAACCAGTCCAGGACAGTCACCTCTAAACAGAAAGAGAAAAAGAAAAGCAGAGGAAGAAGTGAAAAGCAGCACAAAGCAACACACAACATCATCATCACAAAAACTAAACATTTATTACTTAATTTTCAGAAAGTAAATAAAGACAAAATTAGTGCTACAGTAGCACCTTCACTCCAAGAGGCCAAGCAGCAAATGAAGCGGCGGAGCAAGTAGCACGGAGGCGACGGTGCAAGCGACATGAAGGCGGAGCTGGGACGGGTGTAGGCATGCAAGCGGCAAGGGGCGAAGCTGAGGGCGGGTGTAGACAGAGAGCACCGTCTAGGGCTTATTACCTAATTTACAGGAGGTGGGACGAGGGTGGGGGGCGCGGAGACGATCTGCTAGGGTTTCTTACTGACTCTCAAAACAACGATTATCGAAGAGAGCAAGTCTCTATGACAAACAAAATTAAACCAGCACGAGGAAAACTTGAAAATTTCGCAAGCAAGAAATTTCCAATCAACCCATTTTGAATTTTGTAGCCTAGGTCTCCTTGTACAGTTGCAATAAGTTCCGGCTAGTACGACATCGATGTTATATGACACTAACTACAAAATTGATTGGATAGACTTCAAACGACTAATTCAAACTGTTCAAACTGATTTACTTTATGAGTGATGCGTTTACATGCAAAAAATTTATATATTCTAGTTATTTTAGTATCAAATCAAGCGCTCAAAAATGTTGAAAAATGAATGCATTAAAATTAACTTAAAAACTCACACATTTGACCGCTTGACTTGATACTAAATAAATCCGAAAAATTATAAACTTTGCATGTAAACGCACAACTAATGAAATAGATCAGTTTGGATTCACTGTTTGAAGTCGAATTGATAGATTTTGAAGTTGATGTTATATGATATCATACTAGCCAGACTCTGCAATAAGATAACACGGCAGAGGGAAATAAAAAAAAAAGGAAATTTTTTTATATGATTTTACATTCACTGTAGCTTTACGGTAATGAACAATTAATTATTCTCAGTCGTCCAATAATTCGAATTAAATGTTTTTAATGAGTCACTGTACTATCGGATTGGTCCGTACTGAGAATCAATATTTTTGTTTCTAAAATTCAAATAGTCTATTTGAACCGTTCGACTTGATCTTCACATAAAAATGTACTTGTATATTAAATTTTATACTTTTTAGAATTTTTTTAGTATTAAATCACTTGTAATTTTATCAAGTGATTTTCTACCTATTTAAAAAACGTTAAAAATATAAAATTTAATCTACAGATACATTTTTATATGGAGATTATGCTGACGGTTCAGAGTAACTGTTTGAATTTTTAAAACGTAGATATTAATTCATAGTACAGACAAATCCGCACTATGCATAGTACCATAGCCTCATACTTTTTTTTATTAACACACTCATTTTATTAATTCAAATAATTCACACTAATTTTTAATTTTAGGCTGATAGGATATATCAAGACAAATAAGATGATATGGATTCAATATTATAGGTCATGTTTGGTTGTGAAGTAAGAGGTAGAGTAAATTCCTTCACACTCAAGTAGTCAAATGAGGAGTAAAATATGAGCAGTGTTTTAATATTCGGTTTTCATGCGGTATTCGGAAGGCCACCGCATACCGCATATACGGTATGCGGATTCTTATTCGGATTTATATATGCGGAT
Organism: Carex littledalei; assembly: GCA_011114355.1. NCBI lineage: Eukaryota > Viridiplantae > Streptophyta > Magnoliopsida > Poales > Cyperaceae > Carex > Carex littledalei. The sequence continues at coordinate 3,464,190 of CM022090.1, forward strand.
TTTTTTATTAAATATTTAATCTCACAGTACTTAAATACAATAAGGCAGCATGTAGAGAGGTTATAAAAGACTTCTGAGTGAGACGCTTGAAGAGAACACCTACCTGGTGGGTCTGAAACTCATTTAATGGGTTATGGATTCGGGTCCGGAACTCTTTTAATGGGTTTTTGAATATTTTTTAATTTTTTTAAAGCATGGATTCAATATTCGGTCTGAATAGCTATTTTCTATTCGGCCGGACACTAAATAGGAATATACGACCGTATATTCACCGAATATAACCGAATTTTAAAACACTGAATATGAGAAGTAAAATGGAGTAAGAGATGAGTTAATCTGGAGTAACTTACTTCACATCTCTAGGTGGATTAACTTACTCTACACTTACTACATTTTTAGGGCTCACTGTCATAAACAGATTCACTTCTTAATATCTTACTCCACCAAGTGAATCAATTTAGTTATAACTTCAACTATCAAACGAGATATAAAATATGATAAGTAATATGCAGTAAGCAATTTATCCTTATTAATTTTACTTCACAACTATATAAGTACGAATCCAAAAATGTATCATGATAGCTTGTTGTACGGAAATTTATGACATTAAAAAAAGAGTGAGTCTATGGTACTATGCATAGCATGATTTGGTTCGTGATACGGATTAATATTTTTTGTTTCCAAAATTCTAATAGTCAATCCGAACCGTTCAACATAATTTTCATATGAATATGTACTTGCTGATCTGATTTTATATTTTTTAGAATTTTTTTACTATTTTTAAAGATAGGTAGAAAATCATTGTTTTTCGATGGTCCAGAATTTTCAGATCAAGTGATTTTCTACCTATCTTAAAAAATAGTAAAAAAATTCTAAAAAATATAAAATTCAGTTTGCAAGTACATATTCATATGGGAATCATGTTGAACGGTTCGGATCGACAGTTAGGATTTTGAAAACGAAAATATTGATCCGTATTGCGAACCAACTTGTGATATGCATAGTACCATAGACTCACTCTTAAAAAAATTATTAAACTCAAATAATAAAAAGAAAATATCGGAGTTGAGAAAAGTTTTTATATGAAAATAAATAAAAATCTGTAAATTTACTGCTATAACTTTTTTCCATTCGAATAGTCGCTGTTATAGACCCCTACCTTAAATCCTTTACCTCAGAAAATCAAGAGATTTTCAATTTTGATTTTGGGGTCTGGATTCATTCCTTGTATCTCAATTTTTTATTTTGTCTTCTTATATACACGTGGCAAATTTATAAATCAGAAATTTTGTTGATGCTCCTGCCGACAACCATTAATTTGTTAATATCTTGTAGCATGTCATAGTAGACAGCACTCATCTCTCCGTTTTATTTTATTTTATTCGGAATATTCTAGCTGTTCCAATTTTCTTCTCTTATAATTAAATTATGAGATAATAGTCTATTTTAGTCTGATGTAGTTTGCTTACTCAGTCCTGCTCGCGAATAAAATATTTAATTTATTCTCGTGCCTCCTTTTCTTATTCTCTGGGATATAAAAAAGTTATTTATTTTAATATTTCATTTCTATTGGAAAAATCGATAGCAGAAAATAATAATTTCAGAATAATGCCCATTGTGGACCAAAAAATTATGATAATAGAAGAATAAAAAATATGAAACTTTTACTATCGTTTTCATGTAAGAGGAGGGTTCAAATGCCTTCATTTTTTGTGCCTCCACTATGCCTCCATTTTTAATAACTTTAATAACTCAAAATTTAAAATTTAAAAATTAAAATAAAACCATTAGATGTGATCTATGTTATTTTCTCTATGTGCTCATAAAAAATTATCACATTTTAATTTTGTTTTTATGTGAATCAATAAGTTGAAAAATCAACGTCTAGAAATTATCCACATTAGTACGTCTTTTACAAGCTCTTGATGACAACCAAAACAAAATTGAAATGTCATAATTTTTTATACGTGCATAGATAAAATGATGTAGATCATATCCAACGGTTTTATTTTGACTTTTAAGTTTTAAATTTTGAGTTATTAAAGTTTTTAAAAATGGAGGCATGGTGGAGGCACATTTTTGAGGCATTTGAACTACCTATTCATGTAATTATATTTAGAGGAGGGTTCCAATGCACCCTCTTTTTGGTGCACCCTACTTGCACCCTCCCCTCATTCAGCCATTCAAAGTCCAAATCGTCGATCCAAACCGTTCAACATGATTATCTAAATAAAATGTGCTTGGAGACCAAATTTTATATTTTTTTGAATTTTTTTACTATTTATTAAGATGGGTACAAAATTCAATGGTCTAAGTATGGCTATTTTTTGTAAAATACTTAATAAATAGTAAAAAAATTCAAAAAAATGTAAAATTTGGTCTCCAAGCACATTTTAATATGAAGAACACGTTGGAAGGTTCGAATCGACTATTTGAACTTTGAAAATGGCCGAATGAGGGGAGGGTGCAAGTAGGGTGCACCAAAAAGAGGGTGCATTGGAACCCTCCTCTTATATTTAATAGTAGAATAAAGTAGAAAGATGAGGTGTTGAAAGTATATCTCTTATTACCCTTTTGACATGTCATGTTTAAAGAAGTGAGTAATTGAAAGATAAGAAAATATTTTTTTTTATCTTTAATGATAATAGTGATAAGAGTAATCATATTATCCTCTAAGGTCATGCTTAAGAGAAGATAAAGTGATAAAAAGATAAATATTATCCTTTTTTTAGAATGATGACAAGAACTATTCTCCTATATAATTTACACTTTTATCTCGCAACCAAATAAAGCCTAATTTTATGTTGTTCTTGAACATGACAACTAAGTAATAGAAGTTATTTTATTCTCTCAAATTTATCCTTACTCCAAATATTATTTCATCTCTTAGTTATCCGGATGAAAACTGTAAATACTGACTAAGAAGATCATGAGCGGAGTCAGATTTCCAAACTATGATGATCAAACACATATGAAAGTTAATTATATATAATTTTTCTACAGAGAATGGAGATTTATTTTACAGTACCATTACATTTTACTGTAAATTATACAGAAAAAATAATACAAAATTTTTGAAGAAAATAAATAAAAATCAATTGATCTCATTCCTTCTTCTTAACTCCGTCTCTGAAAAAGAAGACATATATGCTTTTGAGAGATGACTTTTGTTTGTAATTTATGTGAACTTCTTATGATATTTTCAATTGTTTTTTTATGTTTTTAAATTACGAGATTCATAAATATTAACTTTTTGGTATCTTTGATGAGTTTATTTACATATCATAGTTTATATAAGTATTGTACTATTTTTCTTCGCTACGAGGCTAGCTTAAAAGTTAAAATACATGAATTATTAGTTAATGTTATAATTATTTATCATCTGTATATTTTCATGAGCAGAACTAGGGTGTGATGCGCTCACACCGTGAGCGCACCTCCTATAGAGTACATTTTCAAAGTTCAAATAGTCAATTCGAACCTTCCAACGTGTTCTTCATATTAAAATATGCTTGGAAACTAAATTTTACATTTTTTGGAAATTTTTTACTATTTTTTCAGAATTTTTGATTAAACTAAACAATAATTTGAAATTTGAAAAACAAAAAATTCTGAAAAAATAGTAAAAAATTTCCAAAAAATGTAAAATTTGGTTTCCAAGCATATTTTAATATGAAGAACACGTTGGAAGGTTCGAATCGACTATTTGAACTTTGAAAATGCGCTCTATAGGAGGTGCGCTCACGGTGTGAGCGCATCACACCTTAGTTCTGCTCTATTTTCATCTACATTAATTGATACATAGTTATATAAGATATTGTTGAATACTTAGTAACAAAAGGAGAAATTTACGTATATCCTCAAAATTTTCAAAATTATGTATTTACTCCTCTAAAACTCGTAATATCAAATTTACTCTTCTAAATTTCAAAAACTACCAAATTTATCCATATTATTTTATTTTCTATTAAAGCTCATTTTAAATTTATAAAGTATCAATTTTACTGTTTATTAAAAAAATAAAAATATGTAGCATGCTTCGGAAAAAATGTCAGTCTTCTAATTGGTCGGGTTCCGAGGGCAAAATGGGTCACTTCTCTACTTCTGATGCCTACACAAGTATATACTCAAATGTCATTGTGTATGCATCAGAAATAAATAAATGACCCATTTGCTCTCGAAAACCAATCAATTAGAAAACTGACATTTTTTTATACATACTAAGTATTTTTATTTTTCTTAATAAAAAGTAAAATGGATACTTTATAAATTTTAAATGAGTTTTAATAATAATAAAAAGACAATAATGGGTAACTTAGTTAGATTTGAAATTTAGATGGGTAAATATGATTATGATATTATTGAATTTTAGAGAGGAAAAATACGTAATTTCGAACTTCATGAGGAGTATACATGAAATTATCCCTAAAAAATTAGGATGCGAGCGGAGTCATTCTTGACGAGAGTGTTTGGCAAGATCAAATTCAAAATAAGTTGAGTGAAATAGATGTTGAATAAATAAAATTTATGGAATAGAAAAAGACAGAATAATGAGGAACTTTTGCAGCTATACCTTTCTAATTTTGCATTACACTCGTCTTATTCCAACTATATAAAGTAAGGTTCTAAATAGCGAATATTACATCATTGTGGAATAGTTAAAAAATACCATAGCAGGCTATTACGTCGAAAACAGCTGATAGAACTATAGCTTTTAAGATTTGATACACTATTATGCCGCATTAACTAGATATTTAGAACACTAATAAAGTAAGATATTAATTTCATCTAATGGAATATTTCATCTGGTGGAATAAAGTAGAAAAGCTCTTTATTTTATATTTTTTTGTATTTCACTCTTGCGAACATATAAAGCTATGTATAGGAAAAAATGATTATTTTTAATCCGCTTTTATATTTGTAGACCCTCATCATAAAGCTGTAAAAAAAAAAAAATCATATTTTAGACTTGCAATGTAAAATATTTTGAAATTGATAATATCCCAAGATTCAAATTCTCACAAAGACGAGGATCAATTTGCATAATCACCCTCCTAACAGAGCTTTGTATGGACAGTACAAGAGAGGTACATAAGCGACATCTATGACAATTTTTTCGCATGATCTTTGACAATTTCAACCTAATGATGATTATGATTAGTGCCATTAAGGAGACAGACATTATAATGCCTAGAGAATCCACATGACCTACTTTGATATTTGAATTTGACTACTAACCTTTTGTTTTTGTTTTTCCACAATACCCACTTGATTTCTCTCTACCAAGGAAAGTTCAACAAAAGAGAACATTCTTTCTTTGATACCTGGTCTCTTTTGCATCCGAAAAGTGACCTTTTAGCAACTAGTTGATATTTAAAGACTAAAAAGGCACCTTACAATGGTGGTGAACTTATCCAATTATAGTGGATTTTTAATGAATAAGCACAATATAGGAATTAAAAGCCATGTTTTCCTGCTTTGAAAATATAGATCCCCATTACATTAATTACTTTAAAAGTAATAATATATTAATCTATGGTCCAGCGAAATTTCTTTTTAGAAAAATATGGGTCGTCAAATTTCATTAAAGTCAAAGCAAAGTACAAGATTGATTACAACAACGTAATCAAATATAATGTAAGAAGAAAAATATTATGAAAGAGAAACATAAAAGAAAAGATGGAAAATAAATAAAAGTAAATGGAAGACTAATTATCAAGAAAATAGGAAATATCTATTGTATATTCAATAACATGATATTATTTCTTGAAATTTTCATCTTGTTAGACATATAAAATTCATGATATTATTTTATTCTTAAAATTGCAATGGTATCTTATTATATTTGCTTATTTTGATTCGAATTCTCTTAAGAATTTTATTTAGATCGTAATTTTTTTTTAATGCACACATAAGTATACATCCTACTATATATGTGTTACGCGAACCAAGCCCCCCAACTATTTAATATCCAGAAGGATATTTTTCGTTCGAGTTTCGAACATGTAACCTCCCACACGAAGAGTATTGTTTTTGTCACTAGATCAAAAGTTGGTTCTCAACCGTATATATATCTTGAAAAATCATTAAGTTTGTGTTGTTGCAAATAAAGATCACAATGACATATAGTTATCCTTATCCAATGACAGAGTTATATTGAATAAGGGGTAGTCGGATAGGCAACTGCCTATTCCTAAATTTTAAAAATCAGGTATAGGTATATATATAATTGAGCTGTTGTCTACTTCTGGAAAAAAAATTTGTCTATCCCGAACAGTTCAAAATCTGAATTTATTAATTCACAGCAGTCCGTAACCGCTAGTTGTGATTCTTTTTAAAATAAATAAATATATGTCGTTTGATTGATATCGTACACATATCTCGAAACAAATGAACAACATCAAACAATTATGGAGAAAAAATATTAAAACTTGAATATTTTTAGCCATCGTTAATTCGTTATAATTCTATTTGTAAGCACCAACCATGTAAAGATTTTACCCTATATAATTCTAGAGAATGCAGTCAGGCTATTGCAGACAAACAAAAACGGAAAAAGAAAAAAAAGAAGAAGAAGAAGGCAAGCAAAAAACCCTTCTATTTGTAGCTGTGTACCGTTTTGCTTTGTAGAACGAACTTTCCAGAAACAAAGCGCCTATGGCTATGGTAACCCCTCCCTCTTTCAAATTATAACTCGCATTATTAGATGACAGCTGTGCAAGGCAGTACGGTTTCCTCTCTGGTTCATGCACGCACTGATGAGATCATTAATTGCATCTAAAGTGTCATTTAGATCGGTTTATTAACAGCACCTGTTAGGAAGTCTAGCCAGTATGATATCAGTGTCATTTCAGCATATATAATACCAATTTCAAAATTTATCGAATTAACTTTAAACGGTGAATTCAAACCGTTCAAACTGATTTATTTCAATAGGTTTGCGTTTACATGTAAAATTTATTATTTTTCAAATTTATTTAGTATCAAGTCAAGTGGTCAAATGTGTGAGTTTTTAAGTTAATTTTAATGCATTCATTTTTCAACATTTTTTACCGCTTGATTTGATACTAAAATAACTAGAAAATATAAATTTTTTGCATGTAAACACATCACTAATAAAGTAAATTTGTTTGAACGGTTTGGATTAGTCGTTTGAAGTCTATCCAATTAATTTTGTAGTTGGTGTCATATGACACCGATGTTATACTAGCCGGACTCCCTATTAGGAGTTCATTTCTCAACATGCCTTTTAACAAACTTGCCAGCTTTGCCTTTTAACAAACTGTGTATGAACATAAATTCGCATTCTCTGAGATATCTCGAACTTTGAGTGTTTTTTTTTTTGGAAAATCTCAACCGTTCAAATACGTTATGTATGAATCTCAAAGCACAAATAATACTGCCCCCACGCTATTACCGAATAGACACCGTACATGTCAGTCATGTAAAAGTTAAGATATCTCAGAGGATACGCACTCGTATGAACATTTTATAGCCAGAGACGGAGCTAGACTTTCAAACTATGAGGGTCAAACACATATGGGGATCAATTATATAACATTTTCATACTAGAAATGAGGGTCAATTTACAATATCCATGACAATTTACTCTAAATTAACCCCTATTTATTGTTTGTCCATCCGCCCCTGATCACAGCCAGCCTGACTATAGAGGCCAAAAGGAACATTTAGGATTGTTAATTAATATTTATAATTTGATTTAAGTTTGTATGAATAAATTCCTATATTGATCTCAAATATATATTGAAAAATTAAGTGAATCCGTGTGGATCTTAAAAGATGATTCATCTAATTCATTGGATTCACGTTTGAATTTTATAGGATCCTGAATCTGAATCCGAATCCGTTATGTTTTTGATAAATTATATCGATGAAATAATTCTCTAAAATTCTCAATAGTTGTGACGAAAGAAATCTCAACCATCAAATCCGAATCAAACATATCAAATCAATATGTCACGTTTCAAAAGATTTGTTTAAAGTTTCAAGTAATTTGAATCCGATGATTCAGATCGGATACCATGTTTCAAAAGATTTGTTTAAAGATCCAAATAATTAATTTGAATCTGATGATTCAGATAGTATATCGTAGTTGCGTCGCTATTCCCCAACTGTAGCAATAGATAAAGATACTTACTTGATGTATCCACGTGGGATTTAATTAAGAGCCGTCTTTACGAGGACAAAGAAATTAAGAAATAAGTTGTTGAAATGCTTATCATCAACCTTTTAAAAAGAAATAAGTGTGCTGCATGAAGCTAAAACTGCTCTGTTAATATCTGATATATTTTTTTAAATTTTATTGACAGGCACGGATCAAAGAAAGATTGGTATTGACACGTGTCATTAGGCATCGATTCTTCTTGCCATCGTAGATTCGTTGGTAGTCTGTACGAATGTCATACCTCGAAAGTCAAAATTACAAAATTGTGTTGTGCCACATGTTTGATTTTAATTAAGTCACCAGTGTGTCCATTGCTATCCTAACACGTTGAGAAAATTTTCTCAAAGAATTTGGGGGAAGCATTAATTTTTTTTAATTCAAATAAGTACAAGTAAAATTTTCTCAAAGAATTTGGGGGAAGCATTAATTTTTTTTAATTCAAATAAGTACAAGTAAAATTTTCTCAAAGAATTTGGGGGAAGCATTAATTTTTTTTAATTCAAATAAGTACAAGTAAAATTTTCTCAAAGAATTTGGGGGAAGCATTAATTTTTTTTAATTCAAATAAGTACAAGTAAAATTTTCTACAACTTACGCCATCAAAGCCGATTTTTTTTGTTACCATTTTGAAAAAAAAAAGATAAACTCAATGGCCACTATTTTCAAAATATTTTAAAATTATCAGGTTCATAGATTATAGTTGTAATAAATCTATTTTGGTTGCGCGACTATAATCTACGGAGCTAATAAATATGAAAATTCTCAAAAAAAAAAAAAAATCGACCATGACAGAGACAATGATAATAATAACAAATAAAAATAACGAGAGATAAATCCAAAAAGAAGATGATTAAAAATGAGAAAAAGAAATAGAAAAAAAGATTATGAGGAGAAGTTCAAATCAAGCACATTCTTTGTCTCAACTTTAAGCGTTGGATGCACTATCCATTCCATTCATCAACCTTTTACCTAAAACCTAACTAGAAAGCAATGGCACCAAAGCAAAAACAGTATGAAAAATCAACTTTTCTTCCATGCTCTTTTCATTGGTATCTCCATATATATATATATATATATATATACATGTGTTTTATTTTCTATGGAAATAGTAATTTGATAGCTAATTTTATATATCATTCCCACCAACTCATATTTTTTCTTGTAAAACATTGACACTTAACAATTTGAACAGGACTTGAAATTAAATATCTCACAGTCACTGCCCCACCAATTAACAGTGGAGTTTCTTTTTCTATTGATGTATCTTAAATTACAATTAATTTTAGCCATAAATAACATTTAGTGATTTTAATTGCTACTACCATTGTTTAGCGTATCACGCTACAACTTATACAGATCAGTACTGTAGCAGTTACTTTTAGTTTATTAAAAAAAAAGAAGCAATTTCTCACTTCTCAGTAGTGGTGACTTCCAATAGCAAATAGCACAAATCTAGTGCTTAAATTGGGGTAAAGATATTAACAGAGCAAATTTGGCTTCATGAAGCGCTTGTTTTGATTCTATAGTTCCCGCACTGTATGAAGCCAAAACTGCTCTGTTAAAATCTTTACCTTAAATTGTCCAATTAGAGTACACAAGCTTCATCAACCCTGTCTAAGAAAAGGAAATAAAACAAAAAGTAGATAGATCTATGTAGAGTGGGGTTTAATAACTCCACCAATCTAGATACCGTATATATAAAAAGCAAAATCAATTGTAAACCCAAACAAATTTCTTGGAAAAACTACCCATTGACACATTCATTGTTTTTTTTTTTGAAAGGAACTCCCACTTGACTTCAAAACACTAAAAAGAGCAACCACCTATCTGCTCTGTCCTGATAAATTATCACACTCTCTGTTTCTTTCTCTTTCACAATTGTTGGAAATTCCAACTGCCGTATCATCTGTTATCCATTGAATTGCAGACATCTGGAATTTTAACTTTTTTCTCAGAGTTGGTTCATTAATTATGAAACAAATATTTTGTCTTTTTCTTTTATCTATTGTACTTTGAATATACAACATTAAATGATTTTTTTTTTCACTTTTTCTTTTCTAAAAGAGGTAATTATATAATTAAATACTCGATTAAAAGCAAAAGGTTACTCTGTAAAAAGAATAGAAACACTGGCAAGTTGCAATTGCAACAATTTCACCAAAGATATAACTTTTTCATGATGTAGAAAATAACAGAGAATTTGCGGCCGCTGATCCAAATCCCAACCAATAAAGCAACCCTTCTCTCTTCTCTCTCTCGCACTTCTTCCCCAAAAATCTCACTGAGCACACACAAAACCCATCTCTTTCTTACCCAATACCTACTCTCTTTCTCTCTCTCTTCTCTCTAGAAAGTGTCTCACTCGCAGTCGACTTCTTCTATTCCTGTCGAATAAAACCAAAAACACTCTCAAGACATAACCTCTGTTTTTTGTCTCCAGAGAAATCCTAGTGTGGCATGTGGTAGAGCCTGGAGCAACAGCCAAAGATAAATCAATCCTCTTCCCTTCCAATCGCTTTCTCCCTTCTTATCAGAAACCTTTCCATGAAGAAACGAAAGACTGCCTCTTCACTAACCGCGTGAAATCCTCGCCATCAATGGATCTAGAGGCGGCGCATTACGACACTGTGCGAAAGGTGAGATGAGTTCCCAGTTTTTCCTCAAAAAAATTCGACCTTGTTCTCCAATTGAACTAATCCGGGTCGATTTTTCTTTTACAGAGAGATTCGTGGAGGTCTGTTCTCCTTCTTGCGTACCAAAGCTTAGGCGTAGTGTACGGAGACCTCAGTATTTCTCCTCTCTACGTGTTCAAAAATGCATTCGCGGATGATATAGAGCACTCGGAAGGGAACGAAGAGATATATGGTGTTCTCTCCTTTGTTTTCTGGACATTAACAATTATCCCCCTACTGAAGTATGTATTTATAGTTCTTTTAGCCGACGATAATGGCGAAGGCGGCACATTTGCACTCTATTCCTTGATTTGCCGCCATGCGAGAATTGGGTTTTTGCCGAACGGCCAGACTATAGATGAGGAGCTCTCGGCATATAAGAAAGGAGATGAAGTGGGGCCCACTTCCGGGTCGAGCCGGGCATCTTGGATTAGAGCTTTGTTGGAGAAATCAAGGTTCTTGCAAAAGGTTTTGTTGATCTTCGCGTTGCTCGGTTGTTGCATGCTAATTGGAGATGGCGTGTTAACACCTGCTGTTTCTGGTTCGTACTCTTCTTCCTTTTTTTGTTTCTTTGTAGTATATTAGGCAGTTATATTTTATCTCTTTCTTTTTAGGTCAGTTTTGTTAATTATTTTATTGGTCGTATAGTGAAAACGTAAATTGATCAAAATTGCATAGTTTTTTGGGCTAAATTGAAACACAATATAATTGCCCAATTGCATAACTGTACATTATCAGGAGATTGGAATTAAGCGGAGAAATTATTGTGCTCTCTTTTGGTTCATCTGCATCTCTGGTTGATTCCATTTTCACTAAACCTTTTCTTAATTATTCTTCCTTATTATCTCATAGCAAATTGTGAAACAGAATTGGAATAACTTACATCAAGGCAGAAAATAATAGTAAAGATGAATTGGTGATTTTTTATTTTCTTCTGTTGTTGAAGTTATATTTGCACTGAATTGATAATTTGTTTGATTTTATTTTATGCAGTTTTCTCAGCAGTATCCGGGCTTGAGCTTTATATCTCTAAAGAACAACATAGATGTAAGTATTTTGTAGAAGCATGTATTGCTATTACAATTTACCATACCGGCATACGATTTCTTGCATTGCACTCGTCATGGTGCATAGTCAGTAGTCAGTACATAACTATATCGATGGAGCCTGAAACTTTTTTTTTTTTTTCATTTTCTGTTGTTAATTGTTTAGTTTATACATTACCATCTCGATACACCCGCAATTAAGTTATGCGCTGTGATTTAATGTATAATCTTGAAGTATCTTTAAAAAATATGTTACATTTTAAATGCCAGATGTGGAGGTTCCGGTGGCATGTCTAATACTTGTATGCTTATTTGCATTGCAACACTATGGCACACACCGAGTCGGCTTCCTCTTTGCTCCAATTGTCGCCACCTGGCTTATGTGCATTAGCATCATAGGAGTCTACAACATTGCCAGGTGGGACCCTCATGTACTCCGGGCCCTCTCTCCGTTTTACATGTATCAGTTTTTGAAGAAAACACAGCGGGGCGGGTGGATGTCACTCGGCGGTATCCTTCTTTGCATCACTGGTACGTGAAGAATCTGCGTCAATTAAATGATATTTAAATGGCACATGCAAATTTTGTTCTAACATTTTGTTTGTAAATTCTCAGGTTCAGAGGCAATGTATGCAGATCTGGGGCATTTCTCACAAGCATCAATAAAGGTTTGTGATATACTTAGTTTTGGTTGGTGTCAACTTTCAAAAGTTATACTAGTTTGACTGGTTCTCAGCACTACCTTTTTTATAAGGTCAATTCTTAGCACTATTTAACAATTTTTTTATTTCTTTGTTGTTTTTTTTTAATTAAACTTTTATAGTGTCTGTGGTCTGAATAAATGACACGTTCAATTGGAGTACCTGACTGGTATGGTTCTGGTATCTTATGCTGTTGCACCTTGCTCTAATTATTAAAAGACCTTTCTGCTTGGTACAGGTTGCTTTCTCATTCTTGGTGTATCCTGCTCTTGTTCTGGCTTATATGGGTCAAGCAGCTTATCTCTCTCAGCATCACCAAATAGAAGAAACCAGCTATAAAATTGGCTTCTACGTTTCTGTTCCTGGTACTTTCACACAGCAACTTGTTTATAGCTTTTGTGATGATACACCATTTACAGCCTAATAAAGTACACAAGTCAAAATGTACATTCTTTTGCCTGTTATGGTACCAATGGTTGGTACAGCCCACCTGGTCCACTACTGCTCCAGTTCCTTTTATATGCATAGAAGTGTAAAGTGACCACCAGGGATGGTGTTTTGATTTTGAAGATGAGCCAGTAAAGCTAGTTGAAGCCATCACGAAAAGCGTTATAACTTCATGGCCAGTACCTGAATGGAAAAGATCTAGCAGCCTGTTATAGGGTCCGATGGGTGTGCCATAAACGTACATTCCCTGCAGTACCAGTTTTGCTTAGACATGCAGTCCTGTACTCCTGTTCGTCTCTGTAATTATTTTATATGAACTCTCTTTTTTTTTTTGAAAAAGTCCTGGCAGAGGCTGCCTAGGAAGATTTTATATATGAACTCTCAGTTACATCTTGACACTCTTCACCTCTCTCTCTCTCTCTAGAACAAGTGAGGTGGCCAGTGTTTGTGATAGCAGTATTAGCTGCAGTTGTGGGCAGCCAGGCAGTGATCACCGGCACCTTCTCCATCATTAAACAATGCTCAGCTCTTGAGTGTTTCCCCAGGGTCAAAATCGTCCATACTTCTTCATCTGTGCATGGTCAGATATACATCCCGGAGATAAACTGGATTTTAATGCTGTTGTGCCTCGCTGTTACAGTTGGCTTCCATGACACCAAGCGCCTTGGTAACGCATCAGGTATGTTTAATATACATCGAGATGGACATTATTATATCTATATCATTTGCACAAGCATCACTTATCCCCAAGAATCAGTGCATACTACATTCATGCATGCTTCAACACATGAGTACTAATTTTGTGCATACATCGTTTATGATTTACATCAATTTATCCTTCTATACATCCATCAATTCATCCATACATGTTGCACCCGTTTGATAACGCCATGTAAACAAGACTACTTCTCCTTTTAAGTCTATACATTCTGTCTATGAGTTCATACATTCATGCATCAGTAAAGTTTTTGTCTAATTTTCTGGTGACGTTTGATAGTGCTATAATGCATGCTTGTATTGAATCTTCTATTTGAAATATCACATTCTTGGGCTTCTGTGTTCTTTCTTTGCTGAGATTGAAACTGACATATCAAATGAAAGCCTTTTATAATGACTTGACAACAAATTAAAAAGAACAACTCTTGATTGTTAAATTTCTGATGTTTGTACAATCCTTTATTCTCTTCATTTCAGGGTTGGCGGTGATAACAGTCATGCTTGTAACAACCTGTCTCATGTCAATTGTAATATCCCTCTGCTGGCACAAGAATCCAATTTTCTCCCTCGCATTCCTCCTCTTCTTTGGCTCAATCGAGGCCTTCTACTTCTCAGCCTCAGTTATAAAGTTCCTTGAGGGAGCGTGGGTCCCCATCGTACTCTCTTTCATCTTCCTGTTAGTGATGTATGTGTGGCACTATGGGACGCTCAAGAAATATGAGTTTGATGTGCAAAACAAGGTTTCAATCAGGTGGTTGCTTAATCTGGGTCCTTCACTTGGAATTGTGCGTGTGCGCGGGATTGGATTAATCCATACTGAGCTTGTCTCGGGTATCCCCGCCATTTTTTCTCATTTTGTGACCAATTTGCCCGCTTTCCATCAGGTAAAATTCTACTTTAGTTTTTTGGCATTTTTCTTGTAGTTTTGATGTCTGCACTGAAACACTTAATTATGCAACAATGAAGCAGTTGTATGCAATTTTCATCAGGTTGTGTTATTTGTCTGTTAGAGATGAGGTACTACCGTACTAGTCAATAGAAATATAAGCCAATTAGAAGAAACATGTGAAATTATGAAAGAAGTTAACTAAAATAGTGGAGATGCAACCAAGTGGTGAATTCATATCACCTAAGGTAACAGAATATTTCTGTTTAGATCTGGACCGTCCGGTCAGAATCCGTATGAATATTAAAGGGGCCCGTGCATTCTACCTCGCACCGGATTGGCCTGGATTCTGATTGGATCTGATCTGTTTCGAGGTCTTTACTATTTAAATTTTTATCGAGGGACTTGTAATTTAATCTCATTTTTTTTTCCTCCAGGTTTTGGTGTTCCTTTGTGTTAAATCAGTTCCTGTACCTTATGTGCAACCTGAAGAGCGATTTCTAGTGGGCCGAATCGGGCCCAAGGGATACCGCCTCTACCGGGTCATTGTTCGATATGGATATCGAGACATACAAAAAGATGACATGGAGTTTGAAAAGGAACTCGTCAGCAGCATAGCTGAGTTCATCCGATCCGGCCCAGTGTCCGGTACCAACGACCATGACAATGGTACCAACCCATTATATGACGACCCAGAGAAAGCAAATGAGAAAATGGCTGTTATTGGTACACGTTTTGGTTTGTCAGAGGACAGCAAACCGGTACCAGAAAATGAGTCACCCGGCTCGTCATCTAATGGTAATGACCTGGGAATTGATGGTGTTGTCCCGAAGAGGAAGCGGGTTCGGTTTGTGCTACCCAAGAGCCCTGAAATGGATAGTGGGACCCGGGAGGAATTGAGAGATTTGATGGAGGCAAGGGAGGCAGGGATGTCATTTATTCTAGGGCATTCTTACACCAGGGCTAAAAGCGGGTCAGGTTGTATCAAACGGGTTGCTATAAATTTCGGTTACGAGTTTTTGAGAAGAAATAGCAGGGGACCCGCGTATGCTGCCAATATACCGCATGCATCTACACTGGAGGTAGGTATGGTGTACCATGTTTGATATGGAAACCACCTGTTTGAGTTTGTTTTATAAGGTAAAAAAAGTGTACGCTTAATCAAATGTATATGGTAGAAGTTTCCTGGAGGCCTGACTAACAAGTAACAACATGTTTTTGAAGAGAAATAGAGCTAGGTTTGAATTATTTGTACATATAATTGTTCGTTTGGTTCTTTCTTCTTTTTGGTTGTAATTTGTTGATAGAAATAATGTTCGGTCACAACCCATAAAAGACTTCAGATGAATAGTTAGAAAAGCTTTTTGCAATTTTGTTCGTTGTATTTTTGTGGGTGGTTGAGTTTGATATACTTTTGGAGATATACTTTTGGAGCTCACAGTTTTGAATTTTGAGATTCATGCTTGTTCTTTATTTGTGTTGTTTCTTTGTTCTTGATATTTGAGTGGCAACTAGACGGAGCAGTATTAGGGATGTAAAAAGTATCGGATACTGCACAGTCCGTACTGGTTATGTGCCGTGTCATGATAATTTGCGTGACGTGATTATTTTTTGAAAATTTGGTATGACAAGTGTAATTAGGATCATTAAATTTTGATTGAACGGTGAATCTTGAATAATCTAATTTAAATTGTATAAGAAAAATAGTTAAATGTGATTAAACGTGACAAACGGAATTCAGTCATGTTTGGCACACGTCATGTGTGGTCAAGACGTGTCTTAGTCGTGGCGTGAGTAACATGGTGTGATTATCCTTCTGAATTTAAATACTGCATGATACGTAAAAATCTGACTTAATTACGGTACAATACAATACGTGACTAGTCACATCACGCACATATTTGAATCTCTAAGCAGCAGTAAGGAAATTTTTGTTTATAGATACATTGAACAAAAACGATTGTATCAAAATATTTATAGATACATTGAAAAAAAAAGATTTAATGGATGCATTGAATAGCGCTCGTGTTGAGAACTCTTCAACTTACCCAACAGGGGTGGGGCCACTTTTCAATTCGTGTCTGAAAAATCCCATAATACGACAGCATGCGATCATATCATTTCATGAAATGACGCGGGGGGCCTTGCCCAAAAGCCAATAGTTTCGTAGATCGGGCAGCTCGGGACTATTAAGCATGCAAGAACATGCCAGAAAATAATAACAATAGATAGAAGCATGCAGTGCAAACAAGAAAAAAGGGCTATGACAAGATAAGGGCTGCCTTTTTGGATTCTTTCTTTTTTCTTATGTTGCTTTTTTAGTTCTGGATAGAATAAGTCTGGTGTGTGTTTTCGGACCAAGCAATTAGGTCGGCATCTACTAACAATGAATCAATTTAATAACTTTTTTTTTTTTGACAAAAATAGATAACCTTCACCTGTTTCTTATAGAAACACAACGGTTCATACAGTAATCAATGGAATAAAAATTCCATTGTACAAAAGATCCTAATTAATTAGAGCAAAATCCAATAATCATCAGAACACTGCATGCCAATGACTATGAGTCCGGATCCCCTAATGTAACCCAATTTTTGAGTTTTGACGTGTACGGTGCCTATTCGGTGGTAGCGCAGGGGGCCAGTATTATTTGTGGGGTCCAGGTTCTTTAAGATTCGTGTTAGAGCACCTTGGACGGTTTGGATCAAAACTCAAGAATTGGGTTACTGCACTGGTTTTGAATTCAATGACTATGGTATCTAAAATAGAGCTTAGAATTTGGCAAGGTAATAGAGAGTCCGACTAGTATGACATCGGTGTCATATGACACCAATTACAAAATTGATTGGATAGATTTCAAACGACTAATCCAAACTGTTCAAACCGATTTACTTTATGAGTGATGTATTTACATGGAAATTTTTTATATTTTCTAGTTATTTTAATATCAAATCAAGCGGTCAAAAATGTTGAAAAATGAATGCATTAAAATTAACTTAAAAACTCACACATTTGACCGCTTAACTTGATACTAAATAAATTCGAAAAATTATAAATTTTGCATGTAAACGCATAACTAATGAAATAGATCGGTTTGAACGGTTTGGATTCACGTTTGAAGTCGATTTGATAGGTTTTAGAGTTGGTGTTATATAGGCTGAAATGACACTGATGACATACTAGTCAGACTCGGTAATAGAGGCATATTACAAAATTACAGACAACCAACAACATCAAATCAACTAGAGCATGTAGAACAAGTAACCATAGTGTGATTGGCAAAGGAAGAAGAGCCAGGGTCAGATGAGTCTGAATCAGAGGGCAATAAGCCAGCATCTAAAGCATCAATTTCAGCTTTGTCTCTCAGATAATTCGAGAGATGCGATCCCTCTATTTCAAATCCTGGATCTTCCTCTGATCTCAGAAAGCTTGCCTCTTCTGGGATATCGGAATCGGACAGTATGATCAGACTACCTACTTGGGTCAAGAGAGAGACATCCGTAGTCATAATTAAAGTTAGTTTAAAAAAAGATCTCATTCTGTCTCACTTTACACCAATAAGAGACCAACAAGAGGTAAAAAAAATAATAGAAGTTTCAAATACTCGTAAGAGTGGAAATAAATGAATTAGTAAAGCACAATTTGTTCCTTGCTAACTATATCATTGAAAGAGTGGCAGCCCTTATTAGTTCAACTAAAAGTGTATCTTTTAAGAGAATACAAGTATATAAATACCAGAGGTCATCTAAAATACAAGTATATAAATACCAGAGGTCATCTAATAACTTTAATGATCGTCATAATAGTTTCTATATCACATATATTATTTATTTGAAAAATAATAAAATTTGAAATTTACAACGATTTAATTTTATCAAAGTTGAATGTACTAGAAGGACCACGATAATTTCTTTATTATCCAGAAGTGACTTTTGAATCGGGATCAATAACTCAGATTCAAAATATTTTTATTTTTTTTTTCCTGTAACACACAAAGAAATATTTTAATTTTTCTTACAGCTGCAAAAAATCCCGACTGAGAAATATTGATCCGGCTTATTTGTCGCAGTCTTTCTAGTAAATTAAGTTATATAGTATTTTATCTATTTTCAAAGAAATATAAAAATATTTATAATCTTTTGAAAAAAAATAAAAAAATCATAAAATTTTCTAATTAAATAAAAAAAACACAAATCCAAACCTTCGGTTTCTGACAGAAACCTAAGAAATAAAAAAAATTATATTATGTCCTAACCATCGAGATTTTCGGTGGTTCATTGTTTTTCTGGACCGCCGAGAATCCTGACAGTCCAGAAAAAAAGTGGACCGTCGAAATTCTCAGCGGTTTGGGTATTTTTATAATTTTTCAAAAATCGTGAACATTGCTATTAATTTTTATTTAATGTTGGATATTAATAAAAACACCCGGCTTTTGGTGTTTCACCCCAGAGCAAAAATACGTGTTGTGGAGAGTATTGAATTCGTTTTGCTGGTTATTCAATATTTTATAAATTTTCATATTTGTTGGGGTGAAATAAAGATATCAAAATATTATTGATATGATCATCAAATTTATTCAACATAGAACTTGCTTCATCTGCAAAGATGAGACAAACATTTTATAACATATTTAACCTAATATAAAATTTGGAATTGAGAATGCATATACAACTGAAATATTAGTGTTATATTGAGATATTTTGTAATGAGTAGGGTTAAAGTGCACCATTAATTTTGTGCTCCAATCATGCTTCATGTCATTTTTTCTATTTTCAAAGTTCAAACAGTCGATCCGAACCGCTCAACATGATCTTTATATTAATATATGCTTGGAGACAAAATTTAATATTTTTTGAAATTTTTTTACTATTGTTTTAGATAGGTACAAAATCACTGTCTTAGATGGTCCAGGATTTTCTGAAAACAATACTTTTGTACCTATTTAAAAAAAGGTAAAAAAATTTCAAAAAAATGTAAAATTTGATCTCCAAGCACATTTTAGTATGAAGATCATTTTGAGCAGTTTAGATTGACTATTCAAACTTTGAAAACCGAAAAAATAATATAGAACATGATTGGAGCACAAAACTAATGGTGCATTTTAACCCTACTCTTTTGTAATTAATAAATTTTGTAGATTTTAATGTGCAGAAATGGTGAATATTAATATCAGTCATAAGTTTATCCTAACTAATTTGTATGATTTAATTACTGGTAAATTTCGTCAGAGATTACTAACTTTGCTCTTTCTAACGAATTTAGTCACTCAAGTTTAATTTGTTCTTATGAAGTAATTGAATTTTATACTCGTTCCAATTAAAGTCACTTCTTTACTATTTTAGTTTAGAATATTAACGGAATATTATGATGTGGCAATCAATTTCCATACAAGTATACAACTCATTACTTTATATATGTAGTTCAAATACATCAATTAAGCATTCTCATCTGAATTTTGATATGCAACTTCTTATTTAAAATCTGGATGGGTTTAAGTCCGGTACTTTTTTAGTACCTTTTAAGCCGAAATTTTTATTCATACCATTTACCAAAAAAAAAAACCCAAAACACTCCAAAAATATGAGGAATTCCATATCTACCGGGGCCTCTAAACCAATCTGCAGCTTTATTTTTTGGGGGCCGCATATTAGTTTGGAGGCTTCTCAAAAACATAAATATATTTAATATTACAGTGCATTTTTGGACTTTTGAGGGGCCGCCAAGCTAATCTGCGGCTCCCAAAAATGAGGCCGCAGATTGGCTTGGTAGTCCGGGTAGATGTAAATATATTTAATATCAACTTCATGTTATTATAAAATAGTAAATACAGTATATGCTGTGAATTGTGATACTGTGGTCAACTGTTTTTGCATAAGACTTTCATTACACACAATAAACAGTAGATTTTTCTTCATTTTCAGTCTTTTACCAACAATTTTAGAGCTCATGTTTCTTTCAAATGTTGTTTTTCTCTTGGAGCTTGTAAGAGATCGACAACGACCTCATTTCGGATACGACTCTGCTGTTATTCTAATGGAAAAGCAGGGTCCTGCTTTTCCGATCCCAACTATCAAATTCATTGAGATTCGTACATGAAAAAAGTTTATTTATCGAGATACACGAATGAAAAATTTTGAATGGTTAGGATCGAAAAAGCAGAACTATGCTTTTCTATTGAAATAACCAGTGTTCTAAATAGCTAGCTATAGGAGCGTTATAGCTACGCCATAGCTTTTTCGGACCATAAAAGCTAAGCTATGAGATAAAAATGCGCTAATTCAGCTACGACCGCTATGCGCTACGCGCTATTGCTACCGCTATGCTACATGAGTTTTTTTTTGCGATTTACATGGGTTTTTGTTCTTATTTATAATGCTACATGGTCTGCTATGATAAGTATTCTAAACCAAACTATGTGCTTATGTTCCTATTTGTGATTTAGTCTCTCATTCTATATCAGAAAATATTCAAATATTAATTTTTTTTTTTGCTTGCTCTTCGTCTAGTATTCACTTGTAAAATTATTGCCGTTCGTTTCAATTGAAAGCTAATTTTGATTATTATAATATATAAAATCTTCAAATAAGTATACTTACTTCATTTCACTTGAAAAATTAATTGTTCTTTGTCTATTATAATCTGTAATACTATCCAGTATGAACTATTAAATAATGTTACCTTGTAGATCCTTTTTTTTCTTCTTATTTGCATAATTGAAAAAAATATAGACTTAGATTAGTTATCATTTGATTGTTACCCCAATTCTCTAATATTGATAATGTTGATAATTAGCAGAAATATGGAATATAAATTTTGAAAAGAAAAAAACGCTATGTATGATAGCTTCCGCTATAGCTACGCTATTCGCAATAGCTTTTTTTTTTTGTCTCCTCGCTATGCCGCTATAATCGCTATTTAGAACCTTGGAAATAACAGCAGAGTTCATTCCAAGATACCCTGCTTTTCAAATGTTGTTTTTCTCTTGGAGCTTGTAAGAGATTGACAACGACCTCATTTCAGCCGCTGAACATGAGCACACAGATCTAGGTATCATGTTGGGCAATTTGATATGTGAGGCACCACATAGAGAATAAATTACACAAAATTCCAACATAAATATTATCCTAGATACACCCAAAAAATACAGAAAATCAGATATTCTTTTTTTTGCAAAACATGTTAATATGTATACTTCATACAATCATTAATCATAATTTCCAGTTTTAAGAGGATACGTATAAAGTGACTAGTGTGATAGTTGATGAAATATTTATAAATATATAGAATTATAGGTTTTCTTATAATAATATATATTTTTATATATTACATTTGAAACAAGAGGAGGGATCAAGTTACAACAAAGTTACAACAACCATTTTTTTCATTTTCAAAGTCCAAATCGTCGATCCAAACTGTTCAACATGATCTCCACAATAAAATGTGCTTGCAGATCAAATTTTACATTTTTTTGAATTTTTTTACTATTTATTAAGTATTTTACAAAAAATAGTCATATTCAGACCATTGAAGTTTGTACCCATCTTGATAAATAATAAAAAAATTCAAAAAAATGTAAAATTTGATCTGCAAGCACATTTTATTTAGATAATCATGTTGAACGGTTTGGATCGACGATTTGGACTTTAAAAATGAAAAAAATGGTTGTTGTAACTTTGTTGTAACTTGATCCCTCCTCTTGAAACAATTTCACAGAACTCTAATTGTAATCTGTTATATTATAGGGTCAGACAGCAAAACTCTTTTATAATAGTGTTTTCCAACAAGGACCGTATTGGGCCTTGAAATGGAAATGGGGCCCACAAACAGAACTCTTTATCATGTCATCTAAAGGCTATTAATCTATTATGGCCCACAAATCAACTTCTTCCACCAATGCCCCTTTCCCTTTTGACATCTTAAATTTTACACCTGCACTAAAAAAATGACACGTCACTTAAAAAATTAATAAAAAACTGTAAATAAAGTGAAATTAGTCGTATGTCTTATTTCAAAAGACAAAAATTAAGAACGGATTCGCCTTTAAAAAAAGATAATTATGACTCCATTAATTTTGCTTTGTGAAGGAGAATAAATGTCTTTATTAAATGCAAAAGCACCACCACTTACATTAATGAAGGAGAAAAGAAAAGACTACTAGTGTGGTTAATTTAAAAAATAAAAAGGAAAATAGAGATTACAAATACAAATATGAGATTTGGGAGGGGCAGACATGAACTTTTCCTATTTTTTTTTTTTTTTCATCTCAATGACATAAATCCTCTGTGAACCAAACAAAAATGCTTAGAGCATAGATCTATCTGTATATTTAGTTATTTATTTATGGAGCATCTATCACATAATTTTGCTACAAACTTATAATAATGGTGCCATAGATACCCACCTATGTTTGATCGAATCCAAACAAAAAAAACAACCACATGCTATTGGTTCATTTTTTTAAAAGCAAAAGCAAAAAGGAGGTATTGGGTGCATGGAGAATCTAAGCGCAATGACCCACATGAGAATTCCTCTTCTTCTTATAAACAAATAAAAATTAGTTTGAACATCTTTGCCAGTGAGAAGAAATCACAAAAATTTGTGCATAGCACGGATGGCTAGTGTACTACGGCTCAATATGATACTTTTTAAAATCCTAACGGTCGATCCGAACCGTTCAATGTGATAACCATATGAATATGTACTTGCAAACTAAATTTTATATTTTTTCGAATTTTTTTACTATTTTTTTAGATAGGTAGAATTTTGATGGTCCAGAATTTTCAGAAAACACTGATTTTTCTACCTATCTAAAAAAATAGTAAAAAAATTCGAAAAAATATAAAATTTAGTTTGCAAGTACATATTCATATAAATATCACATTGAACGGTTCGGATCGACCGTTAAAATTTTAAAAAGTACCATATTGAGCCGTAGTACACTAGCCATCCGTGCTATGCATAGCACCATAGCCTCACTCAAAATTTGCTTCATATTGTGTACTTTTAAACTTCATATATATCTCCAAAATCAACCCACCGTTGCTATTTGTATTACGATATATGTAACGAGTCATTTTGTGGTAAATACTGTAAACCATTGCATGGTTTCCATACCTTTTTGGATGCATAAGATCAAGATAATTCATTGGTACCTGTGAATACGGCACCAATTGCAATAAATACAAGAAAATAAATAAAGCTCGCCACCTTCCTCCAGGCTCCAGCTTTTGCTGATTTTTAATTAAAGCCATGAATACTGGATTATAGTGATACTAATACCGGACAAGATTTGACTCCTTGATCTCTGTTATTTTATATTCCAGCTGTGTGAAATTCTTGAGGTGTCTGTTTCCAAAGCTAAAGAAAAGAGACATGAAAAATCAAACTGTTGAACTTTTTTTGTTATATTTTATGAATTTACAAAACTGAATTCTTACAGACTATAATAAATTAAATTAACTATATTCCTTAATAGTTGCAGATATCTATTATTTATGGAAGCGACTAATTGTCCCCAAGCTTCTATCCCCAGTTTTTCCCCAAAAAAACTGTCATTTGCCTTGCGCGAATACTGTAAAACTCTATAACCAATACTGTGAACTTCAACAACAAATCATGTATAATAAGAAGTTTAAAAGTCCAACAATCCAAGTTAGTTGGGAGTGGTCCCCAAGTTAGTTGCAAACAGTTAGCAACTTGCAAAAACACTGTACTTCCAGCTGTACTTGAAAAACCGACGGCTTCTAGAAGGTTTCAAAAACAGGCCACTTCTCAAACTTGTAGTTATTTACAAATAACACCTAAAATTGTGCAAAATTAATTTTTTTGCATCAAAATTAATTTTTTTTTTCAATATTAAAATTTAAAATTTTTTTTTATTTTTTTTTCGTATTTTTCTTTTTTCTTTTTTCTTTTTTCTTCAATTATTAATATTTTAATAGCAGATGCAACTATAAAACTGTAAAATAAGGCTTACATACTGTAAAATTAGCAGATGCAAACTATAAAACTGACATATGTTAATAGCAAAACTTCAATACTGTAAAATGGTATCCAAATAACATATACAAGTTATAAAATTTCATTAATCACAAAATAAACTGTTCAAAACCATAAACTATAACCATCAACTATAAGATGTCACCATCCATAACTGTTACCACCAATAATTGTTACCACTGATAATTGTTCACAAGCACAGAGAAAAATTCAATAAAAAACATGGCTAATACATCAATACAAACAAGGCTTCTTCACTTCATAACCCTCTGGTGCACATTATTCGGATGAATGAGAAGTTTCATCGCTAGAACCACACGTTCTTTTGATATATCATTCTGCAAAAAAAAAAAAATAAGCAACGTTAAAAATTAGAGTTATGAACCATTAGCAGATGCAAACAAAGCAACATACTGTAAAATTGTTATATGTATCCCGCAAAATTGTTGATGTATCATGTGCAATTTATCATGTAAAATTGTTATATGTACCCTGTAAAATTGTCCTACATATCCTGTAAAATTGTCATATGTATCCTGTAAAATTGCACATATGCTGTAAACTAAAGTGAATCACAGTAAATGAATACTGTAAACGAAAGTGTATCACAGTACAAACTGTCTAAATTATGTAACCTGTAAATTTGTCCTATGTATCCTGTAATATTGGCATATGTATCCTGTACAATTGCACATCTGCTGTAAACGAAAGTGAATCACAGTACAAACTGTCTAAATTATGTAACCTGTAAATTTGTCCTATGTATCCTGTAATATTGGCGTATGTATCCTGTACAATTGCACATCTGCTGTAAACGAAAGTGTATCACAGTACAAACTGTCTAAATTATGTAACCTGTAAATTTGTCCTATGTATCCTGTAATATTGGCGTATGTATCCTGTACAATTGCACATCTGCTGTAAACGAAAGTGTATCACAGTACAAATGCACATAATTTGTATCCTGTAAATGTATTGCATGAATCCTGTAAATTACTAAATAACTACTGCTGGCATTAAATCAGAATCGAAAGTGAATCCTAAACAAAACAATCGTGTAAAATAATAACTACAACCTGTAAATATATTCCATCAATCCTGTAAAATAAAATCATTAAATAACTCACCGAATTTAAAGTTCACTGCTAGCCTTCAATCCAAATCGACTCTGATGAATTCGAACGTGAAATCGAATACTGTGAAACAAAATACAGAATGAATCAAACAACTGAAAAAAAACGATATTAAGACAACGATCGGTGTAATTTTGATTTCAACAAAAGAAACGAGATCGGGAATTCAATTCAAATAAAAAAAATGAAATTAACAAAACGATCCGTGTAATTTTGATCAGCAAAGAACTCACTCAAATTGTACATCGATTTCTTCGCCTGAAGCTTGATCCGTCGCCTGAAGCTTGATCCGTCGCCTGAAGACTCCGTCGTTTGCCTGAAGATTCCGTCGCCGTGATACTTTGCTCTCGGCGAGGTTCCGTCGTACGCCTGAAGGCTTCCGCCTGAAGGCTATCGCTCTCGCCACAAAATCGCCACAAAATCGCCACGAGATCGGAACAGAAAAGGAAGAAGAGATCGCGAACAGAAAAGGAAATTCAAAAAAAAGGAAATATGCAGGGAAAACGGGTTTTAAATGACGTTATTGTGGGGACCACAATTACCGTTAACCACGGTTTAAATCAATTGGAACCCTATCCGAATAGTTTGGGGATAATCCGGGGATGAGTCCGTGGGTATAGAAACCTTTTCTCATTATTTATCTCTCTTGTCTAATTAGCAAACTCTAAAAAGTTAGATAAGTTTCTTCAAAAGTTTTAAACTTCGGCCGTTTCATGAATTTGATTACGTCATTTTGTCACTCGTTCTTAAAAAGATAATTACAAAATCTAAATGTTGTTAGTCATACTAGGATTGTTTTACGGACTTTGCCTCGAGAGCAGAAACTTGTGTTGGAAAAAAAGTTAAATTAGTCTTTGAATTATAATTTTTTATAGTATTGGATTTCACAGGGTTAATTAAAAAATCAAAAAATTATTGATATGAGCATAAAATTTATTCAAAATTCAATTTATTTTGCTTAGTAATAATTTGCAAATAAACTTAACTTGATCCATAACTTAAAACTGAACATATATACATTAAAAAGATTTAGACTCGTCCTATATTGAGATTTACGATGATTTTATGGAGCATATATTTAATATCACGAGAAAACCTTCAATTAAATTATATCACGAGAAAACCTTGATACAAATCAAACAACAACAATTGAGAAGACTTTGTTCTCAACTACTTTTATGGAGCATATATTTATTGAATTGCTATACATTAAATTATATCCTAACTTATTAGTAAAAATATATATAATCATATAAAAATATTTAACACCATGCTGTTAATTTTCTTTTAATATCAAACATATAAAAAATATTTAAGACCAGATGTTTATACACGATTTTTTCTCTTGGAATGAAAAGAAATAACAGAGCATGTGGACTCGGTAGAGATAATCAGATAATAGCAAAATACTAAATCTTAATAAACTTGCCTAATGCTCAGTTTCCAGAGCACGTGATTTTCGCTCACCTCACCTCTGCTGTTTTGTCCGAAACCGGTTCCTCTGTTTATTCTTACAAAATGGAGAAATCCATTATTTACTATTGCGTCCATTTATTTATTTATTATATTTTTTATTAAAAGACGCGATACATTTAGCATATTTTATATATTATTCTCGTGAATTAGGGCTCTTGTGCCCCTATTGCATTCATTCATAAAACCTTCAAAAAAAGTTATTTACTGATATAATTGCATAAATACTATTAAAAAAAGTAATACAGAATTAAAGATTTCATCTATTAATCTCAACAACAACAATAATCAAGTTTTTTGTCCCAAACAGGTTGGGGATAGGCTAGAAATAAAACCCAACCGGTCTGAGGGTTTCATTTTCATAAAAAAACTGTATTTTTTTACGTTAGTTCACCACGTCTTATCACATTCCTCCTTTTTCTTAGTTTGGGACAGACTGTGTAGAAACTACACATGCAGAGTTTCATCTATTAATCTCGATTTTTGCGAAATATTGTTACAAAACTAAAAAAATCTGAAATTGAATAAAAAAATAGCATTGTTGTAGTTTAATTTTATTCTTTCTATGAAAGTTGGATGTTATTAAAAAAAAATTTTACTATTTTTATTCATGTTATTATTCAAGGATCTGTTTAGCTACATTGAAATAGAAAAATTGACTAAAACAGATAAGTGTTATCCATGCTACAGATATTAGAGAATTATAAATAAATTTTGGACAATCAATTGTAATTATGCAGCTTATAATAAATCAACAATCTGAGACGTGATCTATATAATTTAGATGAAATATATTTAATTAAAATAATGTTTTTTTTACTTATTTCAAGGCACATATATGACCCTCGCAAAAATTCATTACTATCTTTTTTCAGAACTGGACATCTCCCTTATTTTAAAACGGAGAACTTCGTGACTCTCTCTATCTTCCCCACCTCACTTTAACTGAGGTGCTCACACTTTGAGCTGCTCTTCCTTAAACCCACACAAGCATTAATACACTCCTCAGAGCGAAAAAAAACAGACAGAAACTGAGAGAGAGAGAGAGAGAGAGACTGTAAGAGGGGCGCAAATACACATCAACTCTGGTCTCTTTCGCGCTGCTTTTGCTTCCACTAGCGCCAGCGTCAGCTAAGCTAGCTACTTGTGCAATAAAAAAGCGAGAAAAAAAGAGAGCAAAGAGAGATTAGAAACGTTGCATTCGCGGATCGTTTTCTCGCAAGGAGACGATTTTTGACATGATTTTCACCTGATTCTTCTCTCGAAAATGGGGATCGAGAAGAAACCGATCGCTCTGCTACTCGCAGCCTTGCTTCTCTCCAGTTGCACTGCCTCCGTTTCTGCTGCTTACCCCGCAAGTATGCTTCCTCTCTCTTTTCCTTTGCCATCTTAAGGTTTTCTTTATGCAAGCTTCTAGCATTTCAGTTTGCTTATGGTTGCTTGTCACAGAAATCGTGAGCAATTTTGTCTCAAATGCGGCTTCTTCTCTGATCAAGCGGCTCTGGTCATTCAAATCTACCACGAAGACGGGTAAAAATTATTTTTTCCTTTGGATTTTTGCTATTATCTTGGTCTGATCTAGTAAAAAGAAAAGATAAATAAAATAATGCGGTGTAATTTCAGCCGTTACTGGCCGTTCGATGGTGAGATTTGAGAGCGGATACACGGTAGAGACCGTGTTTGATGGAAGCAAGCTTGGGATCGAGCCTTACGCAGTGGAGGTGACGCAAAGCGGAGACCTTTTGGTGCTTGATTCAGTAAATAGTAATATTTACAAGATCTCCTTGCCTCTATCAAGATGTAAGCTCATTTTCACTTCTCAAATTCTTTATCAGGCATCTTTTTTCAACTTAAATTTTGTATGCATCCTCTTATTTTTTTTTTCGGTCCAAGACTGATTGTATGGTCAAATCTGCTTGATATGGGAGATTTCAGAGGATCTGTCTACTAAAGTTATACTGTTTTTTGTGATGTAATAGAGAGGAATTTTAATTTTTCTCCCTTTATATTTTTCTGAGGGATCAGAGTTCACCTGAAAATTTACTTTCACCAAACTTCCCCTGCTTTTTGGGGCTAATAGTTTTTTAGTATGCCAAAATGTTGTTGTTGTCTCCATTAACTAATACTAGGATTTGCCTTTCTTAAATCTAGCCCTTTGTAGTATATGCTTTCCAAAATTAGACAAGCAAACAAAACTAACACTGATTAGTGATAATGACATTTAGTGGCCTTATCTTTGTTTGACCTAACCTTGTCAAATTGATTGTTAGGTAGACATCTATGAAATGTCAAACACAACTTTTTAAATTGACACTCTTTATTCATAATACTCACTCAGCTAAACTTCTGCAAACTTACAGTTTATTCTGACAATCCAGTATTAATATATTTTGCGCACATTTATGGTCTAATTGTTGTTTTAACCTGCTAATTTTATCTTTCAAATATTGCAGACAGTAGACCTAAGCTTGTGGCTGGTTCAGCCGAGGGTTATTCAGGTCATGTTGACGGCCGGCTCCGAGAGACAAAGTTGAACCATCCCAAGGGGCTGACAATGGATGATCGGGGAAATATTTATGTTGCAGATGCCATGAACATGGCAATCAGAAAGATCAGTGATTCTGGTAAAATGCTAGAATTTTATGTGTTGTGTTAGAATTTTGTTGTTGTTCTTCTTTTCTTCTACTTTCTCATCAATTTGACTAGGATTCATGAGAAATACCTCCCAGCATTTTTAAACAGCTGCCAGTCGTATATTAGTAGAAAAGGCTACAATGGGATTCATAACAAAGTTAGCACAAACAATATTTCACCACTGCAAATAGTATAGTAAATTATAAATAATGTACCCGACACGAGACTGGTATCATAAATTGTTAAAGAGGTATAACAACTAACATACAATATGCAATTATGTAAAAGCTGATGCCCAATAAACTGTATTGATAAATCCAAAGTAGCCTGGTGGTCCTTGAATATGGCCTGCAATTGTTAACACTTGTCTGCAAGAAACGGTAACGATTAAAATAAAAACCTTTGTGCCAAGCTTATGAATATTATTTTGTGCCTGTAAAGGGGTGACAACAATAGCGGGTGGGAAGACAGGGAGAGGAGGCCATGTGGACGGGCCAAGTGATGAGGCCAAATTCTCGACAGATTTTGAGGTGCGGTATTTGGGCAGCAGCTGCTCCCTCCTGGTCATTGACCGAGGCAACCAGGCCATCCGTGAGATCCAGCTCCATTTTGATGACTGTGCGTACAACCTCGAAACTGGCTTTCCTTTAGGTAAGTGCACTAGCTGTCTCCTATGTTTCTCTGTAATTCAAGGGGGAATTTTCATGTATGCCCCTTATGATATGAGATATGCTGTCCTTAGAAAATGGCTATCAGACGTTTTACTGGCTATAGGGAATGCATTTTTTCTTGTTGACTTTTTTTTTTTTGGTTTTGCGTTTTTTCTTTTCTTTCTTTTTATTTGTTGTGTTACTGGTTTCATTTGTTCTGTAATTTAATATCATGCTTGCAAGTACAAATCTTATACCTAGATCCCTGCATATTATTGGGTAATATCTCTGTAATGCTTATTTCCTTATTTTGCCGAAAAAAATGCCAAACTAGCTCAACTTCATGAAGGCAGGGTAGCAAGTGACAAATTTTCTCTAATTGCACTTTACATAGTGAAATATCTTTGATAAATATTTTCAGGGATTGCATTGCTTTTTGCTGCCGGTTTCTTCGGTTACATGCTTGCGTTGCTTCAGCGCCGTGTTGGTGTGATGGTTTTTAGCGAAGATGTGAGTACATATGAAAGTTACCATCTGCATTGTTTATACTTTACCTGTCAACTCTGAATCTAGTACGTCTTCTAGTCAACGACACCATTCCACCTAATCAGTAATACACAAATATGCCTGCTGATAGGCTTTTAGCGAAGATGTGAGTACATATGAAAGTTACCATCTCCATTGCAGGGATGGTACTTGACGGACCTGTAAATATGCCTGCTGATAGGCTTTGTACGTACAGTAAATTAAAATTTGAAATTCCTATTCTGCCCTTGCAGGAACCACAAGCTTCTGTGATGAAAGCAAACAATAGCATTCCTCCTTATCAGAAGCCAATGAAATCTTCTCTGAGGCCGCCTCTTATACCACCAGAAATTGAAGCAGGCAAACAAGACGAAGACGAAGAAGGCTTCTTCACCTCTATCGGGAAGCTACTAGGCGGGGCCAAGTCGTCGTTTGGAGAAATACTCTCTGCACTTTTCAGAAAGAAACAACCATCCTCACCTAATATTTCCACCAACCCATATCAGTACCAGAGCCCGCAGCACCAACTCCACAAAACAAGCACATGGCCGGCACAAGAAACCTTCGCAATCCCTCATGACGAGTTGCCGCCTCTGGTAGATCCTCGTACACCGACCCTAAAGAAGAGCTATGCATTCATGGCAAAAGAGCCCGACAAAATACATCATTTGAGGCATGCACGGTCATTTGGGGAGCCACAACAACAGCAGCAGAGTTTCCAGCCACAGACACAGACTTACTACCAGCAACACTTGCAACAGCACAGGCATTATTCGGCAGGGCCGCAAACGATCTATGAACAGAGTTGCGAGTCAACAAATGAGATAGTGTTTGGGGCAGTGCAGGAAGTGGATAGCAAAAGGCATGTGGAGATTAAGGCATTAAACTATGGGGACTCTTACTATGAGCAGTATGGGATGCGCTATCGGCAAAACTATATGGGGTATAGCAATAACTTCTAGATTCTCTTTCTGCCTTTGTTTTTTTCCTTGATAAATCTAGTGTTGGTTTATAATGAATTTTGCTAAACAAGTGGGATGCAGGGACAAAAATAAAAGAGAAGGGTAATGAAGATTTTGAAAGAGGCACCGTCATGTAGTTGAGAAACATCGCATGACTTGCATTTTATTTTTTTGGCTAATTTCTGTGAATTAATTTGTGGACTGTAGGTCTTTGATAGTTAACTGCCTTGGCAAAATAGTTCTTTCTGAAAAAATGTGGCTCAGTATAGTTGACTTATGCTAATAGTAATATAAGCAGTCTCATGTAAATCAGATGCTGTGAAACGTTGGGATTGGGTTCCTTTAGGGCTGCTCATGAGCCGAGTTGAGAACAAGTTGGATTCAACTTGCAAACTCATGAGCCAAGTTTAGTCCGAGTTGCTAATCCAGTTCCGAGTCAGAAACTCCAATTTGGAATCAACTTGTGAGCAACTCGAGTCGAAGCGAGTCGACTCGCGACTCATAATATAGTACATAGTGAGACAATCTAATTTAATTCTAACAAAAAAAATATTACATAGTTTACCAAAATAATACACAATTAAAGACAATACATTATGAGACGATGATCAATACATTATTAAAAATTACGAAAATACCAAAATAGTACATAATTAAAAATTACCAAACATATAAAGTCTAACAAAACAATACAGAGTCTAATAAATTAACAAAATAAAAAAAATAGTGCCTAATTTATCAAATTACCAAATATTGTGAGAAACAGGTATAAGGTTTGGGAAAACAAAAATTAGGAATATATGGATTAGGGTTTGGTGTGAGTCCAATCGAGTTAATTCCGAACCGAGTTGGAGGTAACTTGGATTCGACTCATAAATCAACCGAGTCAGTTAACTCGAGTCAGTTTCAACTCGAGTTATTAGTGAGTTGAATCCGAATTAATTCCGAACTGTGTTTTGAGTCATGAGCTTTTTGTGCTTCCTTCAATAAATTTAGTAATTGTAGGTAAAACTGTAAAAGCCGTGATTCATGTCCCAAAAGGAGGCCTACATCCTATGCTAAGAAAAGAAAAAGAAAACAGTATTGAAAACTGGTGAAACTTTATATTTCCATGGCATGAAGCTTTTGGAATTGAGTGGGGCATTTTCACATGTTCAGGGGCATGTGAAAATTGACCCATTCCTTTTCTTCTTCAAAATTCAATGATGTTTATTGATTTTTTTATTATTTTTAAGAATAATTATATTATTCCCCGCACTTCTGTCTCCTCTCTGTTTCTGCAGCTACAGTGAAGAAAGGTTGTACTATGGTCCTCACTAATTATATGGTCTCCTCTTTCTCGGTTCCTACACTTGCCTCCGCGTCAATCTTCATAGGTATAAATACTTGAGAAATAACAGATTAATACTTGTAAAGTAAGATATTAATTCTTTCATGCGGAAATTGATATGATGATCTCTTTTCAGTCCTCCAATGGTCTCCGCGTCAACCTTCTTCTAATGAAGTAATGGGGACCTCGTATTCCCGCATTAACCTTTTAATAACAAAAATAGTTGACCTCATAGGTATAAATACTTCAATACATAGGTATCAATACTTGCAAAATAAGATAGTAATACTTTGATATGTAACTTAATATGATCAAACGCCTGAAGATTAAACTTTGTACAATATATATATATATAAATACTTTCAATATTTAATATTAATACTTTCAAACGTCATCCAATGTCATATGTAAAATCGCCATATGTAAAAAATATTTAAGTATTGTGGCTTCCCCATATAGATATGACAATATTAATATTTTTAGAAACTTGTATGGCCCCCCCTGGTCCCCCCCCCCCATTTAGTTTGAGTGGTCCCTCACAAGTATTTATGGTGCGAGGACAGTTTGGGAGATTTGATTGGGGAAAATTATTTACGTTAAAATACTTTCGTGCATAAGTATAAACACTTTTGTGCACAGGTATAGATATTTTCATTCATAGGTATTAATACTTTAGAAATTGTGCGGGGACAATACGGATTATATAAGAAAATTGTGCGGGAACGGTCCTCCCATGATAGTTATGGAAGTTAAGTGCGAGGATAATACGGAGATAGGAGTGCGGGGACAATTATCAGGATTCTATTTTTAAAGAAAGTTTTGCTATGTATATTCAATTTGACTTCCCTATTTATAAAATGATAAATATTATTTAGTTAATAACTATATAATTTTTAATTAGTATATTGTTAATCCCTTTGGAAAATTTTCTGTATCTGCTCCTGTACCTGTTTATCCTGGGTGGTGCTTTGGGCTGCGTAAAATAATCTTTGCACACACCTACGAAATTTTAATGACAAAACTGCCCCCTTCTACTGCTGGTATACAATTATACTTGTGCTTCGAACAATCTTCCAGTTGAGGCACTCGTTCTTCTTGAAATAGATGATATGAATTTGTTCAAAGAGGATTTACCGCTGCCCAAAGCAGTTCCCGTTTATTCAATCTTACAGAATCAATAAAAATACGGCATTATGTTTCGTTTTTTCAAATATTTTACAAAACCGACCCTAGTTTTCTGTTGCATGTGGTCACGACATACAACACAGTTGTGTCTGTACGTGACAGTATATTTGTTGCCAATCTGATGCCAGAGTGAGCAAGGAGCACGCCACATAGTTGTCAAAAATGTTATAGTACATTTCAGAAATAATAGTTCTGTTAAAATTGTTGGGGCAAGCATTAATAAATCTGCTGTTATCTTTGTGCATAAACAGTAATCATGCTATTCCTTTTTTTTCGAATCCAGCCATTGAACAGTTTCCGAAAAAAGTTGCTTTGAGATTCGTTCTCGAAAAAATTGAACGGTTAGATTCGGAAAAGGAGAGATAGCAGGATTACTGTTCACAAAAAGAAAATAACAGCAGATTTGATTCCAGAGATTTAGCAGGTTGTTTATCTTTGAAATCTGAAAATAAGGTTAGGTAAATATTGCTCATTGATTGGCGAACCTAGGACCAGCAATGAGCAATAGAGAGAGAGAGACAGCACTGCCTTACCAGTACAAAGCAGTCAGGCATTGGATTTTGGTTGTCTTTGTCCTCTTCTACATTTCTCTGGAAGTGAGCTCAATCTATGGACCATTTTTTTAGTGAGCTCAACCTATGGACCATATTAGACTCGTACGCATTGATTATGTTTTGGATTTTACTTTTTTCTCATTGGTGTTCGTTTTGGAGTTATAATAACTGCTCAGATCTGTGACGATGGCCCTGCTCCAAATAGAGAATAATCCAAATTGAAATTAAATGATGTTGCTCCAGACCAATTATGCTTACCAGCACAAATAAACCCAGAATTGAGATTCTGAATAAGATTTTTGGTTTTGCATTCTCTAGGCAACATGTCAGGCCATATATGAGAATAATCGATTCAAATATCAAATGTATCATTGGTTATTAATGAGAGAAGAAAAATAGACAAGAAAATAATCACAACACAATGTGATAAATTTCAAAACCTTCTCCCTCAACAATTCTACTAGTAGTGACTACACAGTAAAATAATAATACGATTGAATTACAATGTACTGCTTCTCACACTCAACACGTCAAAAGCAGATATAAAATATTAGAACTAAGATGCAAAATTGCATAAATAACCCTCAAAAAATGAGACCATTCAGTGCTCCCTCCTTTGCTTGGCTCGTTTCAAAGTGTGACGGCCCTTTATCTTCCATTTTTCAACATCCCTTGGCCGGCGTGACTCGTGTATTTCCACAATCTTGCGCTTCCTAAATTCCATTAAGAGAATAGTGAATCATGCGTAACGGACTGACTACTTATTCAACCATTGCAACTTTAGTAAAGCAGAGTCAATACTGTTAACAACAAATGTAGTATTCAATTCTTCTTTTCATTATCCTTTCTGTTGCTTTTATTTACTACCTTGATTGCATGTAGTTGTTGAAGAACAAAACTCAACTGATACACATCAATAGATATCTAAACAAAAACAAGAATAAGTTCCTTACTTATAAGCTTTAAAAGCTGGATCAGATAGAAGTTCATCAGCCAGTGTAGGCTTCCTCTCTTTCTTTGTTAACCGGCCTGAGAAGTACTCAGATGCTGGTTCAATAACAGTGCCCACCTGAATGCACACAATAAAATAATCCATGAACAAATGGAAAAATAAACATACAACTAGAAGAAATAAATATATTCAATTAAGCAGCTTCCACACACTATATAGTCAATAACACCAAAAGACATGCCAATGTGGGATAATCTAATTGGTTATCTAACAAAAAGAAGATCTTATTCGTATTTTTCCTATCATGAACTTCCTCTACTTAGGAGAGAGAAACAATGTTTGAGTAGCTAGAAAGTAAAAGACCAAATTAGATTTTGCAACATATCAAGATGGTTTGTCGGCAATTGTAAAATTGCTATAGTTAGTGGACACGTAATGTACACATAAGTCGTTAGAAAGCGACTAGCGTAGAACCAAGCATCAAGAACTACCTGAAACCATCACATGTTACTATACTACGTTCAAATGTTGCTCTTGACAAATAAAACCAAATAAGACTTGAGACTGAGAATAAATGGACTATATCCAGGTCAATTTGCGTCAACTTCACACCTCCTGTTAACAATAGGTGCCATATATTATGAGAAAGAAAAAAGAAAAGTGGATACCTGGAAGTACTTGGGAAGAGTCTTTGAGTTTCCAACTGCCTTCTTGAAGTGCTGCTTTGGATCAATTACACTCCTCAACTGAAACAAAATTGAAATTGTTATTAGGGGAGTTGGGGCAGCAATACACATCTTAGCAAAGAAGAAAATTGAAGGAAATACACACTCTGAGGATCTCAAGGTCAGCTTTTAGCTCAGGAGTAATAGTTGGAGCTGGCATATCGAACCTACACAAAATAACAATTAATTAACTAAAGTTGCATCTCAATAAGCACCATCAGCAAGGAATTGCATATCGCCCAATGCTAGTAGCAGTTTGGTGGTGAAAAGATGGATTGGTACCAGTATAAGAAGAACATAAAATTAATATGAGTCCGGCTAGGCTACTTGTATAAGTATATCATGACATATGCTTATAACTCATCTATCCGTTTTCAAAGTCTAAACGACAAATCCAAACTGATCTCCTTCTTGAGAGTTTTGGTTACATATAAAATTTTAAAATTTTCGAATTTATTTAGTATCAAGTCAAGCGGTCAAAAAATTGAATGTTTTTGTGTGCAACTTAATGCATTATTTTTCTGAAAAATCTTCATATTCAAAAATTCTAATAAAAATAGTAAAAATAGTAAAAAAAATTCCAAAAAATGTAAAATCTGATCTGCAAGCACATTTTAATATGGAGATCATGTTGAATGGTTCGGATCGACTGTTTGAACTTTGAAAACATATATATGACTTATAAGCATATGTCAAGGTATGCTTATATAAGTAGCCTAGCCGGACTCAAATGGTAATCATGAACAGCTAACATTTTTTTTTTTCACAATTTCAAACACAAAATGCCTAAACTGATCACCACACCACACCAGCACTGAACTAACTTCTACAGCATTGGCATCTGGCAAGATAGCCTTTGCATTTACTTACCAACTTTTACCAGAGGTATCTTTTGCATTCTTCCTCAGCAGTTTATTCAGCTTGTGTGGATCCCGAGGTGGTACAAACAAACCATCTACGAGCTGGGTCTCAGGCTTCCATACCGAGTCTTGTATTTTTAAAGTTGATGCAGTTTTCTTTGATTTGTCTTGTGTGAGGGAGATTTTAGGGCACCACGTTAGGCCAATCTCAGATTTATTTTCGCACATCTTATTTCAGATGAAGAAAAAAGGGGACGAATCAATTATCAGCTAAATGTATCAAAAGGGAAAGCAACAATTGTTAACATGTTATCCTTGCCATAAGTCTCCCAGTTACTCCCAATAACAATAGAAATTCACCAGAATAAATAAACTTGTACAAAGGACATAGTAGAAAGCTACAGGTTCCAAAGCTGGTAATAATACATTATGCAGAAAACACCCCAAATGCCTCAAAATTCAGGGACAGCAGTTAAATAAGTAATAAGGTACAGGCAACTAAACCAGACAGATCCCATAAACTAATACAAAACCATGAGGTAAATCTCTTGTACCAACTCAAATTGAAATTCTTTTGGGACCTGGAAGATTACTGGCCTATTACCGTGCCACCCTAACATTTTGATTTGATACTCATTTGGAAAAATAATTATAGGAAATCACCTAAAAGACATATTAAAAACTACACTTTATAACTTAATTCGGTAAAATTATTCTCTGTCCCTGATTGCATGTTGGACGAACTTTTCTTACCAGAGAAAAAAAGAAAAATGGAGGAAGCATAGAACCCCCTTTTGGTACTACAACCCTTTAGTATTCTACCAGAAACCATGGATTAGATGAACTACAGATTGAATTTGTATTCTTAACTATGCTAAGAAATTTTAACTATCGCAAATCCAAAGTACCAGAAAGATCAACAAGTTGGGTCAGCTCCAGTTTGTCATCGAACTCTTAACTCAGACCCACAACCCGTTAACCCATCAGAGACAACGAGGGAGAGGGAGGAAGGGAGCGCTTACCAAGAATGGAGAGGAGCAGGGAAAAGTCGGGGAGAGGGGTCGGCGCCAAGGTGATAGGAGAGAGAGAACACCGTGAAGTGAAGAGGGAGCGCGATGACGCACAAAAACCTCAACACGAGAGAGACGAAGGCAGATCGAATTAGGGTTTTTAGTTAACGGATCGGGTTCGAGCCTATGGAGCTACCCAAAACTCGGCTCGGAAAACCTCTATTACTTGGATCTGGGCCGAGTTTCGGGCTCTATCCAAATCCATTAGTGTTAAGCCCGTTTAGGCT
The DNA here is from genome assembly GCA_011114355.1 of Carex littledalei. NCBI lineage: Eukaryota > Viridiplantae > Streptophyta > Magnoliopsida > Poales > Cyperaceae > Carex > Carex littledalei. Next base: position 3,503,123 of record CM022090.1, read on the forward strand.
ATGACCTACCATGTCTACTAACAGGCCAAGGCTTATTTAGATGAGAATTCCTTTTTAGTGGCATTTTCTTTACTTTAGAGCACTGGGACCGGATGGGTTGCCATTTTGCTTTCTCAATCATTTTGGGATGAATTGAAACCAGATATTATATTTTATATATAGCTTTGCTCAACAAGTTGGACAGTGGTGATCTTGATATTTCAAAGTTCAACAAGTATGGTGGTTCTTTTGCCTAAAGTTGATGATGCTTGTTATATTAAAAAGTTTCGTACTATCAATGATAGGGTCATGTTTCAAGGGCCCAAGGGCCCTTGAGCTTTCTGCAGGCCTCTCACGGGCCGCATATCAAACCCGGCGACATTGGCTCCTCGAGCCCGTGCCCGTCAAGTGGGCTCGGAAAGGATTCATGGCGGCCAGACAGGGCCCGTCTTGGCCTGATAAGGCCCATCTTGCAAGCCTTCCCAGAGCGAGATTTATGCGAGCTCGAGAAGGTCCTCTAATATGCGGACCTTTTTGTTCTAATTCAGTGATTATGCGAATAATTGTCAGGCCACATGATAACCAAATGACCTATATAAGATCCTAAATTCAACTAAATGGGGGATCCGATTCTTAACCAAGAGAGATGTCAACACAGACTAGAGTCCGAATACCTCACTACCTTCCCTCCTCGGGAATCAACAACCCTTATTCTCATTCTCGGCCTGTCTCCTCGAGATAGGACAAGCCAAAACCTAGAACTTCACACATACGGCCTACTCTCTCCGAGAGAAGACGTATCAATAAGTTTGATCAATTGTTGTTATAAGATGATTTCTAAGTTGATAGGCCATACGTAGACTTGTTCCCATCTTGAATAGAACTGGATTTGTCTCATTCTTGTATCTACCATACAAGAATGGTAGATACATGCTAGATAGTTTTACCTGTACTCATTTAATTTTGCACAAAGTAAAATGCACAAAAGAGATGAGCTTGTTAATTAAACTTGATTTTGAAAGGTGGGTTAACTGGTCTTTCATTTTTAGAAATTTTACATAATAATAGATAGAGGGTTTCATCCAAGATTTATTCGATTGGTTAACTCTTTGTTTATTGGTGTAAATTTATGACATTAAACTTCTCGTATTCATCAAAATACCATAGAATTTCCATATGACAACGCCTCTTAATATTAAAAAGGAGAGAATTTGAAAACTTTGATGGGTAATTTTTGATAAATATGAAGATTCTCATATTAGGAATTTTTTTAGTGCAACATACAATTATGACATACTATTAGGAAATTGAATGCTAAGATCTATGATTCTTTTATTTGTTAAAAAAAAGGTAGTTAGGCAAAAGGGGATATTCGTCTCCTCTTAACTCTTCAATCTCGTTGCTGATTTTATGAATAAAAATATTTATTGAAGGTGGGGCAGCTGGTCGGTGGAGAGGGCTTGGACCCCACCCCTCGAATAGACACGCGTGAGTCACATGAGACTTCGGCGATTACTGACCGAAAGCATTTCTTGTGGATCAGGATGGCTGTAATGCGGACCGACATTTTTATAATATCCAAAGTTAATTAGAAATTAATATTTATGCTCATAATTTCCGAGTTTCGCTAAAAATATTCAAACCATTTATAAAATGACCGGTTTTTTTTTTTTTTTTTTTTTAGAGACACTATGAAGAGCAAAACAATAAAATCTAACACTGAAAATTAAATTTTTTGTTATATTACTTTTTTTTATTTATAATTAGCATATTTATATTAAAATATACTAGATTACTTGAAATTATGTTGAATTACACTATATTACAATAATGTATGTTGAATTACACTAAATTACGTTAAAATTACGCTAAAATTACATTAACTTCGCTAATTATGCTGAAATAAGGTAAATTACGCTAAACTACGCAAAATTACGCTAAAGTAGACCGATTTTGTGTTGGATATTAATAAAAATGTCTGTAATGCGGAGGTAGATCTCAATGGTTACGGTATGGGTTGGGGTTGGGATGAGACATTTCTATATTCATACCTATTAAAATGACTTTATCTATATTCCACTTATATTCATTAAAAATTAATCTTATCCTATCCTATCCTTACCTGTTAATATTATAGAGTAATGAAACGTTAGCAGATGAATAACGGATAATACTAATATAATAATTAGTTTCATTATATTTTACAAATTAAATATAAAAAACTCATTCATTTCACACATATGTAATTACATTTCTAATAAAAAATAAAAATAAATGTGCAATCAATTCCAACTAAATTGTTTTTTTATAAAGGAAGAAAATTCAAAAACACGAATACATATTTAGGTGGGTTGGAAATTGAATTGAATATATATTTAGATTTTATAATTACCCTATAGGGTAACGGGTACGAAATAGTCATTACCCATACCCTTATCCATTTGGTTAACGAAAAAAAATTCTTATCCATACTCATACCCAATAAGCTAACGAAAAAAAAATCTTACCCATACCCGCTTTATCGAATACGATACGGGTCGGATAAACGGCTAAAAAGGTACCATTGACACCCCTAGGTAGATCCAGAGGTGGCATTTCTAGAATTTATTCATTCGACTGACAGGATTTATTGTAACATTCAAATTATTTTAGAAAAATCTCACCCGGCATGATCTAAAAAAACATGTAGGTGACTTTAAAATTTCAATATTTCATAAAATTAATTATATAATTAAGTCCATGCTAGAAATATTAGAATTCATATCACTTGAGGTAATAGAATGTTTTTTGTTTAGATTTGAATCGTCGGATTAGAATTCACACAAATATTAAAGCAGTTATGTGCCTTTCACCTCCAAGTTGATTTGAATTCTAATTGGACGGTCCGGATCAAAACAAAAATATTAAAATATTATGTTAGCTCAGAGAATATGGACTTGAAATATTAAGGGTGTGTTTGGGGTTGTGGGATACGACTCTGCTGTTATTCCAATGGAAAAGCAGGGTCTTGCTTTTCCGATTCCAACCATCAAATTCATTGAGATTCGTGCATGAAAAAAATTTCTTTATCGAGATACGCGAATGAAAATTTTTGAATGGCTAGGATCGAAAAAACAGAACCCTGCTTTTCTATTGGAATAACAACAGAGTTCATTCCTGCAATAGACGGAGGCATCTTCTGCCACAATATCAACTGTGAGCGAATATTCCTGCAACAATATCATATTATCTTAGTAATTAATTTTAATTTTAATTTGTGAGACTTCAAATTTTGTACCAATAATCTATTTTAACATTCTTGCAAAATGCTCTATAAGCAAGCTTCATATGCATATCAACTGTGAACAAATTGAAAATACTAATGCGACAAAAACAATATTGATCGCAAAATTTAGCACATTAGCATTTGCCATTGCCAATTAAAATAAAATAAAATAAAATAAAAATATGTTGAAATATGTAAGTCTCACAAACTTAAATTTGGGATGAAAAATTACTCGACATTGTCTAAGAAGATAATTGTTAAAATTGATCTATTTTTGCAATTGCCATCAATGTTTTAGTAGTCACATCATCATACATCATCATATGCAATTACTTGAGCAATTGAGATAAAACATGATCTGAGTTTTCCTAATCCCAAGAGCCAAGCATACAATTTTGTTATAACTTTCTATTTTTTTTTATAAATAAACGAATCAACTGTAATCTACTCGTCTTTTCAAACGTGTCAGAAATTTACACGTAATCTACGCCATATTATTTTTTTTACTACAAAGTGATTCAAAGAAGTATTTACATAAAAAACAATTATCATTATTTTTTACTAACCATGTGTTAAAATCGATTAAATCTATTGGAAATGCATTAATTTCATAAATTTGACTACTGCCATAATTAGATCCTCAACTTGATATCAAACATTTTTTTAGAACAATCTACGTGAAATAAATTCCATGCATACGAAAAGCACTAGACTCAAGTATATTCAAATTAATCATGATATTTAAGATTTACTACGGTCCAGACGAAAATGACAAAAAAATTATGACGAGACTCAAAAAAGTATAGAACAGGTTCCTGTTATTTCAATTCCAAACATTCAAAGTTTTCCTTTTTATGCACGAATCTCAACGAAATTGAATGGTTGCGATCGGAATAACATAAACATGTTATTTCATTGGAATAACAACATATTTATTTCCAGAATGCAGATGCATACAACAGTAATTTAATTATCAAGGGTATGTTTGGTTGCAATCTTAGAATAGCTAGAATAGTAAAATTAGTGTTTGTCTTATTAGAATAGATTGTTCTAATTTTTTGTGAGAATAACTTGTTCTAATAAGACAAACAAATTTGATTCCCTATTCTAATTATTATAACCAATCAAATACCAAATAACTTATTCTCAAGAACAACCTATTCTGAATCCAACCAAACATAACCGAGAGTATAATAGGAATCTTTAAAGGTACGGTGTTTACGGAAGTAATACAAAAATACAAAGAAACTATGGAGGGTAATAAAGGTTCGTTTTGAAAAAATCAAATAATTTCCAAATTAAAAGTACAGAAATGAACTATCCGGTCGGGAGTATTGCTCTGTACCGAGCATTTATTGCATGAACCGGGTTTCTATTATCGGAAATACCATCTTTGATATAACTGGGAACCGAGTCCTTGCCCCCATGGCATTCTACCTCTGTCATAGTCAAAATCACAATAATAGTTCTCAAAGCCAACCTCTTCTGGGCCCTCTCTGGTTCTCTCCCTCCCTTTCTGTCTCTCCTTTCGCTTGCTCCTCTCGAAAAAAATGGCGACACAATCAACGGGACCAGCTCCAGTTCTAGGCTCGCTACACTCGGTGTTCAACCAGCAGAGCCGAGAGCGCCTCCTCCCCGGTCTTAACGGACACGACTGGTTGGAAGATGAGCCCCCGCGCCGGGGATTCCTCCAGCGGTCTGTCAAATGGATCTCTGATCTCGGTCCATGGCTGTACGGGAGAGCCGTGGCCTTGTGGGTGTTCGGCCGATCGGACCCACGCCAGGCAGTCTTCGCCGCAAAAGCGGGGCTCGCTCTGGCCATTGTTTCCCTGCTTGTGTTTGTCGACGATCATCCTTTCTTTAGAGAGGATCTGGGAAAGCACTATGTATGGGCTATTTTAACAGTGGTGGTGGTTTTTGAATTTAGTATCGGTGAGTTCGTTGGTTAAAGTTAATTTCCTTTCCCTTCTCTTTGTTTTGACAAATTTTGGAGGGTAGACCAATCAAAGCTCAATTCACAAATTTAGTATAATTCAGATTGTTTAGTATAAATCATGCAAGATTTGTTGAATTATTATTGAGTGATCGCTTGAAGAACAATGAACTATAAATTTCTGTTCGAGTCCGGTGCTTATTATTTTGGTTTTTAATTTCCAATACTTTCCTGTAGGAATTTCGTCTTACTTATTTAGATATCCATTGGAGACGTGGCTGGTGGAGAAAATAAGTGTGACAATTACTAGGATATCTCCCAATATTATATTAGATTATACCCAACAAATTGTATATTGACAAGCTGACTTTTTACAAAACCTTTTGTATTTAATTTGTGTAGCTTTTGTTGAAATTTTCAAATATTTTTAGGAAAGAACTTGTAAAGTCATTTCTTAGAAGAATGCTTCACAAAGTTCCTATAAGATGGAATCTTCTAGCATGCTGACCAACATGTGATTAGTTATCTGACAATAAGATTGTATTATTTTATTCCCCTTTAATAAAAATAAGAATCTCTTTTTTGAGGTGATTAAATATACCTACTTCTATCTTGGAGTTTTATGACCTAAGCTTAAGCATGAAATGCATGACACAAAAGAAAAGGTCAAAATAATTTAAAGCCTGCTTACTGCATTACTGTAATATCCCCATGAGGTTTGGTACCATAATACCATTACAACACGCAGTACCAAAATACTAACACCCGCCATTCCTGACAGGTGCAACATTTAGTAAAGGATTGAATAGAGGTATAGGTACATTGTTGGCTGGAGGGCTTGCTCTTGGCTGTGCAGAATTGTCTACACTGACAGGAAAGCTTGAAGAGGTTTTTCTTGTTATCAGTATTTTTGTTGCCGGTAATTACCTACATTTACTCTGATTGTTTGCATATTGCTTAATAGCTAAAAGGTATCTGCATAAGCCACAAGGGGTTGCCATTCTGCCCAGTAACAATAACCCTAATCCAAAAATTACATAAAATTATCCAAGTTAAGCCAGCCTTGGTCTCAACCTTGAGTTGTACCCGGTCCTGATAATATTGTATCTACCAATGTGAAGGTCGCTAAGTTCAGAGATGCTGAGAAGATTTGGTAACTTATTTTATCCTTCTTGATATCTTTTTGTCATCTCAGTATTTTGATTTGTAGGGTCTGTGGCAACATACTTGAAGTTGTATCCAACATTGAAGCCGTATGAATATGGGTTTCGAGTTTTCCTGATCACGTTCTGCTATGTGATGGTCTCGGGTTACAGGACAAATGAATTTATTGAAACTGCGACCAGCCGTTTTTTTCTCATTGCCCTTGGTGCAGCTGTTGGGATCGGTGTAAATATCTTAATTTACCCCATATGGGCCGGTGAGGATTTGCATAACTTGGTTGTGAAGAATTTTATGGGGGTTGCCAAGTCATTGGAAGGTAACTCTCTCTCTCTCTCTCTCTATCAGAAACTCGGTGAAATCAATAACAACAACATAAAAGAATGCGTGCATGCCAATGTTTCAGGGTGTGTGAATGGATATTTGATTTGCATGGAGTACGAGAGAATCCCATCTAAGATTTTGTTATATCAAGCTCATGAAGATAATTTGTACAGCGGTTACCGGTCAGCCGTCCAGTCAACATCCCAAGAGGACAGTCTGGTCTGCTGCAATTATCTAAACTAATATAATTTAAATTTGTGGAAGTTGTAGCATATCTCAATCAGATTAGTCTAATCAGAACTTTTAAATGAACTTGTGCCAGTTAGGTTTTGCTGAATGGGAGCCACCTCATGGGAAGTACAAGATGTTTAATTATCCATGGAAGAGCTATATCAGAGTGAGTGGTGCACTGAGGCACTGTGCTTTCATGGTCATGGCATTGCATGGATGCATTCTGTCAGAAATTCAGGTTCGTGTTTCTGTAATTCAACTGTACCAGTTTGTACCCATTCTTTTATGAATTCCCTGAATCACCGGCATTTGCACACTTGTGCTAATTCAAGTCAGGTTTACCAGTAGTGATCAATGGTGCTGGTACGTGCTTCTGCTTGTCTCAATCACTGGTCCATAATGTCATTTGACCCACCCCTGTTTGTCTCAACCACTTGTGCTATTGTAGGCACCACCGGAGTATAGACAAATATTCAGTGCTGAGCTACACAGAGTAGGAATTGCAGGCGCAAAGGTGCTTCGTGAGCTTGGTGACAAGGTGAAGACAATGACCAAACTAACATCAATAGATATCCTGGCAGAGGTCCATGCTGCAGCTGAAGAGTTGCAAAAAAAGATTGACCAGAAGTCATACCTCCTGGTTAATGCTGAAAGCTGGGAAGTATCTAAGCAGGGAAATGACACAACCAAGGATGGCACCTCTGATGTGATCGCCAGCAGCAAGCCCATACTACGTGAAAAGTCATTACATGAACTCAGATCTGTCAAGGGATCTATGATGAACACTTCATATAGCAGGTGCAGTGCCTGTATTTTTAGTTTATGTTGGTACAGATTTCTCATGTCGGCTTGGTATCAGTAAGTTTGATATAATTTTCTGTGTTGGTATGTCATTAGTTTGGTTTGGTGCTAGTTCCTGCACTGTTTGCTTTGAGCTGTACAATGCTATAGGCAGTATCAGCATTCTTCTTTTCTGGCGCGGTAGTGTATGCTTTCTTTTAGGTTGGTATGATATTATTATGCTTTGGTTTAGGTTGGTACAGTACCAGTCAAAACATGATGATAAGATGATAAGTTTATTTTTTCTTGTTTACACTGGTACAAGGCTGCCCTCGTAAGCCACATCCTATTTATTGTAATGAGTGGCTGGATTTAAAGTTATGGTCAACTAAAATGAGGTTGTTTTACAGATTTGATTCATCTTCAACAATGGACATGACGTTTCGCTTGTCATTGTGGCCGGGACGAAAGTCGTTTCACCCTGCTGATCCTATACCTAGTGAACAGGAGTCGAAAACATATGAGAGTGCCAGTGCTCTGTCCTTAGCAACCTTTGCTTCCCTCCTGATTGAATTTGTTGCAAGACTGCAAAACATAGTTGATGCTTTTGAAGAATTGAGCGTGAAGGCTGAGTTTAAGGATCCTGTGATTGAGCCTGGGGAGGAGAGAGAAGGGATCTGGTCCAGATTTTGCCGTGCAGTTGGGCTGAAGAGATGATATTTAGGTTGGTGTACAGAATTTTTTTTCCGGTTTCTAATGTCTTCCTCTCTCCCGATTAAAAGTGTTAATTTGGGTCTAACAAGTGAAATTAGAGAACCTCTTGTTTAGGTCTAGGGATTGGCAAATGAAATCCTTTAAAGGTGAGGTCAGGTGAGCCCATATAAATTACAAATATAAGCATGCAAGTGTCTTGTAATCAATTTTGATCCTAATTTTATAAGGTTGCTGTAATGTATTATCGTGTGCTGGTATTATTACTAGAACGGTTAAAATGTAATACGTATTACTTGTTAAGAGTAAATTTTTATTGTGTATCCGTGAGATGTAGACAATGAAACTTCAGAGATCTTGCTCAAAGGGCATATTTGACCCAAAAGATACTACAGATATAATTTCATGATGTTTTCTGTCTTTTTGTGGATAAGACTATCTGCAAAATAACTTGTGATCCTTTTGTAAGAAGTTATATTGGAGAAGATTCGACCTACATATTTCAGGGTAGGAAGCGGTACATTGAGAACAATTTTCAAAAGTTGATCTGATACAATAGTTTGTTTTTTTGCAACATAAATTATACAAGAATCTTATTTCCACATCTCCCTAGATTACACAAATACAACGAATTAATGTATCATACTAGATGTTCATGACCAATTCAATAGTCTAAATTATAAAATATTATACATGCACATATATATTTACAAAACAGCAAAATCTGATACTACTGACCTTTAACAATATGGTCTTTTCTGTAGTTACCTTTCCCAATTATATACCAATTATCTGAAGAACTTGGTCATTTGTCTTCTCAGAACAAGAAAGGGAAGTCATTAGTTTTTTGTGGCCGGACGCAGTTTGATTGAACCCATCCAATTCGATTTTGTTCATTATCGTATATTACCAGCTTCCCACGTAGCGAAACATCTACAAATTGTAAAACGGTGGGGTGAGTAAGATGGGTGGAATCTTAGTATTTGCCAAATAACAAGTCCAAAAAGCGGGACCACAAAAAATGGTTGAGCCATGTTGTATTGTGTACTGTGTTAAATTATCATACCTCCAAGGATAATGGTTGAGCCGTGTTGAATTTCCATCCCGTTAAGTATCCCTAAGCAGACATTGCCCTTTTCCTGCACAAAGAGGAACCACAAAAATGAGAGAGGCTTGTGTAAGATGGATTATTATTCACCTTTTACTGTTGTAAGCCTGTGCACGAGAAGTTATTGTGTCACTTATCTAGCAGCTATATAGGGCAGGATACTTACACTTATGACTAGGTAACCTTCGGGAGGGATGGTAAATGTTGTTGGCACGAATAACCATCGTTTTGCAAAATGCAAAGTCACCGGCTTAAAGTACTTCTTCACGTCACTGACAGAGCTGAAAAGAAGCAAAAACTTTATCATGGATCTCAAGTTTGGTTATACAATGTGGATCATGGTCTTTCGACCTAGTAGTTTCTGTGATCAGAGCATATAGTCCATTAAAACTACCTGATGGGGAAATCGGTTTTCCAACACAAAGGCAGAGTTTTATCTGAATCATCTTGCACAAGACTGCTGATAGATTTAAGCTGAAAATTTTCAAAAGTGGAAAGAATTCAATAAAAGTGAACTGCATGCCTTGACTTTAAGAGAGTAACAATGAAAAACAGAGAATTGAAGGATAAAAGTCAAAAGGGAGCTGACCAAAGATACAAATTTGGTGTATGCATCATTTGGAAGATAGGTGTATGAGCTCCCGCTGTCAAATATTACTTGCATTAACTTGTTTCTTTGGTCCCCGGAACTAAGTTCTTGATCGCCATACTTCATATTATGAACAGATGTATGGTACAAGCTACTAATGTAAAAAAAAAAAAAAAGATAAAAAGAAAGAGCAGTTTAAGAATAAAACATCGCAAAAAGGTATAATACAAAAATGAGAAGTCAGCTGGGACCTCACAAGGAACTACATGGATATCATATTAAAAATGCTTATTTTGGTGCCTTTGCTATTAAAATGCATCTGTTTTGTTTTGTACATGTATAGGTGCACACATGCTGAGTGTAGTACTGAAGTAGGGACTAGCTGATGTGGTGTGCCTGCGTGTTTGGGGGCTACAGGTTGTTTTTGGACCTTATTATAAAATTTGTTTTCATAATATAATGAGAACAGGACTTACAAATAACCTCTTTTCGAAAAAGAAAAAAAAAATGTGCTGGTACCATATGTAGAGAATTGTTTTACTATAAGGTAAAAAAAAAAACATGTTTGCTTACGAAAGGCTGTTAAGGGTGGAGACCCATGTGATGCCCCATCTTGGGACATAGTCGTCACCTAGGAACAAATACCCACCGCCACTCGGTTCACTAGTAATGCAGTGGCCTATAATATTGGAAATAACCCCTTGATCGGCTAGTTGAGATGGGAGGCTAATTTTGGCAGCACTGAGCCCCAAAATCCCATCAGTTTTCGCAGGAGAGGCCAGAAGCTGCCCACGTTGGTCGTATGCACATCTACAATACAAGTAACAAACAATAATCACTCATGGAAATGCGATGGAATGGGGATGATAATATAAAGTTAAAAGTAACATTACGTAAGGTCAAGGATATCATCAGCCTTTTGTTAGGACACAGACCAGATACATAACATATCTATAACAAGTACACATACTACCAGAGCTCAAAAAAAGGAAAAGGAAAAATATTGCAATTCAACTTGTGAATTTCACTCCGAAAGATAAAAAACAACTTTGACAAAATTTCAGTTACTATGGCTCCGAGGAGGTAATCATGGCACCTCAGGTCCCTAGATAATTGGGATCCAAATCACTATCTTACTGTTTTGTTTTCTATACTTAAAAGTAACCTTTTGGACATATGAATTTCAAGAAAGAAGGGTGAACTAGCACTTTAGAGGGACAAGCTAACAGAGAAAAACCATGAAATTAGGAGGACTGTCAAGAATAGTGATTTGGAATATGCCATAATCAAGTATATAAAAGCAAGGCCACATTTAAGTATTAGAAATAATGATGATGTCATTTGCACGAGAGGCCCATATTGGCACAGGTTATGTGCCCAGGACAATACAAACAACAGAAAATCTTATCTACAAGTACTATAATATTGTAGAATTGTTGCTCATGAATATGGACTGTGGTTAAATTCAATAAAGTTTCCAAAATAAACTGTATTGTGATTTAACATAGTAATTACTTCAGCATACCCAAAGACAAAGCTTAGTTTTTCCCTCTCAGCATCAGAAGTCATGAGATGCATCTCGTCTCTTGCCAAAACACCGACAGAGGAGCTCCGATCTGCGTACTCGATCTCATAGTCACATTGCCTACATGTGGCACAGTAGTTCTGGTTTCCTTGCAACTCCTGGCACAGAGAATCCCTAGGTGGCACTATCCTCCCTTTTGCTGGCTTATACAATGAATGTGGCCCCTGTAAAAATGAAGAAGAAGAAAAGTAAGAATTCAACCATTTGTTGGGTAAAAGAAAATTGCGACATGAAATCACGAGATTACTGCTCTATAATATATAAAGCCTGAGAAATGTGCAGGGGAGGAACTAGAAATTTTTGACAGGGGGGGTCGAAAATTAAAATGCACAATATGTGGCGAGTGAGATTTGAACCCAAGTCCTCTTAACCACAAAATAGAGCTCTAACCACTAGTAGGCTACAAGTAAACATTTGATATCAATTCAATTCAATTTCAATATAGATAATTTAAAATTTAAAATCATAGGGGTGACTTAGCCACCCTTCCAATACACCTAGATCCACCCCTGGAAATGTGTAAAAGTAGAATTTGGTTAACCAGTAGCAGCAATTAAGTTTACCTTGGCACAACTGGTGCAAGGGGCGTCACACTGTATCCATGTCAGATCGCTACCAGTATCAACATCAAGATAGTAAGGTCTTGGTGGATTCCCCACAAATATAGAGGTATAGTATTGTCTGTAATCTTAATAGAAATATAGCATATCAGTTTCTGGTCAATATTTGTTTGAAAACTACAAGCTTCATGAAAGTAAGAACAGAAATTCCAAGCTTGATAATAAAAAAGATAATTTCTTAATAAAGATTATCTATTATGCCAAGTATCAAATACCAGCTATTATTATTATTTAAGATAAAACATCTCAGAAGAGCACAGCATTTTGAGGAAGCCCCTGAAATAATAGAACTACTTACTTGGAAGTAATATTAATATGCGTAGTTTAAAAAGGACAAAGAAAACCAATTTATGCAATACATGATTAGTTACCAACTTACCATAGAATATCTGTTCTTAACGAGCTTTTTTTTTTTTACTAAACTAGAACAAAGTCAAATCAAGGATGAGAGACATATTGGTCATTACCAGCGCTATTTTTAACTTGTTCCAAAAATGACAGAATATTGAAGGTAATTTCCACAAGATAGCAAATCACTTGCCACTTATCAATCAACTTACCCGTCTGGATACACATTGCCTTGAATCGGGAAAACCGTACTGGAATTGACCGAACCAGTCGAATCATACCGTACTGACACTGTCTTTTTCTCCTCGATCCCATCCTGGACTCGAACCTGAGCCAGCTTTACATCCCCCATCTCTCTCAAAGTCCTTCCTCTCTGTTTTGGATACAACTGGAGAAGAAACGACTTCGTCTCGTTCTTTCTCGTCTCCTCATTCAAGGATTCACTCAACAGCGGAAAAGACAACTCAGAGTACAAGCAACCGTACATTAACACCGCGATGAAAACAGCAGCTAAGAGGGAAAATATCGCTTTCTCTGGGGAAAAAAGCGATGGTCGCCGCGGAGAGGGGGATTGAATGAAATCGGAGGGTGTGGGAATAGTAGGTGGCAGCGGGGTGAAGGGGGGGTTCGCATCGGAGACGGCGAAGGAGGAGTCCCCGTCGGAGAGGGTGAAAGCCGTGATGGTCTTGCCCTTGGAGGGGTCATCAGAAGGAGGGAGAGAGATGATCACGACTCCATGAAGTTGGGGATTATGTTCCATCGAGAGTTCGCCGGCGGCGAGTGGCGTGGAAGGTGGAACCGCCCCTTGGGAAGGGAGAGGTGAGAAGAGAAATGTTCTCTGGTCAATACAGTACGGTATGGCAGTTGACAAAAGAAAGAGGGGAAAGGAGATGAAGGGACCTTCCCTTTGTTTAACTTTAACGGAGTTATTTTTGGTAATGTACCCTTGTGAAAATTGGAATCTTATTTGGGGAAGCAAAATGTTTTTGTTGCTTTGTTTCTAGTTTCTACAGATTTATCAGATTGTAATAGTTTGAAAGATTATAGAGTTAAAGATAAATGGAATAAAAATATTTCCTTAGAAAGTATCATCTAGAAGGTTCATCCTAATACTTAAATAATTAATTTTCTTTGGAACTATCATATAGAAAGTTTCTACCGAATTGAATAGTACCAGATGGCGAATCTCTAACGGTCGGCCAATCCATTATGGAAAAAAGATATTTAGACTGTAAACCACTGTGAAAACTCCGAGTGTAAGTAAAATTATGTCCGGTGATAAGAGCGCGCCGGGCCTTCTATACTTATATTCTCTTTGTACCTTTTTTTCAACTAGATTTTTTTTTTCCCGGAGAATGCGCGCAAGCAGAGCATGATGTTGATTGGTTCGATCGTTTGACTGTAGAGACGATAATAGAGACAATGGAGAAAGGGTCGGATGGACAAGTGGAGTAGAATAAGCAAGATCCTCTGTTGATGAAACAGAGTGTGAAATGGTGTGCCAAGTCATGGAGTACGAATCTTGGGCGGATTCAAGTGGAGTCACGCACAGTGACAAATGAATTATTCGGGTTTGGTTCGGTGAGGTTAAAAATTCATGATTTGAGAATAATTCGGGTATAATTCGGAAATGATTCGGAATTATCAGGACTAGAGATCTCAGTTCTACAAGGAAGCAAAAAATAAAAAACCAAAAAAAAAATGTTCTGGGAAAAATTCGGAAAAAATTGGCGAATAATTCGTAAAATTCAGGAAAAGTTCGTAAAATTCGCGAATTATTCGGGAATAATTCGGTCAAAGTTCGGTCAACTGAATAATTCGGCGTTCGGTTCGTCATCACAAAAAAAAACGAATTATTCGCAAATCATTCGTGAATCTTGTGACTATGGAGTCACGACCTCTCTTGGTTTTTGATATTTTATGGAGATTTATAGATCCGGATCAATTTTGGATTTTTTTGGATTTTTTTCCACCCATCTGAAATTTTGATATGTAATTTGGATTAAATTTAGAGTTAAAATTATAATAAATTTTTTGAATTCAGATTGATAATTAGAATTAAAGTCAGAGCATTAGAAATTATAAGTTAGAGCATTGATTTTTATCAAGTACTTGATTAGCTATTTAGATCCAATTTGCTATTTTTTTGCCCCCTCCGACGAAAATCCTGAACCCGACTCTGCTCGTAACAATGTTATCAGAACCGGACCGGACGTCGACCCGTTAAAGCTCCGGGTCATCGGTTTACCGGTCGGACCAGTGGATCAACCGGTTCAATTGCCGATTTTTCTCAAAAATCAAGCACTTAAGTTTGATAATGTGTTGTAATTTCTTATATTATTAGAATGTCAATTTCAATTACATTTTGTGTAGATAGCATAATTCATTATATAAATAATTCAAATGACAATATTTATACATTTTATTTATTTCAAATTGGTACCCATCAGTATTTTTACGATTCATTACATAATTCATCAAAATAAAAAATATTCTTATTGTTTTTCCTTTGGATTGGAGCACAACAGTCAGCAAGGGACATATCAGATCTTATACAAATGAACTGACACAATGACAATTATTGAGCCATAGACAAACAATAAAAGCTAATATAGCAAAAGGTAATATAGCAAAAGGTAATAAAAGCTAATATAGCAAAAGGTAAGAAGCTAATATAGCACTAACCAGATGATTTAGGATTTCGCGTTAATTTTTGCTTTGAACCGGGTGTTTATTCTGACTAGTTCAGCGATTTTATAATAATTCGGCCGGTTGAACCAGTTTCCACCGGGCCAACAGCAGAAACGATTCTTTTACATAACCAGATCGGACAGATGACCGGTTCCGGTTTTTTCCGGTTCAACCGACTGGTCCGGTCCGGTTCTGATAACACTGGCTCGTAGGCCACAGTCCGTCGCAAGTCTTATTGTTAATGATAAAAATAAATGCGGATGAATAAGTCTTAAACATCACTTTCTCGTGCACGAGACAGGGTTTCGAAATAATATTTCTTTTGGATTTTATGGAATTATTTTAAAAACAAAGTGCTTTCTTATTAAAGAGAAAAAAAAAATACAATATGGAAGAACGACATTTGATAGAGTGGTTATGATGTTATTTTCCGAATGAGATATCACATGTTTCAAATGTATTACCGTGAGTTTAGTAACTCTGATCCTCGTCTCATGCTAAAAAAGATAGATAAATACAATATATAATGTTTGTATTCATTTTGTTTTGTTTTATTACTATTAATAAAAGATAGCTTTCCACTCTTTAAATTTATATGAAATTTATGTTCGTTTTGTAATGCAAAGATGGCCTTGATGAGTTCGTTCAAATTCATACTAATTATAGTTGTTGTGAAAGGTATTAGTATTAATTGATTAGACAATACTAATTTTTGATGGAATTTATCTCGGGTATAATACATATTCATATTTGCATAACTAGTAATATATTTCTATTTTAATATTGTAAATATTCATTTGAAATAATAATTCATACTATTTGCTGCTTTTTCAAAAAAGAAAGGAAAATAAATGTTTTCATTTTAGAAATTGCGAGGTTTTGGAAATCCAAAAGTCTATAGGATTGTCTTCAAACGACGAATTAAACCGTTGAAATCCATATACTTTATGAGTGATGCATGTGTAGTCCCTAACGGCACTTAGAGGGAGTTAGAGCTTTCATCCAGCGTTGCCATAAAGGAGAAAACAAGCTCTTGATTGTTGATCAGCTCAGTGATCCATTCAATTCGAGCATTTCCTTCAAATTTACCTGTTAGTATTTTTCACATTTCATTAACATTTAATGAATCATCTAATAAAAATGAAACCCATTCCCCAATTGAAGTAATAATTGCATATTTTGCAATGAAGTTCTTCTTTTCAATTTTTGATTTGGGGGTCAATTCATTATTTTCATCGAATGTTGGTACACCCAATTTCAATAATATTCCAAACCTCTAAATTATCAAAATATTCAACCATGAGCTCTTTCCATTGGCTAAAGTTATTTGAGGTTTGACCAAATATTGGGGGTTCGGTACAAGTGGTTAGTACCATTTTTTATCTTTAAAATACCCAAATTAAGTAAGTCTTAATTCAAGTTAACTTACTCTGATACCACTTTGTAGCCCCTAACGACACTTAGAGGGGGTTTAAAGGGAGTTAGACGTTTTTTGGTTAAGCCCTCTAAACTAACAAGTCAAACAAGCGTGTGCAAGTAAATTAAATAGAGTAGAGTTTAGAGACAGTTGACACGTAAGATGATAACGGAGTTCGACGTAAAATGTCTACGTCTCCGGGGTAGAGTAACATCGTCAGCGCCCCTTTCCTATTATCCAAGAAGAAATGTTACAACTCGTGACACATGAGCCCAACAATGGTGGGAAGTCACGGCCTAACTCGTGTACAAGGTAAGCCTAGAAGCTCGAGCTGGAGAGTCTCTCGGAATCATCACACAGCTATGGATATATGTGAGCGGAAACGCTCTAGCTAGTGTACCCCTTCGTGCCCTATAAGCAGGATGCACTAGCTGGGATGTAAAAGCTCCATAACTAAATCCTAGACATTAAACTATATCTCCTAAAAGATAAGTCGAGTGAATTTGAGAGTGTTGAGAAGATATTGAAATTGAAGCTCACTCAACAATGGAAGCTTTCAAGTGTTGCACAATAAATGCGTTTTCAAATGTGGGAGGCGGTTAGCTTAGCAAATCTGGAGTGAGATAACTCTTTATATAGTGGGGAATTCAGATTTGCTAGATCCACCATAACGGGAAGAAATCTGTTATGATGGATTGTACGAATATTGAAGTTTAGGGTTTCTGCAAAATAATTCAAATTGATATTAATCGGTCTGAACGTTTATGTCCGTTCAAGACGGTTAGTACAATTTGTCTCATAAAACTTAACAAGTCTTCCATACGGATGTCATCCGTCTTGGACAAAACTAAACTGAAACTTTCTGACTTGTTTCATTTAAATTCGTTCCACATGATTTGTTTTGTTCAAGGCGGATGCTCCAGAAATTAACAAGCTTCAAATATACTTTACTTAACTACTTGATTATTACACAAATCTATAGCTTCATAAAGTCTTGTTGACTTCTTAGGTTCATCAAAAGAATCTTGTAATTTAGCACTTCATGAACCTCGGTTCTTCATTATAAATCTTGTAATTAAAGCTCTGAAGCTATCTTTGGTTCTTCACAATAGATCTTGTAATTAAAGCTTTGAACCTGCAAATTCACTTAATCATGTAAATGGTTAAATTCAATTAATGTATGTTTTGCAAATTTAGTCAAACAAAGTATTAGAAGATTGCATACAGCCAACAATCTCTCATTTTTGACGATTTGTAAAACATACACATAAGCAAGTGCATAAACATATTTAACCCGAGCAATTTTGCCCAATGTTATGTTTGTGTCTCTTGCACTTTCTCCCCCTTTTGGAAATCGACGAAAGGAAGAAAAATAACACAATAAAAGAGTGTTCCCTCTCAATTTATGCACTCCCCATCAATAAAATAAACAATGTAATTCAAGATATACTTTTAATTCAATAATTGAGGGAATAATTATCTAATCACATCAGTATATCCAATAGACAACATGAATTCTTGTAAGTAAGTTAATAATTCTAACATGTGAAAAATGGAACATTGGATATGCGTGTAAAACTGGACGTAAAAAATTCACAATTAAAGATAATATAGTGACATAAATGAAACTCCTATTAATAATGTAACAAATTGTCAATGAGTGGCTTGTTGCATAATCTATGATCCCAACCTACCACAAAGGGTATGTTGTTACTTCCTACTCCATTCTTCACACTGTTTGCTGGTCCCCACCTATCCACAAAGGGTTGGTTGTTGCCTCCTAGAGTCCGTCCATCCAATTTTGAATTTCCGAACCGCCTCCAATCAGCAGTTTTGCGTAATTAATGAACAAATTAAACTGGTCGAGCGGCCAGCCAGCCCTTTTTATTATCAACTAATTAATTAATTAGATAAACAAACAATGATCAATATTTTCCGGTGCTAGGGGATGACAAGTTGACCACGGCTTGTCATTTAATAAAGGTACTGTTTAATTAGTATTAAATGGGTATGGGTTATTTATTACTTCCATAAAAAAAATAGATTCCTGTGGCCTGAGCACGTTGTTATTAACATCTTGTTTGGATGGAGATTAGAGGAAGGGAGGGGAGGGGAGGTGAAAAATAGAATGGAATGGAATAAAATAAAAAAAAAGATTAATATATTTAATTTCTTCTTATTTTGATGATTAATAAGAAAAATAAATTTAATTTTTTTTTCTTTTTATTTCTTGTTTGATTAATTAAAATTTAGAAGGTTAATGAAAAATTCAGTAGTTGTAGTTGCAGTAGGTTTGTGACAAAGAAATTTTGATGAGAATTCCATTCCATCCCTTCCTCTACTCTCCATTCAAATAAGGTGTAAGAGAAAATACAAAAGGGCACAAATAAATTACATGGATTATATTTTATTTAAGCGCTAGATTTTGACTGTTCATGTCATCATGTGGTGGTTGACATGACCGTAGAAATCTAAACTTCATAATGAACCAACCGAGGATTTCGAATATATATCCTCAGGTTCATGTAACCGAGCTAAAATATTTCTGCCGAATCAAAATCAATTCAATTTCTATTTAAAATATAGAAAATCTGTTTTGAGATTCGTGTATGACTAAAACAGACTATTCATATGTCATTCTACACGATCAGGTATTGCCGAAATTTTTAAATTTGATATTAAAAAAAAATAGATAAACCAAATAATTATAAATTTTTGAAAATTTTATATTTGACATAGCCGCAACCACAAATGACGGACATATATTTCTCTCTTTTTTTTGTACCATTTTTGAAAATCAAGTTCAAACGGAGCTCCCTAATTGGGTAGAAGTAATGGGGCCCACATAATTTTTTTTTTTTGCAACGATAAAAAAAAAGTGTTGTCCGCAACTTGACATTGCGGACAACCCATTTCTATAAGTAGCATTCAGTTGCGGTCGTGTTAAATATGAAATTTTTAGAAATTTGTAGTTATTTAGTTTATTTATTTTTCTATATCAAATTTAAAATTTTCAGCGGGTATTGTGTTCGCGCGAAAGCGCAACGCAAGTTTCGGTACGCTTGAGGGCGTACCTTTTAAAACCGCGCTTACACTTCACGAGTAAGGGTTGCAAGTGCACAACCCTTATCGAGTAATATAATCGGGTATCGATCCACAGGGACGGGCAATTGTTAGGTTAGAATCTACCAAACTCAATTAAAAACTAGAAGTGAGAAATATTTGGTTTGGTATTTAAGTTCCTAAAAGATCAATTCAAACAAATCAAACAATGCAAACAGGTGTAATAAAGTGCTAGAAGAAATGTAAACTTTGTTTTGATTATGGATAAAAGGCGTTTCCAGGGTTTCAGACTTCATCTGTGATCTGCCTCTAGTGGTACGGCCCGTACCAAGTTGGTACGGCTAGGCCGTACTTCACTTGGTAAGGCAAGGCCGCACCACTCTGGTAAGACCCGTACTGGCTTGCCAGAACAGAGCTTACCAGTTCGAGTTGATGCATTCCTTGCTGGTACCTTGTGCTAAACTCTTTAGAAAGGTTCAATTGACCATACCTAAGGTTCCTAAGCCTCAACTCTCGTGTGTTGGATCAAGATCTAGTTTGGAATGCAATTAATTGCCTTTTAGGGATTTCTACACCTCAATTTTCATATATTGGTACAGATCTACCCTAGCTGGTTGATTGGAGACCTAAGGCACCCTCTAATCTGTCGATTAGAGGAGAATTCAACCTCTCGGCTTCAATTCGAACAAGTCTACCCTAAACAATTGATTTGGTTGAGAGATTGAGATGATCACATGACCTTGATAGGTTTGATCTAGACCTAGAGGTTCATCATACACAATCACAGCAATCAAAGCAAGAGATAGCAAATAAATCACAATCAATCAATCAATCAAAAGAGTTCATACAAAATACAAGTCAAAGAAAGTCAAAGCAAATCAAGAATCCATCTCTAAACCCTAGAAACTAAAATAACTACTCACAGCACATGATCTGATCTAAAAATACAATAAGAGGGATAAAGAAAGCCATGGATCGAAGGGATCGAGTGGAGGAAGCTTGATCCGTCGAGTTTCGCCTCTTTCCTCTTCTTTCCTTCTTGCTCCTAGCTCCTCAGCTCTCTTTCTCTCTCTTACTGTGCTCTCAAATAGATCTGGAATGGAATCCTCTTTGAAATTGGAGAGCTCCCCGCCTTAAATAGCCTCTGCCAAGATTTGAATCTGTCAGGCCGCCTTTAGGTACGGCCCGTACCAAAGTGGTACGGCCTGGCCGTACCAGGCGTGATGAGCTGAAATCGGCTAAGTCTGGTGAGACCCGTACCAAGCCTGGTAAGGGTCGTACCTCATCATCCAAATCGCCGTTTCTTCGTGTGTTTTGCTCCAAACCTGCAGAAAACAAGCAAACATTCAGCAGTACCAAATTCTAAAGATATATCGATGAAATGCACATGATTCTGGTGAATTAGGGCACGAATCTGGTACTAAAACAGGTCTAAAATAAACTAAATATGCGAGGTATCATATTGCAACGTAATATTATCTTTTAAAAATGCAACATAATATTATTTTTTTGATTGATTGTGTATAAAATAAGTTTCACAATTTAAAACTTTTGATAACTGCATTATTACTGACTAAGAAAAATTAATACCGATATAAATTTGACAATAAATTATTAATGAATTTTTTTTATATTAAAAAACCCATAGGCAACTTACAACTCAGTCTCCCCATACAACAAAATTCTCTATATCTGATATAATAAAACTAAAACTTATTACAAGGATCCTACTGACCAAAACAGAGGAAGAAAAATGCCCCGTGCAATTCCAACCATTTTACCTCCTTTTCTTTGCAAAAATTATTAATGAAATTGCTAAAAATTGACACCATGATAGAACCACAAATAAGTGGACATTTAATAACTGCTTTTAGTACAATTAGAATAAATTTGTGCAAGTAAATCCCCAATATTATCAAGAGGATTCAAATGCCTCATCTCGTCTTTCATGCCACGTATCATGTATTTCTATTTTCAAAGTTCAAACAGTCGATCGAACTGCTTAATATGATATCCATATTAAAATATATTTGGAGATCAAATTTTATATATTTTTTAAATTTGTTTAGATAGGTATAAAATCATTATTTTTTTATAATTCAAAAATAATAATTTTGTACTTATCTTAAAAAATAATAAATAGTTTTAAAAAAAATATAAAATTTGATCTCCAAACATATTTTAATATGAATATCATGTTAAGCAGTTCGAATCAATAGTTTAAATTTCAAAAACATAAACATAAAATGTAAGACAAAATGAGATATAAAATGCATGAGCTATTCGAACCCTCCTCTCCTCTGTTATCAAACTACAGAAGCTAATATAATTGCATGACACAGATTTATGATTCGGTCAGTTCGTGTGTATGTATAATTTTGGGTCCGGATTTCCTAAAGTAACTTAATTTTTGGATTTTGGATCGAGACCGTCTGATTCGAATATGTCGCTCGGAATGATCTCAAGATTCGAATATATCATCGGGATGTGTGCGCTCCACTTCAGAATGGATAATCTCGAATTCGAATCAGACGGTCCCGATCTAAAACCCAAACATTGAATTACTTCAGTGGATCTCGATTCTATAATTTGTGGGTCAACATGTCCGACAGAGAGGGGCAAATATCCTCCCCGGTACCGTAAAAGATTCCCTTCACTTTACGGTTTGAGATTAACTCCCAGCCGGTTTGAGATTGGGCTGACGGAGGGGGCAGTATTTTGAAAGAGTCGTAGCGAATTGGCTTCAGTTTCTTACATTCCCCTTTCAATCTTTTCCCCCAAGTGCAACCATAGTAGATCACCAACTTGAAAATCAGCCTTTGTACGATGTGATCATGTCGAGCTTTGTACTTTTGCTGTGTCTTATGTAATTGTTTTTCGACTTCACTATGTACTCGTCGTATGCTTCTAAGATATTTTTGGACCTTCAACTCGTCATTTTCATGGGTCGTCTCCGAATTTGACTTAAGAGTAAATTCAATGTCAAAAGGGCTTTGCGGTAAGTATCCCAAACATACTTCAAATGGTGATCGATTAGTAGAGCTGTAGATGGCTCAATTGAAAGCAAATTGTAAGTATGGTAAACTTTCGTCCCAATTAGTGGGGTGTCGGGCATTGTAACCTCGTAGTAGATGCACAACAGTTTGTCCATCTGTCTGGGGGTGAAAAGCGATGCTTCTTTGCAATTTTGTGTCCATCATAGACCAAAGTGATTGCCAAAATTTGTTGAGAAAATGACTATCCCAGTCAGACACAATGGAACTTGGTAGTCCAAAGTGTATCCAAACATGCTGAAAGAAGAGTTTTGTAGTGTCCTCTCCGGTAATTATTCTCCTGCATGGTATCAAACATATCTTTTTGGATAAACAATCAACCACCTCCACAAATAGGGAGTCATATCCTTGTCTTTTTTTCGGCAGACCTCCTAGGAAGTCCATCGAAATACTTTCACAAGGTTGACTTGGAACAGACAATGACATGTAGAGTCCAAGCTTTTGGTTGGATGGTTTTGAAGTACTACATAGCACACATCCTCTTACAAAATGAGCAACATCATTTTGCATTTGTGGCCAATAGACATAATGTTATAGGTTTTGTATAGTATTGTTGACCCCAAAGTGTCCTGCAACTTTTGAAGTATGAGCTTCACGTAACCATCTGAGACGGTCTGCATCTTTAGAACACATAATTGTGACCCCTTGTACAGTAATTCACCTCGAAAGATATACTTTGAGGGTTTTTTCGGCTTTTACAATTTAATGACTTCACTAAAATCAGAATCTTCAGCATACAATTGATTGTAGACGTCATGCATGCTTGGATGAACCTCCATTACTGTAGATAGGCAAATAGATGTAACTGGTGAACGCGAAAGCATGTCAGCCAGTTTATTTTGTGCTCCTTTCTTTTACCATATGACCAAATTGAATTGTTGTAGATATGTCACCCACTTCATATGACGGGCTTGTTGTAACTTTGATTGAGTTTGGAGATATTGGAGGGGACGATGATCAGTATAGACCACAGTTTCTTTGCCCAACAAATAAACACGCCAATGTTTGATAGCTTGATGTAGAGCAAACATTTCTTTATCATAAGTCGGGTAGTTTTTCTGCGATCCTTGAAATTTCAGAGTAGTAAGCAACATGACATCTTTCCTGCATTAAAACTACCCCCATTGCATATCCTGATGAGTCAGCCTCCAATTTAAAAGGCTTTTGCAAATTTGGTAAAGCTAAAACTGGTGCTTTGCATATCTTCTCCTTTAGAAGACAAAATGTATTATCATGTTATTGTGTCCACTCGAACCGTTGATTTGCCTTTGTTAAGCCATGTAAAAAAAGTAGCAATGATCGAAAAAATTCGAATGAATTTTTAGACATACTGACAAGCTCCCATAAAGCTTCTGATCTCTGTCACACTTGAAGGTCTATGCCACTCTCGTATCGCCTTCACCTTATTTGGATCAATCTTCAATTATCCATTTCCAATAATGAATCCGAGATACATCAATGATTGCTGCCCAAACTCACACTTTTTCTCATTCAAGCAAAGTTGACGACTTTATAACAGCTCGAACACCTTTTCAACTTGTTCAAGATGCTCCTCCCAAGTAGGATTGTAGATAAGAATATCGTCAAGATAAACAGTGACGAAATTATCAATGTAAGGTCTCAACACATCATTCATAAGCCTCATAAAGGTGGCAGGGGCATTGCAAAGTCCAAACGGCATGATTAGCCATTCAAATAGACCTTGTCTTGTCTTTTCTCGAATTCAAACTTGATGATAGCCGGACTTCAAATCTAGCTTGGTGAAGTAGCGTGCATGCTTTAATTGGTCGAGTAGATCATCAATTCGGGGAAGTGGGTATCGATTCTTTACTGTAATTTTGTTGAGGCTCGATAATCGATGCACATCCTCCAATTGCCATCTTTTTTTGAAACAAGAACCACAAGTGTGCCACATGGAGAATTGCTTGGCTTGAGTACTCTATTCTCAAGTAACTCTGATACCTTTTTTTTATCTCATCATTTTCAATTTCGGAATACCGATACATACCAAGATTTGATAGAGTTGAGTCGGTGATGAGATTGATCTCATGTTCCACTTCTCGTTTGGGTGGAAGACCTTGCAAACTATTAAAAATGCTTGAAAATTTCCCATACAACATTTGTAAGTCCCGCTTCATTGGAACTTCGGCTTTAGATTCTTTTTCAAAGGGTTGAATTAGAAGTAATACGAACCTTTGAGAGGTATTAACTATCCTCTTTGCTTGACAAACTGTGATCAAATCAGCACCTTGGTTTATTTTTTCACGAGAGAATATGTAATTTTTTACCATCTTTTGTGAATTGGTATTGTTGTCATCTTCTATAGAATATGGCATCTCGATCCCACAAATAGGGCTCCCAAGTATGACTTGGCATATGTCGAGAGGTACCACTTCACATGTCAACTCATCAATGTACTGGCTTGTAACAACAAACTTAAATGTACACTGTTGCCTGATTTATAATTCATTATCCTTGTGTATCCAGACCAACGGGTAAGGCTTTGGATGTGGTGTTGTTGCTAATCCCAACTTTTGGACTAGTTGTTCGGAGATGAGATTTTTTTGGCTTCCAGTGTCAATAATGGCACTGATCACCTCCTGCTTCACCTGAATCTTCAAAACAAAGAGCTCTTCTCTTTTGTCAATCTCGTCTGACGATTCCGAGTCTATCTTCTTCGGCATTGCCATCAAAGATAGGCTAGGATCCGCTTGTTGGACTTGATCAACAATGATTGGCTCATTCTTTTGAATAATTGTAGCAGTAGCTTTACCTTTCTGCCACTTCTTTGGAAATAATTCGGGATGCACCTTCCAACATTTTTCTTTAGTATGGCCTTTGATTTTACAGTAATCACAATACTGTTCGTGTTTTGTCGTTGAAGACGAGGCAACCACATTCTTCATTTTTTGCTTTGATGAGCCAATTTTTGTGTTACCAAAGGCTCGATCTCCACGACTATTCTTCTTCTCGAGAGTCATGGCAATTGAACTTGCACTAGACACATCTTGTACGGGAAATAGACGTAACTCTGTGCCTATTTGTTGTCATAGGCCAGAGATATATTTCATCAATGTCGATGATTCATTTAATGAGACACCTAGCGATATAGCCGGACGTCTAAATTCTGTGGTGTAGTCTTGCACAGATTGATCTTGTCTTTGTTGAAGGCTGTGCCAATGACTCCAACGGTCTTCTTCAAAACCCATCGGATAGAATTCTTTGTGAATGAGTTTAGTAAATTTTGGCCATGACACCTCCTCATCAGTATGGGAAGCAAGAAAAGAGTTCCACCATGTCAAGGCATGATTCGTCAGTTTTAGCCTCGCAAAGGAGACTTTGGCTTCACTACTATAACCATAGAGGTCAAAGTAGGTCTCGAGTTGACTTAACCAAGAGTCAAGCTTTTCAGCATCTATCGACCCATCATAGGTCGGAATATCAATTCTAGCCTCCACCTTGAAAGGTCTTAGCTGTGTCGACTCCTCTTCATTTCGTCGATAAGGCTTCTTATTTTTATGTTTTGGACCCATTTCAGGGCTCTTTATCGTTTTCGTGGAATCCGCATCATCGTCTTCCTCTTCATCTTGCTGGGCAATCCAGTCAAGAACTGTTTTCATCTGTTCAGACAATGCAACTACAACTTTAGCTAATTTAGCTAATGTAGATTCTTTTGACATTGTAACAGATGGGGATGTTATCTTTCGTGGTCGTCGATGAATTTTTAATTTTGAAAAAGATTCGTCGGTCGCCTTGTAATCACTTCTTGTGAATACCATAAACAGGTAAGAAAATATCAAAACTTAGATCCGTACGAGAGTAATAAGAATTTGATAGCTTTTATATAAATCAGTATAATCAAATATTTTTTCTCTCTCTCCAATAATAGGATTTTCTTGTCTTTTTTTCTCTCTGTTCTTTCTTTTACATTTTCACTCCTTTATATATAGGAAGCTTACAATTACTTTCGTCCATTCATTTTCACTGGACTTAAACAACCTATCTTAAATAAGCAGGGTTCTAAATAGCTAGCTATAGCGGTTTTTGACCTAAAAAGCTAAGCTACGGGGTAAAACTTTGCTAATCGAGCTACGGCCGCTATAGCGGTAATAGCGGTCCGCTATAGCGCGTATCGGAATAGCGGTCTGCTATGCTACATGGGCTTATTATTATTTATTTATTTTGCAATTTAAATGGGCTTTAAGGTCCAAACCGAAATTAAATTAGATGAGTCTATAATATCAATAAACTTGAACAAAGTGCGTTGGCCTATATCAATTAAATTATTTGAATATGTAGTAAAATGATACTTAATATATGGTAGTAGGATATTTTGAATAGAAAATATATCGATAGTTTATGAATTAGGGATATTTTGAATGACAATTTGGACTTTGTATTGGTTCAATGTGAATATTAGAACTTCTTAATCAATTTGGTGTTTTTGTTACTTATGAGACTTTAGATAATGTTTATTATTAGTAGAAATATAAAATAAAATTTTTGAAAATAAAAAAACGCTATGTAGGATAGCTTTCGCTATAGCTACGCTATTCGCTATAGCTACGCTATTCGCGATAGCTTTTTTTTTTGTCTCCCCGCTATGCCGCTATAATCGCTATTTAGAATATTGTAAATAAGTAAAACAAATATCTAAAATTAGTACATATAGTTATTAATTGTTTTATTTTGTTTTATCGTCCCGGATCATCAAACTTGTATGAAAGAATTTTGACGAAGTATTGAGCCATTGAGTATGTCTTTAAATGATAATTTTCTTGAAAATATGTCCTTAATTGATGAAAGCTATTAGAAAAGAATGAGCATACCAAAATTTTGACGGCCCATATTTACTCTCAGCTGGTGCCTATTCGGAATAGCGCAAGGGGGCAGTATTATTTGTGATTTGAGATTCGTACCAAGCTAAAAAAATGATCCTGGATCGTCGTTTCAATTGTACTCAGTCATGTAACATGAGAGGATGTGAATTCGTGATTTATTGGACACACTTAAATCTCTATGATAAAATGCAATGTTTAAAAATTAAAATTTATTGGACGAAGCTAATCGAACAGAAATAACTTGTAGTATATTTTAAAGGTTAGGACTTAGTAGAAAAGGCCACGGTAACTGCCGTTATATCAAGACTTTACAAGGTCTTGTACGTAAGATGGCAGAAAACAAAGACTCATTCCCGAAGTTTCTACGACACCGAATTGAATAGTACCAGATGGCGAATCTCTAACGGTCGGCCCATCCATTATAGAAAAAAGATATTTAGACTGTAAACCACTGTGAAAACTCCGAGTGTAAGTAAAACTCTGTCCGGTGATAAGAGCGCGCCGGGCCTTCTATACTTATATTCTCTTTGTACCTTTTTTCAACTAGATCTTTTTTTATTCCCGGAGAATGCGCGCAAGCAGAGCATGATGCTGATTGGTTCGATCGTTTGACTGTAGAGACGATAATAGAGACAATGGAGAAAGGGTCGGATGGACAAGTGGAGTAGAATAAGCAAGATCCTCTGTTGATGAAACAGAGTGTGAAATGGTGTGCCAAGTCATGGAGTACGAATCTTGGGCGGATTCAAGTGGAGTCACGCACAGTGACAAATGCGTTATTCGGATTTGGTTCGGCGAGGTTAAAAATTCATGATTTGAGAATAATTTGGGTATAATTCGGAAATGATTCGGAATTATCAGTCCTACAAGGAAGCAAAAATAAAAAACCAAAAAAAAAAATGTTCTGGGAAAAATTTGGAAAAAATTGGCCAATAATTCGTAAAATTCAGGAAAAGTTCGTAAAATTCGGCGATCGGTTCGTCATCACAAAAAAAAACGAATTATTCGCGAATCATTCGCGAATCTTGTGACTATGGAGTCACGACCTCTCTTGGTTTTTGATATTTTATGGAGATTTATAGATCCGGATCAATTTTGTCTTTTTTTGGATTTTTTTTCCACCCCTCTGAAATTTTGATATGTAATTTGGATTAAATTTAGAGTTAAAATTATAATAAATTCTTTGAATTCAGATTGATAATTAGAATTAAAGTCAGAGCATTAGAAATTATAAGTTAGAGCATTGATTTTTATCAAGTACTTGATTAGCTATTTAGATCCAATTTGCTATTTTTTTGCCCCCTCCGACGAAAATCCTGAACCCGACTCTGCTCGTAACAATGTTATCAGAACCGGACCGGACGTCGACCCGTTAAAGCTCCGGGTCATCGGTTTACCGGTCGGACCAGTGGATCAACCGGTTCAATTGCCGATTTTTCTCAAAAATCAAGCACTTAAGTTTGATAATGTGTTGTAATTTCTTATATTTATACATTTCAATTTCAAGCACTTAAGTTTGATAATGTGTTGTAATTTCTTATATTATTAGAATGTCAATTTCAATTACATTTTTGTGTAGATAGCATAATTCATTATATAAATAATTCAAATGACAATATTTATACATTTTATTTATTTCAAATTGGTACCCATCAGTATTTTTACGATTCATTACATAATTCATCAAAATAACAATATTCTTATTGTTTTTCCTTTGGATTGGAGCACAACAGTCAGCAAGGGACATATCAGATCTTATACAAATGAACTGACACAATGACAATTATTGAGCCATAGACAAACAATAAAAGCTAATATAGCAAAAGGTAAGAAGAAACAGATGATGTAGCAAAAGGTAATATAGCAAAAGGTAATAAAAGGTAATATAGCAAAAGGTAAGAAGCTAATATAGCACTAACCAGATGATTTAGGATTTCGCGTTAATTTTTGCTTTGAACCGGGTGTTTATTCTGACTAGTTCAGCGATTTTATAATAATTCGGCCGGTTGAACCAGTTTCCACCGGGCCAACAGCAGAAACGATCCTTTTACATAACCAGATCGGACAGATGACCGGTTCCGGTTTTTTCCGATTCAACCGACTTGTCCGGTCCGGTTCTGATAACACTGGCTCGTAGGCCACAGTCCGTCGCAAGTCTTATTGTTAATGATACAAATAAATGCGGATGAGTTATTAAGTCTTAAACATCACTTTCTCGTGCACGAGACAGGGTTTCGAAATAATATTACTTTTGGATTTTATGGAATTTTTTTTTAAAACAAAGTGCTTTCTTATTAAAGAGAAAAAAAAAATACAATATGGAAGAACGACATTTGATAGAGTGGTTATGATGTTATTTTCCGAATGAGATATCACATGTTTCAAATGTATTACCGTGAGCTTAGTAACTCTGATCCTCGTCTCATGCTAAAAAAGATAGATAAATACAATATATAATGTTTGTATTCATTTTGTTTTGTTTTATTACTATTAATAAAAGATAGCTTTCCACTCTTTAAATTTATATGAAATTTATGTTCGTTTTGTAATGCAAAGATGGCCTTGATGAGTTCGTTCAAATTCATACTAATTATAGTTGTTGTGAAAGGTATTAGTATTAATTGATTAGACAATACTAATTTTAGATGGAATTTATCTCGGGTATAATACATATTCATATTTGCATAACTCGTAATATTCTATTTTAATATTGTAAATATTCATTTGAAATAATATTCATACTATTTGCTGTTTTTTTTTTTTCAAAAAAGAAAGGAAAATAAATGTTTTCATTTTAGAAATTGCGAGGTTTTGGAAATCCAAAAGTCTATCGGATTGTCTTCAAACGACAAATTTAAACCGTTGAAATCCATATACTTTATGGGTGATGCATGTGTAGTCCCTAACGGCACTTAGAGAGAGTTTAAAGGGAGTCTTAAAGACTCGTAGACTTTTTTCGGTTAAGCCCTCTAAACTAACAACTTAAACAGGCGTGTGCAAGTAAAGTAAATAGAGTAGAGTTTAGAGACAGTTGACACACAAGATAATAACGGAATTCGGCGTAAAATGCCTACGTCTCTGGGGTAGAGCAACCTCGTCGGCGCCCCTTTCCTATTACCCAAGAAAAAATAATACAACTCGTGACACGTGAGCCCAACAGTAGTGGGAAGTCACGGCCTAACTCGTGTACAAGGTGAGCCTAGAAGCTCGAGCTGGAGAGTCCCTCGGGATCGTCACACAACTATGGATATATGTGAGCGGAAACGCTCTGGCTAGTGTACCCCTTCGCGCCCTACAAGCATGATGCACTAGCTGGGATGTAAATGCTCTAGAACTAAATCCTAGATACTAAACTCTTACAAGTGTTGCACAATAAATGCATTTTCAAACGTGGGAGGCGGCTAGCTTAGCAAATGTGGAGTGAGATAACTCTTTATATAGTGGAGAATTCAGATTTGCTAGATCCACTCTAAAGGGAAGAAACATGTTATGATGGACTGTACAAATATTGAAGTTTAGGGTTTCCGCAAAATAATTTAAATTCATATTAATCGGTCTGAACGTTTATATCCGTTCAGGGCGGTTAGTACAATTAAATCTTTCATACGGATGTCATCCGTCTTGGACAAAACCAAACTGGAACTTTCTGACTTGTTTCATTTAAATTCGTTCCACATGATTTGTTTGTTCAAGGCGGATGCTCCAGAAATCAACAAGCCTCAAATATACTTTACTTAACTACTTGATTATTACACAAATCTATAGCTTCGTAAAGTCTTGTTGACTTCTTAGGTTCATCAAAAGAATCTTGTAATTCAGCACTTCATGAACCTCGGTTTTTCATTATAAATCTTGTAATTAAAGCTCCGAACCTATCTTTGGTTCTTCACAATAGATCTTGTAATTAAAGCTTTGAACCTGCAAACTCACTTAATCATGTAAATGGTTAAATTCAATTAATGTATATTTTGCAAATCTAGTCAAACAAAGTATTAGAAGATTGCATATAGCCAACAATCTCCTCCTTTTGACGATTTGCAAAACATACACATAAGCAAGTGCATAAACATATTTAACCCGAGTAATTTTGCCCAATGTTATGTTTGTGTTTCTTGCACTTTCTTCTCTTTTTGGAAATTGACGAAAATGAGAAAAATAACACAATAAAAGAGTGTTCCCTCTCAATTTATGCACCCTCAATAAAATAAACAATGCAATTCAAGATATACTTTTAATTCAATAATTGAGGGAATAATTATCTAATCACATCAGTATCAGTGAATCCAATACACAACATGAATTCTTGTAAGTAAGTTAATAATTCTAACATATGTAAAAAATGACAAATTGAATATGCATGTAAAACTGCTGGACATGCATGTAAATTTCACAATTCAAGATAATACAGTGACATAAATGAAACTCCTATTAATAATGTAACAAATTGTCAATGAGAGTGACTTGTTGCACAATCTATGATCCCAACCTGTCACAAAGGGTATGTTGTGAGCTTCCTACTCCATCCTTACGCACTGCATGTGGTCCCCACCTATCCACAAAGGGTTGGTTGTTGCCTCCTAGACTCCGTCCATCCGATTTTGAATTTCCGAGCCGCCTCCAATCAGCAGTTTTGCGTAATTAATGAACAAATTAAACTGGTCGAGCGGCCAGCCAGCCCTTTTTATTAGCAACTAATTAATTAATTAGATAAAGGAAATTAGTAAACAAACAATGATCAATATTTTCCGGTGCTAGGGGATGACAAGTTGACCACGGCTTGTCATTTATAAAAGGTACTGTTTAATTAGTATTAAATGGGTATGGGCTATTTATTACTTACATAAAAAATTAGATTCTTGTGGCCTGAGCACGTGGTTATTAACATCTTGTTTGAATGGAGATTAGAGGAAATAATTAGGAGGGGAGGGGAGGGGAGGGGAGGTGAAAAATAGAATGGAATGGAATAAAAAGAAAGATTAACATATTTAACTTCTTCGTGTTTGGATGATTAATAAGAGAAAATAAATTTAATTTTCTTTTCCGTTTTATTTCTTGTTTGGTTAATTAAAATTTAAAAGGTTAATGAGAAATTCGGTGGTTGCAGTAGGTTTGTGACAAATAAACTTTGATGAGAATTATATATGTAAGATATAGAGTTGGACATTTGTGTCATTTTTTTGAAAATATTTGTATTAATTTTTTTTTGCATCCGTTACATCTCAAATTGAGAGAGAAATTGATTCTATTAATTACAAGCATATAAGGTTAAATCTTTTCTCTTATGTACCCTTGATATAATTATGTCAACCAAATACAATTCAAGAAAAAAATTTCTTTTCTTTCTGTTCCATCCCTTCCTCTACTCTCCATCCAAATAAGGTGTAAGGGCCTGTTCGGCGCAAAACAGGAAATGGGCATGGGCACAAGAATTGAACTAAATTTTACTGTGCGCGTGGAGAAAAAAAAATTCAATCAAAATAAATTATTTTTTCCCACAGGCACAGTAAGGGCAGGCCCTAAGAGAAAATACAAAAGGGCACAAATAAATTACATGGATTATATTTTATTTAAGCGCTAGATCTTGACTGTTCATGTCATCAAGTGGTGATTTCGAATATATATCCTCAGGTTCATGTAACCGAGCTAAAATATTTCTGCCGAATCAAAATCAATTCAATTTCTATTTAAAATATAGAAAATCTGTTCTGAGATTCGTGTAAGACTTAAACAGACTATTCATATGTCATTCTACACGATCAGGTATTGCCGAAAATTTTAAATTTGATATTAAAAAAAATAGATAAACCAAATAATCATAAATTTTTGAAAATTTTATATTTGACATAGCCGCAACCAGAGATGACGGACATATATTTCTCTTTTTTTTGCACTATTTTTTAAAATCAAGTTCAAAAGGAGCTCCCTGATTGGGTAGAAAGTAATGGGGGCCCACATAATTTTTTTTTTTGCAACGATAAAAAAAAAGTGTTGTCCGCAACTTGACATTGCGGACAACCCATTTCTATCTGTAGCATTCAGTTGCGATCGTGTTAAATATGAAATTTTCAGAAATTTGTAGTTATTTAGTTTATTTATTTTTCTATATCAAATTTAAAAATTTCAGCGGGTATTGTAACGTAATATTTTCTTTTAAAAATGCAACATAATATTATTTTTTTGATTGATTGTGTATAAAATAAGTTTCACAATTTAAAACTTTTGATAACTGCATTATTACTGACTAAGAAAAATTAATACCGATATAAATTTGCCATTATAAAATTTGACAATAAATTATTAATGATTTTTTTTTTATATATTCAAAAACCCATAGGCAACTTACAACTCAATCTCCCCATGCAACAAAATTCTCAATATCTGATATAATAAAACTTATTACAAGGATCCTACTGACCAAAACAGAGGAAGAAAATGCCAATTCCAACCATTTTACCTCCTTTTCTTTGCATAAATTATTAATGAAATTGCAAAAAATTGACACCATGATAGAACCACAATAAGTGGACATTTAATAACTGCTTTTAGTACAATTAGAATAAATTTATGCAAGTATATCTCTAATATTATCAAGAGGATTCAAATGCCTCATCTCGTCTTTCATGCCACATATCATGTATTTCTATTTTCAAAGTTCAAACAGTCGATCGAACTGCTTAATATGATATTCATATTAAAATATATTTGGAGATCAAATTTTATATATTTTTTTAAATTTGTTTAGATAGGTACAAAATTATTGTTTTTTGATAATTCAGAAATAATAATTTTGTACATATCTTAAAAAATAGTAAAAAAATTAAAAATATAAAATTTGGTCTCCAAACATATTTTAAGCAGTTCGAATCAATAATTTAAATTTCAAAAACATAAACATAAAATGTAAGACAAAATGAGATATAAAATGCATGAGCCATTCGAACCCTCCTCTGTTATCAAACTAAACCAGAAGCTAATATAATTGCATAACACAGATTTATTATTCGGTCAGTTTGTGTGTATGTATAATTTGGGGTTCGGATCCCCTAAAGTAACTCAATTTTTGGATTGTGGATCGAGATCGTCCGATTCGAATATGTCGCTCGGGATGGTCTCGAGATTCAAATTTATTGTGTGCCCTCCATTTCGAAATGGATGATTTCGGATTCGAATCGGACGGTTTCGATCTAAAACCCAAACATTGGATTACTTGAGTGGATCTCGATTCTATAATTTGTGGGTCAACATGTCCGACAGAGAGTTGGTGTTGTTATTATAGCAACTTTACAAATAAATCGCCTTTTTCTTATCTACCCGCAAAATGATTCAATAGTCAACAAAATGATAATAATTATGAGAAAGTCGAACGCCAAGCAATACACTTTTACAATTCTATAGTCAGAATATAGTCCACTAAATAAAAAATTAATAACAAATAAAATAATAATTTAGTCATTAACTTGAAAAATAAAATAAGCTAACCCTACACTATTATTTAAATCTTTTAAAATTATTTCATAATTCATTAACGAGGGAGATAAACTTACTACAATTTTGTAAATCAAAGTTCTGAAAAAAATCAAATAAATTATAACATAAATAAATAAATTAAATCGAGCCGTTTTGAATTATTGGTGGTCATACGATCGAGTCGTCTACTGTCCTAAAAAAGTAGCGCCTTTTCGTGCAAAATAATCCATTTATCTATCCCTAAAATTTGCAATTAATAATACAATCATCGATCGAAAGACATTAGTTTCAAAAGAAATAAAGTCACGCAGAAGACATTATCTTTGTTACTGGACTAAAAACTAGTTCTCCGAGTTTAACATAATTTAGCAATAATTGGCAAGAAAAATATTGTAATTATCCCTTTCAATTTTCTGTAGTTCAAAGAAAAATAAAAGGGAGCGTCTATCATTGAAACAAAACTCAATTTTGCAATTGGACTAAATCAGCTACATGAATTGTTTTTTTTTTTTTTTTTTGCTCTCTCTTTCTAGATACCTTGTCAAATTCAAAGTGAATCAGCATGTCAAGTGTATTTCCTATCCCTTTTACTTTTTAAAGGCCATTTACTAATCTCTGTCGCCAGCTATACACAGTTAAAGGACAGCTGTATTAGCATCATTTCAATTTCCAAATACAATTTCCAGATGCTAAATTTGGAAGTATGAATCATGCATGACCGCATGCTCCGAATTATCTAGAAAGATCAAAATTCAAACATTAGCCATTGATAGATCCACTCATGCTCCATATCTTTTTCTCCGTTTTCAAAGTTCGAACAATCGATCCGAACCTCTCAATATGATCTTCATATTAAAATGTGCTTGGAGACAAAATTTTAAATATTTTGAAATTTTTCTACTATATTTTTAGATAGGTACAAAATCACTGTTTTGGATGGTCCAGAATATTCTGAAAACAGCGATTTTGTACCTATCTAAAAGTTAGTAAAAAAAATTCCAAAAAAATATAAAATTTGATTTTCAAGTACATTTTAATACAAATATCACGTGAACTTCAACTGTTCGGACTTTGAAAATGAAAATAAAGATGTGGAACATGATTGGAGCACAAAACCAATGATGCATTTTATCCTACTCCTGGAAAATACACTTTTTTGATAAACAATAGTTATTCAATGTTTTGAAATTTGCTATATTTTTTTTTATCTATCATATTAATATATCTTATATTCTTATAGGACTTTTATCAAATTAGAAATTTGTAATTGTGTTTATAATATAATACTTAATTAATAAAACATCTAGGTCAAGTCATGAAGTCAGACCTTTAGATTTTTAATATTTTCTTAAAAAAAAATATGATAACATTTGATGTCTTTTATTTTGATAAATCGTGAAGATTCGTATCAAAATTTTGTAGAAACACATGTATGGATCGTATTAATTAATTTATCAAGCACGGTCTTCAGTCTCTTATAAAACTAATACAATACATTATTTAATAACTTCAATCAGATCATATTATTAAATAAGCCTTCATTAATTGCAGGCTTTCATTTATCATTAATATTCAATTTGGTCTAGTGATCAAGAAAATTATCTCAAGATTATGTAAATTATAATATATCATCATAATTTTGTTTGACTTCTCAACGAGATCTAATGTAAATTTCATATTAAATTTGAGTGCCATATATTTCAACAAAATCCACACAAATCCTTTTTAATTTTTAGACGACAGAGAATTTAATTAATACGATGTTATTAATTAGTTTATAATATATATTCTGTTGTACAAGATAACAAGAGGAAATGAAAAATAATTATTTAAGAGATGCCAACTAAACTGGACACCTCCATTATGGAACCCTAAACCCTAAATCCTAAACTGCATTGGATAATTCAGATCACTCACTCAAGCAAATTACAAACGCACGGCTCAGATTAGTTCTTTTAATTTGACACGAATCTCAAACAGACCTCTTATAGTTTCTATAGGCACCGGATTAACTGACCCGACTGGGATTAATATTGACCATCTGTTCGTAATTTTCTTGAGTCAGGTACCTGAGAGAATACAGATTCAGCATAGTATATATCTAAATGTTGTAATTTGAGGCGTATAGAATACTTGATGATGCATTTCTAATATGAGGAGGGATCAAGTTACAACAAAGTTACAACAATTATTTTTTTCATTTTTAAAGTCCAAATCGTCGATAAATAAAATGTGCTTGCAGATCAAAATTTACATTTTTTTGAATTTTTTTACTATCTATTAAGATGGGTACAAAATTCAATGGTCTGAATATGACTATTTTTTGTAAAATACTTAATAAATAGTAAAAAAATTCAAAAAAAATGTAAAATTTGATCTGCAAGCACATTTTATTGTGGAGATCATGTTGAACAGTTTGGATCGACGATTTGGACTTTAAAAATGAAAAAAAATGGTTGTTGTAACTTGATCCCTCCTCTTCTAATATTTAGGATCATCTACAGAGGAATTGAATCATTATCTAATTATTTGAGCAAATTCAAGATGAATAGAGTTGCGATAGGTTGTTGCTCTGCGCAGAGCGCAACGAATTTGTCGCATCATTTAGGGGGATCCGGATTTTCTAAACTTAAATATGAGTTTGAAATTCGGACTGTCCCATTAGAATTCGAACTAATCTTAGATTATTTTTCAAATTCGTACTAATTAATAATAAACGGTCCGAATTTTGAGTTATTTTAGAAATGTTAACTCTTATTTAATGAGTTCTGTAACTTAACAGTATATTTCGGTCCTTTTATCTCCAAAAAAGATATTGAGACATTTCTAATAAACGTTATTTTTTGTTTAGAATAATGAGAGAGAATCATCCAGGGGCGGACCCACTTTGAGCCTGGGGCAACCGTCCCTCCTGAATTTTAAAATTCAGTGGAAAAAATATGAGTCTGATACTACTTTGTTTCTCACTGAAAATTATTTTGTCCCTCCCTGAAATTGATTAACAGAGGAGGCGCCCGCCATCCTTTCTACTTGACTTTTGAGTTGGTCCCCGGTTTATGGAATATGGGAGTAAGTAAAGGAAGTTTTCCCGGGCCAAGAAAGGAACTTGAATTGTTAGGAAGGATTCTTCGAAGAGTTTGTTTGATCATTCTCTCCAGCGTCAAAAAAGAGGGAGGGTTTTTTCTTCGAATCGGATTGATGTCTCCGACGCGAAAAGAAAAAGTCTTTTTCTTGTGGTGCTATCAATTGTTATTTTATTTGATACATTGTGACCAAGAACATTGAAGAATTCAAAAAACGGAAAGAGAGGGATTCGAACCCTCGGTAAACAAAAGCCTACATAGCAGTTCCAATGCTACGCCTTCAACCACTCGGCCATCTCTCCTCAATTTATATTATTATTATTATATAATTTTTTATATTGTATCTAATTTTTATATTGATAAATAACTGAGTGAATAGCGAGTTTTCATATTACTAAAGTCAAAGTCAAAGAAAAACAAAAATCGTAGATCGGAAGGTTCTAGTAGCAAAAGCTATTGGAATTGATATTTGATATATTGGAATAATGTATATTGGAATATTGTGTTTTGTTATTGATTGACTCTAGACGGATAAAAGAATAACTGAAAGAAAAGAAATCGAATCTATTAGTTATTTACAAAAATAGAATGAATATTATATGCCTTTGGGTATACCAAAAGTACATTATCGTCTTTTTTTCGAGGATAAACCAACTTGGATTGGCATATATGAACGACTTTACAAGAAAGAGCACACTCGTCTGGCCAGTTCAAAAACACTGTTAATGAGAAATTTTGTTGTTTTTATAGAAAATTTTATAAAAATTTACGGGTCTGAACCAACTTTGTTGTTTTATATTTTTTAATATGTAAAATGATATTATTTAGTTATTTTTATTATGTAAGAGTATACTATTTTATTTTATTTTTTATCTAATAACTAATTAGTTAATGAGTTTGAACCTAATTTCTGTCTCTCCCTAACAGATATCCTGCATCCATCCCTAGAATCATCACCATTATTGTACAATAATACAATATACTCGAGTTCTGTGAGACAAAACACAAAAGACAACAAGATAGATATTATTATAAAAAGACATGCTAATTAATTGTAAAAAGAATGTCATTCCAGCCACAAATTTGTTGATACCATAATCTTTTCTCAGCTGCTAGTGTTTCCTACAGTACTGTCAACCTCAGTGCATTATTTCCCGTAACATCAAAACAGAAAACACATCGCTTGTACATGCGAGGAGGAACTTTGATTTTTTCCTTAAAAACAATCGGAAATTAAGCTTTTCGGAAAAGGATTGATATTTCTTGATATATATACTCCAAGCGGACCCAGCCGAGATGCCGATATGTGTTCGATTGTGAACTGATTTTCACAAAAGCTACAAACATTTAATTATGAGTGAGTCTACGGTACTATGCATAGCACGGATTGATCCGTACTACGGATTAATATTTTCGTTTTTAAAATTCTAACGGTCGATCCGAACCGTTCAATATGATTTCCATATGAGAATATGCTTGTGGGCTAAATTTTCTATTTTTTAGAATTTTTTTACTATTTTTTTAGATAGGTAGAAAGTCACTGTTTTTGGATGGTCCAGAATTTTCAGATCAAGTGATTTTCTATCTATCTTAAAATATAATAAACAAATTCGAAAAAAATAATTTAGTCTGCAAGTAGATATTCATGCGGGGATCACGTTGAACGGTTCGGATCGACCATTAAAATTTTCAAAATAAAAATATAACTCTGTAGTACGGACTAATCCGTGCTATGCATAGTACCATAGACTCACTCTTTAATTATTGTCTCTCAACCCGTGCTATGAATTCATATCTTTATTTTCAAAATACAAACGGGAGATTCGAACCGTTACAAATAATGTTCATATCAAAATGTACTTATAGAGCAAATTTTATATTTTTTAAAATTTTATTATTATTTTTTTAGATAGGTAGAAAATCACTATTTTTTATGATCTATAATTTTCGAATCAAGTGATTTTCTACCTATTTAAAAAAATAATAGTAAATAATTCACTAGCTCCTTAAAATTTTGGACCAAGTTAACAAACAGAGTAACATAATCTGTCATTTCTTTTGAAAATTGTATGAGATTCTTTGACTTAATTAATCATTTTACGGTGAAATTAGCAGATGTTAACTAATTAATGATAGACTCTACTTGCACAAAATGTGCTTTAATTTTTCTGCATTATATTTATTTATATATTTCAGCGCAAACATATTTATGCGCATGCGAACGGAGTAGGTCCGATGCCCATCGGATCTACTTTTAGGTTCAACGAGCATGATGACCGTCCGATCTAATTTAAGATTTTTGCGCACGAAAATTGAAATAGACTCGCACGAAGTTTAAAGTGTTCTGCACGAATCTTAAAGCAAATCGACTGTGATTAAACCCATCGAACCAAAGTAGGTCCGATGCCCATCGGACATACTCTCAAGTAACCTACTAAAATGTTGAAGAACTTGATTGAATTAACTGTGATTGTTGTTTTTTTTTTTTTTAAGTTTTGCGGAGGCTGCGAAATTGTGAGGGGAGAAATTAATTGTGATTGTTAAGGAGGTTAAATTAAACTTTGTCCAAGAAGAAAACTTGTATTTATTTTAAATTACAATAGCCTTACTTTACATCATTTCACAAAGGCAAAATAAAAACTATTATTTAGTTAATTAAGAATTTTAGATTTTCTCTGGTATTCACTTCGAAAAAAAATATTTTAGAATAAGTTAAAATTTAACAATAACAATTTTTATAAATTTTTTCAAGTCAATTAAATTTTAGACATAAATAAAGAATATTTTCAAAACTCTAAAAATCTATATAATAAAACAATACATGATGAACATCATAGAAGATTTTACATAGAATTATAAACCCTCTAAATGAGGATATGACATATAAAAAAAAATATGTGCCATCCTAATATCCTATTATACGGAAAGAGAATAAAATTTATTAATTGAGAAATTTAATGATGTGACATACATAACATAACGCTTGCTTGTAGAAAAACTGCCTATTTTCCAATTTCAGTACGCTTGATCTGAATCCGTCAAAAGTACTCTTGATCAGAGCAGGCTTTTCTTTTGAGACAATCCCAGCCCAAATTAGCCTGACAGGAAATTAAAGCTTCATGCCACAAATGAACCGGCCCACATATTTCTCAGATTTTTTTGATGGGGCAATTTCATGTATACCCCTCAAAAACTTCAAAATCACGTATTTCCCATCTAAACTTCGAAATTACGTATTCCCCCTCTAAACTTTAAATAATCACAAATTTATTCATTTTATTGTCTTTTCTATTAAAATCCATTTTAAATTTATAAAATACCAATTTTATTCTTTATTATAAACATTGAAAAATATGCAAACATGTCGGTTTCCGAGGACAAATAGGCAATTTTTCTACTTCTGATGCACATACAAGGATATACCTAAATGTCACAGTGTATTCGGTAGAAGTAGAGAAATTACTCATTTGCCCTCGGAAGCTAATAAAAAATAAAACTGACATTTTTCTTAAACATAATACAATTGTTTTATACTTTTAATAAAGAGTAAAACTGATATTTATAAATTTAAAATGAGATTTTAAATAAAAAAAGACAATAAAATAGGTAAACTAATAATTTTTTGAAATTTAGAGGGGGAAATACGTAATTTCAAAGTTTAGAGGGGAAATACGTAATTTTGATGTTTTTGAGGGGTATACGTGAAATTCCCCTTTTTGATAATCGCAGCAATTGAGCACAGTCCCACTTCAAGCTTAGTGGAGTGTAATTCCAAAGAGCTCACGACCACCACCTACGCCGGTGGAGGCGGTGGCGGCGCCACCATGCCTCTGTTAACCTTCCGCTTCGTTGGCCCTGCGTGTACCGTTCCCTCAACACCACCACCTCCGGCAAAGTTTGTTTCTGTCTTTACCCCTACCCGGAAATGCGCTGAGCTCTCTTTCCCGCTTCGCTCGGCATGTGCTCGTTCTTCTCCAGTTCGCTCTACGCTTCCTCTTTGCGTATCTACGCCCGGGCCGCTCTCTACTTTGGTTCCGGCTGTCGACACGTCAGGTGCTGGGTGTACGAGGTGGTCCGTGTCCATGGAGAGGCCTTCGCCGGGTGTGGGGCTGTCGAGGGCTGAGGTCGTCGATTACTATGTGGATTCCCTAGCTAGGGTTTTAGGAAGGTAGGTGTTCTTCCATTGCATTTGAAATTGTTGATACTGTGTATTGCCACACTACATGGGCATATACTGGTATGTTTTTGGTACTAGGTTTGGACTGTATGGTAGATACTTGTTGTTAGAAAAATATAAGATTCTGTAATAACTACTGATTGACTGTTGAAACAGTGAAAAGGAGGCACAGATGAGCATCTACAATGCATCATGGCAAGACAGCTATTGTTTCAAATGTGACATTGATGAAGAGTCGGCGATAAAGCTCTCGAGTAATTGTTCTTATTGATGCTATGCAGTTTCTTTAAATTAATGCTAATAATATAATAAAGTTATTTTATGTTTTTTCAAATTACAGAAATTTCTGCTGTTTTATCTGTCAAACCGGATACTGATGAAGAACAAAGAATGAACAATTCGAATCTCTCTTTATTTGACGAGACAAAAATGGATGACAACACCATGTTGTCCAAGTCAAGTGAGTTAAATCAATACTGGCTTGTTCAAACAGAGAAGCCTGGCATTGAAGTAGTGACAAAAGCACAAGTGGTGGATTATTACACCAACATACTAACGAAGATTTTAGGGAAGTATGTAATTTATGTGTCTAATTTTTTGTATAATAATTATAATATTAGTTAGTTGTGTTGATTGCTAATTTGAGATAGTCTTGATGTTTTGGTTCTCATTGTTTGCTGTTATACTCTTTTTCTTAAATAAGAATTTAAGCCTAGTTAGATCTCATTTGGCCCAATTTTTTAAGGTAACCTTGAATGTGAGTTATTCATATATTCATCAGTTTAACTGAAAAAATCGACATATCCCAAACAGGCCATACTTTGATCAGGCAGTTGTGTAATGGTACTGGACATGACTGATTGTTAATTATGAAATTCATTGACTTTTTTTTCTATTGTTTCAGTGAGAAAGATTCCCAAGTTAGCATATATCGTATTTCATGGGAAAGAGATTTCTGGTTTTGTTGTAATATTGATGAGCAATGTGCACGTGAACTATCTGGTATGTTTTAAAGATGAGTTGATAATTTTATTCAGGGTTGCAGA
The DNA here is from genome assembly GCA_011114355.1 of Carex littledalei. Classification (NCBI taxonomy): domain Eukaryota; kingdom Viridiplantae; phylum Streptophyta; class Magnoliopsida; order Poales; family Cyperaceae; genus Carex; species Carex littledalei. Next base: position 3,546,595 of record CM022090.1, read on the forward strand.
CCTGGATGAAATTTTGTCTGGAACTACTTGTAATGACTTGTCTCAATACCGGCCTTTTCTTTTGGCATTGCAGATCTGAATGAAGTTTTGTCTGTAGAAGCAGACAGCAATTTCAGCTCAAATAACAAAAAATATGGAGGTTTGTCAAGTACCAATTATTTTTTCACTTGATTGAATTCAAAATCAGACTGTTAAGTTCATGGTTAATAATGAACTGTCAATGCTGATAGTGAAGATACCAGAACATGATGGCACCTAGAGTGGCATTAAGACCTGACCTTAACCAGCATGATATTCATGGAAGAAAATATGTTTTTTAATTATAACTTTTTGTCTGCTTGAGTGTAGGAGAGAACTCGGTCGAGTTTTCAGAAGCAAAAGATCAAGCACCTGATGTAACAACTAAAAGGCTTTTTGTTACAGGTAAGTTTGCATCCTCTTTAACTCAGGTAAAAAATGTACAACATTAAAGCTTGTCTGTCTCGCTCCCCTTTACAATATTTTGCATGTTTTGTCAGGGCTTTCATTTTACACATCTGAGAAGACCTTGCGTGCAGCTTTTGAGGGTTTTGGTGAACTCGTTGAAGGTTTAGAACTTTGAATTGAATTTTATTTTCCACAATCAAGTTTTAGTTCTTTATATAATTCTTATCTAGCAATCTTTGACAGTTTATATTTAAATATATTTTTTTTTTCAAATAGTCAAAATAATAATGGATAGGATATCCAAAAGGTCAAAGGGATACGCTTTCATCGAGTACACCACTGAAGAAGCTGCAGCGGCTGCTCTCAAGGAGATGAACGGGAAGGTAACTCAATTTTGTGCCATTTTGAAATAACACCTTGTGGAATTCACAAATTTTGTTTTTCATCACTTGATTCTATGTTTTCTCTCTTCTTCTAAGGATAATGAGTGAATAATGACTGTATTGACTCTAGAAGCGTACTGTGCTGTATCTTGTCTATACCATGCATTTCAGATATTTATTTTATGGACTTACTGGTATGGCGATATTTATTTAATGGGAATATAGCATAAGATAACTTGTTGTCGTTCTTTTTTGTTTTACATGCTTTTCAGATAATTAATGGATGGATGATTGTGGTAGATGCAGCAAGGGCTAACCCGCCCCCCAGATCTGGCGGGCCCCGCTCAAAACCATGAGGTGCATAGTCTTCCTTATACTGACTTGTAGTTAGAGAACAAGGGAGGTCGGGATGAATGTTTGCTTGCCTGGTCCGAATTCATTTTTGTGGCTTGATTTAGTGCTAATTGGGAGTTACAACTGTAGTGCATATTTGTTAAGATTTGTTGTATAAACAAGTATCTATAACAATCATATTCTTGTATATGCATCATTTGATGATTTATTTTTGGCACAATATAGGCGAAACCAGAATATTGTCTCGCAATCATATCTAATCGTCTCCTTTCCTGTTACCTGTAGTTGTCAGTTATCCATACGCGATTATACTTGGAGGAAAATTTGATGCTGTGGTGAGGCAAAAGTGTGAAATGAGTCACTAAATCATGGAATTACGATAAATCTATTGGAACATCTGTGACTGTGAATGTAATTTTGCAACAGCAAGCTCAATATAGTACAAGCCTACATCTCCAAATCAATAATGACAACTCATTAATTAGTAACACCCACATGTTTTCAAATCAACACATTATGAAACAATGAAAATGTTAAAAAAAAGATTAAGCTTATTTAGGCGTTCATGTTTGATTGTATTTATTTCTATTCAATAGTTTCAAATCTGAATTCAAAAGGCAGTAATCTCTAGAAGTCAACTTATGCTTGGAATCTAGGAAGTTCTAGGAAGTTCATGAAATTCTATTTGTACGCTAAAAGTTTGCGTTTCTTTCAAGGAAAATAGAAAAGGATACTTAAATATAGCATATTTGAGTGAGTTCATAAAAGTGCGATTATTGGTGTGGTGGGCAGTTTGAAGAAGATATATATCCCACTAATATATATAGAAAAAGGAACAATTAATTATCTGGTGCACATAGTAATAAACTGAAAGAGGCACAGAAAAATCTAATAATTTAATTTATATTGTTCTTTTTTTTCTTTTACTTGTTAGAATAGATGCACATTGTCTAATCAAATACGTTTGTTTTTCCTGGATGGATTCACCTAATATAATATATGCATATGCATATTCTATTGTACTGTATTTTTTTATTATTAAAATGGCAAAATCTCATAGGTCAAGTACTTGTACAAAACCTACAAACATAATTTCACTACCACTCATAATTAAGTCTATAGCTTAAATCTCTCTCTGAAAATGTTTAATATAGCAGAGTAGAGCACTGATGGCCTTTTCCTATCGTTGCATTTCTCTTCTTCTATTTGTGCTCGTCTTTGGTCTCTTCGAAAGGGTTCCTACCTCTGTAGCTGTTGCTGATGATCCTCTATTCTCGGTGTTTGAAAAATGGGTTAGTGAATATGGCCGAGTCTATGGATCTGTGACAGAGAAGCTACAACGATTTCAAGTGTTCAAAAGCAACTTCCAATTCATCGAATCTATGAAAAATCAGCCGGGACTTACTTATACCGTAGGCCTCAACAAGTTTGCAGATCTCACAAACAAGGAATTTCTGCAAAGATATGCAACGTACAAAACTCGCCGAGTTTCCAGTGCATCAACACCATTTAAGTATGCAAATTTGACAACAATTCCTTCTTCTATTGATTGGCGCAGTCTCGGTGCAGTGACACCCGTCAAAGATCAAGGCAACTGCGGTAAGTTATAAATGAAAGTTGAATAAAAAACATTTATTATTTGGTTTACAACGAACTAATTAACAAAGTACGATTTAAATAAACTAAGAGTGAATAACGTGATAAAAATACAAAAGACAACTAGCTAGCAGAGAGAAGAAAACTAGTTTTTGAAATAAGATTACTACATAAATAAACTAACTAGTTCAAAAATACAAAAGACAGTAGCATTTTTATTTTTCTTGATAAAAAAATATCGACTAGTATAATCTAGAAACATATATAGAATTTTGCTTTTGTCATTATTGTTATGATACATGTTTAACTCAAAGATTTAATTACAAGTGTTAATAGTAGTAACTTGTGATGTTGGAAAGGAAACGCGCGTACTGAAGAAAACTTCTATTTCAAACTTTTATGAAATGAAATAATTGATTAATTGTAGAAAGATAATGCTGATAATTATAGGTAGCTGTTGGGCATTTTCGGCCGTGGGTGCAATGGAGGGGATAAATAAAATCAAGACTGGCAATCTTATAAGTTTGTCGGAACAAGAATTAGTCGATTGTGTTAAACATAGCGCTTGATGCAAGCGGTTCTGGATTCCAATTCTATTCTGGAGGAATTTTCACAGGTCCGTGTGGAACATCTCTTAATCATGCTATTACTGCAGTTGGATATGAGAATGAGACTCTCAACGGGGTCAATTACTGGCACTTCTGGTTTATGCATGCGGTCTCGCCATGGACGCCTCATATCCTACAAAATGATTTGAAAGTATGGGAATTGGGAAGTGTTATGGGGTGGCTTAATTGTGTGATAATATATAATATTGTTGATTTTAATATCATATTATTCATGGTTTGATTTTGCAATTAATTGGCATTATAATTGATTTGTACGGAAATGTATTAACTTTTTATCTAATAGTTAATACATGACACCGAATAAGATTGTTGAAATTAACGTAATTGGTGTTCGAAACATTTAGTGATGTGTTTGAAATGTAATGTCTTAAATTATTGATTGATAATTTGATATATAATATTTTTGACACTTGTGTGATATTGATGTGTTCTCTTAATGAATTGATTAAAGCATATATATTCACAATTTAATCAAATAGATATTTGCCTAGCTTATGTCTAGTTTATAATTCTGGGCCAAAATTGTGTTTTAGCACATTCCGGGAATTATAGTTATTCTACTCGTAAAATTTGGCGAATTAGTTTTTAATGCCAAATTAGGCACAAGTTAAATGAAGAAAGCCTTTCATTGTGTCTTAACCCAGTTCATCTTACTCGTGGCATTCTCAAGGGGAAAAGAGACTAGTACCCTTTAACTGTGCAATAGTTCTCTCCAGTGGATGTTTCTAATTTTCTTTTAATTTAGCCTTTTCATCGCTTTGTTACTAGCTACTAGGGGTGTTCATCGGTTCGGTTCGGTTAAAACCGAATTATTCGGTTTTCAAAAATAAAACCGAACCAACCGAATTAAACTTACCAACCGATTAAAACCGAACTAAAGTAAATTTCGGTTTGTTCGGTTAAACCAAACAAACCGAGTATACAATCACCACAGCAATTCAATTTCACATACGTATTGATGAAAATTTTCAATACGTATTATACCATCTACATGGTGAAATAAGGAACATTTTAAGTAATTAGATGCTTAAGTATTGAAGTATTATAGAAGTTTCAAGGATGAAAATGTAGAAGTCCAAGAGACACAGTTGCCTAATGCCAGAGTGTTTTAGTGGTAGGAGATAATTATCAAAAGAGAAAAGAAACAGAAAAACAAAAGAAGGAAGGGTTAAAATGCAAAAATACAGCACATACAGTTGCAGGAGAGGGATGCATTAGGCACAAAAGGGAAGGCCCATTTGGTGAGGTTTAATGCCAAGTGCAAGAAGAAGCTTCTGATTGGCTCGTTGGTTGTGCCCGAACTGCCGAGCCCGTGAAGTCAGAGCACGAAGCTGTCGTGGGTCCCGCCATGGGATGGAGATTAGGTGGCTTATCCGACGGCGCAAATAGGACTCGGAGTAAGGCGAGGTGGAAGACGAAGAACCCGGCGGCGAGAAGGAGAGTGGGTTTCTGTTTGTATGAAGGTGCGCAGCCTGAAGAAGGGTGTAGCGAAGAGGAAGCAAAAGGCGATCTTCGAACTACGCCTGTAGAAGGATAAGCGACTGGAGAAGGGCAAAGACTCGAAGTTTGGACGGGGTCTTCGGGTAGGACCTAATAAAATCTAAACCGTAGATGCAATCGGACGGTTAAAACCTTTGAACTCAACAATTGCGTTAATGCAGAGGATATGGATTCGTAAAGAGGAAACTACTTTGGTCGGTTCGGTTAATGTGATTTTCAAAAATCATAAACCGAACCAATATAGATATACCGAATAATACTGAAAATTGAACCGAACCAAACTATTTTTGAAGAATAGTGGATAATTCCACCGATTTCATTAGAAATCATGAGAGCCTGTTTGGTACCTAAAATAGGTACCAAATGCCAGACAACATTCTTACATCAACATATACACAAGCCAGAACAAAATACACAACCCTGAGCATATATCTAACTAGCAAGCCAAGCTACAAAAGCACTGAGCATATATCTAACTAGCTAGGCCAAGCTACAAAATAGCAGAAACTATCAAAAAACAACAGCTACTGAAGTAATATGCAAAAACCTGCAGAATTTGCATCTATCTAATGATAACAAAAAATTTATTCTAATTCTTCCCAATTTATGTCATCCCCTTCACTCAACTCGGCGCCAGACATTTGATTTTGGAGGCTGCCAGCTCCAAAATCCTGAGTAGAGAGGGCCTCTGAATTTTCCCTGTTTAGAGAAAGTAGAAGGTCCACTACCTGGGAAGTGTCCGTGCTGCTGTGTTCTTCCTCCAGAATAAGATCTGGGAGGTCCTTAACATCAAAAGGAAGCATTAGATTTAATTTAAGTAAAGAGTTTTCTGATTTGGATTTACACCAGAAAACAGCTAAAGAGATAATCTTAGCACCTATGGCTTTAATTGAGATAGGGTGAGTATCATTAAAACACACCCTATTCCTTTCATTCCAAATTACCCAAAGTACAGCTGCTCTTAATAATTCTACTAATAATCTGTCTTTCAAAGGAATAACTGCATCAAGCAGCCATAAATCTTCAAGAGAAATACAATCAAAAGTAAAAGTATTGTAAGAAGCTATCCAATTCCAAATTAATCTAATGTAAGAGCAATGAATAAACAGATGAGTAGTGCTTTCAGGTTGATCACAAAATACACAAGTTATATCACCAGGCCAGCCTCTTATGGCTAAGTTAGACTTAGTCAGAATTTTATCTCTTCTAACTAGCCATAAAAAGATTTTAATCTTCAAAGGAATATGTGATTTCCAGATGGTGAGATACTCATGGTTAGGCATACCACCATATTCTAACCATTTGTAAAAAGAATGGACAGTAAAAATATCATCTTTAGACCATCTCCAAATCAGTCTATCTTCAACATGAGTTGATAGAGTGAAATGTAAAAATCTGTGTTGAATATCTAGCCATTCTACAAGATATATACCAGTTAGCTGTCTTTTGAAAGACATTTGCATAGGAGAATGAGCAAATACCTCAGCCACTGAGATAAATCTTTGAGAGACAATAGAAAATAAATTAGGATATAGATGTTGTAAGGCATGTTCTGTACACCACCTATCTAACCAAAAAGATGTTGATTTACCATTACCAATTTCCTTATTGAGTCCTAGATTAATAAGTACATGGTCTTTGAGAATGGATTTCCAAAAAGGGGAACAGACAGTAAGGGTAGTTCTATGACTATATTTACTATGAAGAATGTCTTTCCATCTGCCTTGAACAGAGTTATCTAAAAATCTAATCCACCACTTGGCTAAGAGTGCCTTGTTCATTAATTTAAGATCTAGAATACCTAAACCACCTTGGTCTTTACTTTTACAGACAATGTCCCAGGCCACTAATGAATATTTTTTCCTAGTGGAATTTCCTCCATGCCATAAAAATTTTCTTCTAATTTTATCAATTTTATGTCTAATTTTGGCAGGCATTCTGTAAATAGACAACCAATATAAAGGAATTGCAGAAAGAACAGAATTTAAAAGTGTAACTCTGCCACCTAATGATAGTAAAGAGCATTTCCAGCTTTGAAGTCTCTTTTCTATCTTATCAATTAATAATTGCCAATCTATATCTGTTAAGGCTTTATTGTGAATAGGAACACCTAAGTAAGTTAAAGGTAATTGAGCTACTTTACATCCTAAAACTGAGGCTAAGGAATTACTCTCTAACTCAGGTAAATTAAGAGGATACATCTCACTTTTCTCATAATTGATCTTGAGACCTGAAGCATTTTCAAAAGCTACAAGTAGCCATTTGATATTGCTCAAGATTACAGGATCAGCTTTGAGAAAAAGAAGGGTATCATCTGCAAAATGTAGGTTAAGTACATTGCCTAAATTAGGAAAGTTACCTAATCCATCTACAAAACCACCTCTATTAGCCCTAGTAAGGAGTTTATTAAGGGCATCAGTAACTAGAATGAAGAGGAAAGGAGACAAAGGATCACCCTGTCTCACACCTCTTTTGCAGGGAAAATAAGGACCTAAAGAACCATTTAAATTGACACAAGTTCTGCTGCCTTCTAAAGTCAGCTTAATCCAATTGATAAATTTACTACCAAACCCTCTTGCTTGGAGGATCTCTAACAGAAAATCCCAATTGACATGATCAAAAGCTTTCTCAAAATCTAATTTAAACAATACTCCCTTTAGTTTCTTAACTTTCATTTGGTGTAGGATCTCATGTGCACAGACCACATTGTCTAGAATTAATCTACCCTTAATGTAAGCAGTTTGAGAGGAATCTATCAGAGAATCCATGACTTTTTTTTTTTTTTTTTTCTGTTTACTACCTAAAAAGGAAGATGCCATCACTGTTAAAAACTAATTAAACCGAAAAAACCGAACCAATTGGACCAAACTTTTTCGGTTCGGTTAAAAACCAAATAAACCGGCACCGATGAACACTCCTACTAGCTACGAACTCCAGTTCCAGTATTGCTTCGGTTGCATTTAGTAGGTAGTAATTAGTATTGTGCAATTAGATTAATGAAAGTTCTTTTAAATTATTTTATAATGTAGTATATTTCATTAATTTTTATCAAAGAATATTTTTATCAATTATATATATATAGAGAGAGGAGGGATCTAGTTACCACAATTTTGAGTTACAACAAAGTTACCACAACCATTTTCTATATTTTCAAATTCCAAATCGTCGACCCAAATCGTTCAACATAATCTCCACAATAAAATGTGCTTCCAGATCAAATTTTATATTTTTTTGAATTTTTTTTAAGTATTTTACAAAAACTAGTCAAATTCAGACCATTGAATTTTGTACCCATCTTAATAAATAGTAAAAAAATTCAAAAAAATGTAAAATTTGATCTAGAAGCACATTTTATTGTGGAGATCATGTTGAACGGTTTGGATCGACGATTTGGAATTTGAAAATGTGGAAATGGTTGTGGTAACTAGATCCCTCCTCATATATATATATATATATATATATATATAGGAGTTGGCTACGGTGCTATGCATAGCATAGAGGGCCTCCATGCTAAGGCTTAATATTTGAGTTTTTAAAATCCTAACGGTCGATCCGAACTGTTCAACATGATCTCTATATGAATATGTACTTGCAAACCAAATTTTACATTTTTAGAATTTTTTTACTATTTTTTTAGATAGGTAGAAAAACACTTGATCTGAATGGTACATAATTTTTTAGATCAAGTGATTTTCTACCTATCTAAAAAAATAGTAAAAAAATTCTAAAAAAATGTAAAATTTGGTTTGCAAGTACATATTCATATGGAGATCATGTTGAACGGTTCGGATCGACTGTTAGGATTTTGAAAACTCAAATATTGAGCCGTAGCACGGAGGTCCTCTATGCTATGTATAGCATATTAGCAATTTCATATATATATATATAGTGAGTGGCTAATATCAAAACGTTTGTTCCTAGGCCATGGAACAAACGTTTCGGTTTTTACATTTTCAAAGTCCAAACAGTCGATCCAAACCGTTCAACATTCAATCTATATTAAAATGTGTTTGGAGACCAAATTTTACATTTTTGAATTTTTTTTACTATTTATTAAGCCAGTTTTAAAATCATTGTTTTCAATGATCCAAATTTTTTTCACTGTTTATTAAAATCAGCGATTTTAAAACTGACTTAATAAATAATAAAAAAATTGCAAAAATGTAAAATTTGGTCTCCAAGCTCATTTTAATATAAAGATCACATCTAACCGTTTGGACTTTGAAAATCAGAAAACCAATTGGTTACACCACGGCTTTGGAACAAACGTTTTGATATTAGCCAACCTCTCTCTATATATATATAAAGAGCAACATTTGAGAAATAATTTAAAAATAAATGTTTAAAATATTTAACTGATAATTAGTCTACATTAACTTGTAACTAAAACAGTCAATATAAAATTCAAAATATATTTAAATTTAGAAATAATTTTTCAATAATTTTATGCAAAATTTAAAGGTAAAAATAATAAGATCAATAAAAAGCTAGAAATAATACAACACAATCCATAAATGCAGATGATTTAAAAAATATATATAGAAATGTTTTCAAACTATGGAAGGAAACTTTGCATGTTGACTCCAAGAAGCTAGCACTAGCCCTCTGCCTTAAGCAGTTCGTGCTCGACTCCTCAAACTAAGGTAGAAAATTAACTTAATCAGTTTGTTTTTTATTTTAATGTAGAATGGTCCATGTATTCACATTATATAGACAATGAATTAATGAGGTAGTACGGCTTCATTACAACAAATTTAGCCTATACCATAATTCAAACTTTACCAGAAACCAAACTGGTGCAGGAATTTCTTAAATACCAGATTTGGACTGTACCAGAAATAAACTACCAGAATTAGACTATCCTAAGTTAATCAAGTATTAGTTTATAATAATGTGATATTAATTCTTGCTGACAGTTCTTTAATGGTGTCTAATTCTGTTGGTACTGAGATTTCACTTAGAGTTGCAATTTGCAATTTTTTGGTTAATTTCAGCATTTACAATGTCATCACTCATCAGTGACAAAAAATCAGAATAAATCATGAAGGACAATGCTCATGTACAGATGCATGTATTTTTTCTTTTGTTTCATTTGGTGTTGGTCATTATTTTATACTTGTCGCTAAGTATATTATCTTATGGTATGGTGTAGATCAATTGAAGAGGCAAGGGCATTGTGGTCATTTATGAATATGGTCAAAATGTAATGATTTTTGTTTTTGGTTTTCTTTTTGTGGCTATGTCAAGCTTATGATGATTTAAATTAGGGTTGAAAGTGATATGCAATGGTGTTGTATTACCATATGTAACTAAACTGATATATAATGATCTTGTATTTAATGGCAGCTTGGTGATGCTCTCTCTACTGGGATTAGGCTTTGCTTTTGTAAATACCTTGTCTGTCACTAATTGGTAGTTTGGTACTATACTGGTAAGGTGGTGCATGTTTTTGTACTAGTGCATTACCTAGTCAATATGTGATTTTGTCTAGACTGTTAGGTGCGTGCCAGTTTTGCACTTTTGGAAACTGAAAATGCTAGTTGGCGCTTACATTTTGTTTAGTTGGCAGTTAAGCTGATCAGGCTTGGTACATGTTGGTACAAAACTGAAAGGCGACAAATACATGTTGGTACAAATACTATTTCAAAATCCAGCATCAATAATTAAAATTTATAAAAGAAAAAAAAAAGCTAAGCTCTTCATTTACTCATAAAAGAAAGAGTATAGAAAAAGTGTGAGAAAGAAAGAGAAGAAGAGAGACGTTAAACAGAGATTTAGAGAGAAAATGAAACATATATCATTATTTATTCACTATTTATATGCTATTTTATTCTAATTTTTACTCGGTCTAAGACATTACATTCTGCCATCTTTCTATATATCCAGCATTTTTTTTACGATGTCTGATTTTTAGACCTTAATTAGTTTGCTCTAATTTATTTAAAATTTATTCGATTCGGTGGATGGAATTAATTAACTGGAAAAAAAAATGTTACTTGCAGATTTGCTATGGCGTGGCAGCATTAATTTATACATTGGCTCTCATCTTGCTATTAGCCGAATTCAGTAGAGTATCACAAAAAAAATATATTGCTTAGGCTAATTAAACACTTTATTTTAAATGAGAAGAGAAAAAATGGTCGATATAATTAATGTCATCTGGTCAAAACAAATAAAAAGAAAGAAAAAACTTAATTGAACGAATAAAAAGAATTATAATATGACATAATTAAGAAAACATAGAAACTTAACGCATTTTTTAAGGAGTATTAATTTAATCTTGTTATTATAAATCGTTTAATTTTTCCCTGATCTATGTACTAAGCAAGTCAAACTGTCAAAATAAGTGCTCTATGGTGTTATAGTTACATTCAAAGTACTCATTTTGTTTAAACTCCTATTAATTATGGGGTTTTGCAAAGAAGTTAAAATTATAAGAAGAGGGTTAAAAAATAATCTCTTTTTTGTCTTCATTTTCTAAGTTCTAAGGCCAAAATATTAAAAGTTATATGCCAAAGTAAAATAGTTATAATTTATATTATTTTTTCTATGTGCACTTAAAAATTTATTACTTTTTAATTTTATTTTAAAATATATAAATTACTAAGTTAAAAAATTAACCACATTAATGTATTTTTGAAAACTCTGGATAACAATTAAAGTAAAATTAAAATGTCATAATCTTTTATATGTACATAAGAAATAATATAAATCATATCTAATGATTTTATTTTAAAAATTTAAGTTTTAAACTTTAAATTATTAAAATTTAAAAAGTAAATACATAATGTCAAAAATAAAAGCACAAAAAATAAAAATAAAATAAAACCTCTTCATTTTGTAAACGGCCCACATTTATAACTTGATGAGGAATATATTATATGTTCCTTTGATATTCTCCAAAGCTGCAGACAGGATAAAAATCAAATTTTCAAAAACAGGGTTATTTGGTTTTTTTTTTTAGATATGGTAAAAATAAACATTTCGGCTGTTTTTGGCTTACTTTGCATTATGCGGGTTTTACCAAACTCATTTCATATGAAATTATAGCGTTGCTTGATAGTGATTTATTGTGCATTTCAATTTATTTAATTAAGATAACTTTAATGACCAGCTTTTCAATGTATTTATAATTGTCGTGCATTATTGTGATATTTTATTTTCTAAATTTTCCCTTTGTATATTGATTTATATAACTTATATTAATTGATTTATTTTTACTCGTGAATACATTTTTCTAGCCGTATACATTTTCCTTTCCAACAGTAATAAAATTTTAGAGCATCAAACACCATAATATACTTTTTTTCTTCTTCTTAATTTAGATTATTTCACATTAAACAACTTAACAATAAACTAAAGTCACAAGAGAATTTGATGCAAGAAATGTGCATCTTGCATTATTTTTCGAAAAATTGTAATTTTTTCACTGATCAAACAGCCCCAAGTTCCCTGTAATGTTGAATTTTATATCCACTTATAAGCGAAAATAACTACAGGGTTTTTTTTAACATTTCTTTATATATTCTTGATGATTTTACTAATTCGTGGAAAGGGGAGTAATAAAATTTGGATGTAATAACACAAACCAGAAGAATAATCACAAGATTTTCATGATGAATTTCAAAAAATCATGAGCAACATGTGAAGAGGTACGATTGATCATCTGTATGTTTTGATCCAGCATAAAATGAGTAACGAGAAGCATAAAAACAATGCAATTTAACAAATGAATATGTTTCATGTTTCAATTAGTTACCTAAACTTCTTGTTGACCGGTAATAGTTTAATTCGGTGAAAATATTTTGTATCAAAAACTTCAAAAATTAGAGGAAATCAAATACATGTTGAATTTATTGTTTCAACTATAATTTTGTATTGCTAAAATATGATTCAATTCTTGTTGGACTAATACTATAAAAGAGATCAATAATGTTTTATTTTTTGTATAATTATTAATTATAAGATATTATTTTGAAGTTTGGTGTTTAATTAGTTTATTTTAAATAAAACAAGTTTATAATATTTCTTTAAAAAAATAAGTTATTTACTTCAATTATTATTTCTTTCACACAATATTTTTTTAAAGGTTAGTTAGCAAGCAGTTTAGTAACAAATGCATTGATTAAAAAATATTTACAGGCACATAGGTTACTAAATAAAATATTATTACATCATATAGTAAAAGCACACTGATTAAGGAGCAGTAAGCTCTCGCATGATTAACTCGCTAGCAGAGCTAAATTAAATTATTAGAAATATTAATATTTTGAGAATATGCAAAGAAGATTCATATTTGAAATTTATTAAATGATAGTACATTTATGTTTTGAACCACAAATTATTGTTAAACAATAAATATTAAACTAAATAACGAAGCCATGAATGAATTTTATTTCATTTATACGTTTGTATTCTTAATTATTAATCTTTTTAAGCGGTCAAAAAAATATCAAATATGAATGCATCAAAAATAAATTTCTAATCTCCATTCGAACTACTTGATTTTATATTATATAAACGACAAAAATTTATAAATTACTTTCAACGATTTTAAATTAGTTTTTTAAACAAATATATCAGTCAGATTTGCATTTGTCTTTTGAACATGATTTGACCACCTTGGAGATTAAGCTAATGAACTTAAGCCCATACTAGTTTTAATTTAATCAAATAATATTGGAATCATAAGAAAGGAGTGCAATACTACAAAAAAGGAATAGTTTATCAAAAGAGAGATCACTTGATATTTATTTATTTTGACAATTTTAATGATTTTAAAAAATAAATCTTCTTCTTCAAAGTCTTAATTCTCAAACAAATTAGAGTAGGCTACAAATGAAACCCAACAGGAATCAACAACACAGAGACTTCTTAGGAGGTCACCCATCCTAGTATTACTCCTGCTCAATTCGTGAGGGTTTCATTTCCATAAAAAAACTATTTTTTACCGCTGGCTCGCCAAGCCTATCATGAACCCTCCTCCTTTTTTCTGATTTGGAACAGGCTGTGTAAAAACTACACAGGCAGAATTATTTTTAAAAATGAAGTCAAAATTTTTAAATCCAACATTATAGTCACGATCTACATATATGATACAAATATTATGTTTATAGACGACGGGATTTGATATGTGTTTCATCGTATATCAACTGACTTGAAGTTCCAACGATATAATATTAACAGTCCTTGATGTGATAGTGAAATCACATCAAATTTGATTATTGGACATATATATTCAGTAACATACGAGTTTACATTTTAAATTTCAATCTAATTTGATTTAATTTAAAATTTTATTATTAAAATTATTATAATAAATATTATTAAGTGATCGCTCCTCGTGTTAAAAGAAAAGAAGGGAGAATATATATTGGCCGCAAGTGTATATGAAAAAAAGGGAAGGTCTATTAAAAAAGCTCGCCCATCTATTCTAATCATAGTGACAACTTAATTATTCGGGAAAGGTTCGGCGAGATCAAAAATTCGTGATTCGGGTATAATTCGGGTATAATTCGGAAATAATTCGGAATTATACATTGAATCCGAATCTGAAAACTTAGTCTGGGCTGAATTTTGATCAGACATTCTAGATCCAAACTCAAAATTTGAGTTACTTTAGAGATTGAAATTAGATAAAAGTAAAAACAAGCAGCATTAATAGATTGAGTTCTATTCTTGGTCAAAAGTCAATCCAAACTCAAAATTTTAGAGACTCTGGCCCCACCACGTGCACAAATATTAGCTGGAAACCACATATGCGCTGACATAGTAACAAAATTCGCGAATAATTCGGATTTGAACCTATGGCGCATCAATCCGCGTATAATAAGGTAATTCGCGAATTATTCGCGTTTAAAACGAATTTTTCGTATTATTTGCATTTTTTTTGGAAAAATTCGTCGCTTGGCTCCGTGATTTCTTTCGCCTAAAAAAAAGCGCCTAGAGGCTAAGGCTAGTGCACGTGGTGGGACAGAGAAGGAGTCTTCAGCGCATATGTGGTTTCCAGCTAATATTTGTGCACGTGGTGGGGCCAGAGTCTCTAAAATTTTGAGTTTGGATTGACTTTTGACCAAGAATAGAACTCAATCTATTAATGCTGCTTGTTTTTACTTTATCTAATTTCGATCTCTAAAGTAACTCAAATGTTGAGTTTGGATCATGAACGTCTGATCAGAATTCAGATCAGACTAAGTTTTCTGATTTGGATTCAATGTATAATTCCGAATTATTCCCGAATTATACCCGAATTATTCCCGAATCACGAATTTTTGACTCCGCCGAATCTTTCCCGAACTATTAATTTGTCACTATGTTCGCTGAAGACTCCTTCTCTGTCCCACCACGTGCACTAGCCTTAGCCTCTAGGCGCTTTTTTTTAGGCGAAAGAAATCACGGAGCCAAGCGACGAATTTTTCCAAAAAAAATGCAAATAATACGAAAAATTCGTTTTAAACGCGAATAATTCGCGAACTAAATGTTTTATTCGCGAATTACCTTATTATACGCGGATTGATGCGCCAAAGGTTCAGATCCTAATAATTCACGAATTATTCGCGAATCTTGTTACTATGATTCTAACTGGGTTGGGTTCTACGGATGATTTAGCGGACAAAAATAGTTTATTGTTCCAGTCTGTTAACACTTTCTGCTATGTACTAGATAGGGGATCAGACTCAGATCGGAACCGTCCGATCGGTTTCCAATTTGTGCACACCACTTCAATATTTATACGTGTCACATTAATATTTGTGTGGATCAAACATACACATATCATGAAGCGAATCAGACAATTTCAAACGAATATCAGACTGATTTGAATCAGGTGCTCATCGGACACATCCTGCTTCCTCCAGATAGACACCACAAGGTCTCTATTTTTTTTTTCCCTTTTCTTTTGCCCGTGCAAGGCTGCAAGCTTTTAGCCCGACTCTCAGCAAGAATTACAATCAAAACAAATCATACATATTGCTTGACAGCACAGATCCCAGAACACGTTCTACCTGAATTTGCGGCCTAGGGGTGCAAATGGGTCGGATATTATCCGACTGTATCCGCATCCGTATTCGAAAATGAAATATAGATATCCGATATCCGAATATCCGTGCGAATACGGATACGGATATAGTTTTGAATTTTAATTATCCGTATCCAAATAGTAGATATATACCATATAGTTTACTACATATTATGAAAATATTTATGTATATATTACAGATATCCGATATCTAATCCGTATCCGTACTATCCGATCTGTATCCGATCCGTTTGCACCCCTAAGATTTTGCCCGATCTTTCTACTCATATCATTATATAAATAAAAAATTAGATCGCATCATTTTGGAAGAGATGTCAAAAAAATAATACCATGACGCTTAAATATGCAGTTCGCACAACATACTAGTATACAGATAAGCACACTTCTGGTCTAAATATCCATCCTTGTTACCAATAAGAAAATATGCGCCTTTTGTAAAGTTAAACAACTACAGAATTATCTTTAAAGAAAATTAGTTATTGCTAACTATTGTTCAATCAAAAGAATACTCTTAAGGAACCGTAACAGTTATACATACAAAATCACTATCCAAAACGATTTTTTATTTACACAAAAATAACTAATAAATGCCAGACTAACTTGTATCATTATATGTACAAATTGACTCTTGGGCTGAGCTAGAGCCAGAAGCCTTACCCTTTGATGAAGAGGCCGAAGCAGAAGCTGAAGTGGAGGGGGTTAAGGTCGAATCAGAAGAAGAACCAATACCAGAGCCTATACTAGATGAAATTCTCGACGAATCCAGAGATTCACTGGTAAAATGGGACCTATTTGTGTACCGGTGGCCAGGTATCCCAGGTCTAGAAGGCTCTTCTAGTGTACTGGGTTTTTTGGAAAAGATTATGCCAACCCGTCTCATGTCAGGACGCTGCTTTGGCTCGGCTTGTGTGCACAAGAGTCCAATGTGCACACATGTTATGACTTGATCCTGGTCCAAATTGGGTTGAATTTCTGGATCGACCATCTCAACGAATCTCCCCTCTTTGTAGAGCTTCCATGCCTATTAGGGTTGAGCAAAAATATATAATCAATAAAAAAGAAGATGCAAAACTTCTTTTTATGGAAAAAAATTACATGGTATTAAGTTCCTAAATATTTCCTTAATACAAAATACAGAATCCAAAGAAGCACTACTAAGTGCAAACCATATCCAACCAGGATTTTGTCTCCAAAAATGTCTACTTCAAGAATTTTTTAATTGAATTTGTCACTAGAATTGCGACTTTTAACTTCTTTCTATATTCTTCATTCTCAAACACAGATACTCTGAAAAACCTGTTACCAGAACTTACCCATTCAAGCAAATTCTTGGCATCGGTACCAGGAAGGGGCGCAAAAGAGTGGCACTGCCGACCCATGACCAGCTCTAGAACAACCACCCCAAAACTGTACACATCAGCTTTAGGCGACAAAGACCCGTGCATGAGATACTCGGGTGCCATGTACCCGTTGGTACCTGCCACACGGGTATTTACATGGCTCTCATCCTCAGGAAAGAGGCGGGCCATGCCAAAGTCAGCAATCTTCGGGACCCACCGCTGATCCAACAAGATGTTGGCGGCCTTGATGTCGCGGTGTATGATGGGAATATGTGTGCCCTCATGTAGGTAGAGAAGGCCTTTTGCAACAGCCAGTATTATGCTGTACCGTCTCTGCCAGTTCAACTCAGCCCGTTTTGGGCATTCCTCACCTGAAATGTATAATAAACGCATGTGATTTTAGCATTCATGAATGTTATACAATTCGTCAAATTCAGCAATAACTCGAGGTATTAAAAATAACAGAAAATTTCCCTAAAAAAATAATAGATGTATAATTTGGAAATCTTGTTATAATGATTTGTTCAAAAACATACTCCCCATAGTCATTTATCAAGAATTTACATTTTTGTGTACTTAAAAAAAATTCATAGAGCACAGACTTGTTCGTATGTTTAAAAAAAAATTCATAGAGCAATAACTCGAGGTATTAAACTTATACTATTAACTACAATATATTTAATTGATTGTCAGTGTAATTATATGTTCTTAATTTTTGTTTAAATTAAAAAAAATGTATAATTAAAAGTTTTTGTTGGCCCCCTCAATGATAAATTCTTGGCTCCCTCACTGACTGCGGACAAGTATCCTCCCAGGTACTGTAAAATATTCCCATCACTTTACGGCTTGAGATTTACTCCCAAACGCTTTGAGATTTGAGCTAGCACAGGGGCAGTATTATTGGGCTTTGAGATTCGTGCCAAGTTAAAAAAACGTTCCAAATCCACTAATTGTAAAAGATCCCCTATTACGGTACCGGAGAGGATCTGAATTCCCCTGACTGCAAGGTTAGATAAGAAGCAAAAAAACAGCATGCGGTTGGCTTGCTTGTATTAGGACAGCAGTTGTTATAATAAAACCCTAAAGTTAGCTCTCTTGTCATTATGAATGTCAAGAATCATTGGATCTTCTTAAACTTTTTGAGAATCATATCAATGCATAATAAACAATGAACAAGGTCAACTCATACCAACAGTTCCATCCAAAATCCCAAACCAATCAAGCATTTTTCCATGACAAAGGGAAACAAAAAAGCCACAACTTACTGGATGAAAACAGGATCTTATCAAGGCTCTCATTTGCGACATATTCATACACAAGCAACCTATCATCACCATGGATGCAAAATCCATACAAGTGCACCACATTCTTGTGCTGTACACCTGACAATAGTGAAGCCTCATTTGCGAACTGATTCTCCCCCTGCCTTGACCCCACTGCCAGCCGCTTCACGGCTACCTCTCTCCCATCTCCTAATCGACCCTGACCAAAGTATTTTTAAAAGGTGCCAAGTTATTTATTCCTTTCATTTTCTGGTGTTGATATGTATTGTCCAGCATAGAACAAGTAAGAGTTCAGTATTATTTGATTTATTTGTACCAAATCTTGTAAGTTGTTTAGGGCTCAATTAAATGCCAAAGTATTAAGAATGGATGATGAAATATGAATGTCTCAAGTGCCTTTCAACAGGTATGGATGTAGAAATAGGCATCTAATTGCAATTTGCACAAACCAGTTTAATGTAAATAACCTATTTTACACATCATACCTGATCTCCAATTAACTGAGGTTTAAAACACCGAGTCAGATCTACTATTATATTGGTATACTCAAATTTTGTCTACATTGCACGTGTAAAAAGACTGAGATGCAAATAAATTTGTCAAGATTTTGCAATTTACCTTAAATACTGGACCAAATCCTCCTTCCCCAAGTTTCTCACAAAAATTCTTGGTGACAGCCATGAGTGTGTCATACCGAAAAACTTTCCTTTCCATCTCCGCAATTACTTCTATGCTTTCCTCTTTATGCATCTTGTTCCCTGGCTCAATTTTACACCTCCCAAATTAGTCCAATCGACCCACCTTACCAATTAAACCCTGATTCAAAACGAAAATCTTGAGTACATGGATATCAATTACCTGAATCATGGGGGTTTGTGAACGGATTTATGAGCTTCTGGAGTATATTCCTCGTCTTCCTCATGATTCATAGGAGAGACGAGAAACAACGAATGAATCTTAAACCAAGAAATTAACTTTTCTGTAGAAGGTTAAACCAGTGGAGCAGCCGAGATTTTTATTAATATCCAAAGTTAATTAGAAATTAATATGTCGCGTTCCTCAAATCAATTTGGGGATAGCCGTTGATAAATCAACGATAGCTGCAAGTGGGCCTGGGATAACAGAACTAAACGGACGGCTGTTAAATATCCGTTAAGTCAATTGAAGAACAAAGCTGAGGTGGCATAACAGAACTAAACGGACGGCTGTTAAATATCCGTTAAGTCAATTGAAGAACAAAGCTGAGGTGGCATGTTGAGAGTAATTGAGCAATCTGAACGGTGGATCTAGCAGTTCTCTTTAGGGTCTCATCACCTATATAAGGCAAATTAGATTAGCCAAATGGATTATGTCATTTCATTCTAACTCTAGGCAATTTGTCTCATAGGCTAGCGGCAGCTATAGTTAGCTGAAGCTTGAGTTGTATCCGAATTTCTTCCTTTCAATACAAAATCATTTAATTGTTATTTGTTGTCTCTTCTCTGGTCTTGTCTCAATTAAGATCGTAACATTAAGTGGTATCAGAGCATAAAGATTGCTTCTGGGTAAGGATTGAGCAAGCTTCAGGAAAGCCACCATGGCTGGTAAAACAAAAAGTAGTTCTTCCAATGAGGAAGCACAGAATCTCGAGTTAGCAGTTGTCAATGACAGAATCACCCAATTGGATTCCAAGTCCGAGTCATCAAGAAAAGAACTGACAAGTCAAATGAGTCGGATTGAAGAAGCTCTTGCTGAAAGCAAACGAGAAACAACTGAGAACAAGAAGACCTTGAATGAGATGGTAAAGCTATTGAAGGGCTTGATCGACGACAAGGCTGAGAATGGAGAAAACAGTGATGCACCGCCAAATCCTCAAAAGAATCGACCAAGAAGGAATCAAGATCAGCCAGAAAATGAGGAGTTTGAAGCTGGTAATGGTAAGGAAGGAAGGTACAATAACACTCACGATCCTAGATTTTTCCTTCCTAAAATGGATTTTCCTGTTTTCGATGGTTCAGATCTTGTAGTCTGGACTGAGGATTGTGAGCAGTACTTTGCACTATACCAAGTACCTGAAATGTATAAAACTAGAATGGCAACTATGAATTTCATAGATGCAGCAAAAGATTGGTATAGGTCGAGTAAGTTGTATTATCCCCCATGGCCTATTCTGGTAGATGAGGTATTAGGTTTTTTTGGAGATGAAACTGATGACCCTATAGATCAGTTTATGAATGTCAAACAAGTTGGTAGGGTTGATGACTTTGCTAAGGAATTCATGAAAGCCAAATCTAGGGTTATAGCTGTTCGTGGTAAATGTGGTCGAACAAAGCTTCACTACAGCCGAAGCTGTAGAGTTTAAACCCTATTCAACTCTTGACGAAGATTGCAAGTGCACAATCCAGTCGTGTAGTTAGATCGGGTGTCGATTCTCAGGGACGAATCAAGTTCTGAACCTAAACTCTTCCTAATTAGGTACTAGAAGTTCGAATATTGGGTGTGTTTGACTATTCCTAAGATGAATGAACAAATCAAATGAAATAAAAGAATGAATGATCAATTGTATTAACAATGAATTAACAGAAAAGAATCAATTAAATGTTTGTATTTTGTACTATGGTATAAAAGGGCGTTTCAAGAGTTTCAGATTTCATCTTCAACTTTGCTGCTCTGGACCTGCCACGCGACCCGCATACTCTCGTATGCGACTCTTGTGACGCGACCCGCGTGGCCCTAAGCACTCTGGACCTTTCACGCGACTCGCAAGCTGTGGCTTGCGACCCTTGTGATGCGACCCGCGTGCTAACTCACGCGACCCGCATGGCCCCTTGAGCTGAGTCTGCACATGTCAGAAATTGGTTGTTTAAGTCGTGTAAGGCTAGATTGACCGTACCTAGTGTCACTAAACCTCAACTCTCGTGTGTTGGCTTAGCAGACCTGGTTTGGAAATGCAATTTCACCTTCTTAGATTTAATCAAGCTGTTTGATCTAAACCTAAGTTCTCAGTTCTGTTCACTAAAGGTATCCACAAGCTGAGCAAGTGCAAGTGGAAATTTCACCTCTCGGCTAATATTGACCTCACCTTTCGGTTCTCAGACCTACCTCAAGTACTTAACCTAATTTGCAAGAAACATCAAGCCTTGTTACAAGAAGAAATGCCAAAGGCATTCAACAGTAGACAATCAAGAATCAAACAATTCAGATCAAGCAATCACAAATAATACAAGAATCAAAGAAACACGAAATATCAATCAGAATCAATCCATGTGCATAATCAAACAAAGTATCAGACTAAATCCAAACCCTCGAAACTACAAGTCTACTCAGACATAAGCAAAATCAGAATAAAAGAGAGATAGAGAATGCAAATCATGGTGAGAGATGGAGGATCGAAGAGGATCGAACCTTCTGGCCAAATCTTCTTCTCCTGGCCGAATCCTCCCTGGCTCCAGATCACCTCCTCTCTCTGTCGCGCTCGATCAGATCCCTTTTTGTGTGAAATGTCGGGGTTCCTTTTCTCAATTTGCGCCAGGCCTTATATAGGCATCTTAACGGGCTTTAATCGGGCCCTGGCGCAATTAACTCGACGCGGGTCGCGTGCCACCTCATGCGGGTCGCGTCGAGTGGAAGTGAGCAGTGAGGTTTGGCTCAGATTGTAGATATTCTCGCGAGCTTTCCGAAAAGTGGTCATACGCTCAAAACGGAGTTACGAGTCAAAAGTTATGACTGTTTTAAGTTCGGGTGCTGAAGTCTGACGCTACCCGCGTGGGATCTGACGCTACCCGCGTGGGGGGTTCCAGAACTCGCAATTTTCCCTGATTTGGCTCATTTTTTGCAAAGTAAGAATGAAAATGCAGCAGTACCACAGTCTATAGATATTCAATGTATATTCAATGTAAAAGACACGATTTGGTGGTTTGAAACACAGATTGTGGTACAGAAATTGGTCGGATTTATAGGTCTAATGATGAGACATCAATAGCAAAGACAAAAATCAATAGTGAGGAATTCTTTGTTGGTAGCTTTATGAGTAGTTTAAAAGATGACATTAAGCACTCTCTCAGCCTGTTTGAATCAGAAGATCTAAAAACAACAATTAGGTTTGCAAAGAAAATTGAATTGACCATTGGAGACAATTCAAAGAAAACCAGCCACAATTTAAGTCTCAAAACAACCAAGTTATAAGGTATGTTGACACAAATCCTAAATTTATTGAAAATAATCTCAAGAAGCTGGAATTTGGACAAACTAAGAATACTAACCCTAAAATAAAACACCAGACTTACACTAGTGAACAAAAGAAAGCATTAGGGTTGTGCTACAAATGCAGTAATAAGTGGTTTAAAGGTCATAAGTGTAAATTGAATGTCATAAGCCTTGAGGAAAAAGAAGGAATGAGTGAGGATGACCAGGAATCAGAAACTGAAGAAGGAGAGAACCAATTGCAAGATGGGGATTGTGAGTTGCTAGAAAATGAAGAAGAGCAGGCTGTGGTAGCCATTTGTGCTCAAGGCTGCATAAAGAATAATAAAACACTGAAATTCAAAGGAATTATTCACAACATCCCAGTTTGTGCCCTAATTGACAGTGGGAGTACCCACTCATTCATAAACCCTAATATTGTGCAAAACCTGGATGTAAAAACGGATAAAACTAAACTTTTACATGTTAAAATGGCTGATGGGCGTAAGATCACTTCTGACAAGGTTTGCAAGGACCTTAGTTTTACATTGCAGGGTTTCAAATTTGAAGTTGAACTTAGGGTATTGGATGTACCTGGCTATGACCTCATTTTGGGAGTGGATTGGCTCTCTCAACATGAACCTACTCTCACTTATTGGTCCAAGGGCATCATGCATCTGCAATACAAAGGGAGAGAGATCAGATTGCAAGCTCAACTGGAGGACTCTACACCAGAAATCATAATATGTGAGGCAAGTATAGAGGTGAATAAAGAAGAAAAGAAGGGAAATCAAATTTTCATAGCACATTTGTTAAGCCATGAGGGTCAGGAAGCTAAAGAAAGAAAGGTATATCCTTCAGAAATTAAAAAGTTGTTGTCTGAATTTAAAATTGTCTTTGAAGAGCTAACATCTTTACCTCCTGCTAGAGCTGTAGACCACAAAATACCTCTTAAACTTGATGCTAAACCAGTGAGTCTCAGACCGTATAGGTTTTCTTATTTCCAAAGATTGGAAATTGAGAAAATAGTTGAGGAATTGCTTAAAAACTCATTTATTCAGCCTTCTACTAGACCATATTCATCTCCAGTCCTTTTAGTGAGAAAGAAAGATAGTAGTTGGCGACTTTGCATAGATTACAGGAAATTGAATGACAACACCATAAAAAATAAATTTCCTATCCCCATAATTGAAGACTTACTTGATGAATTGAAAGGAGCCCAATATTTTTCTAAATTAGACTTGAGGTCGGGTTACCATCAAATTAAAATGAGTGAAGATGATAAATTTAAAACTGCTTTCACAACCCATGAAGGTCATTATGAGTTCACTGTGATGCCATTTGGGCTCACAAATGCTCCTGCAACATTTCAATCTTTAATGAATTCAGTTTTTAAACCTTTTCTTAGGAAATTTGTGCTTGTGTTTTTTGATGACATATTAGTATATAGCAAGGATTATAACTCACATCTAAACCATCTCAAAGAGACTTTGAAACTGATTCAAGAGAACCAATTGTATGTTAAACTTTCTAAGTGTGATTTTTGTGTGCCACAAATAGAGTACTTAGGGCATGTGATATCTAGAGAAGGAGTTTCAACTGACCCAAATAAAATCAAAGCAATGAGAGATTGGCCAATACCTAAAACTGTGAAAGGACTTAGGGGATTCTTAGGGTTGACAGGATATTATAGGAAATTCATTAAACATTACGACATCATCTCTAAACCCTTGACTGACCAGTTAAAGAAAGATTCTTTCCATTGGAACCAAGAGGCACAAAATGCTTTTGAAATGTTGAAAAAAGCAATGACAGAAGCCCCAGTTTTAGCCTTACCTGATTTCACAAAAACCTTCACCCTAGAGACATATGCGTGTAAGGAAGGTATATGAGCTGTGTTGTTACAAGAAAAGAGACCACTAGCTTTTATGAGCAAAAAGTTAGGAATTAGAAACATGTCTTTATCAACATATGAGAAGGAATTGTTGGCATTAATCACAGCCGTAACCAAGTGGAAACACTACTTATTAGGAGGCCAATTTATAACAAAAACTAATCACATTAGCTTAAAATTTCTGTTGGAACAAAAAGCTAATACATCTCTACAACATAAGGGTCTTAGTAAATTGTTAGAGTTAGACTATATAATTGAATACAAAAAGGGAAAAGAGAACGTTGTAGCAGATGCCCTTTCAAGGAGGGATGAAAGTGGGAAAGAAATTGTAGTTTCAAATGCAGGTCTAATGGTTGTCAGTGAGCTCAAACCCCAATGGTTGACTGAAGTGCAAGAGAGCTATACTGATGACGCTTGGATTGAAGGACTCAAGAAGAGGATAGAAGAAAATCAAGCTATAATCAGATCACAACCACAAGAAAGAGTTGCACAAGAAACACCAGACAACGAGCAAGGAGATAACTCAGAGGGGATTGAAGCACAACCTCACCTGACTATGCATCAAGGCATTATCAGAAGAAAGGGAAGAGTATGCATTGGAGGAAATGGCAACCCGAGAAGACAAATTCTAGAAGCTATTCATTCATCAGCACTTGGAGGTCACTTAGGCATCACTGCCACCTACCAAAGAATCAAAAGAAGTTTCTACTGGCCTAAACTCAAAGAGGAAGTACATCAATTCATCAAAATATGTGAAAATTATCAAATCAATAAAACCGAACACATAGCAATTCCTGGCCTTCTACAACCACTTCCAATTCCTGAGGAGGCTTGGTCTAGCATAGGAATGGATTTTGTCTCATGTTTACCAAAATCAGATGGAAAAGATGTGATAATGGTGATCGTAGATCAACTCACCAAATATGCATATTTTTTGGGCCTCACTCATCCCTATACAATATAAACAGTGGCTCAAGCTTTCCTTGACATGTATACAAGCTACATGGCCTACCAACATCTATCATATCTGACAGGGACCCGATTTTCACATCCAAATTTTGGAAAGCATTGATGAAACAGTTAAAGGTAAAGCTGAATATGAGTACTTCATACCACCCATAGTCAGATGGACAAACCGAAAGAGTAAACCAGTGTTTAGAAAATTACCTGAGGTGTATGAGCTATGACCAACAGAAAAAATGGAGTAAGTGGTTGTCCTTGGCTGAATTCTGGTATAATACGTCATACCAATCAGCAATTAAGACCACACCTTTCAAGGCTCTCTATGGGTATGATCCTCCAGTATTAGCCCTAGGTAGTATTCCAAAAATTCAAGTGGAAGCGGTGAATATGATGTGTCAAGAGAGACATGAGGTA
The DNA here is from genome assembly GCA_011114355.1 of Carex littledalei. Taxonomy (NCBI): domain Eukaryota; kingdom Viridiplantae; phylum Streptophyta; class Magnoliopsida; order Poales; family Cyperaceae; genus Carex; species Carex littledalei. The sequence goes on from CM022090.1 coordinate 3,572,576, forward strand.
ATAAGAAAGTTGAAGGAAAATCTAAGAAAGGCTCAAGAGAGAATGAAAATGTTTGCGGATAACCACAGGTCAGAGAGGAGTTTTGGTGTGGGAGATTGGGTTTATTTAAAATTGCAACCTTATAGACAGGTTTCAGTTGCAGGAATGAGAAATCAAAAGTTAAACCCCAAGTTTTTTGGACCTTATGAGGTAATTGACAAAATTGGTACAGTAGCATACCGATTGAACTTACCAGCTGACTCTAAAATACATCTAGTATTTCATGTATCTCAGTTGAAGGCCAGGGTTGGTGACTCTCAAGCAGTTTCTCCTACACTACCCGTGCTTGGACCTCACGAGAATCCACCGTCTCAACCTCAGGCGATACTGGCGAGGTGATCACTCAAAAGAGAGCAATGTTTCTTTTAATATTTATAAACTCAGAAATGCTATCAGTTCGGACTGCAAGCGCACAATCCTATCGAGTAGTATATTCGAGGTCGATCCACAGGGTCGATAAGCGTCGCTGATTCGATTGACCCGATTCTTGCTCCTTTTGGTGTAAAATAGTCCCAAAACCTGTTTTCTGCAATAAAACATAAATAATGGTGACAGTAGCCTTTTTCTCTAATTAATTAAACATAAGTGTGAGAAAATATGCAAAACCTAAGCCAAAACCCTACGTAAATCATCATTATTTTGACTCTGATCACGAGGCGCATGGTGAAGAAACGCAACTCAGCTGAGCCTCAAGTGTTGATTCAATGGTCGAATCAATCAATAGATGACGCGACATGGGAGGACTACAGCTTAATTGCTAGGAAGTATCCAAATTTCATCCTCGATGTCGAGAATGGTTTGAATGAGGGAGGAGTGTCGCGTCCTCAAATCAATTTGGGGATAGTCGTTGATAAATCAACGATAGCTGCAGGTGGGCCTGGGATAACAGAACTAAACGGACGACTGTTAAATATCCGTTAAGTCAATTGAAGTCAATTGAAGAACAAAGCTGAGGTGGCATGTTGAGAGGCAATTGAGAAATCTAAACGGTGGATCTAGCAATTCTCTTTAGGGTCTCATCACCTATATAAGGCAAATTAGATTAGCTAAATGGATTATGTAATTTCATTCTAACTCTAGGCAATTTGTCTCATAGGCTAGCGGCAACTATAGTTAGCTGAAGCTTGAGTTGTATCCGAATTTCTTCCTTTCAATACAAAATCATTTGATTGTTATTTGTTGTCTCTAGTCTTGTCTCAATTAAGATCGTGACATAATAAATATACCTAAATTTGCTGAGATTCGATAAAAAAAAGTTCATACCGACCATTAAATGGCCGGTATTCTTATTTAATTAGAAATGGTCGGTACAGTATTTATTAGAAATGGTCGGTACAATATTTATTAGAAATGGTCGGTACAGTATTTATAAAAAAAGTTAATTAGAAATGGTCGGTACAGTATTTATTTAATTACCGGCCATTTAATGGCCGGTATTCTTATTTTATTTTATTTTTTTGCTATCCTATAAATACCTATTTTTCTCTCTCTCCCCCTCACAATTACCTCAACTCTGTCAAAAGAAATGGAGGAAGGGACAGAGACAAAGAGAAGGCGACTTTTGAGACGAAAATGGTGATATTTGAAGGGGCCAAAAGGATGAACAATAGCAACTGAGGTAGGTTGTCCTATCGCGGCCTAGCGAGAGGAGGGTCAAGTAGTGATCAGAGTAAAAATGATGTATGCAGCTTTAACCGACAATATCAATTGGGTCTAAGTTTTTATTAACATCAGTTCTATTCCAATTAGAATCCCTAAAACAGGCAATTTCCAGTATTTCAGTCCATTAAAAATAATTTCAGTATCTAGACCCTATATTCCAGTTAAATATACTATCATAATCTGATTATCCAATTCAATATCCAATCAACCATACAAATCGAAAACACATATTATAGAGAAGTTCGATTACCTGATAGCGATCGATCCAAAAATCCAATTTGAGTTGCAATTACTATTCAGAATCAACGCGACATAGCATAAAATCAAATATCAATATATTTATCACAATATTTCCTTCATTTATCTTTTTTTTCTCTCTTTCATTCTCTGTTTCCATTTTCGATTTTATTTGTTTATTTTTCTTTCTTTTACAAGAGAGAGAAAAGGGAGGCTATAGGCATTACGGGGATGGCCAAAACAAGCCGCGTGGCATGGGTGCCCCATTGGCCCTTTTAATTTTTTTTTCATATATTAATTTTAAACCTTCACATTTTCAAAAATTGCAAAGAAGCCCACAATAAATTTAGAAACATTATAAAAATTACCGGGTGTGTTACAGTTACTATTGATGGATGAGCCGAAGGTGATTCTGCCCCTAACAACAGTTACCACCTCTATTTTACTTGTGTTTCTTTGTACCTTCAATGGGTCCGTAGTGCGTACACGATTGGTGCAGATGATCTGATAGTGCAAACAAAATTAGAAAGCCAAAAGATACTTGAACAACTAAAGGAACTAGTCCATTTTTGTATGGCCTAGCTGAGATTAATTCTTAATCCACCATCGTTCACAACTATCATAATTCATAAGATAAGTCCTCTCAGATGAGGCAGATGAATAAAAGTCAGTAGCAGAAGCTCATCAATTATTTATTATATATATTGTACAACTCACATATTGGGCACACACTTTCTAACATTCATGAATCATAACAGTTTGGAGATCGAATCAGCGTATGGATTCACCTCGTTCCCAAGGATTAGTAGCTGCTAGTTGACCAGGAAGCCCATGTTACAGTAAAATATGTTTAAGGTTGCAAGTCCAAGAAATAAGCTAGCATTCAACATTATACCGTATGAAAGCAGCAACTAGAACAGGAAACAATCAGTAGCTCAAATGAATGATATTGCACCCATAGACCTTTTTTTTTTTCCTTTTACTAGAACAGACAACAAAGAAATAAAACTACAACCACACACTATATTTTACAACAAAAAGGGAAAAAACAAGCCCAGTTTTCATACATTGAGAATCAGATTGGCCAAACTAGGCTATTGCCTGCTACAAAAATCTCACAATTGATGGGAGGCTAATAGAGATTGTAGCCAACCCAATTACAGCCAACAACCCCACAAAAATTGGAGAGGCAAAAAAGACATTTGTTATTTACATAATATACAACAAACGCTAATAAATTATTATCGCCAAACCAAAGAATTCCATTTGAATGTAAGTATTCACCTGCAATGTTTCAGGAAAAAGGGCATCAAGTTTTAAGGAGAAACAAGGTTTTTAATGTCAACTGCCTATCAATCAGTACAGGATCTGCAAGAATTAGTTCTGGTCGGATCTCAGTTTCCACAATACCTTATTGGTATGGTATGGGCACAGTATTCTTTAGTTAAGTTTTATGTGCTCACAAAATGTTGACTTACATTGTACAATGCCGGGTCTGCAGGATACAAGCCGTGGCTTTGTAAAATGCAATAGCACCAGTGCCCAGCTAAGTGATATAACAGGAAACAATGTCACTAAATTCACTTAAAGAGCTACGAACAAGCAAGAACCAAAAATATTCAAATTATAGTGTCTACCTAAGATTAAACAGCAGTACCACTATGACTGAGAAGGCCCAAGATACTTATCCTTAGATTCTCTCTTGTGCTCAGGATCCAGGCTGCAAGTAAAGATAATTTTTATTAACACCCAAGATGATTTTGTTGATTCCCTGTTCTAAGTCTTCTGTTGTTCAATTGTGGGACATTTTACAGTTTTCCTTATTAAGTTTGTGCCAATTATTTTCGTTTCACCAATTCTAGAAACACATATCCCATTACCTAAAAAGGATGAAAATACCCCAGCAATTTAGTATTTATTGAAGTTCTTTTATTAATTTGGAAACTCTACATTTTAATTTAAAAGTGGAAATTTTCATTTAAATTTTCTCGAGTTTTATTTTAAAATTCAATAAACTATACCAAATTTTATAGATTTTCAAAATAATATTTTGTAAAAGAATAAAATTATCATATAATATTCAACACAAAAGCTAATTAGTTATACAAAATTGTATATTTGTCTCTAATCGTTTTCTAACAATAAATTATCTATTTTGCCATTGTCTTCAAAATTAAGAAACAAAAAATTAGTAATATAAATTTATTTATGTTTAAAGGTATTTTAGTCATTTTATCACTATAAAATTAACAGTGTTAAGTGAACAGTTGGGGGCCTGATTGTCACACATTGAAAGTTTGCAAGGGCAATGGTAAAAAATTAAAAAAATTCAGGGCTAATTGTCACAAAGTGAGTTTTAAGGAGGATGTGGTGGTACGAAAAAGGGAAAACATATTTCATCATGACCGGTAACAACTTGTACCAGCACCAACCAAAGAGAGGAAAATCAAGTACCTATTTCTCAGTCCGAGAAGCACATAGTGCACAGCGCCAGCAGAGGCAGATATAGGAGCTATGACAGCACCAGGGGCAGAGCAGAAAGCAGTGGCCAAGGCAGACCCTGCCCCGGCCCCATGTTGGTACACCTTTAGAGGTGTCCTTATTAATGCAGAGGCTGTCCGTCCTAGACCTTCTGTTAAACTCTCATAAGCCTGGTTGTAAGAAAATATTATCATTTATGAGACGTGATATATCTTATGTCCATTATCTTGTAGCAACAGTACAGTGCTGAATTGCTGATATAATTGATACAAACTATTAATTAGATCGGATCAAAATATAACATGAATAAAAAGAACTTGTCAATTACTTAATTCCTACGTTCAAATTTGCTAAAGACAAGCTTAAAACAGGATAATGTACCTGTTGTATTCCCTGCTGTGCATCCTCAGGCTGATTCGACCTAACATTTGTTTTTTTCCTTCCATCAGATTGGGGCATAGGTGGAACAGTTGTCAGGATGCATTCAGTCTTTAGCAATATCTCATGGGCCCCAGCAGCCAGATGTACACCCAGGCCAACCGCTTCTATGGAGATACTTCTTATAAATGCTACAGCACCTATATCAAGCATTTAATTCACAGTCTAAGTTATGGTTTCTGATAAGGAGCACTTGTATGATGCCAATTAACTTCTTGTCAGTCACCCCACAGTAACATGTTTGAATGTAAGTGGGAATGTACAATTTTTTTCTATTAATAATATAAAACCAGCCCTTATTGGTACTGGATGGTTGATTTCAGTCCCCAGCCTGACCAATATGTAACAGGCACTGCTCTGTGCAGAGCCTGCTTGAATGTAATCTTTCATTAGTGCAATTTATTGTAGAATTACACAATTCAAAACATAGATAATTACCTCTTTGCATTCCCTTAAGCAACTTCCCGTCCTTTCTGTAGCTTTTGATAGGCAAGGAGACAAGCTTTGAAGTGCCTGAGCTCACTGCAAATAATGATCTTACAGGAGGCAGCCCCTTGAGTAGCTTATGAACCTGTATTCCATGGAAACCATGCAATGCTGTTTTTAGTTCTCAACTTTTTACTACTTATTAAAATATGCAAAGCTGCTGTAATTCTCAACCTTTTGCTACTTTCTCAAACATATTTCTATTTCAATACATGACCCTCCATAATTTTTTCATTTGCATGAATGCACTTGCACTCAACTAATCAATGTAGATTCTTTTAAATCAAAAGGTCTTGCTGGGGAATTTGTATCCTTGACACAGCTGGAGAAGTTCTAAAATCAAACGGATTGCATTTCAACAAAGTTCACATTTCATCAAGATTCCTGCCATCAAACACCATCCCCTCCACCCTCAACCCCTGCCTATGCCCCCCTAAGATTACATAACAAGAGGGTGTGCTGGATGTAATCCAGCACTGCAAAGGATGCAGACCCTTTGTAGGCTGTATATTCAATTATGAAGAACAAGAAGTTCGGATGCAGTATGGCGTATTTAAATAAGACTAAGAATCACCAGAGGTACCGGTGGTTGTTATGTTAGTTTGGCAAGCAATTCAGTAGAATGTTTAGATTTAGTTAGGGTTATGTTAGCCTTTTGTGCTTGGATTTGATGTCCTTAATTAAATTGGTGGCATTCCCACTTTTAGCCAAAAAGAAAAATAAAATAATAATAAGGCAAATAATTATGTTTGTGCAAAGAATACTAAACAAAAGTGTTTGTAACTACCTGATTATGAGAAATGTCTTCCAACCATTCCGCAAGTACAGTTTCACATATGCTACCCCACCCAAAAACACCAACAGCAGAAACACTCTTCAGTTTCAAATCAATGCCCTTAAAAAACAACAGAAAAAGATCACGTCATAAAAGGAATTACACAGAAGAAACATAGTAGTTGCTTAGAGAACAAATTTAAAAACAAATTTGAGTTCCTAGTTCTACCTTCCATACTCCTGTATGTAAGGTAGAACTAGGAACTCAAATTGCATGCATCAGAATCTAACAAAGATTGAATAAGTGGCACAGGTAACAACACATCTTGGAAAAAAAAATATTGAGTTTATATTAAAACCAGTAAAATAATGCAAAAGGTACCTTCCACAGGACCAAGTTTAGAAGTTCTGCATAGTTTCCTCTGCTTAGTGCAACTGGATCAAATTGGCGTGGAATATAATCAACCCTCACTACAAGAGGTCTTATAGCAAATTTCTGAAATATACCAAGTAACAAACTGTTAGATATTTGACGTAACAGTATAATATCATGATTGTGCTCACACACCCAGGGGTTATACAAGGAAGCTGCTCGATAAAACTAAGATCAAGGTTTGGGTAGTTCATTGTTGTGGTGAGAAAGAAACCGCCATATATATTCTCGGGGAAGGTGAAAGATATGTGAACTCTTGTGTTAGAGGCTGCGACTAACATTCAACAATGGCTGAATCACTGCTAAAGCAGCCCACTTCTCTCATCATGGGAGATTTTGATACAGGCTGAATCCTGTATTATGTGTGTTTTTACTTTTTCTCGATTAAGACTCTCTCATGTAACAAACATACCAGCACAGAGTGGTACAGCTCATTTATTTTCCCTTCCAATTAAGTATATGTTTGCAGCTAACTAAATGCATTTTCCTTAATTTTTTTCTTTTTCTAACAAAAGATAAGCAACAGTAAACCAAAACATCCCATTAAAAATCACATGGTAGCCAGGACAAGTATAACCTAGTAATGACCTGAAAAAAAGGAAGCAGAGCTTCTTCAACAATAGCCTGGCTTCTAGAGGAGCTGGTGCTTTCTCTTGCCGAGGCCTCAAGTTGATCACTGTCATGAGGGAGCAGGCCCGACGAGTCTGGGTCATTGCCTGGATCATTCCGGAAGAAGTTCACCATGAAGTTGAGCTGTCCTTGATCCAGATGCAGACGCAGCGGGAAAATTTCAAGCTGCAACCTGTTAAAAATCATTTGATTTTAGCAGGATAGAAGTATCAAAGCAAAGCATGGCAAATAATAATCATAAAAGCTACGAAGTTCCTCTCATTTGTAGGTCTAGGTTCTGTGCAGTTCAAGACTTCTATTCACTGCTCCGGTAACTACTCTTACACAAAATTAAATAATCTACGTACCTGTAATCCTCCAAAGGATTAGGTGGTTCTGGTCTAATGGATTCCAGTTCGAGCTTGAATGCCTTAGAGCAAGATTCTCTAGGGTAATCTTTTGAAGTATACCGCCCCAATATCTTTTGCAAAATGAAAAAAAAAAAACAAACATTAGCACCAACACCAGTAAAAGTTAGATCCAACACATCAAATAAATAAAGATCCACAGGTCCATCCAGTACCATTTTCCAAGGGGCATTCTTGCTCCTATCAAAGAGATTCATGTCCTGTGCTGAGACACACATCTTCGAGACACGAATTTCATCATCAGGATACATGTCGTAACACAGATCCAATCCCAACAACATAAGCTCCAGGCATGAATCTCCATCCCTCCGATTAACACGTGAACTACATGATGGACTTTCCTTCGACCTGTCAGACCAGTCATCTCCCGCAAACATTTTCAAACTCACATCAATTTCTGTAAGAACTACTTGCCCTTTTAAGTTGCATGGGACCTCAGCACTTTCAACTGTGTCGAAATAATAACTGCCTCCTTGGTCAGAGCTCTCTCCTTCAGTACTGTTTCTTGCTTCAGAAATGTGATCCTCTACTATGTTTAAGGGACCATCACCATACCATCCGCCAGTACCACGATCAGCATCCCCATTTGATGAAGCTGAAACTCGATTTCGAGCTGAAGAGGAAGGGAAGTCTGGTGACCAGTACGCGTCGATAATTTCAGGTGAAAATGAAGAAACATATTCTCCTTCAGAGCTCCCTGCTGCATCTTCATATGGTAGATTTACAGCGTAGTAATCAAATGGCCCATTTCTCTCTTCTGCATAAAAGGCATTCTCAACTATCTCATCTAGAAGTCCTCCAGCTCTAGATCCTTCTTGACTGACTGACAAATTTTCGTTTTCACCCTCAGAAACTCCAGAATGACTTGGACTGAGCCCTTCAGTCTCCTTCATTTGCATGCTATTCCATCTGGACTGCAAATGGGCCACTGCATCCTGCATGTCGGGTGCGTAAATCTGCTGTAGCTGGGACGCAACCCGGATGAGGCCAAACAAGGTGTCATGGCACACACTTATGTTAAAACTTGAATCTGACATCTCGAGCTTCCAAAAAGAACCGCTTGTTCTTAAAGCAGCAGCAATAAGTGTGTTTTGTGCAACTCTGACATACCCAACCTTTCTGAGGTAATCTGGGTTGCTGCCATGAGTAATAATTTCAGACCCATCTGACTCACAAATAAGAAGCCCAAGATCTTGCAAATGGATATCGTGATCAACTGAGTTGGAGTTGGACATGGTATTGTTTGAGAGGCTTAGAGAAGATGCAGCCAGAAGGCAGGCCACATACTGCCTCTCCATCTCGTCATCAGGTTCAAAGAAAAAACTGGGCCCTATACTAGAAGTTTCTGTATTTTCTGTAGGGTTCTGCACATGGGGTTCATAACTCACGGCCACATCCACCAAATCCAAGTAAAAGGATGAAGTGCCAACAGTCTGGCCATTTTCTGCCCCACCCATGCTCGACTGTTCAACATTTTGCGAAGGCAGGCTGAAGAAAAGAATAATTGCATTTATCCAATCTAACCGGCCACCTGGGGCAACTACTGTTCCACAACACACTATAACAGAAGTGTAGGTCTCCAAAGAATTTGAATTAAATATGGTTATGAAAGAGGTACCGGCTTTCCCACAAGATAGTGCATTTGTACCCACACCATCACCACGGCCAGAAGCTGAGTCAGAGCAAACCAACAAAAGGAAGTCTTTGCTACTGTCCATGTCAGAAATATGGGGCTGGTTTACCAAAGAGCCCCAAAGTTTCCCCTCACCATGGTTCACCCACATAAATCGTGCATCTTTCACCCCACCGAGATTTGAAAAAGAAAGCACTTCAAAATCCTTGATACATAATTTCAGGCCCTTCCAGGAGCCCTTCAGTTCTCTCTGTAACAAATGGCTTACCACCATTACTTCATCGAGCTGGGCACAAATATCTAAAGTCCCACATTCTAAAAAGACAGAAGTCTGAAGAGAAGAATTGTCAATTGAAATCAACTCATTTCTTTCCTGGACTTCTCCCTCACTAGTGTTAACCGCATTATTTGACAATCCTCCAACAGCTTGATCTATGAGTGAAACCAGCAGTTCATAATGTTTCTTGGAAAGATCAATCAAAACACGGCTTAGTTTCACATGTAATAAGAACTGTGCACTTAAAATAAGCTCCTGCCGAATATTCGAGCACATATCATGTAAATCTCCCAAGCTAGTTGATGAGGAAAAACCGGATCCTTTACCGGCACGCTTTTTCATGCTCCTTTGATTGTGCAATGTCGCCAGATTCCATGCCCGAGATAAAATCCTAGTATCCATCACACGGCCCGTTTGCCAGCTGAAATTTATTCCGAATCCATGTTCAACAGTAGAATTGCTGGTTGAGATGATCTTAGTTGCAGAGAAAATTTGGTTGCAAGGCTCTATTAGATAAGCATCCAGGTTTTGCACATCTAAATGGACTGAACTTGAGGAAGAAGCAGTTTGACACTCACCCGACATCTCTATTTCGAGTTCCTTCGGATTCAGAGATAAAAGATGGTCGAACACAACAACCTTGTCAAATGCAGATGGGTGACTGAAGTCCCGATTGAACTCTGATGGGAAGCATAGAAATATCCTCAATGGTTGAAGTACTAATCTACCCTTGAAACTTGATCTTGGAGGCTCACTTTTAACTGAAGATTTAGCAACTTTCATTTTAGTGCTTCTTGGGCTTTTCTTAAGAGAACTTTCAACTCGGTTCATGAATTTTATGAGCATGTGTACCAAATGGAAATGAACCCAGAAGGTGAGAGGAGGCAGAGACATGACAAGAGATGCAGTAGTTGAATTACTATTTGAACCTGTGGAACTGGTTGCATACATGCAGTTGCATTTACCAAAAGATTTCAACAGAGAAACCCTAACAAGGCCAATTTGGGTATTTGTACCACATCTGACAGCATCAGGTTCCTCGAATGAAAATGGTGGTAGAAAGGCTTGTATATCTCTCTTCAAATGGGGAGTTAAGAGGATCTGCTCATTGCAATGACCGTCATAAAATTCATCGACACTTATTTGCCCGATTGAGGCTTTCAACTTCAGATCATGAGGATAAGTCTGTTAACATAACTCAGAATTTTAGCAACTAAGCCAAAAAACAAACATCAAATAAAGCAATTGATCATCAAGTAACCAATTCATGCAAATTCGGTCTTATTGTGTAATTGCACCTTAATCAAGCTTCAATGTAACATAATATTGGCCTCTAATTTATTCCCAATTTATTAAACAAACATTTAGCATTAAGAAAGAAAGATGATACCCCAAAAGGGAAAATCATTCTAGTTCCCTATTCTGGTAGCACCAGATCTAACTGAAGTTAATTAACGTCCATCATGGTAAATCCCTAAAGGTGAAGGTCCAAAATAGAAAGGTAGAACTAAAAATTTCAATGTGTACCTCAACATCAACAGAAATCTCCTGGAACCGGGCTTCCAAATGTTGCAATTTTATGTTGTTAATATCTCTTTCGGTAGTTGAGGATTGGCCAGGATGCACGGATGAAAAGCAGCTCATGTAGAACTCAGATTCCCTCCCCTCTGTAGTAAGAGGTCTTTGTTCATCAAAGTAAATTATGACGCATATCTCAGAAGTTGAAGCATGCAGTGTTTTCTCAGTGAGTTGCTCTGCATATACATTGCAAAAAAGCATGCTCATAACTTTTTTTCTGTATCAACATATGAACTGCCAGAACAAAAGCATAAGACAAATGTATAATAAGGAAAAGACGAACCTGCAGGAAGATGGTTAACTCCAGAGGCAAGGGTGTTTGCATAAGTTATGGCATTGAAGACAGAACATGTCCAGTTCCATATGCCGCTGTTCCCTGTCACCATTTGTGAGCTCCTCATGCCCTCAAAGCACTCAAAAAACTGATCGATGCTGCAGAGAGGAACCAATATATCACTTTGATTTCCTATATTAAACTCAAATAATAATACACATGCAAAACCATATTTAAATCAAGGATAATATCCCTGTTTCAGTTAGGTTCTATTGGACATAACAGTTATGATTCTCTGGTACAGCAGATGCACTGATTTGACCACTTTTTCTTTTTGAAAAAAAAAGGTGGCACAAGGTGCCACCTGTTTTCAATTTTGTTTTAAACACTCATAAATGTTTGCAATCATAGAATTATCCCAGTATCAGATATAGACTGTCACCTAGACCCTTTCATATGCATACCAAAAAATCAAAGTATCAGCAACATTCACTGACCTAACCAACTCTTCCTCAGTATACATTTCTCAGCCAACTAGCTAGAGAGAGAAAGAGGAAGAGTACCGGTTTCAGTCTCATTCCATCATGCACTTATTAGCCCATGAAACTCTAGAACCAACAGACTAAAGCTGACAACAGATTAAAGACCTTTTTACAACAAGGCCCCTCAATTTAAAACTTTGTTATCAGCCAACAGAAGCAATTGCCAGCAAGCTTTCCTGATTCTCCCATTCTGGTACCCACTGATTTGACCAATTATTAAACCAGATTTTGCTTTTCTTCATTGGCACTTCTTAATTGAACAGCTTTTAAGTTGAGAGTTTGAGACTAAAATGGATTGTTTTGGGATGCTGCACAATTACGGCCTGGTTGAGGCTTAATTCCTGAATCAGGAGTTAAGATTAACTGACCTAAATTCGGGCCCAATTGACCAAATTAGGGAACACATATATTAAAGTCAAACCAGATAGTAGTATATCCTGGCTCATATTTTGGTAGAACATGACCAAATTGGGGAATCCTTACTTTAAAAGCCTACAAGTATCTCCTGGCCAATATTTTGGAAGAACAGGTTGAAATTGTATTCATCACAATTACGAACCATGAGGGACAGGTATTCATGGCAGAAAGTTTTAGAAAAGCAAACTATGTAGGAACATAAATGACAACAACAGGAACTTATCAACAGAATCCTCCAAAAGATTCTAACCTTGCATCGTCATCGTAGTCGGAATCGACTGCACCTTGTTCATCCTTGTCAGCCAATTTTGGCACCCAATTTTGGATAAAATGAGTTCCCGTAAGAAAATTATCTTGCATCTTCTCTTGCACCTTCGGTGTCTGAACCTCAACCTTGCTAATATTTCCGACCAAACTCATATTTAATCTAGGACTAGATGAAGATAAATCCATTCCCTTATGCACATTATTCCTTGAAGAGACCAAATTATTTTGCAAAGATTGCCAGATACCCAAGGCCCAATCGACGGTACTAGGTCGCACATTTAATTCCAAGGCATGAACTGAGACATCAGCATCCAACTTTTGGAGACTCAGCGACCCATTTTTCCATGGAATGCTTAAGTTCAGAGTCCCAGAAAACCCACCAATCGGCCCTTTCAAAACAGGAGTAGTAATATCTCCAATTGATCTATTGTTTTTCTCTAATTCGTCCATTTGAAGGAACTCCAAGGCCGCCTCTTTGAAATTCATGAAATTGTTTAATTTCACTGATGCATCCTCAGAAAGGCATGTGCCAAACTCAGTCTCTTTAATTCGTAGAACAAGAGACCGATTGGATGCTGAATTTCTCACATCAGGGCTTGTTGATGGGTCGAACACAATGTAAATGTTTTTTATCCTGATGTTAAAACTGGTTAAAAACCATTTTACAGCATTTGCAATTCTCTTGACCCCTTCATCGACGTCCCGAGAGGTGACACTGTTAAGAGAGGTATATCGAAGGTCAGCTTTTTGGGGATCTATTGCTTGTTGAGTTTGAGTGTTACTTGAAGAAGTTGAACAGTCGGAACTTGATATGGGAATGTCGGTTGTGATGTATGGTGCAATTATGAGCTCTAATTCTTCAATTTCAATCTCACAACTTTTCAGCTTTAAAGGTATTTTGATGGAGAGGGATTTCATTGATCCTTCCTTTAGCATCACAGTTGAACCGACCAACTGCAAAAAAATAAAGAGATGGTATGGTTTCATACTGTACCAAATAAACAGGATGTATTCCAGACCACATACCGCAAGATTTGCCTGTTTTAATATCCCAGAGATATCTCGTGTTTTAATTACATAATTGAAGTTTAATTAAGCCATATTGGGTTTTACATGTATAGGTCTATCATAGGTCTAACATATAGGTCTAACATAGCCACCTGAAGCACTGCAATCTCTAATAAATATTCATCATAAACACAAAACCCTAAACATTGCCAAATTTTGTGGTCAATTGATACTCCTGCCACAAATATCACGCACACAGATCAATGCCCCCGAGTAAAATTACTAAAAAGAGGAGAGAGAGAGAGAGAGAGAGAGAGAGAGAGAGAGAGAGAGAGAGAGGGAGAGAAATCAAGATACATGCCTTTTCGTTAATAAAATCCGCATTGATAGCGAGGTCGGAGAGGTGAAGCGTGCCCTTAGTAAGCTGCACATCGAGCTGATCGAGATCGATATCGCCAAGCAACAAGTCCCCCAATTTCTTCTTCAGCAAGGATTTGCACAGCCGCTTGATAAGAGTAGTCCCGGAAAAATCCCATGAAAACCCCATAATTTCAATTTTTCGCCTCCTTTCTCTCGCTCTCTAATCTCCTCGGTTTTGAGGCTGTTTGTTCAAGCTGAGAGATCGATTGTCTGATCTGGTGGGAAGAAGGCCATATGCCGAGGCGAGGTGACGTGTGGAAGTTGGAGAGAGATGTTGGGATGAAAAGAGGAGAAAGAGAGGTAAAGAAGTGGAATCCATTATCTTCCCCTTTTCTCCCTGGTAATATATCTGATCGTGACGGCGTGGGGTCCTTTATTGAATAATAGAGTGCTTAACCATGTGATTGGCTTATTTGTTTAGGTTATTTAAGTGATGTATTATATGTTATTAACTAATTAATGATATGTGCAAAAGTCAAACTTTGTTTAGTATATGTTTTGTGAATTGTACGGAAACAATATGCTGAATTTATCTTTTAAGTTTTGTAAAACAATAAAATAGCAAGAAGACAATATTGCATCAACAGAAATATGAAGTACTTAAATTGTCCTTGTATAAATATTTTAAAGCAAATAAAAGTGTTGTAGATGGCAACAAATTTTAGCTAATTTGTCAGATTTTGCCGATTTTTTTAAGAATGTGCTCTAGAAGAGGAGAGAGAGAAGGGAAGATGATGGGTGATCGGGTAGCCCGAGCAAGTATACTTTGATTTGGAAGGTAATTCTTCTCCTTACTTCTATTCTCTTCTCTTCTCTTTCCTTCTCTTTAAATTTGTAGAGCACACTCTATGGGTGTGCTCAAGGAGAGCAGTTTGAGTCCGATGTCCATCGGACCCAAAGTGGGTTCGATGGGCTCTCTCACCGTCCAATTTGCTTTAAGATACGTGCGCACGTAAATTAAAGCAGATGCGAAAGTTCTGACGTGAATCTTAAAGCAGACGTGAAAGTTCTGACGTGAATCTTAGAGTAGATCGGACGGTGAGAGAGCCCATCGAACCCACTTTGGGTCCGATGGGCATCGGACCCAAGCTGCTCTCGTGCTCAAGATGGAGAGAACAAAGGGAAGGAAAAGAAAACATATTTATGACCGGAGTTGTTTATTTGTTCCATAATAAAAAATAAATAAAAGAGAACGAAGCTGTTTACTTGAACCACATATACAAAAGTGACCAATTTATTTATCCCAAATTGGAGTGTAGAGAAGGTGAACTGTTTTTTTTTTTCTGTTTTTTTTTCTTTTTACCAGACTTGTTTCTGAAGCACCCTAAATTTTGTGTATGTAAGAGAATAGATAAAATTACTTGTCAATACAAATTTAGTACGATGCCTTGAAAGCATTAAATAGCATTTCCTTAATTTAAACTTCTATTTTCTCTTGATCCCTCATTTATCAAGGCAACAAATGATTAACTATGGAAAAGAGGAAAAGCGTCGTTTTCAGGTACACAACTCTTGTAGTAATCACTGCTAACTATGGTAAAATATAAAACAATTATTAATTTCTCAATTTTACTTATGTAGCAAATTTGCTGATATATCATAAAAAAACGTCATCAATGACATCACACAGCATTTGGAAATAATTTGCAATTGTCTATTGGAACGTGAGAAAATAAAAATAATATTAGATATTAAATGAGTCTCGCAAACTAATATTGTGAATGAAATACAGAGAGAAAAATGATTTGACATTACTTGAAAATTAATTGCTAATTTACATTGAATTCATTGAAAGAAAGTAAACAATTCATTTTAGCTAATAATAATCTATTATATGCGTCGAATATTCCATGTTATCAGTGTTAAAACTAAATCACTAGTGCATCTTTTAAGTTCTAGTCATTTCTATTTATCTTGTGATGGAACTAATTCTCTTATGAGATATATACTCTTGTAAATATTTTTTATTTATCAATTTTTTTTGTTGACGGTAATTGCTGCCAACTTTAAAAAAAAAATTGAAATGCCCAGAGGATATTATTAATTGATAGAGCTGAGACAATATGGACTGAGTTTTGTATTAGATCTCCAAACAGAAATATTATGTAACCTCAGAGGATAGGATATGGATTCCCGTTCAAATCTCCCAAAAAAAAAAAGACACTTTTGTAAATAGGTAAAAAAGTTACTAACTGAAAACAATGCCTTCGCTGACCAAATCCGTTACTGACACGTAAATAGTGTTTGCTAAATCATACAAGAATTAATAAACGTGATATATGTAGTCGTTGACAGCGGCGCGCAGCCGGCACTTAATTCTAAAAGGATGTAAAGATTTACAATATTTTATTTTATTTTCCCTTGAAGAAAATATTATGTCAGCTATAAAAAGTTTATAAACACATTTTTTGTTTTTTGGAGGAGGGGGGTTGGGGTTGGTTTAATTTGTATCCTGTAGAGTACCGCACAAGAGAACTTTTTAGAATAATTTTCTAATTAGTAGATCTGGACCGTTCTTTTAACTTTGCACGCGAATATTAAAGCACAAATAATACTACACTGCGCTAGCTCGAAACTCAAAGCGGCTGAGAGTAAATCTCAACCCGTAAAGTAGTGGATCCCACTGTGGACCACAGAGAATATTGGTTCGGGATTGGGTTTGGATCAAATGTAGAGCAACAATGTATAGTATCACTGGCGGATCTATATTGAGTGAATGAGATTTATTGATCCTCTGGATTTATACATGATTTTTTTATATAATTTTAGAGTAAAATGTTATACATAATATAAAATAAAGTTGATTAATATCAAAACGTTTGTTCCAGAGCCGTAGTGCAACTAATTGGTTTTCCGATTTTCAAAATTCAAATGGTCGATCCAAACCGTTAGATGTGTTCTCTATATTAAAATGTGCTTGGAGACCAAATTTTACATTTTTTAGAACTTTTTACTATTTATTAAACTAGTTTTAAAATCGCTGATTTTAATAAACGGTGAAAATTTTCTAGTTCATTGAAATCAACAATTTTAAAACTAAAAATTTCCAAAAAATATAAAATTTGATATCCAAGCATATTTTATTATACATTGAATGTTGAACAGTTTGGATCGACTGTTTAGACTTTAAAAATGTAAAAATCGAAGTTTTTGTTCCATATTCTAGGAACAAACGTTTTGATATTAATTTTATACCGTATAAAAATTGATTTTTATACCGTATAAAAATTTTATATGATTAATTTTCAATATGTGTTTGATCTTCATAATTTGAAAGTGTAACTTCACCTCACTACCACAAAATAGAATAGATATATTGGGATTTTTTGAGAAAGAGATTAATTGAACCCAATTTAGCTCATGTGTATGTCCCCCGTTCTTTGAGAACAATATTCCTTTTACACACAAAATTGCTTACTAATTGTCTTAGTTATTTTAAACTATTTTGTTAATAAGAGCTGGTGTCACAATTTTTTGGTGAGGCAACTTTTCACATCTTTCTTTTTAGGGATAATTTACCCCTCAAGTCTTTAATTTGTCTTATTTATCTCTCAACTTGTTAGCCTGTTTCTTATTTGCCTTTTCTCTAATTAACCTTTCACTTAAATTATGAAAACTCCTTAATTTATCTATGCTTTGAAAAGAAAGACAAAATTGCCCTTTGTTCTTTCTCTTGAAGCACAAAATAAATATACCAATCATGAGAAGCAAGAGCAAGCACCAAACTGTCGGAGAACAAACTGTAGCAACTAGCAAAAGATATCAGCCAAAAGGCAAAGAAGATTGCAAATGCTTAGAATTAGCATGTCTAGAGAAGAGAATGAAAAAAAAGAAAGTAATAAAGAGGAAAAAGAAGGTAACGAGCGTGCTCAATGACTTGTCAAATTAGAGATATTAGGAGCAACGAGCGGAGCGATGTGAACTCAAAATTTAGGTATTTGATGTATCTTTATTGCCAAATCATCTCTAACTAGATTCTCTTGCAAATTCAATTAAGATTAAAAATAAAAAATTATTGCGGTCTATCACCAGCACCATCACTGGTTTGGTTTTCAAAATTAGGTATTTGATGTGTCTTTATTGCCTTTCCTCTAATTCTTAATAAATTAAAACAGATTCAAGGTAAGCATATCTGTTTTAAGTGCTTTATCCACATAAAAAAATTAAAACTAAAATTATATATATATTCATAGGCCCAGCGAGCACCCCTATGCAATCAAATTTCTCCCATATATGCTCAGCTTTGATAGTTGCGTAGGGACTATAGAAGAGATAAAGCTGATATGAGAAGACAAACTCAAAATTGAAGAACTTTATCCTAAAAGTGAGTCTATCCCACGCCTCCTAAACATTGAGATTAACTAACTCTGTGAAGCCACAAAAGATACTAGTGTACCTGTTCGGCACATCTCCTTAAGCCTCCTTTACCTCTTAATCTTTGTTAATCTAGCCGAACACCCTCTCCTTAGGCCGGATTTACATTCCTCCTTAGTTCCTGATTCTTAATCCACCCTCCCCCCTTCTTAAGAAAAGAGTCTCCTTAGAGCTTCCTTTAGAGAATTTTTAAGTCTTTTCTGGACGATTTTATCCTTAATTCGTACCACTCCTTAAGGAGCTGTCCTTTTCTTTAATTTTTCTATTCTCTCTCTCTGAGAAAGCAGCTCAGAGCCAAAGCTTATGGAGGTCTAGGAATTCTTAATCTTAGGGATATGAATATTTCCTTACTTGTTAAATGGTGGTGGAAGTTAAAAGATCCAGCATATTCTAGTACTTGGAAGACTATAGTTACTCATTTATATTACACCACTTCTCATTCTCACTATATACCATCTCCTTTCTGGAGAACTTTGCTGAAATTAGATTCCTTGGGCAGCTGTAGTGTACAATATTCACCTGGTAGTAATTCTCAGGTTAAATTTTGGGAAGACATATGGTATGAAAATTGTGCTTTGTCTTCTAGATTTTCCCTAATATATGCTAATTGTATCAATAAATCAGTCACAATCTCAGCAGTAATCAATTCACAAGGTCAAGCTGTGATTTTTCATGAAGTACTTACCGGTGTAGCTCTTCAGGAGTGGAACCAACTGTTGACTATTCTTAGTCATATGTCTTTCACACACTATGATGACAAACTTGCTTGGAGATGGGAAAATTCAGGGAGTTTTAGTGTTAAATCTCTTTATCACATACTCAACTATAAAGGAATATTAGTGGTAGATCCCTTCATGTGGTGGGCTTTACCTTTACCCCCAAAAATCAAAATATTCATGTGGCTTACTATTCATAATAAAATATTGACCAAAGTCAACTTGAGGAAAAAAGGTTGGGAAGGAGATATTACATGTGTTTTTTGTTCTAGGAATGAATCTGTCACTCACCTTTTCCTGAAATGCCCTTTAATTACTAAAGTATGGTGCTGGCTTGGCAAATCCCAATTACCATATACACAATGGACTAACATGAAAGAAGTAGTCACATTTGCTCAATCTCTACCCAAAGTAGAAAAAACAGCTTTCTTATTGGTACTGAGTGCTACTTGTTGGTCAATCTGGAAACACAGAAATGAAGTCTGCTTTCAATCTGTTCAACCAAAAACTGCTAGGAATATTATATATCTGATTATTTCTCTAATCTTGTATTGGACAGGTAGTAAGAGAATCAAACAAGGTGTGAGGGAGGAAGCTTTTAAGTGGATCCCAGATGAAGAGGTTATGGAGGCAATTCCTTTACGAGTGATCTGGCCAGGAGCAGAGGACAGTGAATCATTCCAGCAGGAGGACTCTGACCTAGAGAATTAGATTTTGAGTTATCTTAGATTTCCATATAAAGATGAACTATTTCTACTGTTTTTTGAGACCTTTTGAGGGCTTTATGCTGTTGCAAAGGTGTTAAGTGTTACAACAGTAGGGGGAATAGGTATTGGTAGCAGCTGACTAGGTATTGGGGGCATAGGTATTGGTAGCAGAAAAGAGAAGTTTCCTTCTCTTTTACTGGCATATGCCGTTTTGTAATTAAACCTATGTTTCGTTATTCTCTTAATGAAACAGGGCTGTTTCAGCCTTTTTACCAAAAAAAGCAGCTCAGAGCCCGAGGCAAAGAAATGAAAACATTCTTCTATCTCCAACCAAATCGCCGGTTCTACAATGAAAAAATCGTGAATCATGCGCTGTAGATAGCTTTGTCTCGAGATGCTCTTTCTATTGACATCCATCTTGATGGGTATTATCTTTGGTAAGAAACGAGTTAAGCTGCCAACGGTACTGATGAAAACGACTGAGATGGTGGTGGTTGAGATTGTTGAGATGGTTGATAAGAATGGTCTCTATTTCTCTGATGCTTGCCATGTTTGGCATGCTTGTTATTCTGAGACTGCATGAAGGTGAGCCTCTGCCTTCATTTTCAAGAAGTGCCGACTAATTTTTTTTAGGTGTAATATAGGCTTTCCTGATTCGGTGGAGGTTTAGAAGAATGTTCTCATTTTTATATAGAAGGATGTTTATGATAAATTGATTTTGTCTGTCGAATATAGGGCTTTCCTGTTCTAATTTCTGAATTTTTCCTAATTCAGTGAGATTTTTTGAGTTGTACATTTCATTTATGAACATGATATAAATTGATGCTTAATTTCTGAATTTGTCCCATTATTTGATGCCTTTACCGATGAGGTAGAGAGGAAGCGATTGATATCCACTTTGATGTTAAAGGGTTATTGGAGGAGACCGGTACATGGTACCGGGGGATGAGAGTCTCCTTTTTCCTTTCCTTTTTTTCCTTTTATCTGTACCGCTTAGTAGCTGCTACTAAGAATCTCAAAAAAAATATCCACTTTGATGTTAATTGTCCAATTTTTGAATTTTGTCCAATAATATTTCATTATAACAGTGTCACATTTTTTTCTTTCAGGATACGGCACATATTCCAACTTTTTTTTTCTTTTTTCCTAAGAAATTTGCCTAATTTTGTTTTTGACATCTATTGTACCCGTTTTTTATTCATAAAGTTAGATGCATTGGCTAAATAAATCAAGCATGTACCACAGGTATGTACCAGTTCCTTACTTCACTGTACCAGCAATAATGGTTATGGTATTTTGTTGAGATATACTAATACAATTTTGATAGCAACAATTTAAATAAAAAAATAGAAAATGAATGATTAATTAAAGAGGAATTTGCCTTCTGCAACAATTTGTTTTCGTTTGTCTCAATCAAGTATGGCAAGTTACTGATGAAATTTGGATTTGCTGAGAATTTGTATTAGTCATTAACTTTAATTATTTATACTAAATTATTTGTAATATGTTGTAGAGGTATTTGTAACTTTAGATGACAAAAATATGTGAGAGGGTATTTAGGTCTTTACATACTACAACATATATTTTACTCGTATTAAGTCTTCATTCTTAATCTTACCACTTTACCGAACAAGAGCTCCTTAGCAAGGATTAAACTTTTAATCCTCACCCCCTTAAAGGAGGGCTGCCGAACACCCCCAGGACCAAGTTAAAGATTTGGTGCTTCAAAAACACGGAAGAAATGCTTGTCTTTTGGCTGGTATTCATTTTGTGCTTCAAAAGAAAGAACAAAGGGTAATTTTGTCTTTCTTTTCAAAGCATAGATAAATTAAGGAGTTTTCATAATTTAAGTGAAAGGTTAATTACAGGAAGGGCAAATAAGAAACAATTTAACAAGTTGAGAGGTAAATAAAACAAATTAAAGACTTGAGAGGTAAATAAGAAACCGTAAGAGTTTTTGTTAATATTTCAGAACTCAAAATTCGAATGACTAATGTGAATTGTTAATTGTATTCTTGAAATGTGTTTCCCGAATCCCGAGTATAATTTATTTTAGTCATTTTGTACAAGATCAAAAGCCGATACTGCACTTACGAATATTGTGTATAATTAGGGACGCAAATGGATTGAATATTATTTGTTTGTGCAGGGATGGATTTATGATTTTCGTAAGAGAGAGGAGGGAATAGCGAATCGGATTCAAATTTATTAATTAATTAGATACTAGATAAAAAATAATACTCCGACTTATTATTTTTAATGCTCTAACTTCTAATTTTAATTATAAATCAGAATTAAAAAAAAATTAATTCAAAATTTAACTCAAATTACAAATCAATTACAAATCAGAATTCGAAAGAAATTCAAAAAATTCAAAAAAAATCAGGGGCGGATCTCAATGCATTGGAAAGGTGGCTAAGCCACCCTTATGATTTGAAATTTTAGTTATTTATATTGAAATTTAATTAAATTTTATTTTTTTAGAATTTTCTATATAGTCTAGCCTCTCTTAATAATAACCAAATGTTTACTTGTAGTATAGTGGTTTGAGCTCTATTTTGTAGTTGAGAGGTCTTGAGTTCAAATTCCACTCACCACACTCACCACACTGTATATTTTAATTTTCAGCCCCTTTATAAAAAATTTCTAGTTCCGCCCCTGCTGACAATGCTCATCCTGCTCCGGCCAAGGATGTCAAGAAGCTATCCTGTGATTCATTATCCTATATCAACAAATCAAGAAAATGGAGAATAAGGGGACTGACAAATGATTCAAATAAAAAAGGATATGTAAAAAAAAAATAATAATAATAATTATTATTCCAGTTTCCAACACCATATCAGTCAGATAAATCCTCAGATAGGTAGCATTTGGATATCACTTTCTACAGATAAATCCCCGGGCGTGTTTCCTTTGGTTTTCTCAAATGTCCAATGGTTAGTAGTTCCAGCGTTATGTCACAGTTTAGGACTTAAAACATCCCTAAAAATATCCAGGGTTTCTACTCAGAGAAACTCAGAAACTTGTAACCAATTAAGGTTAATGAAATGGGGGCTAGACCCCTATTGTTTTCTCAAAAAAAAACATCCCTAAAAATAATATCTTATGCTGTAATTTATACCATACGATATTATTTCGAGAATGAGCAGATGCAGGCCAAAATATAGAGGTATAAAGTGGCATTGGAAATCTGGCACATTTGAGTAGTTCATACCTTATAGCAGTCAAGCTGGCTCAACCGAAACTCATTAGCCTTGTCGGTGTCATAATTCAAGTTCTCCAAGGTGGCCACTTTGATGCAGTCTTTCAAATCCTTCTTCAATTCTTCGGGCTTATCGACATAATGTGACAAAGTGCCACCACCACACGGTACCAGACTCCTCTTTTGCTGTTCTTCTCCACATCCAGTTTCCATCTGGCTCTCACTTTGGCTCTGGCTAAGGAGAAACTCGTTTAGCACTGAAATATTCGCTGCCAACTGCTGAGAATCCATGAGTTCTTCAGAGAATTGACCCTCACAATTCCATCTCGACTCTTCCATCGGCTGCGAGATCTCGTTATCAGGTTTTTCGTACTCATCATGCTCTATAGGATCTTCCCCTTTCTGTATTTCAGGGATATCCACCTGTTCTTGTGGCACAATCTGGATGGTAAACGTAAGTACAATAATTTTGAGTCTTTAAATGACAAAGGGTTATTTTGAAGCAAACCTGTCACGAAGTTGAATTTATTCACTAATAATATAATTTAGTTATGACCTGTCCAATAACCTTTATACTAGTACTGGTAAATCAGAGTTCCTGGTTAAATTTCAACTAGCCCTTAGAACTATTTAATATTCTAAACTTCAATAACACCAAAAAGTAAGGAACCTTACTATCTGATAGGTACCACACTAACTTAACAGTACCAAACTAGATGTGATAGGTACAGCACTAACTTGAATTGGACCAAATGGTAAAAGTCCAAAACATTATGGTTATGAAATCCAAAATGCAGAAAACATTCCAGTACAAAGTTAAGACAATGCTCACCGGCTCGGAAGCTAACTCCGGCTCTTGAACAGTCTTCTCATGTCCTGTCTGATCAGTGTGGTACAACTTGGGCACGTCAACCATATCCAAGTTCAAATCCATTCCTACCTCATCCACCACATCCTGTACAATCTTCTCACCTGTTTTCTGTGCCTGCTGCTGATAAAACAATTTTGATACGACGTATTCACCATCCTTCTCATCCTCATCGGTACCGAGGTGGTACTGGTGCATGACCCAGTTCGTCTTTTCTGGCTTCCCCCCCTTGGACGTACTCATGTACAATACCATTATCTTCTTGCAGCCAATGTGTTTTCCATCGATCGAAACAGGCTTCGTCTTGCCAGTCTTGTGCCAGCGCACATCACCTGAATCATCAGTGTTTATCTTTCGTCTCTTTCTAGTGCCAGTGTTGTATGCTTTGAAGGTTCTGTGGAAGAAGTGGGAGACGCTTCCATCCTGCTTTACCCCTTTTAGAACAAAGTAAACGTTTAAAAGCTGAAAAGTGAAACTTGTAAGTATAGAATAGCACCTGAATGACGTATTGGGGTTTCAGATGGACTACAATATAGGGGATTGGCAATGATATGTATGCCATTGGTATAGCCTGATACAGACCATGTATAGCACCAGGTTCTCTCTCTTTTACTGTGTTCATTTGGCCATTTTTTGTTGAAAGAATGGAGGGAAATCATTTTGGTTTTGGGTGCAGACCTGGTATAACTATGAACAATGCTGATAAGAGCTTATACAGACCATTTCTGTACCAAATTTTCTCTTTTTTCTCTTCTTATTTTTGTGGGTGTTCATTTAGGTTATTTTATTGAAAGGCCAACCGCTCATGTTAGTGGCAACAATAATGCTTTTCATACCAAACCTGAAACTGCAACTTTGTCTCTCCTAGGAAAAGCAATAACAAAAGCAATACAATACAAAGATTAGAAACAAGCTTCTCTCTCTCTCTCTGGCACACACAAACCTGGTAGTCGCTTAGGATGAGTGTAACATATCCCCTCATCTTGCTCAACAGTTGGTATGAACTCATCAATAAAAGGATGAGGCTTTGTATTGCTTCTTCCAGCCTTAGCGAGTAAATGCCAGAGCAGCTCTTGATCTGAAGGATCAAATTTCACACCTTTCGGCAAGCCAGGCCACTCATGTACAACCTTCAAACCAAAGATTAAGGTCATTCTTATCATTATTTATATTATTAACTATCGACCTAGATCTTCGAGAACTAGACAGAAGAAATTCTGAAAAAAGCTCCTTTTTTTGTTGCTGATTTACATCACTAAATTCATAGAGTTCACCAAAGATGCAAAATCTTACATCACTATTGTCTATAACATGGTTGCAATTTGGGCAAGATTTAGTTGGGTTGCTTGGCCATTTGGCTATAGTTGGATCTGTCTGTTCAGAGGCATTCTTTATCTTAGTTGCAATTCTTCTGCTGTCAACAAGCCATGAAGGCCTATAACAACAAGAAAAGCATGAAATGTTAATTAAAATTTCATATTAAATATACAAGTACAAGCACAGCCCAGGCCACCTGATGGTAGTGGCATAGTCTCCAACCAGGAGACCCAGAATCACATACCAAGGAAAACTAGGTTGGAGCTATAATTATCAAAAAGGAAAAAAAAAAAATCCAAGTTCAATCTGACATTGTCGTTAACAGTGTCCCCCCAATGAGCTCCAATTCTGTTCTATCAATTTTGGGTATCTGGGTAATATTAAGCGAAAAATAAAGTAGCAATTAACGAAAAACACCAAAGTTTTACAGATAAGTAGTTCCCTGAAAAGAGAACAATTAATTTTATTTAATAAAGTACCATGATATCAGCATCTTAGAGATTAACGGATAGGTGGAAAAATAGACAATGAACAGTGTTTAATTACTTCTGAAGCAAGAAAGCAGCAGTGGTATCAAAGACCAATGATAAGCTCTCATAAATCAAAATCAACTAACAGCAATCAATCAAGTCATACTGCTACTAGCACGACCTACTTTTATCCGATAAAAATTAACCATAATTTCTGCGATTACTTAACCAGATAAACGAAACAAGCGTGAGAAAGGGGAAAAGAGGAAACCAGACCCAGTCATCGCTGGCGTAGAGTCGATTCTTCTAGAAACTAAGTCTCAGACGAGATTTCTCTTCGATTGGGGTTTTGAAATAGTTAAGAAGTGAAGGTATGGTCCGATCAAAGTAGAACAAAGTAGTGAGGTTTTACTCTTTTTTTTCTTTTTGAACAACAAATAAGTGATTCAAATAGGGGTTGACTCTAGCAGAAAGACTGAAAGAGCGAAGAAGAATGTTGTCCAAGTTCCAAGGTCCGGATCCCCTAAAGTAACCAAATCTTTGGGTTTTGGATCGAGACCGTCCGATACGAATTTGTCGCTCGAGATTATCTCGGATTTCGAATTCGTCGTCGGGATGTGTGCGCTCACTTCAGGGATGGATTTTCGCGGATTCGAATCGACGGCCTCGATCGAAAACCCAAAGATTGGGTTACTTCACTGGATCCGAATTCCCTTCGGAGGCGTGGGAAGCTTCGTTGACACTACAAAGTGGGCTTTGGGCATAGGCTGGGCCGTAAAAGGTGGCTTAAGTATTATTCAGCTCATTTTCCCTATAGGGACCGAGACATGAGAATTGGTTGGGGCGTTTAGGTATTTCAATTTTTTTTGGCAAGTAATAAGATGAAAGAAGAGATTTTTTAAGAGAAAATCATTAAAGACTAATCAAATATGAGTAAATAGAGTGAAAGATAAATAATAAAAATTAGAAATTTTCTAAGAGATCTTTTGAAATCTTTCATTTGCTATTACAAAAATTTCATTCATTTTCTTTTCTTTATATTCCTTGATTATTTTTTTATAATTATATTATTAAAAAAATTATAAAAATATTAAGAGTATTATAAAATTAATATAATACAAATTATAATAATAATAATTATTATTATCACCTTTATATTGCTACTGATTTTATTTTATCTTTTTAGGGGGGAATTTTAGGTATACCCTTAAAAAAATATAAAAAAAGTAATGCCCTTCTAAAATCTATAATAACATATTTATCGTTCTAAATTATAATAACTCACATATATATCCAATACAATTTTATTATATCAAATACACAAAAAAATCAAATTAAGCATGTTTAATATTCTAAAACTATATTTAATCACAAGTAGGGTTGAAATACTCCATTGATTTTGTGCTCACTCATGTCCCACATTATTATCTTCGTTTTCAATATGGAGATCACATTGTTAAATATGGAGATCATATGGAGGTCTGGATAAATGTCCCACTCATGCCCACTCATGTCCCACTCTCTCAATATGGTCTCCATGTTAAATGTGCTTGAAGATCAAATTTATATTTTTTTTTGGAATTTTTTACTATTTATTTAGATAGGTACAAAATCACATTTTTTTTCTGGTTCCAAAACAGTGATTTTGTACCTATCTAAAAAAATTAAAATTTGGTCTCCAACTCCAAGGTGCGCTCCAAGACATTTTAATATGGAAATCATGTTGAATAATTCGAATCACCTGCTTAAAGTTTAAAAATAGAGATAAGAATATGGACATGAAAGTAATAATACATTTTAACTCTACTTCAATTATGGGAAGGTCCTTTTTGTTCCCTCTCTTTTTTCAAGATATATGAGTCTTATTTATTAGTTAAGTAGGGTTAATTAGAATGCCCGTTGTTTTTGTACCCTAATAATGCCTTGCATCATTTTTTCTAGTGTCATTTTTTTTTCAATGTCTAATTTTTTCTAGTGTCATTTTTTCTTTTTTTTGATATTAGTACAGCTCGAGATATACGTTATTTCTTGTACGGTTGTACCCAGTTTCAAGAAGCAAAACGCAAATAAACTATCTTATTTTTTTTTTCAGAAGAACGTCATGACTACAACTAACCTTCACGTACTTGGTCGAATATTTTAATAAACCATATATATGTGATGCATCCAGCATATATTCCCGGCTGCGTGTCAATTAAATTAATTGTAGGTAGGTCCGAAGTAAACGCTGGCTGGGCCGGTCAGGTAATTAGTCTAATTATTCTCCTTGATTTGGTTTACTCGCATCCAGCTGCGAGATCAGTAAGGTGAATATTCTAATTGTTCTCCACATTTTGTTTGCTCTTTTAGAGTAAACGCTGGCTGGGGCTCACCGTACAATATATATACACACTGATTAATGAAAAGCTTTCTATACGATCTCAATCCACTTGTGAAAAGAAAATCAAAATCATCTCGAAACATGCAATATCATAAGCCCAATGAGCCAGGACAGCCATTGCCCATGGCCGGGACTCCAACACAGGCATGGACGACCGGCCTATGCGGCTGCTTCGAGGACTTCAACAGTTGTAAGCATTCACCTAAATATGTGTTTAGAAACATGTAGGAGCTAGCAAAAAGAAGTGAGAGTTTTCATTATTATTTTATCCTTTTGAATATTCGCAAGAAATATATATATATTAAATTTTAGTTAATTCTAGCATACATCTAATTTTTATGTTATATTCTATCTTTATAGTACATATTTTGAAAAAAAATATTAGTTACATTTAAAAAAAAGATTATAGTATGATCTCAATTTTTATCACTTACCTGATTAATTTGTTAAATTTCTGTTCAGGCTGCCTAACATTTTGGTGCCCTTGTGTAACGTTTGGCAGAATTGCGCATATCACAGACAAAGGAATGTCATGTAAGTACTATTTGCCACCAACAATATTTTTCAGAAATTTTATGAAAAAAAGTTATTGGTTTTGTTAGGTTACTCTCAATATTACAAAGAACATCCAGAAAACAGGAATGGCCAAGAGATGATTAGGGAAATCCAATAGCCTTTGAAGACTACAAATTTCAAAAATCGGATCAATTAATAAAGACAGATTCTTATAACAACCAACATAGTGACAAATTAAGGACAACTATCTTTCATGTGGGAGATCGTAGTTCCGAAATTTGAATGAAAGTCATTTATTGACATTAAATGAAAGTTAGTAGGCTTGACCTCCATATCTTTCTAGCTATCTAAAACGATACAATTGAAGTGCAACTGCCTAGTTTGTACATCAGAAATTTATTCCTTAATTTGTTCTTCTGACGAAAAATCTGCACTTGTATTAAGTTGGATTTAAAAAAAAAATTTCATTGTATTGCCCTAATTAGCTTCTTCTGGGAGTTGTTGTCTTATTGTCTATTCTGCTTCCTTTGCTTTTGTGCGGGCGGCTTTCAATGGATTTACACATGCGTTTATCGGAAGAACCTACGGATGCTATACAACCTGCCAGAGACCCCTTGTTGCGACGCCTGCGTCGAGTACTGCTGCGAGTGCTGCTCCTTGTGCCAGATGTACCGAGAGCTCCAAAATCGGGGCATCAACATGTCATTAGGTTAGTACATGCATGCTCTCGTTATCTGTGTTTAATTTTGTGCATAATTTTTTATATTCTTCCAAGGAAAACGTGTACTGGAATCTCATTTAACAGGTCAATATGATACTTGTAGAATATCAAGAAAACGTGCAGAACGGTCAGGTCAGTATGCAGCCACCACAGGGACAAGGAGGCATGATCCGTTAATAAAACATAATGAAGCATTGATCGGGAAATTGAAGATACAAGCACTCCATGTTATTACCTTTTGAAATATTAATTGTTGTTATTTATATATGGTATGATGTTGCTTTTTCAATACGCCGAAATTTTTTTAGTTACCACTCAATTAAATTCAAATTAAATCAATACCACTCAAATTAATTTTTTCCATTCATACCACCCACGCGGACTGGAGGAGCGCACCAAATCCATTTGGTGCTCACTCTGGGGAAGGGTACCATTTGGTGCTCTAACTGGGGGCGCTCACCAAGTGGTACCCTAACTCAGGGTGCGCACCAACCCTTTATTTTTTTCATTATGTTTTGTTTTTGTTTTGCAATTTTGGAATTACTCAAATATTTGAAATTCTGAATTTTATTTTGGATGCTGAATTTTATTTTCCTTAAAAGATAGAAAAACTAAAAGTTAACTAGTTTTAACTACAAAAATAACACAAATAAAATCACAACAAATAAATTTTACTACAACGAGCCCCGTTGTCCATAGCTTGATACACCTTCCATGGCTTAGACAGTTCTCCCTCGTCATTTTCATTATACTTGCCACACACTAGTGGAAAAACGCACATCAGGATCGGCCTATTAGGAACGGACTTTTCAATAATGCGATACTGATATATATCTGGATCGGGCTTTATGAAGAACCGATCTTGAAAGGGGCTATCAGGGTCGATTCAATATAACCAACCGATACTAAAAGCGCTGGCCAAATCAGGATCGGTTGTTTGTAAAGAACCGATCCTGATTGTGTTCTTATTAGTATCGGACTTTTAAAACAGGCGATCCTGATGGTTTTTAGGATCGGTTATTTGTAAAGAACCGATACTAAAAGCACTGGCCAAATCAGGATCGGTTGTTTGTAAAGAACCGATCCTGATTGTGTCCCTATTAGTATCAGACTTTTAAAACATGCGATCCTGATTGTTTTTAGGATCGGTGGTTGTAATAACTGATACTAAAAGTGCTGGCCAAAATTTTCGGTGATTTGTAAAGAACTGATACTAACCGATCCTAATAACTCATTTCGCGGTTAACTTAGTGAAAATTTCAAAATTTTCAAAACTCAACTCCGACTCTCTCCCTCTCTCTCGCTCTTTTATGTTTGCCTATGTGCTTGCGATCTCACAAACCCTAGGGTGCTTGCGATTTCACAAAACTCTGACTCCGAGTCAGCTGTAAGGTGAGGCTGCCGTGAGGTGACTCCGACTCCAACCACCCTCTCTTCCTGGATGGCCGTGAGGCGAGGCACCTTGGATGGCCGTGAGGCGACTCCGACTCCAACCACCCTCTTGTCCTGGACGGCCGTGAGGCGACTCCGACTCTCTTCCTGGACGGCCGTGAGGCGAGGCAGCCACCTTGGTAACGGCCGAGCAACACCCTCTTTTTGCGATTTGGTCTTTCTCGGGTAAATATTCAAAGCATCCCAGATTCGGTGCTTTTTGTGTTCTTTCCCAAATGTGCTGACTGTGATTTTTGTGTGCTGTTGTGATTTTTGTGTGTTGTTGTGTTCTTTTTGCGATTCGGTCCTTTCTCTGTTGCTTGTGCTTGTTGTTGCGCTGGTCTGAATAACTTTGTGATTGGTTTTGTTGTACTTTTATTGCGATGCTAGTACACAATTTCAGTATAGACAAACGATACAGAGCCTACATATAAAGTATTATCAAACTCCATTCTTGCAAGAACCATACCCCGATTGTTATCAGATATGAAAACACGTACATTAGGATGAATTTCTAAGCTAGAGGAAAAAGAGCGGAAAGTCAAGCTTCTGGTACTCCTAGATAAAAATATTTGTCTCATGACAGATTGTTCATGTTTCGTTTTTGTTTCATTTTTGTTAAGCTGTAGCGCCCGAATGTAAAAATAAAATAGGAAGGAAAGAAATGATGGAAATAGTTTAATACTGGAACAATGGTACAAAGCAGGGGGTGGTAGCACCTCCAAAGTAGTGAGCATCCGC
Organism: Carex littledalei; assembly: GCA_011114355.1. NCBI lineage: Eukaryota > Viridiplantae > Streptophyta > Magnoliopsida > Poales > Cyperaceae > Carex > Carex littledalei. The sequence goes on from CM022090.1 coordinate 3,604,022, forward strand.
AGGTACCAGTCTAGTGTTGCTACTGGTATTGATTACAGTGTTGCTACTGGAAGCTGGCCAAATAAAAAAAAAAAAAATTTAATGAAATAACAACCATTAGGATCGGTTATTTGTAAAAATCCGATCCAGATATTTTCTATTAGGATCGGTTATTTGTAAAAATCCGATCCTGATAGTTTCTATTAGGATCGGTTATTTGTAAATAGCCGATCCAGATTGTCTCCATTAGGATCGGTTATTAAAGAACCGATCCTGATTTAAACTTTTAGTATCGGCTTTTTAACCGATACAGTTTAGATTGACTACTTGTATCGGCTGGAACAGGATCGGATGTAGGTCCGATCCTGATGTGCGAATATAACCGATCCTGATTTGTGTTTTTCCACTAGTGACATGTATCCAAGTATTTTAACCAATCAGGATTTCGCCTTCCGATTACATCAAGACCTTATTGTAATCTTCTCGTTTTTTTTCTTTTTATCCATGATATTGAAAAATTTGGAAGCAACTTTATCCTGAGTGTGCTTTTCAAAATTCTCAAACACATGTTGAGAGCAGTAGCGGTGAGCACACTCCCCGTTCTCCTTGGACCAACCCAGATCATCTTGTATGAACATCTTTTTTATGCCCTTGTGCGATCAGATACCACACATATAAATCTATTTGGACCAATTACAAACTCCCGCACCCACTTCATGAACCAACCCCAATTATCAAAATCCTCACTCTCTACTAGTCCAAATGCTAGCGGGATTAATTGGTTCTCCGCATCATATCCAGTTACAATCAATAACTTACCATTGTATCTACCTGACAAGAAACAAGCATCGATGCTGATGACGGGTCTGAGGTGACCTACTGCTGCTATACATGGTCCCCATGCCCAAGCGAACAAGTATCATCTCCATTATTGTAAAATATTCCCTTCACTTTATGGTTTGAGATTAACTCTCAGCCGCTTTGAGATTCGGGCTAGTGCAAGGGGCAGTAGTATTAGGCTTTGAGATTCATGCCAAGTTAAAATGAACGATCCAGATCCAATAATTGTAAAAGATTCCCTATTACGGTACCAAGGAGGATGTGAATTCATGCCCATGCTGCCCTCATGAATACCGGTACCCTGGCTTAGTGGTTGGCTTTGAAACAATATTATATTGGGTTCCAGGATTTTCCCTTTTGATTGCCTCCAATAAAGGGACAATCAGCGCGTAAGACCCCTCCAAACTACCAAATGCCCAAGCAATTGCTAACTCTCTACCACGCCACAGTTTGTTGTACTTTGGAACGATATCCTCGTACCTTTCAGCAACCAGGTCCCTGATAGCGACATTACCAGTTCATAATAATTTGGGTCAAAACCAAGTTGCTGGTACACTTCTCTAATTATACCTTTGAAATTTAAACCTGAGCTGATATTGAACATTTTATGGAGTTGGATACTATAATAAGCATAATTTGGTCATTGTAATACTTCACCACCAAAATAACAAGCAAATACAATCATAGTTGGTTGAATTAAGGGACAAACCTAACAATTAATAAATTTACAGTAAATTAAAAATACTATTAAATAATTTTAAAAAAAGGACTAAAGTGAAAAAAAAAAACTCACAAGTTGCTCTTTAGCTCCCTTGCCTGCATTCTTGGTGAATGAAAAAATGTTCAAATTTTTGCTGATATACAACAGACTGCTTGGTGCGCACATTGGGGAAGGGTACCACTTGGTGCGCACCCCCAGTCAGAGCACCAAATGGTACCCTTCTCCAGGGTGCGCACTAAATGGATTTGGTGCGCTCCCCAGTCTGCATGGGTGGTATGAATGGAAAAAAAAAAATTGGGTGGTATTGATTTAATTTGAATTTAATTGAATGATAACTAAAAAAATTCCAATTCAATACGAGAGATTTTACTCTAATAAATGCCAACATTTCTCTAGTTGATGACCCTAATCCGAACTTATAATTAAGTTTGCTCCATTTCACGAGAAAAATTGTCTTAGTTTTATATACTTACATTAATAAATGAGCATAAATGAAGGAGTTGGTATTAATTAATGTTTGCTAAAATAATTAACCTAGTTACTATCCAGAAATTATTGACAGGAAAAGTTGTGCATAACCAAAAGATTAAATTTTGAGTAACACAAGTAAAGAAATCCTTGAAGTAATGAAAAAATAGGAAAATCTTAGACGTCTACCATCCTGGCTGTCCACTCATTTTCCACCTTTTATCTGTTAATCAAAGGTACTTTTCATTAACTAATAATATACTACGAAATCTACATAACTCTATATAAATAAGTAATTTTATTTCATGAATAATTGTTAATAATTATGAAGTTTATAGATAAATATTATTAACAGATTAAGGGTAGAAAAGGTAGCGGACTGCATAAAGTACTAAAAAAAGTGTAGTGGCAATGGGACTACCGCAATGGCCCAGATGAGGACGAAGTATTGAGATGCATTGAAAAAACACTCCCAAACAGGAAAAATAGCTGAGTCGCAAAAAAGTTGGAGAAGCGGGCCGGATTCAAGGCCCAAAGAATAAGAAAAACACCGCTGGAGATCAGACGCCCAGCCCAGGAGATTGAATGATTCAGAACAAAGAAAACAAATTGTTCATGCGGATACTCTATGCCTCTATGGATTATGGTGCTGAGCATGTTCAACTTTATATCTATATTTTAAATTGTAGAGCATAGGCTCTCTATTAGGGGTGCAAACGGATCGGATATTATCCGTTCGGATCCGGATCTGTATCCGATTTTTTACGGATACGGATATTCGGATACGGATAATTTGCGGATACAGATGCGGATACGGATATTACTTATGCGGATACGGATACGGATATGGTTTCAATTTTTGAAAGCGGATACGGATACAGATACGGATATTATTCGTATCCGTAACTTTTAATTTAACGGATATCCGTGTAACTTTTAATTTAACAGAAGAAGATGGAGATGATAATAGTGATTGATTGCCCTTACCATTCGGTACCAGTGAACAGATACCAAACCATTGTTGTATTAGGCAAACCAGTGCAACTGGAACTTCTTTCAATAAAGCAGGGGTTATTATTCTAACACATCTCCATTTCTTAGTATATGTTGGATCTAATGGTTTTTTACTATTTTCTATTTAAGAGGAGGTGTTTGCTGAGACATAACAAAATATCATTAAACTATCTCTTTTTATTTTAGAATTATATATGTTTAGAGAGAATATCTTTTGTGTTGGTATATTTTAATTATAATTATCGTTATGTTGGTGAATTTTAGTTAATTAGATGTGGTCGGTGAATTGGTGAATTTTAGTTATGGCTATATATATTTTGTAATGGCATAACATATATATTTTGAATTAAGAATCCGAATTATATCCGTATTCGTATTCGAAAAATATTCGATCCGTATCCGTATCCGATTAATATCCGATCCGTATCCGAAAAAAATACGGATACGGTATGGTTTTAGCACTATCCGATCCGTATCTGATCCGTTTGCACCCCTACTCTCTATACTTATTTAGTTACGAAGATGGTTTAAATGTCTTCATTTTTTGTGTTTTTATTATGTCTTTATTTTTAAAAATGTTAATAAATTTAAATTTAAATTATAAACATCAAAATAAAATTGTGAGATATGATCTATGTTATTTTCTTTATGTGCTCATAAAAAAATATCACATTTTAATTTTGTTTTTATGTGAATCAATCATTTGAAAAATATCACATCTAACGGCTCTCTATACTTATTTAGTTATTTATATATGATAAATTCTAGGATATGGTTTCTATTAATTTAATTATCTCAAGGACTATTTAAATCAGTTCAATAGTAAGTTTTGACCAAGTAATGGCCTAATGGACTATTTAAATCAGTTCAATAGTAAGTTAGAGTATTGTTTTCCGAAATTTTTATTAATAGAAAAATAAATAAAAAATATCGATAATGAGGAAGCATTTCGTGAAAATTCAATTTGTAGAAAAAACGTGATAGTCCATAACGTCCAGAGGACGTTATAGACCATCACGGCCAGCTTAACGAAATCAAGTTACCGCTAATGAACCGAAATAAAATCTGGAGCTAGCCGTTGTTGTCTATCACGGCCAGAGAAATTTTGAAAAAAAAAAAATTTCTGGCCGTTGTTGTCTATCACGGCCAGAGAAATATTATTTGTGTGTTTGATTGAACTTTTTTTTTTTCTCATTTAATTAGTTGGGCTGTGGTTTTACCAAGTGATACGATTGATTTGACGAGGCCTCTTAAGCTTGAATTGGTAATATATCTTGATAGGAGGTATGAAAAAAGAAGTTCCAAATTTCCACAAACATTTCAGTTCTATATCTTATATCCTTTGGATCAATATAAACCTGTTTTCATTCCTAGTTGTAACCAAAAAAGATCAAAGACAAGTAAAAAAATATACATGAAATTCACTTGAACAGGTGGCAGAGCCATGCGAGATGATACGGCTGATGGAAAATCACATAGAACAACCCAATTTCAATGAGCCCGATCCGTTTGTGGTTATTGAGACTTCAGGTACCATCTCTCTGTTATATTTTAATTTTAGTTAATATTCATTACTGTAGATATTAACAGCATAAAACCTGTTGCATTTCATTATAGGAACAAGATATATACAAACTGTTCTCAGAATATTGGAGTGAGAAGCAGCAAATTAAATTGTTTTATAATGCATGCCGAGGAGTACTTGAGGTATTTACCTAATTATGCAGATTAAAAGATAAACATGATAACTTTGGTTATGTTTTAAAGCCACTAATCTTAAAAAAAAAAACTTTGGTTATGTTTTAGGTTAGAGAGTTACTTAGAGAGATGAGAGTAGTCATCGGAAGCCGAGCAAGAGAAGAATGTGTCATCTAAGGAGGCTAGAGTTCTTCCATCTTCAAGAGGGTTGTAGTTTATGTTCTCTTTATTTTATCTCTTTTATTTTGTCATGGCCATGATGAACTAAATTCCTCATCTCTAGGGTGAGGGTTTGTAATCGAATTCTTTGTTATGTTTTGATATATATTTATGTTTTGTGTATGTTGATTTGTGTTTGTTTTATTATTTAAATTTTTTTTTATTAAGTCCTTACATACATAGTTCTGTCTACTATATGTCAGTGACCATCCACATACCAATAGGTGTATGATTTCATTGCATCCCGGTGCGAGTGGGATTGCATGTAAGTATATGTAACACTTCGGCTAACGAGGCCTGGCAGCGGTTCAACGACTAGGGTCAGAACCCAGGGCTCCCTTGGCAGGATATCGTAGATTGAAAATTTAGGTTTTACTAGTAGATACTTAATTTAGGTAGGGTCTTTGGAACAATTAATTGAGGGGTAGAATAAGATATGAACAATTAGGTTTGTGTGAGAAAGTTAATTGCATACTTACAATACTCTGAATTGTTAGCCCAAAAGCCGATTGCAAGATCGAAAAACCTTTCAAATCACGTATACGGAAACCCAGCACTCCCTGCGGGGTAATGACAGTGCCGCATGTGGGGTAGCTGTAGGGCAATTATATGCCGCATACAGGGTGACAGGCCGCATGCTGGGGTAGGAAGACGTCATAAATATATATTTTGCATAATTTAGAAGGAGAAAACTTGAATCCTAGAGAATCTCTATTTAATTGTTTAACCCAAACTTTAGCACAATTAGCGCCGCCGCCTACAACTTTAGGGTATTGAACCCAATAAACTATTTTAAATTATTTTAAAAACTATTTTAAATTACTTTCAAAACTATTTCTAACTGTTTTCCAACCAACCCCTTGACCTAATCTAGTGAAAATTGTTAATTATCTAATACACTACCCCTGTGGATCGACACCCCAATTATACTACATGGTAGGATCACGCGCTTGTGATTTGAACGTAAGTAGAAATTAGGGTTAAAAGGTATATTAATTTATACTAAAAGTAGTAGTACCATTTTGGTTCATCAACGAGCAGGGACGTCCAGTGTTACCTTCGGTATGTCATATTTTTTAATCTGTCAAGTTAGTACAAATTTTTTTCTTCAGAGCAAAATTAGATTATTTGTATGTTTGCAGGGTCCGCAGTACATGCCGCCACCACCAGCGCAGCAGGAGGCTCCGGAGTTTGAGCCTACGTGGAGGGGCTATCTTTCAGTCTAGATGATTTGGATAGACTTTCACCCGTTCAGGAGCAGGGACGACAACTATATGCTACAGATAGGCCACACGATATAGAGGCCAGTGGTAGCGGGTCACAGACTCAGCATGATTATGCGACTGGATTGGCAGAGTCCATCTTCTCTACACCCCTGCCAGTCACTAGGGGTGAGGATGAGTCAGTCTGGGATACCGCAGTACGGGTGAGCAGAGAGGCCGAGGCGAATGTCGTTACACCTGATCAGGGAGTCTGGTAGGGAGTATGGGAGGGACTACCTGACAGAGTTAACAGGGGACAACCGGCATCGTGATGGTCCCCCTCTGGATAGCCTTCGCCGCTGACTATAGGTTTTTATGGTAGTTTTAGTTAGATTGTTTTGTAGTATTTATATTTGGTATACTATGTTTGGTATTTTATGTATGGATTATATTATGGTATTTTTATGGCAGTATTTATATTTTTTTTATCTTTTTTATTTAGCAAATTATACTAAAAAAACTAAATTATGCTAAATTATACTAAAATAAACTAATATGCTAATTATGCTAAATTAAACTAAAATAAATTGGTTTTGTTCGAATAGATAAACAACAAAACAACAATAACAAAATGCTAAGTCTACAACATAAAATATAACATTCTAAACATAAAATACTACAAATCCAAACATAAAATATTACAATCCGGTCTAACATAAAATATTACGAAGCATATTCTCATATGAGAAAGACTATGGCTTACGAGTAGTGGAATTTTCTCCTATCGTCTCTGAAGGCCTGTAGCAGTATGCAACACACTGCCACATTTGGAAACGATAGTCGTTTACCAGATCTGCATTCTTGTCGATACTTGGGGTGAACGACTATGCCACAGAGATGACAAAAGAACATCTCCGCAATATCTCCCTTGACAAGACATGCGGGGCACATTTCCCATTCAGGTGGAGGGTCGATATCGCCGAAGTTTTCGTCAAGAACATTTCTAATAGTCGGATCATCTGTGGTCATGTATTCTTCAACATCTTTGGGTGGAAAAAAACGAGATAAACGTCTCTTCAAGCAGGCTTCACCCGTCCAAAATTTTTTAGCGAGGGATATGCGAGCATTGCGTCCGGTTTCACTTCCTCCTTTTCGAAGTTCGGGTTTGGGTGCCATGGTAAGATCTACAGTTTGTTAGACAATTTATATTAATCCTAAATATTTTCTAAAAAATTAAAAAAATTAAAAAATACCTCAAAATCGCCTCTGCAATCGCTCTTTTCGCCTCGGGGGAGTTTGAGTGAGTTGTGAGAGGGAGGAGAGACAAAACGGGGTATTTATAGATTCTGAAACACAAAAAAAAAAAATTCCCAACTGGCCATTTTTTGACCGGTTTAGACATTTTTAAAAATACCCAGGTAAGCTGGGTATAATTATTAATTTGTATTTAATTATGGATATTAATAAAAATGTCAGTCGCAATAGTCATGCATCGACACAAATGGCAACAAAATCATTGGAAAAGAAAATAAGGAAGGAATAAGAGGAGGGTATATTTGTCATTTGCATTTTAAAAATAAAATTAGATAAATAAATGGGGATAGAAGAAAGAATGTTAACTTATTATGGAGATATGGATATTATGATATTTTTATGGGTACCTTGGCTATTTTAAAAGTTTGTATGGGTACACCGGAAATTTTTCCAAATACAAATTAAGTAGGATGGGATAATTTTCCAAAGTTCGTAAATAAGCTCGCCTAGAAGTTAGTATTTATAAATATTTATCAGCGGAGGATAATTCTAATATTTTAGGCATTTATAGGGTCTGTTGCGAAACTACTAAATATTTGTCTAATTAAAATGTTAGAATTATCAACAGATCCTATAAATGCCTAAAATGTTAGAATTATCCTTTGCTGATTAATATTATAAATATTTGTATTAATTTTTTTTTATAAAATATTTGTCTTCATGGGCAAAACTACTCTAACAATAAATATATTTTGAGATCATTTGTGACAATCTTTCTAGTAATGTTTTCGTTTTAAGCCCTATAAATATAAAAAGTTTACGGCGTGGAAAAATGGTATGCAGCGATTGGACTTTTATAAAGTTTTCGTTTTAGACTATGTCTACTTTTCTCTAGTGTTACTTTTTCTTTGTTGATATTAGTACAGCTTAAGGATATACATTATTTCTTGTACCAAGTTTTCAAGAAGATATAAAAGCCAATAAACTATCTTAATTTTTTTTTTTAAAAAGAACGTCATCCATGACTACAAGTCTACAACTAGCCTTTAAGTTAGTCGGATATTTCTGAAATTTAATGTATAGCCTATATTAAAATATAATATATATGATGCATCGTGCTGCGAATCAATTAAATTAATTGGTAGGCTAGGTACCCGACATTTTTATTAATATCCAAAGTTTAATACAAATTATTATTTATGCCCAGAATCTGATTCAATATCGAAAAATGTCCAAGCCGACCAGAAAATGGCCGGCTTACTCCCTCCCTAAGCCGGCCATTTTTTGGCAGGCTTAGTACTTTTTTTTTTTTTTACCGAAAATAATCTATAAAAAGGCACCCCTCCCTTCATCCCAAGGGCACAGACCCCGAGGCATCAGCGAAAATTACTGTTAAGGTAATTTTATATTATTTTTTATTTTATAGAATAATTAATTATATTATTAAAAATTAAATTTAATTAAAAAAACCCAAAACCCTATACCCTATACCCTATACCCTAAAACCTAAACCCTAAACCCAAAAAGATGTAGTAACCTGTCAATTGTTTATTATTTAGTAACCTGACAATTGTTTAGCATTTAGTAACCTGACTGACAATTGTTTACCATTTAGTAACCTGACCATTGTTTACCATTTTCTAAAATGTAGTATGTTTATCATGGCCTTTATTTCATTACACTATGGTGGGATGATGCTTACTAATGCACACGGGGCTTATTACAACAAAGATGCAGCTCATTCATTAATGATTCCAGATGACATCTCACTTTTGGATCTGAAATCCATAGTTTACACACACACCGGTTACAACCCAGAAAGGTGGAACCTAGAATTGGCAACCCGATGTTGCCATCCCTCCAACGGAAAATGGATTGTTGCGAAACTGGTAGATGAGAGTATGTGGAGAGGCATGTTTGGTTATTTGAGGTCCGAAGGAAATTTTCTAATAGAAATATTTGCCAGAAGAATTTCGGTAGAGCCCGGGGTTGGAAGTTCGGGCTCTGAATCAGCGGCACCACATTATACTCCACAACCAGAAACAAACAGACGTGAGCTTCCTTTAATCGAACCTGACCCAGAAACCTACAACTACGTCACTCCACCAGCACCCCAACGAAGACACTCAGTTTCATCCCCACCTAGACACCATCGAGGCAGACCAAGACACTCAGTTTCAACCCCACCTAGATCCGTAAATGTGGCGCTTTACCGTTACCTCCAGTATCACCTTACCCCAAACCTGCACCAGTAGACGATGCAACCTGCCCGGACTTTGAAGATATTAATGAAATACTGGAGGACGATCTGAGGAGCGGGGATGAATTTGAGGGAGAAATGTGGGGGGATTCAGATCACGTGGAAGGTTGCGGTGAAGACGGGCCGGTTGAAACAGCTGAAGGGCACATAGGTCGTACTGCTGAGGGGGGGCCGCTTAGTGGCCGTACTGATACGCACTCGTTCCCAGACCTCAATAATGTTTCTGAGTTTAGAGAAGCAGATATTGGTTATTATGGGCAACAGATTGAGTACAAAGGTGAGCTGACTGCAAACTAATATTTTAAAAGCAAAGAAGATCTAATGAAGAAGATCAGAGAGCACCATATCAAAAATAATCAGGAGATTAGAATGAAGAAGAGTGACAGGGATCGGATTCATGTGGTGTGCAAGGACCCGAATTGCCGTTACGAGCTTCAGGCAAAGCCGACGGGATGTGCAGACGCATGGGTTATAACTAAGCAAGACAGGCCTCACACATGTAGGACTGAGCACACGAGGGACGATCACGAATGTCTGACGGCATCACTCATTGCCGATGTCATTGAGAACAACATTAAAAAGGACCCGTGTATGAGCATCCAGACGGTGGCAGATATTGTTTTGGCTGTGTATAACAATGTGACACCTAAAACAACCGACTGTGGAGGGGCCGTGAGCTTGCAATAGCCCGACAATTTGGGAGTTGGGAGATTTCATACAGCTTGCTGAGACCACTGTTGATGGCAATTTTCCACAACAATACCGGTTCGACCTACCAATTTCTGACCAGCCCGGTACCGAATAAGGAAACATGACAAATCATGTCAGGTGTTGCCCAGTTCAGAGCCGTAGCCTGGGCTTTTGGTCAATGCATTGCAGCGTTCCAGTACTTGAGACCAGTGATCAGCATAGATGCCTGCTTCTTGTCTGGGCGATATGAGGGGCGGCTTTTGATAGCTTGCGGCTACGATACCGAGAACCAATTGTTGCCTATTGCATTTGCAATTGTGCGGCAGGAGGATACTGAGAATTGGGGTTTTTTCTTGCAGTGGTTGAGGAATGAAGTGCTCGGATGTAGTAAATTTGTATGTGTTATATCAGACCAGCACAAGGGGATCAAAGCTGCACTGACAGCTGTACGGATGGCCTCCCGAGCTTTTTGTGCACAGGTATTGTATGCAGCATGTTGCTGACAACCTGGTCCAGAACTGTGGAGGAGACAGGTGGTACGGATGGAGGTTCAGGGAAGGAGCAAGGAGGAAGAAGCCGAGAAGGTTGAAAGAGATGTTCGAAGAGTTTGCTCATGTATGTCTAACTTATAACATTTCGTTTAATTATCTTATAAGAATTTTATAAAAATGAAATAACACCCCTTTCTTTTTGTGCAGCTAAATCCGAAGTGTAATGCATATTTAAAGAGGGTGGGCAAAGTATGTCTTAGTGATGCGATGAAGCCGTCCAATTATGAGAAGATTTTCCAAACCTGTGACGGAGGATACCGGTTTGTATCAGGACAACAAACTACTCTGAGTCGCTCAACAATGTCTTCCGAACGAGTCGTAGATTGCTTGTTTGTGCCATAGTGGAGGATACGTTCTACACGTGCAACAGATGGTTTGTTTAGCGGCGATAGCGAGCAATGAAATTAAAAGACAAGGGGCAGGTTCTTTCTGACCGGGTTTTGCAAAAGATCAGAGCACGTTGGGTGAAAGCTGCAAAAATGCGGTTGGTGCGTTACACGCACGGCCAAGGTCAGTACCAAGTTTCATCCCCAAATGAGTACGTTCCTTGCACCCGTAGCGACATGGGAAACATGGAACCCACACACGGGGAGTTCATGTATATTGTGACACGCGGTCCCGACAGACAAATAAAATGCACTTGCAGAGGTATCCAATTAACTTCTATTCCATGCGCTCATGTCTTAGCTGTTTGCCGTGACCGAAACTGGCAAGAGGACGACTTTGTTGCAGACTGGTATACTGTGAACTATCTTGTGAGTACTTGGAACCATGTGTTCAATCCAATTGGCAATATGAGAGACTGGCCTGCTAATACTGGACACAGAATCCTTCCGAGTAGTGGTTGGATTAGGAAGGGGAGGCGAAAATACATCCGTCATGTAATGACGATGGATGAAATGGAAGGTAGACGAAGGGGGCATCAGCCTCGCCGTTCCACTTCCGATAGGCAACGAAAAGGTATGTAACATTCATCCAAAATTATTTTTCTTTTCAATTTATACCAACTTACTAAGTAACACATGCAAATGTAGAGGCAAGAAACGCAGCAAATGCAGTAGAAAATGAGCGAGTAATGGCGTCGGGAAGTGGGTCCGGAGGGTCACGGCGTAGCACAGCTACAAGCCGTTTAGATGCAGTCGCTATGTATGCCGAAGCAGTGGGAGAGGCAGTTGCCATAGGAGGAGAGACTGTTGGGGTGCAAGGGGAGACATCTGGGATCCAACCGAGGAGGTCCACTACTAGACGTACAACAAGGGCATCTACAAGAGAAGCAGCGCCATCTACAAGCCAAGCAACGCCATCTGGAACCCAAGTGGCCCATCTAGTGAGCAACCAGAGCCATCTGGTAGACCATCTCATAGGGCATCTTTCGCAAGTGGTTTATTTCGGAGAATAAATTTTAGACGTAGTAATAGGTGATTTATATGCATGTTGTAAAAATTGTGTGGACTCTATTTGCAATTTGTGTGTACTTTATTATTTTGTACGAAGCTACTAAACAAGAAGTAATGAAATTAATTATTACTCAAAGAAATTACAACCTAATCTATCCAACTACAATAAAATACTAATTCTTAGAACCAAACTCAAATGCATTCAAATTTTAAATCCTACTAATACAACATGAATTCTAAACAAGTCTACTTCTTACAACGAGCCTTGAAAGTGCATGGAACAAAATCATCGTCGGAATTTGCTGGATCTGGATCAGTCACAGCAGACAAAGTGGTAGCCTTACCAGTACCCGGAACAAACTTATCGTCCGATGCTGGAGGCTCTGGATCAACCTTCTTCTTTTTCAAACCAAAGCCGTAGGGGTTTTCCATAAAGTCATCGTCTGAAATTTCATACCGACCATGTCGTCTATTCCATTCCCCCATCTTACATGTCACACAATTTCGGGGATCACGGCATACGGGCCAGTTGTTCGTCTTTTCCTCTTTTTTACCTCGATCACTACTTGATCCTCCTCTCGCTGGGCCACGATTGGACATCCTTTTGGCTCCTTCAGACATCGGCCTTTTCGCCACAAAAATCGCCTTATATTTCTCCATGTACCTTCCTCCCTTTCTCTTTTGTGAGTTGAGTGAATTGTGTGGAGGAGAGAGAAGAAAATACATTTTTATAGATTATTTTCGGTAAAAAAAAAAAAAAAAAGTACTAAGCCGGCCAGAAAATGACCTGCTTATGGAGGGAGTAAGCCGGCCATTTTCTGGCCGGCTTGGGCATTTTTAATATGAGTCAGATTCTGAGCATAAATAATAATTTGTATTAAACTTTGGATATTAATAAAAATGTCGGGCTAGGTACCGAAGTAAACGCTGGCTGGGTCAGGTATTATCTAATTATTCTCCATTTTGTTTTAGGAATTAATGGAAGTCTTGCTCCTATTCATTGATTCAGATATTGATTGTTGAGATTGACACCGGTTTTTGTTTAGAAAACCCGCCCGTCTGAAAAGAATATTCTCCATCTCATCTTTTCCTTTTTCCAAGTAAACGCTACTTTTTCCAAGTAAACGCTGACAGCTTCGTCCCGTGGGCTCAGTACCGTATATATCCACTATAATATTATGAAATTAAGCTCATTATTTCCATAAAATCTGAAACCAATAGTGAAAAGAAACTGAAAATTAAATCAAAATCATTCTCCGAACATGCAATATCCAAATCCCAACATGCTAGGAGTACAGCCATCACACTGCAACGTTGATCCTCCGCCAGTGACCGGGACTCCAGTTCATGAGGCACGGACGATTAACGTTAATTATGTTCCTTCGCCCATGGCGGGGACTCAAATGCAGCCATGGACGACCGAACTATGCAGCTGCTGTGAGGACCGTAACAGTTGTAAGCATATGCACCTAAAAATGTGTTTAGAAACATGTTCCTTGTTATTTTAACTCTCTGAGTATTCACAAGAGATATATATTTAATTTTGGATAATTCTAATGTATATCTGGTAAATCAAATGTTTATGTTGCATATACTTGAAAAATATTATTTAAATTATATGTGTTCTTATTTTTTTATTACTTACCCGATTATTTTGTTAAATTTCTGTTCAGGCTGCCTAACATTATGGTGTCCTTGTATAACGTTTGGCAGAATTGCGCATATGACAGATAGAGGACTGACCTGTAAGCATTATTTGCCATCCACAATATTTTTCATAAATTTTTAGGGAAAGATATTAATGGTTTTGGTAAGGTTATTCTTAATTCTACGTACCAATAACATCCGGAAAACAGGAATGGCCAAGAGACAATTAGGGAAATATAATAGCCTTTGGAATTGGAGACTACAAATTAATTTCCAAAATCGGATTAATAATGAAATCAAATTCATATACAAGAGATACAATTAAAGTTCAATTCCCTTCTTATTTCATTTCTGTTGATCATCATAATTGATTCCTTAATTTTGTCTTGACGAAAATTTTGCACTTGTATTAAGTTGGTTTTGAAAAAAAAGATATACACATCGTGTTGCCTTGATTAATTAGCTTGTTGTGGGAGTGGGACCCTCTGCTGCTTCCTTTGCTTATGTGTGGGCTGTCATTGGATTTACACATGCATATATCGGAGGAACCTACGGATGCGATACAACCTGCCAGAGTCCCCTTGTTGCGACTGCTGCGTCGATTACTGCTGCGAGTGCTGCTCCTTGTGCCAGATGTACCGAGAGCTCCAAAATCGGGGCCTCAACATGTCTTTAGGTTGGTACATGTATGCTTCTTTATCTGTGTGTCTGTGCATGATTTGTAATTCTTCCAAGGGACCTAAAACCGGGTGCGAATCTGCTGCGATTCTGAGGGATCGCAGGACCTGCGATTCTAATCTCAACCATTCAAAAAATTAAATCCAGAATTTTTTGGAGAAGTCAGTTTTTGTACACGAATCTCAAAACATGTGAACGGTTGAGATTGAAATCGCAGGGACCCTGCGATCCCAGAGAATCGCAGCAGATTTATTTTCCCTAAAACCTCATGTCATAGGATATATAAATGGATACCTTGAATTTAAGTCAACTATTCCTCCACTTGTGAGAAACCAATGCACATCAGTTTTGTTACAGAAACTTTTGCGCCGAACGCGTCCTTCCAATTTTAAATCGGTACCTTTTCATTTTTCTGCTGGAGACTTTGAAGAACTGAGAAGGATTTGTAACAAAACTGAAGTAATTAAACTGAAATAATAGTTAACAGAAGATATAATGTAGACTAATTAGGGATCATATTAATATATGCATTTATAGATGATATACTTAACAGTGGGGTTAATTGATGTGATACTTATAGGATATCATCAAAACATGCAGAGCCGTGGTCAGGTCAATATGCAGCCACCACCGGGACCAGGATGCATGATCCGTTAAAAAATCATAATGAAACATTTATCGAGATGAAGAAACAAGAAAGATTCCAAGTTATGAAACTTTAAGATATTATTATTATTGTTGTATGGTGGTTGATAAATTTAATAGAGAGTAACAAAGAGTCTGTGGGAATAAAAATTGTGTATGTGATTGATTTTTTTCTCTTCCTAAACTCCTATTTATAATTACAAAGGCTCAATATAGCTATTTGTACTATTTTTCTATTTATGGTAACGACGGTACACGTTACCGTTTTATTTATTTCTATTTTTGGTATTTAATCTAAACCCTTGGATCTTAGATCGATGGTCGATGATGATGATTCTGAGATCAATCTTTAACACTCCCCCTCAAGTTAGGATTGTAAATGTCGAATAAATCTAGCTTGCTTGTGAATGATTTCGGATCTAGTCTCTTAATTAGTGAAGATATCGGCTAATTGATCCTCACTTCGAACAAAGAGTGTCTCAATTTCTTTCGCTTGCACATTTTCTCTAATGAAATGGTAATCGACTTCTATGTGTTTAGTTCGCTCATGAAACACAGGATTCGACGCAATGTGTCGTGCCGAGTTGTTATCGCAATACATCTTCATGGGTTGATCATACATGATACCCATATCTTTGAGTAATTGCTCGAGCCATACTAGTTCACTCGCAGTTGATGCATGGCTTGATACTCCGCTTCCGTGCTTGATCTTGCCACGACATTTTGCTTCTTGTTTTTTCATGTGACTAAATTTTCACCTACAAACGTGCAAAAGCCGGTAGTGGATTTTCTATCAAAACTTCTGACCCAGTCTGCATCAGAATAGTCACATATGTTGTTAGAGTTGTTGTTTTTCATCCAAATATCTTTACCAGGGTTTCCTTTTAAATATCTTAAAATGCTCACTACTAGAAAATCTGTTTTTTCCATGAGCTGGAAAATGGCTTATTCCAAAGCCCTAGAATCATCATTTCCATGCGCCACCCTTGGAAAAACTCATGTCACAAATAGCCTCGTTGGAAATAGTAAGTATTTCCATGGACACCGTTGGAAATATTTTTTCTTATTTTTTCCATGAGGCTACCATTGGAAAAAGGGCGCATGAAAATACTTCCACACTTGGCCCATGTCTGGATTATTTCTAAGGAAGCAATTGTGGTCCCCACCCGAGTATTTTCAAGGCAAGCGAATGTAGGGCCCACCTATTTATTTCCAAAGGCAACGTACATGGGACCCTCCATAGTATTTCCACGAGCAGTGTACATGGAACCCACGTGAGTATTTCCAAGAGCTAATATTTGCATGAGAAGATAATTTTTGTTATTCCATGAATTACCCATGGTAATAATAAGTCTAAATGGTATTATATAAGCATGCTCTCATTCTATAATCCTCCCTTACCAACCTGGTACTCTTTTACATTCCATACTTCTTATTGAATCAAATAAACATAAACATATTGATATATAGATCGAAAGCATGTAATAAACATTAATCAACATAATAATAGCAATAAATACAGCCGTACATCAATTCGTACATGAATTTAAACTAGCCGTATTACAATCACTATCTTATTAACAAATTTATTAGCGTGCTTAACCACACCATGCCTTCTAAGGTCCATATACCAGTCAAATTGTTCTTCTGCTAATCCCACTACCTTTCCTGAAACAAAAATTCACCAACAGTGAATTAGTCACTGTTAAAAAAAAATGGTATCAAATTATAAATAATTGTGTATCAGTTTAAGGTTGGCACTGTAGTCACTACTTCTGTTGCAAATAAATTAGAATTTCTCTCAGAAGCAGGATATTCCCTCCGGCATCTCGATTTATTTCTTGTAATGACCTATATGTAAAGATAAGCACATAAAGCTAAAAAAAATTCACAAAAAGAGCGATTATAACACCTAGACACCCCAAATTAGAATTCTTGCAAAATGACCACTTAACTTTAGATTTTGTGAATAACATCCAATCCCCTCACATACTAAATGATAGGAAATCTGTCAAAGTATCTTCTTAACAAATGTCAGAGTATTTTCTTAGCTTCACAAATGTGTTTAAGTCTTCATTTGATCTTGTACTGGTTGTATTTTATCTTCTTCTAATTGTTTTTCACCTGCTGCTAGTTGTCTTTCATCTACTGGTTGTATTTCATCTTTTTCTAGTTGTCCTTCATCTTTTACGGGTTATATTTCATCTTCTTCTAATTGTCTTTCACCTTCTATTAGTTGTCTTTCATCTTCTTAAGGTTGTTTATCCATGTTCTACTGGTTGTCTTTCAAGTTCAACAGGTTGTCCTTCATCTTCTTCTAGTTGTATTTCATCGCCTTCTAGTTGTCTTTCATCTTATACTGGTTGTCTTTCAAGTTTTACTGGTTGTTTTTCATCTTCTTCTAGATGTTTTTCACCATATAATAGTAGTCTATCATCTTCTTCTAATTGTCTTTCATGTTCTACTGGTTGTCTTTAGTATACTACAGGTTGTATTTCATCTTCTTCTAGATGTATTTCATATTATTCTAATAGTATATCATCTTCTTTTAGTTGTATTTCATATTATTCTAATTGTATTTCATCTTCTTCTAGTTGTCTTTCACCTTGTACTGGTTGTCTTTCTTGTTCTACTAGTTGGCTTTTATCTTCTACTACAGGTTGTATTTCATCATCTTCTAGTTGAATTTCATATTATTATAGTTGTATTTCATCTTCTTCTATTTGTCTTTCACCTTTTACTGGTTGTCTTTCTTGTTCTACTAGTTGACTTTTTCTTCTACTACAGGTTGTATTTCCTCTTCTTCTAGTTGTATTTCATCTTTTTCTAGTTGTATTTCATCTTCTTCTAGTTGTCTTTCACCTTGTACTGGTTGTCTTTCTTGTTCTACATGTTGTTTTTCATCTTCTACTAGTTATCTACAAGTTATATTTCATTTTTTTCTAGTTGTCATTCATCTTGTACTGGTTGTATTTCATCTTCTTCTAATTGCCTTTCACCTTCTACTAGTTGTCTTTCATCTTCTTATGGTTGTCTTTCATGTCCAACATGTTGTCTTTCATCTTCTTCTAGTATTATTTCATCTACTTCTTGTAGTCTTTCACCTTCTACTAGTTGTCTTTCTTGTTCTACTGGTTGTCTTTCATCTTCTACTACATGTTGTATTTCATCTTCTTCTAGTTGTCTTTCACCTTGTACTGGTTGTCCTTCTTGTTCTACTGGTTGTCTTTCATCTTCTTCTAGTTGTCTTTCATGTTCTACTAGTTGTCTTAATTTCATGTTCAACAAGTTGTCTATCAGCTTCTTTTTGTCTTTCATGTTCTACTGGTTGTTTCTCGTCTACTACAGATTGTATTTTATCTTCTTCTAAATATATTTCATATTATTCTAGTTGTATTTCATTTTCTTCCAGTTGGCTTTCACCTTGGGCTGTTGTCTTTCTTGTTCTACTAGTTGATTTTTATCTTCTACTACATGTAGTATTTCATATTCTTCTAGTTGTATTTCATATTATTCTAGTTTTATTTCATCTTCTTCTAGTTGTCTTTCACCTTGTACATGTTGTCATTCTTGTTGTACTGCTTGTCTTTCATGTTCTACCGGTTGTCTTTTTGTCTACTACAGGTTGTATTTCATCTTTTTCTAGTTGTTTTCACAATATACTGGTTGTCTTTCATGTTCTGCTAGTTGTGTTTCATCTTATACTAGTTGTCTACTGGTTGTATTTCATCTTTTTCTAGTTGTCTTTCATCTTGTACTGGTTGTATTTCAACTTCTACTAGTTGTCTTTCATCTTCTTATGGTTGTCTTTCATGTTCAACATATTGTCCTTCATCTTCTTCTAGTTGTATCTCATCACCTTCTAATTGTCCTTCATCTTGTACTAGTTGTATTTCATCTTCTTCTAGTTGTATTTCACCTTCTACTTGTTGTCTTTCTTTTACTAGTTATCTACTGGTTGTATTTCATTTTCTTCTAGTTGTATTTCATATTATTCTAATTGTATTTCATTTTATTCTAGTTGTCTTTCACCTTGTACTGGTTGTCTTTCATATTCTACTAGTTATCTACTGGTTGTATTTCATATTTTTCTAGTTGTCATTCATCTTGTACTGGTTGTATTTCATCTTCTTCTAATTGTATTTCACCTTCTACTAGTTGTCTTTCATCTTCTTATGGTTGTCTTTCATGTTCTGCTGGTTGTCTTTCATGTCCAACATGTTGTCCTTCATCTTCTTCTAGTGGTATTTCATTACCTTCCAGAAGACTTTTCACCTTGTACAGGTTGTTTTTCATCTTCTACTAGTTGTCTTTCATTTATACTGGTAGTCTTTCATCTTTTCCTAATTGTTTTTCACATTCCAATAATCTTTCATCTTCGTCTAATTGTTTTTCATGTTCTACTTGTGGTTTTCTTCTACTAAAGGTATTTCATCTTCTTCTAGTTGTATTTCATCACCTTCTAGTTGTTTTTCATCTTTTACTGGTTGTCTTTATTTTTTTGTTGTTGTTTTTCACCTTCTACTAGTTATCTTTTATCTTCTTCTAGTTGTCCAAGTTATACTAGTTGTCTTTCATCTTATACTGATTGTCTTACGTCTACTGCAGGTTGTATTTCATCTTCTTCTAGTTGCATTTCATCTTATTCTTGTAGTCTTTTACCTTGTACTGGTTGTCTTTTATGTTATACTTGTTGTCTTTCATCTTGATTTAATTGTCTTTCACCTTCTACTAGTTGTCTTTCATCATCTTGTAGTTGTCTTTCATGTTCTACTAGTTGTCTTTCATGTTCCACTGGTTATCTTTCGTCTACTTCAGGTTGTATTTCATTTTCTTCTAGTTGTATTTCATATTATTCTAGTTGTATTTCATCTTTTACTACGAGTTGTATTTCCTCTTCATCTAGTTGTATTTCATCTTTTTGCTAGTTGTATTTCATATTATTTTAGTATTATTTCATCTTCTTCTAGTTGTTTTTCAACTTGTACTGGTTGTATTTCTTGTTCTACTGGTTGTCTTTTATCCTCTACAAGTTATCTGCAGGTTGTATTTCATCTTTTTCTAGTTGTCCTTTATCTTGTACTGGTTGTATTTCATCTTCTTCTAATTGCCTTTTCACCTTTTAGTAGTTGTCTTTCATCTTCTTATGGTTGTTTTTCATGTCCAACATGTTGTTCTTCATCTTCTTCTAGTTGTATTTCATCTACTTCTTGTAGTCTTTCACCTTGTACTGGTCGTCTTTCATATAATACTAGTTGTCTTTCATCTCGATCTAGTTGACTTTCACCTTCTACTAGTTGTCTTTCCTAATCTTCTAGTTGTATTTCATGTTCTACTTATTGTTTTTGTATACTACAAGTTGTATTTCATCTTCTTCTTGTTGTATTTCATTTTCTACTGGTTGTCTTTCACCATCAACCAGTTGTCTTTCCTGTACTACTAGTTGGCTTTTATCTTCTATTACATATTGTATTTCATTTTTTTCTAGTTGTCTTTCACCTTGTACAGGTTGTCTTTCATCTTCTACTGGTTGTCTTTCATGTTCTACTGGTTGTCTTTCATGTTTAACAAGTTGTCATTCATCTTCTTCTAGTTGTATTTCATCGCCTTCTAGTTGTCTTTCATCTTCATTGAGTTGTCTTTCATGTTCAACTGGTTGTCTTTCGTGTTCTATAAGTTGTATTTCACCGTCTCCTAATTGTATTTCATATTAATTCATATTATGCAATTAGGTCCTTTATTAAAAGATAAATAAGGTTTATAATATACATAAGGAGATGTAGTTAAACATCAATCCCTAACATATTTTATTTTTCTTTAAACTTTTTGTCATGAGTTTTGCACTTTTAATTAATTTCATATTAAAAGAAGCATATAAAGATTTGATAAATGAGAGGATGTAGTTAAACATCAACCCCCAATATCATTCCTTTTTATATTTCTTATAATATGAAATGGTCCCTTTTATGTTTTATTTTAATGTGCATTTATGTGTCCTTTGATTTTTTGTGATAGAAAAAGAAAGAAAAGAAAAGAAAAGAGGAAAAGAAGAGATTTTGATAGAATCATAAAGGAAACTTAAACTCAAAATCTAATCCATTACTACATTAATTGTAGCAAGAAAAAGAAATAATTTCATTATTTTTTTAGAACCTAGATCTATAGTTATCATTGAAACCAAGGATCTAAAATTCCTTTTATTCATGCCATGCGAAAATTAAAAAAAGAAAGCAAGAGAGAAAATCTAATTAAGCAAAAAGAATGAACATCAAGAAACAAGAAGTAGATAAAGAAGCATGCTTTATTGATCCATAGCTCCATTTACATGTACATCAAGGCCTTTAAGGCACTACATCTTTGGATTTCTCTCTATTCCTATTTGGTTTTTTGGATGAGAAGAAAAGGGTTTTGGGGGAAGAAGCTTTAAAGCTTTGTTCTATGTGTTGTGTGTGTGATTTTCGGCCTTGTGTGGCTTGTGTATTTGGAAATACAAAGTGTATAGCTGCTGCCCTCTTTTTGTTTTTGTAGAGTTTCGGCCTTGTAGGGTGTATTTCTTGTGTTCTTTTTTCATCTTCAAATGAGGGGTTTATATAGGCACCATTCCTTTGTACTAAATCTCATCCAAAAGTTTAGATGCATCCAAATGGTGCTTATCTCTCAAGCTTGAAGGGAATATTCTTGGCATCTTAGCATCTTCATTGGTCATGTAACATGTGTCCATGAAAGCAAAAATATCTAGAGCATATTCTAGAGCATATCCAATCCTTCCATTTTGGCATCTTCATTGGTCATGTGACATGTGTTCATGAGAACAAAAATATCTAAAGCATATTCTAGAGCATCTTCATTCTTTTGGGCCTTGTAATAATTCAGCTAACCCAATTTAATTCGGCTGAAGCTTCAACTTAATTTGGCCCATTTAAAGTTGCGCAATCCTATTTGTTTCAATTTAGCCGAAACCTATAATCATTTTAATTCGGCCATAGCAGCTCCATTTAATTCAATCATCATATATATGCTTTTTTAATTCGGCCACAGCAGCTCCATTTAATCAATCATGCTTTTTTGTTTTGGCCAGCAGCATCATATAAATGCTACAATTCTCCTTTGTATTTCATCTTTTTCTAGTTGTATTTCATATTATTATAGTCGTATTTCATCTTCATATAGTTGTTTTTCACCTTGTACTGGTTGTCTTTCATCTTCTACTAGTTATCCATTGGTTGTATTTCATCTTTTTCTAGTTTTCATTCATCTTGTACTGGTTGTATTTCATCTTCTTCTGATTGTTTTTCACCTTCTACTAGTTGTCTTTTATCTTCTTATGGTTGTCTTTCATATTCTGCTGGTTGTCTTTCATGTCCAACATATTGTCATTCATCTTCTTCGAGTTGTATTTCATCACCTTCTAGTTGTCGTTCATCTTGTACTGGTGGTCTTTCAAATTGTTTTTCATCTTATACTAGTTGCTTACGTCTACTGCAGGTTGTATTTCATCTTCTTCTAGTTGCATTTCATCTTCTTCTTGTAGTCTTTTACCTTGTACTGATTGTCTTTCATGTTATACTTATTGTTTTTCATCTTGATTTAATTGCCTTTCCCCTTCTACTAGTTGTCTTTCATCATCATCTAGTTGTATTTCATATTATTGTCTTTCATCATCTTTCATGTTCTACTAGTTGTCTTTCATGTTCTACTGGTTGTCTTTCGTCTACTTCAGGTTGTATTTCATTTTCTTCTAGTTATATGTCATATTATTCTAGTTGTATTTCATCTTCTACTACGGGTTATATTTCCTCTTCATCTAATTGTATTTCATCTTTTTCTAGTTGTATTTCATATTATTCTAGTTGTATTTCATCTTCTTCTAGTTGTTTTTCACCTTGTGCTGGTTGTCTTTCTTGTTCTACTGGTCGTCTTTTAACCTCTACGTGTTATCTACAGGTTAAATTTCATCTTCTTCTAGTTGTCCTTCATCTTGTACTGATTGTACTCCATCTTCTTCTAATTGCCTTTCACCTTCTACTAGTTGTCTTTCATCTTCTTATGGTTGTCTTTCATGTCCAACATGTTGTTCATCATCTTCTTCTAGTTGTATTTTATCTACTTCTTGTAGTCTTTCACCTTATACTGATCGTCTTTCATATTATACTGGTTGTCTTTCATCTTGATCTAGTTGTCATTCATAATCTTCTAGTTGTCTTTCATGTTCTACTTATTGTTTTTGTATAGTACAAGTTGTATTTCATCTTTTCTTGTTGTTTCATTTTCTACTGGTTGTCTTTCACCTTCAACTAGTTGTCTTTCCTATATTACTAGTTGGCTTATATCTTCTATTACATGTTGTATTTCATTTTTTTCTAGTTGTCTTTCACCTTGTACAGGTTGTCTTTCATCTTCTTCTTGTTATTTTTTATGTTCTACTGGTTGTCTTTCATGTTTAACAGGTCGTCCTTCATCTCCTTCTAGTTGTATTTCATCTACTTCTAGTTGTCTTTCATCTTCATCTAGTTGTCTTTCATGTTCAACTAGTTGTCTTTCATGTTCTACTGGTTGTCTTTCGTCTACTACAAGTTGTATTTCACCGTCTTCTAATTGTATTTAATAGTATTCTAGTTGTATTTGATCTTCTTCTAGTTGTATTCCATATTATTCTAGTTGTATTTCATTCTTCTAGTTGTATTCCATATTATTCTAGTTGTATTTCATCTTCTTCTAGTTGTCATTCACATTGTGCTGGTTGTCTTTCTTGTTCTACTAGTTGGTTTTTATCTTCTACTAAATGTTGTATTTCATCTTCTTCTAGTTGGGTTTCATCATTTTCTAATAGTCTTTCACCTTGTACTGGTTGTCTTTCTTGTTCTACTGGTTGTCTTTCATCTTCTACTACATATCTACTGGTTGTATTTCATTTTTTGCTAGTTGTCCTTCATCTTGTGCTGGTTGTATTTCATCTTCTTCTAATTGTCTTTCATCTTCTACTAGTTGTCTTTCATCTTCTTATAGTTGTCTTTCATGTCCAACATGTTGTCCTTCATCTTCTTCTAATTGTATTTCATCACCTTCTCATTGTCCTTCATCTTGTACTAGTTGTATTTCATCTTCTTCTAATTGTCTTTCACCTTCTACTAGTGCTCTTTCTTCTACTAGTTATCTACTACTTGTATTTCATCTTGTACTAGTTGTATTTCATCTTCTTCTAATTGTCTTTCACCTTCTACTCGTTGTCTTTCATCTTCTTATGGTTGTCTTTCATGTCCAACATGTTGTCCTTCATCTTCTTCTAGTGGTATTTCATTACCTTCTAGTAGACTCTCACCTTGTACTGGTTGTCTTTCGTCTTATACTGGTAGTCTTTCATCTTTTTCTAGTTGTTTTTCACATTCCAATAGTTGTCTTAAATCTTCGTCTAATTGTTTTTCTTGTTTCTCCTTGTTGTTTTCGTCTACTACCGGTATTTTATCTTCTTCTAGTTGTATTTCATATTATTCTAGTTGTAGTTCATCATCTTCTAGTTGTATTTCATCTTGTACTGGTTGTCTTCCAAGTTTTATTGATTGTCTTTCATGTTCTGCAGGTTGTATTTCATGTTCTTTTTGTTGTCTTTCACCTTATACAGGTTGTCTTTCATGTTATACTAGTTGTTTTTCATCCTGATCTAGTTGTTTTTCACCTTCTACAAGTTGTCTTTCATCTTCTTCTAGTAGTCTCTCATGTTCTACTTGTTGTTTTAGTCTACTACAGGTTGTATTTCATCTTCTTCTTGTTGTATTTCATTTTCTATTGGTTGTTATTCACCTTCTACTAGTTGTCTTTCTTGTTCTACAAGTTGGCTTTTATCTTCTACTATAGGTAGTATTTCATCTTCTTATAGTTGTATTTCATCTTGTACTGGCTGTTTTTCTTGTTCTACTGGTTGTTTTTCATATTGTACTGGTTGTCTTTCAAGATTTACTGGTTATCTTTAATCTTTTTATAGTTGTTTTTCACCTTCTACTAGTTATCTTTCAACTTCTTCTAGTTGTTTTTCACCTTCTACTAGTTATCTTTTTTCTAGTTGTTTTCACCTTCTACTAGTAATCTTTTTCTATTTGTCTTTCACTTTATACTGGCTGTCTTTCGTCTACTGCAGGTTGTATTTCACCTTGTACTTGTAGTCCTTTACCTTGTACTGGTCGTCTTTCATGTTATACTGGTTGTCTTTCATCTTGATTAAGTTGTCTTTCACCTTCTACTAGTTGTCTTTCATCATCTTCTAGTTGTCTTTCATGTTCTACTTGTTGTCTTTCTTGTTCTACTGGTTCTCTTTCGTCTACTGCAGGTTGTATTTGATATTATTCTAATTGTAGTTCATCCTTTTCTAGTTGTCTTTCATCTTGTACCGGTTGTCTTTCATCTAATACTGGTAGTGAGGCCATCTGGGTGTGGAAATGGAGACCCACAATGCAAAAGTCCCCTCTCACCTTCTTCGAGTTGTGTTCCACCTTCTAATAGTTGTCTTTCATCTTCTTTTAGTTGTCTTTCATGTTCTACTAGTTGGTTTCGTCAACTGTAGGTTGTACTTCATCTTCTTTTTTCTTGTTGTATTTCATATTATTCTAGTTGTATTTCACCTTCTTCTAGTTGTCTTTCACCTTGTACTGGTTGTCTTTCTTGTTCTACTAGTTGGCTTTTTATCTTCTACTACAGGTTGTATTCAATCTTCTACTAGTTGTATTCCATATTATTCATGTTGTATTTCATTTTCCTCTAGTTATATTTCATCTTCTTCTAGTTGTCTTTCACCTTGTACTGGTTGTCTTTCTTGTTCTACTAGTTGGCATTTATCTTATACTACAGGTTGTCTTTTATCTTCTTCTAGTTGTATTTTATATTATTCTACTTGAATTTCATCTTCTTTTAGTTGTCTTTCACCTTGTACTGTTTGTTTTTCTTGTTCTACCGGTTGTATTTTATCTTCTTCAAGTTGTTTTTCATGTTCTACTAGTTGTCTTTTTTCTACTACAAGTTGTATTTCATATTCTTCTAGTTGTCTTTCACCATGCACTGGTTTTCGTTCTTGTTTAACTGGTTGTTTTTCATTATTTTCTCGTTGTCCATCATCTTGTACGGATTGTATTTCATCATCTTCTAATTGTCTTTCACCTTCTACTAGTTGTGTACTGGTTGTATTTCATCTTCTTCTAATGGTCTTTCACCTTCTATTTTGTCTTTCATCATCTTATGGTTGTCTTTTATGTTTAACAGGTTGTCCTTCATCTTCTTCTAGTTGTATTTCATCGCCTTCTAATTGTCTTTCATCTTGTGCTGGTTGTCTTTCAAGATTACTGGTTGTCTTTCATCTTCTTCTAGTTATTTTTCACGTTCTACTAGTAGTCTTTCATCTTCCTCTAGTTTAGGGATGGCAATGGGCCGAGCCCACAGGTATTTTGCTAAGCCCATGCCTGGCCTGCCTGTTAAAAACTGATGGCCCACCTACCTGGCCCAATCTAATGGGCCTGAAAATCTATACCCGGCCTGCCCATGGGCTTTTCCTCCATACCCGTGCCTGCCTGTCCATGCCCATGGGCTGCCTTACCTGGCCCAGCCCGTCCATGCCCAACTCAACCAACAATAATTTATATAATCAACACAACAACAATAAAGAAATGTAATTTAACACAACAAACAATATAGTTTTAGATAATACATCCAACATAACAAAATATTTCAGCACAAGTATAATTTACACTAAGCTAAAAATTAAAATTTAACACAGTTACACAAATAATATTTACCACAAACAATTTAGCCCAAACAATTTAGCACCCAAACAACAAGCACTTTTCGCCTAATACTTCTCTTGCTCGACTTGGTACCTGCAAAATATAAACTTGAATTTAGTAAAAGCTGCAAAATATAATACTTCTCTTGCTCGACTCGCCTAACACAAGGGCCTCTGTACCGGTACTGGTACAGTACCAGTACACCAAAGAACAAGCAACCAGAATAGAAACCAGCAAGGCCAGCACAGCCAGCGACACCAAAAGACCAGTACCAGTACGGTACTGGTACACAAAGGAAACAAACAACCATCACAAAAATCAGCAAGGGCAGAGAGACAAGGCACACAAGGAAACCGGCAACCAACAGGTCGGTACTCGGTACCGGCGTACCAGAACACAAGAAAGCAAAACAACCCAGGAACACAATAGGTGCGATGCGATTTCCTACCATGATATCTGCACATGTCCAATCCAAATATCTGCAAATTATAATCACTAGTAAATATTATTTCACTTATGACTAAGTAGAACAAATTAACAATACAAATTAATTATGAGATGGTACTGGTACAGTGGCTGTACCAATGACTCAAAGTGGTACTGGTACATGAGTAACTTTGCTCTTTTTTTAAAACAAGAATATATTATAATTTATAACAGAAGGTCAAAAAAAGTTACAGGAAAAAATGATACATGGTATTTTCTTAAAAAGAGTGCTAACTCTGTTATACCAGTTTACAACTTTAAATAATTGAAATGTTCAACCTGATACTCCCTTTTGCTAACTCTTATATACCAGTAACCAGTTACATATTTTGGTAAAGTGGCGACAGCTCAAGTGAAAATCCAGTAACTCAACATTTAATTTTGATAAAACTCAACTTATTAAACCTTAATTTATCTAAAATAAAATAACAAATTCTAACCTTAATTCATTTCACCCTTAAAGAAGTCATGTAGATCTCAGAAATTAAAAAAAAAAAAAAATGTTTCTTCTATTCTGATGTTCACTTTTGGACCTTTACCACATTGAATTGAAAATCATTTTTTTTTTACAAATTAAGACCCAAATCAACAAGTACATGAAGAATCCAAAGAATCTCAGGGTTACACTTCAAGGAGGAAAAGAAAGGGGAGAAGCGACAGAACAAAAAATAAGATTTAATTTGACCTCCACTCAGCATCATTTTGGAGTCCCCTAAAATCTACAACCACTCAAAAGTAATCAAATGAATTCTCAATAATAGCTCAGTTCTAAATTTTTATGTTTCTATTGTCTAATTTTCTCCTCCCACTCCTAGAAATTTTACTGAGAAATAAATATATTCGTGATTTACCTACCATATGTTCCAGCCGGGTGAACTTATACTGAGAGTTAAGAGCTTCTATTCAAGAAAATACAAAAAGATTGACATTGGGCAAGGAAAAATGAAGTAAATATGTTGTTATGCCTTACAAATGAATGAAATCAGCCAAGACGACAGAGAAGTAGAGTACACGCCGTGCATGTCAAGAGTTTTAGTAATCGACTTCTGCTTTAGTCTTTAACAAAGAGATGGATGCGGAGGAAGAAAGCGAGAGCGAGAAAGAAAGAACGACAGATGAAAAATTAGGCTCAACATTGCATTTGTACTTTTCCTTCAAAAGTAAAGATCACTCTCAAGACAGCTATTTTAGAACTAAACAAAAGTCTAAAGATGAGAAATGGAAGAGAGAGAGCTCTTACCGTTTTCGACATTTGAGGGAACGGAGAGAACGAATTCGAGCGAGAGAGAGAGAGTCGCTGCTGGCCGCTGGGTACACAGGAGGCGGCAGCCGCTGCTGGCCGCTGGGTGCTGAAGAGAGCGAAAGAGAGAGAGGAGCGAAAGAGAGATTTGAGAACTAGACAGCCTCTGCGGCTCGGGTTTTAAAAAAAAAAGATCTGAGCAAAATCGGGAGCGGCTCTCACAACTCAAACCCTAAACTCAAAATTTTGTACTCATTTGTATTAAAATATAAGCCCAACGGGCTGCCTGTGGGCTTCGGCTTAAGCCCAGGCTTGGCCTGGCCCGTTCTTAGGCCCGGTCTTACCTGGCCTGTTACAGTGTCGGGCTGACCGGGTAAAGGGCTGGGCCAGGCAGGCATAGCCGGGCCGACGGGCCAATGGGCTTTTCTGCCATCCCTACTCTAGTTGTCTTTTATGTTCTACTAGTTGTCTTTCATGTTCTACTGGTTGTCTTTCGTCTAATACAGGTTGTATTTAATCTTCTTCTAGTTGTATTTTTATTATTCTAGTTGTATTTAATCTTCTTCTAGTTGTATTTCATATTACTCTAGTTGTATTCCATCTTCTTCTAGTTCTCTTTCACCTTGTGCTGATTGTCTTTCTTGTTCTACTAGTTGACTTTTTTCTTCAACTACAAGTTGTATTTCATCTTCTTCTAGATGTATTTCATCTTTTTCTAGTTGTATTTCATATTATTATAGTTGTATTTGGTATTATTATAGTTGTATTTCATCTTCTTCTAGTTGTCTTCCGCCTGGTACTGGTTGTCTTTCTTATTCAACTAGTTGTCTTTCATCTTCTACTAGTTATTCATTGGTTGTATTTCATTTTTTTCTAGTTGTTATTCATCTTGTACTAGTTGTCTTTCAAGTTTTACTGGTTGTCTTTAATCTTTTTCTAGTTGTTTTTCACCTTCTACTATTTATCTTTCATCCTCTTCTAGTTGTCTAAGTTATACTAGTTGTCTTTCATCTTATACTGGTTGTCTTTCGTCTACTGCAGGTTGTATTTCATCTTTAATAGTTGTATTTCATATTATTCTAGTTGTATTTCATCTTCTTCTAGTTGTCTTTCACCTTGTGCTGGTTTTCTTTCTTATTCTATTAGTTGGCTTTTTTCTTCTACTACAAGTTATATTTCATCTTCTTCTAGTTGTATTTAATTTTTGTCTTGTTGTATTGCATATTATTATAGTTTTATTTCATATTATTATAGTTGAATTTCATCTTCTTCTAATTGTCTTTCGCCTTGTACTGATTGTCTTTCATCTTCAACTGGCTGTATTTCATCTTCTACTAGTTATCCACTGATTGTATTTCATCTTTTTCTTGTTGTCACTCATCTTGTACTGGTTGTATTTCATTTTTTCTGATTGTCTTTCACCTTCTACTAGTTTTCTTTCATCTTCTTATGGTTGTCTTTCATATTCTGCTGGTTGTCTTTCATATCCAATATGTTGTCATTCATCTTCTTCTAGTTGTATTTCATCACCTTCTAGTTATCTGTCATCTTGTGCTGGTTGTCTTTCAGGTTTTACTGGTTGTCTTTAATTTTTTTCTAGTTGTTTTTCACCTTCTACTAGTTATCTTTCATCTTCTTCTAGTTGTCTAAGTTCTACTAGTTGTCTTTAGTCTACTACCGGTTGTATTTCATCCTCTTTTAGTTGTATTTGATATTATTCTAGTTGTATTTCATCTTCTTCTAGTTGTCTTTCACCTTGTACTGGTTGTCTTTCTTGTTCTACTAGTTGACTTTTATCTTCTACTTCATGTTGTATTTCATCTTCTTCTAGTTGTATTTCATATTATTCTAGTTGTTCACCATCTTCTAGTTGTTTTTCACCTTCTAATAGTTGTCTTTCATATTCTATTGGTTGTTTTTCATGTTCTACTAGTTCTCTTTCGTCAACTATGTCACCATTTCGATAATAGACAACTTGCCATAACACTCATGTCAAGCGGCTAACAACAGCACACTCTACTAAATGTTACAAGGCGCAATAATACTTAAGGTTATGGCAATACCAATGCTCAACGCTGCCAAGATACAATATAGTCATTCAACATAGACATCATACACACATGTTGAAAACTACACACATATATATAAGTTTTACAGTCCCTTGAACATTTACAAAGGGAACTTCTCGTGCAAATATGAACAAAAAAAAAAGGCAAACTAAGCGAGAAGTGTCCAAGGATAAAGAGTTGTGACAAAATGACTGTTCAACTAAAATATACATATATGTAGAGACTATACCAAAATCTGTACAATATGACAGCCAACGCTCCTGTCGTCTAGTCCCGATGCTGCTCCACGTCGCTCCTAAATCCTGGAACCCACAAAATGGAGTAATGAGAGAAAATAAAAATCTCCCAGTGCGGTTTTAAGTTCCAGCCAGAATTTCTCAAATCAAAACAATAGAACTAAACTCTCACTGAGTAGTATTAAGCAATTACCCATTTGCTAGCACAAAAGTTCAATAATCTGTTGGGCAATATTATGAGCTAAAACGAAATTTTAGATGAAATGCTAATGTGAAGTAATGAATGAACAATTATTAAAATATAGCAATTCTCAAATATGCACAATTGTTCAAGTATAGAAATTCTGCAATATTTTCCTTCGTATATCATGAGTTACAAGTTCTTGCACCAAGCACAAATCCGGTCATGCGCTACCCGAATATGGCGCCTACACAGCTCTCGCTGTGCGCTACCCGAATATGGCGCCTACACAGCTCTCGCTATGCGCTACCCGAATATGGCGCCTACATGACCCTCAGATTTCATTCTTCAATTCCCATAAAAGTACACAAGACATTTCATATACAAGCAATTCAATGTGTTCTATGAATGCAAGGCATGCTCACATTTCTATCCAAGGTTCATTTAATGCAAAGCTACAAATTTTCTTAATTTCATGCTTCAATTCTAACCAAAGTACATAACAGGTGTTATATATATACAAGCAGATCAAAATGTTCTATTGGTACAAGCCCTACGAAATAACAGAGTTCATTTATAGATATATCATGGTTCAAATCATGCAACATACATGCAAGCCGTATCGTGCATAAGTTGAGGTTCAGCTTTAGTGAAAATATTCGTGCATGTCCTGCAATTTCAATATTATGGTATATCCCAAATCCTACATGCATGTTCCATAACTCAAGTTTTGTTCAAAGTCCAGACCATGTATGTTGTATAAATTATGCAGCCATGACTTGGCGACTCACACATAAGTTAAATTCATCATTATACTACCATACAAGTAATGCAACTCAAATATCAGATTTCAGTTTCTCTTTTCTTTTTTTTGGTCAATCATGGGTGCCTTAACGAACCAATTATAATTAGGGTTCAATTCATGTACTCTATTAAGAAATTCAGAATTTAGTAATTCTAATGAGGAATTCAATTTGGCCATAAAAGAAAAGGATCTCAAGAACAAATAGCAATTGGACATAATTAAATTATGTAAATAAAATAAAACACACAATCAAGTAATTGAAAGGAAGGACTAAATAAATTCGACAACCGCACCTGACCCGTGATCGATTTGCCGTGACGATGTCGAACTCAATCCTTTACTGTGAGTTTCCATCATCCCTTTTCTTCTTCTCCTCTTCTCTTACTCTTTTCGCTTCAACTTTCCCTTCTTCCCCTCTTTTCGTTACTTTCAAGGAATATACTGGTTCTAAGAGAGAGAGTACCCGCACACATGACACATCAAGGAAAAATCAATTTTATATCTTCCATCTCTTTTTAAAGAAAGAAAAAGTGGTTTAACCCCCCGAATAAAGAAAAACTTTCTAACAAAATTTTCAAAGGAAATGTTTGACCTTATTATTTTAATGTCTTAGTTGAGTCCAGCTAAGGCCATCCACTAATGTACGATCCAATAGCATTTTTAGTGCTTTAATAGATAAATCATCTTTTATGATTTTGTACTTAGCTTATTGTAAAATTTATAATTTATACTTGAGCCCTTAAAAATTTTATGCTTTAATTTTTAGGATGTTACAAACTGCAGGTTGTATTTCATCTTCTTCTTATTTTATTTCATATTATTCTAGTTGTAAATCTTTTTCTAGTTGTATTTCTTATTCTACTAGTTAGCTTCATCTTCTAATAGTTGATTTTCATCTTCTACTAGTTGTTTACTGGTTATCTTTTATCTTCTTTTAGTTATATTTCATCTTCTTATAGTTTTCTTTTATCTTGTACTAGTTATCTTTCATTTTTTCTAATTGTCTTTCACCTTCAACTAGTTGTCTTTCAGCTTTTACTGGTTGTTTTTCATGTTCTACTGATTGTCTTTCGTCTACTACAGATGAATTTCATTTTTTTCTTGTTGTATTTCTTATTCTTCTAGTTATATTTCATCTTCTTCTAGTAGTCTTTCTCCTTGTACTGGTTTTCTATCATTATATACTGGTTGTCTTTTATGTTCTACTTATTGTTTTCGTCTACTACATGTTGTATTTCATCTTCTTCTAGTTGTATTTCATTTTCTACAGTTTGTCTTTCTTGTTCTACTGGTTGTCTTTCGTTTGCAACAGGTTATATTTCATGTTCTTCTAATTGTATTTCATATTATTCTTGTTGTATGTCATCTTCTTCTAGTTGTCTTTCACCTTGTATTGGTTGGCTTTCATCTTCTACTAGTTGTCTACTTGTCTTTCATTTTCTTCTAGTTGTATTTCATCTTCTTGTCATTGTCATTTATCTTGTACTAGTTGTCTTTTATTTTTTTCTAGTTGTCTTTCATCTTCTACTAGTTGTCATTAATCTTCGTCTAGTTGTCTTTCATGTTCTACTTGTTATTTTCGTTTACTACATGTTGTATTCATCTTCTTCAAGTTGTATTTCATGTTCTACTGGTTGTCTTTTCCTCTACTACAGGTTGTATTTCATCTTCTTCTAGTTGAATTTCATATTATTCTAGTTGAATTTTATCTTCTTATAGTTGTATTTCATATTATTATAGTTGTATTTCATCTTCTTCTAGTTGTCTTTCACCTTGTAATGGTTGTCTTTCTTGTTCTACTAAGTTGGCTTGTATCTTCTACTACATGTTGTATTTCATCTTCTTGTAGTTGTATTTCATATTATTCTAATTGCATTTCATCTTCTTTTAGTTGTCTCTCATTTTGTACTAGTTGTCTTTCTTGTTCTACTGGTTGTCTTTCATATTCTTCAAGTTGTCCCTCATGTTCTACTTGTTGTCATTCTTCTCTACAAGTTGCATTTCATCTTCTTCTAGTTGTCTTTTACCATGTACTGGTTTTCTTTCATGTTCTACTTGTTGTCATTCATGTTCTACTAGTTGTCTACTAGTCGTATTTTATATTTTTCTCGTTATCCTTCTTCATGTACTGGTTGTATTTCATTTTCTTCTAATTGTCTTTCACCTTCTACTAGTTGTCTTTTATCTTCTTATGGTTGTCTTTCATGTTCTGCTGGTTGTCTTTCATGTCCAACATGTTGTCTTTCATCTTCTTCTAGAAGTATTTCATCACCTTCTAGTTGTCATTCATATTGTAATGATTGTTTGTCAAGTTTCACTGGTTGGTTTTCACCTTCTTCGAGTTGTTTTTCACCTTCTACTAGTTATTTTTCATCTTCTTCTAGTTGTCTTTCAAGTTCTACTGGTTGTCCATCATCTTATATGGGTTGTCTTTCGTCTACTTGCTGGTTTTATTTCATCTACTTCTAATTGTATTTCTTATTCTTCAAGTTGTATTTCATCTTCTTTTTGTAGTCTTTTACCTTGTACTGGTTGTCTTTCATGTTATACTAATTGTTTTTCATCCAAATCTAGTTGTCTTTCACCTTTTACTAGTTTTCTTTTATCCTCTTCTAATTGTCTCTTATGTTCTACTTGTTGTTTTCGTCTACTACAGGTTGTATTTCATCTTCTTCTAGTTGAATTTCATATTATTCTTGTTGAATTTCATCTTCTTCTAGTTGTCTTTCACCATGTACAGGTTGTCTTTCTTGTTCGATAAGCTGGCTTTTCTCATCTACTATATGTTTTATTTCATCTTCTTCTAGTTGTCTTTCATGGTCTACTTGTTGTTTTGTCTACTACATGTTGTATTTCATCTCTTCTAGTTGTATTTCATTTTCTACTGGTTCTCTTTCATGTTCTACTGGTTGTCTTTCATCTACTACATGTTGTATTTCATCATCCTCTACTTGTACTTCATATTCTTCTAGTTGTATTTGATCTTCTAATAGTAGTCTTTCACTCTATATTGGTTGTCTTTCATGTTAGACTGGTTGTCTTCATCTTATACTGGTTGTCTTTCATCTTTTTCTAGTTGTCTTTCACCTTTTAATAGTTGTCTTTCATCTTCTTCTAGTTGTCTTTCATGTGCTACTTACTGTTTTCATCTACTACATGTTGTATTTCATCTTCTTCTAGTTGTATTTTATTTTCTACTGGTTGTCTTTCATGTTCTACTGGTTGTCTTTTGTCTAATATAGGTTGTATTTTATCATCTTTTAGTTGTACTTCATATTCTTCTAGTTGTATTTCATCTTCTTCTTGTAGTCTTTCCCCTTGTACTGGTTGTCTTTCATCTTTTACTAGTTGTCTTTCATCTTATACTGGTAGTATTTCATCTTCTTCTAGTTGTTTTTCACCTTCTAATAGTTGTCATTCATCATCTTCACGTTATCTTTCATGTTCTACTTGTTGTATTTCATCTTCTTCAAGTTGTATTTCATATATTCTAGATGTATTTCAGCTTCTTCTAGTTGTCTTTCCCGCTGTACTGGTTGTCTTTCTTGTTCTACTGGTTGGCTTTTATCTTCTACTACAAGTTGTATTACATCTTCTACTAGTTATCTTTCACCTTGCACTGGTTGTCTTTCTTATTCAACTAGCTGACTTTTATCTTTTACTACAGGTTGTATTTTATCTTCTTCTAGTTGTATTTCATCTTCTTTTAGTTGAGTTTCACCTTGTACTGGTTGTCTTTCATCTTCTTCAAGTTGTTTTTCATGTTCTACTGTTGTCTTTCGTCTACTACAAGTTGTCTTTCATCTTCTTCTAATTGTGTTTCACCATGTACTGGTTTTCTTTCATGTTCTACTGGTTGTCTTTCATGTTCTACTAGTTTTCTACTGGTTGTATTTCATCTTTTTCTAGTTGCCCTTCATCTTGTACTGGTTGTATTTCATCTTCTTCTAATTGTCTTTGACCTTCTACAAGTTGCCTTTTATCTTCTTATGGATGTATTTGATGTTCACCATGTTGTCCTTCATCTTCTTCTAGATGTATTTCATCATCTTCTAGTTGTCTTTGATCTTATACTGGTTGTCTTTCAAGTTTTACTGATTATCTTTCATCTTTTTGTAGTTCGTTTTCACCTTGTACTAGTTATCTTTCATTTTCTTCTAATTGTATTTCATGCTCTACTTGTTGTCTTTCATCTACTACAGGTTGTATTTCATCTTCTTCTAGTTGTATGTCATATTATTCTAGTTGTGTTCCATCTTCTTCTAGTTGTCTTCCACCTTGTACTGGTTGTCTTTCTTGTTCTACTAGTTGGCTTCATCTTCTACTAGTTGTCTATTGGTCGTCTTTCATCTTCTTTTAGTTGTATTTTATCTTCTTTAAATTGTCATTTATCTTGTACTAGTTGTCTTTCATTTTCTTCAAGTTGTCTTTCACCTTCAACTAGTTGTCCTTCAGCTTTTACTAGTTGTCTTTCATGTCGAACATGTTGTCCCTCATCTTATTCTAGTTGTATTTCATCACCTTTCAGTTGTCTTTCATCTTGTACTGGTTGTCATTTATCTTTTTCTAGTTATTTTTCACCTTGTACTAGTTATCTTTCATCTTCTTCTATTGTCTTTCATGTTCTACTGGTTGTCTTGCATGTTCTACTAGTTGTCTTTCGTTTACTACAAGTTGTATTTCATGTTCTTCTAGTTATCTTCCAACTTGTACTGGTTGTCTTTCTTGTTCTACTTGTTGGCTTCATATTCTACTAGTTGACTATCATTTTCTTCTAGTTGTCATTTATCTTGTACTAGTTGTCTTTCATT
Source organism: Carex littledalei (assembly GCA_011114355.1). Lineage (NCBI taxonomy): Eukaryota > Viridiplantae > Streptophyta > Magnoliopsida > Poales > Cyperaceae > Carex > Carex littledalei. The sequence goes on from CM022090.1 coordinate 3,640,878, forward strand.
TTCTTCTAGTTGCATTTCACCTTCAACTAGTTGTCTTTCAACTTTTACTGGTTGTCTTTCATATTGTACTGGTTGTTTTTCATGTTCTACTGATTGTCTTTCGTCTACTAGAGGTTGTATTTCATCTTGTTCTTATTGTATTTCGTATTCTTCTAGTAATATTTCATCTTCTTCTAGTCTTTTACCTTGTACTAGTTGTCTTTCATGTTCTACTGGTTGTTTTTCATCTTATATTGGCTGTCTTTAATCTTCTTCTAGTTGTATTTTATCTTCTTCTAGTTGTCATTTATCTTTTACTGGTTGTCTTTCATTTTCTTCTTATTGTTTTTCACCTTTTACTTGTTGTCTTTCAACTTTTACTAGTTGTCATTTGTCTACTACAGGTTATATTTTATCTTTTTTTAGTTGTATTTCATCTTTTCTTGTAGTCTTTGACCTTGTACTGGTTGTTTTTCATATTAAACTGGTTGTCATTCATCTTTATCTAGTTGTCTGTCATTTTTTTTCTAGTTGTCTTTCACATTGTACTGGTTGTCTTTCTTGTTCGACCAGTTGGCTATTATCTTCTTCTATAGGTAGTATTTAATCTTCTTCTAGTTGTATTTCATATTATAGTAGTTGATTGTATTTCATCTTCTATTTGTATTTCATATTTTTCGATTTGTATTTCATTTTTTTTTTGTAGTCTTTCACCTTGTACTGGTTGTCTTTCATCTTCATCTAGTTGTCTTTCACCTTCTACTTGTATTTCATGTTCTACTTGTTGTTTTCGTCTACTACAGGTTGTATTTCATCTTCTTCTAGTTGTATTTCATTTTCTAATGGTTGTCCTTCATATTCTACTGGTTGTCTTTCGTCTACTGCCGGTTGTATGTCATCGCCTTCTAGTTGTCTTTCATCTTATACTGATTGTCTTTCAAATTTTACTGGTTGTCTTTCATCTTCTTCTAGTTGTTTCTCACCTTCTACTATTTTTTTTAATCTACTTCTAGTTGTCTTTCATGTCCTACTGGTTGTCTTTCATGTTCTAGTGGTTGTCTTTCGTTTACTATATGTTGTATTTCATCTTCTTCTAGTTGTCTTGCTTCTTGTACTGGTTGTCTTTCTTCTTCTACTAGTTGGCTTTCTTATTCTACTAGTTGTTTTTCGTCTTTTACTAGTTGTTTACTGTTTGTCTTTCATCTTCTTCTAGTTATCATTTATCTTGTATTAGTTGTCTTTTAATTTTCTTATAGTTGTTTTTCACCTTCTAGTAGTTGTCATTTAGGTTCTACTGGTTGTCTTTCATGTTCTATCAATTCTCTTTCGTCTACTACAAGTTATTTTTCATCTTCTTCTCGTTGTCTTTCACCATATATTGGTTGCTTTCCATGTTCTACTAGTTGTCTTTCATCTTCTACTAGTTCTTTTATCTTCTACTGGTTATCTGCTGGTTGTATTTTATTTTTTTCTAGTTGTCCTTCATCTTTTACTGGTTGTATTTCATCTTCTTCTAATTATCTTTCATCTTCTTCAAATTATCTTTCATTTTCTTCTAGTTGTCATTTATCTTGTACTAGTTGTCTTTCATTTTCTTATAGTTGTTTTTCACCTTTTACTAGTTGTCATTTAGCTTCTACCGTTGTCTTTTATGTTCTACTGTTTGTTTTTCATGTTCTACCGGTTGTCTTTCATCTACTACAGGTTGTTTTTCATCTTCTTCTAATTGTCTTTCACCATGTACTGGTTGTCTTTCATGTTCTACTGGTTGTCTTTCATGTTCTTCTAGTTGTCTTCATCTTCTACCAGTTGTCTACTGGTTGTATTTCATCTTTTTCTAGTTGTCATTCATCTTTTACTGGTTGTATTTCATCTTCTTCTAATTGTCTTTCACCTTCTACTAGTTGTCTTTCATTTTCTTATGGTTGTCTTTTATGTTCTATTGATTGTCTTTCATGTTCAACAAGTTATCATTTATCTTCTTTTAGTTGTATTTCATCGACTTCTAGTTGAATTTCATGTAGTACTCAGTTTCTTTCAAGTTTTACTGGTTGTCTTTAATCTTTTTCTAGTTATTTTTCACATTCGTCTAGTTGTCTATCATCTTTTTTCTAGTTGTCTTTCATGTTCTACTAGTTGTCTTTCGTCTATTACAGGTTGTATTTCATCTTCTTCTAGTTGTATTTAATATTATTGTAGTTGTATTTCATCTTCATCTAGTTGTCTTTCATATTATTCTAGCTATATATCATTTTCTTCGAGTTGTCTTTCACCTTGTACTAGTTGTCTTTCTTGTTCTACTAGTTTGTTTTTATCTTCTACAAAGATTGTATTTCATCTTCTTCTAGTTGTATTTCATATTATTCTAGATCTATTTCATCTTCTTTTACTTGTCTTTCACCTTGTACTGGTTACCTTTCTTGTTTTACTAGTTGGCTTTCATCGTCTAACACATGTTGTATATTATCTTCTGACAGTTGGCCAGTAGCCTACTGACAGATGTATTTATCAAATTTAAAAGGTATTTACAGCCTACACAGTGAGCAATTTTTAATATTCGTTTTTCTTTTGGTTGATGATACGACCCTCTTTCGACGTTTCATAATTTTTTGAAAAATAAGCTAACTTTATATAGTAGTGAAATATTATAAATATTTAGTATTATTATATACGAGTTTTAGCAAGTGGTGTAAAATATCTGATTTGAAATGAGAGCTTAATCGTGAAACATCGTATTTTGTCACTTGACGCTTCTCATTTAATATATTTTTTTTTGTCATTTATTGTCTTAAAGAACGCATATCTTATCTTGTCACTTCCTCAACACGTGATATATCTAGCATAATAGCAAAACTAAACAAAATAGTTATCGCTCCTCAATCAAATATATCACGCATTTAGAGACTAAACATGTTATTCGTCTTTAGTTATCATTTTTATCGGTAACAATGCATTAACATGCCATGACAAATAGTGACATAATTACAATGGATCAGGGTTAGGGTTAGGATTAGATAATTGTCTACACTTGAATTTTGAAAATCAAATATAAGTCTATATATAATCTGACTGTTGTCTATTTTTAGTGAAAATTTTAATTACTTGGACAACCAATAATCTGAATTAATTAATTCACAGTAGTCCCAGCCCGCTACTCCTTACAAAAATTATGACTAGCCCTAAATTGAAAAAATAAGGACCAGCATATAATTAATTTGTAAACTTACATAACAGCTGTCTTGACTTGAAGTCAAGCATTAACCAATACGCTGCATATTAAAATAAGGAGCAGCATATAATTGATTTGTAAACTTGCAGAACAGCTGTCTTAGAAACCAACCAAAAAAAAACAGCTGTCTTGACTTGAAGTCAAGCATCAATCATACGCTGCATATTAAAATAAGGAGCAGTATATATTTGATTTGTGAACTTATAGAACAGTTTTCTTAGAAACCAACCAAAAAAAAAAAAAAAAACAGCTGTCTTGACTTGAAGTCAAGCATCAATAGGCTGCATATTAAAATAAGGAGCAGCATATAATTGATTTGTAAACTTACAGAACAGCTGTCTTGACTTGAAGTCAAACATCAGACGATAGGCTGCAATAATATGGGATGTACTGATGTACAGATCTAATCCAAGCCTGCAATAATAGAGGCATTAAAATCCCGGTTCGCTCCTCTCCACTAATTTAATAACTGGAGGGTCCTGCATGATCAGGGCCGTCCATGTCAGATAATACGGTGCAGATCGGTCTCGAGGTATCATGGGAAAAATGGGCAGGAAGGCCAGGTCTGCAGTCAGGACACATTTAGACCGATGAATCTGAAATGAACGTTTTTGATCTGTCTGATATGATCTAATAAATTCCACATTATTAATTGTTCAGCGTGATTGAGCCTGAGAAGAAACTTATGAGACTGGAACACACATTTACAATATCTTTAGGAGGAATAACTAAATAAGGAGTTTTGAGCTCAATGCATCCAAGGTAAGTCATATTTTGAATTAATGTGGAAAGAATATGTATCGATCGTTCCGAATTTTAAAAGTAAATTAATGTGGAAAGAATAGGTTATATTAATTTGTTCCGTAAATTTTCAAATAATTTAAATAAAATAAAATAATCTGATCGGAATAAAAAATTTAGTTATATCGTAAAATACTCACTCTTGTATTGTGTGTCCAGCCGTTGGAAACGAGTCTGCGCACAACGACCTCAAAGACCAGCTGGTAGCCGGTTTCTCTGTAGTACTTTATCAACCTTAAACAACTGAGATTTGGGACTACTTTTGCAAGTTAGGAATCTACAATAAATTGTAATGGTAAAATTCTGTCGTTATATTCGGTAAAATTTAATCGATCGTAGTTAAACTGTACATAAATATATATATTTTGAAGTTTTAAGAAATCATATTTTTTATTTTATCTTAACAGCTTAACAGAATCACAGGTGTTACTACCATTATTGTATTGTGCAGTACTGATAGTATTAGCAGATATGAAGTCCTACTATCATAGAGGTCACTAATAATTTTTAGCATAAATGGGCGAATTTTGGATAAAGAGATGACATTCTCGAGGGCATGATTGTATATCTTTGAGTTAGATTTCCATTTATAGTGATTGTTTTTCTTTGAAAACCTTCGCAGAAGCTGCGAAGTCGTGAGGGAGAATCGAACTCTCGACCTTCGAGTAACCAATAATTATAGAACTTTTCTTAACCAACTGTGCTACCTCCTCTTTCCATTTATAGTGATTGTATAGAGAACTAGAAAAACACAAGTAGATATTTTGTAAATTTTTTTTTTTTAATAAATATATATGTTGGAGATTATGGTTCCAACCTTCAAAACAATTTTTTTTAAGCATAATAAGATGCATGTACGTACGTCCGGATTATTAGAGCATTCTCCATTTCATTGTAAAAAAAGTTCCTTGATACTTTTAGCTCTGCTCAATTTTGCCAGATGTCACTAGGTTTGGCTATGCATGATTTCCATCTTTTTTGTGGTCTTCTTATATAGGATTGACAGAAAAATTGCAACAACTATTGCTAGGATTAGTTTGAATTACATGTCTACCTTGCACCTGTATACAGGGAAACAGAAAATCGTTTCATATAGAATTAGGTTTGTCTCATATAGAATTAATGATTTGATTCCTCATAGGAACAAGGTTATAAGGCGAATGAAACAAAGTGAATTGTCATAATTTTGCATTTCTCAAAAATAAAAATAAAACATTACATGGATATTGGATAACTGTAGTTGTATGAGTTTCAGCGGAGCATTTTGATCAAATGAAGTATATTTAAAACAAAATACAAGCCTAAATTAATTAGCCACATTAGCCCTTTTTCAAAATGAATTTTGGATTAAGGTGGTACAAAATGTCAAAGCCCAGAGATGGCAACAAGAGGTAACTTGGTACTAGATGGTCTGTACCAGTGTATGTACCAACCTGAAGCTGCTCTATTGAATTGGCATTTTTTAGTTAATTTAAACATCATGCGTTATTCTGTTGGGAATTTGATGAGAAACTGCAGTGCATTTGTGCTGGTTGACAATGAAACAACTAGATATATAATTGGTTACTTGTGTATGAAAAATCATTTCTGGTATGCATAGAGTCATTGTCCTGGTTCACTAATGGCCAAGCATTAAAAATTGCTGCAGACTGAAATCAAATAAGTTAAAGAAACACATCATTGCATTTCTTTCCGAAATGTTCCAGAAAGAGGAAGTGCGACAATCCAGAAAAATGCAAGAAAACTTTGGGCAGCAACTGGGACCATGATCTGGTTTCATTATACAGGAAATACCTTTCTACTTTAGGACATCATATGGATGTATGAAAAGTTTCTGAAACATTTGATTCCTTCTTTCATTACATGGGCAAACAGAGAAAACATATGTTATAATATCTAGGTTTTCAGCGACAGAGACCTAGTACCACCAATCTAACTTACGACAGTGAAGACGGCTCTGATATATACCACTTGTTATGAATCTAGGTTTTTAGTGACAGAGACAGAGAGCAAAAACATGGTAATCTTTGAGGCAATTTTCTGTATTCTCATATACTAAAGTTTGGGTACAAAATATGTATAAAAGGAAACTTACAAATATAATCCTATAGAAATAGGAAATTACAAATGGTGAGATAAGAGACATATACAACAACATATCTCATGCAACTCAGAAATTATTTGCAATAAATCACTCGCACAGCAAAAACAGCCGGCCACAAGTACACCACAGCACAGATAAAAAACAAGGCAGCTAGCAGCAGGAAACTTATTTAAGCAATTTCAGGGAATGCAAAGGTGATTGGTCATTTTTCATTGTAAGAATCCTTATGGGCATACTGGGTTATGAGAATTCTTTATGAGCACTTTCCATTGTGCATTTGGATCGTCAGTTGAAAACTTGGTCCAAGTAGGAGTACCATTCTCATATCTACTATGCGTGATGCGATGAAATGTTTTCACATCCTTATTCTTATTTATGTCATCAGGGTCAATATCGACAGTGAAGACATCTCCGTAAGGCCTCACAGAGTGCAAGAAGAGAGGTAACGAAATTGGGTCAGCAGACACTGCAGCTAGATCTGCAGTTACAGCAATGCTCTTCCCATCCGGACTAAAGACAGGATGGTTCACATGCCCCGCAAGATGATCTGAACTTTTAATCACTCTTACCACAGTTGCATCTTTAGCATTCACTAGAAAAACTGCAAAGTATCCTGGATCCAGACCATTGTCAGAATCTGGTGCATTATCAGGCTTACTACGGGTTGAGGAGAACACTATCCAGTCTCCATTTGGTGACCACTGGCAATGTGTGTCAGTCCAAGGCCCTTCTGTTAGTCTTGTTATCTTGCCACCATACTCCCCAACTTCTGCATTCTCCATTATATATAGATTCTTGTGCTTTTTATCTCCCCAATCTTGTGGATCGAAAGACTAGCCTTTTTCCTATAACAGTTATTAACCGTATCATACAAATTAAGATATATAAAGAAGGCCTCAATTGTCATTCAAAAACAAAAGCATAACTAATTGTTGTGAAAATATTTGGGAAAACGACTTGCTAATTTACCTAAAAATTGGATAATCAATGTATAAAAATTGCTTTGATGCATAAAGTAATACTGGTAGTGAGTCATCATCAAGTTAAAATACATCAAATTACTGGAGTCCACCAAATCCTGAACTACATGTCATCCGGGTAAGAAGCAGAGCACATATTTCATGATTTAGATTAAATAGGTAAGGTTTTTCTTACCCTCTGAATCAGTGGATGGGAAGGCATTATTGAATTTTCCCTTTGTGAGCAGTCTACGCTGCCCAGAAGCACTGGACACATTGGGGATGGCACAGATTTCCAATGGTTCATCAGCTCTGAAAGGCCTTCCCATGCATACATACAACGTATCCATTTCTGGATTTTGGTTCCAAATTGGTGCTGAGATGTTGTCTGCGCCCTTTGCCTACACAAAAAAATTAAAGCCATCATTATGCCAAATGTCATAACAGCACCTATAATATCTTCTTATCTGTATATATGTGTACCTCAAAGACAATGCGCAAGCCTTGGCTGTCAGCTAACCACACGGCTTTGAACTCATTATCAACAAATGCAAGCTTGGAACCATCTTTGGAAATTGTTGGGAACACACCAGACACTCTAAACAGTCCTACATCTTGAACTGGAGATTGGAGCTTGTGGAAATGTTTCACGACATCGTCTTTGTACTGCATAGGTACCAATTTCAAGTTTTCAATTAAATATTATATATGTACCTGGGTGGATAAAATTAATGATATTCATTAAAAAAGTGCATGGTCTGGTACCTGGCAAGGGCCAATGTTGCAACAATGGTAACCAATACGCTTGCCACCATCTATCACAAAGGGGTTGAAATGGTCAACTTTTGGTCTGATTTTTTGAGTGATCTGTACAGATTGTCCTGGCGCAATTGTATCAAAGATCTCAATATGCCGGTACTGTGCTTCTACACGCACATCAGTGAACTTTGATTTCATACGAATAGTTGCCACAGCCACTTTGGTTTCATTGATGGCTGCAGGAGTTACTGCATCAAATTCTTTTGGGGTCACTGGGATGGTTTCACCGGTGCTTATGTCGAATCGAAACACACGCCAAGCTGTCGGATCATTTGGTTTGGTACCATAATATTCCTTTCTGTGGAAAAATAAGACATTCTCACTTCCCCATGTTGGCCATCCACCATTTACTATCACTCTCTTGCGCCCCAAACCCGAATGTGACTTATCTACATTCATCACATAAATGTCAGTCTGTAGATCCTCAATCTCGCCATCCCAAGCCTTTCCTTGAAATGAAGCCACTGCTATCTTCATTCCAGATGGTGACACAGAGGGACTTAAATCAAATATCCCTGTTGGTGTATATATGCAGATCAAATGAAGAGAAAATCAAATTTAATTTGCTATATGTGTCATCAAATGTATATATGTACAAGCCCATGACTACAAGTTAAAAGATACGAAAATCTATAGGAGGATGAGAAAAAGAACCTGGTGGAGTGAGGCGCTCAGTTTCCCCTGTTCTAAGATTGGTTTTATATACAACAGTCCAGGGGCAACGACGATCTTGTACAGGCTCCTTAGTGGATACATAGATGAGGAAATGATCAATAGTGCGACTTTCCATCTTATAACCGCCCCCAATGCAGCCACTGTCTTCCAGGCGAACACCATTGAATGAATTGGTGCCGTAGATATCGGCCAAACTGAAGACTTTGACTTTAGGCGGGTTGTCTTTGAAGTGGAGAGCCATGTGAAGCATTTCGAGGTTGTTCTCTCTTTCAGAAACAAAAATCAACCCGGTGAGACGACCTGAATCAAGGTCGGCATCTGTGGCTTCAGAAACCAATTTCGGACGATTGAGAATCGTCTTAAGGGCTGCCGGTGGAATGACTTGGCAGTTGTAGTTGTATGAGTTGCCGTCAGTCAAGTGAAGCTCATCTCCGTTTGATGATGGTGGAACTGGACAAGAGAATATGTCCAGAGGCACCGGTGGTCTATAGGTCGTAAAGAAGGCGATGCTACCTCTATTCTCTCCCATTCTAAAAATTGTTCTCTCAGCGTTTGATTGATTAAGTGGTAAGCAATTGAACTTAATTCACTAGCTGCTTTATTTAGATCAGGCACTTAGAAGCAGTTTGTATGTGTGGACAAGTTAATGAAATTCATTTGTATTTAGACCAGTGTGTGTTGTGCCTCCTATAATAATAAATTACGATTAAATACCAATAAAGCATCTATAACTAATTCAGAATTCAAGATATCACAAATAATACAATCTTTATCTTCCAATTTATTCACTGTCATATGGGGGAGAGAGAAGGAGAGGGAGTTGGAGGGAAGAGAATTAATGTCATTTAATTATTGACCGACTTCAGTTTCTGTTTCTCTATAATTAATTATTGACCGACTTCAGTTTCTGTTTCTCCTTGCGGGCCTTGCATCCATAATTAATGTGTGCATGATGCCATAAGACAGTGAATGAATTGGATGATAAAGATTGTATTATTTGAGATATCATCAAATTTGAACTAGTTTGCATATACGTTTTGTTATTTAATCGTAATTTATTATTATTATAGGACGCACAATACACAGATCTAAATACAAATGAATTTCATTTACTTGTGCACACATACAAACTGCTTCAAAATGGAGAAAATTTTATAACCAAATGTATGTGTGCACAAGTCTGAACCACTGAAAAACTGTTGTTTTTAGACAAATTAATCTGAACCACTGAAAAACAACAGTTTTGTAAAATACTTAATAAATAGTAAAATATTCAAAAAAATGTAAAATTTGATCTCCAAGCATATTTTAATATAGAGATCATGCTGAACAGTTTGGATTGACTGTTTGGATTTTGAAAATCACAAAACCGAATTGTTGTAAGATGTTGTAACTTAGAAATGTTGTAAGTGGATCCCTCCTCTTATTAAAATTGCCTCTCTTAAATATAAATTACGGATAATAACAGAATCTTTCGAATGAAGTAATAAATGCTTGGTGTTGAGATGTCAAAAGAGGAGATACATAAATTTGTCATAAAAGAAAAGAGCAGAACGAACGTGGTGGCACCAAAAGAAAAGGACAGAAGCAGAAAGACAAAAACTTGGAGAAAAATTGTAGGAAAACTTAATTGCAGCAGTATATGTTGAGGGGTTTGTTCGACTGTTTGTATTTAAAAAATGAAGATAAAAATAAGAGACACGATTCAAATAAAAAATAATGAAATTTTTTTTTAAACCTACTTGCATAATAGTGGAGTAGGACTAGGAGGTTGTTAAGCTCACCAAATTCTTTGTGAGCAACTTAATTTCAAACGATGAATACAAACTGTTGAAATCAATCTACTTCACAAGTACCGTGTTTACAAGTCAAATTTTTAAAATTTTAAATTAAAATATGGACTCAATGTTTGAAATCATTCTAATAAATTTTAAAGTTGACATCACCAAAAGACGGATGAGCTTAAAAACACCCTATATAGTTTTTTTTTTGCATTGATGATGCCCGTAGGCCATAAAGATTACATTGTAGGATTTTTTTTAACTCTGATTACACAAGAGAAAGTTGGAATTCTTTTCAAACTTAATGCTACGAATCTATTTTTTATTATTTCTTATGCTATAGATTAAAGATCGGCTTGACTAGCACTGAGTAGACTCCACTGCCGTGTGATTTGAGCGCCTTTCAACAAAAATGATTGAGGAATATAAGACTGTTTCATTATTATTCAAAATAAGAAAGAAAGTCGTGAGACATCACTTTCTATTGCATGTCTTGATAAACATATATATAAACTTCCAAAATTGCAAACAGTAAATAAGATGTAACATATTCTGTTTGGGACTGCTTGCGAAATTTCTAGCTCAATGTTTGGCAGTTTATCTTTATGGTTTTGTTGTTTTCTTTTCCTCTTATCTGTGTGTTCATGGTTATAAATTAAACGCAACACATACCTACATATACAAGAATTAACTTCTAATCTAGTGACTAAGGAAATAGTCTTTGGATGAGAGGTCATAAATTTAAAATCTCACTGAAAATCATTTGTGGATATTTAAGTTGAAAAACTTGACATCCATAATCTCAATCAATATAAAGTACACATACTTACATATAACATGTATAAGAAAATTTATAAAACTTATAATTGAGTTTCTAATGAAGTGCTTCCATCTTTATATATGCCTCTTTCACCAAAGCATTTTTCTACAATTTTTTGTAGGTAAATTAAAGGTCCATTTATGGTTTCTAAATGATCAGAACAAATAGACCAAAAGAAGTCATGCTCTAGTGGTTGTATATATCAACAGGTTCGAATTTCATGGATTCTTGAGCGAAAGCGTGTGTGTGTGTGTATATATATAATGTGATTTTATTGGTTGAGATTGTCGACAAAGATCGGTATCAAAGGTGGTCGGCCACATGGACAATTCAATCAAAACCTAGCTAGCTAGGTCGGCCCCATGATACACATGAACAAGAGAGAGATTCTAAAAAGTAAATGGGAGTCGTTTGTCTCCGGAATCCATATCCTCTGCATTAACGCAACATTTGAGTTAAACGATTTCTACCGTCGGATTGAATCTACGGTTCAGGTTTATTAGACCCTGCCCATCAAAATTTGTCTCTACTTTTCTCCAATTGCTGGCTCTTTTCTCCAGTTACGCACGTACTCTTCTCCCTGTTCGTTGTTTTCTTCCTTATCGGCGCCCTTCTCCCAATCATCATAATCGTCGGCGTGTGGCCTGAGAGAAGGATCCTTTTGAATCAAAACTTAGCACCAGTTCCGGCCATGTAGCAGGGCTAGTGTGAAACGGGTCCCGGATTCAGTGCTTCGACCATTCAGATAATTAAAACAGATCGGATGGAAGACATGCATTAACTCAAAAGATTCCCATTTGAGTTAACGCTGAGGATACGAATTCTCCACCAAAACATGCCACGGCTTCAAATCAATCAATTTAAACAGTCCATTTAAAAATAAAAAAACATAAATTTAAACAACCCAATTGAATTTGTAGATGCTCTTCATTCAATATTTTATGTACTAAGATCATGTTTAGTTTTATGCACTAAGATCATGTTTAGTTGTGTACTAAGACGTGGAGTAAACTCTTACTTCACACTTAAATAGTCAAACGAAAAGTAAAATAGAAATAGTAAAATGATGTAAGATGTGAGTTAATACAAAGCAACTTACTTCACCTCTCTAGGTGAATTAACATACTCTACACTTACTCTCCTTGTAGAGCCCTCTGTCATAGACACAGATACATATTCCAACACTACTACAAAAACGGAATCTTTTATCGGCTATTTTCTAACGGTTTAGACTAGTCCTGGTCTGAAACCGATAAACTAAAGATATTGTGCATGACAAGTTAGTAAATAAGTTGAAAGATTAAATAATTATAAAAATATCTATATTTTATAAAATAAATAATTAATAAATAAGTGATGTTATTATTTAATCTATTTTACTTAATTATATTATTAATAAATTTATCAATAAAAAAATATACAATATCAAACATTTAAGAAATAAAAAAAAGATTTTTCACAGCTAATTTTACAGTGCAACTTGAACACCCGTTTCAATACATTTTAATAATTACTCCCATACATACTTATATTCATAAATTTTCACTTTTTAGAAAAGAAATTGTTGAGAAATAGAGGATTTGCCTCAGAAAATCATCATTGGCATTTTAAGGAACAAAATCAAGCTAGCATCATACAATAGCTGTCAAGCTAAATATAGTACCTAGCTAGATTTGAGTAATTTCTGTATATACAGAAATTGTAATTTAGGCAACTAGGCAACGGCTACAAGACCTCTCCTCAATTATAAAGAGGTCTAATATGAATTGTAAGATCAGAACAATCAATATAATTATTCATCATTTCAAATTTCTAGATGGTATCAGAGCTCTTTCTGTACCAGCAATAGGTATAGAGCAACAACCCACAACACCACAAACACACAACCTGGTAATTTACCAGAACAACAATGGCCGACAAAATTCAGATTGATGCCAATACCTCACTGAAATTAACCCCCATGTTACTCAATGGCAAAAACTACCAGTCATGGTCCAAATCAGCAATAATCTCACTCAAAGGCAAAGGCAAGTATGGGTACATCACAGGCGACAAGAAAAAGGCTGATGCAAACCAAGACGAATGGGACATCCATGACAATCTGATCATGTCATGGCTTCTAAACTCCATGCAACCAGAAATCAGCGAACTTTTTATACATGATACCACCTCTCTCGAATCCATCGTCGCTCTCCTAGAACAGGAGGAATCGAGGCGCGATGTCATGCACACCAACCCCCAGACCGGCGACACCCCAGAGAACCAAGCTTTCCTCTCGTACAACAACAAATCTCAAAACCCTAACTTCCACAAAGCTCAATCCAGCGGTTCCGAGAGGTGTGACTGTTGCAAGAAGACAGGCCACACAAAGGAACGGTGCTGGTTCCTTCACCCGCATCTCAGGCCAAAGAAATGGAAAGGGGGCGGCGGCGATCGGGATGGAGAGAAGCGAAAGGGGGAGGGTGAGAAAAAAGGATACGCGGCAACTGGCGCAACAACACAGGGAACCCTCTCCTCTTCTGGCGCAACACATACACCCGGTTCAGTAGCCGAACCATGCTCCGAAACTGGAGAGGATCCCATGCGGCAACTGATGGCGCAGCTGTCTGTGATGCTTGCTAGACAGAACAATAACTCATGCGGTATCGCTTTAAATTCAATTAAATTTTTACCTAACAGCCAATTAATAATAGACACTGGTGCTACTGACCATATGATATGCAATATAGAGTTATTTAAGTCCCTAGAAATGTGCAAAAATGACCAATATATTTTAGTGGCCAATGGAACCAAGGTACCCATTACTGGTATAGGTACCATTAATCTCTTCTCCAAAGAAATTAAAAATGTTCTATACATAAATTCATTTACAACAAATCTAATTTATGTAAGTAAAATTACGCAAGAATTTAATTGTGATGTACTATTTTCAAAAATAAATATTAAATTTCAGGACCAAACAACAGGGATGATGATTGGTGAGGGATTCTATGACAAGGGACTTTATATTTTGAATTATCAAAAATTTAGTTTATGTGCAACCAAGCAATCTAGTGAAAACGAATTGTGGCACATGAGACTTGGACATCCTTCTGATAGAATTTTAAATTTCTTTTTAAATTTTCCTTTAAATATTTGTGTTAATTGTGATGTATGCAAATTAGCTAAACAAACTAGGCTTCTGTTTTCATTATCAATTAGCAAGAGTAAAGCACCGTTTAAATTAATACATTCTAATGTATGGGGACCCGCTCCTACTACTTTATATAATCAATTTAGATATTTTGTTTTATTTATTTATGATTTTTCTCGTGCTACTTGGTTATATTTACTTAAATCAAAAAGTGAAGTCATTCTATGCTTTCAAGAATTTGCAACTTTGGTAGAAAACCAATTTAATACAAAAATTAAAATATTTAGGTCTGGTAATGGCACAGAATTTCTTAATAATAATTTTACTCAATATTTTAAAAATAAAGAATTTTACATCAAACGACTTGTATAAATACACCCGAACAAAATGGAGTCTCCGAAACAAAAAATAGGCATTTGTCAGAAATGACAAAAGCACTTTTGTTTCAAATGAATGTCCTAAGGCAATATTGGTCAGATGCAATACTCACAGCCACATATTTAATTAATAGACTCCCTAGTGTTAAATTAGAAAATAAAAGTCCTTTAGAAATACTTTACCAAAGAAAAATTAATATTGACCATTTAAGGATTTTTGGTTGTGTGTGCTTTGTTCATAAAAAAAGAAAAGATAAATTTGACTCAACATCAACAAAGGCTATTTTCTTAGGATATTCAACACACAAAAAGGGATATAAGTGCTATGATCCACTTAATAAAAAAATGTTCATCTCAAGGGATGTTATTTTTAATGAAAATAAAACTTATTTTTTAAAGGAGGAGATTAGTGAACCTATTACCAATAGTCAAAATGGAATATTGTTACCAACCAACCATTCTCATGATGTGATAACCTTGACCGAAAATGAAAATAGAGATGAAAATAATATAAGTGAACCAGAAAATGAAATTGAGGAAAATAACAATCCTACTAATGACAATCATGAGAATAATGAAGAAATTAATGTAAGGTCTTCAAGGACAACTCAACCATCCTCCAGGCTTCGAGACTTTGTGACTTACAAGGTAACATATCCTATTCAAGATTTTATTTCTTATGACAAAATTTCAACAAATTACAAAGCCTTCTTGACTCTCTCTCTAAACAAGAAGAACCCAAAAATTTCCAAGAAGCCTTAAGTCAACCTGTATGGTGTGAAGCCATGAAGAAGAACTTAGGGCATTAGAAAAAAATAATACTTGGGTTATTATGCCTCTACCAAAAGACAAAAAACCAGTTGGATGCAAATGAGTGTACAAAACAAAATATAATAGTGATGGTACCATAGAAAGATATAAAGCTAGATTGGTGGCCAAAGGATATACACAAACCTATGGTATTGACTATCATGAAACATTTGCTCCAGTTGCAAAAATGAACACTGTTAGGATTTTATTCTCAGTAGCAACAAATAATGGTTGGAACATTTACCAAATGGACGTGAAAAATGTTTTTCTTCAAGGAACACTTGAAGAAGAAGTTTATATGAACCTATCACCTGGTCATGAGAGAGAGAAAGATTCTAATCTTGTTTGTAGGTTAAAAAAAATCCATATATGGTCTGAAGCAATCTCCAAGGGCATGGTATGGCAAACTCAGTTTTTTTCTTAAATCATGTGGCTTTACAATTAGTAGTGTTGATAATTCTCTTTTCACCAAACAAAGTAATGACAATATTGTTATTGTATTAGTTTATGTAGATGACATAATTGTTACAGGAAATAATCAAACAGAAATTAACATGATTAAATGTCAGTTGAAGAAAAATTTTGATATAAAAGATTTAGGAATATTGAAATATTTTCTAGGCATTGAAGTAGCTCATTCAATCAAAGGTTTATTTATCTCTCAAAGAAAATATGCACTAGACCTTCTTAAAGAAACAAGTAAAATAGGATCAAAACCTGCCTCAACACCCATTGAATATAGATGCAAATTAAATACCGAGGATGGAGAACCATTAAAAGATATAAATCAATTTCAAAGACTTGCAGGAAAATTGATATATTTAAAAGTAACAAGACCTGATATCTCATTTGCTGTTAGTCAAATTAGTAAATTTATGCATGCACCTAGAACACCTCATTTAGAAGCAATTAATAGAATTTTAAGATACTTAAAAGGATCACCTGGAAAGGGAATATGGATGAAAAATAATAATTCTAATGAAGTGTGTGGCTATTCCGATGCAGATTGGGCAGGAAGCTTCGATAGAAAATCAACTACTGGCTTCTGCACATTTGTAGGTGGGAATCTAGTCACATGGAAGAGCAAGAAGCAAAATGTTGTAGCAAGATCAAGTGCTGAAGCAGAATATCGAGCTATGGCATCAACCGCTAGTGAACTAACTTGGGTTAGACAAGTGTTAACCGATTTGAATATTACAAATCATGAACCTATAAAAATGTTTTGTGATAATCAAGCGGCTAGACATATTGCGTCCAATCCAGTTTTTCACGAAAGAACTAAGCACATTGAAGTCGATTGTCATTTTGTGCGAGAAAAAATTCAAGCAAAAGAAATCGAAACACCATATGTGAAGAGTCAAGACCAACTTGCTGATATCTTCACAAAAGGGCTAGAACCAGGACCATTTTATAAAATTACAAGCAAGTTAGGATTGATCGACATTTACAATCCTAACTTGAGGGGGAGTGTTGAGAAATAGAGGATTTGCCTCAGAAAATCATCATTGGCATTTTAAGGAACAAAATCAAGCTAGCATCATACAATAGCTGTCAAGCTAAATATAGTACCTAGCTAGATTTGAGTAATTTCTGTATATACAGAAATTGTAATTTAGGCAACTAGGCAACAGCTAGAAATTGTAATTTAGGCAACTAGGCAACGGCTACAAGACCTCTCCTCAATTATAAAGAGGTCTAATATGAATTGTAAGATCAGAACAATCAATATAATTATTCATCATTTCAAATTTCTAGAGAAATTTTCATCCCGTCAAATCCCATCTCGTACAAAGGAATGGGCCCAAATTTATGTTTACTTGCTTTCCTTGATGAATGGGAGCATGATGCCGCATGGGACCCCACTATATGGATCAGGTTGCACAATACAGTAAGACCGGAGTGTGAACGAGGGATATAGATATGAGCAATTATTTAATTATTGACCGACTTCAATTTCTGTTTGCTGGCATTCCGCATTCCCTTAATTAATAACGTGTGCATGATGACAAATACAATACAGTGAATGAATTCAATGATAAAGATTGTGTTATTTCAGATATCATGAAATCCGAATTAGTTGTATATGTTATTTAATCGTACTTACTATTGTAGGAGGCACAATACCCGAATCTAAATGTACAAATGAATCTCATTGACTTGCGCACTATACAGAAACAAACTGCTTCTAAGTGCCTGATCTAAATGAAGCAGCTTTTGAATTGAGTTCGATTGCTTACACTTAATCAATCAAAAGAAAGAAAACAATTGTTAGAATGGGAGAGAACAGAGGTAGCATCGCCTTCTTCGCCACCTATAGACCACCGGTGCCTCTGGACATATTCTCTTGTCCAGTTCCACCGTCATCAAACGGAGATGAGCTTCACTTGACCGATGGCTTGTCCTACAACTACGACTGCCAAGTCATTCCATCAGCAGCTCTTAAGACGATTCTTAATCGTCCGAAATTGGCTTCTGAAGCCACAGAAGCTGACGTAGATTCAGGTCGACTCACTGGGTTGATTTTTGTTTCTGAAAGAGAGAACAACCTCGAAACGCTTCACATAGCTCTCCGCTTCAATGACAATCCGCCTAAAGTCAAAGTGTTCAGTTTGGCCGAAATCTACGGTACCAATTCATTCAATGGTGTTCGCCTGGAAGACAGCGGCTGCATTGGCGGCGGTTATAAGATGGGCAGTCGCACTATCGATCATTTCCTCGTCTATTTATCCACTAAGGAACCTGTAGAAGAACGTCGTTGCCCTTGGACTGTTGTATATGAAACCAATCTTAGAACAGGGGAAACTGAGCGCCTCACTCCTTTAGGTTTCTTTTCTCATCCTTCTACTTATTATTTGTATCTATAAAGTATAAACTTAGACTTGTGCTCGTGTGCTTGTGCATTTATACATATGATGACTCATATAGCAAATAAATTTTAATTAATTTCTCTTCATTTGATCTGCATTATATGAATACAGGGACATTTGATTTAAGTCCCTCCGTGTCACCATCTGGAAAGAAGATAGCAGTAGCTTCATTTCAAGGAAAGGGTTGGGATGGCGAGATTGAGGATCTACAGACTGACATTTATGTGATGAATGTAGACAAGTCAAACTTGGGGTTGGAACGCAAGAGAGTGATAGTAAATGGTGGCTGGCCAACATGGGGAAGTGAGAACATCTTATTTTTCCATAGAAAGGAATATTATGGTCCCGAACCCAAAGATCCGAAAGCTTGGCGTGTGTTTCAATTCAACATGAGCACCGGTGAAACCATCCCCGTGACCCCAAAAGATTTTGATGCGGTAACTCCTGCAGCCATCAGTGATACCAAAGTGGCTGTGGCAACTATCCGTATGAAAGCAGTGCTCAGTGATGAACGTGTAGAAGAACAGTACCGGCATATTGAGATCTTTGATACAACTGTGCCAGGACACTCAATACAGATCACTCGAAAAGCTAATCCTAAGGCTGACCATTTCAATCCCTTTGTCATAGATGCGGGAAAGCGCATAGGTTACCATCGTTGCAGCATCGATTCTTGCAGGGTACTAAACTGATGCATGAACTTTTAAGAAATTCCTTTGTTTTTTTTCTCCATGTGCATATGTAATTGAAGTATTGAGACTTTTACTCTTCAACCTGTGCAGATCAACAATGTTGTCCCAAAAAATTTCCACAAGCTCCACTCTCCGCATAAAGGTGTAAGTGTGTTTAGGGTATCTGGTGCATTTCCAACATTTTCCAGTGATGGCTCCAAGCTCGCATTTGTTGATAATGAGTTCAAAGCCGTGTGGGTAGCGGACAACCAAGGGTTGCGTATTGTCTTCGAGGTGCATATATAGTCACATCATGTCTATTGATAAGAAAAAAAAATGTTCAACTCTGGTCTTAATCTCAATTTTTCTGTAGCTGATTATGGTTTTATTTTGTTGGTGTAGAAAGAAGGCCCAGACAACTGCTTCTCGCCAGTTTGGAACCAAAATCCAGAGTTGGATATATTGTATGTATGCATGGGAACAGCTTTCACTAAAAAGGAAAAATTGGATATCATTGCTATACCCAATGCATCTAGTGGTAGGGGGCAACGTCGACCGCTCACAAAGGGATTCAATAATGCTTTCCCATCCACCGATCCACAGGGTATGTAATTAATTGGCTTGCCAAGTAATTCTAAAACATATGAAATATGTGCCTGCTTCTTTCCCACACTAGTACAAAAAAAACCTACACTGAACCTCAAATATTGACGGTTTTAATATGTAATAGTCAGTGTAGAAACTGCATAGCAAAATGGTAAATAAGAAGAACTTTAACACTGACGGTTCACATGTAAACAACCGTCAGTGCACCAAATGTTTTATTATGTGAACCATCAGTGTTGCTCATAACCTACACTGACAGTTTTATTAAAGAACAGTCAATGTTCATGAGTTCACCAACACTGACTGTTTTATTAAGGAAAGCGTCAGTGTTGCCTTAACCTACACCGACGGCTCCTTTAATATAACAATCAATGTTGATAGTTTTGTCTACACCGACTGTTTTTCTATTGAACAGTCAGTGTTGCTGTAACCCTACACCGACGGTTCTCTTAATGAATAGTCAGTGTTGATAGTTTGATAGAATTTTATCATTATTTGTTCCTTCAATATGTGTCAATATTTGTGGATAGTTCATTTTCACATGAGATAATCGACAATGGATCTATAATGAAATGATATCAAATTTGTTTTGAAATGATCTAGAAAAATTATTGAACATAACCAACATAAAATTTATGTAGTTTGATTATGTTTGAGTTTCGATCAGCACGTGAAGTGATTATAATCCTTCGATGTTTCAATATTTTATCAACTAGATGGATAGATAAATAAAAAAAAAATTTGATCAAACTTTGCTACAAGAAAATGAATGCAATTCTCTTTAATTTTAACAGTTCGGATCGACCATTGGACAACATATTTCCACGTGCCTTCATTAACTTACAAAACTATAGTTCATGTTGTATGTTCATACATATATGATATGAGTCATTTAAGCAACATACATGTAGCAGTGTATGATTTCACGTGTCAAATGTTATTTACTAATGCATGTAGTATGTTCTAGCATTCATAATCAGCATGCCATTAATATTTTATAAACTTTAAATGTATTAATATTTTATAAACACATCTAATTCTAATTTTGTATATTTAATTCACTAGTATTAATTTTTAAGACCTACACCGACAGTTGCTTACCAAGGAACAGTCGGTGTTTTAAACAATAACAACAATTAAATGTATAACCGAAGTTGTTGAGTTTGTACACCGACTGTTCAATACGATTGAGTCGTCAGTGTTGGTTATTTTAGCTATTTTTGTACATCAAATTCTAATTTTGTCAATCTTTTCTTTTGGTCACTCCAAAATTTAGAGCTATAAAATGAGAGGTACATGATTAGTTGAATCACATATCATAAAATCTAACAGTGGAATTTTTCAATATCCAAAATTATTAGAAGGAAAATGTGTAATTGAAGCGGACTTGAAGCAATGACCAACGAAAATGTAAATGCATTTTACTAGTCATTGTTTCTTGATTGATCAATTAGTCTTTGATTAAATATCATCTTAAAATTTTGCTTTTCCTACAATTTATTAACTTTTTTTTTTATCAAAATTGAGGGCTTAGCTATTTTGACAAGTTTGAAAAATTGATGTTATATTGTAATTAAACAAATCCGTTTTTGCAATCAAACTTTGTATTTCATATTGAACTTTGTATTTACTAATACTTATGGCGCTATCACTGATGCCTCTATAGCTAGTAGTCGGTGTAGGGGTATTTGAACAGTCGGTGAAGGGGTCTTTTGTATTAGTGTCAGATGACAAGTAGTTCAAGAATTGGTGATTTGCTGTTCCATTTAAGTTTTTAATATTCTATTACTTGGTAGCGGCTGGGACTAAAAGTTTCAGTTCTTATGTCAAAGCAATTCTCATAACCTATTTTTTCCAATTATAGGTAGAAAAACATTAACAGTATAAATATTGCTCACCAGTTCACCATAATCAATTTTATATGTTTTCATTTATTATTATCTTTTTTCAACTAAGTTCATTTTAGAGAGACAATTAAGATCCAACATTCGGCCGACATTTTTATTAATATCCAAAGTTTAATACAAATTATTAATTATACCCAGAGTCGGATCAATTATCGAAATATACCCAAGCCGGCCATTTTCTGGCCGGCCATGTACCCTCCTCAAGCCGGCCAGAAAATGGCCGGCCATGTTCCTTTTTTTTTTTTTTTTTTTTTTTTTTTTTTAAGAGAGACACTATGAAAATCAAAATATTGAAATTTAACACTGAAAATTTGAAATTTTTTGTTTAATTATTTGTTATATTACTTCTTTTGATATAATTAGCATATTTATATTAAAATACGCTATATTAATTGAAATTATATTGAATAACACTATATTATGTTAAGTTACGCTAAATTACATTACATTACATTACAATACGCTATATTAATTGAAATACGCTATATTATTTTTTATGTTGTGCTACTATTTTAATGTTGTAATATTTTCTGTTTAGCATTATCATGATAATTTATTTTGATCTGTAAAATATAAAAATAGTACCATAAAAGCACACATACACAAGAACCGAAATATAGGATAATCCAAATATACCAAACATAAATAGTATATGAAATAAAATAGTACAAAACTAGTAAAAATACAACTAAAACGGAGAGGGGGAATATCGCTGAGCCGGTACTCCGGCGTTCGCCCGGCGCCAGCGCCGCGGCCAGGCTCTCTCTCTCTCGGCCTCCTCACTGGCATCGGCAGACCTGAGTATCTGGTCGGCACTATCCCATATGGCATCGCCCGTGTAGACTGTCGGTACTGGCGGAGGTGTAGCGAAGGTAGATGCGGCAAACCCAGTCCCAAAGTCAGGCTGAGTATGAGACCCGCTACCACTAGCCTCTCCATCATGCGGCATCTCTGTGCCATATCGGGGCCATGTCGGTGCCGACATGATCTCCTCGAACTCATGGAGACTGCACGAGAGGGACTCGTACTCAGAAGTCTCGGTCTCCGCAGGTGGTGGCTGTGGTGGCATCTCTGCTGGACCCTGCAATCATACACATAAATTATTAAATTTGATATGAATTAAAAAATTTATTAAAACCTGACAGATACTGAAGTATGGCATACATGAGGCTGCACCGGACGTCCATGCTCGTCGTACCATACCGTCCACCCAATGTCGGACAATACCCAACGGTGGTAGTCCCACTCTGGATGTGAATCGGGGGAAGATGGCATATCATCCATCAGAACCGGGCTCAGATCGGGCTCATGCGGATCTATCTCACGCCAGTTGATGTTCTCTCTGGCGTCTCGCAACATACCGATGATCTTTCCACCGTGCCCGGCATCCTCCACTGTATTCGCATTCTTCTTGAGGGTGCGGTACCCAAGACGTCTCCAGTTCTTCTTTCCCAGCATGCAGATCCCATGCCCGCACTCCTTGATCGCGGCCAAAAGCTGAAAAAAATTTGGCATGTCAGATCAAACCTTGATATACTACTAAGTTAGACCAAAACTATGTGGTTTTAGGTGCTTTACCTGGCGAGCCCATCCACGACCGGTGGGATGGTAACCATCATCCATCTGGATCCTGTCGCGGAGATGGGCACCGTAATCACCCTGTAGATAGACACTCGCCATGCAGACCTGCGTGTACCATACATCGTACCTCAACTGGGGATCCCCCTGGGTCTGCTGAAGCACATCTGGCTCGTGATAGAAGTCTGCATACTGAGGATCCTGGGCCGTCTTGTAGTATGCATGGTAATGAGTGCTCCAGTCCTTATCCAGTCGTGATCGGTGGGTAACGCTGTAAGGAAGACGTTAGTTGCAATAAAAAGCTATCAAGTAATATGATGTATTTAACAATAAATACAATAGACTACGACATACCTGTGCAGGGCTCTGTGCGTGGAACTCGGCAGAGATTGGTCTGCGGGAATGAACGCAGGTCGACCAAACTGGCGGAGCACCCGATCTGGGTAGTGGTGCTCCACTGTCCAGAAATGTATGAGTGGACCTCGATAGAACCACATCTCCCGCTCCTGCTCGTCAGTCACACTGCCCAGCAAGAGGAACTCCTCGTACAACTGATCGTACAGCGTCCACTCAACAAGAGGCTCAGGCAAACTCTGAAGCTCTGACCGGACTGGCCTGATCCCAATGGTAGCACCGTGGGTCCGATCCTGGTAGTGGTGGAAACCGTACCACTTCTTGGCGTATGCCGGGCAGTGAAACACATCTGGCTCTCCCCAATCCGGCGCCTCATTGGGGATAGGACGACCCACCGGTAGCCGTGACCACGACCAGTGCTGAAGCAGGAGTACCGGCCCGTACATCTGCTTCGCCGTCGGCTTCATTTTCAAGAACATTACACGTCAGTGTATTTTGATGGATTGATTGATTAAATAATTTACACTAAAATAAGAGTTGGTGACTTACCTCACTACTACGGCACAGGTGGTAGTACAGATACGCCAGGACAGCTCCACCCCAGTTGTACGACGACGGCTCCTCAATGTTCATCAGCAACGGGAGATACATCATCGGCACCTGATCACCGCTGGAATCAGGAAACATGACAGAACCAAAAAGGTCCATCACGTAGCCCCGTGTATATCTGCAATACAAAACATATAAAAATTCTAATAGAATCATCGTATTATAAATTAATTAGTAGATATTAATAAAAATTTACCTCTGAATCTCCTGCTCGGTGGAATGTGCCGAGAGACCCGCGATGAAGTGCTGCCGTAACCTCGTCATCCGTAAATGGAACTTCGACCTCCCATGTTCCCCAATGATATAGGAAGGATCAGCTCCCAATAACTCCTCGACATAACCTGCGAAGCTGGTGCTGTCAGAGACGCCGCCGACGGGTGTGCCACGGATAGGCAAACCCCAGAGAGCACTCACATCCTGGAGAGTCACTGTCATCTCTCCAAATGGCATGTGAAACGTGTGCGTCTCGGGACGCCATCGCTCCACCAGTCCAGCGATGAGAGATGCATTGATGATGCTCTTCTCTGTCCGCACGATGTCCACAACCTGGTAGAGACCCAGGTTGATGAGGTACGGCTCCATCACCTCATAGTACCTCATGTGAACGCACCTCAACTTCACATCTAGAAGATCCGTGTCCTGCGTTGAAAAATGTAATCCGCATGGTGACAACATAATAAAATTTCAATCCAACAAAATTTAATGAAAATATAAGAAAATGAACGTACCTCACGAGAAGCCAGTGAGACTCGGTGCTCGCTGTGGGGAATCCACAGGAGAGGACTGATGTGCTCTGTGCTGCTAGTACTGATCGGCTCGTCCACTACTGGACGCTGGGTAGGCCGTGCTCTAGGCATCCTGATATCTAAAATAACCTAAATTCGGTGAAATTACGCTTGATCAGCATAATTCTGGTAAAAAAAGGCCAAAATATTGGTCATCTGTGCTAATTACACTAATTATGCTTAATCAGCCTAATTATGGTAAAAAAGACCAAAATATCCTAAAAATTGGTTATCTGTGCTAATTTCGGTAAATTACGCTTAATTAGCCTAACTATGGTAAAAAAGACCAAAATACCCTAAAAATTGGTCAAACGTGCTAATTTCGGTAAAATTACGCTTAATCAGCATAACTATGGTAAAAAAGACCAAAATACCCTAAATAATGGTCAAACGTGATAATTTCGGTAAAATTACGCTTAATCAGCATATTTATGGTAAAAAATGCCAAAATACCATAAATATTGGTTATCGGTGCTAATTACACTAATTGCGCTTCATTAGCCTAATTATGATAAAAAAGACCAAAATACTCTAAAAATTAGTCAAACGTGCTAATTTCGGTAAAATTACGCTTAATCGGCATAATTATGGTCAAAAAGACCAAAATACCCTAAATATTGGTCAATTGTGCTAAATACACTAAATATTGGTTAACTTAGCTAATTACAATATTGGTTAACTTAGCTAATTACACTAAATTACAACAATATAATCTAAATTATAACACCTAAAACCTAAACCCTAAAATAAATAAATTAAAAATTAAATTAGATAAAAAAAAAATTTACCTCAAAGAAGAAGAGAGAATTCGGAATTTGGATGGGATGAGAGGATTGTGAGAGGAGAGAGAAAAAAGGGTATATATAGGGGTTAATGCGGGTTAAAAAAAAAAAAAAAAAAAAGGAACATGGCCGGCCATTTTCTGGCCGGCTTGAGGAGGGTACATGGCCGGCCAGAAAATGGCCGGCTTGGGTATATTTCAATAATTGGTCCGACTCTGGGTATAATTAATAATTTGTATTAAACTTTGGATATTAATAAAAATGTCGGAACATTCGGAGTGGTCACTTTTTTTCTTTTATCATAAACCCAAAGGCTCCTTAATTACTTCCTGATGTAACTCTCAATCTTATAGGTTATTTTTCTTGCATTGACAAAAATACATCCCTCAATCTTTTTATATAGTTTCTAATATTTGTATGATACGGTTGATAATTGTTATAGGAAAAAGACTAGTTTTTCGATCCACAAGAGGTGGGGGAGCTGAATTAAACAAGAACCTATATATAATGGAGAATGCAGAAGTTGGGGAGTATGGTGGCAAGATAACAAGACTAACAGAAGGGCCTTGGACTGACACACATTGCCAATGGTCGCCAAATGGAAACTGGATAGCTTTCTCCTCGACCCGTGATAAGCCTAAAGGTGCACCAAAGCTCGACAACGGTCTCGACCCAGGATACTTTGCAGTTTATCTAGTGAAAGCGAATGATCCAACTGTAGTGGTAAGAGTGTTACAGAGTGGAGATGATGTTGCTGGGCATGTGAACCATCCGGTCTTCAGTCTCGATGGAAGAAGCATTGCTGTAACTGCAGATCTTGCTGCTGTGTCGGCTGACCCAATTTCATTACCTCTCTTAGCGCATTCTGTCAGGCCTTACGGAGACATCTTCACTGTTGATATTGACCCAGATGACATAAACAAAAATAAGGATGTGCGTAAGTTCCATCGCATTACGCATAGTAGATACGAGAATTCGACTCCTAATTGGACTATGTTCTCAACTGAGGATCCAAATGCACAATGGAATGGCTTGGTTTTAAAGGATCCTTTTGTACCAGCATGCCCATATATATATCCTGGTGGAGGAGAAGGTTGGCACATGACTGGTCACCTTTGCATTGGAAAAAGATGCTGTTGATCACATTGTGTTCCTTGTTGTCCATGCATCGTTGTTTTTATCCTGTATGTTTATTTTTCCAAATTAAGTTCCAATAAGTGTGGCGCCATGGCTACAAAAACCCAACGAGAATGTCTTTTTGTTTCCAAGCTTGTTTGTTTGTTTTTAAATTTCTCTTGGGATGCATTTTGTGTAATCTTAATTAGTATTATTAAAAGTTTCTTCACAATGCTTTCTTTTCACATATTTATTTGAATTGTTTTTGTTATTCTGCTACTACTGTTGAGGGTTCTTTGTTTCCGCTAGTACCGTTGAGGGTTTTCATAACCTAATTTACAACTATTGCAGGAAAAGAAGTCACATCAAGGCCGACTATTTCAAGCTCAAAAATAATCAGAAGGTATACGAGAAAGATACTTTTTCAAGTGATTCTAATTTAGTTGAAATTCAAATTGATGATGTGTTTTAAGGCTTTATTTGGGGTTTTGTTTCAGGATGGATTTCAAGTCAAGAGGAAAATTGTTGTGTATGTTTCTTATCTTATCATATGTTTTTATGAGGCTTGATTTAGCAGGATATCAGAAATAGTAAGCTATGTTTGACAATCTATATTAAAGAAGAAGAATTTAGTATTTAGTATAGGTATTCTAGGAAGTGTCATTTATAAGTTTTTTTTTAGAATTTATATTATTGTAAATATATCTCATTTGTAAGTTATGTATCATGAAATTAAAAAATATAATTAAATTTTCTCATAAAATTACATCTCTTGTTTCTGATCTCTAAACCTAACAAGATATAACACAAATGTTGTAATCTACGACGTTTTCATCTCTAAAAAATTTGTTACAGACTACATCGTTTTCCAACTCCAAACATTTAATAGTATTGCTGTATAACTGCAGCAAGCGGACTCGAGAAGGATTTACTATTAAGTGATAAGATCATATTTATTTTGTTGGGTCCTAGTACAATAACAATTAATGTCTATTTTTCTTAGGCCCTGTGTAAGTGCAAGTGGACTCCTCGAATTAAATTGTCATTATTTGTCCTTTTTCAGGTGGGATCCACTTTTGGGCACAAGATTCTTGTGTTGACTTGACTGGATGACATCGTTTTCACTTTTCACTGTTTAAGACCTAATAATTAATATATATCAGCATTTCGATTATCTGTACAAGGAAAACCAATCAAAGCCTTGGAAAAGGACAAGTCCTTATCCATTTCTGTGATCCTTAAAGTTGCTATTAAGAGCCTTTGATTATCTTCCACAATTATTTGTTTACATTGAATTGCATCTCCTTTCTGTACCCGAATGCACAGATCTGAAAGAGGTCCACCATGTGCACAATTTTAAGAGCTGTATTAATTAGTCGAAAAACTGTAGCCTACAGCATGTTCTCAGAGTTGAAACGCTGTAGGATAAAAAAAAAGGTAATTATATTTTTTTCTCATTTATCTATCCTCTATTTCATTCTCCAACTAACTAACTTCATCTTCTAACTATAATTACAAATTCTAACTACCTAATGGTCCCTACAAATTAATTAGCAAATTTTCTTCATTTATTTCTTTCCTCTTTCTCCCTCTCTCTCCCACCTCTGCCTCCACCCATCTCTCCCACCTCTCCCTCTCCGCCTCCTCCCGCCTCTCCCATGCACCTCTCCCTCTCCGCCTCCGCCTCCGTCTCCCTCTCCCACCTCTCCGCCTCCGCCTCCCTCTCTCATCTCTCCCACCTCCGCCTCCCTCTACCACCTCTGCCTCCGTCTCCCACCTCCATGAACTATTTACACTTACACGATGAGGATGAATATTTGCTCGATGAAGGATGAATACTTGCATGACGAGGATGAATACTTGTACAACGGACAACTCGAAAGTATGTCATCATGGATCTCATTTGAAAGTGAAAATTGTGTAGAAAACGTTGGTGGTTTTAAATTTGCAAAATTCCTCACAGATCGTCAGAAATATTGGTTAGATTAAACGGAGAAAAAAATGACCTCTAAAAACGTGTAAAAGATGGGTAAGTGATGTGTCCAGTTTTTTTTTTTAAATACTTGATATCTTAGGTGTGAATACTTGATGTATTATAGATGAATACTTGATTTATTATATGTGAATACTTGCGCGCTCTTGTAAAATTAATCGAGGTATGCACATATGCTTGTAATACTCTTGATACATGAACTATTTACACTTACACGACGAGGATGAATACTTGCTCGATGAGAGATGAATACTTGCATGACGAGGTGTGAATACTTGTGCAACGGACAACTCGAAAGTATGTCATCATGGATCTCATTTGAAAGAGAAAATTGTGTAGAAGACGTTGATGGTTTTAGATTTACAAAATTTCTCACAGATCGTCAGAAATATTGGTTAGATTGAACGGAGAAAAAAAAAACCACCTCTAAAAACGTGTAAAAGATGGGTGAGTGATGTGTCCAGTTTTTTTTTAAATACTTGATATCTTAAGTGTGAATACTTGATGTATTATAGATGAATACTTGATTTATTATATGTGAATACTTGCGCGCTCTTGTAAAATTAATCGAGGTATGCACATATGCTTGTAATACTCTTGATACATGAACTATTTACACTTACACGACGATGATGAATACTTGCTCGATGAGGGATGAATTATTGCATGACGAGGTGTGAATACTTGTGCAACGGACAACTCAAAAGTATGTCGTCATGTATCTCATTTGAAAGAGAAAATTGTGTACAAGACGTTGGTGGTTTTAGATTTGTAAAATTTCTCACAGATCGTCAGAAATATTGGTTAAATTGAACGGAGAAAAAAAAACCACCTCTAAAAACGTGTAAAAGATGGGTGAATGATGTATTCATTTTTTTTTTTTAATATTTGATATCTTAGGTGTGAATACTTGATGTATTATATATGAATACTTGATTTATTATATATGAATACTTGCTCGCGCCAGTTGTAAAATATTTCAGATATTAGGCGGTCCCCAAATAGTAAGTGGTCCCTCCAAGTAGTTAGTAGTTATTAAAGTAGTTATTGACTGGGGGATGAAACGGGGGATGGATTCCGGGGAATAGCTAGGCTCTCCCAAAAAAAAAATGTAAATTACAGCGTTTGTATTAAATTCATATAAATATTAAAATTCATGGTATGGATTTAATTCTCTTTATTTTTATACTATAGATAAAATAAATTGGCAGGATTGGTTTCGATATGTGTCTACATGAACTATTCTAGTGTAATTAAAAGTCTTTAATAGTGTCAGTATCTTCACAGATACTTCGGTAATAGCAAAATCCTTAAGTATAGCAATTTATGTCGGTTTACCCTCGGCAATAGTTATTTTGTACCATTGCACATACTCACAAATTCTTGTAGTAAATTTAAATGTTAAGTTCAGAGTTTTGAGCAAACACAACACACACAAAAGAGGAACACACAGTTTGGAGACCTAAATTAATTCTCTCATTTTTTTTTCTCTTACTTCAAAAGTAAATTACACAAAATTTATTTGGTCTACACAAATTACAAAGAGGTCTAAGCAAAAGACCTATATTACAAAACCAACATAGTTTGTGAATAAGCTCTAAATGACATCAGGACCCCCACATGAAGCTCCCAACACATCGAAGCTATGGTGTATAAAAAAGCTTATAACAGTGACAAAAGAAGGAGATAGTCTGACATCATTCAGATAAAACTTGATTTGATGGATAGTCTATACCGTCGAATTCTAAGTTTTCAATCATTTGCTTAATTAATGGAGGCTCGAATCAAATCTAGATTAAATATGTTTCTTCGTCTTAACTATTAAACCTATATACTTTGTCAATGGAGCAACTTGGATTGATAGTTCAAAAATATAACTTGATAAAATTTCGTCTTCTACAATATTTTAATATGTAATTTATATTAATTAAGTGGTTTAGATTGGCTGTTTATATATCAAAAATTATAACTTCATATATCGTTGATTTGTTAAAGTTAGTAATTGGTACACAAACAAGCTTACATATATAAAAAAATTATTATTTAATTGTCTCAAGTAAACAAAAACGGATAGTTTTTTTTTTTGAAAATTTGACAGCGGCTGTCAAATGTATTGAAAGAGATAAATTACATCCAACTAGAAACGACATATTGCTATTGTACTAGGCCTTCTATCAATCCCCCCTAACAGAATTTGACCCACATCTCAAAAAAAAAAAAAAAAAAAAAAAACGGATAGTTAAGATTACACAACATACACAACGTTTACATTCGGACGTACCAAAAACATACACTTTTTTTTTTTATGGTTGGTAGCGAAGTGCCACCAACATATTTGATTGATATATATAAAAAAAAGTTATTTACAAAAATCCCCGGATCTTTATAAGAACCAGAGAATAGAAAAGAAAATGACAAAAAAGCAAAATAACATAATTACAAGGAAAAGAAGAAGTCGGAGTCCAGAGACTTGACTGTTGCAAACTACACTCCAATGGCACGCACACAACATAATCACCGACATGCCTAAGGGCAAGGCTAGTGGACTACCGTGTGAGTTTTTCCACAAACATGTACTTAACATTTAACGTAACTTAATTTGCCAATGGCACAACAACCAATGGTCTAATTTACAGAACAGTAAAATTAAGCAAAAGGCAAATTAATTAAAGGTGACCAAGTAACCAAACGCCATTGTTGATGATTTTTTCCATTGATTGCACAGCGTCAATGGCAGGCTTGAGGGCAGCCTGGATTTCTTTCTCGTCCTCTTCATTGATATTTTGTGATTTCATCAATTTCAAGTGTTCTTCAATGGATCGGACCGTTTTAATGGCAGCCTTGATATCCTTCACATCGTTTTTGTTGATTTTTTGTAATTTCATCAATTTCAAACGTTCTTTCATGGATCGGAAATCATCAATGGAAGCCTTGATTTCTTTCCTCACCTTCTCTTCTTTTATTTGGTGTAATTTTATCAAATTCAAGAGCTGTTGAAGCCAGGTCCTCATCGTCTCTTTGTTGATTCCCCATTGTGCTCAAATCTTACTGATAACCTGAGAGATGGCAGCAAAAAAAACTAGTGCTCTGTTACCTGAGAAATCCAACTATCGCTACTATGATCATGAAAGGAATGAGACCGGGCCATTGCAAAATGGGTTATTATTTACATATAACAAAAATTAAAGGTATTAAGAGGCGGACGAAATAAATGAAATTTTAATTACTGAATTGTTTATTGGATGCAATAGAGAGGTTATTTCTTGACTATATCAGAATCATTAGTGGGGCATTTAAATGAATCAGTTACAAAATGAGTAATAAGAATATGGTTAGTGATACTTAATTAAACTATGAAAAATAATTTAAATTGTTAACAAATTAGACTATATATATTGATCATGCATTTCCCCGGCCTCAATATTTGTTTGTAGCCTGAAACATATGTCCCATCAATATTTATGTAAAACTAAACTCAAAATAAACTGAAATACAAGCTTAATTAGAATAATCCCAATTTCCCCCGTCCCAATTTCTAATGTCTTATATGCATACCAGAGAAATAGAGCAACTGCTATTAAGATCACCAGAAGAGTGAAACTGACCCAGACACCGGTAAGATAATATGCTTGGCTGTTTTGAAGTTGCGGTCGTTCCAGATTCTTGTCAACAAGCATGGCTGTTGTTGCTTCTTTTGTCATCGTAGAAATGATGAGATCGCCCTCGGCCGCCCTCAGCATCTTCCGAGCAAATTTCAGCTGATCATATGTCGCAGCTATTGCGTCTTTTATCATATCAGCTATCATCGTTGCCACAAGTGTTTACCGATCGGAAAGATTCTTGACCCTGCACTGATAGCATTCAAAAATGAAGGATCGGTTTTAACAAGCACCGATGGTATACATGAATGATAGCAGATGGGAATTGAATTGGAACCTGGACAAATATTATTCAAATTTGAACAGGAAGTGGTACTGCACCTTGCTTGTTGTTGGCGTCTCGTTTCTTTTAATTACTCTATCATGTTATCAGTATATATATCGGACCTTATCAAATGTAGGATGCATCTAAATCAATATTAATATAATATTTTATTAACTGGCCCTTCGTTTATTATAGTTTGTGGAAATTATTCGTTTATTGTAGTTAATAAATATTGTCAATGTACAGATCTAAAAGAGGCCCACCATCTGCACAATTTTAAGAGTATCCTCTGCTGTATCAGATCGTATAAAATACTCTCAGTTGAATCAAAATTATTTAAGTGTCTATTTAGAATACAGAGGATTTCGTTTTGAAATTTGTGTCAAAATAGAACAAACGACTCAGATCTCATTCAACATGGTTTGGTATCTTGTTGGATCTGAATTCCAATATAAAATCTGTAGGATAAATGTTATAGTCGATGGGTAAACAGATTGATTATTTTTTTTCCTCTGAAATTTTAGTCCACCATGGAGTGATCTAAAATTTGCGCCCCTGCCCCCCGGACGAGTATTTAGTTGGTCCACCTTCTTTTTAGGTTTTCTTTATATAAATAAAATTTTAAAATAAATAGATTTAGTAAAAATAATTATTTGTTTTTCTGATATCATATTTTGTTGAGAGGAATTAATTTACCGATAACTAATTTATTAGAAAAAAAAACTTAATCAGTATAAAATTTATAGCTCGAAAAATCTAACAAAAAATACAAATGAAATTTCGAACTTTAAACAGGCATAACTTTTAGTAAGAAACTCTGATTTCAGTGTTCGACCCCAATCATGACAGCTGGAAATAGATCTATTAATAATTTTCAATCCCAAAAAACATTGTTTGATTTCTCAAAAATTGAGTTGAAGTTATTTGATTATTAATAATACTAATAATTATAACAATATACATATAATAAATAATATTAGAATTAGAGTGAGGCTATAGTACTATGCAAAGCGCACATTGGTCCATATTATGCATCCATATTTCTATTTTCAAAATTTAAAAAGTCGATATGAATTGTTCAACATGATTTACATATGAAAATGTACTTGGAGGGCAAATTTCACATTTCTTTGAATTTTTTTATTATTTTTTGGATATGTAGAAAATCACGTGATCTAAAGATTTTAGACCATCCACAAGTAGCGATTTTCTACCTATGTTATAAATAGTAACAAGTTTCTAAAAAATGTAAAATTTGGTCTCCAAATACATATTCACATGGAAATCATGTTGAACGGTTTGGATCGACTGTTTGGACTTTGAAAATGCAGATACATATCATATATTACGAACCGATGTGTGTTTTGCATAGTATCATAGCCTCACTCTTAGAATTATTAATAATATATATTAAAACAGCAATAAAAATAAAAATAATTATTTTCACTAAAACTATTTAATTTTGTGATTTATTTATATATTAAACAAAAAGAATGATGGAGCGAATCAAATATTTTGTCCAGAGAGGGTTGAAAAAATATTTGCTTCTGTCCATTTTGTTGATGAATCTTATGTGTCGCCAGTTGCGTGCAGGTGTAAAATTGGATGGATCGAACCAAAGTTTCAGTCACCCCATGCTAAGACCGAATTTCGTTCAGTACTTGTTATTTTTTAAGGAAAAATAATAATCAATATGTTTTCTAACAATTCAATTTTTTATTTTCTAAAACAAAATTCAAACGCTGTAGCCTACAGCATGTTCTCAGAGTCCTTACGGCGTTTGTATTAAATACGAAAATTTTATGCTATGGATTTTATTCTTTTTATCATTTAAACTATAGATATAATTAATAGAAGGAGAGTGACATCAATAAGATCAAATTTAACAATAGTTAGGACCGAGGTGTTGACAAAACAGGAACTTGTAAATAACTTTTTTTTAATTACATTTGTTAGTAGTCTCAATCACTGACCTTAAAAAAAAAAAAAAGCAGATCAAACTTGATTTGATGGATAGTCTAAACAGTTAGATTCTGAACTTTCAATTATTTTCTCCATTAATGGAGCCTCCAATTAAAAATGTTTCTTCGTCTTAAACCTACTTAATTTGTCAATGGACCAACTTGGATGATAGTTCAAAAATACAAAAAATACAAAAAAAAAATAGTATAAATAATAAAATTTCGTATTTTACAAGATTTAGTTAAGTAATTTATATTAGCAGCTTAGATTTGTTGAAGTTAGTCATTAGTACACAAACGAGCTTGCATACAAATCTTATTATTTAAGTTGCCAACGTACAAAAAGGCCAACTAATGGTCTAACTTGAGAAGTAGCAAAAACATACACATAATAACAACTTAAGTTGCCAATGGCACAACAACCAATGGTCTAACTTACATAACAGTAAAATCAAGCAAAAGGCCAACTAATTAAACGTGACCAAACGCCATTGTTGATGATTTCTTCCATTTTTTGCACAGCGACAATGGCAGGCTTGAGGGCAGCCTGGATTTCTTTCTCGTCCTCTTCATTAAATTTTTGTGATTTCATCAATTTCAAGTCTTCTTCAATGGATCGGACCGTTTTAATGGCAGCCTTGATATCCTTTACGTCGTTTTCGTTGATTTTTTGTAATTTCATTGATTTCAAACGTTCTTTCATGGATCGGAACTTCTCAATGGAAGCCTTGATTTCTTTTTTCACCTTTTCTTCGTTGATTTGGTGTGATTTAATCAAATTCAAGAGCTGTTGAAGCATGGTCATCATCTTCTCTTTGTTGATTTCCCAGTGCCCAATTTTCACTGGTAAACTGATAGATGGCAGCATTTTTTTATTTGGATTAAACCCAAGGAAACTAAAAATACAAGTTCAGTATAACTTCAAAATAGTCAAATACTAGTGCTCTATTACCTGAGAAATCCAGCTGTCGCTATTAAGATCATGAAAAGAATGAGGCCGGTCCAGACACCGGTAAGACCCAATACATAATATGCAGCAGCTACTGATACAGCCAACAACTGCTCAAAAAGGACAATAATATAATGAATTAAACATAAAAAACTTGAACAGTTTGAACTTATCTAGAAAGAAAAAAAAAATCCTCTGTATGAAACTACAACTGTTAAGAAGGGTGAAAAGGGTATAACTCATAAGCTTATTTATGGTATAACTCACAAGCGTGTAATTAATAAAATAACTCACTTATCAAGAAAATAAAATCAAGATATTATGACAAAATTAAGGAAAATGCAGAAACCATTCATGATTTGGAAAGGGATGAAACTACAAACCATAGAGCATAAAGCAATAGTTTTACGCCGGAAGAATCTGGCACTGGTGCATGTTGGATTTATTGCCAACCTCGTTAGATTTAATACCAACATTGAGCATATATGTAATCTAATTATGGATTGTTTACTGTCATATATGGTTGTCAATTAAAGTGATCAAATAAGGTAATAGACAATTAATATATTCATTAGGATGTGGTCCATAAATGTGTAGAACAATTTAGGCAAATATCAAATCATTGATGGACTGATTCTGAGATTTGCAATTCAGAAAACTGCCATTTAAGAGGATTGTGTGGGCTACACGGATTTCAATGCGTCCGCACAGATTTTGATGCGACAGCACGGTTTTTGATGCAGTCACACAAAATACCTTTTTCAAATTGGCAGATAACCAGATAGGTTACTATATATAAGGATTGGTCCCCAAGGCACAAGATAACACAGAAAAGCACAGAAACTGAAAATACATTTTTCTCTTTAGAAAAATACAGCTCTGTGTGCCTTCTCTTCTTCTTCTACCATCAAAGAATAGAGAAGAGAAATCCATTAGGAAATTTGGATAGGATTTCTCAAGGGCCATATCTTGCTGTCTTGGAAGACTTATTCCTACGACCATACAACAAAACAACAAGAAGGGCTTCTTGCCATTAGAGTCTAGTCTCGTGCTCACGGAGACGGTTGGCGATCTCTCAAAGGATCGAGTTATTTCATGGAAACATCCATGGAATCAGGTATTATGTTCCGCACTTAAGATTTATGTTTTATGAGTCGGCTTTGGCATAGGACGGTCCTTAGGTTAAGGTGGGAAACTGTTTCTCCTTCTCCGGGGTGTAAGTGTTTGACCCCTAGATGAGATGTAATTGTTTGATCTCTAGACAAGGCGTAATTGTTTGGCCTTTATGATTCCCCAACAAGTGGTATCAGAGCCTTCCTATGCTGAAGGATTAAGTCTTTTAGGATCTAGAGAGAATTACGAATTAGTGATGATTTTTTCGTTGATTTTTGTTGGATTTTTCTTGATTATTTTAGATCTGAAGATTTTGGTTTGGAGAGCACAAAACTTGTAAAATTTTACAGCCATAATTGCCTATTTTTCAGTTATTAAGTTGGTTAGAATTTGCTAGAAGATTTCTAAATTGAAATCGCAAAATTATAATCAAAATTCGGTCTTGGCAGAGTTTGTGCAACCCTCTTTGCGGACGCATAGAGGCCACACAAAATTCCGCACAAATTTTAATAGGCAGTTATGGAATTTTAGGTTTTGGTGAAATTTATTTATTTTTGATAAATTTCCTAAAACAAAATATATAAATTTGGAATTAAACTTCTAAATTTGAAAGGTTATATAGATTTGGAATTAAATTTCTAAATTTAAAAAGTTATTTAAGGTGCTTCCAAAATTAAGAAATCTCTCTAGATCATGGATCAATTTCAGCATAATAAATGCAGTTTTACAGTTACTCAGACAAAGATACGGCCGCACGGATTTTGATGCGATCGCACGGTTTTTGATGCAAATGCAAAAATACCTTTTTTAATTTGGCAGACCGCACAAAATTTCGTGGGGGCCACACAACTCTCTGAAAAGTTAGAGAATAGTTTCTGAGATTAAAAATGCAGTTATTATGATGCAATTATTTATATATTTATTTAATTGCACTTTTGTTTTATGGCTAAGGTATAAATTATAATTCTTATAAAGGCATTAAAGTTATATGTATCTTGAATTGAATTAATTGAGTCCTAATTGTACCCAAAGGTACCTCTTTTGACAAGATTGATTTAAATTCATTTTACAAAAGGATATTAGGTGTGCATTTAATGGATGCAATCATTTATCGGCCCAAAGGAAGATAATGGTTGTTGAAATTATTTGTACAAGTGAGTGATAATAAAGTATAGTGATGACCAAAATTTTTTACACATATGTCAACATTGTCGGCCCAAAGGAAGGCATGTTGTTCGGTATGTTCTAGGTTATCAGTACCTTATTATTGCGCTAAAGTATCATAAGAAATTGACCCGTTACCCAAAGGTAGCCGCTTAATGGAAACCGATACTTTGGTTTTAAGATGGTTTTAAGGCTCATAAAATGTGATGATTTATTAAGATAAGTTACGATACTATGAATGTAACAATGTCTAGGAAAGTTCTGTCTAGGCAAGTCGGAATTCGAAGTGAATCCTTAGGGATCCCTGACTTACCTGGTTGTGAAATTCGTGTGTATAGTAACAAAAGGAAAAATCATCTCATATATTTTGAGCAAGTTGGGCCTTTATTTGAATGTAATTTGTAAATTCAGAATTTTTTATTCATGTTGTTCTTTGTGATTTTTGGTTCGTAATTTTTCAGTTAGCATTGTTAAAGGCCTAAACAACATTTTTTATGTTGAATGGAACAAACTTCAAATTTTGACATGAGAACATAGTAATAGTTTTCGGTGTCAAGGATCTAGACCTTGCATTAAGGAGGTATGTCCCACACTTACAGATAAGAGTACTTCTGATGATCAGAAGGAAAATGAAAAGTGGGACAAAACAAATTGCATGTGTCTTATGATAATGAAGATGTCCATTAAGAGGTATTAAGGGGCGTGATTCAGATTTGATTGTTATCATTAAGGAATTTTATAATCCCACAGAATATTTAGTATTCGAGACGGAAAATGCAAATTTTTTTGAGGATGTTGAGTTTGCGGGGGGAGATACAATAATGTATTTTGAATTCGAAGAGGAGTGTGCAAATATTCCTATAGGTGTTGAGAATTTTATGGACATAGATCTCATTTAACTCAAAATACAAGTATCTTTAATGGAACCATTATTGAAAACCAAACTCAACATAATCAAACAACACAAAGTCAGATTCTAGAATATCTGGAAGATGTTGTTGTAGGCCAGATTGTTTCAGACAATGCTGGAATTTCTCGAGAAAATTCAGAAGTGCCAATAAGAAAATATAATTAATGGCTGACAATGACATTGGAAATTAAAGTTGCCCCATTACCTAAAGAAACGAGACCCATTAGTTTCAAATGGATATTTAAAACTAAAAGGGATTCGAAAAGTAATGAGGAGTAATACAAAACTCGTCTTGTCACTTAAGGTTTTATAGACTTTCTCTATAGTTTCATTTAATGAATGCAAGCATTAACCGGCCCAAAGGAAGGTTGATGATTGTTAAAATTATGTGTACATAGAGTATAGTGATGATTATTATGTTTTACATATAATCAATATTGTCGGCCCAAAGGAAGGCATATTGATTGATATGTTATTTGAATCATCAATACTTTATTTTTTGAAAGACTCTTTAAAGATTATATTGACATTAATTACGCACTTTAATTAGGAGCTTTAGTATATGGATATTAAGAGAGCGTTTCTAAATTGTGACAATAATGAAACAATATATATAGTGCAACTAGAAAACTATGTATCAGGAGATACAAAGTCTATGGTGTGCAAACTTAAGAAATTAATCTATGAACTAAAGAAAGTGTCTCAACAATGGTATTGCAAAATTCATAGTGAGATTATCTTGTTTGGTTTTGAGATAAATTTATTGAATAAATTTATATACCTTAAGTTCTGTGGGAGTAATTTGTATTTCTATGTGGATATCATATTGCTTGCCAATATCGATATAAACATGTTGCAAGAAACTAAAAATTTTCTGATGAAATATCTTAGTGATGCATCATTTAGAATATAAAACAATGCTAAACTAAAATAAGGTAAAGTAAAGAAAAGAATACAGAATGGTGAATTGAAAATAGAACATGTAGGAACAGACTCTATGTTTACAGATCCTCTTACTAAGGGATTGACACCGGCTAAATTTGAAGAGCATGTTGCTCATATGGGTGTAATCTCTTTTGAGGATATTCAGTTTTAGTGGGAGTTTGTTATTTGTAACTTAATGTTCTATTTTTCATTGTAATTTTGGATATGTAACTTGTGACATGTAACAAGTGTTATATATATTATGAAGTTTTGACATTCTGTTTCTTGTTTATGTTTGACCTCTAATTCAGTTAATTTATGAAATTCAGTTTCAAGATTTAAGTAGGAGACCAAGTTAGAAATAGGCATGTGAAGATCACAATTGCATGTAATTTCTATGCTACACATCCACATCATGATTCATGTCATTCAGCTGTATTAATGATGTGATTATTGAGGGTTTAGTTGCGGATAAATGCGACGAATGCCGCTTTAGTCCTTTGTTGATATAGTTGATGGACCGAATTGGTTTGGGAATATATAAGGAAGACAGTAAAGAAATGTGCGCACATAAGGAACACAATTCATAATTAAAAAGTCATAACATATTACTCAAGTGGGAGATTGTTGGATTTATTGCCAACCTCGTTGGATTTAATGCCAACATTGAGCATATATGTAATCTAATTATGGATTGTTTACTGTCATATATGGTTGTCAATTAAAGTGATCAAATAAGATAATAGACAATTAATATATTCATTAGGATGTGGTCCATAAATGTGTAGAACAATTTAGGCAAATATCAAATCATTGATGGACTGATTCTGAGATTTGCAATTCAGAAAACTGCCATTTAAGAGGATTGTGTGGGCTACACGGATTTCAATGCGTCCGCACAGATTTTGATGCGACAGCACGGTTTTTGATGCAGTCACACAAAATACCTTTTTCAAATTGGCAGATAACCAGATAGGTTACTATATATAAGGATTGGTCCCCAAGGCACAAGATAACACAGAAAAGCACAGAAACTGAAAAGACATTTTTCTATTTAGAAAAATACAGCTCTGTGTGCCTTCTCTTCTTCTTCTACTATCAAAGAATAGAGATGAGAAATCCATTAAGAAATTTGGAGAGGATTTCTCAAGGGCCATATCTTGATGTCTTGGAAGACTTATTCCTACGACCATACAACAAAACAACAAGAAGGGCTTCTTGCCATTAGAGTCTAGTCTCGTGCTCACGGAGACGGTTGGCGATCTCTCAAAGGATCAAGTTATTTCATGGGAACATCCATGAAAACAGGTATTAAGTTCCGCACTTAAGATTTATGTTTTGTAAGTCGGCTTTGGCATAGGACGGTCCTTAGGTTAAGGTGGGGAACTGTTTCTCCTTCTCCGGGGTGTAAGTGTTTGATCCCTAGATGAGATGTAATTATTTAATCTCTATACAAGACGTAATTGTTTGGCCTTTATGATTCCCCAACAGTGCAATCTCGTGTGCAAGCGGTAGAAAGGCAGTTTTCCATCTTGTGCAGGTATTTGGAGATGAGTCCACCACAAGCTGCATTGAAATTTCTTCTCCTACCAGCATGATCAAAGTAGAGATTAATCTTTGAACATTTAATATTTATTGTTTATAATAATTATTATATTATCTGCCCTTCTTATACTTCTTAAGTCTTTGTCCCCGCCTTAGTCTCTCTATTTCACTCATACGATTGCAAATGGATTATTATTACATATAAAAAAAATTAAAGGTATTAAGAGGCGCACAAAAAAAATAATCTTAATTTCTATATCATGTATTAGATGCAATAGAGAGATTATTTCTTAAATATATCAGAATCATTAGGTGGCATTTAAATCAATCGCTTATAAAAATGAGTAACTGGAGTATGGTTAGTGATAAACATAATTAAACTGCAATATTCAATCTATATTAAACTCAAAATAAACTGAAATATAAGTTTAGATAATCTCAAATTTCTAAGGACTTATATGCATACCTTGTTGGATTTAGAGACGTCTAATTACAATAATTAAGTTGGACATACGTGCATTATGATTATGATATCAAATACTGTCGCAAGATTACAATTATGTAATGATTAAAATATGCCAAACAATGTGATTAATTAAAGTCATGGCATTATATGTATTTCACTAAGGATTTGGATACGAATACATATAGAATAATGTTAATCAATTATAATTGTTAATGGACCAATTATAGTTGATTAAAATAATAGCAGTGATAAATTTAGGCTAAATAAGGAAATTGGAATTTTTTCTGATTTATTTCTGAAAAATGCTATTTTCAGCATTTTTTCGGTTCCCGATTTAGCCCGAAATTTTCAAAAAACGTTTTCACATCTTTTGGCAAACTTGTTTCACAAGTTTTAGCTATTTTTGGCTCTAGGGTTTACCCTAAGGTTAGAGTTTGCACTGCTATAAAAGGGCTGGGTCTCCATAGCCTTGAACTCAACATTCTCCACCATCTTGCTCCATAAAAGATCAGATATTCTGCTCTCAATTTGTGAGACAGAAATAAGTAAGAGAGAGTTCAAGAGTTTTGGAAGGACTCGCTAGCCAAGTAATTTGTCGGTTGAGCGTGCGAGCAAGTCAATCAAGCCATCTTCATTGATTTCTTTGATATTGCTTGAGAGGCAATAGACGGAAGGCCATAAAGATGGAAAGTAAGTAGTTTCCGCTGTGCTTATTTAATTCTTACATAGATCTAGGTTAAGGTTTTAAGTAAATTAGAAAAACCTAACCACGGGCTAACATGTGGTATCAGAGCCACTTATGTAAGAATTGCAGTTTTTTATTTAATGATCTAGAGAAAGCTTTGTCTCCTTTTAATTTCGTTTTAATTGCTTTCTATTTTTCATATCGAATTTAATTGTTGCAAAAGGAATTGTTAAAATTTTGCT
This sequence comes from Carex littledalei, assembly GCA_011114355.1. NCBI lineage: Eukaryota > Viridiplantae > Streptophyta > Magnoliopsida > Poales > Cyperaceae > Carex > Carex littledalei. The sequence goes on from CM022090.1 coordinate 3,683,516, forward strand.
TTAATCGATTTTTCATGCGGTTTTGAATTAAAATCTCAAATTTGAACCCATCCTTGCGCTTCGTGCGATCTTGGAGAAGTTTTTTTTATTTTGAGATTTTAATTTTTAATTTGCATAATTGTATATACGCTGATTTGAAAATCTGCTTTCTGATTTGCATAATTGTATATACACCTTTATAATTCTGATCTGCTTTCGAAAGGATTAATTATGCAACAATTTAAGGTTTTAAATTCGAATTAGAGAAAGTAATTTAGGTTTGAATTTTCGAATCTGGTCATAAAGAATTAATTTGAGGTAGTTATTTGTTAACTCTAGATTATTTTTCGGTTACCAGATCTTAGGAGTAGTTGTAAGTAATTGTAATTTAGGTTGTAATAATTATAATTACTATAATTACTGTGTATTATGCTATATTTAGCCTAATTATTAGGATTTAGATATTATTTAAAATTGGTATTAACGCTAATTAAGGGTATAATACTAAATTCTGAATTTGATCACAATTAATGCTAATTCTGGCATAAAATTATTTAGTATTTTCTAAATAAATTATTGAAGCATTTCTAAAAGGTAATCATTGTAGAAATTGCTAAAGTTTTACTAAAACCTAATAATTATTTTGATGAATATAGTTGACATATAAAATTAGTATATTCTAATTAAAGCTCCCATTAGTTACTATACTCTAATTAGGACGAGTAGTCATTTTAGGATACGTCCTAGAATAGGTTTTAGGCATAGTTTTAGGATCTATTTAAAAGGCAATTAGGATTTACATGTGTCATTAATTTTGTACAAGTTGAGCACTGATTGTTCGCAAACGAACCTCTCTGTGCGAGACAAGTGCAGGGTGGCACATGACAAGTTTAAAATGACGTGCTAGAAATGGATGTGAGTGTTAGCTTTCCCAAAGGAGGGTTAGCGCTTGCTGAAATTGTTTAGTGCATAAGGGTAGTGTATAAAAATAAGTTGCAACACACATGGACTAGCGATGTCTAGAAAAGCATCGGGGGCTTGGAACATAAGCGATCCGTCTGTGATCCTCCTCCCCCCGTTGACTGGCCTGGTCGTTAGTTCATGGATATGTTAATTTGACCCAAAGGTTGATTGACAAAAAGGTTACATGTTTGTACTTTATTCACTACACCAGAGTGCCTGAAGGTAATGATTGCACCCAAAGGTGTTTCATTACTGAATGGTGCTTTGGCTAAAGATTTAATGGAGCACATAGTTTAACGCAGGTCTTTAGATAGATTTTAGAATTATGATTAAGGATCAAATCGTGAAGCATGTATCTAAATTATTTCTTTGTTCTTGAATTTTCAAATCTAAACATAATGTCAAGTCTAAGTCAGATTAAGCCCCTCATGGAGAACAATTTCAAACAGTGGGAGGAAAAGCTGAAATTAGTCTTAGGGATCATGCAATTGGACACTGCACTGAGATTTGATCGCCCCAAGCCTAATAAAGTGGGTGAGGAAACTCCCCAAGAGACGGCTGACATTGCTAGATGGGAGCATTCAGATCGCATGTGCATAATGGTGATGAAGCAAACGATCCATGAGACTTTTCGAGGCATCATACCTGATACAGAGACAGGCGCTATTAAATACCTTAAGGCCCTTGAAGAAAAATTCACAAAGAGTAAAAAGACTGAAGTTAGTACACTTTTTGTGAAGTTGGCAACAATAAAATACAAGGGAAAAGAAGGGGTTAGAGAGCATGTTATTGAGATGACAAGACTGCAACGTGCCTTGAAAGGGCATAATTATGACATCTCTGATGAGGTTCTCATGGAGTTCATTTTTCTGTCTCTCCCGTCTAACTTTAGTCAATTCAAGATGACTTATAATTGTCAAAGAGAGACGTGGACACTACCTGAGTTTGAGGCTCAGTTGGTGCAGGAGGAAGAGAGACAGAAAATGACTAAGGGAGAAAGTGCTCATGTAGTAACATCTAATCCTAAGGGTAAAGGCAAGAAGCGCAAGTTTACTGCCAAGGAAAAGGAACCTACCAAGATAGCTGCAAACAATGCCGCGCAGAAAAGCAAGAAGGAAGATACTTCTGCGAAAGCAGAAGAAAAGAACTGTTTTTTCTGCAAAGCGCCAGGACATACAAAGAAATTCTGCACCAACTATCATGCATGGTTGGCAAAGAAAGGTATGTCTCTTGCTTTAGTTTGTTCTGAAGTTAATTTAAGTTCTGTATCTAGATATACTTGGTGGATAGATTCAGGTGCAACGACTAACATCAGTATGTCGATGCAGGGTTGCCTAAGCCATCGCAAGCCAAGTAAGGCGGAGCGCTACGTTTACGTAGGAAATGGCAACAAAGTAGAAGTGGAAAGCATAGGAAAATTTAGATTATTATGTAAGACAGGATTTTATTTAAGTTTTGATGCTTTAGTGGTTCCATCTTTCAGAAGGAACCTAATTTCTATATCTTATTTGGACAAAAATGGTTATGTATGTTCGTTTGGTAATGAAAATTTCAGTTTGTGTCAAGATTCTAAGCTTCTTGCTTCTGGTATCCTGTCTTCTTATGATAATCTTTATTTTCTAGATATAGACACTTCACATTCAGAGGCACTGCATATAGATAATAGAAAACGTAAATTAACTTGCGAGAAATCTGCAACATTATGGCACAAGCGATTAGGACATATCTCTATGAAAAGGATAGAACGTCTTGTGTCTAATGATATTCTCCAACCTTTAGATTTTACAAACTTAAGTGATTGTGTAAATTGTATAAAAGGAAAACAAACTAATAAACGTAAGTATGATGCAAAAAGATGTAATGATGTCTTAGAATTGATTCATACGGATATCTGTGGTCCTTTTCCAAAGGCTACAAGAAATGGTCACCGTTACTTTATCACATTCATAGATGATTATTCAAGATATGGTCATATTTACTTAATAAAAGAAAAGGCGGAAGCATTAGATGTGTTCATAAAGTTCAAAATGAAAGTTGAGTTACAACTTAACAAACGTATAAAGTCTATTCGTTCTGATCGTGGTGGTGAATACTACGGTCGTTATGATGGATAAGGAGAACAGGGTCAAGGTCCCTTTGCAAAATACTTAGAGGAATGCAGAATTGTGCCTCAGTATACGTTGCCAGGTTCGCCTGCAATGAATGGTGTTGCTGAGCGACGAAATCGCACCCTTAAAGACATGGTGAGAAGTATGATTGCTCGTACAACTCTACCTAAGAATTTGTGGGGAGAAGCCTTAAAGACTGCAGCATACATACTTAATAGAGTGCCTACTAAAGCAGCTAACAAGACCCCTTACGAGTTATGGGTTGGGCGCAAGCCTAGCTTGAATCATTTGAGAGTTTGGGGATGTCCATGTGAAGCTAGGCCTTATAAGCCAAGCGAAAAGAAACTGGACGAAAGAACCGTTAGTTGTTACTTTATAGGCTATTCTGAACGATCTAGGGGGTACAAATTCTATAATCCAACAGAACATACAGTTTTCGAGTCAGGAAGTGCAAATTTTTTTGAGGATAATGAGTTTGTGGGGGGAGATATGACAAAAGATAGTATTTTTGAAGAAGAAGAAGAGACGAATGCGAATGAGACTATGGACCAAAGTCCTAGTTTTATTCAAATTCCGATTGCGTTTAGAAATACATCTTTTGACAATGTGCAAACTTCATCATCCCAAACAACTCAGTTAGAAACTCAACATGGAATAGAGAACACAAATGGACCTGAACCCAACCCAAACCCTGACATTGACATGACAAATGTTGATGGCCTAGGGCCTGTGGGAGATTCAAAAGTTGGTAATGATGTTCCTCCTCCTGTTGAACCTCAAGAAAATCTAGAGCTTGTGCCAATTAGGAGATCTACTAGAGAGAAAATATCTACACAATCAAAGGATTATGCATATCTTCAAGAACATGAGTTTGACATTGGCATGTTTGAAAATGATCCTGTTAATATCAAACAAGCCATGGAAAGCTCTAACTCTCAAATATGGATTAATGCCATGAATGAAGAGATGAAATCCATGAAGGACAATGACGTTTGGGATATTGTTCAGTTGCCTAAAGGCAAGAAACCTGTTGGTTGCAAATGGATATTTAAGACTAAGCGGGATTCTAAAGGCAATGTTGAAAAATTCAAGGCACGTCTTGTTGCGAAAGGTAGAAGGCATTGATTATAAAGAGACTTTCTCTCCAGTTTCATCGAAAGACTCTTTAAGGATTATATTGGCGCTTGTAGCACATTATGATTTAGAACTTTATCAAATGGATGTAAAGATGACATTTTTCAATGGTGACATTGATGAAACGATATATATGAAGCAGCCATAAAACTTTGTATCAGGTGATGCAGGGTCTATGGTTTGTAGACTTAAGAAATCTATCTATGGGCTAAAACAAGTATCTTGACAATAATATCATAAGTTTCACAAAGTTGTTAGCTCATTTGATTTTGAGTCTAACATAATAGATGGAAGTTTATACCTTAAGTTCTGTGGAAGTAAATTTATTTTCTTGATTTTATATGTAGATGACATATTGCTTGTCAGTAACGATAAGGACATGTTGCATCAAACTAAGAATTTTTTATTTAAGAACTTTGAAATGAAAGATCTTGGTGATGCATCATTTGTTCTAGGGATTGAAATACTTAGAGATAGATCTCAAGGTATTCTAAGGTTATCCCAGAGGAACTATATCAATAAGATTCTAACAAGATTTGACATGCAAAACAGTAAACCAGGAGATACCCCTGTATCAAAAGGAGATAAGTTTAGTCTAAAACAATGTCCCCAAACTGACTTAGATAAAAACATATGAAAGATATTCCCTATGCCTCAGCCGTAGGTAGCATCATGTATGCACGCGTCCGGATATTGCGTTCATTACTGGAATGCTAGGGAGATATTTAAGTAACCCAGGTATGGAACACTGGAAGGCAGCCAAGCGAGTGTTGAGATACCTAAAGAGAACTAGGAACTATATGCTCACGTATCGTAGATCGGAAAGCTCGAGGTCATTGGATATACCGATTCTGATTTTGGAGGATGTGTCGACAGCATGAAGTCAACATCAGGATACATCTTTATGATGGCAGGCGGTGCCGTGTCATGGAAGAGCGCTAAGCAGTCATTGGTAGCCTCCTCCACTATGGCAGCTGAATTTGTCGCATGCTATGAAGCATCTAATCATGGCGTATGGCTGAAGAACTTCGTCACAAGGCTGAAAATTGTGGATTCTATTCAGAAACCACTCAAATTATTATGTGACAACAATTCAGCAGTGTTATACGCAACCAACAACCGAAGTTCGTCAAAGTCGAAGTACATCGACATTAAGTTTTTGGTTGTAAAAGAGAGAGTGCAGAATAATGAATTATGTATAGAACACATAGGTACAGACTCCATGATTGCGGATCCTCTTACTAAAGGATTACCACCCAAGCAGTTTCACGAACATGTTGCTCGTATGGGTGTAATATCTGTTTAGGATAGTTAGAAAATGTGGGAGTCTGAATATGTTTTAAGTTTTGTTTTTTGATGTTCTATGTAATGTAATTGTAAACAGTTTTGTTGATATATACAAGTTGCATTCAGTTTCAGTTTCATTATTTCTTTCTTTAAAGTTTAAGTTTTTGACCTCATACAGTAAAGTAAAGGTGACTCAATTAGAAATAGGCACGTCTAATCACACTTGCGTGTAATTTCTAAACTATATGTCCAAATCAGATTCATGTCATTCAGTTATGTTGGCAGCGTGATTTATGTCGGTTTAGTTGCGAATAAATGTGACGAATGCCGCTTAAGTCCTTTGTTAGCATAATTGATGGACGGAATTGTTTAAGAAATACGATAAGTAAAGACAGAAAAGTTGCATGCAATAAAGTTAAGGATATATAATCAAAAGGTTGCACTTGTCCATGTGGGAGATTGTTGGATTTAGAGACGTCTAATTACAATAATTAAGTTGGACATACGTGCATTATGATTATGATATCAAATACTGTCACAAGATTACAATTATGTAATGATTAAAATATGCCAAACAATGTGATTAATTAAAGTCATGGCATTATACGTATTTCACTAAGGATTTGGATACGAATACATATAGAATAATGTTAATCAATTATAATTGTTAATGGACCGATTATAGTTGATTAAAATAATAGCAGTGATAAATTTAGGCTAAATAAGGAAATTGGAATTTTTTCTGATTTATTTCAGTTTTTTTTCTGAAAAATGCTATTTTCAGCATTTTTTCGGTTCCTGATTTAGCCCGAAATTTTCAGAAAACGTTTTCACATCTTTTGGCAAACTTGTTTCACAAGTTTTAGCTATTTTTGGCTCTAGGGTTTACCCTAGGGTTAGGGTTTGCACTGCTATAAAAGGGCTGGGTCTCCATAGCCTTGAACTCAACATTCTCCACCGTCTTGCTCCATAAAAGACCAGATATCACTACAAAAGACTGGCACTTTTCGCGAGGATAAAAACGCATTTATGACGGGACTCCGTCGCGAAAAGTACCGTCGCGAATAGAAAAAGCACGTTTATGACGGTACTCCGTCGCGATATTCATTTTTTATCCTCGCGAAAAGTTCCAGTCTTTTGTAGTGTATTCTGCCTTCAATTTGTGAGACAGAAATAAGTAAGAGAGAGATCAAGAGTTTTGGAAGGACTCGCTAGTCAAATAATTTGTCGGTTGAGCGTGCGAGCAAGTCAATCAAGCCATCTTCATCGATTCCTTTGATATTGCTTGAGAGGCAATAGATGGAAGGCCATAGAGATGGAAAGTAAGTAGTTTCCGCTGTGCTTATTTAATTCTCATAGATCTAGGATAAGGTTTTAAGTAAATTAGAAAAACCTGACCACGGGCTAACATACCTGAGAAATAGAGCTAGTGCTATTAAGCTCACGAAAAGAGCGAGACCGATCCAGACACCGGTAATACCAAATGCTGGAGTGTTTTCAAGTTTTTGTCCTTCCGGATTCTTATCATCAGCCATGACTTCTTTAACTTTGTATGTGATTGTATCTATGAGGGGCTCGCCATCAGGGGCCCTCAGCATCTCCAATGCATGCTGAGCTTCGACAAGCATCTCCTGAGCAATTTTCAGGTGATCATCAGCCGCGGTTATTGCATCTTTTATTATATCAGCTATCATCGTTGGCATGACTGTTAATTTCCCGATAGGAAAGGGTCTTGGCCTGCACTGATAGCAAACACAAATGATCGGTAAAACAAACACCGATGGTATATATGTATATATGAGTGATGGAAGATGGGGAATGAATTGGAATCTTGAGCAATATTATTATAATTTAAACAGGAATTGCTACTGCACCTTGCTGGCTTATTAGCACCTCGTCTTTTTATATATATATAGGAGTTGGCTACGGTGCTACGCATAGTATAGAGGGTCTCCGTGCTACGGCTTAATATTTGAGTTTTCAAAATCCTAACGGTCGATCCGAACCGTTCAACATGATCTCCATATGAATATGTACTTGCAAACCAAATTTCATATTTTTTAGAATTTTTTTTACTAATTTTTTAGATAGGTAGAAAAACACTTGATCTGAATGGTACAGAATTTTCAGATCAAGTGATTTTCTACCTATCTAAAAAAATAGTAAGAAAATTCTAAAAAATGTGAAATTTGATTTTCAAGTACATATTCATATGGAGATCATGTTGAACGGTTCGGATCGACCGTTAGGATTTTGAAAACTCAAATATTGAGCCATAGCACGGAGGCCCTCTATGCTACGCGTAGCATATTAGCCGTAGCATATTAGCATATTAGCAATTTCATATATATATATATATATATATATATGAGTGAGGCTACGGTGCTATGCATAGCACGGATTGGGTCCGTGCTACGGCTCAAAATTTGACTTTTCAAAATTCTAACGGTCGATCCGAACCGTTCAACATGATTATAAAATGAATATGTACTTGCAAACCAAATTTTACATTTTTTCGAACTTTTTTACTATTTTTTCGAAAATCACTTGATCTGAACATTCTGGACCATCCAAAAACAGCCCATCTAAAAAAATAGTAAAAAAATTCGAAAAAATGTAAAATTTGGTTTGCAAGTACATATTCATTTTATAATCATGTTGAACGGTTCGGATCGACCGTTAGAATTTTGAAAAGTCAAATTTTGAGCCGTAGCACGGACCCAATCCGTGCTATGCATAGCACCGTAGCCTCACTCATATATATATATATATATATATATAATCTGGCTAATATGCTACGCGTAGCATAGAGGGCCTCGTACTACGGCTCAAAATTTGACTTTTCAAAATCCTAACGGTCAATCCGAACCGTTCAACATGATCTCCATATGAATATGTACTTGCAAACCAAATTTTACGTTTTTTAGAATTTTTTTACTATTTATTAAGCCACTTTGAAAATTACTGATCCAATGGTCCAGAAGATTTTACTGTTGTGTACAAATTACTGTTTTTTCAAAGTAGCTTAATAAATAGTAAGAAAATTCTAAAAAATGTAAAATTTGGTTTGCAAGTACATATTCATATAGAGATCACATTGAACGGTTCGGATCGACCGTTAGGATTTTGAAAACTCAAAAATTGAGCCGTAGCACGGAGGCCTCTATGCTATGCCTAGCACCGTAGACACTTCCTATATATATATATATATATATATATAGGACAGTGCTACCGTGCTACGCGTAGCATAGAGCACTCCGTGCTACGGCTCACTTTTTGAGTTTTCAAAATCCTAACGGTCGATCCGAACCGTTCAACATGATCTCCATATTAATATGTACTTGCAAACCAAATTTTACATTTTTTAGAATTTTTTTACTATTTTTTAAGCCACTTTGAAAAAACACTAATTTGTACACAACAGTAAAATCTGCTGGACCATTGGATCAGCGATTTTCAAAGTGGCTTAATAAATAGTAAAAAAATTCTAAAAAATGTAAAATTTGGTTTGCAAGTACATATTAATATGGAGATCATGTTGAACGGTTCGGATCGACCGTTAGGATTTTGAAAACTCAAAAAATGAGCCGTAGCACGGAGAGGCTCTATGCTACGCGTAGTATATTAGCAAAATCCTATATATATATATATATATATATATAGAGCAAAGCTAGGGTGTGATGTGCTCATCAAGAGGGTTTGGTGAGCACAACTCCAAAAGTATATTGGATAGGCTTTAAACGGCGAATCCAAACCGTTGCAATTCATGTACTTTATGAGTGATGCATGTACATGCAAAATTTTGAAAATTTCGAATTTATTTGCTACATGGTCAAGTGGTCAAAGAAATGAACATTTTATAAGTTATTTTATAAGCTGTTTTATATATTCATTTTTCATCATTTCTTTAACTGCTTGATCTTGTAGCAAATAAATTCGAAACTTTCAAAATTTTGCATGTACATGCATCACTCATGAAGTACATCGATTTCAACGGTTTAGATTCGTCGTTTGAAGCTGATTCGATATACTTTTGGAGTTGTGATCAGAGTCAAAATAATGATGATTTACGTAGGGTTTTGGCCTAGGTTTTACATATTTTCTCACACTTATGTTTAATTAATTAGAGAAAAAAGCTACTGTCACCCTTCTTTATGTTTTATTGCAGAAAACAGGTTTTGGGACTATTTTACACCAAATGGAGCTAGAATCGGGTCAATCGGATCAGTGACGCTCATCGACTAAGTCTCTGTTACGGCCAGTATTGCCTAATACGGACCAGGCCTAGCGCAGACCAGGAGATAGCGCTGGAAGCATTAAACCCTAACCGTCAAGGTCCTAATACGGACCGTATCACTTAATACGGTCCGTATCCGAAGGCGACCCTTGGAGATCGAATAACTGCCGACAGCTGTTTCCAGATCAGGTTCTTAGCCCCTACTCAACCTCCAAACGTCCCTCCACTCCTATATAAGGCCCCTGGGCAGAAGGAATAGTTATCTTTGTAATTAGGGTTAGATTTGATTAAAGTGAGAAGAGATGAGTGCTTGTAACAATGCCGTTCCGCGACTAAGTTCCTTTTCTTAGGGCTAGGCAGTAAACCTTGTTACTCTTGATGTTTTGATATATATATTTCTGTTGATTATGATTTCTTGTTGTTGAAACAAAATGTTTTTGTGATTTACTATCTCTTCATCTAATTTCAATGATCTAGTTTGAGTCCGTTAGGGTAGTGACAGTATTTTAATGGTAAGAGAAACTATTTGTATGAATTAGCCTTGTTGAGATCTATTAGGTTTATGTGAAGAAAACCTTAGCGGGGAAACCATAAATCAGACCAACAAAACGCGTACCAGATTCCATCACATGCGTAAAGTAAATCGCAGTGATCTGTGTAGTAATTTGGGGTATTTGAGAGATCAGACATTTGCGTAAGGTAAATCACAGTGTCCTATGTAGAATCTCGGTGAAAGATCTGTCATTCTTGCGTAACATAAATCGCAGTGACCTATGTGGTGTCTTTCATTAAAACAACAACAGGAAATCAGACGCAACAGGAATATATTGTCAAGACGGATTGAGTGGCAATGGTGTGCCGAAACCCTAGGAATTCTCATCTCTATCTTTATTTTAATTACTTTTAATCGCTTCCTAATTTACATTGATCAAAACAACATCTCTCAATTTTCAGATTTCATCTAGCCTTTCGAAAGATTGCGATTCGATCGCTCAAAGCATTGAACCAATATTCCCTGTGGATCGACCTCGAACATACTACTCGATAGGATTGTGCGCTTGCAGTCCGAACCGATAGCATTTCCGAGTCTATAAATATTAAAAGAAACATTGCTCTCTTTTGAGTGATCAAGTTGTGCTCACCAATCTCTCTTGGTGAGCACATCACACCCTAGCTTTGCTATATATATATATATATTGGAAATTGCTAATATGCTATGCATAGCATAGAGGGCCTCCGTGCTACGGCTCAATATTTGAGTTTTCAAAATTCTAACGGTCGATCCGAACCGTTCAACATGATCTCCATATGAATATGTACTTGCAAATCAAATTTTACATTTTTTAGAATTTTTTTACTATTTTTTTAGATAGGTAGAAAATCACTTGATCTGAAAATTATGTACCATTCAGATCAAGTGTTTTTCTACCTATCTAAAAAAATAGTAAAAAAATTCTAAGAAATGTAAAATTTGATTTGCAAGTACATATTCATATGGAGATCATGTTGAATGGTTCGAGTCAACCGTTAGAATTTTGAAAACTCAAATATTAAGCTGTAGCACGGAGGCCCTCTATGCTATGCATAGCATATTAGCAATTTCATAAATGTATATATCATCATTCACATGTAGGATGCATCTATCAATATTAATATAATATTGATAATAAAAAATTTACGGTCATGCATATGCGACTACTTTATCATCATGTATTTGAAATAATTAAGCTATACACAGATTCGATGTTCTACTGAGAATTTTCATTTATTGAGAAATTTAACTTACCCTATTTTTTTTCTCAAGAAAGTTTATTAGCTGGGCCTTCGTTTATAGATTTTTTTTTTAAACATAATTAAAAAATATATTTTTACCAAACCAACATGATTACTTTTTTTTTTATAAAAACCATAAGAACCGAATTGGTAATTCGGTCCCAACTTTTTTTTTTTTTATGAGTTAGCTTAATAAATAGCATTATTGTAAATTTAGTGAAGAAAACATTTACATTAACAAAGATGTGTAATACTCACTAGTAGGGCTACACAAAAAATTCGTAGTTCGTAATTCGATTCGAGTTTGATTCGAAAAAATTCGTAAAAAATTCAATTTAAAATTGAGTTCGTTCGAAATTAATTCAAACCAAACTCAAACTGGACCTGCAACATGGTTGCGGTAACGCAGTTTTGAGAATTAGATAATTGAGAGGGGAAATGATAAAAATCTAGCAGAGTAATTTTTTACTATTTCTAAGTTAGCGAAATATCTAGCTACGAACATACCATATAAAAACCAGCATATGCGTGTAAGCCCAACAAAAAACGTTTACAAATTATGCCCAAAACGGATAGAACATATCCAATGAAAATGAAGATATTTGCTTGGTTTTTGTTGGAGGATATGATTCTCATGCAAAAGGTACTCCATATGAGAGCATGTTCAAGTGGATCTGAGTTGCGCTCTTTGCGGAAGCACGGACATAAAAATACGAGATCACATCATGTGGGATTGCCTCTTCGCAATAAGATTCTGACAAGGTTTGTGGGCACAGGTTAACCTCCTAAGAAGAATGGAGAGAAACATCAACGACGCATGGGTTCAAGAAAGAAAAACCTTAACTCGGGACGCAAGGCGAGTATGGGATATTGCATGGGCGGCAGGAGCATGGGCTCTTTGGAAGGAAAGGAACAGGAGAATCTTCTCAGGATCTAGCAAGCAGATATCGATCCTACTAGATGAAGCCACGACAGATATTCAAAATTGAAGCAATTTTGCTTAGGGGTAGAACAATGAGGGGGCTATTGAGTTATTCAAGTGCGTACTGTGCACTTCTAGAAACATTGTTTAGCAAATAGTGGAGTAATAGGGTCTTGTAATTATGTAACCATGTAAATAACTTTTAATCAATATATCTGTTAGCGGCAATTGCCGTCAACCTTCAAAAAAATTATTAGGCTACACTCCGTAGGGAAGTAAGGATTAATAGCAGGGGTGTCAATGATACCCATTTAACCGTTTACCCTACCCGTACCGTATTCGATAAGGTAGGTATGGGCAAGATTTTTTTTTGTTAGCTTAACAGGTATGGGTATGGGTATTGGTAAAGATTTTTTTTCGTTAACTAAATAGGTAAGGGTACAAGTAAAGACTATTTCGTACCTGTTACCCTATAGTAATTCTATAAAATAAAATTATATGATAATGTTGGAGAAATATTTAGTGATGGTAAAATTTATTTGAGTGATATTTCATATGATAATGTTTGAGTAATAATTAGTGATGTACCTTTTATCTAGTGTATGTTTTTTGCTATAAGAAAAATGTTAAACATATTACTTTTATTTGCATGTTTTGTTATTTAGTTAAATAATTGAGTTTGTCCGAAAAGATATTTGGATTTTTAAATTTTATTGCTTTATAAAAAAACAATTTAGTTAGAATTGATTGTACATTTTTTTTATTAGTAATGTGGTTGCATATGTGTGAAATGAATGAGTTTTGATGTTCTATTTGTAGAATATATTAAATTAATTATTATATTAGTATTATTCATTATTCACCTGCTACCGTTTCGTTACCTGATAATTTTAACGGGTATAAGAGATAGGTAGGGTAAATTAAGTCAATTCTTAATGGGTAAGGGTATGATATGGGTAAGATCAATTTTTCGTGAATATGGATATGAAAATGCTTTCACCCTACCCGTATCGTACTCATTGACACCCCTAATTAATAGTTATATTTTAAATTCTTATAATCCTATGTCTAGTAGAGGATTGAGCCGGCTTAAACAAAGGAAGGCTCAAGGAATTACCTTTTTAAGGGTGATTAGCATTAATCCTAGAATGCACCCGCTTAAAATTTGAGCAAGAAAGAACTGAAAGGCTGAAATTTTGAGGCAAAATGGAACTTTCTAAATTCTCATTATGAAATTTATGTAGTCAAGATTAAGACATTAATAAGATCTAAGGAGGATTAAGGAACTTCACGGAAACTACACCTAATACATTAAAACTTACTAAAATTAAGAAAAATGAATTTTAATTTTAATAAGTTTATAAACCAAAAAAATACAAAAAAAAAATTATATATCGTTTGAGATACAAATAATTTAAAAATGAATTGAGAAATACAAATTATGTATAGTACTTATGATAATTTAAATATAAATCCAAACTTGTTAAATGATTATTGGGAAAAGAAGTGGGGGCATGTAAGCGTACTGGGAATTCTTTTCTTGAATTCACACTACTGGTTAACATAATGGCGATAGGAAACATTGCCCCAGTCTCCACGGAAAATCCATATAATATGTTAGTTTGTGGATCCCGTGACTCATTTGTCATGACTTTACAAAGTCTTTGCATCTTTTTTTTTATATTTATTCTATAAAATCTATCTATTTTGTATCTTTACGAACAAACTCAAAATAATTAACAAAGGTTTCTACTAAACAAACAAAAAGTATTTTCACTCTTGATTAATGAATTATTTCTAATTATAAAAAACTAGCCAAATATTGCAACAAGATGATAGCCCAGAATTTTAATGTCCTTTTACAATTGATGCTTTATTTGCCTCGCATAAGGTGGGAAAAAAAACATGTTGTAATTTGGTCATGTCACATGATGGACGTGATTAAAAAAAATGTTTCATCTAACATGACGTGATTAAAGTGATGACAGATAGTTAGGTCACGCGAATGGTCATGCCGTGATTGTACATGACGTGATCAAACATAACGTGACTAGTCACGTTAAATTATTATTTTTTTTCAGATTTTAAGTTCATAGAAAAAAAAATCAAAAAATACTAAAAAAAATAAGAAAATAAATTAAAATAAAGCAACAATATTGTAAAAATTGGCATATAAAGTGTCTAGTGATGTGGCGTGACGTGCCTATATTAGTTTACGTGACGTACAATTTTATATAATTGATTCTCAATATGTGTGTTCAACCACATAGCTTGAAAATCTGGCTCTGTCTCTGTTATGATATATGTATAACTTATTTGATAGGTCGCAGGTTTGAAACCTGAATGAGAGATTCCCTTATGGATATTAAGTTACAAATTTTAGGTTTAAAATCAAGATGAGATTTTCATTGTAGATATTAAATAGTTAGGTGGCTTGATATTCAATCTTTACTTTAAAAAATTTATTACGTATCAGCTTTAATCAATTTAAGTGTCAATTCTTAATTTTTTTGTATCAACTTTTAGTTATTTATACATAAACATATAATTAATAAAATATCAACAATTATCATTCCTCAATATTAGTAAAGTATTAGTTCAGCTACAATAAAGAGAAAATATCAAAAAATTAAAGGTGGATCAATCTATGAAAGGTCCTAATCATTATTGTTTAGTCTAAGTCAATGTTTTTATTAGTTGTCCTAACTATTATTTTATTTTATTTTTTCTTCGAAGCAACAGTAACATGTAATCTCATTTCTTTAAAATTCTCATCTATCTGTAGAAGAAATTTTTCTTGTTACATATTAAGTAATGAATGGTTTGCATCAAGACAAAATAATCTTGACCGATTAATTCAAAACCATTTTTAATTAGATAAAATAAGTGTTATAGTTATTGTGACATTTAATCTTCATTTTGTATCTTATCTGATCTATTTTAATCTCAATATTGGATTAAAGAATAATTTGTCTAATATTTTTTATTTGGTCCCATCTTTTTCGTCTTCTCTAATTAATTAGTACTTTGCAGATCAGTCGTCCCCGGAATAAGTATGATAATGAATCATTCTGAACAAAAAATCTCCTATTAGATGATGATATGAACATCTTACCTTATCATCTGATCTTAGTTTTAAATTTAGGTTAAGTCTATGATAATATTTTAAAATTGAAAATAAAAAAATAGAATGGCATAATCACGTGAGATAATATAATTAAGACCGAAGTGTGTACTGTTTTTTAAGTAAAGGTTGGAGATCAAGTCACCCAACTATTTAATATCCACAAAGAATTATTTCTTCTGAGTTTCGAACTTGCTACCTCTCATACAGAGAGCATTACCTTTGCCACTAGACCAAAGGCTAATTCTCAATCATTCAGGAAGTTTAAATGGGCACAATCATTCAAGAGCTTAAATGCCTCGTGTCTTTCATATCTCAATCGTGAAATCAAATCTCTTATCTACATGTGGGTAGGAAATTCCTGCCAACACAGTCCATCCATTCATTCATGATCTGGATAGTTAGAACTGAAGTAGGGATAGTATTTGCGTTTGAGACGACAAAAATAATATTGTAATCCTGGCCGTCCAAAGTATGAATGAATGTATGGATGAACTGTATTGGTAGGAATTTCTTGTTGACATGTGGGTAGGACATTCGGTTTCCTCTATCGTGCCTCACATTTTTGTTTATGTTTTTAAAATCCAAACAGTCGATCTGAATCACGCAACATGATTTTCATTTTAAAATGTACTTGGAGACCAAAATTTAACATATTTTTTAAATTGTTAACTATTTTAGGTAGGTACAAAATCATTATTTTTGGATGGTCCGGAATTTTTTGGAACAGTGATTTTGTACATATTTAAAAAATAGTAAAAGGTTTCGATAAATATAATATTTGGTTTGCAAGCACATTTTAATATGGGATCATGTTGAACGGTTTGAAATTGACTATTTGAACTTTAAAAACGAAGATAAAAATAGAAGGCACAATTAAGACAGATACATGATGTATTTGAACCTGCTCATTCTTAAAATCACAACTTTCATAATTATTAATGTCGTCAAACTTTTGGTTTAATTTGAATAACGCATACATCATACACTACTAATAAAGATGCATGATTCTTGTAGGTAATTTAAGAATGTTAAATTGCCTTTGTTTATTTTTATTTTTTAGCTCAACGTACAGGTACCGATTGTCTTAGAAAGTAAAGGCGTTTCTGTTTCAATTTTCTATTAATAAAGTTAGCTCTTCATGTATTTGTTTTATGGCACATCTCTCATCTTTCTTTCTGTTGACTATTCTTCAAAATTTTAATTAGTGCAGCAAATAATTTTGTTTGGGCAATCCGATTACCCTTTCTCCCCCTCGCTTTTTTTTTTTTTTAAGTTTGCGGAGCACAGTTTAAAGTGATTGAGCGTGAATTTGTATAATTTTTAATATTTTAAAATCTATATAAATTTAAAATTGGTACCTTTATGTCCTAATATGTTTCGTATATAGATATGTGTTGCTGTAGATGGATGTACAGGTGGAGAAAATGTCTCTGGTGTTGGTTGGCACACCTAGAAAAGATGAAAGAAATTTATCCTTTATTTTTTAGACCCCATTATACAACTTGCAATAATATAAAAATAAGGCAGCACGTTATATGGATCAATTTGCAAAATATCTTCATCACAGGTAGGGAGAACACGTGGGAGGATGATAGGCTTGTCAACCCCTAATTCAATTATTTAAAAATTTCACCTTATTATTATTCTTAACTATATATTAAGACTATTCAATTACACTGAATTGCACCATAGAATTCTATACTCGATTTTGAAAATTCGTGCAGTCAAACCTAACGTCCAAAAACATTTTAGTATATTTTACATATAGTATAATTTATTAAGTTGATATCACCATTTAATATAATACTAAAAAACCAACAAAAGGGGGGAAAATCTTCTCTTTATATTCTTTTTTTAAATATCAGTATAATTAAACCCCGAACATTTCTCTCACATTCACAGGATTATTATGGGCTAAATTTCGCCTAACAATTATTTTGTCAAATCGGACCTAACGGACGAACATCTCTGATCCAACATTAGTACTAAATTGGGCCCAAAGGCCCAATAGAATAACGCACCGGAGAAACAAATTTCTTTACATGGATTAACGCGATGGCCGAACTTCTAGTTCAACGGCAGCTAAATTATCCGGCGCAAGGCCTTGCTCTGTCGCTCCTCTTCTCTTCACTCCCACCATTTCTTCGGCTTCTTTCTTTCCCCATCCGTCTCTTTTGACATCTGATCTCGACTGGTCGTACGAGGTCAAGTTTATAATTTTGGTTTTATTTTTTCATCGTATTTATTGCATTCACACCTCAGAGAATAGAGAGAGAGCACGTAATTTAGAAATACTAGAGAAGTAAGAATTGATTCTTCATGCGCCTATTTGAAGATTATATGGTACATAGAGAGCTAAATTTTTTTATTTTAGTACATGCTTAAGCTCCCTTTTTTTAATTTAATTAACCTTTACCAATTCCAGGAAGGACACATGTCCACTTCTAGACTGGTTTGGATTTGTCCCTGATTATAATTTGAAATACTTTTTGGCTTGGAATGTTACTCATGCCTACTTGCATCTACTTATTGGTTTTTTATTGTTTCTATTTTTTCTTTTACTTTCTATCATTTTCAGTTCATACAACCTGTCAACATCTGTCCATTTATTTAAAATTTGGCGCTTGGTGGATTTTACCTTGGCAATGGGTGCTCTCTTATTTCATCCTTTCTTATAGATGTGTTAGATTGCTTTGAAAATTGACATGTCTGATTGCATTTTCCTGTCCACACCTTGTAACGCAAATCATACTTGTGTGGTTCAAAATTGATGTGCTCTGTCATGATACAAGAATAAAGTGTGGTTATTAGCTCATCTCCATATTTTATTTCTTATATAATCACGTGGCTCTATTCTGATTATTGATTAAAAAAAAATTAAAATGTGGTCCTGTTTGATGGAGTATTATGGATTTTCATTTCTGGTAAATGTTAAACAGTTCTGTTCTGATTATTTAATTGCCAATCTCTATAATATCATTGGGGTCAATTGAGGAACAAGGTTCCTTTGCTGGTACAGTTTTTGGACAGGCATTTTCTGTTAGCAATTTTACATCTCGTATCTATTTATGTGTAGTGTTGTGTTTTTATTTTTTTTAGCCTACCCCAACTTGGGTTTCATTTCTAGCCTAACCCAACTTGTTTGGGACCAAAGGCTTGGTTGTTGTTGTTGTTGTCGTGTTTTATTTTTTTTCTCATTCTAGAAAGGTAAGTTTGATTAAGCATCCTCCAAGCTTCTCCCTAGCTTTATAGCAAGTATAAATAGGGAAGTGGAGATTGCTAATGCCCATGGGTAGCATCGTGTCTTTTGCCAATTAGCCTGTGGGGCCAAAATCCATTACAATAAGTGGAGATTGCATCATAACTTTACAGGGGTTATAAATAGGGAATGTGAAACCAACTGTCAAGACTTCTTCCCTAACTTTATAGCAAATATGAAACTCATTCTCCTCAGAAAAGCATCCTCCAAGCTTGCATAACCTCCTTGTTTCAGCAGACAATTGACGGTCCTTTTGAGTTCATGAGTGATACGAGCACCTTATAATCCATGTAAAAATACAAGAATTAACTCCCATAGATAGTGCTTTCATTTGTTACGCATTCAATACCGGTTTGGGTGCTGGCACACAGCCATATTATACCAGATTATGGTCAGAGCTGGTGTAGAACACATAGGCTGTCCCTCATTGATTTTGGTGATACCAACCATCCAAATCACATGCATAAAGTGTTTCTGGGGCCTGATTTTTTTTCTGGTACTGGTACACAAAGTGCTGGGGACTGTACCAGTAACACACATTTTGAGTTATGATTTAATTCTTCCACAGAATGCTGGGGACTGCACCGGTACCAACTCTTTTATTCTTTTTTTTTATTTAAACTTCCTAGCTTTGTATCTATAAAAATGCAGTCAGTGAAGGAGCAGAGCCACATGTACACAGGGATGTCACCTGCTGCCTTGGCCCAAAAATATATTCCAAAATATGCTTCTTTTACTATACTTATTCAGAAAGAATTGCAAAAATATGCTTTTTTCTGCTTCATCTTTAGTGTTTGGGTTTTGGCTTTGATGTCTCCCCTGTGACATACTCCAACTTAGATCTGCTGCTAAGGTGTAGAGTGATCTATCTGGTCCGAGAAAGGTAATTTTTGTGGCCTAGAGTGAGCTATCTGGTCCGAGAAAGGTAAAAGGATTCCTTTGAGCTTTTCGGTTTGTTGAGACATGGTGACTTTGGTACTTTCTTGAGTTTGATTTTATTGGTCTTTGTGGGCTTTCTGGTATTTTTACTGGTGCGATTTTCTGGTTGCTGTGTTGATTGCTGGTTCTGAAATTTGCTGGTACTGCCCCTTTTTTTGGTTTGGGTGGTTGTTATAACACTTGGTGGCTTTTACGGCTCATGCATTGTTTTGAGAATCAGGTTATCAAACCTGCTCTTGATACCATATTGGCTTTTGAAGTAATTTGAGAGAAGAAATTACATAATGGTAATTTCTATAAATAGAAAAAAAGATTGAGTTGACTTTTTCCTAAATTATTTGCTCTTCTTTTTTCTGAAAATAGCCAATGATGGAAAAGCCCTAATGGGTCTGAGGCTATGATCTGATTTTCTCAATTTTCAACAGTTTCTCCACATGCCACAGCACATCGATCCATGTCTGTGCCGTGCTCCACAAGAATATCTGCTGGCATTTACTTATTTAATTTGACGTAATTTATTTTGCTTTTGCTTTTGTGTGAAGCTAATCTATTTATTTATTGACTAGTATCGTGTCTGTGTGTTGCAACGGAGATATACTAGAGAACAATAAAAAATCTCATACATAATGACATATTTCAGAAAAAATTTAAACTAAATAACAAATAACATTTCTTAGATGACATATTAAATGACATTTACACTTAAATAGCATTTCTTAAATGACATATTTAATAATATATTAAATGATATATTTTTTTATATATTTTTATATAAAAATTTAAAAAAATAGCATATTAAATGACAAATATCATTCCTTAAATGATATAAAAAAAACAGAAAGAAATGAAAACATGATCAATCAATTATCAATCAATTCAAAAATATCTTAAATGACATTTAAAAAATATAAAGAAATCATGGCCAATCAGACAGATAAAACAATTTGCATGCGAAGAGTGCGTAGGCAAGTACGTGTTTAAATAAATTAGACTTCTACACGTAAGAAAAACATAAAAAAAAAAAAAAAGATACATAGAATTAGAATATCTGATCGGAGGATTAATAGTCAATCCTAAATTTCATCTTTTAATCGAAATTGTTGGCAAATAAGAATATTTGCGTGTTTAATATAAGAATGGAGATTTCTAATACTACGTCGAGGTAGTTAATAACTTCTTGATCACGTTAATGAATGGGACCATGTTTTTGTTTACTTGCTTATGTTAATAAGAGCATGATGCCACATGACCGTAAATGAATATGGTAATAGAGGTTGCATGATTTAAAATGTATCATTTTGAACCAATTGCGAATACTTCTTTCTTTTAAAAAAAAAATTATCATGGGGAGCCCACTCTATGAATCAGTTTGCACAATGAATATTAATTAGGGTCCGCCTAGCTCTCCCCCGTGAACAATCCCCCGTATCATCCCCCGACTTCGGATAAGGCATAAAATAGAGAGGGGACCACAACTGTCTCCGCTAAAAACAAAAGAAAACGCGTTAAAAACAAAGAAAACGCGTTATTAATGGGCGGGGACCACACAACCGACAAAAGAAAACGCGTTATTAAGTGGGGGGACCGCATAACCGTCAGCTCATTTTATGAATTGGCGGTAAAGTATTCATCTGTGACACAACAAGTATTCATCCAGCTATACGCAGGTATTCACCTTTGCAATAGAAGCATATTAGGATACATTACAACATTCATTACGCGTTATTAAGTGGGGGACCACACAACCGACAAAAGAAAACGCATTATTAAGTGGGGGACCGCATAACCGTCAACGCATTAATTAAGTGGGGGGACCACATAACCTTCAGCTCATTTTAGAAATTTGCAAAAAAAAGTATTTATCTGTAACACAACTAGCATTCATCCATCTATATAAATGTATGCATCTTTGCAATAGAAGCATATTTGGACACATTAATCACTCATCTTTTACACATTTTTAGAGATGGGTTTTTTTTTCTCCGTTCAATCTAACCAATATTTCTGACGATCTGTGAGGAATTTTGTAAATCTAAAATCACGAATGTCTTCTACACAATTTTCTCTTTCAAATGAGATCCATGATGACATACTTTCGAGTTGTCCGTTGCACAAGTATTCATACCTCGTCACAAGTATTCATCTCTCATCGAGCAAGTATTCATCATCGTCGTGTAAGTGTAAATAGGTAATGTACCAAGAGTATTACAAACACAAGTATTTATACCTAAGATATTAAGTATTCATCCATAAACGTTGAAGTATTCATCTCTAAAACATCAAGTATTCATTCATACACCTCTAATTTTTTCAAAATTTGTTTTTCTGTCATTTCTTAGTACTTAGTACGCACTTCACTAATTCACCATTAATGAAGCTTTGTTATTTGCAAATAACTTGCTACTGCATGAGGAGAACATAGAGACGATAGATCTGATCCGGCGGTCGACAGTGATGGATCTAATCCGGTGGAGGCGAAGG
The DNA here is from genome assembly GCA_011114355.1 of Carex littledalei. Lineage (NCBI taxonomy): Eukaryota > Viridiplantae > Streptophyta > Magnoliopsida > Poales > Cyperaceae > Carex > Carex littledalei. Next base: position 3,705,725 of record CM022090.1, read on the forward strand.
TGGGAGAGAGAGGCGGTGGAGGTGGGAGGTGGGAGGCAGAGGTGGGAGAGGGAGAGGTAGGAGAGACAGGTGGGGTGGAGGTGGGAGAGAGGGGAAAGAAATAAAGGGAGAAAATTGGGTAATTAATTTGTAGGTCCCACTAGGTAGTTAGAATTTGAATTATAGTTAGAAAAAGAAGTTAGTTAGTTGGGGGATGAAATGGGGGATGGATAGATGGGGGAAAGTATAATTACCCTATTAATTAATACATGAAGGGATAAGACTTCTTCTGTGAAATTGGTTGGCCAACCACTATTCACGTCTTTAATTTCACAATAGGACCGGAGTGTGAAGGCAGGATAATACGAGCAATTAATTAATTATTGACCAAGTTTAATTTATGTTCGCTTGTATTCCTCAATTGATAAGTGCATGCATGATGCAGTATGACAGTGTTTGAATTGGATGATATATTAAAGATTGTATTATTTGAGATATAATGAAATCTGAACAGCTGGTTGAAGATGTTTTATTTTATTTTTATAAAAGAAGCATAGGTCCGTCTCATTGATATGAAATTGTTTTAAGTTACAAGTTTTCCTATAAATCAGATCAACAGAAGTTGTCTGATCCAATAAAACAGTCTCCTAGCAACTAAGGCAACAGTTAAGCAAAATAGCAACATAACAAGTCTGACAGTCACTACATCAAAAGAGTTAATCTAAATTTTGCAGTAAGGATAATAGGAATGCATCATCTCAGGAGATAATCATAACTTGTTAATGTTGTTGATACCTAAGGGAATACAAAAAAATCTCAAAACTTGAAGAGAATAAAAAAGAAAGAGTAAAAGGAACCAAAAAAGAGAGAAGATATATAGTATCACAGCAACTGACTCGGGAGATAATCATTATACTGCAAATTGAGAATACCGACTCAATAAAAAAAAGATAGTACCTGAAAACAAATACGAAATTCTCAAATCAAGCATTGGGGGAGCAAGGACGCGCGCGAGCCTCTCCCGCCGGTCGATGGCCTCATTTTGTGCCGTTGCCGCACCGCCCCTTCAACGTGTACTAATATTTGTGGACCATTCATTTTCTATTGAGCGCTCGACAGTTGATCTGAAATAAAATAATTCCAAATTTGTTTTGAAATAATCAAGGAAAAACATTGAACATAACCAACATAAAAGTTTTGAAGTTTGATTATGTATGAGCTTCGATCCAACATGAAGTGTTTATAGCCCTTCGATGTTTCAATATTCCGTCAACTGGATGGATAGGTAAATGAAAATAAAATTTGATCAAACTTTTCTACAATAAAATGAATGCAATGATCTTTAATTTGAATGGTTCAAATTGACCAACAGATGACATTTTTATGTGTGTCTTCATTAAGTCACAAAACTAGAGTTTATGACTCATATCCTATATGCATGAATAAGCAACATGAACTCTAGTTGTGTGAGTTAATGAAGACACACATAAATATGTCGTCCGTTGGTCAATCTGAACCATTCAAATTAAAGAGTATTACATTCATTTTATTGTAGAAAAGTTTGATCAAATTTTATTTTCATTTATCTATCCATCCAGTTGACGGAATATTGAAACATCGAAGGGCTATAAACACTTCACATTGGATCGAAACTCATACATAATCAAACTTCAGAACTTTTATGTTGGTTATGTTCAATGTTTTTTCTTGATCATTTCAAAACAAATTTGGAATCATTTCATTGCAGATCGACTGTCGATCGCTGATGTGAAAATGAACAGTCCACAAATATTGGCACATGTTGAAGGAGCAAATAATGATGAAATTCTATAAAATTGACAATTATAAGTATGATTTGGCCATAGAAGATATAAAAAGTTTGACAATATTTTTTTTGAAATTTTTTCATATTATTTGTAGTACATGCATAATCTTATTTGTACATATGTAAATTTGAGTTGTCTGATAGGTGATATGTTGTCTTGATATCAATGGACGTCTCCATTTAATAGTCATTTTAGAACAAAGAAGCAATTTTAATTCACACACACAGAGGTGGTTGTGGGTGAAAAACTAAGGAGCATCTTATTTATATTTTGAATTCATATTTATGGACAGTTGGTGTATATGTGACCTAGGTTCTAAGTATTTACAGCATTGTTTCTGATAACATATGTCATATGTTCAATACAATAAACAGTTAGTGTTGATCTTGCCAACACCAACTGCTCATATGGAAAACCGTTGGCAAAGGTGGACCCATCAACACCATCGGTTGGTTATTACAACCGATGGTGTAGCGTTAGTCTTTACCAACTGTTAGACAAAATTAACCGATAGCAAAAGAGTGGGGTCATCAACGTCATCGGTTGGTTAGACCGAACAGTTGGTAAAAAATTTCAAATAATTATAGCGTTGCCACTTATTACAAATACTATCCATGCCAAAGGACACCCGATGGTAAAGAGGCGATAGTAAATGTGTTTTTTGTAGTAGTGGTACTCTGGTAATAATTCATATTTAATTTCAATTGTACTACGTTACTAACTATGTTTTTTAAATTCAAATGCAGAGAATAGAAGTGAAGAAATTGCAAGAGAAAATGGTAGAGTTTCGGGAGAAGCGTCTTCTAGCAGCAGATAAGGGTGTCGTTGATGCAATTTTTTTTCAGTGTTTACAAACTATTTGTATGAAGTGGATAATTTGTTTCATGTTTCGTTGCTTATTTTATTTATTCAGTGTTTCCGAACAATTTGTGTATGATTATGACAACATGACCTTATTGTCAGTTATAGATTGTAGATTACGGTCGAAGATTCTGATATAAAATCATTTGTCTTTTTTTATTTGAATTCTTGTGAGCTTCTAAGTTATAGCGTATATAGACCATTTTTAGCAATTAAAATATAACAACATACATAATTAAAAGTCATTCAGCATAAAACCTTAAATCCACTGCATAATTGTAAACTAAAACCCTAAATCTATTTCCAACAATCCTAAATCTACTTCATAATATGTTTTGGAACAAAGTCATTGTTCAATGGTGGCAGCTCCGGATCAAGCACTTACGACGAAGTGCTGGGCTCCTCCTCCGGACCGACATTTAATTTTATTAATATCCAAAGTTTAATAGAAATTAATTAATATACTCAGATTCTCTGAATATTTATAAAAATATTCCTACCGGCTATTTTCTAGCCGGTACTCTATTTATTTGCCTACCGGCCATTAAATGGCCGGTACTCTTAATTTTATTTTTTTAGAGACACTATGAAAAGCAAAATGCTAAAATCTAACACTAAAAATTCGAATTTTTTGTTTAAATTATTTGTTATATTACTTCTTTTGATGTATAATTAGCATATTTATACTAAAATACGCTAAATTACTTGAAATTATGTTAAATTACGCTAAATTACGCTAAATTAAAGATTTGGAGTCGTTGCATATGTTATGGTCTCGGAATAAAATAATCATCCGATGGTGGCTGCCTCCGATTTGGATCAACACTGTCACCCAAGTATCTTTGGAATGCTCGATGACAGTACAACTACTCCGAGGGGTTCAAATTAAGATGTATTCCTTAGCAGTGGTCGCAGCCGACTCCTTCTTAAGTACTGTCCTCTCATTTCCCCACGATAAGATATCCACTTCGGTTGTTATTGGATATTTTTTTGTGAAAGAATGAATGATTTTAAGGTAGTGAAAATCCTAAATAAATCTTATTTTATAGGTAAAATTTAGATCAGGTCCAATATTGTTGACATTGACAGCGGTATGTCCATTTCTTCTACTGCTGGCATTGCCAATGGTATAGGACCAAGGCTATCACTGGCAATGTGATATGATATGTTTGATTTTTTGAATTTTTTATGTTATGAATAAAAATTTAAGCAGTTGCAATAATATAAAAATAAAGTTTCGCATGGAGACCGGAGCGTCGAGGTTAAGATTTATATTTTTGTTTGCTTTCTTTGATTAAAGATATCATGATGCTGCGTGACAGGGAATGAATTGGATGATAAAGATTGCTTTGACTTTGTATATTACAAAATTTGAAATGGCTGCAAATATATTTTAGTGTTTATCAATTTAATTTATTATTGGCAGCACGATATACGGGTCAATTTGCAAAATATCTTTGTCAGAACACGTGCGGAGGATGATTGGCGTGTCAACCACTAATTCAATTCTTTAATTCCACATTATTATTATTATTATTATTATTATTATTATTTCCACGAGAAATTTCTCATTCGGATTTTGAACATACGACTTCTCATACTAAGGATATTGCTTTTACCACTAGACTAAAAGCTAATTCTCACATATAGTATAAGTTAATATCATCATTTAATATAATACTTAACATTTATTTAATTCCCCTTAAATATTTATTTGTTTTTGTACTCTTACATTCCGCACGTCCAAAACCAACGAAGGGGATGAGAAAAAATAAGCTGAACCCTGAACATTTCTCTCACACTCACAGGGTTATTATGGGCCAAATTGAGCCCCACGTTTATTTTAAAAAATCGGACCTGCAGAATGGACATCTCTGATCCAACATTAGTATTCGATTGGACCCAAAAGGCCCAATATATTAACGCACTGAAGGAACAAATTCCTTTACACAATTGGAAATGGAATACAAAGAAATCAGAATTGGAAATGGAATTCGCGACGTCGTATCCTCTGCATTAACTAAAAAAAGAATTTTTTGAGTTAATGTATATTAACCGTCCGATTTGCTTTACGATTCGTGCGTACTAGATCTACACTAATATTGAAGGGGCCTGAATTATAGGCTGTGGCCGGATTGGCTCCGTTTAAAATCAGACGGCCAGAATTCGTTAATCTTTTGAGTTAATGCAGACGATGCGGACTCGCGGCTGATCGGAAGCGGAGGAGTGACGAGAAACACTTTCAGTAGATGAGGTTTCAGGGAGGCCAAATCGCGTGAGAAAATCCTCCCCAGATTGATCAGATTTGACAAGAATCGTACGGAACAAAGCGACGGGACCGAAAACCCCTTCTCCTCTTCTTCTCCGCTAGGTTGTTTTCCTTGTTTAGAGCTTTTCGTTGTTGGTAGAGAAGAACTAAAACGCCAACTGGACTATACTACTCTTCAAGGTGATCACTGTTTCGTTCTATATTTTTTTTTTCTTTTTCTGTTATTTCTGCTCAAGGTATAAACTCTAGTTTATGGCATAAATGATAAATTACAAGAATAAGCTGACTTATTTTGAGTTTTACCAAATTAATTCTTCTCGGTGAAAACATTCATTCCAATCAGAAAATTTCAATTCTAATTCGTTTTTATTGAAGTCATCTCTATTGAATTGAATCGAAATTTTGTGCTTCTTGTTTCTGATCATTGCATTACACTGATTAACTCGCCCCCTTTCTGAAGAGACCTCTAATTCCCCGACGCACGGCCTTGCTGGCTTGCTTTCCACCGTAGAGGGTTTTGTGACTTCCGTCTCGCTCTCTTCTCTCCCACCGTTTTTTTCTCTCCTCTTCCTTTTCCCATCCTTCTCTTGCACCGTTTCTGATCTCGACTGGTCGCACAAGGTCAACTTTTACTATGTTGACTTTATTTTTTCATGGTAATTATTGCATTGAGAGAGATCTCACGTAATTTAGAAATACTAGTGAAGTAAGAATTGATGTTACCTGGGCCTATTTGAAGGTTACATTGTACATAGAGTGCTAATTCTTCTGTGTTTTTTTTATTATATGATTACATGCTTGAGCTCCCTTTTTTCAATTGAATCAACCCTTACCAATTCCGAGAAAAGACACATGTCCCCTTCTAGCCGCTTGGATTTGCCCCTGATTATAATTTGAATTCTTTTTGGCTTGGAATGTTACTCATGCCTACTTGCATTTACTTATTATTTTTTTATTGTTTCTATTTTTGTCTTTTACTTTCTATCCTTTTCAATTCATACAACCTGTCAACATCTGTCAATTTATTTAAAATTTGATGCTTGGGGGATTTTATTTTGGCAACCAGTTCTCTCTTATTTCATCCTTTCTTATAGATGTGTTAGATTGCTTTGAATATTGACGTCTCTGATTGCATTTTCCTGTCCACACCTTGTAACGCAAATCATACTTGTGTGGTTCAAAAATTGATGTGCTCTGTCAGGATACAAGAATTAAGTGTGGTTATTAGCTCATCCCCGTATTTTTTTTCTTATATAATCACATGGCTTTGTTGGGATTATTGATTAAAAAAATGCGGTCCTGTGTTGATGGAGTATTATGGATTTTCATTTCTGGTAAATGTGAAACGGTGCTGTCCTGATTATTCAATTGTCAATCTGTATTATACCATTGGAATCATTTGTGGAACAAGGTTCCTTTGCTGGTACAGTTACAGTTATGGACAGGCAATTTCTGTTAGCAATTTTATATCTTGTATCTATTTATGGGCAGTGTCAGTGTTTTATTTTATTTTTTTTCTCATTCTAGAAAGGTAAGTTTGATTAATTTTTTTCAATTCAGGGCTCTTAACACAGCCTCATATTTTTCAGGTTAGCCTTGTTGTGTATTTGTTATCTTGCCTTGCGAAACTCCGTGAGCATCCTAACTGTAGATCAATTGTTTGTACAAGCAGCGATATTATAAGGTACCATTGCTTCACTTTTCTGTTTCTCTTTTTTCTTTGCATGTGTTAGGTTTATCTGTGAAATAAAAAAATTCTGCTTTTCCATTGCTTGCCAATTTTTTCAGTCTGTTCCTTTTTTTATTGCCTTTTCTATTAAAAATAAAGTGTGTGCTTACTTATCAACTTCTTCTATTTTATGTTTAAGTAGTTTTTTTATGATTTTTTATTCAAATGATTTCTTTTCAGAGTTTGTGATATCAACTATGTGTATCAGGACATTAATGTTGGATAATTCTTTTTTTCTTTTGCCAATAGCCTGTGGGCCCAAATAGGGAGATTGCATCATAACTTTACGAGTATAAATAGGGAATGTGAAACCAAATGTGGAGGCTTCTTCCCTCCTAACCTAATTTGCTAAACTGTGTGCCGTTTTGTTAAAATCCCTAGCATTATAGCAAATATAACTCATTCTCTTCAGAAAAGCATCCTCCAGGCTTGCATAACCTCATTGTGTGCTTGCCATCGGCAGTCAATTGACAGTCCCTTTGAGTGCATGAGTGATACAGGCACCGTATATTCCATTTAAAAAACACAAGAGTTAAATCCCATAGATAGTGCTGCCTACATTGCTCCGATCCGAGCTAGTGCTTCCATGTGTAACGCATTCAATACCGGTTTGGTTTATGGCACACAGCCATATTGTACCAGATGTGAGTCAGTGCTGGTGTAGAACACATAGGCTGTCCCTAATTAATTTTTGTGATACCAACCATCCAAATCGCATGCATAAAGTGTTTCTGGGGGGCTGATCTTGTCCTTCTGGTACTGGTACAAAAAATGCTGGGGACTGTACCAGTCACGCACATTTGAGTTATGATTTAATTCTTCCACAGAATGCTGGAGACAGCACCGTTATCAACTCTTTTATTCTTTTTCATTTTAATCTTCCTGGCTGTGTATCTATAAACATGCAGTCTGTGCAGGGCGGAGCCACATGGACCTAGGGATGTACTTGGTGCCTTGGCCCAAATTTTTTTCAAAAATATGCTTCTTTTACTATAATGTTTTCAGAAAAAAATTGCAAAAATATGCTTGTTGTTCAAATAATTATAAAATTATACCTTACTCTAAAATTTTGCCCCACCCTATCACACTTCCTGGCTCTGCCCCTAAGTAAGTGCTTTGAAGTCGAGTATATGTAATATGGAAACCGAATCTCTAAGTAAGTGCTTTGAAGTCAAGTATATCTGTATATGTAATATGGAAGCCCAATCTTTATGTTTGTGTGAATTACCAGAATTTTTCTAATTTTATCTCATGCCTTCAGCATGTATTCTCTGCTAACTAACAGTTGCTCCATATTCTGGTTTGTAGTCTTTTAAATTGCACCATTGTTTGATTCAAACCAAAGGTTGCCGTACTGTTACATTTCTATTCCTTGCAATTATTAGCACATTATATGGTACTTATTAAGCCTTTATATAATCTCTTCTAATCAATTGGCGTTGACTCTCTCTCTCTCTCTCATCTTTAGACAGAAGCATGTACCTCACTCTCTCCCCACAACATCCAGTCCATCAAACCACCCAGCATACATCTCAAAGCATGAAGATTACTGTCCCCTCCATTGACAGGCTGCGCCGAAGATCCCTCTCCTCGGCCTCTCTCCTCGGAGAACACAGTCACACTGCCAAGGCCCTCAAGATTGATGGGTCTCTGACAAGTGAGCCCACCACCAGCTTCCTAAGATTCTCCCCCTTTTCCTCACTTGATATACTCTTCTTTTTATTTTCCAAATTTTATTTGATAGTGTCTTTCCTTGTAAATTTTATAATTTCAGGGCCTCTCACGAGCTCTGATGTCAGTAACTTAGCAAACAGTTCCAAATTAAGAGTCGCTTATCAGGTTATTTGTTTTGTTAATAATTTTCTTTTCTTTCAACGAACTGATTTCTATGCTCAAAGGTGTTACCTATTGTTAATTTTAATGAAATAAAACTAAAGAACACAGCACTCCCATGCAGCTCCCTTCCCTCCCAATTTTATTTAATGGAAAATATTCTTGTACATCATACAATTCCCAATTACTTAGTTTTATAGAATAGATAGCAGCCTTTATCAATAGGCACATTCTGTGGAGGAAAGATAGCTCCAGCCACACTTTTCTTCTAGACAAACTTTCCTTCTAGACAAAGACAGAAACAAAATAAATTAAACTTAGAAACAAAGGATCTGTATTAATTTCTTGCACAACAGCTTCTTCTTTCCAAGTTCAATGTTGACTGGATTATGTGTGACGCTACCGTGTGCACTTGGTTTCGTAACACCTATTTTTTCTAACTATATTTGGTAATTTAGGGTGTGCCAGGGGCACACAGCGAAGCGGCTGCTGGAAAGGCATATCCAAACTGTGACGCTGTTCCTTGTGAATTCTTTGAGACTGCATTTGAGGTCAGTGTTGCTGTTCATTTCTTTAATTTTTTGCAATCAGAAGTACAAAATAATATTTGCGTTGCAATCCAAAGAGTAGAGTGTGATATTGGGGCTATAATTAATAAATTGGGCATTCCTGACAACAAAGCTTGCATTTATGATTTGTACTATGCCCAACTTAAATCTAATTGCATTCCTTGTGATTTATTTCATAATTTAACAGGCAGTGGAGACCCGAAAAGTTGATTGTGCAGTTTTACCAATTGAGAATTCACTGGGGGGTAGCATACACCGTAACTATGATTTGTTATTGCGGCATAACTTGCACATTGTTGGAGAGGTGCAACATGCTGTTCGCCACTGTCTCTTGGCTCTTCCAGGTGTGAATCTTGTGGATATCAAGAGGGTTCTCAGTCACCCCCAGGTATATTCATGCATGACTGTGTTTCTAGCATTTAGCATTTTTAGAAATCATGGTTGAGATCTCAATCTGTATTTATTTCAAACTTATGTGCTGAAGTTATTGAAGAGCTTAAAATTTTTGTTCGGTTCAGTAAGTTTTACACCAGAAGTACTATCGTGTCTTTTTTTCCGTTTTACTATTACAGCTAATAAAGGAAAAAGTAGTCTACATACCCTCAATGCTTTGGTAAATAATATATAAAAGAGCTTTCTTTTTATTCATCTTATTATCGAGTTTAGTCTTGTTCAGTCCCGCAAACTTTTATATCGACTATACTCATGCTATTACTTATTTTCATTACCATATATATTTCTCTTATTATTTTTTACAGCTTAAATTAGGGAAAAAAAATTGCTAGTTTATTACATGAAAAGGCCTCCAGCTGTCTAAAGGTAAGTGTTGAATGCAAATAGCTAGTTTTTTTTTATTAACAAAGCTGTGTCATGATTTTACTTTTTTTTTATCTTTTAAGCGGGGATTAGGTTTCAAGTGGTACACAATTTCTTATATGGTCTTCTTACCTAAGCTCTTCAGTTAAGTTGTAGTTGATACTATTTGCACTTCAAAAATATGCCTTCTTATCTGGAAATCATATCATTCTAGGCTCTGGCACAGTGCGAACACACACTAACAAAGTTGTTGACAAACAAAGGCCTGGTTAGAGAAGCTGTTGATGATACAGCTGGTGCTGCACAGGTACCAATTTTGTTTTAGCATTTATTACCACAATTATTGTTGTTTCTGGAGTTTGTATCAGGGAGGACCATACCTGCTGGCTGCTGCCTTCTCTGTACCATGTGGTGTTCTTAGGGAGGCTGACTGGTACAGGCTAGTTTTGGTGCAGTATTAGTAAGGTGCCTAACTGGTTCAGTACCAGCCCTCTGTCTCGGGATGGCTATCTTTATGTACTAATACTGAGCATAATAATTTAAGCATTCACATCCAAGGCTTTTGTTTGGGTTTCTAATGGTTTGACCTAGCATGGCTATGATGTCTGAACTGAAATTAATTAACAAAATGTTGTTCTGCTGCTTAAAAACTGAATTTTGAATAACAAATAACTGTTCTGTAGTATATATCTCTTAACAATTTACAAGACGCTGCAGCCATCGCCAGCTCTCGTGCAGCAGAGCTATACGATTTGAATATTCTGGCACCAGATATTCAGGTAATTATAATCTCCCCTCCTTCCCCTTTTTATAATTTTTTATCTTTCTTCTTTTTGTAAGTTTGTATGTTCACACTATATTATTGTATGCTAATGTAGGATGACCGAGATAATATCACCCGTTTCTTGATGCTTGCAAGAGAGCCAATAATGCCTCGTGTCGGGAAGGCATTCAAGGAATGATTTTGACCTCCTAATCTTTTTTTTCTACTTTTTGGTATATTCTTGGATCTTTTGTGTCATGTCTGCTGCTTAATTTTGTAGACTACCGTATATATTATTGCTATTTTTGTCTTTTATTTTCTTATAGACTAGCATAGTCTTTTCTCTAGAAGAAGGCCCTGGTGTGCTTTTCAAAGCACTAGCTGTATTTGCTATGAGGGATATCAACCTTACTAAGGTAAAAACATTTCATTCATATTAATGTATCTTTCAGATTTAATGGAAGGAATTCTGCATGTTGCTAAGTTTATTTACTACATTTTTTTTTAAATTTACAGATAGAAAGCCGGCCAAGCAAGAAGAAACCATTGCGTGTTTGTGATGATGGCAACGGAATGCCATCAAAGTGAGCACATCAAACAGCTATACTATGTTTAGGAATAAAAGAATTTGGGGGCTTAAACATGAAAAGAGTGTTGCTGATGATAGCGTGTTTTTTTTTTTTTGATATATGCTGTAATAGGTACTTTGACTATCTCTTTTATGTGGATTTCGAGGCATCGATGGCTGATCCTAATTCCCGCAATGCTCTTAACCATTTGCAGGTATCTTCAGTAGTAAACTTTGCTTAATCCATTAATGGTATCATTCTCTGTCATACTCGTAAATAAATTTACACATTTGTTTGGTTTATATTAGGAATTTGCACCCTTCTTGAGAGTGCTTGGGAGTTACCCGATGGATGTAAGCCAAGCATGAGTTTATTTCTTGCATGTTCAAATTTTACTCTAGGTGAGGGAATTTGTTTCAATTTCCTTGTGCTTCTATTTCCTCAATTTCACACATTGCTTTATGTACAAGCTTTACTTCTATTTGCAGGTCAAAATCATATAGAAAGTGAAGCCTAACTAGTATATATGATGGAATCAAGATTTTTCATCTTGAGAGAATTTTTGAGTTGGCTTAATTTTGCTTTGCTAAGCCAACTTTATGGGGGCAGATAAAAGAAAGCAGAGAGAGGGAAGGGAAAGATATGTAGACTAGTGCTTATTTTATTTTTTATAGTCACCTAGTGACACCTGCAAAAGCAGTTGCTGTTTTACCATCTTTCATTTGGCATTCTTTGCTCTTGTTACAAATTGATGTTTATTATAGAACATTTGGTATATTATGCTATAAATATTATAAAATACCAAAGTTGAAAAACTTGTCTTACAAGCTTGAGAAGAATGAGGCAGGGATGTGCATGTTGCTATCAGTTTTCGTTGCATTTGTTATCGTGCTCGTTGTTATCTAGATCTTGAGAGGAGCATAGCATGGTTCCTTTTAATATATTATTTTTTGTGCCAAGCTTGTCAACATAGTATTCGTATCTTATGTTTTCATTTAAATCTGAACTTGATCAAATCTGCACAAAGGTAGTTTGTTATGACAACGAGTCGAGCAGACGGTCAATCTGGGCTGCAACAAACTGGCATGACGAGTCACTTTAATATGGACCCAACTAATCTTCACTAATAAAAGGTTTTATGTTTATCCTGAATGTTAACTATTTGACATATTTTGCACCTATACTCCAAAATCAACTAGCAAAAAGACCGCAAATGTTGTTATTATGGAGAAACTAATCTCTCTTTTCCCTCTCTCTAATATTTCGGCTGGAAGATTTTTTTTTCTTTTTTTCTTTATTGAGAAACTGACAGGCTGTCAGTTACGGCTGGAAGATTTTTCACTTCTTGCTTTTGTAGTTCTTTCATTTTGAAAAAAAAAATCTTCTATTACGATGTCCTCCTTAGAGATTAGGGATTTTTATGTCTTTCGCATTCCCAGTTGAATGGAATCACATAAATAATTGGATAAGTACTATGCGATTATTAATATTATTATAATTATTTTTTTTGCTAATTCTATATATTAAGGACTGTTGTAGAGAAATCCGTGCTGAAAGAAGTTGCAATTTTATCTCAACAGAGAAACATGTAGTTTTCTTCCGAAAGGAAAAGGGTTAACCGGTTAGAGTATCTCTTCATCTATGTAATTATCAAATTTTAATTTATTTACCAAATCTACAACTTAGCAATATTAGAACTTGCCTTTGGTCTAGTGACAAAGGCACATGACTCTCATGTGAGAGGTCGTGGGTTCGAAACCCACAAAGTGGTGGAGAAATCATCTATATTATACATAGGAGTTTGAAAGTGTGTCGGGTGGCTTAGACTCCCAACCCATGATTTAAAAAAAAAACAACTTAGCAATATTGAAAATGTTTCCATTCTTGCAATTTTAATATCACTAACATAGCAAACAAAATAATATTTATAATTGATTATTTTACAATTGCTAACATTACATTCTTAAAATTAGTAATTATAAATCTGATGTGGAATTACAGACGGATTGTTAAAAAGATTGATAGACTAGCATATTGCTTCATATCCCGACAATTGAAATTGCAATTTTTTTTACGAGTGAGATGGAAATGCTCTTAAAGCTGCCGTTTTGTAGAAGTTACTTGGACGACAACCATTTTGATTAGATGACTGTGATATAGGACAGAGGGGTTTAATTAAATCATGAATTTGAATTCTGGCAATGAAAAAACCATAGATGGAATGAAAACATGAAGCTCATGCAGCCACCACAAATACCAGGAGCCATGATCCGTCGAACTTTCATAATGAACTGTGAAGCATCTAAAGTTGAAGATAATAACAGAAAATAATAGAATAAACGTCAAAAAGATTTTGTTGTTAGAAATTTTACTCCAAAGTAATAAATTTGGTCTGATTTTTCCACAACTTGGCTCTATATCACCTAAACTTGAGAGTTGAGACTACAAGGGTAAGTGCATAACTGTATTTCTAAGTGTTTTGCAAAACAATATACTGAACACTTTCATTTGCAAACTTGCTATAATTCAGTTTCGCAGAAGAATAAAAATTCTACTTGAAAGAACAAAAAAAAACTTACGAGAGAGGCTTTTCACCAGTAAAATATGAAACGTCTATACAAAAAAATGCCAAACATTGAGATATGAAATTCCCCTCAGAAGAACTTTCTGGCAACCAAAATTTCCAGGTCTAATTCTCAAAATATCTCCCAAGAGCTTCACCGGAGGTGGAAAATAACATAACAACAAAAACACACAGGCCAATTACAGCATAGTCTAACTGACAATCCAGTATAGCATCTGAAAACATTATTCAGCAAAATGCAAAGGTAAAAATTTCAAGTGAAAATTGGTACTAACTCTTAACACTATAAATTCCCATCATGCTCTTTTGAACCGTGCTACCTCAGCTTCATTGGGGAAGAAACCCATCAGACGGCCAGCTGAGTTCTGGTACGCATACATGAAACCTCCCATTACCCCAATCAGCCCCCCAGTCACCATAGATGGACCTCTAATGTTGGGTCTTATCCCTACAATAGGAAAAAATAAAGGAATCAGAAACCATTTGAAGTGCTTCAGCAACAAAGGGGTAAGTAATTACATGCATACCCCTGTGGAATATGATAAAGACCGTTTTGGTATTCCCTTAAAAAAAAAATTGATGCTCTGTCCCTTCTCTTCCTCAGTTACTTCAATCAGGCCTAAACAACCCCTCCCACATTTGTAGTTAGATATAAGGAAGAGAAAAAAAAAATAAAGAAGTGTTGGTACTTTACCGAAACTGGGAGAAGAGAAACATGTGATTTTCTTCAATACTTTAGAGAGGCATATGATATATTACTGTCTGAAAGGAAATACAATATATATTGATCTTTTAGCAGTTAACATGAATTTTGTTTTCCAAAAAAGATAGGATATACAAATTCTTAATGAAAATATTTCCATTCCCAAACTTTGGTTGTGACACTCTAGCAATGATGTAAAGATACTTGTAGTCTCTCTCTTTCTAGAAAAGGAATAATTCTACGTCAAATTTGGAATTAACTTGCTCCCTCTTTCAGTTGGTAAAACCATTTTACCATTATTCAGATGTAGAGACCTCCAAGATACTAGTGAAACCCAATTGTGCAACCAACCAACACTCAACCAAAACATTGCTGATCTACTCTAATCATCAATTCAACCTCATTTATGCAATCAACTAGCAATAAAACCGACAAAGAGAAGAAAAAAAATTCCATGAAAATTTTGGTGAACTGGAACCAATACCGTGCTGGAAAGTACATGCTAATTCACACAAGTAAACCAAACCAAAATCAGTATTAAAACCTGCTGTATTGTTTCATGTTTACAGGGGGTTTTATCAATGATTAATATTCCAACTTATTTCCACTCCTTTGACAGAGAGAAAAGCATGGTCCATTTTATGCCTCATTTCTACTAAATTTGGCAACGATGTGTCATAGTTCCATTAAAACAGATGAAAGCAAAAAGCTCCATAGCAGCATCAAATAAATAGATTTAGAACCCCAAAATTTGTGAGATAGAACTAATCCCAATTGAAGAATCCAAGAGAATTTTACTAAGATCAACATAGTATTCATTTTCACATTCAAAATAGCTTCTTGAACATATTTGGCAGTAATGTCAATTTGTACCCAATATGCACTAATCACCAACCAAGTTTCTAAAGTAACCCAAATTTTTTTTACATCCAAATCATTTCAGACACTTCAATTCGATTAAAGAAAGCTCAGAACTAAGGAATGGTTAGCTCAAATTTTTACAGTGCCCTTTTTTTCAAGCAACTAAAAAATGAATCAAATACGGGACAAGAAAGACCACGATTTAATAGAATAGCCGTAGGGAAACTCGTGGATCTTTCCTTAAAAGTTCTCAAGCCAAACAAAATCGTCCCAAAAACGACCCAAACGAAATCGTGCGCAAACCAATCCAATTTGGTTCTAGAAACCTTACTAAATCATAAGAATGAAGAGAGTACCGGAGAGGTAACCAACGGTGACGGAGACGGCGGCGATGGTGGAGAGACGGACGTAGTCGAGCGTGCTGAAGTTGGCGACGGTCTTTGTAAACGGAGGGTTGCGATCGATCACCGGGTACTCCGGCTTTGCTGACGCTGTTATGTCGGTGTTCATCTTCGTCTCCGTTCTCTCGTCTCCTCGCTTCTCGCTCTTCGATTAGGCCTCGAACTGAGCTCCTGTGTAGCTGAGCTCTCAGATTTTGACTAATTGCAGATAGTAGCGTTAATTGGGCCTGGCCTATAAAACTAAACAAAATTACAAGATATTTTGTTTGGGCTGTTATGGGCTAGATGAGACGTTTAGTATGGATCATATCGTTATTTTCCAGAATTTACATTTAATTTACTATCACAAAAAGACTGTAGAAGTATAAAATGAAGCAAGAAGAAGATAATTAGTATTTCATTCGACAGCGGTGATAAGAATTTTCTTGTATGGGACAGATAAAATAGTAAATGAGAGTACGACTTAATCTATGTACATTTTTTTTATGGTTCTCCGTTTTACTATGTGGGAAAAGTGAAATTTGTGTTTCGCTTTAATATGAATTTGAAACTATAACGTTACTTGACTTAGTTCTACAGATCAACTATAAATGTGCACACAATCAAGTTATCGACCTCATACTTGAATCTTGATGGAGAGCTGACTGTTTGTTCTATCAGTATCAGGTAAATCAGGATTGCCCGAGTGAAATCGAACGAACGGTCTAGATGCGCCTGAGGTTGTCGCGCGGGCAGAGCTAGAGAAATTAAATGAGAAAATAATATAATAAATGAACAGAGTCTTGAAAGTGCCTGAGCGAACAGGACAGATCGTATATATGCTCAGCTTCCAAGAGATTTTTACACTGAACGATGCATGGTAGCTTTTATTGCTATCCCGAATCAACTACCAACACGCAACCCACACTACACGCACACACCACAAAAGGAAAAATCCTAGAAAAGTAAAAGCATCAGCATTTCACCAGGCACCACCACAGTTTTTGCTCTGCAAGAGCCAAGATGGGATGCAATTTTCAAAACCATAACAGGGTATATCCATTTTTTTTTTATTTACATACAGGTCAAAATATTTAACGACAACATGTAACAATTTATTGGACCTAGTTGATTAACTTTGATGATTATTCGTCCAATTAGCAAGTTCATACATTTTAATATTTATGCATATTAAATTATCTCTTGCAAATGCAGGACTTCTTTTTTTCTTTTGATTAAAGAGAATAAGAGATGCATAAGTTAGCAAGTTCATACTTCCATTTCTAATTCTAAAGCCCCAGCTTACCATCACAAAAAACCTGACAGGCTACTCAACTACAACAAAACTTCTATAATATCCAATGCTGACCAATACATACAACAACTCCAAATTTTACAACCACCGCATTTGACCAAAGGATGTCGATCGGTCGTGAACAAAATTGTGGTACTCCAGTCAATTTTATGGGTCAGCTGAACTTGAGAGAAGAAAGACTGAGCATATCATGAATCCCTCGGGCGAGCTAACCACAGAGAGCTGAGAGCCTTTAGGCGTGCAAAGTAGTCATTTATGACAAGAAGTGCACGTGCCGCTTGGCGAGTTGTCAATATGCGATGCATCTGTTGTAATGTTTGCTGCCTTAAAAGATCAGCCTGCAAAAGACCCAAAAACAGCAAGTTTATTTTCAGGTTTGCAATATATTAAAGGCAAGATAATCCCTCCAATAAGTCATAATGCATAATAGCAAACATCAGATCATAAAGGCACACTATATTTAAAAGATATATGACTTTGACTTTAATGGTACTCCACAATGACACCTTTTTACATAGTTAATATGTTGCTTTTCAAATTGCTTATGCAGGTTTGTTACCTGGCGAAGGAAGTTTTCTAAAGTGCCAAGCTTTCCCATGGCGATGGCCATATGGCCCATGTAATTTGCTACATTGTCACAGCTAGCAGACGGGCCAAGAGAAGAAGCTAGAGTGTCGGACAGAGACTGCTGCAATGCCTCCATTCCTTGAGACAATGCATCCTCAGCTTGCTGAGATGATTGCTGGAGGTTGCATATACCCATCAACTGTTGATCCGTCAACGGTTCAAGCTGGCTAACAAGTACCTGAGATTTTTGTAAATTTCTGATGCTTTTGTCATAAAATATTTGGAGAGCTAATTCAAAAAAACTAAAAGAATTGATGCTCCAGTAGGACTGTTTGGTTGAAAAGAAAATGAATTATTTTGGACCATCCAATGAAAAGAAGATACATCTAATCATATAATTTTTGGAAACAAATTAAAACAAAATGAAATAATGAGTAAATAGTGGTGTCAATTAACTATTTTTAGGGGAATTTAGTTATAAATAGTTTAAATAAACTTTTTACATATGGAGATTGCAATATTCAGGGGATGTCATTTGACCCCACTACAACCCTAGTGGATCCATCACTGAAATAGATAATACTTAATTAATGATTCTATAATCCTCCTGTTGGAGGCAGAAAGACGCAGTGCATAACATCTAAAGTGCAGATTGACAATGCAATTTGATGACAGAGATAGATAATAAAGCACAAGAAAATGCAACACCAAATTCCAAATGTCACCTTGAGGAGTTCAGAAGAGCGAAACCCTCCAAGCCACATGAAGAACCTCTCAGCAGGGGAGGTCCACATGCCAGAGAGAATGTGAAATACATCAGATTTGGTTCCCATGCTTTTTAGCCTAAAAACCTCGTTATAATGCATCATCACAGCATCAACAAGGACACGAAGATCATCGTCTCCAATTTGAGAATTCAAAGCCGACCTCAGGTCGGCAATGTGGCGCTGATGCTCGTCAAGCCACCTAGCATACTCCATGTCAAAAGCCAAAGCCACTGTAGGAAAGTTATCACTATCTTATACTGCATATTACTATTCAATATATGATACTTTATCCAATCAAAATCAAAGATACATTGTTGAAAAAAAAAAATAATGTAGGTTTTAAGGGACAAACCATTTCCTCCTGTGGAATAACCATGGTCACCACTAACTCCACTGGCTATGAAGATACCCTACAAAAATAAAGAATAAGAAGAAAATAATACAAGTCCTATGTTGGAGAAGAGTTCAGAGTTTGTAGAAATGATGTTAATACTTGTTGCCGCGCTCTATCTAGTTCTTGTTCGAGTTGCATCAGCTTTATTCGGCTACTCTCCAGCTGCTGAATATATGCCTGCAGAAAGTATAATTAAAACAGTAATATAATTTTCCATATTCAATACCGAATTTGAAGGAAACCCAGAAAACAAGATATTCAATATTATTAGAGAGCTAATTATCAATTGATTATAATTATTTTGTATAACAAAATAAAAAACAAGGTATGCATTTGTTTGTACCTAAAATGTAGAGAACCTTGCATGTGACTTAGAAATAAGACATTGAGGAGATAAGCACTTATATCAACCAAACATTAATTATATATTCCCATGTAATAATGTTGTATTCCTCAAGGATTTGAAACTTACAAAACAAAAGTTTTACAAGCCCAAGGCATAAAGATAGTCATATTACTTGAGGTTTAAGGCAATGTTATTTACAAATAAGGGATTTTAGTCGCACCTTTTAGCGAGGTGACTTTTGCTCGGAAAGACAAAGGTCTTTGTCTTTCCCAAAAGTATAATAAGAAAATAGATCCATTTTGCGCACAGCACGGTCACTATCAAAAAGAGAAATTAGAAAATTATAAATTAAAATACAAATAAAAATAACCTTTTTCCTCATACGACTTTTTCTCGCAGCCTCACGGTTTTGAGCAAGCCTCCTAAGAGTCTGGAAAAAATAAACGATTTATAAAGCAATGGATGTATGGAACTCAAAACTAAATCTAATAAACTACAAACTCCAATTTATGATAAATAGTTACAGGATTATATGCATGCATACCCTTTGATCGCCTGTTCTTTCTTTTGACATAATAGATGAATCCAGACCTGCCGCAACCCTTTGTGGATCACCTCCAACCTAAAACAATAGAACTTGATCAAGAACTACATCCCTTTAATCGTGTGAAAACAGAGCAAATAACAAAGTAATAATTAATCTCACTAACCAAGTTGTTAATTCTTTCATCGGTGTCTATATCAGTGGAGGTATCAGTAATGGGGCTGGAGACAGCCATGCCAGAATCGGCCCAGTTCTCTATCTGACCTCTTGCTCCCATCACTTGCGCCGCTGCCATTTCCAAAGTTGCCATTCCCTTTTAAATCAAATGGAGACAAAAAGAGACGAGTTTAGTATCATCTTATGAAGTTGCGGCGATCGAGGAAAGGAACAATAGAAGGAGAGAAGATCCTTACTGCATTTGCTAAGCCACCGAACTGGAGATGAAATGTAGAGGAATTGACGGCGGTGAGGTTACTGGACGACTTGGAGCTGATATTTGGACCTAATACATTTACTTTTGTTAACACAGGGAGAGAGAAAGAGAGGGGGGGAGAAGGGAAGAGCTAGGTTGAAGGGAGAGAGAGAGGAAATGAAAACATACTCCGAGGGAGGTCAGGAATGGCATCTCCAATGTGGAACCCAGCAGTGCTCTGCTCCCCACTGAAACCCAAAAAAAGGAAGTTAAGAAAAAAACAAAGGGTGGGAGAGAAGAGGCAACAAAACAATAAAATACAAGAGAAAGATAACTACACAAACCAATGTTGGCCTGTGAGACAAAAACAAAAATAAGTTTTGTAGGCATGTGTACATATAACATACCGAAAAAAATGGGGCGAGTACATGGCGTAGAGGAGACAAACGAAGGTTTTGGGCTTGTGTAAACGGATAAAGAACGGGAGAGAGAGAGAGATACCGCACATGGTATGGTATGATATATGATATGATATAGAGAGCGGAGAAGAAATGGAGAGAGAGAGAGAGCCATTGAGCCAGAGAGGGATCAGAGGGTATTATCAATCAATCAGTTCAATCCATCACAGGGGCCTTTATAAGAGCCGAGTCCCGGGGCGCGCATTGTTCAAAGGTATTTAATAAACCGTCTTCATACTCTTGTAGTAGTAGACTAGTAGTGTCTTGGAAGCTGAGTCAGGTCCACAGACTACAGGCTGAGCTGCTGAGCTGCTGAGGCTCTGAGCTGGCCTTTTTTTTCACCCTTTCTGGAGGGCTTCCTCTTTTCTTTTCTTTTTTAAAAGAGTACAGTCGGCTGGCTGGCTGCCTGGTTTGCAAGCGCTTTCAAAAAACTAAGCAGACGTGCTAGTGTAAACATTCCGAATATTAGAATATACACACCGGCGTAAGAATAGAACGTCATGTTTTATAAAGTGTTGTAAAAGAGAGCAGCTTGGGTCCGATGTCCATCTGACTCAAATTTGGGTCTGATGTTCATCGGACTCAAATTTGGATCCGATGGGTTTCGGAACCGTCCGATCTACTTTAAAATTCATGCGCACGAATTTTAAAACAGATGTTAAAGTTGTGGGCACGAATCTTAAAGTAGATCGGATGGTCATCGAACCCATCGAACTCACTTTGAGTCCGATAGGCATCCGACCCACATTGACCTCGTTGTAAAAACCAGGGCAGTAGTGATAAGCTGTTACGAATTGTCCGTTTTTGTTTATAAGGGTGGTGTTTGGTTGTGGACTAAAGTTAAGGTGGCCTAAGTTGTTATTCCATGTTAGGCCGGCCTAAATTATTCGTGTTTGGTTGAGGTCTAAAGTTAAACCATGGCTTAAGTTATTCCTTGTTTGGTTAGAGTTGGTGGAGGACTAAAGTTTTGGAAGCCTAAGTTAGTTAATTATTAATCATAGGATACTAATTATATAATATTAATATATTAATAATAACTATAATGTATTATAATATTATTATAATAATTATTTAATATATTAACAATATAAGATATTAATTATATAATTATATACTAATAATAATTATTAAAAATAATATACTAATTATATACTAATAAGATATTATTATAATCATTCGAGTTAGGCCACGACGTGGACTAAAATTAAACCACCATGCGAGGTGGTTTAGTTTAGGCCGGCCTAAAGATCGGCTTATGTCATGTTAGGCCGGCTCAATTAAGTCACGTTTGGTGGAATAAAGAGGCCTAAACCCCTTATTCCACCCTTTAGGCCACAACCAAACATGACCTATATGACTAATTAGTTAGTGATTTTCATTATTTTTTTTTACATTTCTTCGTTATACGTATTATACTTTGTCGTGTTTTATCTAAATTTTTAAAATAAAATTTTATTAGTTAACAGGGAAATTAAGTTAAAATAAGTTTATTTGATAAATTTGATGAGTTAAATTAATCATTTTTAATAATTATAAGTATATGTACATAATTTTAATTAAAACACAAAATTATCCGCAAAATTTAGATTAATCGCTTAACGGTACCCCATCCATCTGACGAGCGCATACAGTTATTTACAACACTGTTTTATACATCGACAAAACATGACCAGTATTTTAAATTTTAAGAAAAATCATTATAGACGAGCTGCCAGCAAAATGCCAAAAAAATTCAGCTCAAGAGTCGGAACACATTTTTTTTTTTAAAAAGGCCTAAGCCTGTTTCATTGCTATGAAAACTTAAAAAGTCTTACAAACTAAACAAACACATAAAGTAATCGGTCTAGGTCATGGATAAAAGAAGTATAACTTATAATATGCATGATTTGATGTCATTTTTGAAGTAGAACTCCACTCAGAATTTGTCTAAACCTTAGACACTATCCCTGTGTGGCTACCACCTCCTACACTGAGACATTGGTGGTAATGCAAATATCAAAAAGTTGTGGGAAGGCAATGCTCAAAGGGCAAGTTTGGTATCATGTATCAGACCATAATTGTACTTCCCCAAGCTGACTAGGCTGGAAAGAAATGTCTAAATTGCAAATATGTGAAAGATAATGCACTCCTTTCCAGAAAGGGGAGATAAATGAGGATCCTTACACCTCCACCGTCATTTAGATAGAAGAGCACAATTCATTTGGTGAAGGTCTAAGATGCTCATCCCTCCAAACTGTTTAGCAACACAGAGTTCTTGCCAACTCATGAGAGCATATTTTCTTTTGGCCTGATTTCTTTGCTAAAGAAACTTTCTCCTGATCTTATCAATTTCTAGCAGCACTGAGAAGGTATCTTGTAAAAGGAAAGTATATATAATGGTACAGAGGATAACACAGAGTTAAGAAAAGTAATCCTATCCCCAAAGACAAAGATTGACCTTTCCAACTTTGTAGCTTATGTCTAAATTTATCAATTAAAAATCCCCAATATTTGTTTTTAAGAGGAGCATCAGATAGAGGGACACCCAGATACTTAAAAGGGAATTTAGAGAACTGACATTTGAAAATAGAGGCCAGGAATCTAGCCTCCTCTCTGTGAGTCCGGACACATTAAACCAGCAATATTTAACTTAAATAAATTATACAAATATTCAGACTGATTTTAACAAAGTAATACAGAGTCCGGCTAATATGACATTGGTGTCATTCCAAATTCAATAACACCACATCGTATACCGTTAGATCTGCTTTAATATTCGTGCAAAACACTAGTGTCTTTAATATTCGTGCAAAACACGAATATTAAAGCAGATCTAACGGTATACGATATGGTGTTATTGAATTTGGAATGACACCAATGTCATATTAGCCGGACTCAGTAATACATCCATGAAAACTTTGGGGCTAGGCCTCGCAAGTCCCTCTTAAAACTCACCATTTGTTGTATTTGAGTCGCATTAATTATTACATCGGACAACTATGATTGCTATACAAGCATGAGTTATAGCAACAATTATGACTGTTTACGCTAATTATAACCATTAACTGTTATCTGCATAGGAATTGGGTTTTGTCAAAGTACTCTGGACAAATTTTATTCGGAATCAGACTTAAATGTCAAATTCGTCTTAAGATTCATACGAATTGATTTAGAATTTAATAAATTTAAACAATTCTTGTATCTAAGCTGTCAAATTTTAATACAAATCAAACGGTTTAAATCTAATTTAAAATAAGACTATGTTCAAAACCCTTTGGACAAAAACCCACCCAATTGAAAATGCATATTGAGCCGCTCAATTGAAATGGAATCTTAAAAAAAAAAAACACCCAAGGACCATCATAATTTTTGACAGTACGGGTGTTTTTAAAAATACCAAAAATAATGGTCAATTTTGTAATTTAATATTTTCGGTGAATATTAATAAAAAAATTCGGGCATAACAGATGTAATGTTTTAAAGTTAAATAAAATATGCTATGTTATATTAAAAATAATTTTTTTATGTAGTAAATAAGTAGACGAATTAGTATCGAATAAAAGGTCAATATACCTTCATATACTATATTAATAAATAAAATTGTCAAAAATTAAGGAATTTTATTTCTTAATTTATTTCATCCATACGGAGTTGCTTTATCTTACCTCACTTCAAATTACTCATGTTTTACACACATATTTGAATTCGTTTTACTTGTTTGATCGTTTTCAAGTATTAATTGTCAAAACTAATTAACCATTCAGAATTGAATACTGCCATAACTTCCACAACGAAATAACTCAATCAAAACAAAATATCACATTAATTCGACCAATTCAAGTATTCAACATCTCGCGACCTTCAAAAATGCCAGAACTGCATAGACAAACGTGCCACCAGCGGCTCTTAAAATTGGATTTTTTTTAAAAACCGTAAATAAAATAATTAAATCTACAAAACCAACATGATGACTGCAAGATTTACAAAAACCATCAGAACCGAGATGCCAATTCGGTCCCAACGAATTTTTTTTCTCCGGACCGAAATGGCAATTCGGTCTGGCAGTTTTTTACCGGTTGTAGAAAAAACGGCACAGAAAATCAAAAAACAGGTCAGACCGAACTGCCAATTCGGTCCAGTTTTTTTTTTTTTTTTTTTTTTTTTTTTAAAGATTAGATATGAGCAAAATTTGACTTATATTAGCATATTCATACTAAAAGAGGAGGGATCAAGTTACAACAACCATTTTTTTTATTTTCAAAGTCCAAATCGTCGATCCAAACCGTTCAACATGATCTCCACAATAAAATGTGCTTGCAGATCAAATTTTATATTTTTTTGAATTTGTTTACTATTTATTAAGTATTTTACAAAAAATAGTCATATTCAGACCATTGAATTTTGTACCCATCTTAATAAATAGTAAAAAATTCAAAAAAATGTAAAATTTGATCTGCAATCACATTTTATTTAGATAATCATGTTGAACGGTTTGGATCGACGATTTGGACTTTGAAAATGAAAAAAATGATCGTTGTAACTTTGTTGTAACTTTATTTAGATAATCACATTTTATTTCAGTGTTAGATTTGTCTCTTAAAAAAAAAAAAAAAAAAAAAAAACTGGACCGAATTGGCAATTCGGTCCGGGCGAAATTACACGCAAGGCCACACAGGAAGTTGCTGGGAACTGTGAAAAACAGCCAGACCGAATTGCCAATTCGGTCCGGAGAAAAAAAATTCGTTGGGACCGAATTGGCATCTCGGTTCTGATGGTTTTTGTAAATCTTGCAGTCATCATGTTGGTTTCGTAGATTTAATTATTTTATTTATGGTTTTTAAAAAAAATCCATTAAAATTAGGAATAGCGGAATGTGTTACAAGGGTATGTTTGATTGTAAAATAAAAATAGTTAGAATAGTTAAATCAAAAATAGTTATTGTTTGTCTTATTAGAATAATTAAATTTTAAAACTCCTAGAAATAGTCTATTCTAATAAGACAAAATGTTTGGATTTATTATTCTAGCTATTATAATCTAACCAAACACCGAATAAGCTATTCCGAATAATCTAACTCCAAGAATAACCCATTATCAATCCAACCAAACATAGCCTAAATGTTCACCACCCGGATAGGGTTTTTTCCATGGTTTGGAAACTCGGTCGATTCCGATTCAACTAGGCCGAGTCAAATTGGACTCGGTCGTGTCCGATCCGAATTTCACCCGAGTCTCGCGCCCGTGCGAGTTTTTCAGCAAAACTCGGTTGAACAGTGCTTGACTCGGCTGAGTTATCAGATTTTTGGTCCGAGTCAACCGAGTTTTAGTCCGAGTTGAGCCGATTCTCTTCTACGTGGACCGATTCTCACCTACTTGATTCTTGGTGAACATGGATCTTAATTTTCCCGATTTTTTCTTATTTTCAAGTGGTTTTCTGATGAAGAAGAAAGAGTCTTCAGTCGCAAATGAGCATGGCGCACATACACCCCAAGGATGAACCATGGGACCCTTCTAACAGATGTGAGAGGCTAAGGAGTGCGCAGGCGTTGATTGGCTGCTTGGCATGGGCTCCACTTGTCGGATTAAATGAGAGAGAGGGAAACAGTGTTGTGCTTCAGCCCGCATGGTCGCGGTTCATAGAGCAACGTGAGTCTGCTAGGCAGGGGCGGAACTAGAAAATTTTGATAAAAGTGGCTGAAAATTAAAATGTACAATTGTGGTGAGTGAGATTTGAACACAATACCTCACAACTATTAAATAGAGCTTTAACCACTAGACTACAACTAAACATATGACATTTATTGAGGGTGGCTAGACTATATGTTTAAAAAAGATAAAATTCAATTAAATTTCTATACGTATAATTAAAATTTTAAAATCATAAGAATGACTTAGCCATCTTTAGTTAAGTCTTGGATCCGCCCATGATGCTAGGTGGGCCACAGCTGTAAGAAATGTGAACCGTGCTCTCAGCCCCCTCTTTTTTCTTTCCTTTTCTCCGTTTCCTGCGTGCTGGTTCCCTCCGATTCTAACTTTATTCCCCATTTTTCCTCTCCATTTCTTTTGTTAATGGCTAAGTCCATTTCATCATTGTTTTCTGATTTTTTTTCTTAACTGTTTTCTTTTTTTTGTTGGTTTCTTTTCTTTTCTATATTCTATCTCTATTTTTTTTTAGGGGTGAACAAGTGATCTTAACATTATTTTGCACTAATTATTTTTTCACAATTTTTTTCCTATTTTTTAATACTATAAAAGATTTTTTCTCAAAAATCCGAGTTTCCGAGTCGATTCGGCCGATTCCGATTCCGATTCCGAATCCGATTTTCAGAATCATGATTTTTTCAGTTCGTCTCAGATTCTCAGCGGATATGCTTTTTTTATCAGATCTAATATTCAATACTTCTTTCGTAACTTTATTTTGTACGAAGAAAATGACAAAAAATGAACAGTGTGTGGCACAAAATAGTGATAATGATTGTCAAAGACAATGACAAAAGTGCATGTCGATATTATATTACACAACGCTACACAGAAAATAGAACATAATGGTACAAATATTATGATTTAAAAATTTTGCGAGGCAAGGTCAAGTAAGTGGTAGCACTTCAATAAGAGAAAGCCTGGGGTCCGATGGGTTTCGGGACAGTCTGATTCACTTTAAGATTCATGTGCACGAATTTTAAAAGATACGCGGAAGTTGTAGGCACGGATTCTAAAGTAGATCGTACGGTAAGCGAACCTGTCGAACTCACTTTGGGTCCGATGTTTGTAACCGCGATTATCAATCAAATATGGGCGTATATGACCCTTATTTTTCCTCAAAAAAAACTTTGGGTCCGATGCCCATCAGACCCAAATTTCTCCCCTTCAATAATGGAAATGTTCGTATCTGTTGTCTTTGCTTACATGAAAGTTGTTGAAGGGAGAAAATAGGTACAAAATCACATTACAAAAATATCGGATAGTAAAAATCACATAATCTGTTGTCTTTGCTTACATGATTTCAATATGAAAATTTACTTGTAGATTAAATTTTTTTAAATATTTTTACTCATTTTAAATAGGTACAAAATCACATAATCTAGAAATTCCAGATTATTCAAAAGTAGTAATTTTTTATCTTTCTAAAAAATAGTAAAAAGAATATAAAAAATATAAAATTTAGTTAACAAGTACATTTTCGTATTGATATTGAACGGTTCAATTAACTATTTGAACTTTGAGATCGAAGATATTGATTCATTGTACGAAGCAATCTGCGCTATGCATAAAGTGCCGATACAGCTTTTCCTTTCAGCTTCTGTTAAGAAATATTGTTTTTTTGAAACCCAGGCAGAAGCTGCCTTGGATAAATGCATTAATATAAGGAATTAAAACTGTTAAAAAATATATATATATTGTTGCGGTACTAAATAAAAGATCATGACCTGTACAGATGTAACTAATTTTAACTGCTTGCATATTTCGAACTATTTAAGCTTATCTCGATACCAACTCTGCAGCGAAATAGCAAAGAAATGCCTCTTTGCCTCTTTGCCTCTTTGGCGTGTTTTTATTGTCAATTTGTGGCTAGTATTTATTGTGCTGGTTTTTTAGCTGAATATTTTAGTGCATCTTTCCTGCATGAGATATGTATAGAACTGCGAGTCCCGGATTGGTTCACCTCCAGTTTCGTAAACTGTACAGATCCAGGGCTAGAAGATAACGTGGTCCCTACACTACGAGTCGTCAAAAGGATATCCGTAATTCTCTCCATTGATTATTTCACTGGAGTGAGTTTGCCATGTTTACCTTTCCTGATGACGCGATGGCAAGAGGGCAGCGGGAGCACTAGGGAGCGCAATAAACTGCAGTTAATGACGAAATCAAAATCGGGTCAAAATTGGGGTTTATGGAATCCATCATTTCTGGAATAGTTCTCTAGAATCCGTTCCAGAAAACATGTCACTATGTCAGCCTTTTGAATTTTAAAAGCTGAAATTTATGAAATGGATGAATATAACTGTGGAGCCGTATTGATTACTATTCTTTTTATTGAAATTAATGGTATATACACCCGTTTTATTAGTGAAACAAAAGCATATTGATTAATATCCGCGAACTGAATTTTACAATCAAAAGCTTAAATTTTAAAAATTATTGATTTATTATCCACTACAAAGAGAACTGTATATCGAGTCCGGCTACTATACCACTAGTGTCATTCCAAACTAAATAACACCACATCTTAAACCATTTGATCTACTTTAATATTCGTACAAGACACTAGTGTCATTTCAGCGCTATCTTGTACACGAATATTAAAGTAGATCCAATGGTTTAAGATGTAGTGTTATTTAGTTTGGAATGACACTAGTGGTATAGTAGCCGGACTCCTCTGTATCCTCTGAGATATCTTAAATTTTCAGTTTATCTAAAGTTTGATTATTTTTTTTCAGTGCCAATTCAAAATGCAGAGGGGAATATTATTGTGCTTCGAGATTCATGCATAAAAAAATTATTGGTTCAGATTTTCCACAAATCAACTCAGAGTTTGAGATATCCCAAAAAATGCGAATTTTACAAAGAGTTGATATTCAGTGTTGCACGACCAACTTTTAAACTCAGCATCCAACGAGCAATGTTACTTTCAGACTCATGCATGTTATCAATATTCTAAATTCCGAAACACTCCAATTTAAAAGGTAGTGTGTTATATGGGAGATAATATAAATTCCTTCATCAATTCTTTCTCTTTCGAAAAGAATATATAAATTGAAATATCAGGGTTAATTGATTCCTTTTCTTTTAAGGAGTATTTATACGGCTCATTTTTTTTTCTTAATACAAACACTAGAATAAAAATCAAAATTACAATCCAAATGTTTGAGAAAATTCTTACCACCATCTATCTAACATCTCAAAAGTATTTGTAAAACACAAATAACAAGGATTCAACGATTAATAATTCAAATAAAATTTAAACAAGAAAATGAGAAATGTTGATCATGTTCGATTTTCTAAAGAAGAGCAATCACGTTGAAAATTGTTAATTTCCAGTACAAGATCAATGGACAATATTTTTCAACAATACACATTGAATCATAATAAACCATTGATTTTTTACAACATAAATTTAATTTTGTTTGATTTTTTACGTAAACACAACTTTTACAAATAGAACAAGATTAACGGTTCGTATTTGTTATTTAAAATTCAGATTGAATTATTAATAACAATGTTTATTATCATGATGGGGGCATGAAATATTCAAATTCGGACCTCCCTCAATAAAAAAATTTAAAAAATAAGACCATTGTATTATATTTTCTACACGTGTATAGAAAACTACGGAAATTTTGATTTTGCTTTGGTAGTAACAAATAACAAGAAAATTCAACATCTCTCAATTATATACTCAATTGAAATTATACAAACACTCCACTGTCAATCAAAACAAAATAAAAATATCATAATGTATGTATGT
Organism: Carex littledalei; assembly: GCA_011114355.1. Lineage (NCBI taxonomy): Eukaryota > Viridiplantae > Streptophyta > Magnoliopsida > Poales > Cyperaceae > Carex > Carex littledalei. Next base: position 3,735,714 of record CM022090.1, read on the forward strand.
ATGTGTATAGTAAAAATAATAGATATCACATCCCATAATTTTGTTTTTACATCCGAACTTTTAATTTTTTATTTTAAAAGAAATTGAATTTAATGACACCCAAACTAAGATTTCAGGGAATGATTGCAGAGGAATCTCACAGAGGGTGAGATACACTGATACAGAGATAGGAGGAGAGATATAGGCGAAATAGGCACAGGAAAGAAATCGCTTTCGAGCCTTGGGTGAGGAGGAGGGTGTCAGCGTATCGGTACGGACGCCTTTATTTTGTCCTTTTTCATCTCGATGCTCCTCCCCCTCTCTCTCTCTCTCACACATACACTCTTTTTCTCTCCGACAAAGTTTGGGGAAAAAAATTAACAGGATAAAATTGTTTGGCACCTTACATCCACAGCATCCCCTCCAGCAGTCATGCACATTACTTCCAACACCCCCGTGCAATTATTGCTGTGCGGTTTTGGGTTTATATTATGGCAAATGCTTCTGTGCACACAAGGACCTATTTGTAAAATGAGCATATTTTCATTTTCAAAGTTCAAACAGTCGATCCGACCGTTCAACACTATCTCCATATTAAAATGTACTTGGAGGTCAAATTGTACATTTTTTTGAATTTTTTTACTATTTATTAAGATGGGTACAAAATTCAATGGTCTGAATTTGACTAGTTTTGTAAGTAAAACAATTCAAAAAAATGTAAAATTTGACCTCCAAGTACATTTTAATATGGAGATAATGTTGAACGGTCGGATCGACTGTTTGAACTTTGAAAATGAAAATATGCTCATTTTACAAATAAGTCCTTATATTATTATTATTATACTAGGAGAAAGCCTCGCTTAGCTTCCACAGGGTGATTATTGAGATAGGTCGCGTGAATTTACAACATAACCAAAAGTGTATATATGCAAGCATTAATTTGCAATATATGTGAACGATGCCGACATTTTTATTAATATCCAAAGTTTATTACAAATTATTTAATATACTCAGGTTCGCTGAAATTTAATAAAAATGTTCCTACCGGATAGAAAATAGCCGGTACCCTATTTAATCAACTACCGGTCATTTTCTGGCCGGTACCTTATTTAATACACTACCGGCCATTTTCTGGCCGGTACCTGTGCTATATATATGTGTGGAGGGTTAGCCGAATTTCTCACAATTCATTCTATCAAATTTCACACCATCTCTCCTCGGTTGAGTTTTTTCTCTTAGATTTCTCCACCTCTTCCCAGATTTGCAAGTAAGTCCCTATAATTTTTTAAAAATTCATTTTTAGTGCAAAATAGTTGTAAAATGTTAGGATTTGTTAGTAATGTACCAAAATTAGAATAATTTAGTTGTAATTAGTGTTAAATCCGTTGTAGTTAGTTGTAATTATTAAATTTAGTATAATTTAGAGTAATTAGTCAAATTTAGGGTTTAGGGTTTAGGATAATTTATTATAATTTAGTATAATTAGCATAGTTCACCATATTTTAGCGTATTTTAGCATTTTTTACCGTAATTAGGATAATTAAGCGTAATTTAGTGCAAATTAGCATAATTAATAATTAGGGTTTAGGGTTTAGAGTAATTAGTCGAATATAGGGTTTAGGGTATTTTAACCTATTATAGCATATTTTAGGGTTATTTTTACCGCAATTGGCCTATTTTAGCATGTTTTAGCATAATTAAGCCTATTTTGGCCCATTTTAGCATATTTTACCGAAATTAAGGTATTTCAATCTATTATAGCATATTTTAGCATAATTAAGCCTATTTTGGCCATTTTTAGCATATTTTACCGAAATTAGGGTTTAGGGTATTTTAGCCTATTATAGCATATTTTAGGTTATTTTTACTGCAATTGGACGTCCGGTTCAGCCTTTGGTATGTCATATTTCATTAGCTGTCAGGTTAGTACAAATTTCTTCATTCAGATCAAATTTACTTAATTATGTATATGATTGTAGGGTCCGGCCGAGATGCCGCCACCGCCTCCGGAGTCCTTTCCTACGGATGTCGAGTTTGGCGCATTCAGTCTCGATGAGATCAGGGTATTCGAGGAGGATCCGACCGACATGCCGCCACTGCCAGTACCACGATATGAGACAGAGATGCCACATGATAGAGAGGCCAGTGGTAGCGGGTCCCAGACTCAGCCTGGCTTTGGGACTGAGTTCGCTGCATCCATCTTCTGTACACCCCCGCCAGTCTCTAGGCCGACGTATGAGGCAGTCTGGGATACCGCCGAGCGGATACGCAGCGAGGCAGAGGCTGATGTCATTACACCGAGAGATAGAGTCTGGCCGGTTCGAGCGAACGCCGGAGTACCAGCTGAGCGATGGTCCCTCGATCCGTGGCGGTGATTTTTTATACTATTTATATTTGGTATACTATTTTTATATTTTTCTATATCTTTTTTCGTCACTAACTTACGCAAAATTACGCTAAAATAAACTACCATAATTACACTAAATTAATATAATGAGAATTGTACTAAAATAAAATAAATCATCACGAATATGCTAAATTAAACTAAGTTACGCTAAACAGCAAATACTACAACAATAACAAAAATAATACAACATAAAATCTAAACGGAAAATACTCAAATAAACCCTAAAACAGTCAAAGAAAATATAAAAATAATAATAATACGGGTACCGGTCAGAAAATAACCGGTAGTGTATTAAATAGGGTACCGGCCATTTTTTGGCCGGTAGGAACATTTTTATTAAATCCCAGCGAACCTGGGTATATTAATTAATTTGTAATAAACTTTGGAAAATGTCGGTGAACGATGTAACTAAAACAGTGTATATTGTGCAAGTATTAGTTTACAAAATAGAGTAAAGAGGAAAAATGATTTGTCCTAACAAATACAATTAGTACCAATAGAAAGCATTATTACATCTGAGGGGATTCCACAGTAATTTTTGGCGTCGGAAGGTGACTCACATGCAAGTTGACTTGCAGCTCGGCATTTGCTTCTGGAGAGGACTGCCTTATTTCGCATATAGCAGAGAGCTTTTTGTTCTGTAAAAGTTTCGCTGTTGTTTCCTGTGTTATGAAGCTTTTTTAGCCCAAAAAAATTACACATTGCTTGTTACCATGATGCATTAAATGTAGAATGTGTTGGCAGATACTTATTGCAAATTTGACAGTTAACATGCATATGGCTTTGTTCTGAAAAGCTGCATCAATTTAAGTAAATGAAACTTATTTTGGTTAAATAATGGAAGTTGCAAGTAATTGCAGCTTCTGTATTTTCTTATCTTTTCTTAAGACACAATTGCACAGTTGAGGCCTAAATACATCACTGAGAGTATCTACATACCAAACAGATTGTTGTTGAGGTCTAATTATGTCTTAGTAACAATTTGTACCCAGTATGCATGTTGCCAAACAAATTGTTGCTAAGATTACCTAACATTTTGATATAATTGAGAATTTAAAACCCTAGAAGATAAATGAAATAAAGAAGAGAAATTAACAATATAATCAAGAAGATAGTCGATAATTTAAAGAGAGAACAAACTTCACATACCTCACTATTTAGAGGATCAGCACCAATTCCATGGTTTGAAAGATTATAGAGAGCAGGTTATCAATGAGGGAGACAGAGGAAGGAAATTCTTTATATATGTCGGATATGCATCTCTTGTAGGGTATGGGACTTAACAATCAATTTCTTTACCTGTCATGGGTAATTTTTAAATAATATCTCTAATAAAGCATGATTTTTCTTTGATTGATTTTTGTTGTTGGAATATCAGTGAGAAACATGGCATTGGCCGCATCTATTACCAATATATTGTATTTTGCTGGTGCCAATCAATTTGAATTCAGATGTATTATGTAGAGAAGAAGAAACAATGAAACCGGACATCAAACAAAAATGAAGGAGAAAAAAAATGGAACCATGGGAAGAAAGGGCAAAAATGTAATATTGCATCATTCATTATTACTATTATTATAATTAGAAGTTGTTGATTTATCTAAAAATTATGATTTTCAATTTCAAGTGGACTCAGGTTGATTTATTATTTTCACTCATAACCTAGATCAACGTGAAGTTAGACTAAACAAATTACTTGAGGTGCTGATGTAGTGATGTGCACCTAAAAACTATGGTATCAATGAGAATTGATAATAGCCTAAATTAGCGTCAAGTAAAATTGAGAAAATTACTTGAGAAGCTCGTTACTAACTAAAAATCTATACTTTTTATAAGGATTGATAATAACATGGGTCAGCATAATTGAGTGAAATTCATAAAAAAAATTAAGGTTCCCGTGTCTAACTACAACAGTATTTACTGGATTGCTAAAAAAATATTGTATTTGCATAAAGATATGTACATACATGTACAGATAGCATAATGAGCATTTGCAACAGATTTAGAAAAATACATTAAGCATTCTTTTTAGGTTGGATAATATATTTCTATCAAATTAGAAAAGGTTAGGGAAACCAAAGCTTCTCTGCAGTCCCTTGAGCTTAGACACATTCAACCTCCGATCCTTTGACAGCATGAGAAGTTTACCAAGCCTGTTAACCATCTCCGGCTCAGACACCTCAATCGCCGCCTCCTCTCCCGCCACCAGCTCCTCCGTCTGCTTGGTGAACCCGAATAAGAGATCCTCGGTCTCTCCTGTAGAATCATGGAATGTCTGGAAGCAGCAGGGATACTTGTTGAGCCAGTTGATCGCGCTCCCTCGCATGTCGAGGGTTTTATACTTTTTCTGAGGAATTTGACGGGGAGAGAGCGGGTGGGGGAGCGGATGAGGAGGTTTTTGATCTGGTTGTTCACGATCCAATGGCGGTTGCGTGAGAGCGCGCGCTCAAGGTATGGGTCCTTTCTCATCGACCAAAGCGCCATGCCACGTCGGAGGAGGTGGCGGGGATGCAAGGAGAGAAGGGGTTTTGTGAGTGGGTTTATGCATGCCATTATTCTCATTCTTAATTTGACTGAACTTGATGTCGTCGGAGCAGCAGTAAGCTGTAGAGTAGCACTGTAGCAGTAGCAGTGATTGTGGGAATTCGTATCCTACGTGTTGACTCAAATTTTGATTTAGATCCAGACCGTTCGATTTAAATCCGCACGAATATTGAAAGATCACGTGCCATTACAGGCGTGACCCGGATTGGTCCAAATTCTGATTGTAAGGTCCGGAGCTAAACTGCGTTAATGCAGAGGATGTGGACTCTGATTATGGACCGTATTTTGGGCCAGTTTTCTTTTTTCTTCAGCAGCCAGTTGCTGGAGTTTCATGTCTGGATTTTGACATCACAGGCTTAAATTGAAAAAAAGAAATAAAGAGGAAATGGAAATCTTAAATTCAGGAAGGTCAAATAAGTTAATAACTTATAAGGGCTCATTTTATTAGTAAGTTCAATAATTGGAATTAAGAAACTGATGAGAATTTTTACTATCATCCGTTAGATTGTAATTTGTCAGAACTAAGAACCTCATAACTTTTCTTCTATCCCTTGATCTTAACTAGAAGTACAAGTATCGAATTTTAAAGAAAAGATAAATTTCATTATTAAATACTCGAAATCATAAAAAAAAAGTAAAAGAAAAATACATGTAGGGGTAATTGATATTCCACGTATTAAAAGTAAATTGAATCAAGAAATTCAACTTTATAAGCATGATCAGTATCTTGCATCTGTCGTGTTTTTTTTTTTTAGATTTTAAATATCTCTTATTATTTATCTAATATTTTTTGCTTTTAAATAATCTGAACTTAAGCCCCTGATGCTTTATCGAATTTTCAAACATCGCCTATAGTCTTATTTTTTATTTTTTTTCAACACCTTTGAATTGATTTTGAGATATTATCAAAATTATCAAATAGTTCTGTTGTCCAAAAACTTCTATCTTAAAAAGTATTTTCAAACCGTAGCTAGAATTATAATTACATTTACGGACGTGGCAGGGCGGATACAGGATTTTCGTCAGGAGGGCAAAAAAATATCGAATTGGGTTTAAATTCATTAGCCAATTGGGTACTCGATAAAAAATTATACTTTAAATTATACTTTCCAATGCTTTAGCTTGTAATTTCTGATGCTCTGACTTATAATTCTAATTACCAATCAAAATTCAACAAATTTATTTTAATTTTAACCCTAAATTTAATCCAAATTAAAAATCAAACGTCCAGAGGGGAGCAAAAAAAATTTCAAGAAAGACAAAACCAGTCGGGACCGATAAATCTCGACTAAAACTCAAAATTCATGAGGGATAGCTGCCCCTGGAACCATCTGGGTCCGACCCGGTGGCAATAGAAGCTAGAGCAATCATTTTGCAACTACACTGATCTAGCTATGCAATCACCAACGAACCCGTATGCTCTCTCGTACTGCACCAAATTACAAATAAACGTAACAAAATTTCAGACGGAACTGAATCTGAATTCATCACAAACTGCATTTCAACATTTGGTTAGCAATCCACATGCATTCCGAGAAACTTTTTGAACCAGTCGTAGCATGCATTTTGCCTTGCTTCATAGATTCTCCAGACAGCTATTATTCCGGCGTACATTTTTTTTTTGCTAAGCTAACGAATATGCTCCAGAGATTCCAATGATTGTCCCGATCACAGGATATACTAATTAATTCCAATGCACGCTTATTGAAATACTTTTAAGTTACTAATCAAAATTAAGGGACACATCATCTGACGTCAAGGTCCGCCGTGGCAGGGCCATCCGTTTCACATTAATCTTCGGCAACAAGAAATTAAGAGTAAATGATTAAAAATTTAAGGAGCGCTAAGAAACTGTTGTTTGATTGTTTTCAGGGACGAATCTACATGTATGTCACGAGTGCCGATTCTTATAAGGCTGAACTCTTTTGGTACTGAATGATAAAGTCTCTTTTTCCTCAGTAAAATAAGATAGACTCCCTGGTTTTGACGTCTTTTTGGCTACATAATTCATTTAAAACTTTTTTGTGGTTCAAACCTCAGTCCACTTTTACTGACCTACTCCATATTTAGTTGTGGCCTAAAGGGTTTAGTCCTCGTTATTGTATCAAATGAGCATTAATTGAGCCGGACTAAAATGACATAAGCCGATCTTTAAAACCAACCTAAATTAAACCACTTCACATGGTGGTTTAATTTTATTGCACACCATGACCTAACTCGAATGATTATAATAATATGTTATCAGTATATATTAGTATATAATTATTAATAATTATTATTAGTATATAATTATATAATTAATATCTTATATTGTTAATATATTAAATAATTATTATAATAATATTATATAATTGGTATCTTTTATAATAATTATTATTACTATAATTAATATGTTATATTGTTAATATATTAAATAATTATTATAATAATATTATAATATATTATAGTTATTATTAATATTATATAATTAGTATCTTATTATTAATATATAATTATATAATTAATATGTTATATTGTTAATGTTGGGTAACGCTGTACCCTTTGATTAGGCTTAAGCTGCGGAAAGACCGTAAAACAAAAAATTTTACGTCTAACTTAAGCCGTGGATTAAAAGATGTACGTCGGAAGACCACCGAAAGTTCCTTTTCCAGTCTTTCCCTTGACATAACCTTTTAATCCTTTGAGGATCTACTCCCCGATTGATTTCTAAAATAATATTTATTTAACATTTAAATAAATATAAATAACATTTATACCTTTTTCCAAATTCGAATTGGAATGCTGTATGGCTCAGTTGCTTAGCACCAGAAATCTGATGCCTCTATTAGATGTCCACCAGGAACAATCAGAGAGTCGGTATTTCTTTTGCCAGAAATACTGTACCGACTTTTTACGCCAAAACACTATTCACGAAAATCGTAAAAACTATTTTTCGCAACTTTTGCAAAAACAGATTCACGAAACTTCGCGGGAACACTATTCACCATAAACACTATTCACGGGAACACTATTCACAACTCGCAAGATATACGTAATCATATTACGTATTCTTTCTTTTCCTTCGCAAACACTATTTGGGAGAGAAAACGAGAAAGAGAACGATAACCGAACCGATTCGAATCGAACTCAGACTTTTCGAACTTGTTTCAACTTATGAATTCTCTACCCCTACCCCTCTATTTATAGGGTTAGGGAGGTACTTGTAAGCTGCTTGCAGCGGAGGTGCTTGTTGCGATAAATTTATACAACGTGTCGTACACGCTTATAAATTTAATGTGTTTAAGCTTGTCATCTCTATGACATTTATTTATTAATTATAACATTTATAATTAATCAAATAAATTAATTCTTTGATTACTTTCCTATTGGTGTGACCCGATAGGATCTGTGTTATGTTGGCAATAGAATTAAAACTCCTTTTAATTCTATAAATCATAAGCGGCACCTGGCAGAATGCATTATGACTACCCAATTGACACAGATGATCTTGTACAATACAATATCACGATCCAGTAAACAATTTACTCGTGTTAATTCTTATGTCTCATAGTATCAGATCAGTTTTAAGGTAGGTATGTGTCATCCTTGCAAACTTAATCTGTTCTTGATCTTAAGTTAGATTATAAATATGATTAACTCTTTAATCATACCGTGCACAGATAATCTTACTTTATCAAGGGGCCCAGTGATACTATTACTCGTATCAAATACGAGGGACAATATTAGTCTTGGTGAACATCTCTCCTCTGCAAAAGTCATGTATACTGAAATGTCATCGTTATAGCTACTTTTTACGGATAGCGTTAAATAACACTTACGAGTATTCATTTCTTATGTAGAACACGACGAACCACCTCATACTTTAGAACTTAACACTAAATGAAAACATTATTGACACGAACACAATTCCGTATAATGTTTCATTGAGGGTCTGTCAAATACCATGTTCTCTAACATGTATCTATGTGATTAAATTGACAACTCCTTGTCTATGGTCAGTAAAACTTAACCATCATTTAATCCACATACTAACATTTAATTTGTTAATTAGTGTTCTTTGCTAATTACCTCGGCCAGTGACTATTTAAGAGTATTTATCATCTATTATGAAGTTTTACAATTTCAAGTCATGAACTCGAAATGATTCATAATTCGATAAAACTCAAAGAACAAAATGATAATTTTATTAATCATTCATTACATGAACAAAATATATGGAATAAAATTATCCTATGATTGACTTCTAGATTATTACACTAACAGTTAATATATTAAATAATTATTATAATAATATAATATATTATAGTTATTATTAATATATTAATATTATATCATTAGTATCTTATTATTAATAATTAACTAATTTAGGTTTCCAAGACTTTAGTCCTCCACCAACTCTAACAAAAAAAAAATATACCTTAAACCATGATCTAACTTTAGATCTCAACCAAACATGAATAATTTAGACCGGCCTAAGTTGGAATAATCAATTTAGCCCTTTTTAGCTTTAGTCCACAACCAAACACCACCGCAGTGAATATGATATTGGCGTGGGGTCTATCAACGAAACAAAAAAAGAAATGGGATCAACACCAGGCGGGAGTCGTCAAAAGAACCAACTTCCTACATTTCGGAAGTTCTCAATCATAATATGATGATGTGGAGATTCATAAATAATGAGTTACAAAAGCTGTTAGTATCTCGCCGAGTCTATCCAGTCTATACTAAAGGACTTGTCTGCCATCCCAATGGTTTTAAATTTCTTAATTATGTATATTAAAATTAAATTAATTTTTTAATTTTTTATATACTCTAGCTCCTCATAAAATAACAAATGCGTGCTTGTAGTATAGTGATAAGAATTCAATTTGTTATTTGTTATGTCATGGGTTCAATTCCCACTAACCATATTCTTTTACCTTTTTCACATATTATGCATTTTATAAATTAGCCCATCTATTCAAATTTTTTAGTTTTGTTCCTGGTTGTTTTAATTCGTGGATGAAAGCTAAAGAAGCTAAAGGAAAGAGTGGAGGTGCCTTAAGGTCCGGGCAGAGGATTAAAATCCGGACAAAATGAGGCTAAAGGAGATGATTTTAATCCGTGCTAAGAAACCGGTGGTCGGCAAGATTAATCGGCTAAAGAAGTCAAAAGGAAGCGGATTAAGTTTTAGAAAAGCTTACTCATTTGTCTAACAAACTCACCTACAGAACGCTACCAATCATTTGAGAGATATGACGTGGCAATAACAATCCTAATTGTCTTTTTCCCTTACAGATTTGGTGTATGTGTGTATTATATATTTGAAGAAAAAAGTATAAAATCGGGTACATTATCCAATGCAATTAATATAGACTTGATAATAATTAAAACTACATCGGGTGATTTCTCTGAATGAAATTTGAGGACACAAGTCTCATTTTTTTAATCAACAAAAGAATACATGTGATGTATTGTGTCATAAATTCAATATAAAATTTTGTATGAAATTGTCAAATCTATAGTTGTTTAAAGTTAGTAATACAAACATAACATTATAACAATATGTCAACAAAAAAAAAATTGTACTGCTAAATTGATTTATACAATTTTATGAAGTTGAATGAATAATCAAACATATCAGACTAAAAATTAGACGACAAAAGCGGAAGTTAGCAAGTATGTGATTTGTAAAATGTCGTAAAGTTGGAAGTGGTAAGTGGTAAGTTGTAAGTGGTAAGTGGATATACTAAAACCGTTTAGGCTGGAGCTGGTTCCTTTGTTGGTTATCGCCCCTAGAATTCTCGAATTCGGATCCAGTGAAGTAACTCAAATTTTGGGTTTTAAATCGGGACCGTCTGATTTGGATCCGAACCATCTCTATCAAGTGGAGCGCACACATCCCAATGACGTCATTGGATTCGAATCCCAAGACGATCTCGATCGAAAACCCAAAAGTTGGGTTACTTTAGCGGATCCGGACCCAGAATTCTCCGGGTAAAATAAAAAGCTTAGGATTATATTATTCTTTCTAGGTTACTGGAAAGAAATTACACAGAAAAGTTTTGTTCTCCTTCCCCAGCCAACAACCTCGCGAGGAAACAACACTCTTCCTCCAATCTAGTTCACATTGAACTCGTTCCTGTTGCAATTTTTTTTTCTGATGTAAGCTCTCTCGATCGATCGATCGATCTCTCCTTCTTGTTTCTTGATCAAAGTTAGTTCTTGTGCTCGTTTCTTGAAGCAACTGTTGGAATTAGTGTATCAGTCGTCTCAATTACTAATAGAGTTCCTTGGAGTTGATTTTGAGTTTTGAATGTGGTTGAGAATCAATAAATTACTAGATATATTGTCCGATAAAGGTGGTGACTTTGTTTCAGTAGTTCTCTTCTCTTACTATTTCAGTGCACACCTAGTTGAATCAAGATGAGTGAAGATAATAGCAGATTGATGCCTCGGCTCAATGAAAGAATCCTCTCTTCTATGGATAGTAAGTCCGTTGCTGCTCACCCTTGGCATGACCTCGAAATAGGTAAATCCCCCCTTCTTGAACATTTATTTTCAAGGAATTACATATTTGTTAAAGACAATGAATTAATGTTCTTGAACATTTTCATGCAGGTCCTGAAGCTCCTTCTGTGTTCAATTGTGTAAGTTCTTCTTGAAATTTGGGTCATCAATAGAAACTTATGGATTCTTGAATTTATTGCAACTTATTTTATTATTAGCGTCATCATCAATTGTAACAACCTGTTAATTTTATATTGCAGGTTATAGAGATAAATAGGGGCAGCAAGGTTAAGTATAAGCTTGATAAGCGGTTTGGACTGATCAAGGTGTGTATTAGAAAGGTTTCATCAAGATATTTGAAATAGCATATTACTGACATATCTGATAGTGCTCTAAGGAAAGTTTCTGACCACAAATGTTAAGAAGCGTAGCCCGTATTTAGGGAATTTAATTCTAACATCATTTTAATTATGGTCTGGTGACTATTTCTAGGTTGATAAAGTTTTGTACTCATCAGTTGTGTATCCTCATAATTACGGTTTTATCCCCCGTACGCTCTGTGAAGATGCCGACCCCATGGATGTTTTGGTCCTAATGCAGGTCAGTAAATAGTTTCTAACAGTTATATGCCAAACTTTCTTTTCTTCTTCTTTCCATTTTTTGAATACTTAGCTATGTCCAAGTCCATTTTTGTGTTATATATCAGTAATTTTGAAAGCTATTAAAATTTCTGCTTTTCTGATTACAGGAACCGGTCCAACCTGGATCTTTTCTTCGTGCCAAAGCAATTGGCCTGATGCCCTTGATTGATCAAGTAATTACAATTCCATTTTAATGCTTAAAGTCTTAAACCCTTGGATTTCATGTTATTGAATACAATAAACCATGGTGGTCTTGTCATCAGGAACTCATTATTTTGCTTTTACTCGGTGTACTTCTTTAATAGGGAGAAAGTGATGACAAAATAATAGCAGTATGTGCTGACGATCCAGAATATCGCCATTACAATGATCTCAAAGAGCTTCCTCCTCACCGTCTAGCTGAAATTAGGCGCTTCTTTGAAGATTGTATGTTAAAACTCCTTTTTGCTTGCCTTGAGAACTTTTGGAGTCTAATAAAAAATTGAAAACACAATGTGGCCTCAAATCGTTCCTTTATAGTGATATCGAGGCAGTTGTTTTTTAGTTTGACCCAATTTAGTCTTCATAAGAACTTTTGCAATTAACCCTCAAATGTTCAGAACCTAAACCAGTTTAGCTGTGATTAGCCCTTTATAGGACAATTAGCTCTGCCATGCTCAATATAACTCAAATTGATATTTAGTTTCCACGGTGCTGGAAAAAAGCCTCAATTGTCCTCAATTTAACCCAATTTAGCCCAACTTGGAGCAATACTCTTTAATTAAGAATTGATAGCCCTCAGCTTATCCCAAGTTAGCATCAATCAATTATTGGTTGTGCAAAAAAGCCTTCTTTGTGCTCAACCAAATTAAACCTCAATCGATCACATTTAACCGACTTGACCTTAACCAACATCCACAGTACTAAACCACAGTCCTTGATTTAACCCAGTTTGGATTTAATCAAGCCTTAAATTCTGAATTGTACCTCATTTGATTTCAATAGCCCTAGATTCAACCCATCTTGGTTCTGCACACCTACATTGTGCAGTTAAGACTCCATTAACCTCAGTTAATCCCAATTATGCATCACCAACCCCTTAAGTCCCGCTAAGCCTTAGTATGAATAATCCTCGACCGCTATAATTAAATTTAGACACAACTTGCATATCTCGTAATGGGCATCAAAACAGCCAAAATAATGTCAAAGTGATAATGCTTCTCAAGGTCCCATGTGTCAGTAGAAGCCAGTTAATGATTATACTGAACCTATGTTTCCAGTCATAAACAGAACCATAGGTGTTTAAATGAGTAAATTGCTGAACAGATACGAGGAATGAGAACAAGGAGGTTGCTGTGGATGAATTCCTCCCAGCAGAAGCTGCTGTCCAGGCCATTGAGCACTCCATGTATGCTTATTTTTCACTTTTCTCACAATTCAAATGAAAACAAAAGCAATAACAACAATGATTGATGATGATGAAATTACTTGCTAATATAAATAAATATAACAACTGAAAGCAAGAATAAAAAGAAAAAAAAAGCTTGCCTTTACTACAAAAAAAGTACAAGCTGTTTTGGTATTGATGAGACTTTTTTATTTTTATTTTCTTTTGAAGTATGTGCTCTGTTGGAAAGAACCAATAAATCTTTGACATTGATTCTTTTTGCAAAGTGTTTAATTGCTTCTGTTTCTTTGTGCAGGGACCTCTATGGTGAGTACATAGTAGAGACCTTGAGGCGCTAAGCTGATGCTTTGACTCTGCCATCTATATAAATAATTTCTCTGTCACAATTTCAGAGTTTGTGATCAAATGATGTCACACAAAAACTATTGAGGAGATAAAAAAAGAATTATGGTATTAATAAGAAGCAGAGAGATTTTTTTATTTTCACCAATTCAGTGGATTGTGACAACTGTTAATTAGATTTGCTTTTCTCAATTTGCTTAAACCAATTTATCTTGTATACTTTTGATAAAAAATTTGTTTCGATGAACTCGTCGGTTTGGTTCACATTTTTGACTTAGCAAGTGAGAAGGACGCGTGTGCCAGCGTGGTACCAGCCTGTATTGTTCCCATAAACAGATAATTCTAAACTATCAAAAATTAAAAAAATTAAAAAAAAGTTAGAAATGACAACAAACTGTGCGAACGAGCAGCAACTAGTTCTCTTGAGTAAAAGATGATACGTATCATGTCCAAATCATCTTTGCTTTTTACATCACCGGAATGAATTATTCTTCTTGTATTTTTTTCTTGAAAAAAAAAAAATGACGCAGTAAAATTTTACACTGCTCTCAACGAATTCATATCACCTAATTAAGATAGCCCAAATTTTGAGTTTAGATCGGGACAGTCTGATCTGCTCTGGCATGAATATTAAAGGGCCGAATTGGCCTGATTCTGATCAGACGGTTCATATCTAACTCAAAACTTGAGTTACTTCATAGGATCCGGACTCGCTCTCAACACCTCTATCTTCAAGCTCAGATAAAACAGTATATTTCTCGTACGATTTATTGAAGATCAGGTACCATTCCCTATAATAGACCAGTAGATTGGACCATGCTCCTAAACCTCTCCTATTTGCTATTGCTACTGGGCCAAGATTCCTAAATGCCAGGCCGTGGACCACCTATCTCAGCCCAAGGTGGGACAACTAAAAAGAATGTGCGGATTAAAAACTTTTTGACCTGCTGTGAGAGGGTTGAAAACGGAGCGAACACGGAGCGGATACGGTAACCATATCTATATTTTTTTTAATTTTTCGAATACGGATCGGATATCAAGCTGGATACAAATACGGATACGGTCGGATTGAATATTTTATTAAAATAATACTAAAAAATACTAAAATTCATAATATTTATCTAATTTTAATGATGAATAATAATATTTTTTTTATAATATATATTAAAATATATAATATATATCTATTATTCGGATACGGATAATTGAAACGTAAAACTATATCAGTATCTCTATTTATACGGATATTCGGATATCGGATATCCACATTTAATTTTTCGAATACCCCTAGCTGTGAGGTATCACAAAAGAGTAAATTTTTCGAGGCGACAAGTAAAATGCACGAATGTATAATGGAATTTTTTTTTATATCATAAATAGAAAAACGGATTTAAAGGAACCAACTTGCATTTATGTTCCCTAAAGATATCAAAAGATCTATTCTATATACTTAATCCTTAATAGCGGACGTACAGTAATAGTGAGGCCGACCACTGGGACCTTTCAGCGGAAAATTCCTGATTCTTTCCTTTCTCCGCTTCTTGCTTTCTCTGGAAACTCAATCTTTCTTCCGTTTTTTAATTGGAAGCTGATATGGGTACCCGCATTGTACCCGCACCTTAACTGTTATATTTCTGACAATATGTGAGGAATTTTGCGAATCTAAAACCACAAACATTTTCTACGTAATTTTCTCGTTACAATGAGATTCATGATGACGTACTTTTGAGTTCGTCGTCACGCAAGTATTTATACCCATACTTGCAAGTATTTTTTTACATATGATACTAGATTACATCTGAAAGTATTAAAATCAAGTATTGTAAGTATTTATATCTATAAGGTCAATTATTTTGTTAGAGGAAGGTTGACGCGGACTATTATGGAATGTTGATGGGGGGATACGGGGTCCCTACTACTTCATTAGAGGAAGGTTGACGCAGTTACGATTAGGAGACTGGAAAAGGGGATGATCATATATCAAGTTATGCATGCAAGTATTTATATCTTATTGTGCAAGTATTAATATTTTATGTTCCAAGTATTTGTACCTATGAAGATTGACGTGGATACTGAAAAATGAGGACTATATAATTAGTGAGGACCATAGTACAATCTTTCTCTAATTAGTAGGAACCGTAATACAATCTTCTTCTGTTGTTGTTGCGGGTACAATACTGATACTGGAGTGGGAGATTGAAATAATTATTCTTTTTCATTCTCTCCTTCCTCTCCGCTTCTTCAATTCTCAGTCTCTCTGCTAAAAAAAAAAAAAAATCTCAGTCTCGACTAACCTTTTTCTCCTCTTCGATCTGTTGTGCGACACCTGCTTAAACGTTGTGTGATTGTTCCCCCCTTTCAGCTTTTCTCGCATTTGGTCCTCTCTCGAACCCCTGAAGCCCGATTCTCCCTCCCAAGAGCGGTCTAGCAACGCTAGCAGGAGTAGCGCCACCATCACGAGCAACACCGAGGAGGAAGCTCAGGTCCAATATCCTCTCTCCAACTTAATTTGCTCGCTCCTCATTTTTGTAAAATTTAAATATTTTTTCTAAATTGATCGCTTAGTCCCTTAGTTAAGAGCTTTGAAGCGGCAGATACTACCTCGAGTTATATTTTTTTTTTCTATTTTCTTTTTTGACACTTACTAAAACTAATATAGTAGATAAATGTTTGCAGGTGCTATCTTGACTGAACAATCAATTTAGAGTAGAATTTTGTAGCTGTTGTCTTCACTGAATAAAGTTGATTGTTTGCAAATATTTTTCCTTTGCTTTATCTTTTCAATCGTGTTTGAATTCTACTAAAACAATTGATAAAAAAATAATAAACAGTTTATTCCAATTTAACTTAATTTAATATATTATTTTTTTCACTACGTTAATTGATCATATTGTTCTTGCAGAACATTGCAATAAGCTGACACAGAGAAGTTTGTAGGTGCTGTGTTGACTTAATAAGCAATTTACAGTAGCCCTTGGAACTCTCTGTCAGTGGGTGCCCCGGTACTTTCTCTTATTCTTTATTTTCTTTAGGTCTTACAGCCCATCCATGGAACCCTAGACTTCAAACCATAAACCCTAAACCCTTCTTGCATTAATTTGTCATTATGATAGCAAATTAACAAAAAATGAGTTAAATTTTATGGTCTGAAAAGAGCAACAAATACCAATTTATGTGCAGTACATAATACCAATAAAAAAATTTGCACTGAATTCTTAATGAGAACAAGGTTTTTCTTGCATTAACATATACTAAATGGTGTCTTGCATAACTTGGTGCACATATTTACAGTTTAGTTTAAAATATGAATCTGATTTTCTGAATTATGATTCAGTGTTAATTTAGTATTTAGGGCTTTCCCATTTTCAAATTTTAATTTTACATATCATTACAGGAAAAAAAAGTTTTACACACTATCTATCCTTCATTACCAAATAAATGTTCTAACATTACTATACAATTACAAACAGACTAACACAATTCTTTATTTCCAAGCAGTGAAGAAGACAGAAAAAAGAAAAAATACAATAGTTGCACAGTATCCACACAAACGGTTTCAAACAGTTTTTTTATTGTAATTTTTTTTTTATGAACACTTATAGTTGTTTTGTTAAAAAAATTGTGCTTGATAGGATTGTAACAGAAATATAGCACGCTATCATATAGAGCTTATCCCTCATCCAAATATAGATCATAGGCCAATATCAATTTACTTCAAGTAGTTAAACAGCCTAATACTATTTTCATATATATAGTTTTTGTAATATTTAGATACTACTACAACTCTACATTTTGATAAGAGTGAGGCTATGGTGCTATGCATAGCACCAATGCCTAGTGTACTACGGGTCAATATGGTACTTTTTAAAATCCTAACGGTCGATCCAACCGTTCAATGTGATAACCATATGAATATGTACTTGCAAACTAAATTTTATATTTTTTCGAATTTTTTTACTATTTTTTTAGATAGGTAGAAAAATCAGTGTTTTCTGAAAATTCTGGACCATCAAAATTCTACCTATCCAAAAAAATAGTAAAAAAATTCAAAAATATATAAAATTTAGTTTGCAAGTACATATTCATGTGGTTATCACATTGAACGGTTGGATCGACCATTAGGATTTTAAAAAGTACCATATTGAGCCGTAGTACACTAGCCATCCGTGCTATGCATAGCACCATAGGCTCACTCTTTTGATAATATCCAACTTTTTAATTTTTGGTGTATGTAACTATCATATGTAAACATTATGTGCACTTTCTCATCGACCTCGAAAGTAATTGCCGAAGCAATGCGAGGCACCCATCTAGTATAAATGTATAAGAGTGAGCCTATGGTGCTATGCATAGCAAGGATGGCTAGTGTACTACGGCTCAATATGGTACTTTTTAAAATCCTAACGGTCGATCCAACCGTTCAATGTGATAACCATATGAATATGTACTTGCAAACTAAATTTTATATTTTTTTGAATTTTTTTACTATTTTTTTAGATAGGTAGAATTTTGATAGTCCAGAATTTTCAGAAAACACTGATTTTTCTACCTATCTAAAAAAATAGTAAAAAAATTCGAAAAAATATAAAATTTAGTTTGCAAGTACATATCATATGATTATCACATTGAACGGTTGGATCGACCGTTAGGATTTTAAAAAGTACCATATTGAGCCGTAGTACACTAGCCATCCTTGCTATGCATAGCACCATAGCCTCACTCAATGTATAATATATAAACCTAAAACCTTCAAGCGGGTCGGGTAAAGATATCTATCTTATAGTATAATCTTGGAGGCCTGAGTGAACGGTAACTTCTCTAATACTGCCAAATGGGTCCCTCCTGTCAGCGAAATATTCCTCCGCGGTCCTCTCTTTCTCTAATTTTTTTTTCCTGCCTTCGCTTTGGCTTACATTCTACTATCTTCTTCCTCTTCCAAAAAGAAAAAACTCCAATTTCTTCCACCTTCGCCTCTCCTGCCTTCTTCCTCTTCCAAAAAGAATAAATCGCCTCTCCTTTTTCCTTCGTCCTTCCGTGTCCGTTTTGGCTGTTCGCCTCATCGGTCAATCTATTGCCTCGCCATCTTTAACCTGCTAACCTCATCTACTAGCTTGCTCGGCTCAACTCGCACGACGTGTTGGCATACTCACCGTTCTCTCCATCTCGCGCGACAGAACACCTAAACCCTAAACCTGTTGTATCTTTCTCTTTCTGCTACAGTGCCAAGGTAAGCTTAATTAGTTCTTTTGATATTTTTTCCCCACTTATTTCCTTCATGGTATCAGGGTGTATGATTGATTCTGGTTGTCAATCAGTGAATCAAATTGTGAAATCCATGTAAACCTATTCTCCATTCAATTTTCAGTCGCACTCTTCACACCTCCATCTTTTGCAAATAAACCCTTTTGATAAGGAATTATTACCGGACATTGATATATGTAAGATTTAACCCTAAATTCACAACAGTCTCTCAATTTTTTGATCAAAATCTTGGGAAATTAAGGCCCACTGCATAGATGTAAGATTTGCCCTTAATTCTTTGTACTTTAAGCTCTCTTTTTTTCTCCATCAATTTTCTGCCTGAATCTTTCCAAATTAAGGTCCAACGCCTAGATATAAGATTTCTATGGTTCTCATTCAATTTTATGGTTTAACATTTACATGTTTATTTCACTGCTTTTGGTGCACATCTATGTTCAATCTTTTTAAGAAAAGGGAGTGTACAAATAATTATTTGTTTCCCTCACATTTGTTTCAGTAGTTTCGTTGCCGTGACAATTCGCTTGCCCAAGTATTTGCAAAAATCTGTAAACAATATATTTCTTTCATTCTCACTAACTTTTGACACATTTTTTCCTAAATTTACACTACAGATAGATACACATAACACAATAACCCCACTTGCTGAGTTATTGATGAGGATACCAGGCCCACTCATCTATGGCAATTAATGATCAGTAAGGTAATTCCTTGGATTTTTTTCTCTTTTGGTTTGTAATTGGTATTTGGCATTTTTTTCAATCTTGGCTGAGTTCAAAAGCTCTTCCATCAATCATAAAAAAATCTGTGCACTCCAACCCCTGCAGCCATCCATATAAATATAATCTCCATTGGGTATTAATTGGCCCTATATAAGAGTAAAAATACCAATGCATGATAGATAAAGTCAATATCACACATAAGTTTATCGTTGTATATAATTATTGATGGTATAATTATGGAAATAAATAATTCATGCTTTTTATTCTCACCAAGCATATTTTGGATTCTGGTAGTAGTATTGCTCATTAAATTTACAATTCATGAGATAACGCTAAACATCTCAATGCATTGTGGATCAGCAAAATCTTACTGGCACAAATGATTTCTCATTGTCATAAAACAAAGGTGTTGTGCCAACAACATTTAGTTACTAAACAATAACAAAAAAATCCTTTGTATCTATCCGTTAAAGCCAGTTCTTAATAGCATGCTCTTAAATTTATATGTACCTCATGGTCATGAAAATTTATGTAGTGCACCTGGCTGAAAAATATATTCATTGTTGCATTATTAAACAGTCCTCTGATTTTCTTATAGTTTATTCATAACAAAATTATCATTTACTCTTATTTATCACTACATTGACTTCTCTTATTGTGAATATGCAGTTACAATCATGACATGATGCTATTCTTTTATGAGATAAAGAAGCTTTCAAAGAAATTAAGAAGTTGGATAATTCTCTTCATAAGGTTTGAATTGTCGAGAAGCTATAAATGCAAAGAGTGCTGATAGATTTTCGCAATTTGAAAGCACACTAAAAATATATAATTCTCATAAATGTAGAAAATAAAATGAATTTCAGATTATGATTTTTATTTATTTTATCTATTTTTCAAAAATTCTCTTGCCTCTTATTTTGAAGATTCGTTTCAACTTTCTCTTTCTAATATTTTCTATTAGACTATATTGTTCTCTATAGTAGTAATAGTGAAAGCTAAAAAAAATGATCATTAGTGATTACAGGTTGCTTGATTTGGAAGAACAAACATGAATAACAAGCATAGGCACAATCGCTTGGGAGGAAAATAAGTGCCCCGCTAAATGTTGCTGTCCTGCACATGTTTTTTATACTCTTTAAACAACTTTGTTTTTTACCTAGCAATTAATCCTAACTGACTTGATACCAATGCCTCTTTATGCACTCATATTTTCTAATTCTTTGTTGTTTTCTTCTTTTCCAGTTTCAATATCTATCTTTGCCAATGCACACACAACACTGTTGCTTTTTCTACAGCTATTAAGGTATCCCTCTAACCTTTTCTAATTTGAGAAAAATATATTATCCAACCTAATAAGAATGCTTAATGTATTTTTCTAAATCTGTTGCTCATTATCCAGACATGAAACTCCAGCAACTGGCTGCTGAAGAAAAAAGAAAACTGGCCCAAAATACGGTCAATAATCAGAGTCCACATCCTCTGCATTAATGCAGTTTAGCTCCGGACCTTACGATCAGAATTAGGACCAATCCGGGTCACGCCTGTAATGCACGTGATCTTTCAATATTCGTGCAGATTTAAATCGAACGGTCTGGATCTAAATCAAAATTTGAGTCAACACGTAGGATACGAATTCCCACAATCACTGCTACAGTGCTACTCTACAGCTTACTGCTGCTCCGATGACATCAAGTTCAGTCAAATTAAGAATGGGAATAATGGCATGCATATACCCGACCCTCACAAAACCCCTTTTCTCCTTACATCCCCGCCACCTCCTCCGACGTGGCATGGCGCTTTGGTCGATGAGAAAGGACCCATCCCTTGAGCGCGCGCTCTCACGCAACCGCCGTTGGATCGTGAACAACCAGATCAAAAACCTCCTCATCCGCTCCCCCACCCGCTCTCTCCCCGTCAAATTCCTCCAGAAAAAGTATAAAACCCTCGACATGCGAGGGAGCGCGATCAACTGGCTCAACAAGTACCCCTGCTGCTTCCAGACGTTCCATGATTCTACAGGAGAGACCGAGGATCTCTTCTTCGGGTTCACCAAGCGGATGGAGGAGCTGGTGGCTGGAGAGGAAGTGGCGATTGAGGCGTCTGAGCTAGAGATGGTTACCAGGCTTGGTAAACTTCTCATGCTGTCAAAGGATCGGAGGTTGAATGTGTCTAAGCTCAAGGAACTGCAGAGAAGCTTTGGTTTTCCCGATGATTATTTATTTAGACTCGCACCTAACCGGCCTGACCTCTTTCGTGTTGTCAACCGGTATGTATCAACTACTATGATTTAATGTGCCTCATGACACTGGTGAATACCATTGTTGATGTTGTAGCCTAGGTAGTATTCACATGATTAAAACAAAATAAAAAAAACGGAGAACAATGATTGAGAGGTGCTTAGTGAAGCTCTCACTAGTTTCAGTTTACTGGGGAAAGAACTACAATTTCTCATCTGCAATTTCAATGCAATTGTGCTGATGGGTCCCTAACTCAGGTATGGGCATCGAAACACTATGGAGGTTGAGCTGGTCAAGTGGGACCCGCAGCTTGCCACATCAGCTGTGGAGGCAACTGCAATCAGAAATGGCTGGGACCCGCATTACAGATGCTCGCTCCCATCAAGCTGGATTAAGTCGCACGAACAGTTTGAGGAGTTCAACAGCAGATCACCTTACATCTCACCATACAGGAAAGATCAAGCGGATGAGGATAAGCACACTGTTGGGATGGTGCACGAGTTGCTTTCTTTGACCTTGTGGAAGAAGTTATCTATTATGAAGCTGGAGCATTTCAAGAGAGAGTTTGGGTTGCCGGAGCAGCTTAACCGGCTCCTACTTCATCATCCGGGCATCTTTTATGTGTCGAATAGGTGCTCAGTTCTTCTACCTTCTATGATTTTTTTTTTCCGTATCTGTTTTGTTTGAAATGTTTTGCTTATATTTTACATGCCAAAAACTAAGGATTTTAAGTTTTCACCAGTTTTGCTTATATTTTGCTTAAGGGATGGTTCTCTAAAATTTTGCAGATATTGTATTTACTGAATATGAACCTCAGTTTTTGATGTTAATTCAATCATCGGTACTAGATTTCAATGTAATCCAATTGTGCCTCAGTGTAATCTCTCTAGTACAATGTTGCATCAATGGAACCAACTTAAGCTCAATTTGGTCTCAATTTAGCTCTATTTTGATTTGTCTAATTAATCCTCAACTGTGCACCAACTGTGATCTAATGATACCTAATCTGCTCAATCATCCCCAACTCATCCAATTAGACACCAATGAAGCTAGGAGATGACAGTAAAATAAAAAAAAAACAGTACTGTTAGTTACCATTCTTGGCATTTGTGCTTCTCAATGAAGTATGTAAATGCGACACTATTCCTTTCCAGAGGATTTTCTTATGTGGGACTAAAAGTGGGTCATAGCAGGTATAAAATGTACACAGTAGTGCTCCGAGAAGGGTATAACGGGTCAGATCTTGTGGAGAAGGACCCTGTAGTGGCTGCGAAAGAGAGACTTGGGGAGCTGATGCAGGAAGGCTTGTATGAATACAATCAAAGAAGGAAAGTTATGAATTTGGAGAAGAAGCGGAATAGAGGGGAGATTGAATTGAGAAAGACCAGCCAAGAGGAGAGTGATGATGTGGCGGCATTGGATTGGGTCGAGAGGCGAGAGGAGAGGAAGAGGTTTTACAAGGTTCTTTTTGATGACAAATGATTTATCAAGGTATTCATTTTCTTCATATTTTGAAAATTCTACACATTCCCCTGAATATCTGTTTTATAGCAGCAATTGAGCCAAATTAAGTGCCAGTTGACCTCCTATTTATCAATTAGCCTATTTAATACTGTTTGTGCCTTAGTCCGCATAAAAAATTGCCCATTCAGTCTTGGTTTAGTGGTTCCCTATTTCCTCAATGAAAGAACTGACCATCTAAGAAAGAGAAAGATACACTTAAGGGCTAGAAATGTGGTTTGACCAGTATTGGTACTGTTTCAGCCACTAAATGCTGGGGGTTCATAGCATGACCATTATAATACCAAATCCAGCATTAACTTTTGTAAGTAACTGTTCTAAAGGTAAATGCTGTACAATGTGTGACCTCTTTTTCTGGAAACATAGTCACAGGAGCTCTGCTATGTCTATCTTTCATAACAAAGGATCACAAGTGGAGAAAAAATTGCTACAAGAATTTTATTCTTTCAATGATCGAGGTAATAGATAGACATATAAGATTACCTATCTTTCAACCATGATGTAATTGAAGAGCCTTGCAAGAGTAAAATATTCAGAGATGCAAAGATCAGGCCCGAAGGATCAGGGGGAGCTGACTTTCTGTTGTAAGATAGGTATAAGTTGGTAGTTTGCTTTAAGTGCACAATTGTAGTAAGCAGTGGAGAGAAAGATCAAGTCACATACCTCATGATTAGAAAAAAATGATATAGATAAACAGATTCTCCAGATCACACCTAATTGCATAGCCAAATCTAAAAGATAATAATCAGATGTTATCTGAACAGTCTGATCTAAATTAGATGGCTCAGATTGGTCTGTGGCAGTCCAATACTGTCTGACTGATAGAGAGGAGAAAACCTACAAGTACCAGCTAATTGATGGATCCTCTTTAACAAATTTCCTTCTGGGTACAGGTCGCCCTTATCTATTGTGGGAAAAGGTCCGAATGGAAGAGTTTAGTTTCACTAATTGTAGAGGACTAGAGGTACCCAATTGAAGAGAGAAAACATTATCTTTGATGATTATGTTTATATTAATCTACCTTTATTTCTTGAAAAACTAGAGTTTGAAGATAATTGCAAAAGACAACTATAATTTTTTATGATCAATGCAGATGTGGGATTGTTTCAAACTGGTCAGTGTGATTCATCCTAATTGATTAGGGAAACTACCATTGATAAATACAGTTATAAATCCTCACCTAAATTCTCTCTGCATCTCTATTTTTTTTTTCCTTCTTTTTTGAGGGCTATCCTCTCCATACATAAAGATTATATTTTAGATCATTTACTCAAGCTAATTTCTTTTGTTGACTGGAAATTTATTTATTTATCTTTTGGATTTATTGCTTCAGCAATGGCAGATAGTTAGCAACTCTCCTTAACAAGAGTGGAGTGACGGCAAGACTGAACACAATTTGACAATGAAAGTGAAGGCAAATACACAATCTTCAATTAGCTTCTACTGAGATCATATTATCAAGCTTCTGAATAGCATTTATATTATTTATTTCAGACCTTTCGGAATTAATAGAGGTATATAGTTGTTCGAGAATAATTCGTTGATACTCTTGTATTGTTCAAAGATTTTACAAACTTTGCAAGTCTTGAATGATTTATATCTGTATAATCTACATAATGTAAAAGCATTTTATTTGTTTTCTTAAAAAAACAGTATTTGATATATTATATTATGAAAAATCAAATCATTTTTTAATCATATTCGGTTTAGTATCTGAATCATGGACATCTTACCTGGCCCTAAGATCGAGTTTTTCTGTTAGTATATGTTGGTAGATTATACTAAGATATAGTAATTTAATCTTCCAATTGTTTCATCTATGTTAAGTTCTCTGTTTTTTTTTTTGAAATGTTGTGATGCGGAGATTTTCATGTTTTATGCAGAAAAATCGAACAAAACCCTGATAGATATCTACACCGTCATTTTTACAAATTTTATGGAGTTGGTTGTATATGCTATGCTTATTTAATTATTCAATTAGAAACAAAAATTCATTGCTAGTTAAAAATCATTCCAGGCTTTTTAATAGCATGACTAAATGATTGTGTTTAGAGTTCTAATTTTATTGTGAGATTGTTCTGTTAATTGGTTGTTTCACATTTTGTAATTGCCTTTAGACACATTTTGTAAGAACTATCCGTTTCTAATGAAATAGGTGGTATTATACCACTTTTATAAAAAAAAACAGAGTTCTAATATTATTCACTCGGATTTTAAAAATAATTTTATTATACTTCCATGAGAAGTCAGAGCATCGTTGTTATATTTCCAGGAGAACTCTGTAAAAGTAGGGGTTCGTTTACACTGTTATTTGTGTCGTGAAAGGACTTCATATTAATTCGTCCCAATCTAAAACAAATAGATAATATTACATGAAAATATGAGTGAGGCTATGAAAGCGCAGATTGATCCGCATTGCAGATCAATATTTTCGTTATCAAAATTCAAATGATTAATATGAACTATTCAACATTATTTTCATATGAGAATATACTTGCTTATTAAATTTTATATTTTTAGAATATTTTAACTATTTTAGATCAAGTGATTTTCTACACATCTAAAAATTAGTAAAAAAATATAAAATTTGTTCTACATGTGCATTTTCATGTGGTGAGCATGATTGTTAATTTTACATATGAAAATATTGATAACTATGAACCAATATGCGCTATGCATAATACCGTAGTCTCACTATGAAAAAATCGTCAAAAAATCTTCACGGGGTGTGATATAATAATCTCATTCTATCTATGCGTTTCAATCAACAGATATGACATGAATTAAACAACGTCAGATTAAATTGAATTCTATTTTTCGTAGCATTCTATGATATAGATCCTACAATTTTTATTATCATTTAACGAAACTAACCATATTTGATGAAGAGATGAGGTCAAGGATTAAAAAGATAATTTTTATCCTTGTGAGATAAGACTTATCTCTTATCTCATCACTTTATCTTTTTTTTATTAAACAGACTGTACTAGAAACAATATAATTTGATGATGACTTAATAATAATATTATTCTCGTGAGGATTTCGAATTATCTCATGTGCAGCAAAGTTCTAGTATGAATTCGGTCCATTAAATGTTTTTCAAAATTTATACTAACTCAATCTCAAAAACCTTCTACAAGATTAAAAAAAAACACTGATCCACACAAAATGGAAATGATAATTTGCCCAGTGGTTATGATAACTTTATTGTAATTATTTTTCTTATAAACATAACCATGAATAATAATTACCATTTCTTACTAGTAACGGTTTGTTTTCCGGGTAGACTCCTCTCCACCGCTGCACGAAGCAGCACGAAAATTACGGTCGTTTTAAATGCAAGAGGATTCATTTCCTTTTTCTTATATCAAATAATAGCGTCGAATTTTAAAGCAATAAGTTGAGGAAATAAATCTGCTGTTATTCGATCTCAATCGTTAATTTTCATTGAGGGCTTGTTCGTTTGTTATGGAAATGTGTAGGAAGGAATTTGACTTGAAAAAGTGAGAACTCATGAGTATGAGTACGCACATGATTAATTATAGGAATGTGCTGAAATTAGTGTTCGGTTGTACTGTGAAATTAGATATGAGAAATCATATTTTTCTTACTAATATATTTATGTTTGATACTATACAATTTTTTTTTTATTAATAAATTTATAATAATATAATTTTAAATAAAATAAATAAAATAATAACATAAAATAGATGAAAATTTCTAAAAATATTTACTACTAAAATATGTATTTTTATTTAAATTTCTCAATCAAATAGTCAAATAAATTTGATTAACGACAAATTAAAATTTTGTTTAAAATAATAATGTTTATAAAATTCTCAAACAAATGTTAGTGACAAATATTATTCTCAAACCTCGGACATTTGAACAGGACCTGATATTCGTATATGAAAAAGTTTCTTCATTGAAATTCTCACATGAAAAAATTTAAACGATTAGAATCGAAATAACATGTTCCCGTCATTTCATTGGAATAACAGCAGATTTATTTCCATGCGATACACCGGCCAGTTCACCAGAGGAATTCACATCACCTCAGGTTACCTGACTGAGTACAATTGAAATGGATGATCTAGGATTGTCCTTTTAACTTGACACGAATCTCAAAGCACAATTAATACTGGCCCCCTGCGCTATCCCGAATAGACACCGGCTGAGAATAAATCTGAGCCGTTCCTTTCAATTATCTTGAGTCAGGTACCTGGGAGGATACGGATCCCCAGCAGAGAGTCCTAGTTTCCTATGCAAATTGGTAACCACACAAATCGGACCTGCTGAACTTTTGAACCGAGCCCATGTACGGCCGTACGGGTCCGATCTCCATAATAAATTCCTTTTCTGATTGAAATGGAGACAAACTTTTACTATTTACTTTTTTTTTTTCATTACTACTATTTACTTTTCTGGCTCGACTCCACTGTCACATTTCCGTTGCTGAGTGCCGACAGATATCCTAGTTCACGGGAGCGATCCCACGTGGCCGAAAGATTCGAATCTGAACAGGAAACTACAGTGCATGCCGCACAATGCCTAGCGGGACCCACTTTTCATTTAGGTAGTTCACTACACCGATTCTATGCCTTACATTGTCATTTCAAAGACGACATTAAAGTGTCTAATTAAAATGGGAATCTACTGCAAAGCCCTAATCCCTATTTGAAAACGCTAATTAACTTTTTCCCAAAATAAAGACAAAAACAAAACTTAATAAACTTTAATCTCTGATTAAGAATCCGGCGGCTAATATTAAAGCTCGGATTCTCTCCTCTTTTATCAGCTCTGGACTGACGACTGGTCTTCTCCATCGCTAGCATTTCGCGCCTTTGTCTCGCAATCTCTCGCCGCCATGTGTGGAATCCTCGCCGTGCTCGGCTGCGCCGATGTCTCTCTCGCTAAGCGCGCGCGCATCATCGAACTTTCTAGAAGGTTTTCCCCTCACTAAATTATCTCTTTCTATATTTTTTGAACGTCGTTGTTAGATAAGCTGGATTTTGTGACGATTTTGAGTTTGATTGTCCTTCGTTCTGTCTCCTAATTTGGTCGAGAGAAGACTCATTTTCAGTGATTGTTCAGATTTGGTGTTGTAACGTACGCAATTTGTGTGGTTTTTTCGTGTCCGTTTTAGTGTGCACTTTCTTTTGTTGTTGTTGTTGTTAAATGGGCACATTTTTGTGCATTGATGCTAATTTTGCATAAAACACGCGATATAGTTTTTTAAAGGTTATTAATTGTGAAGCTTGAGAACTAGAAATCCCGATCGTTTCCCCTCACCTTGCTTACACTAAGTTGTCTTGAATATGCTGAGACGATACGCCTATTAATTTTTTATCTCCATATTATCCTCACTCAGTTTTATTCATCATTTGTATTTTAATTCAGGCTGAGGCATAGAGGCCCTGATTGGAGTGGTATCCATTGCTTCCAGGACTGTTATCTTGCTCATCAGAGGTTGGCTATTGTGGATCCCACCTCTGGCGATCAGCCTCTTTTCAACGAAGACAAAACAGTTGTTGTCACCGTATGTGTTGTGCTCAGTTACTTCTAATGTGCAAAATTCTATATTTTAATTTCTTCATCTTTGCTTCATTTGTCTTCTTTTTTCAGGTCAATGGAGAGATTTACAACCATGAGGACTTGAGATCGAAACTAAAATCTCATAAGTTTCGCACCGGCAGTGATTGCGAAGTGATTGCTCATCTTGTAAGTTATCGACTCTATCTTTCTTCCCCTCAGTTTGCACAATTTTTGTCAGATGCATCTAATTGTAGCGTTTTTGGCATCTACCCTTTATTTTTTTGACTTAACTTGCAGTACGAAGAATACGGTGAGGAATTCGTGGACATGTTAGATGGCATGTTCTCATTTGTTCTTCTGGACACACGTGACAAAAGCTTTATTGCTGCTAGAGATGCGATTGGGATCACTCCCTTATACCTTGGATGGGGTCTTGATGGTATGCAGTCGTTTCTATGTGATTCCTAACATCTGATAATGTTTTCTAACTAATAAATTTGGTCCTTTTCCAGGGTCTATATGGTTTTCTTCAGAAATGAAGGCACTAAGTGATGACTGTGAGAGATTTATTTCTTTTCCTCCTGGCCATATCTACTCCAGCAAAGCAGGTCTTTTTTTTTCACCTTCTCAATATAATAAGAAATTTAAAACAAAGAAGTTTTAAAAAAAATGTTTCTTCCTAGACCCATTTCTTTTGCCTATATCTATGTCAGCTTCGTATTCTTGGGATTATGTTTTGGATTTTAGCAGCAGTCATGTTGAGGGAATAAGGAAAACGGGAACAAAAGTCCTAGGGTAATGGATTTATCTTCAATTATTTCGCTTGAATTTGGAATTGATAATTAATTGGGTAAGAAGAGTTTTGGCTTTGTAAGTAATTCCATGGATAGGAGTTGAGAGTAGATATTATTGATTCCTTTATGGCCCATATTGAATTGCTCTCCATAGATATTTTATTCCAATTTTTTTTACCAAAGTCTTAACTGAATTAGTATCTTACACGATTCATTGTTTCAAATTTGATTGTAAGCATCTGTTGGCTCTTGTGATCATCATGAATTTTGTACATGCATAGGTGGACTGCGAAGGTGGTACAACCCACCATGGTTCTCAGAAAGCATACCTTCCATGCCATATGATCCGTTAGCTTTACGTGAGGCCTTTGAGAAGGTATGTGACCGCCATTTTTAAATCATTGTAATAGTTTTGCTTCATTGAGCTATTTAATGCTTTTTGTTGCTGTAAGCTATTATTCATTAGCAAATTTGTTTTATTTTGTTTTGAACTTTTGTATGTTTAAATTAAACACTTGTGAAGCTAGTAATGCAACTTCTTGTCTTTTTTTTTTTTGGAAAAATTGTATTAACCAACCATGCTTGACTATTGCGTGTTGGTGTGTTTTTTTGCAACATAAATGTCAAGGAATTGTCTCATTTTATGCCTAGTGCCATCTTAAAACATTTCAATTAAATACACACAACAAAAACTGAAGGTAATCAACTATGACGTCTAAATTTGTCGTTTAAGCTGTTAGATGATTGCGTTGATTTGTTTTCCATATGTCATACATTTGAAATAAATATTGTTTAATGTTATGTATTTTAAATTAATTGTCATTTTTTGTGCAGGCTGTAATAAAAAGATTGATGACGGATGTGCCCTTTGGTGTGCTATTATCTGGAGGGCTCGATTCATCACTTGTTGCTGCTGTGGCCTCGCGCCACCTTGCAGAAACCAAAATTGCTAAGCAGTGGGGGTCTCAGTTGCATACTTTTTGTGTTGGTTTAGAGGTGATTATTCTTTTTTTGTTTCTTTTGTAGGCTCAATACTTGCTTATTTTTTATTATTGTTAAATGTTGAGATTGTAATGCTTAATCTGGAAAAGTTTTTACCAGAATATGTTCATGTGATTGAGTGGTACTTGAAAACTTCAATTGGGATATACTGTATTCTGCAGTTATTATGTTTGAATTAATAAATATTCAATATAATTGTCCCTGAGTTCGTATACTTTTTTGCCTAACATCTTTGCAATTTTTGTTTTCTTTTTAATAAAGGGATCTCCTGACCTAAGAGCGGCTAAAGAAGTTGCAGATTATTTGGGCACAGTACATCACGAGTTCCATTTTACAGTACAGGTACTCATTTTGAGGATTTTTGCATATTACAATAAAAAATATGTATTGTGTAACTTGTCATTTTTTTTGTATAATATCAGGAGGGAATAGATGCACTGGAGGAAGTGGTATACCACACAGAGACTTATGATGTAACAACCATTAGAGCTAGCACGCCTATGTTTCTCATGTCACGTAAAATTAAATCACTTGGAGTGAAGATGGTCCTTTCAGGAGAAGGATCTGACGAGATTTTTGGTGGTTATCTCTATTTTCATAAGGCCCCTAACAAAGAGGAGTTTCATACTGAATGTTGCCGAAAGGTAACTAGAAGTTGATGCAATTTTGTATTCATTTTGATGGATTTACGATCAAAGTCTAATGCAAAAGCTAACTTTTTTGTTTATCTGTTGTTCTTCATAGATTAGATTAACTTTTGGTGTTTATCTATTTTCTATGCATAGTGCTCATATTTGAATAGCGATATCAGCCTGCAGGCACCATATGCCTTCTTTTTATACTATCCACATCATTGTTCTTGTGCTTGTTTGTAGGGTTGGTTGTGTAGTTTCTTTAATTTAGTTGTTTGCCTTTTCTCTTTATGTCTTTGTGTACTTTTCTTTCTGTTTTTTATTCCTTACTTCTTTCCTTATTTTTTTCTTTTCGCGTGGGAGGATGCAGAGGGTAGGGGCTGGTGGTCATTTGTGATTTGGGGGATCGAAATTAATCTATGGATTGTGGTATCTAGCTATTACCTGAAGTGTAATTCATCACCATGCAAGCTGATATACATCTTTTGCATTGATTTCAGATAAAGGCACTCCACCTTTATGATTGCTTAAGAGCAAACAAAGCCACATCAGCATGGGGTGTAGAGGCTCGTGTACCTTTTCTTGACAAGAGCTTCATCAACCTAGCAATGGATCTAGATCCTGAATGGAAGATGGTATGTAGGGGACCCCACATATAGTTCTCATGCAATCATTTTATAGAAATAATTCAACTCACTCTGGATCCTTATAATTGATGGTGATATTTGTCTTATGGTATACCAGATCAAACGTGATATTGGCCGGATCGAAAAATGGGTTCTCCGCAATGCCTTTGACGATGAGCAACGGCCATATCTTCCCAAGGTTTTAATTTGATAATTTGTATGATTTTGTTTTGCATGCAAATTTTCTTGACTTTCTTCTTATTTCTGTTTGTATTTCCTGTCTGTAGCACATTCTGTACAGACAGAAGGAGCAGTTCAGTGATGGGGTTGGCTATAGCTGGATAGATGGCTTGAAAGACCATGCAAATCAACATGTAAGATTATAATATCAAATAACTAAAGATACTATTTTTTGTTTTCACTTCTTTAAAAATTTGCTGTTCTGGTCTTGAATATACAGGTGTCGGATGCCATGTTGTTGACTGCTAGTTTTGTTTATCCTGAGAACACCCCTACCACAAAGGAAGGGTACTACTACAGGACAATATTTGAGAAGTTTTTCCCAAAGGTGAGAATTTGTTTATGTTTCTTGCTTGTTTTGCTGTTAAAAATTGCCCATGGCTATCATCACTATACTAGATTTGCAAATCAACATCCAACACCCACAATTTTACAAGTAAAAACTGAAGAAACTTTAATGAGATATTTGCAGATAGTACTGCAAAATTAATGTTAAGATAAAGATTCCTTCAGTTTAGTGTCGGTAGTAACAACTCTATGTAAAGAATAACCAATTTTTCACCAATCCAAGTTCATCACAAGATTTAGATGTTGAGCCGCAAGTTCTGTCTATATATTAACTGGTTTATTGAGTTTTTGTGAAAATTGTAAGGACATTTTAGTCAATGGTCTCAACCTGTCTTAACAGCTGTGCTTAATTTCTGACCAACCCAAAAGTACGCTGGTGGTTACATTTTTCGGTTGCCATTTGCAGATACAGTAAATTTTTTGGGTATTTAGTTTGCTAACAGACAGTAAAGGAAATATTAAACAAAAAATTGATGTCAATCTTTGACCACTATAGAATGCAGCAAGGTCAACAGTACCAGGTGGGCCCAGTATTGCATGCAGCACAGCAAAGGCGGTTGAATGGGATGCTTCCTGGTCAAAGAACCTTGACCCATCAGGTCGGGCTGCTCTTGGGGTACACACTGCTGCTTACGAGGATGTGCCAGAGAAAAGTACAGTTCCAGCAAATCCAATCTCAGCAAATGGTTTTCCTGTGTCAGGGGGTGTTGAAATCACTGCTGCTTCAGCTACTGCTGTCTAAGAGGTTGGTTCTGAGTTCTAGGTTAATATGCTTAACAAAAGGTTTAGTGTTGTTGGGCCTTTAGAGAAAGACTTGTTCTTTGGATTAGCTTGTATTCTTGACTCTTGTATGTCTACTGCAATTTGTTTGTTTGATTTCTATTTCTGGTAGTTGTCTTGTAAACTTTTTAAGGGAACAATTCTCCTGTTGTTGTTTCCAATTTGCAGTAGTATGTTTTAATAAATCATTTTCTTGTAAATGATTTTTGTTGTTTCTTTTTTCTGGGCTCCTAAGGGAAAGTGATCTGAATTGAAATATCTATTTAAATTATTTCTATAATTTAAATCGTACTGAAAAAAACATGGTGAATGTTCTGCACGGATGTAAATTAAAATTAGTATCTTAAGAGAAGTAAACAAGAAAAAGATCTATCTAGAGCAACACAAAGCATAAACACTTTTTGTAATTTCATCTTTTTGATAGCATATATACAACAAACATTAGCAAGTCAATCCCTGAAGACTAAATTCTTGTAAAAGTTGCAATTCATTCCACTACACAGATCTAAGCCTTTTTTCCTCACAACAGGACTCATGTTTTCTTTTCTACTGTACGTATACTGTGAATTTGACCACCTCTACCCTCGTCAGGTGGTGGGGCTGTCGGTCCCCCATTTCTTGCTCTGTCAGTCTTGCCTGTGTTGTTGATTTGACCATCTCTACCCTTGTCAGATAGTGGTCCCTTAGGCTTCTCATTTGTCGGTTGCTCAAGGTTGCCAGTGTTATGGATCTGCCCACCTCTTCCCTCATCAGGTGTTGGAGCCTTAGGTTGCCTGTTTTTTGGCAGCTCAAGGTTGCCGGTGTTATGGATCTGCCCACCTCTTCCCTCGTCAGGTATTGGGGCCTTAGGTTGCCTGTTTTTTGGCAGCTCAAGGTTGCCGGTGTTATGGATCTGCCCACCTCTTCCCTCGTCAGGTGCCGGGGCCTTAGGTTGCCTGTTTTTCGGCAGCTCAAGCGCTAGCACCCTACATTGAAAATAAGTAAATAAAAGAATGTTCTACAACGAAAATTACTATCTTTTATCACTAAAATAGTACGGAATGGTTTGAAACTTTATATCGGGCAGTGGATACAAAGAACCAAAAAAGGAGCACACTGTACACGAATGAAAATGAGAGAATTCAGATAGCAAGTTTCAAAAGAGAACCTTTCTTCAGACATAGTTTTTATCTCAACTCTGTCAGCAATGACTAAACTGCTTGCTTGTATTATTTCTTATGGATTATGATTCTTAGCGCTCTCCTTTGCTACTTAAATTTTCTAGTAACAGTGGATCTTATATAGCAATGATGGATGGATGAGTCATTATGGAAACTTTTTTTGGCCAAAGAAAAATGTATAAATATTTGTTTCTATCTTGGTCTCAGCTTAGAAAGGTAAATTATATTTGAAGGCGGTGTTGATAATAAATTTCGTGCATATACCTTGCTTTGCATTAGATTAGGAGGCTACGTTGTTACCTTATCTGTAATACAATATTTGACCATGGTATATCAAACTGGGCAAGGACAACTAACTGCTCAATATGAAATTTGGAAAGTTAGGTATTTGATATTTTGTTTTGGTAAGTTTGTCAAGTGTCAACCCTTCTGACACAGAAATCAAATCTTTCCTTCTTTGCTTATTGACATAACGTGTAATATGTCAACAAGCAGCCGTCCTACCTAAACTAGATGGTTAAATGAGCATCTTAACAAAAATTTACTATCTTTATACAAAATTACTGGATCTTTTAATGTGAACAAGAACTCTTTTAATTGGCTGGCTGCCTAAACCACAATACGGTGCCATGCCAAGAGCATGGTGCTGCCCCAGTGGAGCATTTAAAGCTGGATTGTAATTTTATTTTGAATTACATCATTTTTCATAGTATACAACATATATGCATATACAACAATTAGAAAATTTAACAAATTTATAACATATAGAGCAGCGAACAAATATTGAAAAAGAATTAATGTACGTTTATATAGTAAATTGTACAAAAAGGACTATCATGTGTGATGTATATATACATATACATTGAAAAAAAAAAGTACCATGGTATTTTTTCTTGGATTAATAGAAACAGTACTACATCGTGCAAAATAAGATGCCTGTGCAAATGGGTCATACAAATTAGTTATGGCAAAAAGAAGAAAGTAATATGAATACTATATTGTAAATCAAATGTTTAAATCGATATTCTTTTGACGCATATTTTAACCTCAGAGGTTCTTGCTTAATTACATTTCCTTTTACATAATGAAATGTTTCACTTGTTGATGAGAATGCAGGAAAACATAGCTTCTAACAATTGAAATTGTTTGCAAGTCGAGAATAACTGATTGCGACCAACTAGCTGAATTGCGTCAATCGACAATTTGTGAAATTTAATATGATTAGAAAAAAAAAGTAATACAGTTTGTAGGGATCGGATTTTAATATTTACTTAAACATTTTTTTAAGCAGAATAATCATAATATGGTCAAAACAGTCATGTCCTTATTTAACCCACGATGGTACGTACATCGGTCAAGTCTGTGCTAACTGTGGTTAATAAAACCTAACTAAAGAATGAGATCCATCAATGGATCTCGGCTCTGTGAGGACTATAAGATTTTCTGGGATGAATGTAGAAGCTTTAAATTTGGATCAGCACAATATGTTTTTTTACCTTCAGAAAAAATAGTAGCATAATAAACTTAGCCAACTTCATCCATATAAGTTCACAAAATCAAAAAATAAAAATAGAATGCCGCAAGGTCAGAGCAATAGGTGGGCCCAATGTGGCATGTAGCACATAAAATTAAGACGGTTGAATGGAATGCCTCCTTGTCAAAAGCATTGACATGTCAGGTCACGGTGCTCTTAGGGTTCATGCTGCCACTCCCGAGGATGTGCAGGAAACTAAAGTTACAGCAAATCTAATCGCAGCAAATTGTTTTGCAGTGGCGGGGTATATATTGTTGAAATCACTACTACAACTACTGTTGTAGTAGTGATTTTAAATGGTTTGATGGGTGTAGTATCATGCATATTGACCAGACGGTACATCAAACTTTCATAAAATCACGATCGAGGTGTAGGTGTAGCAAGGAGGCTGGGGGATGGCTACAAAAACATGGAATGTATTCTTCGCATCTGCTTGGGGGGATTTGGAAACAACGGCACAGATGGTTGTTTGATGGAAATAAATAGGCCTAATCATAGAACTCAAGCTGAGCATATTGTCCATGAGGGGAAGATGTGGAGTGGATTCTGTTAATAAATTTTTTCGCTTAATTTATCTTCTTAGTTTGATGTATTTGGATGCAACAACTTTATTTTCTTGTCACTTCATAGCCATTACGAAATTTTTCCAAAAAAAAAACTACTGTTGTACAATAGTTTGGTTCCAAGTTTGTGCTTACCTTTATTATGATTCTTAGCTAGCACTCTCCTTTGCTACTTGTATTTGCTTGTACCAGCCGGTCTAACATACAAACATAAATGCAAACTTTCTCGTACCAGCCGGTTTAAATTCATGTTTCTCTAACCTCGCAAGTATTTTTTTTTTTGATATAGAAAGATAGAGATTAGCCTACCAACTTCCATTTAATTGTTCGTAAAGGACTTTCCATCCGGGTTTCCAACTTATGACCTCCTACATCAGAGGAGCCTTTGCCACTAAACACAGGTATTAATCTCATATTTCCTTTTCAGACAATAAAATATGAGCATTCTCTGATACTAGTAACGTATTATATATATAACTATTAATTATTACAGTCGTACAAAATCTACATAAATGTATAAAAAGCGATAATAAAAAAATAACAATTATATATTTTAAATTAACAGAGATAATTGTAATTAATAAATAAGTTCTTGGACAGAACAAGAGTGGACTGTAAATGATTTTTCGTAAAATATTTTACCCGATGGGAATACGAGTCCGGATCCCCTAAAGTAACCCAATTTTTGAGTTTAGACGTGTACGGTGCCTATTCGGTGGTAGCGCAGGGGGCCAGTATTATTTGTGGGGTCCAGGCTCTTTAAGATTCGTGTTAGAGCATCTTGGACGGTTTGGATCAAAACTCAAAAATTGGGTTAATGCACTGGATCTGAATTCTGGGAATACACGATTAGCTAGCATCAATTGCAAACCTTTTCAAGGTCGAGAATTATTGAATTATTGATCCTAACCAACTAGTAGGGGGACATCAATCCATTAGGTCCTCATCAGTGGCCAATTTGCGAAACTCAGTGTGACTTGCAGTACATTTTGCTAGGATCAACTTTTCAATATATCACTTCTTTTAAATACGTTTATTTAAGCAGAACAAAGATGGTACACTAATATATGGGTTTGGTCAATTTGAAATTATTATAATTCAAAAATGTTACTTGAAGGATTGTATATGAATGAGAGAATGAATCTTAGTTTTGTGTGGAATAGACGATTTCCAACTTCAGGATTAATGCAATACAAACCGAATCAATATCGTTTCAAATTTGCAATTACATCATCAGCATCCATAGAAATTAACAAAATTGAAAATTCAAAAATACTTCCAACTCTTGCTACTAATAAAATGTACTGATCTACAGATATAAATAGTTCTACGGACAAAACTGAGCACAGGTAAACTGTAAGATAAAACTGATTTTACAATAGTCAAAATTTTACCGACCCTTTCTTTTACCCTTCATGCCCTTGCCCTTACCCTTGCCCTTGCCCTTGCCCTTGCCTCCTTTCTTCTTACCCTTGTTGCCCTTCTTATAGGGCACCTCCTCACGCTTTGGTGCACTGGGTGCGGGTGCCAAAAGGTGCTTCACATCAAGTATTCCTTTGCTAAAACGCCCCTCTGTTGCCTTTAGCACTCTATCCTCTGGTTTCTTCTTCTGTGCTTTTGAATTTCTAGAAGAACTCTTGGTAAATTTCCCTAGAATCCTATCCTGTGAGTTCAGTAACACAACCACCCGTAAGTTAAGCTTTAAAACTAGAACACTTGCACCAGAAAAGTACTGATACAACTAACAATTCCATACCAGTACTACCTTTTTGATACAATGGTCAGCATCAGTATTGAATCCATAACGTAAACCCCTTTTTTCAACCATATTTTTCCCTAGATCTGCTTGGGGTACAACCATACCAGTAAAAACACTTAATTTTTACTGGTAACCAGTGGTACGGTATACTATGGTCTTGAGGCAACAGGATCATCCAACACAAGGACACTTATTTCAATACCACGTAAGTACCTAGATAGCTGGCATGCTGTACTAATGCTGCACAAAATGAAATGTCATTTATGGCAATCTTTGATGCAATTAAAAAGGATTTACCTCTTCAAGCTTTTTTTCTTCACGCTGTTTTTGTTTCTTCATAATTGGCTTTGCTACGCTTAATGGTGTCCGATGCTTCTGAACAGGCTGTTAGGTCAATTTAAAAATGAATAAACCTTTAAAATTAACACACAAAAGTTGGAAAGATAGAAAAGAGATATTTCCAGAAGTACCTTTCCACCCAAAGCCACGACATTTCGATTCTCAACTCGTTTCCTCTCTTTCCATGTCATGTTAGAAGCACCTATTTGCATTTTGAAAAATGAAGATATTTAACCATAAGAACCGACACTAGAATTATTACGGCCCCATAAAAAAACATGTATAAGTAAGTCATTTGTAAAGAAACAGAACAAGCTTGAACCAGTCAAGGGTCCTGGGAACAATACCATGTCTAGGTAGGAACTAAACAATACCATCCATAGTTAACTCGAGAGATAAACTACAAATTCATTAGGCTCAACGCGGTCCTTTTGGGTTTTCCAATTTAACTTGCAATAAGGCATAATATAGCCAATATTTGTTGGTGTTCTAGTATAACACGCCATCCCAACCAAATAACTGGTACCAGTCACCAGTCTGGATAGTATCTTAATGTATTGACTAATAACTTGAGCTGTGGAACATCAATAATAAATCTCCCAGAAATGTTGAATTTGGTTTTGGAAAAGATATAATATAAATAGGCGTACCCAAGTATTCAACCTCCTTTAGTAACTTCTTAATGTCCATGTCTTCTTCACTATCAGACTCATTGGAGGGCCGCATTGAACTTGGAGCACTGTACATATCAGCTACACTTGATTTCTACAAAATTGGAAGAAAAAGAGGAAAAGAGAAAATTGAGAATTTCAACAATTACATGAATAAAATCTTCTATAGGTGTTATACTAATATTTTAAGACGACCAGTACCAACATTTCAAACACAAACATCATACAGGTAAAAAAATATTGAACATATTGCTGAGATAAGCATCCACAACAATAATCAGATTTTTTTCTGGATATATAATAACATGCATTAGGCATCCAAAATTAAACATTACAAAAAACTTCTCCAGCGAAATTCAGGGTAATATACGATTGAAAAAATTCACCATTTAACATAAAAGAGGACTTCGCACGTAAGGAACCAAAAGTGATGAGAACTCAGAAGAAAATCGACTCAAAATAGTGAAATACCATGAAGTTGCGATATTCATTTCCAGATGAATTCGATCCAGAAGCTTGATCGTACGAACTGGAGGAATAACGCACC
This sequence comes from Carex littledalei, assembly GCA_011114355.1. Classification (NCBI taxonomy): domain Eukaryota; kingdom Viridiplantae; phylum Streptophyta; class Magnoliopsida; order Poales; family Cyperaceae; genus Carex; species Carex littledalei. The sequence goes on from CM022090.1 coordinate 3,775,775, forward strand.
ACTCGAGCTGTTCCTCTTGATTTCACCATTTTATCTCCTTACCAGTAAGCACCAGAGAAAGAGGAGCAGAGTTAACGGGGGGGGGGGGGGGGGGGGGGGGGGGGGGAGAAGAGGGGAAATCAGGATGGTGGCGAAGGGGGGAGAGAGAGAGAGAGCCAGAAGTTGCAGCGCAAAAACGGAGAGAGAACTCTTGTAAGAGAGGGAGACTGCGGCGCAAGGATCCCTGGAGGCTGGAGAAGCTAAAATCTCAAAATCCTTTGGCAAAGAGGACCCGCGTTGTTGATTCGCCGAAATGGAAAGACAAACACATCATCTACGAAAGAACTTGCACATTGCGCATTCGGCCTTTTGGGCAGATCATGGGTCCGCTCTGCTCGAACCCGGCCCTGATTAAACATTTTGAATCCAGTTCGTTTTTTAATGGGCAGACCGTGTCTGTTAGCAGGCCTGTGTGGTGCGGTGCGGGACTAGAAGTAAACCTAGGGTTTTAAGGAAAAATTTAAATTGATTGGACGGACTTGGACCCGCACGCTTTTGTTTTCAGTATTTTACTTTATTTTTTAATCTGTGTTATTTTTAAAACTAGAGTTAAAAATGCGATTTTGTGCTCTAATCATATTGCATATTTTTCTTCATTTTTAAAATCTGAGCAGTCAATTTAAACCATTCAATCTTATGTTCATATTAAAATGTTCTTGGAAATTAAAGTTTATATATTTCTAAATTTTTTTAGTATAAAAACAATGTTTTTCTGAACCATCTAAAAAAAATAATTTTGTACATATCTAAAAAAATAATTTTAATATGAAAAATATGTTAAACGGTTCAAATCGACTGTTTGAACTTTAAAAATAGAAATAAGAATATAGAGTGTGATTAGAGCACAAAATGAATAATACATTTTAGCTCTACTATGAAGATAAGACAAAAAAAAATGTGAATTGTGCCCGTAGGCTGCTTTAAATAAAGGTTTCCAAATACATACATGTTAAATTTTTTTTACCGAATTGTTATTTGCTTCCAATTCTCAAATGATGAATTTTTTTTTTTTTTAAAGGCCAAGGCCCATTTTCATATTACTGAAAACCAGATAATTACAACCATGTTCCAAAGTAAATTGTTTGTAACACCCATGCAACAACACGTGCTAGAAGCAACCAGAGAATAACAAAGTCAACTTTTAGTTACAGCTAAGGACCAAAAGAAATCTAGATTAGCTAATACTAAGCCACAGAGTATTGGGCTGAGGGTATATTTTTCTATTGGCAAAATGGTGCAGTGAGGCTTCTGCATAGTCAGCTAAGGGGACCTGTCAGAGGGAGCTGGAGGCTGGTACACCACCATAGTCAGCTAAGGCTGCATAGTCGGCAAATGATGAAATTTGATATCCTTATTTTTCTTTTCTACCGTTTGATAAAAAAAAACTTGTTCCGATCCATAATATTTGGATAGGATCCATTGAATCTAATATTTCTATAATTGTTAGAAAGGGGATACTCTTTTTATTTTTTGTACGTTTGAATTTAATAATTTCTATAAATAAAAAATTTCCATCAACCTCTTTTGTTGTTGTTATTATTATTATTATTATTATTATTAATTTTTGGATAAAATATTATTATTGTTAATTACGAATATAAAAGAAATTCTTGATGTTTTTTAGCCGACATTTTTATTAATATCCAAAGTTTAATAGAAATTAATTAATATATCCAGATCCGCTGGGAAGTTATAAAAATACCCGTACCGGCCATTTTCTGACCGGTACCCAATTTAATCTATTACCGGCCAGAAAATGGCTAGTACCCAAAATTATATATTTTTTTTTTTTGAGGGATGCTTCTATGGACATAAGGACCTATTTGTAAAATGAACATATTTTCATTTTCAAAGTTCAAACAGTCGATCCGACCGTTCAACATTATCTCCATATTAAAATGTACTTGGAGGTCAAATTTTACATTTTTTTTGAATTTGTTTACTATTTATTAAGTATTTTACAAAACTAGTCAAATTCAGACCATTGAATTTTGTACCCATCTTAATAAATAGTAAAAAAATTCAAAAAAATGTAAATTTGACCTCCAAGTACATTTTAATATGGAGATAATGTTGAACGGTCGGATCGACTGTTTGAACTTTGAAAATGAAAATATGCTCATTTTACAAATAGGTCCTTATGTCCATAGAAGAATTTGCCTATTTTTTTATATAGTATCGGCCATTTTCTGGCCGGTACTTAATTTTTTTTTTTAGGATGGGCATAGCATAGTTGGCTAGAAGAAAAAGTCGTAGGAAACTCGGATTGAAGTTTGCACTTGGTTTTGATGTATCGGTGCGTGTGTTATATCAGTTGCATATATCGGTGCATCATCGATGTTTTTGCAATGAAATATCGATGTTTTATTAGCCGGGTAGTGCTAAAAAACATTGGTGCGTCGCTAATGTTTTTGCAATGAAACATCGATACATTTCTGCCGTCGTTAGGCCGTGCATAAAGCATTGGTACTCAATTTTATGATGCTGATTATTGTCAAATTAAATTCACTAACCGCATGCGAACACTAAACTTTAGTGTCATACGACACTGTCAAAAACATCGATGATGCACCGATATATGCAACCGATGATACATCGATAAATGCATTTGTTTGATCTTAGCCAAACCGAGTGCAAAATTCAATCTGAGTTTTCTACGACTTTTTCTTCTAGCCAACTATGCTATGTCCATCCTAAAAATAAAAAAAAAATTAAGTACTGGCCAGAAAATGGCCGGTACTGTATAAATTTGGGTACCGACCATTGTCTAGCCAGTAATGGATTAAATTGAGTACTGGCCAGAAAATGACCAGTACGGATATTTTTATAACTTCCATCTGGGTATATTAATTAATTTCTATTAAACTTTGGATATTAATAAAAATGTCGGTGTTTCTAGGGTATTGTATTAATGTACACAATTTTTTAGTCTTTAGGATTCGTGTCAGGTTATTTGAGATTTGTGCAGATTAAAACGGATGGTAGAGATTCCTCGTTCTAGTCGAGCGAAATTGTATTACTGTATCTGAATCCGGGTTAATACCGGGGAAGCCTTGCCGTCGCGAATTCAGCGGAAAGAGTTACGGAACGGCACCTGATCGAACACATGTTTCCTTTTCCTTTCCCTCGTTCCAATATCTCGCCGCCGCCGCAGCCTACGCCGCTCCTTACAGGCGGCGGCGCGGCGGATCCTGGCCGCCAGGAGCCGAAACGAGATCGCTCTCTATCCCCGCCGCTTTCCTCCGTCGGCCCGAGACGGAACCAAGACTATCACCGTTTTTCCAGTCTTTCTCAAAATCGTCCCTGGATCAACCCAGCTCTCAAGCGGATACGCTTCACCCCCTTGAAACCGCATCGCTATTGGATTGACGCGGAGGATGCTCCGTCTCTTCCCAGCTCGAAAGGTGGTAATTTAACCTTCGATTTTTTTTTTTCTAGTGGCATTCCGATTATTGTGTGCTTTTTTTTAACGTTTTTCATCTTGTAACTACTTTTTCAGATGCTATTGTGATGATGTCGTACAACATCTTGGGAGATAATAATTGCATGTGGCACACTGAACTTTATCAGAATATTCCCCGGAATTTAATGAATTGGGAATCAAGGAGAAGGCTTATTTTTGTTGAAATTAGTGAAAGAAATCCTGACTTAGTGTGCCTTCAGGTAACTATCTATTTTAAAAATATGTTTGATTTTCACTTGAAATTTTCTACTTCTTCAAACTGATTGCTAGTACTTCTGTTGCAACAATATTTTAGGAAGTGGATCAGGTTCAAGATTTTTTAGCATACATGAAAAGAAGAGGATATGACGGCATCCATAAGGTAAAATCTTATATGTGTGTGTGGCCGTCTACACATATTCCGGAAATTGACTTCCACCAATTTCATTTTTTTTATGCACGTGTTATTTCAAAGAAATGACTTCATGAATCCCCAATGTCATTAGATCATTAAGATATACATACATAGCCTGTTCCAAAATGTAGCTGTGATATTAATTGTCTAATTAATTAAGTGATCACTTTAGCGAACTAATGCTTTTACTTTGATTATACAATCAGTTATGTTGTTTAAACTCAGTAACCAAATCTAGAGCATCAATTTACCCTCAATTGTGCTATTCAAGCCCAAGCTGTTGCCTTTTTCCATCCAGTAAAGATATTTCACAAAACACATTGTATACTGATAGGGTAGAAGTGGTGATGCTAAAGATGGATGTGCTATGTTTTGGAAAAAAGCAAGGTGAAACATCTCACCTTATTGTGTTCCATCCTTTTCTTTTCTGCTATTTGTTCAATTGTACCCTGAATTGAGACTTCATTAGTTGAGGTGGCACTTGTGTTATTGTAAATTTACCATCTTATATCTATTTTACTTGCAGATTCCGTCTACTTGAAGAAGATAGCATTGATTTCAGTAGCTTTAATCTTCGTAATAATGTCGCTCAACTCCTTGTTCTAGAGGAGGTACCAATAATTATGACTCTTTTATAGATCACGGATGGTTAAAACCCTTTTTCTAACCATATTTTCACGATGAATTTGTCTTGTGCTTAGGTTCAAGAAGGGAGACAGTTGGTAATTGGAAATATTCATGTTCTGTTTAGTCCTGGGCGTGGGGATGTTAAGTTGGGTCAGGTAAATTAATCATAGTTTCCATATTTTTTTTTGTTTTTTAGCTGATTATCTATGTATCATATCAGAGCACAATGTCTGTCCTCATGACAAGTACACAACTCTGGACAAACAATCATGTTAAAGCATAGTAAATACTTTTATTCAATACTTTTTTAAAATCAGTAAATTGGTTGCAATTTGTACAATATCCTAGACTGTTTTCCATAAGTTGAAAGCAAAAAAATTGTCATTTATGAGAACTAAGTAGTGCTGTTTGATGGTTAACATAATGGTTTTGTTCTGCTTATATTTTGTAGATACGACTGTTACTGGAGAGAGCCAATTATCTATCCAGAACATGGGGTGATATTCCTATTATTTTAGCCGGTGATTTTAACAGTACACCACATGTAAATGTTTAAAGACACTGCAATTTCCTTTTTTTTTTATAATGGTTCTGTTTTGTCTATCAGAGTGTTTAACACACACACTCTCTCTCTCTCTCTCTCTCTGTGTACAGAGTGCAATCTACGAGTTTTTGTCATCCAGGGAGGTATGGATTAGTGACTAATCTGTGTACATATATAGCTAGCAGAATCCAAAAATATATATTCTGAAATCCTCATTTGAATTTACAGATTGATGTTTCTCTTCACAATAGATTAAAGATGTCTGGGCTTGATCCAATGGACTCTATTCCTTGGTAAGGAGTTAAGGCTGACCCGGTTAATTTTGGATATGTAATTATTTCATCTTCATACTAGTTTAACTTGGGGAGACTTTTAATCTTTTCATTTATTTTGTTTCTCAGGAGAAGGGAGTACAATTGGACAGAAGAAGAATTATTGAATGCAGTTGGTGATTTAGAGGGAACTAAAGTTAGAAGCCCTCTTAAACTGAGGAGCTCTTACGCTTCTGTCAAGGTACTTATCATGGTTCCTGTTCCATATATCTGGCTTTTGGTCTGGTACAAGTATGTGCAGACCATTATGATAGGTGTATTGATCGATCACATTTTTAGGGTTTACTCTTGTTTTGTGTCGTCTTTTATTGGTTTATTTGTTGTCCGATTACACAATTGATTATAAGGTCGGTCGTTTAAAATTGCCAAAATTGTGGCTTAATTTAATTTGGTAGTGCACCTCTTGGTCTATGATTAGTATGTTAACGTATCTAATTATTATTTCTCTCCTAACTGGTATAATTGTTCATGTCAGGGGCCTTCACTAACAAGGGGTCCAAAAAATGAACCCTTAGCTACTACTTGTCACTCGAAGTTTGTTGGCACTGTTGATTATCTATGGTATGCCATATTTTCTTTTTCTTCAAATGGTAAGTACATTTTATGTTGTGCAGAAATATATTAACTTTTGCTATATTGCTGAAGGTACTCGTCTGAACTTGCATGCTTAAGAGTTTTAGACACACTACCTATTCATTTATTGAGGCAGGGGGGTGGTCTACCAAGTGAGGTAAAATCTTTTGTAAAACATATGCTAAACTAAAAATGAGAAAATGAGTTACAATCTTCTGACCAAACGAGCATTGTTCGCTACTATAAATTACAGGAAATTGGAAGCGACCACTTGGCACTTGTTGCTGAGTTTGCATTTGTTGATTACGAGTCGAAGGAATCAGATAATGAAGATACGAAGAGTAATGATTCTTATGAAGCCAGCACAGAACTTGCTAGCTTGAGTGAAAGCTAAATAAAATCCATCCGAGTTAAATAGAACAAACTGCTGAATGGAGAATTTGTTGTAGGGCCCGTGCTTAGGAGGCTGTTAAGGTCTGTTTTTCGTTTTCAAAGTTTAAGGTTGAAAATGGATCAGATAGTGATCAAATTATATCTGTATCTGTTTTAATTTTTAGGATACGGATATGAATAGACTCGGACAAGGATACAGGTTAGTTATTGATCAGATACGGATACGAATATGGTTGGGATATGATGAGAGTAAAACTTGCTTAAATTTTATAAAATGCATAATTTCTTTTTATAATGAGTTTTAAATTACAAAGTATATATATCTTGCTAATCGGATATCCACATTTTTGAAATCATGGATACGGATAATTATTCGTATCCGTATGGCTTTGTAAATTCAAAACCATATCCGCATCCGTATCAACTCAATAACTCAGATATCCGATATCTGTATCTAAATTTGTGGATACATACCGGATACTAATTGAATAATATCTGATCCATTTTCATCCCTACTAAAGGTTATTGTTTGCTACTGTCAACAATAAAGGCAATAGATAAAGAAGAGGGAGAGTTGAAAAAGAGGCCAAAATTTCAGCTTGCAGGAAAAATAAAAGAAAATAAGTGCTACTTGGATGGGGGAATTTTATAGGTTGGTTTTGAGTTATGTCAAAATTCAAAATATAATAACACAGTTTGAAACTTTTGGGTGGATGAGGACCATTTATTTCAGATTGGCCAATCCTGATGGTGCCTGACTTGAGGCTGCTTGAACACTATTGTAGCTAGTTGTGATCAGGGGCTACTGGACATCACAAATGGCACCGGATGGAAGGCACTTTCTGAACTATCTTTATCAGATTAAACTCTCCTAAGGCACCTACCTGACCATAGTCTGTCTTAGCATGACTTTTAGTACTGGTGGTCAGGTACTAACCGACTGGATCTAAAATGGATGCGCCAGATCTGCCCTGATTTCCAAATATTGATTAAGAGTATAATCAGAGCTGAATTCTTTTTGGAGGCTATCATGCATTTGTTGGATGGTTCATTTTTTTTTTCCTCTTTAAACATATTGCCATATCGGCTGCAAATGATTTCAGCATGGAGCACAAGTAGATAGATTAGCCGGGTAAAAGTGAAGACAAATACCTCCAGTGTCTGTGGGTAAAGAAATTGAAACATTGTTGGTTATGTTGTGCAATTTCAGATTCTAAACTCAAAACTGATCATTGAATTTTGAATTTATTACCTCTGAGATTTGGGGGCAAATTTTGATGCCCGATTTCGTGGTAGAAATTGTCAAGCAATAGCCTTTTTGGTGCTTTAATAGGGGAGTCTGTAGCATTGAAATTTGTGAGGGCAAAATAAAAGCTCATTTTTGTACCATTCGTTTGCCGTTTTCTTTTTAATGCAAATGTGCTTGCTTGGGAGGCTGCCAACAAGAGTGGAAAAAAACTGTACCAATGACTAGGTTCCACATTAAGAGATAATGTTAAAGAGATTTATTTTTCACATTCCAGCATTATATTGGCTTTATATAATTTACGTCTTTTAATGATTTTTTATTTTCATATTCTGTCATTCGAGCTGAAGAAAGAAATAAATTGGTTTCAGATTCTTTAGAAATTCTGGGCTTTTAAGGAAGCAGATCTGATGGGAGTAAGTTATGCTCCCGTGAAAATAGAAGAAATAAAATACAAAAAGTTTGCTTCCTGTGAAAATATATTTTCAACATATAAATACTAAAAACCTCAGCCATATTTAATACTCATTATATGTCAATAAAATACTACAAACTTATAACACCAACCGACATCCAAAGCACACCACAAACTACATGGGCTATAAGTTTGTGATGGGCTAGGGACCAAGAGAACTCCCCCACGACCACCTCTTTAAAGATTAAGCAGATAGGCAACCGACCAATCAGAACAGACGCACCTGCCACGTGTCAGCCCTTCATTACCTCAGCGCCAATTGTGTAAAACAAAACACAAAACAAAGGATAGAGTGAAGCAAGGGCTAGGAAGCAGAGAAGGTAAATCGCCGCAAATTCATATTATTATTATACAAATTCTACAAATGGCGGCCACGGCAGCATATTCTACAGCAGTTCTAGGAGGAGCTCGGCTGGCCACCACCGGCTCCGTCTCGCCTCGCTCTCTTCTTCTTCTACCAAGGCGCTCCATTTGTTCTTCTTCCTCTTCTTCCCTCGTGTCGGCATCTCATTTCCAAGGTATTTCTATCTCTATTAATCCTTGAATGAACAAAATTGATAATCTTCTAAGTCTTCATCAAACAAAACATATAGTCTACATATCTATTTTCTTCGTAAGTTTGTGCCTTTTCTTTTCTTGTGAAACATTTCTAAAGAAAAATTAGGCACAGAAATCTGGCAATGTAGCAGTTAATTTATGTGTGCATGAATTTGACATTAAAGGGTCCAAATATTTACTTCCCGCCTTGTAGGTTTCTGGCCTCTCTATAGCAGGAACAGGCCCATCTCTAATTGAGTTGCATAAATTATAGATGATTTGCGTAATTTTTGTCGAAAATTGAAGAAAAAAAATACTGAATATTGTAAATTGGTTTCTATTTTTCTTTGGTAGATGCACAAAGGTTCACTTTGCTCCGAGTGAAAGCCACTTCAGAAGATACCTCGACTTCTTCTGACGAACTTATTGCCGATTTGAAAGCAAAGGTGCCGGTCTTGCTTTATCAATTTAAAAAAAATAATGTTTTTACCATTATTTTCCATTTAACCCGGCTAATTAACCTCTGTAGTGGGATGGAATTGAGAATAAGTCGACCGTGTTTTTGTACGGAGGTGGTGCAATTGTTGCAGTATGGCTGTCTTCGGTTGTAGTTAGCGCAATCAATTCCGTTCCCGTGGTACTAATTTGTTCTCTCTTTTAAATTTGATAAATATTTAACCTCAACTTTTGGTTTATTCAACATTATCTTGTATTAACATGAGACTTAATATGACCTCTGTTCTTGTGTAGCTTCCAAAAGTCATGGAGCTTGTTGGACTTGGTTACACTGCATGGTTTGTTTACCGCTACCTACTGTTCAAGGTAAATTGACTAAATTCAACTCAACCAGCTGAAATATTAGAAAGAATTTGGATAAAATATACACGGACAAGTAATTTGCTCTGCAAATTCCCTATTTTATGTTCTTACACTTCCTATTGCTATTTTCAGGATAGCAGGAAAGAGTTAGCGAGCGACATCGAAGAATTGAAGAAAAAGATTGCTGGAACGACTACCGAGTAAATTCATTTCTCTGAAGAGAACTTTTGAAGAAAATACCGAGTGTGCTTATGTGCTGCTGCATTTTAGTTCAATTAATATGCCATGATGCAATTTGATGTATGAAGATGTTCACCTTTTTTTTCTTTTCTTTTCTTTTTCTTTTGTGTTCTATGACCATAAATAAGACCGGGGGAGTCTTCTACGCCTTCCTGATAATTTTGGGTTTCTTGTCTGTTTTATTTTATTCATTATGCTACCAATGCTATAATGGTAGAGAAGTATGAAAACCTCAATTTTTGACAAGTTTATTTTACAAAACATAGGTCGATAACCTTATGGATCCACATCAGAAAAATAAATCCTTAACGTCATGTTTATGTTTGCTTGAAGTTTAAATCTCACTAAATGAGTATTAAATAGGCTGATCTAATTAGACGTAAGTCTAAAGTTAAGCTGGCATAAACTGACTTAAACTAAACTACCTTTTTAGGTGTTCTTAATTCTGTGTTGCGTCCTGAACCCATTGTCAGTAATTATTTACAAATTTTACTTCTCTCTTTCTTCTTTAAGCCTCAATTTAACATGAATAATTTAAATCGATCTAAATACGCAAACGGTTGTAGAGAACTTATCACCTCCATTAATTCATGTATGTTGTTTTAGAAAATGTATATATTAAGACCTTCATTACTTGCAGAGAAGTAATTATTCACAAGTTTTTCAAGTATGCGCATCCAGGCGTCAACATTAATTACAGTGCTCTATGTCATTAGTTTAAAAATCAAGAACGAGAGATGTAGGAATGAAGGATGGGTTCGGTTCTTGAAGCCTATACAGAGAAATAATGACTAAGTTTTTATACTATTCGGTTGTCTTTCAATTTTCTTCACTCCAAATCTTTATTTCTGACTTCTAATTTATTTATGCAGTAAAATGTTAATATGAAACTTGACAATGATAAGATGAAATCATGTCTGTACAAATTATATATGTTAATCTATGTAGATTTACAGGAATTGGAACTAATTCTATTGTTTCATAAGACGTAAACCACCTTGAAATTAATCTTGTTAAGAAAATCAGATATATTTGCATATTCATTTGGAGCAATGTTTTAAATAGCGTTTATAGCGTCATAGCGGGAAGGCTACAAAAAAAGCTATAGCGGAAGCTATTCCAAATAGCGTTTTTTTTTTTACAAAAATTATATTATATATTTGTACTATACATTAACATTATCTAAAGTTTCATAGAACAATAAATAACATCAAATTAATTAAGAAATTATAATATTCATATTGAACTAGTACAAAAGTCCATGGTTCAAAATATCCATAATAATATCATAAACTATCGATCTTTTTCTATACAAAATATCTTAAGCATCATGATTCATTCTATTTTTTTTTCTATACAAAATAAATTTTATGGATATTTATTTAAGCCCATATAAATTGTCTAAAAAAGCTCAATATGCATAGCGCGCTACACGCTATGCGCTATAGAGGACCGCTATTACCGCTATAGCGGCCGTAGCGCAATTAGCGTATTTTCATGCCATAGCTTAGCGTTTAGGTTCCAAAAACGCTATAGCGGCGCTATAGCGCGCTATTTAGAACACTGATTTGGAGTAAAGAAACTAATTTAAGGTTTGACAGGACTAAAAACTAGATTCGCTGCGAATAGGTCTTCTGCTTCAACTTGTGTCGAGAAAAGAAGGTAAGATATTTAACGGATCGAATCCGGTATAAAACGGGTTCTCTAAACTTTCGCGCCAAGATCCGTAGTCGATCATAAGTCTCATAACTTCTGTAACAAATGATCTTCTCTTCTATGCTTGGTCTTCTCACGATTCCTGACCTATCTTCTCGAATCTTCTCTCTCACTCTCGATCGATCAATGAATGTGATCGCCGCCGCTTCCTCCGCCACACCGCCGCCAATGCCTCCATCCTTCAAGACCGTACTCTTCTCTCTCCCTTATCTCATCACTTCTACCCCAATTCACTCCTCTCACGGTTTCTCTTTGCGCTTCTCAGGTTAGAGTAATCGTAAAGGGGCGCGTTCAAGGCGTGTTCTTTCGCGATTGGACAGTGGAAAACGCGAAGCAGCTCGGGCTAAACGGGTGGGTCCGAAATCGCCGAGACGGGACCGTGGAGGCCGTGTTCTCGGGTAAACCCGAATCAGTGCAAGAGATGGTCGAGCGCCGCTGTCGCGTGGGGCCTCCGGCTGCTGCCGTCACTAAATTGGATACTTTCCCTGCTGACGAGGTCATCTATCCAGATCAGGGTTTCCAACGCAAGCCCACGGCTTAATTTGTAAGAGATTTTTTTTTTTTTTTCAATGTGATCAGGGTTTGTTCCTATTGGGTATTCTGAAATGAAGCTTATTGTACGAGTATTGAACTTTCAGTTTAGTTGTGCATATAGTTCTGTGTTAATTTGAGTATATGATATGGACTAGAATATCTATTAAGTTGAAATATATTGTGCCAGAAATTGAGCATAGTTATTATTTTATTTTGAAATTTGCAATTGATTATTGCTTCCATCTTGACATTAAGTGCGTGGGTTCTATTTTATAGTATGGGGTACATGATAAGAACTGAGATTGCAAAATTGCTGGTACAAAAGCTATTAAGTTGTAGCTCTTCAAGATATATCTGGTGATTGGTACAGTTAAGTCTTTCATTAAACTTCTCTGATCTATTTTTTTTCCATGAAGGCAAAGTACATTATTTTCTTTACACTAAATTATCAACTATAGTTTAATACTACAAACATACACTGAAAAGCTCAAACACTGTTCTTGAGCTCCTCCTCTCTTTTCTTAATCTCTACCGGCTTGTATGTATAGTACTTAACACAGACCAAATAGTATATCAAATTCAACCCTTCGAGCAGTGTAATGAGCCAGTAGAAATAATCGAGTTTGCCTCTATTGAGATTATCTGGCAACCAATTGGATCCATCGGGCTGCGCGCTGTACTTGTGCACGATCGAGACAAGCATGGTGCTTATGTAGCTCCCTGCTGAGATTGACATCCAGAAAAGTGCAGTGGAAGTGCTTCTCATGCTCTCTGGTGCTTGGTCGTACATAAACTCAAGATGGCCTATTGATGTGAATGCCTCTGCTATACCTATGATTAACTTTCATATTTCAGTCATCTGCACTATGTATAAATTGGAAAAATGAACAAAAAAATAACCTAGATTTGAGCTGCAAAAGGACCTTTAATATTTTCTGCTACTAGCAGTTGGGTCTAAGCTTCTGTTAATTCTCATTTAACAATGGGAAGAAAATGACATAAATTGTTATTAGAAAGTAAGTGACATTATTAACAATGTAGAAGGCTTATTATTTTGGAATTCTGTAACTCTGTTCTTGCAACATAAAAGGGTTGTTTCTATGTTTTCTTCAGAAGTTAGCAATTTATTTGTGTTGTTGTTGTCTTCATATTTCGTTCACATGATTAAATTTAAAAATATAACAGAATGTACCAGTGAGCCCTGGCCTTACCATGTAGTGCGTACTGGGGTACGAGCCAGAACACGGGCATTGGCACAGTGACACCTGGCGAGTCAAGCAGACCCGCTTGAGCTGCCACATGCTTTCTTCTTGCCTCAACGAACCCAGCTGTCATTGTTGCAAGGGTCGTAATCCCAAAGCCTATCCCCATCCTCTGCAGAAATGTTAGTCCCCTATCTAACCCTGTAAATCTCCTTGCAAAAGGAACTAACAAGCGATCATAAACAGTGATGGTGACAACCATGGAGAGGTAGGTAAAGACAGCCATAGAACCAGGAGGTATTTGGAAGGTTGAATTCCGCAACAAGTGGCGGTCCATGGTGCGGGCTTGCTGGAGAGAGAAGGTGCTTTGTTGGGCTGAGGCGGTGATAATGAGGATCCCGGCGGCCCAAATCGGGCCCATGCGGATCACTGATTTGAGCTCTTCAACTCGGTGCACTGTGCTCAGTCTCCACAGGTTTGGGGTTGGAGATTTATCAGATTCAGTTATAATTGCTGCTCTGTCAAAGAAGCTGTAGATTGAAATCATTGAATGTGCATAGCTAGGTTAGTGCACTGAATTATAAGTAGTTTGAATTAAAGATTGGGATATGAGATTTTTGGGGCCAGTTCCCATATTTCAGGTCAATCAGATGCCATTCTTTTTTAAGTTTGTCAGGTAATGGTTGGGTTCTTTATCAATATGCTGATTTGGCTGTCAAAATGCTCCATTGTTGGGTCCGGACAGTATTGGTGGTGAAGTAAATTTGTGTTGTGCCATGCTGTGACTAACTAACATGCCGTGACGTGTTGTGTTGTGTTGTGCCGTGACCAAAATGACGGAGCGGTCATGCCACGTTAATCACGCCATGACAGCACGTGTTGTGACCAAACGTGGTGTGACTGGTCATGCTTGGTAACTTTAGTTGCATTCAACTACTTTTTTCGTAATTTAAGTTAGTTTATTGAAAACAAATCAGAAAAAAAATGTGGAAAAATTTGTAAAATAAAGAAATAATGTTGGAAAATAAAATGTCGTGATTAGGTCAGCTCGCATGTGGTGACTAGGCCAGTTGCCCAGTTCCCAGTAGCCGTCAGGTTTGTGTTCAGGTCTGATCGTGTTTCGGTTGAGTAGTATGGGTAATCATTCGGATTTCCTGCTTTTATTTGAGTTCTGATCTGATCTGGTTATATTTTGCATTTGGTTAGATGTTATGGTCTGCTTTTGTTTCCTGTACAAAAAATTGATCGATAAACCTTTCTTGGTAAGCCATACTATGCTGGTCAAAAGCTAAACTGTTCTATACTTTGGTTGAGCATATGCCTGTTTACTGAAAAAAAAATGAACATGTTTTCCTGAATAAAAAATTTGGGTACGTATATGCAGCTTGGTAAATTACAAGTTCATGGTTATCACATTCTTTGTTCATATATTATCTTCTTACTGATGTTGTGATGTGGACCTATTTTGTATTGTAGGTTTTAATTGACCCCGAATGACCTATCAATGATAGCTATCAGTCACCAAACTTTGATTTACTTAGAATAAGACAAATCAGTGGTATTAAAGTAACACATACATGTCTGCATCCACTCAAATCAGGTTATAGTACCGTTAGTGGATGCTTCAGTACCGTGAACTAGTCAACTTTGTCGAACTGGTGAAATATTGGTATTATCTTGCTTCCTTGTTCTATTGGTTATAGTTAATGGAATTTGAAAGCTCCAATCAGGACCGAAAATCATGGTAGACTCAAGATTAACACCAAATAACAGACCTGACATGGACTGGTAAAAACACTGTTGCATGGTTACTGGTAACCGCCCAAATTCAAATGTTTATATATGTATTTTTTTTTTTTGCTGAAGCTTAATATATATATATATATATGTGTGTCTGTGTGTGTGCCAGTTGCCTGGCATTTGCCGACTATTCCTCAAAAAAAGAAAAAAAAGAAAAGCCAGTAGATTTTTATAGTGGCTGCATTTGCTGCCGAAATTTTTATTAATCGAAAAAAAAAAAAAATATCGCTATTGGATATCATTTTGACGGAATTTCGAAATGTAGGTAGGACGGGTTGGTTTATGACGGATCATTTTAACCCGTTTTACTAATTCAAATTCTAAACTCAAACTAATTAACTAAGTAGATATGAGATGTTAATATCCATCCCATCCGGCAAAAAAAAAAAAAACAAAGAAAAAACTGGAACGTTAATATCTATCCCGTCCGACCCAAAAAAAAAAAAAAAAACCGTCAATTAATGCATTGACACGCGGAGTCTATAAATGGAAGCAAACAGAAATATTGACTGACATTGTTGTTTTCTGAAAATAGCTAGTTGTTTGTGCCGGATCGAAACCCTTCAATTCTTTGAACAAACGGACCAGGATGTTGTGGCTAAAAAGATTGTTTTTTTCAGTCAAATGTTGTCATCTAGTGTTGAAATTAGAATTTCGCACGCAAGCTAACATCTTTTCATTGGTAGAAGAAGCATGTTGCTCAGCAGAAAAAAAAAAGTATCGCCACACTTTTTGAACTAAAATCAAACCCAAGTCTCCTTGGACGGGATGATCTATTCCATCCCTGATTTTTTTTTTCGATCGAACAAAAACGAGTATACCGTTCCTGATTTTTTTCCTGTTCAGCTAATTTGATTAGCGGTGGTTAGAGCAAACGGAGATGAGTTAGTGAGACGGGATAAACCAACCCATCCTACTTACATTTTGAAATTCCGTCAAAATAATACCCAATAGCGATATTTTATTTATTTATTTCCGATTAATAAAAAATTCGGCATTTGCTGCATCATGCCTGACAAAGGATTTCGATATCGAGCATGAACCGCATGCGATATATAATACAACTAGAGTGGAAAAAACGTGTCGTGCCGTGACTAACACGCCATGACTTTGGTCTCATGCCGTGCTGTGCCGTGACCAAGTTAATTTTTCACGTACCGTGCCGTGACCAAAATGTCAAGGGATGGTCACGGCACGCAAATGGTCACGCTGTGCCTAAACGTGCCGTGACCATACGTGACTCGTGTGACCATTTAATCATAATTTAGATTAGTTTATTCAAGATTCACCATTAAATCAATATCTAATGGTCCTAATTACACGTGACTCGCGTGACTACGTATCGTGCCATGCCGTTCCGTGACGGAGCCGGCTCCGCCGTGCCATTTTCCCACTCTAAATACGGCCATACATTTCTTTTAGTGGAGGTGAATATGGCTCAGTTGTTGCTGTCAATTTGTCTCATTTAATTGTTCTCACTAGTGCCTTTTAAGATCTTGTCCGTATGCATTTTTGGGTCATTTTAGGTCATTCATTCCCAGTCAATTTTGGACGCATTCACCAATTGAAGATGACGCAGAATCACCGATCGCGTGTAACGATTTTTACCGAGATCATTGATCCTCTGTGTATTGCATGGAATTGGAAAGATCCCAAAGTACACAGTGATGCATATTAATAAACTAAACAGCATGTGAACACAAGTTTCTATCTGTTCGGCCGTCTAAAGGGAACGGAAATGAAAATTTTTGAATAACAGAAACTATGTGCGCGTGGGTTGAAATTTGTTGTAGTCTGAGTGAATTTTTTTTTTCCCACGCGCACAGTGATTGGCAGAACAGGCCCTAAACTATCATTTGTCTAAAATACTATAAATCTGCGGTATTGATATTTCAAAAGTTCAGTGTACACAGATATGGATAGTTATAGCTAAATTTGACTTAAGCCAACATGCTGAGACTACTAAATATAATCTCAAACTTACGTGGTTTATTGTATGTAGGTGCCACAGGAGATCTGTGGTTCTAAGCACCGTGATAGTCTGGTCTGATAGGAAACAAAAGAGACTAACAATAGACACGTAATTCTCAAAAAAAAAAAAAAAAATTTAGAATTCAGATATTCACAGATATGGCTGCTAATGGGACAGCCGTTGCCTCTGCTGGCCTGTACTTCATTATATCACTATCCTATCCCCACCTTGTCCTTGGTTGGCTTGTCATGTCAACCAGGAAATTATAAATCACATCTACTGTCGAGTTTATACTATTGTAATGTACTATGCAAGTTCAATACTACTTTTATATGCTCTCAAGCAAAAAAGTCTTATAAGCTCTTGTCGAGGATATCTTACTTGATCTGTCATTTTAAAGATTATAGTTTTGGCTTAGATTAATTTTTCTTTTTTTTGCTTGTCCGTATTAATTTAAAAGAATTTCTGTTGGATATTGTGTTTTGGAAATTAATTAAAAAAAATTGATCAACATTATTACGTAGCATAGTAGGCAGCTATGAACTACTTGGCTATATCAGTAATAGCATTTTAGCGTTTCAGATTGGAGAAAGATATAGCGCAATTATATAAACTAGGGTGTTCTTAAGTTCACCAATTCTCTTTGTGAACTTAATTTTAAATTTTTGAATTAATTTAGTATAAAGTCATGAAGCAGTTCAAATTAGAAGGTTTATAAATTAATTTTAATGTATTCATTTTTTGAATATTTTTTGGCCACTTGATTTTATACAAAATTAATTCGAAATTTTAAAATTTTCGCATTTAGACGCATCACTTGTAAAGTATATGAGTTTCAACGATTTGAATTTGTCGTTTGAAGTCAATTCAATAGATTTTAGAATTAAGTTCACTTGAGAACACCCTAGTTCTACTCTAGTTATCTAATTAAAACACTGGTTTTCGCATGAAAGCATTGATCAAGAAGAGGAGAAAGACCAACAGTTCGGATATAAAATTTTGAAATTTAAATTTTAAATTATTAGTAAAAAGAAATGGCTACTAGTGGGACTCGTCGTTGCCCAAATTAGTCTACACTTCATCATCAATGCTCTCAATCATCACTATATGTTATATCACTATCCTAGTCCCATCACCTAATTGTCCTTGGTTGATTAATTAATCATGTACGAAGGTTAATTAATTCCATCCTAAATCACATTTATATCTACTTCCTGGAGATTTCGATGAGACTTCGGACACAAATTTGATGAGATTTTATTATATTTTAATGAGTAACTTGGGATAAATTCTTTCAAATCCGTTCGGTGTCATTTTTTTATTTGAAATAGTTTTAGTTTGTTTCTTATTTATTTTTTCCGTCCGGCATAATTTTTTTCTCGCACACCTATTATAATTAACGAGCATAGTTAAAGATCAAGACAAAACTTAATTACAATATCACCAACGAGATGCAATCAGATGATAAAATATTTCTTCTTCTTCTTCAAAGTTTTTATTCTCAAATAAGTTGAGTAGGCTAGAAATGAAACCCAACCGGAATCAGCAACACAGCGACTTCTCAGGAGGTCACCCATCCTAAGTACTACTCTTGCCCAATTCGTAAGGGTTTCATTTCCATAAAGAGGCTTTTACCGCTGGCTCGTCAAGCTTATCACGAACCCTCATTTTTTTTCCTGGCTTGAGATAGGATGTGTAGAAACTACACAGACGGAGTTTTTTTCTAGCTTGTAGATTTTTTTTTCTTCAAGTATATAGACTTTAGGTGATTTTTTCCTCTATTTAGACGATACAATGAAAATATGTCAATTGTTACATTTTTTTTAAAAGAAAAAGAGATGTAAAAATTTCTTTGCTCACTAACGGAAAAAGAATGCAAAGTCACTTAATTGCTCATATTACATAAATAACAGTATGATTACACCTCTTTTTATTTTTTTTTCTTAATTTGATAATTATACCTTTTCAAATAATTTGTTTATAATTTGTTGGTTGAGTTTCACCTATGATATAGAACTAATTCTTGTTTTGTAAACGAATTACTTTTTATATATTTATTGATCATTTTATTTTATTAGAGAAATATAATGATGTCACAAATATTAATTATGAAATAATAATAATTAAAATATCAATCTAAAATGGCTAAATATATATTTTAAATCTGGCATGTTCCTATCAAAAATTTTAAGCATTTGAACGGTTTGTTTCCAAATTTGTTATCCATTACCATTGATATGGGAATTAACCTCCGATTTTAAATTATGACACTAAAAATAAATAAATTAAATGTATGATATATAACGTTACAATATTAAAAATACCAGGAACGCTGGCACTATCAGGGTTTAACTGACTGTGCCAAATTGTCTATCCTCATTACTGGAATACTGGACGGTAACAGTGCCAGTGTCGTGCTATTTCTAAAAATATAGCATCCATTATGTTATGTATTATATTTATTTATTTTTTAAAGCCATAAAAAATAGGAGCGTTTGAACTTATAAATAGTATATATTGAGGAAGACATGCTTAATTAGGATATATATGCATAATATTTAATCAATGCGCATTCACATATATAATGCATTCTTCTGTGTTTTATACGGTTCATATTACCTGATAATTTCTGCCAAAGAATATGTAGTCTTTCTCACACTAACAGAAACATGGAAACAACCTCAGGAAAAAAAAAGAAACAAAAAAAAATAAAAAATAAAAACAAAAAGAAGGGAAACCATACCTGAGTTGATTGGTGTGAACAAGCTTTCCATATAATGAAATTTCGGCATCCATCTGATCATTTTCATAGAGATACTTAGAATCTGGTACCATCGGTATGTTTCTCTTTTTGATCGCCGCCACCACCACCTGCACCAGCCTGGTAAACGGGCTTCCACATGGCTCCAGATGCCTGTACATGGGATACCCTACGGCAAATGTCCCTACCGACACTGCCATGGCTACGGTAGGGATCCCCAGCCCCCATCCCCACCCGACATTATCTTGTATATACACCACGACTGTCACTGCTAGTAACATCGACACGCCCATGCCAAAATAGTACCAGTTGAAGAAACTCCATGTCTTGGTTTTCTCCTTTGGGTCGGTTTCATCGAACTGCTCTGCACCAAAGGCGACAATGCATGGCCGATAACCACCTGCCCCGATTGCATTTAAGAAGAGTGAGGTGTATAGAATTGCAAGTTGCCATGGCAAGGCCTCTTTGCAATCCGGACCATTTGGGGTGCACGGTGGAGGCCTCAAGCGTGGTAAGGATGCCGATAGTGTCAAGATTATCATCCCCTAGATTGCAAAATTTGCAATAATTCATGATTTATGAACAGCACTAGGTTTTATTGTCATAAGTAGGAATCTAATTGGCTGAGTTTTGTTGGCATCAAACTTATGTACTAATTGACCAAATTTATACTGACACTACATGCTATTACTTTGTGATCCATGAAGAAGTAGAAAAAAAATACTAATTGACCAATTTTTTTTGCTAAATGAGCAATAATTAGCAAGCTTATATTTGGAATATTAAAAATTAGAAAACATTTTAGAGGCTAACTATTAACAACAAATCATGAGAGCCAGCCTTTGATCTAGTGATAAAGGCACTGCTCTCCGCGTGAGAAGTTGCACGTTCAAAATCCAGATGGAGATTTCTTGTGAATATTAAATAGTTGGTGGCTTGAAAACCAACATTTACTCAAGAAAATAACAAAATGTATTGAAAATAAAAATACATTACAATTTGGTAAAATAGCGAGGCTCCGGTGATGGTCCAGAACCGACCGATATAGGCATCTGCGAGGAATGCACCAAGAAGTGGTGTCAAACTCCCGGTACCACCAAAGTTAGTTAGAGTATTGGCTGCTTTTGCCAATGGCATGTGAAGCTGCTGTGTCAGGTATGATATCATGTTTGTAGAAAACCCGACGACTGCTATCTTCTCTGCTACCTCATTCGCTACAGAAGATACAACACAACATCAGTCTGCAAGAATTTTTTAAAGTTTAATAGACAATAATGATTTCATACCGAAGATGAAAGGCATTGTTCTGAGGCCTCCTTTTCTCTTCTCTTCTCTGGCAATGGCATGATTTTCTTTCTTTTCTTCCATTTTTTTAGGGTAACTGAGGTTCTCTCCTATGGTTTGAAAAGCCTTGGAAGTGATCTTGTGTTTATATAGAGAGGAATAGAGCGGGACGCTTATCTCTTTCAATGCTTCTCTCCAATGATATCTCGGTTTATTTGGCAAAATAAATAAAATAAAAAAATACCTTGGTTTGTTACATAACAGTGAGTGAGTGACTCGGCTGTTTAATACAGAGAAGAAAAGTCACATGTAGATCGATATGGGTTTGCAATAGTATGTGACTATGTGTACAAAAATTTAGGGACCCAAAGTACAATAATTCTAGTGACTATGTACATACAACACTCAGATATACTTAAATCGACAAAGAATTCGCATCATTTAATTTGACGTGTGTTTTAATTTGTTAGACATTATTTGGTTTCTTTATTTTTTATTTTTATTGTCACTCTGTGGTTTCAAGAAAGGATGAAGTTCAATCATAGGGAATCCAATTATTGAAGTTTGCTCATGCTAGAAAAGTAGAAATGTATGATGGATAATATTTCTTTTTTAAGTATATATACTTCAAATTTCAATATTTTTTAAATGGCAATAAATGAGCTGGACCTACCGTAGATCTAACTTTAATTACCTTCCGTATATGAGAAGTTTATTTTGTTTTGTACATCCTTTGCTTGATTGGCAGCCTTTTCATGGATTGGAAGATAGAGAGAACAAAGAGATTTTGGAAAGGAAGTACACTGGTCATATGCAAATTTTCCTTGTATAAAGAGAATAGTACGTACTGGTTTGTTAATTAGCTACTGCTACTGCTACTGGATTCTTTGAGAAAGAAATGACAAGGAGAAAGAGCCAAAAAGCTAAAAATTGTGCTGTCTTTTTTAATTATGGAATGATATTTTGAGGAAGTTCTGTAATATATTTATCTGTCTTTTGAGATTGCCGTGTAAATGAAAAGTAGCTAGTGTTATGTGGTTGTAATATGGAGTAGATTAGTTAGGTTGATCTGATGGGGTATATATTTTGCTTTTAATTTATGTTTATATCTTTTAAAAAGCTATTTTTTATGATGCTTTTTGAAAAGTAACGAAGACAGGTGATCTTGTTTGAGTCGACTAAAAAAATGTTCATGAACGACCATTATTAATTTGATTGAATAACATTATGTGGTGAGACACTAAGCCTCCAAATTAGTTTGATCAAGACCAACAATGTTTGTTTATTATATGCAATAATTCATGTAGATGGGTATGGCAAGTAGGAAGGTGAAGCGTGCACTTTCTTCTTGTTTATATAAATATAATAACAATTAGTTATCTGTTAAGAACTGTATATTTGTCAATATGAAAGTTTTAGTTTTTGTACACAGAGAACTAAATAGGAAGAATTTGTGTAAACATATAAAATAGTTTATTTACTTATTAAAACATCATAATATCCAACGTACATCTTCGTAAAAAATTGACATTTTATCCAATATTTAATTTTATATATTTAATATTTTATTTAATTATTATAAAAATTGAATTGACAAATATATCTTTTCATTTCAAATTCTCCTTTCTCCTTACCAATATATTTTCGTCTTTCTATCAACTTATTAGAGAGAAGCTATCCAGAAATTCTACGAATATATAAACTCCAAGTTGCAACAATTAGATTTATCAATGAATTATTTGCTTGGTGATGTCCCAAATCAGAGGCGGAACATAGTACAAGCTGGAGAATACGTATCCTCTGCATTAACACACCGTTTGAGTTAATTTATGAACCGTACGATCAGAACTCGGACCAATCCTGTCCACTCCTATAATGCACGTGCACTTTAATATTAGTGCGGATCTCAATAGGACGGTTTAGATCTTAAATCAAAATTTGAGTTAATGCAGAGGATACGAATTCCAAGCTGGAGGGTGTTAAGCCACCCTATCATTTCAAAAAATTGTTATCAAGTATATAAAAGTTCAACTCAATTTTAATTTTCTTATGAAATATTACAAACTTAGATCTTGAATGAAAGTTTGAAAATCAAACTTGTGACACATTTCTCATTTTCAAATAGACTTCGGTTTCCGCACTATTTACATTAAAAAATGAACATTTTTGTTTTTAGAAAGCTATCAAACGATATAGAAGAAACTAAAAATGAAGTGTCCAATCAACCAATGAAATATTCAAATCACAACATTCTACAATTCAACCATCTTTAAAAAATATGAGTTACGAAAAATTAAAAAAAAACTAAAAAAATAAAGTGTGCGCAAGCCCAATACAATTTTTTTAGCATAATTTATTTTAATTGAGGTTTGTGTCTGTTTATAATTTTTTAATTAATATTCGTTATAACTTTGAGATAAAGTTAATTTCACTTTCATGTTATGAAAATAATATTTTTTTTTCTTATGTATAATTTGTACATACATAAAATTATGTCTAAGAGAAAAACATTAGACTCTTATTTCAAGGTGAAAAAATTTATTATCTTGTGTTATATAAATTTATTTTTAATTAATTTTCTTAAAATGATGCTTAGCACGAATTCGCATCCTCTGAGATATCTCATATTTTGCGTGTTTTTTTGGAAAATCTTAACCGTTCAAATATGTTCTGCACGAATCTCAAAGCACAAATAATATTTGCCCCTGCGCTATCCCCGAATAGGAACCGGACACATTGGTCACGCAAAATATAAGATATCTCAGAGGATACGCACTCGTTTAGCACTCCCATAGTCAAATCCTAGTTCCGCCCCTGTCCCAAATTCTCTTTATAACATTACATCTCTTTCATACTTCAATTTGGGCTATAATAATTTTGGAACCAATTTACTGGTTTAGTGCCCACTTCGCTCTTGAATGCTTCTAACCTTAAAAAACTTGTTCTTGTTGCGAATTTATTAGATGAAGAAGTTTATAACAAACTTGTTCTTGTTGTAACTGGAGAGATGCTTAGACTTAGAGCGTGGTTTTGCTGTTGTACTCGGGAGGGATGGGGAGAAAGCCCACAAGTTCCTTCTAATTCACAAAAGATGAAGGATACCTGGATGAAGGAAATCGATTTATAATGCTCAATATAGTGAAGGATAGAAAAGAATTTGTAATAGAAAAATAAAATAAAAAATGATATTTAATAAAATATTAATTTTTGTGAAAATATTAGATATTATGATATTTATATGTGAAAATAGATTATTTTACAAGTTTACATTGTACACTGAAAATTCTCCCAATTAAATAACATCTATGTAATTATTGTTAATAGATGTTTTGAAAGACGATTAAATTAATGAGTAGGGTCAAAATGTCCTATTATGTTCTTGCCTTAATCATGCATTACATTCTTATTTCTGTTTTCAAAGTTCAAACAGTCGATCCGAACCGCTTTACGTGATTTTCATATTAAAATGTGTTTGGAGATCAAATTTTATATATTTTGGAAATTTATTATTATTTTCTATATTGGTACAAAATCACTATTTTTAGATGGTCCAAAATATTCTAAAAACAATAATTTTGTACCTATTTAAAAAAATAGTTGAATTTT
The DNA here is from genome assembly GCA_011114355.1 of Carex littledalei. Lineage (NCBI taxonomy): Eukaryota > Viridiplantae > Streptophyta > Magnoliopsida > Poales > Cyperaceae > Carex > Carex littledalei. The sequence continues at coordinate 3,800,332 of CM022090.1, forward strand.
TCAAAACAATATAAAAAATGATCTATAAGTCCATTTTAATATGGAGATCATATTGAGGGGTTCGAATTGACAATTTAAATTTTAAAATTAAAAATGTGATTATGTAAAGCATAATTGAGATACGAAAACTATTGTGAATGCCACAGAGAATCACAAGAAGAATCTTCTTATTTCCTTCTAAGCTGGAGCCGAATTTGTGCAATATCAAGAATATCTATTGTATTTATTTTATTTCTTTGTTTGCTAAAGGTTACCAAAAATAAGAATAAGGAAAATAAGGCATGTATCCTAGCCGAATCTATACAGCTATTGATAAAAGGGGCTGGTTGCTACTCTCTTTTGTAACTATTCAATTATGAAATAAAATTAGGGAGGGAAGGGATTCTTGGGAGTCTGTGTGTTCGATTCTTCCTTTCTTCTCATTTTAATTCTGAAAATTCAACATGGTATCAGAGCTATGTTCCAGTGGTACTGATTGCTGATGGCTATGCCGAAGGTGATCTAGCTACTACATTGGTTCCTAGTTCTTTCTTTGCACTCCTCTACGATACAAGAATTTCTGTACCAGTCTTTCCCATGGCCGAAACTCACCAGAAACACTTTTCAGCTCAACCCCTTACCAATGTGCTCCTTAACGGCTCAAATTATTTGCCATGGTGTCGTGCAGTAACAATTGCCCTTGGAGGTCGTGCCAAGCTAGGACACATTAATGAAACCGTCACAAAACCAACAGAAGCTGATGAATTAGCAACCTGGCAAACTAGTGATCATTTGGTTATGTCATGGATATTCAATTCCATGGAACCCCAAGTCTACGAGATATTTGCCTACTCTGACTCTGCAAAAACCTTGTGGGATGCACTGAAAGAGATGTATGGGCAGGTGAACAATGCGTCCAGAGTTTTTGAACTTCAACAAAAACTTGCAAGTTCTAAGCAGAGTCCAAATCAGTCTTTTATCAACCACCTAAGCAATTTGAAGAAGCAGTTGGAAGAGTTAAAGCAATATCGACCTACTGCTTCAACGGTGGCCGAGTATGTTAAAAGAGAAGAGCAGGACAAGGTTTTTCTTCTCTTAGCAAGTCTCACATCTGAATATGAAGAGGTAAAGAGAGATATACTAATGCGGGCGGAATTGCCTTCATTCACCACCGTGTGTGCTATCATCCAAGGAGAAGAGACTCGAAAACGGGTCATGAATTCTGACAGTAAGGTAATGAACCCTCCAGGTAATATTGAAAATTCTGCTCTTTACTCAAATTTTAAAACAGGAGAAAATCGGTGGAACAAGAACAAGGAGAAGAAGGTAAAATTCAACTGTGAACATTGTCATCGAGACGGACACACCAAAGACCGGTGCTGGGTTCTTCATCCACACTTAAAACCGACCAAATTCAAAAACGTGGAGGCAAAGGCAGTAGTGCATGCTGAAAATACTGCAACTGCTGACAACAACTGCCAGAATCAACTCGACCAGCTGAACCGCCAACTGCAAACATTGATGGAGTCTCACACCAGGGCCACGGTAGCTACTGGTGCTTCTGGTTCGACTAGTGCAGATCTAGTTAAAACCGGATTCAACATTGGTAATTGTTTCGCCCTTTCCTCTATTCATAATTCACAAGTTATTGTGGATACAGGTGCAACTGACAACTTGTTCAACTCAAGTCAATTTCTGTCAAATACCAGCCCAAATACCACCTATTCTCATGTAATTGTGGCCAATGGAACTGCAGTGCCCACTAAGGGAATCGGAAAAACTGAAATTTTTAAAAGGGAAATAGATGCTGTGGTGGTTCCAGATTTAAAGACAAATTTACTTTCTGTTAGTAAATGCACTAATCTATGGAATTGTAATGTGATATTCACTCCTCAGAAAGTAATGTTCCAGGACCGGGTTTCGGGGAAGAAGATTGGTGAAGGATGTTTGACAGATGGACTGTATGTGATAAATTTGAAGCCTTCAGCTTATGCAGTTACAAAAACAAAACCGGTATCTTCTCAAGTGTGGCATCAACGTTTGGGACACCCTTCTGATCGTGTGCTACATTGTTTGAATATGTCTCTAAACTTTGATTCTAGTTGTTGTGATTCTTGTCATTTTGCTAAACAGCATAGATTGTCATTTCCTGAACGTTTCAATAAAACTAGTGAACTGTTTGAACTAGTCCATTCTGATGTTTGGGGAAATGCCCCAGTGGAATCCAAGGAAGGGTTCAAATATTTTGTTACATTTATTGATGATAAAAGTCGTGCTACTTGGTTATATTTGCTTAAGTCTAAACGAGAAGTTTACACTATTTTTCAAGATTTTTACAATATGGTAAGAAATCAGTTCAACACAACCATCAAGGTTCTCAGAACAGATAATGGCACTGAATACACTAATCATGAGTTTCAAGATTTTTTAAGGAAAATGGGTATCTCTCACCAAACCTCTTGTGTTGGCACCCCTCAGCAGAACGGAATTGCTGAACGGAAGAATAGACATTTACTCGAAGTTACTCGGGCTCTTTTATTTTCTGGAAATTTACCTAAAAACTATTGGGCTGACGCTGTTCTTACCGGATGTTACTTGATAAATCGGTTACCTAGTCGGGTTTTAAGCTTTAAAAGTCCGTTGGAGATAGTGTATAACCGAAAAATTAATATTTCTCACTTGAGAGTTTTTGGGTGTATTTGTTATGTTCATTCATAGGATGGAGGAAAGTTGGATGCCCGGTCACGTAAGTGTGTTTTCCTTGGATATTCATCTACTAAGAAGGGATATAAATGTTTTGATTCTAATACCAAAAAAACATATATTTCTCGTGATGTAGCATTTGATGAGAATCATAAGTATTTTTCAGATAAAGTCAAGAGTCAGGGGGAGCAACTGGAACTGGATCAATTCACTGCTGAGTCACCCCTATTCCAGTTCACAATTCGGAACCAAGTATGCATACTACTGGAGAGGAAAATGGTGATAGAATAAATGAAGGTACTGTAGTGGAAGAAGAACCTGAGCTTGTCGAACCAGGTCAAATTAGAAGATCTACTAGACCAGTGCGTCTTTCTACTCGGTTAAGAGATTTTGTAACTTATTACACCACCCAGCACCCGATACAAAAGCATCTAAGGTATGATGGGATCTCTAAAAACTTTTGGAATTTCTTGACTGTTATTGAAGAGAAAACTGAACCTGTGAATTTTGAAGAAGCTAGTAAAAGTGACGTATGGAGAAAGGCCATGAATGAAGAACTAATGGCCCTTAAGAAAAATCACACATGGGAATTGGTAGAGTTACCAACTGGCAAGAAACCCGTAGGTTGTCGGTGGATTTACAAAATAAAATTCAATAGTGATGGGTCAATTGAGAGACATAAAGCCAGACTAGTTGCGAAAGGGTTTACACAAACTTATGGAGTAGATTATAAAGAGACATTTGCACCAGTTACCAAGATGAACACTGTCCGTACTGTAATGTCTGTTGCTGTTAATCACAATTGGCCTTTGTTTCAAATGGATGTTAAAAATGCTTTCCTTCATGGAGAGTTGGAAGAAGAAGTCTACATGGAAGCACCACCTGGTTTGTCTTTAAACAAAGGAGTAGTGTGCAGGTTAAAGAAAGCTATATATGGACTGAAACAATCTCCACGAGCTTGGTATGGCAAGTTGAGCTCTGCACTGACCAAAGTCGGCTACAAAAAGAGTGAAGCAGATTCCTCTATGTTCACTATTATCTCTGATAAAGGAATTGTCATTATTCTAATTTATGTAGATGACCTTGTAATTACAGGTAGTGATCAACAAGGAATAGCAGCTCTCAAAACTCATTTGAGAACAGAATTTGACATAAAAGACCTTGGGTATTTGAGGTACTTCCTTGGAATTGAAATAGCACGTTCTCATAAAGGTTTGTTTCTATCTCAAAGAAAGTATGTGTTGGATTTGTTGAAAGAAACTGGAAAATTAGGAGTTAAGCCATCTAATGTTCCTATGGATTACAATAGCAAGTTTGTTTCAGACGGAGAAGTGCTTGAAAATGTTAGCCAATTCCAACGTTTAGTTGGTAAATTAATTTATCTCACAATTACCAGACCAGACATAGCTTATTCTGTGAGTTTTGTGAGCCAATTTATGCAGAGACCAACTAAGCAACACATGGAGCTAGTGGATCAAATACTGAGATACTTGAAGGGTGCACCAGGAAGAGGAATTCTAATGCAGAACAATGGACATGTCGATATAACCGGGTACTCTGATGCTGATTGGGCAGGTAACCCGATTGACCGAAGATCGACTAATGGTTTTTGTACCTTTGTAGGAGGAAATTTGGTTACATGGAAAAGCAAAAAGCAAGCAGTTGTTGCAAGATCTAGTGCAGAGGCGGAATATCGTGCGATGGCAGTAGCAACTAGTGAGATCGTGTGGTTACGATTGCTTCTTCAAGAATTGGGTTATAACATGAATGGCAAACCAACGAAATTGTTTTGTGATAATCAAGCTGCTATTCACATTGCATCAAATCCTGTTTTTCATGAGAGAACTAAACACATAGAAGTGGCATGCCATTATGTACGAGAGAAGGTACTCGACAAAACAATTGAGATGCCCTTTATTCGCAGCAAAGATCAGCTAGCAGACATTTTCACCAAAGCTCTACCGAAGGGTGTCTTCTGCGAACTAATGGGCAAGTTGACCTCAGATTCCATCTTCGGTGCAACTTGAGGGGGAGTATTGTGAATGCCACAGAGAATCACAAGAAGATCAAGAAGAATCTTCTTATTTCCTTCTAAGCTGGAGCTGAATTTGTGCAATATCAAGAATATCTATTGTATTTATTTTATTTCTTTGTTTGCTAAAGGTTACCAAAAATAAGAATAAGGAAAATAAGGCATGTATCCTAGCCGAATCTATACAGCTATTGATAAAAGGGGCTGGTTGCTACTCTCTTTTGTAACTATTCAATTATGAAATAAAATTAGGGAGGGAAGGGATTCTTGGGAGTCTGTGTGTTCAATTCTTCCTTTCTTCTCATTTTAATTCTGAAAATTTAACAAAAACAATTAAATATTTTAACCCTATTCTAAAATAATAATAAGAGATTAATATCTAACAACGCCCAACAAGTAAAGAATATGCATGTGAGCTGATGGGAATTTTTTTCTCGGTTTTCGGTTGCCCGTATTCTCTGTTTTTTTTTCCATTCTGATACTTAGGGTGTTCATTGGGTCTGTTAGTCAGTTTTGAACCGAACTGAATTAGTTTGGACCAAACGGTTTGGTTTTTTCGGTTTAATGGTTCGGTTCGGTTCGGTTTACTTTTTAAAACCGAATTATAATTTCGGTTCGGTTCGGTTTGAAAATTTTTAAAACCGAAATAACCGAACCGACCGAAATTTTATATATTATGAATTTGGTCCGGACCGCCCCGGTTTATTTCTTAATCAATTGCTTTAAATACTTCGGTTTATTTCTTAATATCCCGGTTTATTTCTTAATATCCCGATTTATTTCTTAATACCTCGGTTTATTTCTTAATATACTTCGGTTTATTATAAATCAATTGTTTTAAATAAAAAAATTAATATATTTCGGTTTGAACCGAACAAACCGAAATAAAACTTTGGTTCGGTTCGGTTCGGTTCGGTTCGGTTGCAATGCTAAATCGGTTCGGTTCGGTTTTATTTTTGAAACCGAATTATAACTTTGGTTTGCCTAGTTTGGTTCGGTTTCAACCGAACCGAACCGATGAACACCCCTACTGATACCCAACGGATTTGTATTCTCAAGACCTACGTTGTTTCCCACACGCGAAAGCTCCCTTGGCTCAACTTCTTGGCCCGCCTCCCTTTGCTCGGTCGGTCACTTTCTTTCTCGCCTTTTCCGAATTTCCTTCACTTCTCTTGGTTTGGGTGCATCCCTTCAATCAGCTCTCGCCCTTGAATCAAGTCAACCCTTGATCCCCTTCGCCACTCTCTGTCTCTCTTTCATTCCACCATTGAATCAGGTATTACTGTAGCTCTTTCTGTTGCTTGTGCGGTATACCAAGTACTGTTCGAGGAGAACGAGAGCCGTCAGGTCACGGAGGAGGAGCATGTGCAGAAACTACTAATATTACACAAGAGAGAGGATAATCAACACAGTTAAATACACAAATTACATCAGTAAACTAAGTAGTAAACTCTATAATTACTTCCAAGAACAGAAAATAGAAAAAATAATAATTAATTATTTACCAAAGGATCCAGAAAAGAAGCACTCGGCTTGAACGATTATGTGTTGAATGAAGTGTGAGGCCTCCATGGCCTGATCGTTCAAGCCGAGCGCTTCCCTTCTAGATCCTTTGGTAAATAATTAATTACTATTTCTTTGTTTCTTTTGTTTTTGAAAATAATTATAGAGTTTACTTCTTAGTTTACTGATGTAATTGATGTATTTAACTATGTTGATTATTCTCTCTCTTTTGTATAATGTTAGTAATTCTGATATTGATTGATCTGATTTGAGTACGGAATTAATTGAATGACTTAAATGGGGGCAAGAATTTGATTGTGATGATTGTGAAATTTATCATTGGAACTGTTGTTAGTAGTTCTGTTTTATTTATTAGTTAAATTACAACCATTTGAGTTTTGACAAGTAAAAGAAATTGACCGCATTTAATTATTCAAGAAGAATCATTCCAGCATTTAATTATTAGTTCTAAATTTTCTCACGAGTTCTTTTCACTTCGAAATTAGCAAATTGATATTCTTAATTTTATATTCAAAAATTTTCATTCTCATGAATATTATCATTGCTGAACTGACCCTACCAATTCAAAAAGCACTTAATAATCAGTACATTTTTTAAAAACATCACCAACCAATTAAAAATTTGAAAACCAACTTGATTATAATTTTTTTTTTTAAATTATCACCATCGAATTTCATTTTTGGTATGAAATTCTAAAACCAAATATGAAGTTCGGTATTGAGTGTTACACAAGCCAACCCGTTCCAAATAAAAAAAAATCGAATGGTCATACCAAAATTCAATTTCGGTTATTTTTTCTCGTAATGAACTTAAAGTTCGGTTTTATTTTTTTTTGGGTTGAAACTGAACTTGATGTTCGGTTAAATTTTTTTTTTTTTTTTTGGGGGGTTGAACTTAATTTTTTTTGTTTGGCTTGAACCGAGCATCAAAGTTCGTTTTAATTTTTTTGGCCTGAACCGAACATATCCAGTTCGGTTTACAAACTTTTTTTTTTGGGTTAAACTTGATTTTTTTCGTTTGGCTAAGTTCGTTTTATTTTTATTTTTTTTTGTCTTGAACCGAACATATCAAGTTCGGTTTACAAATTTCTTTTATTTTTTATTTTGGGTTGAAGGGTTGTGTCCTGAGATTACCCTTCTTGAATTCGGTGTTGATCCCTGCTGCGGGTTGAAACCAAGGGATACACGACACGTTACACCATCTTCTGCATGGTTTTTGAATTAATTTAAATTATGTGGAGGGTGAGAGCAGGGGCTGATTCAGGATTTTTTCAAGGGGCAAAAAAATATCGAATCGGATTTAAATTCATTAACCAATTGAGTACTCGATAAAAACAATACTTTAACTTATACTTTTCAATATTTTGACTTGTAATTTCTGATATTCTGACTTATAATTCTAATTACCAATCAAAATTCAACAGATTTATTTCAATTTTAACCCTAAATTTAACCCGAATTACAAATTAAACATTTAGAGGAGGGCAAAAAAAATTTCAAGGGGACAAAATCGGTCGGAACCGATAAATCTCCACTAAAACTCAACCGATAAATTTCTGGGTCCGCCCCTGGGTGAGAGGGGGGATCACTTCCAAACCGAAACATGATACTCGGTTTCATTTTCTCCAACCGAAGATGAGTTTCATGCTCTTCGGATCTTCTGTGCATTGTATGAGAATAATAAGTTAGACTGGGTTCAAACTCAATACCGAACTTCATTTTTTGTTTTTAAAATTCAAACTATATAGATGAAATTCGGTGGTGATGGTTTTTCTAAAAAAAATTATAATCAAGTTGGTTTCCGATTTTTTGATTGTTTGGTGATGATTTTTAAATTTTTTTATAATAATCAGGCAAAAGAAATAATACATAAACACTCTTCTCAGAATTGTTGTTCTAAGTCGAGTCTTATCTGCTGTCATGATCGTGATATAGTTCATAATTTGATCCGTCTGATTCCAATCAAATGCGCATTATTACAACTGCGGAAGTGGATGTAAATTCATTGTCCTTGTAAATATTGGTTTAATATATAATAAAACTTCTACAAAACAAAAAAAAATCATATACAATTCTACGTAACGTGACACCGTACCTACATCCATAAATGAGACCTGTCCGGGATCATGATTGAATACTTGTGATATTCTTGACGGTTTAAATCTTTTCTTCTTGTAACAGTATACAATTCATAAGCTATCATATTATGATATATCATCCTATAATACGCATAGAATACTTGTGATATTCTAACATATAAAAAGAAGAGTAGAACTAGGATGTTCTTAAGCTCACCAAGCTTCTTTGTGAGCTCAACTCAAAAACCTACATGGTTGAGCTTAAGAACACCCTAGTTCTACTCTAAAAAGAATCCTATTATTACGGATTTCATTCTTATATCATTAATTCTGAATATTTTCTTAGCAATCCATACAACCATCGAGACTTGCAACAGGGACAAATTGAGCTAATTGTATGCTTTTTATATTGCTTTCTTTTGCAGAATGTTTTATTTTCATGAGAGACCCCTAGGAACAGATGATGATGTTTTGATTGAATTGGGTGTATTGCTCTGATAAAACAAAAATATAAAGAGGATATTAAAGAAAGAGAATTGAAAAGAGCCATCACAAAACAAGAACATCAAAACACTTGACGATAAATGTAAACACCACAATGGTGCACGAGGAACTTGTTTTAAAAAGTAAACCGCATACAAATTTTTGGATCGCATAGCAAAATTTGCGCTAATGTTAATCAGAGACTAAGAACTGAGCAGCTCGATCCACCTAATGTGTGAATATACAATATCATTGCTATCACGATGAATATATCATCTTTTTTTAAGGGAAAACTAACAGTGGCTGTCAGTTGCCACGATGAATATATCATCACTACATGGAAAACAGAGATAATACAACTAGACAGACTAGCAGCCTTCTGCTAAAAATATATCATATCACCATCACGTTGATGCAGCAGTCTTACATTCGACAAACCATTGGACTGAACCTGATGAGATTTTACCGATTTTTGTAATTTGTTGGTTAAACTTAATTTGAACTAATCAATGACATCGTCTTCAAATTGACTCCTCAGAAAACAGCAGAGCCCACTTTATACATGGAAAACACATAACAGCTCACATACCGGCTCAAACACCAAGTTTTGCAGAGGTTAACAAAAACACATCTAAACAAGATTACATTCTGATGACAGATGACGCGTATCTTTATAGACAATTACAGATGTCATTATAGAAAGTTCATATGTACTAAGAAGTAAGAACTCGAACTGACAAACCGCGACCATTGACAAAAAAAAATAAAAAAGAAGAAAGAAGACAACAAAACCAAAGACGCTAACAACAGATTTAACGAACCATTGATGTTTTGTGATAGATTTCTACCTAAGATGCATAAAAGGTTATTCCAACATCAACAACGATTTCACGTTTCATTTTCACCCCCATCTGATTCAAACGCTTTGCTTGTTCTTTAAATTCATTATTGCTCTTCAAATTCATGCATATGGTCTAACAGATAGTTGGCAGCCAGCTCCTCGTTCTTGTTGCACGCAAAGAACACCTCCAGTACAAGCGCTCTCTCAAAACCCATTCCTTCAAGCTGCACAGTTTTTCAAAAAATGTTATGAAGTTACAAGTGGAAACAACAAAGAAATGTGTGCAAGTTTATGATTGATGTGAACTCAAATAAAGTCTACTGTTATTAAGTGGCTGCACACTAAGTTAATCTATCCACTCTACCAAAATGTTGATTAAACCTAGTATAAAATGAGTAGACGGCAACTAAGGTATAGGAAAACCTCCAATCTACTTCCATCTCCTGGTAGATAAGATCCCATTTTTTTAAGAACTTCAAAATATAATACGTATAATGCAAGACTAACTAGTTTTTCCCCCAATTCTCCAGTTTCCAGTACTCCTTGTTTTGCCATTTTAATCTATGTAGTAATCACAATTATGTAATAAAAGCAACATACTCGTTCAATGGATTCTTGCTCCTCTGGTGTGACCTGGATGGTCTGTGGCATTCCACCAGCCAGCTGACCTAGTAAGTTCCTGTTTCACATTGCAATCACGAAATAATAAGAACCTAACAAAACATACCAAAAGCTGCATACTGTTCCCTAAACTTTCTTTTGTTGTTCAAATAGGTCCATCCCCCTAAACTCACTTTCACTGTTAACACTCCCTGAAGACTAATTTATTCAAATGGTAATCTATTCAAACTTTTTAAATTATCTCCAAAGAGCCCATAATGAAGAAAGCAAGGAGATTATGACAAATTGGAATTTAATCAACACAAATAACATATAGAGAATAGGCCATTGCTTCATGAAGTTCTTTTTCACTAATATTAAGCAAGTGAAATGCAGAAGATTAACTGATGCAATTCAGACATGTTAAAATCCAACCAGGGAACCTAATTGAACAATTCATTCATGACTAACCACCTATTCGATTTGGTCAAAATGAATAAAAGAGGTGTGACAATAAAAAGGATCAAAGGAATAGATTTGGGGGGGGGGGGGAACAACTGTAACAAACACAAAATCAAGAAGCAACAAGAAAATGAAAAAGATTCTCACTCGCCGCCTTCTGGGTTTGATTCATTAACAAGACGAAGAAACTCTGCTTGGTTTTCTTGAATAAGACGTAGTATCTGTGGATTCTGCTTGCCCAGCTCTTGAAGCATTGGCTGTATGACACCATTTTCAAAGCAAATCACACAAATTACAACTTAAAAAAACAAAAGACAACGATTTGAGTTGAACAAAACAAGAAGAAGGCGAAGGAATAGACCTGAAGGATCTGGGGGTTGGCCTGAACCAAAGCAAGCAAGGCTCGGAACTAATAAAGGGAAGAGTAAAACATGAGAAAAGTTAGTGCAATGGAAAATGTAGCAGAAACTGCTACAATATAAGATCAGTAAGATGATTATTTTTTGAACTACCCCCTTGTTAATTGGGTTCAATATGTATGGTGTTCGATATTGATGCTTGTTCTGGTGATTAATTATAGCTCCAGATGTGGCTTGCTCTGAAATTTCATCTCCTACCAGAATGGTACCATAAAGTAGTGAAAGTACCTGAGGGCTGTTACGCAACATGTCAAGACTGCCTGCACCACCACCAGCTCCACCGGTAGGGAGACCCTGATGAAACAAAAATTGTTCAATATTAAGACATTGATCTATGTGATGACTCATAAGCATGACTGACATGCAGATTTTGTCAACTACTTTATATAGAGTACTTGCATGTCAAGTATCTGCTAAAATGCCCCCCTTCCCCAGGGCCGGAGTTCAATACACAATAGCAACAAAATATTTTAAATAACAAAAAGAATAGAAACAAAGAGAAAATAAGCACACATGGATAGCTCACGAATATTACCTGAGGGAAAAGGTCAAGAGGATTAGCATTGGGCCCCGCAGGAGGGACAGCTGGCAGAGCAGTTGGTTGTGCAGCTGCCTGAGTTAGAGGATTAGCAGCTGGTTGGCCAGTACCAGTTTGTGGTGCTCGAGCCACAGGGGGTGGCTCCACATTTTCAGGGATACCCTGTTGTCAACAACAAAGAAAACGAAAAGATCAATCATGTGGAATACATATAATTATGTATTAGAGCAACTTCTAGAAAACCATGTTCCAACTAGGCACTTGCACAATTAGCTTGAGAATACAGAAGATAATAAATTAACAGGCGCTCACTGGTGTATATGTTGGGTATCAAGAATGCAATAAAATTAGAAAACATCTTACAGAGTAGAGATATTCAACAGCTCTCTCAGGGTTGTTATAAGCAGCCCGCAAAGCACGAATAACCATATCCCTCTCCCAAGTACCGCCTCCCATGTCCATAATTTGTTGTACCGTCTGCTCCAGACTACTTCCTGACACAAGGTTTGAAGCAGCTTGCCCATACACATCAGTGCTGTTTCAAAGGGCATGGAGATACACAAGCATAAGTCTCTTTCACACAACATTTACAAACTTTGCATCCAACGTGTCTAATATATTTTACATCAACAACTGACAGTCAAATTTTTTGGGATATTTGGATAAAGTGAAAACCCTCTAGATAACTACGATGTACAAGAGAATTTGTGAACTTTTCTTTTAATCTCACAAAATATTCTTTACAAGAAGACTATGTTAAGCTACAAAAAATAAAAATAAAAAAGAAGATATATATTCACTGGTAAGACAATCAGTTTATTCAAGATAAAAAGCTTAGGGCGAATTTACTTTTATACTTAATTTTTTTTTTTCAGTAGGTAGGTCTAACTAACAAAAAAAAAAAAAAAGATGTAAGATGTTTATAGCATAAGCAAGAAATGTTGAATGCTATTTGCATGTGCAGCAAAAATATTGGGGTGTAATTTGAAAAAGAATGCTACTAAATGCACACCACATATATGATAATTGGTGAAGTAGGAAATTTTTTATGGTAAAGTAATATGCATGACATACATATTGGTGACCAATGTGATAACCATTCAGTACTGCATCTTTTCAAACTACTTCAGCTAGTCAGCTAGATTTATTGAATATAACAAGCTTGAGATAATGGAAGAATTGAAAGGACTCACGATTCACTAATGGCAGGAGTTGGTGCAGCAACAGGAGTTGGAGCAGCAGCAGCAGGAGTTGGAGCAGGTGCACTAGATAGCAACAGTTAACAAAACTCAGCAACACAGCAAGCACCAAAAAGAAAAAAAACATATAGGGTCCAAAATTGTATTCTTATCTGACCATAGCATTACAAATTTAGCTTCCCCCTTTTATTTCTACTATTTTTTATTAATATTTTTTTTTGGAGAAGCAGGGGGTTCCTCTTCTTAGTACTTCAGTAGTTAAATTGCAACATCTTGGAGACTTAAATCCAGCATAAACACACTTCCAACCAAAAGAACACAAAGTCATAAGTATGACAATGGAGAGGCGCAAACCAGTAGCAAGATCCATGTTGAGTTACTTACGATGTCATTGGAGAAGGCTGTGCTTGAATAGGTGCTGGGGCTGGCACAGCTGGAGTAGCTGGAACTGTACTAGCCGGGGCCTGCATATAGAAACAAATATGGTTCATTAACAGATATAAAACAAATGTTTTTGAGAACTCAAATGATTTAGTTGAAAATAAATCAGAAAATTCCGGCAACTGAAACTGATTAGCAAGTAATTTTACAAGACTGAATTTATTAAAAAGCATAAGGTTGCAAACTCACAGCTGTAGGAGGTGTCTTGGTAGCAGTTGAAGCACCACTTGCTGATCCCTTATTCTATAATAATAGCAAGGCGCATTGCATAAAATTTAGCTAAGAAAAATGCTGTCTATTGTTAATCATTATACACAATAAATAACATTTCTAAAGGAGAAATTCTATATATAGAATTACCTTAGAGAGCATAACAACAAGGAAGCTACTTTCAGCAACTTTGTTATCTTCTAGCGTGGTATCATCCTTGAGAATTTTGCCTTGATAAATCAACATTTGTTGATCGGCTGGATATACATTTTCAACTTGACTTGTCTCAATACTCTTCTTCACATCAGATACCTGCCAATAAACACCACAGTTCAAGCTCATAAATTTTCCTCAAATATTGAGATAATAGAATAAGTAGAAAATACTCTTAGGAGATTCCGCATAAAGCTCCGCATAAGGAATTAAATATTGCAATTTAATTTGATTTTGAGAACCTTCAATTCGTTATCAATCTCCGTTTCCAATTTATTTTGTAGCATTTTAGAGTGTACAGTTTCAATTCGATGATTGATAATTGCATTGTACGGAATAAATAAACTGCAAATATTGACATTGGCCTCACATAACCTTGCAAATTTCCCACACCAGATGACATCCCGTCTGTCTAAAACCACAGAATTTTTCCAGTAAAACAAAACAGACGCTACTTCCTCTTCCTATCTAAATCGAGTTCAGATTATTGATCCGTATGGCTAGATCGAATCAGAAATACCTTAATCCTTATCATAGATAAACTAAAAATCGGAAAGTTCCTTCCAAACTGGATAAATTAATCAAAATCTACAGAAACAGGAGACAGATCTGAAGGGAAGTACGATGATACCTTATCGTCGGGCTTCACCTCGATCTCGAAGCTTGTTCCCTTCAGGGTTTTCACAAAGATCTTCATCTCTCTCTTCTTTCTTTTCTCTCCTCTCTATCGCTCTCTATCTCTGTTTCTTTCGGCTTTCTTGAGAGAGAAGAAAGTAAGATATTAGACTAACAAAAATATTTACAAAAATGGAAATCCGAAGAAGAAAAACCGATAGCGCAGTTGTGGGCCTCTCTCAGAATTTACTTCCTACAGCGAACAGAAACAACTTCCAGTAACAAATTGACACGTTATCTCAGAAAGGAAAAAGTCCAGTAGGCCCAGCTTACCTACGGAGACGGGCCCAATTGCTTGTGCAATCTGCAAAGCAATGGACAGATATATTTATTAATGCGCTTGCATGACCCTTTTTCAAACGAGAGAAATGAGATAAATCAAAGATGAAAAAAAAATAAAAAAAATAAAGCAAAGAATATCGAAAAAAGGGTTGATTCCGGATCAATTTATTGTTAATAGAAATATTTGATTCCATGACTTATATTGAATCATAATTCTAGTACAACTGGTGATGTGTCTCATATTCCTACGAAAAGATGCCGGTTTAATTCCCACAAAAGATACCTGACCGAAATAAATGTCATAGTTAATAGGAACTTTTTTTTAAAAGAAAAAGGCTTTATTAGAATTAGAACATAAAGATTGTAAATGCTACTTGATTATCACTGACTATGTAGAACATCTTTAAGCCAACGGAATAGATATAACATTTATTTAAATTTTTGACTGACTACTAAGTTTGACAATTCATAGATACATACAATGAATTCCACCTTTTTTTAAACTGGAGAGGCACAAAAAATGAAATGACAAGGACTCATTTCTGATTTTTTTTTTTTTTATAAATCATAATTAATTTTTTTTTTTACGAAACCAACATGATTACTTTTTTTTTTTAAAAATCATAAGAATCGAAATGCCATTTCGGTCCGCTATTTTTTTTTTATTCCGGACCGAAATGGCATTTCTGTCCGGTCACCTTTTTGAATTTTCTGTGGTACTGGTTTCACAAGTTTTCATATGAGCCGTCACAGAAAATCTAAAAAGGGACCGGACCGAAATGTCATTTCGGTTCTTATGGTTTTTGTAAAAAAAAAATAATTATGTTGTTTTGGTAAAAATATATTTTTTTAATTATAGCTTATAAAAAAAATTCCTCATTTCTGATTCTTCCTCTCATTGGCATTGTTTAACGTTACAAGATCTGGGCCTAATAACATAGGTGAACCCAATATAAGCATAGGTCCATAACACATTCGAGTCGGAAATCAGAAACTGCTCATTTTGGGCTTAGTTTTTTTTATGGCAAATGTAAATTTTTTCTGACAGTTGAGAAGTCCTCAAACCATGTACTGTACTTGGGCTTGGGCCGGCCAATTTATATTTCAAATGGTGAAATTGTACGTCTCTCTAATATTGGGCCTTTTCGTTAAGCTGTGGAATATAAGAGGAGAGAGATTTTGCAAAATTAAATTAAGGAAAAATTTCCAGTGTACCCATGCAAATTTTCAAAATAGTTAAATTTAATTATAAAAACATCATAATATTCAATATCTCCAATACAATTTAATATTCTTTCCTCTATCTCCTTTTATTTATTTAGTTATTTTAAAAATAAATTGACAAATATATCATCATCTCTCCTCTCTCCTCTCTAATATTGGGTCCTTTTGTACTACCCTATTCAGATTGAAATGAAAGGTGTGGCGCTCAACAAATCCAATTAGCTCACTTTAAAAATATCATAACATGTTGCATTGTGCCAACTCATCTGGTCGCTGTTTCAACACAGAAACTCCTAATCCAACACCTTTATGCACAATCAGTGTTGACTTGGCCATTGGCAGCTGGTGATATTCCCTGTTTTTAAAGTTGCTGAGTTCAGTTCTGAATTACGAAGTAATAAATTGGCGTAGTACCTAATTTTGAGGTTGTGAATCAAGCTTTGCGTTTAGTTTTGCAATTATGGCCTTACAAACTGTTTTTTAGCTCTTCGTTCTGTTTTTCCACTTTAAGTATATATGTCAAATTTAAAAGAAGGAGAGAAGAGAGTATATTTGTCAATTTTATTTTTTAAAATAACTTAATAAAATATTAAATAAATAATAAAAAAAGATAAAAGAAAAAAATATTTAGTTTTCATGAATATATTAGATATTATGGTGTTTTCATATAAAAAAAGTTATTATTTTGAAAGTTAGTACGAGTTAGGGGTGATTACTGAGCGAGTTTGAGCGAGTTGGGGTATGCTCATGCTCGGCTCATTAGCTTAATGAGCGAGTTGGAGTATGATCGTGCTCATTAAGCGGCTTGTTAAGAAATTAAGCTTGTAAGTAATTTGAATTTTGTTTTGAGTTTTTTGTTTAAGATACATCATTCAAAAACTAATTTTCATTTATAGAATTTAACAAATTATAATAATCCAACCTAATTAAACATTACATAATTTAACAAAAAATTGTCCATAAACAAATTTAACAAAATCAAACAACTATCTTCTTATCGGTTCTCACGGCCCTACATATCACATACTCACAACTATCTCCTTGTCACATACCTACAAATTTGCATTATCAAAACAATAATAAAAATATAGAATTTAGAAATATACAAATGAACTTATTGCAGGATTTATTGCATGCTGGCTTCTAAAAAGATATATGGCAGCCATTGCTAGGTTTTCTTCTGGTTCATAAGAGGAGACGAATTGAGGAAGAGAAACGGAGAACGGTAGGGTTTCTTCATGTGGGCCAAATATTGGGTCTGGTTTTTATTTTGCCTATTTGCACTTACTCGAGTCCACAAAATCTGATTTTGGACCAAATTTTTTGTGATAAAATTTTTGGTTATATTTTGAGACTAGTGTATTGATGAGTATGGCCCGAAACCAAAGAAAATTAAGGAATAATGTATTGAATGGGAATTGTAATTCTTCTTGTTTTCAGCAACAAACCTAATTTATTTGAGTTTGATTCAAGGGAATAGACGTGGCAGGATTTATGTAACTCAGTTCTTAATGAGCGAGTTATGAGCGAGTTGGAGTATGCTCATGCTCGACTCATTAAATTAATGAGCAAGTTGATAGTGAGCGAGTTATTAATGAGCTTTCAACGAGCGAGTTATGAGCGAGTCACGAGTTATAAGCAATTTACTCACCCCTAGTACGAGTACACTATATTTTATCTTAAATTAACATTCAATTGCCTGCTATAGTTTGGTTCACTTGTATATTAATTCCGTTGCACCGATCCCACTTCCTCTCATTTGATGTTTCTTATTTGACGGTTTGCCTGTGTGCTGAAATTTTTATTAATAGCAAAAAAAAATAAAAAAATTTCGCCAACTTCCGTCTCCGCTCATTATCGAAATTTCACAAATCCTTCTCATTACCGATATTTTTTTATTTATATTCCTATTAATAAAAATCTCGACACTGTGTACTATTTTGGCAGTTTATTTGACTGTATATTTTAATTCTCTCACTGGAACTAATCAAACAAGAAGTTATACAATACCATATTTTACAATATCATATATAGGATTATAGCATTAATTATAATTTTTCACTGGATATACGGGCTACAGTTCTCGCTAGGGTTCTCGCAGCGGTATCGGTATGGTTCCATGTATCAAGGTTACTTGGAGTGCCAATAATGAAGCCGGCAGGTACTGTACACCGCATTTGGGACTCCTCTTGGGAAATGGTTCGACTCAGAGGAATAATGCCAAAAAAGGAGGGATCCGCTTCTGCTGCTCTTCCGAGAGAAGAGCAGGATCTTGCTCTTCCGATCTCAACCATTCAAAAATTTTCGTTCACGTATCTCGATAAAAGAACTCTTTCATGCACAGTACTCAACGATTTTGAATGGTTGAGATCGGAAGAGCAGGGTCCTGCTCTTCTCTCGGAAGAGCAGCAGAGGCCGATCCAAAAAGGAGTGGGTGGTTAGATTTGCTTGTGTGTCTTGGTTCGTATAGAAGCAGAGAAACTATGTTATCTTCGACAACAAGTCGCTCGATGCGCTGCTGGTTGCAACACGCTGTGTAGAGGAGATTGGCATTATGGCTAACCTACTGTTGAAAATTAACAGGGATGACAGCTGCGGGAAGCAGTTAGATGGGTGCCAGGACCTTTCTTCTCTGGGGACTCTGCAGACAACTTCAATCCCCTATTATCTCTAGATTGTGGCTGTATTGAATCACTGTCAACCCCTTGGTAGCTGCTACCAAGTTCTCAAAAAAAAAAAAACAAATTACAACCCACTTACACAGTCAGTGAACCCCCATTTCTCTGTTCTCCGACTACTCCTCCCCTTTCCCTCCGACGAATCCCCGCCTGAACCCAGTCCAAATCCTCCTTCTCCTCCTACTACTTCAGAGACATCAAGCAGCCTCTCGGTAATCCCTCTTCCCTCCCTCCTTTCCTCCTCAATCTCAAAAGCCCTCTACATCCCTCGACGAAATCCGCAAGAACCTCGCCAACTTCCGTATCCGCTCTCCCTCCCATCCCTCTTTTAGCCATGGCCAGATCCGAGTCAGAGAGCTCAGGATCTCGGAGTAACAGAGACATGTTGAGCAGCTTGCCTGATTCACTACTGCATCACATAATGTCGTTTATGTTTGCTCAGGAGGCTGTCCAGCTGTGTGTGCTCTCAAAGAGATGGAAGACTCTCTGGACCACTTTGCCCTTTCTCAACTTTGAATTTAATGAATTCGTGAACAATCAGCTGGTCGCATTCACAGAGTTTGTTAGCACGGTCATACTTCTCCGTGAAGCTACATCCCAATTACACACTTTCACGCTTCATTGTGTCTCTTATAGTGTACCGGCAGATGTGTTTGGCGCGGCCATCAGACCATGGATTCGGTATGCCACCAAGCATGATCTTCGAGTTCTCACTATTTTTTTTTGTCTGGGTCGATAATACACTCCTTTTGCCTTCAGAAGTGTTCACTTGCTCATCACTAGAGTATGTCTGCCTTAAATCCAGAGATACTATCCATAAACCTGAGATTATAAACCTCCCTTCCCTCAAACAGCTCTATCTCGAAAACCAAGAATTTGATCAGGATTTCATGAGTAAGATTTTCTGTGGTTGTCCAGTGCTTGAAAAATTGTATGTGCGAAGCCGATTTCTTGAGTTTTCTAAAATTACTTCTCATAGTCTGAAACATTTGATAATCGAGGCATTAGGTCATTTGGAATCGATTGAGTTAAGTGAAATGATAATTAATTGTCCCAATCTTCTGTCATTTCACTTTGCAACATGTAGTTGCCCCCTGAAAAAGGGGACCATGTTGAACATGCCTTCTCTACATGAAGCACACATTGAATTTGGCCTTTGTTGTGATGAGCTTGATGTGACCAAGAGCAACATTCTAAGTGGCCTCACCAATGTTCATCATCTTAGACTAGGAGGCGATTTGTTACAGGTAACCACTGATTTTAGAACCCCCACCCCACCCCACACACACAAAAAAAAAGGAGCATGCATACATAAAAACCAACAAGCTCCTTTTCTTTGAAACTTGCGGTATTTCTTTTGTTGAATTGCATATTGGTCGGCTTTTTTTATTTTCTGATAGAAATTTATTTTCTTCTTTGCCTTTTGTAGGCCTGTCTGAAAGCTGAAATAGCAAATTGCAGAACCTTTTCAAAATTGACTTGCCTTTCTGTGAGGGTTTGTTTTAATTGTTGTCAGTTTGATCTACTTTCTTCATTGCTGGAGCACTGTCCTAATTTAAAGAAGCTTTTGTTAGGTCCCCCCCAAAACAGTTGTGGCTGTGAGGTATTTAATTATTATCTTTTTTTTATGTACTTTTTGAACTGATATTCTTTACGAGGAGTTTTAAGTTGACTACAACCCAAAATTCAGGTATGTTCTTAGTATACCTCCATTGTGGCACAAAGATTAATGAATTGTGATGAATAGAAAACAACTAAATTGAGGTTGTATGTTCTTAGTATACCTCCATTGTGACATAAAGGTTAATGAATTGTGATGACCAGAAAACAACTGAATTGAGTAGATTGCAGTCATTAAATTGAATAGTAACATCCTTGCTATTTCTCTCAATGAAAAATCATAATTCATAAGAAAAGTCTAGATTGCAATTCATTACCTTACTTTTTAAGTTTTTTTCTTTTGTTTTGTAATTTGCAAATAACAAGTGTTCAGCTCTTTCTTTATTTTAATTTCTATTTTTTGTTTGATAGGTATGGAGTAAACAAATAAAAGTTCCATTGTTCAAGTGTAAGCAGCTTGAAACTGTCAAGGTTAACTTCGATGTGAAGGATAGAACATTTCACCGGATGATCAAGTGCTTGCAAGAAGCTGTCGCTGAATTACCCAATTGTCGCATCATCAAGGCCCGTGCATGTAACCCTTACACTGACTAAACTTTTGGGTATCTGTCATGGTGTTCATTATTACGTTAGTTGTGCTGCTAGAGTATAATTGAAAATTTTCTTCTCGTCTTTTGCTGCCTGAATTATTTTAGTTTGAAATTTGAATACTTAATATTATGTCTATTTTGGATTTGTAGTGCTATTATGGGTACTGGAACTATTGGTGATGAATTCTCATGTAGAACTAATTAATATGCTTTACTTTCTGTCTGAATCCATTGGTCAATTGTTTTTAGTTTTCTCCCTCAGTATCTATCCTGCAATATATATCGTATGAAGTTATTATTCTTTGTTTGCAATAAAGATAATGCCTCAAAAATTGTTGGAGAGATGAGAATTTATGAATTTACCTCTGCAATTTTGCAAACCATGAAATGGTCCTCTTTGCCCCCCCAAGCATCGGTGTTAGTTGGAGACTTGGAGCTCAAACTAAGCAGAAGAGAAGGATCTGAAGAATAAGAAGAAGAAATAGGCAGAGACATCCTTTTCTTTTCTATTTTTACTTTAAAATTCTCTCTCGACTTGCTCTTTTGGGTAGCTTATGGAGAGAGAAGCGTGCTATCATATACATGTATTGGTGTACCAAATGAGAATTTAACTTACCTCGCCTCTTCAGATATCAACATTGCTAAAAATTGGCTCAAATCCAATATTTTCTCTTTTGTTTCACCAGATCATGTCAGGTATTTAGTAGTCGGAAATAAGGTGCATTTTACAGAAATACATTTTATTCACAATACCTCGTATCGGCAATTAACAGTCTCTACAAGGCATTGCAAATACTGGGTCTTGATAAACAGATTAAATTATCATATATTCATGCCTCCTTTGTTTTTCTTTGTCTTAAACTACCTCGGCTGAGGCATTTGATCAACAATTTGTCTCAATCCCTGTACCGATGCTCCAGTTCTTGAACCAGCCTGGCTCACCATTTATGGTGAACACCTACCCATTCTTTAGCTTCATAAATGACCCCACAAAAGTTCCCTTGAGTTATGCACTACTCGGTCCCGATGCCGTACCATTAAAGGATGCTGATTTGGTGTACACAATTTTTTGATGCCACGCTAGATGCTATCGTTGCGGCTGTGGAAAGAGAAGGATTTTAAGGGGATACCAGTTGCCACCAAGAGACAGGTTGGTACAGCAGGACAGATGGTTACAACAAAGAAAATGCAGCAATTTATAATGAGAAAATTGTGGAGAGAGCGAGAAGTAGAGTCAGTATGCCAGCCAACCGGGTGTACCAGTGGAGTTACATCCTTGTTTGATTTGTATGATAAAATTTAAAGAGTGGCGGGGAGTTTGAAAAGCATTTTTGATGTTTTTAATTTGGATGGTAGCAAGGTTTACAATATTGATTTCAGTTAAAAGCTCTTCTCTTGCTTCCTTTTCCATTTAGTTTATTTTTTATTTATTTGCATAAGGTGAGCACTAATGAAGCCTCAATTGTGAAATTGAGCATCAGCGCAGCCTCATTTTACCCAACTTTTTCTCATTTAACGTGAATTGTTCATTTCACCCAATATCTCTCAATTCACTTTCAGTTGCTCAACTGAGATTGTTTTGTAGGCTTGATTTGAGTAGTACAAATGTCTTTTTTTTTTTTTGAAATTCTTGACAGGCTGTCATGGGTATAAACAAAATAAATAAATTACATCTCAGTCCCTACACGGACTGTTCAACAAAAATTAAACCACAGTTTCCCTTCCTGTAAAATCTTCTCCCCCAGCACCTCGGGTCTCTTCCACTTCGCCCTGAAAACCACCTCATTTCGCTGTCTCCACAACCACTAGCACACACAAAGCATTCTGTTTAACCATTCCTTTCCCTGCATTGTCCCTAATCTCTTTACCTCTAGCCAAGATGACTCCCAAATATCCGGTACCGACATTTCTGGTACCAGATCTCGTACCAGTAACCACACCCGTATGGACGCTTGGATGAAACTCCACACCTGCTGAGCATAGGGGCAGGTGAAGAGGAGGTGAGTAAGCGTTGTTCTGCAGTTTGAATCACACATGACGCAGTTTACATCACAATTTATGTTGTGACACTGGAGTTCATCCCTTGTCAGAATTGTCTCCCTCTCTTAGCATCAGGGGCGGATCCACTAACAGAGTATGGGGGTCAATTGATCCCCATTTTTTTTATTTTTTTTTATTTATACAAAGTTTTCTATGTAATTTAGAGTAAATGTTACGGATACTGTAAAATTGACCTCATTTAGAGCACACAAATGTTACATGATTGACTCTTATTTAAATTTGACCCTCATACTTTGAAAGTCTAGCTCCGCCCCTGCTTAGCATGTTGTAAATCGATTTGGATGAGTTGACACCGGTACTAGTCCATTTCCAAATCAGTTCATCCTTCTCATCCGAGAATTCAATCCGCATTTGGGGAGCAATCATTTGCAGCAAAGGGAAAGCTTCTTGCAGTGACATTAAAGGTAAGGGTGGTCTATTTGTGTTAGTAGTGCAAATGTCAGTGGTGACAAATTAAGTAAACATGAAGCATGCATTGACCAAGCATAATAAAATAACTGAAATGGTTAAATATCTCAACAGGTAGAACATATTACAGAAGAGGTCGACAAACTGTTGGGACCTATAGTTGGAAGGGCTGAGGTTAAAGAGAGAAAAGGAAAGCCAGAGAACCATAACAACTCTGAGGACCATTATAGCGATCTCTAGAGAGAATTACATTACGTGGATATACCATTGCAATCTTCATATCGACATTAGTCTGGAACAGCCACAGGAAGTCAAATTCAATGAAAGAGTATATTTGTAAATTTAATTCTTAAAATAACTAATAACATGTTTAAAAATAAAAGGGACACAAGAAAGAAATTTTATGTTTTCATGGGGAAATAACTGTTTTAGAAGTTTATATGGATACACTAGAAATTTTCTCTATTTTAAATTATACAATTTAAATAATATTTACACTATTTCGAATTGGATCAAAGTAACACCCTTTTCACACTATTCGAATTAGTCTATTTTTTTAATCACTCTCATATATTAATCTGAACAGAACTATTTTTACAGTAAAGGTGCTAACTTCGGCAGATGGTTTTAGTTGGTGCAAAAAAATTAGGAAGGCCGTAAATTATATATTTAGAGGACATCGGTCTGTTTTTACGATTATATAATTGCAAATGCTACTCAATTTATTTAATTACTACACGTGTATTTTATTATTTTGCTCAATTAAATTAAGTGGTTTGGTTCACAACTACCTGACTGTATATTATTCAGTTGCTGAATGTTAGATGTACTACTTTTGTTTTTGTAAGTTTGGTACTGTAGTTTAGATGCATTATTTTCATCTAATTAATTAATTTACAAAGTATCATGTCTGAATCTGAAGCACGAAGTGTTGAGTTTTCTGGTTGGCTCCAGGTACAACAAATCTTGGAACAATACCGGTCAGTTTGAATTCTCGTATCTATTTTGGTTTCTTTATTCTCTTTTCTGTTTAAAAGAAGAAGAAAAGAGGATGGCAAGTAAATGATAAAATAGGGTAATGAAAAAACCTCTTCAACTAGGCCTAAGCTACAGTATTACAACTAAAAACTACCTTGTGTCCTTTATCTAGCTTCATATCAAAGAGTGAAACTAACACTTGTTTTTAAGTTGGTTTGACATCATACACTATAAATAGCACTCGCGTAGTTCCAGTATTATATACAATAATCTCAAAACTAAATACCCATCAAATAAAAACTGCAAAAATTGAACCCAGGACCAAAACACAACTTTATAATTACACCAAAAATATATAAATTTGAAAATGTAGTATAATCACCTAGCTATCTTCTAAAGAGAAATCAGGTTCGGCTGGCTTTTGCAGGAGCCTTGCCGGCAGACTCTCCTGCAGCCTTGCCTTTCTCGTCTTGCTCCTTCTCAGAAGCCTCAACATATTTCCCGCAAACCTTGAGGCATATAAAGCCGCACCCAGACTTAATGAGCTTGTGGGGCCCAACCCGCTCCCAGGCCCCACTCTTATAGCGGCCTTCAATCTTCTCTCCTTCTCGTTCAAAGCCTCCTCCAGCTTCTTCCTGCAATACCTGTTAGAAGTAAAATTAAAGATAAAAGTCAAACTTCTCTGTCAGCTTAACAGTTTTAACTTTATTTAAACACAATTTGGTGCTCAACATGGCATCAAGAAGTCAAGAGCAATGCAGTAGATCCCTGTTATAGATTAAATTCCTCCCAATACTAATCCTAAACCAGATGATAGATCTATGTAGCATGCATATAGTGGCACACCCAAAGGAGAAGTGTTCAAGTAACAATTTACCACCAATATAAAAACAAAAGATTGCAAAGCTAAATATGGAAATTTAATCCTTCACGGAAGAAGGTTGCAATGGACCAAAAAGTTACACTAGTTCAAAAAGGGTAAGTTAGACATAAAAGTGGTACATGGATGATGCTTAATCCAAAAGCAACTTTCTCAATGAACATAATCTTAAATAGTACCTGCGCCAAGCTGCCTGAATAAAGCATGCAGCCCAGGTGCGCCATTGCTGAGAGTAAAATTTAAACGTATGTTGCAACTGCTTTGAATGTAGGCGCCTGAACTGGGTGGCAACAAATCTCAAATCATCGGCCATGAGGGAGAAGCCCTCGACCTCGGTGCAACTTTTGACAGTACGGGTTGAGGAGGGGAGGGAAGAAGGCGAATGCGGGTCGAGGGCCCATGTCAGCAGCTCCTCCCCACAAAAGTCACCAGGGTTCAAGTAACTCATATTTAAGAAGCCTGTGCGGCCTCCACCAGTGGTGATTGACTCGAGCTTGCCCCGCATGATGAAGAGCATGTAGTTCACAGGGTCACCTTCACGGATTATCAAGCTGAACTCAGTGTATAGAGCTGGCTTGAGCCGATCACACATTGCATCTAGCAATTGATCATCCATATTCTCAAACATCGGTACCTGGTTAGGTTCAAAAGATGAATTTCTCCACAAGACTAAAATACTGAATTGTACATCAGTGGTGCCGAATCTGATAGGGTTGTTTTTTCCCAATGCTATCTGCTGGGATTTTAACAGCTAAAGGCTAACTCAAACCAACTAAATGCTTAATTACAACAAAAAAGCAAATAAAAAAGAGGTAAAACCATAAAATCTATTTGACCATCCAGTGGTCACACTCAAACCTGTAATGCAAAAGGTTGTATATAACCAGTACAGTACTAGACATTGGGGCCTACAGTAACAGCGAGTAAACAATGGCAATGTCCCACCAACTATCGGGTAACATGTGCAGCTATGCACCTTTGCCGAATTTCAATTAACTGAGGAAAAACCAAACCATCTGTAGGCCAAACCCCACGGGTAATGGAATTAAAAAAGAATGCAAATACCCTCATGAGGAGGGAAAGGCAGAGGTGGCGCTTGATCTCTCTTCGAAGGTCTTTGGGGAGACTCTGGAGAAGACTTTGTTCATTTACACCTCTTGTCTCCTGCCACTTGTACTGCTCGTACCTTCTTATTCTTTCCCTTAGGCTTTCAGGAAGTTGTCTGTGCGTCATCCATTGTTCAGCATCTCTCCTTTTCATTCTCATCTCTTCTATCCTCACAGATGTTGATTGCAAGTATGTCTGGAAGCGAGGAATATCATAAAAAATTACCATAATAGTAGTAAAACTTTTCTTATGAAAGGTACCTGTTTTTATCTCATAATAGCATATCTTGTAGATACAATATACCCGATAAACTGCATATCAAAGTAAACTTTTTTGAAAGTTATATCAAGTCATAATAATAAAGGCCTACAGCCACTAAATTCATCAAAAAAAAAGATCTCCCTGGAAAAACTGCAATTGAATGGTAAAAGGGGTTTCAAGAGCACATTAGATCAAAACAAAGGTATATATCAGAATTTGTCTCAATAATTGTTAAGTTGCCTGTAATTAACTGGACTGACAGTCTTACACCAAATTTGGGTCGGGCAAGTGAAGTAAGCTAAGGCGAAGTTGAAGCTAAATCACTTTAAAGCATTGTGTTTGGTAATAGTGAGGTAGATGTTAATAATGAATAAAAAGATCAAATTATCCTCTTGTACTATGTAAATAAGTGTAGTAGTAAGGGTAAAGCATGTCAAAAGTTAGAGATTTGGTCCTTTTGAGTTTAAGGCACCTATGTGAGCTGCTTTAATTTGAGTCCACCTGAAAGAAAATTAAGAGAACTTGCTTCTGGAGTCCTGAAGCATTATAAAGCACTTACCAAACACACAATGTAACTGTAAATACCTGCATGTTGCCGATAAGAAGTGCAAATAAGACAAGACCAGCTATAGAGACAAAAGTTGCAAAGTAGTTCTCCCATGTATATGTGCTTGTTGCCAGATTCTGACCAAGCGAACTACAAGAGAGAAAAAGCTAATATTACTGGTTGCTTACAGTCAAAAAAGAAAAAAGAAAAAAAGAGAGAAATTTTTTTCTTAAGGGATTATAAAAATTATGAAAGACAAATTAGCAAAGCAGCGTGAGAGTTCTAAACAGGTAAAATAGATGAGCTTGATCAATAAAGGGTTCCATAATATATTGAATCAAAAGATTTACACTAAACTAGATGGTACAGGAGCAAGAAAACCAAATATACTGAGGTGGTCAAATGTACAAATGACTTTCTTTTGTTAATTTCTATTCGCATGGTCGTGAATAGGACAGGACAAGTATAGCTGAAACACATCAGAAAGAAATATTGTGAAAAAAAGCAGCTAGAACTACTTGCATCAAATTCTGCAGGCCCCACCAGAAGCAATAGAAAAACTTCTCAAAGAAATTAGTATCAGTGGTCACATTTTGCAATGCAGCTTGGTAAATTCCAAAGTCAAATGGGCCATCTGCTGAGCAGTCTGCTCCCAAGAAGCTGTTATTCTGAACTCCTTTCCCCGCACCACAGTACAGGGAGGATGAGTTGCAATTTTGATTATTACTGCATGCAAGTTTCCAGCATGCGTCTTCTCTTTGTATTGCAAGCAAGTACCACAATGCTCCAAAAACCTATAAAAACAGAATAATATCAAGTGTAAGATCGATGGTTGATATTTTTAAGCATACATCAAGGTTTGAAGAAAAACAGCATATATAGTTGAGGTTAAAAGCCTGAATTTTGGTACCTTGCTGGGTTTTTATGGCACAGTGGTTCTTAAAATGATACTCAAGTTATACATCAGTACAAAAATCTTAGGCAAAATAAGAACAAAAGCCAAAAAGAAGAATGAAAAGAAAAACAAAATTACAGAAAATGGGGATGTTTTGAGGCTTACATGGCTGGCGAGCATATAAATTAGAAGGTTGAAAGCAGCCCCCGCCCAGGCAGTCTCAGTTATAATGCCGGCTGATCTCGTGATCTGACGATAAAGTGGTATGATTCTAACGAGCCTTGGTATGTATTGAAGTATCACTATGATCATTAATATGTTCTTAGCACTTAGAACCTCTGAACCAGTTAGCTTTGGCAGCATAATCAATATCACCACCTGAAAAATAAATGAAACCATAAAGATGTAGACTATTGATGCTAACTGTACATAACAATATTGGATTTGACCGTAATACCATACCAGATGGTACACCATACATCTGCTGAATTTTTTTTATCAATTACTTTATTTTTTTATTTTATGGTGCTTATCTATTGGTATGTGTATTTATTTTGTTTAGTTTGTAACTCTGGTGAAATCAACCAGGTAACAACCTTGCTCAGAAGTACTAATCGGTACTAGTTCCTAGTTTAACTACAATACTTGGGAAAGCAACTACAATAAAAATCGAAGCAGATGTAAACCGACCTGAGGAAGTGGCAAAACTGCAAACACATCGACCAGAAAAGATCTTGACATGTAACGTTTCGCAATCGCCCACGTATCCTCGACCAAAACGCCCCTCCCAACAACCGTAGAAGAAGGTGCTATGAACGCAGTCCTAAATTGAAAGATAATATGCAAGATATAGAATATATCAGTGAAAAACCGCAAAATACTCGCCACAATCTCCAAGCTTCTATCCAATCTCAGACAATAGTTATCACCGTCGATAACGGGTATATAAAGGAACAATGGATCGATCGATACTGCTGCAACACATGATATGATGAATATCCTGTTCCATTTCTCAAGAAAGGGGCCTTGTGGGTTGAGAACTTGCTTCTTCTTTGGCCTGGATTCACGGAGTGCAGATTTGGTAGGAGGATCATCATAGTGGCGGAAATTTTGAAAAAATTCAACGGTGCTTTTGAACAAATTTATTAGTGAGGTATGGAGGTTCTCTTTTTTTGATGCGATGTCCTTGTCAGAGCTGACAGATTGGTCGGATTTCCATTCAAGTCTGCAACAAATATGAGCAACATTAAAGTACTCAGTTTTATTATTATTTGGTTTTGTTTTTCTAACTCAATAATTTATGTTATGACAACCACAGTGCACCTCTTACAAGAACTTTTAACTTGGTCATCTTTTGTTTCCAGGTCAAATTAGGACATATCAAATCTTCTCTTGTTGTTTATTGTGCCAACACAAGCATAGCAGCATAAATTTTCCTTTTCTTTCCTTTTGATAACCCACATTAGCTGGTATAGTTCCTGAGCAAAAATGGGAAGTATTTGACCCAGATTACATAAATGGAAAGTACACATAAATAGATGGTAACCTCACATATCTCTCATCCCGTTGATCCATCGATGGAGTAATGAAAACTAAAATAGGCGGTTGTTACAAATCAGCTTCTAATTGTAGAAAGTACAAATTCTACAAAAAAAATAGTGCACCACAAATTGCGTGCATTGGACCTGAAAAGTAGAAATGAGAAGAACTTATAAATTACTAGTCAATATAGTTTCTATAATGAAGCAATTGAAACTTCGTAGCAAGACCGATTCCCCCCCCCCCCCCCCCCCCCACACACACACACTCCCCTCTAAAAAAACAACAAAATTCTATTGTTTGCTAAATACTTGAGCTAAATTATAGGATTGTCTACCGTACTAAGCAATAGTCCACTGTTGCTACCATAATTTTAAAATTCTATCAGCAGCCGATGATCCAATTATTGCGCTGTTTTCCAAACCGAATGTATGCGTTTTGGTTTTGGAAAAAGAACGCTTGAATCGGAAGGGACTAACCGTGCGAGTTTCGCCGATTCTTCTTCAAGTTTGTTTGTGATTGACTGATTCTTCAGATTTGATTTTCCACCGATACGGTTCTTCAAAGACAAAGCACAAAGGTTGATGTAATTGACTGATGATCGGAAGAGAGATTAAGGTAGCGTGAGGTCAGATCCGGTATAGCAATACAGTAAGGTACCAAGGTCAATTGATGTAAACGAAAGATAATTACAACTCGATTTCATAGAAAAGAGAAACTTTGATTTTTTTTTTTTTTTTGTCTTTAGCTGTATTTTTATTTCAAAATAGTGTAGCAGTAAGAAGCAAGATAGACCTGATGATGTTCAGTACAAGGCTAATAGGCCAAGCCCAACCAAAAAGAACACTTAACAAACAAAATAAAATGAAATAAAGAAATTTTTGGAGCCCACACAGGCCCAGCTTGCACATCTCACCTGAACTTCTTTCTTTTCCCTTGAGACTTACTTCCAGCGCCGATATTTTTATTAATATCCAAAGTTAATTAGAAATTAATATTTATGCTCAGAATTCTCGACTTTCGCCAAAAATGCCCAAACTTTATGGCCGGTTTACTCTTTTTTTTTTAAGAGACACTATGAAGAGCAAAATAATGAAATCTAACACTGAAAATTTGAATTTTTTGTTTAAATTATTTGTTAGATTACTTCTTTTGATTTATAATTAGCATAGTTATACTAAAAATACACTAGATTACTTGAAATTATGTTGAATTACACTATATTACAATAAATTATGTTGAATTACACTAAATTACGTTAAATTACGCTAATAATTTTATGGCCGGGTAAACCGGGAGAGTAAACCGGCCATTTTATAGCCGGTTTGGGCATTTTTGGCGAAAGTCAGGAATTCTGGGCATAAATATTAATTTCTAATTAACTTTGGATATTAATAAAAATGTCGGCTTCCAGCGGGTCCCATTTTATAGTTCCATTGTTTTTGGGTTAATTGCTAGTGTACCCAAATTTTTTCAGAATATTCAATGTATTTAATAAAACATTAAAATATTATTTTTACATATTAAAACTAAACATTATTTCTTTTATCCCCTTTCTTCATAAATATATTATTAGATTTTTTTTTAAAATTAAATTGATAAATTTACTCTTTTTTTAGAAAATAAAGGTTATCTCTTTAATCTTCTTAAATTTTGCAGCTTATATTTTACTGACAATTTGAACAGAAGTGACATTACCTCTCTTGAATATATATTTTATTGTTTCCTTTATTTTTTAATTTTAACTCGAGAATTCCACTAAGCAATGTAGAGGTGTTATCATTAAATCTAGGAACTTAATTAGAAACTTCCAATTCCTTAAGTTAATGTAAAAGGTACTGCAATCTTGGAGAGCCCATGTTGAGAACAACTTACGTAGCTAATAATATTCATATATTATGGAGTTGGCTACGGTGTAGCATAGGGAATGAGATCTGCTGCGATTCGAATATTGAGCACAGTAACCTTGCAATCCCTGCTTTTTCAAATTCAGCCGTCCAACTTTTTAGTGCACGCATCTCAAAACAGCTGGTTTTTCTGTGCACGCATCTCGAAACAATTCGACAGCTGGATTTGGAAAAGCAGGGATTGCAGGGTACTATTCACAGTACCCGGATCTCAGCAGATTCTCACCCGTAGCATAGAGGGCCTCCGTGCTACGGCTCAATATTTGAGTTTTCAAAATCCTAACGGTCGATCCGAACCGTTCAACATGATCTCCACATGAATATGTACTTGCACACCAAATTTTACATTTTTTAGAATTTTTGTACTATTTTTTTAGATAGGTAGAAAATCACTTGATCTGTTCAGATCAAGTGATTTTCTACCTATCTACAAAAATAGTAAAACAATTCTAAAAAATGTAAAATTTGGTTTGCAACGGTTCCGATCGACCGTTAGGATTTTGAAAACTTAAATATTGAGCCGTAGCACGGAGTTCCTCTATGCTACGCGTAGCATATTAGCAATTTCCGATATATTATATCAATATTTGGTTAATGTTTTAGCGTAAGCTGATTTTAAATGAAAAATGTATCTCTATTCCAGATGAACGGTAAATAAATCAATTTAATTTTAATGAAAGATCACTGATCATAATTAGGAATGTTAAATTCCTTTTTTTTTTATGGTTGGGAATGTTAAATTCTTATGGTCATAAAGAATGTCTAGCAATTAACCTTTTTTTGTGCCATTTGTTCAAGATAATAACTAGAGAAAAAAATTAAGAGCCATCAAGAGAGAGAATAGATACGCCTTGACCTCAATGCGTTATCCTGCCACAAGGTCAGGAATTCTTTCTACGGTAATCTTTAATTTTGACCGTCCTCCTAATTAGCATTGCTTCTCATTCAACCAATGTTTTAAAATACGGGCGGAAGGCCACCGCATACCGCATATGCGGATTTTTATGCGGACTTATATATGCGGGTTTTAAAATGAGAATTAATATATATATAAACAAGTATTCGGTAATATGCGGTCGAATATGCGGTAAAAATATGCGGCCGCATATTAGACCGCATATTGATTTTCCATACGGTTGCCAACCGCATACGCATATGCAGCCGCATGAACCGCATTTTATTACACTGCATTCAACTAGTCGATAGCTTATATGATATATTGCTACATCTCCTTCTGACTTCTCTAATTACATGTCGAAATAAATGGAAGTTGGGGTCAGACATATATAGTGTTTCTGTCAAACTCTTTCTTCTAATTGTATGGTTTTTAATCTACTTCGATGTTGTAAGCTTATGACAGTAAAGTCTAGATAAATGATCAGTCCTAAGCTAACTGTGTTGATCCAATCAAATGTGATATTATGAACTGTCACAAGTCACATTTTTAATCACCCTCAAAACAAATTGGCACATTATGAATTAATTGTACACAGGGGCATAACTACATAGTAAGGAAAGGGGGCTAAGTCCCCCTATCATCAAATTTTTTTGCAATTTTGACCTTTAAAATTTGAATTTTTACAAAAATATATTACTATTAGTCCTCTTTATAAAATAAAATTACATGGCGCTTATTCATGCAGCCCCCGCAATCTCAATTTCCTAGTTCCGCCCCTGATTGTACATCATGTCATATGTTGCATGTGATATCATTGTACTATCTAACAATTGCACTGATGAATTGCATGGTAGCTTTGTTGATCTATGAGTGAGCCTATGGTGCTATGCATAGCACGGATGGGGTCCGTGCTATGACTCAAAATTTGACTTTTCAAAATCCTAACGGTCGATCCGACCGTTCAATGTGATAACCATATGAATATGTACTTGCAAACTAAATTTTATATTTTTTCGAATTTTTTTACTATTTTTTTAGATAGGTAGAAAAATCAGTGTTTTTTGAAAATTCTGGACCATCAAAATTCTACCTATCTAAAAAAATAGTAAAAAAATTCAAAAAAATATAAAATTTAGTTTGCAAGTACATATTCATATGGTTATCACATTGAACGGTTGGATCGACGGTTAGAATTTTGAAAAGTCAAATTTTGAGCCGTAGCACGGACCCCATCCGTGCTATGCATAGCACCATAGCCTCACTCTTGATCTATAACACTACTTCAGTAAAGTACCAATTATATATGTTTGGATTATAGCTTTGTTGATCAGTAAAGTTCCACAATAGCATTATTATTCCACAAAAGTTAAAAAGCAAGAACTAATTTAACATCAGAGAAAAAGAGCCCTGTACCTTAATAACCATCACAAAAGGATCTGATGGCAAAAAAAGGGCGAAAATAAACAAATCAAAAGTTTTTGAAAAAAAAGGTTTTGTCGACTGATTAAACAAGAGAAGAAGACCGCTTGACAAATCGTCCTTTCATCCTTGGCCGTTTCTCGGCATTGAGTTTTCGCACCTCGTATCGGATCTTCTTCGAGAAAAGCCTTGTTCTTCTCTTTTCTCTATATCTTGAGACTCTTGCCTCTCTCCCGCCATCCATTCCTGATCGTACTGCTCCTGTTTTGTCGTACCCATGGGACCCAACTCCTCCCCTTGCACTTCCGATCCACATTCCCTATACATTCATTTCATAGAAATCTCATGATCAGCCTAAAGCAGAATAATGTAAATTTGTGGAAAACTGTAGATATGATAAAATGATTAAATCTATAATTCAACAACCAATTATCGCTTGCACCAATTGCACCACTTTTCTGAATAGTAAATGAAATCGCCATTTTGTTATTTAAAAAAATGAGTATTGGCACACACTATGTATATCAGATCTCACCCATTTCATGTTTTGACAAATAAATGGAAACTAAGCAACATAGTGATTCACAGGATAATTCAAGCAATGCATTTAATAGAATTTGAGCTATCTTAATTTACGAAAACTTACCGAGTAATCAGGCCAGCACTCGTCTAGTCTGACCTGCGGCCGTTCACCATCCGTCCAAGGAGAACTCCCCCAACTCGCAATTATTGCCTCGTAGTCGAGGCTCAACACAATTTTTTTGTGCTGGATATATGGCGTCGTCACTTCATGGCATGTTATATTGCCTACTTTGATTTTCTCGTCTCCTTCCTCCAAAGTCATGGGTGAGCCACAATCGAAATCTATATCCAGCATTTCACCGGACACCTCGGCCTCCAATAGGTCAGCTTCACATAGTACCATGTTGGCTTCACCATTATCTATCTCCAATTTTACATTGGCCCCATCTATCTCTTCTGGCGACTCGACCAATCCGAGCGACTCCATATCAAAAGAGTTGTCACTATTCTGCCCAAGTAATGCCTCCATGTCGGCTGCAAACTCATTCAACTCCGCATCAGATGGTGTAAAATTCATCACCATACTATCGTTTGTAGAAGGAGAGACATTGAATTGGGATGACACCGGAACAGATTTGAGCGAATCGCCCTCCATCTCCTCCCCTTTGGAAGAATTATTGGAATCTTCCAAAGGAGGAGGTGAGCAGAACTCTGCCAAGGCAGGGTCAAATATCGGCACACGATGTGGCAAGTGCTCCTCTTCTTTGTTCTCATCTGATGATTCAACAGACTCCGGCACAACCCGACGTGCCATGGCCCCGTGTTTGCCACGAGGGGTACGTGCCTTGCGCGTGTACCAGGCAGGCTCTACCAGCTCTTCAACCTTTACCACCGTTGACGAGGGTAAAGTCGGCAGAGAGGAAACCCTAAGTCGAAGCCGCTCATGGCGGCGGGCAAGAGGATTAGCTGAGTGCACCGATGTGTCACAACTCTGACAGAGGAAAGCATCATCGGCTGCACAGTACCATCTGGCACGGCGGCGAAGGCAGCCGTCACATGCTCTGGCCGTCTTTCCACCAACTGCACCAGCAACCTTCTCCTTCTCCCTGCTACTCATGCCCATCAGTCTGTGCTTTTGTTCTCAACAAATGTTACTAGGTAGCTTTTTTTTTTCTTTCAGTGAATAGTGAGAAATATCATTTTCTTTTTCATATTTTATATGTAAGAGTTAGGGGCCTAGGGCTTTGGTGGAGTTCCACCCTTGCGCTTTTTGCACTTTGTGCCAGAGTTGTTGTCATGTTGACATCCTCTCCATTTGTTAGTTTGTAGGAGCTATTTATTTCTTCATTCATAGTAGAAAACACGCATAGTTGTAACCAGCATTAATAGTACCTTAATTTGTAGGAGATATTTATAGGTACCACACCAAATTGCTGTGTATTAATTTTATCTAAATTATTATTGGATCAACTTCAAATTATTAATTTTAACCAATGTATATGTTGATCTACTTCCAAGGCTATAGATGCATGTCAAATATTTTATTTTCTGAGTTTTTTTCATATAAAATTAAGAGGTAGAAAGATGAATTATTTACTGCTTTAGTTCTTGAATAATTTTTAACCTCTTGATTTTATACAAAATAATATAAGTTTTTTTTTATCTTGAAGCATAAACGTACTAGTAATCATAATGAACCGTCGTTCAAGTTTGTTATCTAAAAGTGATTTTATAGGTTTGAGACTTACCTCATAAATCTCCTAACTGTAACTTAAGTTCATACTAATTGTACTCGATATTTATTTCTCAATTCTAACAGAAAAGAAGATCATTTAAAAAGTTAAATATTTTCTACATACACTGTTGTAAACGACATTACAACAATACCTTATTGATAGTTTAATCGTCCTTTTCCATTTATTGTATTATACTAGATATATAAAAGCTCAACATCATCAGTCTTTAATCCTAATTAATTAAAACAAATTCATAACAAAAAGGAGGCACATGCAGATTTCTCTAAAATGATAAATTTAATGTATTGTAATTATGTTTAGAGTTTTAGGCACAATGCATGCTAAGTCACGGTACGAATCCTCCAGTTCGGATAAAACGGAGACGATAGGAACAACATTTGGATAGTGGGAGAATAGAGCACAGAGAGAAAGGGTCCCACAGAGGCTGCCTTATCTGAAATGCTATTGGTTGGTTGGTGGAATCCCATCCGAAACGCTGGAACCTGATTGGTCGGAGTCACCTCAGTGAGATTTCTTGTGGGACCCGATGGCAGAAAGCGCCGTGGGAAGGCCTTTCTCCAGTCCCCATCTGGATTTCTGTTTGTTTCTTTCTCTGCAATGAATAAATTCCTCGTTTCATCACTCTTCTCTATCGCTCTGGTCCCAGCGAAAAAAGGGCGAAGTCATTATTTCCCTTTTTGCCAGAGAGTGATAATGAAGTAATATGTGGATTAATTTCGTAAAATTTTTGCCTACATCATTTTTGTCTCTCGAGAAAAATCGAACTTTTTACATTTTTTTTTTGTTGCAATTAATCATGTTCTGACTTCATATATCTGCTGTAGAATTTTAATCGAATATTTAGGGCCAGAGTGTGGGTTGTGCTGTAAGACAATCATGTTTCTGTTTAAAATAAAATTGGTGGCACTAAAGGTCACCTACTTGTATATAAAGAACTTTTAGGACCAGATTAAATCAAAATTCCCTTAAATAATACAAAATGCACAATTTAAGCTATTGAATTTTGATCAAACAGTCTACAGTAAATAATGACATGATTGTACTTCCATAATTCTAGTCCGCGTATAAATTCTTATATACATCATATTTTAACATATATTTAGTCGCTCAATTGAGACTTGAGAAATGTAGTAATTTTTTTTATGAAAAAAATACTTTTTTTATCAATTTACTTTAATTTAGTACATTAAGAAATATTTTTCCTTAAATGTATAAACGTAGATATTAGAAAATGCAATACAAACTTTCTCATATATAAAATACTAAATTTGATCTATTATTAGAAATTACCTTTCTTTGGCCTCTAAAACATAACAATTATCATATATACCACTCAAAAATTTTGAAATTACGTATTTACCACTCTAAATTCTATAATTACATATTTAACATTCTAAATTCTAATAACTCACATATTTTATCCAATATAATTTAAATATATTACATATATACTCAAACTGAAATTAATTATGTTTAAGATTCTAAAAGCTATAATTAATTAAGAATTAATTAAAACTGGAGTCATTCTCCACATTCGGATTGGACTCTTGTCTTCTCCAGCTCTCGCTTACTCTCATTGCATGTTGTTTATAACCTCTCTCGTTGTCTCCGACATGACTCGCTACCCCATTATTACAGCCAACTTCTGACAACATAAGTGTTAGCAATTGCAGTTGGCTGCTTGCACAGAATGGTAGGAGAAGGCGTGGTTAAGACTGCTGTCACAATTGGGCTTGAATGAGATGATGGTAGAGGATACATTGGGGTGATCGGAGAAACACGGCTTAATGTTATTATCCATTGTTTGAGCGGGTACAAGGGGGAATGAATCCAATTTTAATTAATTCCTGATTAATTGTAACTTCTAAAATCTTAAACATAATTAATTTGAGTTTTGAGTATATTTTATACATATTTAAGTTATATTGGGCAACTATGTGAGTTATTAGAATTTAGGATGGTAAATACATAATTATAGAATTTGAAATGGTAAATACATAATTTCATAATTTTCTGAGTGTGTATATATGAAATTCCCCCTTAGTTATACTTGTACACTAAAACATGTTGTACATAAACAAATACCCAAATGCAAACTAGATTCACCAGGCTAAATGTCTCTTTCTCCATTAACATAATTTTAAATTTTTGTTACAATGTCATGAGTGCTAGTAAAATGTAAAACGAAAGCATCTGTACTGGGGAACCAATT
Organism: Carex littledalei; assembly: GCA_011114355.1. Taxonomy (NCBI): domain Eukaryota; kingdom Viridiplantae; phylum Streptophyta; class Magnoliopsida; order Poales; family Cyperaceae; genus Carex; species Carex littledalei. Next base: position 3,838,513 of record CM022090.1, read on the forward strand.
TGGGTCTGATGCCCATTGGACTCAAAGTGAGTTCGATGGATTTGATGACCGTCCAATCTGCTTTAAGATTCGCACCCGACTTTCGCTTCTACTTTAAAATTCATGCGCACGAATTTTAAAGTAGATTGGACGGTCTCTAAATCCATCGAACTCAAATTTGAGTCCGATAGGCATCGGACCCAAGCTGTTCTCCTGTACTGGAACCTAACCTATATAGTGAGGATACAAACATTGAATTTGGCATTTAGCAGAATGTTCAACAGGAGCTTTAAACAAAAGGTTAGAGTTGGAGAGGATATGGATGTGATCTGGCACAAATAGATCTTATCTCGTTTAGATAATGTTTCGACTATTCGCTCTCTTCAGCTTGAAATTTCTTTTAACAGAACGGAACTTATAGTATCATATTTTCTCCGGTAGTTTACGAAACCTATATTTTAAGTAGTTTACGAATTCAAATTTTCTTTCTCATAGCAGCATTCATAGTACGTAGTCACAGATAACAGACGGAACCTAATCTAGAGCATATAGACAAATTTTATATTTGGTAATTTAATGTTCACTCAATTTTCACAGTAAATTTATTTCATATATTAAAATATATTGCTTAAAAAATTAAAAATAAATATAGAGGTGTTCTCTTCATTTAGATAGGACGTGTTTTAATTTGAATCAATTTGAAAATTAGTTGGTACTCTACTAAAAAGTTATTTAAATTTAACCGTTAGTAATTAATTTACTCAATTCAAATGCTTGTTATTTTTGGTGTTTCATTTTTAGAACTAAAATAACTTAAATATCAAATAAAACCGTTAGATGTGATTTATATTATTTTCTCTATGCACACGTGAAATATCATGACATTTTAATTTTGTATTGATTAGTATCAAGAGCTTGCAAAAATACACCGATGTGGATAAATTATGGACTCAATTTTTTAACTGATTGATTAATATAAAATCAAAATTGAAAAGTGATAATTTTTTATGTGCATGTAGAACAAATAATATAGATCACATCTAACTGTTTTATTTTGACAAATAAATTTAGAATTTTTGTTATTAAAAAATTAAAAAAATGAAGACTTAATAGAGACATTTGTACCCTTCCTCATAATTTTAATCATTTAGTTCAAATAATAATTCTAAATATATTGAATAGATATACCATATAACTTTGATGCAGAATAAAATTAACTTTATTATTATTTGTCTATTAATTCAACTTTATATTGAAAAAAAATGAAAAAATCTTATTTATATCAAGGATATCAACCAATCCCGAATTTTTGAATTAATTAGGATATTTAATTATTTATGTTATCACCTGGCATGCATGCATAACACACGTTGAAAAGAGACCCCCAATTTTTGAATGAGAATCACTAAGTGGGTGAAAAAAAAAAATATATATATAATGATCATGTCAAAATCATAAACTTGTATATATGAGGTTCAACTATGAAACAAATTTCACAACCTTGTGGGGGAGTCAAATATGCATTTAATTTTTTTTAAGTGTTTAAAACCGAGAAAACTTTATTTACTTATAACAAAAAAATATCCCAATTTTCAAATTTAGGTTCACCCACAATTAAATATAGTATATAGTGTTTCTAAGATTAACAATTTCACACCAGCATAGGTGGTGAGTAAAATGAGGAAATAAGTAGGGGGGCAACTTGTATATATTATTTCCACTTTTCTTTCAAAAAAAGCAAGGCAAATTTATCACTACTTTGAATTAATTTACACAATGTTTCCTTGATTGATTGAACAAAGTTTCAAGAATGAGGATATGGTACTTTGTAAAGCGCAGATCAGTCCGTGCTATGAATATGTATCTCCATTTGTAAAAGTTATCTAGTCGATCTGAACCATTCAACATGATTTTCATATGAAATATAATAAGAGACCAAGTTTGTATTTTTTAGAATGTTTTACTATTTTTTAGGTAGGTAGGAAATCACTACTTTCAACATGATTTTCATATGAAATATAATAAGAGACCAAGTTTGTATTTTTTAGAATGTTTTACTATTTTTTAGGTAGGTAGGAAATCACTACTTTCGGATGGTCCAGAAATTTTAGATCAAGTGATTTTCTACTTGTCTAAAAAAATTAAAAAAAAATTAAAAAATAAAATATTTGGTCTCCAAGTATATTTTAGTATGGAGATCATGTTAAGCAGTTCGGGTTGGCTGTTCAAATTTTGAAAATGAAAATATGAATTCATAGCACCGACTGATATAGACTGTATTATCAAAATCTGCATTCAAATTCAATAATGATACATGTTATTAGTGTAGCAATATGGTAAATTAAATTTTCAATTAGAGTTATATATAGGGGTAAATTTCGCTTGAGGTCACTAAACTTTATCATTTGTCACGAATTGGTCACTTAACTTTGATTTATCCCTTTCTAGTCACTCAACTTTGTCATTTGTGTCAATCAAATCACTTTATATTTTTCCGTCCAAAATGCTAACGGAATATTCCCATTCCGTCCAAAATATTAACGGAATATACTAGTTCCGTCCAAAATACTAACGGAATGAGAATATTCCGTCCAAAATACTAACGGAATAAAAATATTCCGTTAGCATTTTTGACGGAAAAATATAAAGTGACTTGATTGGGACAAATGACAAAGTTCAGTGACTAAAAATGGACAAATCAAAGTTGAGTGACCAATTTGTGACAAATGACAAAGTTCAGTGACCTCCAGCAAAATTCACCCTATATATAGATTGCTTTTACAACGTTGTATATTACATTTCAATTATACATCACTCGTGAACTTTCATTAGCTCACAAAAATCCAGCAAGCACAACAGACATTTTGGAGGTAAGGATTTTAACAAAGCAGTTTTAACTCCATGCAGCGAACGAACCATATACAACTCTGTTTTGATTCTATATTCTTTGCGCTGCATGAAGCTAAAACTACTCTGTTAAAAAATTTAGTTACATTTTGGCCAGGCGACAGTTTCACTGCATGTGCTGCTCCGTGCAATTAGAACTGCAGTAGGCAAGAGCTCCGTGCAAAATGCAATAAATTCTCGTCTTTTTATTTGGATTGCTGTGACTCCTCCCTCAACTGGATTTGTCGCAGGACCAACTGCGGTGATTGGAGAAGGCACCAACTGGTCCAAAGCTACACCAAACTTTCCTAATTTGTCATAATAAATTATTTTCTTTGGCTTTTTCGTTAGGCACACATTTGCAATTTTTATAATAATTTGAGTAAAATTTGCAGTATTTGTTTTGTAGCATGAGATGAGATCAGGGTTCTCAAATCGCTTCAAGACGAACACTAGATTACGAAGACGACAATATATACATTAATTAAATGTGTTTTACGTGAATTTTGAAAATTTGGTGAATATTTTTTTATATAAATTATGAATTTAAATATTTTTATCGGTTAATACAATCTCATTTAGCTTGAAATTGTAAATATAATGATCTAAACAAACGATCGATAACTCCAGCAATTTCCACAAAAGATATCCAAATTAATATTCTACAAAAAAATGAAATCATAATGCAAAATCTGCTGCTGCATTTCTACAATCATGCATCATTAACTTTTTCGGTACATGCAATTAAAAGCAATTAACCAAACAACCAATAAAATTAAAAAGAGAGATAGTATTCTAAGGGCAATAATTTCAATAATAAGAGCTGAGAGAAAATTTAATATACCAATACCCAATTTGTTCTTCTCTTTTAATACCATATATGAGTATGTAATCAGCGGATAACTAATAGGAAAATTATTCAAATCTCAAATATCTTTTATCTCTTTTTCACGTATAGAAATGCAATCAATTCTTCCTTTTTAACATGTATATCTGCCATGTCATTTACAATATTCACATACTCAATTCTATTGTTTGAATGATACTATATTTTTTTATTTTCTGGTAGAGTAGAAGAGTGGATGTATCAGAACAGATCAATTGTAATCAATCAATATGATGTACCAGAACGTTCAATTGTAAAAAGAGAAATGTTCTGGCCCCTCGAGTCATCATACCCGAGCGCGCCCCCTAACTAGTTTAACAGAAAAAGCCTTCCAATTTTTCCTAACTTCCATTTTCAGCGCTAATATTCAAGTTTTTAAAATTTTGTTTATAACATTTTACAATGCTACTCGCAAACATTTAAACATATATCTGCAATCATTTAAATTCTAAATCTGTGTAGTTTTAACTCCTACCTACTTTTGTCTTCAAGCCAAAAAAAGAAAATATTTCTTTTACCCACTCTTTTTTTTATTTTTCTCTAATTATTCTCGTCCATTTTTCCGACGATCCGTGATGAATTTTACGAATCTAAAAATACGAACGTTTTCTACTCGATTTTCTCTTTCAAATGAGATCCATTAAGAAATACTTTTGAGTTATTTTGAATTTTCTTTTTTTTAAAGTAAACCCCATGAGCATTTTAAATTTTTGAACTTTTAAACCTAAGTCTACAACCATTTAAACCTCTGATGTCACAATTTAAACTACTATGTTTAAGCGTTTAAACCTCTGATGTCGATCATATAGTATCACACATTTAAACCTCTGTATACAGCCGTTTAAAGTAGTTGTGTCAAACATTTAAATAGTTTCCATATCAGGTTTAAAAGGTCGTAGATTGAGATTTAAAAACTTGAGAATTTAAAGTTCTCATGATTTAAAAAAATAAAAACAACAACTTGAAAAAAAAACTAAAAAGTATTTCTTCATGGATCTAATTTGAAAGAGAAAATTGAGTAAAACACATTTTTATTTTTAAATTCGCAAAATTTATCACGGATCGTCGGGAAAATGGACGAGAATGATCAGAGGAAAAAAAAGAGTGGGTGAAAGAAATCTTTCATTTTTTGGCTTGAAGACAAAAATATTTAGGAGTTAAAATTACCCAAATTTAGAATTTAAATGTTTGCAGATAAATGTTTAAATGCTTACGAGTAACATTGTAAAATGTTATAAACAAAGCTTTAAATGCTTTAATATAAGCGTTGAAAATGAAAGTTAATAGACATTAAATACTTGGGGCGCGCTCAAAAATTTATTTGAAGGGCAATTATCAGGCTCCTTTTAAAAAATATTTTCATATTATACAGTACAAAATACATTAAATTTAGATAAGTTGTTATTTACAAGTGTAGAAAAGGCTAAAACATATGGATATGATCATTGATTCTGTTTGGATATATGCACTCTAAAGTGAAGTTATATTTAAATTTATTTAACATGAAGCATAGAAGTTGATTTCAAATATAAAAAAGATATTAGATAAATTTCTATGCAATGAAACATTTTATGTGCAGAAGATTGCATCGTCATCTTTTGACAAAAAAAAAATATAATGAGGTCCTTAATTAAATTGAAGGATTAGTAACTATACGTACAAAAAGAAAGGATTAACACCTGCGACGAAGCAATGATTGGTTTCCATTCTATACGTACACAAAGAGAGAAAAGATTTGAGATTTAAATAATATTTTTATTAGTAATCCATTGATTACATACTCAGATATGGTATTAAAAGAGAAGGGCAAATTGGACATTAGTATAATAAATTTTCTCCCAGCTCTCATCATTAAAGTTATTGTCCTTAGAATAGCACCTCCCAATTAAAAAAGGATTGTTTGATTATTCAGCAAGTTGAAAATTTCCACTTGTGAATTTCAAAATCCTATAGCCTATAATTTTGTGAATAAATTTTTTTTTTTATGGGAAACCCGTAGGCACAATTTTGTGAATACTGATAACATACAGCAAACCCTTGCATCCTAGCTAGATTTTTAATATTTTTTTAAAAAGAATTACTTGATATATAATAAAATTGTTTATATTTTATAATACTAGAAATGAAAACTCCAAAATTGTATTTTATTTATTCGATAAATTAAACATTTAACTTGGAACTTTTTTATATTATTATTTCATAAAAAGGTGGTGACCATTTTACATCCTAAGTATAAAGGGCATATCTGTCCACTCAACAATGTAACAATAAAAATAGAAGTTATGATATTGAGAAATCCAATGCCATAAGTAAAATTTCTCCAATGCAATAGGAGAAAATTTGTACTTTTACATGTAACAATTTCCTTCGCGAAAAACAAAAAAAAAATATATATAATGACAACAAGAAAAGATCTAACAACCTTATGGTCCCCCAAAAATTGCCGTGGATCAGAATCAAGATATTGCAAAGGCATATCCCTGGAAACAAAAAACCATCCAGAAATTAAGATCCAAACAAAAAACCAAGATGAGGCGACTGCCGCGGCTAAATCCACACTAAGCCCATCATGCGGTCCAGTCATATTATAATGCTCCGAATTTCTGTTACACGCAAACAACAACCACACATTGTAGCGAGTCATTTTGGTTCATATAATTACTCGCTACACGATGAGACTTGTGAATAATAAACATAGAGAGGATTGTAAGCTGTGAATGATAGGCGCCCATCCACGTTGGCTGGGTTGTGCCCACAGTCCCACACACCAGACGACACGAGTGCAATCTTGTTCTTTTTCTTACGATCTCTCTCGCTTTCCAATTTGGGAGTCCGGATCCCCTAAAGTAACCCAATTTTTGAGTTTAGACGTGGACGGTGCCTATTCGGTGGTAGCGCAGGGGGCCAGTATTACTTGTGGGGTCCAGTCTCATTAAGATTCGTGTTAGAACATTTTGGACGGTTTGGATCAAAACTCAAAAATTGGGTTACTGCACTGGATCTGAATTCCCAATTTGGGCGGGGTATATGACAATTTGGGGAAATAGCATCTCTAAATTGTACGGTCGTAACAGCTACCGTTATTACTGTGATTTTTTACATTAGAGGAACCAGTTCGATTTTACAGTATAGGTTGATATTTTCGAAGCATCCGAATGTACCGAGACAAATTAGAGGGATATTAAAATGGGGAATAATAGTGACATTACAATTGGACAGTAAATGTTGTTTATTCGTATCAAAATGGTGAATCGGGTTGGAATCAAATCACTGAAAAAGGATTATAAGAAAATATTCAAAACTTTTTAAACATAATAATATAATTTAAAATCTTCAAATGATCATTAGAAATATTTTTATATTTCTTTGAAAATATATGGAATAATATATAATTGAATTTATTAGAAAGATTGTGACAAATACTTGGATCGACATTTTTCAAGCTGGGCTTTTTGCAGCTGTAAGAAAAATTAAAATATTTCTTTGTGGATAATTGGAAAAAAAAATAAGAATATTTTGGATCTGAGTTATTGATTCCGGTTCAAAAGTCACTTCTAAGTAAATAAAGAAAATATCGTGGTCCTTCTAGTACATTTCGGTCTATCCAAATGTCAGATCAAATTGTGTTTTTTCGAAAATAGAAGAACCGTGATATTTTTTTTATTTATCTAGAAGTGAGTTTTGAACCGGGATCAATAACTCAGACTCCAAATTTTTTTTTTTCAATAACACACAAAAAAATATTTTAATTTTTCTTACAACTGCAAAAAATCCGGCTTGAAAACTATTAATCCGGGTTACAGTCTTTCTAATAAATTCAATTATATAGTATTCTATCTATTTTCAAATAAATATAAAAATATTTTAAATATTTCAATACAAAAAATAAATAAATCATAACATTTTCTATTTAATTAAAAGAATCATAAAATCCTAAAACCGGGAGATTATTTCCCGAAATCACAAATCCGGAAAATAATTTCCCCGGAAAGAGACTCTCTGGATCCGGAAAATTATTTTCCGGATATAGGGGTTGGATCCGGGATTTTCCAGTTTGGGCAGGTCTGGAAATAAATTGAATTTGGATGAAGATTTGTAAATTTTGAATTTTTATTTTAATATTAATAAAAATTTCGGCAAAATAACTCTTACCTATTCTCTTATTCAATAATCTAACGAATATATTTATTTTATTCTTATGAAAAAAACGATTAAAACAAATGAACAAAATTATATTCACGCAATTACTATCCGTACGTAACTGCCACATGTCGAGGACGGAGCCCATTTCTAGTTGCCTGATTCAATGCAAATAAGGTCATTTCCCCGTCAACACAATTAGGGCCTGTTCGGCCTCCAACTGGGATTGGGAATGGGCTCGGAATATGGGCCAATTTGAACAGGCCCTTACAGGATTACTTCATTTTGCTGTGGAAATCTTATTAAAGAATTATTGGATCATTAATGGGGAACCAATTTGGATCCGATGCCCATCGGACTCAAAGTGAGTTCGATGGGTTCGATGACCGTCCGATATGCTTTAAGATTCGCGCCCACAACTTTCGCATCTGCTTTAAAATTCGTGCGCACGAATTTTAAAGTGGATCGGACGGTCCCGAAACCCATCGGACCCAAGCTGTTCTCCATTAATGGTTGGTTTATCATTGTAACCGACACCCGTCAGAAGATGGGTATAAATATACTCTACTAACGGAAAAAAAAAGGTAATTATTGTGCATGGTCTGTGGTCCAACCTGAAGTTTTGAAATTTACAATGTTGTTCTTTTTATTAAAAATAAAATGATAGTTTCTGACTAAAATCATCAATAGTTTGAATCCTTGCTGAAATTTATGATTTTAAAAATTTTGTAGGACATGGTTCAAACTATAAACAATAATTTATATATGATTATGATTGTAGAACAAGCATTTCTATGTTCGACCTGAAAACTATCCGGATCAAATACTATCGGCAGAGCCATTGTCTATCTCAAGATTTTAAAAACTGAATATAGATCTATGTATAATCAGATTGTTGTCTATTTTAAGAAAAATATATTTATTTCTAAACGGTCAACATACTGAATTACTTTATTCATAATAATCCACAATTCACCAATTATACTAGTAAAACTTTTTACCTACCTCTTATAAAAGTCCTGACTATACACCCGTCCGACACTAATTGCTATCCTGACTTTTTACTGAGATAGCAGAACAATGCTATTCAACCTGTTCCGAATGCGAAACAATGCTATTCAGCATGTTCCCAATTATCTAGCACTGCTATTTTAAAAATAGCTCTATTCTCAGACGATCCAAACATACATAACGCGTAAAATATGGTTTTAATCTACCTTCCCAATCCAAAAGACCAAAAACGGACATGACCCGTATAATAATATTTTATGAAGCGACTAATTGTACTTAGCGAGTTGTATCCAGTTTTATTCAGATCAACTGTCATTTGACTTGCGCGAATACTGTAAAACTCTATACTCAATACTATATCTTCAATGACAAATCATATATAATACGTAATTCAAAATTCTAACAACCAACGACTCTTGCAAGTGATCCCAAGTTTGTTGCTAACCGTTTGCAACTTGCACAACTTGCCAAACTACCTGTACTTCCTGCGGGACCACTTGCTGTACTTTCAGAGTGATAGCTTCTAGAAGATTTCAAAACCGAACGACTTCTCAAACTTGTAGTTATTTTCAAATAACACCTAAAATTATACAAAATTATTTTTTTTCGAAACTAAAATTTTTAATTTTTTTTCATCAATTATTAATATTTATATATGCATCTATATCATGTAAAATAATACAATACATACTATAAAAACTGTAAAACTGAATACTGCATCTATAAAATATGAATACTGTAAAACTGACAGATGCATCTATATTAATATTTGTATATGCATTTATATCATGTAAAATAATACAATACATACTATAAAAACTGTAAAACTGACAGATGCATCTATACAACTAACATATATAAACTATAAGAATTCAATACTGTAAATTGATAAATGTAAACTATAAAACTAACAGATGCAAATTATAAGACTTCAATACTGTAAAATAACATATACAAACTGACACCTGAAACTATAAAAATAACATTTACAAACTAACAGATGCTGTGCCGTGACCAAGTTAATTTTTTACGTGTCGTGCCGTGCCGTGACCAAAATGTTAAGGGGTGGTCACGGCACGTGAGTCACTGTTGAAATGGCTTTCCGAAAGTATTATTTTCTTAAGGCCGGTAATTGCAAATGATACCAGTGGAGGCCCAGTATATTAACAACATTGGAATAAGCCTTTGGATTTGGTGCAGCCCATCTCTAGTCGTCTCTTTTCTTATCTCATAAATTTCATCCCTACTCTTAACTCTCTCTCACTCGCGTATCGCCGTATCCTCTTAGATATCTCAACTTTTTGCGTAACGGACGTGTCCGGTACCTATTCAGAGGTAGCGCAGGGGCAGTATTATTTGTGCTTTGAGATTCGTGCAGAACGTATTTGAACGGTTGAGATTTTCTAAAAAAACACGCAAAAGTTGAGATATCTAAGAGGATGCGAATTCCTCTAGATGGGCTAATAAAATTAAAACTGGAGTATTCTTGCCTCACTAAAATTTTAGTGAGTTTAATTCAAAAATCTATTGAATTGAATTCAAACGATGAATTCAAACTATTAAAAGAGGATAGAAGAAAAAAAAGCTAAGCTTTCATGAAAATATTAGATATTATGATGTTTTTTTGAATAAATTTGTTATTTTACAAGTTTAGATGGGTACACTAGAAGTTCTCTCTCAATTTTAATACATTCATTTTTCATCATTTTTTGACCGGCTTTATATTAAATTAATTCGAAAATTCATAAAATTTGCTTGTAAACGCATCGCTCATTAAGTAAATTGATTTTAATGGTTTGAATTCATCATTTAAAGTTAATCAAATAGATTTTAAAAATAAGTTCACTAAAAGACTTGATAAGCTAAAACAAGATAGAAATCAGACTTTCAAACTATGAGAATCAAATATAAAGAGATCAATTATATAAAATTTTCGTATGAAAAATAGAAAGTCAATTTTATAATTTCTTGATATATTATTCTAAATTATATAAAAAATCATAAATAAGTATATAAAAAAAAAATGAAGATCAATAGAACTTCATACTTCCTCTTTACCTCCGCCTCTGAACTTAAACACCCTAGCTGGCTAGTTCTACTCGTGCTAATAAACAGTAAGCTATATGGGCAGGAGTACACATTTGCACATGGTACAACAAAAAAGCGATACCCTCATAAATGATAATCAGGTCCCACTCCTCAGTAGTAGTCCCGAAGGTAATTAATTGGATGCTTTTGCTCATCCGTATTCAATTACACAATCTAGATCCAACCACATTTTTCACCATTAAGATCGGATAGAACGACATGTACGGACACTATACTAGACTGGATGGACAATAAATATATATAAACAAAGCGAATAAGTACAAACATTAATTACAGATACATGCATATATGGACAAGTATTCTTTCCATTACGGTAAAAGATTCCCTTCACTTTACGGTTTGAGATTTAACTCCCAACCGCTTTGAGATTCGGGCTGACGGAGGGGCAATATGATTGGGCTTTGAGATTCGTGGCAAGTTAAAAAGAACGGTCCAGATCAAGTAATTGTAAAAGATTTCCTATTACGGTACCGGGGAAGATATGAATTCTGCATATATATTAGGGATGAAAACGGAGCGAATACAGAGCGGATAGTGGTAAAACCATATCCATATTCTTTTTAATTTTTCGGATCATATACGGATCGGATATTAGCTGGATACAGATACGGATACGGATCGAATATTTATTAAAATAATATTAAAAAGGGAGCGCCTAGCTGTCTCCATATAACAATTCCCCATTTTGTCCCTCATGTATTAACTACCTGAGAGACCGCTAACTGACCACTAACTACTTGGATGATCGCCTAATATTTGAAAAATTTGACAACTGTCGCTCGTAAATATGGATACTTATACACGCAAGTATTAATATCTAATATATCAAGTATTCATACCTAAGATATCAAGTATTTCGAAAAAAAAAAATGGACATATCAACTTTCTTTTATCTCTCTCATCACATACCTATCTTTTACATGTTTTTAGAGATGAGTTTTTTCATTCAATCTTGTTAATATTTCTGACGATCTATGAGGAATTTTGCGAATATAAAACTACGAACGTTTTCTACATAATTTTCTTTTTCAAATGAGATTCATGATGACATACTTTCGGATTGCTCGTTGCACAAGTATTCATACCTCGTCATGCTAGTATTCATACTCCAACGAGCAAGTATTCATAACTTATCGTACAAGTGTGAATAGTTTATGTATCAAGTGTTTGTATCTAACAAATTCTATCAATTTTTTTTTTTCATAAGACACTGGATGATGTCTGAAAGTATAATATCAAGTATTGCAAGTATTCATACCTCGTAATGAAAGTGTGAATAGTTCATGTATCAAGTATTTGTATCTAACAAATTCTATCAATTTTTTTTTTCCATATGGCACTAGATGATATCTGAAATTATTCATTCTTACGCATTGAAGTATGAATTGTTATGTTGTAAAGTAACTTAAATCAGTTAATCTGTTGGGTTCTTGAACGTATTGATAGTTACTAAGGAAAATATTCATACTTATAACTGAAGTATAAATTGTTACGTTGTAAAGTATCTTAATTTAAAAAAAAATATATACAAATGACTATGTTTGGCGCTTAATTGTATTATTATGTAATATAGAAATTATTCACACATGTGCATTGCTAGTGTAAATAGTGCATGTGTCAAGTGTTTGTACTTAACTGATTCTATCAAAAAAAAAATTTCATATTGGCACTAAATGACGTCTGAAAGTAGTATTGCAAGTATTTATACTTTGTCATGCAATAGTTCATATGTCAAGTGTTTGTACCTAATAGATTCTATGAAATTTTAATTTTTTTTTCATATGTCACTGGATGATATCTGAAAATACTAATATCAACTATTGCAAGTATTCATACTTCGTCATGCAAATATGAATAGTTCATGTATTAAGTGTTTGTATCTATCATATTCTATCATTTTTTTTCTTATGGCATTGGATGACGTTTGAAAATAGTAATATCAAGTATTGCAAGTATTTATACCTCGTTATACAAGTGCGAATAGTTCATGTATCAAGTGTTTGTATCTAACTGATTCGATTTTTTTTTTTACACATCACATAATATAGCATACCAAATTTTTATATCAAGATCCAGTTTACTTTTTTTTTTTTTTGCATGATTCACGCCCTCAAGTCATATTTCTTAATGCAGCTTCACCTAAATAGATTAATCCTGACAAAAAATTTCCTACCAGTATATCGCTATTACAATTGAAATGCCAGTAATTAAAACCTATTCCCAGTCTATTAAAATTGGAAACATCTAAATTTCACCACTAGTACTACAACAGGTACTTACACTACTCTCTTCTTCTGATCCATGCCAGGTACCATATCACGCCATATTGGCAAATGATCCAATGGATTGAACACTCATTAAAATACACTACCAATGAAACTCATATCTAGACTTCTAATTACAAACCACATTATTAACTCTTCAAAGTTCACCTTGCAGTAGTAGTACAGAGGCAAACTTCCTCTGGCAATATTGATTCCATTACCTGTAATAAAATTATATCATATTACTTCATTTGCAATTCTGACATTACGAGTTCATTGTGACTCGTTTCATTTTGAAAGGAGTTGCATGTGAAATTGGGATTTAAGTAATAAACCTAAATGCTATTTGGCATTCAAATTCAAACATAATTAATTAGAAATCAAGCTGCATAAGTAACTTTAACTATCCTCATTTTCATTTGCAAAATGATCTTCCTGATCAAACGGGTTTAAATCAATGTCAAGTATCTACATCTAATCGTCAAAATTACAAGAAAATAACAAATTTTGCATATGACGCTGGTTATCAGGTCCCATTAATAATAAAAAAGGAGCATAAAGAAAAGGATGTGTCCAATTTCTCCATGGAAATAATTAAACTTTCCAAAAGTTGCTTTGCAAGAACAGCAGAACCCGACATTTTTATTAATATCCAAAGTTTAATACAAATTATTAATTATGCCCAGAATTCGATCCAATATCGAAAAATACCCAAGCCGGCCAGAAAATGGCCGGCTTACTCTATTTTTTTTTTTTTTTTTAGAGAGAGAGAGACACTATGAAGATCAAAATATTGAAACCTAACTCTGAAAATTTGAAATTTTTATTTAAATTATTTGTTATATTATTTCTTTTGATGTATAATTAGCATATTTATACTAAAATACGCTAGATTACTTGAAATTATGTTGAATTACACTATATTACAATAAATTTTGTTCAATTATACTAAAGTACGTTAAATTACAATAACTTCGCTAATTATGCTGAAATACGGTAAATTACGCTAAACTACACAAAATTACGCTATAGTAGATTGATTTTGCTCATCTTTTATGAATCATAAAAAATAGTTAAAAAATTCCAAAAATAGTAAAAATTGGTATTCTACAAGTTCATTATGTAACTAATTTACTGAGCTACTTGGATTGAATAATAGAAATGAAAATCTTAATCGGAAACTTCAACTCAAGTTTTGAGGCTCTTCCCTTTGTTTTTTGGCGATTCTGAATTTTGGAATCCGGCATCGCGGGCACGGATGCATGCGCATTTTCGCAAGCTTTCCGAAAAGTGGTCATTTGCTGAAATCGGACACTCGAGTGCCGTTTTATGACCGTTTGAAGTTTCATCGTCGTTTTTCGCCTTTTCAGTGAAGATATCGTCGTTTTATGACCATTTGTAATTTGGCATAATTTACCGTATTTTTGCGTAATGTAATGTAATTTAGCGTAATTTAACATAATATAGTGTTATTCAACATAATTTCAATTAATCTAGCATATTTTAGTATAAATATACTAATTTTATATCAAAAGAAGTAATATAACAAACAATTTAAACAAAAAAAAATCAAATTTTCAGTGTTAGATTTCAATATTTTGATCTTCATAGTGTCTCTCTCTAAAAAAAAAAAAAAAAAAATGGAGTAAGCCGGCCAGAAAATGGCCGGTTTACTGGGGTACCTAAGCCGGCCATTTTCTGGCCGGCTTGGGTATTTTTCGATATTGAATCGAATTCTGAGCATAATTAATAATTTGTATTAAACTTTGGATATTAATAAAAATGTCGGCAGCAGAACACTCACTAGATCGAATACCAAGAGAGAGGTGGGGACTAGAACTGGTATACTGGTCTTGTCAGTGTATATCCAGATCCCAAATTCAATGACGAAAGTGCAAAAAATCAAATCAAAAGTAAATTAATTTTTCAAGCGGAGGGAAATTAACGAATGAGAAAATCAAACGAAGCCAAATGAGAGAAATAATTTAATAAGCGTAAGCAACAAAACAAGTACCTCTGATTGCGACGTAGGGTAGTCGCTGCTGGCCGTGTATGGGAACGGAGCCGGAAAGGAGGCCGTAGAGGTAGTCAGTGTGGAGTAGAGACGGCGGAGATGGTGGCGTAGAAGGAAATAAATCTTCTGCGATCCTCTGGGATCGCAAGGTCTCTGCGATTCCAATCCCAACCGTTCACATGTTTCGAGATTCGTGCACAAAAACTGACTTCTCCAAAAAATTATTGGTTTCATCGTTTGAATGGTTGGGATTAGAATCGCAGCAGATTCGCACCCTGGCGTAGAAACGGCGGAGGTGATGCAATTTTGAACAAAAATTGATTTTTGAGTCGTAATGACAGTTTGACCGGTGGGTAACGGGAGTTAATAGTTAGTTAGAGAAATGGGAGACTAGATGAGGGACTAGAGATGGGTGAGGATATAATTACTCTATTAAAAAATACTAAAGTTCATAATATTTGTTTAATTTTAATGGTGAATAATAATATTTTTTCATAATATATTTTAAAATATATGATATATATCTACTATTTGGATACGAATAATTGAAACGTAAAATCATATCAGTATTCCTATCCACACAAATAGTCGGATATCGGATATCCACATCTAATTTTTCGAATACGGATCGAAATAACTGATGATTACAGATATTCATTAAACGCTCTACGTGAAAACTCGCTGACAAAAAAAAAACATTTCCACCTGAAAATTCGCTGACGAAACGACGGATTTGTGATTTGGTAGGCACCAAACCAAGACCGTTCGCCATTTTTGAGCTGCTGAAATGGATCTAGTGACTGAACCATCACTCTAAAAACGACACAGCCGACTTGCTGGTAAACCTCATAAAATGTAGTTGGTACCAGAATCCTTGGAACCGCATATACTATTAGCGATTCTAATTTGAAAGTGCGTATCACTTATCTCAAAAAACAAAAAAAAGGTACGTATCAGTTGTTTTTAAATTGTAAGTTGATAAGCAAATTCCTACATTTTTATTAATATCCAAAGTTAAAAATGCTCAAATCTAGTTTTTTCTCAACCGGTCATTAAATAGCTGGTTTGAAAATTTTTTTTTTACTGTTTTAGACCCGATAAATACTCATCTTTCTCTCTCCTATCTCTCACAACTCACTCAAGTCCACAGAACAGAAAGAGATGAAGAGAAAGAGAAGGCAATTTCTGAGACAAAAAGAGCGATATTTGAAGCAATTTTCTTGTAAATTTATAATTCTTTTTCCTTTTTTTATTTTTTTATTTATTATTTTTTTAGAAATTGTTTAGAATTAATATAAATTGTCTAATCCATAACTTTCATTTCAAACTCTAGATCTTACCATGATATCCAAACCCGAACTTCGAAAAGGAGAAAGTGAAACCGCACGCAATGCTCGCATATCCCTCGCTAGCAATTTTTGGACGGGTAAAGCCCGTTATAGGAGACGTTTATCTCGTTTAGGGTTTCCACCCAACAAGGTTGAAGAATATGCTACCACGGATGATCCGACTATTAGAGCGTTCTTTACGAGAACTTCGGCGATATCGACCCTCCACCTGATTGGGAAGTCCGCCCCGCATGTCGTGTCAAGGGGGATATTGCGGAGATGTTCGTTTGTCATCTCTGTGGCGTAAGAGTTCACCCCAAATGTATCGATAAGAATGCTGATATGGTAAACGATTATCGTTTCCGAACGCGGGAGTGTGTTGCGTGCTGCTGCAGGCCTTCGAAGACGACGAGAGAAATTTCCACTACTCCTAAACCATAGTGTTTGCTATATGAGAATATGTGGTGTGTATTTTATGTTATTCAAGTATTTTTTGTTTAGATTTTATGTTGTAGTATGCATGTTGTTACTTTTGTTTTGTTGTTTATCTATTCGAACTCTCCCAATTTATTTTAGTATAATTAGCATAATTTATTTTATTTTAGTATAATTTAACATAATTTATTTTATTTTAGTATAATTTAGTGACAAAAAATCTAAAAAAAATATAAATACTACCATAAAAATACCATAAAGTAGCACATAAAAAAAACCAAAACATAAGATAATCCAAACATAAAACACCAAACATAGTATACCAAATATAAATACAAAACAATCTAACTAAAACTACCATAAAAAAAAGGTCAGCGACGATATGTTATCCAAAGGGGGACCATCGCGCTACCGGATGTCCCCTGTTAACTCTGTCGGGTAGTCCCGACCATGCTCTCGGCCAGACTCTCTGATGTAACGACATCAGTCTCGGTCGGTATTCCAGACATTCTCATCCTCACCCCTAGGGACTGGCGGGGGTGTAGTAAAAATGGATGTTGTCAACTCAGTCGCAAAGTCAGACTGAGTCTGAGACCGGCTACCACTGGCCTCTCTATCATGAGGTAGTTTTATATCATATCGCCGTCTCTGAGGCTCAAACTCTGGAGGGTCTGCGAACTCGAAGTCATCCAGACTGAAAGATGGCCCCTCCTCCTCCATAGGAAAGAACTCCGGAGGCTCCTGCTGTGTTGGCGGTGGCGGCATGTAGGCCGGACCTTGCAATCATACAAATAATTAAGTAAATTTGCTCTAAAGGAAAAAAATTGTACTAACTTGACAGCTAATGAAAT
This sequence comes from Carex littledalei, assembly GCA_011114355.1. Classification (NCBI taxonomy): domain Eukaryota; kingdom Viridiplantae; phylum Streptophyta; class Magnoliopsida; order Poales; family Cyperaceae; genus Carex; species Carex littledalei. The sequence goes on from CM022090.1 coordinate 3,856,416, forward strand.
ATGACATACCGGAGGGTGAACTGGATGACCTTGTGCGTCATAGAATGCATGCCAGCTAGTAATGAACAATACCCAACGATGGTAGTCCCACTCTGGTTGCTCTCGGGGGGAAAATGGCATCTCACTAGCTCTAACGAGGGGCGCGTCAGGCTCAGTCGGATCTACCCTACGCCAGTCGATGCTCTCTCCGACGTCGCACAACATGTTGATGAGCTGCCCCCCGTGCCCGGCATCCTCAACAAAATTGGCATGGCTCCTCAATAACAAGCACCCAAAAGCTATATAGCCCCTTTTTTCCAGCATCTTGATCCCATGCGCGCAACCTTTAAGCGCCACTAAAAGCTGCCAAAAAAATAATTTGTTAGATCAAAAATTTATGAATTTATCAGTTACTAAACAAATGTGTTATTTTAGGTGCATTACCGCGCGAGCTCATTTGCGACCCTTGGGGGTGTAACCCTCTAGGTCTTCCTGGATCTTCTAGCGTAGGAAGGCATCATAATCGCCCTGTAAATACACCGATGCCATGCAGACCCGCAAGTACCAAGACTCATATCTCAATAAGGGATGTCCTGCCACATATCTGCGTCTCCCGGAGCCACTGTCCTAACGTAATACTCCCCATAATGCTCACTCCAATCTTTGCCTCCAAATGAACCATGCTAGTACTGTAAGGAATACGTTAGATGCAATACAAAGCTATCAAGTAATATGGAGATAATAAATAATAGAATATGACTTACTTGTGTAGCCTTTTGATGTCAGACCTTGCCAAATCTGGATCTGCGGGAATTAATGGCACCTGACCAAACTGACAGAGTACATGATATGGATAGTGGTGCTCCACTATCCAGAAGCAGACTAGTGGACCTCTGTACCACCATCTCTTCTGCTGCTCCAGACAAATCCCCGGCAACCTCTCACTCTCGTAGAGCTCATCGTACGGAGTCCAGACAATCTGCTATGCAGCTAAACTCTACAACTGTCCTCGGACCGGCCTGATACCCATGGTACCATCGTGGCCCTGATCCTTGTAGAGGTGAGTACCGTGCCATTTCTTGGCGTATGCCGGGCATCTAAACTGATCGGGTTGTCCCCACGCCAGAGGCTCATTCGGGATAGGCCGACCCACCGGTAGCCGTGACCACGACCAATGTTGCAGCAAAAGTACCGGCCCATACATTTGCTTCGCCTCCTTCTGCATTTTCAAGAATATTAGCTGTCAGGGTATTTAGATTGGTTGAGAAAATAATTAAATAAGAAAAGAGATAGGGACTTACCTTACAACCATGGCACAGGCTGTAATACATATGGGCTAGGACAGCCCCACCCCAGTTGTAGCTCGATGGGGTGTCAAGGTCCGCTAGCAGCGAAAGATATATCATCGAGACGGCATCACCGCTGGAATCAGCAAACATGACAGAACCAAAGAGGTCCATCACGAAGCCCCGTGTATATATGCAATACAAAGTAGATAATAAAACGCTTCTCAAAATAATATAAAGTAGATAATAAATGTAATACAAAGAGTTTATAGGTATTACCTTTATCATCAACAGTGGACTCTTCAGTCAGACCGGCGCTGAAGTGCCGTCGCATCTTGGTCATCTGCATATGGAACTTAGACGTCTCATGACTGGCCCGTAACTCGTCCGAATCAGCTCCCAACAACTGATTGATGTGCTCAATCTGGGAAGATGAGAAGAAATTTGGGAGAAAGAGATAAAGTGAGGAGAGATAGTGTGAAATTTGATAGAATAAATTTTGAGAAAAACGCCACACCCTCCACACATATATATAAATGTCCAAACCGGCCATTTAATGGCCGGTGGAGGAAAAAATTGAGAACCGGCCATTTAATGGCCGGTAGAGGAAAGAATGGGAACCGGCCATTTATTAATTTGTAATTAATAAATACCCAGCTAACGTGGGTATATTTATTAAAAATACCCAGCTAACGTGGATATATTTATTAATAAATGGCCGGTTTGGACATTTTAAAAAATACCCAGCTAATGTGGGTATATTTATTAATTTGTAATTAACTTTGGATATTAATAAACATGTCGGACAAATTTTGGCGAAACTCTTAATGATCCTAATATGAATCCAATTAATGAAACTCTTAATTGATTCTAAATACGGATCTTGCTATAGATCTTAATATGAATCCAATTAATTAAGTAGATTTCTTTCAATACCGACATACAAATTAAATAAGCTTTGAAATGCATTTTTTTACAATCCATGTGTATATTCAATCATTCAAAAGTTTCTAAACCCTAAACCTCAAAGTGCTTTATGAATTTCTCCTTTCGTTATCCTTTTTGGATGTTTCGTTGTAAAATCGTTCCTCAACCTGTCGCAAAAAGGATCACCAGTGTACGGTGGTAGAGTCATATTGCCGACATTTTTATTAATATCCAAAGTTAATTAGAAATTAATTATTATACTCACGATTCCCGACTTTTGTCAAAAATGTCCAAACCGGCCATAAAATGGCCGGCTTTCTCTTTTTTTTTTTTTTTTTTTAGAGACACTATGAAGAGCAAGGTAATGAAATCTAACACTGAAAATTCGAATTTTTTGTTTAAATTATTTATTAAATTATTTCTTTTGATATATAATTAGCATATTTATACTAAAATACGCTAAATTACTTGAAATTATGTTGAATTACACTATATTAAGTTAAATTACACTAAATTACATTACATTACGCTAAAATACGGTAAATTACGCTAAATTACATATGAATAGGGACGATATCTTCACTGAAAAGGCGAAAAACGACGACGAAACTTCAAACGGCCATAAAACGACGCTCGAGTGTCCGATTTCAGCAAATGACCACTTTTCGGAAAGCTTGCGAAAAGACGCATGCGTCTGTGCCAGCTATGCTGAATTTCAAAATTCAGAATTGCCAAAAAACTAAGGGAAGAGCCTCAAAACTTGAGTTGAAGTTTCCGATTAAGATTTTCATTTCTATTATTCAATCTAAGTAGCTCAGTAAATTAGTACATAATGAACTTGTAGAATACCAATTTTTACTATTTTCAGAATTTTTTTACTATTTTTTATGATTCATGAAAGATGGCACAAAATCGGTCTACTTTAGCGTAATTTTGTGTAGTTTAGCGTAATTTACCGCATTTTTATCAATTAGCGAATTTAGCGTAAATTAACGTAATTTAGTGTAATTCAACATAATTTATTGTAATATAGTGTAATTCAACATAATTTCAAGTAATCTAGTGTATTTTAGTATAAATATGCTAATTATAAATCAAAAGAAGTAATCTAACAAAAAATTTAAACAAAAAATTCAATTTTCAGTGTTAGATTTCATTATCTTGCTTTTCATAGTGTCTCTAAAAAAAAAAAAGGGAGGAAACCGGCCATTTTATGACGGTTTGGACATTTTTGGCAAAAGTCGGGAATCGTGAGTATAATAATTAATTTCTAATTAACTTTGGGTATTAATAAAAATGTCGGGTCATATTGAATCAGAAATAGACAACTGCGATATCTAAATTTTAAAAATCAGATCTGTATATAATCAAACTATTATCTACCTCTAATAAAAATTCTGAGTCTGTCTCTGGACACTATGACAAAGAAAAAAAAAGATGAATTTTCTTTAAAAAAATAAAATAAGAAGCATGTTTCATTGAAGACTGCACGACCATGATTTAAAAAAATATTATTTACAAATTACTTTTATATAAAATATTTTTTTTACACTTGTAGCTTCTTCTTTATCTTTCTTATTATTTATTTAATTAAATTTGTCAAATGACAATCATGCATGAATTGATTAAATTAAAAAAAATAGTTGGATACTGGTCTTTTCCAAAAGGATGGGATTAATTTCTATGGAGGTCACTGAACCACAAATGACCATGTTACCCCTCAGGAGTCCTGAATAGATCTAGAGGTGCTATCGGGTTGAGTAGAGTCCGGATACTATTGTATTTGGACCCGTGCTCTAAAAGTGTTTGGATCTGAATTTCGATTCATATACTTATTAGTTTCAAATAGGATTGGGTCTGGATTCGGATACCTATCTACCCGTAGATATTTCGAGTCCAGTCTTTCGGTTCCGGGTAGATAGATACCTATAACTTGTGTGTGGATTATCGGGTCCAGTTCGAATCCGTGGTGGATCCAGATCTGGAGTGGATACATGTTGCAACTCACAAGCATTTGAGAAAACCATTACGTTTAAATATAATTATAATTTCTTAAACATCTCACATAATATATATTAAAATCTTCTTTAAAATATTAAAGATGAGATAATTTTAGAAAATAAAATATTGGAGATTGTGATTTTATTTTATGGTTCCAAAAATTCATAAATATAATACTAATATCAATTTGTTTCAATCAATGAAGGGATCAATAAATTTCAATGATCCGTAAAGAAAGACAGATATATGGTAAATAAAGAGATCAAGAAAGGAATTAATTAGTTTCGAACATTTATAGGCAAAAGGTGAATGTGACATTTGATTTCAATAATTTGTGCGAAAAGAACAATATATTTCATTCAAGAAATTAAAAAATACTAAAAATGATTGTCTTTTCATAGTTATTAATATATGTTTTTATATTAAATAATTATAAAGAAATGGTATTATCATTTTATCGGATATTTATACGGGTATTGGGTCGGGTTCGGTTATGGGTCGGATAATTAAATCAAACTCATATCCTATTATGGTTCGGATCCGGATTGGATATTAAATTATTAATTTTGTAACCGTACCCATAATTTAACCGGTTATATTTTTTAAATCATATCCTATCCAAATTAATTGGATCTAGGTCAATTCCGGTTCTGATCCGATTAGGGTACGGATCCACCATTCATGAGTAAAATTTTCTATATATTTAAAGTAAAATGCTCTAAATACTATGAAATTGATTATATTCGTAGCATAATTTTTTTTCATGTAACTCATGGCTCCTTATAAAATGTTAAATATGTACTTGTAGCTTAATGGTTAACTAAAATTTTCAGTCTTGTTTGTAGAGACTTAGCTCAAATCCTAACCATACATGAATGATTTTCTTTATGATATTTTCAGTCTTCCATCATGTTTGTACTAAATTGACAAGAATGATTTTCTTTATGATATTTTCAGTACATAAAATGAATTTTGTTTGGCAAGTATGTTGATAATTAAATTATCCATATATGTGTTAAGATTATCTTGTTAAGGTTGTCTTCGAAGATTTTATCCAGAGTTCAATAATGTATTCCAGGAATGTGATATAGTTTCAAATTTTAGCCAACAGATGTGTAGGTGTACATGTTCCAATCATAAGATTCCTTCATTCAAATCTTACCCTTCATAGAATTTAATTTCTCCTTGAATGGAAACACCAAACCCCATCCTCCACATTTATTAAACACCGACTGATATCAAATAGATAACGTCGTACAATAATAAATTCAAAGTCACTTACCGTGTCGTACAATAGGCATTTAAACTGAATTAACACCAAGCACGCATATCTGTTCTTTAGCAATAAGTATGCAAACATTGGAGTACTATTTATAATTAAGCATTATAACATCATAAAACCTTTTCGCACAGTTCTCAATTATAACTTTTTTGGTGTCAAATTAGCCATTAATTCCTCTTACTAAAAAAATACCGGGCTTTAAACGAAAGAAGAACTTGACTGTATGTGTTACATTTATGCAAGCTATGGTAGATTTGACCTGAAGTATCATTCTTTCTCTCATTTTTATTGGATTAAAATAATGTGCGAAGAAAATTTTACAATGCCAATATAGCCCCACGCAATTGATGGCGATGCCAACGATAGATATACCTAAACACGCGCCTTCTGCGCAGGTCGATCACAAGACCTTAACCATTGCCGGGACATCAACCGGGTACCGGTGGATGCACGTTGACCAGGGGCCTTCAACCGGTGTTTCGACAGTCTTCAGACACTTCCAGACAGCGCTGTTGCACTTGAACCCACTGCCAAAGCCGATCATCCAAACGCGGTCACCTTTCCTCATACGGCCCTTGGCCTCGATGTAATTTAGCTCGTACCATAGTGAGCTGCTTGATGTGTTACCGAACCGGTGGAGCGCCATGCGTGATGCCTCAACATGTCGGTCCGAGAGCTGGAGGTTCTTTTGCAGCTCATCAATGACCGCACGGCCTCCGGCATGAATGCAAAAGTGTTCGAATGCCATCCTGAAGTCCGGGATGTACGGCTTCCACTTCGCCTTGAATACCTACACATGTTTTAAATTAAAAAAAAAAAAACAGGAAACAACATGGATAAGTTGTTTGACAGTTAACATGGAGACAACTATTCAATATAATAGCGATGTTGTTTGAAGATTAATGCAAAAGATTCAAGGAAGTTGGTTATGATCGAGTAGTTGAATACTATAAAATTATGTTGGCTTAATCTTATATGTACCTTCCGAGCAATGAGGGACAATAAGAAGAGCAGTTGCTCAGAGGCAGGAAGCACTAGAGGGCCCATAGTAGTGATATTCGACTTGAGCGCGTCACCGGCTATGGCCATAAGATCTTTTGACAGGTTTATTCCGGTAATTCCCTCCGAATCTTGCTCTTGAAACACGCACTTGTATGCGGCATCATCTGCTCCTTTATGCGTCCTTACAACATGGGTCAATCGGTACTTGGCCCGATTCTTCTGATGACGGCAGTTTGATAACAGAACTGCCGCTGCTCCCATCCGAAACAGGCAGTTGGGAAGGAGCATTGCTCGCTCCTTCCCTAGATAGTAATTTGGTGTGATTATTTCGGTCGACACTACTAGAGCATTACTATTGCCGTGTGCCTGTAGCAGATCGCGTGCTAGGTCTATGGAAATGAGACCAGCACTGCACCCCATGCCAGATAGGTTGAAGCTCATTATGTTGCTTCTTAGTTTGTACTTGTTTACGACCATGGCAGAGAGCGACGGGGTCGGGGAAAAGAGGCTGCAGTTAACTATGAGTATGTCGATGTTTTTGGGCCGCATACCAGTTTTATTGAGCAATTCGTCTATGGCTGAGAAAATGACCAACTCAGCCTCCCCACGAGCAGCTTCCATGCTGCACGTTGGCGGTATGTAGTGGTTTGCTGGCGGGAGACACGTCTCTTCGCCTAGACCCGAACGCTCCAATATACGTACCTGATTCAACAAAATATTATTCAACAGATCGTCAGATCCTATAGCTAATTTAAGATAGAAAGAGTTTTATTGTGGGTTATTTAGTCAGAAATATTTTGAAAACACTATTTTCTAATTTAAGAATTTAAGTTTTTTTAAGTGATGTGTTATTAAGTTTATATAATTTTTATGTTGCCTATGTACTGTAACAAGAATAACAAAGAAAATATACGCATACACACACACAAAACGATTGCAAAACATTAAGTAATAACTATTTTTTTCCAAGTACCTATTGCATCTTACATATTACTCTAATTTTGGAAATGTTCCTTGCGTTAAAATAAATCTGGCAAGTACCATTAATTTAATTTTCTTTTTTTGTCTAATTTATATATGTTTTATTTACCACTTAAAGCAAAGGAATGAAATATATATGTTTCTATCAGAAAGTACAGAATCAAATGAAAATCACCTGGAAGCGCACGGTCCTCTCATCGAATTGAGGGACAAGGCGTGCGTGCTCCAAAAATGTCGAGAATGGCACGCGGAAGTTCGGGGGCGGCCTAAAGCAGGCATAGTCTACAAGATATACCGGTCTTGGGCGAGACATGAAATACACGGTGCCGGCTATGATCACGAGAAACACACTCGACATCATATATATCAGGTCGAGGTCATATAGGAAGCGGACGAGAGAGAGTATCTCATCTGGCCCGACACGTGCAAGCTCAATAGATATAGCGATGATTACAGGGATAAGAAGCAAGGTCATTATATGGTTTACAAGATATTGATAGCCAAGCTTTACATACTTCAATCGTACCGAGCTCAAGAACTGCGGCAATGGCTCATTCGCCATTTTCGCAAGAGACTCAAACCTTAGGGTTCTGATGCTAGAAGAAGAAGAGGATGGAGGTGTATTCCAGGGTTTGAATGAATTTGTGGGGAAATGAAGGGGAGGGGAATATAAAGCGGGAGATGTGGGGTCTGGTTGGTAGTTTAAGTCTATATATTTACACGTAACTTTTTGTGATATCCAGTATAGCTTGTACTATACATATTTACTAAAGCCGAAAATGGAGGTCGTGAAAATTTAATAAAATTGATTGAGGTGCAACCGCATTAACGGGTCAACCAGTACTATAACTAACAAGTTATTTTTGCCGAAAACTATTGGTAAATTCAAATTTTCTAAAATCTAACGAAAGAGGTCGGCCCCTCAGCTGGCTAGCTTGCAACCCCATTCCTCTGTTCAACCCCTACAGATCTGCCAAGATAATTAATTCAAAATTTAAATTTAAATCCGGTCGTTATAAATTGACATGAACATTAAAGCAGTACACAAGTGAATTTTCAAATTGAATTTTATATTCTCATCCGAACCCCTCTCCTTTCTTAATTTGTTCTTATGTAATAGTCCATGATCATCACATTTTATTCCTTATCCTTTTTTGTGAAAGAATGCGCCAATTAAGTTAGAACTTAATAGGTGCAATATTGATTAATTAACGTCTTCACATTAGGTATGAAACCGTTAGCACATCTATTTTTTTATTTTTACTCTTTGTGAAAGAATTAATCAACCGTAATTTATTTGTAGTTTTTTTTTTATCAAGAGTTAATTGTGTAGGAAATTAGGGTGAGTTTAAGCTAAATAAGAGTTGTATTAGTTTAACAAAAAGAATCATCATGTGGTTCACACGATTAATTTGTTCAATGACGACGTGCGCTATAAGAATATGTGAGTACCCGCAAAAGTAAAAATGCTTAACAGCGTCGGTGTTCTTGTGAATATTAATTGTTGTCGGTAATAGCAATAGTCATTTTTTACCCTCGCAAATTGTCTTTTTTTTTCTTTTTACCATTGGAAATAGTCATTTATACGTTCTTACGAGTGGTGCATTTACATTTTGCGTTTACAATATTGCAAAATGAATGTGTACTTAAATAGTGATCAATGGAGCCAAGATTTTAATTCAAATCCACCATTACAAATTCTTTGACACAATTTTACCTCTATATGACTATATGTCTATATCATTAAACTTATTTACCGAGTGCAGTCTGTGCAGTGTGAATACTAAAATTAAATAGGGCTCCTAATAAGTGATTATAAGAGAAACTTTGCAAATTCCAATGCTATTTGTAAGACAAAACCAGACTTGATCAAACATGGAGTGTGTGAGCATTTAATTTGGGTCGATGGGTGGTTCAAGTGGTGGGGTCAGAGTGCATTGAAGGCCACCAAATCAGCCCATGTGAACCCTAATTAGGGTTTCTGCACTGGGTTTCTTTTGCTTCTGCTGAGTTCGTCCTTGCCGCTTTTCAGTCAGTTTTTAACTCTTCACTGGAGTAATTAATGAAGAAGGCGACATCCCATCAAGCTCTCCATCTTCTAGGATTTCGTTTTGCTAATTTTAGATGGATTTCGAATTAATATGCCAGAGAAGGAATCCAATCGTGCCTTTGCTCTTTTGTTTTGTTGTATTACATGCTTCTTGACTCCAGAGTCGATCGAGTAGTACATGCATGGTAGGATTAATTTATGATTGGTTGCGCATAAAAGAACACTCGAAGAGGGGAAGTGCATCCAAAAGTAAATGTAATTGGCCCTATATACAGAGGAAGGACCACTTGATATTTTCTATTTTTTTTTTGATATATTTTTAAAAAAATCTAGTTGTATAAGCATAATCTATATATTATTCATATATCATAACTATAAAATGATATAATTTGATGAATATTTCAATCAGGGACAGACTGGCTTAAGTAGAAGAAATGGGAGTCAATTAGCCTCTATTTTTTATTTTTTTTATTTATGTATGATTTTTTATATAATTTAGAGTAAAATGTTATGATTGACTCTTAATGTGTTTTTTATTCTAATACTTTACAAGTCTGACTTGATCTGTCTCTGATTTCAACATATATCAAGTGGCTTTAAATTTCATTGGCTCGGAATTAATGATATTAATGCATCATCAAATAATACTAAAATAACACGAAATTTTATCATTAAGCTATCTATACATATGATAACATATTAAATATTGAGCAAAACTAGGGTGTGATCGATGTGCTCACCAAGAGGGATTTGTGAGCACACTTTCAAAAGGCTATCGGATTGACTTCGAACTACGAATTCAAACCATTAAAATTCATGTACTTCGTGAGTGATGCATGTACATGCAAAAATTTTAAAGTTTCGAATTCATTTCGAATTCATATATATGTATAATATAGGATAATTCTAACGTGTGTCTATATATATAGAGAGAGAGAGAGGAGGGATCCACTTATAACATTTGTAAGTTACAACATCTTACAACAATTCTAATTTACAATTTTAAAAATCCAAACAGTCGATCCAAACCGTTCAACATGATATCTATATTAAAATGTGCTTGGAGATAAAATTTTACATTTTTTTGAATCTTTTTACTATTTATTAAGTATTTTACAAAACTGTTGTTTTTAGACAATTCTGGAATTGAAAAACAACAGTTTTGTAAAATACTTAATAAATAGTAAACAAATTCAAAAAAATGTAAAATTTTATCTCCAAGCACATTTTAATATAGAATCATGTTGAACGGTTTGGATTGACTTTGAACTTTTAAAATCGCAAATAACTTAAAATTAAAACTTAAATGTCAAAATAAAACCATTACATATGATCTATATTATTTTCTCTATACACATGTAAAAAATCATGACATGTTGATTTTGTTTTGATTAGTATCAAGAACTTACAAAAATAAACTGATGTGGATAAATGTTGGACGTTAACGTTGATTTTTCTACTTATTGATTCATATAAACCAAAATCGAAAAGTGATAATTTTTAATGTGCATGTAGAGAAAATAATATAGATCACATTTTATAGTTTAAATTTAAGAATTTGTATTATTAGAAAATTAAAAAGTTGAGGCATATGGAGGTATTCGAACTCTCCTCTTAGATGATAATGTTAAATATATGTGTATGTACGAGTTAATTATATAATTAAAAAAAATATATGCTATACCCAAAAAATGTCCTATTAGAAAATAATTATTTAGTGGCCCCGATTAGACAACGTCTTTCGTGCATTTTCATTTTCCAAATAAGTCTACATGAGTATATAATCCAAGTTGCTCGTATATGTCAGCAAATATTGGGCCGGAAATGGTACGAGAAATCATTCGCCATTGATAATGTTTCTTCATGTTTAACTATTACGTCACGTGCATTTTCCAATCTATAGCATCGTATATTGTTTCTAGAGTGAGTCTATGGTGCTATGCATAGCAAGGATGACTAGTGTACTACGGCTCAATATCGTACTTTTTAAAATCCTAACGGTCGATCCAACCGTTCAATGTGATAACCATATGAATATGTACTTGCAAACTAAATTTTATATTTTTTCGAATTTTTTTACTATTTTTTTAGATAGGTAGAAAAATCAGTGTTTTCTGAAAATTCTGGACCATTAAAATTCTATCTATCTAAAAAAATAGTAAAAAAATTCGAAAAAATATAAAATTTAGTTTGCAAGTACATATTCATATGGTTATCACATTGAACGGTTGGATCGACCGTTAGGATTTTAAAAAGTACCATATTGAGCCGTAGTACACTAGCCATCCTTGCTATGCATAGCACCATAGGCTCACTCTTGTTTCTATACAGAGGAGGGATCTGATTACCACGTTTTTTGTTACCACAATTATTTTTTATATTTTTAAAGTTCAAATTGTTGATTTAAACCGTTCAACATGATCTCCACAATAAAATGTGCTTGCAGATCACATTTTACATTTTTTTGAATTTTTTTACTATTTATTAAGTATTTTACAAAAACTAGTCAAATTCGGACTATTGAATTTTGTACCCATCTTAATAAATAATTTTTACTATTTTTTGAGGTGTTTACGTCTTTAAAAATTAGTTTTTACAGAAGTAAAATTTTAAAAAAATTAAGTAAAGTAATTAAATTGAAGACTTAGAAAATAAAAAAATTATTTGAGTCATACTTCACTTATCAAATAAGAGGTAGAGTTCAGAAACATCAAGTGTTCTGCGCTTGAGAAAAAAAAAAAAAAAAATTCCAACCCAACATATATATAGTTACACAGGAACTGAAAAAAGTTTCTCAAAAAATAAAGAACTGCAGATTTCCAATTTTATACGGACATATATTCCGCCGAAAGGCACGAAACATAGGCTATATATAATAGTGAAATTGTACGTCTAATATTTTTTCTAAAAATATTTTGATTATGACAACTATATATATACCGAAACCGTGCAACCCATTCTGTGCATGGGGCTTATGATCGAAATAATGCAGCTAACCTTGCTTGCCAACGTAAATGAAAGCAATTAAATCTCCACCTAACCGTGCACTTTAATTATTGGTAATTCATTGCACTCTGTTCATGCAAATCAAATTTTAACTTTTTATGGGTATAGTTAGCAACATGCGATTTTTTTTAAGAAAGATAATTATTAATTTAGAAATTAAAAATAATTATATCTTCGTGAAAGGGATTGTTTGATTTTTTTTTCGAAAAATAAATGGAACTGCAGTAATAGTACAGTTCAACTAGGTGCAGGTTTCTGGGACAACACCAATGGGCAATGGTGTGGTTATTGTGTTTTTCAGACCTTAAACCCCATTATGAACACATATTTGTCCGAAAATTGATACTGACCATAAATTTATCCGAAAGTTGCTGGGACCCCACCATTGTGACGGTTCCATCATTCTGTCATTGGCGAAACCATATCGTCGGTGTTGTTCCATCTACTTTTTAAAGAAAAAAAACAATCAATTGCTTTTCTCGAAGATTTTATTTTTAAATTTCTAAATTTAAAAAATCGCAACAAGTTGTCTAAGTTCTTTCTCTTATGGTTTGCATGCATGTACACACATCACTAATGAAGTAGATGAATTTTAACGATTTGAATTCGTCGTTTGAAGTCAATTCAATCGATTTTTGAAGTTGTGCTCACCAAACTCTCTTGATGAGCACAACACACGTTAGCTTTGCTAAAAAAAAAAAATATCAACTAAAAAAGACAAAAATTTAAATAGTCGCTGATAATGAAAACATATATAGAAGAGACTAGCTCTTATGCCACTTGGAGATGTGGTTCAAATTAGAGATCTTGTTTTAAAATTATTGATAGTTAGATTGGCCTAATTAATTAATATTTAATGAAAATAACTGAAATCCAAATCTCCTGTTCCATAATTTAAAACTCAACCAAACACCACCAACTTATTACGGACTTTCTCATTTAATTTAATGAATTTTTAGCCGGTCGAGCGTCATACTTCAAAAATTAGTACAACTAAACAAAGGTACTAAAGTCAGTTTGTGTCTTTGTGCTAATCATACGGACAGCTCACTGCCTCTGTATTGTAGTTTGGTAGGTAGACAAAAACATGATATGTGAAGACAAATTGAACAGCATTATATTTAAGGTATGTTAAATTATAAATTGCCTTATTAATAAAAAAAAAAAAAGTTAAATTGGACACACGTACAATTTGCTTCCAAACAGATTTTCTTTTATGCTTCTTGAAACAGACATGTACGAAGTTTAAAGCGTTTTGCACGAATTTTAAAGCAAATTGACGGTGATTAAACCCATCGAACCAGAGTAGGTCCGATGCCCATCGGACCTACTCTCAAGTGCTTGTTTGGAGGGGAGTAGAGGAAGTGAGAATTCACATCCTCCCCGGTACCGTAATAGAATTTTTTATAATTATTGGATCTGGACCGTTCTTTTTAACTTGGCACGAATCTCAAAGCCCAATAATACTGCCCTGCACTAGCCCGAATCTCAAAGCGGCTGAGAGTTAATCTCAAACCGTAAAGTGAAGGGAATCTTTTACAGTAATGGAGAGGATACTTGTTCGAGGAAGGGAGGGGAGGTGAAGAATAGAAGGAAATGTAATAAAATAGAAAAGAAGATTAATATATTTAATCTCTTGTGTTTGGATGATTAATGAGAGAAAATAAATTTAACTTTCTTTCCCATCCATATTAAATTGTGCTTGGAGACTAAATTTTACAATTTTTAGAAACTTTTTACTAGTTTTTAAATTTTTTTAAAATCACTGATTTTTATGGTCCACAATTTTCTGAAAAACAATGATTTTAAAAAATTCCAAAAAAATTGTAAAAAATTTCTAAAAATTGTAAAATTTAGTCTCCAAACACAATTTAAGATGGAGATTAACTTGAACGGTTCGGATCAACGTTTTATATTCTTTTAACTATGCATAGTAAAATTACATATAACCTTCCGCATGCATGAACAAAACCGCATTTTAAAACACAAGTATTGTAACAGATAACAATACCTACTTCACGTGTTAAAATTACTAGTGTTTTTGGTGTCAAATGGTATAAAATTTTTACTTCATACTTAAATTAATAAATTTAAACTGCCAATATAAATTTATATCATTTTATGTATATACAAATAATTGACTTCATTTTGACTGTCAAAACAAGATAAAAAAAAATTGACAAAATTTAATCCGTTAATTTTATTAATGTTCATACATATTAAAATGAAATAATGCAATCACACTTAGCAATTTTGCTCCCAACTCACCTGCTATATGCGACGCATCTTTGACGCAAACTTTGTCCGAATAAAATCAGATAAGCATGAATTATAATTTAAAAAAGTTGTCCTGATTCAAATTAATTTGTTTAAAGAATTATATAAATAATTCACACTTTGTTCGGATTTTCTTAAATGGATGTTTTGTTGCACACCTGTACTGCACTTTGTTCGGATTTTCATGTTAATTTACCCGCGTCATAAATAACTTGAGCGTTTGTGTGGATAGCTTGAAGAGGCAGTTGGGGGTTGGCAATGATGCCAACTAAAAATTATTGCAAATTTGCAATAGTGCTTCTGACATGGATTTTTATCCCTCTTGGGCTCTTCTCTGTCAAAATTGGCATTTGACAACTAATTAAGCATGTAATATAAAGAATAATCATATCACCTAAATTATCATAGTATTTCTATTTAGATCCGGACTGTTTGATCAGAATTTGTACTAATATTAAGGGTCCCGTACATTTTATTTCAGATCGAATTAGTCTAGATTCTGATTGGACGTTAAATAATATATATGTTATATGGACTCACTAAAGGAAGCTGGGTGCATCCGATGGGCATTCAATTCAAATCAGTCTAATTTCCGTTTAGAACAGTCTGATTTGCTTTATGATACATGCGCGCTTGATTTACACGAATATTAAAGCAATACGTACGAATCTTGAAACGAATTTGACGGTTCTGAATAGACATATTTGAGTCTGATGTACATCCCACGCACCCCGCTTCCCCATCAAAGGAGTATCTTCATTTTAAATGGGATAATTGTACAGGTGGATAATATTTTTTTTTTTGCCAGTAGCCCGTATGCAAACAAGTGGATAAGTTTATTATGAGCACATAGAGAAAATAACATATATCACATTTAATGATTTTATTATGAAATATTTAAATTGAAAATAACATATATCACATTTAATGATTTTATTATGAAATTTATGATTTAAATTTTAAATTATTAACGTTTTAAAAATAGAATGATCGAGACAAAAAAAAATATTTGAACCATCCTCTTAAATAAATAGGTCACTAAAAAACAGCAAGTACAATTATTTAGGAAATAGTGTGTCGCGCTCAAATCCAATAAACAACACAGCAATCTGGACAACAGGTAGTGAACTGTGAAGGCCTAGGAATCAATGCCCCCTTTACTGCTGGGTATTCGTTGTATCTATTTCATAATTAATAGGTACGATGTATCATATATTGTGTCGGCGTAATATAATTAAATATATTGTGATTGAAAACCGAAGATCTAAAATACGAATGTTATAAAATTTATTGTTTGTATCAAACAATATTGGGAACTAATACGCTAATAAAAGTCCCAAAGTTCTAAAAGTTCTAAAATTTATGTCAATTAATTATTAATAGAGTTTATCAATTCATTTGAAGCATATTCTTCGGGTATAATGCAAAACATTTTTTTTGTTATATGATAGATCATTTTAGCAAGAACAGAAAACAACTATCTTACAAAATTTTATACCAAAACAGTGGCGTGCATGCAATTTTTCTTCTCTATTACGCATTGTTGTATGAATATCATTATTGAGTTAAAAAATTAAGTCGTGATCGGCACTGTCATGGATGGTATGATTGTGTTTCAGTACGGTATATTTTTGTCACGACATTTGTGCTGATAACGTGTTGTGATTCACGTGTCATGTGTCGTATTCATGTATTTATATGTTGTGACCATCTCTAGAAAAAATAACACAACATGCAAACTGATCTAGTCATAACACATAGCATGAGGGTCGCCATTTTTTTCCAACATTGTTTCTTGAATTTATGATTTTTACATTTTTTACATTCTGTTAATATTTTTTAGCATTTTAAGAATTTTTTTCAAGATACGAACTTTATTTGCGAAAAAGAAATAGTTTGTGATTGAACATGATTTCACAGACATGCGGTCACAACACGACTATCATGTTTTGATTGTCCACCATTTTTTTTTATCACAACACGAGACGTAAATAATTGATTTGGTTACAACATGAGTCATGTGTCGTAAATAATTGATTTGTCACGACATTTGTGCTGATAATGTGTTGTGATTCACGTGTCATGTGTCATATCCATGCATTTATATGTTATAACCACTTCTAGAAAAATAACACAACATGCGAACTAATTTAGCCATGACATGGAACATGAGAGTTGCCATTTTTTTGCAACATTGTTTCTTGAATTTATAATTTTTACATTTTTTTTTTTACATTCTGTTTATATTTTTTAGCATTTTAAGATTTTTTTTCTTTCAAGATATGAACTTTATTTGCGAAAAAGAAATAGTTTGTGATTGAACAAGACCTCGCAGCATGTGCGGTCACGACACGACTATCATGTTGGTTGTCCACTATTGTTTTGATCACAACACGAAATATAAACAATTGATTTGATCACAACACAAGTATGAATTTACTTCACTCTATATCAAGAACAAATTATAACCTTGTACATATTTTTATTAGAAGAATAAACACAGCCTTAAAAATTTCTTCATATATATGTGAACTAAGTAGACAAGTAGTTCAATAAATATTTCTATACAGAATGCACTGTTTTTTATTTCTTCATGTTTGGGCATCAAGTACCAAAACATTGTTCGTAATCCTTCTTCAAAAAAAAAAAATCCAGTGATAAAAAAAAGCTACAAACAATTTTATTATATATTTCACAAGTAAGACAATCACAATGATTTTATTTTCTTAAAATTTTCATTAACATAAAACAGTAAAAATTTCAATGCGGGAATTTAAATAATATAAGAAACAAAATATTTTTTAAACTAAAAAACGAAATACAAATTTGTTCATATTTCAGCATCCTCAAATGTTTTTCTTAATTATCGAATGAACAATTTCTTTCAAAAAAATCATCCGAACATAATTATTCATAATATCTAATTCAATAAACTAACAATACAGAAAGTGACCTGTAACTGTGAGCATGGGCAAATAGGTACTTCATTTTCTTACTTAACACCAACTTTGATTGAGTGGTCTGTCCGACTACTTTTTTCGGATTCGACTCTGCTGCTTTTTTCTAAGAAAAGTAGGGTCCTGCTTTTCAAATTCCAACCATTCAAAATTTTTCATTCGCGTATCTCAATAAAAAAAACTTTTTCATGCATAAATCTCAACGAATTTGAATGGTTGGAATCAGAAAAGCAGAATTCTGCTTTTCTTAAAGAAAATGAGCAGAGTCAGATCCCAGGTATCTGAGCCTCTGAGGTGCAATAGGTAAATCCGGACCGTTATATTACCTTGGCACGAATTATAAAGCAGACCCCTATAGTTTTTATATGCACCGGATTGAGTTTGATCTGGCTGGAATAAATCTGGTCCGTCCGTTTATTTATTGCACCCCTCCAATACCTGAGGGGACATGGACTCGAGTACAAGCCCGTTATCATGATTTACTATACCGACAATCAAACACTTACGTGTGCTCTCAGGTACCTAACTAAATGCAATTAGCTCACATTAACTTCCAGCCGAGCGATTGAAATTCGATGTATAGTTAGATATAGAATATTCGTTTTTGTGATTTGTGTCAAGTTAAAATTGATATAACTCGGTGTCTATTTAGATATAGAGAATCCGTTTTCAGATACAGTGCAATACCTGACTGAGTACAATTATGTCTAAATTATCAGTTTTATCAAAAAAGAATATGATAACTCAAATGTAATTGTACTCGTATTGCATTGGATCTGAATTCCAATCAAACACCGACAACGACATGTTCTAGGCTACAAAATTCATATCAGCTTAGGTAACATAATTCTCAAGTAGAATCCAATATGTTCGTTATATACTAGTATAAATCTTAAAGAGACCTCATACATTATCGGTTTGAATCGGATTGGTCCAGATTTAAATAGGACGGTCGGAATTGAAACTCAAAAATTCTTTAGAATTCGGACCCCATGCTACAACCGCCAATTGAGACAGACTGGAGGGCCTATAAAGAAAAATCATGTACACAAAATGTCAAAATCACATGGCTGATCATCCAGCAAAGAAAGGACGACTAGAGGGATGGAGCTACACTGAATTTGCTTATTCTGTTTTTTTAAACCTTGGCAGTGGCTGTCAAGTATAATTTTCATTAATTAAACATAAATTACATTCATCATTCTACATCGAGAACATCATCAATATCAAACTACATCCACATCTAGAGAACATCATCAACATCAAATTACACCCACATCTAAATAACATCAATATCGAACATCACAAACAACTAAGATTAATTTGCTTATTCAATCTTTAAATTATGCGAAAATGAGATTAATTTGTTTGTAATTTGATCCACATGTATTTGCCTACGGGCGAGATCTATATATTATAAAAAAAAAAAAAAGGAAGATAAGGGTTATATGCATTAAGAGGTCCATCGTTAGACATTGTAGCCATGTCCCACGAGTTCGGTTGGTTGATAAAAAAAATTCTAAGTCATTTGTCATTTCAAAATAAGAAAATAAATATTATTGTGAAATCGACGAATAAAATAAATTTTGGTCGGCTATCAAGCAAAATACAAAGAAGGTTATTGAATGGTCTTGGGCTCTTGGCCCATAAACTGACGCGTGGCAGCGTTCTTTGTTAGAGAAAATCCCAAATCATGAGCCAATGCTTTCAACCTCCAAAAGCCCAACTTTGATCTAATTAAACAAGATCTTTTAAAGTATATTCCACGCTAAAGTTTTTTTTGAATTGAAGTTTCTAATTAGCTCTTTTTAATTTTCGATTTTATACTCCTTTATCAAGTTATCTGTTTGGTACTATTTGTTCTTAGGTATTGTTCATAAAAATGTATAAAGTCATAGATCTAAGTTTTTTGTTGTATTTTATTTTATTTAGTTAGTATGTCATTTATGTAACTAATAATATATTATATGTAATATAATATGTGATATTTTTTTTATACATTATTCACTTAAATGTATGAAGTATCAGATTTAGAGTTTTTTTTGTTATATTTTCATTTTTTCCGTTCAAATGTTTTCATTTCAAAATTTAGTTAGTGTTTTTAGTATTCAGATCTAGAGTATGCTATTAAAAAAAAGACAATAGCTGAGATTTAGTTTAGTGTATCAAAAAATTATTTTAATCTTTTTTGTTTTGAGATTTTCAAAAAAAAAAAAAAGAGAGTCCAGAATCGCTATAATTGAACCATGGAGGTCATGAAAGAATTAGGACCGCCTAAATTCGGACGGTTGAAGCAATTTAATAAAATGAAAGGCATGTTCAGAATTTTTTAATTTATGGAGGATAAAAAAAAATCGGCCAATAGTTCATTACTTCATTGACTTCACTCATAAGAGCATCTCAATGGTGATTTCTTTTAAATTGCTAATATGATGTGTTAATTGCTAATATAATTACTGAGATGTACCATAGTAACAAGTTTGCTTTAAAAGTGACTCTGAATTAAATAAGCAACTCTAAATTAGCTGTGTTTCAGATTCTATTTTAGGAAATAAATCTGCTGTTATTCGAATGGAATAACGGGAACTTGCTATTCCAATCCCAACCAACAGTTCAAATTTTTCCATGAACGCATCTCAATGAGGAAATTTTTTTATGTGCAAATCTCAACAAAAAATCAACAGTTAAGATTGGAATAACAGCAGATTTATTTCCCCTATTTTAGTATTGTCTCATTCCGGTCTTCCAATTATCAGATATAGTTTATTGGTAGTAACGCCTCTTTCTTGAGTTGTATCTTGCTGTGCGTCTGGAGCTGTGGGCAATAGCGGATATTGACAACGCGATTATAGCTTGGCACAATGGAAATTCAAAAACTATTTATTTATCCATTATATAAATCATGAATTGTATTTTCTAATGGAAATAAATCTGCTGTTATTCTCATTCAAACCATTGATTTTCATTGAGATTCACGCACAAAAACTTAATTCATTGAAATTTGTGCATTGAAAAGTTTTAACAGTTGAAATAAAAATAACAGGTCTCTAATACATCAATCAACAAGTAAAAACCACTGATCCACTTCATTTCCTTTGTAGATTCTATTTTTGCACTTAAAGGGTTCACTTTGAACTGAAAATAAATTGTGCTCGATTAGATAGCAGGGTTTGTTACGTAGACATTCATCAATTAACAGCGTCTATTATATATATATATATAGATGGGCTATGCTGAGTTGCGAAATAAGAATCTTGTTTTACTTCACGCTCATATCTTCATTTTTAAAGACCAAACAGTCGATCCGAACCGCTCAACAAGATAGCCATATTGAAATGTGCTTGTAGACCAAATTTTACATTTTTTGAAATTTTTTAACTATTTTTTTTTAATATTTCAAAATCACTGTTTTTTATAGTCCGGAACCATTTAAAAAGAGCGGTTTTCTACCTATCTAAAAAAATAGTAAAAAATTTCCAAAAAATATAAAATTTGGTCTCCAAGCACATTTCAATATGGATATCTTGTTGAGCAGTTCGAATCGACTGTTTGGTTTTTGAAAACGAAGATATGAGCGTGAAGTAAAACAAGATTCTTACTTCGCAACTCACCGTAGCCCATCTCATATATATATATATATATAGAGATAGAGAGAGAGAGAGAGAGAGAGAGAGAGAGTGTGGCTAATATCAAAACGTTTGCACCGAGCTCCTCGTGCAACCAAGTCATTTTCGGATTTTCAAAGTCCAAACGGTCGATCCGAGCCGTTAGATGTGATCTCTATATTAAAATCTGCTTGGAGACCAAATTTTACATTTTTTGAAATTTTTTTACTATTTATTAAGCCACTTTGAAAATTGCTGATCACATGGTCCAGAATTTAGTTGCACTGTTTTTACTGTTCATCCGGATCAGCAATTTTCAAAGTGGCTTAATAAATAGTAAAAAAATTCCAAAAAATGTAAAATTTGGTCTCCAAGCACATTTCAATATAGATTGAACATCTAGCGGTTCAGATCGACCGTTTGGACTTTGAAAATCTGAAAACGACTTGGTTGCACGAGGGGCTTGATGCAAACGTTTTGATATTAGCCACTCTCTCTCTCTCTATATATATATATAGTCAATCGCATCAATGATTACATTTTATATAATATTATTTTTGAGTAAAGGTTGGAGGTTAAGCCAACTAACTATATATTATCCACAAATAATTCTCCCATTCAGATTTCGAACCTGCAACCTTCCTTGACAGAGTATATTGTCTTTGCCACTAGACCAAAAACTAATTCTACATTTCATATAATACTAATTTTTCCCATCGTATATATTCTTTTATACTCTTTTAAGGACTAAGCATAGTGAGGAATCAGGACAGTGCGGTAACAAGTAAAGCTCTCTGCTTGTGTAAGTTTTGTATAGCGCTTTGTAACATAGAGTTCAATCGGTAGTATATTTAATTTGTTTCGTAATGCTTTAATGTTCGCAAAACAAACTAGATGCAATACTGAAAACAAAAATATAATTATAAACTAGTAACAAGTTTCTTCAATAATTTGTGGCAAGTGGATTTGGTTGACAAATAAAGAGGGACGAGAGAAACTTATATGAAGTTATGAACCAATTTAAGAGTTTCTCAAATTCTGAATTAAGTCGTGGCATCAAATAAATCATGAGGCTCAAGGCATATTGATAGACGGATTTTTTTTTATAAATCATAATTAAAAAAACAAATTTTAGGAAACCAACATGATTATTTTTTTTTACAATAACCATAAGAACCGAAATGCCATTTCGGTCTGCTTTTTTCTTTTTCCGGACCGAAATGGCATTTCGGTCCCTACTAGTTTCATAGCTTTTCAGATTAGCCGCTAGAGAAAATCCATAAAGGGGACCAAACCGAAATGGCATTTTGTTCCGGGAAAAAAAAATAACGGACCAAAATGGCATTTCAGTTCTTTAGTTTTTGTAAAAAAAAAATGTAATCATGTTGGTTTCCTAAATTTTTTTTTTAATTATGATTTATAAAAAAAATCCTTAATAGACTTCACAACCGACTTTAATATTGTGAATATTAATACTATTTCGTGCTAGGTACTTGTGTAATGTTATGCCAACTTGGCTGCTGCTGTGTTATTTTTATTGGGATTTAACTCTTCATTTATTGTTCTAACAGGGCTATCCATGTATCACACATAACTACACGGGTCTTTTAATATTTATTAATAATTTTCCAAGCTAAAAATGACCAATTTATTCTGAAAACAAAAGTTTATTTTAAAATATCCAGCATTTTTTAAATCACTGTTCTTAAAATATTGTGAAGCACTCAAAAACATTAATTTTGTACCTATCTAAATAAATAGTAAAAAAATATAAAAAATGTAAAATTTGGTCTCCAAGTGCATTTTAATATGGAGATCATAATGAGCGGTTTGAATCGCCTGTTTGAACTTGACAATGGAGATAAGGATATGGGATATGATTGGAGCACTAAAATAATGGACCATTTGAGCCCTCCTCAAAAAACATATATACCATTAGAGTTTATCTATACTGTCTGATCTCAAATAGACTATGTACATTAGCGGAATTTTGCAATAAAATCCATAAAAATAGAGAAGATACCGTTACATGCATCTCTCTCTCTTGCATACCTATTCTAAGGACGTACTCAAACTATGTGCTTTGTACTTGCGTAGATATATTTTTAAGGGCGGATCTACAACAAAGACCATGTGTGTGTTGTAGATTTAGTCATATATACTAAAATTTAACTAAAATTTCTTTATTTTTTAAGTTTTTGTAAGTTTCAGTTCTCTAATCTAAATTTATAGTTCCGTCTTTATATATTTTGTCAAACATTATTAAAATTATTTGTTAAATATTTAAAAAAATGCTTCAATTTATGGATTTATAATTTTTGCCGGGTAAGAGGGGTTAAGAAAACAATAAAGAGTTGTCTGAGGCAAACAAAGCATCCCACTGAAGCACCAATTTCCCAAACTGTATCTATCCTAAGCTGTACACAGCTGTTAGCCTGTTACCACCATAGTGACAAACCAATAGTCCGGGTTCGGTTCGGCGATGTCAAAAATTCGTGATTCGGATATAATTCGGAAATAATTCGGTACAACAATAAAGCAAAAAAAAAAACCCAAAATTCAAGATTTGATTTAAATATAGAAGATATAAAATGCTAAATTAGCATGTTCACAAAAAACTTTGCCTCCGATTCACCACGTGGTGGGTCCGCTAATGCCTTTCAAAATTCAAAAGCTTTGCCTCAGATTCACCCACGTGGGGGTCCTGCCATGCCACAAATTTCACCCCCAATGCACGGATTACGGAGAGGCAATTTTTTTCGAATAAAACGCGAATAATTCGTAAAAATCGTTTTATTCGCGAATAAATCGGTAAAAATTCAGTGAACCATTTTATTCGCTGTCCGATTCGGAAACCTCCAAAAAACGTTTTATTCGCGAATAACACGCGAATCATGTTACTATGGTTACCACTGTGTCATTTCTCCATGCCATGCCTTGTTTCTCATCTTTAAACTCAAAAGACTCTTTGCTATCTATTATTTTCTCTTACAGGAGACTGACTAATTCTAGTCGGTGAAAGTTGAAACACAGTAAAAAAAAAACGAGAAATTTTAATTTATGAAAAATATTGTAAAATAATATAAAAAATTAAAAGAGAAGTTACTTTCGATTTTTTTATGAATAAAAAAGATTTGTAGCATTATTCCGGTTCAAATTTTGGACATAGTAATATTGTTGCAGTCCAAACTCTGTAGCTCCGTCATGTGAAAAAAAAATATTTGGATCAGTACTAATTTTACAGGTCCAAATTTTAAATCAAAATAAATGTTACATGTCCTTCTATGTATCGAAAATCGAAAGTATTTTTTCTCTTTCTCTATATTATTTTATATATTTTCTATATAAAAACTTTTCAAAAATATTGCTCGTCAATTTACCGCTAATGTAGAAGATATTGATTCGTTAACTTAAATTTTTTATTCTTTGCCGTTCAGATTTTTATTTTAAAAAAAAGTTAATCATTCAGAAATTAAAATTTGATTAAAGATAAAATTATTACATATTAGATGTAATTATTTTTTCTGCGGTGAAATTCACAATATTTGGACAATTTTGACTTAATTTTGATTATTCTCAAGCACAGAGAAAAGCAACATACAAAAATTGTTCTTATTAATGAATTTTTATAAATTCTTCATATCTATCAAAATATCGTAACTTTGTACATGCATGTACAATAAATTATTTTTGAAGATTATAAATAAACAATTATCAAGTGATCTTTTCATTATAAATGTAGTTAGCTTTTACGAATAAAAGAGACCCTCTTTTGGACAATAATTTCAGCCTTCCTTGTTTTTTTTTTCTGTGAAAACTATTCGTTCGAGTTTTTTTTTTTTAGAAAAAAAATGTCAAATCTTTAGAAAATTATCATTTCTAAAACACACATTATGGGTTGAACGTATAATTGGCCGAAATTTTTAAATTTATCATTCTCTGAAAAAAAATAAACTAAAAAAATCACGAAATCTAAGTATTTTTGGATCTACCATAGTCACAGAACACCGGTGCGGCCTCATTTAACGGAGACCGCAGAATACCGGTGCGGCCCCAAATATTTCCTTTTTTTTGTTTAATCAAAATTTGAGATATCTCAGTCGCCGCGAATTCCAAGAGGAAATGGGGCACGAATGCCAAACTTTGAGATATATCTCTGTTTGTTTGAGATGGGGCACGAATGCCAACACAATTTTTATTAAACAAAAAAAAATAACATGGGGCCGCAGAATGTCTAATGCGGACCCTAGACTGGGGCCGCAGAATGGCTGTGCGGTCCTCAGTATTTGAGGCTGCACCGGTGTTCTGTGGCAGTGGTAGATTTCGAAATACCCAAATTTCATGGTAGATTATATATTCGCAAGCTTTAGCAACTTTAAAGGCTAAAAAAATGCTTACAAACAAAAAGCAATACAAAAAGCGATTGATATTTTAACATCTAAATATATAAGAACAAATAATTTAAATTTTTGGGGGAATTTCACATATACCCCTCAAAAACTTCAAAATTACGTATTCCCCCTCTAAACTTTAAATTATGTATTTACCCCTCTAAACTTCAAAAACTCACAAATTTACCTACTTTATTGTCTTTTATATTAAAACTCATTCTATATTTATAAAATACTCATTTTACCATTTTTTAAAAGCATCAAAAATCCATCGGACTCAAATTTGAATATGAAGGGTCCTCTACTGTCTGATCTGTGCGTATCGCATTAAGCTCTGTGCGTGCAGCTTCAATATACGCGTGTGTTTGCTTTAAGATTCGTGCTGATATAGTGTGAACGAATTTTGAAGTAATTTCAATCCGCGCGCATCGCATTAAGAGTTGTGCACGTTGCTTCAATATCCGTGCGTGTTCGCTTTGAGATTCGTGCTGATCTAGCGTGCACGGATCTGAAAGCAGTTCGGACAGTAGAGGAACTCTTCATATTCAAATTTGAGTATGATAGACGTTTTATGCTTTTAATAAAGGGTAAAATGGGTATTTTATTAATTTAGATGAGTTTTAATATAAAAGACAATAAAATGGATAAATTTGTGAGTTTATGAAGTTTAGAGGGGAAAATACGTAATTTCAAACTTTAGAGAGAGAGAAATATGAAATTTTGAAGTTTTTGAGGGATATACATGAAAATTCCCCTAAATTTTCATAGATGTCTCCATCACTTAATAAGTTAATATTGTTCATGATATTTGTAACCATTTTTATATGTTACTTGATTTTTGATAAAAAAAAAAACTAATATGATAAAACCCCACCCAAACTTATTTATTATTAGTAAAATAGGTCTGAGGAGCTTTTTCATACTTTTTCTTGTGGACCAGCTCATGATCTATTCGGAAACGGTAAACTTAATTTTTTTTAAATGAAAAGTGGAGATCTAGTCTACCAGTTTTTTTCAAACCTATGTTTATATTATAGATGATTTCTCCACTTTATGAGTTTCGAATTCATGATCTCTCACATGGGAGTCATGTGTCTTTGCTACTAGACTAAAAACTAGTTCTCTGTAAACTTAAATTGATTGGTTAATAATTAACCAATTCTTAAATTACATCAAATGAAAATAAAAAATATGTATAAATGTACATTGATGTTCAATATTGACGAACTTTGACATTGATTGTTTTCATCATTGAATAGGTCTGTTATTTATACAGGTATATGCTATATCAAATGAATTAATTTCATTATTAAAATTTGAAATGATAGTTATTTAAAAATTCAATTGTATTAACATAATTTTACACCATACATATTAATATTTAATTACTCAGTTTATTTGGATTCGGATGTACATTGACCATTGTACAACCTTATCCATTACCCATTATCAACTTCAAGGACGGTGGGAACGCGTCCAGCGGGACCCACCGAAACGACCAACTGTCACCGAATACGTGTACAGCGTACAGCGTACTGCATACTGCATAATGTTATGCTCTTCAATTCGTTTATTGCTTCTGCTGGTTTCCTTTGTGGAATTCGCATCCTCTGAGATATCTCATATTTTGCGTGACATTTTGGAAAATCTCAACCGTTCAAATACGTTCTGCCGAATCATAAAGCTCAAATAATACTGGTCCCCTCCGCCATCCCCGAGTAGGCACCGGACACGTCGGTCACGCAAAATATGAGATATCTCAGAGGATGCACACTCTCCTTTGTGGCCTTCTGGGAATGCAATTAGTTGGTTCCTCTCCAATTCAACTGAATCAGTTGGATAGTTTCTAGTGTAGTGTATCTTAGCCTTTCATTTCTCAATTAACGTCAGATATTGAAAATAAATGGAACCTTCATAATTTCATATACCCAGGAAGTTGCGGTAGAACTTATGCTCGTTTGATTATAACCGTCAGATGCTTAATGAACAGTACAGATCTCTCTAAACCATGCTCGTTTGAACATTATTGGATCCGCTCCTGTGTGGGACCCTGATAAAGCTGTCACCAACGGGCCAGCATGGAATCCCATACTCAATTTGCAAGTGGTACCGCTGAAGTCGGACATGTATAATGAAAATTACGCTACAGATTTGCAAACAAAAAAGAGAAGTAATAAATTACGCCACAGATTAAATTTTCTTCAGCTAAAAGAACACTTTTATTTAAATTATTTTTCTTACAAACTTCTTATATTTATGATAACTTATGAAACCATACATTCTTTAGTTCTTTATCTACTCCTATATAAGAAAAAGAGGCCGAACGGAGATACCAATATTCAAAGAGAAAAAAAAAAAACTTAATTCTCACTTTAAAATTATAAAATACAAAATTGTATATTATACAAGAGTAACAGAACACATCCAGCATAGACTAATCAAAATTTCTGAATCCATGTAACACTTGAGTTTATTCCCAGTTCCATCTGTCACCCGGGATTCTCTCTCTCGCTAACAAGGAACCCATAACATGTTCTGACGTTGACATCCCCCACCCCCTCCCCACAACAACCGCTAACCTGGCGATGGCCTCGCCGGCGGCGGTCGCATCCGCCTCTGCCTCCGCCGCCGCGCTTTCTGAGCTAATCCGAGACATCTCCACTACTTGTACAGCTGATCTGCGGCCTGAGTACCACCGCCTGGTGAGGAAGGTCTCCTTGCTCTCGCATTTGTTAGATGAGATCGAGGAGTTTTTCTCCCGATCGGAGGCTGGCGGCGGCGAGGGGTCGTCGGCGCCGTCTGTGGACTCCACCGAGGGACTTGACGAGCTGCTGACGGCGCTCCAGGCAGCGAAGAGGTTCCTGTCTCTTGGCCTGGCCGGGCGCACTTGTCAGGTAATGAATTGGCACAATGCCGCTAACTTTAGTGTCTTTTGACTTTGTTTATCTCTCATTACACAATAATGTACTAAAGTAGATACTAAATTACCTAACATTAGCTAATTTTAGAGTTATATTCAGTAAGTGTCACCGCTTTTATTGAACGACTTTCTATGTTGGAGTTCTTTTTGGTGACATGGCCAGTAGCTTTTGCTATTGAAGAATTGCTGAACAGAGCACTTATGTCTGCTATATACTTGAATCAAAACGTTTGGTCATATACATTGCACCTGGATTAAGAAATTAATAAGGTCCCTTGAGATGGCAGATTGTATTAGCTTTAATTGCTTGTCAATTTGAATTGGTTGAATGGATCTTTCATAAGCATTGTTTAGTTGTATATAATTCATCTCATTTGTGATCTGAAAGATTATGTATCTTCAAATAACCGTCAGTGTTGTCAAGCTATCTTGTTACATTTAAAGCTATCTTTTATTAAAGCTGGCAACCTTCCAAGACAATGTCTTCTCTTTTGCCTCCAACCAATTCTACTATTCATCAGTTTGACAAATCAACTTCTTGTTTTTTTTCTAAGTATCCACACCGGTACCGTTTCAATTGCTAATTGTACTACTGGTGTATTGATCTTAGAATTCACTCCCATGCTCCCCACCATTTACCAGAACAACCAGTTCTCCAAATTGTAGATAACACTCATAAAAGCATTTTGTTTGTTATACTAAAAAAAAGAGGTTTAATAGTCTGCCATTTTGTAGACAGATTGAGTGTTGGTTTCTTAGCCTGATGTATGTGAGATCTTGTGATATCACAGAGATAACCCTTTAAGTTGACTTAAATAGACGTAAGCCTTCAAGCCTTAAAAAGAGGTTTTATTTTTTCAAAACATTTTGGATGTGCTGTTCCTGAGATACTATCTAATAATATATATTACTGCGCTTTTGATATATAATACAGTATCACTATTGGTCTGGTATCAAGAACTGGTTGAACCTGTCCAGTTTGAAAATCCTCTCCTACTATATTCACTAATTTAAGATGGTTAAAGGACAAACTTCTGATATGAATAGACACTTTGTTATTTCTTTCATATTCTCAACCAGTGCACATTTTTCATAGTTTGTTTGCAGGGAGGCAGAAAAAAGATTTATATGAGGGGGGTGTAAAATGTAAATATACTCGCCATATTTTACCTGCATACTTAAAAAAATTTATTAGGGTAGGCTTAATTTTGTAAATGCAAGCACATTATTTTCTTGTTTCTAAATTGTTATAGTGGAAGCAAAATAAGCTACTTTCTTGGACCGGGGTAGGGAATTTGCCTGACCCTGGCACCATGTACCTCAGCCCCTGTTTGTTTGGTAAAAGTCCTTCCTCTAAACTCGTCTTTGCTAATCTGCACAGGATACTGTACCAGACAAAATCACAGTCCAATTCAAATACCTGATGTGGCAGCTGGAAAAAGCTCTAGCAAACTTCCCTTACAATTATTTCAGTATTTCAGAAGAAATCCAAGAACAGGTAAGCCAAAAGAGTAAACTAATTTCATTTGATTTCTTGGTTTTACCTAAGTAAACAAGCATCATTTAATTTTGTGCCTTTCTGAAGGTTGAGCTTGTGCGTGCTCAGATGAAGAGAGAAATGAAGGGAGAGTGTCCTGACATGAAACTACTTTCAGAACTTCACCCTCTAATAACATCTCATTCATCTGGAGATCTCCAGTCAGAAACAAGCAACTTACCAGAACTTCACCCTCTAATAACATCTCATTCAACTGGAGATCTCCAGTCGGAAACAAGCAACTTATCGGACAAACATGAGCTGCAGGAAATTGTTTTGCCTGTTCTGGAGATACATGATGTTCCTGAATCAGATGCAGAGAGAATAATGCAAGATTTGATTAACAGGCTGGAGATGATCAGGATGCCAAACTCCTTCACCACCGAAGAGAAAAGTACTACTAATGTAAAAATCGAAGGATCAAAAAAGACTCAGGAAAAGGTCAAACAAGGAGATGATGTGACTATTCCAGAGGATTTTCGGTGCCCCATTTCTCTTGAGCTAATGCGAGATCCAGTTATTGTTTCAACTGGACAGGTTTGTAAATGGGGTAGCAATATCTGAGAACAATTAACCGTACCTTTGTACATAATTTTTCTGGACCTGACAAGTACCTGCCCATACAGTTACCGGGCACCACTAACACGGTACATATGTTACCAATACTGTTTATGCACTTGTTAATTGTTATACAGATATAGGTAACCAAAGGTATGGAGCTATTATTAGACATATGGTGTTGAAACTTGTGACCGAAACTTTGCATGAAACACCTAGCATGCCAAAACCAAATCACAGAAAAGAGGTTGACCAGTAACATAGACAAAAGCTTTGGCATACTATGATGCTAACAACTGACACTTTTATTATTGTATCACGGCAGACCTATGAACGAGCCTTCATCCAGAGGTGGATTGACAATGGCAACCGCACATGCCCGAAAACCCAACAAAAGCTCCAAAACACAACCCTAACCCCAAACTACGTCTTGCGTAGCCTGATAATGCAGTGGTGTGAAGAGCACGGCATTGACCCACCAACCCGCTCAAAGTCCGACGGTTCCTCCCTTGAGGCCGGTGGTGACCGTACTGCAATTGAGGCCATCGTGCGCGGTCTCTGCAGCACCTCCCCTGATGACCGGAAGTCAGCTGCTGCCGAGATTCGCTCTCTTGCCAAGAGAAGCACTGACAACCGTATCATGTTGGCAGAAGCCGGTGCTATACCTGCTCTTGTATCCCTTCTCTCCTCAAAAGATAAAAAAACCCAGGAACATGCTGTTACTTCCCTTCTAAATCTCTCGATATATGACCATAATAAAGATCTGATTGTTCTGGCTGGTGCAATAGTCCCAATTGTTCAAGTTCTGCACACAGGGAGCATGGAGGCAAGAGAAAATGCAGCGGCAGCGATTTTTAGTTTGTCGCTGGTTGATGAGAACAAAATCACAATCGGTAGCACACCAGGGGCAATTGAGGCATTAGTCGAGCTGTTGCAGAAAGGCAGCACTAGAGGCCGCAAGGATGCTGCCACAGCATTGTTCAATCTTTGCATCTATCAGGCCAATAAAATTCGTGCGGTTCGAGCTGGGATCTTGTCGCCATTGATCCAGATGTTACAAGATTCCTTGAACAATGGCACGATTGATGAGGCTCTGACAATTTTATCGGTGCTTGTCAGTCATCAGGAGTGTAAGTCGGCCATAGCTAAGGCTAACACAATACCAGTTCTGATCGATTTGTTGCGGTCTGGTCAGCCAAGAAATAAAGAGAATGCGGCTGCCATTTTGCTCGCACTTTGTAAAAAGGATAATGAGAATCTTGCATGCATTGGTCGGCTTGGGGCGTTGATTCCGTTGACCGAGTTGACCAAGACAGGTACTGACCGAGCCAAGCGCAAGGCTACTTCACTGCTCGAGCACCTCAGCAAGTTGAAGGTGATGTAAACTCGAGTTGGATGAAGATCAAGGTGAAGGTTCTGATTATTTATTTTCTTCTCTTTTTGCGGTGTGGAGTTTTGTGTATACCGGGATGAGAAGCACTGTAATTTAACTTGTGAAAGGGTTGTTCAAATGTGTGTATACTGTAGATTAGAAATTTTTAATTTTTTTTTTTTCAGAACTCCGCAATTCTTGAAGAAACGCAATTGCTGGAGTTGATTGATTTGATGGTCTTTCGTTCAAGATTGGAAATAAAATGAGTTCCTTTCTTTCATTTCATTTTCATGTTACTGCTTATTCAAAATATTACGTGTGCCCCATTTCACAATCTCTTAATAGTAAGTTTTATTTGACATGTTGATTTTTGTTAGCACTTAAATTATGGCATTTAAAAATAAAGAGGGTGCTTGAATAGGACAAGTCTAAGGAGGTAAGATTAAACAGCGTGTCATGGCAAAAATGTTGATATAAAAGCTTCATTTCAATAATTATAGCTAAGTCAACTTATAAACAAAATTGTTTATTAAAAAAAAAAACAGAAATGTTGAATGTTTGACCTTCTAAAGCAGCAAGATTAATAGTTTGAGATGAAATTTGTACTCTAATCTTACATTAGTTTAGCACTAATTTTACTAATCTTGTCAATATATGATACAACTTTAAAATCAGTTTGACATAAATAATCAAGAAAAATAAAAATAAAGTGCTGGTTTCATATGTGCATTTATCAAATATCACAAAATTTGTACTGATCTATATAATTAATAATATTTGATCGATTGTCAAATGATATTTAAAAAGGTTGAAACATTGATACACAATTAATCTATAATAAAATAAATATCATGTCTATAATTTAAAGATTTTTTTACCTGATTTGAGAATCCATTGTTAAAGTTAATTCAAATTAAGCCATTGCCAACGAATTCCTCCTCTAATTTATTAAATAACTACATCACTATACTGAGACACCAACAAACATTATCTCGGGAATTAGTAGGAACATGTATTTGTTTTTTCTTTTTCTTTTTCAACTTGTTGCTTTGCACGTCTCAAACTAATTGAGATTTATTCCAGAAGAAGTCCTCAACTCTGTACGTACATGGATTTAGGCTTTCAAGCATTTGAAAAGTGGATATAAAGAGTAGAAGAAGAGGCAGGCCATAGCCCATAAGCCCTCTTGGTTCAAGTACTTACGGGCTGGTATTGTAGGAAGGCCCATGCACGAGAGGTTTTGCAAAAGCAGACTAGGCCCGTATTAGCATTGGTTAATGTGGGGAATGGGGGGAATTGGGGATGATTCCTATGCGCTCTGAGGAGCAAAATTTAAAAGTCGCTTTTTCTAAATAAACAAAGAGCCATCAAACGATCTATTTTTTTTTCTGTCAATCCGTTTTAAAAATCCAAAATTGGAAGTCTAACTTTTTAATTTTTATTTAATGTTCATAGACTTTCTATACGGAGAATCGGTTTTAAAAACTTTTAAGAATAATATATCTGATTTAATAAGTTTAGCAATCATATGAATATATGGATTCACAAAGTTTTATTGTACTTGTTCAGATAACTGCAGCTTTATTTCCTAAGTATAAAAAAGTAAATTGAATTGATTCAGAGGGTCCGCTTTTAGGTCACGGGATTATGCAGGAGGAGATTTTATAGATTTAGAAACACACAAATTAATCTACGGTAACTCATACCCACAGATATGCACTGAAATAATTATGAGATCGTGCTGAAATGAATGTCGGTTGTATTGTGAAAAGAGCTATGCGAAATTATAATTCTTTTTTACAAAGGTATATTTATAAAATATTTCTTATTTTTATTAACATTTAATTTATTGAAATCAAAATTAAATATAGTTCATAAAAAATGGTTCAAATAAATAAAAAAGTTCTGAACAAATTGTAAAAATGATGGAACTTATGAAAAATAAATATTAATTAGTTGCATGTGTTATCAATTTTTTATGAAATATTTTGTGAAAAAGAGAAATAATGCTTAGTTCGTGGGAAAAAAAAAATCTTTGGTCGGACTTGATGTTATTTTTTCCAACCTTTTGACTTGCAATAAGAATTTTGTTGGAAAATAAATCTAATTAAGAGATGGGAAAAATTGTTGTCCAAACACAAATTGGGAAAAAAAAATCCAATGAGTTGTAAAATCCACTAAATTCTATGAGATTTTGGTTGGTCGAACATACATTCAATATCTGGTGTTCAGTTTATTTGTTTATGTATTGATTTTTTTAATATTTTTCAACTGTTTGAATGTATGGATTTATTCTAAACTATAAATATATGCATTAAGAAAACGGACATAAAATTAATAGACCTAACAAATTAAAAATATTGTAAAAAATTTTAAAAATTGAAATAAACAAAAGAAAGCACACAAAAAAAAAACTGTTTGTCTTTCAATGTTTCACATTTGACTGCTGATCTCACCATCATTTAAAATTTTAAAACGGTGTACTTAAATCAACGAAACTTGGACCCTGTATAAGAGCATTTCTTTTCTTTTCTTTTCTTTTTTGATTTCAAAGCCCTTGGGCAACAAGAGCACTGTACTTTTTTATGCATATTAAAAGGGGGCAATAAGAGCACTGTACTTTTTGATGCAAATGAAAATGTTGACCAACACACGAAAGTGTTCACACATGAATTGACCCAGCTTTTGCCTTGTCTGGTTGGTGTAGCACCCAAATTAGAACGCCTTGTCTTTGTCTTCTTGTTCAAACTGTTATATGCTCATGTGGTTATAATCACGTGCAAGTTTGCAGCCAAAGTTTCAATTTAATTTAATTTCGTTACTCCTCCTCTCTTGGGACTTGGCAACGAGTCCGGCCAATAACACTTTTTCTTAGGAAAAATTCAAGATTTTGAAGTGGATTTATCTTAAAAAAATATATTCTAAGAAGTAAGCGAAGTTTATCGGTTCAGTTTCGTTAAAATCAAAATAAAATATGCAAATTAAACTTTTATTTGATTTTTAAAAATATAATGGAACCAACTGAAATAAGCTTAGCGAATTAAATTTTGGTTTGTTCGGTCGAATTGGAATAAGAAAATTAATTATAATTTTTTTTGTTAATTTTGTTATTTTTAAAGATGGATTTAAAAATTTTGTTTTGGATCGGTCTAACCAGTTTTAAACCGAACCAAGCAATATATATTGTGTTGTAATTTTTGAATTTTCTTTTTGAATGTTTGGTTGGACGAGAGATGGATTTTCTAACCGGTTTTAAAAAACTTTAAACTGAGCCGAACCGAACTATTAAACTGATTTTAAAAATGAACCGAACCGATCCATTTACCGGAAAAACCGAACCATTTTATTTGAACTCTTTTCGGTTCGGTTTAAAACAAACTAAACCGGACCCAATAACTACTTTTGAGAACAAATTCGGTATTTGGATGGTTGGTGTATTTAATTATCCAAAAAAAAATTATATTTTGTGGTAGTTGCTTTAAAAATGAGGAGGCGATATTTCAGTCAGCAAGTCATTTTTTGAACGACGACCTATCAGGTCAGGTTAGCACAGTAAGTGGTTTGGTTGGACTTGATTAAGTGGAAAAAATAGGTTTGGTTCTTTTTTTGCACACCTCCTGGAAAAAATATTTTGTTCCTCCCTGAATCTAGTAAGTCCAAAACTGCTTGAATTAGGATAAATTTACTTGAATTCTTTGAATTAATCGAATTGTTTGAATTACTTGAACTCTGATTTACTTGAATTCCTTGAATTAGGATAAATATAGAGAAGTAAATTAGAATAAATTTTTTGAATTATGCCTTGTTAATGGTAATTAGGATTAGAACTCTAATTTACTTGAAAAAATTTCTTCAAATTTGTAGAGTAGGAGAAAGGGACAAGTACTATAAGAAGGCACTCTAATTAACTTTTTATTATATTTATTGTTTTTATATAGTATCTAATTAGTTAATGAATTTAAATCTGATAAACTATTTGAACATGATTTCTGTCCATGTTAACAGCTCTGTAACAATAATAGTTAGTAACAGGAATTAGTTAGACTTCTCTGATTAGTCTTATAAATACAAGCACAGTGTACATTAATTGTAATGAAAACAAGATTTTATCTTCTCTCTTTTTGCCATTCGCTATAGCACTATTTACAAAGCACAAAAGAAAACTTGTAGGTTAAAACCACTAAACAAAGAAAGCAAAGAACCATAAAACAATAAAATAAATTTTAGCTAGCTGAGGTGTCTTTTCAGTGTATCCATCTCTTACGACAAAACTCAGTAAATCTTTAACCGTATTTCTGAAAATTCTTGCACATTGAATCCTTTACATGACTAATTGTGCGATCAATAAAATTCCCCCACTTCTATGGTAATGATTTGTCAATGACCGACTTTATGACTTCTATGGGTAATGATTTGTCCAGTAATTGATACCTACACATAGCAAATCAGTACATAGAACAATCCAGTTACAAATAGTAAAGCTAGAAATTACAACCATGACCTTAAAGAAACTACAAATACCTCCTACTGAAATTAAAAGTGAGCAACCTAATATAACAAGTAGCACAATGCCAGCAAACATAACAGAAACCTAAATGACAAAATGCCAAGTAATAAGAAGCCATCACACATCCAAATTCATCCATAACTATGGCATCATATGTTAAAGAGTGAAATCATCTTGTGCTATTTGGAGCCTGTTCAGATAATTCAATTTCCATGAGAATGAGTGGAATTTAAGGCCAACTGAAATTTAATCTAAATCGGATCAAATATATATTCATTTCAACACATTTTCATATTTATTTTCGTACATATTTATACTCATAGGTTTCCGCAAATTCAATAGTGGGTTCTTGTTCTTGTCAAATCATATCCTGTGTAATTCCGTAATAACCGAGCATGCCTTAAGAAATTCATATGAAAAGAAAGAGAAATATGCTTACTGAAAATCTGGCTTTAATTGTTATCATTGGTTTATATATGCAGAATGATTTGATATATATATTTGTACAACTTGTGCTATTTTATTAATTTAGTTACAGAAAATTGCATCACTAATTAAATAATCAATTATTGAGTTTTGTAATTGACTTTGTATTGTAATTTTGTGTTGGTGATATAATCTAAGTTGACGGACAGTGAAAGAATACATAAGATATTGTTTCGTATTTCTTTCTCTCTTTTTTATTTTAACTTTGGTTACATCACATTTTAAGTGACATCATGTTTCATGCCTCCAATTTCAGTGTAATGCCATATACGCAACAATATATATATATATATATAGAGATAGGCTATGGTGAGTTGCGAAGTAAAACGTCGTTTTACTTCACGCCATATCTTCATTTTGAAAATTCAAACACCCGATCCGAACCGTTCAACTTTTTCTAAATATTGAAATGTGCTTGGAAACTAAATTTTACATTTTTTGGAATTTTTTTACTATTTATTAAGCCACTTTGAAATCGCTGATCCACTGTGAACAGTAAAAAAACAGTAAAATTTTCTGGATCACCGGATCAGCAATTTTCAAAGTGGCTTAATAAATAGTAAAAAAATTCCAAAAAATGTAAAATTTAGTCTCCAAGCACATTTCAATATTTAGAACATGTTGAACGGTTCGGATCGGTTGTTTGGATTTTCAAAATGAAAATATGAGCGTGAAGTAAAAATGACA
This sequence comes from Carex littledalei, assembly GCA_011114355.1. Taxonomy (NCBI): domain Eukaryota; kingdom Viridiplantae; phylum Streptophyta; class Magnoliopsida; order Poales; family Cyperaceae; genus Carex; species Carex littledalei. The sequence continues at coordinate 3,894,227 of CM022090.1, forward strand.
TCTTACTTCACAACTCACCATAGTCCAGCTCATATTGAGCTGGGCTATGGTGAGTGTGAAGTAAGAGGTCATTTTTACTTCACGCTCATATTTTCATTTTGAAAATCCAAACAACCGATCCGAACCGTTCAACATGTTCTAAATATTGAAATGTGCTTGGAGACTAAATTTTACATTTTTTGGAATTTTTTTACTATTTATTAAGCCACTTTGAAATCGCTGATCCACTGTGAACAGTAAAAAAACAGTAAAATTTTCTGGATCACCGGATCAGCAATTTTCAAAGTGGCTTAATAAATAGTAAAAAAATTCCAAAAAATGTAAAATTTAGTTTCCAAGCACATTTCAATATTTAGAAAAAGTTGAACGGTTCGGATCGGGTGTTTGAATTTTCAAAATGAAGATATGGCGTGAAGTAAAACGACGTTTTACTTCGCAACTCACCATAGCCTATCTCTATATATATATATATATATATATATATATATATATATATGTCAGCAGATATGATAAAAATATGTTATCAACTGTATTACTCTTAATTCTATATAATTAATGCATAATTATATTCTAATTAAGACTGAATCAGAGTTGACATTATATGAGATCTATGTTGCTATTTAATGACAACAGATGATGCTTCAGCTTACGGTCAGTTGACACGTACACACACACACACATATATATTATACGAGGAGGGTTCAAATGCCTCCATTTTTCATGCCTCCATTTTTAAAAACTTTAATAACTCAAAATTTAAAACTTAAAAATCAAAATAAAACCGTTGGATATGATCTAAATCATTTTATCTATGCACGAGTAAAAAATTATGACATTTCAATTTTGTTTTGGTTGTCATCAAGAGCTTGTAAAAAAACATACTAATGTGGATAATTTCTAGACGTTGATTTTTCAACTTATTGATTCACATAAAACAAAATCAAAATGTGATAATTTTTTATGAGCACATAGATAAAATGATGTAGATCTTATCTCACGGTTTTATTTTGACTTTTAAGTTTTAAATTTTGAGTTATTAAAGTTTTTAAAAATGAAGACATGGTGGAAGCATGAAAAATGGAGGCATTTAAACGTCCTCTAGATAAATATATGTATACAAAAATAAAAATAAAAAATTCATAGAAACGGCCTACAACTACAGGAACACCTTTATATCTTACTCGTTGATATCCTCAATAGTCAATTCTAATCTCATATACTTGACACGTAGCAATTTCTGATTTGGATATTGTGACCATGCATTGTACTGTTTGAGTTCCATGAAAGCAACAACTGAAACTCTGCAACCACAAACCAATAATTTCCCTTTATATCCTTACAGTTCTAGAAACACACCGGTATTATTATTTTAAATCTGAAAAAAAAAAAATCAAAACTTTGTCCCAATATTGGATCATGTATGACCACTCATGGGTCAAAAAATACAAAAAGATGATAAAAGCAGCTAAAAGTGAAATCCGAATCAAACATTTTTAATGGTGAAGTTCCTAAATGGATAATCAGTCAAACATGGGTACTAAGAAAAAGTGAAAAGTGAAAACAGAGAAGAAATGGATGCCCAAAATGTACCTTTTTTTCCTCCACTTCTCATGTAAAATTAAAATCTTTTAAAGATTTTTGGTAGAAGAATAACTTTAGACGCATGCAAAATAACAAGAAATTGGGAGGGACTGACTAATAAATGATTTTGACACTTTCCTGGCTTTTTGTTAATTTTTAAACTTTTAAACCCAATCAAATCAAGTGGAAAAAGGAGGTTAGAAATGGCAAATCCAATCATTAAAAGGTGTTTTTAGTCCAAGGAAAATTGAAACAAAAAAAGTACAGAGTATGGTTTGGTGGCCATATATGTCATCAATGTGTCATGCTGCAAGAGAAAAAGCAGGTTCTGTTTTTCCGATTTCAACTATTCAAATTTATTGAGATTTGTGTATGAAAAAGTTTCTTTATCGAAATACGTGAATAAAAATTTTTAAATAGTTAGAATCGGAAAAGCAGAACCTTACTTTTCTAGGATCCAATTAATTTTGCCTCTTTTTCTACACAATTTAGATATCTATCTTTTCAATCTGAGTGAAACTGAGTGCACTGTGCAATATCTATGCTTTTGCACAATACACATGGCTGATGAATCTATATATATTTGCTCATGCTAATTATCAACAAAACTTACAACAGGATATGATAGAGCAAATTGTGTCAAGATTCGTACAAAAATAGAAATTCCCATCAGAGAAGATCAGATTGCATTTGCTGCATGTGACCTAGCTGGTGAATTGAAATTCTCAAAATGTTAGATTTGCTGCATTATATATATTTTTTTCTCCTCCACTAATCATCATGTCTTCCCAAATGTTTTTTTTTTATAACATAGGCGAATTGTCAAATGTTACATTCAAAATTTCAAATGATAGTTGGGCACAAAGTACTTGTCATCAAAATTCATCACGTCAAAGTAATGGACCGGGTGAATCAGTTGTTTTTCAATGCAGAAAGGAAATGGGCATTTAGGGTTTATATTGCATACTTATTTATATATATATATATATATTTTTTGAACCAAGGAATTTCCAACTTTGAAGTTTGCCTACCACATTTCTCTAGCGTCGCCTACAATTGATAGCAATATATATCTGCATTTATTGTTTTATGCACACATATTCTCATGTTGACATTCGCCTCAATTAAGTCATATCTAGAGGTGCACCGGCCAGATTAATCAATTTTTTATCAAAATTTGAATCCAACCTAATTATATTAGGTTAAAAAAAGTTCAAATCCATCGACCCATAAACTCACTCAATTCATTTATTTTTTAACATGCCAGTTTTGTGAGTTATACGGATTAAATGTAGTAATTTTTGATAAAACTTTCAATGATAAATTTTGTTATTTTTATTTATTATTTAATATATTAATAATGTTATAACTATGGAAAAAGATCAACGTTAATTAAATAAGATAAAGGTAATTGAGGATTAATAGATGGGCCAAATAAATTGTTATTTTTATTAGCTAAGGTAGCAATTCTAATATTACTTAAATCAACAAAAAGTAAAGACTAATAAAAACATATAGAGTGAGGCTATGGTGCTATGCATAGCACCAATGGCTAGTGTACTACGGCTCAATATGGTACTTTTTAAAATCCTAATGGTCGATCCGAACCGTTCAATGTGATATCCATATGAATATGTACTTGCAAACTAAATTTTATATTTTTTTGAATTTTTTTACTATTTTTTTAGATAGGTAGAAAAATCAGTGTTTTCTGAAAATTCTGGACCATCAAAATTCTACCTATCTAAAAAAATAGTAAAAAAATTCGAAAAAATATAAAATTTAGTTTGCAAGTACATATTCATATGATTATCACATTGAACGGTTCGGATCGACCGTTAGGATTTTAAAAAGTACCATATTGAGCCGTAGTACACTAGCCATCCGTGCTATGCATAGCACCATAGCCTCACTCAAATATATATATATATATATATATTATTTATAAAGCAAATCAAACAAAAATAATTTGATAATAATGACTAAATTTGAGGTTCGATTTCTACTCTCTCTTAAATCTCTTATAGAAGTTATTAATTTTCTACTTTTTGTGCATGTGAGACAATTCCATTAATTTGAGATGCGCACATTAACATTCACCTCCACACTAGAGCAGAAAATTAAGAATTTCTTATCAAAATATTACAACAAATCAAAAACTAGTCTTTGATCTAGTGAATAAAAACAATGTCTTTTGTATGATAGGTTCTAAATTTCAAACTCAAATTAAAGAATTTTTATAGTTTGATAACTAACCACGTGCAATATCAATCTCAAAAATGAAGACTAAATATTCAATTTTCTAAAAAAGGCTATCACAACAAATCTTGTCGGTATCAAGTTACCAATATTCAACAAATATCAAACTAAAACTTTTGTTTCTTAGCTTAAACAAGGGATAATAAACATGTTTTATTGCATTAGGCCATGCTTTTAATATTAGTAATGTAAGTTGAAATATCTTTTTTTTTCTTTCTTTTTTTCCCTATTTTTGATATCTTAATTAAAATGTGTTGGATTCACCCATATGCAATGAGAGAGATATCGACAAAGCATTTTTTTTTATTCATGCAGCGCACGAGTCATAGGCAACACTGTATAAATTTTATTACCTGTACGCTACTCTGCATGAAATAAAAATTGTTCTATCAATTTCTTTATCCACCATTCACCCCAGTACTCCAAACTACAGCGGGAAATAGGAACTTTTTCTTATCAAAATATCACGGATACGACTCTGCTGTTATTCCAATGGAAAAGCAGGGTTCTACTTTTTCGATTCCAACCATGAAATTCATTGAGATTCATGCATGAAAAAAAATTATTTATTGAGATACGTGAATGGAAGATTTTGAATGCTTAGAATCAGAAAAGCAGGACCCCTTTTCTATTGGAATAACAGCAGAGTTCATTCCAAATATCACAGCAAAGCCTGTCGTCACTATCGAGTAACCAATTCACAGAAAATTTCAATTAAAACTTTTGTTTGTTAGCTAATTAAACAAGGGGAAATAATCATTTTTCTCACATTAGGCCGAGCTTTTAATAGTAGTGATTTCAGCTGAAATGCCTCTTTTCTTTCCATTTTCTTTTTGATATCTTAATTGAAATGTGCTGATTCACCCACATGCAGTGAGAGAGGAGTCAAAGGAGACAACACCCCTCCTTGACAATTCGTGCCACCTACTTAATATATATGGACGAAAAATGCTCCCCAATTGGGGGGCTTTTAATGTTATGCTTTAATTACGACTTTATATATTTATTTTTTCTAAGAGGGGAGAAATTTGGGTCCGATGGGTATCGGATCCAAAGTGAGTTCAACGGGTTCGCTCACCGTCCGATTTGTTTTAGGATTCGCACCCGCAACTTTCGTATCTGCTTTTAAATTCGTGCGCACCAATTTTAAAGTGAATCGGACGGTCCCGAAACCCATCGGACCCAAATTTGAGTCATATGTGCATCGGACCCAAGTCTTTCTCTTCTAAGAGACTAACTAAGACCTGAAGCAAAATTCCAAGAGGAAGAGGGTTTAACTAGAGGCTGCTGCTACTGTTAATTTTTTTTTTATATTTAGTTAAAATTTGTACATAGTGCCAACCCCCATTCTCTCCGTGCATCACGGCTCTATTTTCTCAAGTGAAGTGGCCCAGAATAATATTTTAGTATTGTGCTATGCTGCATGATAGTTTGAACTTCAATTTTTTCTTGTGTATTAGCTTTGTGATAAAGCAATTTATATAATATTTGAATTTAACGTGTGGTGCTAGAAGGAAAACTAGTTATAGTGCATTGCAACAAAATTTTATAAGAGAGTCCAACAACTTTTTGTTATTCTTAAGGGGATATGTCTTCCAGAAGGTTTATTTATTGTACTATTGCATTGCTGTATGCAATCACAGCTGAGCGATAATTTTTTCGGACCAATCGTAGATACACGGGAGTCTTTAAGATCCGTGCAAGGTTATGTAAGAGCATCTACATCTCTAAAACTCTTAGAGTTTCTAAGTAAATATTAACTAATTTTCAGAAATTATAGGCTATGGAGTTTCTAAGGATTTACATCCCTGAAACTAATCTAAGAGTTTCTAAAATGTCACATTAGCAATAAAATAAAATAAAGAAAAAAAATTAAGCGAACACCGGCCAATCAATTTGCCAACTCACATGCAGTTTATAAATGATTTCTTATTAAGAAATTCTTGAGCACAGTTGCTAAATAAGAAACTGGTCTACATCCCTGAAACTGGTCTAGAAACTGCCACATCAGATTAGAAACTCTGATAGTTTCAGGGATGTAGATGCTCTAAGATTCTCACAAATTCCTCATTTTACACGGTACGGTACTTTACTGGATCTGAATCCTATGTCTTACCGGGTTCAGATTCCCTGAAGTAACTCAAATCAAATTTGGATTCGGAATGTCCAATCATAATTTGAGCCAATCTGATTTAAGTTAAAATTTACGAGATCTCTTAATATTCGTGCAGATTTTAGGGGTCCTGATCCATACTCAAAGTTTTGAGTTACTAAAGAGAATAATTCATGTATTCCTTGACCCTTCTTCCTTCTATTTTTTTTTTGACAAAAAAATGTAAAGGTCTAGTTTTCAAATTTCATGATTAATCTAAGTAGATATCTTACTTTACATCCCATTGATATCTATATCATTTTTTACTAGTCAAATGTAAAAGTTAGTTTAGAAATTCATAACACAGATTATAAAATTGGAGACATTTTGAAATTGAGATATAGTTAAAAAAGAATAACATATTTTCCTAAAAGACTATGCAAAGTTGGAAAGCCACATTAAATTTTCTGTACATATTTTAAATTAACACATACAAATAGTATATTTTGGTTAAAAAGAAATTCACTGAAAGTCTCTAGCTAATCATAAAAAAAGATGTACACTTTAGGTAGCATGGCATAAATTATTTGTTAAACACTTATAAAATAACCTAACTCAAAACAGGGGCGGACCCAGTGTATTCCAGGGCAGCAAGCTGTCCCTCTGGATTTTGAGTTTAATGGAAATTTATCGGTTCCGATCGACTTTGCCCTCCCCCGGAATTTTTTTTGCCCTCCTCTGAACGTTTAATTTGTAATTCAAGTTAAATTTAGGGTTAAAATTGGAATAAATCTGTTAAATTTTGATTGGTAATTAGAATTATAAGTCAGAGCATCTGAAATTACAAGTCAAAGCATTGGAAAGTATAAGTTAAAGCATTGTTTTTTGTCGAGTACCCAATTAGTTAATGAATTTAAACCCGATTAGATATTTGTTTGCCCCCCGACGAAAATCCTGAATCCGCCCGTGACTCAAAATGCAAACATTTCATTCCTTTTGAAAGAGTCACTTTCCGTTCTTCTCAATCTCTTTGCCTTTTGCCAGTATTTACAGCAATAAAAGGAATTGCTTCTCTTTGAATAATCCAGTCAACATGAAAAATGAGATTACAAGTCAACTTTTATTAGGAAATTTTCTACCCTACTCAAGAGTCAAATAGTTTCTTGATACTAGAAAAGAAAACATTTCTATATTTGCAATGAAAAGAAATAGAAATTTAGTCCGAAGCTCCTAATTTGTGTTTAAAGTGCAAAATTCAACAATAATTCCACTAACCGTTTCTCATCTCTCTTTTTGTAGATGGCAAATAAATGTGTCAGGTTGAATCAGGATTGGATCGTGTGACGGTGTAAGGTTTCTGATCATAGTAACAAAATTTGTGAATTATTCATGAATTATTTATTTTTAGTTTTTTTTTTAATGAATAAAAGAACTAAATGGATGCCGAATTATCTTGCAAATTTTACGAATAATTCGCAAAAAAAAAATTCTTCGGTAAAATTTTAAAATATTGATAGATTTGTATTTCATTGCCGAACTTTTCTGAATTTTGAACTGTTACTATGGTTCTAATTAGGCTTTTGGGTCCAGCTCAGATCAATATAACATTGCTGATTTGGTAATTTTATCACCTTAGAAACTAATATATGGAGAGGAAGGTTCTCCTTTGGCATTTATTGTTATCTTTAGTGCTGTCGTATTTAATAAATATAATGTTATGGGCCCCACAAAATATTTGGAGTTTTGGGCTAACCTGTTAACCTGTCAACTCTGTTCCCGTGTCCTATTTACCTTGCTTATTACAATAAGCCAATTATTTCAAATTCTAAATAAATTCCGTGCTCTGTTTTGATTGTACCATGTATACATTATGATTTATTGTCAATCTTCTTCGTCCATATCTACACACTTGGACTTCTGAGTCTTTGAGCAATCTAATTAATTCCATCCAAAACAGACTATGCATTGGGATTTCTTTTTATTTTTATTTTTAAAAGTACGATGATACTTCTTATTTTATTTTTTGGAATGTAGCGTAATTTCGAATTTTAGAAAGATTTCTTTGTAATCGTTTTCTAATTATTTCTATTAGCTCTCATTTACCTCGCTATCTCTTTCATAATAGTAATTGCTGATGTGATCACTAAAAGCAATTAAATTTATTTTTTGCCAAATAATTAAAAATTCAATAGTTATTGTACGAGGATAGAATAGAGATTAAAAAATTTAAATTGACTTAATTTTTATTTAGTGCTTGACAATTATTTTTTATTTCTTTATAATTTTACTGATATAGATGCTCTTCATAATGAAATGAAACACTTCGATTCAAATTTCGCTCATTCCATCCAGGTTAACAAAATTTAACCCGGTACGGTATTCAGTAATACAATTGGTCAAACTTAAAATACTAAAAAACCAAATCTCGGCCGGAACGGAACGGGAGGGATATCAAAACCTTGGTTTTGGGCCCCTTTGGTTTCCATCATGGCCACAAAATTATGTTAATTATTGACTTATTGTTAAAGCTTCTCTGGTTATTTGTTTCTTTTAAGAAGAAATGTGGGAGTCCAGCTTCTGGATTGGGATCTGCTGCGATCTGAAGTTTGGGTACAGTAATTCTGAAATTTCTGCTTTTCCAAATCCAGCCGTCCAACTTTTTATGTGCATGCATCTCGAAACAACTGACTTTTTGTGCACGCATCTCGAAACGATTCGACAGCTGGATTTGAAAAAGCAGAGATTTCAGGGTACTGTTCACATGTGAAGGATCGCAGCAGATTCTCTTCCCCAGCTCCCAGATTCCATTAATAATGACACAAGATGTGTCAAAGTTTTTACAATAAAGCTAAATGAAAAGAGAAATTGAAAAGAAAAAAAAAACATCAAAATAAGCAGCTACCAAAGAAAATTACGCAATGAAACTGAAAAAAGAAAAAAAGAAAAAGAACGGTAGTGAGGTATCAGCTACTCCTCACCAAACCAAATTTCATACTCATTTTTAATCTCCCTTGTTAACACTCTGTGTGGCTTTTCCTCCTCTCTGAATATCCGTGCGCATCTTTCTCTCTAAATAATAAAACAAATTACATTCTGAATTTTTTTGCTTTGTTGCAACGTGAGTGCAGTATAACTTTCCTGTACTGCCCTTGATCAAACCAGTAGCAGTTTCTGAGCTACGGAATCATCTGTATAATGTTGTCTTTTACCTTTTGGTATCTACTCACAGTAGCCAAACAAATATTCTGTTGTTTCTTGACTATTCTTACATAGACTGCACCTACTTGGCATAGACCACTCTTTTTTTCTCAAATTTTCCACCGTGAGTATTTTATTTTGTATCATTAACCACATAAATATCATTACTCTTGGCGGAGCCTTTGTTTCCCATACTACCCTTATGCTCTCATCCACCACTGGTCCTCCTTCAATTTGCTGGTAGAATGATTTTACCAGGTTAACCGAAATTTAACCCGGTACGGTATTCAGTAATTCAATTGGTCAAACTTAGAATACTAAAAAACCAAATCTCGGCCGGAACGGAACGGGACGGATATCAAAACCTTGGTTTTGGGCCCCTTTGGTTTCCATCATGGCCACAAAATTCTGTTAATTATTGACTTATTGTTAAAGCTTCTCTGGTTATTTGTAACAGCGCGTGGTTTTATCTATACCTTGTAATTAACAGGTGGATAACTAATTAACTATATATTCAAACACAATAAATATTGAGCACCAACATTTTCTTGCCATTAATGCCTATGTCCTTTTAGTAGGAATTAGTTTTAACAGGAAAGAACTTTTGTGGTGTATTGGCGAGTTCTACCATGTGGCTTCATCAATGACTACTCCAAAAGGAACACAAGTTCATATCGAGGTCGCAATTTAGTGAAAATATGTATTACATCCTTGCACTATTTTGCTAATTGGTCTCCTTTTTGCTGATTATTCTGCTTTTTTTTTTTTTTTAACTTTAGCAAGTATGTTTATTCTTCCTCACACCTTTACATTTTAAGCATATATACATCTCTTCTTAACTTTTTGTTCTTTACTTTTTAACAAATTTATGAAATTTCACCATTTAGAAAAAAAAAATAGATAGAATTTGGTAGATCCTTAATTAATGTATAAGAGATGCTGTTATTGTATGAATTTATTTATATGTACAAAAATATTTACAAATTAATATTTGCATTCAATTTTGCAAGTATAAACACATATTACTAAGTATAAACATCATTTTTGTTAATATAAACATTTGTTGTGTCAGTATAAGTATATGTTAATTTAGTATAAACATGTTTTGCTAATACAAATACATATATAGACACATGTTTCTTCGGATCAAATCAAGTAATATCTAAAATTGAGGAGATTCAAATGTATTCAAATAGGTTGAGTTCTCTTTGGGTGGATTTTGACCAATTTGAGAGCCAGTATAGAATTTTTTTTTTTTTTTTTTTTTTTAATTTGGTAGTGACCAGTATAGAATGAAAAAGGTTGATTGGATTAAATTCTAACTATAATAGATGTTGACTAGTCAAATTTTAAACCTTCTTTTTGTCTATCATAATTTTTAAATTGAAAAACAACAATATTTCTGTTTTCAAATATTTGAAAATTTTATACTTATTTTAGTAAGAGAGAGGATGGTTCAAATGCTTTCATTTTTTATGTCTCTATCATGTGTCTATTTTTTATTTTTAATAACAAAAATTTTAAAATTTATATGTCAAGATAAAACTGTTAGATGTGATATATATTATTTTTACTACATGCACATAAAAAATTATCACTTTTTTATTTTTCTTTTATATAAATCAATAAGTTGAAAAAATTAACGTTTAGAATTTATCCACATTGGTGTATTTTTGTAAGTTTTTTATACTAATCAAAACAAAATATAATTGCCGTGATCTTTTATGTGTGCATAGTGAAAATGATATAGATCATATGTAACGATTTTATTTTGACATTTAAGTTTTAAAATTTTAAGTTATTGTTGTTTTAAAAATGAAAGCATGATGAAGATACAAAAATGAAGACATTTGGACCCTACATTTTTTGTCATGCACGCATAAAAAGTATTTTTTTAACGCATGTGTTGAAACTTTTTCTTTTCTCAAACAAATATACTTTTACTTAATTTTATACGCACAAACTTTTTTTCTAGCTTATGCTCAAATATTTTGTAAATGCATTTGTTAAGCTATCTCTGATTTATTAAATAAATAATATTTAACAAAAGTCCAGATACTTGATATATGGCTGAAGGTGAACATATATATGTGTCCATATATTATATTGTGGCCTTTCGCATTCAGAAAAAAAAAACATAATAAAAAAAACCAAATATTTACAAGCTCTAATTATTAGGCTTACAAAAAAAAATCTCCTTTTTTTCTATATAGAAACGCTTATAAAGTTGAATGTCAGATTGTGATCTCTGATACTGGTGACTGAAAAAAGAGTTTTGACCAACAAAATGTTTGCATCTTTTCTTTGTAAAATTTTCAACAAAATCTAATAATTTTTTCTATTTATTAAAGAGTATAATTAGTGGCGCACACGGCACAATATTAGTGCGAGTTGATTAATTTAAAGATACTGGTAACAATTTCTAAAGTGATGGCTGCTAATGCACAGAACTCATCCAAAAGTCACAGATACACTAATTTTAGAAAAAGAAAGGTGCATGCTTAGCATTAAGAAGAAGAAAAAAAACACTTCTATGAGGATTTAAAATGTGTTTCCTGCTGAGTGCTCCTGCCCCTGCAATATTGAATTACGTACCAAATAGCGTATCTGTGCTCTTACCAGTTTAATAATTCTCAGGGTAGAATCTGGTTTTTATAAAGAAAATTTGATCATTTTTGTATTTTGCTCAATTTGTAATTATTTGTTAAATAATAAAGTGAGGCTACGGTACTTTGGATAGCGCGTTTTGGTCCGTACTACGGTTGTATATCTACATTTTTAAAGTCCAAATAATCGATGCGTTCTGCTCAGGGGCGGAGTCAGACTTCCGAACTATGGGGGTCAGACACATAATAAGAGTGAATCATATAAGATTTTCATGTTAAAAATTAGGTCAATTTACATTATCTATGACATTTCACTATAAATTATATAGAAAATTGTACATAATGTATAAAAATTCAAAAAAAAAAAAAATGGAGGTCAATTGACCCCATTCATATATACTACATCCGCCTCTGGTTCCGCTCAACATAATCTCCATATAAAATGTGTTTGGATGTCAAATTTTGCATTTTTTGAACTTCTTTTTACTATTTTGTAGATAGGTACAAATCACTCGATCTAAATATTCTAGACCATTCAAAAGTGGTCATTTTCTACCTATCTAAGAAATAGTTAAAAATATTTAAAAATATCAAATTTGGTTTGCAAGTACATTTTCATATGAATATCATGATGAACAGTTTGATCAACTATTTAGACTTTAAAAATGAAGATATGAATCCGTAGTAGAGACCAAATTAAATGCGCTATCATAGTACTATAGAATTATATAGGAAATTATTAGGGTATAATCTGGTTGTTATATATGAAATTTGAGAAGACTTTTTGTAATTATTCGTTAATAATAAAATTATTTCTATAATCTATGGATGTTCTTTAAGGAAAAAAAAAACATATAACTGACAGTTGTCAAGAAAAAGAGAAGAAATTTAGATTTACAAATTAATATTCAAAGATAATTCTTTATTGGACTTCCTCAGCTACCTTGTTCAGAGTTTATTATGGAAATAAAACAAGCTGCTGCCTCTGAAGTAGGTTACTTCCCTTTATAAACAATTAAAAGCCTACACGCAAAGAAGACAAACCTCATGAGGCACTTGTGATTATCATTCAATACAACTTCACCAAATTATAGCCAGAAACTAACTCAGTTGTTAAAGCTCCTTAAACTTGCTCACATTTGGGAAATGCACCAACATGAACAAAGTCCCCATCATTATATATATATATAGAGTATGGCTAATTTGCTGCTGGCAGCATTTCAGCCAGCTGCTGCCGGGGCTATATTTAGCCATACGATGTTCAAACAACAAATCCAAACTGTTAGATGTGATCTCTATATTAAAATCTACTTGGAGACCAAATTTTACATTTTTTGGAATTTTTTTACTATTTATTAAGCCACTTTGAAAATTGTTGATCCGGGTGAACAGTAACAACAAATGATTTAATTTGATTGAAAATTGCTGATCCGGGTGAATAGTAAGATCAAGTGATTTTCTACCTATCTAAAAAAATAGTAAACAAATTCTAAAAAATGTAAAATTTGATTTGCAAGTACATATTCATATGGAGATCATGTTGAACGGTTCATATCGACCGTTAGGATTTTAAAAACTCAAATATTGAGTCGTAGCACGGAGGCCCTCTATGCTACGCGTAGCATATTAGCCAGATTATATATATATTCTCAAGTTATCTAACAATGGTTTTAAGCTCCAAAAAAAAGTCACTGTCAAAAATAATTTATTTAAGCTCCAAAATATTTTTTTCTGAGGGCTTGATAAAAAGAATTCCAATTAAATATAACCAAATCAATCTGTTCTAACGAAATTATAAGAAATTTCACTGTCAATTATAAATAGTTATGTTTTGGACCGATATTTTTATTAATACTCCAAAAAAAACAAATTATCAAATCTACTTCCACCCCAAACTTATTTTTAAATCTACCCCAACCGCCCAGCCACTGAGCTGTCCAGTTTCCATAGCTGACCGCCCACTGGCTGGGCGGCGGTCCGCTAGTGAATTTTTTTTTTTTTTTAGAGACAATATGAATATCAAGATGCTGAATTCTTAACGCCAAAAATTCAGATTTTTTTTTTAAATATTAGTTAGATTACTTCTTTTAAGCATATTTATACTAAAATACGCTAAATTACTTGGAATTATGTTAAATTACGTTGAGTTACACTAAATTACTTTAAATTACGCTAAATAACAATAACTTCGCTAATTATGCTAAAATACGGTAAATTACGCTAAACTACGCAAAATTACGCTAAAGTAGACCGATTCTGTGCCATCTTTCATGAATCATAAAAAATAGTAAAAAAATTCCAAAAATAGTAAAAATTTGTATTCTACAAGTTCATTATGTAACTAATTTACTGAGCTACCTGGATTGAATAATAGAAATAAAAATCTTAATCGGAAACTTCAACTCAAGTTTTGAGGCTCTTCCCTTTGTTTTTTGGCAATTCTGAATTTCAGAAAACAGCAAAGCTGTCACGGACGCATGCGTATTTTCGCAAGCTTTCCGAAAAGTGGTCATTTGCTGAAATCGGACACTCGAGCACCGTTTTATGACCGTTTGAAGTTTCGTCGTCGTTTTTCGCCTTTTCAGTGAAGATATCGTCCCTATTCATATGTAATTTAGCGTAATTTAGCGTAATTTAGCGTAATTTAAAGTAATTTAGTGTAACTCAACGTAATTTAACATAATTCCAAGTAATTTAGCGTATTTTAGTATAAATATGCTTAAAAGAAGTAATCTAACTAATATTTTTAAAAAAAATCTGAATTTTTAGCGTTAAGAATTCAGCATCTTGATATTCATATTGTCTCTCTAAAAAAAAAAAAAAATTCACTAGCGGATCGCCCAGCTGCTGGGCGGTCAGCTGTGGAAACTGGACCGCCCAGTGGCTGGGCAGTTGGGGTAGATTTAAAAATAAGTTTGGGGTGGGGGCAGATTTGATAATTTTTTTTTTTGGGGTATTAATAAAAATATCTGTGTTTTGGAACACTTGACACGACAATTGATGGTGAAGTCTTTAAATAATGCATCTTTCTACATATTCGAACATTGGAATTATATTTTTAATTCTTCTGACCACAATTCAAAGGCACGGTAAATCTGAAATGGATTGATTTGAAACTTTGAATGCTCCGTTTCAACAAGTAAACCTAAATGAATATTTATCACCGAGATGGATCCTGAGAACACAGATACTGAAAATAGAGTAGAATTAGAGTGCCCTTGTAAGCTCATCAAGACTTAATTTCAAAATTTATCAGAATGATTGCAAATAATAAATTTAAACTGTTGGAACCGCTCTACTTTATGAGTGGTAAGTTTACATGTCAAACTTGTAAATTTTCGATTTCATTTAGTATAAAGTCATGCGGTAAAAAAAAATTATTATAAGTTAATTTTTGTGTGTTCATTTTTTACTGCTTAACTTTATACTAAATGTAATTCGAAAATTTATAAATTTGACATGTAAACACATAAATTGTGAAGTAAATCGGTTTTAACGGTTTAAATGTCTCGTTTAAAGTCAATATGATAAATTTTGAAGTCAAGCTCACAAAGATCTTTGGTGAGCTTAAGAACACCCGAGTTTACTCAAGGTCGGATATATGTATAGTCCAGAGGGTGCTCGCCACCCCCATAATTTCAAAAGTTTTAATCACGTATATTGAAATTTAATTTAATTTTTATTTTTCTTAAAAAATTATATAGTTCAGACTCCTCATAAATTATCACATGTGTGGTTGTAGTCTAGTGGTAAGAATCTGAATTTGTTATTGTGAAAACTTGAATTCAAATCTCAACCATATATTATGCATTTTAAATTTTAACCCCAGTTTAAATTGTCTAGTTCCTCTGGTTTTTTCCCTATTTCGATGAGTACGCCGAAATATTTGCCGAAATGTATGCCGAAACGGACGGAATAAGTTTGACATCAAAGTATTCCAAAACAAAAGCCGCCATATGCATAGTACCTTCACAAGTATACATCCCACATCAGCGCACAAACACAGTCTAAATTCTCCGCTCCGCACCTCATCAAGAAAGCAAGAATATAATAATATGAACAAACACAAAACTACAGTACATACATTTGATGTCCCCAGCATGAAAAATTCTAGAAATCATTTATTGGGCCAGTGGGCCCTCTTCTACATCAGTGAAAGAAAAGAATAAAAACCAAAATGTTATGAGGTATGGATGCAAAATTAAATGTAAATGGTTCTCGATTATTGATCTGATCAGTGAAACTTAATCAGAGATATCAATTATTGAATCATGTCACATCAATAATTAACCGATTCAGGTATTATTCAGGTATGGATGGTGCAAAACAATTGTACCAACGGATGGCACAAACAACACATCCAAATCTACAAGCAACACTGTATTATTACCTCCATTTTATGAGTTATTTGTTTGAACTAACATTTTCCAATTGCCAGTTTGCCACACCCTGTTAATATTTTTTTTGGGTAAAGAGTGGAAGGCAACTCAATCTTGACCTCGTATTTTTACTTTTCTTTTATTCCATCATTCCCCTTGACTTTTGTTTTATTTCCTTTTAAAAAAAGACTTTTGTTTTATTTTTATTTTTCTAAGAAATTATTATTTTGATTTATTTTACAATGACAACTATTAATCTTCCTTATTTAATTATCCACTTGGTTATATAACTTAATTTCAAAGAGAATTTTAAGAGGCATGAAAAATTCCATCATTCCCCTTGACTTCTGTTTTATTTATTTTTTCTAAGAAAGTATCATTTTGGGTTTATCTTTTTTTTGTCCAAATTTGATTTATTTTAAAATACTGGCAACTATTAATCTTCCTAATTTAATTGACAAGCTGATGGCAATATGGCATGCCATCTTTTATAACCAATCAATTAATAAAAAACTAACTGCATCTCTGAAACTATTAGAGTTTCTAATCTGACGTGGCAGTTGCTAAACCAGTTTCAGGGATGTAGATGGATTTCTTATTTAGCAACTTTGCTCAATAATTCTTATTAAGAAATTTTTTATAAACTCTGACATGGCAAAACGATTGGTCTATATTCGCTAAAATTAGTTTAATTTACTGCTGATGTGGCTTATCAATTTTAATTTACTGATGATGTGGCTAATTAGAAACTAAAATTTAGTTTCAGAAATATGAACATTTAGAAACTCCATTCTTAAAAACAGTTAGCAGTTATTTAGAAACTCTAAGGCTATGTTCGGCTGCATTAGGGAAAAGGAATGGGAACAGGAATGAAAAACTTTTGAACTGAATTTTACTGTTTACGTGGGAAAAAAAAAATCAGTTTGAGTGAATTTTTTTTTTCCACATAAACAGTAATTTCGTTACTGCAGCCGAACAGGAGTTTCTGGAATGTTGATACTATAACGTTTATTAATTATTCAGTCATTCTGTAGTCAGATTTCGTTCCCTTGATCCCCTTCACCAGGGAAATAAATCTGCTGTTATTCTCAAGGAATAACAGGAACCTGTTATTTCGATCTTAACCGTTCAAACTTTTACATGCACGAATCTCAAAGAAGTAAGTTTTTATGCACGAATCTCAATAAAGAACAAAGGTTGAGATTTCAATAACAGGTTCCTGTTATTCATTGACAATAACAGTAGATTTATTTCCACTTCACCAATCACCAATTCATCTCCATTCCCTTTTCATTTTTTTGACCCTCCTACCCACTAACTCATTCTCCCCTTTACCCATCCTTTATATTTCCCTCCCTTTTCCAGTTTTCCCCACCACACCCATATACTTCCCCTTCCAACAGCGACAGAGAATTGAAGCTCCAATACAAAAAGTTGCGACAATGGGAAATAGCATAGGAGGCAAGAAGCGCACCGCCAAGGTGATGAAGGTAGATGGCACCGCCTTCCGTCTGAAACCGCCGGTCCAGGTGGCCGACGTGCTCCGGGACCACCCAGGTTTCACCCTCCTCGACGCCGAGCAGGTGAAGCAACTAGGCGTCAGGGCAATTCCACTTAGCCCTGACATCTCTCTAAAGCCCGGGAAGCTTTATTTTCTCGTAGAGCTTCCTAGGCTTCCCGACAAGCGCGCACCTAGACGCGCCTGGTCTGGAACGCTCCAGGTCGGAGCAAAGGAGCGGCTTGAGAGTTTGAT
The DNA here is from genome assembly GCA_011114355.1 of Carex littledalei. Lineage (NCBI taxonomy): Eukaryota > Viridiplantae > Streptophyta > Magnoliopsida > Poales > Cyperaceae > Carex > Carex littledalei. The sequence continues at coordinate 3,912,095 of CM022090.1, forward strand.
GCTCACGCGCCGCTCCACATCCGACTTGTCATTGGGGATGTCATCCTCAGTAGACGAGGAATCTGACGGGGCAGTAAGAGTCAGGATGAGGCTTCCCAAGAAAGAGGTTGCCAGGCTCATGGAGGAGAGCAACGATCCACGAGAGGCGGCACAGAAGATCATGGAGCTTTGTAAGAACTCCGGTACGCCTATAGGGACACCGATGATGACACCAACGAGGTCACCTCTGAGATCGCCGTTGATGACTCCGGTAATGACCCCGAGGAGGTCGCCATTGAGGTCCATTTTAGTGACGCCTGTTAAGACGCCGACGAGAACGCCAGAGAGGTGGCCGTCATTTACGAGGACGCAGGAGCTTCGTAGGCCGCGTACACCGGATACAAAGGAGGTATGTTTCGTTTAAAATTTTGTGACTGTTCTTAATTTTCTTAATTTTGGTTCATTCTACAAGTTGATGCTAACAAGTAACAATAGTTTTCTTTTATTTACTATTTAATGTGCTTGAATCTTGATGGACGAACGCACTTTTGGTAGCTAGAATTTTAATTAATAACATCAACAGAAAGTAATTGATAACTTCTACCTAATTTATTGTACAGTGAAAAACCAATATTCATACAAAAATATAAGTGCGTGTCAAATGAGGTAACTGGTTGAAAAGTAAATGGGTTCTGTAAATGCACTTTGGATAGAACATGATCGGTTAATTACATGCAACTCGTACTAGAGAAAAAAATAATAATAATAAAATAAAATAAAAACATCTTACAATTGAGACAGTGAAAGAACTGGGTCTTTAGACTTTTAGCCCGTAAATTTTATAAATTTTATTATTGTTTATTATTAAAATAGAGCATCTCTATAGTTTGATCCTTATTATGTTTGAAAGTTCCTACATAAAAATATATAGATAGATATCAACAGATTAAATAAATATTAGATTGAGAGGTTCTCCTTTAAAAAATTCTAAAATGTAGGTTTTTTTGTAACGGCAAATTCTTACGAAAGATTTTGAATGTTGAATTTGCGTTGGGTATTATTCTCCCCTGAGCGTGTTCAATTGTTGGAAGAAACAGATCTTTGAGTTGGTGGTTTTTAACAAAATGGCATGCATAGATATGAAAATTGTTATATTGTATGTTTCTTTCTTTTGACAAGACCAACTCAAGTCTGCAAGTAGAATTTTTAGTAAATACCAGTATGCTTCCTATTTGATGCATCAGAAGTACCTTGTGGTACTTAATAGGTTCTAGAATGTCTAGTCAGATATTCATATTACATGGTATTATCCATTGTCAAAGTTCAACATTGAGAATCTTATAGACTTCTCCAAGTTGGTTTGGTGGCTATTTTTGGTTAGTTCAATATTTTTTCTCACATGAATAGGTGTTGCAACTTACCGTTCAAGGATTACCATCCATCACCAAACTCTACTATTCCAATTAGTGAAATTATAAGTTTATTCCTTTTCTTGTAACTAGTTAGCATCAACAGTGCCAAATCAAAATGGTTGGTTAACTGGGATAGGAGCTGATGTATGCTAGTACCAAACTGCTTTTCACCTAGAAAAGGAACAGAATGATACACATAACAACGTGAACTTGAAAAGCAACCAACAATAAATAAATTTTGGCATTTTTTTCCAACAAGTATTGTTATTTGGTGCTGAAAATTTTCATTTCCGAACTAGTCTACTTCTTGGTTTCGTACAATGTGCAGAAGCAATATGTTGATTCTTAGAAATTCTTATCGTGATGTCCCTAAACCTCAAATTTTTAACTGTTGTTTGTTCAAGAATGGTTTAATTTGTTCATATTCTTTTTGTGAACATTTGACTTTGTTCTAAGAAATAAGGAGAGCATGTGCTAAGTAGATGAACGGAAATAGTTAATCATGCAACGGCAACGGAAATAGTTCTCCAGTTGTTTCAAATGTCAAACTAGAAAACCAGAACCATGTGCCTCTGCTTTGAATTTGCTAAATGCTATATTTGTTTGAAATTTGACTTGAATTTGCATATCTGTTCCCTCTAATAATTGATGCCATGTGATCTGAAATAATTTAAAGGCCTATTCAAAAATAGGTTGGCTGTACTCTTATTATTATAAATCCATTTACATTGTATGAAAGACTTTGATGTTGTGCAGAATCAATTCTTTTGGGGAAATATTTTGTTAGTCATATTTTTCCTTTTTTACAATACAAATCGAACTTGGTAATCATAAGTTCATAACATTATAAATACAGAATATCAGGTATATCAGGTTATAGCCTCAGAAAAGAAGTGCATATGACTTGAAATAAAAATTGAATAATTGTAATAAATTTTTTATCTGTATAAATCTGAGGCACATGCATATCTGACAGAGATATCCTAAAATATTTCTATTGTATGATCTTGTTCAATGAATTTAATCATTACAACTACCTGAGTAAGTTGTTGGTTTTACCAATTGTGCTCATTATTTTTTTCTTTTACCTTATTTCAGAAAAGGGCAAGGTTTGTGGCATTGCCAGAAGAGATAATTGCATGAGACTGAAGCCCCTGGGGTATTTTTTTTCTTTAGTTTTATTTAGAATAATCTCAACTCAGCTTTCGAACCAGTTTATCCGACCGAGAGAGGTGTTAGAAGGAAAGAACTTCGACGTAGATAATGCTCGTCTGCTCTTTCACGGTTACTGTTGATGTGGCTTCTATTCAAAGCTGAAGTAAATCAAGGATTCCTTATCTTGATATCTTCTTTCTTTATTTTTCTCTTACATCATTAGATTATGACAGATAGCTCTCTTGTAAAATTCTCTCTGTGATTAGAAAAATTAGTGATATGGATATTTTGACTTTGATTTGTGGATATGTCATTTCTTTTTCTTTTTTCTTTTTTCTTTTTCTTTTTGGGTTTGGTCATTCTGTATTTACCAGGCATGGTGCTTGTAACTTTATTATCATATTTTTACTAGAGTTATCACTCGTTGAAGATATGACTCTCAACTCTCAAGACAGTGGCAATTTTGTATCTTCTTGGCATGCAGCCAAGCCCGTTTAGTAGTTGAAAGAGATGTTTTTATTGTCATTCTCGTTTACAGCTGTACGATGCAAAAATAAAAAGATGGAGTACTTTAAGTTGATACTCCATCTTTTATTTTTGTTATTTTTTTTTATTACAGCACTAGTTTTCAATGATATATTTTTTATAAATATTTTAAGTTGACAAGTTAACTCTATTTTATGTCAAGAAGTCCAATGATATACTATTTTTATAATATTGTACAACAGAGAGGAATAGATTTGATACCGGTAGTTGAATTTTAATTGGACACCGGACTCTTTCAAACCAACAAATTTTAACAGAACAACTGAAAAGTATTTAAGAAAAACATTTTTTTTTATTTTTACATCATTGAATTATACTCTATCAAAGACTTCACCGTTATATGATTTACCTTATTTGTTTACAGCTATTAAGCCTCCAAACCTTTTTACTATGCTACATCATCATTGTTTAATTTATCGATCTTTATATTTTGATTGAACGGATTGTGCATTATATATGCTTATATTCCCATTTAAGATGTGTATTTGATATGTCTAAGAAGCAATACATCTTTTTTCTGTTCCTCTGTTAAATTACTGCACAATTGACTGTGTTGATTATCATTAATTGTATGTCTGTAAGGTTTACAAAAATAATAATTTGTGCTTAAAATTTTCTAATTTTTTTTATAGAAATTGTTTCATTTTTAAATTTAATGTTTCCTTGAATACATATTTTTTTGAAACGAAGTTCGAAAGACAGTCATAGTAAGTTCAATTTCTGAGTCAATTAAGCATATGCAAGTATCAAATAAAATGATAATTATCATCTTTAAACAGTCAATGGTCTGTTACATAGTTTTCACATTCTCAGACCAGTAAAGTATTTATCAAGAATCAAAAGATAAGAAAAAAAAACAATTTAGAACATATTGAAACTTATAAATATTTCATTATTGTAGGAACTAATCTTTGATTACTAAGATATATAATACTCTCGAAGTTGTAAGTTTGAAATTCAGTTAGAGAAATTTCTTGTAAATACTTAAAGTTAAAATTTTGGTTATATTTTTATTTAAAAGAAAAAATCATTTCTGTATTAACATATTTTGCCAAGAAAAATTTAACATGACTTTTTCTTTCCTTTAAATTTTTGGCTAATGAGTGGGCCAGCACTTAGGTGGATAAAGTCCCCATAAATTCAGATAAGCAAAAAAAGACCAAATTTAAAAAATTTAGTCAACCTTTCAATTTTTTTCTCACACTTGCTCATTAAAACTTGTATTACATAATATCAAAATCTAACACAACACTTTTTAATAACGTCAAAAGATATTGAGGCCGAAAAAAAAAGTTTAGTTAAGACTTAAGAGCATAAAATAATTAGCAAGGATTGAAGAAGTATTATCTTCTATTTTAAGTCCCATGATGACCAATATATATTATATTTATAGAGTAATTTACAAAAATCTCGTTTACCATTTTGATCTTTAAATTTCAAACATATTAGTTTCTTCCTTAGAATTTTCATTGTTTAATAAATTAGGCATGCATATGTTTAAAATTTAGTGAACGAAATAATATTTTTAGCTATCATAATGTCATTTTTTAGTAATTACAACTATACGGATATGCACAGACAATACAAATAACGTAAAAATTAATATGATTAGCCATAGCATCAAATATAAATTAAAACATTACTAGTGATTGTGTTTGTGTTCTCATAAATTAATTAAAAAATAATATTTACATATATTTATTGATGCTAAAATGGATCTTCATTTAATCATTTATGTTTTTAACCGGTGACAATAGTATGAATAATTTATTATAAATTTAAAATTTAAAGATTGAAATCATATTTAACAATTTAAGTAGAGCAGGGTTAAAATGTCTCATATCATTTATCTCTATTTTATATCTATCTTAAAAACAGATAATTTTTTTTTTAAAATATATAAAATTTGGTCTCCAACCACATTTTAATATGAAGATCATATTGATCGATTCGGATCGATTGTTTGAATTTTGAAAATAAATAAAAATATAAGACATGAAGTATTTGAACCCTCCTCCTTAAAATGTATCAAACAAATAAATGAGTGTTACTCTAAAAACCTTTTTTTATAAATTATATTTATTTATGTCCTATAAAGAAAAAAAAAAACAAAGAAAAAAATTCTTCAAGGAAACCTTAGCAAGTATGCGCTTCACGCAAGTGGCGGCCTTTGTTGTTGGGCCTTGATTAAGTGCGCAAACCAACGAAGAAGAATGAAGTTTCCTTGACCCAATGCACTTGACTGACTCTTTCTTTCTTTCACATGGAATTGTTTTTTGTCGCTTTCTGATACAAAAACCGAGACGGTTAGTTATGGTGGCGGCAGCTTCCTGCAACCGTTATCAAAATATTCAACGTTTCCATTATAACAAGCAACAAATGTTATGAACTGCACATGTTGTGTGATTAGGGAACTATAAATTATACAGAGAGGCGGTTCAAACTTTTAGATTTGGTTGTTCTCATCGTTACGCACTATCTTGTTGAGTTTTACTATTATTTTCCAAGGTTTTGAATTGAACATGAACATCTATGGTCAGTTGCCCCTAACAGGATTAGGATTGATACAGCGTGTCAGCATAGGCGACTTGATAAATATCTATCTATCTGTTCATTGGCCGTGGTAGTTGGGGTCACAGTGATGAGAACGGAGTAGGTCCGATGCCCATCGGACCTACTTTTTAGGTTCAACGGTCATCATCTGATCTAATTTAAGATTTGTGTGCACGAAAATTGAAACAGACACGCACAAAGTTTAAAGCGTTATGCACGAATCTTAAAGCAAATCGACGGTGATTAAACCCATCGAACCAGAGTAGGTCCGATGCCCATCGGACCTACTCTCAAGTGCACAGTGACAACTTAATGATTCGAGAAAGGTTCAGCTGTCTTAAAAATTCGTGATTCGGGAATAATTCAAGTATAATTTGAAAATAATTCGGAATTATATACTGAGTCCGGATTAGAGATCTTAGTCCCACAAGAGAGCCAAAAGAATATATACTAGAAAGTTTTTTAGCCTATGAAATAATTCAGGTGAAATTCGTAAAATTCACGAATAATTTAAGAATAATTTGGATATACCGAATAATACGCGAATTGATTTGCCAACAGCTCAAATATGAATGCAAATTATTCACGAATCTTGTTAGTTTGGTTGGGGTTGCCTTAGGTAGGTACGTACTGCTGTCTCGGTAGGAATTCGCAAAAAGATTGCTGACCACTGTTATAATTCACAAAGAAAAAAAAAATTACTATTGATCCAGATGATAAAGGTCAGGGGTCAATTATCACATCCTCTGATAAAGAAGTTACATTATAAAATTGAAACCAGCACCTAATTTTATTGTGCTCCTCATCATATGCGTATCTATTTTCAATATATCTGTTGCCGACATTTTTATTAATATCCAAAGTTAATTAGAAATTAATAAATTTATTCATGATTCCCGACTTTTACCAAAAATGTCCAAACAGACCATAAAATGGCCGGTTTTCTCTTCTTCTTCTTTTTTGAGAGAGACACTATGAAGAGCAAGATAATGAAATCAAACACTGAAAATTGAATTTTTTGTTTAAATTATTTGTTAGATTAATTCTTTTGATTTATAATTAGCATATTTATACTAAAATACACTAAATTACTTGAAATTATGTTGAATTATACTATATTACAATAAATTATGTTGAATTACACTAAATTACGTTAAATTACACTAAACTATGCAAAATTACACTAAAGTAGACTGATTTTGTGCCATCTTTCATGAATCATAAAAAATAAAAAAAAAATTCCGAAAATAGTAAAAATTGGTATTCTACAAGTTCATTATGTAACTAATTATATGGGGGAGAAATGCTTCCTTGGTTACTACTTGGGTACTACAATATTTACTGAGCTACTTAGATTGAATAATAGAAATGAAAATCTTAATCGGAAACTTCAACTCAAGTTTTGAGGCTCTTCTCTTAGTTTTTTTGGAAATTCTGAATTTTGAAATTTGACATAGCCAGCACGGACACATGCGTCTTTTCGCAAGCTTTCCGAAAAGTGGTCATTTGCTGAAATCAAACACTCGAGCGCCGTTTTATGGCCGTTTGAAGTTTCGTCGTCGTTTTTCGCCTTTTCAGTGAAGATATCGTCCCGATTCATATGTAATTTAGCGTAATTTACCGTATTTTAGCGTAATGTATTGTAATTTAATGTAATTTAACTTAATATAGTGTAATTCAACATAATTTTAAGTAATTTAGCATATTTTAGTATAATTATGCTAATTATACATCAAAAGAAGTAATCTAACAAATAATTTAACAAAAAATTCGAATTTTCAGTATTAGATTTCATTATCTTGCTCTTCACAGTGTCTATTAAAAATAAAAAAAACGGCCATAAAATGGTCGATTTGGACATTTTTGGCAAAAGTCAGGAATCGTGAGTATAATAATTAATTTGTGATTAACTTTGAATATTAATAAAAATGTCGGCATCTGTTGGTAGGTACGTGCAGTTCCTGTATATATATATGATATAATAACATGATGTATCGCCAATATACCACCTCTCTTTTTCTCGACTTTTGCGACATTCGGTTTCGCATGGAACCGAAAAAATATTGTAATCAGCAAAATTGGTATTAATATTTTGCGGATCTTTGTGGTTACGACATTATTCGAAATGTCATGGAATTAGTTATCAGTGGTGACACATTGATTGGATAGTTTCCGGACGAAATAAGGCTATGATGATATATGATCTATACAATAAATTACACCTGTCACCTGTGATTATGGACGATTTCCTTTTGATTTTTGCCAAGTCGAAAGAAAACAGGCCCAGGAAGAAAATGTACCCGTACGCATCGACACTGATTGAAGATTTTATTATTAATTAGACCTATACATCACCACTATTAGGTGTAAGAGACCGATTAAAGATTTTATTATTAATTAGACCTATACATCAACACTATGAGATCTAAAAAAACCAGTCTTCAGTCTAGTAACAAAATCAATACTTTCTGTGTGGAAGGTCATTGATTCAAAATCCAAATGAATATTAAATAGTTAGATAGCTTCATCTCCAAACTTTACACAAAAACACAATTAGGTCTTAACCTAATACTGGGATCAGATTAAAGCTTATTTCCAGCGATTTTTATAATAAAATGACAACCATTTTTAGAAAGGAAAATAATTAGGTTCACATAATTACAAAAAAAATCATTGATTGGATAGCCATAAAGTTTAGAAGCAGTTCCATCCAAATTTGAAGGAGAATACAAGCAGTAGACTAGCTCGAGTGACAAGCTGATATCAGATATCAGTGTAAAAAAATTAAATGACGAGAGATAGAGAAGTTACAATAATAGAATGTTGATCTCAAGTCCAAATTACACCAACTGAAAAGCATTTACAGTTTTACACTGATAAAAATCTATTGACCCAAACACCTAGACATCGATCGAAATATCCGACATCTAGGGAATGTGTTTCCACGCGTGGCTTTCAAACACGATTCAAGACATACAATTGAATCAACTAACCTAAAAAAGTACAACAAAAAGGAATCACATTTCATTCCTGTGGTATTACCCTATGCAACTGTCTATAAAAAATGACTCTATAAAAAAAAAAGTTACATTAAGACGACCATTGGTCAGGCAATGTCAGAAAATACTTTGACATGGCCTTTCGGAACCTTTTCTTGTATTGCGAAGGAGATATGACTGTTGGGAGAGTGTTTTTTGGGCCACCTAGTAGGCCCGAGGCCTTAACCCAAGTCTCCAGCTGCTTGTCCCACGTGTATTGTCTCAGATAGTCAATAATTCCGATAACAAGCTCGTTCTTTTCTTCATCAATCCCAACCAGCAATGAGTAGTCCATTACATCCACAGACTAGAAAAACAGGTCAAGAAATTAGATTAGAAGCAGTTTATTAATGTCTGGGTAAATTACCTTAAAAAGATGTATGTTTGACATTTATATCATTTAACTGCTGAGGTGACATTTTGGGCCAATAACTACTCTAAAACCGTCCACAACAAAGGTAGTCCTTAAGTTAGCACAAAAAAAAATCCAAAACTACTAAACGCAAGAACATCCACATTTTGAATTACAAAGTTTATGAATTTAATGCAAATTAAATAAGAAAGGTATAGTGAAGTAACCGCAAGAAAGGAGGTATCATTCCAGACAGAGCGTTCCAGCCTTCGCTTCGCCTTGAACCCGAGAAATATCGGCTTGGTATGGAGATTTTCCAACAAATTCAAATCCAAGAGAACCTTGTTGTTACCTGACGTGTCATGGTTATACCGGGACCTCAAGGAACCCTTCAGATCATAGATCCTCGATATGTTTCTCCCAAAGAAGAGATTCTCCATCACCATGAAATCCATCTTCATTTCCCTCCCACCTTTCAAATTCTTGGCCACTACCTAATATTTCCACAAGACAAAAATTATTAACTTTGACAGCCCATAAATTCTGAAAAGTAACCCAAACCTGACCTGAGAATTTTGAAGAGTAAATGACTCAAAACCTAATTCTCAAAATGAAAAATGAAAAAGACTCAAAATTAAAAAAAGACCCAATATTCTATGCTCTAATTGTGACAATGCGCATAGAGGAAATTAGATAGTGTGATACCTGGTAGAGCCCAACAACTTTAGCAAGGCATGTGGGACTTCCTGTTTTCAGAGATTCTGTCAAATACTTGAAATATTCGGCCGCAAAATCCTCAAAAGAGTCAAGCTCCGTCCTTGTCACCTGCTTCACAATGAACCTCCCATCTAGAGTCTTGGCAAAGTACGCATTGCTCTTTCCTCCATGTGCACTCCACTTCTTGCAACGACTGATGGACCGTATGAAATCCATCTCACTTGGACAGCACGTCTTACGAAGCACGTCAAACTGCTTCGCATAGTAGCAGGTGATCGAGTACCTCCCCTTGTCAGCCGGCAATGAGCCATCATCATCGAATGAAACCCTAAAATGGGTTTCTTCTGTCAACGATTCGCTACTATCATGATTTGACGAGGGGGATATGAAGGTGTTGTACTCCTGGGATGTCATAGCAGACGCTATGATGCTGCTTAGTTCATCGTCATGTATTGTAATGACCACATCACTTGAGTTCGCATGAGAAAGCATCGCAACACGGGCCCCTTCACCCATCACCATGCATGAGGCCGGTAAGATATGCATGATTGGCTGTATAAGAGCCATGTTGGATGCATCGTCAGCCATTGGGGGCTTTTGTGAATATGACCTGCGGATATTCATCAATTGATCCCTTGATGCGTTTACAGTATGGAAAGCTGAATCAAAGGAGTGTACCCTGACCGGAGCCATCTCTTTTCTAATAGCAGGATTGTCCATCAAGTTAAAGGACCCAAATGAATCGGCTGGAGTTTGATCTGTGGACCCAGTCCATGCCATGTCTATCCTCTCAGAAAGGCTGGAAGTAGATGAGGCCAGACTTTCTGCAGATGTATCTGTACTGGACCCAGCCAATAGAGATTCCTCTTGCCGGCTACACTGACCAGAGATCAAGCTGAAACCAGCCTGCCCCGCATAGCCTCCAGGAGATTCAATGGATAGGTCCATTTCCACTATATTGTTTGTGTTGCACTCTAGTACATGTGAGCTTATATTCTCCTCCTGCTTCCGTGATGATATTTCAAGGATGTCATCTGATGGGACAGAACTTCCCTTTGCAAGAGAATCAATGATAGACAGGCGACGGTCCCACCCGTATGCATCATTTAGAAGTCCCCGCCTCAGCCGGTTGAGCTCAAGAACATCTAATGGTGGTAGACAAGGATTCATGCTTTCTGATGTTACTAGCCTTAGTGAACCATCGTACTTGACCTTTTCGGATCTAACAGCCTCCCTTAGATCAGAGATCTGCTTACAGATACTTCCTTTCAATGCTTCATTTTGTGAAGCTGACACAGTTTTTTCAATGCTGTTCAGCACATGAGAAACCTCAGCATACAAGCAATCTGCTCTTGTGCATATCTACAAAATGAATGTGCATCTTAGCAAGTAGCAAACAAGCAGATTTGATCTGAAAAATGGTATAATAAGAAAAAATAAATTAATACCTCGGCCATTTGTTCTCTCACCCACTCAAGAGGCACTCGGTTGGTGAAATCCATCACTGAAGGAGGCAAACTGACAGATAGAATGTCCACTGGAGAATACCGAAACACTGCCACCATGCTTCCAAATCTGCCACATCAAATAAGAGAGAAAGAGAACTTAATTAAGAGATCAAATCCATGTTCTGTTGGGGTCATTGCAAACGGTGTATTAAAACAATATATAAAAATAAATATATAAATAAACTTCAAAAAGCAAAATCAAGGTTCAAATGAGAATGACTTGAATTAACTGAAGCATAATGAGAGATGTAACATTGGATAACTTGATATATCTAGGGCCTAACCAGAGGGAGAAATTGTTCACTATTATCATTTTTCAAGGTTTCAGTGAAATCAATCAACCAAATGTTATATGCTTCAAAGTTAATTGCAAGTTCTCTGAGATCACTTAGACACCGAACTTCTCATGTGAATCCACCACTTAAGTTTAGCTGACCAACAGAAGCTGGAACAACATCATACAAGTAATAGCCAAATGAAGCAACTTACCCATAGAAACGAAGACAATCTCTTTGTAGGGAGTGACCACAAGACGCAACCCTGTTAGCAGTCGTGTGGTTTGAGAAACTGAGCTCAAGAAACTTTCCAAAGGAGAGGCCCCATGCTGCATCAGACATAACAACGCGGGGAGTAACAGGTGGGACCCCTTCAACAGAAGGACACCTAAGACAACGATGCCACATCCATATCTTACCATCCCGCTCTCCAGGTAGCTTCACGTCAGAGGATAGCCGCTTCACGCTTATTGTCAGAGTACCTTGCTGGTGGGTGTAGCATTTTACGTGGTTCTCTGTCGGCTCGTTGCATGATGAACAGTACGGAGCCTTTTTAAAAACACAACATAGCAATTATATTACTTCATTGAATTTTTATTACTTTTTTCCTTCTTATTTGCCATAAGAAGCCTTGTTTCTTATGTTTTGGCAGCTAGGTTGATGCACCATACAGGTCTGATATTACAAACTATTGTTTCGGAAATTACCTCTAGACTACCTAAAAATCTTAGATTGAATATGCTTCCTTAAGTATTAAAAAAAATGGAGATTAGATTCAAAATGAACGTAAGTACTACCTGACCAAAGAGATCCTCGCGGAGATATCTTCCAAGCGGCTTATCAAAGCCACCATAAAACTTGATACGAAATAACTGAGACTGTTCACAAACCGTACCAGACCCCTTCACTGCATACGTACTAGATACAGAAACTAGTATGCTCTGCTGGTTCTCATCAGTAGAAAAGATACCAGTCGTCATCTCTCTCTGATCCTCAGGCAGGTATAATCTCTTTTCTTCATTATCGGATTTCTCTTCTATGGTGGATTCTTCTCTTGATTCATCTTGGCCAGTTTGGGAATGAGGAGAGGAATCAGACTCGTGTTCTGGGTTTTGGGTCAACAAATGTCCATTAAAAGAACCATTTGCTAGATTCTGCCGAGGTGAATCAAATGGGCTGAGGAGTTTTGGGAGAGAGGCACCTTCATCTGCAAGAAACGAGGTCTCGAGAGAGAGATGATAGGCTGCAAAGACAGCAAATTGTGCTGCATGCTTGACCTTCTTTAGTTCTTCAAGACTTTCACCCCGTAAAAGAATCTACATCATAGTTATTTTGTCTCATTTGTTAGTCTACTGCAGGAGCTTGGGCGATAAATACAAGGTAAAACTAGTAATGCATTAAAAAATGCAACTATTATAATGTTTGTGTACCCAGTTTGAACATTGCTTGGACTATTTCAAAGTGTTTATTTTCCTAGCCTCTTTCTTTCAACGCACAAGTTAAAATTATTTGAGAAAATGCATGCTACGCACATCTATTGAATTTAACAAGTGAACTCTGGTTCTTCCAAATTTTCAAAAACATAAAACCTTATCCCTTACCTTTCTTTGTCTGCCTTCCAATCTCAATTCCAACAAATCATTTTTCTTTGAATAAAAACAAGACTTTTTTAAGGGATTTGACAATTTCCTATTCTAATTCTCTCTAGAATGAATAGTTCAAAATTTTCGTCGAATCAGCTTTATTCCCAAGAAGAGAGAATACAAACCTTCTACAACTCTTCCTACTTTAACTCATGACCACAATGCATTCCAAGTATCAACAAACACTATAATAAAAAAATATCAAGTAAATATAAGGTCATTAATTACCGTGCATCCAAGCCGTTTTGGACATCCATCAAAGAACATCAAAGTCTTGACAGCCTTTTTACCCGCAAAATTACTCTCTGCCACAGATTCAGTGGTGACCTTTTCAGTGCGGAAGGTGCGGCAATGGCCGATCCTTGCCGACCTGAGGTCTTCTGTGGAGGAGGCGATCCGAGCCCCAGCACAGCTGGCAATCCTCTCTAGAAGCTTGCGTTTTACATTGAGAACAAGGGAGATGTCCTTGGAGAGGATCTCCTGGGCATATAGTGAGGCGCTCTTCTCCACCAGCAGCACATTCGGCCGTTGTGCCTCGATTGCTGCCACGATGCTCTTGAGATGCTCTTTCTCCTACAATTTTAAAATATAGAAATTTTTAGTACCAAATAAGTTAACCCTAACAGTACGTACTAAATTAGACATTAGTTTAATAAGACAATTTGCAAGAAGCAAATTAATTAATTGCAATTATTCCGTAATTAGTTCTATGATCAGAAAGTAGAACACAGAAAAAGGAAAGAAAAGGAGATGCTTTGTGTGGCAAGTAGATAAAAGAAAAATTATTTTAGTAAACTTTTACCTGTTCAAGTACAGTGTCGAGGGATGCTAGTTTGTTTGGGGTCTTTTGGTACTCAAGTGCCCCTCCTAGAAGAAACAGCCTTGGATTCCTATGCCGTGACACCATCCGTTTGTGTTTTACATTTTTAGAACAAACCACACCCTTAACAAAAGTGCTGTAAAAATAGAATCAAATAAATCAAAACCAGCCAAATTAATAATCATACAAAAATAGCAAACACCAAAAAAAAAAAGAATTTTCCATCATGTACAAAATGGAAAATTCATTTGTACTTCCTTCAAATAAGAAAGATTTCCACTTCAAACAATTAAAAAGATAAACAATTTCTGGTTTCTCTTCCGACAGTATGGGCATTCAATTTAGCTGTTGTTGAGGCATTTTTGTCAACAGCTGTCTGTGGCATTTTCATTTTTTTAACATGGTATATTAGCTTTCCCATTAATGAACATGAAAATGCAACTACTGCAAAAAAAAAAAAGAAAAAAGAAATAAAGCCATGCTAGATACCTGTCACTTGGGATTCCTGAAGCAATGCACTTGACCTTGACATAATTAGCGGGGTCCATGCTCCCCCCTCTTTGTGTATCGGGCTTTACAAAATTTGCGGCTTGCCATGTCATAGATGCCACAATCTCAAGCCAACTGTCCTGACAGCTCTCCTTTCCAAGCCCAACCCCTTGGCCTTCCAACAACTGGGCAACAAGAGCCCGAAAGTGCCCATGCAAAGCGCCCCTCAAGAACTCCTTCTGGGTCAAATTCGAGTTGCCTTCCTCCCCAAGCCCAAATCCATCCTCATCAGAACCCGAATCCGCAAAAAACCCAGAATTACTATCTTCATCCTCATCAAGTTCGTAGAACCCATTTTCAGTATCAGCCCCCTCATCAGCCGGAGGTGGGGGGAGCCAGATGACGCTGTTACCCTCCAAGTTTATTGGGGGAGGTGTTTGCCGACCCATATCATCATCATTAAGATAAATTTGGTTATTGGTTAAGTCCTGCATAGACTCAGAATATGAGCTCTGCCTGGCATAGCTTGGGGAGTATTGGCCAAAGGGACCAGTACGCGGTCTTGAGGTAGGGGTGGCATCACCACCCGGCTCAGGTGACCTACGGGGGCTATTTTGGGGGCTTGAAACAATGGACTTGAAGCTGGGGAGTTCAGTTAAGGTGGTCGATTCACTATCAGAGGTGGTAGTAACAGAGAATGAACTTGATGGGGTGAAGAAGCTCGTACTGAACTCATCATCTTCATAATCCATACTCCTAAATTAAGTATTTCAACCAGGTAAATTATTCAACTATTGCAATATTTACTACTGGAAGTAGGTGACTGTGTATGCAGGAGTGGTGACATTAAAATTAAATATGTAATGAAAACAATATATACATGGATTTCAGAAACAAACATCGACAGCATAAAAGAGTTTCTAATAAATTAACTAATTCTAGATATTTGAAGAGGATTGAGAGGCACCAGGACAGTCACTAAACCTATTTAAACTAAACCAACTTCCAAACCAACATGTGAAGTTAACAAAATCAATTGTAAAATAACCAAACCAAAAGTAAAACATAAGTAACAATAATAAAATTAATTACCTAGGAGAAGAAAACGAATATTGAAGTGTTCGGCGAGAGAACTTCAGCTCGTTCACCAACTGTTCGATCTTTACCCCCTGAGATCCCGACTGGACGGGTCCAGTTGACGCGTCCATGCGCTCCAAAGACAGTAAGGAGCTATTTTTCTCCCCTCTTTCTCTCTCAAATCCATTACTGGCTAAATGACAACACTCCGTGGACCCACACCGCACCGGCACGCAACTCTCACACGAGAGGCCGCCGCAACTGTGGCACCTCGAACAGTCATCATCAATGCCGTCCATTAAAGATCTGGAGAGGTTTTCAGGCAGGCAGTTGATCCAAGACCTAACCTTTTGCGGAACCTCTGCAATTGAATTTTGTTCTACTCCCATAAAACAGAGGCAAGAACTGAGAGGATTCAGGCTCCCTGCTTGTTTGAGACGAAATACCAAAAAAAGAGAAAAAAATCACAGATAAAAGAAGTCTGGAGGGAACTAAAAGGATACCCTCAGAAGTTCTTTTCTATTTGTCACCCTTTTGAGTTAAAACCCTCAATCAAAAGTTAAAATCAACACTCCTGAGAGACCAAAATTTCTCCAGAAGGTACAGTTAGTTCCTAGAAAACTTTTTCTCTCCCCTTCCTATATACAATCCGATGTATAAAATCAACCACAGAACGAGCTAAACCTAACACGGATTCAACGAGAACCCTACAGAGAGATTAAGATCTCTAAATGCAACAGACGAACGCACTAAAACTTGTGCAAGACGAAAGTATCCCATGGTGAGATCAGGTATATGAACTCGATGGATTTAATGGAGAGAGATCTGGACTGAAGACTAAAGGGGAAAGATATAGAACAAGGAATGAAAGCGAAAGCCAGGCGAAGCTGCGATAGCGATGGACTTTTGTCTTCTCTTTCTCTACATACCTTTTTTCCAATTATTTTATGGATTTGATTTCATTTGTTTATGAAGTCAAGAAGTTGAACGCTTTATTCTTGAAATACAAGGATTTATCGGAAGGCGGATTTTTGGTTTTGTTGGAAACAAGGAGTGATAAAGTAAGAGATGAAAAGGAAATTTAAGTAATAATAAACGGTAAGAAGAAAATCGAAACTCCACATATATTTGTACAACCGGTGCAGTATTCAAGTACAAGAAATTTGCTAATGTAAAGTGGGACCCAACATGTATATACATGGACTCCGTACCGTATTAAATTATTAACGGTGGTGGTACGGGTGCTTTCATTTGTTAATTATGGAGATAGTTTTTAATTGAGATGGGTTGAGTGTGGAGGAGAAAAAGTAAAAGTACTGTATAGGTCATAATTCATTGTATGGACCTGGCTCTCAGTATTTTCAACAAACCTATACAATGAAGAGTGGAGCCCACATAAACGTTTCTGAGGTAAATTTTTTTATTAGAACTTTGCTCGGGGTGCAGATAGGAGATTGTTTTAAAATATCCCAATATGTTAATGACCGCTGCATGAATGCGTATTCTTTACATCCATCATGTCAATAATACATGTAACGGGTCGTACTGGAGATCATAATGACTCGCTACAAAAAGGAATCAGGATAATTGCGGAGACTTAATACGTGCGGAATAGCTGTTGGGTAGATGTGCTGACGTGCCGTTGTTTGTTGGTGGATGAGGTTTTGATGCAAGATACGGTACGAGATCCTTTTCACCGGGACAAATCTTGAACAAGTATCCTCTCCATTACGATGTAAAGACGCAATTAATTCAGTGATGCCCCGTTTGGCGGGTTGTGAACCGTGATTGGTGTATCGTTCTAAATTTATTGCCTGGACCGACATTACATTAATAACCAATTAATAGTTTCATGGCAAACAAGTCATGTTTAAATATGTAGCATCTACGTGTCTAAACATTAAAAACAGTATACCCTTTATCACAGTCACATTACCGTATTACCATGCTGGCTATTGGGTGTAGCTAAGAGCCAGAATATCATCTTAGTTTAAAAACAAAAACAAGTGTTTGAATTGGGTAGATATATTGACAGAGCTAATATGACTTCACCCAGCGCACAATAAGTAGAGACAAAAAACAAAAAAGTGTATGACTGGTGCACTGCCTAAAGTCAAATAAGCTCTGTCAATATTTTTACCCTTTGGACTAGTAATTTCAGGAAACTTACCGCCTTGTGGGGCATCGCCTAGTAAAGAAAACAGCCGGGCAGAGGTAACGGTCAAAAAATTGAAGGTCAGACCGGTCTGACAAGCAGTGTATTGTTTTTTTCTTGAATGATGTGTTAATTATAGGGTTTAATGGAGCGTTCGGATGGGGACGACGTATCATAGGACTAATTGTTAAACCTGCCAAAATTCTATTATGTCTCTTTCAATCTAAAAAGAAGAATAATAAAGAACTAATTGCTGCGTCCATAAGCTATGTTACTTGTATAAAACGGGTTTTTTTTTTTTTTTTGAATGGATAATATTAATTTCGACTACAGCTAGACATTTTTGAAACAAAAATAAAATAATAATAATTAAAAAATTAATACTTTAGTCTTTTTTCTTCAAATTGGCGGCCAAACATTTTTTTTTAATTGCACTGGATTTGAAAAATAATCCACAAAAAATTGTCAGTACTTAATCACTGACCAAACATTTTTTTAAATTACACCAAGATGATACAAATGTCGCGATTATCAAATAAAACAATTGTTAATATATGATCAGGATCTATTACTATTAAGTTAAAAAAATGACAACTGCCAACAATAACTTAATATTGAGTTCTGACCCGCTTTTCGCAGAGGCTGAGCGTAGATTGAGATTGAATTACAGAGCATATTTATTTTAGAAAAATCTTATCAAAATCTAATTACAACAATAGGTCATTCATAAAAAAAAAAACCAAATAAAACCCATCTAACGCATAATTAATTAAATACAGAGATCAAAGTGGCGTATATGAATGATGAATCATCCGATTTTGAATTCTTCCCAACAAGCAGCATCAAGAGTTTTATCTGAACAGCTAGAAATGCAAATTACACACAAAAAATGAAGAATTTTGGACCATGGGATCTCGATCAGATACATCAGATCTTACCACATAAAAAATAATTACCAATAGCTTATTTACTCGGCACAATGCTGACGTGTTAATTATATTTTTCTGGGATTCGCCTGATGCACGACTGCACGGCTAAACAACGGATATTAAAGAAGCATCACCGACTGAAACACAAAATATCTATCAAAAAAACAAAAAAAGACAAACACAAAAAGATTTAGATCTGCTGCGACGAACACTGATGCACGCGAAATTGCAGCGACTTTTTAGCTCCAGACCATTGCTGTTCGTACCCGCTACACATTTTGATACAGAACGGAAATAATAGAAGCCTGGAAGAAGGAAACAAACAACATGGTCTAATCCTAGCCGTTCTGATCTAGTCCATTTCTCCAGTAGGCAATTTGCGATTCGCGGAGGGAGTGCCAACGGGCCCCACCACAAACACGTAACCTCGGCAAGTCGGCATTAACTCAGAATTTGAGTAATACATCTCGACCGTCCGATCAGGTTCCCAGGTGAAACGCACGGTACCCCTTTAATATTCGTGCCAACACAGATGGACAATCCGGATTCATTCTTCATTAATTCGAATTCTGAGTTAACGCAGACGATCCGAATTCGCCCGCCATGTGCATCAAAATGTATTTTTTTCCGGTTCGACCCGATGCAGTGCTTTTTTCCCGCTGCATATTTGGTTGAACAGTTGTTTGTGCTAATTGCTACAAGAAAAATAAAGGACAAATGGGATCCGTTATTTCAAGATCCGGCACGAATTTTAACATTTGTGTACAGTCCGGATCAATTCAAGGGCAAACACTTCTCATGCCTGAATGCTCTCCATCCATTTATTAAATTACTTTATATTTTTCAATATTTATATTTATTGTTTGGAGAATGGCTAATATTTGGATCTTAGAACAAATGTTTCGATTTTTACATTTTTAAAGTCCAAAAAGTCGATCCAAACCGTTCAACATTCAATCTATATTAAAATGTGATTGGAGACCAAATTTTACATTTTTTGGAATTTTTTTACTATTTATTAAGCCAGTTTTAAAATCGTTATCAATCAATGATCCAGGAGTTTTTCACTGTTTATTAAAATCAGCGATTTTAAAACTGGTTTAATAAATAGTAAAAGTTTCCAAAAAATGTAAAATTTGGTCTCCAAGCACATTTTTATATAGAGATCACATCTAACGGTTTGGATCGATTGTTTGGACTTTGAAAATTAAAAAACCAATTAGTTGCACCACGTTTACGGAACAAACGTTTTGATATTAGCCAATCTCTAGTGTTTGATAAAATATCAATTAACATACAAGTTTGTATGATATTTGCTAAATAAACAATTTATAAGCAGAGGCATTCATCGGTTCGGTTCGGTTCGATTCAGTTAAAATCGAAATAAAATAGGCAAACTAAAATTTTATTCGGTTTTTAAAAATATAACTGAACCGACGGAAATAAACTTATCAATCGAACAAACTGAACTAAATTTCGGTTGAACCGAAATAAGAAAACTAATCATAAAAATAAACAATATTTTTGTTAATCTTTTTAAAAGATGGATTTACAAATTTTGTTTGATTCAGCCTAACCGGTTTTAAAGCAAACCAACTAATATATATTGTGTTTGGTTCAGACGGGGGATAATTTAAAATTCCGATCAGTTCAATCCAACCGGCTATAAAATTTCTAAATTGAACCAAACTGGTTTTAAAAAATGAAACGAACCAATTAATTTAACCGGAAAAACCGAACCGTTTAACTCAAACTCTCTCAGTTTGATTTAAAACATATTAAATCGGACCCGATGAATCACGAGACATTATTCAAATTGTCAAGTTCGTATATTAGCAGGGACGATATCATGTATAAATATAAATTAATTAAAAAGGCACTATTCCCACGGTCGTGTTAAACATAATTCTGAAGTCTAAATACGCGTTACAATATTTTAAAATTTGCAACGGACACAAACAAAGCTGACCAAACAAAATGGCGTAGCAGTACGGTTTTTGATTCGGCGATTCAGAGCATCAGTGACAGCATTATTCTGACAAATATCAAATTTCTTTATTTTCTATATCACTAGAGTATTTCTCTGACAATATTCTAGAAAAATGTGACAACGTAGGCAGCTGGCATGATGCATGCCTTCTTAACGAGGAAAAGATAATAAGAATTTTGCAGATTAACAGGTCAAAACATATTTTACTTCAATAAAAATTAGAGTTCTAAATAACTACGCAATAGCTGCGCTATAACTTTTTCGGATCTCAAAAGTTATAACACTATTAACTGTTTTTCTTATTAATGTTCTAAATAGCTAGTTATGGTTGCGCTATAGCTTTTTCGGACCTTAAAAGCTATAGCGCTATAATCGCTATTTAGAACTTTGATAAAAATAACCACATGCAATTGCGTATTTTTGGGATATTTTCAAGTCATGTCAGGTAATTAGCCATTGATGCACTGAGACACGTACTAAGTAATTAGCTGTAAAGGTGATTTCAAATTTTCGAAGAACAATTATAAATTTAACTCTAAAAATTTAATAAATCAGCTTGAGAATATAAATTATCCACGCTCGTTTGGAAACTAGTCTTTGTTCTAGTGACAAAAGCAATGCTCTCCGTGTGAGAGATTGCAGGTTAAAAATTCAGAAGCACAATCATTCGTAGATATTAAATAATTAGATGGTTTGACCTCCAACTTTTACTCAAAAAAAATGTCTAACAAATTATTTGTGGCTGAAAATGCAACAAGAATTTCATTACTAAAATTGAGTTATTTCAAAAATTAATCCTATCTTAGATCATGTTTTGATTGCCATCATTATCATCATCATCATCAACGTTATCCTCGTCAATATCATCATAATCACTACCATTGCAAGGCTGCAACTGCTATATGCAATGCCACTATCTCAACTATCACTCTATCATGTATCATCGCTACCAGGCAAATTGTGTGACGCATAATTTTACAAGAGGGGGATTAAAATGCATCATTGATTTGATACTTCAATCATACTCTGTGTCTTTATTTTTATTTTCAAAGTTCGAATAGTCGATTTGAACCGTCTAACATAATTTTATATTAAAATGTACTTGAAGACTAACTTTTTTATATTTTTTGAATTTTATTTATGATGTTTTTATATGGGTACAAATTACAAAATCACTGTTTTCGAAGGTTTAGAATCATCTGAAAACAGTGATTTTGTTATTTTTTTTTAAATAGTAAAAAGTTTCAAAAAATATATCTGGTCTCCAAGTACATTTTAATATGAAAATCATGTTAAACGGTTTGGATTGACTGTTCGGATTTTAAAAACAAAAATAATAATGTGCAGCACGATCACAAAACTAATAGTGGATTTTAACCCTACTCATTTTATAATTATTTCGAATATAAATATATTTTTTATTTTCGGAAAAGAATCACAGAAGCAGAAACATATTTTGGAAAAAAAAAATTACAATGAGACAAAATTTCAAATATTTTTGAATCTTAAGTATATTTTTTATATTATTTTAGAGAAAAGCACCGAGATAGATCCATATTTTTTATTTTTTTATTTTTTTTAACCAGACGACTGATACAAGTGCTCATGGACCGAAATTTTTATTTTCACTCTTCATAAAAAAGACAAATCAAATAACTATGAATTTGTGAAAATTTCATTTTTGACACAACCACAACGACAAATGGAAATAAAGCTGCTAGATTTTGATCGAAGTTGTTGTCTGCCACGTTAAATGGCAGACCCTTTATTTCTGTCCATCATCTGATATTGTGGTTGTGTCAATAATAAAATTCTGACTAAATCGTAGTTATTTGATTTTTTTAATGGTATATTTAAATTTTTCGGGCTCATGGCCCTACGTGGCTCACTCCTGTATAAATTTTATTTGATCTATTTATATTAGGTAAGAGGACGCCATTTATCAAATATACTCGTGGGCCCGTGGCAAGAATGTATATCCATTTACAACAAATTCTATCAAACACCTGTCCAATTCAGTGGGGCTAAAATTACCGACATCCAAAGCAAAAAAAAAAATTACCGACATCAAATGTGCAAGACAGACACACACACACACATATATAGGAGGCTCAAATGCCTCATTGATTCATGCTCCAATCATGGGAACCCATTTTTACAACGTACAGCGAACTCTGTTTTGGTGCGTATAGCGAACTCCAATTTTTACGGACCAAAATGCCCCTACAGTCAAAGGCGGGGATATACCGTGCAGGAGGAACAGGGCAGGAGATCAAGCTGAGTAGGGGCATTTTGGTCCGTGAAATTTTGGTTTGCTGTACGCACCAAAATGGGCGCTGTAAAAATGGATTCCCCCAATCATACTCCAACATCTTTATCTTCAATTTTAAAGTTCAAACAGACGATCCGAACCACTCAACATGATATCCATGTTAAAATATAATTTGAGACCAAATTTTATATTTTTTTGAAATTTTTTTACTATTTTTTAAGATATAGATACAAAATCACTATTTTTCAGAAAATTGTGGACCATCTAAAAATAATAATTTTGTATCTATCTATCTTAAAAAATAGTAAAAAATTTCCAAAAAAATATAAAATTTGGTCTCCAATCATATTTTAACGTGGATATCATGTTGAGCAGTTCGGATCGTCTGTTTGAACTTTGAAATTAAACATAAATATGTTGGAATACGATTGAAGCATGAAGCAATGGGGCATTTGAGCCCTCCTCATATATTTATTACATTTTTATTTTCTTTGTATACACACCTCATTGCATTGAACTGTTATAACTTATAAGTAAAGTTCCTTAATGCAATTAATTATTGGGTCAATTTTCTTCCTTATATAAAAAGAAGGAACCATTTAAGATCTGTCTGTAATTTTATAATTTTAAGGTATTCTGAAATCAGAGAAATAATACTAAATCAAGTTAGTCAGTTAGTAATTACAATCAAATATTGTATTAACGGTTATTTCGGACAGCTGAATTAACTGCTAACCTCTCTAACTCTGCTTTCAATTCAAACACAATATTATTAAGAAAAAAAAGAATAATAAAATGCAAATAAATTTTTTAACTTCTGGAGACATTTAAAATTTGATCCTCTTATATTATATAACATGAAAATTTTATACGACTAATCTTCATTCACGTTTGATCTCATAGTTTGAAAATCTAACTCTGCGCTTGCATTCTACAATAATAATACAAAAATAAAGAACATAATATGCCGGACTTAAAACATGTTATTAATCTACTAACATCCTTGTTAATGCACTGTCATCAGAAACAGGTTAAATAGATTTATACTTGGATTAGGTAGGCGTGTTTAAATATGTCATGTATTTTATTTCTTCCTGATGAGCATAGCATAGCGATAGTGGGGAACGATTTTGGTGAGCATAGCATAGCGATAGTGGTAACCACACCAGAGATGAGAACAGTATACAAATAAGAAAAGTAGTGTAAACAGATCAATATTAAGAGAATAATATCTATTTTCTCTCCCAAATTGGAATTACGCCTCGATCTCCTGATTTTTTTATTAATAGAAAAATAAATAAATAAATAACGATAATAGGGAACGATTTTGGTGAATTCGAAATTTAAGAAGACCGTTATGATTTATAACGTTCAGGGCACTGTAGCTAGACACTATAAACTATAACGTCCAGTTAATCCTATTGAATGATCGCTAATTAATAAAAAAATACTGTAGCGGGACGTTATGGTCTATAACGTTCAGCTATAGTGTCTTTTTTTTTTGTAATACAAAATATGCAATTCTTTGTTATTGAATTGTTATCTACCAGAAAAGTCAGGAAGACCTATTTCAGATTCACTAATCTAATCTGAAGAAGAATAAGAATACAAATAAGAATAATATTGAGATTGACGAGAAATCTGGATCAGAGTTATGAATAAATGCTGACAAGAATAATACAAATACACCTTGAAGAGTAGAAATATGGAGTTTATAGGTGATTGGCAGGCCTATAAGGAAATCACAGCAACATGGCTTCTCTTGGCACAAAATCCACATTTTCAGGTTTCTTTCATACACAGGGAACTCAACTTTGAGGCACACTGTCTGACAAATAGTGGTGAACTTTTCTTAACACTCTGTCTGTAATATGCTGCGTTTTTTTGGTTAATTAGCAATCATAACGTCCCGCTACAGTGTATATGTTTAGATCGTAACGTTCTGCTACAGTGTTTTTTGATTAATTAGCAATCATTCAATCGGATTAACTGAACGTTATGGTTTATAACGTCCAGCTACAGTGTCCTGAACGTTATAAACCATAACGGTTTTCTTAAATTTTAAAATTCATCAAAATTATTCCCCATTATCGTTATTTATTTTTTTATTTTCCTATTAATAAAAAAATCGGTCGATCTCCTCCCAATTTTTTTTTTTTTTTTTAACTCTTGACGTCAAGAGACCGTCAAGTGCAGTTACTGTTCAAAGTATCTCTTATTACTTCCCTTCTATCTAATTTTAAAATGGCGCATGCACGGAGACAAGAATTGATGTATCAGCATACAAGTCTCAGAATAATCTTCCATTATAAAAATAAGAAAAATATAATTCCTCTCCATTGCTTTTCATGAATGGAGGGGTCCATTTTCTTTGAGAAGACGGAATATCAGGCTCTACATAGAAACTAATGGTTCACATATCTGACCGATGTAAAGGTGCAAATTAATTGCAACATTAATTAGACTATCTCAAGATAATGTTCATAATAAATTCAATATTCAATCTAGACAGGTGTCTTTTTAGTGTTAAAAAGAATTAGACGTCTTATAAATTTTTACAAGTTTAGTTGTATTATCGGAATTCTAAATAAAACACATCTTGCTAATCTTGTTATATCACTCAAAACTCAAATTAAAAATAGCACATAACATTTTTATCATAAAACAATAATTTCATCACGGGTGCATATTCTTAGCTTGAGAAGGGCTCTTTTAAACGACTAGATGATATACATTTTGACAAGAAAACATGTCTAAAATCTAAATTGAACTCCAACTAAAATTGTTATCATGTGCGTTTATACGACAGATTAAATATAATTCTCAAATAGATTTTTATTTGAGTTAAATTGTATCTCCATGTATTTTCTAAAAAAAATTACATTTAAAAATTCTTCTTTTATTTGATTTATCAAGATGATAATCTACAATTACATTTACTTTTCACTATACAGTATTTATTTAGAATTTCCAGTTGAAAGGGCAGCATGTCCCTGATTCCAATAGAATTTAGAAATGGAGAAGATCCCGCTTGAATAGAACGATACAGAGAAAAGTAGAAAATAATACTTGCTGCCTGACAAGTGACAGCCTCATCTAATCAACTTGCGCCACGCCGCCACCACTCCTTTGTTTCCTAGCTCATTTATTTTCTTCTCCAATTTCACATATAACTGGAGCTGTCCTGCTCTTGGATTTATCCTGATATACTGAGCTACTTAAATGCACAAAATGTGATGGCTTATGTTGAGCATTTAGATTTGCTCAATTCTGTCAGGTGCCAAGTAAATCATGTTTATTTGATTTAATATGTCAGGCAGAATAATAAAATATCTTCTCATATTTGATGAAATTGGAGAGGAGAACTCCTTATCCGAAACCCTAAAATAGGTTGTTTGAAAATATATAACTAGGGGTACCTTAGAGTATTACAATTATTAGATTAGATGTCGGACCACGCATGATATTTGATCATATCAACATGGATTTTGATAGATGGAATGATATGCACGACACTAAGTATTAATTATTTGAAATATTCAATTTTTAGGTTTTATTCAACAAGATCATGTTTGATTGTGGACTAAATAGTGAAATAAAGACTTTAGGCCTCACTTAATCCGTCAAATGTGGTTTAATTACGCCGAACGAAGATGGAATAAGCCGATCTTTAGACTAGTCTAACTTGGCCTAAACTTACCAACCTCTTCAGGTGGTTTAATTTTATATTATTATTTTTATTATTTTCAATCCCTTTTTAAGAAATGTAAAATAAGTAATTAATTTTGTTTCCATTTAAGTATAAAGAAACTTATAACCTTACCAATTATAAATAAAATCAACATTTTTTAAAATAGCTTTACTTTTTAAATTAACAAAATATGCAATTTAAAAAATAATTAAATAAAATATTTTTTTAAATTGTACTACAAATAAATAATTTTTTTGTTCAGCAACATAACATATTTTTAATTTGTACGTAACTCATTTTCTTGTACAATTTTTTTCAATCAAAATAAAAAAATACGAAGAATAGTTTTATTATTAATATTACAAATTTTGTAAGACAAAATAATTTGTAATATCAAAATTATGCCTTTAACCACCAAATTCTTACCAAGCAAGGTGATACCTCGCATATTTAGTCTATTTTAGGCCTGTTTTAGTACCAGATTCGTGCCCTAATTCACCAGAATCATGTGCATTTCATCGATATATCTTTAGAGTTTGGTACTGCTGAGTGTTTGTTTGTTTTCTGCAGGTTTGGAGCAAAACACACGAAGAAACGGCGATTTGGGATGATGTGGTACGACCCTTACCAGGTTTGGTACGGGTCTCACCAGACTTAGCCGATTTCAGCTCATCACGCCTGGTACGACCGGGCCGTACCACTTTGGTACGGGCCGTACCTAAAGGCGGCCTGACAGATTCAAATCTTGGCAGAGGCTATTTAAGGCGGGGAGCTCTCCAATTTCGAAAGCTTTTGATTCAAGAGACATTTTGAGAGCACAGTAAGAGAGAGAAAGAGAGCTGAGGAGCTAGGAGCAAGAAGGAAGGAAGAGGAAAGAGGCGAAACTCGACGGATCAAGCCTCCTCCACTCGATCCCTTCGATCCATGGCTTTCTTTACCTCTTTTATTGCATTTTTAGATCAGATCATGTGCTGTGAGTAGTTGCTTTAGTTTATAGGGTTTTGAGATGGATTCTTGATTTGCTTTGACTTTCTTTGACTTGTATCTTGTATGAACTCTTTTGATTGATTGATTGTGATTTCTTTGCTATCTCTTGCTTTGATTGCTGTGATTGTGTATGGTGAACCTCTAGGTCTAGATCAAACCTATCAAGGTCATGTGATCATCTCAATCTCTCAACCAAATCAATTGCTTAGGGTAGACTTGTTCGAATTGAAGCCGAGAGGTTGAATTCCTCTCTAATCGACAGATCAGAGGGTACCTTAGGTCTCCAATCAACCAGCTAGGGTAGATCTGTACCAACATATGAAAATTAAGGTGTAGAAATCCCTAAAAGGCAATCAATTGTATTCCAATCTAGATCTTGATCCAATACACGAGAGTTGAGGCTTAGGAACCTTAGACGTGGTCAATTGAACCTTTCTAAAGAGTTTAGCACAAGGTACCAGCAAGAAATGCATCAACTCGAACTGGTAAGTTCTGTTCTGGCAAGCCAGTACGGGTCTTACCAGAGTGGTGCGGCCTTGCCTTACCAAGTAGAGTACGGTCTAGCCGTACCAACTTGGTACGGGCCGTACCACTAGAGGCAGATCACAGATGAAGTCTGAAACCCTGGAAACGCCTTTTATCCATAACCAAAACACAGTTTACATTTCTTCTAGCACTTTATTACATCTGTTTGCATTGTTCGATTTGTTTGAATTGATCTTTTAGGAACTTAAATACCAAACCCAATCTTTCTCACTTCTAGTTTTTAATCGAGTTCGGTGGATTCTAACCCAGCAATTGCCCGTCCCTGTGGATCGATACCCGATTATATTACTCGATAGGGGTTGTGCACTTGCAACCCTTACTCGTGAAGTGTAAGCGCGGTTTTTAAAAGGTACGCCCTCAAGCGTACCGAAACTTGCGTTGCGCTTTCGCGCGAACACAAGGAATAACTTAAGTCAATGCATAACTTTAGGCATAAACCAAACATGAATAATTTAGGTCGGCTTAAGTTAGAATAATCAAGTTAGGCCTCGTTAGCTTTAGTTCACAACCAAATACCAACCAAAAGCCTAAATGACATGTGAAGTAGAACATATGGTTTATTTATTACACAATTTGATTGTAAATCTGTAATAATTTTACTATTGAGATTCACTTATAATAAATCAACTTGATATTTTTTTAAACATGAGATTGACTTGACAATTTTGATAATGATAAAAAAAACCCAATAAGGCCTAGAACATTCTATGAATTATATTCTATTTTTTATTACTTTTTTAGCTCAATTTAAAAATATAATATAAAAATGAGCAGGATTCAAATTCTCCATGTGGCCAATCATTCCTCACATCTTTATCTTCATTTTCAAAATTCAAACAACTGATATAAACCGCTCGACATGATCTTCATATTAAAATATGCTTAGAAACCAAAATTTATATTTTTTGAAAACTGTTTACTATTTTTTTAGATAGATATAAAATCACTATTTTTCAGGAGATTTTGTACATCCAAAAACAGTGATTTTAAAAGCTAAATTTTATATTTTTTATCTACAATTTTTTTTAATTTAGTCTTCAATCGCATTTTAATATAGAGATCATGTAGAACAGTTCAGATCAACTGTTTGGACTTTAAAAGCAGAGATAATAATGTGAAGTACGATTAAGAATTTTATGCTTTTAGTATCCATCGAGATGGAATTAAGACGCCACATTGTATGTACGGACATAAAATGATTTAGATAACATCAAATAATTCATTTTAAAATCTTAATTTAAATTTTTAATTATTAGAAATTTAGAAAAAGTGTAGTTAAGCATTTAAACTCCATTACATAAGAATACATATTTAAAATAATTTACCTATAGCAACAAGGGTACAAATTGGTGCATTGTACATATAATCTTATTTACTAGGTGCCTGATTTTAATCAACCTAGATATCATAATTTTAGAGATTAGGTTTTGGGTCACATTCAAGACCACGTAGATATGGAAGTGACCAATTAGAACAGCAAATCGGCTTTTGCTTGGTTATTTTATTTTATTTTTATAATGATACTTCATTTTGTTTTGCTGACTTGGATGAACCCCCTTTTCTTTTTTTTTTTTTGTATTCTCGTTTGTTTTGGAGAAATTTGGTTGGAGGATTAAGTTATTGTGCTTCACATTTTTTATATCTTTTGTTTTCAAAATTCAAATTGTCGATCCGAACCACTCAACATGAACTACATATTAAAATTTGTTCGGAGACAAATTTTTTTTTTTTGAAAACTTTTTACTATTTTTTAAGACAGACACAAAATCACTATTTCTGGACCATCCAAAAATAATAATTTTGTACCTATCTAAACAAATAGTAAAATATTTTCAAAAATATAAAATATGATCTCCAAGCATATTTCAATATGGATATTATGTTGGGTAATTCGGATCGACCGTTTGAAACTTTGAAAACAAAGATATAAAATATGAGGCACGATGAGACATGAAACATTTGAACCTCCTCATATAGTAATTAGAAATTAGAGTAATCAAACACCAAATAACTTTACTTAACCATTTGTGCCCCCCATCAGATTTCTTTGCAAATCATTAATGGTTGTTTCTTGTTTTATGTTGTAATTTTCAGAAAAGTATTTTGATTTACTTGATAATTAGGATTTTGAACTTGCCACGTTTTTCCTTTTAAGATACTAAGATTTCTTTTTCTTTGGTGCATCCGAATTTGAAGGCAAGAATTCGGATTTTTATATCCAACAACAAATATTAATTATACTTACCCATTAAATACTCACCTTCTATACATCTAATTGAAAATATTAATCAACTTTCTACAAAAAATAAATAAATAGAGAACTGATAATTTGTTCTACAGTAACTGAGTGTGCATTGTACAACAATCATGTGTGCATCTACAATAGCTATGCATATTGAGGTGGATTCAAATGATAGAAATGGGTGTCAATTAATCTCTTTTTTGTATTTTTTTTGTATTTATATATAATTTTCTATATATTTTAGAGTAAAATGTCAATTGACCTCCATTTTTTATTTTATTTTTGTATTTATATATTTTTTTATATAATTTAGAGTAAAATGTAATAATAGCGTAAAATTGATCTCCAATCTCTATTAGAAAATTTCATATGATTAATATTTATATGTATTTGATCTCCATAATTTAAAATCTTGACTCCTGGAGCTACATGCATACTCATTGTTATTCGTACGTTAACTAAATGTACATTTTATATGTGTATTATGCAATAGATGTGTACCCATTTGTTTTGAAATATATCGTGATATTTCATCCAGTAGAGAATCACTCTTTTGTAGATGTATCAATGGGTACGGTACAGATCGGGTGGAGGCATTTTCATACCCATACCTATTAAAATTGATCTTACCCATATCCTTACCTTATCCATTAAGAATTAATCTTATCCTACCATACTCTTACATGTTAATATTATCAGGTAACAAAACAGTAGCGGGTGAATAACGGATAATAATAATAATATTGTAATTAGTTTGATTATATTTTACAAATTATATTTTATGCAATGAGATAATCATTTAAATTGTTTTTTCACTCATCATAAATTTTTATTGTAAAATTTGAAAATAAAATTGAGTCACATCCACCATGAAAATTGAAGAGAAAATGTGAATAGGTGAGCCAGATTCTTACATAATTTACATTCTATTCTTACGATTGAGTAAAAAAAAAGGCAAGAAAACGAATAGGAAAGGAAAAAAAAATATCAAGAATACACATATTTTATCTGACATATCTTTCGTGAAAATTACTGTTTTACCATAAACACATATTTTATTTGCGTCTCCCTCAGGACAGAACGCCCCCACTCAAGGCAGGAATGCAGATAAAATCTGCGCTCTCTAAAAGACAACGTGTCTGGCTATTTCCCTCTAGAAGGCAGCGTATATTTTATCTACGTCTATGGTAAAAATAGTTTTTTCACGAAATATGTCAATTTTGTTTAATTTTCACGCAACTTTGCCCCCTTTCTAGACTTCTGATTTTTTAATTACGGTTAAATTTAGAGTTAAAATTAAAATAATATTCCTTGAATTTTAATTGGTAATTAGGATTAAAAGTTAAAAACAATGGGAATTAGAAGTAAGAACATTGAAAATTATAAGTTAGAGCATTATTTTTTATATGATACCTAATTAGCTAATGATTTTGAACTCAATTAGCTATTTAAATTCAATTCGTTACTTTTTTACTCCCTCTACAAAAATCTTTGGTCCGCCCTTAAGGCTGTGCTCCCGAGAGGGAGAGAACTCCCTTTATTAAAATGAAGGAACGGGAATGAAGGGGAACTCCCCACGCGCCCGGGCTGTCAATGCTGTTCACCTGCTCCAGGAGAAGGTAATCGGAAAGGGAAAGGAAGAAACGCGCTACTGTAGTGAGGAGAACGCACTATACAAACTTTCCAAATTCGTACCTCCCAAATCAGAATGTAGGTTTCACTGTAGCGAGAAAAACCGTGCGCTGCTCCTTCCTTTCTCTTCCTTCCCATTCCTCTCTATGTGGGTGTTGTGTAACACAGCCTAAATATAATTTGATAATGTACCATACCAACGAGGGTACTTACGTCCTACAAATATTCAACACAAAAAGGCGGTCTTTGAAAGTTATTTGTCTTGAAGGTAGGTGCAATGCCAAAAAGAAAAATGAAGTTGCATACCAGAATAGTCTATGGCCTTTTGGGATAGTGAAAAATGATGCAAATTCTTTCCACTAAAGTATCTGATCCCAATTAAGGTCTCTTTCCGTAAGTCCCAAATAGGAGAGAGATCGTGAAGTCTTTAAATTAGCTGCTCTCGTGTAATATAGAGTTGAAAGTTGTTGATGAAAGTTGAATTATAAATCCTGTTTAAAGAGATGAAGTAACAAAATTGAATACCTTTCTTGTTCCATATTCGGAAAAAAAAAATATATAAAATAGAGGAGGGTTCAAATGCCTTTATTTTTTGTGCCTCCATCATGCCTCTATTCTTTAAAATTTTAATAACTCAAAATTTAAAACTTAAAATTCAAAATAAAATCGTTGGATATGAACTACATCATTTTTATCTATGCATGTGTAAAAATTATGGCATTTCAACTTGGTTTTGGTTGTCATCTTGAGCTTGTAAAAATGTATACTAATGTGGATAATTTCTAGACGTTGATTTTTTAACTTATTAATTCACATAAAAACTTGAAATGTGATAATTTTTTATGATCACATAGAGAAAATAACATAGATCACATCTAACGGTTTTATTTTGACGTTTAAATTTTAAACTTTGAGTTATTAAATTTTTTAAAAATGGAGACATGATGGAGACACAAAAAATGAAGGCATTTGAAACCCTCCTCATAAAATAATGATTTAAGTTTAGCTAGTTGACAGAAATTCTCAAATATCTTGTTCTAATTTTTCTGGTAATTAAGATAAATTTCCCTATAAATGCACAATGTTCATAGGTTATATACATAATTATTTTATGTTTATAAAAACTTGAATGTATACTTTATAAAAAAAAGGTCATGATAGTAGTTTATCATATCATTTGCATTATTTAATTAGATAATATCTTTCAACAAAATCTCATTATTGCGATGGATCACAAGGTGGGTCACAAATTCTTATAAAGTCACGAGAGAAGCCCATCTCTAAAGTGTTTATCTCATTTCCACCTCAGACTTCTATAATTTAAGGTTTTTTTTTAAAAGATATGTACTTTAAAATATTTAGATAATTAATTTAAACACAAAGTTAGTTACTTTTATCATATAATCAAGAAAAATAGGATATGTATATTTTTTTTAAAAGATATGTACTCTAATAATCTATTTTCTTGCCATCATATTTCATTCTATTTTAAATGTGTCTACCAATTATTTCCTCATTTTCCACTCAGTTTCCTTTTGTTTAGTAATCCCGGATACACACTAAATATATATATATATATCAACCTCAACTTCTACGGAAAAATATTAAAGGGTCCGAATGTAATATATATTGCATGCTTTGTTACCAATGAAATTATCAGGAGAACATAAACGCTTGTCAAGTTTCTAAAATCGTGTTCACATATTTTATTTATGTTTCAAAGTTTAAACAGTCGATTCGAACTGCTCAATATGATTTGCATACTAAATATGCTTAGAGACCAAATTTTATTTTTTGAATTTTTTTGCTAACTTTTTAGATAGGTACAAAATCATTATTTTGTAACTATCTAAAAATATAAAATTTGGTCTCCAAGTACATTTTAATACGGAGATCATGTTGAATGGTTCAAGTCAACTGTTTAAACTTTAAAAACGCCAAAACAAAAATAAATGATGTGAGGCACCAAAAATACGAGGTATTTGAACCCTCCTCTTGAAATTTATACGGAATTAATATTATGAACGAAAATATATGACAATATGTTAGCATCTCTCATAGATATACATAACATATGTATGGTAATTGACTAACATAAATGCAGTGAAAAGTAAATGCAAAGAAGTGACATGAGTAAAATAAATTATCAAATTAACAGCATATTAATAGTTTAATACAGATATATAATTCAGGACTGATAAGTATGAATATAATTAGAAATAAGTCTAGCTCTAAAAAACCATGTAGCTATTGGCTCGTTTGAGATCGATTCGAAAAAAGTTTGTAATTCTTCATTACTTCTTTTTTGCCATCATGAAAAAAAATGAAATTAGTATGCGCTGTTTAAGTCAATAAAAATCTGCAATCTATTTGTAATATATTTGTACTTGACAGCAAAAACGAAGTAGCTCGAATCAGCTCGTTTGAACAAATTCGAGTCGCCTATGCTCATTTACAGTAATAATGAAAAAGTACATAAAGATATAGAAAAGGTCACAAGACTGATGTGGAATTAAAACGCTGATTGGGTTGGTTTGACTCATAATCCTCGGTTCGGTCCCAATGCGGTTTATCCAGAAAATTGACTAGGAAAATTAGGCAGTTGGGCGTATAGGCACTTATAGGCAGGGGTAATGATTTTAACAGAGTGGTTTTAACTTCATGCAGTGTACGGACTGTAAAATCAAAACGGCGTTGTATATGATTTTTGCGCTGCATAAATCCAAAACTGCTCTGTTAATATTTACCCCTCAGGCAGGCCCGCGCCGATCATTTTCCAAGACACGTGCGGACAGGAATTTTTAGTCCCACGCGTAATTTCAAATTTAATATTTTATTAGAACATTAGAACTGTAGAAGTGTATATCATATTGAATACAAGCATATACGGCTTTTGAAATTGAGAAAGGTTTCGTTAGAATAAGTTTTTAGTGTAATAGAATATTATATTATTTTGTAGTTATATTTTAAATTTGATATTTAACGCTAAATTTAATATATTAACTTTATTTACTTTCATAAGAGATTTGTCTATTTATTTATTTTTAATTTTCGAAGCTCATTTTATATTTATATGAAGAGAAAAAAACAATTATTCTCAAATCAATCATTATAATCAATTATAGGCAATGCCCTTCGTGTGGAAGGTCGCATGTTTGAAATCCGAATAAGAGAATTCTTCGTAGATATTAAATAGTTGGCGGTTTGACCTCCAACTAAATTCGTTTATTTTTTTTCATCTTATGACACAATGAACTCTAGAAGTTATGAATTTTAATTCCTCAAAAAAAAGTTATGAATTTTAAGTGCATGCATCCGTTGTACAAATTACAAGATTGACAGTTTTGATTTAACATTGAGATTTTAAATTTTGAAATATAAGAAGAAGAAAAGAATAGTGACATATTATGAGAAAAAGAAAATTCTGATATTGAAAGCCTCACATTTGGAGCATATTAATCACTTCAACAAAACCCCCCATTGATTGAGCGGAATAGTAACTAAACAACTCAATACTGTTGCACTGCATGTTGACGACAAAAAAAAGAAAGAGAGCGAGAGAGAGAAGACAACTGTGATTCTTGGCAGCCACTGTCAAGCTTTCAAAAGATAAGAGAAAAGAAAAGTGTGTGACCAATTGAAAATGGAACTCTGTTTTTCCTTTTTCTTTATAGAAGCTTGACAGTGGCTGTCAAGATTTTGATATTGGAAGTCTAATCTCTATCAATGAATCAGACGAGTGCAAGGCAGTCTGAAGAAAGATACAAAGACTACAATTAAGTAGTCTAAATTTAATCACTATATACATCTTTTTCTCCAATGGTGCCCAACAGGTTCATTAATACCACCACATCTTACATGTAAAGTAACCCTGTGGATAGATAGATGCACATCACCGAATCATTGGAAAACTCCAGTGCCAAGGATTTTAACATGTCACTTCATGTTCTTATCATGAACATAATTACACTTTTGCGCTTGTTTGCGATTCTAAAGTTGTTGGTTTGTGTCGTATAGCGGTGGCAAAACAAAAGACTCACTTTTTGTAGGAAGAAGTAATCTATTTTATAAGTGAGATGATTAATAGATAACAGAAAATTTAGAAAAGAAATGCAGTAGCAGGGTTGATTGGTTTGTAATGAAAGTGCTTTAATTTTGTTATCAATCAATCTTTTGATAAAATTAAGTAAAGGCTGCGTTTTGAGTAAAAAACAAATGTGATTAACTTTTTAACTGAACAAAGTTCAGAAAAGTACAAATAGGAATTTCAAAAGTATTGCTTCGGTGCATCCAAAAGATAAAAGTTAACCTTTAAAAAACGAAAGACTAAACTTTTCATTCAGTGTTACAACTGTTCTTTTATTAACCAAAATGTTCAGATAACATATCTGTAGAGACACCAAAGAAAAGGGGATACACTTATTTGCTTTTTTATTTTCTTTGCATCTCTAACCTACTGGTGAATAAGATGAACATCTTATTACAAATCAAATTTGATTTATTCATTCATTATTCGATAATTTTCATTTGTTTTTCTAAACAAATAAAAAATGCAGCTTCTAGATCAGAGCTCGAAGGCTTGCTGCTGATGTCACAAGGACCTGAAAAACCCATAAAAGAACCAAATAAAAAAAAAGTAAAATAAGAAAAAAAAAAGAGAAGGAAAAGGAAACCGGAGAAAATTGCGCTGTTACACCTTGCTTATGCTTTGCCGGCTGATCCAAAGAGGTGCATTTTATCTGAAATAATGACTTTCATAGCCTCTTTTGCAGAAGCCATCACTTGCACCAAATCCTTTTGCGGCTTCTTCAGAGATTCCAGATAAGCACTTCGAACCTCAGTATTCACATTAAATTTTCTCACACCCAAGTTTATGCATTCCTGGCAAGATATACAAATTATAATTTGAATAATTCTAAATACAAAATTACAAACTCAGCTTTTGTACAGAGAGAAGTGCACCTCTACAAGGTCCTGAGAAAGACCAGAGGCTCCATGGAGAACCAAGCTGACTCCTTTTTTCATGGTCAACTGATGAAGCTCCTGTCAAAACAGTAACTAGATATAAGAAAAGTGAAGACTCAAACTAGTATCCTTACAAAATTCAAATTTCTCGACCTTTAACAAATTAAGCCTCAGATTTGGTCCGCCAGGTGGGTATTTCCCGTGAACATTTCCAATACACACAGCTAGGGCATCGATATTCGTCTCATCCATGAATTTTGAGGCCTTCATGACATAATAAATAGTGATGTTAAACAATCGGAATCATAATCAATCAAGTTAGTGCTGGTAAAAGCAGAATATGACAAAAATTTCCAATTTTTGCACCCCAAGTAGTTATGCAACCATAGAATTCCAGAATGCCAAGCAAATATAGAAAGATAAACAACCTGAGCTACATCAGTTAACTTCGCTTCGTACTCTTCAACTGTTAACCCATCTTCAGTTCCGGATAGGCGGCCTAGCTCGGCCTCAACCAGTATTCCTTTCTCATGAGCCAAAGACGATATGAACTTAGTGAATGATATGTTCTCATCTAATGGGAGGTGAGAGCCATCTGCCATGACTGAATCAAAACCCTGCAAAAAGTTACAGAAATGAGTTAGGTCTATAATGTGAAACCGCGTACCAGGCATCCTGAAAAAAATGATTTCAGTACTCACCAGCTCAAGAGCATCAAGCAGGTCTGATTTTGAGTTGCCGTGGTCATAATGCACTGTAATTGGCACCTGACATGGCAAAAATGACAATAACATGAGCATTATTACGTCACTGACATCGCCATATTAAATATTGGCATTATGAATAGACGCTTACTCGGGCCCGATCAGCAGCAGCAAGGCAGCATGAAATCAAGGGGAGACCTCCCTCTTTCAATGAACCAGGGTGAATCTACACAGGTAAGCATTTATTCAAAATTTAACAGTGCAAATAAAATTTAGAGTTGATGAAATATGATTATATTTCTCGTGACTTGAGTCTACCTGTAAGATGGCAGGGCTATTTGCAGCCTCGGCTGCTGAAATGACAGCCTCAACACCCTCCATGTTATACACATTGAAAGCACCAATTGCATACCCACCCTTCTCCGCATTCTTTCGAAACAACAAAAATTTTGAAGTAATTGTTAAAAATAAAATAAAGGGCAATATCACTTACCTCCCTTAAATTTGTCAAGATAACAAACAAAACCTTGCAAAATGAAATATTTTGTACACTCTCAAGAACATTAGGGAACATCACATGTATTTCTGCCAAATATATGTATCCTCCCTTTCCCATTAAACTCATTAAAGGCCCAATGTACCTCTCCTTGCTCACCTCACAACTGTAAAACTAGGAGGGAGAAAAGACTAATTGGGCACTTTCAAAGAAATTAAGAAAGCAAGTTAGCATGTGATGTTTTGCATGTTTAGGGAGTTATATTGATTATTTCTCATTTTGCAGGGGTACATGTAGTATTTTGATTTAACATTTACAAGAAAATGTTCATAAAATAAATTAACGGGAGCCACACAATCTTACATCAAGAAGCTCCTTTGTAGAACATCTGGGAGGCCGTGCCCAGGTTTTGGCCACTTTAGCTAGAGCCTCATTATCGCCAACATTACCTGTTATTAAAGTGACTATCATTAGTCAAATGGCTAACTTGCCGAAATAATGAATAAAAAGAAGAGATAATAATGACTAATAATTACCTGGTAAAACAATAAAAAAAAGAGATAAATATGAATGATAATTACCCGGGAAAACAATATAAGGAACACTGGGATGTTTACTTTCCGGTCCAAGCTGCCAGAGAGGCACGCCAGGTAGAGCCTGACCTATTACAGTGGCACATTTTGCATTTAGTGCTTTTGTGGCGAGATCGGATGATGTAATTCCTCCCTGCATATTAAACTACTATAAGAAGGAATTTATTTGTACAAATCTAAGACTTTTTTGTGTCTGGCTGTATATAATACCCCCAAAAGCACAACTAAGACCTTTAATAAGTCTCAGTTTATCTCAAATTTGTCTCCATTAACACATGCAGCAAGACTTGATTTAACCCAATTTGCGTCAACTAGCACTCAGCAATGCAACTGCGCATCAACCTAACCCAAATTGGTGTCAATCAGCCGTTGATTGTGCAATTAGTCAGTTACACCTCAATGTGCCCAAATTTGCCTCAACATCCAGGTTAACCTGGATTTTGCCTCAACTAGCATCAATCAGGGACCAAATTTGCCTCAGCAAACCCTCAGTGTGTAATTACATATCAATACGAACCTCAATTTGACAAAATTATCACAACCCACCTTGAATTGCATAATTACATAAAAATAGTAACTAACAAAGATACTGTAAACCAGGAAAAATCTGGAAATATGCCTCCTTTTTTCCTTCATTCCCCTTTCAGCTCTTCAGATTGTTATTTACCTTAGCAATGATATAACGAGGCCGGGCATCAATTCTTCTGATTATGTCTACCAGCGCAGAGCTGACTTTGTAATTTATCTCTAAACTTTCTTCAGGAGCTGAAAAGAGAAAAAGAGAATGCTAGATAAAACTTTTTAAATAACACGAAATAAATTTAAAATGTGTGATATTCCGGAAATTGCAAAACCAACATTTGCCGGTAATGAGCTTCCTGCTCGTGATTATAAGAGTGTCTTTGAGTGCTCTAATGGATGCACTGGCCATCTCAGAAGCACAGTAGATCTCTTCCTCTCTTTCTTCCAGTGACTTCATTGAGACTTTATCCACAGATATCTGCATATATGCATGAAATAAAAAAGAATCAGAAGTTATCAAATAAGGTGTGGTGCAGATCATGAAAGAAATTTACCTCTATTATTTTCAGATTGGCACTGAATTGTGACAGGAGCTCTTCAACCTAACAAGAAGTTCAAAAATTAAGACATTTTGTTTCTTTGACAAAGGAGTGGTAAATAAAATAAACAAAATTTAATCTACATTTCCAGGCCATTTCAGATATCTTGTAATATTTGGATCTTTCTTAATTTTTTGGTCACAAAGTAAATACATAAATTACCTTACTAGTGCAGAATTACTAATGCACACAGCATCTTATTAATAGTTTTCAAAATTTTATTTTTCTTTAGTTGTGCTTGTTTGGGGTTCTCTTCAGCTAATAGTTGACATAGATCCATGGGCCCAACTGATAACCAATAATAGGAAAATAAAGAGAATAACAGATGGAACCTGTTTTGTAGTTTTTGGAACATAAGAGCCTACAACTATGAGGCCTCCACAAGAATCTCTTTTAATTCCCAGGTCTTTCGGTTGCAATGGAGGTTTCGGTATGATACCAATTCTTGCACTGACGAAGCTCGCAGCAGTTCGGCAGAGAAACCGCTTCCCTTTCCTTTCAGCCTATGGAGCTAATAAGTTAAAACTAGTAAAATATATAATATTTTCGAAAAAGAAAGGTACAAGATTTGCAGAGGTCTAGTACCTTTATCATTCCAGCAGCAAATACAGACATGTCTCTGTCACTTGCCGCATTAACAATGCAAACTGATCCCTGCAAGGTTTGTTCATTAAACATGAAATCTTAACATAGTTAAAACTTTGAAAAAGGGACAATTTCATGGGCTATGCGTATCATGCAAATTGTCAAGAAATTGCTTCTGCCATTGAAATAAGAGAAATGTCATACATTCCCCAGAAAAAGAAAATATTGGGTGCAACTTTCAAAAACAAAAAACAAACAAATGAGGCAACATGTATACCTTTTTTAAATTGCAGAGGTGCTTACAAACTGAATCAGGCCCTTCTTTACGCAAATGATCAATTGATATAGATGAAACATTGCTTGCCAGAACGCGCCCGTTGGTTTTCTCTTCAACCCACTATTCATCCATGGTATGAATTTCTTCCATCATTAATAAGCTAAAAGTTCCTTTACTCATGGAGAAGAAATGATGTATATAAATAATTGAAGAGATACCTCCTTGAGATTAGAAGATTTATATCCAAACGATGCATCCTTGGCAAATTCAGTTTCACCAGCCGGGATCAATCTTAAAAAAAGAAAATAGTTATGTTTTGTCATTGTTTCAAGGCCTACTGTACTAACCAGTACTAAACAGCCATGTGAAGAGTACGTGGCAGTACATACCTATCCGAGTCGGCAACATAATGGATATCGTTAATTGTGTATCTCCCTCCTTGAAGGAAGAATGGACATATGATCCATGCATCCATCTCACCTAATACTGAAACAGCTGCATCAGCTTCCTAAAAAAATGAAGTCATTATTCTCAGATAAAAGAAAACCTATATAATAGAAGGATGGATTTTAAAAGGGTGAAAATCTCTTACCTCAGGAAAATGACCACGAAGGGTTGAATCACCTCGTAAAACCACAGTGTAACTAGTTCCTGCCACTTGCTTTGCTGCAGCTTCCAAATTTTTACAGATTTCTTTTGTCAGAGACACAGCCTGCATATAGAAGATGATTTAGAAAAAAAGGCTCCATATAGAAGTAACAAGAAAGTGTATTATTGTTATTATTTGGTCAACTATAGCTAGTACCTTATCAGAACTCAATGCCCTTGAGTTAGTCAAAATGAAAAAACAGGTAGGTTTCTTCCCAAATTGCTCGACCAGAGTCTCTGTACTCCTATAATTAGAAAATATAACTTTGTAAAAACCATTGTATATTTTTTTTACCTAGAGACTAATGCATTTAAGACATATAGATAGTAAAAGGGGCTCTACACAATTTTGAGCTGAAAATGAGAAAGAGAAGAATTTAGTATTCTACAATGCCCATATATACTGATAAAGGACTGATCATCAACATGACTGTGCCAGTATATACTGATACAGCTCTGATCAGAATTGCACCTACCTTTGTCCCCAGAGTGAAAGTAAGACCCAATTTAAGGGCCCACTCTGCAAATACCCAAAGTAAACACAGTTCATGCCAGCCTTTACCCTCAAATCGCAATAAGGGACAAATGAAGCACAAAAATGGAAAAAGAAGAAAGATAAAAAAGGTGGCCAAACTGGTACATACAACCTGGTAGAGCACCATATTCTTTCATGTACACTATGTTTCACTCAAGGGGCTAGAGAGGAAGGAGGGAGAGAGGGAGGAGGGGTGGGGGTGGGGTGAGAGTTACCATTCAGTCAGAACTTGTATGTCATGAACGGTCTGCGTCCCAGTTGGGTCATCATCCAACACAACTAATACCTTTGAATTTAGATTGCCGATAATATCTTGATTTTCCATTGGATTCTCCCCAAACTCAGAGGGAAGAGAATTTAGTACATCTGTTTTGCTCAGGATAGCATGCTTCCCTTCAACTTTGACCCCAGTCAATGTCTCATAAACCTGAATATGAACTTATATTGAGAAATAGAAATGTAAAATTAAACCTTTCAAAATGTTAAAGATGCAGAAATTAAGTTCTTAAACCTTAACTACAGCAGAATCATCATATCGACCCCAACCGGAGGCAGAACCTATTATCAATACGGCATAATTAATGAAAATCCAATATATCCAATGGTTGACATAAGCTTAAACAAGGATCTATATATTCACAGGACCCAAAAGATGAAAAAAAGAAAGAAAGAATGGCAATGAGGTAGTACCATGCTTGTCTGATGGATGCAATTAAACAACAGTACCTGAGATAAATAGTTGATGGGCAATGCTGGAAACGTGCACCGGTATTTTCATCTTGGAGCTTTCATTACAAACAATTCCCTGAAAGCCAAAGATAAAATCAAGTCTTGTGAAGTAATCCTATCTATCCTTGGAAGTTCAAACAAATATTCAAAGTTAAGAGACATAATTATACGTACAAGATCTTTGACAAAGATGTCTATAGCAGAATAGGGCTTGTAATCGCTCTCTAGCATGTGTGGCACCCGGTTACCAAACATCCTGAAAAAATGGTTCATTAATCAATGTACAGAACCTATACATCAGTAATGCAAAATCAATAAATTCTGATTGGGGCATTTATTCTGAATTATGCCATATTTCTGAAGGTTTTAGCAGGGACGTATAGACAGAGAGTTGAAAGGAGGAACTTCACGGATAGTAGTCAAGTCTAGTACAGATACTGATCGACTGAATCCAGTGTCCAATGATGTACTCTGCAGAGTGAGCATCTTAAATGCCCCACTAAAACATGCAAAACATCAATTTTGTTTTTTACTTCCCCAGTAACATCTCAAAATACCCAAATTATGATTCTTTTCTGCCTCATTATGCTGGAATAAATAGTGTCAAAGGAGAGTAACAAGGGTGTCCTTTAATGTGAAGAGGAAAGTGAGGGTACAGAGAACCCATCTAATGTAATGAAGGGGCATAACACTTTCTAACATATACAGGTTATAAAATTATGCATGGCACTAATCTTTTTTGTAGGGTTACACTTGGTACTCAAACACATTGCAAAGTAAGAATCAAATTACCCTTTTCAAAATAGTGGACAAGAAAAAGGAGAAATATACCATGAATAGCCTCTTGAATGTTGAAGAATTTCAAACAACTTTCTTGTCCCAATACCTAATTGAGCCCCAAATGCAATTGCCTCAGCAGAGGATGCAATGTGGACCCCAGCAAGCAACTGGTTCACCATCTTCACAGAACTGGTTTCACAAAAAAAAAGAAAAAGAAAAAAGACAACATGAGTATTTGGTACTAGAGTGCATTTCACTTGAATTTGTGGATCAGAGATTACAAAAGTAAATCATGTTGTCCTTATTTTAAGAAACATCCTTTATTTTTGCATTTCAAAAAGTGAGGAGAAGAATAATCTAACAATGTAGTCATTTGTCTCTAAATTAACTTCCCTAGTGATAGTCCCTTTCATTATCTTTGCACAAAACCAACGTTTATTTTAATTTTTATTCACATTTAAGCTATGTGCGGCGGAAATGAGGCAAAGAATAAGGGAGAAAGAAGAGAGAACAATGTTTTTTGACCCTACTATTGTAATATGGTTAGGGATTTGATTGGGTTTAGGGAACTAGGGCTGTAGTAGCCACTTTTCACAAATGCTAAATTCGTAGGTGTTTTTGTTTTCACAATTCCCAAGTAAAATATGAGTTCTGTGTCTTTTTACCTAGCCGCTCCACATCCGCCTTTTATGATGTAAAGCTTCTCGCTTAATGCTGTAGTTCATGTAAGTTATTGGTTATATACAATCCACGGTATAAAACTAATTAGTTAAAAAGAAGGAAAAACATAATTCATTACCTGAGAGAACAGAGCCACAGCTCTGAAGTGCTTCATTTGTGCCTGAAGCCATTATCTATTTAAAGGATGACAAATTTTCGATAATAAAACATCAATTCCATTCAAGTATTTACTATCAGAAAAATGTTTTTTTTAACAAATTAGAGAAAAATTCATACTGTCAGGGTTCCATCAGCTGCCCTTATGACACCACCAGATACCGGCGCATCGATTAATTTCAAATCCTTACTTCCATCTGCATTAATTTATACAAGTTCAGGGGTCAAATCAAAACATTGAAACATGCAAATAGGCAAAGATTTACAGATTAAACCATTAAAATGGAAATGCAGAAACAAATACACAGGGATGGCTCACCTTTTAACCTTTGTTCAAGAAAGGTTACATACCCAGGAGAGACAGTAGAACAAAGGATTATTGATGTACCAACTGGAACGGCTGTTGACATAACAAAACAAGTGGGATCATTTAAAAAAAAAATTAGAAAATAGGGATCTTCTCTTATAAGAGAAATAGAACAACAAAGGATATAAGAAGATTAAAGAATTTGATATGTCATTTTGTTACTTGATAGTGCACCGGTGTCCCCATA
Source organism: Carex littledalei (assembly GCA_011114355.1). NCBI lineage: Eukaryota > Viridiplantae > Streptophyta > Magnoliopsida > Poales > Cyperaceae > Carex > Carex littledalei. The sequence goes on from CM022090.1 coordinate 3,956,927, forward strand.
TAGAACACTTTCAGCTTGTGCCTCAGTTGCAACCATTATTAAGAGCACTTCCACTTCTGCAAACAACAGTATTTTATGTAAAAGATAAGTTATGTTGACAACAAACTAATTAGAGCACTGCAGTAACTAATCAAATAATTATCTAAGTTAGAAAATAAAATGACAGATATCCTCTTTGTAGTTCAATGGGTTGCATATCAAATTTGATCCAATTTGAAAGCTAATTGGTCATCCATCGAGCGGTTTGAAAATTTTAATGGTTCAGTTTTATCAGCATTTCATTGACGACCGAACAATTCCGAAATTGCATCAAATTGGGTACATAACCTATCTAAACTATAGCTATTAATCAGTTGAGATAATTTTTAACCTATCTATCAAATTGCATCAGTTGAGATTCTTTTATTTTTTTGGTGCAGTAGGGGTGATTTTGGGAGCAGAACAGTAGATCAATGAAAGCTTGAAAATGATTTCAAAGTTTAAACTGCAAGATACCTTGGGATATTTCCTGAGGAGAAGTCCCAATTAAACCACCTAATTCAGCAAATTTCACTAATGTCGGCTTATACACCTATAATACCAAAAAATAATGTATATTTTTCTTAAAAAAGTTTACAACAAAGAGATGCAGCACAGAAAAGACCTTAAAGGTACCAAAAAATTGTTTGTGAATTTATTGTAATTTGGGTATACTCAAACATGTTTCAGGTCATATTGTACAAAGATGCTGAAAACCTAAACTTGAGGCTCTTTTGGTATCACTTCATAACAGAAAGGCTTCTTAGAAATATCTCTACAAAACAATAGCTTAAATACTGATGGAAAATTTGTACATTCGAAGGCCACGTCAGAAATTATAATGTAAGGCAACGGCTACTATACCTTGCTACACAGGTAGCAGGTAACTCAAATAACCAGCATCTAACAGTGCAATCTCTTTTTGCAAATTTCTTGATTAACTAGGGGCCTTTTCGCAATTACCTGTCATTAGAAATATAAATAATAAAATCCGATCTTACATCATATGCAATAACAGAGAAGCCTGATTTTAGCAAATGTGAAGCCATGCCAAAGCCCATGGCACCCAGCCCGATAAATCCAATTTTCTTAACATCCTTAGCTGTTGCAGTAAGCTCTCGGGCCAACTCACTAGGATCATATGAGGGCTGCTTCGTTGCATCTCTGATGTTCATGCCATATATTTGCTCATAAGCCTGCAAATTTTATTCCTCAGATTGTAATGAATATTAGAAAGTAAAACGGCCAATAATAACACAAGCATTAAATTTCTAAAGCTAAGACGTATTTGACTAGATTTGATTGTTTCTCAATAGTTCAGCTTTACCAATCTTGTGGCTTGGAGATATAGGCTACTTCAAGGAAAGAAGTATGGCTTTAAAAAAAAACTGAAGTTTGCAAAATTATTGTTTTCTCAGCTTTCGCAAAAATTATTCTTCAGAAGGCTTTGAACAATTTCTAGAGGCTAAGTATGAAAGTGACACAACAAGCTCTTAAAGATGTCACTGTTGTTCTAAGAACTTAAAAAATCTACCTTTGTTGGTGAGGGAGAGAGTTCACCGCCAACCTTCATGGAACAACCTGAACAAAAGAAAACAATAGTGTTGAAATTCCCAATTTGCATATCATCTCCACTGAACAATGCATTTTGTACCAACAATCGCCATATCAACCAGCAGTGGTTATGGTACTAGAGGTGGTCGTACAGCATGTAACTGGTGCAAAACTAACTAGATGTCTAAAAAGGCCTGACCTGTACAATTTGAAAAAGTCATTTGTCTAATAGGGTGCACTGTCAAGCGTTAAAGCCAATTTGTACCACAGTACAAATTGCATATGAAATGGACTTATCCAAGGTACGTGGCATTATTATCTACTTTTAACTACCGTTTATTAATTGCTGGTATGCCACTGCAAGAAGAGGAAGAGGAAATTTGACAGCCTTTGCCCCATCCATCACTGAGTTCTGCCAATAGAACAAGTAATTAAGCATGAAAAAAAGGGAAAGAAAATAAAAAACAACAACACTAATTAATAATCTCAGATGTATTCTTCTTTCATTCAAAACAGTGGGAGGAAAGAAAAATCTTTGCCTATTTGGTTTATTGTATGCCAACTGAGTGCAATAACGGATCATCTATAAAATCAAGAAAAAAGAAAAAAAAATTCTAGTATATATAGACTAATTAATAAGACAGTATATATGATAATCAACTATCATAACCAAGTTTCAAACCCTCACCGCATCTTTCAGCAACGAATTCATATAATCTATTAGCAGAGAATCATCAGCGAGAAGTTTCGGGACCATCTCCACAAATACCCTGAAAATTATTACAAACAAAGCCAGCTCAGAAAGCAGTTTCAGAAAAAATTAAAATTTGGTGAAAAAAGATTAAAAAATAATGGTGTCACCTAGAACTACCAGCAGCATTGGAGATGATGTCATAGAGAATTGATGGGTGTAGACCAGCTCTTGCACCGAGAAAAGTTGCTTCAACAGATGCCACCAAGTGAATGCACTCCAGTAAATCATTAACCAACTTAATTTTACTGTTAGAAAATGAGGAAACAAATTTAGAAAAGAAGTAGATATATCAGGAATTAATGTGGTTTTTGCAAATGAAACCCAGGATTTAACCATACTTGTATAACGGCCAACTTGGTCGGCAAGTACATACCTTCTTCTCTCAACCGATGAATAAGCTTTCATAATAAGTTATCCAAACCACTTCTCAACACATCTTCGGCAGAATAAAAACAACTTCTAAATTTTCTTGGTTTTATTTAATATCATTTGAATTTGGGGGAAATACCTTATTTGAACCATAGAAACATGGTCAGCATCAAAATGTCTGTACATTTTCGATCACATAATAGTACCAGTTTGGTGTTATCTCAAGTAAACAATGCTAACAGCAAATATCAGACTAAAAGGGACAAGAATAAAGATTCTTAGTGCATAAGTAATATGTACCTTCCAATCCCAACTTCATTCTCGAAGTAATACACTTTGTCGGTTAAAGCTTCTCGGGAGAAGAATAAAAATTCATTAAATTATTAATTTCAAGTTAACAGCAATAAAAGTATGATAAAAGCAAATAAAGTTATTTTTTCAACTTTTCTTTTCATAAGAAAGATGGCCTGTGGGCTGTGGCAATTGAAATTTTCATTCTACCTGATAAAAATTGTTCACCCCTCTCCAACGCATGCTTCTTTCCGGATGCAATAACCTGAGATTACCAACAATGGGAAGGTAACATAACATAAATTCTTTAAATGTAATACACAATTGACACAAGGTTCCAATAATTGCTCACAATAATATCTCGGTCCAATGCTTCAGCATATCCTTCAAAGATATATGCATCAAGAAGAGTTACATCCTCCATCTCTGAATGGAAAAGTAAACATCAGAAATAAGACACCAAAAGTAGTATCAATCTTCTTTTAATGATAGTATTTGTAAATGATTGTGGCTTGGCCTCCAACCTTTACTAAAAAAAAAAGTATTTGTAAATGATTTACCTAAAACCTTCTTTTCAATATTCTGCAAATGACTAGGCGATAGCTGGGATCCAATAATTACAATAGTGCCCTTGCCCAAACCTGTATGTAAGGTCAGAGAAGGAGGTACATCCACTTTAAGCGAGGGGCAAATGTGGAATACTTGTTTCAAAATTTATAGGATAATTAAAAAAACTCTACTTTTGTACCTCCTATTGTACTTGATATATCGGCAATATCATCACCAACATTTGCAAGTATTGCAACAGTAGCATCTACAACAAAATAAAATGAGATACTCAACTTGGATGAGAAAACAGTTCACACAACAGAGCACCTTTAGGTCGCTATTAATACTGGTATAGACCGTCTAGTACTAGGTTACCTCTTGTTGCCTCTACTGGGGTTTGACATCTTGCCCCGCCTAAATTGCAAAACTCATTTACATAAGAACTATCTTCCTGCATAAAAAAAAATTAAAATCCCAATGTTATTAGTTTAATCCTTACATACCTGCCCGTCCTAAATAGCTAAACCAAAAAGAACTGATATATGTTTAGCTTATTTGCTACTGTGACCAACATTTATTTGATTTCAACTGACACGTGACATGCCTGGGTTATTTGCAAAAACCATACCAGAGTTCGTCATAGTGTTCTAGTAATTAATCATAACGTGTTCATACTAACTTAAAACTCAACATCTGATTTTCCTTGGTTGATTTTAGTTAAAGTTGGACAGCTGGAACAAATGCTCGTTAAGCGTAGCCGTGTAGGTGCAATGTCACAAATTTTTATGAATATCTCAATATTTGCTGGTATTAGTAAAAAGAACATGAGAATGTTGGGTATTAAGCAAAGGAAAGAATAAAAATAAAACATCAGGGTGTAATTTGCAAAATAAGATAGCTATTCCTACAGTGTAGTGGCCCCACCAAAGCTTGAATTCAGATCCAGTGAAGTAACCCAAAGCTTCCTACTTATCCATTCCAGTACAACAGGTACCGATTGTTCCTAATAACCTTAAACTGGTAGGCCAGAGATGTAGCCCTTGAATTAAATGAAGGTTCCCAACAAATTTTTGTTTCGTAATTTACACAGAAGACGACAATTAAACCAACTGCTTAAGTAGAACTTAACTAGAGTGTAAGCGAAGTGATGATAAAAACGAAGATGAGAAGAAGAGAGATAGACCTGGTACGCCTGTACATGGTAGCCTGATCGGATCAATGAAGAAGCGAGGCGGAGGCTGAGCTTGTCGAGACCGACGAATCCCACCACGGTTTTTCGATTCGGCATCTTTGCTGATTAGTTCCTTTCTCTTTCTTTCTTTCTTTCTTTCTTTTGAACAGCTAGCTTTCCACAGGAAGAAGAGAAAACAACTAGTGTATAGTTTCTAGTCGAGTAATAAGTAAGATTGGATCAAAATAGTAGTTTATTGAAATATGAGTCTGGTTGATTCAGATTTTCATATTGTTTGGCTCCATTAAGAGAGTTATTTTTTTAGAAGTGCGATTGATGAACTACTTAATTTTTTTTTAAGTTAGATATACCAACTTGTTATTATACCACAAATCCACAATATTAAAATTGAATAGTTTTGATGACCGTCTCCATCAATTCTAACTTCTAATCATCTCCATGCGGGTTTTAATAGTTTATTGAGATTTATTTACGCCAAACATCAATGAACAGTTTCATGGGGTTCTGAATAATTGGCGCGCGGTTAACGAGTTGTTTACATTTTTTTCCGATATCTTATTATTAAGTGTTTTGACAACATGCATGCAAATTTGGATAATATATAGATTTTTTTTTAAATTAATGCACACACATAGTTAACCGATATTTTTATTAATACCCCAAAAAAAAACAAATTATCAAATCTGCTCCCACTCCAAATTTATTTTTATTTCTACCCTAACCGCCCGTGGGCTGGGCGGTCCACTTTTCCCACCTGACCGCCCAGCAGCTGGGCGGTCCACTATGCATATCTGACCGCCCAGTGGCTGGGCGGTCCGCTAGTGTTTTTTTTTTTTTTTTTTTAGAGAGACAATATGAATATCAAGATGCTGAATTCTTAACGCTAAAAATTCGATTTTTTTTTGTAAATATTAGTTAGATTACTTCTTTTAAGCATATTTATACTAAAATACGCTAAATTACTTGGAATTATGTTAAATTACGTTGAGTTACACTATATTAAGTTAAATTACACTAAATTACATTACATTACGCTAAAATTCGGTAAATTACATATGAATAGGGACGATATATCTTCACTAAAAAGGCAAAAAACGACGACGAAACTTCAAACGGTCATAAAACGGCGCTCGAGTGTCCGATTTCAGCAAATGACCACTTTTCGGAAAGCTTGCGAAAATACACATGCATCCGTGCCTATGATGTCGGATTCCAAAATTCAGAATCGCCAAAAAACAAAGGGAAGAGCCTCAAAACTTGAGTTGAAGTTTCCGATTAAGATTTTCATTCCTATTATTCAATCCAAGTAGCTCAGTAAATTAGTTACATAATGAAATTGTAGAATACCAATTTTTACTATTTTCGGAATTTTTTTACTATTTTTTATGATTCGTGAAAGATGGCACAGAATCGGTCTATTTTAGCGTAATTTTGTGTAGTTTAGCATAATTTACTGTATTTCAGCATAATTAGCGAAGTTATTGTTATTTAGTGTAATTTAAAGTAATTTAGTGTAACTCAACGTAATTTAACATAATTTCAAGTAATTTAGAATACCTTTCCTATGTTCCTATGTTCAAGTAATTTACACTAAATTTAACATAAATTATTCCGAAATACACTAAATTGTAAATTACTTGAACATAGGAACATAAGAAAGGTATTCTAAATTACTTGAAATTACTCGAGCGCTGTTTTATGACCGTTTGAAGTTTTGTCGTCGTTTTTCGCCTTTTTAGTGAAGATATATCGTCCATATTCATATGTAATTTACCATATTTTAGCGTAATGTAATGTAATTTAGTGTAATTTAACTTAATATAGTGTAACTCAACGTAATTTAACATAATTCCAAGTAATTTAGCGTATTTTAGTATAAATATGCTTAAAAGAAGTAATCTAACTAATATTTACAAAAAAAAATCGAATTTTTAGCATTAAGAATTCAGCATCTTGATATTCATATTGTCTCTCTAAAAAAAAAAAAAAAAAAAAAAAAAACACTAGCGGACCGCCAAGCTGCTGGGCGGTCAGATATGCATAGTGGACCGCCCAGCTGCTGGGCGGTCAGGTGGGAAAAGTGGACCGCCCAGCCCACGGGCGGTTAGGGTAGAAATAAAAATAAATTTGGGGTGGGAGCAGATTTGATAATTTGTTTTTTTTTTGGGGTATTAATAAAAATATCGGCATAGTTAACGTTGTGTCCATATAGATGAAGGAATTCAGATCCTCTCCGGTATCGTAATAGAAAATCTTTTACATTTTCCAGATATGGACAGTTCTTTTTAACTTGGAATGAATCTCAAAGTCCAATAATACTGCTCCTGTACTAGTTCGAATTTCAAAGCGGCTGGAAGTTAATCTCAAACCGTAAAATAAAGAGAATCTTTTACAATATTGAAGAGGATACTTGTCCTTGTCCATAGATGAAGGCCATAATGTACACTTTTTTTACATGCACGCTTTATTCTGAACTAAAATATACGTGTCTTTCAATTATTATGAACGCTAAATAAAAAAAATGACAGAATTTTATTATTTTCAGGAGAGCGAGCAATGAATTTTTGCAGTGTTTCAACTAAAATCCGTGATTTTTATTTTTACCCAAAAAAAATATATTTTAATATAAATAACAATGTTTTTAAAAGATTTTTATTTCTACCCAAAACGCTAGGAATATCAGCGTTCCGAATTAAAAATTCGGACCGCTAGGAATATTAGCGTTCCGAATTCTTAATTCGGAACGCTAGGATTCCTAGCGGTCCGAATTCTTAATTCGGAACGCTAATATTCCTAGCGTTCCGAATTCATAATTCAAAACTACAGTCGCCAACCTTTTCATTTATTATTATATTAAATGGTAATTTTTCACCGATAACCCTAAAGTTATTTTTATTACAAAGAATTATATTATAAAAACTTATCAATAATATAAAATTTCATTTATTATTTTATTAAATGGTAATTTTTCACCGATAACCCTAGAAATTTGTTCACCGATAACCCTAAAGTTATTTTTATTACAAAGAATTATATTATAAAAACTTATCAATAATATAAAATTTCATTTATTATTTTATTAAATGGTAATTTTTCACCGATAACCCTAAAGTTATTTTTATTACAAAGAATTATATTATAAAAACTTATCAATAATATAAAATTTCATTTATTATTTTATTAAATGGTAATTTTTCACCGATAACCCTAGAAATTTGTTCACCGATAACCCTAAAGTTATTTTTATTACAAAGAATTATATTATAAAAACTTATCAATAATATAAAATTTCATTTATTATTTTATTAAATGGTAATTTTTCACCGATAACCCTAAAGTTATTTTTATTACAAAGAATTATATTATAAAACTTATTAATAATTTGTAATAAAAATAACTTTAGGGTTATCGGTGAATAAATTTCTAGGGTTATCGGTGAAAAATAACTTTAGGGTTATCGGTGAAAAATTACCATTTAATAAAATAATAAATGAAATTTTATATTATTGATAAGTTTTTATAATATCATTCTTTGTAATAAAAATAACTTTAGAGTTATTGGTGAAATATTACCATTTAATAAAATAATAAATGAAATTTTATATTATTGATAAGTTTTTATAATATAATTCTTTGTAATAAAAATAACTTTAGGGTTATCGGTGAATAAATTTCTAGGGTTATCGGTGAAAAATTATCATTTAATAAAATAATAAATAAAATTTTATATTATTGATAAGTTTTTATAATATAATTCTTTGTAATAAAAATAACTTTAGGGTTATCGGTGAATAAATTTCTAGGGTTATCGGTGAGAAATTACCATTTAATAAAATAATAAATGAAATTTTATATTATTGATAAGTTTTTATAATATAATTCTTTGTAATAAAAATAACTTTAGGGTTATCGGTGAAAAATTACCATTTAATATAATAATAAATGAAAAGGTTGGCGACTGTAGTTTTGAATTATGAATTCGGAACGCTAGGAATATTAGCGTTCCGAATTAAGAATTCGAACCGCTAGGAATCCTAGCGTTCCGAATTAAGAATTCGGAACGCTAATATTCCTAGCGGTCCGAATTTTTAATTCGGAACGCTGATATTCCTAGCGTTTTGGGTAGAAATAAAAATCTTTTAAAAACCTTGTTATTTATATTAAAATATATTTTTTTTTGGGTAAAAATAAAAATCACGGACTAAAATGCATGTGCGCTAAAATCCAATGCAGCGGAAAAATGAATTTGTGCAATATATGCATCTCAGCCCTTCAATTCTTTTTAATCTGGGGCATCCGTTCTTGCGGTTCGATAAGCTTTGATTCGCTTCTGAGAGTTCGTTGCATATTTCATGTGGCCCTCCGAGCGATATTCTCTGCAACCCTTTTTCTCAATTGTACATAGTCACAATTCGCGAATTATTCGTGAATAATTCGTTTTTTTTATGACAAACTGAACATCGTAGTATTAGATTGACCGAACTTTACTGAATAATTCACGAATTTTACGAACTTTTCCCGAATTGAATGTATCATTCTCGAATTTTTCCCGAACTTTTTTTTATTTTTTTTGCTCTCTTGTTGGGCTGAGATCTACAGTCCGGATAATTCCGAATTATATCCGAATTATTCCCGAATCACAAATTGTTTATCCTGCCGAACTGAACTTACTAGATTCTGTGTTGAGATGTTGCACAGAGCACCTTTAGCTTATAATTTTCTTTTTATTTTTATATATTTTTTGCTTTAGAGCACTCTATGGCCATAGAAATTATGACATCGATATAACATATAGGCTATAGCCACTATCTGCCACAGAAGATCAGGAGTCCTAAGGGGAATATCAGGTCATGGGCTCATGGCCCAGAATGATATTACCGTCAATGGGCCTCGCTGTTCAAATACTGCGCTTAAAAGTAAGTTAAAACAGGAACCGAGATTTGATAGTATTCTGTACTCGTTGGGCTCTAAAAACGAAATTAGAATATCTATTATTTCAAGAAATTGATAAGTTTAGAGCATCTACGTCCCAGCAACTCAAATGAGTTTCTAAATAACTGTTAACTACTTTTTAGAAATTAAAGTCTCTAAAGTTTCTAACTCTCATATTCCTGAAATTAATTTTGGAGTTTCTATTAAGCCACGTCAGCAATAAATTAAAAATGAGAAATAATTTGAGCCAATTATTTGACCAACAATGAGTTTATAAACAGTTTAAGAAACTTTACTGCATAGTTTCTAAATAAGAAACTCTACCACATCCCTGAAACTGGATTAGAAACTGCCAAATCAGATTAGAAACTCTAACAATACCAGGGATGTAGATGCTCTTAGTTTCGCACAGTTAGTAACTTTAGCAAAAAATAATTTTGGGATATTACTAGTTTAGATACTGAAAGTCTGAATTACTTACCAATTGATGCTTACATGATATTACCAGTATCCTTATCCTGTTAAAAACTCAATTTGTGTTATGTAAATTTTTAAAACTTTGATCACAGAGCAGTAAAGCATCAATTTCAAGGTTATTTGTCCTTTTTGTGTTCTTGTTGTTCAGAAATTTGAGGCTCTCTTGAAATAGGCTTAAACTTCTATTTGGATTGAGTGATTGAGTCCATTTGTATCTTAGTATGATGATGAGACGCATAGTTTATGTAGTTCACAGACAGCGCGCGGCACCAACATTCGTCTCTAAAGTCTTTGTTCAAATGATTGAGTCCTTCTCTTTTCCTATTTCCTTTCATCTCTGTCTCTTTCTCAATCATGATCAGAGTTGGAAAGGGAGAACAAAAATGAAAGTAAGATATGAATGTAGCAGCCATTAGCAACTGTAGTTGATATAAAATTTTAAGGACCAATGTGAACTTTCAATAAGAGTTAGGACTTAGGAGCAATGAAGTTCACATTAGTCAAACTTCTATTTTTGTCCATTTTTATTGACTGTGCTCATTTTTATTTAGTTCTGCCTATATTATGAATTGTGCTTATTATTATTGTAATTACACGCATCCGGTACTGGCTTTGTGCAGCCAGGTACTGTCTCTTTGAGCCGGTACACATCCAAAGAAGCTCAGTCCGGTATTGGAGAATGGTGTTTTGTATATTCAAAATCTGTTCCTGGATACCTTATGAATTTGAATTTGTTATCTATTTTGTTCATATAACGATATAGGCTTACAGAGACGTAGGGGAGCTGTGAATTTAATATGAAAGAGAGAGACTGCAGAAGCTAGTAGTTTTTTTTATTCTAATAAAGGTAAAATGGGAATCAGAAATTTAGATGGATGAAAAATTGATGAATTAGACAAATATGTGAGGTTTTATAATTTTGAGTGGAAAATATGATATTTTAAACTTTTGAGGGGAAATACATAATATTGATGTTTTGAAGGAGATACATGAAATTCCCCCAAACTAGTATGTTCCTGTAATTTGTATAAGACTCTTATGCTTCTAACCTTAAAAAAAATTGTATAATACTCGTTTTGAATTAAAAGGACTCCAAAATGGTCCCTCAATGACAAATGACAATGACAAGATAACGCAGCGTCTATAAAGTTTTTTAATTTACTCTCTTTATGTGAGCAAGAGCAATATTGTGTACCTGATATCAGTGATAACAACATTCAGTCTCTATCTCAAAAAAAGAAGAAGAAGAGAAAAGAAAAGAAAAGAAAGAAAAATAAGAAATCTATCTCAAACAAAACATTCAGTTGTGTGCTGTCCCAAGCACAAATAGCGTTGTTAATAAGCACACTCCTTCAAGCTTGGTTTTTTTTATAGTTTAGAATCTCGATCATCCAATTATAATCCGGATCAATCCGGTCCACACCTGCAATACATGAGTCTCTTTAATATTTGTGTCAATATGAATTGGACGGTCCTAATTCATTCTATAGTTATTGTAGTACGATAATTCATGTCAAAAGTAGTTTTTTTTTTTTTTAGAAAAAAAAATATTTAGAAATTATAAAGATAACCAAGATATGGAAGACAATGCATCAATTTTGCAGTTCTTTTGAAAATTCATTAAGGAATTATATATTTTTGTGTGATTTCTTAACGTGCCACAACGCTGAATAGTTGATCGCACAATTTAGTGTGCTCCCTAGGAGACTACGGAGGTTTCTTAGAGTTATTTCATATAAATATGTGGTTTCTTTAAAAATGACAAATTGCGTCAATTATAGGATTTCTTTATGAACAAATATTTTTGTGGTTTTCAACGGATTACATTGTAGCACGCTAAAGAACTGCATCAAATATGCAGTTCTTTAGTAAATTTTCCAAATAACTGCACATTACTTCAATGTCATAAAAAACAAATCATCTTTTTGATTCTTTAAAAAAATTATCTGTTCTAAAAATAAAAATAAAAACTGGCCAAAAAAGCGCACAATAAAGAATTTACACAAACGCTTTGAGCGTCAGGGGGGGCACTTGAGAGTAGGTCCGATGGGCATCGGACCTACTCTGGTTCGATGGGTTTAATCACCGTCGATTTGCTTTAGGATTCGTGCGGAACGCTTTAAACTTCGTGTGTGTCTATTTCAATTTCGTGCGCACAAATCTTAAATTAGATCGGACAGTCATCATGCTCGTTGAACCTAAAAGTAGATCCGATGGGCATCGGACCTACTCCGTTCTCCAGGGGGGACGTAATGTTCCGACCAGGGTCCCACTTGTCAGTACACAGGTGCTAGTCTAGGTGGGGGTCTATAATCTGCCACAGACAACCCAAATATATTGAAATTTTTTGAATCTTCGTTTGTTTTGAGGATAATTTTTTATTTTCTCCCACAGTGGTATTTTTTCCATTCACGTGCCAGGTTCCACTTGCAGATTCCTAATTCCACGGGAGACATTTTTTAATAAATTATATGGAAATTAAAATTTTCTTCCGTTTATAATGACCATGTAAATGTAGAGAGCTAATTGGTTTCTCCAGAATATTAATTTAAAATTCTCAAATAATATGAAAAGCTAGAAAAATATCTCTATCAATTAATAATCAGCGGACACATGCAAATTATTATAAATAAATTATTAATGTGAATGTTCATGACTCTCAGTATTCATTTCTCCACTACTCCATTACTATTGGAATTCATATCCCACTACTATTGAAATTCATTTTTCCATTTATTATTGTAATTAATTTAGATGGCTTTTCATTCACAATTTGTGTCCTATAAATAGAATTTTTGTAATCTTGTATTGTACACATGAGAAATGTATGAATAAAGATATTGTCATATTTTATGTGTTCTCTACACTCTTTTTATGCTCTACCAATTTGCACATCCCTCGATTAAATATATATGTCATCTTTTTTTTAAATGAAAAATTAAAATGTGAAATAATTAATGCACGTTTAAGTAAAACTGGGGGCGCCCGAGATTGCGAGATGGATCATATATTCCTAGGTTTTCTATTAAAATCCATCGCTTGTGACTCTAGGTTTTCTATTACACGCCAAAATTTGGCTTCAAATCAAATAATTAAAGTGGAAATCAGAATCGATCCATCGTGCCAAGTGGGATTTAAAAATTGGCGAGGTAAGACCGAATAATATTCATTTTTCACAAAATTTGAAGGTCGTCAGTACTACAGAGCTGTTTTCTCTCAGTTTAATTATGGTTAAATAATGAAAACTGTAATACGAAATATTACATTAAATATGAATATTGCATTGCCGTGTTTTTCTTTTGGTACCAGTATCTTAAAAACAATGTAGGTTTCATTTTATATGAAATAAGTGTGAAAGCCACTTTTATAAATATATATATATAGAGTTGGGCTACGGTGCTTCGCGGAGTAAAGCGAGTGTTTTACTTCACACTCATATTTTGCGATTTCAAAGTTTAAAATGTAGATCCGAACCGTTCAAATTGATCTCCGTATTAAATTGTGCTTGGAGAACAAATTTTACATTTTTTGGAAATTTTTTACTATTTCTTTAGAATTTTTGAAAATTGTTGTTTTTGATGGTCCAGGATTTTTTGAAAAACAACGATTTTCAAAAATTCTAAAAAAATAGTAAACAATTTCCAAAAAATGTAAAGTTTGGTCTCCAAGCACAATTTAATATGGAGATCAATTTGAACGGTTCGGATCGACATTTTGAAGTTTCAAATTAAAGATATAGACGTGAAGTAAAACACTCGTTTTACTTCGCGAAGTACAACTCTCTCTCTCTATATATATATATGAGGTTGGCTACTCTACTTACATAAGCATATGAGGGCATATGCTTATAAGTCATTTTTGCGTTTTCAATGTCCAAATGGCCGATCTAAAGCACTTAACATGTTCTCCATATTAATAAGTGTTTGCAAATGAAATTTTACATTTTTTGGAATTTTTTTACTATTTTTCTAGAATTTTTCAAAACAGTGGTTTAATATGGTAAAAAAAATAATAAAAAAAATCTGAAAAATGCTATTTTGAAAAATTCTAAACAAATAGTAGTAAAATTCCAAAAAATGTAAAATTTTGTTTCCAAACACATATTAATATGGAGAACATGTTGAGCGCTTCAGATCGACCATTTAGACATTGAAAATGCATAAAATAACTTATAAGCATATGCTCTCATATGCTTATGTAAGTAGAGTAGCCACTCACTATATATATATATATATATATAAATATTGCATTGCCATTTTTTTAGAACGCTATTGTACATGATTAGGTTAAAAGTTATTAATTGAAATAATAATAATACTGATACTGATACTAATGCTAATAATAATAAAAAAAAAAATTCGCAAGAAGGTTTTTGCTGATAAACTACCAAAAGTTAGAAAGAATGCTAAAATATAAAAATTCGGTGACCCCATCTTTTTAATTTTCATTGGCCAATTATCCTGAAAACAATAAAGGTCACGATAATGATTTGCCCAAGAACACTTAAAACAAAAATGTTATGATTATGATGTGTAATATTTTTTACCTCCATACTTGCATATAATGATTCGAAACAATAATTTAGGCACAAGTAACAGGTATTGATTATTTAAGACTTGACGCAGAGACCCAATTAATTTAGTACAATTATTTAATAATTGATGCAGAGACCCAATTAATTTAGTACTTTTTATTTTGTTTAAGTTTGTTGGTTGTGTGTACAGTCAGGTCAGAAAGCAAGTCTACCTGATCAGATAACACCTGCGTTAAACCTAAAGGGTATGTTTGGTAGTAAAACAAGAATAGTTAGAATAGTCAAATCAAGAATAGCTATTGTTTGTCTTATTAGAATAGCTAAATTTTAAAATTCTTAAGAATAGCCTATTCTAATAAAACAAAAAGTTTGAATTCATTATTCTAGCTATTTTAACCCAACCAAACACTGAATAAGCTATTCCGAATAGCCTATTTTAATAAAACAAAAAATTTGAATTCACTATTCTAGCTATTTTAACGCAATCAAACACTGAATAAGCTATTCCGAATAACCTAATCCTAAAAATAACCTATTCTCAATCCAACCAACATACCCAAATTATTTAGTTCTAGCATGTGATTTCGTACCGTATAATGTGTGATCTAGTGTACATATATATATAGAGGAGGGTTCAAATGCCTCCATTTTTTGTGCCTCCACTATGCCTCCATTTTTAAAAACTTTAATAATTCAAAATTTAAAACTTAAAAGTCAAAATAAAACCGTTGGATATGATCTACATCATTTTATCTATGTGCTCATAAAAAATTATCACATTTTGATTTTGTTTTTATGTGAATCAATAAGTTGAAAAATCAACGTCTAGAAATTATCCACATTAGTACGTTTTTTACAAGCTCTTGATGACAACCAAAACAAAATTGAAATATCATAATTTTTTACACGTACATAGATAAAATGATGTAGATCATATCCAACGGTTTTATTTTGACTTTTAAGTTTTAAATTTCGAGTTATTAAAGTTTTTAAAAATGGAGGCATGGTGGAGGCATGAAAAATGGAGACATTTGAACCCTCCTCATATATATAATACAGCCCACATTAACATCATATATATAAGACAAAATTGCTGCCTATTATTTGGTCGGAAATAAGACAAATCTGACCACGCATTGCAAGGTTGCTTCTCAATTTAAATACCAATCCGACAGTATATTATATACCACCTAACTATCGGAGGTAATGGAATGGATACGGATCGAGTTCGGATCGGGTTTAACTCGGACTATTGGATCTCGAATAAGAGAGCGCATAGTAGGTCTAATGGGTTTTGGACTTACTTTTGAGTTTAATGGACACAGAAGCCATTTAATGTGATTTAAAATTTGTGTGCACGAATCTCAGAGCAGAAAACACAAATTTTAAAGCGCGTCGAACAATTCCGGTGCCCATTAGACTAAAAAATGTCCAAAGCCCATCAGACCTAAACTTAACACTCTCTGTAAAAAGAATTCAAGACTAAAAATTACAAAACCCTTTTGAACTCCAAATATTATTTATTAATTATTTTATGACATTATGCCGTGTAAAGATCGATATGAAATTCCTATGTTCATCTAATTCTCCAACTTTACTTATTTACAATATTTTCTCCCTTAAATTGTTTGTAAGCAAAAATACTCAAGTTGCAAAAGGCGCGCATTGTTTATATCAGTAGGTAGTGCAACACAATCACCACTAGATTTTGCACAAAGGTTTTAAATCTAACTAACAATATTGTTAATTTGTGATGTTACTTTTGGTACCTTTTTTATTCGCTAATCCCGAACCACTAAGGAAGATCCAACATGTTGTTGCAACTTGTGCATTATGATATTTTTATTGGTGCGCGTTCAAACTAAATCCTAGGTGATATAGCACATGTTGTTCACACTTCACTTGTCAGAATATAAGACATTGCAGGATTGCACATTAGTAGCAAGTACACTGTACATTGAATGTGCTTGTACTTAAAAAAAATATATTGACTTGGGTTTTTCTGTGGCCTTCCTCTGTGGCAATTTTGTGTCAGCATGCGGCCTTCCATAATATGGTCGCATCATTATTTTACCAGGTGCATGTAGAGCAAAAATGACACAAAACATCATTTTATTTTTTTGTTCTAATGATGTTTGTGGGAGACATTTTTGTTTTCATGCTGCACATCAGCTTGAATATGTCATGTATTGATTTTATTTATGTTAGGTGAAAGTTCAAGTATAAACTTTATACAATTTTACTATTAAGTATGAACCTCATACAAAATTATGCAGCGTTAACTTGAAAATATTTTCAGAGGTAACACTTTTTTTGCCAAAAAAGTAAATTATTTTATCATATTAAACAGAGAGGGAGCTAAACTTTGAAACTACGAGGATCAAACACATAATGAAAGTCCATTATATAAAATTTTTCTACAGTGAATGATAATCAATTTTATAATATCCTAACATTTTACTCTAAATTATATAAAAAAATCGTTTATAAATACAAAAAATTTAAAGAAACACTTGCATAATAAATCGCTATTAGATATGTTTCAGTTTTAGCCTCATCAAAGATCAAACTACAACTCACAGTTGTACTTGGGTCCAACCGAATATTTTAAAATTTAAAGTTCGTTTGTAAAAGGAACGACTCGGAATATCAGGCAAGAAGTTAAGAACCGCGCTGTCCGGCTAATCATGCACCGAAACCAAAAGATTCCTAGGCTTTAACAACCTTTTTTTCTTTTTCTTTTTCATACCTGTATAGTCCTATGCATTATTTGTTGATGCTACCCTACAAAACTATGCTTTGGTATTATTAATATTATTCCAATTATTGTTATAATTCTATTATTATTATTATTATTAGAGGAGGGTTCAAATGCCTCTATTTTCATGTCTCCATCATGTCTCCATTTTTAAAAATTTTAATAACTCAAAATTTAAAACTAAAAAATCAAAATAAAACCGTTGGATATGATTTACATCATTTTATCTATGCACGTGTAAAAAATTATGACATTTTAATTTTGTTTTGGTTGTCATCAAGAGCTTGTAAAAAATGTACTAATGTGGATAATTTCTAGACGTTGATTTTTCAACTTATTGATTCACATAAAAACAAAATCAAAATGTGATAATTTTTTATGAGCACATAGATAAAATGTTGTAGATCATATCCAACGGTTTTATTTTGACTTTTAAGTTTTAAATTTGGAGTTATTAAAGTTTTTAAAAATAGAGGCATGGTGGAGGCACAAAAATGGAGGCATTTGAACCCTCCTCTTGTTATTATTATCATTATTATTATTTTGATAAAAATGGAAAAAAATCACCGATTTCATTAAGTTATTTTTTAAGGTACCAAACTTATTATATTATTATTATTATGATTATTAATCAGTTAATTATTTGGTAATGCTTAGGCTTTAGATAGGACGTAAATAAAGGTCGTAGATGTTAAACGATTTAAAAAAAAAATCGAGTGCAATTAAAGTTTATTAATTATAGAGTCGTTGGGCTCGGACGCTCGGTAAATGATTTCAGTATGTCATGTGATGTCCGCATCACCAGGTGGAACTTTTATTTATTTTTAAATAAAAATTCTTATTAATTACAACATTTGTATTTTTAATATTTTATGGCCAAGGATGTAAAATGCTTTCTAACCAATGTTCGATCACATCGAGTGGTAGCATTAGTTTAATCTATATGATTGATCTTAAATATGTATTTTATTATGCAAAAAAAAATGTCAATTTTACTTTAGGCAGGTCATCTAATTATGTATTATAATCAATAAAAAAAATAAGGAATAACTTTATAAAAAATGTGCAGTGACAAATATTTCTCTATTTTAGAACTTTTTGATCAATATTTGATCAAATATCAAACATTCAATAAAGTATTCTCCTATATTTTAGCATTCAAAAATTTGAAAGGTTGAAAACCTTTAAATGTGCCCCTATTTTTTTTTTCTAGTGTCTGATAAAATATTAAACGGCCGGACAGATAATTAAATACCCACGTAGAATATTAAATTGAGCACACCATGATTTTTATTTAAAACTTGTTAATTAGACGTTATACTTTTTTAGGCCAATTAATCAATATTAAATTGAACACACATGTAATATCATAAATAACCCGGAAAAAGTTATACACATGTAAAGATAAAAATCCTAATCAGCTGAGAAGTACCCGCAATTAAAAACTATATAGGGGTTTACATCAAATACGCTGAAGGCCATTAATTTGTGAGGTTAGATTACAAGACATCTTTAAGACTTTAAACATATATAATTTTATTATTATTAAATTTAGAGTAGAACTAGGGTGTTCTTAAGCTCACCAAGTTTATTTGTGAGCTTAACTCAAAAATCCACCGGATTAGCTTCAAGTGACGCATCCAAACCGTTGAATCCGATTTATTTCACGAGTGATGAGTATACATGTCAAATTTATAAATTTTCAAACTAATTTAATGTAAAGTCAAGCGGTCAAAAAATAATGAAAAATGACATGTAAACGCTTCACGAGTGATGAGTTTAGATGCATCATTTGAAACCAATTCAATAGGTTTTTGAATTAAGCTCACAAAGGGGCTTGATGAGCTTAAGAACACCCTAGTTCTACTCTTATTTATGCTTTATAATTCGAAGGAAAATTATGTACTTAATTTTCAGAAAAAAAAATAGTGATACAAATGTAAGATATGTGCATAACCAATTAGATTTGATATTGCAATTCAGTACGATAAATTCAATTTAAAAAATATTATTTTCAAAATCAACAACATTTTGAGTAATTTATTTTTAGCATAAAACTAGAAATGGTTTAATTGAATATTTATTATTTCTACTTTCAAATTGAAAAATGTAGAATTTCTAAATTTCTAAATATAAATTTAATAAATGCTAAATTGCAGATAATTTTTATCATTCACAATTAACAGCGTTAATTGAATAACAGTTGTGAGGCTAATTGCCTTAATTTTTTTAATTTTGAAAAAAAAAAAATTGTTAAAATTTTAACGTTTTTGCCTAACCAAAATAATTATCACAATTTGAAAATTTTGGAGGTTCGGTGGCATTTGCGCTTAGCAAAAACATAAAAGTTCCCCCAAATTTCCCAGATATATACCAACATCCTTATAAAATGTTTGCATTCTCCGATAAATTAATCATCCGATTAATTAAAGCAACATGACTGCTGAGAAAAAAAAAATGAAGAAAATAATGTTAATTCCACTAACGACAAGTGGATGATTTTTCTGCATATTTTTGGAGGTGGAAATTTTAAAGTCCATAAATAATTTAAGTTAAACGTGCGAAAGAGGTCGCATTATATGAATTGTAGAATAAATAAAACTTGGTGGGTTGGCATGTTGCTAATGTAATCCTTTTCATATATATCTTTATATAATCAATTACTTCCATCACGATGTTTCTTGATAGATATAATATTGCGCTCTGAAGATCTCAATGATATTTTTTTAAGTTTTGAATCAACTTCAAGTTTAATTATAAGCAGAAATCGTTTCACAAATAGTGATTGTGATTATTGACTTAGGAGCCTTATGAAAAATATATGTATATGATAGAATTTAACAATCCCCAGATGTATATTTACATTAAAAAAAACCTCTGACTTATGTGCGGATATATAATATTTTTGTTAATAGTAAACTACGCTAAAATCCTCTCAAATAGCATGATGGATATTTCACAAGAGAAGAATTTGACTTTTGGGAGATAAATAAAGGGTTGTAGTTAGCAGCCTATTTTAATAAATATATGAGCAGTTTACCAGCAACCAAATTGAATTGCTGGCCTAGGAAGCACAACAACTAATTCAAACAGAAAAAGAAAAATATCCCTCCAGAGAAATACCTCTGCACAACTTAAAATTGGAGCATGCATTTAAATTAGAGCGGAAGGTTCGATTAAAATCGGACCTACTTTTATGTTCGATGAGTTTCAAATTTGTTTGATATGCATTAAACTTGCACACACAAAATGAAAGTGGAAGCGTGTGAATATTAAAGCAGAGTGCACGGATCTTAAAACAGATCAAATGACCTTGAAATCCATCAAACCTATATTAGATCCGAGTCTCATTGGACTTACTCCGCTCTAAATTTAAATAGTCATGCACACCGTATTCAGTACACAAAGATCAAATATTTTAAACTGCATTTATACTTAACAAATCACAGGTCCATGGAAATGTTGACGAGAAAATGGATGGAATCAAGGGAATTTAATTAACTGACACAGTATATGTTAACCAGATAAAAGGAAGGCCTAATAATTCAAATAGGAAAAATAACTTCCTAGAAATGCACTGCACACCTCAAAATTGGAACATAAAATCATCAAATGCCATGCATACTCTTATGAGTACACAACGATCAAACGGTTGAAAAATGCATATCCAATAAAAAAACCATGAAAATGGATAAATTAAGGGAATATAAATAATTGACACAGATAAAAATAGGGCATGCAAGATATAACTGGAAGGCAATTCAATTATACCACTTTTTTGTTGTAACTATTAGCATTAATTGGTGTACTTTTATTTTCTTGCATATATCTAATTATTGTTCATTTTTTACTTGATTTTAATATAGTGGTATATTTATACAAGTTTTCGAGTATAATAACGATAAAAAAAATATTCATGTTATACATTATATAACTAACAATTGTAATTATTTGCAGAGAAATGTTATGTTCTTTTGACACTTCTGTTTTTCAAATTGTCTCCGAGCAAAAAGAAAAAAAATATAAAGATTTTTTTTAGCCACTTTTTTTTTCCGATCAATCTCGCTTATTTTTTTTACGACCTGTAAGGAATCTTGTAAATCTAAAACTACGAACACCTTCTACTTAATTTTCTCTTTTAAATGAGATACATAATGAACCAAATTTTTTATTAATATCCAAAATTAATAAATAATTTACAAATCTACACCTTGGTGCGCTAGATTTCAAAATATGTACAAACTGGAAATTAAATTTCCGGTTTCATACAAACTTTCTGCAAAAAAAAATTGCCGATTCTAGACAGTCCGAAACAGGAAATTAAATTCTCGGTTCTAAGAACCGGAAATTAAATCTTCGGTTCTAAGCTTTTTTTTAATTAAACAAAATAGCCGGAGATTAAATCTCCGGTTCCGAAATTTTTAATTAAAAATAAGTTTAGAAAAAAAAGGTTTTAATTTCCGATTTTAATTTTTTTTTTAAATCTACACCCTAGTTACGTATGAAGACAAAATACATATTAATAAAAAAAAGGTTGATGTAGTAACGCATGAAAAAAAAAATTTAAGTTATTTAAGTATGCCTTTGTCATATATGTCAGAATTTTTTTTTTGTTTTTTTTCAAAAATAGAAAGATTACAATATTTTTTGGATTTACTTAGAAGTGATTTTTGAACCGGGATCAATGACTCAGATTCGAAATATTTTTATTTTTTTTCCAATAACACACAAAGAAATATTTTAATTTTTCTTACAGCCGCGAAAAATCCGGCCTGAAAATGTTGATCCGGGTTATTTGTCGCAGTCTTTCTAATAAATCAAATTAGATAGTATTCCATCTATTTTCAAAGAAATATATAAAATATTTCTAATATTTCAATACAAAACATAAATAAATTGTAACATTTTCTGTTTAAAAAAAACATAGAACCGGGAATATAATTTCCGGTTCCTCAAATCTAAATTTTTTTTCCCAGTTTCGGAATGCCTAGAACCAGAAACATTTTTTGCGAAAAGTTTGTATGAAACCGGGAATTTAATCTCCAGTTTGGACATATTTTGAAATTCTTCTGCATGGGGTGTAGATTTTAAAATTATTTATTAATTTTGGATATTAATAAAAATTTCGGCATAATAAAATACTTTTAAGTTATATCGCATTGTTATTTATTTATTGTTAATTTAATATCTGATTTATTATTTATACATGGTTTCAAATTAAAAGAAAAGATATACGGTGAATAATTATATTAGGTTAGACATGTTCGGACTTAAAAAAAATTTCTCGAACAAAATTAAATTTAAACATTTATTCCAATGAATATTTTTTTACGAAATACTTGCTGATAAAAATAAAAAAACAAATGGAAGTTTGAAAACAACAAGTAAAATTTGATCTTCATGCAAATCCGATCCAGCAATCCGAAGCATGATCATGCCCAACTCACTTCTTATCCTCTTACCATCTCTCAAGACGATATGGCCATATGGGTAAACGAAAGGGTGCCCAAATCAATTAGCTTCCCGTGGTTTAATCTCAAGTTCTCAACTTAATAAACTAATCCTGTTAATTTAACCATCCATCATCACCAACACGTGAGCGCACCTCGAACCGCGTCTATATTTTATCTCCTGGTCAGACAAACGGGAGAAATTTGGGTCCGATGGGCATCGGACCCAAAGTGAGTTCGACGGGTTCTATCACCGTCCGATCTGCTTTCGGATTCGCGCCCGCAACTTTCTCTCTGCTTTAAAATTCGTGCCCACGAATCCTAAAGTTGATCGGACAATCCCGAAACCCATCGGACCCAAGCCTTTCTTCAGACAAACCAATATCTGAACTCCCGACTTCACTTTCCCCGTGGACTTGGTGCACAGGAGATCGTCGATCGAGGATTTCAACGAGCGGGTATTTTTCGAGTACGTATTCTCTGAGTTATCTCAATTTTTGTGTGACCGACGTGTATGGTGCCTATTCGGGAATAGCGCAGGGGCCAGTATTATTTGTTCTTTGAGATTCGTGTAGAACGTATTTGAACGGTCGAGATTTTCTATAAAACACTCAAAGTTTGAGATATCACAGAGGATTCGAATTTGTATATTTCGCCAGGTGCCTGTAACGAGAACGGAGTAGGTCCGATGCCCATCGGACCTACTTTTAGGTTCAACGAGCATGATGACCGTCCAATCTAATTTAAGATTGTATGCACGAAAATTGAAACAAACTCACACGAACTTTAAAGCGTTTTGCACGAATCTTAAAGCAAATTAACGGTGATTAAACCCATCGAGCCAGAGTAGGTCCGATGGCCATCGGACCTACTCTCAAGTGGCCTGTAACAGCTTTCTCCAAACTGTTTGCATTTATTTATGCATGGCTGGCCCCCACCATTACGGAGTTCTTTAGCAGCCCGGAGTGCTGCCCGCTGCCTGTAACAGCTTTCGCCATATGCTGCCCTCTCCGGTGGTGTTAAAGAAAGAACAAAACAAATTTAGCGCGCGATAAATCGTAAATTTGTCGAGTTCTTTTGAGGTTGGAAATTTATATTAATGTACATTTTTGCTGATACATATGACTTGTGTTGATGTGAAATTGTGAATGATAACACTAGATTTGAATATATAATAACATAACAAAATAATTTGACTGGAACATTTTTTTTTTTAATTAGAAGATAACAAGTCGAGCAATCCATTTTCAACGATGCAACACGTTAAATGATATGAGAAAAAATTTAGTGTACCATTGCTCCCAAACTTTTTCTTCATCTTTTTTTTTAAAATATGGTTTTAATTAAGTCGTACACTAAAGAAAAGTCGTTCATTCCAGCTCTGCAACTCTGTCTTTTGGTTACTTACAATCATATATAGACATACGATTATAAATACATTAAAAGGAATTGAATAACAATATATTATGTCAATATTAAAATAAATATTAAAATTGGTTTAATTATTGTTTTGCTCCAACTCACATGTATTTTTTTAGTAAATGTTAGAGATCAAGCTATTGAACTATTTAAAATTCACAAAAAAATATTTCTTCTGAATTTTAAACCTGCAACATTTCATACGAAAAATATTACATTTGTTACTAAATCAAAGACTGATTCTCATATACTTGATTACTTTGGATGGAATGTAGAATATAAATCAATAGTTTTCCATTCAACAATGAATTTTCACGCTAGTATTGGTTCATTCAATAATGTTTTAACCGTACTATTTGAACTTGAATTGAATCAATCATGTCTTACCTCCAAATTGTACCCAAATAAGTCAAAATGATTTAATAATTTTCGAAAATGCTGAGTTGGACGTCCACGTCAGATCTGTTAACTTTTTGGATGGAAAAAGTGACAGAGTGACTTAATTGGAACAAATATGAAATTCAGTGGTTTTCAGGAGACAAATGAAACTTGAGTGACCAATTCGTGACAAAGAGCAAAGTTGAGTGACCTCTGGAGAAATTTACCCAAATTAATAGATTAGTAATTATTAGAATCAATCATTGTCTGGTTTAGCAGTTGGCGTATTGGCGAACCGTGCATCGACTATTTGCATACTGTAATAATGAGTCCGGCTAATATGACATTGGTGTCATTTCAAATTCAATAACACCACATCGTATACCGTTGGATCTGCTTTAATATCCGTGTTTTGCACGAATATTAAAGACACTAGTGTTTTGCACGGATATTAAAGCAGATCCAACGGTATACGATGTGGTGTTATTGAATTTGGAATGACACCAATATCATATTAGCCGGACTCTGTAATAATGATAAAAATGCAAAAAAAAAAAGAAAAAGAAAAGAAAAAAAAAGAAAGCTGTTCAAGCACCGGTCGACGGTGAAATGAAAAAAATGTAAATAGGAAAAAAACAGGTTCACTTCGCAATTTCTCGTACCGCAGTCAGCAGGCGACGCTGGTGAGAGCTGGCGCTCGCACAATAAACCGGTTCAATGGAAACTATTACCTCCCACGTGCCACGTGGGAGGTAACCGGACCAGCCGGTAAATCGTCAGGTGTACGGTTCCTGGGTCCCACCTAATCCTATGAGCCTTGCATCACCTCGCTGGGACCCACTCAGTTCTGTGCCCAGGTCTTTTAAGAGAGAGAGAGAGATCCTTTGTTAGCACAATCAATTTCGCCAAGGGAAGATACAATCAATTGAACCACCAGGTGGGTTTTGGTGCCTCCCAGAAATGGAGAGGGATTTTCTGGGAATTAACGCGAAACCAAAGCTGGAATCACCACAGCCGAGAGACGAGGGGAGAGGGCCCGCTTCGAATTCAGGTCCTTACTTTTGATTTCCCTATCTGGTGCGTGCGTGTGTGAGAATTCAGAATTCAGTGGTTATGGTTGACTTTACTTTTTAGATGTAGTTTAATTGGGAAGAGATGTAGTTAGATTGGGCTAAATTTGGATATATGATGATTCTGATTAGGTAACTTTAGTTTGTTTTAACTCTATTTAGGGTAATTTTTTAATAGTAGGCGATTAGTTAGCTTTGTTCATTTCAAGTCTATTAGGCTATGTTGGAGGCTGTTTATTGAAGCTGAAGAAATAAATACATACGGTCATTATATCCATATAATAAGGGAGATAGCTAATACAAATAGAAATATGGAATATATTGATCTGAATGATTTTGAAGCTACAATATAAATTATTCTTTATGAAAAAAAAATTATGATCAGAAACATCTTCAAAGTTATAGGATTCAGAATTCTGGCATTACCTGACACGTGGGCCTGTAGCAACACACAACTAATAAAATTAAAATTTGCATGTCGTATACATGAGCTCGTTAAAACAAAAAAGGTTTGTCGCATGCGCGCCTTATGTGGTGGTCTCGCAACCGGGGATTCGTTCAAGCAAAAGGTGATAAAATATCATAATTGTACGGTCTCTCTACTGGTACTGGTCGTTATTGCTTTTGAAGGATCTTATGCAAATAAATTCAGACGTAAATTGTTGTCGTGATATGAATAATTGATTTTGCACTTTCTGATCCCTCAAATTTTTTATAATTATAGCAACATATGGAAACGCGGCATCGCAGTGGCAGTTTACAAATAAGGAGCAACCTCAGCATTTCCTGTCATTTGCAACACGACAAGAAGGGCAATCAAGTAAATTCTCTCCATCGGCCTTTCGGCCCATACCAACTCCTCAGGTACTAATTTATGTGCGTTTTTTTAGCTCCAAAGGTTCATAATCATTTAAAAGCTGTTGACATGGTAATGGAGCATGATTATTGTAAATTTTAACTCTCACAATGCTACTACTGTGAACAATTCCCTATTTCTGACTTGTTTACTATATTTTGCATTTTAACTTCACCTTCTATTTCAGAGGGCGCTTGTTTTGGATACTAACCAATTGCACCGATCTCAAAGCACCCCTCAGTACATAAGCGAGACTACGGTTCCCTATGTGAACCAGAGGCCTTCTGGAAGGGCATCAACCTCCTTGTCACCTAGAAATGGCCCCTTTGTTGGTCTCTACCAACCAAGGTAACTTTCCTTTGTATACCAGTGTAACCTATTTAAAGTACAGCAAGCTGACATTTGTTACCTTTCTTTTTGAAAGGGAGGTGCCAAAGCAGCTTCCTTCACAACTTACAATATTTTATCAGGGCTCTGTGAGCGTTTTTGATAATATACCGCTTGATAAGGTATTCAATTATTATTTTTCTTTGGGAATTAAGATGATAAAATAGGTATAAAAAATGCTAGGAGTCTAATGATAGAAAGTTCAAATATATCTTCTTTAGCAGCATTAATTTTCTTATGGATATACCCTCTCAAGTCCATGTATGTCCAATGATGATTAGATTCCCAATCTTATCCTTTCATGTATATCCTTTTGAATGTAGAATAAAACCAAAAAAAATTGTAGTAAAAGCAAAAAGGATAATAGAATATTAAAATCCCAGCCTTTTCCATCTGTAGCATCCCAAGTCAAACCCTGTGGAGTGCTGGTTCTCCCAAGAGAGCATGCCAATTAAAATATTTAATTAATTCTTGGTGGGAAATTGAGCCTCAATTCAATCAAATTTCCTGAATCAACCACAATTAAACTCATTCTGTTTCTTTTTGAAGGCTAAAGAAATAATGTCACTCGCTAACAAGGCATCAAGTACTCCATGCACCCCAAATCCAACCTTTGAGCAACCAACAAAAGCACTCTTTAAGTCAGCATCCTTTTCTGGCGGTATACCTGTTAGTTCCAAACCGAAACAGACTCAGAGACCAGACCATGTTTTTGAACCTGTCATGCTTCCTCCATCTGTCTCAACCCAAATTTCACTCGCGCCACAAGCACCAGCTGGGTCGTCATCAATGAGTGCGATAACTAATGAAAGTCTGACAACCGGGCCCTCCTGCTCAGTTGCTCCAGTAAATACTGCTGTGATGGTGTCTACCACTGCCCCTGATGTGCCTCGAGGTTCCTATATCTCATCAAATTAAATTTAAGTTAGCTATTATTGTTTTCTAAAGTTGAGTCTTGGAGACTAGTTAATGAAAGCAGAAAATTGATTTGAATGGATTGTTAATGCAGCCATACCTCAAGCTCGAAAGGCATCTCTGGCCCGGTTCCTGGAAAAGCGCAAGGAGAGGTACTAATTTCTTTATGTATATCCGTGTTTATAATTTTTTTTTTCTATGTACAATAAATATGCTTCTAAGAAACAAATTGCAATACAAACGTTGATAGCGAGGGAGAGGTACAAATTGCAATACAGACGTTAATTTTTTTTTTCTATGTACAATAAATATGCTTCTAAGATACAAATTTCTAAGAAACAACTTTACTATTTCTTCCTCACTAGAGTTTACAACGTCTGTATTGCAAAATATAAAGCTATCCTAATTGATCCTTTCCTTCCTAATTATCTCCAAAAATTGTAGTTGCCCCCTCCATCCTCACTGTTTTTCTCTTGGCAAATGAGGAAGAAATAGGGTTTATTTGGGCAGTTTTATCTCCATTTAATTTTCAATGCTCAAGAGGGTATGTGAGAAATTTCATTAGTTTTGCTGGTGGATACATGGTGTGATTTTTTGTGTGCATGCATCAACTTATTTCTCCCCCTACATCACATGAAACGGTATTAGGATAAGATCTGTATCAACCTATGCACTTAGTTTTGCGTACATAAGAAGTTTGGGTTGATTAAACTATCTCATTAACTACTTTTAATCTAAAACCTTTTCTTTTCTCAACTGTTCTCTCAGAGTAATAGCGGCCATGCCCTATCCGAGCACTGCAAAATCAGCAGAGGTTATCCCCTCAAAATCTTCATCTACTGACCTCACTCTTTCAAGCAACAATGATGAGTTGTCTCTTGCGGGCTCACCCAAAATTAAAAACTCTAGTGAGGAGTTTCCTAGCACTAGGTTGGAGATTTAGGTGTCAGGTTTTTCAGTTTTCTTTTTTCTAAATAATTTTTTTGGTAGTTAATTTATAAACATGAGATGAAGGCTCTGTTCAGCTAAAGTATATATGTGTTTTTGTATATTGGCTGGTTAAGAGCTTATATTAGTGAATATGTGGCAGCTCAGGCAATGAGAGAGCTCTCGTATAATGTTTTCTTCTTGGTTTATGTGACAAAAGTGAATAATATGGCAATAGATTGTTAGTAGACTTCATAATGATATATAGGTTCAAATTTTGGGGTTTTGTTATCAGAGGAGACAAAAAAAGAGGTTTTAATGATCTGCGAAATTTAGTGCGCCAAGGAACTATAACATTTCCCTTTATTTTTATTTTTTTAGAAAAAGGAAGTTTAGTTTTTTAATCTGCGAAATTCCATTCAACCAAATAGAGTTCCTGATTGTATAGCACAACTGATGTTTTAAAGCACATTGATCACGTTATTTGCGACTCATGTCTGCATGCACCATAAAAAGTTTGAACCCTGGCACGAATATTGATCTTATTATTAACTATAACTATGGGAGAACGGATACTAGTGCTAAAAAAATAGACAAGACTAGTATAAGGAAATTACCGATGATGAAATGTGAATCACAAATAAAACAGACAGAAAAGCAGCAACTAAGGTGAAGTCTGCTGACACCATCTTTGCAATGGCAGAGATAATGTGGCAAGATAATAATCTTAAGTCTAGCCAGCTCATTATTTCCCAGCAGAGAGACTCAGCATCACTTGTACAAATTGTCCCAGCTTTTGTTGGCACAGTCCAATAAGAGCTCAGTATCACTACATCGTACAAACCCAGTTCCAAAAAATGAACCAGCGTAATATGGTCGTTGTTGAATAGTCTCTTTACCAGTTATGTGCGTTAAAGAACAAGCTTCCATGGAACAGATCATACCTCCCTGCCTGTTATAAATGTTCAGTCCCGTTCCGTCAGTAAATATAACTGGTATGAAAAGAAAAAAAAAAAGATTTCAGAATTTTCACCAGCGTCGCAAATAACTCGGTCTTATCTGGAGCCCATTTTGGTGAGACACGAGCCCATAAATCTTCTTTTCATCAGGGGAGTTTGACCCTTTCCGGAATTTCATAAAACTTCAAGATTCTAAACAGAGGAATGGATTGTTCAAAGATGCGAGTCGAGATTTCATTAAATCTTTCCAAATCACATGCCGTACATGCCGTACAACAATAGCCGAAATTTTTATTAATAGAAAATAAAATAAATAAATATCGACATTGAAGAACGATTTGACGGAAATTCGAGATATAACAAAGACGTTATTGTCCATAACGTCCATGGGACGTTATGGACCATCACGGCCATATTAGCACCGTTGATTAGCAACTGAATAGCAACGATAAACACACGGGCTGCTATGGTCCACAACGGCCAGGGAGGCGAAGGAAAAAAAAACAAAATTCGAGCCGTTATGGTCCATAACGGCCAGAGAGGTGCGGAAAAAAAAAAAACAAAAGCTTATGTCCGTGGTGGAGCCAAATTTATTTTGATGCATTCGGCCATATTTGGTATGAAATCGGCCAATTAAATCGGCCAAAGAAATTTCGCCCCCCTTTGATTTGGTCAAATAATTGATTCGGCCAATTAATTCGGTCAAATAATTCGGCAAATTGATTCGGCCTGGCCGTTATGCTCCATAACGGCCGGGGTTTTTTTTTCTTTTTTTTTTCCAGTGTGTCCCTGGCCATTATGAACCATAACAGTCTGATTTTTTTTTTTTTTTTTTCAGCACGTTCCTAGCCGTTATGGACCATAACGGTCCTTGTTTTTGTTATACGTTTAATGCAGTCTAGGTGCTAATCTGGTCGTGACGGTCCATAACGTCTTTGTTATATCTCAAATTTCCGTCAAATCGTTAGTCGATATTTATTTATTTTATTTTCTAGTAATAAAAATTTCGGCAACAATAGACCTCCAAATTAAAAAAAGCCAGTATGAGAAAACCGCCCAATAAAACCACTGATACAAACCCTTTCCGGAAATTCATTGAACTTCTTCAAGATCCTGGAGAGGAATTGATTGTTCAAAGAACCCTAAACCAAACCCTAAAACTCTAAAACCTAAACCCTAAAACCTAAAACTCTAAACCTAATACCTAAAACCTAAATCTAAACTTAAAACCTAAAAACTAAAGCTAAACTTAAACCTAAAACTAGAGGTGCTATTGGGTCGGGTAGGGTTATTATTATATTTGGACCCGTACCCTAAAAGTATTCGGGTCCGAATTTCAATTCATATATTTATTAGTTTCAAATCGGATCGGGTCCGGATCCGGATACCTATCTACTCGTAGATATTTCGGGTCCATTCTTTCGGTTCCGGGTAGATAGATACTCATAACTTGTTTGTGGTTGTTGGGTCCGGTTCGGATTCAGAACGGTACATGTCGCAACTCACAAGAATTTGAGAAACCCTTTACGTTTAAATATAATTATAATTTTTTAAACATCTCACATAATATATCATTATAATATAAATTAAAATCTGCTCTAAAATATTGAAGGTGAGATAATTTTAGAAAGTAAAATATTAGAGATGGTGATTTTATTCTATGGTTCCAAAAATTAATGATAGAATATTAATACCAATTTGTTTTAATCAGCGAAGAGAGCAATAAATTTCAATGATCTGTGTAGAAAAAAAGATATATGGTAGACAAATAGATCAAGAAAAGAATTAATTAGCTTTGAAAATTTATAGGCAAAAGGTGAACGTGACATTTGATTTCAATGATCTGTGTGAAAAGAGCAATAAATTTCATTTAAGAAATTAAAAAAAACTACAAATGATTGTCTTTTCATAGTTATTAATATATATTTTTATATTAATTAATTATAAAAAATCATATTAGCATTGTATCAGGTAGTTATACAGGTATTGGGTCAGGTTCGGTTATGGGTCGGATAATTAAATCAAACCCATATCCTATCCATTATAATATCGGTTCCGGTTCGGATATTAAATTATTAATTTTGTAACCGTACTCATAATTTGACCAATTATATTTTTTAAACCATACCCTATCCAAATTAATCGGATCCGGGTCAGTTCCAGTTCTGATCCGATTCGGTTCCGAATCGAATCCGGATAATCGGATAAAAGTAGCACCTCTACCTAAAACCTAGAAAACTAAACCTAAAACTAAAACTAAAACTAAAACCAAAAAACTAAACCTAAACCTAAAACCTAAACCTAAACCTAAAACATACTAAAACCCCCAAAACTTAAACCTAAACCTAAAATCGAAACCTAAACCTAAAACCAAAAACCTAAAACACCTAAAACCTAAACCAAAAAACTTAAACCCCTAAAACCTAAACCCTAAACCTAAACTTAAATCTAAAACCTAAAACCCTAAACCTAAAATCTAACACCTAAAACCCCTAAAACCTAAAACCTAAACCTGAACCCCTAAAACATAAACCTAAACCTAAACCTAAAACACCTAAAACCTAAACCCTAAACACATTGCAAAGTAAGAATCAAATTACTCTTTTAAAAGTATTGGCCAAGAAAAAATAGAAAATGCAATTGCCTCAGCATAGGATGCAATGTGGACCCCAGCAAGCAACTTCCCCATCTTCAAATAACTGGTTTCACAAAAAAAAAGACAATATATGAGTATTTGTACTAGAGTGCATTTCACTTGAATTTGTAGATATTACAAAAATAACGTGTTGTTCTTGTTTTAAGAAAGCATCCTTGATTTTTGTATTTGCAAAAAATGAGGAGAAAAATAATCTAACAGTGTAGTCATGTCTCTAAATTTATTACCCTAAACCTAATGTTTTTTTAGGCAAAGAATAAGGAAGAAAGAGAGAACAGATAAGCAGGGGCGAAGATAGCATACAACAAGGGTAGGACTGCCTACCAAAAAATAAATTTAATTTGGACCAGATTCAAAAACGAATCTTATCTATCTTTGAAAATTAAATCTGCCTACCCAGAATTTGTAATTAGCGCTACTCGCTACCCTTCTAAGTTCAAACCCACTAACTTAACCAACCTGCTAGTCCGCTACCCTTCTAATTTCTAAATAACAGAGAGACAGATAGGTGATTGAGGCGATTGCGCAGGAGAAAAAGTGATCGCAGAGGAGAAAAAGGAACACGCGCGAAGGAGATAGCCTCTGCCCTGCCGACACCCGTGAGCCCGTGACTGGTACGGTACCGCCTCTTTTCTCTTAACCCTTTTTTTTAAATTAGATAATAATAGAGTTTAGCATGTATAATATGTACATTCATGAATGGCTTGATCTAACTAGAGTTTAGCAAAGCTCAAAGATAACCCTAATTTTTACATTCATGAATGGCCGAGAGCCCGTGACTGGTACTGGTACTTCTTGAACTTTATACCAATTCCATGTATAATTTGTACATTCATGAATGGCTTGATCTAACTGGAGTTTAGCAAAGCTCAAAGATAACCTAATCAAAAAATTCTTCTAGTTTGTTCTGTTTTTCAAATAGAAACGATGATAATGTTTGCAAAGGAAATAGATGAGAAGAAAAATAGAGAAGGGAGCTTAGATATGAATTAACTTCAAATTAGCTGTTTACAGTGGATAAAAATGTCTATTTTACAAAAGAATAGATTTTGTTCTTTTTTTTCATCTAGTCTAAATTATAGATGAGTTATAAATTACATAATCATTTAAAAAACATTCAATTTATTGTAATTTATATGGCTCTATTGTTTAAATTAAATTTGACACTAATTTGTGATATGTAAAATAATATTTGTTATAAATTTTTGACTGAGTTGAAATTTTTGATATTCATTCCTGTTATCTTGAATTCTTATTTATTTTGATTGATGTTGTATTTTTTGATATGTTGATACCTCGCATATTTAGTCTATTTTAGGCCTGTTTTAGTACCAGATTCGTGCCCTAATTCACCAGAATCATGTGCATTTCATCGATATATCTTTAGAATTTGGTACTGCTGAGTGTTTGTTTGTTTTCTGCAGGTTTGGAGCAAAACACACGAAGAAACGGCGATTTGGGATGATCTGGTACGGCCCTTACCAGGTTTGGTACGGGTCTCACCGGACTTAGCCGATTTCAGCTCATCACGCCTGGTACGGCCAGGCCGTACCACTTTGGTACGGGCCGTACCTAAAGGCGGCTTGACAGATTCAAATCTTGGCAGAGGCTATTTAAGGCGGGGAGCTCTCCAATTTCAAGGGTTTTTTTTATTCGAGAGACATTTGAGAGCACAGTAAGAGAGATAAAGAGAGCTGAGGAGCTAGGAGCAAGAAGGAAGGAAGAGGAAAGAGGCGAAACTCGACGGATCAAGCCTCCTCCACTCGATCCCTTCGATCCATGGCTTTCTTTACCTCTTTTATTGCATTTTTAGATCAGATCATGTGCTGTGAGTAGTTGCTTTAGTTTCTAGGGTTTTGAGATGGATTCTTGATTTGCTTTGACTTTCTTTGACTTGTATCTTGTATGAACTCTTTTGATTGATTGATTGTGATTTCTTTGCTATCTCTTGCTTTGCTTGCTGTGATTGTGTATGGTGAACCTCTAGGTCTAGATCAAACCTATCAAGGTCATGTGATCATCTCAATCTCTCAACCAAATCAATTGCTTAGGGTAGACTTGTTCGAATTGAAGCCGAGAGGTTGAATTCCCCTCTAATTGACAGATCAGAGGGTACCTTAGGTCTCCAATCAACCAGCTAGGGTAGATCTGTACCAACATATGAAAATTGAGGTGTAGAAATCCCTAAAAGGCAATAAATTGCATTCCAACCTAGATCTTGATCCAATACACGAGAGTTGAGGCTTAGGAACCTTAGGCGTGGTCAATTGAACCTTTCTAAAGAGTTTAGCACAAGGTACCAGCAAGAAATGCATCAACTCGAACTGGTAAGCTCTGTTCTGGCAAGCCAGTACGGGTCTTACCAGAGTGGTGCGGCCTTGCCTTACCAAGTAGAGTACGGTCTAGCCGTACCAACTTGGTACGGGCCGTACCACTAGAGGCAGATCACAGATGAAGTCTGAAACCCTGGAAACGCCTTTTATCCATAATCAAAACACAGTTTACATTTCTTCTAGCACTTTATTACATCTGT
Organism: Carex littledalei; assembly: GCA_011114355.1. NCBI lineage: Eukaryota > Viridiplantae > Streptophyta > Magnoliopsida > Poales > Cyperaceae > Carex > Carex littledalei. The sequence goes on from CM022090.1 coordinate 3,991,905, forward strand.
TTGCATTGTTCGATTTGTTTGAATTGATCTTTTAGGAACTTAAATACCAAACCCAATCTTTCTCACTTCTAGTTTTTAATTGAGTTCGGTGGATTCTAACCCAGCAATTGCCCGTCCCTGTGGATCGATACCCGATTATATTACTCGATAGGGGTTGTGCACTTGCAACCCTTACTCGTGAAGTGTAAGCGCGGTTTTAAAAGGTACGCCCTCAAGCGTACCGAAACTTGTGTTGCGCTTTCGCGCGAACATATGTTTAATTTTTTTTTACAACATATATGTTCTCCTATTTAGTTGTACTACAAATATTTTTGCCTACCCCTGATAAAAATCCTGACTTCACCACTGCTGATAAGGTACATGGAACTAGGGCTATAGTGGCTGATGCGCGCAAAAGCGCAACGCAAGTTTCGGTACGCTTGAGGGCGTACCTTTTAAAACCGCGTTTACACTTCACGAGTAAGGGTTGCAAGTGCACAACCCCTATCGAGTAGTATAATCGGGTATCGATCCACAGGGACGGGCAATTACTAGGTTAGAATCTACCTAACTCGATTAAAAACTAGAAGTGAGAAAGGTTTGGTTTGGTGTTTAATTTCCTAAAGGGTCAGATCTAACAATTCAAGAAGATGTAATAAAATGCTAGAAGAAATGTAAATTGTGTTTTGATTATGGATAAAAGGCGTTTCCAGGGTTTCAGACTTCATCTCTGATCTGCCTCTAGTGGTACGGCCCGTACCAAGTTGGTACGGCTAGGCCGTACTTCACTTGGTAAGGCAAGGCCGTACCACCCTGGTAAGACCCGTACTGGCTTCCCAGAACAGAACCTACCAGTTCGAGTGAATGCATTTCCTTGCTGGTACCTTGTGCTAAACTCTTTAGAAAGGTTCAATTGACCATACCTAAGGTTCCTAACCCTCAACCATCGTTTGTTGGATCAAGATCTAGGTTGAAATGCAATTGATTGCCTTTTAGGGATTTCTACACCTCAACTCTCGTGTGTTGGTACAGATCTACCCTAGCTGGTTGATTGGAGGTCTAAGGCACCCTCTAATCTGTCGATTAGAGGAGAATTCAACCTCTCGGCTTCAATTCGAACTATTCTACCCTAAGCATTTGATTTGGATGAGAGATTGAGATGATCACATGACCTTGATAGGTTCGATCTAAACCTAGAGGCACATCATACAACAATCACAGCAAGCAAAACAAAAGATATCAAAGTAAATCACAATCAATCAAACTAAAGAGTTCATACAAGATACAAGTCAAAGAAAGTCAAAACAAATCAAGAATCAATCTCTAACCCTAGAAACTAAAAGAACTACTCACAGCACATCATCAGATCTAAAAATATAATAAGAGGGATAGAGATAGCCATGGATCGAAGGGATCGAGAGGAGGAAGCTAGATCCGTCGAGTTTCGCCTCTTCCTCTTCCTTCCTTCTTTTTTTGAAAATACTTGGTAGCAGCTACCAAGCTTTGAATTAAATTAAAAAGTGCATTACAGCGTTATCTCTATATCAGATGGCTAAGCTCATCCGAACAGTAGTGATAGAAAATAAAATACAGAACAAGTACTACATACGTAAACATAGCTACCACTACATAAAGTTGGAAACTAACAGAACCACTAGAACAAACACCGGACATCCGCAAATTAGCAGTTTTGCATCCACAGCACACTCTCGTGAAAAAATGCTCTTCCTTCCTTCTTGCTCTCAGCTCCTTAGCTCTCTTTCTCTCTCTTACTGTGCTCTCAAATGGATCTGGAATGGAATGGATGTCGAAATTGGAGAGTTCCCCGCTTTAAATAGCCTCTGCCAAAATTTGAATCTGTCAGGCCGCCTTTATGTACGGCCCGTACCAAATTGGTACGGCCTGGCCGTACCAGGCGTGAAGAGCTGAAAAACAGCTAAGTCTGGTAAGACCCGTACCAAGCCTGGTAAGGGTCGTACCTCATCATCTGAATCGCCGTTTCTTCGTGTGTTTTGCTCCAAACCTGCAGAAAACAAACAAACACTCAGCAGTACCAAATTCTAAAGATATATCGATGAAATGCACATGATTCTGGTGAATTATGGCACGAATCTGGTACTAAAACAGGCCTAAAATAGACTAAATATGCGAGGTATCAGTGGCCACTTTTGAAAATTAATAATGTCAATTGACCCCATTTGGACAATGTACATCCGCTTCTGGGTATGGTAATGTTCTTTTTCGTTAGCTAATTGGGTATGGGCATGGATAAGAATTTTTTTTCGTTAGCTAAACGGATAAAGGTACGGGTAAAGGCTATTTCGTACTCGTTACCCTATAGAGTAATTATATAAAATAAAATAATATTATAATGTTTGAGTAATAATTAGTGATGTTAATATTTATTTGCATGATATTTCATATGATAATGTTTGAGCAATAATTTTTATGTACTTTTGTTATTTAATTATGATTTTTGCTATAAGAAAAATATTAATCATATTACTTTTATTTACATATTTTGTTATTTAGTTAAATAATTGAATTTGTCCGAAAAGATATTCGTGTTTTTAAATTCTCTTACTTTATAAAAAAAACAATTTAGTTGGAATTGATTGCATATTTGCTTTTGTTTTTTATTTCTTAATATTGCATATTCGTTTTTGTTTTTTATTTTTTTATTAAGAATGTGATTGCATATGTGTAAAATGAATGATTTTTGATGTTCTATTCGTACAATATAATAAAATTAATTATTATATTAGTATTATTCGTTATTCGTTATTCCTTCATTATCGTTTCGTTACCCGATAATTTTAACTGGTAAGGGTAGGATAAAGTAAGATCAATTCTTAATGATTAAGGGTAGGTTATGAGTAAGATCAATTTTTAATAGGTATGGGTATAAAAATATTTCCACCTTATCCGTATCGTATACATTGACACACCTACAAATCAGCATTGTATTGTTACAACGGTCGAATGGCCATGCGTACGGCGTGTGATTTCGAAAAGATTAACCAAATCTTTGAACAATCAATTCCTCTACAGAATCTTGAAGAAGTTCAATGAATTTCCAGAAAGGCCCCCCTGATTAAAAGGAAAGAATTTGTATCAGTGGTTTATTGGGCGGTTTTCTCATACTGGTTTTTTTAATTTGGGGGTATTATGTTGTACGACATGTGATTTAGGAAAGATTTAATGAAATCTCTACTCGCATCTTTCAACAATCAATTCCTCTGTTTAGAATCTGGAAGGGTAAAACTCCCCTGATGAAAAGAAAATAATATGTTATCTTAGATTACCAATTCTAATTGGATTTATGGATTCGTGTCTCACCAAAATGGGCTCCAGATAAGACCGAGTTATTTGCGAATGTGTATCCTTAAAAGATTCTCTTCACTTTACTGTTTGAGATTTACTCTCAGCCACTTTGAGAGTTGGACTAGTGCAGGGGCAGTATTATTTGGACTTTGAGATTCGTGCATAGTTAAAATAACTGATAACGAGACTATTCAACAACGACCATAGTAAACTGGTTCATTTTTTGGAACTGGGTTTGTATAATGTAGTGATACTGAGCTCTTATTGGACTGTGCCAAGTGCCAACAAAAGCTGGTGCAATCTGTACAAGTGATGCTGAGCCTCTCTGCTGGGAAATAATGAGCTGGCTAGACTTAAGATTATTACCTTGCCACATTATCTCCGCCATTGCAAAGATGGTGTCAGCAGACTTCACCTTAGTTGCTGTTTTTCTGTACTGTTTTATTCTTTTTATTAATATTTCATCATCAGAAATCCGTTATAATACTAGTCTTGTCTATCTTTTTAGCACCCAGTATCACACTACAGACTAGTTATTCCATTTTCCTTCTTTGTGGATTTTTCCTGTTGTATTACTGCTGTAGTAAATTTGTGCATAAGCTAGACACACCACATTCCTGAACGGTTACACAAAAAAGTAATAATAAAGACAGAAAGAAAGAGAAAAGAAAAGAAAAAAAAATCATGCTTTACCAATCCTAACAAACACTATATCTTGATGATGATCCTCCTGCAGAAGTTGATAAAGAAGAAGAGAACATTACAGGACTATACAAATAAACTAAACAGCATAAACATCTCATAATCATGATTTCAACACTGAGACAACAATTTACTAACACTTAGATTGCTTCAGCCCTTCCAGTTTCAACCAATGTGAAATGAACTCCTTTAAAAATATACAAATTCACCTTTGCACAAAAAAACACAAACGATGACTTAACTGAGGGCTACTAGGCAGTTCTAGAGTGCTTGATCAGCCAATCAATAGCAACATCTATGTTGATTGAATCCTTGCAAGATATCATGTAACAAGACACCTCTCTATCTTTTATGTGTTCCAAACCACTGCATGCACATTCAGAAAAATCAATATAAAGGGACTGGAGGCATATTAATCTAACAGATGTATATATTAATTAATGCAACTGACACCTCAGTCGCCTACAGACCCAATCTTAAATAGAGACCCAAATTGATGAGAAAGAGAGAGAGGGGTCGCTACATCTCGACTGGTACTGAATAAAAAAATAATAGGAGAAAAGGTCAAAGCTTACAGCTGATCAACTAAAGCCTGCTTAGAAAGAGCTTCAGATTTGTCAATCTTGTTTCCGAGAACAAGCAGAGGGATCCCTTTTAAAGACGGTTTGCTAAGAAGGTCGTGAAGTTCACTTTTTGATATTAGCACAGTGTCTCTGTCTGCAGCATCCACCACAAATCTGATGGGAAAAGAAATGCAAAGAAAATTAACATGTCAGTTGAAGAAAGGGTTCATTGGCAATTTTAAGCATCTTACTTTGCCTCTTGGTTTTATATCTACTGTACCAGATGTAATGGAATTCCTACCGGTCTACCAGTTGAAAGCAGAGAACCATTTGATACATATTGCATGCTTGGTGGTCTCCTAAGGTACAAGGTCTTGGAACTGTACCAATTTAAGATCTTTACGTGTCGATTACTAAATTTACACAGCAAGAAAACAACTTTAGTTAACTCCTAATGGAAACCATATTACAACACAGAGGCAAAAAAAATATCTGGCTAAAAGGTTAAAAAAATATAGCAAAAATTTCTTGAAAGGGAGGAATTACAGGACAGCAGAGACGGCACGGCAGTATCGCTCCCACATGGTACGGAATCTTGGATGACCACCCATATCCCAGAACTTTATAGTCGCATTTCCTTTTGTTACTTTGCGCATATTGAAGCCCACCTAGTTTTTCATGCACAGAACAATATCATATCAGCTTAAGAAATTAATATCAATCCATTAAAAGGGGCTATACAAAAGTGGCCCAATAAGTAAATAAAAGACATTGCAAAATCAGATGAACAAGCATATAATAATAAAAAAGGATTGTAACATAGCTGGGAAATTTAAAAGTTTATTGGGCCAGTTTTGGCCATACTTTGGGTCTGCCAATTTAGAGGCAGAAGTCAATTGTGTGGAAAAAAGAAGGAGAAAAAGGAAGGAGAAGAAGCAATTACAGTTGGAATCATGTCTTCACTATAGCCACCTGTCTGAAAATTTAAAAGGAGAAAAGTATAAGATTAAATTCAGGAAAGGAAAGACAAGGAATGAAAGAACTCATAAGAGATGGAATAGCACTTACTGCAATTGCATTAACCAGAGAGGTCTTTCCAGCATTTTGTAAACCAACAAGAGAGAGCTCCATTTCTGTGGTGAAAAATAAGAGCAATCAGAGATTTGAGACAACACTCCCAAGAACTCCCTTCCCTCCCAATTTATTCCATTAGAACCTTTTTTGTTACAGCACTCAGCCTTTTTGTGTTTCTATTTTATATTTCAATACAGAAGAGAGGTGTTGTATATATGCCATGAGCAAACAAAACAAGAAACAAAATAACGGCAAAATCTCTAAATAAAGAAGTACAATTAATGGGATATATTCCCAGCCTATCATTCCTAACACAGAGAACAACTCATGAAAGGCTGTATGTTGCGCAATACTCCCCCTCAAGTTGATCCGTAGAGGCTGTCGGAGGTCAACTTGTCCTTCAACACCTCGAAAGCACCTTTGTTCAACTGCTTAGTGAGAATGTCTGCTAGCTGGTCATTACTTCGAATGTAGGCAGTTTCGATAATCTTGTTCAAGATCTTCTCTCTTACAAAGTGGCAGTCTACCTCAATATGCTTGGTTCTTTCATGGAATACAGGATTAGTAGCGATGTGTATCGCAGCTTGATTGTCGCAGAATAGTGTTGTTGGTTTGTCACCCGGATCATGTCCCAAATCTTTCAGCAGTAATCTCAACCACGTAATCTCACTTGCTGCGGCAGCCATTGCTCGGTATTCAGCCTCAGCACTGGACCTTGCTTATAGATAACAAATTTGCCTTTAAATCGGGTACTACTGTAACATCTATATCCCTTGAAAAAACACTTGCTGTTCCAGATCCCTTTGTAGGTATGACTAATCCATTTGCAACAGTAACGTGAGAGTAAGCATTTCCAAGTTGAAATTTGGTCAATAATTCACTTGAGGTAAACATGTTATCTGTTGCTCCAGAATCAACTATGATTTTTGAATAAGAGATAGAGAGAGCAAACAGATTACCAGTGTGTTGAACCACGTTGGAAGCTTTCCCACTAGAGTTGATATGAGAAGATTCACCACCAGTAGCACATTTCTTCATGAGGAACTCCATCTGTTTGGAGAGTTGTTCAAGTTTTGACTGGACCTCACCCGAATCTGTGTGACTTGCCACGTTGGCCTCTTTTGGGCGACTTTGAGTAGGTTTGAGATGAGGATGAAGTACCCAACATCTGTCTTTGGAGTGTCCACTTCGGTTACAGTGCTCACAATAAAAACGTCCTCCCTTTTTGTCCTTCCATTTGGTCGATTTATTGTTGTCTCTAATTTGAGAAGAAAAGTGAGCAAAATTTTCAGAATTTTGAGAGGAAGTAGTTACCTTGGAGCCTTTTCCCATCACCCTTTTTCGAGTTTCTTCATTATGAATGATAGCACAAACAGTGTTGAGAGATGGCAACTCGGGTCGTAGGAGAATATCCCTTCGAACCTCTTCAAACTCTGGAGTGAGACTAGCCAATAGATAATGAACTTCATCTTGCTCTTCTCGCTTGATGTACACTTGTACAGTGTCAGCAACCGGTCGGTATTGGCGGAGTTCATCCAACCGTTGTTTGAAATTTCCAAAATGTTCCATGAAGGATTGATCTGGGGCTTGCTTGAGAGATGCGATGCTTTGTTGAATCTCAAAAACTCGAGCAGAGTTGTTGGGGTTTCCATACATCTCATAAATAGACTTCCACATTTCTTCGGCAGTGTTGGAATAAACAAAGATGCCATAGATCTTAGGTTCCATAGAGTTTAGAATCCAAGACATGACCCAGGAGTCACTGATCTCCCACTCAGCATCTTTACCCTTCTTGTCTGGTTTTTTCGGTTCATCTTCAACTGTCGACGTCTCTGCTGGTTTGCCTAGGATATGATTGAGCTTGCCTCGCCCATGAAGTGCAAGCTTAATAGCTCGAGCCCAAGGCAGGTAGTTATCTCCATTGAGAAGGAAGTTGGTGAGAGATTGTGCTGCTGATCCTTTCTGGTTGAAATCAGCCATGGGAGATGAAGGTGCGAAAAACAAAAAATAAAGGGAAGAGTGCAAAGTAAAAAAGAACTAGGAACCAACGTAGTAGCTAGATTACCTTCGGCATAGCCATCAGCAATCAGTACCACTGGAAACTGGCTCTGATACCATGTGGTAAAAATAAGAGCAATCAGAGATTTGAGACAACACTCCCAAGAACTCCCTTCCCTCCCAATTTATTCCATTAGAACCTTTTTTGTTACAGCACTCAGCCTTTTTGTGTTTCTATTTTATATTTCAATACAGAAGAGAGGTGTTGTATATATGCCATGAGCAAACAAAACAAGAAACAAAATAACGGCAAAATCTCTAAATAAGGAAGTACAATTAATGAGATATATTCCCAGCCTATCATTCCTAACACAGAGAACAGCTCATGAAAGGCTGTATGTTGCGCAATAATTTCCTGTTTAAAGAACAAGCTGGGAAAGGAGCAAAGAAATCATGTAAATAAGAATATAGTCAGAAACAAATTAAATTTTGCAATTGCGTGACTACCTAAAGTTGAGAAAACAAGAACGATACCATAGTCCATATGTAGCTGCACATACTGGTACTTAATCTAACAAGTAAGACACTAAAGTGCTCAATTGCAAGTTTTTTCAGTCCGAAATAAATTTAAAAGTCCAATTATGCCAGAATCATCCTACAATCAGTCAATCAAGCCTCAATCCAATCAACTTCTCCTACACTATTAATTTCAGAAAAAGAAACTCTAGATCTACCCTAATTTTTTTCTTCTGAAAATAAAATCTACCCTAGAATTATTCTATCACAACTCACAAGAGAATCGAACAATAACCCAAAAGAACAATTTATCAGAACAAAATCAGGTAAGTTTATTCTACCTGCGAAGCCAATTAAGCAAAGAATCGAAGAGCCCCATCTTCCCTTGAGAGAAGCAGTGGTAGCGAAGAACTGTAGAAACCCTAGGCTGGGATATGTACGAGTAGTAGTAGAAGAGACGACAAACCGAATTGGCGGCGAGTACAGAGAGAGAGAGAGCGAGATAGAAGGGAAGGTGTTCGGTGTTCCCGCTGGAAAAAGCCAAGCCAAGGCAGTACAGAGTATAAAGCAAAGGAGGATTTTTGACAGACATTTACGGAAAGTATCCTTTATACATTGCTTTTTGTTTAGGCTGCAGTCTGTAGCCTGTAGCTAACTTTTGTCTGTGATAGAGCTGCTGATGAGCCGAGTTGAGTCCAAGTTGAGAACAACTTGGATTTAACTTCGACTTTGTTTCGTCCACATCAGATCGGTCAGTAGTAATAGTGGAAGACACTACTCTTTGAAGAATATCCATTGATAGTGTGTGTGGCTCGTTCCTGTTCTTCGCTGAAGGCCTTGGGTTGGGAAAGAAAAAAAGCAGATTAGAAAGCATACTTAAGATAACTCGAGAAGGCCAAAGATGTTCGACTGGTGTGCCTACTTGTTTCCAGTGAGTGACTGAAAAGCTTCTGAATCAACACGGGCCGAGTTCTAGCTTAGCCGAGTTGAGTTGAGTCCGAGTTGTTAAATCAGTTCCGAGTTAGAAACTTCAATTATTTGGAATCAACTCGCGAGCAACTCGAGTCGAAGCGAGTCGACTTGTGACTCATAATATAGTACATAGTAAGACAATCTAATTTAATTCTAACAAAAAAAATATTAAATAATTTACCAAAATAATACACAATTAAAGACAGTACATAATGAGACAATGACCAATACATAATTAAAAATTATAAAAATACCAAAATAGTACATAATTAAAAATTACTAAACAGATAAAGTCTAACAAAACAATACATAGTCTAATAAATTAACAAAACAAAATATATAGTGCATAATTTATCAAATTACCAAATATTGTGAGAAACAGGTATAAGGTTTGGGGACGCAAAATTAGGAATATATGGATTAGGGTTTGGTGTGAGTCCAACCGAGTTAATTCCGAACCGAGTTGGAGGTTGGATTCGACTCATAAATCAACCGAGTCAGTTAACTCGAGTCAGTTCCAACGGGTAAGGGTACAGGTAAAGGCTATTTCGTACCCGTTACCCTATAGAGTAATGAGGAGGGTTTAAATGCACCATAGTTTTATGCTCCAATATGCTCCACATCCTTTATCTTCATTTTCAAAGTCCAAACAGCCGATCCGAACCGCTCAACATGATCTTCATAATAAAATATGTTTGGAGAACAAATTTTATATTTTTTAGAATTTCTTTACTATTTTTTTACATAGGTACAAAATCACTGTTTTAAAGAGATTCTGGACCATCCAAAAAAGTGATATTGTACCTATGTAAAAAAATAGTAAAAAATATAAAATTTGGTCTCCAAGAATATTTTATTACGAAGATCCAAGGTTCTAAATAGCGATTATAGCGGCATAGCGGGGAGACAAAAAAAAAAGCTATTGCGAATAGCGTAGCTATAGCGAAAGCTATCATACATAGCGTTTTTTTCTTTTCAAAATTTATATTCTATATTTCTACTAATTATCAACATGATCAATATTAGAGAATTGGGGTAACAATCAAATGATAACTAATCTAAGTCTATACTTTTTTCAATCATGCAAATAAGAAGAAAAAAAAAGGATCTACAAGGTAACATTATTTAATAGTTCATACTTGATAGTATTGCAAATTATAATAGACAAAGAGCAATTAATTTTACAAATGAAATGAAGTATACTTATTTGAATATTTTATATATTATAATAATCAAAATTAGCTTTCAATTGAAACGAACGGCAATAATTTTACAAGTGAATACTAGACAAAGAGCAAGCAAAAGAAAGAATTAGTATTTGAATATTTTATGATATAGAATGAGAGACTAAATCACAAATAGGAACATAAGCACATAGTTTGGTTTAGAATACTTATCATAGCAGATGTAGCATCATAAATAAGAACAAAAGCCCATGTAAATCGCAAAAAAAAGCTCATGTAGCATAGCGGTAAGCTATTACAGCTATAGCGGTCGTAGCTGAGTTAGCGTACTTTTATCTCATAGCTTAGCTTTTATGGTCCGAAAAAGCTATAGCGTAGCTATAGCGCTGCTATAGCTAGCTATTTAGAACACTGCGAAGATCATGTTGAGCGGTTCGGATCGGCTATTCAGACTTTGAAAACAGAGATAAATGATGTGGAGCATATTGGAGCACAAAATCATGGTGCATTTGAACCCTCCTCTAGACACTAATTAATATTTATTTGCGTGATATTTTGTATAATAATGTTTGAATAATAATTTTTATGTATTTTGTTATTTAATATATGATTATTGTTATAAGAAAAATGTTAATCATATTACTTTTATTTACATGTTTTGTTATTTAGTTAAATAATTGAATTTGTCTAAAAAGATGTTCGTGTTTTTAAATTCTCTTACTTTATAAAAAAACAATTTAGTTGGAATTGATTGCATATTTGCTTTTGTTTTTTATTTTTTTATTAAGAATGTGATTGCATATGTGTAAAATGAATGAGTTTTGATGTTCTATTCATAATATAATATAAAATAAAATAAATTATTAAATTAGTATTATTCGTTATTCATCCGCTACCGTTTCGTTACTCGATAATTTTAACGGATAAAAGTAGAGTAAGGTAAAATCAATTCTTAATGAGTAAGAGTAGGATATGAGTAATGTTAATTTTTAATTTTTAGTAGGTATGAGTATGAAAATGCTTCCACCTTATCTGTATCGTATCGATTGACACCCCTACAAATCAGCATTGTATTGCTACAACGGTCGAATGGTCATCCGTACGGCGCGTGATTTCGAAAAGATTAACGAAATCTTTGAACAATCAATTCCTCTACAGAATCTTGAAGAAGTTCAATGAATTTCCAGAAAGGCCCCCCTGATTAAAAGGAAAGAATTTGTATCAGTGGTTTATTGGGCGGTTTTCTCATACTGGTTTTTTTAATTTGGGGGTATTATGTTGTACGACATGTGATTTAGGAAAGATTTAATGAAATCTCTACTCGCATCTTTCAACAATCAATTCCTCTGTTTAGAATCTGGAAGGGTAAAACTCCCCTGATGAAAAGAAAATAATATGTTATCTTAGATTACCAATTCTAATTGGATTTATGGACTCGTGTCTCACCAAAATGGGCTCCAGATAAGACCGAGTTATTTGCGAATGTGTATCCTTAAAAGATTCTCTTCACTTTACTGTTTGAGATTTACTCTAAGCCGCTTTGAGATTTGGACTAGTGCAGGGGCAGTATTATTTGGACTTTGAGATTCGTGCATAGTTAAAATAACTGATAACGAGACTATTCAACAACGACCATAGTAAACTGGTTCATTTTTTGGAACTGGGTTTGTATAATGTAGTGATACTGAGCTCTTATTGGACTGTGCCAAGTGCCAACAAAAGCTGGTGCAATCTGTACAAGTGATGCTGAGCCTCTCTGCTGGGAAATAATGAGCTGGCTAGACTTAAGATTATTACCTTGCCACATTATCTCCGCCATTGCAAAGATGGTGTCAGCAGACTTCACCTTAGTTGCTGTTTTTCTGTACTGTTTTATTCTTTTTATTAATATTTCATCATCAGAAATCCGTTATAATACTAGTCTTGTCTTTATTTTTAGCACCAGTATCCCACTACAGACTAGTTATTCCATTTTCCTTCTTTGTGGATTTTTCCTGTTGTATTACTGCTTTAGTAAATTTGTGCATAAGCTAGACACACCACATTCCTGAACGGTTCACACAAAAAATAATAATAAAGACAGAAGGAAAGAGAAAAGAAAAGAAAAACACATGCTTTACCAATCCTAAAAAAACACTATATATCTTGATGATGATGATCCTACTGCAGAAGTTGATAAAGAAGAAGAGAACATTACAGAGCTATACAAATAAACTAAACAGCACAAACATCTCATGATCATGATTTCAACACTGAGACAACAATTTACTAACACTCAGATTGCTTCAGCCCTTTCAGTTTCAACCAATGTGAAATGAACTCCTTTAAAAATATACAAATTCACCTTTACACAAGAGACCACAAACAACAACTTAGCTGAGGGCTACTAGGCAGTTCTAGAGTGCTTGATCAGCCAATCAAGAGCAACATCTATGTTGATTGAATCCTTGCAAGATATCATGTAACAAGACACCTCTCTATCTTTTATGTGTTCCAAACCACTGCATGCACATTCAGAAAAATCAATATAAAGGGACTGGAGGCATATTAATCTAACAGATGTATATATTAATTAAGGGAAAATTGTTTATTTGCCACTCCAAAACCTTTCAATTTGAAAAATGCCACTCCAAAATTAGAAATTATCCTAATGCCACTCTAAACTTACTTAATTCTTAATTTTGCCACTAACTGTATTAGTCCTTTTAAAAAAAAAAAATTCATTAATGACTAAAATACCCTCTAGAGAAAACATAACTCCAGAGACCGAGCTCTCTCTCCAGCTCGATCTCCGAAATGTTTAACGCCACCCGATCTCTCTCTCCAGCTCCGAGCTTCTCTTTCGCATTCTTCTCTAACTTACGTTGCATGCCGAGAGATATTTCTCCGATATCCTCTACTCTCTTTAACAATTCCATATATGAGTACTGAATTTGATGGGTAAAGTTGGTTCTTGAAGTAGAATTTTGTCTTGGGAGTAGAAATTACGGAGTTTTTTTTGGCATTTTTAGGTGATCTGAGTTGAATTTGTTAGAAGGGCTGAGTGGTGTGCATAATAGCAGTGTAGATACCGTAAATTCAGCGGCAGCTGCAATCGCATCTACTGAGAGTCGGATCCTGCAAATGACTGCTGCTCAGGTGGGATTAGTCGACTCCCCTTTATTTATTTTGGATTTTGTTTCGATTATGCACGAACAATTGAAAACAAATTTCTAAAAAAGTTGATCTCTTTTCCTGAGCGACTTGAGTTGTTTATTTTGGTGTCAATTTTGGTCTTGAAATCCTTGCAATTGTGATGAACAGTTGGAAGAGGTGCAGAGATGATGATTTCTTTCGTTCTAAAGTAAATATGGCAGTCATGAGATTGCAATTACCAGTACTTTACTCTTAAGAAATCAATTTTTAGTTTCAAGTCTTTAGATCTTTCCGAGTCATGTATCAATTTTTAATTTCCCCTTTTCCGCGATTTCTCCTTTGCAACGAGATTAGTAATCTGATTAGTGATTTCCCCTTCAGATACCCTTTAACCAGCAGCGATTTCCCCTTTTCCGCGATGTATGCTGGAGGAAGGAAGGAGGCGATGTGTACTGGCATTTAACCGGATTTAGAACTGGTGTATGTAAGCCTAGCGATGTGTACATGAAGGGTATAATTGGAAATACAGAAATATGTATTTCAAAACCTAATTTTTCAGTTAATTTTTAATCAAAATAGTATAAGAATTGTATAATTGTGGCAAAATTAAGAATTAAGTAAGTTTAGAGTGGCATTATGATAATTTCTATTTTTGGAGTGGCATTTTTCAAATTGAAAGGTTTTGGAGTGACAAATAACCAATTTTCCCATTAATTAATGCAACTGACACCTCAGTCGCCTACAGACCCAATCTTAAATAGAGACCCAAATTGATGAGAAAGAGAGAGAGGGGTTGCTACATCTCGACTGGTACTGAATAAAAAAATAATAGGAGAAAAGGTCAAAGCTTACAGCTGATCAACTAAAGCCTGCTTAGAAAGAGCTTCAGATTTGTCAATCTTGTTTCCAAGAACAAGCAGAGGGATCCCTTTTAGAGACGGTTTGCTAAGAAGGTCGTGAAGTTCACTTTTTGCTATTGGCACACTGTCTCTGTCTGCAGCATCCACCACAAATCTGATGGGAAAAGAAATGCAAAGAAAATTAACATGTCAGTTGAAGAAAGGGTTCATTGGCAATTTTAAGCATCTTACTTTGCCTCTTGGTTTTATATCTACTGTACCAGATGTAATGGAATTCCTACCAGTCTACCAATTGAAAGCAGAGAACCATTTGATACATATTGCATGCTTGGTGCGCACGGAGATGAAAGTCTCCTAAGGTACAAGGTCTTGGAACTGTACCAATTTAAGATCTTTACGTGTCGATTACTAAATTTACACAGCAAGAAAACAACTTTAGTTAACTCCTAATGAAAACCATATTACAACACAGAGGCAAAAAAATATCTGGCTAAAAGGTTAAAAAAATATAGCAAAATTTCTTGAAAGGGAGGAATTACAGGACAGCAGAGACACCACGGCAGTATCGCTCCCACATGGTACGGAATCTTCTTTGACCACCCAGATCCCAGAGCTTTATAGTCACATTTCCTTTTGTTACTTTGCGCATATTGAAGCCCACCTAGTTTGTCATGCACAGAACAATATCATATCAGCTTAAGAAATTAATCTCAATCCATTAAAAGGGGCTATACAAAAGTGGCCCAATAAGTAAATATAAGACATTGCAATCAGATGAACAAGCATATAATAATAAAAAAAGATCATAACATTGATGAGAAAACTTAAAAAAAATTATTGGGCCAGTTTTGGCCATGCTTTGGGTCTGCTAATTTAGAGTCAGAAGTGAGTTGTCAGTTGTGTGAGAAAAAGAAGGAGAAGAAGCAATTACAGTTGGAATCATGTCTTCGCTATAGCCACCTGTCTGAAAATTTAAAAAAGGAGAAAAGTAAAGATTAAATTCAGGAAAGGCAACACAAGGAATGAAAGAACTCATAAGAGATGAAAATGCACTTACTGCAATTGCATTAACTAGAGAGGTCTTTCCAGCATTTTGTAAGCCAACAAGAGAGAGCTCCATTTCCTGTTTAAAGAACAAGCTGGGAAAGGAGCAAAGGAATCATTCAAAGAATAGTCTAACAAATTTTTTTTTTTTTGCTAATTGCCATTACTACATAAAGTTGAGAAAACAAGAACGATACCCCAGTCCATATGTAGCTGTACATACTGGTACTGGATCTAACAAGTAAATTTAAAAGTTCTCAATTGCAATTTTTTTCAGTCTGAACTAAATTTAAAAGTCCGATTATGCCAGAATCATCCTCCAATCAGTCAATCAAGCCTCAATCCAATTAACTTCTCCTACACTATCAATTTCGGAAAAAGAAACTCTAGATCTACCTTAATTTTTTTCGGAAAATAAAATCTACCCTAGAGTTATTCCATCACAATTAACAAGAGAATCGAACAATAACCCAAAAGAACAATTTATCAGAACAAAATCAGGTAAGTTTAATCTACCTGCGAAGCCAATTAAGCAAAGAATCGAAGAGCCCCATCTTCCCTTGAGAGAAGCGGTGGTAGCGTAGAACTGTAGAAACCCTAGGCTGGTATATGTACGAGTAGTAATAGAAGAGACGACAAAGCGAATTAGCGGCGCGTAGAGAGAGAGAGAGACGGGGTGGAATGGGAAATGGTAAGGTGTTCCCGCTGGAAAACGCCAAGGCAGTACAAAGTATAGACTATAAAGCAAAGGAGGATTTTTGATAGACATTTACGGAAAGTATCCTATATACATTGCTTTTTGTTTAGGCTGCAGTCTGTAGCCGGACAAATATCCTCCCCGGTACCGTAAAAGATTCCCTTCGCTTTGAGATTAACTCCCAGCCGGTTGGGATTCGGGCTGACGGAGGGGCAGTATTATTGGACTTTGAGATTCGTGCCAAGTTAAAAAGAACGGTCCAGATCAAGTAATTGTAAAAGATTCCCTATTACGGTACGGGGGTGATCTGAATTCGTCTGTGATACACTAAAACGGGTCGGGTCTGGATAGGCTGCTATGGCTATCTCTTTGGAAATTATGTAGCCCAGAGAATTAACGTGATATTAACATTGTATATCGCTAGGATTTAAAATAAAGTTTAACAATTCTGAACTGGCTTGCCTTGCGACAGAGAAAAGCGAAAAGCCTTTTGTTGAGGGTTTTCAACAGCGGATTTTTTTTAAAAACCGTAATTAAAATAATTAATTTTAAAAAAACAACATGATTACCGAATTTAAAAAAAAAAAAGCAAAAACCGAAATGCCATTTCGGTTTAAGAATTTTTTTTTTTTGCTTCACCGAATTGCCATTTCGGTTTTGGCTTTTTTCACAGCGTTTCTGCCACCACGCCACATAAAATCCGAAAAGTGAGCAAACCGAATTGCCAATTCGGTTTAGGAGGCTTTTTTAGCCTAAACCGAATTGGCATTTCGGTTTAGGTTTTTTTTTTTTTTTTAGAGACTAAGAAGAGCAAAATAAAAAAATCTAATACTGAAAATTTGAATTTTTTGTTTAAATTATTTGACTTCTTTTGATATATAATTAGCATATTTATACTAAAATACGCTAAATTACTTGAAATTATGTTGAATTACACTATATTAAGTTAAATTACACTAAATTACATTACATTACGCTAAAATACGGTTAATTACGCTAAATTACATATGAATAGGGACGATATCTTCGCTGAAAAGACGAAAAACGATGGTGAAATTTCAAACGGTTATAAAACGACGCTCGAGTGTCCGATTTCAGCAAATTACCACTTTTCGGAAAGCTTGCGAAAATACGCATGCGTTTGTGCCGGCTATGCCGCTATGCCGGATTATAAAATTCAGAATTGCCAAAAAAATTAAGAGAAGAGTCTCAAAACTTGAGTTGAAGTTTCCGATTAAGATTTTCATTTCTATTATTCAATCTAAGTAGCTCAGTAAATTAGTTACATAATGAACTTGTAGAATACCAACTTTTACTATTTTTCAAATTTTTTTACTATTTTTTATAATTCATGAAAGATGACACAAAATCAGTCTACTTTAGCGTAATTTACTGTATTTCAAGATAATTAGCGAAGTTATTGTAATTTAGCGTAATTTAGTGTAATTCAACATAATTTATTGTAATATAGTGTAATTCAATATAATTTCAAGTAATTTAGTGTATTTTAATATAAATATGCTAATTATAAATCAAAAGAAGTAATCTAACAAATAATTTAAACAAAAAATTCAAATTTTCAGTGTTAGATTTCTTTATTTTGCTCTTCTTGGTGTCTAAAAAAAAAAAAAAAAAACCTAAACCGAAATGACAATTCGGTTTAGGCTAAGAAACCCCTAAACCGAATTGCCATTTCGGTTTAGGGGTATTTACACGCAAGGTTACAGAGTTGGAGTTGGATTTTTGTGAAAATAGAGTAAACCGAAATGGCAATTCGGTGAAGCAAAAAAAAAAACCCTTAAACCGAAATGCCATTTCGGTTTTTGCTGTTTTTGTAAAAAATTCGGTAATCATGTTGTTTTTTTAAAATTAATTATTTTAATTACGGTTTTTAAAAAAATCCTTCAACAGCCGCCTCCAAACTCCCCCCTCCCCCGGGTCTGGATTCCTAAAGTAACTCAATTTTTGGGTTTTGGATCGAGATTGTCCGATTCGAATCTGTCGCTCGGATTGGTCTCGAGATTCGAATATATCGTCGGGATGTGTGCGCTCCACTTCAGAATGGATGATCTCGGATTCGAATCGGACGGTCCCGATCTAAAACCCAAACATTGGATTACTTCACTGGATCTCGATTCCCCTCCCCCTCCCTCCTTTCTTCACTTGTTTTCACCATTTTCACTTCTTGTACTCATTCCGATGCAACATCTCTCCTCTTTCGGTTCTACCTTCTTGAGCGGAGAGAAGAATGAGGGAGAGGGGAGGAACTGGAGCCGAGCGAAGTCGATCGGAGCTGAGAGTGCGGTATCGTCGGAGTTCAAAACATAGAGTTCACATCTCGATTAGAGCGCGGTGGTGAGTAGATCCGGTCGTCGTCGGAGCGCAGCGGCGGTTAAAGAAGCGGATCCGATCGTAGAGCGAGATGGCGATTAAAGTACTAGGGTGATCAACATCTCGATTGGAGTGCGACAATGAGTAGATCCGGTCGTCGTCGGAGCGCGGCGGCGGTCGAAGAAGCGGATCCGGTCATGGAGCAAGATGATAATTAAGATATTAGGGTTATTACGAGATGATTATAATATTATATTAATTTAGAGGATTTTATGAAGAAAAATAGAATAGATTTAAGAATTACGGTCATCATTTGACCCATTGTAAATACGTTTTTTATTAATGAAATTATTAGTAGATATTTAAAGTCACTAACCTTAAAAAAACAATTCCGAACTTTAAGAGGGTCATTTTGGTATTTAATGGTTTAACAGTTATAAAATAGTCGGTAAATTACAACATCAACATTATCTTTTAAATTAACTTTTTCATATTTTAAGCATTATCAATTGTAAATAATATAACATATCAATTGTAGTAATGTATATTCGTAATATAAGTATGATGGAAATGATATAGCATTTCATGTTTTTTTTTTTTTCTTTTCTATTTGTTGTAAGATGAAGTGAAACATAAACAAAAAAAATTATGAGCTCATATGATTTAATACTAATATAAAACTGAAGAAAATGTTCGTTATATTTTTCTATAATGGCAAGAAAAGCTGAAATAAGGATTTTAATATTTTGTGTTGTATGACTAAAAATAACGATAAAGAACGATATAGCAATGATTTAGCATAATATTTAAAAGCTTGGATATTTTATTATGTCGTGGAAAACACTTATTTGTGTTTCCGTTAAGAGACTCATGTTGTTTATACCACATAAATTGAGAATTAAAAAAACTATATGGTCTATGTTAGATATCTCAAATTTATTCAGTAAATGCTAAGAAATTTTTTAAGTTGATTCCTAAGTTTTGAAAAAGATAAAAATAAAGTTGGTTTTAAAAGTTCAATTTGTATCAGATAGGATCTTGTATTTGAAAAGAAAAATAAGTGAGTCTTTGAACTTCTCTATAACAATCAAAATAAACCCTTTAATTAATTTAAAGAAAAATTAAGGCTAACTTATTCTTTTTTCTTAAAAAAAAAATTAAAACCAGTTTGGTAAAATAATAATTTAAAAACTAATTATTTTTCTGAACATGCCTGCAATAGACTGTTGTTGGAAGATACAAATAGAACATTTTTAAAACAACGAAGACCATCTGGTGGACACTGTTGGGAATTCACATCCTCTCTATTACTGCACAAGAGAATCTTTTACAATTAGTGGACCCGAACCGTTCTTTTTAACTTGGCATGAATCTCAAAGCCCAATAATACTGCCCCTGCGCTAGCCTGAATCCCAAAGCGACTGAAATTTAATCTCAAACCATAAAGTGAGGGAAATCGTCTAAGGTACCTGGGAGGATACAGATCCCACTGTCGGAGTCCAGTATAGTTCGAAAAAAATTTAATGCAAGGAGGATCGTCTGATAGACACCATAAGTGCCTAGTAAAATGCATGATGTACGTCTCTGCTAGTATGGGTGAAAACATATCAAATATTATACGTCCGTATCCGAAAATTATATATAGATATCCGATATGCGAATATCCATGCAGATACAGATACAAATAAGATTTTAAATTTTATAGTTAGTTGTATCTGAATAATAAATATATATCATGTAATTTAATATATATTATAAAAAAATTATGTATATATCTACATATATCGTATATGTTTAATATCCAATTCGCATACAAATATGATTTTATCACCGTCCGATCCGTTTATCTACAAGTTGGACAAGTATCCTCTTAGATACTGTAAAAGATTCTATTACGGTACTGGAGAGGATCTGAATTCTCAGCTAGTTTTCATGTATGAACAAATAATTCTACATCATGATTGATCTTTTGAAAAAAAGAATATCTAAAATTGTATTCATAGATATGCGCCATCAACAGCCTGGCATCGTTTAAACGGTGGCCCACATCTAGGCACAAAATTTTAAAATGTCTACCATTCTGATTTATAAATCTATAACTATAAACCTCAAAATTTGGAAGTATATTAATTAAATAAATGCCAAGTTGCGATAGTCAGTGCACTGATCTAAACCGTGAATATCCAACAACATTTGTCGCGTGAATTCAAATTCAAAATTATTTACAACTATCTCTGCAGCTATTACCTATGCACCCGAAATTTTTATTTTTATCATTAAAAAAAGATAAACAAAAAAAATGCAAATTTGTGAAAATTTTATTTTTAACACGGCTGCAACGTCAAGTTACGCTGTTACGGCCAACACTTTCTTTTTCCTATTAACATCCGCTGTAACATTTTTTTTGAGTCTATTTTAGGGGTGCAAACGGATCGGATAATTTTCGGATCTGTATCCGAAAATTAGATACGGATATCCGATATCCGAATATCCGTGCAGATACGGATGCAGATATAGTTTTGAATTTTAATTATCCATATCCGAATAATATATATATATATATCATATAATTTAATATATATTATTAAAATATTTATATAAATATCTATGTATATCCTATATCTGATCCGTATCTGTTCGTATCCGTCAAATATCCGATCCGTGTTCCTATCCGAAAAATAAAAACGGATACGGTTTTACCACTATCCGATCCGTATCCGTTTGCATCTCTAGTCTATTTGTTTCTAACCAATCAGAGAGTCTCATTTTAAATTGAAAGTCAAAATTGATGCCAAAATAACAATTATTGGGTCGCAACTTGAAGTTGCGTTCATGTCAAAAATAAAATTTTTCAAATTTTGTGATTTCTTTTAATTGTAAAAATAATAATTTCGGCCTATGCAACAACGAGCAACGGGTTAAAAATTGAAACAAACAAAAGGCAAAATATTTATTAATAAGTGACTTTTGTTTATTTATTCATAAGTGAAACAGACAACGGCCTATGCAACCACGATATTTTCTTTATTTACTCATAAGGGACTTTTAAACTGGAATCAATAACTCAGATTCAAAATTTTTTTTTTTTTCAATAACACACAAAGAAATATTTTAAATTTTCCTACCGCCGCAAAAAATTCGGCCTGAAAAATATTGATCCGGATTATTTGTTGCAGTCTTTCTAATAAATTCAATTATATAGTATTCTATCTATTTTCAAAGAAATATAAAAATATTTCTAATATTTCAATACAAAAAATAAATAAATCATAACATCTTCTATTTATTTAAAATATGAAAATCAGAAATTATATTTTTGGTAAATAACTTTCCGAAAATAGGATTCTTAAATCCGGGAAATTTTTTGAGCAGATCCGAAATTTTTGCAAATGAGGTGCAAATTTGTAAATTTTGTATTCTTTTTGGATATTAATAAAAATATCGGCAAAATGGCTTTTTTTCAAGTTAACTCATACTAACATAGTTCTCCTATAATATTTGTAATAGTTTTCTTAACATCTCTCCGAATTTTTTATGAATAATATACTATTCGTTTCATATTATTTTTAGAATTTTAAGAACCTTTTGTTTGTTTTTTAAAACATTAATATTAATATACAATTTACATTATAGAACATTAAAATATTTCCGAAATATAGTCGTATTATTTGAATTCAGATTTTTTCGGAATTATTTCTAAATTATAAACTTGTAACTATTAAAACCCTCAAAAGTAAAACGCATTGTACCGGCCGCGAATATTTTCATCGGAGAATGGATGCGGTTTAAATAGCTCGCCAATATTTGATTTGTCGCTAATTCTGAATTGAAAATTTTCAGAATTAATCTTTTCAAAATATTTCATTTTTACATAACTTATTGTTATTAGGTCTCCTCATAAAATAAAATTTACATAAAATTTGCATCTAGTTTCTAATCTTAATTTTTTAATTCCTCCCATAAAATTTGCGATCATTTTTTTTTGCACTCTCTACTGGTTCGTATGTTGTGTTTAAAAGATTTTTGGAAACTTATAACCTTTAATTTACATTTTGTTTCTTAATCAGATGATTAAAACAAATTAATTTTTTATTTTACAGACGGTACATAATTTTTTTATTTTTGCATGATTTTCTAAAAAAAAAATATGAATATTAGGGTATTCCTATTTTAAAATATATAAATCATTACAACAATTTAATATAAAAGTAACAAACAAATCATTACAACAATTTAATATAAAACATTCAAACAAATTAAAACATTAAAACAAATTAAAACATTAAAACAAATTAAAAAAAAAAATCCATAGCGGACCACCCAGCGGCTGGGCGGTCAGCTATGCAGAGTGGACCGCCCAGCTGCTGGACGGTCAGGTAGGGAAAGTGGACTGCCCAGTGGACGGGCAGTTGGGGTAGATTTAAAAATAAGTTTGGGGTGGAGGCAGATTTGATAATTTGTTTTTTTTTTGGGGTATTAATAAAAATATCGGCCCGAAGTCAGTGGTGCATGAAAAAAAACAAAAATCCATGAAGAAATTGTTCAAACATAAATTGAAACTAACAATGGCCGATATTTACCACTTTTGACTTTGGGCTCATGGATCAGCAAGGCCTGGCCCACGGGGGATTCTGTGCAGAGAGAGACCACTTTTGACTTTGGGCTCATGGATCAAAAGGCCTGGCCCACGGAGATTCTGTGCAGAGAGAGAATCTCGTGTAGAACGTATAAACAAACAATGAAAAAAAATGAAAAAATGAGGCTGAGTGAGGCTATGGTAATGTGCAAATTCCGGATCAATTCATACTATGAATTTTTATTTTTATTTTCAAAATTTAAACAGTTGATTTGAACCGTTAAATATGATTTTCATATGAAAATATACTTAAAGTTTCAATTTTATATATATTTTTTACGATTTTTTACTATTCTTTTAGATAAGTTGATTCATAATTTTAAAATCATGTAATTTTCTACTTATTTAAAAAAAGTACAAAATAAAAAAATATAAAATTTAATCTGAAAGTACATATTTATATAAAGATCATGTTAAACGGTTCATATTGATTATTTGAATTTTAAAAATAAAGATATAAAGCTATAGTAAAGTACAATGACATTGTGTAATATGCAATATAAAGCTATAGTAAAGTACAATGACATGTGTAATATGCAATATAAAGCTAGTAAAGTACTATGACATTGTGTAAAAGTCTTGTAAATTATCGTTAGTTTTGTTTGACTTGAAGTTACTATTCATCAATTTTCGTAAATTATCGTAAATTATTTTCTTTTGTTTGACTTCTGTAAATTCAAAGTTCTGATTGCTTGCTTGTGAATTGGAATTGGAAATTTTCAATCCACATATTTTAAGTAAATAATCAATCTTCAATTCAAGTATCCAACTAACACGCATTACCATCAAGTTAAATATTTTTGAATTAAATCATAAAATCCAATATATTTTTATAAAAATGATAGTAGCTATCAAGGGTGAATTATCAATCCAACCAACACGCGTTACCATCAGGTTAATATTTTTGAATTAAATCATACATCAATCCAACCAATATGCATTACCATCAGGTTAATATTTTTGACCAAGTAGAATTCTTGATCTTGATACTCGATTAGTGTCTGAATTCGTATCACCTAAGGTAACAGAATATTTTTGTTTGGATCTGAGCCGTCCAATCATAATATGCACGACTATTAAAGCAACTCCGTATGTTCCACCTCGAGCTGGATTGACCCGGATTCCAATCAGACAGTCGTGATCCAAACAAAAATATTATGATACCTTAGAGGATATGGATTCATTAGTGTCTATGGTCTCAAATCATCCAATTTTTTTATTAATAGAAAAAGTGAAAAAAATAAAAAAAGGATACATTCCTAGAAAATGTCGATACGTAGGAATGACGAAAATTTCAATAAACATCTCTGTCCACATATCCAAATCATAATTCAAATTATAATCAGATCGTTGAAAATAAACATAAAATAAATGATGGTTGGGAATTTTTATTCCGTTAAAAAAAATAAAAATTATTCCCTAAGTGTTGCCCCTTGATGAGTTCAAAATGGTACTCTAAATTAATATACCTTTTAATTATTCCGTTAAAAGGTATAAATTAATATACCTTTTAACTCTAATTCTACTTGCGTTCAGATTACAAGCGCATGATCCTACCGTGTAGTATAATTGGGGTGTCGATCCACAGGGATAGTGTATTGGATTCTAACAATTTTCACTAGTCTAGGTACTTTAGGAGTTTTGAAAACAAGTTTAAAATAGTTTTTAATAATAAAAAGGTAGGGTTCAATACCCTCAAGGTTTATGCGGTGAAACTAATTGTGCTAAGGTTTGGGTAAACAATTAAATAGAGATTCTCTGGGGTTCAGGTTCTCTCCTACTTAATTATGCAAAATATAAGTTCTGACGTCTCTCTACCCCGCATGCGGCCTGTCACCCCGCATAAGGCCTAGATTGTCCCATAACTACCCCGCAGGGCGTGCTGGGTTTCTGTGTACGTGATTTGAAGGGTTTTCCTATCTTGCAATCGGCTTTTGAGGCTATCAATTCAAAGTATTATAGGTATGCAATTATCTTTCTCACACAAACACAATTGATCAATTTCTTTTCTACCCCTCAATTAAATATCCCAAAGTCCCTACCTAGTTTAGGTGTTTCCTAATACGATCTAAATTACCAATTTACGCTATCCTGCCAAGGGAGCCCACTGGATTCTAACCTTAGTCTTTGAACCGCTGCCATGCCTCGTTAGCTGAAGTGTTACATATACTTACATGCATTACCCCCCTCACACCGGGATGCAATGAAATCATACACCTATTGGTATGTGGAGGGTTACTGGCATATAGTGGACAGAACTATGTATGTAAGGATTTAATAAAAAAAAAGTTTAAACAATAAAACAAACTCAAATCAACATACACAAAACATAAACATATATTAAAACATAATTAAGAATTCGACCACAGCCCTCACCCTAGAGATGAGAGAATTAGCTACTCATGACCATAGCAAAATAAAAGGAATAAAATAAAGAAAACATAAATTACAACCCAATTGAAGATGGATGAACCTCTGCCTCCTTAGATGACACCTTCTTCTCATGCTTGGCTTCCGATAGCTACTCCTCTCTCTCTAAGTAACTCTCTAACCTAACCTAGCAATGAGGATTGCTAATCTCTATGAACTTAACACAATTAAACACGCACACTAAAATCCTATTACAAGAGGGTATTTATAGCCTTCCTAAATGAGAGATGGAGTGGCGGAAGTAGTGGAGGTAGTGCAAACTTGGAGTGCACTTCAAGTTTGCTCAGAGGAAGCCAAAAATAGCTAGAAAGCTTGCTGCTGAAGCAATTGCGTCATCTCAGAAGATTTCAGCCGAAAATAGCATCAACGGTGGAGATTTGATCAGAATTAAAACAATCCACGGATTGAGTCAACGGATCATGCGGCATAAATCTATGCCGCATCAGGCATAGGGGACCTCGCATGACTTCCTAACTTAGCGGATTTTGTTGTAATTTGCCATTTCGCATGTTGTTCACTTCGTGTGAGGTGTTGCATGCTTCATGTGATGCCCTGTTTTGGTGCTATCTTCAAAAATCGCCTAAATTCGACACTTTTGCTTTGTTTTTGGCCTAAATATGCAACTTTCTCAAAAACCTGCCAAAAAGACCTAAAAACACGTTTGCGGTAAATAAATCGGAAAAATGGCTACTTTGCATTCACTTTTCGTCATTTTCTGGAAGAAAAGATATATATTTTCACTATATGTTTTGGCTTCATCACCCCTGTGACCAATTCTTTTAAATATCCTCCAATAATTAAAAAGTTCCAACTATGCCCTCATTTTTTTTTTAAAGTGCCCCAACTGTCTGGATTCTTGGCGGTTCTGCATCTTTTTTGTTTTATTTTTGAAAAATTTCAAAATAAAAACACTAAACTAAATCTCAGCGATTCTTTTTTTATAATGGCATACTCTAGATCTGAATACCAAGAACGCTAAACTAAATTTCAAAATAAAAACATATAATTAATAACATTTGAACTAAAAAAAAATGAAAATAACAAAAAAAAAACTCTAAATCTGATACTTCATACATTTTAATGAACAATGTCTAAGAAAACATATCAAATATCATTAGTTAAATGAATAACATTCTAACTAAAATAATGAAAATACAACAAAAAAAAACCCTAAATCTAAGACTTTATACATTTCTATGAAAAATACATAAGAAAATGTAGTACAAAGAACTAGGTAAAGGATTACAAAATAAAAAATTAGAAAGAATTAATTAGAAACTTCAACTCAAGTTTTGAGATTGTTCCCTTTATTTTATTTTTTTATATGCTGAAAAGATCTCCTTGCAAGCTTTTCGAAAAGTGGTCATATGCTGTAATCGGACACTCGAGCTCCAAGATACGCATGTGTGAAGTTTCTTCATCAGAGATTGCAGTTTCAGTGAAAATATCGTCTCTCTTACCTTATCCCCGCCCTAGCCTTGCCTGTTTACGAGAGATGTTTAAGAAAAATACATGTACAACCTACAGGTGCTTTAGAAATGAGAGACATGACTTAAAAGTTAAAACAAATAGACATATGCATTATAACAGGAAGACACAGATCGATGACGCGAAAAAGTTAGTATTTCTTTTATCATACACGGATCATACAATAAAACTGTGTACAATTGTTGGAGTATTCAAATTAAAATAGTGTTTTTGTTTTGTTATGTCATTTAGTCAGAGTTTTTTATTGTGAGGTTGATAACTATTCAATTACTCATCACTTTTGCTACTCGGTTACTCCTCAATTTAAAAAGGAAAAAAAAAAAAAACTGTCAGAATTCTGGATGGTTCTATTCTTTAATAACCGCCATAATTTCTGACAGTTCTGAAGAGATAATAACCGCTGACAGTTGAGGTAATTTTAAAATTAAAAAATGGAAGACATGTTTGCAATTTTTTAATTTACGGAGGATATAATAAAAAAAATTGGCCTCTATGAGAAACAAAATTTTCATAGAAGTGAAAAAAAAATACAATTCTCTGAACACAACTAATTGTTATTGGAAACAACAAAAACAGTGTTGGAGTTCACGAACTTACAATTTTATATAACAAGAAAATTCACAAGAATAAATATCTTGTTCGTTTATGAAACCTTCGGAATTAAGCGAGTATAAACGAAATTAGAAATGGTGTCAATGAAAACTACAATTTATAAATCAAGGAAAGGGAAACATGTGGACGGAATAGACAATTACGTTCCATTTTCTTTGTGGACGATTTATATTGTCCACTACTTTTTTCGTTGATTTTCATGGTTGATTATAATTTGTTTTGTCATTTAATTAGTGTGATAAGTGGACAGAAATATTTCTCCCGTGCAGTAGATATTTCCGTTATTCCTTTTTTTTTTTTTTTTGAGAAAGAGTTGGTAGTGACTACCAAAATATTTTGAATTGAATCATCAATCCAACCAACACGCGTTACCATCAGGTTAATATTTTTGAATTAAATCATGTATCAATCCAACCAACACGCGTTACCATCAGGTTAATATTTTTGAATTAAATCATGTATCAATCCAACCAATACGCGCGCATTACCATAGGTTAATATATTTGACCAAGTTGAATTTTGGATCTTGATACCCGATTAGTGTCTAGGATCCGTCTCAAATCATGCCCGGATGCATTTTGTTTTTATTTTTTATATTTACAAAAACATTGGGATCGAGTTAACATTTTGTTAAAGGCCGTGCCGACAATTACATTACATACAACACCGCACCGCCCCATGCAAGAGAAAATATTTATTTCTTGACAAAGCAAGATCTAATATCATATCACAACGCACACTCGCACTATTTTCATAATCCAAATCTCCTCCTTTTCCCTAACTTTTGCAGTTCCACTAACATTTGTGTTTGGATTGCAATCATTGCATGGATTGTATTTTTTTAAGCATCTATGGTCGTGCACTTTTTCTCTTGTGGTTAGCTTCAGATCATGTTAAAATAAGGGGGGGCGTGTCTGTTAATTTGTGTTGTGGCGATTACAAAGTGGGACCGTTTTATGCTTTTCATCTCGAGTTAAAAGAAAAAAAGGATGCGTGATGGAATTAGCATAATTAAAAAGTTGCAAAAATTATTGTAGTTATTTATACACTTTCAGAATAGTAATCAAAGAGAGAAGCACTAATTCGTTAGAGGAACACAATATTAATTTATTCAATATAGCAATTACTTGTAAATACTAAATAGGGACAGATTGTTGATTAGACGATGAATTTTGTTTTTGTTTTTGTTTAGTTTCATTATTAATAATGGATCTTCAGTTCTTCATGCATTAACAATGAACCGAAAATTTTATTAATAACATCAAACAAAAAAAATACATAAAATATCACGACTTCATAGAAATTTCAAATATGACACTTCCATTTAAATATTCAGCAGAATACATGATCAAGTCCACTCAATTATTCAACGGAATTAGATTTTTTTTTTTTTATCTCATTCGCAGAATAATCAAGTAGAACTAGTTTTTTTTAAGAATATGATCTATTTATATAAAATACCCTTATGAAGAATAGAAATCGCTAGATGCACCATAAAAATTGAAGGAACATTAAAATTACCATTGCAAATTTATATACGTGTTCGATTAAAGATTAACATATTATAAGATCTGGGCAATAAAACTTGCATACATCGAATTGTTCAGAAACTAATAAGAAAGCGATGCTCCGTGACGCAAAAGTATTGCTGATGATAACCAAAATGTTATTCAGATTGTCAAATTTTTTAAAGTTAACATTCTTACAAAAATTAAAAATTAATCATGATTTGAATGATGCTCCGTGACGCACAAGTGTTGCTGACGATAACAAAAATGTTATTCAGGTTGTCAATTTTTTTTAAGTTAACATTCTTACAAAAATTAAAAATTAATCATGATCTGAATGATGCTCCGTGACGCACAAGTGTTGCTGACAATAACAAAAATGTTATTCAGATTGTCAAATTTTTTAAAGTTAACATTCTTACAAAAATTAAAAATTAATCATGATTTGTGATGCTCCGTGACGCACAAGTGTTACTGACGATAGCAAAAATGTTATTCATATTGTCAAATTTTTTAAAGTTAACATTCATACAAAAATTAAAAATTAATCATGATCTGAATGATGCTCCGTGACACACAAGTGTTGCTGACGATACAAAAATGTTATTAAGATTGTCAAATTTTTTAAAGTTAACATTCTTACAAAAATTAAAAATTAATCATGATCTGAGCTCCGTGACGCACAAGTGTTGCTGACGATAACAAAAATGTTATTCAAATTATCAAATTTTTTATAGTTAACATTCTTACAAAAATTTAAAATTAATCATGATCTGAATGATGCTCCGTGACGCACAAGTGTTGTTGACGATAACAAAAATGTTATTCAAATTATCAAATATTTTATAGTTAACATTCTTACAAAAATTAAAAATTTAATTAATCATGATCTGAATGATGCTCCATGACGTACAAGTGTTGCTGACGATAACAAAAATGTTATTCAGATTGTCAAATTTTTTAAAGTTAACATTCTTACAAAAATTAAAAATTAATCATGATCTGAATGATGCTCCGTGACGCACAAGTGTCGCTGACAATAACAAAAATGTTATTCAAATTATAAATTTTTTTATAGTTAACATTCTTACAAAAATTAAAAATTAATCATGATCTGATGCTCCGTGACGCACAAGTGTTGCTGACGATAACAAAAATGTTATTCAAATTATCAAATTTTTTATAGTTAACATTCTTACAAAAATTAAAAATTAATCATGATCTGGATGATGCTCCATGACGTACAAGTGTTGCTGACGATAACAAAAATGTTATTGAGATTGTCAAATTTTTTATAATTAACATTCTTACAAAAATTAAAAATTAATTATGATCTAGATGAAATTAAAAATTAATTATGATCTAGATGATGCTCCATGACACACAAGTGTTGCTAACGATAATAAAAATGTTATTCAGATTACCAAAATTAGTAATTAATTTAAGTTGTTTTCTAAAAATTAAGAAAACAACTTAAATTAGTCAACAAACATATAATTATATTGGTTGGAAAAATTCTTACAAAAATTAAAAATTAACCATGATCTTGGGTATCTCGTAACCATTCTAAAAATTAAGAAAACAACTTAAATTAGTCAACAAACATATAATTATATTAATTGGAAAAAAGTTATAATTCTATTGGATTATTTAGTAAAATTAGAAAAAAAAAACTAATTCTACTTGATAATCCTTGGACCTATGCAATCTTGCTGGATAATTCAGAAGTATGATGGTGGATAATTCAAGGGGAAATATCATATTTCGAATTTCCGTAAGAGACATGATATGTTTGTAATTTTTTCTTTTAACGTTATTAATAAAAATTTCGGAACAATGAATAAGGAAATTAGTTGTATGGTTGCTAAATGGAGATGAATTACTCTTGCCCTTGGACAATGAATCAGAGATAAACATGAACACAATAGTACAATACAGACGTGCAGAGTATAAATAAGAAGGGAAAATATTTCAAAATGTTTTCTTGAAAAACCGTTGCACTTCCCCAAGAATAGTGATCAAAGCTTGCATGTATAACTAAATTTAATACAATAAACTTGCGTGTGTGTGTACACACACCCGGCACCTTTACATGTCTTCCATGAAAGTCGAATCTGAGTCTCTCGTAGAGAGACAGAGATCGCGATCGAATGGATAATATGTAAGGAAATAAATCTGCTGGCTGTTATTCCGATCCTAACCGTTCAAACTTTCCGTGAAAGATATATATTATACAGTTAGAAGGAAATAAATCAAATAATTAGCACACAAAACTATGATCACGACTCACAAGAATATTCAGTTAATGACATATAATAAGACGAAGACGAAATTTTTATTTACAAATTGCCAAAAAAGAAATAGTAATTAATTTACCAACAGAGCAGGAAAAGGCTGACAACGAACACTGTCAAATACTTTACTATCAGATAAAATTATAATATATACTTCACATTTCATGTACCTCACTGACCGCATGCATATTGAAAGGACAATAGAAAGCAGCCCCTAAAAAAAGTAAAAATTCCAACCTCCTACCTAGAATAGATGATAATTTCCATATGAAAAGTTTTTTAAAAGCTCCTCAGAAACTGCACAAATGCTAAGAACACAACTGAGCATCAGATAATAATTCCTGATCAAAAATAGAGACTTGAATCAAGATCAGCAGAAAAAAACTCTAAATTCTTGAATTCATCCATCTCCAAAAGCCACATTGGTGCATCCCAATCTATCGTCGGTACCTCTATAGCCTCGTCTTTGCTCAGAGAAGCTGAGTTCGAAGAACAAGCCGAAGATGAAACGGAGGAGCTTACGAGGCTTTTCTCCGAGTCAGAACAGAGACTAACAGTAGGAGTCTTCTCTTCCTCTTCCTCTTCCTCTCCTTCTCCATGGTGATCATCAGAGGCATTCTCCGATGGAGAAACGGGCTTGTGGGTTATCGGGTCAATGCCCATTTTGGCCAGCTTTTTCTTGATGTGAGTATTCCATAGGTTCTTAATCTCGTTGTCGGTTCGGCCTGGTAACTGAGCCGCAATCTTCGACCACCTACAAAGAAAATATAAAGGAAACAGAAACTATAAAGAAAATATAAAGAAAGAGAGGAAACAGAAAATATTTATTTCTATTTCTGTTTTATGAGAAAAACTGAGTAAGGAAGAGAGAGAGAGAACCTGTTTCCGAACTGAGCATGGAGATCGATTACAAGCTTCTCTTCAGATTCACACAACAATCCTCTCTTCAAATCAGGTCTAAGATAATTTAGCCACCTTAATCTACAACTCTTCCCACACCTCAGCAAACCTACACAAACCAAGCAACAACGGATTATTAATTTCGACCAAAACAAGAGGAAAATTCAAGCGTGAATGTGAAATGTATAGATAAATTAAATTACAATAATAGAATTAATTACCAGCTAGCTTGGGGACAAGGCGCCAGCAGCAAAGGGGATTGTTGAGTAAAAAATCGAGCA
Source organism: Carex littledalei (assembly GCA_011114355.1). Lineage (NCBI taxonomy): Eukaryota > Viridiplantae > Streptophyta > Magnoliopsida > Poales > Cyperaceae > Carex > Carex littledalei. The sequence goes on from CM022090.1 coordinate 4,024,433, forward strand.
GCCTTTTATCTTCGTCTGGGCTCCAGGGGCCTTTCTTTAACCCCACCTTTGCACAGCACGGTTGCCTGCCCATCTCTCTCTCTCTCTCTCTCTCTCCTGGAGTGATCAGAGAAAGGAAAGGAAGGATCTAGAAACTAGAAGAGGGGAGAAGAGCAAAGAGTAGGTGTCGGTGGAAAGGGAGAGATTGGTTTTATAAGAGGAGGAGAGAAGAAATAGGTGGCGAGAAGAGAGGCATGCTTACGCGTCGGTGTGAGCGAAAAATACGGCTGGATGTGGATCCGTACATTTTATTTCATCCTATATAGTTCGAGATAGCTCAAACACTCGAGATACAGTGGCATGAGTGAGGCTATGGTGCTATGCATAGCACGGATGGGGTCCGTGCTACGGCTTAAAATTTGACTTTTCAAAATCGTAACGGTCGATCCGAACCGTTCAACATGATTATAAAATGAATATGTACTTGCAAACCAAATTTTACATTTTTCCGAATTTTTTTACTATTTTTTCGAAAATCACTTGATTTGAACATTGTGGACCATCCAAAAACAGCATATCTAAAAAAATAGTAAAAAAATTCGGAAAAATGTAAAATTTGGTTTGCAAGTACATATTTATTTTATAATCATGTTGAACGGTTCAGATCGACCGTTACGATTTTAAAAAGTCAAATTTTGAACCGTAGCACGGACCCCATCCGTGCTATGCATAGCACCATAGCCTCACTCCAGTGGCATTACAATATGTTCTATAACGGATATGCATTGCGTGACATTGATAAGTTGGTTTAATTTTTTGCTCTCTGCCTCTGAGCTCAACACATTGACAGTAGATACAGTCATACAGAGAGATGCAATTTAAATTGTACGATTTAGAATTAAAATTATAATTCTTGCAAATTAAATATGGATTACACCGTACAATTCTGTTTTTTTTTTTTTTCTGAATTAAAATAGTATGGTTCTGTTTTTATGAGAAAACAGCCACAGATACAATACAAGCCTATTACATGAATCAACTTTACAATACACAATTAATTTATAACATGTTGTAGCGTTTCAATTCTAATTGAGACATAGTCTTGCTTTTTTCAAATGCTTTCCCGTAATTTTGTCACCCAAAATGATGTGCATTTTTTTCTACTTGAATGAATTCTTCAACATATCTTGACAACATCTGTCAAGTTTCTAAAAAAAAAAAATGAATTTTTCAACATACAATGTACACTCTATAAAATAAATAAATGCTTACTTATTTTAGTTCAGAATAGATATATGATAATTATACGTACTTAATCAAAATGCATTTTGATAACTATCAATTTATTATTTGAGTTCTTAATAATTATATTCATGTCCCTCAGAATGAACAACTCTTGCAAGTAGATTGTATACTTCTATAACTGAAATAAACAACATAATAGTTTTTGAAATAACGTCATTTATTTTAAACTCAAAATGCACGCCTTTTAACTATATTGAATTATGTTTTAGTTAAAGTGCACATTTTTTTTAAAGAGGAGGCTCGAAGTACGATATTTCTTGGTCAAATATTTATAGTTAAAACAAGGCTTGATCTGAGTTGAAACCGTCTAATTTTTAGAGAGAACAACAATACAATGATACTTCTTTACTAAAAAAATACAATACATACTATCACAACACCAAAAAAAAAAATATAGATTGATAGAGATAACACATCTTTGACGACCAAAGTCAAAGGTTGTTAGCATTTCTGTAACAGAATCTTGTTAGATGAGTTTGTTAGAATAGTTGTTAAGCATTGATTAGCTACTGATATCATAGGCTATATAAAGCCTCTCCTGTACTTGTAACAGTTCAAGAAAATTAATACAAAAGAAAATCTTTCTCTCTCTTTACTGTTTTTCAATACTTAACAAATATGATGATATGATCGGACTGTCTATAATACTACATAATAGGAATGTTTGATGATATGATCGTATTTAATGAATCAATATTCATGTTGTGCATATTCAATGTACAACCATACCATAACAGTAAACTAAATAGCAGTGGAGCCGATCTGCAAAGAACACAATGTACATCGAAAAAAATGATTGCCTTGTATAAACTATGCTGATAATGATGCAAAAAGATGCTCAAATGGCAAAGCATATTCAATTAAAAATATAGATATCATATGCTTTACGAAATAAAAGGAACATATACTAGCTAGCAATTTGAATTATAACTATTTTGAGTTGGAAATATTAGCTTTTAAGTAGTTTTTGCATGCGCCATCTTGCGTCAGAATACATCATCAAATTTAAGACAGAATAATTTTATATTGTAAACTTGTTTAACTTAGTCAAACAATCCAAAACACGCTCTTAATTACCAAATATATAATCCCTACCATTAACTACTCAAGTACGGATCAAAGTCTTTGGGTTGATATTTTATATAGCATTAGACCATTCTCTTTTTTTTTTTTTGAAAAACTTGACAGCAACTGTTAAGTAAACATTAGATCATTCTCATATAGTGCGTAAAAAATCAACTTAGGGAATATATATTCTAGACAGCCAAGTAATACCAAAATCGGTTTATATTATCTCAGTGTTTGCGTCATTTGGACGTCAATAGAACATCGATCCATTTGATTGTCATAGCATTTGAAGCACTATTGATTGTCATTAGATTGAAGAGTCTAAAAAAAATCTAATCCTGTATTACATGGGTTACTTATCTGATTTTAAATTCACTGAGTAAGCGAGATAATGGTAACAGTAACACAATATATTTATGCGTTCAAAAAAAGCCGGATCTTGGACGACTCGTCAAATTAAATTTCAGGTCAAAAGATCGTGGTTACATCTGTCGCAAATTTCAGCAAAGTTAATAGTTCATGCAATATTTACCAAAGAATATTTCGCCGGATTCTTTATCAACAAATTCATATTAAACTATTTATGACCCCGAAACTTTTCACGCCGTTATTTTTATTAATACCCTAAAAAAAAAAATTAGTAAATCTACCTTCGGTATGATTTTTTTTTTTCAGAAACACCCTGACCGTCTCATGTTTGGGAGGTCCACTCTCTATACCAAACCGTCCCACAATGGGACGGTCTACTTCCTGTACCAGACCGCCTCATACTGAGACGGTTTGCTATTACCTATATATTGGAGGGTACCCCTCCCGTTTTTCACTCCATTCATTTCAAGTTTTCACTATCTCTCTCCTCTCTTTCTCTTTTTCTCCAACAAATCCTCATTCATTTCAGGTAATTTTTCTTTTATTTTATCTATATTATTTTTATTATTTTTATTATTTTTAAATTTTAAATTTTAAATTTAATAAATTTGTATAATTTATTTTTTAAATTAATTTATAACTGATAAATGTTTATTGGCTAATGTAGTTCTCAAAAGAAAAAATGTTGATTACACTGTATGTGGGCGAGAAGATTATCCTGGGTGCGGAGGGAGCACAGTACACGAAAGATACAGCCTATGGCTTCGAGATTAATGAAAATACCACATTTCTGGAACTTAAGCAAATGGTATACGAAAAGATTGGTGTAAATCCCAACCAGTATGACATAAACTTAGTTACTCGGATTGACACATTTATGGAGGTAATAGACCTTACTTTGTCAGGTATTCAATAACATATGAGGGGTTATAGAGGGGTGTTTACAATCAATTTGAGTCAAGGAATATCCCGGTAATGGACTTATATTCCAGGAGAGTTCCACGTCAACCCAGGATTGAACATTCCAGGAAAAATACAGGTTATGACAACCTGGTGTACCATAGCTCGGGTTATGACAATCCGGGATACCACTACTCGGGTTATGACAACTCGGAGTACCACAACTCGGGTCATATACCACCGTATGAACCGTATGTACCATCCGTTTATGACAATTATGTACCTGATTATACCTATGCCACCGAGCTACTAATTGTACACTCAAAAGAGAGCGATGTTTCTTTTAATATTTATAAACTCGGAAATGCTATCGGTTCGGACTGCAAGCGCACAATCCTATCGAGTAGTATATTCGAGGTCGATCCACAGAGAATATTAGTTCAGAGTTTTGAGCGATCGAATCACAATCTTTCAAAAGGCTAGACGAAATCTGAAAATTGAGAGATGTTGTTGTGATCAATGTAAATTAGGAAGCAATTAAAAGTAATTAAAATAAAGATAGAGATGAGAATTCTTAGGGTTTCGGCACACCATTGCTACTCAATCCACTTTGATAATATATTCCTGTTGCGTCTGATTTCCTGTTGTTGTTTTATGAAAGACACCACATAGGTCACTGCGATTTATGTTACGCAAGAATGACAGATATTTCATCGAGATTCTACATAGGACACTGCGAGTTTTCTTACGCAAATGACTGATCTCTTAAATACACAAGTTACTACACAGATCACTGCGATTTTCCTTACGCAAGTGATGGAACTTGGTTTGCGTTTTGTTGTTCTGGTTTATGGTTTCCCCGCTAAGGTTTTCTTCACATAAACCTAATAGATCTCAACGAGGCTAATTCATACAAATAGTTTCTCTTACCATTAAAGCACTGTCACTACCCTAACAGACTAAACTAGATCATTGAAGTTAGATGAAGAGATAGTAAATCACAAAAGCATTTCGATTAAACAACAAGAAATCATAATCAACAGAAATATATATATCAAAACATCAAGAGTAACAAGGTTTACTGCCTAGCCCTAAGAAAAGGAACTTAGCCGCGGAACGGCATGGTTACAAGCACTCCTCTCTTCTCACTTTAATTAAATCTAACCCTAATTACAAAGATAAGTTATTCTTCTGCCCAGGGGCCTTATATAGGAGTGGAGGGACGTCTGGAGGTTGAGTAGGGGCTAAGGAACTGATCTGGATACAGCTGTCGGCAGTTATTTCCCAAGGGGCGCCTTCGGTTACGGTCCGTATCAGGTGATACGGTCCGTATTAAGACCTTGTCGCTGAGGGTTTTAGTGCTTCCCATGCTATCTCCTGGTCTGTGCTAGGCTTGGTCCGTATTAGGCAATACAGACCGTAACAGGGACTTCGTCGATAAGCGTCGCTGATCCGATTGACCCGATTCTAGCCCTATTTGATGTAAAATAGTCCCAAAACCTGTTTTCTGCAATAAAACATAAAGAAGGGTGACAGTAGCCTTTTTCTCTAATTAATTAAACATAAGTGTGAGAAAATATGCAAAACCTAAGCCAAAATCCTACGTAATTCATCATTATTTTGACTCTGATCACGCCTCCCAACTTGAATTGTTGCTTGTCCTCAAGCAACGACATCCCAGCTGGTCAAAGGCCCGGTCTAAGTTAAACCATACAATCTCAAGGACTTGCTTAAAATTAAATTAGGACTCGGATTTGGTACAATTGACATGACAATAAAAATTTAGAACTCTAAAATATTCATGACCTCTCCCTTGAATAATTTATTCACCCCATGATTGACCTCATTTTGCAACCCTTAGAAAAATTACAATCGAACAATTTACTTCACAAATATCCTTAAAATTGAGAGTATTAATTTCCCTTTAGATTATAAACGGATCCCTTCCAATCAATAGGAATTCTAATGATATAAATTTTGATTTTCCTTCCCAATTGATTGGAGCAAAGTATGGCAACTAAGTGTGTTGGTACTTGTGACTATTTTTTTAAAAATTAAATATGTACAAAAATTAAAATTTGGGAGGTTTTATCGAGCCTATTGGTAACCAGTCTTGTGTAGGCACCCGTACTCTTTTTATCCTCCATCTTTTATTCTATTTTTTTCTTTTTCTGAATTTTTCTATTTTTTTGGATTTTTCTCATTTCTGATTTTTTTTTTCTATTTTTCTGAAAAAATAAATATTTTTGTGTCACAAGCAGCATGATTACACACAATTCCAAGTATTCATTCATACAAGGAATTATTGCATAGTTTCGCTAGGGGTCTATCTATAATAAATGGGTATTCTAAAACACTATCAAACTTAAAAGACTTTGCAAAAATAAACTACTCAACAATAAAAATTCTAGGGTTTGCGATTTTTGGTCAACATTCATGGTTAGCAATTAATTGTTCATTTTGAGATCACTAATAATTTAAAAATTCCGAATTTTTTGTACCATGGCCAATTGTCTAAACCCTAGCTTAACTCAATTCAAAACAATTCCCTATTTGATTAACATACTCCTAAGAAAATAAAAATACAAGCTAGCTAAAAAGCTCAATTTAATCATCCTAGGATTTTCGGTAAAGCCTCCAACTCTAGTTAAAAATTGAGTAAAACTACTAGCACCTAAGAAATTAAAATGCGAAAAATTTAAAGATACATGGTCAATTTACCTTCCTACCCCCCAAATAAAATTGAGCATTGTCCCCAATGCTCGAGAGATAAAAATAAAGGAAGTAATAAAGTAAAAAGACAGGAGAAAGATACAACTCACTACACCTCAATCCTGAGGTGGTGGAGGTGGTGGTGGGCGCTGGATCTCCTCGTAGAATGATGGGTCGAAGAGTCCGTATGGTGGTGGCTGGTACGGCAAACCGGTGGTGAGGGCATGCTGGTAGTACTGCTGTGACATGTAGCGGGCCTGCTGTGCCTCCCGCCTGTTGTTAGCAGCATACCCTCGCAGCTCATCCATGCCCTGACGAACCTGGCCAACAGAGTGACGTGCCGCGTCACACTGCTGGTCAAGCCGGGCATAAGTGGTCCTGGTGTCAATGGAGAACTTCTCCATGTTCGCGTTGACCCTTTGGACGGCTTGGAGAACTCGGTTGTATCCACTCTGAGGGGCATCAGATGGTCCCGCCCCTTGTCGCGCTGCTTCTGTCGCGAGCGCTTCTTGCCGAGCCCTTTCATTTGCCGCCATTTCTTGCATGTATGCGGCGGCTGCTTCAGTTTGGGCCCTCTCCTCTTCTTCAGCTTCAGTCTCTAGGGCCTCGAAATCAACCTCATCATCATCCTCCTGAGCGGCCTGTCTGCCGATAGGGGCCACTTGCTTCCACCTTTATTGGTTTTTGAGAGGTAGTGGTTTGCAAGGCATTTGGACCCTCCTCTCGATGTTGTATAAGTATGGCTCAGGAAGTCTGCCACTGATCATTCTCATCGCGGTGAGGCACTCAATATCTAAGAATTTCATGCCGGTACCCTCTTTCAAGAAATCCACTTCGATTCTGAGTTGGCGAGCGAGGATTGTCGTGATGGCACCGATGGAGATGTTCCCTTTGCCCCTTTTGTTTTGGCCAATCGAGTGGATGTGGTTGCAGAGGAAGTGGCCGATGTGCGGAGGCTCTTCCGGTGTAATGAGCATACATTTGAGGATGTATAGCTCGGGGAAGGTGACTTTCGCGCAGCTCTCACCTCGGGCAAAGAGAGAGTTGCTGAGAGCTGCCTACATGTACCGGAGCACCGGATGGGCAATGTGGCTGGCAACTCTGGGGTCGCAGTCGCGGTCATTGGTGATCAGTTTCCAAAATTCCCACTCGTCATTGTATGCTTGCGTGCCTTCATTTTTAAATCCAAAAATGTCGCAGAAGTCACGCATTGGCATCTCCTGTTCTCTGTTCATCAGTTGAAATTTAATTTCGTCATTTTCGGAGGAGAAGGTGGCAATGAACTCACGGGTGAGGTCGTCATAAACCGGGACATCCACCAGCTTGTTGAGAAAGTCCCAGATGTGAACCCTTTTTGCTAGGGTTTTGAATTAGGAGAGAAGGCCGAGCTCTTCGAGGGTTTCGGTATGGATGGCCTTGTGGTTGATGATTTTATTGTCTTCTAATTTTTTGAAGACATTGGCGTGTGTTCTCCTCGAAAATTTCATGTCCATGGGGTTATGTTCTTGCCCCTCCATTGGTTGTTGTTCGTCTTGTGGAGGAGAGCCCGGCAATTCTTCCCATTCGGGGCTTTGCTGTTCAAGTGATTCAGGTGGTGGATTTTGAGAAGAAGACTCTCCCCTATTTTTCTTGACTCTACCTATCAAAGCCTTAAGAAGACCTCGTGTTTTCGGGGCCATTTGTGGTATCTACCAGCCTCTGTTACGGACCGTATTGGTTGATATGGACTGGTTACGGGCCCGTGTGCTGGTGAAAATTGGCCAAGTACAAGACTTAATACGGACCGTATTGACAGATACGGACCGTATTGGACTGGTACTGGTTATGGTAAAAACTGGAAAACCTAATTTTATTTTTTATTTTTTGTGATTTTTGGTATTTAACTAAATCTAAGAAAGACAATATTACTTTAATAACTAAATTGCAAAAAAGGAAACAAAAGACTAATTATGATATTGAAAATAAGAATCGAAAAACAAGAGAGAATGGGGGAAGAATCTAGATGGTGAAGATCGACGGTGCTCACGGCGGGTACGGGTCGCTGAGATTTGATCTACTGAGCACGACCACGACCCCTGCCTCTTCCTCCTCTGTGATTTGATCTACTGAGCCGCTGAGAGATATAAGCAGTAGCCAATTGCTGCTGAGTTTGCCAAGGAAGAGTAGAGAGAAGCGCGGGAGCCAAAACTGAGGAAAGATTTGGAGAAGAGGCAGAATTGGACCCAGCAGGAAGAGGAGTAGACAAAAGTGGAGCGAATTGAACAGTAGAGGTATTAATGGGTCCGAAAGAAAATGAACCCGAACTGGCTCTGTTGGGAATAAAGGAAGTTGGAGGGGTCAGTTTGGAAGAATCACTCAAGGTTAAGTGAGCAGCATGATCGCACATCGCTTGAGAAGCTAGCCGAGATTCAAAATTGAGGAGGTGACCATGGAGATCGGCAATGGAGAAGGTTGTGCACTGCGATGTAAGAGAGGTGACAAGCGAGTTATACTCAAGCGGCAAACCAGCAAAGAGGCATAGAGATAAATCTTGATCGCTGACAGCACAGCCAATAGAACGCAACTGGAGAGCAACGGATTTGAGGCGGTTAAGGTACTCCGTACAGGTCAGATTGCCTTTCTTCAAGGTTTGAAGTTGAAGCTTTAACTCAAGCACACGAGAGGTGGATTGAATCGAGTAAGTCGAGTGAAGCATGTGCCAGAGATCAGCGGAGGATTCACAGCAAACCGCCTGGGGAAGAATCGTCGAACCAAGGCTAGAGAGAAACCAAGCCAAAATGAGTTGATCTTGCCTTTGCCACATGTCAGATTGCGAAGGGGAGCTGCTGCTGGGGGAGGCTGTGACAGTGCTCGAGGCAGCGGAAGAAGATGAATCGAGGAAAGAGAAAAGACCATGACCTCGGATGACAGGTAATACTTGCGATTTCCAAAGTAAAAAATTCGATTCATCAAGAGTGGGATTGATTGAGTAATGGAATTAGATCGGGTTGATAACAGTGGGTAGAGGAGAGGGGTGGGAGGCAGGATCGGGAGGGGGATCAGCCATGATAAGCTGAAAAAGAGGATACTGGTAAAGGGGGCAGAAGAATATCAGCTCAAGGCGTTTGCCGAGAGGCTCTTGATACCATGTTAAGTATTGAAGAACAGTAAAGAGAGAAAGATTTTCTTTTGTATTAATTTCCTTGATCTGTTACATGTACAGGAGAGGCTTTATATAGCCTATGAAATCTAATCAATGCTTAACAACTATTCTAACAAACTCATCTAACAAGATTCTGTAACAGAAATGCTAACAACCTTTGACTTTGGTCAAAGCTGTGTTATCTCTATCACATAGTCTGGCCTTTTTCAAATACTTTCCCGTAATTTTTTCCCCCCAAAATGATGTGCATTTTTTTCTACTTGAGTTAATTCTTCAACATACAATGTACACTCTATAAAATAAATAAATGCTTACTTATTTTAGTTCAGAATAGATATATGATAATTATTACGTACTAAATCAGAATGCATTTTGATAACTATCGATTTATTATTTGAGTTCTTAATAATTATATTCATGTCCCTCAGAATGAACAACTCTTGCAAGTAGATTGTATACTTCTATAACTGAAATAAACAACATAATAGTTTTTGAAATAACGTCATTTATTTTAAACTCAAAATGCACGCCTTTTAACTATATTGAATTATGTTTTAGTTAAAGTGCACATTTTTTTTAAAGAGGAGGCTCGAAGTATGATATTAATTTCTTGGTCAAATATTTTATAGTTAAAACAAGGCTTGATCTGAGTTGAAACCGTCTAATTTTTAGAGAGAATAACAATACAATGATACTTCTTTACTAAAAAGAAAAATACAATACATACTATCACAACAACAACAACAAAAATGATGATATGATCGGACTGTCTATAATACTACATAATAGGAATGTTTGATGTATATGATCGTATCCAATGAATCAATATTCATGTAGTGCATATTCAATGTACAACCATGCCATAACAGTAAACTAAATAGCAGTGGAGCCGATCTGCAAAGAACACAATGTACATCGAAAAAAATGATTGCCTTGTATAAATTACTATGCTGATAATGATGCAGAAAGATGCTCAAATGGCAAAGCATATTCAATTATTAATTAATTAAAAATATAGATATCATATGCTTTACGAAATAAAAGGAACATATACTAGCTAGCAATTTGAATTATAACTATTTTGAGTCGGAAATATTAGCTTTTAAGTAGTTTTTGCATGCGTCATCTTGCGTCAGAATACATCATCAAATTTAAGACAGAATAATTTTATATTGTAAACTTGTTTAACTTAGTCAAACAATCCAAAACACGCTCTTAATTACCAAATATATAATCCCTACCATTAACTACTCAAGTACGGATCAAAGTCTTTGGGTTGATATTTTATATAGCATTAGACCATTCTCTTTTTTTTTTTTTGAAAAACTTGACAGCAACTGTTAAGTAAACATTAGATCATTTTCATATAGTGCGTAAAAAATCACTTAGGAATATATATTCTAGACAGCCAAGTAATACCAAAATCGGTTTATATTATCTCACAGTGTTTGCGTCATTTGGACGTCAATTGGACGTCAATAGAACATCGATCCATTTGATTGTCATAGCATTTGAAGCACTATTGATTGTCATTAGATTGAAGAGTCTAAAAAAAATCTAATCCTGTATTACATGGGTTACTTATCTGATTTTAAATTCACTGAGTAAGCGAGATAATGGTAACAGTAACACAATATATTTATGCGTTCAAAAAAAGCCGGATCTTGGACGACTCGTCAAATTAAATTTCAGGTCAAAAGATCGTGGTTACATCTGTCGCAAATTTCAGCCAAGTTAATAGTTCATGCAATATTTACCAAAGAATATTTCGCCGGATTCTTTATCAACAAATTCATATTAAACTATTTATGACCCCGAAACTTTTCACGCCGTTATTTTTATTAATACCCTAAAAAAAAAAAATTAGTAAATCTACCTTCGGTATGATTTTTTTTTCAGAAACACCCTGACCGTCTCATGTTTGGGAGGTCCACTCTCTATACCAAACCGTCCCACAATGGGACGGTCTACTTCCTGTACCAAACCGCCTCATACTGAGACGGTTTGCTATTATCTATATATTGGAGGGTACCTCTCCCGTTTTTCACCCCATTCATTTCAAGTTTTCATTATCTCTCTCCTCTCTCTCTTTTTCTCCAACAAATCCTCATTCATTTCAGGTAATTTTTCTTTTATTTTATCTATATTATTTTTATTATTTTTAAATTTTAAATTTAATAAATTTGTATAATTTATTTTTTTAAATTAATATATAACTGATAAATGTTTATTGGCTAATGTAGTTCTCAAAAAAAAAATGTTGATTGCACTGTATGTGGGCGAGAAGATTATCCGGGGTGCGGAGGGAGCACAATACACGAAAGATACAGCCTATGGCTTCGAGATTAATGAAAATACCACATTTCTGGAACTTAAGCAAATGGTATACGAAAAGATTGGTGTAAATCCCAACCAGTATGACATAAACTTAGTTACTCGGATTGACACATTTAGGGGGGTAATAGACATTACTTTGTCAGGTATCCAATAACATATGAGGGGTTATAGAGGGGTGTTTACAATCAATTTGAGTCAAGGAATATCCCGGTAATGGACTTATATTCCAGGAGAGTTCCACGTCAATCCGGGATTGGACATTCCAGGAAAAATACAGGTTATGACAACCTGGTGTACCATAGGTCGGGTTATGACAATCCGGGATACCACCACTCGGGTTATGACAACTCGGAGTACTACAACTCGGGTCATGTACCACCGTATGAACCGTATGTACCATCCGTTTATGACAATTATGTACCTGATTATACCACTAATTGTACAATGGATGATTATGCCACCGAGCTACTAATTGTACACTCAAAAGAGAGCGATATTTCTTTTAATATTTATAAACTCGGAAATGCTATCGGTTCGGACTGCAAGCGCACAATCCTATCGAGTAGTATATTCGAGGTCGATCCACAGGGAATATTAGTTCAGAGTTTTGAGCGATCGAATCACAATCTTTCAAAAGGCTAGACGAAATCTGAAAATTGAGAGATGTTGTTGTGATCAATGTAAATTAGGAAGCAATTAAAAGTAATTAAAATAAAGATAGAGATGAGAATTCCTAGAGTTTCGGCACACCATTGCTACTCAATCCACTTTGATAATATATTCCTGTTGTTGTTTTATGAAAGACACCACATAGGTCACTGCGATTTTCCTTACGCAAGTGATGGAACTTGGTTTGCGTTTTGTTGTTCTGGTTTATGGTTTCCCCGCTAAGGTTTTCTTCACATAAACCTAATAGATCTCAATGAGGCTAATTCATACAAATAATTTCTCTTACCATTAAAGCACTGTCACTACCCTAACGGACTAAACTAGATCATTGAAGTTAGATGAAGAGATAGTAAATCACAAAAGCATTTTGATTAAACAATAAAAAATCATAATCAACAGAAATATATATATCAAAACATCAAGAGTAACAAGGTTTACTGCCTAGCCCTAAGAAAATGAACTTAGCCGCGGAACGGCATGGTTAGAAGCACTCCTCTCTTCTCACTTTAATCAAATCTAACCCTAATTACAAAGATAAGTTATTCTTCTGCCCAGGGGCCTTATATAGGAGTGGAGGGATGTCTGGAGGTTGAGTAGGGGCTAAGGAACTGATCTGGATACAGCTGTCGGCAGTTATTTCCCAAGGGGCGCCTTCGGTTACGGTCCGTATCAGGTGATACGGTCCGTATTAAGACCTTGTCGCTGAGGGTTTTAGTGCTTCTCACTCTATCTCCTGGTCTGTGCTAGGCTTGGTCCGTATTAGGCAATACGGGCCGTAACAGGGACTTCGTCGATAAGCGTCGCTGATCCGATTGACCCGATTCTAGCCCTATTTGATGTAAAATAATCCCAAAACCTGTTTTCTGCAATAAAACATAAAGAAGGCTGACAGTAGCCTTTTTCTCTAATAAATTAAACATAAGTGTGAGAAAATATGCAAAACCTAAGCCAAAACCCTACGTAATTCATCATTATTTTGACTCTGATCACGCCTCCCAACTTGAATTGTTGCTTGTCCTCAAGCAATGACATCCCAGCTGGTCAAAGGTCCGGTCTAGGTTAAACCATACAATCTCAAGGGCTTGCTTAAAATTAAATTAGAACTCGGATTTGGTACAATTGACATAACAATAAAAATTTATAACTTCAAAAATATTAATGACCTCTCTCTTGAACAATTTATTCACCCCATGATTGACCATATTGTGCATCCTTTAGAAAATTTTTTATCGAATAATTAACTTTACAAATATCCTTAAAATTGAGAGCATTAATTTCCCCTTCGATTATAAACGGATCCCTTCCAATCAATAGGAATTCTAATGATATAAATTTTGATTTTCCTTCCCAATTGATTGGAGCAAAGTATGGCAACTAAGTGTGTTGATACTTGTGACTATTTTTAAAAAAAAATTAAATATGTACAAAAATTAAAATTTGGGAGGTTTTATCGAGCCTATTGGTAACCAGTCTTGTGTAGGCACCCGTACTCTTTTTTTATCCTCCATCTTTTATTCTATTTTTTTCTTTTTCTGAATTTTTCTATTTTTTTTTGGATTTTTCTCATTTCTGATTTTTTTTTTATTTTTCTATTTTTCTGAAAAATTAAATATTTTTGTGTCACAAGCACCATGATTACACACAATTCCAAGTATTCATTCATACAAGGAATTATTGCATAGTTTCGCTAGGGGTCTATCTATAATAAATGGGTATTCTAAAACACTATCAAACTTAAAAGACTTTGCAAAAATAAATTACTCAACAATAAAAATTCTAGGGTTTGCGATTTTTGGTCAACATTCATGGTTAGCAATTAATTGTTCACTTTGAGATCACTAATAATTTAGAAATTCCAAATTTTTGGTATCATGGCCAATTGTCTAAACCCTAGCCTAACTCAATTCAAAACAATTCTCTATTTGATTAACCTACTCCTAAGAAAATAAAAATGCAAGCTAGCTAAAAAGCTCAATTTAATCATCCTAGGATTTTCGGTAAAGCCTCCAACCCTAGTCAAAAATTGAGTAAAACTACTAGCACCTAAGAAATTAAAATGCGAAAAATTTAAAGATACATGGTCAATTTACCTTCCTACCCCCCGAATAAAATTGAGCATTGTCCCCAATGCTCGAGAGATAAAAATAAAGGAAGTAATAAAGTAAAAAGACCGGGGAAAGATACAACTCACTGCACCTCAATCCTGAGGTGGTGGTGGGCGCTGGATCTCCTCGTAGAATGACGGGTCGAAGAGTCCGTATGGTGGTGGCTGGTACGGCAAACCGGTGGTGAGGGCATGCTGGTAGTACTGCTGTGACATGTAGCGGGCCTGCTGTGCCTCCCGCCTGTTGTTAGCAGCATACCCTCGCAGCTCATCCATGCCCTAACGAACCTGGCCAACAGAGTGACGTGCCGCGTCACACTGCTGGTCAAGCCGGGCATAAGTGGTCCTGGTGTCAATGGAGAACCTCTCCATGTTCGCGTTGACCCTTTGGCCGGCTTGGAGAACTCGGTTGTATCCACTCTGAGGGGCATCAGATGGTCCCGCCCCTTGTCGCGCTGCTTCTGCCGCGAGCGCTTCTTGCCGAGCCCTTTCATTTGCCGCCATTTCTTGCATGTATGCGGCGGCTGCTTCAGTTTGGGCCCGCTCCTCTTCTTCAGCTTCGGCCTCTAGGGCCTCGAAATCAACCTCATCATCATCCTCCTGAGCGGACTGTCTGCCGATAGGGGCCACTTGCTTCCACCTTTATTGGTTTTTGAGAGGTAGTGGTTTGCAAGGCATTTGGACCCTCCTTCTCTCGATGTTGTATAAGTATGGTTCAGGAGGTCTGCCACTGATCATTCTCATCGCGGTGAGGCACTCAATATCCAAGAATTTCATGCCGGTACCCTCTTTCAAGAAGTCTACTTCGATATTGAGTTGGCGAGCGAGGATTGTCGCGATGGCACCGATAGAGATGTTTCCTCTACCCCTTTTGTTTTGGCCAATCGCGTGGATGTGGTTGCAGAGGAAGTGGCCGATGTGCGGAGGCTCTTTCGGTGTAATGAGCATACACTTGAGGATGTAAAGCTCGGGGAAGGTGACTTTCGCGCAGGTCTCACCTCGAGCAAAGAGAGAGTTGCTGAGAGCCTCCTGCATGTAACGGAGCACCGGATGGATAATGTGGCTGGCAACTCTGGGGTCGCAATTGCGGTCATTGGTGATCAGTTTCCAAAATTCCCGCTCGTCATTGTATGCTTGCGTGCCTTCATTTTTAAATCCAAAAATGTCGCAGAAGTCACGCATTGGCATCTCCTGTTCTCTGTTCATTAATTGAAATTTAATCTCGTCATTTTCAGAGGAGAAGGTGGCAATAAACTCGCGGGTGAGGTCGTCATAAACCGGGACATCCACCAGCTTGTTGAGAAAGTCCCAGATGTGAACCCTTTTTGCTAGGGTTTTGAATTGGGAGAGAAGGCCGAGCTCTTCGAGGGTTTCGGTATGGATGGCCTTGTGGTTGATGATTTTGTTGTCTTCTAATTTTTCGAAGACATTGGCGTGTGTTCTCCTCGAAAATTTTATGTCCATGGGGTTATGTTCTTGCCCCTCCATTGGTTGTTGTTCGTCTTGTGGAGGAGAGTCCGGCAATTCTTCCCGTTCGGGGCTTTGCTGTTCAGGTGATTCAGGTGGTGGATTTTGAGAAGAAGACTCTCCCCTCTTTTTCTTGCCTCTACCTGTCAAAGCCTTAAGAAGACCTCGTATTTTCGGGGCCATTTGAAGTATCTACCAGCCTCTGTTACGGACCGTATTGGTTGATACGGACTGGTTACGGGCCCGTGTGCTGGTGAAAATTGGCCAAGTATAAGACTTAATACGGACCGTATTGACAGATACGGACCGTATTGGACTGGTACTGGTTCTGGTAAAAACTGGAAAACCTATTTTTTTTGTATTTTTCGTGATTTTTGGTATTTAACTAAATCTAAGAAAGACAATATTACTTTAATAACTAAATTGCAAAAAAGGAAAACAAAAGACTAATTATGATATTGAAAATAAGAATCGAAAAACAAGAGAGAATGGGGGAAGAACCGAGATGGTGAAGATTGACGGTGCTCACGGCGGGTACGGGTCGCTGAGATTTGATCTACTGAGCACGACCACGACCCCTGCATCTTCCTCCTCTGTGATTTGATCTACTGAGCCGCTGAGAGATATAAGCAGTAGCCAATTGCTGCTGAGTTTGCCAAGGAAGAGTAGAGAGAAGCGCGGGAGCCAAAACTGAGGAAAGATTTGGAGAAGAGGTATAATTGGACCCAGCAGGAAGAGGAGTAGACAAAAGCGGAGCGAATTGAACAGTAGAGGTATTAATGGGTCCGAAGAAAATGAACCCGAACTGGCTCTGTGGGGAATAAAGGAAGTCGGAGGGGTCGGTTTGGAAGAATCACTCAAGGTTAAGTGAGCAACATGATTGCACATCGCTTGTGAAGCTAGCCGAGATTCAAAATTGAGGAGGTGACCATGGAGATTGGCAATGGAGAAGGTTGTGCACTGCGATGTAAGAGAGGTGACAAGCGAGTTGTACTCAAGCGGCAGACCAGCAAAGAGGCATAGAGATAAATCTTGATCGCTGACAGCACAGCCAATAGAACGCAACTGGAGAGCAACGGATTTGAGGCGGTTAAGGTACTCCGTGCAGGTCAGATTGCCTTTCTTCAAGGTTTGAAGCTGAAGCTTTAACTCAAGCACACGAGAGGTGGATTGAATCGAGTAAGTCGAGTGAAGCATGAGCCAGAGATCAGCGGAGGATTCACAGCAAACCGCCTGGGGAAGAATCGTCGAACCAAGGCTAGAGAGAAGCCAAGCCAAAATGAGTTGATCTTGCCTTTGCCACATGTCAGATTGCGAAGGGGAGCTGCTGCTGGGGGAGGCTGTGACAGTGCTCGAGGTAGCGGAAGAAGATGAATCGAGGAAAGAGAGAAGACCATGACCTCGGATGACAGGTAATACTTGCGATTTCCAAAGTAAAAAATTTGATTCATCAAGAGTGGGATTGATTGAGTAATGGAATTAGATCGGGTTGATAACAGTGGGTAGAGGAGAGGGGTGGGAGGCAGGATCGGGAGGGGGATCAGCCATGATAAGCTGAAAAAGAGGATACTGGTAAAGGGGGCAGAAGAATATCAGCTCAAGGCGTTTGCCGAGAGGCTCTTGATACCATGTTAAGTATTGAAGAACAGTAAAGAGAGAAAGATTTTCTTTTGTATTAATTTCCTTGATCTGTTACATGTACAGAAGAGGCTTTATATAGCCTATGAAATCTAATCAATGCTTAACAACTATTCTAACAAACTCATCTAACAAGATTCTGTAACAGAAATGCTAACAACCTTTGACTTTAATCAAAGCTGTGTTCACATAGTCTGGCCTTTTTCAAATACTTTCCCGTAATTTTTTCCCCCCAAAATGATGTGCATTTTTTTCTACTTGAGTTAATTCTTCAACATACAATGTACACTCTATAAAATAAATAAATGCTTACTTATTTTAGTTCAGAATAGATATATGATAATTATTACGTACTAAATCAGAATGCATTTTGATAACTATCGATTTATTATTTGAGTTCTTAATAATTATATTCATGTCCCTCAGAATGAACAACTCTTGCAAGTAGATTGTATACTTCTATAACTGAAATAAACAACATAATAGTTTTTGAAATAACGTCATTTATTTTAAACTCAAAATGCACGCCTTTTAACTATATTGAATTATGTTTTAGTTAAAGTGCACATTTTTTTTAAAGAGGAGGCTCGAAGTATGATATTACTTTCTTGGTCAAATTAAATATTTTATAGTTAAAACAAGGCTTGATCTGAGTTGAAACCGTCTAATTTTTAGAGAGAATAACAATACAATGATACTTCTTTACTAAAAAGAAAAATACAATACATACTATCACAAGTTTCACAACAACAACAAAAAAAATGATGATATGATCGGACTGTCTATAATACTACATAATAGGAATGTTTGATGTATATGATCGTATCCAATGAATCAATATTCATGTAGTGCATATTCAATGTACAACCATGCCATAACAGTAAACTAAATAGCAGTGGAGCCGATCTGCAAAGAACACAATGTACATCGAAAAAAATGATTGCCTTGTATAAATTACTATGCTGATAATGATGCAGAAAGATGCTCAAATGGCAAAGCATATTCAATTATTAAAAATATAGATATCATATGCTTTACGAAATAAAAGGAACATAACTATTTTGAGTCGGAAATATTAGCTAGCTTTTAAGTAGTTTTTGCATGCGTCATCTTGCGTCAGAATACATCATCAAATTTAAGACAGAATAATTTTATATTGTAAACTTGTTTAACTTAGTCAAACAATCCAAAACACGCTCTTAATTACCAAATATATAATCCCTACCGTTAACTACTCAAGCACGGATCAAAGTCTTTGGGTTTATATTTTATATAGCATTAGACCATTCTTTTTTTTTTTCTTTTGAAAAACTTGACAGCAACTGTTAAGTATAAACATTAGATCATTCTATAGTGCGTAAAAATCAACTTAGGAACATATATTCTAGACAGCTAAGTAATACCAAAATCGGTTAATATTATCTCACAGTGTTTGCGTCAAGTGGACGTCAATTGGACGTCAATAGAACATCCATTTGATTGTCATAGCATTTGAAGCACTATTGATTGTCTTTAGATTGAAGAGTCTAAAAAAAATCTAATCCTTGTATTACATGCATGGGTTTACTTATCTGATTTTAAATTCACTGAGTAAGCGAGATAATGGTAACAGTAACACAATATATTTATGCGTTCAAAAAAAGCTGGATCTTGGACGACACGTCAAATTAAATTTCAGGTCAAAAGATCGTGGTTACATCTGTCGCAAATTTCAGCAAAGTTAATAGTTCATGCAATATTTACCAAAGAATATTTCGCCGGATTCTTTATCAACAAATTCATAGTAAACTATTTATGACCCCGAAACTTCTCACGCCGTTATTTTTATTAGGGTAATTATATGTTCCCCCATCTATCAATCCCCCATTTCATCCCCCAACTAACTAACTACCTTTTCTAACTAACTTTCAAAATTCCAACTACCTTTTCTAACTAACTACATTTTCAAAATTCTAACATATGGATGAATACTTAATGTTTTAGAGATGAATACTTCAACGTTTATGGATGAATACTTAATATCTTAGGCATAAATACTTTAAATTATTGTGCAACTTGCATGACAAGATGAGGATGAATACTTGCTTAATGCGGGATGAATACTTGCATGACGAGGTGTGAATACTTGTGCAACGGACAACTCAAAAGTATGTCATCATGGATCTCATTTGAAAGAGAAAATTATTTAAAAGACATTGGTGGTTTTAGATTTGCAAAATTCCTCACAGATCGTCAGAAATATTGGTTAGATTGAACGGAGAAAAAAAAACCCACCTCTAAAAACGTGTCAAAGATGGGTGATTGATGTGTCCAAATATGCTTCTATTGCAAGGATGAATACATTTATATAGATGGATGAATGCTAGTTGTGTTACAGATGAATATTTTTTTTGCAAATTTTGAATTTTGAAAGTTAGTTAGAAATTAATGCTCTGACAGTTGTGCGGTCCCCCACATAATTAATGCTCTGACAGTTGTGCGGTTCCCCACACGTGTTGTTTGTCCCCTACTTTATTGTTGTAATATATCCAAATATGTTTCTATTGCAAAGTGAATACCTTCATGTAGATGGATGAATACTAGTTGTGCTACATGTGAATACTTCTACAAATTCCTAAAATACACTGACAATTATAAATGTGAATACATTCATATAGATGGGTGAATACTTCTGCAGATGTGAATACTTATTGTTGTAATATATCCAAATATGTTTCTATTACAAATGTGAATACATTCATATAGATGGGTGAATACTAGTTGTGCTACATATGAATACTTCTGCAAATTCCTAAAATACTTTTGGCAGTTATAAATTCTAACTAAAGTAGTTAGTTAGTTGGGGGATGAAATGGGGGATTGTTCACGGGGGAGAGCTAGGCAGACCCTTTTTATTAATACCCTAAAAAAAAAAATTTAGTAAATTTGCCTTCGGCATGAATTTTTTTTCATAAACACCCTGACCATTTCATATTTGGACGGTCCACTTTCTATACCAAACCGCCTCACAGTGGAGCGGTCTGCTTCCTGTACTAAACCGTCCCATACTGAGACGGTTTGCTATTGCCTATATATTGGTGGGTAACCCTCCCGTTTTTCACCCTATTCATTTCAAGTTTTCACTCTCTCTCCTCTCTTTCTCTCTTTCTCCAACAGATACCTATTCATTTCAAGTAATTTTTTTTATTTTATCTATATTATCTATATTATTTTTCAATTTTTCAATTTTTCAATTTTTAATTTAATAAATTTGTAAATTTATTTTTTTAAAGAGGAGGGTTCAAATGCACCATTATTTTTGTGCTCTAATATGCTCCACATCCTTTATTTTCATTTTTAAAGTTCGAATAGTCGATCTGAACCACTCAACATGATCTTCATAATAAAATATGCTTGGATACCAAATTTTATATTTTTTAGAATTTTTTTACTATTTTTTTAGATAGGTACAAAATCACTTTTTTAAGGAGATTCTGGACCATCCGATAAAGTGATATTGTACCTATCTAAAAAAATAGTAAAAAAATTCTAAAAATATAAAATTTGGTCTCCAAACATATTTTATTATGAAGATCATGTTGAACGGTTCGGATCGACTGTTCGGACTTTGAAAATAGAGATAAAGGATGTGGAGCATATTGGAGCACAAAAATTATGGTGCATTTGAACCCTCCTCTTTTTTAAATTAATATATAACTAATAAATGTTTATTGGCTAATGTAGTTCTCAAAAGAAAAAATAGTGATTGCACTGTATGTGGGCAAAAATATTATCCGGGGTGCGAAGGGAACACAGTACACGAAAGATGTAGCCTATGACTTCGAGGTTAATGAAAATACCACATTTCTGGAACTTAAGCAAATGGTATACAAAAATATTGATGTAAACCCCAATCAGTGTGACATAGACTTAATTACTCGGATTGACACATTTAGGAGGTAATAGACCTTACTTTGTCAGGTATCTAATAACATATGAGGGGTTATGGAGGGGTGTTTACAATCAAATTTGAGTCAAAGAATATCCCGGTAATAGACTTGTATTCTAGGAGAGTTCCACGTCAACCCGGAGTTGGACCTTCTAGGAAAAATACAGGTTATGACAACCCGGTGTACCACAGCTCGAGTTATAACAACCCGAGATACCACCACTCAGGTTATGACAACTTGGGTACCACAACTCGAGTCATGTATCACCGTATGAACCGTACGTACCACCCGTTGACAATTATGTACCTGATTATACCACTTATTGTATCATGGATGATTATGCCACCGAGCTACCACCACCATCACCTCTTCCTGAACCCGTAATCCAAGCTAGATTTCCATATGTACCAGAGTCAATACCTAGACTGTTACCCACTGTTACCCGAAATGATACTGACATTGATGGTGAAGGGATCGATGCCATACCAGAAAAGGAAATAGACACGGGTGATGATTGGGAAGGAGGTTGGGATTCTGATCACTTATCAGATGGTGATGCAGATGTCCTTCTCAGGGAAGACAGATTTCCGATTAGAGATCGGACAAATAGGCATACGGTCGCCACATCAACGATACCAATTCTTTTGAAGAAGCAGACATTGGTTACTTTGGGAAGCGCGTCGTATACAATTCAGAGCTTGCCCTACAACAGGTTTATACCAACATAGATTAACTTGTGAAGAAAATCAATGAGGTTCATGTTCACGGTAACTGGGAGTGCAAAGTACAAAAAAGAGACCGAATAAGGTTAGTTGTGGTTTGTAAAGACGCACCGCGTTACAAGTTCTGTCTTTTTGCAACCCCTGTGGGTAGGGGGAGGTATGGATGATTAAGAAGTGTGAACCACCTCACACATGCAAGTCTGCGTCATCAAGGACATACCATGCACAACTTACGGCATCACTTATTGCCGATGTAATTGAAACGGGCATTAAGGATGACCCATCGATGAGCATTAAGGAGGTCGCTAGGAGTGTCAGACTTATTTACAAACATGCAACCCCAAAATACAACAGGTTGTGGAGAGAACGTGAACTTGAGATTTGCAGAATGTTCGGTTGTTGGCAGGGTTCATACAACTTGCTTGCACCATTGCTCTAGGCCATAGCAAGTACAAATCCCGACACAAAGTATGAATGTTGGAATGTCAGCATACCCGACGTCGATGACGCGTTGTAATTCAAGGCCATAGTATGGGCTTTTGGTCAATGTATTCAAGTTGTGCCATACATTAGACCGGTCATCAGTATAGATGCATGTTTCTTATCTGGCCGTTACGATGGGAGACTGTTGATAGCATGTGCATATGATGCTGAAAATCAGCTGTTGCCTTTGACCTTTGTAATTGTTGAGAATGAGGATGGTGATAATTAGGGATTTTTCATGAGCTTTTTATGAAGAGAAGTGGTTGGGAACAGGTTCTTTTGTGTCATATCAGACCAGCACAAAAGAATCAAATATGTTTTTTATCGTACAAATTTTGGATGGTCGACAGCGGATGGTGAGTGTGTGCACAGGCTGTGTATGCAAAATAAACACTTAATAAGTAGTACTACTTCTTACTACGAGCCTTGAAAGTACATGGAACAAACTCATTATCCGATGTTGGCAAATCTGGATCTATTATAGCAGACGAAGTGCTAGCCTTACCAGTGTAAGTACAAGGAACAAACTCATCGTCCGTGGCTAGTGGTTCCAGATCAACCTTTTTTTTCAAACCATAACTATAAGGGTTTTCCACAAAATCATCGTCTGAAATTTCAAACCAAATAGGTCGCCTAAGAAATTGCTCCATAACACAGACTTGACAGTTCTTTTTATCCCTCAAGTATACTTAACAGTTCTTTTTTTCCTCATTCTTTCCTCGACCACTCATTAACCCTCTTCTGAGCACCTGTCGATTAGAAGATCTACCTCGATTGTTATTGTCTATCATTCTCGTCTAAAAAAATAATTAAAAAAATACTACAACAAAACAAAAATAAAATACTACAATCCAGTGTACAACATAAAATACTACAATCCAGTGTACAACATAAAATAATACAATCAAGTCTAACATAAAAGAACATCTCCACAATATCTCCCTTGACACGACATGCGGAGCACACTTCCTAATCAGGTGGAGGGTCGATATTGTCGAAGTTCTCGTAAAAAACTCTTTTAATAGTCGGATCATCCGTAGTAGCATATTCTTCAACCTCGTTGGGTGGAAACCCTAAACGAGATAAACGTCTCCTCAAGCGGGCTTCACCCATCTAAAAATTGTTAGCAAGGAATGTGCGAGCATTGCGTGCGGTTTCACTTCCTCCTTTTTGAAGTTCGGATTTGGATGTCATGGTAAGATCTAGGGTTTCATCAAACCACGATGGATTAAACAATTTATATTAATTCTCAACAATTTCTAACTAAATTTGGAAATTTTCTAACAATTTCTAAATAATTTTAGACTAAAAAATAAATGCAAAAATTTGAGGGCTTTACATGCAAAAGGGGAGGCGATCTGTTGGAGGTAGAGAGAAAGGGAGGAGAGAGAGAGTGAAAACTTGAAATGAATGGGGTGAAAAACGGGAGAGGTACCCTCCAATATATAGACAATAGCAAACCGCCCCACTATGGGGTGATTTGGTATAAAGAGTGGACCGCCCAAACATGAGGCGGTCAAAATATTTTTTGAAAAAAAATCATACCGAGGGCATATTTGCTATTTTTTCTTTTTTTAGGGTATTAATAAAAATAACGGCTTCTCACGTATAGCGGGGAAGAAGTCAGATTATATTAAACTCTCTTTGGAACCATCACTCCGCATTTATTTATCGTCAATTTTTCATTGTTTATACTTTATATAGAATAAATGGAGATATATTCAAGTCAAGACTTCGTTTATATACTGTCTGATGTGACGCTAATATAATTTGGAAATGTTTTTGAGGATTCCAGATCACGTACCAAAAGAACCCAATATACCAGGGAATTTGTGGTGGTCAATTGACCAGGTGTCGTGTATATTTCATAACTTTAGTTTTGAACTGTGATCCAATAAGATATGGAGCACAATTTTTTTATTGGCGCATTCACATGCAAAATTATTTTGGGTACAAACTTGAGGAGAAGTGGATCTCCACACTTAGTTACTTTCTCAAACAAGCTAGGACTCCTAATTTTGATCAATAAATAATAAATACAACAGGTATATTGCACAACACAAACCTCACATGCTAGCCCATTGTCAGATAAGACCCTAAACTATGTCTAGTAAATCGACTTGCATACATACAACACGCGCCTATTTTTAAGTCGGGTTTTGCACTATTTTGGGATGGTTGGCTGCATAAACAGAGGAGTTGGGGTCGGGTCTCAGGTGGGACAACAGATGCATTACATCGGGCCTTAGTAGGTCCAAGACCTTGCTACAGAGAGTCAAGCTCTCTAGCTTGGGTTTGCTGGTGCTCTGCACGGGCCCACCTTGTCCCTCATACATGACAGCATGGTGCCTGACCACAAAAGATCGAAAAGTCAGATTTAGGTTTCGGTGTTAATTTAACTTGTTTTGCAACTTCTTGAAGAAAGATGATTGTAAAACTGGTCTGCAAGTTATCAGGATGGTTTCACAGACTCCCTTTTCATCAATTACAGAACAAACCAAACAAAGTTGAGAAAGTAGAAATTAAATTGGATCCTAAGAACCACCTCTTTTCAACTTATGAACTAAATGAAATCATAAATAACCCTTTAAATATTATAGCAGTTGGCAATTTTTATTTGCTTTTCTTAATGCAGACAAAAATATGAATGGTTCGGACCTATTATAATAGAGGATATATATTCACCATTTCATTTGACCCTTGAATTTATTTAGTACCCTTGCACTTTGTTAGTACGAATGGTGTCAAAAATAAAACACGGCAACAATGATATAAAATATTTTCCATTAACAAGGAAGTTTTGTAAACAATGACAAGGGAAGGGTATTTCTGCAATTCTTTAGTATAGTTTTGCTTTTCTCTTCGCAATTTTTGCAAGGGCAATGGGCAACTTACAGAAAATCAATGATGTCAGTTATCTCTGAAGCCTCAGTGGGGGATGATGGTTGTGAGTTCTTCCCAAACACATCGCCAAGTGCATTAAATAGTAGAGCTAAAGTCTACAAATAGTCCCCCATACATAAATAATAATCTAGTCATTACTTGGATAAAGAAATAATCTAGTCAATAATAAAGATAGCATACCACTACTAGTATTGGTATAGGCTAGAGTTTCTTGGTCAACCGTAGTCACCTTTGATAGATACAGTGGTCCGTTAAGCCCACTGGAACTGATTGAGCACACCGGTACTGGAATATATTGCATGGCATATAACCTACCTGGTTTTCATACTAGTTGGACAATATATCTCGTTCTTTTTACTCTTCCTTTTGGTCTCTTTTATGTCAATTTGCAGTACTAATTAAGCCATGGAATTTGAGACAGGAAAGATTGAATAAAATGTCCTGTTACAGTTCATATTACTTTTGTTTCTCTTTGTTTAACAAGTGCTCAGGTTCAAATTGCTAATCATCAGTTCCCACACACGTCACAACTCAAATGGATACCTTCATAAACAAGGGGCGGGCAAAGGCTAGTCGAGGGAGCAATGGACCCAAAATGCGAAAAGCTATCCTCAGCATTGCCACAGAAGTTACTGGACGCAAGTGCTTGACAACAGTATGTGACGTCTCCAGCCACTCTTGAGGGAGGTTAATGTAGAAAGCATGCAGAAGTGCTATTATGTTCCCTGCATTAAATTTAGATAAGTACATGTCAGCAATCTTCAGGTACTGTCGCCTGCCCCTGTTTTTTCCATATGAACCACAAATCTTTTCTCTTGTTCTTCCTTTTCCTTTTTCTCGAAAGATTGTTCAAAGCCCTTTGCCACTTCTTAAGCTCACTCAGTCAATCCATTGATCCAATGACTCAGATCAGTGACCACATCTCTGAGTGAAACTGTGAATTATCTTTATTGAAATCAAGAGATTCTGATGACAAAATAGAGGGTCAGATCGACACAGGTTCTGTCTCTTATTTTTCGAGTAACATAAAATTAGGTTGGGGCCATTTCAGGTTTCACTTGAGGTCATCTCAGGTCTTTGGATCATTTTGTGCTATAGTGTAGTGCAATTCGGGTAATCTTAGATTCCAGTGCGGTTTAGGTAAGAGCTGCTGGCACAATCATTTGGGTCTCAAACCAATCCAGTTAAAAAAAAAGGGAAAAAAACCACCATACCTACAGCAGTGGAAGTATTGTCCTGAGAGGCCCAAGTGGGGTCCAGCAATGCATACCCCACAGCAGAATCCAGATCCTTAAGTGGGCGGCTGCCGTCAGCAAGCCACCAGCATTCCTTTATCACACGCGCTGCCTCTGAGTAGAGCTGCATGTGGAACTCTTGTGGCAGCTGAGCCAACAACAAACCGCACGCCTGGATCATCAAGCACGACAGTTGCTGGCTGGAGTACCCACTTTTGGAAACGAACCCGGCCATGTTGATTCCACTGCCGATTCCACCTCCCATCTGCTCAGCAACACCTGCCACAGGAGAGTTTGGTACACCCAAGGTTTGACCACTGGACTGTATCAGTGATGATTGGATGTGGACCACGATTTGAACCAAAGAGGATACAATCAGAGCAGGTGATGCAGGAAGAGAGAGGATTTCTATGGCAGCTGTTTCTAAAACGAGCTGGGTGTACGACCCCGGATCTTGGTTCTGATAGAATGCCTTCTGGCTGTCTGAGGTGTTTATTGAGCCCGGTTGAGGTGGTGCCTGAGGCTTGACATTACCGCGGGTTGAGGACTCGGCTGACTCGGATCTGGACTTGGTGCTTAGAGAAGGTAAAACATTGATGACCAAACCTAGAAGAAGGTTTGCATAGTAGTCCTGAGGAGGTGTGACTGGGCTTTGTGAGGTTACGAGCTGTACAAAGGACTCCGAGAAAGGGATCTGACATACGAAAAACTCACTTCAAGCATACATAAATTAATTAAGAAATAAAAGCATGTCATTCCTTTCATTTACTTCATGAAGCACAATAGCCAACTCTATATCTATATCTATATATGTATATATATATGTGTGTATATATGTATGTGTGTGTGTTTATATATATATAGAGCTGGGCTATGGTGAGTTGTGAAGTAAGATGTCATTTTTACTTCACGCTCATATTTTCATTTTGAAAATCCAAACAACCGATCCGAACCGCTCAACATGTTCTCTATATTGAAATGTGCTTGGAGACTAAATTTTACATTTTTTGGAATTTTTTTACTATTTATTAAGCCACTTTGAAAATCGCTGATCCGGTGGTCCAGAAAATTTTACTGTTTTTTACTGTTCACAGTGGATCAGCGATTTCAAAGTAGCTTAATAAATAGTAAAAAAATTCAAAAAAATGTAAAATTTAGTCTCCAAGCACATTTGAATATTTAGAAAAAGTTGAACGGTTCGGATCGGTTGTTTGGATTTTCAAAATGAAAATATGGCGTGAAGTAAAACGACGTTTTACTTCACAACTCACCATAGCTTATCTCTATATATATATATATATAGAGAGAGAGAGAGAGAGAGAGAGGAGGATTCAAATGCCTCGTGCCATTCATGTGTCATCGTGCCTCATATCCTATATTTCTGTTTTCAAAGTTCAAACTGTTATTCTCGGAGACCAAATTTTAGATTTTTTGAAAAAAAAATACTATTTTTTTAGATAGGTACAAAATCACTGTTATTTAATTTGAAATATGAAAGGAAGTACCTTCGAGGAGGAGCCAAGGATTTTAAGTATACGAAGAATCAGCTTGCTTGGAAGGTGGCCATAGAAATACGCAAGGATGTCTCTGACAAAGGTAAACTTGAGAGGGTGGAAAGCAAGGCATGAAGAGTAAAAAGCAAGCACCCGATCAGCTATGTCAGTCAAATCATTCTCTATAAGCCGGTAAACAATTAGTGGGATAACCGGCAAAATTCGAGCAGCGATATCATCAAAGAACGGAGGATTACTGCAATTGCGCATGAAAAAGCACAAAGATGAAAAATACATGAGTAATTATGTAGGTGATATACATAAATAGATGTACAAAATATAAATAAATAAAAAAAATGACAAATTGGAGAATGACTTGTCATACCGGTCCTTAAATGAGAGATGATTCCCAAGGGCTTTATGAAGCTCAACTCTCTTTGGTATTTGATTGTTCATCCAATGCTCAGGAGACCTGTTGGAGTAAAACATCTTGACCCTTTGTTGAAGCTCGGTCCTCTCCAACAGACTTATCTGTGATTCAAAAAGGCACCAACTGAGTTTGTATCCTAAAATATTTTGAAAGAACATTTCAATAATAGTCTTCTTGTAAGAAAATTCAAAAACCATACCACCACGCGAAGAGCATAGGGATCATCATCCCTGTCAATCAGAGCAAGTAGGAGAATGTCCAGTGGAAGCAACTCATGATTCCAGATGAAAAAGGAAAGATTACTGACCGCCTTTGCCAGAAGATCCTGCTAAAAAAATATAATATAATATAATATGATATGATATAATATAATAATAATATAGTAATAATAGTAATAATAATAACAATAGCAATAATATTAATAATAATAATCATCACCATCAACATCATGACAACGATGATGTACAAAATGTTTCAATGTACAAACCTGTGCAGAATGCCCATGTTGCTGAACCTGGATTTGATGGAGAAGAACATCCACCATAGTGTAAATATTAGAGGTTACTTCCTCTGGTGAGAAATCTCTTAAAACTCGTCCCTGCATTTAAAGTCTTATCAGACCAACACCAGACACAAAGCTAGGAGGATGTGAAAAGACATACCAGATTTACACTGTTGATGCTGTCAGGATGGCCACTTATGAGCATCCAGGCACCAGCACACAGGTACTGTCGGTGTTGAGGGAAGCTGTGGTTCAGATAGGTTGCGACATAAGTGGGATCAGCAGATGGAAGGAGAAGCTGAGTACATTGATTAATTACAGTTGCTTCGACCTGAAAAATTGCACATCTTCTGAGCAAAAGTATCATGCATCTCCGACTTAGGATTTTTAATTTTTAATATACTGTCTGGAAGTACTGGACCCCATCATTTAGAGCGGAAAGCAGCAAGATAATGTCGGATTTTTCTTTGGCCGTATCCAACAACAAGCAACAGGTTCTTTAATAATAAATGGAGTAAACATGCAGAGGTATTGGTTCAACATCAGCAGCAAGTACAAGAGAATTGCAATGTGCTGAACCCTTGCTTTTGACTTTTGAATGTTGATCAAGGATTCTAACAGGTACATATTATATTGGCATGGCCAGTACTCAATAGATGTGATTTACTGTAGCAGCGGTTACTGTAGCGGATGAGAGGTGACTAGGGTTAGGGTTTCGGCTCTGATACCAAATAGAAATGATTTGCTAAAAAATTATATTTTATTGATTAACCTCTTGAGTTTATATAGGCCTTACAATCTTATAAATAAATCTCTAGTTTATTCCCTAATACCTATTTACCAATAGGCCCTTGAAACAACTACAAATCTCAACAATAAGTCTAGCGCAAGGGTATCATTAACTACCATTACATATTACCTGTTGCCAAGCTTGGATAGCTTGAACCCTCTTATCCATCCTCCCTTTTAAACTCTCACGAATCAGTGGAGGGAAGTACCGCATAGTTTTCTCAGACCACGTGTGCTGGCTTGTCGACATGATTTGCTCAAGCAACGGTTGAAGGTAAAGCATGTGCTCCACTTCAGCAATCCCTCGTGTTTTAATGGTAATTGCAAGGCTAATTATTGTTATCCTGTTAAGTGTTTCTGTAAATTCAGTTGGACCCTGGAAATGAGATCCAATAGACATGCGTCAGTTTAGACTTGAAGGAATCATTTCATGTAAATACACTCTAGAAAGGGAAATTATACCTGATACCCCCCCCTATATCTCTAAATAGAATATCCAAATAGATTTTCAAGCAGACAATCAGGAGAAGGGTATTCAAGATATTTAATATTCCTAGAATATTTCTCATTTGCAGGAGCACGCATGATACTTTATGAGGTCCTTTTGGAATATATAAAGGAAGACATTTTTAAAATTTTGAAAGAAAGGAAAGAAAATCCTCAAGTAACTCATACGTCACCTTTAATTCTTTCTTAACCAAAAAGAAGTCTCTTAGGGAGAGTATCAAGTTCATGCACAGGTTCTCAGCCAATCTGAGCAGCCGATGCTCCCCACGTTTCCCCTTAATCATGGAAATTATTTTGGTGACATCGTACATCAAGGCCTTGCTCTTTCCATGGTACCTGGAAAAATAGCTAACTCTATTATGCCCAGGAGGAAAGCAAATATGAAAGAGTAAAACTAGATTATTCCAGATTTTTCTGTACTAAAATATTACTGAAAATTATTTTTCTTCATATATGCATAAGCCTCCAAACCATATAAGAATATCCAAAAACTGCAGGTGATTCTACTTCTAAGCTCTTTCATTACAAAAACGAGTCAAAATGAGGCAACAGGATTTGCTACAAAATGACAAAAAAGATTTGAAATGAGGAACAGGACTTGCTACAAACCTGTATAATGGTAATAATCTATAATTTAGTATCTCAAGGAGAAGCAGTGAGACCCCAGATTTGCTCAGAATGGAGGGAGATCTTTGAGTTAGACTCTGCCCAAAATAATGTATAGTTAAATAACAATGATCAAATACAGTCAGAAAATAAAAAATATCGATAATACTAGGGAAACTAATAAAGGTTGTTAAACTAGTCCAGGAAATACCGTAAAGTGCGGTCGAAACAAGGAATGGGGCGCAATGAGAAGGAGTCTAACATATGTCTCTACCATAGCAATGCTAGGTACAGCCTACAACACAAAAATATCAGAACAATAGTTTATAGAATAACAAAGGATAATCAAAAGCAATTGTCCCCAATAATGGTACCAGTATAGCACTTGGTACGAACTTTTATCCAGCATCACCTTGTCACAATCTCGAGAAAAAGCTTTGCTTTGGCATTGTAAAGATCAAGGACGATCTGTCAGATTTTGGCAGTGTACCATTGAGTTCAGTACTGGAATAATCTGATAATATCGTTATTTTTCCTTGAATTCTTCCATTTCTGCTTATTGAGGGTTCATATGTTGCTACTATTTGAATTGGAACCAGTACCAGCATGTACCGCCCAAAATTGAACCCTATGAATTGAACATACAATTTACCTGGCCAAGAAAAATGGTTTCTTCAAGCTGGTATGCAAGCTTCAAACACATGTTGAAAGACAGGCCAGAGAGAAACATCATAGAGAGTGGGAAGGTTTCACGCATTATGGTGATTCGCTCGGTGGTGTGCATATTGGGACCCTGTAGCAGATCAGTCTCACCAGCTGAGGTGAACCAATTCATCACAGCCTCACATGCTGGCCGAGCCATGGTAAATGACAAAACCCAGAACATTCCCATTGTTTGCTCGTCCAGGTTCACGAAATCAATTCTCTCTACAATATACCACATTAAGTTAATAATGACTTGAAACAGAAGTGTTTAATATAAGTTTGTAATGCTCTGATGCTGCACTTCAATTAGAAGGTTAAAGATCAGATGTTCTATGCTTGGAGGTCAAATAGGAAAAAAATATGAAGCAATTTTGAGCTCTCAGTGTCTCGAATACAACAGAAAGGTCTTTTCGGCAGTGATGTGTGAACAAATCCTCTTTTGAGGCTTGTATGGGATATTTGTTAGGTGACAGGACCAATACAGGAAATTCTTCCAACCAAAAAAAATACAAGTAAAGAGGTCAATGTTAATGCTTTTGACATTAATGTTACCCTTATTGAGTTGTTTCCACCAATCATCAATCTGCCTTCCCTTTTGAAGTTGGTCAGTATTCAGAAGTTCCCTAACAGAGGGATTGAAAGACCAAATGCGTAAGGTTTGGCTGCTACTGATAAAGTCTAGAAGTACGCCTTGAGCAGAGTCTAGACCTTTCTCCTCTTTATGAAATGAAATAATCTTTTTAGTTGTCTCAATCTATAAGATAAGGAACAAAGGTAATATAATTAATTTTATTTGAAATGGAGGCTGAGAAATGTAATTATGATCCTGGAATCGCTATAACTGTGAAAGGTCAATCTCAGAAAAGCAAAAGGTAATATTTGTTCTAAGTATTAAAGCATGGTAATTTTATACAAATGTCAACTTTGAAATTATTCATAGCATTATAAAATATGCAAGATAACCTAGGATGAACCATAACAAGGGCTAAGCTTATAAGAACAAAAGTAACCTGCAACCTATGTTGATTACAATATAATCATTGTGACAACTCAGTCACTTTAAGGACTTGCCTCATCATACAAAGGTGTAAGAAGAAAAAGAGAAGAAATCATAAAAACGGAAACTTAAGGGGAAAAAAGAAAACTAAATATAGTAATGCAAAAAACAACCTTGCGAGGATCTGAACTTAAGGTGGTCATCACAATCTCGATGCGTACAATCTGGGCAAGCAACCAGGTGACATGGTTGCTTCGGAGAACCTGCGGGTCGCCCCTCACTTTAGAGGCCAGCTTGTCCACAAAATCAAGAAAATCGATGCACCCGCTCTTCATGAGAAAGAAAAATATGTCTCCAAACATAAGCCAGTCCTGCCAGAACTGTGACTCTGCATTGGATAGACACCAGGATTACAGGCTTGTCTATTCAGAACTTTAATTTTCTGGCTATTCAGCACTGCCAACTTAGTGCAGTGGAACTGTGTGATTTTAACAAAAATTAGGTCTCTGTTATGGCTTATTATTGCCACTTGCAATGCAACATAACCCTACATTAACAAACAAAAAGGATATAAAAATGGTGGATCATAACACAATGCACTTGCTTTTGCCTTCTCCATCATTTGTAACCCTCCCTACCGAAAAAAAAAATTGAGAAACAGTACAAAGAAACAACATTGAAAAATGGTATACCTGTGTTGGTAATCCTAAGAACTTCCAAGGTTCTGTCAGCAACAGCCTCACCAATCATATCTGGAGAGAACACAGCACCAGGCATAGATACATGCTGCTGTGCAGCTGGTCTATAACAAGGTGCAACAAGAAGCACGCGCCTCCACCAATCAGGTGATGGTGTTGCACGAAGAGCATGCCTCAAGCAACGCATGGCCCTTTCCCAATCCAAACTTCCTTTCGGAATAGAGTTTGCGAGATCCTATTTAAACTAGAATTTTATTCTCCACAAAAATATTTATAAAATTACATTGGCTTTGACATTAGACTTGATGTTTGTAGTAAACCTTCTATTTGAAAACTTCTTCTGTTTCCCAGGAAGCTTTGATTAAAGGAAAACGAAGACAGATCATGTATATTTATACTACAGGGGTGGAGCAGAGTAAAGGACTGTTAGAATAGTTATTGCAGTTCTACCTCAAGTGCAGATATATTAATTGGACAGAATTAACTGTTGGTGTAATTTTTCTGGTTCAGAAAGTGGCTGAATAATTCCATTCTCTCAATCAAGTAATACAGAAGTAAATAGAATGCTCACCTCTCCATGCAACGGCTCTCCCAACACACTGGGATAAGTAATGGGTGAGTATCTCAGGTTAGCAATTGGCTCGCCAGGTATACTGGGGTATGACTGAGACAAGAACCGATGTGTGGCAAAGGTGGGGCAGTGCAAGTGCTGGTCCAGCATTTGCATGTGCATTGCCACCATGTCCCTCCTTCTATGTATTTCCATAATAATGCTAAACATTGCCTCGTCATTAGGTATATTCTCCATGTATTGTAAACTACTCCTTAAGAGCTCATAGAAAGGAACCCGGCATTTATCTTCATCGACCAAGATCCAAACAACGTCGAGGCAGAGATGCATCCACTCATGCAATGGAGTGTCCAGTCCCCATGACCTGAGGCTATCAATGGTCTCCTCCAGTCCTGACGGCCTTTGATTCCAGTTGACCAACCAGTCGATCATTTGTTGAAATATAACACTATGGGTTAATGGTTTGAGGTTAGTCTCAAGTGCGGATAAGACGATTTTACAACATAGCTGACGCAGTGAGCCATGGCAAGGTTGGCTAACCATAGGCGTACCAGTTCCAGTACCAGTAGTGGTACCACTACTTGTACCAACAATGCCAGTGGGTTTGGCTGGAGATGAATGTGTGATAGTTGATTGGTCCATGGTCGAAGACTGGGTTGGTGATCCGATCTGATTTATTGCTGAGAGAGGTGAGGTTGAGTTTGAAACATGAAAGTTAGAGGTGGTTACTGTAGGCGCTGGGGAAGATGTCGGTCCTGCCGATGTGCTGGCCTGGCAATCAGTATTTGAGACTGAGGATAGAAGCGAAGGGAGAAGCGAGTCCCATTTGAGGTAGCCAATGCCACAAAGACTCTTGGTGGCAAACAAAAGGAATTCTGATTGTGGCGCATGGCTGCTACATTGGATTATGAGTGAGATAAGAATTGATTCAGTGATCGATTGAACTTGATCCTGGTCCTGAGAAAGAAAAATGCAAGATAAAATCATTGGATATACAACTACCATTTTTCTGGTGAAGAACGAGGTAAGGAAGTTTTAAGAATGAAGCCACCCCAATTTTGAATATCATATATCAGCCAACAACTTTCATAACAGTTGGATGCACTGGAATAGGACCTAGCTAATAAAACCGAGGAGAAAGTAATGATGAAAAGATTATCTTTTGGTACGTGATTACCATAAAAGTAACATATGTTGCCACTGGGCTCCAAGTTAGATATATCCTATAAAAAAGTTGGATATTTCAGAGCCCACTATGACAAAATTTGAAAACAGGAGGAAAAAATCAGGAAAGCAACAAACTGGGGCACTAAACTGGAAATTGAGCTCGCAGCTGGTCAAAATCAACAATGAACTGGTCATCTCGAGGCGGAAGCTCTCTAAAGGGAGCCGTAACCCTTTTTTGCAGCTTATTCCTGAAAGGTTTAAGATGATTAGTTAAAAACTAACCAATTTATCAGAAAAAGGAAATTCAAATATTTCGTTCAAGATAGAAAAGGAAACTTTATCCAGAAAAAGGTTTATACCAAAAGAAAAAAAAATTGTCTGATAGATTTGTCGCACTTCAGTAAATTCTAGTATGATTACAGTGGTCACTGATCACGCATTAATGCGGTCAAATAATACCCCAAGACAAAATCGAAGGAGTTTGGCAAGAAAGCTTGAGAGAGAGAGAGAGAGAGAGAGAGGAACTAATTAAATAACTTACGAGGTTTCACGGCCGGGATCATCTGGTCTCTGAGACGAATTTCTCTGCAATATCAGAATTAGAAATCAAGTTTAGCCAGAAGAGAGAAGGCGGGAGCGGGCGAGTGTAGGACAGGGAAAGAGAGTAGGAGAGCTTACCCCGAGGTAGAGATTGAAGAGGTCGGTAATGGCGGGTTTGGCAGGATGGTGCTGGAGCGACCTCTGAGCTCTCTGGCTCTGCTCCATCTCTCTCTCTCCCTCTCTCTCCCTGTCACACGCGCGCTCTACTCTCTTTATGATCTCTCTCTCCGTGTCACTTTCTCCCTCTTTCTCTTGCTCGCTCGCTCGCTAGTTGCATTTTAGATATTACAAAGGTCTTTTTACATTGGTAACTATTGGGAAAGGTTTAGCCAGGAAATTCACAACATATCCCTACAAGCCCAGTAATGGAGGGTTCAAGTCAAATTATTCAGATTTCCCGAGGGTATTCTGCCAAAAATATTTTGACACCGTTGATTTATGGAATCCGTATCCTCTGCATTAACTCAAATTTTGAGTTAAGATCTGAACCGTCCTATTGAGATCCGCACTAATATTAAAGTGCACGTGCATTATAAGACAGGATTGGTCCGAGTTCTGATGGTACGGTTCATAAATTAACTCAAACGGTGCGTTAATGCAGAGGATACGTATTCTGATTTATGGCGGATTGTTTTCGGAAACAGTTGTAGCGTTGAACAACGAATTCCGCATCCTCTGAGATATCTCAAACTTTGAGTGTTTTTATGGAAAATCTCAACCGTTGAAATACGTACTGCACGAATCTGAAAGCACACATAATACTGGCCCTGCGCTATCCCGGAATAGGCACCATACACGTCGCTCACGCAAAGGTGTAGATATCTCAGAGGATATGCACTCCTTGAACAACTACCAAGTGAAGTCTGAATTCGCATCCTCTGAGATATCTCATATTTTGCGGGACTTTATAAAATCTGAACCGTTCAAATATGTTATACACGAATCTCAAAGCAAAAATAGTAGGAAGTCTACGGGGTCGACTTGTTAGTTACGTACGATATCCATCTGACGATTCAAGATAAATCAGGCAATTTAACAGCATAACGATTTTTTTAGAATGACCCCTATGTTCAAAACATTGAGGCAAAGTTACTAATCTAAGATTTGCATATCTTATCAATAAAATTAATAGTTAATATATTGATTCATTGAGTAAACAGATTTTTTTTTTCTCCACGCGTCTAATAGATGAATACTACCTACAATGGTCGACGTCTACCACGAGAAGACAAAACAATGAATATCCAACTAGATTGTTTGTTTTTTTGTGGGTCATTGTATTATATTTCTGAATTTATTATAATGAAACTTAGGGTAAATTGTTTTTAGTCAATATTTTAATATTTTCACAAGTAGTCACATTTTTTTTTCCTTGTATTTAGATCCAATTTACTATTTATTAGTTTTTATTTCTTGACACGTCAAGTAATGATTTAATAATAATAATAATAATAATAAAATAAGTAAATTTTTGTTTGTAAAAGAATAATGCTATTAATACACTAGAAATTAAAAGGCCAAATCATAATCATTCATCTAATAAAAGCGTGCATATTTAAAATTTATAACAATTAACAGTTATATGTAGTGTGATAATTGGAGTAAAATTCATAAAAATAATACTTTGTATATCGACTCGTTGAATAAAGAAATTCTTTTTTTCTCCACGCGTCTAATGGATGAATGCAATGGCCGACTTTTCTAGCACGCGAGAAGAATAAATAAAGAATAACAATTGTTTGTGGACCATTGTATTTTATTTTTATTGAATTTACTATAATAAAATTTAGGATAGAAAAATTGTTTTAAATTTAATAAATGTATTCGCAAGTAGTCCTCGCATTTCTTTTCCTTTTATATAATGATTCAAAATATGTGTCTTTGTTCAATTTGCTATCTATTACTTTTTTATTTCTTCAATAAGATAAGGTAAGTATTTTTTTGTTTGTTTGTAACAAGGTAATGCCTTTAATAAAATTAAGGAGCATGACAATTGCCTCTCAAACGAATTTCTGAGTACTATCTGTTTATCGTCATGTCCAACATTCATGTTCAATTATTTAAAGTTCTGTTTACAACTTTTTAAAATGCTACTAGTAAGAATTTAAACTTCTTTACGTAAGTCTTTAAATTTTGAAAGCTGGGTCATTCAACTCCTAACTACTTTTATTTCCAAGCCGAAAAAGAAAAAATTACTTTCATCCACTCTTTTTTTTCCTCTGATCATTCTCGTCCATTTTTCCGACCATTTTCCAACGATCATTCTCGTTCATTCTATGTCTACAACTCTTTAATGTACTCGTATCAAGCCTTTAAATCCCGGTCTACAACCCTCAACTTATCATTTTTTTTTGTTTTGCTTCACAAACCTTTACAAATACTTGTGTTAAGCATTTAAACCTTTGTTTATAATTCTTAACTTGTCAGTTTATTTTTTTGCTTCTCAAACTTTTAAACATCTGTCTACAATCATTGAAAGTGCTCGTGTCAAGCCTTTAAACCTTACATATAAATTATCGTTTTTTACAGTAAAAGGCCGTAGGTACTTTAAATTTTTAAGCATTTATATCTTTGTCCATAATCTTTTAAAGTACTCGTGTCAAATTTTAAATGTTACATCTAACTTATCATTTTTTTACAGTAAAAGTCTGTAGCCACTTTATATTTTGTTTTCTCAAGTTTTTAAACCTTTGTCTACAATTTTCCGTTGCTAGTCATTATGGCCCAACGAGCCCCGTTGTCCATAGCTTGATACACCTTTCGTGGCTTAGCCGATTCTCCCTCATCATTTTCATTATACTTGACACATGTATCCAAGTATGTCAACCAATCAGGATTTCACCTTCCGATTGCATCAAGACCTTCTTGTAATCTTCTCGTTTTCTTTTTTTTAACCATAATCTTGAAAATTTTGGAAGCAACTTTATCCTGAGTGTGCTTTCCAAAATTCTCAAACACATGTTGAGAGCAGTAGCGGTGAGCACACTCCCCGTTCTTCTCGGACCAACCCAGATCATCTTATATGAACACCTTTTTATGCCCTTGTGCCGGTCAGATACTACACACGTGAATCTATTTTGGACCAATTACAAAATCCCGCGCCCACTTCATAAACCACCCTCAATTCTCAAAATCCTCGCTCTCTGCCAATCCAAATGCTAGCGGAATTAATTGGTCCTCCGCATCATATCCAGTTACAATCAACAACTTACCATTGTATCTACCTGACAAGAAACAAGCATCGATGCTGATCACGGGTCTGAGGTGACATACTACTTCTATACATGGTCCCCATGCCCATGCTGCCCTCATGAAATACCGGTACCCTGGTTTAGTGGTTGGCTTTGAAACAATTTTATATTGGGTTCCCGGATTTTCCCTTTTAATTGCCTCCAACAAAGGGACAATCAACGCGTAAGACCCCTCCTAACTACCAAATGCCCAGGCAATCGGTAACTCTCGATCACGATACAGTTTGTTGTACTTTGGAACGATGCCCTTGTACCTTTCAGCAACCAGGTCCCTGATAGCTCTGACACTAATATCATCATTATTTTCCAAAGACATTTTTATGTAGTTGGCGACCATAGCGGACGTCAACTGCGCATGATCTAACCAGGATGCCTCAGCGTGGCATGTGTGTTTTCCCTTAGTCTTCGTGATGGCCCAAGCATTTCCAAAGCATGTAGCCCTCACAACCAACCCCCACTTACACCGGTCGCTCTTGCACTTATACCTCATCCTTCATGTGTCGCCAGGGGCGGAGCCAGACTTTCAGACTATGGGGCTCAAACGTGAATGGGGGTCAAGCATATAAAATTTTCCTACTACGAATGGGGGTCATTTTCACACTATCCATAATATTTTACTTTAAACTATATTAAAATAAGGTATAAATAAATAAAAATTCAAAATGAATGGGGGTCAATTGACCCCATTCATTGAGGGTAGATTCGCCCCTATGTGTCGCTGTGTGTCTGTTTAATCTCGATATCTTGCTTTATGTGCCAGTGGTGAATTGTATATTTCATTTGATCTTTGTTGTCATACGTCATCCCCTCAGACAATTCATGTCTTCTCCAACCTAATTTAAGAAATTTAACATTTTAAAATTTAAAAATTTAAAAAGTAAATTAAAATTAAAATATAAATTAACAAACGAACCTCAAAATTCGAAAAAAAAGAGCTATTAGCCTCTTCTAACCCCGATGTGTCATGAAATTGCTCAAACGGGTGTCTTTCCCCACAGCCCAATATCGGCCACTTCCGCCTACCAAGCACTGGACAACCAGAATCCTCATCACTGTGATCAGGTGCCCCACCGTCGTCACTAACATCCCAATTTTCCTCTGCCTCCCGTTCTTCGGAATCCTCGTCTGTATTGTTAGCATAATAAAGAGGTTCCGCGGTTTCAGATTGGGTCCGGCTAGAGCTGGAGGATGGAACCCGGGATCGGCCCCGACTAGGACCACCCCCTACAGATGGGGACCGACTAGTACCCGCTAAAGTTAGAGCTCGAGT
Organism: Carex littledalei; assembly: GCA_011114355.1. Classification (NCBI taxonomy): domain Eukaryota; kingdom Viridiplantae; phylum Streptophyta; class Magnoliopsida; order Poales; family Cyperaceae; genus Carex; species Carex littledalei. Next base: position 4,064,982 of record CM022090.1, read on the forward strand.
AGGACTCGTCACAGAATGCTCAAGGACCCGACCTTGGGTCAACTGCAACAAAGGTCTGGTGTTCTGCCTGGGGTTTTGTCTGGGGTTGGCTACTACATATAACTCTAAACTTGAAACTAGAGGTCATATTCATGGTCATTTGGATATACAACCCCCAACTATTATCGTCTTTGATACCTCGCATATTTAGTCTATTTTAGGCCTGTTTTAGTACCAGATTCGTGCCCTAATTCACCAGAATCATGTGCATTTCATCGATATATCTTTAGAATTTGGTACTGCTGAGTGTTTGTTTGTTTTCTGCAGGTTTGGAGCAAAACACACGAAGAAACGGCGATTCAGATGATGAGGTACGACCCTTACCAGGCTTGGTACGGGTCTCACCAGACTTGGCCATTTTTCAGCTCATCACGCCTGGTACGGCCAGGCCGTACCACTTTGGTACGGGCCGTACCTAAAGGCGGCCTGACAGATTCAAATCTTGGCGGAGGCTATTTAAGGCGGGGAGCTCTCCAATTTCGACATTCATTCCATTCCAGATCTATTTGAGAGCACAGTAAGAGAGAGAAAGAGAGCTAAGGAGCTAGGAGCAAGAAGGAAAGAAGAGGAAAGAGGCGAAACTCGACGGATCAAGCTTCCTCCTCTCGATCCCTTCGATCCATGGCTTTCTCTATCACTCTTATTGTATTTTTAGATCAGATCATGTGCTGTGAGTAGTTATTTTAGTTTCTAGGGTTTAGAGATGGATTCTTGATTTGCTTTGACTTTCTTTGACTTGTATCTTGTATGAACTCTTTTGATTGATTGATTGTGATTTCTTTGCCATCTCTTGCTTTGATTGCTGTGATTGTGTATGATGAACCTCTAGGTCTAGATCAAACCTATCAAGGTCATGTGATCATCTCAATCTCTCAACCAAATCAATTGTTTAGGGTAGACTTGTTCGAATTGAAGCCGAGAGGTTGAATTCTCCTCTAATCGACAGATTAGAGGGTGCCTTAGGTCTCCAATCAACCAGCTAGGGTAGATCTGTACCAACACATGAAAATTGAGGTGTAGAAATCCCTAAAAGGCAATCAATTGCATTCCAACCTAGATCTTGATCCAATACACGAGAGTTGAGGCTTAGGAACCTTAGGTATGGTCAATTGAACATTTCTAAAGAGTTTAGCACAAGGTACCAGCAAGAAATGCATCAACTCGAACTGGTAAGCTCTGTTATGGCAAGCCAGTACGGGTCTTACCAGAGTGGTGCGGCCTTGCCTTACCAAGTGGAGTACGGTCTAGCCGTACCAAGTTGGTACGGGCCGTACCACTAGAGGCAGATCACAGATGAAGTCTGAAACCCTGGAAACGCCTTTTATCCATAATCGAAACAAAGTTTACATTTCTTCTAGCACTTTATTACACCTGTTTGCATTGTTTGATTTGTTTGAATTGATCTTTTAGGAACTTAAATACCAAACCAAATCTTTCTCACTTCTAGTTTTTAATTGAGTTTGGTAGATTCTAACCTAACAATTGCCCGTCCCTGTGGATCGATACCCGATTATATTACTCGATAGGGGTTGTGCACTTGCAACCCTTACTCGTGAAGTGTAAGCACGGTTTTAAAAGGTACGCCCTCAAGCGTACCGAAACTTGCGTTGCGCTTTCGCGCGAACAGTCTTGTACCGGGAGCTATTAGAACCATGTTTGGTTGCCTTGTCTAATATTGATCCTTGTGGACATTACCAGTTCATAATAATTCGGGTCAATACCAAGTTGCTGGTACACTTCCCTAGTTATACCTCTAAAATCTAAACTTGAGCCAATATTGAACATTTTCTGGGGTTGGGTTGGTTGAATTAAGGGACAAACCTAACAATTAATAAATTTACAATAAATTAAAAACACAATTAAATAATTAAAAAAAGGACTAAAGTGAAAAAAAACTCACAAGTTGCTCTTTGCTCTTTAGCTCCCTTGTCTGTCTTCTTGGTGGAAAAAATGTTCAAATTTTCGCTGATATACAACAGACTACTTGGTGCGCACCTTGGGGAAGGGTACCACTCGGTGCGCGCCCCCAGTAAGCACACCAAGTGGTACCCTAACCCAGGATGCGCACCAAATCCATTTGGTGCGCTCCCCCAGTCCGCATGGGTGGTATGAATGGAAACAAAGAGATTTCAGTGGTATTATTTAATTTTGATTTAATTGAATGGTAACTAAAAAAATTTCGGCTTCAACCCATAGCCTTTTCCGATCGGGCCCCGAAGTAGTTTGTGGATCCTAAGTTCCATAATTAAATTCAAAAATAGAATACAATGATCCACAAACTATTATCCAAAACTAGAAACATTGAGTAAAGAGATTTTTTTCTCATGTTATGTTGTGGATCATTGTATTCTATTTTTGAAATTAATAATGGAACTTAGGATGGAAAAAAAAATGTTTCTAGATCAATATTTTGATATTTGCCCAAGTAGGCCTCACATTTTTTTCTTGTATTTAAATGATTACAAAATATGTGTTTTTGTTTAATTTACTATATTAGCTTTTTATTTCTTGAAACATCAAATAGCGTTTTAACAAATATTAAGTAATTTTTTCTTTATAAAAAGATAATGCCTGTGCAATCTCCAAATTTATCACCGCTACTGTCTATTTATGTTAACTCTAATTAGTAGGAATTCACATACTTTTGAGTTATCTCAAACTTTGAGTGGATCTGTACAAAATTTGGACCATTCACATCCTTTATGTACGAATCTTAAAGCACACTAAACTGGCTCCCTCCATTTTAAATAGGCACCAAATAGAAATTAACACCGGCTTTGAATCCACTCAAAGTTTGAGATATCTCAGAGGATACGGACTCAATTAGTAGAGCGCGTTAGCTAGTAGTGAATAACGAGAAAATTCTGAAATTTCAATTTTGTTTGGCAATTTGTGATACGAATAAAACTTCTTAATTATTTTTATTATGATTTTAAGATGGCTATGATAAAGTTTCAGTCAGATTATACTCCATATTATTTATAGTGCGGTAGATTTTATTAGCGGTTCCAGTTAGTCATGGTATTTTACAACCTTATCATAAACTAGTTGGAAGCCTCGCGTTGCTTCGGCAATTTCTTTTAAAGGCATGGGCAATTGTACTTAGAAAGTTTATATATAAGTGCATCTGAATTTAAAAAGTTTTATAGGCATTATAAAAACTACATAGATATGTTACAAAAGCTGAAGTTAAAAAGAAGTTTACAGTCTGACATTGCAAAAACTATGCAATCGACATATTACAAAATATGAAATTAGAAAGTTTATATTTTTGCATAACAAAAACTGTACAATAGAGAGCATCTAATATTGGCCTATATCTATGTTTGGAAGAGGGATAACGGCTTTATTGAAGCATGCTATCTCTTTGTGACAAATCTTCCAAACACAGTTTTTTGTATATACAAAATAGGTGCTAGTGGTTTTGTCCTTAAGTTTTGCCAACACAAAATTATATAATATTTATAACTAACATAATATGCGAAACTTTTTGCACATCTATTATCTCATCATTCTTCTTTCTCTTTTGCTTTTTCTTTGCTGCAATCTCCACTGCACAAAAAAAGAGAATTTGTCGCGTTATTGTTTTCTTTTTTGTGAAACCTCTTTATTTTGTTATTAAAGGGAAAAAGCAAATATGTGAACACTAATATTAAAAAGTTCTTGTGTCATGTAAACCAGTCGTGTTTGCCAAATATGCATGGTTTTTTATAAGTAGTGTAGATTTTTTGTTTTAAATAATATGTTATGAAAAAAGGGAAAGTATATTTAGGCATTGATCTTATATCATGACTTGTAGCACTTTTATAGATTGATTGTGAACAGTTTTTGAAATCAGGTAGGGAATATATTTTTTAACAGACATGGTTTCTAAATGGTAATTGTCTCGGTATTGCACTTTTCATTTGTCTATGGTGTGAACAGGAAATGAAAATTGTAATGAGGGCATAATAGGAATTTGAGATTTGTCATGGCCTTACGTTCAAATTTTTATTTTGTTTCTTTTATGCTGCATGGATGGGCTTGTGAAATTAGTGGTATATACTATTTTTCAGAGAAAGAGAAAGCGGTTATTTAACGGTTTATTACCTTGTTTTTGGCTTCTTGGACAGATGTTCCGGAAATAGTTGTTTTCTTGTATCTTTGATGTTTGTTGTTGCTGTGATCTTCAACTGACTTTCAGAACTGTTGAAACAAATTAGGAATGAGAAATTACTATATATATATATATATATGCAAAATGAGTTATAATTTGTACACTGTTTTGGAGCCTATGACCCGTTTGTTATATGTTGTTGTAAAATTATTGCTTCAATGCTGATAAACTTATCTAATTGATCAATAGGACCATCTTGGAATTAGAATTTGTACCATATATATTATTTGAATCCATTAACAAAAATGGCCAAAAGCTTTTTCTTATAATTTATTTAAACATTTAATTTGTAAATGTGTTGAAAGAAGAACAAAAGTGTATATATTTATACTTTGGGTTTCCAATTTGTAGATATATATTTATTGAAAAGTTTTGAGTACTTGTTTTTACCGAAATTTTCAACTGGAGTTGTTGGTGCATGAGGTGATACTGTTTTTGGTGTGGATGGTGTTAAGTGTTGTGTTGTGGTTGTGGGTGGCACGGGGGCTATTTTGGTCACCTGATAGTTGGTAGTGTCTGTTTGAAATTTGTTATTGCCAAAGCGTACGGTGAAAAGATACTTTTTATGAATTAAGTCTAAAAATTTTATTGGCAAGTATTGTTTTTCTGGTTTGGGTTCGGTCAAGAGGTCTTGCGTGATACTGTTTTGAAAATGAATTATGCAAGTTTACAAACAGATACTTATCTATTTTATTTCTATTTTAATTAAAGTAAAATGCATTTTGATATATATTGACCATCTAAGAAAATGCACGTTAAAGTGAAAGGTATGTAACTGCCTAAAGAAATGTGACAGGAAATCAATTGTTTTTTAACTCTGCCTTCTCTTAACTAAAAAACAAAAGATTGGACTATAGTTGTTCAGAAAAGTCAGCCAAATAAAAATGTACATGTTAAATCATAAAATTTAATGAGAACAATAAGACCTAAAATTGAATGATAACTATGTACTGTAAAATCAAAACACAACCAAACTGTAAATCTTAAACCACAAAATTGAATGATAACTATGTATTGTAAAATAAAAAACAACTACATTACTTATGTTTTTACTTGGAACAATTGTCTAAATGTTAAATCAATTAAATGAAAAAAGTACCTGAAAGGCTGTACAAACAACACGATAGAACTGTGCTTAATTCCCAGCAAGCAAGTTATCACAGTAACTAAATTGTTGAAACAATTGTGAGGGAAAAGTCAATTATTTTTACACTCTCTCTTTTCTTAAATTCAAAATATGATTACAGGTAGAACATGAAATCAATCTAAAAGACAACTTAGGTTGTCGTATCTCTAACGCTAACTTAGATTTGAAGCAATCATAAAATAATTGAACCAACCGCTGTACCTTATCTAAGTTGATAAGAGATCAGTGAGCACTTTCATTAGTGTCTCCAAAACTCAATATATAAATGTCAATAATGCCTAAAAAGATTTCTACAGTACCAATAGTTTCTAAATTCATATGATTTGCATGCCCCATTTGTAACATAAGTCCAGCATTTCATAAACTAACAATATGTATAAGAGGGGTATAATCAGTGAAATGATATGGTGATTCAGTGTTATAGGTGGGGTGCACTATGGGGCTCTTTTTAGGGAAGAATTAGCAAATTTGTTGCTAATGGGTTAGTGGGTTAAAGGGCTATTGGAGGTGACCGATACATGGTACCGTGGGTTTGGGAGTCCCTTCTTTTTTCCTTTTTATTACTGTACCAACTTGATAGCTTCTACTAAGAGTCTTAGAAAAAAAAATTAGGCAAAACCTTATAAAACAGTGCTTCATTGAAATTCAAGATGCGATATACATTTTACATTTGTCTAAATATTAAATCAACTAATTAAAAAAAGTACCTGAAAGGTTGCACAAACAACACGATAGAACTGTGCTTAATTTCCAGCAAGCAGGTTATCGCAGCAACGAAACTGTTGAAACAAATATGAGTTTAATTAGTGTCCCCAAAACCCAATATATAAATGTCAATAATACCTAAAAAGAATTCTACAGTAACAATAGTTTCTAAAATCCATATGATTTGCACGCCCTATTTGTAACATAAGTCCAGCATTTCATAAACTAACAATGAAGCGTATAATCAGTGAAATGATATGGCGATTCGGTGTTACAGGTAGGGTGCACTATGGGGCTCTTTTTAGGGGAGAATTAGCAAATTTGGTGCTAATGGGTTAGTGGGTTAAAGGGCTATTGGAGGTCACCGGTACATGGTACCGTGGGTTTGTGAGTCCCTTTTTATTTTCTTTTTATTACTGTACCAACTTAATAGCTTCTACTAAGAGTCTTAGAAAAAAAAATATTAAAATTAGACAGCCTTATAAAACAGTGCTTCATTGAAATTCGAGATGCGATATACATTTTACATTATGCATTTAGACCCTCTTGACATTGTCAGAATGAAGCACCAACAATCCTTATTGAACCATAATTGTGAACCAAAGGCAGCGAAATAAACATGTAAATGTTAAACCATAAAGATGAATGATAACGATAGAAATCTTATATCTACCCGTTGGACCTTATATTGGAAAGATTTAGGAAGAAAATTGGAAAAAGGAAAAAAACTCAAAGTACTAAGAATTAAGGATTAAGGACAAATTTTACATCTATGCAGTGAAGCCTAATTTCGCAAGATTTTGATTAGAAAATTGACAGACTATGACATGTGCAAACTTAGGGTTAAATCTTACATATATGGATGTCTGGTAATAATTCCTTGTTAAAAGGGTTTATTTGCAAAAGATGGGAATGGTACTGGTATGTAACTGGTTCTTTGAATGGAAGTGGTGGTACCTGATATTACTTATTAAAAACACATATTCCTAAAGTTCATTAACATAAGTACTTAGGGTTTTTTTTTCCCTTTTAAAATAGGCCATGCATCAGAGTGTTACAGGCCACAACATAGTGTTTCTACTTTTCCTAAAGTTCATTAACATAAGTTGTATAACAAATGAAAGATTCAAATGATGAGCTACTAAAAATTTGACAACTGGCAAACAAATGATTATTTATTTGTTCAAACAGGAGATTTATGCAATGCTTGCATTATTGGGTGTTTCTGGCAATAAAGGTATGTACCAAGCTTAACTAATTATAGTTTTATTCAAGTTTTTAAAGGTCAGATATTTGACACCTCATTATTCTCATGCCTTTTGATAATTGTCTTTTATTGATGATAAAAACAATCTTGATTCATGAAGTAACATCACTTATCAGTAGAAAGCTTCCATCTATAACCTTTTGACTAAATAGTATTGCTCACCAGAGGATGCGGTACCAGTCAAAGAACAGATTCTATGGGTCTTCCTGGTACAGGGCAGAAATCTGTGTACCAAAGACAAATAATTGCGTTTTTGTTAAAATTAAATTTACATGTTCTAAATACTTTTAAATCAAGCTCGGTTGAGTCGCTCGCAGTGGTACCTGATACTACTTATTTAAAAAAAAAACATATTCAATTGTTCCAATTCAATGTTGTCCGGCAGTGTCAGGTTTTGAAAGAAAGCAAAGATTTTTTATACTTGCTTTTTTTGGCTTTTTTTTTTTTTTTTTTGCGTGACTCGGGAGCCACTCAATAATTCATTTCTCAACAAATTAGAAGAAAAGATTAACAAACCATATACTAAAAATTTGGTTTGAAGATCCTGATTTTCTTTTACCAATCCATAAAATCCTACACGTAAAATTGGACACAATAGACAACAAATAATTTTTGAGCAAACAAAATATCTAAACCAACGAAAACAACCAAATCTATCTTGTAAAAGAAGAGAGAGTGTCGAAGAAAGGTGACCTTGTCCTTGCAGATAAGCTGTTGACAACAGGGAAATTGAAGAAAAGAGACAACGGCAAAATCGAGCGGCGATCGGCGGAGATGGACGGCGGCAAGCAGAATAGAGAGAAGAGAGACAGAGAAGGAAATCGATCTTGTGCTGATGGAGAGAGAAGAGCGAAAGAAGGCGGTGGAAAGTTCTGGAAAAATCAACAACCATGGAAAATGGCTCACCTTGGCACTGCAACTGAAAGAGAAGAAGACAGCGGGTTTAGGGTTTAAGTGATCTCTCGGGAACTTTCTAGGAACGCCAGCGAGAAAGAGAGAAAATGAATAGGATCTGACAGTGGGACCCGATTGGAGAGAGTAATGCGTTGGATCTGACAGTGGGACCTAATTGGAAGTCTCACCGTTCATTATACTGCAGCACCCTATCAAAGATTAAGTATATAGTATAGGATGTTAGAAGCTAGTTAACAATAGTTTGGGACAAAATTATGAGTGAGCCTATGGTGCTATGCATAGCACGGATGGCTAGTGTACAACGGCTCAATATGGTACTTTTTAAAATCCTAACGGTCGATCCAACCGTTCAATGTGATAACCATATGAATATGTACTTGCAAACTAAATTTTATATTTTTTCGAATTTTTTTACTATTTTTTTAGATAGGTAGAAAAATCAGTGTTTTCTGAAAATTTTGGACCATCAAAATTCTACCTATCTAAAAAAATAGTAAAAAAATTCGAAAAAATATAAAATTTAGTTTGCAAGTACATATTCATATGGTTATCACATTGAATGGTTGGATCGACCGTTAGAATTTTAAAAAGTACCATATTGAGCCGTAGTACACTAGCCATCCGTGCTATGCATAGCACCATAGGCTCACTCCAAAATTATTTCAGGCTCCTCCATCAACAAAATAGGGTCACATGTATAAACTATGTATAAATATTCAGTAAAGTACGAATCATATTTAATTTTTTATAGGGTTCATTTTTTTTAAAATAAAATTCACTCACGACGGATGTCTGTTGATGGATGAACCAGAGGCGATTTTGTCTCGCACAAGATAAATCATTCCTCTAAAAAGTTTAATGGGAATTACAAAAAATTTAGTTATGACTTATGAGACAATCAATACAAAAGTGAAAAGTCTCAAATGATAGTCGGTCAAAATGAGAAATTTACGGAACTATTTTATCATATCCAGAAATTTTGGGCTGTGGTGACATTTTTCTTCTTATTTTTCATCTTCGATTATTTTATTGAATGAATGAAAGATAACACTAAATAGTAAAAATTTAACAAAGTAATTTTAAATACAATCATTTTCCCTTCATCAGATAATACAGTGACAAATCTAAAAAAAAAAAATTAAGACGTGGCTTTTTAAAGTTTTTTATTTGCAGATCACATTAAACTACTTTGATCGATTATTCATACATACAAAAAAAAAGAATTATGTACTACAGTGGAAATAAACGTTTCTACACTAACCCAACTCCTTGTTTTTTGCATGAAAATTTAAAAATTTAAAAGTCAAACTACGAATAAGACTATTTATTTCGTTCTTCTTGGAGATGAGTTTGTGTAAAAAATTACAAAGGGCAATGGTTAAGCAAATTTAGGTTTTCTGATCAACATCGGAGTTCCTTTGCAGCCGTTTCAGAAAAACTTCAAGCTGATGTGAAGTGAATTGTGTTTAAAAATAATTTCTTATTACATTAAGTCTAATTATTAACTGGGAGATCAACTGATACACTTATTACGACCCATGACCTTAATCTTGAAGCTTGGCACAGTGTAGCATGAAAACAAAAAATAATAAGAAGTTCTAACAGCCTGCATCGAGCAAAGTAATTTTGACCAATAATTAATAAATACACAGTTTTTACAACAGGTTATGTTGCCCAACACAAACTAACATGCTAGCCTATTGTCAGATAAGAACAACTTTCATACATACAATACATCTATTTTTAAGTAGGATTTTGCACTATTTTGGGATGGTTGGATGCATAAACAGAGGAGTTGGGGTCGGGTCTCAGGTGGGACAGCAGATGCATTACATCAGGCCTCAGTATGTCCAAGACCTTGCTACAGAGAGTCAAGCTCTCTAGCTTAGGCTTACTGGTGCTCTGCACGGGCCCACCTTGTCCCTCATACATGACTGCATGGTGCCTGAGCACAGAAGATCGGTCCAAAGTCAGATTTAGGTTTCAGTGAATTTAACTTGTTTTGCAACTTCTTGAAGAAATATAATTGTAAAACTGGTACGCAAGTTATCAGGATAATTTCACGAAAGTTCCCTTCTCAGCAATTGCAGAACAATCCAGAAAAAGTCAAGAAAGTAAAAATTGGATCCTCAGAACCGCCTCTTTTCAACTTATATTGTCAATCTTTATTTGCTTTTCTTATTGATGATAAAAAAAATGAATGGTCAGGGAGTAGAACTAGGATGTTCTTAAGCTCACCAAGGGGCTTGGTGAGCTTAACTCCAAAGCCTGCCGGACTGACGACCGAACCGTTGAAACCGATCTACTTCACGAGTGATGCATTTACATGCAAAATTTATAATTTTTCCGAATTAATTTAGTATAAATTAAAGCGGCCAAAAATAGAAGGTTTATAAGTTGATTCTAATGCATTAGTTTTTCGAGTAGAACTAGGTTGTTCCTAGGTTCACCAACCCTCTTTGTGAACTCAACTCTAAAACCTATCGGATTGACTTCACATGACGAATCCGAACTATTGAAACCCGTCTACCTTGCGAGTGATGCATCTACAGGCAAAAAATTTAAAATTTCGAATTTATTTTGTATAGAGTCAAGTGGTCAAAAAAACGTTAAAAAATGAAGGCATTAAAATTAATTTATAGACCTTCTAATTTTGACCGCTTGACTTTATACTAAATTAATTCGAAAGTTTAAATTTTTTGCATGTAGATGCATCACTCGTAAGGTAGACGGGTTTCAACAGTTCAAATTCGTCATGTGAAGTCAATCCGATAGGTTTTAGAGTTGAGTTCACAAAGAGGGTTGGTGAACTTAGGAATACCCTAGTTCTACTCTTAGTTTTTCATCATTTTTTGACCACTTGACTTTATATTGAATTAATTCAAAAAATTATAAATTTTATATGTAAATGCATCACTTGTGAAGTAGATCGGTTGAAGCCAGTTTGGATTCGTCGTTTGAAGTCAATCCGATAGTTTTTGGAGTTGAGAACACCCTAGTTCTACTCAATGGTCAGGGAGTAGAAATATTATAACAAAGGATATATTCACCATTTCATTTGACCCTTGAATTTATTTAGTACCCTCCCTTTCACTATGATAGTACTAATGGCATAAAAAAAAAGTAGGACAACAATGATATAAAAATTTCCATTAACAAGGAAATTTTGTAAACAATGACAACGGAAGGGTATTTCTGCAATTCTCTAGTATGGTTTGCCTTTTCTCTTTGCAATATGTGCAAGGGCTAGATCTGTAATGAACAACTTACAGAAAATCAATGATGTCGGTTATCTCTGAAGCCTCAGTGGGGGACAATGGTTGTGAGTTCTTCCCAAACACATCACCCAGTGCATTAAATAGTAGAGCTAAAGTCTACAAATAGCCCCCCATACAGAAATAATAATCTAGTCATTAGGTGGATGGTGAAATAATATAGTCAATAATAAAGATAGCATACCACTACTAGTACTGACATAGGCTGGTCAACCATCAGCGCGTTAAGCCCACTGGAACTGATTGAGCACACCGGTACAGGAATATATTGCATGGCATAATAACCTACCTGGATTTCATACTAGTTGGACAATATATCTCGTTCTTTTTCCTCTTCCTTTTGGTCTTTTTTATGTCAATTTGCAGTACTAATTAAGCCGTAGAATTTGAGACAGAAAGATCGAATAAAATGTCCTATTATAGTTCATGTTACTTTTGTTTCTCTTTGCTTATGTACTCAAGTTCAAATTGATAATCATCAGTTCGCACACAGAGGTCACAACTCAAATGGGTACCTTCATAAACAAGGGACGGGCAAAGGCCAACCGAGGGAGCAACGGGCCCAAGATACGAAAAGCGATCCTCAGCATTGCCACAGAAGTTACTGGACGCAAGTGTTTGACAACTGTATGCGACGTCTCTAGCCACTCTTGTGGGAGGTTGATGTAGAAAGCATGCAAAAGTGCTATTATGTTCCCTGCATTACATTCAGACAACAGCTGCTGGCTCAGGTCATTTGGGTCTCAAACCAATCCAATTGAGAAAAAGAAAGGAAAAGAGCACTATACCTACGGAAGTGGAAGTATTGTCCTGAGAGGCCCAAGTGGGGTCCAGCAGTGCATACCCCACCGCAGAATCCAGATCCTTAAGTGGGCGGCTGCCGTCAGCAAGCCACCAGCATTCCTTTATCACAAGTGCTGCCTCTGAGTAGAGCTGCATGTGGAACTCCTGCGGCAGCTGAGCCAACAACAAACCGCATGCTTGGATCATCAAGCACGACAGCTGCTGGCTCGAGTACCCACTTTTGGAAACAAACCCGGCCAAATTGATTCCACTGCCAACTCCACCCCCCATCTGCTCAGCGACACCTGCCGCTGGAGAATTTGGTATCAGTGATGATTGGATGTGTGCTACAATCTGAACCAGAGAGGAAACAATCTGAGCTGGTGATGCAGGAAGAGAGAGGATTTCTATTGCAGCTGTTTCTAAAACGAGCTGGGTGTACGACCCCGGGTCTTGGTTCTGATAGAATGCCTTCTGGCTGTCTGAGGTGTTTATTGAGCCCGGTTGAGGTGGTGCCTGAGGCTTGACATTACTGCGGGTTGAGGACTCGGCCGACTCAGATCTCGACTTGGTGCTTAGAGCAGGTATAACGTTGATGACCAGACCGAGAAGAAGGTTTGCATAGTAGTCTTGAGGAGGTGTGACGGGGGTTTGTGAGGTTATGAGCTGTACAAAGGACTCCGAGAAAGGGATCTGACAATGAAAAACTCACTTCAAGCATACATATATTAATTAAGAAATAAAAAGCATGTCATTTACTTTCTTTATGGTATTGCAAAGTGGGAAGAACACAGTCAAGTTTTCCAAAGTACATAAAGAAAAAAAATTCTTAGTTTGAAAGATCAAAGTACCTTGGAGGAGTAGCCAAGGACTTTGAGTATACGAAGAATCAGCTTGCTTGGAAGGTGGCCGTAGAAATACGCAAGGATGTCTCTGACAAAGGTAAACTTAAGAGGGTGGAAAGCAAGGCATGAAGAGTAAAAAGCAAGCACCCGATCAGCTATGTCAGTCAAATCATTCTCTATAAGACGGTAAACAATTAGTGGGATAACCGGCAAAATACGAGCCGCAATATCATCAAAAAAAGGCGGATTACTGCACTTCCACATGAAAAAGCACAAGGATACACAAGTAATTATGTAGGTGATATACATAAAATTATGTACAAAATATAAAATAAATATACAAAAATTTGACAAATTGGAGAATGACTTTTCATACCGGTCCTTAAAAGAGAGATGATTCCCAAGGGCTTTCTGAAGCTCAACTCTCTTTGGTAGTTGATTGTTCATCCAATGCTCAGGAGACCTATTGGAGTAAAACATCTTGACCCTTTGTTGAAGCTCGGGCCTCTCCAACAGACTTATCTGTTATTCAACAATGCATAAACTGAGTTTGTATCCTTAAATATTTTGAACCAAAATTTCATTCATAGTCTTCTTGTAAGAAAATTAAAAAACCATACCACTATGCGAAGGGCATAGGGATCATCATCCCTGTCAATCAGAGCAAGTAGGAGAATGTCCAGTGGAAGCAACTCATGATTCCAGATGAAAAAGGAAAGATTGCTGACTGCCTTTGCCAGAAGATCCTGGTAAATAATAATAACAATAACAACAACAAATAATACTAGAAGTAATACTAATAACATTAAAAATGATGAATGTACTAAACAAGCTCAGCACAGTCAAACTAACAAAAAGTTCCAATGTACAAACCTGTGCAGAATGCCCATGTTGCTGAACCTGGATTTGATGGAGAAGAATATCCACCATAGTGTAGATATTAGAGGTTACTTCCTCTGGTGAGAACTCTCTTAAAACCCGTCCCTGCATTTAAAGTCTTATCAGACCAACACCAGACACAGAGATAATAAGAGGTGAAATGACATACCAGATTTACACTGTTGATGCTATCAGGATGACCACTTATAAGCACCCAGGCACCAGCACAGAGGTGCTGTCGGTGTAGAGGGAAACTGTGGTTCAGATAGGTTGTGACATAGGTGGGATCGGCTGATGGAAGGAGAAGCTGAGTACACTGATTAATTACAGTTGCTTCGGCCTGAAAAATTGCACATCTTGTGAGGAATAAGTATCCTGAATTTTTAATATACTGTCTGAAGTACTGGACCCAATCATTTGGAGACAGAAGGAACAAGGTAATGTTGGATTTTTCTTTGGCCGTATCTAACAACAAGCAACAGGTGCTTTAATAATGAATGGAATAAACATGCAAAGGTATTGGTTCAGCATAAGCATCAAGAACAAGAATGGATTTGCAATGTGCTGAACCCTTGCTTTTGACTTTTGAGTTTTGACCAAGGATTCTAGCAGGTACATATCATAATGGCACGGCCAGTACTCGGTAGATATAGTTTAATACAAGAAAATTCCATGGAAACAATAGCACAAAGTAAATCCATGGGCACCTACAACACTTCTCCAAGTACGAACCCTCAAAATAAATCAAGAATAAGTCTAGCACAAGGGTATCATTAACCACCATTAAATGTTACCTGTTGCCAAGCTTGGATAGCTTGAACCCTCTTATCCATCCTCCCTTTCAAAAACTCACGAATCACAGGAGGGAAGTACCGCATAGTTTTCTCAGACCATGTGTGCTGGCTTGTCGACATGATTTGCTCGAGCAAAGGTTGAAGGTAAAGCATGTGCTCCACTTCAGCAATCCCTCGTGTTTTAATGGTAATTGCAAGGCTAATTATCGTTATCCTGTTAAGTGTTTCTGTAAATTCAGTTGGACCCTGGAAATGGAATCCAATTGACATGCGTCAGTTTAGACTTGAAGGAATCATTTCATGTAAATACACTCTACGAAGGGAAAATATACCTGATAACCCTCCCCCTATATCTCTAAATAGAATACAACAACAACAACAACCAAGCCTTTAGTCCCAAACAAGTTGGGGTAGGCTAGAAATGAAACCCAATCACAATTATCTATGGGTTTCATTTCATGAGAGAATGGCTGTTTTTCGACCAAATAAATTTTCAAGCAGACAAAATCAAGAGTAGGGATTCAGGATATTTAATATTCCTAGAATATATCTTATTTGGAGGTGCATATAAGATGATTTATGAGGTTCTTTTTAGAATATAAAATAAAACAATTTTGAAATTTTGAAAAAAAAAGGAAAGAAAATCCAGAAGTTACTCATAGGGCACCTTTAATTCTTTCTTAACCAGAAAGAAGTCTCTTAGGGAGAGTATCAAGTTCATGCACAAGTTCTCAGCCAGTCTGAGCAGCCGATGCTCCCCACGTTTCCCCTTTATCATGGAAATTATCTTGGTGACATCATACATCAAGGCCTTGCTCTTTCCATGGTACCTGGCAAAATATTTAATTCAATTATGCCAAGGAAGAAAGCAAATATGAATCGGTAAAACTAGGTTATTACAACTTTTTCTGTACTAAAATTGGAAATTCTTTGTATAAATAGAGGCGTAAGCCTTTAAACCATATAAGAAAATAAAAAAACTGCAGTGACTCTACTTCTAAGCTCTTTCATGACAAAACAATTTGAAATGAGGCAACAAGACTTGTGACAAACCTGTATAATGGTAGTAATCTATAATTTAGTATCTCAAGGAGAAGCAGTGAGACGCCAGATTTGCTCAGAATGGAGGGAGATCTTTGAGTAAGATTCTGCCCAAAATAGAAAAATGTATAATTAAATAACCACAAACAAATACATAGTCAGACAGTAAAAATATCGAGAATACAAGGGAATTGAAAAATGGTTGTAAAACTTGTCCAGGAAATACCGTAAAGTGCGGTCGAAATAAGGAATGGGGCGCAATGAGAAGGAGTCTAACATATGTCTCAACCACAGCAATGCTAGGTACGGCCTACAACACAAAAGAAAAATATCAGAACAACAGATTATAGAATAATGAAGAATAAAAAGTAATTTGTCCCCAATGAAGGTACCAGTATAACACTTGGTTTGAACTTTAATCCAACATCACCTTGTCACAACATTGACAAAAAGACTTTTTAGGTGTGTTAGATCTTGAACAGCAATTTTCAGAGAACGAAAATGGTCAAGATCACGATCTGTCAGATATTGGCATTGTACGATCAAGTTCAGTACTGGAATAATCTGTTAATATCGTTATTTTCCCTTTAATTCTTCCATTCTGCTTATTGAGGGTTCATATGCTGCTATGATTTGAACTGGAACCGGTACAAGTATGTACCGCCAAAAATTGAAACCCTACGGAATGAACATGCAATACCTGGCCAAGAAAAATGGTTTCTTCGAGCTGGTATGCAAGCTTCAAACACATGTTGAAAGACAGGCCAGAGAGAAATGTCATAGAGAGTGGGAAGGTCTCGCGCATTATGGTGATTTGCTCGTTGGTCTGCATGTTGGGAACCTGTAGCAGATCGGTCACACCAGTTGAGGTGAACCAATTCATCACAGCCTCAACTGCCGGCGGAGCCATGGTAAATGACAGAACCCAGAACATTCCCATTGTTCGCTCGTCCAGGTTCGCGAAATCAATTCTCTCTACAATATACCACATTAAGTAAATAATGACTTGAAACAGAAGTGTTTAATCTAAGTTTGTAACACTCTGGTAATGTGTTGCATATCAATTAGAAAGTTTAAGATCAGATGTTATATGTTTGAAGGCCAAATAGGAAAAATAAAATAAAAAATAAAGTAATTTTGAGGTCTGTCAGATGCTGACCATGTCCCAAAAACAACAGAAAGGTCTTTTTGCAGTGATGTGTGAATAAACCCTCCCTTTGAGGGCTGTATGGGATATTTGTTAGGTGACACGAGCAATACAGGAAATTCTTCCATCAAAAAAGAATTGAAGATATAATGTTTGATGCTTTTGACATCAGTTTTACCTTTGTTCAATTGTTTCCACCATTCATCAAATATCTGCCTTCCCTTTTGAAGTTGGTCAGTATTCAGAAGTTCCCTAAAAGAGGTGTTGAAAGACCATATGCGTAAGGTTTGGCTGCTACTGATAAAGTCTAGAAGTACACCTTGAGCCGAGTCTAGACCTTTCTCCTCTTTATGAAATGAAATGATCTTTTTTGTTGTCTCAATCTACAAGATAAGGAACAAGGTTATAGAATTAGTTTTATTTGAAAAGGAGGCTGAGAAGTGTAATCATAATACTGAATTGCTATCAAACGCTGAACGGTCAATCTCAGAAAAGCAAAAGGTAATCTTAGTTCTAAACATTAAAGCATGGTAATTTTTATATAAATGACAACTTTGAGATTGTTCGTAGCATTATAAAAGGTGTAAGATAACCTAGGATTAACCATCACAAAGGCTAAGCTACCATACAGTATGTAATTAGAAATTTTTGTTTCAGCTAATGGAACAGGGCTTCGGCCTTTTTACTCCAAAAAAAAAAAAATCACAAAGGCTAAGCTTGTAAGAACAGAAATAACCTGCAACCTTTGAGAATTACTTTATAACAATTGTGATAACTCAGTCACTTTAAGGATATGTCTGATCATACAATATTGTAAGAAGAAAAAAAGGAAGAAATCATAAACACATAAACTTAAGCAAAAAACACCAAATAAAGTTATGCAAAAAATCAACCTTGCGAGGATCTGAACTTAAAGTGTTCATCACAATCTCGATGTGTATGATCTGGGCAAGCAACCAGGTGACATGGTTGCTCCGAAGAACCTGCGGGTCACCCCTCACCCGAGAGGCCAGCTTGTCCACAAAATAAAAAAAATCGATGCACCCAATCTTCATGAGAAAGAAAAATATGTCTCCAAACGCAAGCCAGTCCTGCCAGAACTGTGCCTCTGCATTGGGTGGACACCAGGATTACAGGCTTGTTTATTCAGAACTTTGATATTTCGTGGCTAATTGGCACCGCCAACTTAGTGCAGTGGAAGTGTGTGATTTTTTTGAAAAAATTAAGTCTCTACTATGGCTTATTATTAACATTTGTAATGCATCATAACCCTATATTACAAACAAAAAGGATTATAAAAATGGTGGATCATAACACAATGCCCTCGCTTTTGTCCTTCTCCATCATTTGTTACCCTCCCTATCAAAAAGCAAATTTGAGAAACAGTACAAAGAAACAACATTAAAAGTACCTGTGTTGGTAATCTTAAGAAGTTCCAAGGTTCTGTCAGCAACAGCCTCGCCAATCATATCCGGAGAGAACACAGCACCAGGCGTAGATACATGCTGTTGTGCAGCTGGTTTATAACAAGGTGCAACAAGAAGCACACGCCTCCACCAATCAGGCGATGGTGTTGCACAAAGAGCATGCCTCAAGCAACGCATGGCCCTTTCCCAATCCAAACTTCCTTTCGGAATAGAGTTTGCAAGATCCTATTTAAAATAGAATTTTGTTATCTCCACAAAACTATTTATAAAATTACATTGGCCTTGACATTAGACCTGATGTTTGTAGTAAACCTTCTATTTGAAAATTTCTTTTTGTTTCTCATGTGTTATTTGACCAAAGCCCAGGAAGCTTTGATTAAAAGAAAACGAAGACAGATCATGTATATATATACTGTCCAATGGTGGGGAGAGTAAAGAACTATTAGAATAGTTTGCAATTCTACCTCCAGTGCAGAAATATTAATTGGACAGAATTAACTGTTGGTGAAATTTTGCTGGTTGAATCCATTGTCTTAATCAAGTAATACAGAAGTAAATAGAATGCTTACCTCTCCATGCAATGGCTCTCCTAACACACTGGGATAAGTAATGGGTGAGTATCTCAGGTTAGCAATTGGCTCGCCAGGTATACTGGGGTATGACTGAGACAAGAACCGGTGTGTGGCAAAGGTGGGGCAGTGCAAGTGCTGGTCCAGCATTTGCATGTGCATTGCCACCATGTCCCTCCTCCTATGTATTTCCATAATAATGCTAAACATCGCCTCGTCATTTGGTATATTCTCCATGTATTGTAAACTACTCCTTAAGAGCTCATAGAAGGGAACCCGGCATTTATCTTCATCGACCAAAATCCAAACAACGTCGAGGCAGAGATGCATCCACTCATGCAATGGAGTGTCCAGTCCCCATGACCTGAGGCTGTCAATGGTTTCCTCCAGTCCTGACGGCCTCTGGTTCCAGTTGACTAACCAGTCGATCATGTGTTGAAATATAACACCATGGGTTAATGGTTTAAGGTTAGTCTCAAGTGCGGATAAGATGATTTTACAACATAGCTGCCGCAGTGAGCCAAGGCAAGGTTGGCTAACCATAGGCGTAACAGTTCCAGTACCAGTAGCAGTACCATTACTTGTACCAACTATGTCAGTGGGTTTGGCTGGAGAATGCATGACAGTTGATTGGTCCATGGTCAAAGACTGAGTTGGCGATCCGATCTGATTTATTGCTGAGAGAGGTGAGGTTGGGTTTGAAACATGAAAGTTAGATGCGGTCAGTGTTGGTGCTGTTGATGATGTGGGTCCTGCCGATGAGCTGGCCTGGGAATCCGTATTTGAGACCGAGGATAGAAGAGAAGGGAGAAGTGAGTCCCATTTGAGGTATCCAACGCCACAAAGACTTTTTGTGGCAAACAAAAGGAATTCTGATTGCGGCGCATGGCTGCTACACTGGATTATAAGTGAGATAAGAATCGATTCAGTGATCGATTGAACTTGCTCCTGGTCCTGAAAAGGAAAAATGCAAGCTAAATCTTTGGATTTAAAAGTACCATTTTTTTGGTGAAGAACAAGGTAAGGATCATTTTAAGAATGAAGCCACACCTTAGAGTATCATAAATCAGCCAACATTCAGGCAGTCAATTTGAAAACAGGAGGAAAAATTCAGAAAAGCAACAAACGGGGGCACTAAACTGGAAATTGAGCTCGCAGCTGGTCAAAATCAATGATGAACTGTTCATCTCGAGGTGGAAGGTCTCTAAAGGGAGCCGTAACCCTTTTTTGCAGCTTATTCCTGAAAATTTCAGATGATTAGTTAAAGATTAACCAATTTACCAGAAAGAGGGAATTCAATATTTTGCCCAAAAGAGAAAAAGTAAAGTTTTTCCAGAAAAAGTTTTTGTACCAAAAGAAACAACTTTTATTAGATGGATTAATGGTACTTCAGTAAAGCCTAGTATGATTACACTGGTCATTGATCACGCATTAATGAGGTTAAATAGTACTCAAAGACAAAGTGGAAGGAGAGAGAGAGAGAGAGGAACTAATTAAATAACTTACGAGGTTTCACGGCCGGGATCATCTGGTCTCTGACGCGAATTTCTCTGCAACAACAGAATTAGAAAACAATTTTAGCTAAGAAGAAAGAAGAGGTGAGCGGGCGAGTGTCAGACAGGGAAAGAGCAAGGAGAGACTACCCCGAGGTAGAGATCGAAGAGGTCGGTAATGGCGGGTTTGGAAGGATGTTGCTGGAGCGGTCTCTGAGCTCCCTGGCTCTGCTCCATCTCTCTCTCTCTCTCTCGCGCTCTCTCCCTCCCTGTCACGCGCGCTCAACTCTCTTTATGATCTCTCTCTCTCTGTGTCACTTTCTCCCTCTCTTTCTCTGGTTCGCTCGCTCGTTATGTATTGGGAAAGGTTTAACCAGGAAATTTACGAACTCACCCCTACAAACCCAGTAAGAGAATGTATAGTCGAATTATTCAGATTTCCGGAGGGTATATTAGCAAAAGAATTTGGCACCGTTAATTTATGTTGGATTGTATTTGGAAACAGTTATAGTGAGGAGCAAAAGTTAAACACAAGCCAATTTTCAGTGAGATTGGGGATTTTTTTTAATTTAGAAATAGAATATTATTTTCGGCTGGAAATGAAAGGACTTTTGTAAGTTTTCGATAAATAACACTGAAAAATTATTACAGTGTAAAGATGAATATATTGCTTACATCGTAGAAAAAATTCTGGTGCAGGAAATTTTTTCCATCCGGTGCATACACTGTAGAAAATTTTCAGTGTAGTATCTCCAAATTTACACCATCCAGTGTTATCTATTTTTCTAAAACTTACCCGATTCCTTTCTTTTCTAGCTGAAAATAATATTTTATTTCTAAATAAAAATAATTGAGAATTAATTTCAGCTGAATTTACTATAATGACATTTAGAATGGAAAATTTGTCTGTAGTTCAACATGTTGATATTTTCACTAGTAATCTTCACATTTTTTTTTCTTGTATTTATTGATTCAAAATATGTGTCTTTGTTCAATTTACTCTCTTTTAGCTTTTTATTTCTTGAAACGGTGTTTTAAATAATAAAATTAATACTTGGTATATCGTATTATTGAGTAAAGTTTTTACTCCATGTGTTTAATAAATAAATGCAATGATCGTATCTAGAGGACGAGAAAAATGAAACAATGACCAAAAAGCTAGATTGTTTGTTTCCTCTAGTATGCAGCGGGCTATTGTATTCTATTTCTGAATTTATTATTAAATTTAGGACTGAAAAATTGTTTCTAGTTCAATAAATTGATATTTGGACGAGTAGTCACAATTTTTTTTCTTGTATGCAATGATTCAAAATATGTGTCGCTATTCAATTTAATTAATTACTATCTATTAGCTTTTTATTAATTTCTTGAAATATCAAACATGTTTTAACAATAACAATTTAGGAAATTTTTGTTTGTAACAAGATAATCCCTAAGCACACTCCAAATTTCTGGGGTAAATTTCACCGAAGGTCACTAAATTGTTCTTTATCATAAATTGATTACTCAAGTTTAATTTGTTAACCGTTGAACTTTTTAATTGTTCCAATCAAGTCGCTTTGTTACTATTTCTGTCTACAATACTAACAGAATATGTTCATCAGTCCATCCATCTCTATTTCACTTTATATTAATATTATGTTAATATTTTGGACGGAAAAAATAATGGAATGATTTGATTGGAACCAATGAAAATTCAATGATTATATAAGAACAAATTAAATTGAGTGACCAATTTTGTAACAAAGAATAAAATTTAGTGATCTCCGCTCAAATATATCCAAATTTCTCCTATTTCAATTAGCTGCGTTTGCAAGCCGTGAAAGTGATGAAAATATTCTGAAATTTCAATTTTGTTATGGCAATTTGTGCTACAAATACAACTTGATTTTTTTTATTACGATTTTATGATAGCTAGCTATAATAAAGTTATAGTTAGGTCATGTTCCATTTTCAATATATTCTGGTGTATATGCTTTGCAGTTAAAGTTTATATTCTCTTTCAAAAAAGAGTAATTATAGACTAATATGCTTTATGATTATAAACATCATTGCGTAGTTTTACTCCATGAAATAAAGCATATGAAATAAAGCATGATTCGCATCGCCAAACTAATAATTCATACTAATAATACTAGCCATGTTCGGTAGGATATGGAATAAGATAAGAAAAGAGGAATTGGAATTAATAATTGACCACTTTTTTAGTCTATTTCAAATGTGTTCGGCAATTCAACAATAGAAATAGAAAAAGTGAACAATTATTAAAATACAAGAATAGTAGAAAATAACTCTTATGACCTTGTTATATTATGGTGCATCAATCAAAACTCAATAACATATGTTGAGTTTCACAATCATATGAACAAATAAAATTAAATTAATATTGATTATTAGCACAAAATGAATGACTAAAAAACATGGATAAAAAATAATTTAAAACAATTAATAGTTCAATATTACTTTGTCATATAAAACCTCAAAATGCCACAACATGTTTTCTCTATTGTTTGTTACTAAACTGCCATAACTCAAAATACTTTCTATTGTTTGTTAGTCAATAAAAATCTAGTATGACACCTAGATAAACTAACTTCATTACAAAATAGACCTAGATTTACAATTATTTGTCCACGGGTGGTAGAAGTCACAAGGAGGTGGATGTGGGTTAGAACTTGGAGTGTAAGAGATAGCATAATCATCACCACTCACATTGTATGGATAGTACTGTTCATTTTTCTTGAGTTGGTAGCAGGTGAAGCAGAAATAGGTGGAGTTTGAGAAGGGTATGGCATAAAAGTAGAATTAGCAGGTGGAGTTTGAGAAAGGTATGGCATAAAAGTAGGATTAGCAGTAAAGGAAGTATTAGACATACCATGTGGGTATTAAAAGTAGGATTAGGTACTGCAAAACAGATCCACTAATATCTGGAATAAGTAGCAAGCTTGCACGATAACAACGCAACGTGTAGTCTACATATCCCATTAACATGTCATCTGCTTGATTAATAAAACATCTTCTCACCCAGTCATTTTCCAAAATAGTTAGCATGTTATAATAGTCACTATGGAATGTGGGTAATGTGGAATCCAATACACCATTTAATATGTCAATGACCTCCTTTTGAAAATGAAAAAGGTAGTGGCACATTAGCCTGGTGAGAACAAAACAAGGGTTAAAAAGTCACCTTTAATTTCATATTCCCGTTCAAAACCCAATTCCATGTCTCCTTTGGAATTAAAAAGTTTGGAAGAGTGTATTTTTCACTTCCTCTAATCTGTTCAATTCTCATCTTATTATGTGGAAATAGACATCTTATTCCAATCAATTTTCTTATTCTCTCCCAGCCGAACAGGGCCACTAGAAAAAAGAGCTTATTTAAAAGACAGCGATGAGCAAGTGTCTCTGATACCTTTTTTCCTTTCGATCCAAGTCTTTGGTACCTCATTTAATGCTGAGGAGAGTGGGTTAGGCGATGTGAATTGAGATGTTTCTTGGTAAAATCCATAGGATATGGTGCAATAAGTTTTTCTTTTTTTAGTAAGATTTGAGTAAAGTTGGATGTCAAACCACCCAACTGTTTTAATATCGATCCACAAGGAATCCCATCTAGATTTCTAACCTGCAACCTCCCATCCAGAGAGCGTTATTTTTACCACTAGACTAAAAGCTGATTCTCGATATGGTGCAAGAAGTGTTAGTGTTGTGATCTAGAAGCCAATCCTATAATGATTGTATTTTAAGTTTTGTTCATGTAATTGGATGATTTGTTTATCATTTTGTTTATTGAATATTTCATTACTTATAAATCATTCAGGTCAAGGACTTGGGATTGTGGAACTCTATACAGGAGTTAATAAATACTCTAAAGTGTTCCTAGTCTTGGTAATTAACAAGGAACATTAATTACCGGTATAAGAGTAGCATTTGGATTAGATGATGATTATGTTCTGCAGATCATATGACAAGGAGTTGTCAATCTAATCAAATGTATACCTGATGGAGATCAGGGGATTTGACGTGACCAAAATAGAATATTTAATATGGATTGTGTTTGTGTCATTAATGTTTTATTTGTGTCTGGAATTCTAAGGTATGAGATGGTTGTTTCTCTCACATGAGAATGTGTATTCGTGGGTATTATTCAACATTGTCCGTAACTGGCGACCATACAGATTCTATCTCAATATGTGTCTCTTGTGTGGAGAGATAGTAATCATCAAGAATGTCAATGTCTCTCATGAAAATGAGTGATGATATCACTGGCCTTTTAATGAAATAATACAAGTATATGCACATATGATTAAGGAGTTAATCATAATTACTGAACTATTTCGGAATCAAGAAATAAGTAGATTTGCAAGGATGACATATTCCTACCTTGAATCTATTCATGATATCATGAGACATGGAATTGACACGAGGCAATTGTTGCCTTAGGGATCGTGATATAGCAAGTACTTATCATCTGTGTATTTTGGGTAATTATAATGCATATTGCTAGGTGCCGCTTGTAATTTATAGAATCGAAAGAAGTTTCAGATTCCACTGCCAAATGACATAGATTCCACAGGGTCACACCAATAAGGAATTAATTAGAAAAGCTCTTTGATTTATTTGACGTGTGACATGACTAATAAATTGGTTTCTCTACTGAAACATGAGATAAATAATTATGGAGATAATTATATGATATTTTAGATTTAATTAAATGGATTAATAAAATTCAAATATCAGAAAAGGATCAAATGGAAGAACCTTTGTGAGACACAAAAAGGAGTTTTTATGGGCTGCAAAGAGTTCTCTATTTTACCACAATTTCTGTGAACAGAACTTAAAATAAGCGTAGATCGTCAACTGTAACTCCGTTTCCAGTGTTCTATCACTTTTCGGAAAGCTTGCGAGAAGATCTACAATTTGATATGTAAAAATCATAACTTATACAGATCGCATGCGTTTCTCACCAATCGCATTCAGATCCGCATAAACTCTTATGTCGGTCAGAATCAGTTTTTTCTTAAACTTGCTGATCAAGGAAATCATGAGAATAACTTCTAACACGTAGGGAACTGCTTGCAAACAGCAGGAAGGCTATTTAAAAGGTCCCTACTGCCTAGGATAATCAATTTCATTCATCTTCTTCATTAGAGAGCCAAAACTTTGTCTCTCTTCCATTTGATCTCTCATGTGTTGAGAACTCACAAAACCTAAACTCAAGATCTAGTTCTCTTGGAGGATAAGAATTAAGGAGCGAACAAATTACTACTATCTAGCAAGAGGAAACTTTGATTTCTAATTAATTTCTTGGTGGATACCGTGGAGGGCTTATACTTTGGAGTCTCAACTTGGTGCAAGATGCTGCAAGGCATAAACCACCATTAGCATCAACAAGGAGATGGAGGCTACAACCCTAAATCTCAAGGACCTTCATTTCTTGTTTAGAGACAAGAAACAAAAGGTATGATGCTTATTGATTTGGAAATTTAATTTTAGTTTGATTTCAGTCGCACATGATGTTCCTTTGGTACTTTTTTTGTCAATTTTTTTGAAATTCCGCTACCCCAAGTACCATAAAATCCCAACAAGAAGCTGGAACTAAAATTCATAATTCATTGAATTTAAAATCGAACTACAATTTTTCTTTTTACAAAAACCCTAGGTATATATCACACAGTTCATTTTTTGGATCTGTACCAGTAACATCAATCTGATCCAAACAAAAGCCACAACAACCTCAAACAGAACAAAATTAACCAACCACAAACCAAACTTTTTTTTTCTTCATTAATCATTCAATCAAAAAGACGTCGGGCCAGGGGCTGGAGCCGGTGCAGCAGAACCGCTTGTCAGTGCACTGAGATCTGCAAACATTTTGTTGGCGATGATCTCATTGGCAGCATCTGATGTGTGGTAAGCGTCCCAGAAGACGTAATCCCGGCGATTGGCACAGAGTTGGGAGTTGGGCAGGCACATGCCACCAACGGTCGAGTCAACATTACAGCATGACGTGGTAGATATCTTAAACCCTTCAAGTTAAATCTTTTTTAAAAAAAATATTCATAAATTAAATTTATTTTTCAACCTCTTTCAAATATTTTATGTATTACCATATTTTTCAGGGTGGTCAATTAGTTCCATGACAACCGGATACGAATCAGCGAGAATCATCTGCGCACCGGGTAGCGCGGCATTTAAAGCCATGAGCAGCTTGGTCACTTGTGCATTGAATTCCTTCACATACTGATTTACACGGTGGAGGCATTGTCCATTGCCTGATTTAACTCTCTGTGAAGGGATGCAACCCAAGGGACCAATTCCATTAAACACTACCTTCCTTGCCCCAAGGCCATATAACCTCTGTTACCATGATTAAGAAAAAAAAAATTAGCATAAAAAATAATTTTAATAATTTCTGTTTTAGAAGATTGTGATGTTTTTTTTTTTTGTTGGTTGATAATCTGGTACTGGGTTTTTTAAAGTACTATAATAAGTTCAAGTACTAATTAAAAGGATAACAAAAAATTGAGTTTAATAACCATGAGTTGGCTGTTTAATGTTGAATTGAGGAGCACGATGAACTCGTCGTGAGTGTAAGCTTGTCCATCAGCCATGAATGGTTGCAAGAAATTGTTTATATAATCGTTGCTTCCTTTAAACATATAAAAAAAAATCTATCAGATTTCATTTTTAAAAAGGAGATGGATTTTTTTGTAAAGAAAAAAAGGATGTAATTACAAGGAGCTTAATTGACACTTCCATACCAAGGCCAATCAAGTAGAGTGCATCGTTACACAATTTCTCAGCCTCTGCCTCTCCAATCCTTAGCTTTATTACTTCTTTGGTTTTCTCAAAGTAACTTATCTGAGCATCAAATGAGAGATACTGAACCTGCATTGCATCATTTCATCATGTCAACAAATTATGATCAATTTACATAACCTGTACAAGTAATTTAATTTAAATCATGACATTTGTTTAAAAGAAAGAGTAGTTGATTAAATAAGATTGGTGCATACAAAGTAGCTTCCTGTCTCATTGAGAATGCCGGCCCCACCAGAGGCGAAGTTAATGCCTTTCAAAATCGCATCGTCATTCATCGACAAAGATAGATAAGCCGGTGGTGGAGGAACTCCGAATTTAGCAGCTAGATTGAAGTGGAATCAAGTATTAGTTTAATTAACCCAAACTTTAATGAAGTGTACAATAGATCAATGTAATCTAGAGTGTTATTTTAAAAAAACCTTCGGGTAAATAAAGTAATAATGCACATTTGGCCGGAGTCAGTTCATAAATTGTTATCTTTACAATTGGGAAAATAACAGGGGAATGGACTTGATAAAAATATGTGCATTAACTTATGATCTCCAGTTGAAACTTACACATGACATCTCCAATGGTTCTTCCATTTGTAAATCTCCCAGTAGGTTGTTTGGTGGAGTAGTCAATCCCATACCATGGATAGTTTGCCTTTGCAAGGGACTGAGGGAAGAAATTGTTGTTTCCTACATCTGCCATAGAATCGCCAAATATGTACGTCACCGGCCCGGGTGCCACAGCTGAACTGGCAACTGAAACCAGGTAAGCAAAGGCAATGGTATGGATTGCTAGAAGAGCAGCCATTACTGACAAGTTTTGGTTTCTTTTTTGATAGGTATTGAACTTGGTTATGATCTAAATGCATGATTTGTGAGAGATTTATAGTGTATGGTATATGTGTGAACTGTGAAGTCATGCTCTTTGCTGTAAGTTTGGGTTGAGGTGAGGTGGCTTAATTCTTACAAGAAAAGAGAGGGAAGATTGTGTTAGTTAATTCAGTGGGGAAGTGTCAATAGAAGGGGTTGGTGTTGTTGTTAGGAAAAATTATTTTTTGTTTTTTTTTTCTTTCTTGTTTGATGATAAGTTAGGAAAAATTGTTAATTTCTTTTGCCTAATTTTTTAGCAATCTCAAGGAATGGTTTAATTGTCTCAAGGGTTATCAAAGCTTCAGGTTAGATTTTAGCCAGAAATTTGCACTTTGACAAAGAAATAGAAAAACAAAAACAGAGAATGCCTACGGAGATTTCTCTCACTTTTGTTGAGCATCTTTTTTTTATTTCTTGCCCAAAAAATAACAAAATGACCAAAATTTTGTAAACTTGAACATTTATCCGTATAAATCATTTATCCTCCGTAGAACAATAGTATTTTTGCCCCTCTTCTTTTATTTTATTTTTTTTCCAGTGAGCACACGAACGTTTTTTTTTTTTTTTGAACATTTATTTTTCTTTTTCTTTTTTTTCTTGTCAAGCAAGATGGTAAGTTTTTTTGAAAAAAAAAAAAAAAAAATCAGTCTTTTGCTGTACCAGAGATGGCACGCAAATATTAAAAATGTAGATTTTTTTTTTCTTTTATAAAGAATAACTTGTATTGTCAATAAAATTGTTTGACAACCGACTGAATATATTATCAAAAACCAAAAAATTAGAATTGCAGGTATATTATCATTTTAGATAG
This sequence comes from Carex littledalei, assembly GCA_011114355.1. Taxonomy (NCBI): domain Eukaryota; kingdom Viridiplantae; phylum Streptophyta; class Magnoliopsida; order Poales; family Cyperaceae; genus Carex; species Carex littledalei. The sequence continues at coordinate 4,093,957 of CM022090.1, forward strand.
ATAATATATTGAGTTTAGTACAATTTGGAAATGGATTTATTATCTATTAACATTTGATTAGTAGCCAAAAAAATTCAAATTGCATCAAATTGGATATACTTATCTATATCATAAATAACACATCCATAATTTCGTTTTCGACTAATTTTGAAGCCCCATGTCATTGTTGTAAAAAAAAATGGTTTTCATATAACCTTTTTTTTTTACTTGCAACATAGTTTAGTAAACTCTGCTTTTACTGGAGCAAAACATATCTTAAATATAATTCCCATTCAAATCAACATGAAACATCATTAATTCGCACATAACACTTGGGAGGCTTGATACAGGATCACTATTCCGAGTCAATTTGTTAGCCTTACATGTTAATTACTCGATTAGCTATGGCACTGCGCAGAGATTAAGCAATGCACATGGGTTTATATCAAGATCTGAAGCAGATGCAAGATGCCAAAATATTTATTAATACCCTAAAAAAAGTAGCAAATATGCCCTCTACATAAAAAAAAATTTAAAAACGTCCTAACCGCTCCATGTTTGGACGGTCAGCTCTCAATACCAAATCGCCCCACGTTTGGACGATCAGCTCTCAATACCAGACCGCCCCATGTTTGGGCGGTTTGGTATGTAACCTATGTTTTTTTTTTAAATCGCGACCCCCACCCCCTCTCTGTCCCGTCTCTCTCGCTCTTGCTCCGCCCTCACCCCACAGAAAAGCCCCAACCCCCCCCCTCTCCGTCCTCACCCCACAGAGAAACCCTGCCCCCACCCTTCTCTCTCTCCCTCTCTCTCGCAGGGCCGTCCCCCTCTCTCTCTCTCGCTAGGCCACCCCCACCCCTCTCTCTCTCTCACAAGGCCGCCCCCGAAGCACAAATCACGAAGCTTGAGGTTAGGTGAGGCCGGAAGCACGAATCACGAAGCACAAAATGATTATTTCCGGGTAACCTGACATAACTCATTTTATTTATGTTTTGTTCCTTGTGATGGCATTGGAGCGATTGCTAGAAATTGAATTGTTAATTATCGTGTGTGGGTTGTTGATTTTCCCGACTCAATTGAATTGCTCGGATTTTTTATATTTCGTAAGTGTTGCGATAGAAATTGTTAGGAATTGCCTTGCGGGTTGTTGAATATCGTGTGCAAGTTGTTGATTTTCCTAACGCGATTCATGGTACTGTTACACCCTTTTTAAAATTGTCCAAAATTAGGGTTTAGGGTACTAGCGACTTAGAAATTGTCCAAATTTATTTAGAAATTGTTAGAAATTGTTTATTAATTGTCTATAAAGTGTCCAAAATTCTATTATTAATTTTTTTATTTTAGTTTGCAATAATAATTATTATTAATTATTGTAAATTGTAAAAATATGTTAGAAATGTAGTAACTTGATATTTTCAAATGTAGTATGGCCAGACCTAGACGGAGACGATTACGAGATACTCTAGAGACCGGGGAGAGTTCATATGCTCCCGCTTGAGAGGCTCCAGGTGCGAAGGCCTCCGGTGCAAAGGCTCCCGCTCATGACGCTGACACATTTAGTCTTCTTCTGTGGATCTCACATATTAAGCACTGTGTCTCATACGCATCTATTGAGGTACGTTGATTTTTTTACGTAATTTAAATAATTTTATTTAATATGACATATGGTCAGTCACACACATTGAAATCATTATTAAATGCAGGACGAGGTGATGTTGACGGTGAGACATTGCACACCTGAGATTTTGTACGTCCCTCATCCATTGATGGAGCGGTGCATCATGAACCTCAGCTTGTATCAGCTAGCCACCATGCCTCAGAGTATGATCGACCAGAGACTCATTCATTTCATTTTTCGGTTGGGGAGATGACAGTCACCCTAGCTGATGTGAGCGCCTTATGGGATTTACGGATCGATGGCGACCCCATAGGTGGTGTCTCGGACCATCCAGACCTAACGAAGATGATACCGGAGCTATTGGGGGCCGATCCAAAGGCGCTGCAGAAGAAGAAGAATAAGGGAGAAGAGGATGAGTTTTGGTATTCTGGGTACTATATTAATCTAGCGTCGCTCCGCATTTACTTCTCACAGCGGCCGATACCCCCGATACCACTGACGAAGAGGCGGTGAAGAGGTAACCATAAACATTTGGAAATTAAAATATGTTATGAACTAAAAAAATAATAACATTTATTTATGTTGACTATTTTACATTGCAGGTACATTAGGGCGTTTGTGATAGACTTATGTGGTAGCGTCATGTTCGTGGATTCCAGCGGTAACGCAGTCCCGATTATGTTCCTCTCTCTGTTGAAGGACATTGAGAGGACATCGAGGTGGAACTGGGGTGGAGCTGTGATCGCCCACTTATACAGAGGCTTGTGTCATTCTTGTCTAGTAAGTCTCTACTAATATTGTAATTGTTGTACACAAATATTAGGGTTGAATAAGTACCAAAATTGCACCTACTATAAAAATTCAAGTGAAGAATAAGCAGATTGCCGGGCCACTTCTTCTACTCCAGCAGTGGTCGTGGTCACATCTACCAGTCTATTGGCCTGTTATTCCAAATCTGCCTCACCCCTGGACGAGACTAGACGCCGAGAGATGCCCCGCATACGGTGCCATATGGGATAGTCACCACATATACGAGAATACGAGCAAGGGGAAGACCGTGGATGCATCTATGACTTACTTGCCTTTCGGACCGATCCAGACTCGCTCGATAAATATAAATGAAACTGACATATTTAAAAAATTAAATGTTTATTTATTCCTTTTTCTAATAATAATGAAAAAAATATTGTGTGCAGTTTTTGACCGCGATTAGAGGAGTGGCACACAGCCTGGTGTGCATGACGAAGATTGGTTGGAGAGCGATAGGATGCCAGTCGTGGAAGATTCTGGCTGGGACAGGCGCCTCATTGGCATGTTGCACGATATTAGGGAGAACATCAACTGCGTGAGATAAAGTCCACACCACGAGATCTGGATCAACCCTGAGTCGTTATCTACGATGATGAGATGCCACCACCTCCTGCAGGTGATTACAAGTTAATATGAAGGTGACATACACAATCATTTCTCTTTAAAATTATATTCTTATTAAGTTATCTTCAATTCTGCAGAGGATAACTCGGGTTGGGCGTTCCACAACTAGGTGTTGAATAACATGTTAGTGTTATGATCTAGAAGCCAACTATTTATAGTTGTATTCTTTATTTTGTTCATGAAATTAAAGAATCATTTGTTCCTTGAGTGTTTCATTACATTATGGATTGTTCAGGTTGAGGACCTGAACTGTAGAACTCTATAATAATTAAGTAATAAATACTCTAAATGTCCCTAATTTTGGTAATTAGAAAGGAACATTATTTACCAGTACAAGATTAGTATGTGGGTTAAATGATGATCATTTTCTGCGGATCATTTGGTAAGAAGTTACCAAATTTAATCACATAAATACCTGATGGAGATTAGGAGATTGGACATGACCCAAAAATGAAACATAATATGGATTGTGTTAGTGTCATTAATGTTTCATTTGTGTCTTGATTCTTTGGTATGAGATGATTAATTTTCCTACATGAGATTTATGTATCTGTAGGTGTTGTCCAACGCTGACCGTGACTGGCAGCTATACATATAATATCTCAATATATATTTCTTGTGCGGAGGAAAATATATTTATCAAGAATACCAGTGTCTCTCATATTTTATATATGAGTGATGATATTTGTGGGCCCCTTGATGGAGTAATAAAGTATGTATGCAATTATGATCAAGTAGTTGATCATTATTTACTAATTACTTGGAATCAAGAAAAGAATAAATTTGCAAGGATGACACTCTCCTACTTTGAATTTATTCATGATATCATGTGACACGTGAATTGACACAAGCAATTAAATATTATTTTAGGATCGTGATATTAATTGGTTCATATCATCTTTATATGTTGAGTAATTATAATGCATATTGCTAGATGCCTCTTATAATTTATAGAATTAAAAATGAGTTTTGATTTTATTGTCAACACGATATAGATCCTACAATGTCACACCCAAGAGAGAAAATGAAACAAATAAAAATGTCATGAAGATGACCACCTTGATCTTAAAATATATTTATTACATGTTGGACATGATATATAAATTTATTTCCCAACAAGAATTGAGCAAAGACGATTAATTGTATTAATTGTCGGGTGGGCCGAAAATTGGCACAAATGGTAAAAACGAATTTGCAAAGTGAAAAATGGCCCAAGTCCATTTAAATTTCAGATTTTAACATTTAATGGAAGAGTCCATTTGATGTTGGCTTGGGAATAGAATTGGAAGATAAAAGCATCTAATAGAGATGTCCATTGGATGACAAAAGTAACTTTAACTTTATAATGTTGCTTTATGGTCATGTTTCATCCTAGCCCTCCATTGTGGTTAAGATGATTAAAGCAAACCCTAGACAAGCATTATAAATACCACACTTTTCTCTTCCCAAACCCTAACCTTTTTTCACATCTTTCACTCTCTTTCTCTTGCTCTCTTGGAGGCTACAAAAGAATAAGAGGAGATTTGAGAGATGCAACCATTTTCATCCACCATTTTTGCTCATGTGTTGAGTACAATATTTCTACACTAAATTAATAGTTAATTGAAGGGTAGAAACTAAGATTAAGGTTGATCATTGATTTAGTATCTCTAGCAAGAGAAAAACAAGGGTTTCGTTTAATCTTGGGTGGATACTTGTGGAGGCTTTCTTGTTTGGAGGCAACAACCCTACATCTCAAGTCCCTACTTCTTGGTTTAGAGACCAAGATTTGAGGTATAAAGTTTAAACAAGTTAAATTGCTAAATTAGTTTCATAGTTAGTCAAATAAGTAGATCTATGTATATTTCTTTGAGTTAAATTTTTGAAATTTGCTCTTGCATGAAACCCATATTTCCTTCATAACAACACATGAAACGCTTACTACAACAAGTATGGAGTTCCGGTACAGATTAGCAAGGTCAGTCATTTTTTTTATTATTTAATTAACTTACTAGTTATTTGTATGTAGCAAAACAAACATTGTTTACATGCATGATGGAACTCCTACCTGGCAAGCCAATCCCGAGTTCACTATGACTGATCTTACTGGAGATGATACCGGGTACGAGGTAGAGAGCCTCCACAGACCACGATACGCAGAGACCAGATAGCATAACCACGAGGCTAGTGGGAGTGGGGCGCAGGCTGCAGATGCATTTGCCTCTGCTATATTTAGCGCACCACATCCGGCCACGTATCCTTCTACCTAGGAGGCCGATCCATGGGAGTGCCGTACACAGTCGGTGATCCAGGAGGAGCTTCCATGAGTCCGTCGTACACAGTTATCTTTACAGGAGGAGGATCCATGGGCGGCCGGTGCGGCGTCGGAGATCCAGGAACCGATGCATATGGATGATCAAGAGGAGGAGGAGGTTCAGTTGGGGTATCAGCTGTCGCCCAGGAACCGCCGTCCACCTGCTAATTGGATCTCTCTGGTCGACGCCGTCGTCGTTAGGTTTTTTATGTTTTTTTAGTTAGATGGATTTGTAGTATTATATGTTTGGATTGTTATAATTCATGTTTGGATTGTTAATTATTATGTTGTAGACTTACCATTTAGATTATTTAGTTTTGTTGTTTATCTAGTCAAACAAAACCAATTTATAACATTATAAAAATTATAACAAATAAAACTACAATAAAATTATAACAAATTATAAAACATTACAACAAATAAAATTATAATCGTTAATTATAAAATTATAACTATAAATTATTATAAAAATTATAACAGTAAAAATTACAATAAAATTATAACAAATTATAAAACATTACAACAAATAATACTATAATCGTTAAATATAAAATTATAACCATAAATTATTATAAAAAAATTAACAGTAAATTAAAAAAAATTATAACAAAATTTGAACATAAATATAGTAATACAGTATTTAAAAAAAAATTACATACCAAACCGCCCTTCAGTGGGGCGGTCTAGTATTGAGAGCTGACCGTTCCACAATGGGACGGTTTGGTATGGGGAGCTGACCGCCCCAACATGAAACGGTTAGGTCATTTTTGAAATTATTTCATAGTGGAGGGCAAATTTGTTATTTTCTTTTTGTAATAATAAAAATTTCGGGGCAAGATGCAAATATAGCTCGTTAAACTGACTGAAATTCATTAAATGCATCTTGGATACAACAAAGATTGCTTGTAATCTAGACATGAAAAAAATACCTAAATATTACCTTCTTTTTCTTGTACACAGTACACCATTCATTAATTCAAAGAACTCGAGGCTACTCGCGCTGTATAAATAATACTATATTCAACAACAAAAAACAGTAATCAAAACTAAACCCCACATAACAAAAATCCTTCTCAAATTCACTTATGATGTGCCGGGGCTGGAGCGGTTGCATTAACAGGAGCTGAAGGGGTGTTAACAAAACCGTCAACTACAGCTTTGAGATACGGAAACATTTTGTCAGCAATGACCTGATTGGCTGCGTCGGATGTGTGGTACGCGTCCCAAAACACATAATCCTTTCGGTTGGCACAGACCTGTGCGTTGGGTAGGCAGAGGCCCCCGACAGTCGTGTCCACATTGCAACATGATGTGTGTGAACTCTTGAACCCTAGTTCAATTATCAAAAAATGGTTTAAATTTTGCAAATATAATTAATTCTTCAAAAACATGGATGATTGTATTTATATATTACCGTATTTTTTAGGGTGATCAATGAGATCCACGACAACAGAGTAGGTATCAACAAACACCAATTGTGCGCCAGGGAGCTTCTCATTCAATCCATCGATCATTTTCTTTGCTGCTGCATTGAACACCAACACGTACTCGTTCAATTGAGTAAGGCATTCGCCGTTTCCTGTCAAGACCCTCTGTGACGGGATGCACCCCATCGGAGCGAGACCGGTGAACACAATTTTTCTAGCCCCAAGACTGTATAGTCTCTGTAAGAAGAAATTGCGAGTAATTTAGAATCTAATTTGGGAGGCCTTTTGGTAATTTGTTATGAAATATGAATTAAATTATGATTATGGGAGAGAAAGTGCCTTGAATTGTTTGCTCAATGTGGTGGTCAGGAGAACTACAAATTGATCATGAGTATAGACTATGCCATCTGCCATGAAAGGTCTCATGAAGTTGTTTACATAGTCGTTGCTCCCTACATAACGAAACCAAGGAAAAAGGTTAAACAAGAATGAGCTCAATAGAAATATTTTGAAATACAATTAAGTTTGAGAGTGCTGTCAATATTTTTCTGACAAACAGTCAACAGATAAATGGAAACAAGTTTGGATACCGAGTCCAATCAAGAAAAGTGCTTCGTTGGACAATTTCTCAGCAGCGGCAGCTCCAATCTTGGCTTTGACACCCTCGTTTACTTTCTCATATGCATCTATTTGAGAATCAAAGGAGAGATACTGAACCTGCAATAAACATGGATAAAATTGCAAATCAGTAAGACTCCTCATTTTTGTACAACTTTTTTTTTTTTTTGAGAAATTCATGCAAATTAATTGCAACCAAATTCAGATACCACAAAAAAAAAAAAAAACAATTCTTACAAAGTAAATTCCAGTTTCATTGAGAATACCGGCACCACCAGAAGCAAAATTGACGCCTTGAAGTATCGCATTGTCGGTCATGTACAGAGATAGGTAAGCTGGCTGAGAGGGAACTCCAAATTTAGCAGCTACATTACAAAATACAACATAGGTATTAGTCAGTCGCTTTCTAGACAAGAATTAGAAAAAAAAAAAATTCTGAAAATTACTGTAAACATTTTGGATGTTAATTAACTTACACATGATATCGCCTATAGTTCTTCCGTTGCTGAATCTTCCCGTCGGCCAGCCGGTGTAGTAATCGATCCCGTACCATGGATAGTCTGATTTGGCAATGGACAGAAGAAGGTAGTTATTGTTTCCCACATCTGACATAGAGTCGCCAAACACGTACACTACCGGTCCTTTGGCTGCTGCCATGTCAGATATTGACATGACAAAAGCAATAACAAAAATTGCTGCAAGTGTTGCCATTCTGGTGCTTGATTAGTGTATCTGATAATGGTTTGTGTTGTGGCGGTGGAGTTGTGGTTAAATGCATTAATTAGAAGGGGTTTTATAGTGTTTGATTTGGGTTTAGTCATGAAAGCTTTTTTCCCAAGTTTTGGCTCTTTCTTGGTGCAGGTTAATTATTTTAATTAACCACCATTCTCTTTTCTTTCAAGAATCATTTCTGGTACTAAGGAAATTAGTCAAGTGAGCGTTAATTGTTAAAATTAAGAAGCTAGACTGGAGTGTCTTCCTAGAGTGTCGTAAGGAATATACTGTTTCCGATTGTTTATTAGCATCTCTATAAATTTGCTCAACTACCTGTCTGCTTGTTGGTAATTTGGATGCAAGTTTGTATGCAGGGGTGGCAATGGTATCTTTTTATCCGTTTATCCGACCCGTATAGTATTCGATAAGATAGGTAGGATACGGGTAAGGATAAAAAAAAATCGTTAACATAACGTGTAAAGGTATGGATAAACACTATTCCTTATCCATTATCGTACACAGTAATAATTAAAAATATGAAATTATATAGCTTAATTCTTATATTAAGTACGTAGATGTCTGTTTTATTTTGATTCTATGCATTTTTTTATGTCTGTTCTATTTCTTAAATTTATTTAGATACATACTCGTCACACATACTGACAACATGTAGATGTCTTGATTTTCTCATTTTGATTTTATGATTGGTATTTCTTTCCATTTTCAAAATATCATTTAAGGATACATATCACAATAATCATTTCTTAATTCCGTTGTATGTCAATATGTCAGGCACTAATATTTACTAATATTTATCGCTTAATTAGTATGTCATTCAATTGATGGAACTTTCTATAAAAATGTGGAGGGTCAAGTTGTATTGATATGGATGTCAATTGATGAATTTTTATTTAAAAATATTGATAAAATATTTGTTGCATTATGCTATAATTGGTAATTAATCTTTTCATTTTTTATCGAAAGAACATTCTCTGACTTTTTATTTATAATTTGAATTTAGAACCAATCTATTTTAAGATTATTCATGAAAAATGTTGAATGATTATTCTTTTCATCGGTCTATTTTATGAAAATATGTCATTTTACATGAGATTTTTTTGTTCTCTTATAATATGTCTCTGTTGTAAGGCACAAGCACGATACTAGTAAGATATAAGAGTGAGGCTATGGTGCTATGCATAGCACCAATGGCTAGTGTACTACGGCTCAATATGGTACTTTTTAAAATCCTAACGGTCGATCCGAACCGTTCAATGTGATATCCATATGAATATGTACTTGCAAACTAAATTTTATATTTTTTTGAATTTTTTTACTATTTTTTTAGATAGGTAGAAAAATCAGTGTTTTCTGAAAATTCTGGACCATCAAAATTCTACCTATCTAAAAAAATAGTAAAAAAACTCGAAAAAATATAAAATTTAGTTTGCAAGTACATATTCATATGGTTATCACATTGAACGGTTCGGATCGACCGTTAGGATTTTAAAAAGTACCATATTGAGCCGTAGTACACTAGCCATCCGTGCTATGCATAGCACCATAGCCTCACTCAAGATATAATATGTCTCTTACAATAGTCTTATTCATAACTCATATATATCTATTCATTGGCATATTTTTGCCCGTTTACCCGACCCGTATTGTATTCGATTAGATGGATACGGGTGAGGTTTTTTTGTCTTAGCTTATCGAATACGGTAAGAATAAAAAAAAATTGTTAACATAACAGATAAGGATATGAAAATGCTTCTACATGATCCGTATTTATCCGTTGACACCCCTATTTGTACCTTTGGAGATCCAATCAGCTACTGACATTTGTCATATCTTTTTTTTACCCCTTTTTCAATAAAATTGATTGAGACAGTACATGAGACATTTTTCTAAAACCACCTAAAAACCTTAAAAAAAGGAAAGAAAAGAAAAGAAAAAATAAGTGTCCTTCCTATTGTCCCTGAATTGGAAGCTTACATCTACAAGTTATACCAAAATTTTTAAACGTGTAGATGGTCGTAACATAAACTGATACTTTTATGTTTTGGAGATTCACATGTTTAAGTGTACTTTTTTACTTTCTTAAGAAAGAAAGATCTTATAACTTCGAATGAATCATCCCTTATATCGAGTAAATAAATTACAATTAGCTTTAGAAAAATGATCTTCACAATAAATCATACTAATATTATTGCAATGTCAGAACCAATCGTTTCATTTTGAAATTTGTCAAAATAGTTGTTTTACGAACAATAAATTATAACGCACAAAAATTCCCTAAATGGGTTGAAAATTTAATAATGAATATTACATAGTACACATAGAGAATTGGTGAGCAACACAAGTAAGGTGTTCTGGAAGAGTATGCGTTATAAAGCAGTAAAGCACCCCCGAATACAGCAGAGCAATTTCAAACATTGTTTAATAGGAAATCAACAAACTACTAATCGTTAAGCGATTCAGTGCACTCTTCTTTTTTTGACTCTTTTGATGAATTTTGTAAACAATAGTAACAACAAATAATTGTCAAATAATTGTTCTCATATCAAAGCTACATGCCCCAAAAAGAGGTGGTACATAATCAGGCACGGAAAAACTAAACCAACCAAAATGATACGCAGAAAACAGTAACACCTGAGGAGAACCGATACCAGTGTATTGATACTGGTACTGGTAAGAAACAAAATATGAGACCGGCCTACTGATAAGGAGTGTGTATCCTCTGAGATATCTCAATTTTTGTGTGACCGACGTGTCCCGTGCCTATTTGGGGATAGCACGGGGGCCAGTATTATTTGTGTTCTGAGATTCGTGTAGAACGTATTTGAACGGTTGAGATTTTCCAAAAAAACACGCAAAAGTTGAGATATCTCAGAGGATGCGAATTTGGTAAAGAGAGGAAGCACTACCAACCTTACTGATGGCTCTCTAATTGTTCTTTCTTTGTTTTGTCTTGCTTTAATTAATTCCTGCTATTTACTTTCATGTTTCAATTTCTAGTTTTACTTCAATTTTACTTTCTTTCTGCTTTCAAATTACGCTCAACTGTTTTGAGCAAACTTTTTTCTTTCCTTTGGTGGTTACCACCCTCGTGTAACGAACCTTATTTAATATATAAATGTGAGCTAGACCCATATTTTTCTTCAAAAATTGTTCTCATATCAAAAGAAAATCTGATAGATAATTTTTTTCTGAAATACATTCAATTTTTTTTTTAATTTTCAGACAGATCTGGTAATTAATTTTAATCTAAATACTTGTTTAATTATAGTTGCCAAATAATTCTTCTCTAATATTCAAAAAATATTAAATTATTCTAAATACTTGTTTCACCAGGAAGGATGCAACAATAAACAATTAAAAAATAAGTCTAGAAAATGAAAAAATTCAAATCCGTCTAAAAATTACAAGTCTCATGATGCATGATTAAAAAATCAGTACAATCAACACGATTGCTGTTTGTAAGAAAATTACATTGAGCACAAAAGAAACAGCTGAACTTTTAAACATGTCTAAACAGAACATATCGAAGCATTCCTTTAGTCTCTTAGTCGCATGTAAGATGCGGGACCGGAATTTACATCCCAAAAATTGATTAAAATTTACTTTTTCTGGAAGAAAGTAAAATAACCATAAGAATCGCACATGCTATTTACTGTTTAAGAAAAGTAATTATGATGTAACAAAACATGCTTAGTTAGAAAGCTAGTCAATTCTTTCTTTCTTCTTTCTCCTTTAACCATGTTAGTTAGCTTGTGCAAGTACATATTTAATTGGTCTTAGTTTAGGCCCGCAAGATAAACAAAAATTTCAGTTTAGACCCAATTAGGCCCAATTAAACTCTGCTCCATGTCCCAAAAAGTGACATGAAATAATCGAAAAAATAAGAAAGATATTTCGTTCCACACTCTGCTGTGCGACTGTGGCACAAATTGTTCCTCGGGTAAGCAGCGGAGGTTTTTAGAGATGAGAAGCTCTTCATGCTCTCTCTTTCCTTCGCCTTCTTCTCCTTTTACCCCATCCAGTTCTAATCGGATTAAAACTTCGCCTTGTCGTTGCTTTCTCCGACGTAGCGCTCCGTTGAGCGGATTCTTTGGCTGTCGCCTCACCTATTCGAGCTCCATTATCCATCTCTTCTCAACTAAGGTTCTATTTAATGAATAAGCTGTTAATTTATCTCATTTTGAATGGATTTCATTGTGATTGTTTGAAATTCCGTAATTACATCCGTTATGCAAATCATACGGACCACATAGTCAATTACATTTCTTTTACTTGTGAATAATTGATTTTTCCTTCATTTTCAAGGAGGAATTGAGTGCTTATGCACCAATCTTAAGCTGGACACACAAGAAAGGCCGGCGCATCAGGTTTACTTCCCCTAACACTTTCAATTTCTACAATTGGGTATTTACAAATTCCAATTATTTACTCTGTATGTTGTTAAGTAATAGACCTAACAGGGATATTATCACAATTGTACCTGTAGCATGAGATCAATTTAATGGATTTCTTGGCCTGAACTTGTGCGTTATCCCCAAATTAAGCTCTGACACTTGTATGACACTCAAGCACTAACTAAAACCCAAAAATGATGAATGAATATCAATGTCTCCAGTATTGTCTCAGTACCGGGTGTTAGATGACCTGGCTGGTACCAGGGGTGATTCGGGTGAATCAAAATATTTTTGCAATTGGGATCAACTGTACACTAATTAAACATCATACAGTTATTGAAATAATAGTGCTTACTATAAGTATGGGGGTTGATACTGAAGAATTGCAGCAGCCTAAAATATGGGGTTCAATTAGGTAAATTAGGCAAAATGTTCTACCCACATAAATCCACCCCTGGCTGGTACATACTGAAACCTGTATCTGAATTTAAATTAGGTTTCCTCACTTTTGAAGTTTGACTATTGAGCATAAATTTGTATATATAACTTTTTTATTCTCTCTCCGTATAGTGGTAGGGTCATCAAATGTAACTACCCCCAAAATACCGATTTGCCACGACACTACTCAAGGAAAGAAAAGAAGCCATTTCCTGTACCAATAGTGGAGCTCAGACGTGCTGCAAGAGAGAGAATAAAAAAGGCAAGGGGAAAGCCTAGAATCCCAACTTTACCCCCGAGAAATGGGATGCTTGTCAAGAGCCTGGTACCAGTTGCGTACCAGGTAATGAATGCCAGGGTCACACTAATCAATAACTTGAAGCGGCTTCTGAGGGCGGTGCCGGTACAAGCATGCAAGTAACCTCTCTGTCACATTCGTTGCCCTTATCATGTCAGATATGTTGTTTACCTTGTTGTGTCAGCATATATCACTATTGCACCTGCAAATAGTATGGTATCTCGTTTTTAAATTTTTTTTTTTTCTGGGTCCTTAATTCTTGTGGCTTATCATATGCGAAGTCAAGCTCTGTACTAAGTTTTTTTTTTTAACAGAAACTGGTAAAATTGAGCTGGCTTTTTTTTAAAAGGTGAATAAGTTTTGAGACTTGTTGCTGTCAGAAACATATTGGTAGGCCAATACAATTTCAGTAGCTTATTCCCTACCCTTGACAGTATTTCCTAGCAGTAGTAAGCCTTGTAAGCAATAGTTACCTACTTCCTTCATGTTTATAATTTGATGATGCAAATCTAATGTTACAAGTATCCCGTTATAGCTTTTTCTTACTCAATTGCTAAGCTATAAGAAATACTAAAGCTACAGAAAATATATATGTTAATATAATTTTCCTTGATATAATATTATAGCGTACTGATGTTTAATTTTGATTTTCATGAATAATGCATGAATAATCAGTTCAAAATTCGCTTAAAGAAAACCGACAGAGTTTAATTTTGATTTTCGTCGTTGCATTTTGTCTCTGTCCAATATTATTCAGTTCCATAGTGGCCAGAAAGATATAATAACATCTAAACCCATCTTCTCCTCCCTCTATTCCTTTACCATATTTTGTGTGATTTGATATTACTTATTGAGTCTTTTGGTATAATTAATTAATGGTATAGCTTTTAGTGAGACCTTACTGCTGTGGAGCTTAATTGCTACTTAAAACTGTGCAAAACCTTTGTAGGTATTGCAATGAGATCCATGTGGGATCCATTGGCCACCCATTCAAATCATGCAGGGGTCATCAATCAAACCGGCGAAATGGGACCCACGACTGGACCCGCACTTTTTCAGCAGAAGACATATTTGTGCCTATAGAGTGCTTCCACCTCTATGACCGCCTGGGCCCTCGCATACCACACCATGAGCGCTTCTCTGTCCCGCGGGTCCCGGCATTAGTTGAGCTCTGCATCCAGGCTGGCGTTGACCTGCCTGACCTTCCAACCAAGAGGCGCCGCATACCCGTAATCCGCATCGGCAGGAAAGAAATAATTGATGCAAATGAGGATCACTTGCGAGACCCGAAACCCAATAAGCATAAAGTACCGATACTTGAGATATTACCTGATCAGGATGTTGTGGCCCCGTTAAGCCATGAAGAGACTGTTCAGCTGGCAGAGGAGACAATCGAGGCTTGGGAGACAGTGAGGCTAGGGGCTGAGAGGCTGATGAGGAAGTATACTGTGAGGGTCTGTGGGTACTGTCCTGAAGTGCATGTGGGACCCACAGGACATAAGGCACAGAACTGTGGGGCCCATAAGCACCAGCAGAGGAATGGGCAGCACGGTTGGCAGGCATCAGTGCTTGACAATTTGGTAATGTTCTGTTTACCAACCAGTTACTCATACAGCTTAAGCTGATAGAAGAATGCAATTCTATTGTTTATGTGCATTTACTAACTCTGTGTTGAGAAACATAAACAAAGGACATAATATTTCATTATAATATGCTCGATATGATTATACTATGTTAACTAAACAATTACTCTATTTAAAGTTCTAGAACTCTGATTGAATAGATGAAAATAAACAAATGAAGGAAAACTCCATATATTGGTACCCTGGGGGATCAGGATCTCAAAAGTACTTTTGTACATATTCTGCTATTTAATTCTTCTAAATCATGAGATCATAGATAATGCCAATTTAATAATTTGTGTTTTTTTTTCCTAGCAGGTGCCCCCAAGATATGTGTGGCATATGCCGGAGTCAGTAGAGGAATTGACAAGAGAGTTGAAGAGTTTTTATGGACAGGCTCCAGCAGTGGTGGAGATGTGTGCACAGGCCGGGTGCACCATACCCGACAAGTACAAGGGCACTATGAGGCTGAATGTGGGGATACCGACTAGCTTGAAAGAGGTTGAGATGGTTGTATAATTGGGGCGTAAAAGATGGAACATTATAGAGTTTCTTTTTTTGAAATTGAACATTAGAGTTTCAATGTAGTTGTTTTTCTGTGTCGTTCTCCCCTTCCTCTTTTGTTTTTTTTTTGTTTACATTTCTAGTTGACGTTTACATTTCCAGACATTGAAGAAAAGAGGAGCTCGGATCATATTTAGGGATTCAATAAGAGTTCGCAACATTGTAGATTTTAAGATTTTTCCCAAAATAAAGCTTAAAAAGCACATAATAAGGACTATTCACACTAATTGGGAAACAATTTTTTTTCCAAATAACAGGTTGCATCGAGCTAATAAAAGAAATACAAGAAAGAAGTTACACAAGTGTGACACAGTTGATATGACAAAATTCCCAGCCAGTAACAAAATATTACCAACCTTACAACAAGCATATTCAATTAAGGCAAATTAGACCACTGACAAAATGATGATTGTAGTTGTAAATCCATAACAAACTCCTTTCTGATAACAAGGCTCGGTACAGAAGAATAGGAAATCAATTCTTAAGATGACGCGCCAAAAAAAGGAGAAAAAAGTGTTCCGTGACACTAATAAGGATGAAATGCAATTTACAAATTACCAGTAATAGTCCCTTGAACTATCACCGAATGTGTCAAATAAAAAGCTACAACTAATTCTTTTCAGAACGTGTTTTCCATTTTTAACAAAGCGATCAGCCCAGAATTGTGCGATTGGTTCAATCAATGTGCCAGTGGCTCAACGGCTGTCCTGAAGAGGAGTACATAGACCTTGTCTATGGAGAAATACAAGAAGCCCCCCAAAGAATGAGTTACATATGAGCCGAAACTGGTCCCCACTATGCAGTGCCAAGCAGGCCCATATGCTGTATCAAATTCCTGTTAACAAAAGCACCAGCAGAGTTATCTCAGTTGCAAAAAAGTAAATAAAATTAACTAAAAAGTAGAGAAATGGCCTGGATGGACTTGGGAGACAGATCTAGATATATGGAGATATCATATCAGTCAGAAATATATAATTACACATGCAATTCCAAAACCCGGTGCTAAAACTTTGAGGTTACCCATGTGTATATAAGATGAAATCCAGTGTGGTGAAGTTAGTGTTGGTAAGATTTTGACATTTTCCTATGTGTAAATAAAATAAACATCAGTGTAATTAAGTTATTTTTTTTTTTTTTATGTAAAACCCGTAGGCATGTGGAATTAAGTTATTGTCATTACTTGAAGTCTAGGGTGTTAGGAAAAGAGCAGGCTAGGCTTTGCTTTCTATGGACATGCCTCCCCGTATTATATATTACGAAACTAAAAGAAGCCCCATTTTTTTAGTTTACAAGTGCATATCTCAGCAAAAGTCCTTTATTTCATTCCATTCTCGACAAAATAATATCTTTGTAATTCTTTCTGAAGAAAATGGAGAGTAGAACATTTGCCAATTAAATCCAAGGTGCACTGATGAGGTTCTGAACTGGTTCCAATGATGGAGCTAATTACACAACTACACCAATTTTAAGTAGAAATTAATTAAACCTTCCGTCAGCTTTCAGAACAGCAGACCAGAAAGTTTGAACAGCTAAGAAGAGTACAGTCCCACATTTAAAGTGAAAGCAGCTAATGTAACTAAGCTATAAATATACATGGACTTGCCCATGCAACTAAACAATAACTCAAGTTCACAACAGATCAAAAAAGAACCGCAATTAATCATCAGAACAAAATACTGGCTAATCTTAATAATGTGACATAGTAATTTTACCCATCTCGTCTTGGAATTAAATTACCCTTGTTAAAAACCCATTTAAACCGAAACACAGACCTAGCACGGATAGTGATGAGCCTCATCTCTCTACGAAGAGAGGCAGATTCAAATCCCGCAAGACGCATCTAAAAAGAAATGCATGTCAAGGCTAACGGGAGCCCTTATTTCAAAAATTAAATAAGTAAAGCAATTCAAACCTATTAATTATCAAAAATCATCACTAACGTAGTCCATTATTTTTGTGATTTAAGAAAATTTAGGGTCAAAACTTTCCCCCATCAAAACCAAATTCCTTCAACGGTGAAACAAATTAATCTCAGACATCATCACTAATGTACTCTCACTTGTGTAATTTCAGAAAATTGACAGCGCTAAAAGTTTATCCATCATCGCTGTAATAGTAAGAGTTTGGGTGTTCAAAACTTAGCAAGCCATCGAGCCAAGGTATTTTCAAGCAAATTAATCAAATAATAACCTCCAATTAGATAATCAACTGGCAGACAGAAAGATGAAATACCTTCTTCAAGGCCAGAGCAAGACGCTTGTTCTCTAGCTTAGGCATTGCATCGAACACCTCCCGTGCACACCTAAAAGCTCGCCTCTGTAAAGCCGGCGCCATGTCAGCGGCTCTAACCCTAATCTTCTTCATAAACTCTTTGTCGAGTTCTCCTCCCCCTCTGACCGCCTCTACTCCCCTATCCTCCTCCTTCACTTTCTCCTTATTTTTCCTCCTGTCCGTGGTCGCCTCTTCCTGATCGCTCTCTGATTTAATCTTCGTGCGCTCGATTAGAGAGCTGAGGTACTTACTCCGCCGCTCCAGCTCCTCCGACGCCGCATCCACTCGCTTCTTCTCTTCCATCTCTCTCATTTTAATCTCTTTTTTATTTCTTGTTAGAACTTAGAAGAAGCATTCGATGAACTAACTACACGGGAGATGTTTTCACTTCTTGTCTGGATGGATGGAGTATTGGAGTTGAAGTCGGATTTGAGGTTTTGTTTTTCAGGAAACAGTTTAAGTTTGGTTTTTCTCCTTTTGGGTTCGAATTTTGGCTCGTCGGCCGTGGAGAAATAAGGGAAACGGGGACCGCCGGAGCTTAGTAGACTAGTAGTGTGCTATTATTTCTTTATTTTACTCGGGACGGGCCCGGACGGCTTTTCTTTCCTTGCTCTCCAGTACTAAAACAGGAGGTGTCCATTTTCCTGAGGGGTTAGCAATACCTACCTCTCATTAAAACTTTTTTGCTACCGATGCTGCAATACATGTGCTAATTTTCAATTCAGATGATCATAATTATATTATTTCGGTTGAATTTTTATTATAGTACTTGACGGTATCTCTATTCAATTTTAATCATATGATTATGATTATAGTAACATGCTTTATTGTTATCACCGCATGATCGATAAAAACAGTATTGATTGTTAATGTTTATTTTAAGAATCGTAATTAAATTTTACTGTAATCATTGTGATACCTTCATTTAATTTTAACTATTAATTATATTATATGATACAGATTTTTTATTATTTTATATAAGTAGCGATAATAACATTTGCGCGCGTATGTGCGTGCGTGATTGATCAACATGTGCATGTTTTTTATTACCGTACTTCGAAGTTTAGAGCCAGTGACGTTTTCAAATTTGATAGAACAAAATAGTAATGCAAGAATTTTTTTACAGATATATGAGGCAATATTTAATTTGCACATATTAGATAATTATAATTGAAAAATAAATAAAATCAAATGACAGAACGGCAATTATTCAAAAATTGGGTCATAACATCAAAAAGGAAGTCAGGGTTATTTTATAGAAATAATAAAAAATTATTCAATTCTCTGACCATTAGTTTTAGATATACATGTTTAGTTATTTTATTCAAACGATGTGGCAGATCAATAGATTCTTGAAGCAGCGAGGTGTGGGCGGACGATTCCAGTTTTATTTTAATGGAGATGGTTTTGACCTCACCTTTTGCTTTTGATTGCTTCTATAATTTTCTTTCACTTTTGCTCTTATATTTTAGTGTGCGGAAGACCTGGTAAGATCACCTGAGTGAGCAAGAATTTTGTATTTATAGAAAGTATTAAAAAAGAATTGACAGAAACACAAAAAGTACTGCTGAATTATTATGCATAAAATGATCGCTAGAAATAGAAATTCAATCCAAACTATTCAAAGTTTGAATCAGTCGAAACTATACCGATTCAAACTTTTTTTCGTTATTATTTTTACCGATTCAAACCATCTAGACTATTTTTTTATTATTTTTTTGGCATGTGTTTATATGTGTTCAGATTTTATGTGACTTCATTATCTATGGCTCCTTGATTTATGCTATGCCTCTCTTTTGATAAAGTCACAAATAATCCGGACACATCTATGTTTTATTGAAGAAACAAAAAGATATATGATCTGAATCCGTAGAATTTTTACTGATCCTTCTATCTATGAAAATTTATCTGTATTCTTTTTGTTTCTCTCTTTTTTTCTATAGATAAAAACTTCTCAATTTTCTCATAAGCATAGGTTGGTAGTTGATAATGATACATCAACACCTGTAAGGTACAACTGATGATTGATTCAAAGACGGACGTTTGAACGTTGAATACTTTGAATTTTTGTACAAGTCCCTATCATTCAAATGTGTTTATGCATTGCATGATTGATTAACGTTCAGCTCATTTAAATTTGTACACGCGAGTCATTGTCCAAGTTATATTGTTGGTGCTGTTCGTTGTATAAATAATTAGCTTTTTTAGACTAAGATTACAGTAGGAACTAATTAATGATGCACTATCAGGGACCATGTAAATTTCAATGACCTGATTTTAGTTGAACATTTATTATTGTCGGCACAAGAAAATATGAAAATTATATTGTATCAACAAGCTATCAAACGGATGGATAAGATGAAAGAATCGTGTTGTATAATCATAATCATTCTTTTGAGGACATAATCGATATTTAACTCGTCTATCAGTTGTCTCTTGTTAATCGTTCACATTGCTATCAATTTATAACATAATTAGTCCTTTTCAGATAATTGTCTTGCAATGTCCAAGGTGAAATAATTCTTTAAATAAATTATTAGCTTTAAGCTCACTACAAGAAATAATATTGTACCCGGTAATTATTGAAACGAAATTAACTTTCTCTTAGCATTTCTAAAAATAACATCGATAGATAACATCGTTATCCACATTGTAAATGCTATTTTAAACTGGGTGGGGTTTTTGACCAAACGGCTTTGGACAAAGTCTCATCCAAAGTCTGACCTAAACCGTCCGATTTGCATCAAAATTCATATAAACATTTAGATTCAAGGAGCCATTTAAATTTATTAAGTTTTAAATATGCTTGCACGAATCTCAATGCAAATCGGACGGTTTAGGTCAAGTTTTGGATGAGGTTTTGTCCAGAGCCCTTTGGACAAAGCCCAATCCCTTTTAAACTAGCTTTTTTAATGTGGTGATTGCCATCGTCATTAAATTATTTCTATGAATTAATATTACGATAGTATTTTTTTTAAATTACTTATAATTTTAAAGGACATTTAAGTGTTAATTATGTCTAGCACATTTGACTAAGACTTGCTTAGTGTTGAAGGTTACAATTTTAAAACACATTTAAGAATTATAACTTCAATGTGATACTAAAAAGAAATGTTACATTTCATTTTTTATTTTTTTTAAAAAGGCACAAGGTCCATCCATTAATATGATACTGTCTTACAAACAAAACCAAAGAAAATAAAACAACCCCCCAAGAAAACAAATGTTACATTTTATAACATTTGAAAGACAGACGGTCCTAAGCACGAACACATTGCAGACAGTATAAACTGCTGAAAAAATTATTTCCAAGATGCCATCAAAACTTTTTTATGATTTTCAAGTAAATAAGTTGTATTTATGGTGCTAATTGCAAAGCTCTCAGTGTCCCCTCCATTATTGTAAAAGATTCCCTTTACTCTACGATTTGAGATTAACTTCCACCCGCTTTGGGATTCGTGCTGACGGAGGGGGCAGTATTATTGGGCTTGAGATTCGTGCCAAGTTAAAAAGAACGGTCCAGATCAAGTAATTGTAAAAGATTCCCTATTACGATACCGGGGAATAAGGCTGTAAATGAGCCGAGTTTGAGCGAGTTACCCCCAACTCGAACTCAGCTCATTAAATAAATGAGCGAGTCAACTCGAGTTGGGATGGTAATAACGAGTTGTAGAGTCAACTCGAACTCAGCTCGTTATCAACTCGAGTTGGCTCACAACTCGTTTATAACTTGTTTAACCAGTTAATTATATACTACTAGTAAAAAAATTTATCAGTATCCAACAATTAATCATACAGCAATAGTACATAAGCATCAACAATTTTTCATACAGCAACTTAGTACATAAGCACTTGCAATTTTTCATACAGCAGCTTAACAAAAACAATTTCTGGAATTTATTGTGACCAATGCTATGTAACTCGAGTTATAAATGAGCGAGTTGGAGTAAACTCAAACTCAGCTAATTTATTAAACGAGTCAGCCAACTCGAGTTGGAACTGACTCGAGTTATAAATGAGCGAATTAAAACGAGCTGTAAATGAGAGAGTTACGAGTTTGAGCAATTTTATCCGGCCTTACCGGGAACATCTGAATTCGTACGGAAAGGGCACTCAAGAATATATTTAGGTGTTTAAGTTCACCGCAAGGTAACCAGACCCGGTACACAGCTTTCCACGCCTCGGATTCCGAAAGTGTAAAATTTACGGCCTCGCTTTAACCAACATCCCGGGTCGGCCCCAGGCTACGCGGATCAAATTGGTCATTTCCGGATCCGACGGCTGTAAATGGCCTAGTAGAGTCGACCACACGTGAAGATAAACACCGGATTTGGAAATAACGCCAGAGGGATACAATGTCAGGTGGCATGCTGATTCGGATCAGATTTAATAATAGATTTTGGGGATGTCATCTACTCATCTGTCATTTGACCGATTAAATAACGTCCCCGTTGTCGAGGGGAGAAATTTGGGTCCCATGGGCATCGGACCCAAAGTGAGTTCGACAGTTTCGCTCATTGTCCGATCTACTTTATGATTCGTGTCCGCAACTTTCGCGTCTGCTTTAAAATTCGTGCGCACGAATTTTAAAGTGAATCGGACGGTCCCGAAACCTATCGGACCCAAGCCTTTCTCGTTGTCGAGTGAAGATGGATAAAAGGCGGGGAGCCGATATTTTTATTAATATTCAAAGTTAAATTAAAATTAATAAATATATCCAGATTTTGTCGATAAAAATTTCCCAAACAGCCATTAAATGGCCGGTTTTGAATTTTTATGAAATGGCAGGCCATTAAATATACCAAGCTCAAATTTTTTTTAGAGACATTATGAAGAGCAAGATGCTGAAATCTAACACTAAAAATTCAAATTTTTTGTTTAAATTATTTGTTATATTACTTCTTTTGATGTATAATTAGCATATTTATACTAAATTACGTTGAATTGCACTAAATTACATTAAATTACGCTAAATTATGTTAAATTATGCTAAAATACGGTAAATTATGCTAAATTACATATGAATAGGGACGATATCTTTACTGAGAAGGTGAAAAACGACGACGAAACTTCAAACGGCTATAAAACGGCGCTCAAGTGTCCGATTTCAGCAAATGCACTTTTCGGAAAGCTTGCAAAAATATGCATGCTTTGCCGTTTTTCGAAATTCAGAATTGCAAAAAAAACAAAGGGAAGAACCTCAAAACTTGAGTTGAAGTTTCCGATTAAGATTTTCATTTCTATTTTTTTATTTAAGTAGCTCAGTAAATTAGTTATATAATGAACTTGTAGAATACCAATTTTTACTATTTTCAGAATTTTTTTACTATTTTTATGATTTATGAAATATGACACAAAATCGGCCTAATTTAACGTAATTTTGCGTAGTTTAGCGTATTTCAGTATAATTAGCAATTTTAGCTGCTATTTGTTCCAGCTTATCAAGTCTGATTAATCTTTGTGGATTTAATAATGACCTTTTATCAAAGTACTACAAGTCTACAACTTTGATCAGAAATTCAACATCTCAGCTTATATCTTCTCTGGTCAGGTAATCACTCTTAATTGGGGCGAGGGCTCAACTGGAGCAATTTTAGCTGCTATTTGTTCCAGCTTATCAAGTATGATTAATCTTTGTGGATTTAATTCAGACCTTTTATCAAAGTATTACAAGTCTACAACTCTGATTAGAAATTCAACAGCTCAACTTATATCTTCTCTGGTCAAGTAATCGCTCTTAATTGGGGCGAGGGCTCAACTGGAGCAATTTTAGCTGCTATTTGTTCCAGCTTATCAAGTATGATTAATATTTGTGGATTTAATGCAGACCTTTTATCAAAGTATTACAAGTCTACAACTTTGATCAGAAATTCAACATCTCAGCTTATATCTTCTCTGGTCAGGTAAAAGTTTCTCGGTCTTTGATTTTATCAGCTTGTACCTTAGAGCTGCCCAGACTTTGGGGTCCGAATCAGCACACCACATACAATGACGTCTGAATTTTTGTTGTTGTTGTTGGTAATGGTGGACTCCATAAACTACGGTGTCTTCTGAATTCACATCACCTCAGGTTACTTGACAACATGACACGAATCTCAAAAACAGTCTCCATAGGCACCGAATTGAGTTTGTCCCAAATAGAATTAATCTGGACCGTCCGTTTCAATTTGCTTGAGTCAGGTACCTGGGAGGATACGGATCCGTCTTCTGAAGGTGCCATAATTTATTTTTGAAACTTCTTCAGTTTTGTTTTTGTTTATTTTTTGTTTCTTATTTTTTATTAATAAAAAAATGGCAAAATGCGTGGTGGTCCCTTTCTTTTGAGGATTCTCCGAGGTTTTCCTTCGTACGTTTATCTGTGTGTTGGATCGTTCTTGGGCCTTAATTCAAGGTTAACTAACCAAAGTCTAATTATTGCGAAAATGAAGGTTTTAAAGTAACAACGGCGTCCAAGTTCCAGTGTGTACGTTTTTTGTTGGAAGCCAATCGGAAGCCCATATTCATTATCGTCTTACTAAATGGGCCTTGTAGTTCTCTTCACAGTTTAAAATTGGAGAGAATTGAAAAGGGAGAGAGAAATCAATTGAAACCCTATTACCAATCCCAATCGTACCGAGTTCTCAGAGAAGACTGATCGGATCTCATGGTTTATATCGAGTCTTGGGACGAGTTTGTGGAGAGAACTGTGCAACTATTTCGCGCCGATCCCCATTCTGTAATTTTCGCCTCTTTCCTGCTTCTATTTGATCTTTCTTCGATTGCTATCCTTCTTATTGTGTTTTTTTTTCCTTTCTAATTTGATTAAAGTAGACTCGGTATGTGACGAAGTATCGCCACTGCGACGGAAAGCTTGTGCTCAAAGTCACCGATAATCGTGAGGTCTGGTTCAATTTACTGCATTTATAATTTAATTTCTTCTGGAATTCTGGTTGGCAATTTGTAGATTAAGATCAACCCTACTTTCCACATTGGAGTTTTCTTCACCAGAAAAAGGAGTTGTTACTCTTCTTGGTGCCATAATAATAAATTCTCTGTCATTAGTGTTAATTGCCATGCCTCGTGGTTTAGTAGTTGAATAATTAGGGTTTTTCCTTGGATTAATTAGATGTCTTAATAGTGTATTTATCACATTGTACTATAAATCATCTTTAGTCTCTAATTGTTTTGCAA
Source organism: Carex littledalei (assembly GCA_011114355.1). Taxonomy (NCBI): domain Eukaryota; kingdom Viridiplantae; phylum Streptophyta; class Magnoliopsida; order Poales; family Cyperaceae; genus Carex; species Carex littledalei. Next base: position 4,118,818 of record CM022090.1, read on the forward strand.
CTTGCATATTCAATACCCCTCTCCCAATAAAATATATCCAGCTCATTCCTCAAAGAATTGTTATGATCATCATTCCACTATAATTTTGCTAATCTGCAAATATTTTTCTATCAAAATCCCATGTGTTCACATTTTTGTGCAAATTACAAACAGAAAACATAACATCATGAACTAGATGTGCGCTTTGTTTTGGTACCATAATCACATTATCCTGTTAATGTGAGAGCTGTGCATATTGTAGTGCCTCAAGTTTAAGACAGACCAGGCCCAAGATGCAAAAAAGATGGAGAAGCTGAACAATATCTTCTTCACCCTCATGTCACGAGGGCCTGATGGTAATTTTACCTTCTTAAACTCTGAAAAATTATTTTACTTGTATGCAGGGTAACCACAAAAGAGCCTCTCAGACATGGAAAAAACCACTACCAAAGTTCTAGCAAGTAAAAGAAAAAGGTGTTCTAACCAATTTAGAAGCATATTGCTTGAATAAGGTATACTGGTACACTTGGGAAAAACTGGATCAAGAACAGTACAGTCATTTAACTTTTATGATTGACAGTGTTTGGGGTCACTGATCCTATTTCTTTATCAGTTGACATTACAGAAGCTACTGGAAAGGAGCAAGGAGAGCAGCAACCGGCGAAGAAAGGCAGGGGCAGGAGGCAGTAGGCTCTCTGAATAAAATTCTGAAATTTTATTTTAAGCCAAATTAAGGTTATGTTAGGTACTTATATTGATATGACATGTGAGATTTACTGTTGTATTTTCCGTTATGATTTCCAGCCACCAAGATATTCATGTCCATGTCTCTCTTTTTTGTTTACATGGATAGAATTATTTTGAATGAAGATACTATAATTTCAGTTACGCACAACATGTTTGGTTACAAGAAGGTTAAATAGGAAATGTACGGAATGAAGTGGGAATATTGTATTATTTTTGCCTTTTTCTCCTGTGTTTGGTTAGTTGCTAAATTCTTTGCTTCCATTCCACCCCAGTTTGGGGAATAGCAAAATATAAGCTTTTGAAGGTCAAATGAGATTAATGAGTTAGCTCTATTAATACTAGCCTCCTACTAAAATTTAAAGCCAAACAACATAAATTAATTTTCTTCCTCTCCATTCACGCCTCTGGTACACCCATCCAAGCATGGTGTTTGTTTGGATGAAATTTCCTTTTGCTCTTGACTTTGGTAGAGTAAAAGGCTTTGTAAATCCTTTCGTATAAAAATATTTTTATAAGTTTGGATGATAATGGTTCCGTTCTAGAACTAGTAAGAACCGTACTTCCATAAAAAGTGCTCCATAAGTTGAAAAAGGAAATTTCAGGCCAGAAGGCTGAGGCCGAGAATTACAATTTTGCTTACAGAGATATTGGCCAGGTTTATGTCAATTGTTGTGATTGTGCATGCCACTGTATCGGACTGATACTGTAGCCCTACAGTGGGATCCCCGTGTAACCTATCTCTTATTTTATATTAATACATCTGGCAGCATCTGCCTGATTTCGCTACAAAAAAAAAAGAGATATTGGCCAGGGTTATCCATTTTGGTTGTAATTTCACCATTGCAATTAATTTTTTAGATGCTTTCTTCAGAGGAGGAAATTTTGTGGTCTCTGAACTATATTTACTGCGCAAATTGGTCACTGATCTTTGAGTTATGTTGCTTAGTCTTCGAAAATTTAATTTGGTGACATGCACTCTTTTTTTTGTTCAATATACAAATTGTGTCAAATATTATTCTTTATTTATTTTTGCTTCATTACTCTATGCTCCCGTCTCCATCATTTTTTCCTCTTTCTTTTCGTTCAATCAGTAATGGAAATATGGCATTGGTCCATTGAAGAAACAAGAGGGGAAAAAAATACATATTTAAGAATTGAAAGTAGGAAGATGTATTGGGAGATGAATTAGAGAGAAGAATGTGACGAGAAAAAATCATGTCATTTTACTTAATTAACAAAGTCGTTTGGCAATACCTAGAATAATGCTAAAAAGTTAATAGTTGGAAAAGATGGATTCACTACAGCAGCCGGACCTTTCTGCGACCGGCCGAATCGGTCGCAGAAGGTATTGTCGCCGGTCGCAGAAGACTCGGACGCAGTTGCTCCGTCGCTGATGACCACCCCGCTGACGTCACCGGTCACAGAAGGGTCAGGCGCCGGTCGCAGATGACCCTATAGCGACCGATGAAATCTGTCGCTGATGCTGTATGCTGACATGGCGGAAGACCATCAGAGACCGCTTGGCCGGTCGCTGATGGGCCCAGAATCGGTCGCAGAAGGTTTGTTTTTTTTTTGATATTTTTTTTGTTATTTTTCTTTTCCCCAATTGGTACGAAACGTACCAAGCACCAAGCAATTTAAAAGAAATTCACAAGCAAATATACAATTCACCGTCGTCGTTCTCGACAAATATACAATTCACAAGCAATTCACAAGCAATTCAACAATATAAAATACTGGTACGAAACGTACCAAGCACCAAGCAATTTAAAAGGAATTCAAAAACAATTTCAATTGGTACGTACGAAGCAGTTCACAAAACGACATAAACAAGAAATATGTAAAGTACTACATAAACATCAAATATCAAATATCTAAAGTACGACATAAAAATAAAATATCTAAAGTACGACATACAAATCAAAACATCATAAAACTAGTCATCTCCTCCTAAATCATCCCCGCTGTCATCCTGAGTATCGGGATGGTGCGAGCTAGAACCTCCCTGTGAGAATATAACTAAAACTTTTAGGATTTACTGTTTAGGGTTCATAAATTTTAGGAGTTTACTGTTCCGTTAATTGATTTGCCATACTTGGTGTTCTTATTGGATTGAAACATACCAAAAAATCGGATTTCGTACCTAATGAGACGAAGAGCGTCCCGCGCTACGCCTCACCTCCTCCATGAATTGGTTGAGCTGTGCTTGAAGATGCCGAACACCTGACTTGAAATTGCATTTATGTCTTCTTGCCTGAGAGGAGGCAGCGCCGAAGAATATGATTGCGCTTGCGATTGCGATTGCGAAGAAGACGTCTGCGACCCACCTGGACGATACATCGATCTCGTCTTGCCTGAAATATTAAATCGAAGATAATTAATATTACGTTACATAATTTAAATACAAATTTACAATTTTAAGTATGTGTATTTTACCTAGAGCACCGAGACCATAGTTATCGCCATGAGCATTATTGTCTGTGTTGGCGTACCAGACGTGCGTCAAAAGCGGGCCAAAGGGCTCGATCAGGCCCATATTTTGCGCTCATATTCGATCGTAGTCTTCCTGCAAAATTTATAAAATAAAACAAAAATAAAGTAAGTACAATAAAGAATGAATATTAATATAAGATTGTTATGTTCTATTACCTGTGCCTTTTTCGCCCTCGCGGATATGAATTGCCCCGTCTTCTTGCTGGTATGCGTCGGCGTGAACAGCTCGTCAGACCACCTAGGCTCGCGCTGGTTTTTATTCTCCTATTATGAATAAACATTTCAACACAAATAAAATTATCAAAGTTAGTTCGAGTAAATTGAAATTGAAATTAATTGGTTTGATGAAATAAAATATCTTACGAATCTTTGTTTGTGAACCAGCATGTTCACTGAGCCCGTGGTTGCAAAAGAACCCTCTCTAGATGAGGCCCTATTTTGTTGATTCTGCTCGCTCCGCCTAGCAAACTCTTCGGTGCACCAATAGTCGCACAATTTGGGCCAGTTACCCGTTGTTATCCAATCATATGTGTTTGGCACCCCTCGGTCCTTCCACTCCATAATGCTATCTCCATACCTATCTTTCGCTTCGTCTCTGCACTTGTCAAGCAGGTTTTGGAAAGCTTTGTTGGCTATGCTGGCGAAGGTCTTCCATGCCGAATCCATTTCTTCACCTTAGGGAAACTGAAAGTGCATCTGCATGCATCATTGAAAAATCATTGGTTAGCTTAAAAAGAGAAACAGTAGGTTGCCAATTTTAAAAAGGAGATTTTACTCATCAAAAACTCGGTCTTGACCTCTTTTTGTACATCGTCAGGATAGTCATCAAATTTTGTGCACACGGGAATAGTGGTAATCTAGTTTCCGGAGGATAGTGAAATGTGCGCATTGAGAGATTATTTTGTTGACATTTTTTGTCGCTTCCAACACATCTCCAGCAAAAGATCTGCAAATAAAATTAGTTTTGAAACAACTACAAATGGATATTGCTACATACTCAGAAATGCACAAAAAATGAACGTACCTATAACCGACCCGACGAATCACTGGTCTGTCCTCCGACCCTTGCGGCGGCTGAATGTATGCAGCGGAGAGTGCTTGGATCCACTGAATGATGCCTCCTTCTCCTTACCCTTTCTGCTCGGCATACCTGCAATAAAGTTTGTAAAAAAATTAGTTTTACAAACAATTCCAACAAAAATAATACATTACTTCATTTCAATTGGACCGTACATCCAACTACGATCACCCTCCATTCCTTCTAATTATGACATATACATTTATAAGCTATTGTATAAACATGACCTTAGTTCGCTCAATTTAATGACAAATTCAATTTAGGTAAAACAAGTAAAACAAAAAATCCAGATCTATACTTTAGACCCTCCAGATATCATCAATTGATAACGGACCCTCTAAAGCAAGTCATGGAATAAACACAAAATCAAATCAAGTGTTGCATCATCCATGCAACAGGACTTGTATACAGCCATACATGCGGCATCTACATAAGCTATGAATTTAAACGTACGTATCAGAGAGAGAGATGACACTTCTCTTCCCTTGCGTTGCCTTGATTAGTTCTAAATAAAATAAAATGCACACGAGGTAATAACTTAATAGTATGTATAACCCATACAATGAGTTGAACATATTTGCTCACCAAGTATTTCCAGTATATATTGCTTTATCAAAGATGAAACCACTAATACCATAATAATTGAAACAAGCTTTTCACATAAATGTTTGCTGGTTGGGCAACTACACAAATAGCAACTGCATAAACCTAGTATAAATACCAAGAACAATTACATTTTAGGGGGGATCATGCATTTTAGGAGTACATGCATTTTAGCAGCCTGTTATAAGAATTAAGAATTAGATTGCTCTGATCAAGTTAAGTCTCTCGGTCTCTGACAGAATTCTTATTGCAATTTAATTAAGATTCTTTGGGTAATCAAGGTCCATTAACTTATTCGATCGACCTTGTATTAAAATAAGCTAACTATATATTATTGCAACATATTAATTAAACTGTTTAACAGAGAATCTTGACAGCAACAATGTGCTTTTAAATTTACATTGTTTTCAATAATATTTCTTAATCTCTATTAAACTAAAGCTATCGTGCATAACCAAACAAAAAGCATAACGTGTCTTATCCTGTAATTTCTTCAAAAAGAAAAATGATTGTCATTATTTCCTGATGTCCTATTTGCAATGCAAAAAATATATAACCAAACGCCACTGTTTCGGGATTGAGCAAAAACGCCACTGTTTTTTTTTTTTTCCATTATTGAGCAAAAAGTAAAGTCAAGTAGATGTGGCAAATACTTACGAGAATAAATCGAGGCCTGCGGAGTTCGGGGTCGGAGTCGGCGTCTTCCAGTGGCGGGGTCGGAGTCAGCGAGGTCAGGGAACGGCTTCTCAGCGAGGTCGGAGTCGGCGTCTTCCTGCGGGGTCGGGATCGGTTGGGGTCGTGCGGTCGGGGTCGGGGGTCACAGAGGCGGCGGAGTTCGGGCGCGAAGGGATCGGCGTGGTTTTTTTTATTTTGGCTAACTAAACAAAAACGTGGGACACGATGGAGACAGAGAGAAGGATTGGCGGCTTTTTTACGGAGACCCTTCAGCGACCGGGCCAAATCGGTCGCTGAAAGACGTGGGCGCCGGTTGCTGAAGGGGTCGTTGCCGAAACCAATTTGTTTATTTTTTAATGGAGAGAGAGAGAGGTCTTGAGCGACCGGCGACCAAACCGGTCTCTGATGTCGGTCGCTGAAGACCTGTTTTATTGTAGTGATTGATAGCAGAATTGATAGAAGAGTGCTATTTGGGATAGTATTACGTGTTTGACAACAACACATGTAACACTGGGAAGAGTGTTCTTTTTCTCTCCGTTATTTCAATTTTTCTTTGGGAGATCAGAAGGATGTTCATAATAGCAAATTTGTGTTTGGCAACAATCTTCACAGAGAGTTAATGCTAGGTAAGAGTTAACCTGCCCTGAAAGTTTGGTGGGTTGGGAAAGAACAAATCAAACCAATCCATGACTGGGTTACATTTTACCGAAGGTTTAGAACTTTAGATAGTCTCTTGAATTCCGTATGTTATCATGTTATTAAATATATTCATTGCTTGATTGGTTTACAGTGCAAGTGGGGTATTAAAAAATGATTTCATTTTTTAAGAAATAAACAGTAAATCTACACTGTGAGGCAGCTTGGATGAGTACAAATTTATCTACCCTGTTAATCTATGATCGTTTGACGTTTGTTGCGGTCTGAGGTTTTGTTTTCTTGCTTTGGAATTTGTTCGATAGCATTTATTATTGCTTGCTTAATCTGGAAAGCACTTGAGGGTAGGTCCGATGGGTTTTATCACTTTAGAATTTATTTATCAGAGTAGGGCATCGGACATACTCTGGTTCGATGAGTTTAATCACCGTCTATTTGTTTTAAAATTCGTGCAACGCTTTAAAATTCGCACGTGTCTGTTTCAATTTTCGTGAGCACAAATCTTAAATTAGATCGGACGGTCATCATGCTCGTTGAACCTAAAAGTAGGTCCGATGCCCATCGGACCTACTTTGTTCTCGAAAGGAAAGAGCCATGTGAATGCCATGTTAGTTTGACAAGCACAGCTCAATTTCCCACTATTGATTTAAAAAATCCTTGATGCTACTGTTGAACGAAAAAGGGAAGTGCGGTGCAGTGCAGTTGGTGACTGTTTGTCTATTTAAAGTTTTATACTTTGGAAGCAACTAATTGTATTCAAGGTTATGTACTCAGTTTTTACTCAAGTTAACTGTCATTTAACTAGCATCGATACTGTAAAAGAGCATATTGTATCCTATAAAACTCAACACGGCTACTGTGAAATAAGCACATGATTTTCTTGCAAGTCGCGACTTTTAAAAAGTGGTCACAAAGTTAGATGCTAACGCGGTTTCACCAAGACCACTTGGACAGCTGTCAACAAACAATCAACGATACTATAAAATACAATACTAGATCCTATAAATCTCAATACGGATACTGTAAAATACGCACTCACAAGTAACGATTTTTTAAAGTGGTCCCGAGTTAGTTGCTAACTACTTTGACCAGGACCACTTGGACGGCTTGCAGAACTTTGACCGGGACCACTGGGACTACTTCTAGAAGCTCTCTAATGACTTTTCAACTAACCCGGGACCACTTTAAACACTGTAAAATAACTCTTTCAATACTGTAAAATTAATTTTTTCTCAAATTTTTTTTTTTTCAAAATTTCAATTTTTGATATATACATCTAGATCTTGTAAAATAACAAGAGGATCATGTAAAAGAACATGATAGATACTGTGAAACTACAAGATGGCTTATGAATATTGTAAATCAACAATGTTAATACTATTATTTTTTTTTCAAAATTTAATTTTTTATATCTGCATCTATATCTTGTAAAATAACAAGATGGATACTTTAGAACAATAAGATGAATACTTTAAAACAACATGATGAATACTATAAAACAACTAAATGGATACTATAAAACAACAAAGTTAATACTGTAAAACAAAAGCATACACAAAAACATAAATGTCTTCCAACAAACATAACATCCTTATAAATTAACAAACATAATATTCACCAAACATATTGTTTCTAACCAACATACTGTTCACCAAAGACATATTACATCATTCACAAATAGAAAAATACATAAATATATTGTTCCATCACTAGAATAAAAATTGTCACTTAAGAACCCTCTAATGCACATTATAAGAATGAGTCAGAAGTCACATCACTAGAACAAGACATTCCTTTGATATATCCACGGATGCTTAATAGGTGTATCATATTGCATTAGCTATAGTACTAACTCAACAATCTATATGAATCAATCTAGATATGTAAAACAAAGTAAATAAAATTAATGCATATATCCTGTAAAACTGATAGATAGATCATGTAAAACACTATATAGATCATGTAAACCTATTTGATAGATCCTGTAAAATGTTGTATAGATCCTATAAACCTATTAGATAGATCCTGTTAGTAGTGAGTTCTCCTGAATGACGAATAGAAATTTAAATAGTTCATAATCGTCTGATCTACCTCAAGTAGCGATTCACGAGATTGATGAATCCGATCTTCTTATTCTCATTGATAAACAATAGAGTGAAATAAAAAGATTAATTAAGATCACAACAGATACGATCCTCGATTTAAGTCATATAACATGTAAAAGAACGATCTAAATAGATCTAATACAAGGAAACAACTAGAAGAAATGACGGATAGATCCTGCAAAATATTGTAGAAATTCTGCAAACTTATTAGATAGATCCTGTAAATTTTTTTCTGTTCAGAATTCTGTAACTATAAATTGAACAAGTATTTAGAACTTAAATTCATACCTCGCTACTAACTGCAGCTTCTGGATCTATCAAATCTTTCAAAACTGACATTCTGCACCAATAGTCTCCTTCTATCTTCTTCAAATTGCCTCTCTCTTATCTTCTCCGGATCGTCTCCTCTTACCTCCTCCAGATCGTCTCTCTCTCATCTCTTGGCTCATATCATAGATTCGAACACCAAATATTGATAATAGCTCTCAAAACGTAAAATGGCCAAGAAATTTCCAATTTTGCCAAGTAATTTCAAATTTCGAATTTTGCATCGAAATTAAATGCCAAAGCAAAAGGGACAAAAAATAGTGATTAGATTCACAATTTAAGCAAAAATTTCAATTTGGATTTATGTGTCAAAACCGTAAACTAATTAAGAGAATCTTTATGCCAATATTTTATGGGACAACTCAGCATGCCGCTACTGCGAATATCTATGCTGAATTGAGTTTCTACCTGAAGAAATCAGAGTGCTCTAAGGCAACCATCTTTTCTTTCAGCGGATGAGTTTAGCCTCGAAGAATAGGTTGTTTTCGGAGAAAGCATTTCCATCATCAAGTCCCTGAGTAGCTTCTTTCCTTTGAAGATAGATCATTTTTTTACTGAAAATCAAATAGTTTATAGAACATACTAGTTTTCCAAAAGAGTGGAAACTCCCTTAAATAGGCAAGCGCACCGCTAATGAGTTTAACAAACAAGAATAAAAAGGACAAAAAGAACGGATTAGAAATTAAGCGGAGAAATTTTGGAGAAGATTCAACGAGGAAATTTTGGAGAATTGAGATCAGCGGAAAAATAGGGATTCGATCTGCAGAGAAATTTTGGGAGAATTGAGATCCGCGACAGGAAAATTGAGAAGAGAAGAGAATGGACGAGATAGATTAGGAAAGTTTTTAAATAAGACAGTTTGAAACGATCATTAAAAGTAGTTGAAAGTGGATATCGGGATGATGTGGATACAAAGCACCGGGTATAAAAACCTTTTCTCTTAAACTTTTGCATTTTGCATCAATGAAGAATTGACAATGTACGGTATTTATCTAATTTGACCAATGTAAGTTTTTATCATCCTAGCTACGGGCTTATCTCCCGACATTTTTATTAATATCCAAAGTTTAATAGAAATTAATTAATATACCCAGGTTAGCTGGAAATTAATAAAAATATCTCTATCGGTCAGAAAATAGCCGGTACTCTATTTAATCAACTACCGGCCATTTTCTGGCCGGTACCTTTTTTATTAATTACCGACCAGAAAATGACCGGTACCTGTATTATTATTATTTTTTTATATTTTTTTGGCTGTTTTAGGGTTTATTTGAGTATTTTCCGTTTAGATTTTATGTTGTAGTATTTTATGTTTAGATTTTCTGTTTAGATTTTATGTTGTACTATTTTTGTTATTGTTGTAGTATTTAACTGTTTAGCAAAATCATGATAATTTATTTTATTTTAGTATAATTTAGTGTAACTTAGTTTAATTTAGCATATTCCTGATGATTTATTTTATTTTAGTACAATTCTCATTAGTTTAATTTAGTGTAATTCGAATAATTTATTTTAGCGTAATTTTGAGTAAGTTAGTGACGAAAAATATCTGAAAAATATAAAAATAGTACCATACATAAAAAAGAACCGAAATATAAGATAATCCAAACATAGTATACCAAATATAAATAGTACAAAACAATCACCACCACGGATCGGGGGACCATCGCTCAGCTGGTACTCAGGCATTCGCTTGAACCGACCAGACTCTCTCTCTCAGTGTAATGACATCAGCTTCGGCCTCGCTGCGTATCCGCTCGGCGGTATCCCAGACTGGCTCATACGTCGGCCTAGAGACTGGCGGGGGTGTACAGAAGATGGATGCAGCGAACTCAATCCCAAAGCCAGGCTGAGTCTGGGACCCGCTACCACTAGCATCTCTATCATGTGGCATCTCTGTCTTATATCGTGGTACTGGCGGCGGCGACATGTTGGCCGGATCCTCCTCGAATACCCTGATCTCATCGAGACTGAACGCACAAAATGCGACATCCGTAGGAAAGGACTCTGGAGGCAGTGGCGGTATCTCGGCCGGACCCTGCAATCATATACATAATTAAGTAAATTTGATCTGAATGAAAAAATTTGTACTAACCTGACAACTAATGAAATATGACATACCAAAGGCTGAACCGGACGTCCATGCTCGTCGTAGAATGCCTCCTTAAACCCTATATTTGACTAATTACTCTAAATTATACTAAATTAGGGTATTTTACCCTAAACCCTAATTACGCTAATTTGCACTAAATTACGCTTAATTATCCTAATTACGGTAAAAAAGGCTAAAATACACTAAAATATGATCAACTGTGCTAACTATACTAAATTACAATAAAATATCCTAAACCCTAAACCCTAAATTTGACTAATTACTCTAAATTATACTAAATTTAATAATTAAAACCAACTACAACGGATTTAACACTAATTACAACTAAATTATTATAATTTTGGTATATTACTAACAAATCCTAACATTTTACAACCAGTTTGCACTAAATTTTTTTTTAAAAAAATTATAGGGACTTACATGCAAATCTGAAAAGAGGGGGAGAAATCTGAGAGAAAGAGCTCAACCGAGGAGAAATAGTGTAAAATTTGATTGAATGAATTGTGAGAAATTCGGCCAACCCTTCACACATATATATAGCACAGGTACCGGCCAGAAAATGGCCGGTAGTTGATTAAATAGGGTACCGGCCATTTCTGGTCGGTAGGGACATTTTTATTAATTCCCAACGAATTTAGATATATTAATTAATTTCTAATAAAGTTTGGATATTAATAAAAATGTCGGTTTATCTCAAAAAAAAAATGCTTTTTATCAGTTCATGTTCGTGCGTGAAAGATTCACTTTTATGCTGTTAGCACTTGGCAATATGCGTTACGCTGTTAGCACTTGGCAGTCTTTATTTTTGGCGAGTCTAAACAGTACAAGCGAACCCTTTATTATCATTGAAATATATATGAGTTGGTCCCGAAACTTTCTTTTCCAAAGGAAAAGCAGTTAAAAAGCAACAGGAGATTTGGATTAGAGCTTTTAACAAGAAATGATTAACTCCTCCAAACAGAATCCTATGGTGGGCTGCTTCAGTTAATCAGTTCAGATGAGACTTCCCTTTACAACCTTAATGTAGAATCCACAAAAGGCAATTTCCCAACCGAACAAACATTAGTTACTTATATCAGGCCAATCAATTTTTCACTGAACTCAGTGATTTTACCCTACCAGATTAAAGAAGGATAAAGAAAACCATATCCTGTTCAAGCAAGTTGGAACAGAAGTTATATTAGATTAGAATGGATCAAAGGGAATTTTCTCTAAGAAAATGAAGAAGAAGATAACTTGATCAGCATTTTGATTGACCGCTGAATTTGTTTTCACTGTTTTGATATATGACGGCAACACAACGGGAAGAAAGGGGCATAGAGGAGCTTTCACCAGCGACAATTCATTTCTCGCCAAATCTCTTGCTTTGAGGTCGGATTTCAGCGCGCGATTTCGACCCTCTCAAATTGTGTGGAATGAACTCAAGTCTCATTTATTGCTCTCTTCCGATCAGCGAATTTCTTTCAAATCCGATTCCGAATCGCGTTTGGTGAAAGACAAGAGATTTCCGATCAGAGTGTTACTGCTAACTGGCTCCGTACGCTGTTCTTTATCAGTCCGACCGTAAAATAAAATAATTTGTAATCTGAAACGTTGGGGTTTAATTGGATGATGCACAGAACATATTATAATTCTAAAAGGCAGCGTTTTAATGGCACCGAACCAGTACCCAAATTAAATGTCCGTCGGCCGGGGTAAAATCAAATTACTCCCCTGGAAAATGACATAAATTTCACCCGCATTTCTTTTCTGTTCAATGTCTTTACCCAATTTTACTCTCGGCAGAGGAGAGAGCAGCGGCCAGCGGTTAAGCCAGTTAGTTATACGCACAGCCCCCCACAACAATAACAGTACCTCTAGTCCATACTCTACCAGCATCCGCCAAAAATAACGGCTCTTGCCTCACAGCTCTTTAACGTCCCTCAACACCTATCCCTACGCACCTATTTTTCCCTTCCTCCAACGGCCACATTTATTCATTCTTTCTCCCCACCTCTCTCTCACTCTCCAATCAACCCCCGCCTTTCCCCCCAGTCATGGCTTTCCTTGTCCCTCTCCATAAATATCACATCATTAACTGCCTCACGTGATGACCCCACTCCCTCTCTTTCCTTTTTACTCTCTTCTCAGTCTTGACCGGTCACATCCGGTCAGATTACCGGTCAACACCATCTCGGTTCCCGTGCCCCTCTCCTTTACAAATCCACTTGTCACTCTCTCATTGGCCAACCTCTCTAAAAGGAATCCTATGCCCCTCCTATAGGCTATATCCTTCCTCGTCTCCCTCGGCCCCACAGCTCCATGCCGTTGCTGTTCTGCCCCACATGCGCTTTTATCCCTTTCTTTTCTTTCACAGTGCCACTCTCCTTATATAAACAGAAACATATCTTCGATCCTTTCTTGTACCAAGGGGTAGAGACTAAAGAGAGACAATCCATTAATTTCAACCAACAGAGAGCAGGGCAGTGCTACTAACGCCGCATACACTGATACACTCCCCAATGGCATTCTGGTTATTTCCGCTATTTCTCCTCCTAGTCTCCTCCCCATTACCACCATCCCTAGCCGCAATACATGACTATGGTGATGCATTGCACAAGAGCATTCTGTTTTTTGAGGGGCAGAGATCAGGAAAGCTTCCGGCCGATCAACGGCTCACGTGGCGCCGCGACTCTGCCTTACATGATGGCTCAACTGAAGGGGTAAGCACCAAAACAGGGGGGCAAAAAAAGATATTTCTATAAGATGTAGGAAAAATGTTTATATTATATGAACCTTATTTGAACCGGTGATTTCAGGTGGATCTAACAGGAGGGTACTATGATGCTGGTGACAACATCAAGTTCGGCTTCCCAATGGCATTCACTACAACACTGATGTCCTGGAGCATCATCGACTTCGGCAAGACCATGGGACCCCACCTGGCAGAGGCCAAGCGTGCTGTGCGGTGGGCCACCGACTACCTCCTCAAAGCAACCGCCAAGCCGGATGTTGTCTATGTGCAAGTTGGGGATGCCTTTCGCGACCACTCCTGCTGGGAACGGCCTGAAGACATGGACACGCCACGAACCGTTTACAAGGTGGACCCCTCTCACCCCGGATCAGATGTGGCGGCTGAGACCGCTGCTGCATTGGCTGCCGCTTCGATTGTTTTCCGGTCAAGTGATCCGGCTTATTCCCAGCTCCTCCTTGACCGTGCCGTGAGGGTAAGATAAAGAAAAACGTGGAAATCAATTTTTTCGAATATACTCAGTCTTTATTTGGTTTATGTAAAATTGTAAATTGGGTGGGTTTATTGGTGTCTTTTTAAACAATATCTATTTTGGTAGGTTTTTGAGTTCGCGGATAGGCACAGGGGACCGTATAGCTCGAGTTTGCCCAATGTCGTTTGCCCTTTCTACTGTGATGTCTCAGGATACCAGGTATGATTTATTTTGTTTTATTTGTTTCCTCTTTTGGGGAAATGAGAATGATTTGGGATTTTTTATAATTGGAGGTTGAGTATTTATTAATTAATGAATATTAATGCCTGCGTGTGGGGTAAAATCAATCCAGGATGAGCTGCTATGGGGCGCCGCATGGCTACACAAGGCGTCAAGGAGGAGGGAGTACAGAGAATACATAAAAAAGAATGAGGTGGTGCTTGGCGCGAGTGAGAATGCAAACGAATTTGGCTGGGAAAATAAGCACGCCGGTATCAATGTTCTTATTTCAAAGGTAAGTTCAATTGTAAAACATGATACAGTTCATCTTTTAGTTAAGAAAAGTACAATGGTGGTAAAAAAAAATAAAGAATTCAATTATCAACATTAATACATAAACATGTTTTGCAAAACACAATTATAATTAGGCGAGTAGTTATTTGTACATGTAAACATTAACATAATCATGTTTTCCAAAACGATTGACAACTGTTACAACCCTGCTTTAGGACTGACTATACAATTATAATTAGGCGAGTAGTTATTGGGTATTTCTGTTTGTTTGCATATACTTAACATAACACATGCTATGCGAAAATCAATGTGAAATGCAAAACGTGTCCGAAAAACGTGTCCGGTTTTCATGGGTTATTGGGCTCTCTCGGGCCACACCCAACCTCGATCCGAGAATAGACACAGGTCACTCACACTCAGTAGTGTTTTTGACCGTTGCGGTGTTTCACTGACCAATAACTAAGAGCTATTTGTTTCGTCTTTTAGAAAATGACGAATTTACCCCCTCCTTTATTTGCGTGGCTGTGTTTTGGCAGGAGGTGCTGATGGGCAAAGACGAGTATTTCGAGTCGTTTAGAGCGAATGCCGATAACTTCATCTGCACCCTGCTCCCAAGCATCTCTAATCACCCTCAGATCCAGTACTCTCCAGGTTTGATCCTGTGCTTTGCTTCCCTCTAAAATCTGTACTGTCTTTGTAAAAATAGTATTCACAAGTTCTTATTTTCATCTGTGTTGTAAAATGAAAATGAAGGGGGGCTGTTGTTCAAGGTTGGGGGAAGCAACATGCAGCACGTGACATCACTCTCTTTCCTGTTACTGGCGTACTCAAATTACCTCAGCCACGCCAATGGTCACGTGCAGTGTGGCACCTCGTCAGCCTCACCAGCCCAGCTCAGGCGTGTTGCCAAGCGCCAGGTAAAAGCCCAAAACTCGAAACAAGCCTTCTACTGTTGTTTTTACCTTTAGTTATGTTGTATACTATAGCGCCAGATGGGCATCTGACCTGTAAAATCACAGGTAGCTCTGTGGACCACTTATTAGATTGCCAAATTATTCTTCAATTCATGTTCTGCATTATAATTTTTTTGTACATAATAGAAAAAAAAAATTTGTACATAATAGAAACAAATAAATTTATCATTTTTTCTTATTTGATTGTTCACAAGAAAATTCAAAAGACTAAAACTAAAGTTTTTGAAGTTTTTTAACTTGATAATGCAAGTTATAAACAAATATGAACACACTTGGAGTGCATGTAAGAGGTGATGATAAAGAGTACATTTGTTAATAAGAGGCAGAGGACTTTGTACCTTGTGATAGGGACAAGGTTTTTTTTTTTTTTTTTTTATATTGCGTACGCTTGAATACCTGATTGGTGCTAGTGCTGTCTTCACTAAACAGATTTTGCCAAAATATTTCCTGTTCTCTAGACATTTGTTTACATGCATTGGAATGATGATATTCATTTGTTTACATGCATCTTATACTGAAATTATCTGGTAATTAATTGCAGGTGGACTACATTTTAGGAGATAATCCTTTGGGCATGTCATACATGGTGGGTTACGGGTCCCACTACCCGCGAAGGATCCACCACCGAGGAAGCTCCATCCCTTCTATGGCGGCTCATCCTGCACATATTGGGTGCAAGGAAGGTACATCCTACTACATAAACCCGAATCCAAACCCAAATGCCCTTATTGGGGCAGTAGTCGGTGGGCCCACCAATATCAGCGATGCGTTTCCTGATGCTCGGCCGGTCTTTCAACAGTCAGAGCCCACAACTTACATTAATGCACCTTTATTTGGTCTCTTGGGTT
The DNA here is from genome assembly GCA_011114355.1 of Carex littledalei. Taxonomy (NCBI): domain Eukaryota; kingdom Viridiplantae; phylum Streptophyta; class Magnoliopsida; order Poales; family Cyperaceae; genus Carex; species Carex littledalei. Next base: position 4,135,130 of record CM022090.1, read on the forward strand.
ATTTCTCGGCACACCCGAATCCGTCTGAATGGAGCGATGATTAAGATGTTGTTTTGTACAAGTGAAGAGAGATGAGTAGTTATTAGTTGGTTAATTGTCAAATGTGAAGCCATTTATCAGTAGGTTTATCTTCTTCTTTTCAGTAATTGTATTTTGTCAATGTATTCTGTTCATTCCCTCCGAAAAGAAAGGCAGGTGAAATGATGGATTTCAGGATTGAATTGAGAAAAGCCAATTTTAAATGCTTTCAATTTCATCATATTAGCAAGGCTTACAAACCTTTACCGTTTTAAAGCTTTGTTCGCAACTCTCTTTTTTTCACTTAATTATTTCTATTGTGAATATGAATTTCTTTGACCATAAGTCAGAATCTGGTATGAATCATTGACAAGATGAAAAATTAATTTATGTTTAATCCCTTGACTTTGAAAAACTAATTTTATATCCTCAACCTCAAGGACCTGGTACAGAATAAATTAATATGTTAAGACAGCACTAGCCCTAATTATTGGTATCATTTTTTCAAATAAACATTTGATCCCTGTTACTCTAAGAATTACTTGCATATTTTTTATTGGTATCATTTTTCAACTTTAAAAATTATATCATCGCACTGTTCGAGATATATTTCTTTATGCTGGATCAATATGCAAAGATCCCTTCCTTCATGCTTTTGCCAGTATGATTCCATGAAATGTGTGGAAGAAGATGTGGGAGACCGAGAAAGGCAGTGCCTCAATCACATGCTTTGCTCTGAAACACCTCCAGAAAAAATCCAAAAAGTGAACCAATCAGAATTGAATGACTCCATCATTCTTTCATTTTTATTTTAAAGTAAAGTAAATGCATCTGAGTCTATACTGAGCGATCAATTGCTATTGTTGCGCACTGCGTGATTTATGCAAGGCATGGCAGCTCGTCTAAGCATTCTGTAGCGAGCAAGAATTGGGTTTTTTGCTAATTTAATAGCTAGATGTTAGGCAACAATAAAATTGCAGTCCTCTTTTCTGGTAAAAAGATAGCGCTATGTTCCTTAAATTGAAGACACCACACTGCATGCAATGCTAATTGAAAATGATGTGCTTCAAATGACTGCTACCGAGGATGACTGTCTGGCGACTAATCAATATGACAAAAGGCTAACATTTGCTGAGCATTTTGTTTTGTTCTTGGCTTGTATTTATATGACAAAATATTGAGTATAATGTAATTTTATTTTATAAGAAGGCTGTAAAATATTAATGCATACAGAAATTATAAAATTTAATTGAAAAGATATCAATTTATATGGGTCAATTATTGTTACAAAAGGGAGGGAGGAAAAAAATTATAACAAAATAGCTTCATATTATTTTTATATTTAATGCTAATATGTGATAGGGCCATGTTCCAAGGGTCTTCACAGATTCCTCACGGGCCATGAATAGACCGGGATTCGGACCCCCTTCAAGGGCTAACCCGAGATCGATACGAAGAGCTCGGGATCCGTTAGCAACTAAGCCCAGTAAGGCCCCATAAGGCCTTGTCCAACACGAGTCCAGTCCAGACCCGACTTACAGTCATCGCCCTCGCATCCGTACAGGGTGGGTGCGGTTTAGTGACACAATGCAGAATGACGGTTAGGGGATGACCTATTTAAGACAAGATGCTCCATTGAATATGAATTGAATTTTTGCCTAAGCGAGATATCATACAGGCTAGAGTCCGAATATCTCATAATCGCAACTATTCTCACTTCGGGAACCGACTTCACTAACCTCGGCCTGTCTCGAGCCAATTAAGTTACTTTTCTCACATACGACCTACTCTCTCCGAGATAGAACGTATCAATATGAGACCGCGAGGACTTGAACCCATTTTGGAACTACTAGGGCACTTGCAATAAAGGAGATCAAGCGCCTTTTGCCACCTGATATCGATTAGACGATCTCATTAATTATTAATTTCCTATTAACGGCAGAGATTCAATAACACCTCATCAACGGGCTTGAACCCATGAACTGTTAGACTTATCCATAAAGGAGCTGGGCAGCCTTGAAAAACATATTCGCACACACACGGATATATTCATTTTTGTTCGCTTGTGGGCTTAGGAAGACTTGGAAGTGCATTGCAATCTTCGAAGCAGAGCCCTTACTTTAGGCCCGTTTACTAGGCTTACGACGATTTACCTGTTTAAAATACAATCCAGCCTTGACTAATTTTGATGGGCTTAGAAGGCCTAGTCTAGAGAAAGTCTTCATCACTCTTTTAAGGACCGGGGGTCCGGGACATGCTTTGTCTTCTTATTTTCCTGATTGAATGGCATGAGCCGCATGACGTGTTTATTTTACTAATGTTATTCATGAATTATTAACTCGTACAATCTCGAGGGGAAGTCCAAGGACGATACAGTGAATGAAATTGTGCGTTCCAGCTGGACAGCCAAGTACACTGGAATAGGGCTGTAAATGAGCCGAGTTTGAGCGAGTTACCTCTAACTCAAACTCAGCTCATTAAATAAATGAGCGAATCAACTCGAGTTGGGATGTTAATAACGAGTTGTAGAGCCAACTCGAACTCAGCTCATTATCAACTCGAATTGACTCACAACTAGTTTATAACTCGTTTAACCAGTTAATTATATACTACTAGTAAAAGAATTTATCAGTATCCAGTAATTTTTCATACACAATAGTACATAAGCGCCAACAATTTTTCATACAACAACTTAGTACATGAGCACCAGTAATTTTTCATACAGCAGCTTAACAAAAACAAGTTGGAGTAAGCTCAAACTCAACTCATTTATAAAACGAGTCAACTAACTCGAGTTAAAACTGACTCAAATTGTAAATGAGCGAGTTACGAGTTTGAGCAATTTTGTCCAGCCCTACACTGGAAGCTCCAATTTCGGCTGAGGGGGTCTCTTGTCTTCTCTTGAACTGATTGGATTCAACTAAAGAGTTTCAGGCAACGTAGGCCGTTAATTTCAGATCAGACGGTCCATATCAATTCTGAATTTAGATCCGTCCTATCTGTCCGTCGGATTCTAAATGAACAGTCCACATCCGCATAAAACACTTCAATTAAATGAGTATTCTATACTTTCACTTACAAAGAGCACATAATGATCGAATTCGAATAGTCCAATACGATAATAGAAACCAAGCAAGTGAGCAACTCGCGCATAAAAAAGAAAAAGGGAATCGAACTTGAATTAAAAAAAAAAAAATAGAAGACAAAAGAGAAAACAGTTCCACTATCTTTCCCCTCCGCTGCATATCCCGGTAAGCAGTACCGGCAACCGTACCAGCGACGACACCTCTGCCGCTTTCTTTCTCCTCTCGATCATCGTATCATTAGCCGGCGGTAGAACTCTACCGTTCTCAAACAATCTTCCCTCTTCTCTCGGCACCGCCTCGCCGCCGTAACAGATCTCTGCCTCAATCAAATCCCCTGCATTGTTAATCCTTCTTTCCACTTCGAGAAATTCCCCCAGCTTTGTAGGCCCCGCTGTATCATCACGACATAGCCTCCACCACCCGCTCCGGGCCCTCCGTCTCCGGCGTCGGCTCTTCCGGTGGCTCGCCGGAGTGGTAGGTTGTGGAGTGGGGCAAATAGGTGGAGGCTGTGGTCGGAGGGAACGGGACGAGGTGGGGTTTAATGTAACGCCCATGAGTGTGCCTAGTGTGGTGCTCCGGTCGGGGAAGAAGGAACCAGTAGACTGGGATAATTAATTAAAAAGGTGCTCGTAAATTAGTGAAAATTAAATAGAAGGGCTACAGTATAAAAAGGAATATGGTGAGACGAAGGGGAATGCTGGTTACCTCGGTATCGAGATCGGAGGAGGAAGGGGAGGAGTTCGTCGGCGAAGAAGGGATCTCATCATCGTCAACCTCCATTAGTGCGTACCTCAGAGAAAAATTCAGAGAGAAGGAGAGGGGGAAGGGACTAGGGAGACTCGGAAGAGGAGGGGAGAGGAGTCGTATTAACGTAAAATATTAGTTTGAAATCCGAACCGTCCGATCAGAATCCGGTTTATTTTGAGAGGAGAAGAGTTAAGACTTAAGGACCTTCAGTTGCGCAATGTGGTTATCTGGTTTATTTTGGACAAGACACGTAGCGGTGGGCTAGTTGATGGGATTTTGTGCGGTTATGGTTACAGGTGGGTCATGAAAATAGTTTTTTTAAATAATAATAATATTGCCTACGGGCGTGTTTGAAGCAAAAAATAAAAATAAAAAAATAATAATAATAATATTTCAGCTTTAATTTTTGTATACTTTTTTATCTACTTTTTAGCTGACCATTTAATAATTTTAATTAAACTCGTGCGTATAACCGAAATTTTGTTAGTTACCATGTCAATAAATCAAATTAAACAACCGCCACTCTAAATTTTGATTGGACCTATGTGCGGGCTCCGATAAAAAACCGTACTACTAGAGAGGATCCAGACATCCAGTCAACACAAACTCTAAACGACAAACTCTAATCTCCTAACGATCCAAACGCACTGTGCCGCGGGCATACAATCCGAGAATTTGAAAATGTGATGTTATGTTTGAATTTTTGAATTCTTTTTATGTTATGAATAAATATTTTAATTCTTATAGAGAACATAATTTTTTTTCTGACCGACCTAAATTATTCATGTTTAGTTGATGTTTAAAATTATATATTGACTTAAATTATTCCTTGTTTGATAAGAATTTAATGGCTTAAGGCATGATTTAATATTACAAATTATTTTATCTTACAAAATTTGTACTATCAATAATAAAACTATTCTTCGTATTTTTTTCATTCTGATTGAAAGAAATTGTACAAAAAATGAGTTATGGACAAATTAATTCTATATCTTAGAGATGCACATTGTATTTAGTGAATCTTGTTTAATTAAACTTGTATGTATGCAAATTTATATTGTCAAAAATATGTTGTGTTGCTGAACAAAAATTATTTATTTGTAGTAAAATTTCAAAAAACTATTTTATTTAATTATTCTTTAGATTTCATGTTTTATTAATTTAGAAAGTTATGCTATTTAAAAAAATGGTTGATTCTATAATTAATAAAGTTATAAGTTTCTTTATATGTAAATGGAAACAAAATTAATTGCTTATTTTACACAGCCGGTGATCTAGGAGGATCACTCATGGGTATGATGTACACAATTATCTTTACAGGAGGAGGATCCATGGGCAGCCGGTGCGGCGTCAAGATGGATGTTGATGATATCCAGGATGACGATGATGAGGAGGTTCATTTGAGGTGTCAGCTGCTGCCCAGGGACCACCATCCACCTGCTAGGTTGGATCTCTCCGGTCGTCGCTGCCCTCGTCGTTAGGTTTTTTATTATTTTTTTAGTTAGATGGATTTGTAGTATTTTATATTTGGATTGTTATATTTCATGTTTAAATTGTTAGATTTAATGTTGTAGACTTACCATTTAGATTATTTAGTTTTGTTGTTTATATAGTCGATAAAACTAATTTATAACATTAAACAAATTTATAACAAATAAAACTACAATAATATAAACATTACAACAAATAAAATTATAACCATAAATTATTATAAAAATTATAACAAATAAAACTACAGTAAAACATTACAACAAATAAAATTATAATCGTGAATTACAACAAATTATAACTATAAATTCCTATAAAATTTATAACCGTAAATGAAAAAATTATAACAAAATTTTAACATAAAAAAATATAGCATTATAAAAAATACAACATTAAGAAAAGACATAGACCAAACTGTCAAATACGACAGTTTGGTATAGAGAGCTGACCGTTCAAACGTGAGGCGGTTTGGTAGTGAGAGCTGATCATACAAATATGAAGCGATCAGGGGCATTTATAAAAAAAAATTATGTAGAGGACATATTTGCTATTTTTTTTAGGGTATTAATAAACTTTTCGGTTGTGGTTGTTCTTAGTTCTTGTCGCTTCTCGTTTGGGGGCCTCATTTCCAGGGATTCCATGTGACCAATACAACAGAAACCCTTGTCGTATCTTATCTTATCCTATAAATAATTAAAGAAAAAATAAAAGATTGTGGTATGCAATAAATCAAGTAAAATACCGCTTCCTGATTATTTTGTGTATTATTATATAATTATCATCTTTTATTTATTTTTTGTTCTGCATGCAGTGCTAGCTTTTATCAGAACAAAAAATGGTCCCAACAAGAAAATAAATATTTAATTAGATTATTCATTCATTATTGAAGCTACTACTTGTCTCACTTCTAAACAGGTCAAAGTTTGACTGTTTGACTGTGATACTACGAGAGACAACCAATAAAGTTGAGATTTAATGATCATAATACACATCTCTAGACTGATATGAACCTGTTTTCTGATGACTTATAATTCAAATGCAGTTAAACTTGCTCCGAGCACTGCAGAGGGTATTCGTCCCAGGTACCTGACTCAATCAAATTGAAACGGACGGCCCAGATTTATTCTCAGCCGATGCCTACTAGGGATAACACAGGGCTCAGTATTATTTGTGCTTTGAGATTCACGCCAAGTTAAAAGAACGATTGTGAATCGTCAGTTTCAATTGTCCTCAGTCAGGTTACCTGAGAGGATGTGAATTCGTTCAGCGTCAGCTTTAAATTGGCAGATATGCCTACCAATAATTTGGGTCCGTAATTGTTGAATTTCATTATATAAAACTTTAACGATAGAGTTTTTATACACATAAAGCTCCAAATTTAATTCTCGTTTGAAAATTTCTCCTAATTCAATCCTATGTTGGAATTTTATTCTGAATTTTTACGATAGATAACAAATATTACTATCATTAATTAGGCTGTAATTTTAATGGAGGTATGATATAATAATTCAGAGAGCAGAATAAAATTGCATGACTTGCTTTTTAAAAATATACATTTTATTCTGCAAAAGAATACATGATTGAGTTTATGTTCTGAAAGTTTTTCTTGATTTGTGAAAGTTTGTATTTTTTTTGGTTTAATTTTTTTGTAATTTTCATTTACTTCTGGTGCTTTTTTTTAATGATATATGAGAGCTCGATCCTTATTTTTTTAATTAGAAAAGTTCGATGTGCTTGAAGTATGTTTTATTTTAATTGATGTAAATTTTATTTTCTTAGATAAAATGAGGGTTAAAATCACCCAACTGATCTTTAACCGAATTTTGTCTAATTGAAATAATTTTTTTTTAATAAAGAAGCAATGACCCAAATTTGATCACCGTTGTCACTTTCAAAATTTAATTTATTTGTCTGATTTTTGTTAAATTCTCGCCCTCCTCTTATTTATTCTCCATAGACCTTTCATTTATACCGTGCAATATTAAGTCTTTTTATTTCTGAAAAAAAAAAATATCACTTTCAGTTTTTAAAATTCTTTGTTTATCACTTTTTAAATTCAAGTACCGATCAGTTGAATGAGTGAATTTGCCATAATTGTTTTTTTTTAGATAAGATGAGGTGAACCCTCTAACTTAAATATCAATAAAAAAAATTAATCGAGTTTGGAATCTGCAACTTTTTACATAAAGAAAATAAAAATGAGAATTAAACTTTTCAACGTTAAATATCGACATGACCAAAGCTGAGAAATAAAATTAAAGTACTCAAATATTTTTAATAACACAGATGACAATATTTTAATTAATTGTAGTAGATATAATTCTCCCACTTGTACTTTTAACATTTGGAATTTTTTCCATATTTATGTGTCAAACTCTATCGAGTGACAATTCAACATAAAAAGACGAGGGATCACTTGACAATAGTAATTTTGACAATTAATTTTAAAATGATTTAAATAAATTAAATAGTAAAAAGTAAACTTATAAGTATGATATTGGACATAAAAATAGTCTAACAATCAAATTTGATACAACTAATATATATCTTATTTAACGATGCATCAGATTTGCAAAATGCATTGACCGAATTCACTTTTTTTTCGAATGCTCAAAGACTAACTAGATATAAATGGAAGTTTGAAAATCAACTTAATTTTTCCGTAATAATAAAAATAAAACTTAGGAGAAGGAGAACACAAACTTCAGAGGGCAACTTTGTATTTTTCCTATTTCAAAATTATAGCTTATCAAATAATAAGAAAACTTCTCTAAAAATAATTAATTAAAAAAATGCTCAATTTAAATTATGTCACAACCATCCATTTGCATAATTGCTAGCATGTGACTAGATAATTAGATCCGAGGTTGTAAAAATTATAATTAAGGTCCAATCATGGTTGTAGATTATAGTATCCTACTCTTTCTGGATATGATAAACATGCAACATGGTTGCCTGACCATATCTATATATATTAATTAATGCATTTAAAATCTCCAATCCAAAATCTTGTAGGCATGAACAAACGAGTATGAATGGTCACCATCTAATGACCATAATACATCCAAGTGACCAAGTGTACATATGTCAACATTATCATTAAAACAAAGTAAATAGCTCCAAGATTGAACCATGCTGTGATGCCTAGTGCATAGATAGTTTCATTCAAAGTACCAGGCATGCAAGCAACTGCTAGAGAGAATAATAGAGGCTGGGCCACATTTGGATGTGCTCATGATTCATGAAGCATTTTTTTTTTTTCCAATTTCCGTATAGAATTTTTTTTATTAATTAGACAATAATCGGTATAAATCCCAAGGAATAAATATATCAAGAGTTAGAGTTAAAATGTTTCATTGGTTTTGTGCTCCAATTATATCCCACATCGTTATCTCCATTTTCAAAGTTCAGACATTCAATCCGAACTACTCGATATAATCTTCATATTAAAATGTGCTTGGAGATCAAATTTTTTTTTTTTTAATTGTTTACTATTTTTGTAGATAATTTCAAGATCACTATTTCTCAGAAGGTTTTGTGCCATCCAAAAACATTGATTTCTACCCACCTAAATAATTAGTAAAAAGTTCTAAAAATTATAAAATTTGGTCTTCAATCACATTTAGTACAAAGATCATGTTGGATGCTTTGGATCGACTGTTTGTACTTTGAAAAATAGACATAAGAATGTAGAGCATGATTGGGATACCAAAACCAATGGAGCATTTCAACCCAAAGTGATGTGAAATTTTAACCTAGCTAACTAAAACTGAAAATCTTAGAAATCTCAAGATTTGAACTTCTCTTTATTAAACGATTGCTGAGATAATAACTCAGCCCCAATAGCTTGAATCCTCTTGTCAAAATCCCGGTGAGAGTACGTAGATATTTTTGGGTCAAGTAACCTTTCTGAATTTGTACTGTTAAATGATTTGCTAGCTTCAGATTTATTGGTGCATATGATGTTGTTTCTTTGTCACATTCTTCCATCTCATCAGAAAGAAATCAAATCCTACCTGATTTCTTTCTTCAGATTTCAGAAAAAAGGACCTTATGTCTTCTCTCGCAGAGAAGCCAAGCGGTACCAGTCATACCAGAAAAAGATTGTACATGCTTTACGTCTCCCCATTCCAGTGCTCATTTTAACTTGTTTTGGTCCCCACACTTGAAAAAACTGTCGGTTTTCTCTGGAAAGAATCACTTCTTCTGTTGATCTGCTTCAATGCGAACTAATCCTTCAATGTTTATGCTTTTTTGCACAGAATTTTTTTGGCATTTACAGGAAAAGTGAACAAAAAAAAGGTATATCAAGGAATCAGTCAATAGTTGGGCTGTTGAATCATTTTTATTTTCGTTTTTGAGCTGGAACAGAGATTGAAGCATTACCACGTGAACTTGAGTGAAAGCTGGAAAAGGTTGATCTCTGCTTATATTATCTTGGCACAGTGGGACTGGGATGCTCTGGCAATGATCAGTGTGCTTTTCTTATACAAAAATAAATAAAAGTTGATGCTTTTCTTCCACTCCGGTTCATTACTCGATTTGTTTTTACACAAAAGTCATAACCTTTAAATACACTAATGAAGCTGTCTATATTACTATTGATTGAGGCATCTTGATTGTAACTAAAAACATGTCTTCATGAATCATGATGAGCCAGTTTCTTCACATAAAAAAAAATGATGAGCCAGTTTTTGAAATAGTCCCTAATAGGCTTTTCAACATCTATTGAAAATAAAAGAAAAATTAAAGTATTGGTCCCTCAATATTCTTACAAGAAAATGAACATTCATTTGTATCAAATTTATATTTGAGGACAGATTTAGTTCTTGTTGGAATGAAATTGAATAGCAAAACTTAGCACGTCTATATCATGCATTCATGAAAGGATCTTTTGAACTTAGAACGATATGACTCGCTTATTCTGGCAAGCAGTGATTCAATAGATTACAAATCCAGTCCGGCATAAATGTAAAATAATCAATTATTGCAAATTATGAATAAAAAGAATCGTGATACATACTTAAATCCAGTCCGGCACTCACTCTTAACCTATGCCTCGCAAATTCTCATTTTGTACAAAATGACGGTGCCAATACAAACTATAAAAGGAACCTTACAAAAGGAAAGAACATATATACCAAACAAATATCAGTATCACTCCACAACAATGTCTTTCTTCAACTTCATCCTGCCAGAAGAATTTTTAACAAAAAGTTTCTCCACCAGCTCGTCCCAGTTCGTTTCTCCTGATTTCGATCCAGAGCTTGAGGATACAACTGATTCTTCTTCATCTGGATCAACAGCATGTGGTACATGCAGTGTCACAGCCTTTTCTAATGCTATCCTGTGCTCTCGTTGTAGGCTCTGCTTTCTCGACGTTCTTTTCTCTAGTTGTTGAGTGTCCTTTTTACCCGCTTCCTTCAATAGCTGTAGAAATCTAACCTTAATTAGGTACTTCAAATAATACAAAGTTAAGATATAAGCAAGGAAAATACTGGACTTTTGGGCCTTTTTGCCTGAAAAAAATAAGACAGAAGAATAAATTGTGCAAAGTGAAAAAGAAAAGGCTTTTAAATTTTATTCCAAAGATGGAAGCCCAAAAAAAGAAGATCCAATTTTGGGTCAGGTACTTTCTAACATAATATTCAAGAAAAAGCCTCATCCAGAGCCCAATTAGTCCCTCCAGGCCCAAACCAGTAAGCCCACCCTACCCATTTAGCCCAAGTAATGTGCCCTTGTAATATATTCAAATCTATCCTAAAAGAAAAATCATTCCTATAAAACTGAATCTTTCAGTAAGTGATTACTTGTGAGCTATGTTGCATGGATACAGGTACGGGTATCGTATCCGATACGATACGGATACGGCGATACGATAATTCTCAAAAATGAAGGATACGATACACTTATTAATATTATATTATTTTTATTATTTTAATTATATTATTAATTCAACACCTGTATTATATAAATTAAATATAAAAAATTCTAGGTATACATTAAATATAATAGCTACTAGAATCTAACATCAAATGTGATCTAGTGTAGTGGTAAGAGTGTATTTCGCTAGAGGGAAGAACCAGAGTTCGATTCTCCACAGGCGCAAGAAAACCTTATTTTTGGCGTGGTCCATACGCGGTGTACAGCTGGTTTACCGCTGGTTTATGGTGGGCATGGTCCGCGGTGCACGTGTCCAGCCCTGGTGCACGTACCCAGACCGTATCCAGAAGTGTCAGGGTCGTATTGGAGACCGTATCAAAAGTTAAGGATACGCCATGTAAGCCGATACGCGAACTGGCGTATCCGATACGGATCAGGGCCGTATTGGGCGTGTATCAGTGTCTGATACTTGCCCGATACGGGTACGGAGCCTATATTGGAGTATCCGAGTAACATAGCTTGTGAGACTAATTGGAATATATAAACTATTTCAACAAAATAGCTATAGTAAACAAATTATATTATAGGAGTTTTGCTTGCCTGTAGAGCCTTCTTTGCTTCTCTTTCAATCCAAAGAATCGCATGATCTGATGTGGCATTGCATGACAAGACAATATGCTCAAATCTCCCTTCCACTGGGATCGCAGTCCTTACTTCAGGAGGGAACCTTCCACATCTACACAACTCACTCCATTAATGAGTCAATTTTTTTAATTTAAAACTAAGACATAAAAAAGAGAAAGCACAATGTACTTGTGTAATACAAAGATTTCAACCTTGGACCTTACATTTGTAGTGAACCATAACTAATATACTTACTTCGGTTTAATTTTAAAAGCTAAAACTATCTTTTTGTGGGAATACGAGTTGTGTGAGAAACTTCTTTTTTTAGATAATTCAATCATCACAACTTGTGTGAGAAAACAAGCTTTTTTTAGATAATTCTAGTAATATTTCAATGAGATGTGAAAAACATACCGGCAAAATTTTCTCTCCACGATGTGATACATTCGACCAGGAGCATACAACCGCCTCGGGTCCCTCAGCTTCCTCTTGTCTTGCTTCAATGTGTCTCTCAAACACGTGAAGAAAAGCAAACACGGCAAACTGTTCAAAGCAGAAACACCTGGTGTAATGTAAAAAATAATATCGCATGCAGTAGTTGATCCCGAAAATGGAAAATGCCATCTCCAAACAGCTATATATTTGACTGGAATATAGGCAAACTATATCAAAGGGAATGCTTACCAGAAGATGGATTTAAAAATATGTTCCAAGGGAGTTGGTGTTCTTGGCAAAAAGTCATCCTGAAATAGTTAGATTTGCTGTTAACCAAATTACTCTCCCAGTAATATACAAATGCTTTCCAAGAATACCAAATCACATTTATGTGCATAAGAAATCTAAATGCAAAAAAGAAAGAAGAGGATGCACATTAATTGGTTTTTACCCATTGTAGCCATTTCAATAGGTCACAAATGCAATCATTAATTCAGTACTGGATACAAGCTGCAGTTTACTATCAGTTCGATGTGAACTATAAGTTTAAGCACATCCACTAAAATTTTACTTGATTTGTTTCCATCATTCTGAAATTAAAAGACTCAATGACACAGAAACCATCTTTGTGACTCATGAAACAGTTGAGTTTCACAACCTTGAAACAGCTCAGTTGAGTTCCACAACCAAATAGTCAACTTCACGGTGCTTGTCCGAAATGATAAAAATAAATGCATTATTGCTGAACTTTAAGAGGCACAAAAAGGAAATACCTGAAGAATGACAGAGTTAATAACATCAGCATATTTGACGGCAAGATTGAGCGACATGCACCTAGCTGGGGCGACAGCGTAACATCGCACCTGGCTCCTTGGGATGCCACCAAACTCATCCAGATGGTTCACCACAATAATTGTCATGAGCGCAGCTATGCCGGAGCCCAGCGAGTGACCCGCAAAAACCAGGCTGTAGTCGGGCCCCAACTCCTCCAATAAATTTCTCAATGTCGGCCCCTCCCGGTTCAAAATCCACACGGCAGCCTTCAATAATCCATGGTGCACGAACCCCCCGTCAAACATTTGCATCCCCAGCCGGTTATCCAGTAGCACCTATATCAGTTGGAATTGTTGAGAAGTCAAGAAATATTATTATATTTATTGATTATTTGAGCAATTATTTCATTTGTGAATGGTAGCAAGCCAAAAGTCTGTACACCTTGAAAAACAGAATGTATGGTTGAATGTACCTGTAATTCAGTTGTTATTGTACAAACGTATTCCCACAGAATGTACAATTTTTGTAATTCATGCACTATTCTATTAGTAGAAAAAAATAAACAAAAACCAGAAAGGGACCCCATTCTATTGCCTAAAATATTTTGTCATTATTCCCGCTGTTGAATCTATTTCTCAGCTAAATCTGTTATTTATAGCAAAATTTATTTGTGACAAGACGAATATTAGCAAGAGACATGCCCATCCCTACTAATTCCACAAAACAAACATTTATGGGAACAATTATCTAACCTACTCACTACCTAATGCTGCCTCGTTCTTCCCTCATTGCAACACATGCTAGCAATCAACCAATTACCTTGTAATCACTGTCACGAACGAGATTTAAGCCACGCATGGCGAGCACGATATCCTTGTGGTCTCTATCGCCATAAATCAGGTAAGGCGGCGACTTCTTCTCGGTCTCCTCGTAGCTGACCCGCTTCACGACCCACTCGGGCTTGACCCGGTACGCGTCCGGCGGGGCGAACTTGGGGTTGTGGAGGTCGGGTTCGTAGACAGCCAGGATAATGCCACATATGCGCGGGATCGGTTCGAAATCGTCAGGCTCGGCAGGGGGCCAGTTCTCGCTGTCGTACGCGCCGACGTAGGTACACCGCTTCCACATCCACCGTGTGAAGCCGAAGCACACCACGCACTCCAGCCCACATGTCACCGACATTACTGAGTTGCTGTGCCTCTCTCTCTCTCTTACTGAATTTGAATTGGAGTTGTTGAATTGCAATTGTCTTGGAGTAATCAACAGTTAATTTGTTGGGCTGTAGCTTGGGACTTGGGAGAGGAAGGTGCCAGAGACAGAGAGGAGCTGGGCCACTATTGGGAATTGACCTCGAAGAAATGAGAAGCATAGAATCAGAGGCAAAGTGGAGCTGGTGTGGACAATGTTCTCCATTTTTTATATCTCCAGTATTTTAAACATTGAGATTCGTGCCATGTTAAAAGAACCGTCCGATTATAATTTGCTTGAGTCAGGTAACCTGAGGTGATGTGAATTCGGGATGGGGTTTGGTAGATTGGAGAAGAGCCAACACTTGTACAGCACCTTTGGACTTTTTTTGTGACAGACGTAGACGGAGGCAGTGGACAGGGTTAGCAATTTGGTTTTAATGACCTGCCAACTCGTCACTGGTCAATTTTTTTGTTGTATGTATTACATTAGCAACTTCATCTTCCCATTAACTTTTTGGATTCATTTGACAAGCACTACTGACAACCGGAAATTGAGAATTAATAAGTCAGTTTTATTTTAATAAATCATTATAATTAACATTTTTATCTATTTTTTGGGTTTCTCTTAGAGTGGAAGTTAGCTTAACCTGGTTGAAAGGGTATCCGTAAAAGCAAAGATCATGCTGGTGGGAATTAAAAAGGTGGCCTTAAACTTAAAGCCAGTTATGTTGAGCAAAAGAATTATTTAAGAATAATTAATTCAGGTGTTACACCCTGGATTAAGGGCTTAGCTTTGGACCTTGACTGGATCAGCAATCAATTATATAGCATAGCTTGAAATCGAATTAGAATATGCTTTTTTTTTTTTTATTATTGAAACCCGTAGGCAATATGCTTAGTTGTTTGCTGTACCTACGGAGTTCTTTCTTTTCTTTTTCAATATCCGAGAGTTGTGAAATGAAAAAGGGTGTTGATCTAAAGTTCTAAACAGTTCGATTTGATATACGAATACATTTTTGAAAGATCAACAATAACAATATAACATCAATAACAAATGATTCGTTTTTGATAAAATAACAATTCGATTTGATGTACGAATACAACGTTTCCAACTACAATATTGACTTGTGCCAAATTGTAATTTAATAAGCTCTAGTAGATCTGTTTGAATGCAAATTCTAAAAAAAAATTATGTGATATATGTAATTTTAACAATTTCTCTCAACTAATTCATGTTATATTCATTTTTGGAATTAACTTCAATTCCAATTACGAGTGGTAATTTATAATTTTTAAGTTTTATATAAGTGAATGTGTCAATTATAAATTAATTGTAAGTTGATGCAGTCATTTTTAGACAGATTTCAAGTTCAGCAAGATTGTTAATTTAACAATTAATTGTGACATCAATATTTGCAATTTGTTTACAATTTAATATTATATAGAGTGGGGGCTATGCTACTATGCAGAGCGTACATTGGTCCGTACTTTGAATCAATATCTCTGTTTTAAAAGTTCAAATAGTTGATATGAACTGTTCAACATGATCTATTTGAAGTCTAAATTTATATTTTTAGAATATTTTGATATTTATTTAAATATGTAGAAAATTACAGATAGAATAGAGATAAAGCCTATAAAAATGTTTTGTTGACAGTACTATTTTTTATGTGTTAAACCAACATGTTAGCTTCCCTTCATCTCCTCAAAAAAAAAAAAAAAAACTTCCCTCAAAAGGCCTTAATAGGGTGAACCAAACAAAAAAATAAAAAATATAGTTTGAACGTGCTCCCTACCCTGCTTAAAGACAGAGACATAGTTGTAAAATTTGTTCGGTACACTTTAGAATTGATGTGACCTGTGGAAACTTTAGTTGTAAACTTGTTTTTGAGAGAGAGAACCTGCCGACATTTTTATTAATATTCAAAATTAATTATAAAATATTAATTTTTTTTAATACCCAAATCGGTCAAAAAAAACGGCCGGTTGGATTAAAAATTAGAACCGCTATTTTTTGGCCAGTTAGGAGAGTTTTATTTTTTTAAATATTTGTTAGATTACTTCTTTTGATGTATAATTAGCATAATTAGACAAAATACGCTAAATTACTTGAAATTATGTTAAATTACGCTAAATCATGTTAAATTACGTTAAGAGAGAATCTTCACTGAGGAGGTGAAAAACAACGAAACTTCAAACGGCCATAAAACAGCGCTTGAGTGTCTGATTTCAGCAAATGACTACTTTTCGAAAAGCTTGCGAAAATATGCATGCGTCGGTGACCGCTTTGTCGTTTTTCGAAATTCAGAATTGCCAAAAAATAAAGGGAAGAGCCTCAAAACTTGAGTTGAAGTTTCCGATTAAGATTTTATTTCTATTTTTCGATCTAAGTAGCTCAGTAAAATTAGTTATATAATGAACTTGTAGAATACTAATTTTTACTATTTTTGAATTTTTTTTACTATTTTTATGATTTATAAAAGATGGCACAAAATCGGCCTAATTTAGCGTAATTTAGCTTAATTCATTATAATTCGTGTAATTAGCATAATTTACCGTAATTTAACGTAATTTAGTGTAATTTAGCGTAAAATAGCTTGATATAACGTAATTTACCGTATTTTAGCGTAATTTAACATAATTTCAAGTAATTTAACATATTTTAGTATAATTATGTTAATTATACATCAAAAGAACTAATCTAATAAATATTTCAAAAAAAAAAACTCCTGACCGGTCAAAAAATAGCCAATTTGGACATTTTTAAAAATACCCAGAAAACCTGAGTACATTTGATATTTTTTATTTTATGTTGGATATTAATAAAAATGTCGGGAGAACCTGCCCCGGAAGGACGGGGTAAAGATTTTAACAAAGCAGTTCCAACTTTATACAGAGCACAAATCATATTAAATATTATATTGATTCTATAAGTCGTGCGCTTTAAAAAATGCTCTGTTAACATCATTACCCGTAAGGAGAAAGTTTTCCTGATAATATTTATTTGGATCTGACCACTTGATTTCCTTTGCAATTTCTTACTGCCGCATGATTTTTTTAGATAAAAAGATGAAAGTGAAGTTCTCTAATTTTAAATATTTATATAAAATTTTAGTCAAATTTCAAATATACTATTTATCATATGAAAAATATTATTTTAAATCATTTCTGCGATGATAAATCGGATGGTTTGGATCAGACAAACTGAAGGTTGACCTTAGCAATGAAAGATCAATGTTGATTGTTTGATTTTGATCGTTCCAGCTGCATCAAATCAACAGCGATCCATGAATTTAAATCTTAGCAGGGACAGCTTTGCCAGATCCCAGCAATTAAAAAACCACCAATCGGTCGAATACTATTTTCTTTGCCCAAGAAAATGTCACTGTTTGACAAAACAAAATGTTTTATATACAAAACTGCTGGCATAGAAAATGCTATTCTGATATTTCATTTTCAATCATTGGCTTTCTGAAGAAAACGCCCGGCACGTATTAGTCACAATCAATTACCAAAAACCAAACATTTTTGCTGAAATTATCAGCTAATTATTAATTTGCCTTGTTCTTCTTAGATTGCACCGGCACTCAGACTATTTATGACTGTCGTGTTCTTTTATATTATTTTAATAGTGTTATTTTTTATTTTTTTTAATTAAAACATTTTTTTTATATTTATTATTAAGTTTTCTTCATATCCTTTTTCTTCCTGTATATACCCTCTACCCCAACATTGTAATTTTTTTTTATTATCCCTCATCTAGCCGTGGATCCCACCTAGCAAGCGATTAGTCCTCTCCATAAAATAAAAAAGGCTTATAATTTTTAAACGAAGTATTGCATTTAATTACAGATTAAGTCATTCAAGTATTTAATATCTATAAAGTATCTTTCATCTAAGTTTTAAATCTGCGATCTCCAATACAACAAGTATTGACTTTGTCACAAGACTAAAGGCTGGCTTTTACGACTTAATTATCATTATACAAAATAAAACAGAAATAGTTAACAACAAATTAATAATTACTTAAAAAATAGTTAATTACCTTGTAATTATGGCCATGCTTCAGATTCAACCCTCGCATTGACAACACAACCTCTCTATGCTCCTTATCCACATAAATCATATAAGGCGGTGCCCTCTTCTCGGCTTCATCGTAACTAACCCACTTGACGATACACTCCGGTCGGATCCTGTACTCCTCAGGCTGATCGAAATCGGGGTCTTCGAGGTCTTTTTCATAAACTGCTAGGATCCCGCCACATATGCGCGGTATCGGATCGAAGTCTTCTTCCGTAGCGGAAGGCCAGTTCTCGCTGTCATAGGCACCAATGTAGGTGCACCGCTTCCATGCCCAAGGCATGCAGCCGCAACAGAGGACAAACTCGAGCCCGAAACAAACCGACATTGTCGTTTTTGTTGATCAGTTTCAAATTGGGATATTTTTTTGGTTTGATGGTTTGAGCAGTTTGTTGGTTGATTTGGAGATTAAAAAGGGGGAAGGTGTCAAGGTCAGAGGGAGGATGGACTGGGGAAGAAATTGTCATGGTTTTTTTTTTAAGTTTCTGTTAACAATTTTGAAATTGTAATCGACCACTCAGAATGAGAAGGATAGAACTTGGAAGCGAGTCAAAACTGGGAGGTCACGCGGGAAGTTGTTAGAGCCACCAGCAATTTTTTAGTCTTTCACAAAACTTTCTATCGTCTCCAGTTTTGGAGAAATACAGGGCTCCTAATTCGGACTTTGACCGATGTGTCACATCACTCACGTCTCATTGTCTAAGCTGCAAATTTATTTTCCAATTCTAATCCGAATTACTGCAAATTTATTTCTCGATTTAAAATTTCAGAATGAGAAATAATTTCCAGTTTTGATTTTGAAATTCCAAAATCAGAAATTAAATTTCCAGTTTTAAGTTTTAAATAAAATAGAAAATATTATAATTTATATATTTTTTATTGAAATATTAGAAATATTTTATATATTTTTGAAATAGATGGAATACTATATAATTTGATTTATTAGAAAGACTGTCACAAATAACCTGGATCAACATTTTTTAGGCCGGATTTTTTGCGGCTGTAAAGAAAAATTAAAATATTTCTTTATGTGTTATTGGAAAAAAATAAAAATGTTTTGAATCTGAGTTATTGATCCCGGTTCAAAAGTCACTTCTAAGTAAATACATAAAATATTATAATCTTTCTATTTTCGAAAAAAGATTGTGAGAAAAAGACAATTTGTCGAAAATCTTTTAATTCCCGATTTCTCAAAGCAAAACCATCAATCAAGTGCACAACTTAAAATCGGAAATTTAATTTCTATTTGGAATTCCAAAATCAAAACCGGAAATTTATTTTCCGGTTCTGTAAAAATAGTGCGGTTTTGGGATGCCTAAAACCAGGAAATAAATCTGCAGTTTGGACAGTTTTTGAAATCTTGTTAAACAAGATGTAGATTTTGAAATTTAATATTTTTTTTTAATATTAATAAAAATTTCGGCAATATTCTTTATCCCAATTAAGAAAATATAATATGATATTGAAAACAAAATTATTTGAAAAACACACAAACAAATCAATACAACTTATCAATATTAAAAATTAAAAAAGTCTAATGTTTGATTGTGACCGATAATTTTCAGATTATGACACATTCATCTAATAATAAGAAATATTTTAATAACTTTATTTACTAGACTTTACAAACTGATGTCTCTCGTTATAGTTATTATATTGTATTTGAAAACTTCGCAGAAGCTGCGAATTAATTATTTATTGTCGATATATATATTTCGAGAAGGGCTCATATGTCTCATTGCTTCCTGCTTCAATCATATCACAACATATTTATTTTCAATTTCAAAGTTCAAACAGAAAATCCGAACCGCTCAATATGATATCCATGTTAAAATATGATTGGAGATCAAATTTTATATTTTTTAAATATTTTTATTATTTTTTAAGATATGTACAAAATCATTGTCTTTAGATAGTCTACAATTTCCTGAAAACAATGATTTTGTACCTATCTTAAAAAATAGTAAAAAAAATTCAAAAAATATAAAATCTGGTCTCCAAACATATTTTAACGTAGGTATCATGTTGAACGGTTCGGATCGTCTATTTGAACTTTAAAATTGAAGATAAAAATACTGGAGTATGATTAGGACATGAAACAATTGGGCATTTGAGCCCTCACCCCATTGCAAAATTCTTACTTACGCACGTCTCTATTTTATCTCCGCTTTGCCCCCTTCTTACTAACTCCAAACTTCCATTATACATTTATACTGCAAACAAACAAAATAAAAAAAATATGATTGCAAGGATATATATGATGAAATCAATATTTCTAATGACACAAGTTGACCCACATTTTTAAAATGAAAGGATAAATTCTGATTTTAATCCTCGAACTTCTTTAAATAAACTTGTTTAGTTCTCGAACTTTCGTTCACATTAAATTGATTTTTCAACTTTTGTACAACTTGTCACATTAACTTGTGATAATATGCATTTTTTATTTGGTTTTGACCTTCAGACATAAAAAAACTGTAAAATTCAATGTTTATATGTTTTGCAAATTAGTCAAACAACACAGAAGATTGCTTACAATAACACATAGTACCTTATTCAGAACATCAACAACTAAAATAAAATGGAAGAGGGACATAGGGTCCCATTGTCTTACTCCTCTCTTACATGAAAAATATTCAAACAAACAGGGAATGAAATTAAAATTAAAAAGCTTCTTTATTAAAATCAAACGAACAGGGATTGAAAAGTATTATGATGATATTAAAATCAAATACAAACTATAAAAAAATATATTGTTCCCCAGAACATACAAAAATATATTTGATATATCAGAATATTTATTATTTTTCAGTTATAAATGGGATACTAACACAAAAAAAACACCATTGATAGCCTCTGTGAAGTTAAAAAAAAAAACAGAGAAAGAGAAAACAAAATTAAGATAGTTTGACAGACTCTCTATTGAGATCAAGGGCGGATGTAAAAAGGCAATGTGGGGTCAATCGACTCTCGTTTTTATTTTTTTATATTTATATATAATTTAGAGTAAAATATCGTAAAATTATAAATTTACTTTTATTTTTCGCAAAAAAAATTTATATGATTGACTCCCATATACAATTGACACGAGGAGAAAATCAGAAAACAAAGCGCATATGAGGTTTGGATTTCTTTTGGATATGTACCATACAATGTCGATAGCCTGCTTAAAGCCCATCTAGAAATTTTATTAAGCTTTATTAGGCCCAGCAGACTTTATCTAACAATGGAGCGACCCCGGCCGTGTACTAGGTAGGTTATAAATGATAGATAACCCACATAAATTTCATCAAAAAAAAAAAACCACAGAAAAAATCAGATCAGGCTGAGGCCATTTTTTTTTTAGGGAAGGCTGAGCCGCTGAGGCCATTTCTGTTTACACCTGACCTAGTAACATAGGTCCCAAGAGAAGCGAGTTCAGATCTTCCCCGGTACCGTAATAGGGAATCTTTTACAATTATTTGATCTGGACCGTTATTTTTAACTTGGCACGAATCTCAAAGCCCAATAATACTGCCCCCTCCGTCAGCCCGAATCCCAAAGCGGTTGGAAGTTAATCTCAAACCGTAAAGTGAAGGGAATCTTTTACAGTAATGGAGAGAATACTTGTCCGAAAAGCAATCAGCGTGGGGCCCTTATGTCAGACGCTCCTTTTGTTTTAGTGAATATTGTGAGTGGGAGATACTTTTGTAATTTATTCTATCCTCGTCAAGGTCGTCTTCTCTAGACTCTCTCGACCTCTCCCACTTTTTCCTCTACATCAAAATCCATGGAGCTGTTTTTGCTTTGAACCCCAGTAAAGTCGATTTGAATCGTGATTTTCCTCAGGCGAGCTATGGTTCTGCGGTTGTGAACTACTATCCCGCTCTCGCCCTTTCTGTGCATACCTCTAACCCTAGAAATCTCACCCTCGGTCTCGGAAGAGCTTCTTTCTCGCGGTTCTTCGTTCTATCCTGAGGTTTTTGCCCGGATCTCGTTCAATTGAAGCTTCGACGATTTATATCTTGAGATTTTGTCTCGATTACTGGTCAAACTCACTCTCCCTCTCGATTACAGGTAATTATCTGATATGAACTTGGGTTAGCCTCTGATGATTTTTTTTGTCATTTTCTATGAAAATAATCTGTTCTTACTGTAATAGTTTCCATGCACCTGGTGAAAATGTATTGCTACTGTAGCTTTTGTATGTCCCAGATTTATGCTTCATTTAGGTCTTTGTAGAAACTTCTCCACTTTTATTTAAGTCTTTTGATTGAATTCAATATTTTCATGACTGGTGCATGTCATGCTTCATTTTGCAATCTTTGGTTCCCTTATTTGTTAATATTTCATCTCCTTGATCTTTTTTCTGCATTGCGACCAAGCCTTGGCAAGAAAGCACTAACCTTCTTTTTTTCTTCTGAAATGCAGAGTTCCTGTTTTCTGAATAAATCATACTAGGCTGTTATATTTCACAAGCAAAGAATATAATATGGCACTGGGTAATGTAATGAGGGGCAGAAGGGAAGTAGGAAGAGGTTCTAGAGGACGAGGCATGCGTGGCCAAGGCCGTGGTATGGCCCGTGGACTTGGAGTAGGAACATATCGTGGACCTGGAGCAGCACTGCCTCCTAGAAGGCATCTTGGAGTTGATACCCGACCATCTTCGTTAAAAATTGCCAAGGCAAGCGCAGAAAAATTCCTATTTTGAGTATTTAAGGGAATCGATGGTAAAAATATGAGCACAATAAAGAGAGCTTCTAAGAATCATGGATTTAAGGTTGGGGTACCTAGATAGAGACAGTTTTAAAATCCAACTCTGATGGTTGGTTTGTGCTGTTTCAAAATGCTACTGTTTGAAGACCAATGCATAGATCTCTACAGAGGTTTTATAATAGAGTTCGGAAATGCTGCATGCTCTAGTTAATGCCTTATGTAGGCTGATATAAAGCTGTTTTAATGGGAGGTGATTTTGTTGGGCTATGGTTTTGTTGTGCATCGTGGCAAGATGTTTACAGTGCTTCAAGACTGTAAAATTGTTGATTGGGATTGTGAAGATTGTGGTAAAAGTGTATCAGTCCATTCATATATAAGGGTGGCAAAGCATGGTTATTGTTTGATTTCAGATTCTCTCTCCTTGTTGCCTGTACAAGTCATATTTAATACCTCTTTTCCAGGATTCTTTGCTCTACTTTGCCTCATAAACCTTATTACGTATCCAAATACCAATTGTAGGTAGAGCTGCTAAACCTTGATTTTAGATGAAAACTCCAGCTGATAGATGTCCATATTTTATACTCTGTACAAACTCATGATCTGGATTCTAGACCCTACTGAACCATAACCTAATGGAACGATTTGGGCTGAGTCTAACCTAAACAAGAGAACCAAGCCAATTTTTACCATAACATAAAAACCAAAACTGAACAGATCTGATCTGAACCCAAGCAGCCCAAAACCTGAGACAAATAATCCTGAGTTGGTCAGAGTATTACTTGACTAAAATCCAGATTTCCATGTTTCACATAGTAACCTCAAAAAGCCAACTTTTGAAGTGAAGTAACCGAAATTCCACGAAGGCCTCTTACCAAAGTAATCTGTACCTAAAAAGCCTTTAAGACTCTGCCCAAGACGACATCAACCGAAACTGTTTTTGCCAGCTTACTTGCCATCTATAACTATATGGACAACAGAGAAACTTACTAAAACCTTACATTTTACAAGCCTGTGCTCTTGCTAGATGACTTGAAAACCGATGCTAATGAGTAATTACTTACAACTGGGCATTTTGGCATATCATTCAGTCTTTCCAGAGAACCAGTGACATGGCATGGAGACATTATCTATTTGAGGATAGTATGGCAGCGGTGAGCAGCCATCCTGGAGCTGAAGATGGTGGTGCAAAACTATACATTTCAAACCTGGATTCCAGGGTCTCTAATGGTGATATAAAGGTAGTTTGAGCTCCATGGAGTGATGCTACAATTTGAAAATTTCAAAGTTGGGCTGTGTGAGAGTTCTACTTTGAGCTGATTAAAATGGATTTCCATATCTCTGCTTTATTAGGAGCTGTTCTCTGAGATTGGTGAACTGAAGCGTTACGGAGTTCATTATGATAATCACGGCCGTCCCAACGTGAGTTGCTTATATTATAATATCTTTGTTGTTATTGTTGTTAATATGGGAGAGTGGCTTCACTGCCATAAGATCACAAAACCATTGCTAAATAGTAAATTACAAAAAGTAATGTAAGCGACAAGGTATTGCAGATTTGAAATTAATTTGCTTACTTACCTTTCTCATTTTCACATGACATCATATCCAGGGTTCGGCAGAAGTGGTCTTTGTTCGAAGGAGTGATGCTGTGGCCGCATTTAAGAAGTATAACAATGTCCAGCTTGATGGTAAGCCAATGAAGATCGAGCTGATTGGGTCTGGTCTGCCAACAATGCCCCGCTTCAATGTTTATGCCAATGCTGATGGGAGAGGAAAGAGAACTGTCGTTATGATGTACGTCTTTCTTTGTCTCCGTCTCCGTCTCTGTTGCTCGATATCTATCTCTGTCATTCTGGAATCTTATTCCTCGGGGCATATTGTGTAAATATCATCTGTCCTGTGAGAAAGATCAACCATGCCCATCTATAATCAACATCCTTCCTTGCTCTTTACTACATGAACAAGTGAGATGCAAGGGTAATTCTGGAATGCTTTTGAGGAAAAATGGAGGATTACGGGAATGCTTTCTAAAATTGAAAATTCATACATATACGACTGGGATTCCTATGATGTGTATAAATATAGGACCTTTTGGGGTTTGTAGGGTTAGGTATGGAAGAATTGTTTATTGTTAAGTCAGTTTTATTTGTTATTTGACTGTTTGAAGTCTACTTGACTCTAGAGAAGAAATTATGCAAGATTGAGTCCAAAGTGGGTTAGAATTTGTTCTGAATTAATATTCTGGGATTATTTTTGGGGCCAATTCACTGCAGAAAATTGTTAATTAGATAACTGATTAGGTGATGAAATAAGAGTTGGGCTGGACTCTTAAGAGCACAGAGCTCTCTATTGATCCTACCCCAAATCTCGCTTTTCTATCTATAGAGATCCTATTCTGTCTGACCTATGCATGAATTAACTCTTAACAGAATCTGAGTTACCATTTTAAAATTCAAGGGTTAATTGCTCACATGCACATCAAAACTTTTAAAATTTATAATATCCTCATCAAGAGTTGAAGTATCCTATTTCTAATTAACACTTATTTTTAATAGTAATTTACCCGATAGTCCTTAAAGAATAAATAAAATTCCATTTTTGTCCTTAAAATTTTAAAGTTCCCGCTTTGGTTGCTAGATTTTTCAATTATGTACCAAATCAGTCCCAATGCTGCAATGTATTAAAAGATGGAAGGAGATGTGGTTCTGTGGTTAAGTGATGCTGAATATCAATGTCCAAAGCTACTATTGGTCTGTTCCTGATGGGTGCATGATGACATCTATGTCTGTCATCTTTATTAATAATGCGGGTGCTTACTTTGAGAGATGCCATACTGTATATCCAAGATTTTGGTCCACTTTAACATCTATATCATCAAACCAGCATGGTGATGCCGTGCTACCGTGGATTTACATTATTTTTTTAAACAAATGTCAGTTGTAGGATTAATTTGATACAAACTGAAAGCTTTGGGATCAAAAGGGGAAAGATAAATACTTTTAAGGAAAGAAAATTTGGTGAATCATATTGAAATAATACAAGAATTCTTTTGATTTTCACTGATTGGTAAATTGTGTTATAATATCGTAATCATGCCTTACTAAATGGATAGCTCATTTTTTGTGAAGTATTATTTCTTGAACATGATTTCTCCATAATTACTATCTTCAAATGGATTTTATACTGATTCGATTGATACGGTGGCTATTGTGAATAAAGATGAAAGAGTGAGGCTACGGTACTATGCATAGCACGGTTGGGTCCGTGCTACGGCTCAATATTTGAGTTTTCAAAATTCTAACGGTCGATCCGAACAGTTCAACATGATTATAAAATGAATATGTACTTGCAAACCAAATTTTACATTTTTTTAGAATTTTTTTACTATTTTTTTAGATAGGTAGAAAATCACTTGATCTGAAAATTCTGGACCATCCAAAAACAGTGATTTGACCTATCTAAAAAAATAGTAAAAAAAATCAAAAAAATGTAAAATTTGGTTTGCAAGTACATATTCATTTTATAATCATGTCGAACGGTTTTGATCGACCGTTAGGATTTTGAAAACTCAAATATTGAGCCGTAGCACGGACCCAATCCGTGCTATGCATAGTACCGTAGCCTCACTCAAGATGAAATATAATTGTGTCAGATCACAGGAGCAGCTTACGGCCTTATATTTACCAGTGATTTGATTTATTGCTTTGGATGACATGTTCAGTTTAGTGCTCCCTCCTGGAAAGCATCCCTAGGATCTGATATATTCATCTTTCTACCCTTTAATTTTTCACTAGCTGATGTGATAATTTTTCTCACAGGCCTAAAACTAGTCGACGTGGTGCTGGTCCATCTAATCGTGTTGCAAGGTAATCCTACTGAAACCCAAACGTAATCCATGAATGATCTTTTATGGCTATTAGTTCTCTACCGTATGGTATATACCAGTTATTGGAAAGCTGTTAATGAAAGCTACAGTTGGTTGATAGCCTCTAAGATGATTACATTAACATACAGAGATCCTACAAGCATTATAATTGATAAGTTTCCTGGTGTCTAAATCTTTGTAGTTATAGTGGAAATAGGCGAGGCCGTGGTGGTTTACCAGGACGCATGAATGGTAATAACATTGGCCGCGGCCGAGGCCGAGGCCGCAGCAGTGGCCGTAGTGGTGGCAGCCGCGGCCGGGGTGGACGTGGATTTTGGAGGCGGGTAGACAAGTCAGCTGCAGAGTTAGATAAGGAGCTCGATAAGTACCATTCTGCAGCAATGGATACTTCTTAATATGTTATGTGGATGTTTGCGAGTTCCTTTTATTTAGCTTTTTCCTTTTTTATTTTCACCAGTTTGTAAGGTTTAGTATCCAACTCTGGTTTCTGTTTATTTCTTTCTTTTAACTTGGGTGCATGTAATCTTAAGCAGTTCAATTGCAGATAAATAATTTTTTTTAAAGCTTTTTGTTAGTTTCTATGTAGAATTTACCTATTTCACTGAAGTAACTGTCGAAATGCTTTTCATTCATGGAGGCTGCCGACATTCATTGGAAAGTTGGCGAACAAGCGATTTAAAAATTTGAATGTTTCATACAAATGTTGCGGTCCATGTGGTCACTGAATTATACATGGGAGTCCAAATATCTCAGCCACATATTGCTGTGTTATAAATTATGCATCTTAATGTGGTGAGAAAGATCCTAAAATCCAGCTTGTATTTCTGGGGCTCATGCATTATGAAATTTTCAGGGGGGGATAAACAACGATTATTACACCTCGATCTATGCTCAGAGAACAATTCAACAAATTTTGGAAACAAAATGTGCTTGAAGCAATAACAGATTCAACGAACCAATAGATAGAAATATGAACTGTACTTTCTGGGGGTGTGAAACCAGGCTCAGCAGATGCTGAGTTGCCAGAAAACAAATAAAAATTACACATACAGCAGGTCATCCAGAGATTTTCTTAAATCCCACGCATTTGCTGATATTTTTATGGGGCTATTCTTCACAAAACCTCTCTGATTCACTTCAAGAATCTTCATCAGTAAGACCTGATTGTGCATCTAAATCATCATCAGAATCCAAAGACTGGAAAGCAGTGCTCTTGGCTGCCATCTTGGCCAATGCGGCTGTTTTGCTGGCTCTCTGAGAGCGCATTGATGCCAGGCTGGGAGTCACTAAGACATGATTTGTGGATGGAACATCCAAATAACTATTGCTGCCATCAGCACGGCCATCATCATCCATGTCGCTGTTTCCATCATCGCTGGAATTCTGTCTGCACCTCGTCCTTGCCCTGGAAGGAGGGGCTTTTGCTGATGGTGGCACTGGTGTAGGTGGCACCATATTGATATCCCACTGGATGCCTCCTTGAATGCCTAGTTTTTCTGAGGCAAACAGAAAGTTGTATAATAGGTAACTGAGAACGACTGAACATGTTAAATTTTTTATTCAGGAAAAAAAAGGAGACTCGACTATCGTAAATGCTCCTGCATAACAATTGAAGATCGCATGATGGTTGTTAAGCTCGCCAAGTAGATGAAGATCAAAGGTTAATGATCATTGCTTGAAGTAGATCCAATTGT
Source organism: Carex littledalei (assembly GCA_011114355.1). NCBI lineage: Eukaryota > Viridiplantae > Streptophyta > Magnoliopsida > Poales > Cyperaceae > Carex > Carex littledalei. Next base: position 4,163,730 of record CM022090.1, read on the forward strand.
TCTTGATGCTACGATCAGGAGCCCTGTTGGTGCACCTCCCAACAATGTGAAGTTACCACCAATACTCACATTTATTTATTTACTTATTTTTTCCAGAAAAATCAAACTGCCAAACCAACTCCTTATTTCTTGTTCATGCTATAATTCTATAAGGGATAGATCATAGAGCCAAAGGGTTAACAGAAAAAGCTCGTCTAAATCAACTCTTGACATGGGAAAGAAAAAAAACAAAAGACACTAAAGCTAAATATGACTTTTGTACCCTTATGGGGCTTTGTAGCAAATTGGAACTTTTTTTAAGGTTTTGCATTAGCCCGGATTTAATAGATTGCATACCTAACAGAGCTATAACTTCTTCATCTGGCAAATCCTCACTGGGGCACTTGTCTAGCGTCTTCAGCACTGTTCCAAATTTAGTTAGATCTTTAACAAGATCCTTGTTGGTATAAACACGACAGATGAGTACATTTAGCATCCCTCTCAGAAATTTGATTGCCTTCTGTTCAGAAGCCCTAAACCTTAGCATGCTGAGCATTTTGCATAAGGTTGAGATGTATGCTTTTGCAGCAGCTGCTCTCTCTCGACAACATGCCACCTTCAATTCATATTTGTAACTTTTTACTTGTAAGAATTTTCAGAATAATCCAGCAAATATTCAGATTAATTCTTTGGCGAGGACAATATGATGGGAACAGTACCACTAAATAGGTAGTTAACACTGCCATTGGCATCGCCATACATTAAATATATGTCCACCTAAAATACACTGGTTTATGGTCCGCTCAGATCAAATTAACCAGACAAAATGGAATCAAATAGATTTAACAAAATTTACCAGAATAACCTTCATAACAATTGCTAAAATTTAACTCAAGTGATCGATCTGCTCACGTTTTGCATGAGATCACTACTGAGTCATGCAATTAACTTCTGTTTTAGTTGCATTTTTCTCTCTGAGGAAAAAAAAGAGAGAGGAAAGGGAAAAATACAGGAGGAATTGTATGCATGGCACTAAAAAACCAGGAATATCATGTAGAAGCCTGCAACAAGAGGTATCTCCATACCCCTCTAAAGCACAAGAAACTATCACATTTACTCCCTCTTCTAATATATTGAAGCTGCCTTATTTGCACCTCTTCCCTCATTTGCAAATAAATAAATGAGGATGGAAACAAGCTCAGGGTTTGTTTTGTTATTTGGCATAGGAGGTGGGTTAAATATGATATATCTCATGTTGTAGAGAGCAAACATGTCATTGTTATTTTCCAGGAGTATAAATGATTATTTCATTTTGCAAGGCAGGAAGTACTATACTAACATCTTACAAAATGTCTGCATGTTCCAAATTTTCCAAAGAAATAAACAGAACCATTAAAAGATACCTCAACAGCAATACGAATGGCAAGACCTTCCTCCCCGCAATCAAAACAATCTTCTGAATGTTCTTCATTATCTTTTGAAAAGAGAGGAGTTTGCATCATTTGTAGCATGAAACGAGCTGCCAAGGCAGCCCTCTTTCTCAATTTAGACACAACTATGGAGCTTCCTCCATTGTTGCCAAACATTCCAGGCCACATCCTCCTCAAAACCGGAAGGAACGCACAGGAGACACACCTCTGGAAAAGAAAAGGGAAAAAAGGACCAACAAATGAACTTTGGAGTTTTGGAGATTTTGGATTGTTGGATTGAAGAAATAAAAACATTCTTAAAGCATATTGAAAGCATTTAGGAGCTTTGTTACTTGCCTTGTTGTCATGTGAGAGTGCAGGGAAATGCTCGAAGAAGATGGATAAACACTGTCTCAATCTATATTAGTATAAAAAAGAGATGAGAATTTTCCTTTTTGAAGTTCTTTAGTAGAAACAATCCCAATGCGCAGTCTCATGCACACCAAAAAAGATAAATAAGTAAATAAATAAGTCGGTTTAATTCATATGCCCTAGGACCCACACATACAAATTGCAAAACAACAACTTTAACAAATTGTCTCAAGTAAGATTCGAGAAACAATAAGAATAGTGCATGTATGTAGGAATCTCCAGAAATTCATTCATACACACAAACATCAATCACAAATAAATAAATAAAATTTTAAGGAGACACCATATCATTACAGTCTGATAAACACCTTTCTTTTGGTCAACATTTTAGCGATTAATACCATGGATTCAAAAGTGAAAATACAATATAGGTAACACGGCCTTGCATCCTGTACAAAGCTTGCAATCCAGAACAGTAGTGATCAAGAAACAAACCTCTGGAATTCTCCACTTTCCTCAGAGAAGTACAGTGTGATGAGCTTCGATAAGATCACAGAACACAGCTCCACAGAAATGCTTGGGTAATTCTCACACAAAAGAAGCAATTTTGCAAATCCCTCTCCGAGCACAGCAATGATACTTTCCTCAGCACCCCCTTCAAACTCTAATTCCGAATCATCTCTATCAAACCCCGAATACAACAGATCAAGCACATCAATACATGCATCTTCTCCACAATCAGATGTATGCACTGGACTGATAGAAGTTTTTTTAACGTCTGGGTCCAGGCCGATGGCTTTGTTTAGCTCATGAGGCCCATGCCATGCGACAAGATCGAGAAGTGCCTTACATGCCATGGCACTGACTGGAGGAGAGCCCTTTATGAACGATTGATACAGTTGCCTCACCAACTCCGTACTTGGTCTCCTTTCCAACATACCAAAGAGACCAAGATACCGCAATGCAGATCTCTGGACATCCATGGCAGTTTGTTTTGCCTAAATTCACATAAAATTAGACCAATAATTACCAGACTCAGAAAATTCTCATCAAATGCAAATTTTTAATTTTAAGCCAATTGACCTCACCTAACCTGACAAAACCCTGAAAAGACTTATGAGTTGCATGGCTCAGATTGACAAGATTTCTTGACTAGCAAGTTCATTAAGTCAGTCTGGTTCAACCATATTGCACTAGATTATAACTTTTGGCTGATAGGATGCTTAATGTCCAGTTACATAAATTGGCAAAGAAAACTTTTGAAAAAGACTAAAATTAATGTATTGGAAACAGTACGAACATGGCATTTTGGCCCTGCTGAAATCCACAGTATTTTTTTTTATTTCTATCTTCAGACAGGTTAAGCCAAAATATTTCTTAAATACACCATGCCAACCTTGAAATCCCCCCCCCCCAATCACCCCGATGATGCCACCTATACTACTACTTGAGCACTTACTGCTGGAAGCAACAATGAATTAAGCAGCTCAGTAGCTCCAATAGCTTTGCCCCGCAATATCCATAACCCATCAATGTTCTCAAGGAGAAACCCGACAAGAGAGAGGCAATGCATCCACTCGGTAAAATTGGCTGTTCTCTCTCTGCAGGGGCGGACTTGCTCCTCAATGATGTGAGTTAACACCTCCTCAAATTCCCCAGTTGATGCATGCACCTTCTTCGCCAGCTCTGACATGGCCCGAGCCCACTCTCTGTCACCTCCCAAGCTAAGCCCATCACCTACTGAAATCTCAATTCCAAACTCATCTGCCTCGCACTCAGGAGGCACAAGTAACAGCTCGCGAAGAAATGCCGATGCAGTCTTGCGATTGGTGCTGTCCGAGAAGTCAAGCATTGTACCGAGCAGTAGTAGCTGGCGAGAGACGAAATGATAATTTGGTCCTGAAGGAGAGAAGTAGATGCAAGGTAATATATTAGAAAAAGATAGCGCTTCACATTGTCTCCATGCGAGTATTGATTTCAAATAAAATTTCCTTGTGCATTTTGCATAGAACAGGAGCACGTTGAAAACAAACAAGCAAACAAAAGTAAAAAAATGACTAATTTATATCTGGCTAATGCTTAACTGTAGGGGCCTGGTCCAGCCATATATATGACCACTAATTATCAGTATAAGATCTGACCCAGCCTATCTACATGGCAATGAAATCCTAAACAAAAACCTGTAATCTTGACCAAATACAGACATCAATTTAACTGAGTTATAACAAGTTAAGAGCCCTTTACCACTGTGGTTAAAAGTTATAGTTTGATTCCTTTTTCAACAAAAGCCAACACCTCTCATTTGCCACCACAGAAGAGTATGCTAATAAGATCTTAATCCCAATAAAAAAATAACATCTACTTTCCAAAATTAAACGTGCTTTTTTAACGGTGGTTTTACAGCATGACTAAATTTATTATGGATGGCATTGTTCTTACCAGCAGAAAGATGGGCTTTGACCAAAGCAACATAATCAGAAATAGAACCAGGAAGTACTCTCTCAAGCAGGTCATTTTTATCCGATGCTTCTGATGCATATACTGCAGCTTCTGTACCAGTAGTTGTGGCAGCATCAGTGCCTTTAGCCTGCATAGAATGTTCTTTATATAATAGTAAAAGAACTAACAGGCTGAAAGAATGATTATAGTTCAAGAAGCTCATCTAGCATGTACAAGAAATGGATACATAGTAAAAAATATATAGAATCAACAAGGATAAATGAGTTAGGCTATTTTGATAGAAGCAACAGTGAAAAAATAATCCTGAAATGAAAACGTAATTACTTGAGCTTCAGCATGCAGATGCTTGCACACAACTTTCCAGTAGAGAGCAGCTTCTGGGCTGATTAATCGAATGGTAGGGGTGCATTCTGCTGCATTTTGGACTAGAAAAGTTAAGAAGGAAAAGACAAGGTCCCAATGAGCACAGTCAACACAAGCCAGTAACCAAAGAATCCAGAAGTTGCACAAATTTAAAGAAACATAAACTTGCAGTAGTGAATAATGTTAGACAAGACAAATTTCTAAAACCAGCATAATTGAGGGTAAATTAAGACTTTTGGTTGGCTTGTTTTGCCAAAGTTCTAACAATACAGACTTTTATTTCGTGACTCTTTAGAATCTATAAATCACCTTTGTACAATACTCTTATGCACAACAGATGCGGATATGATTAGCATCAGATAATAATGCTTGATACATTTCAATACAGTCCAATAAATGTTGGTTGCAATACATCAAATTTTGAGATTATTTTTCAAGCTATAATGGAGAGCTATATGGTTAGAGCATCTACAACGATGAAATTAGAAAAAAATTAAGTACAGTAAAAATACAGCTGTCCACTGCCAAATAAAAATTAAGTTAATCTTAATTTCGAAACAGCTCCATTGCTGAAATTGATTTTAATTTCTTTTTAACGCCACGTCAGCAACCCTTTCTCCCAACCCTTTCTTTCTCTCCCAACTTTCTTTTTCTCTTCACATAAATGGAGTCTAAATTTGCTGGAGGATAAAAATGATAAAAACCGAGAGTGAGAGAGCGACGAAGGCCTATTGACACAAGCCCTTTCTCTTTCCAGCACGCTCGCTCCGCTTGATGCAACCTGCTCGGTCCTATATTTCTCTCTATTTCGAATCAGGCGAGAACCTTCTTTACACTACCTTGTGTACGTTCTAGCCTATAGCTGCCTCAACTCAATGAACTGGACCTCTATGCACAAATCATGCCCCTTGATGAGTTCATCGTAGATTCCGATGAAGAAGAGAATCCAGGCGTAGCATCTGAGTCCGACCCCCATTATAGTAGAAAAGAAACCTAGGCAATCGGGATCTCAAAATGCAGAGAGGACGGCGAACTAACCGAAGGTATCGGAGAGGCAAAAATTTGCCGGTAGCGAGCAGTTTGTGAGAAAAATGATCGGAGAGAAGTCATTTTTTTTAGGTTTCTGGTTTTCGAATTTGCTGGGGAGGAGAGAGAGATGTTAGCGAATAGGAATTGAGAATTTTGCCAGTGTGATTTTAGAAAACGTTTTCTTAATAAGAGAACTTTCTAAATTAGCAATCAGCGTGCAGCGCTGAAATTAAAAAAGAAATTGCCAGCGCGGATTAGAAATTGAAAAGAAATCCCTGATGTAGATGCTCTTAGAGAAATAAATTATATTTTGAGCATTCTCCACCTGAAAGCAGTAAATCATTGGCTGCAATTGTAATATAATAGGTACTTGCTTAGGAGAATCTTGGATGCAGGCTACACATCAATTTATACCATATAAAAAGTATGGCAGAGCAACTGGCGGGAAAATGTAAGATGCCACTATGGCACTGGTAGAAGAAGAGATGGCCTGAGAAGTGATTGAGGCTTTGGCTTGAAAAGCAGCATTTGGTTAACTTCAAAGGCTCCTTGTGTAAAAAAGCTAAGAGGGCTTGTGGGCTATGGAGGATGTTTCTATGGTCAATGATGCTTCCTACTTACAAATAACAGAGACTGGTACTACGCCCTGTTGCTGTTCCGTACTGGGTGCGTTTTACATATTGTGATTGGTTTGGTTTCGTTTGAGAAACTGGTCTAGGTACAGAGCAACTCTTATTTAAAAAAAAAAGTGAGCATAATTGAGGGGCAAACGGAAACAAGTACAAAATATCAACAAATCCATGAATTTCACTAGCATGCAAGCTCAAGAGCTTTGTTTCAGGACTTCTATATACTATCTGTAAATCCATCTTCATATTCAATATATCCATGAACCAGACACACTGAAAAAAAATCTCCCCATTCTATATAACTAAAAGTAACTCAACAGGTTTTTTAAGAACCTAAAAATTGTTCATTTAGAAAGATGTGAATGTTTGTTTACCTTCAGATTGATTTTCAGACGAAATGTACTCCCTGATACTCTGGCCTTCCTGTATGTGCACAACACCATCATTTAAAAAGGCCTCCATGACAGCCTCTCCAACTGACTCATATGTCTCCACGTCTAAATATTTTAACAATGCGACTGGATCACCTCCACAACACTTCATAAGCCACTCCTCCTTCAGCATCCTCAGGCACTCCTTCACCACTGGAGGAGATCTATCCTTAAGTCCCCTATTGAGGAGCATGGTCCGATGCTTGATGCTGAGAACAAATAAGACCACAATTTTATTAATACAACCAGCTGAAAAACTTTGATTGGTGCTTATATATCAATTTATTTATGTTCAAAAATATTTTCTTCCTCCTCGGTTGCTTAATAGAGAACATCTGAAAGTTAGGTTGATGATAACAAGCTTAGGCATGGACAGTTATGATACAATATCCAAAAGACTATTATCATCACTAATGCTCCAATAAGCTACATATCTGATTGCTGCAGAGTTGTCCCCAATAATTTCAATTAATATCAAATAAATGTTCATGACATTCATGCTCTTTCTTATGGTGCTAAGAAATCAGATTATTGCTTAGTGAGAGCAATAACATAATGTGGGATGACCTGCCCATAGCTCCCTCACCCTCACTCCATGCTATTGATGCCGATGACCTATTGGATTATGAGAAAAGGTTTATAAGATAGGCACCGTACCGTGCTAAGACCATACTAGTAAACTGCAGTTTTAAATAAAATAACAGTGTACGAGCTAGGACCACAATTCTTTGTGGCAGTAGTGAAGACTGAAGCCACATTTAGTGGATGGTGGGTGTAAATGGTCAATTGAAGAATTAGTTTTGTACATATCAAACCATTTCTGAAACTATTATATCGTTTGAAAAACTTTAATTGTTTTGATGTTGCCTACTCTGAAGAAAGTTTACCCTATCACCGCTTGATGTTTGTTGCCAAAATGAGTTTCCCATTTAACAGCAAATGGCCATTCTAACACAAAAAAAAAATATGAACATGCATGGAAGCATGCATATGAACAAATGGTTTTCTGTATTAAAAAGGATTTACCTAAGAGCTTGGAGGGGAAATTTGCTGGCTAAGACACAATGAGCAGCCCTGCGTACTAACCCACTAACATCAAGTGTGGCCTCGACAATAACCTCCAGTGTGGCACTTGAAGGGGGGAGAGACAAGATGATTGTTTTTCGCACATCCTGTCACATTTCAAAATTTTAAAAAGAAGAAGCAAGAAATGAAGATGCTCTGCTGATATCTAGAACAGAAGCAAGAATTTCAGCACTAGTTTGTCATGAGCCATGTGACCATACATGCACCCATTGGTATACCACAAATACTACAGTAGGATCCAGATTATGTCCATGTTTGTTATTTCTCTTTCACAGAAACGCTTATGCTAACATCAGGCAATGGAATCTATTTATATACAGGTAGTGTGGATAGCAACTATGATAAGCACTGCTAATTAATACTAAGCATTTATGATGTTCAATGAAAAATAAGTAGATGTGTTTAGTAGAAATTTACTGGATTTTGTTCCACGGGAAGAGCTTCTAGGAAGAGATCAACAATATCACTCTCATCATCAGCAAATCGTGACAGCGCTCTCACAGCAAAGGCTCGGATACCTGGGATTTTATCTCCTATCCGCACCTTCATGCCTTCAATTACCTCATCCCACGCTTCATCACTGACCTCAGCATTGTCCGGCAATCGCATAATAATCTGCAATCATTTACTAGTATAAACATTTTGAGCTCAGTTGAAATTTGGTGATAACAGTGCAGATTTACCTCAGAGATGATCTGGCAGGAGCGGAACCTAGCTGGCCGGTGGGCAGAGCAAGCACCTGAGAGAAGAAGCCGAAGGAACTGTTCAAGGAAAGGGTTTTCAGGATCAACTGTGCCACCACTTTTCCCGCTGATAAGGGAGACAAAGGAAGCCGCGAAACGGACTGAACGTTCGGCGCATATTGTTCGCCGGGGAAAGTCGAAGAGCGGCGCTAAGGCTCCGAAAAAGGCCCGGAAAAAGAGGTCAGCAGGGGAGGAGCGGTGGAGAGAGGCGAGTTCTTTGAGCTTGCGATTGTGTAAGGCTTGGGATTGGCGCGACTCGTCGAGGATCCGGCGGATCTCGCCGGAGAGGCGCTGCTCCGCCTCGCTCTCAGTCGCGTCCGCCATTTTTCGTTTTGAAATACTATTGGATGGGGAGTGGGGAATTCTGAGTTTGACGGGCGGGAAATTCATTAGAAAGATGAAAAGGCCTTTTAGTTCACGGACCCGGCACTACTTTTGAGTCGAAATGCAAAATGGCTGTTTGATGTTGGGCTTTTCATCAGTTGTACGACGTAAAGGGGCCGAAATTTTTATTAATAGAAAAAAAGAATAAATTAATATCGACATTGAATAATGATTTGACGAAATTTTGAAATGTAACAAAGACGTTACGTTTCGTACGAACCATAACGGCCAGCTTAACAATGCTTAGCGACGCAGATTAGAAGAGGAGTTGGCCGTTCGGAACCATGACGTCCCGGGAGAGAAGAAAAAAAAAAAAAAGTCTGGCCTTCCGGAACCATAACGGCCTGCGCAGAAAAAAAAAATTAACGCAGCTCTTCGACTCTCATCTCTCTGAACCAGTGTTCTAAATAGCTAGTTATAGCAGCGCTATAGCTTTTTCGGACCATAAAAGCTAAGCTATGAGATAAAAATGCGCTAATTCAGCTACGACCGCTATAGCTGTAATAGTTGACTGCTATTACCGCTACGCGCTATTGCTACCGCTATGCTACATGAGCTTTTTTTTTTACAATTTACATGAGCTTTTGTTCTTATTTATGATGCTACATGGTCTGCTATGATAAGTATTCTAAACCGAACTATGTGCTTCTGTTCCTATTTGTGATTTAGTCTCTCATTCTATATCGAAAAATATTCAAATATTAATTCTTTCTTTTGCTTGCTCTTCGTCTAGTATTCACTTGTAAAATTATTGTTGTTCGTTTCAATTGAAAGCTAATTTTGATTATTATAATATATAAAATGTTCAAATAAGTATATTTACTTCATTTCACTTGTAAAATTAATTGCTCTTCGTCTATTATAATATGTAATACTATGAAGTATGAACTATTAAATAATGTTACCTTGTTTTTTTTTCTTCTTATTTGCATGATTGAAAAAAATATAGACTTAGATTAGTTGTCATTTGATTGTTACTCTAATTCTCCAATATTGATCATGTTGATAATTAGTAGAAATATAGAATATAAATTTTGAAAAAAAAAAAAACGCTATGTATGATAATTTCTGCTATAGCTACGCTATTCATAATAGTTTTTTTTGTCTCTCCGCTATACCGCTATAATCGCTATTTAGAACCTTGCTCGGAACCTATACTCATCACTTACGCCACAAGCAAAAACAATGTCCGGAAAGTGGTCCAACATCGAGCTGGCATTTCAATTTTTACCAAAGACGGACCAGGTAAGGTTCCTGCTACTTCAATTTTTTTTAGAATATTATCATGTCTCAGTCCGCTCTGAGACAGTGCTTAAGAGAGAGATGAGTCGGAGAGCTGCGTTAATTTTTTTTTTCAGGCCGTTATGGTTCTGGACGGCCAGACTTTTTTTTTTCTTCTCTCCCGGGACGTCATGGTTCCGAACGGCCAGCCCTTCTTCTAATCTGCGTTGTTAAGCTGGCCGTTATGGTTCGTAACGTCTTTGTTACATTTCAAAATTCCATCAAATCATTATTCAATGTCGATATTAATTTATTCTTTTTTCTATTAATAAAAATTTCGGCGTAAAGAGGTGGCTCCGTGGCTACCGAATTTTTTTTATTAATATCCATAATTAAATAAAAAATTACAAAATGTTAACTGTTTTTTTTTTTTTTTTTAAATGTCCATACTATCAGAATTTCTGGCGGTTCATTTATTTTCAGGATTGCCAGAAATTCTGGCAGTCCTAAGTAACTTTAAAAAAAAAAAAAATGAAAAGTAATTGAAGAGTAATTGAGTAGTAATTGAAGAGAAATAGTGTTATATATTGTTGTTTTTGTTATATGATTTTATTATTGTGTTATATTGTTGTTTTATTTAACATATTGGTTGTTATGTTTGATGATGTTTTTCAAGTATGTGTTTATTTGTTATTTGTTAATGTGTGATATTTTTTTATGTTTATTTGTGATCTTGTAATGTTTGACGATATTTTATATTAGTTTTTTTTATAGAATTAGAGTTGTGTTTTGTTTTACTAAAGAGGCATCTAAATAAACTAAAACATAAAAAATATTACAATCTAAACATAAAATATCAAACATAAAGTATCAAACATAAAATACTACAAAACAACATAACTAAAACTACAACACTAACATAAAAAACTAAGCTCCACGGCGACTCTTGCCCACTATTTTATACACACAGTCCACCAGAATTCCTGGCGGTATGAGCATTTGAAAAATAAAAAAAACTGTAGATATTTTTGTATTTTTGTATTTGATTATGTATTAATAAAAAAAATCGGGGGTGGCTACTGGCCTTCTCTTGTTTTCGGCTGAATTTCGTGTATATCGTTCCATAATTTTAAATGGAAAGGGTCGATATGTTCAAATACAGAAATATCATATACCTCTCATCATATTTTACATTCTTTATTTTAGTTTTTAAAACTAAAAAAATAATGCTTCATATAGTTTATTTTAAAATAAAATATTAAAATTAACTTTTATCTAAAAATTACAATAATAAAAATTTAACAATTTGTAAATAGTTCGATGAATAAAAAACATACCACAATTTAAAGGGAAAAAATATATCACATCCTTCACAACTTCACACTAATTTAAGTTTCATCTTTTCTATTTTGATTTTTCTTCTCTTCAGAAAAAGTTTTTCTGCTTTCAATCTTATTTTTTTTTCCGTTAACTTTCTTTTTTTTGCAGTAATCGTGCGTTCCAATATTCCAATAATTTTTTTTTTGGTAACCACGTCTTCCAAAATGGAAATGGCGCACCACTATTATTTTCTATTTTGCTTTTCACCTTTTCATATTCCAAGAACTTTCCAAACTTCAATGATTATTTTTATTTTTTTCACACGGTCAAGGATGCCATTATTTTTTTCACATGGTAAGGGGCTGGAGAGTAGGAAAACCAAAGTGTCTATTTTTTTTTAATAAAAAAATACTGTAAGACCCGTTTCATTTTGAAACTGATAAAGTTACAAAAGAAAAAGTAAAATTAAAGCAATAGCCACATATCTGAGATGAACATACCCCTGCCAACAAAACATGGTCATCATAGAGTATATGAAATAGATCTAAACAAAAGTTTTAGCAACATAGTCTAGATAAAGTCTAATGCAAAAATGAAAAGGAGAATCCTAGCATCAAGAGCTCAGATAGCTGGTCTTCTTTTTGCTCAAGAGGTGGAGCTAGCATCATCATCAGAGGGGGAGGGCAACTGAGCAGCATTGCTTGGTGGGACAACTTGCATGGGGATGAGGTTGGTGTCCGGAGGCATCCACTGGCTAAGTTTTGCATCATCTTCACCGAGTCTTGTCCAATAAACCATAGTAGACATTATAGAAAGAATAATAGTTTTACTAGAGGAACATGGTTTATTCTCAAAGCATAGCAGGTTTCTTTGTTTTCAAATACACCAAGCAAAGGCTCCAAAAGTTATTAGGAAAAGGTGTTGTTTTCTTTTTAGTAAGGAGTAAGCTAAAGACATGATAATATTTATTGAGGACCATGAACTAAATAGTTCTTGACAGTTTCCTAACCAAAATCAAATCTGTCTAACAGAGGAACATTGTATAAAAAGGTGGTCAACTATTTCAGGTTGGTCATAGAAATGGCATTGAGTAGAACCAGACCAACATTTATCAAGTAAATTGTCTTTAGTGAGTATTTTATCCTGTGTTAAAAGCCACATAAATACCTTAATTTTGGGAGGTAATTTTGTATCCCATCAAATCATACAATGTTCTGGCTGCACTCCTCTAAAGGTGATGAAATTATATAAAGATTCAACAGTAAATTGGCCATGTGACTCCCTGATCCAATGTAAGGAATCTTTTGGTTGAGAGGGGGAGAAGTTGAGAATGATGGCCTGTAATTCCTCCTAGTCTCAAGCATCTATACCAGTTGGGATTCTTCTAAAGAAAATGATTTGTCCCTGAGTAAGCAGAACTTCTCGGAGCCCTATGTTTGGATTGGAACATAATAATAATGGTAATAGACAGATAAATGGCAAGAACCAAACCAAACATCAGACCATAATTTGACTTTAGTGTTTACCCCAGGGGTAATAGTGAGACTGCAATCTAAAAGTTGTTGAAGAGACATAATATTGTCCCAGAAGTGAGAGGGGGAATAGTGTGAGAATAGTAGTTGAGGATTAATGCATGTTTCCAGAGGCCTTAGCAATTAGGATTTTTAAGTTTTCATAACCATTTTGTAAGTAATGCAGTGTTCATATGATCAGTATTGAGAATCTCCATCTCTCCATGTTGTTTGGTGATGGGTGTAAATGTGATCAGGCTAATAAGATTTATTACCCAGTTTGCTATCGAGTCAAATTACAAGCGCATAATCCTATCGAGTAGTATAAACGAGTGTCGATCGGCAGGAAATAAAATTTAAGGTCTTATCAAGAATACCAATGTTCCTCATTTCGATGAGTGCTGATATCACTGGGCCTCTTGATGAAATAATATAAGTATGTGCACATATGATTAAGGAGTTAATCATAATTACTGAATTATTTCGGAATCAAGAAACGAATGGATTTGCAAGGATGACACATTCCTACCTTGAATCTATTCATGATATCATGAGACATGGAATTGACACGAGGCAATTGTTGCTTTAGAGATCGTGATATAGCAGGTACTTATCATCTGTGTCTTTTGGGTAATTACAATGCATATTGCTAGGTGCCGCTTGTAATTTATGGAATCGAAAGGAGTTTCAGATTCCATTGCTAAATGACATAGATCCCACAGGGTCACACCAATAAGGAATTAATTAGAAAGGCTCCTTGATTTATTTGACATGTGTGATGGCTGATAAATAGAGTTCTTTATCTAAACATGAGATAAATAATTATGGAGATAATTATATGATGTTATGGATTTAATTAAATGGTTTAATAAAATTCAAATATCGAGAAAGATAAAAATGGAAGAAACTTTGTGAGCCACAAAAAGAAATTTTTGTGGGCAGCATAGAGTTCTGTATTTCCACCACGATTTCTGTGAACAGAACTTAAAATGGGCATATCTCATCAACTATAGCTCCGTTTTCAGTGTTCTATGATTTTTCGGAAAGCTTGGTGTAAAATGCCACATGCTGCATACGGCGTCGCACAGTGCGTTGTTGGGCCAGAATCGGCTAATTTTGGCCCAGATTAATTATGAAAATCATGGGGAACGTGGGAATCGTGTCTAGGTCGGTGAGGACATATTTATTTTATTTTCAGTAACACACAAAGAAATATTTTAATTTTTCTTATAACCGTAAGGCCTGAAAAATATTGATCCGGGTTATTTATCGCAATATTTCTAATAAATTCAATTATATAATATTCCATCTTTTTTCAAAGAAATAAAATTATTTATAATATTTCAATAAAAAAATAAAAAATAATAACCTCTTCTATTTAATTAAAATAAAAATCAGAAAATCCTATTTCTGGTAAATTATTCACCCGAAATAAGATTTCTAGATCTGGGAAATTATTCTGCGTATCCAGACCCTTGGATCACGTAAAATTATTTTCCACATTGGGCAGATTTTGATTTTTGGCTATACAGTTTTTTTTTAAAAGCGTATCTTCTGTTAACTGACTGTTCTACCAATCCAATTCCAAAGTGCATATTAAAGAGGCTCAAGTAGAACCCCCGAAAAGTTTAATTTTTTAGGATAGTCACTTGTGTCATATTTTGTTGAGTGAGAGGTGAAATAAACTTCTTGCTTCATACTTAAGCTATTAAATAAGAAATAAAAGAAAAAAATAAAACGGAGTAAAATATGAGTTAATCCATAATAATTTACTCCATTTATAGAACCCACTGTTATAGAAAGTTTTATCTTCTAACATTTACTCTTGTAAATAGATTAATTTAAGACATGAGTCCAACTATCAAATGAGATATAAAATATTAGAAGTAAGATAAAGTAAGTAATTTAATTCTCGTTAATTTTACTCCACAACTAAACATATAGTATACAGTGATCGACTCAATTACATTTATACAGCTATATTTTTCCGAACTGCGTCGATTTATTTACTTTTCATTGTTTTTTTATATTTTATACTAACACAACTAAATACACAATGAAGATAATAATTCTGTCACCAGTCACCAACATAGTGACAAATTAAAAGTTCGGGTTCGGTTTAGTGAGGTCAAAAATTCGTAATTCGGGTATAATTCGGGAATGATTCGGTACAACAAGGAAGCAAAAAAAAAAAAAACCCCAAAAAAACCCTAAAAAAAAAAATTCAAAAAAATTCAAAAAAAAAATTTCGCGTTTTTATCACGAATAATTCGTCAACTCGCGTTTTATATGCATTTTATTCGTGAAAAAAATATATTATATCTTTTTCTGTGTTTTATTCGGAGTTCAGTTCGGTTACGTCGAAAAAACGAATTATACGCATATAATACGCGAATTATATCACTATGGTCACCAATAGTGCCTGGGACCCAAAATTGAAATATGAGGAACACATTTCAGAAATCGCCACAGATGATCCTAAGAAATTTTGTCCTTGTTACCCTCCATTTCTCGCAAGAAAGGAGATACTCCATCAGATCACCGTCTCTCTCTCTTATCCCAGGTACTGATAACTATTCATTGAAACTTTCATAGCCTTGTCCACGGCCCGGCCGCAACTCTGCTTCTCTCTACTCCCACACTGATCTCCTTCAAAGCGCAATGCTCATCTCATCGACCTCCAAGCCTTTTCTCTCCGCCGCCTCCCTCCGCCTCCTCAGCCGAACCCATCGCCGCTCTCTTACATGCTCGGCCCACCGCTTAGTTGCCCACCCTCCCGACCTCGTCCGATGGGTTCGTCGTGAAGGCGGCTCAGTACACCCGAACCTCACCATTGGAGATCACTCTGACTTTGGCCTCGGCGTCGTCTCCACCGACGGAATCCCAGCCGGGTCTGAGCTCATCAACCTCCCCAGCCACCTCCCGCTCCGGTGGAACCACCCAGTGGGCCGCACCTCTGACGGAGCTTATGCTGTGCTCACTAAACTGGCAGAACAAGTTCCCGGTATTGAAATTTCTCACATTTGTCCTTAATTTCCAAAATCAACCAGTTACTGCACTGCCAGTGAAAATCTGTGATGTGAAGACAGAAAATTAATCTTCACTGGTTTAGCCCATACCAGCATCTCATATTCATTGTTAAACTCTAGTGAATTAAAATCAGACCCATGGTTAGAATATGACAGAGGAACTGTGGTCTATGAGGCTGGGCTTGAGACTGCTTCAGGAAAGGGCTAATGTTGACTCCTTCTGGTGGCCATACATGAGCAATTTGCCAGAGACATTTAGCGTTCCCATCTTCTTCTCTGGCGAGGACATAAAGAACTTGCAATATATTCCTCTTCTCCACCAGGTTAATTTGCTTAATTAGTAGTGATCGAGCTAATAACAACATCACCTCCTGCAAAATACTACCTAATCTTTTCCTTTTGCAAAACTGACATCACCTACAGAGAGATTTATATTTTGTTGGTGAAATGCCTCAGCAGATTAAACTCTGTGTTCATATTTCATAATGAAGTTATGGTCACTCTTTTGAAATATTATTGTAGCTTTTAGTTCACCATTTAACTGATGATGCTTTCCATCATGAAAGCCAAAATACCCAACCGGGCCGGTTAAAAAGACAGGATGACTTTCTCCATCTGTCTGTTTATTTTTATGAAAAAGTGACGCATTGGAAATTTTTGATAATCTTGGTTTTTTGACTTGTTCCTCGATAAATTTCTCACACAAAATTTATTTTCTAGATCAATAAAAGATGCCGTTTTCTTATTGAATTCGAGAAACAAGTCAAAGCTGTTCTCAAGGACGTATCACCCAAGGACCACCCTTTTGGGGGTCAAGATGTAAAGTCAGGTTCACTCGGGTGGGCAATGTCTGCAGTTTCTTCAAGAGCTTTCCGCTTGCATGGCAAAGCTCTTCCTGATGGAAGACATGATGAGGTGCCAATGCTTCTCCCTCTTATAGACATGTGCAACCATAGCTTCACACCTAATGCAAGTATTGTTCAAGAGAGAGATGCAACTAGCCCAAACATGTCAGTCAAGGTATGTATTCTTCCTCAAGTACTCCAATCTCAACTTGTGCCATGTAGATAGAGCAAGAATAAGTAGGCTGAGGTTTCTTTTAAGTTTGAGTTCATTCCTTAATTGCTGTGTCAGCAAAGGAAAATATAAAATGCCCCCTTTTGGCCCCAACACTCACTGACAAAAGGGCCCCCCTGAAAGAATCAACCGTGCGGGTCCCTCCTGCAGTGACTGTGGGTGAAATAGGGGGGCAGTGCTGGGGGCACTGACAATCACTACCCATTGATAAATGGAAACTTTGCAGAAAAAAGAGGTCTTGACATCTTCAAGAAATCACAGAAAAGTTGGCTCTTTTCATTCCTTTTTCTATTTGCAATTGACGTCCTAAGTCGTGTCAAGATTTACAATTTAGTTTTTAACACTTTGTATTATGCATTGGTAGAAAATGTTCTAATTTAGTGCAAAAACAACTTTTACAGAAAATATTGTTTACATAAATTTTGCAGTAGATATATTAAGCTGATATAGCCTACCGTGCAATATTTTTGTCATGTACGTATCGTGAGACAGGAATATATTTACTTTCTCAATATAAGGAATAATTTACTCATCTCTATGCTAATACAGGATTAATCTTGGAACAATTTATGTTCCAATTTTAAATAAATTCACTCATCTTTATACTCCATGGCTGAAATAGGTTGTGGCAAAGAAAGAAATCGAGCAAAACACACCTGTCACACTTAACTACGGTTGCTTGAGCAATGATTTCTTCATGCTTGATTATGGGTTTGTGGTCCCATCAAATCCTTATGACCAAGTTGAACTGAGATATGATGACAGTCTTCTCGATGCCGCCAGCATGGCGGCTGGAGTTTCTTCCCCAAGCTTCTCTTCTCCTGCCATCTGGCAGCAAGAGATCTTATCCAAACTTAATCTTCTTGGAGATAATGCACTTCTCAAGGTTTGAAATACTAATATTCACCTTCTAGCAATGTCTCATTTAGTTAGAGTTGCATCCTTCTAAAATTATCTTAATGTTGTTTCAGGTTACTCTGGGTGGGCCCGAGTTGGTAGATGGCCGCCTATTAGCAGCATTAAGAGTACTAATCTCATCTGACATGGAGTCAGTGCAGAAGCAAAGTTTGGATACTCTAATGGTGCTAGGAGATGAAGAACCTCCTTTGGGCGCTACAGTTGAAGCAGCCGCACTCAGAACTGTACTTGCATTGTGTGTTATATCACTCGAGCACTTCCCAACAAAGATAATGCAGGATGAGTTAGTGCTCAAAACAGATGTTTCTCTGGCCACACAGCTGGCCGTACAGTTTCGGATGCAGAAGAAACTGTTGCTTGTGGATGTTACAAGAAAGCTCTCTCAGAGGGTTAAGATGCTTCCTAAGGAGAAATCCACGGCATAGAATTGAGTCTGTTAGAGATGCTTTTGTAGGTCATGCATAATCTAAGTTTGTACTTCATTAATTTGTAGTGTTTTTCTTTTTTCTGCCTTGAATTTTCTTGGGTTTTTAAAATTGTTCTATTAATTACGTTCCGTCATTTTGTGCTTGTATTTGGTTGATTCAGTGCCGTATCTGTTGTTATTCATGACGTAAATAAGTAGGATCTTGCTTTTCATGTCTGAACTGTCGGATCAAATCGCATTGACTGATGCTACTCAGGTAGTCTGGTGTGACAACCTAGTTTTAATACATCTGATGCGCTACTGAATATTGTTCAACCCAAGACAGACTCTAGGAAACCATCTTTGTGGCTGCCACGACTAGCACCACTCTTCCATGCATCTGTAGCCACCAAGAGTATAGATTGCTTTTAGCATCCATGTAACTTATCCATAATTATCATGCATATTTTGTTATTTAAATATGCCCATGTATTTCATTATCAATAAAGGAATCCAACTGAATTTTTCTCAATTCTAATTGCTATTGTTTTCAAGTAGGGTAACTTAGAAGTAGAAATAGATCAGTGTTATTTATTTTATAATTTTTCAGACACGAACCTCCAACTTCTATCATCTTTTTCACCCATCAAAACCCTTGAAACCTCTCCAAAACAATCATCGTCAATCCATTCCTCATCTTGTGTTCTTTTCATAAAGCTCTCATCCATGATCCATCTAAACCTCCAAAAACTGCTCTTCTAAAATCCCAAAATCACAGCATCAGGTCTTTCTTTATGTGATCAGATATGTTTGTTATAGATCAGATGGTTCTAATAAAAAATAGTGACCCGATTTCTATGACATGGATAACAGTGACCCGAGGGGTTGCACAATTGCACTTCAAGATGGGCTTTTACTGTGCAATTGGGCTATAATTTCTTGGAAATTGACGAAAGAATTTGTTCAAATAACAAGATGACCATCTAAGTAGGTCCACATGAAAGAGGGAAATGCTTTCCCTTGCTAAGGTCAGCTTGCTCTTGCTCGTTCACGCCCGGCATATAATCCGAAAGCAAACAATACAAATTGATTTCTCAGTTTTTATATTTTTTTTTTACTATAATGTTGTATGTATGGACAAATAAATTTATATCAATTTAAAAAGAAATAGATATCGTTTATGGAAT
Source organism: Carex littledalei (assembly GCA_011114355.1). NCBI lineage: Eukaryota > Viridiplantae > Streptophyta > Magnoliopsida > Poales > Cyperaceae > Carex > Carex littledalei. The sequence continues at coordinate 4,183,284 of CM022090.1, forward strand.
TTTAAAAAAAATATATAATTAATTTGCTCGTCCAGAAAAAAAATATTCAGGTGTCGTCCAGTGTAGATCCATTCTTTTTTTGCTTGAAGAAAGTATACTCTGCTCAATTTAAAGCAACAAATTAAATGAACTTTATACTGAACGAGATACAGACAAATTTTTTGGACGATAGTTAGTATCCGTCTTTAACAAAATAAATCAAAACACTTGGTATCCACTGCCAAGCTTTCAAAAAAAAGAAAAAAGAAAACAAAATAAATCAATATCAAAGAACAAGCTAAGGTTGAAGTAGATATGGTGCAACACAAATTAGACTGCTAACTTTGCTCTGAGGTCCATGCTTATTTCTGAGATTTGGAGAAAAGGTTTCTATATAAACATCTAAGGGCCAAAATGTGCAGAGCCGGAGAGGATTTGGATCCGGTTGAAACAATTGAAGCAGCTTGTGAGCTAACAGGGATGGATTTAAGTTATATGAGTCGATTCATCCTTATTTTTATATTATTTTCTGTATAATTTAGAGTAAAATATTACGTGTATTCTTATTATAAATTTTTTATATAATTGACTTTCAATATATATTTGATATTCATAGTTCAGAAATCTGATTATGCCTTTTATCGCTAGCGTTAACCTGGCTGCACCGTGATCGCTAGAGTTAATTATATCTCAAAATGTCCCTAGTAGAAACGATGACCTTGGAAATCTTGCCATGCTGTTGTTCTTCCAAAGAACGTTCTCAATAATAAAGGTAAAGTTAAAAAATTTCCGTTAGCAACTTTCGTATAGGGATGCGGAACTTGTCCGAAGCCCTTTGGATCATCTTTGTCCAAAGGGTGATAAGCACTGTATGATGCTAATTAATTCATACCGCAAATTAATTGTTCTTTAATGAAGGAGTAAAATCTTTCTTTCCATTGTAAAATTTTTCTCCATTACTTAAAAATGAAAGCCTTCATTATTTTCTTAAATGTTTTATTTCATACTAGCAAAATTGAATCAATTGGTTTATTTAGAAATGTAAAATTGAAAATAACATAGTTTAATATAAGTAAATAACATGCTTCATAAAAATATAAATAAATAACAATTTTTAGTTTCATGAGTTAATGAATTTTTTATACGATATTACTAATTTATTCTATTATAAATAAATCAATCTCTGTAATTCATAATTGAGGAGGGTTCAAATGCCTCCATTTTTCATGCCTCCACCATGCCTCTATTTTTAAAAACTTTAATAACTCAAAATTTAAAACTTAAAAGTCAAAATAAAACCGTTGGATATGATCTACATCATTTTATCTATGCACGTGTAAAACATTATGACATTTCAATTTTGTTTTGGTTGTCATCAAGAGCTTGTAAAAAACGTACTAATGTGAATAATTTTTAGACGTTGATTTTTTCAACTTATTGATTCACATAAACACAAAATCAAAATGTGATATTTTTTTATGAGCACATATATAAGATGATATAGATCATATCCAACGGTTTTATTTTGACTTTTAAGTTTTAAATTTTGAGTTATTAAAGTTTTTAAAAATGGAGGCATGATGGAGGCATAAAAAATGAAGGCATTTGAACTCTCCTCTTCATAATTACTAGTATTAATAATTAAATTTATCTATAATAGAAGAATCTTTATTATCATACAACAAATTTATTAATAACGAATTTAAATTGTTATATACTGTCTATCAAAGAAAGAACAATGGATGCCTCTATTTGTAGGACAAATGGAGATTTTAAATAACATGTTGTATGCTGGATTTAGATTTTAGAAAAATAATTGAATTCCTTATTTGTGCACGACATTCTGTAAAAATGGAAAGACTTATTACTATATCAACTTCTTTGGACGAAGATGGTCCAAAGGGCCGTCATTTTTATTAATATCCAAAGTTAACTAGAAAATATTAATTATATCTAGTTTGGCCGGGTATTTTTAAAAATGTCTAAACCGGTCATTAAATGGCCGGTTGAGAAAAAATTGGAACCGGCCATTTAACGGTTGAGAATCACTTTTTTTTTTTTTGAAAATGGTATGATTTATTTATTTATATTTATTTTTTGTATTGAAAAATTAGAAATATCTTATATTTTTTTTTGAAAATAGATAGAATGCTATATAATCTGATTTATTAGAAGGACTGCAACAAATTTTTATAAATATCCAAAGTTAATTATAAAATATTAATTATATCCAGTTTGGCTGGGTATTTTTAAAAATGTCTAAACCGGTCATTAAATGGCCGGTTGAGAAAAAATTGGAACCGGCCATTTAACGGTTGAGAATCACTTTTTTTTTTTTGAAAATGGTATGATTTATTTATTTTTTGTATTGAAAAATTAGAAATATCTTATATATTTCTTTGAAAATAGATAGAATGCTATATAATTTGATTTATTAGAAGGACTGAAACAAATAATCCGGATCAATATTTTTCAGGCCGGATTTTTCAAGGCCGTAAGAAAAATTAAAATATTTCTTTGTGTGTTATTGGAAAAAAATAAAAATGTTTTGAATTTGAGTTCTTGATCCGGTTCAAAAGTCACTTCTAGATAAATACAGAAATATTGTGATCCTTCTAGTACATTTAATTTCTAAAAAGTTGTATCTATTTTTGAGAATTTTTTTTGAATAACAATCATTTCGTCCGACAAAATCAGATAAATTAATATTTTATATATATTTTTTTATTTTTTAGAAAATGTTATGATTTATTTTTGTTTGTATTGAAAAATTAGAATTTTTTTTATATTTCTCTGAATATAGATGGAATACTATATAATTTGATTTATTAGAAGGACTGCAACAAATAACCCGGATCAACATTTTTCAGGCCGGATTTTTCAAGGCTGTAAGAAAAATTAAAATATTTCTTTGTGTGTTATTGGAAAAAATAAAAATATTTTGAATCTGAGTAATTAATTCCGGTTCAAAAGTCACTTCTAGGTAAATACAGAAAATATTGTGATACTTCTAGTATATTTAATTTCTAAAAAGTTGTATCTATTTTGAAAAATAAATAAAAAATTGTCAGACGAAATGATTGTTATTCAAAAAAAATTCTCAAAATAGATACAACTTTTTATAAATTAAATGTACGGATCACAAAATTTTCTGTATTTACTTAGAAGTGACTTTTGAACCGTGATCAATAACTCAAATTCAAAGCATTTTTATGTTTTTCCAATAACACGCAAAAAAATATTTTAATTTTTCTTACAGCCTCGAAAAATCCGGCCTGAAAAATATTGATTTGGGTTATTTGTTGTAGTTCTTCTAATAAATTAAATTATATAACATTCCATCTATTTTCAAAAAATATATAAAATATTTCAGTGTTATTTTACATGATATATATGCATGTATAAGTATTAATTCAAAAAAAAAATTTAAAATTTTAATTTCGAAAAAAAATAATTTTGCATTATTTTAGGTGTTATTTGAAAATAACTACACGTTTTCCGTTTTGAATTTTTTTAGAAGTTGTCCCGCTGAAAGTACAACAAGTGGTCCCGGTGGAAGTACATGCAGTTTGACAAGTTGTGCAAGTTGCAAACGATTACCAACAAACTCGGAACCACTTTCAAAAGTCGCTGGTTGTTAGTATTTTGAATTACTTATTATATATAATTTGCTATTGAAGTATACAGTATGGAATATAAAATTTTACCGTATTCGCGCAAGTCAAATGACAGTTAGTTTGAGTAAAAAATAGGTACAAGTCGCTGAGAACAATTAGTCAATTCCATTATTTTAATTTGACACGTGCAGGACGTGACGAGAGTAACAGAGAAACCCAAAAGAACCAAAAATTGAACAAATTCTAGAACCCATCCGTTAGTCAACGGTAGAAACACGGTATAAGTTTCGAATTAGCGAAAAGTAGCTCGTTATTACACGTTTGAATGGAAAAGCAGTTGTTTTGAACTCTCGAGTCAGCAGGAGTTAGCTTGCTGTATTATTTTACTAAAATATTAAAGGCAAATTCTTCTATGCACCTAAGGATCTATTTGTAAAATGAGTATATTTTTATTTTCAAAGTTCAAACAGTCGATCCGACCGTTCAACATTATCTCCACATTAAAATGTACTTGGAGGTCAAATTTTACATTTTTTTGAATTTTTTTACTATTTATTAAGATGGGTACAAAATTCAATGGTCTGAATTTGACTATTTTTGTAAAATACTTAATAAATAGTAAAAAAATTGAAAAAAATGTAAAATTTGACCTCCAAGTACATTTTAATATGGAGATAATGTTGAACGGTCGGATCGACTGTTTGAACTTTGAAAATAAAATGCTCATTTTACAAATAGGTCCTTAGGTGCATAGAAGCATCCCTCAATATTAAATTAGTGGCTATTTCAATTCTTAAATTAACGGCTAACTTCGTTAACTCTACAATTCATTTAAATACCAATTTTTGATTTAGTGAAAAAAACACTATTTTTCGTGTAAAAAGTCGTGGGTTTAAAATTCAGATAAAAATCTTTCATAAAAATTAAATAAGAATTAATAGATCATAACTTCACTTTTCTTATAAAAAAATGAGTTGGTACCTATAAAGTGCTGTCACTTGGGAGTACATAATTGATCCGTTAAAAGGTAAGGGTTGACCCTTTATCCGTCCGTGATTAACTTAGAATTTCTCTTAAATTTTTTTTTTTTGAAAAGAATAAAATTGAGCACGTTGAAGTTATGTTGCAGTATGATCAAAATTGGAAACATGTAGTCTTTGTTTCTCGTCTATACATGACTGATGACTCAGAATTTCACCACCGCGTATAAGTTGACTTTTTTTTGAAAAAATAATAATAAAACAAATTACAAGGGTTGACTCCCCCGGTCAAAAGAAGTCTGTAAGCTGGATCTCCTTGGATCAGCACAATGGTCTCAAATATGGATCCCACCGAGTCAACAGCAATATATAGTCACATCGTGATTAGAGTTATGTGCTATATTGTGATTAGTTATATCGTAATTTAAATAATGTGTATTGTTATTTTGTGATCAGATTAAGTTTTACATGTCGTATATTGTGCCGCGATAAAAAGTGCGAAGAATGATCATGACTAAATATGATGTAACCGATCATATTAGTCACAATTGACTACTCTTTTCGAATTTAAAATTTGTTTAATAAGAAAAAAAGTCAAAAATGTGAAAATTATAAAAATATAATATTAAACGTGGTCACATGACAACATATCATGTTGTGGTTAGGCTGATTGGCGTGTCATGTCGTATCATTTTTTTTTAAAATGATCATGGTATGTAAATGGACATGATACGTGACATACAGAGGTGTAGCTAGGAATTTGTCCGGATGTAGGTAAAAGTCTAGTGCAACCAAAAATTGAAGATTGGACAGTGCAAAAAAAAGATTAAGATGTGCAAAGTTGAATTCTGAGTAGGCAAAATTCTTCATACATGGGTCTAGACTTAATTTCAATACTAGAGATTTGATTTTCAAAATTTAGAGATAGACAATTATAGACAATTGTCTATCTCTGTCTCAATATGACTCCACTCTGGTGACACTCAAGTCATGACACGTGATTGATATAGGTGTCGTGACAATTTTTTTGCATTTTTACATAAAAAGAAACAAAAAGAGCAAAAGGGATGCCATTTGTGCAAATTAAAGAGATTCTCCTTTCAAAATAAGCATGCTATTTTGAAGATACTAGACGAGAACCTTCTATTTGAAATGTAAAAAGTACAAAGAAGTAAAAAGACGACCAGTCGAATTGTTTATTTGAATCAAATTTAATTTTGTTCGGAGACTTGCATATCTTAATTTCTCTTCAAATTTACTTTACAAACGATCATACACGAAAATTATAATAGCATAAAGAACAATGTTTCTAATTATCATCGTAGATTTTTTATTTTTTTATTTTGACTCGTCTATTAATTGAAACGCATCGATGAATAAACCATGCTTTTTTGAAGGTACTGAGCTAGAATCTTCTATTTGAAATGTAGAAAGCACAGGTAAGTAAAAGACGACCAGTCTAATTGTTTGTTTGAATCAATACTGATTATTTTGGAGCTTGTAATCTAGCTATCACAATTTTTTTCTCTTTTTTTGAACGTTTGCATATATTTTTCTTCGAAATTATTTCCTTACAAACATTCACGATAATTATAAGAAACATAAAGAACAGAGATGTGCCTACAATCATTGTGGATATTTTCGTCTTTGACTCGTCTACCAATTAAAACCCGTCATGTTATCCTATATTTTCATTCATAAATATGAAGCCCAATAAATTTAATTTTGTTCATAATTTATCCTGAAAAAATTTATTTCAAATCCACACTTAATTACAAGTTTCGAAATAGTGATTATCGTGGAAAAATAAAAAGAAACACTGTAGCACCACTATTGCACCGAAAATAGCTGATAACGCTATTGTTTTTAAGGTCCGAAAGAAGAATAGTATCCCGCAAACGGCGCCACTATTTAGACCTTTGTTTAATGCCCTCAATTAAAAAAATAACAAATATACCCTTGATTTTCTGAAAATTCAAAAAACGCCCTGACCGCCCCACTGTAGGGCGGTCCTCTTCTGAAGTAGACCGGCACACAGTGGGGCGGTTCTCTCTGTTTTTTTTTTTTGAAAATCTTAAAATGAAAACAATAAACTAATTTTTGGTAAAACACTAAACTAAATCTCATCGATTGATTTTTTTAATAGCATATCCTAGATTTGAATACCAAAAACACTAAATTAAATTTCAAAATGAAAACATTTGAACTAAAGAAATGAAAATATAACAAAAAAACTCTGGAATTGATACTTTATACACTTAAATGAACAATGCCTAAGAAAAAAATATCACATATTATATCACATTTATTAGTTACATGAATAACATTTTAACTAAAAAAATAAAAATATAACAAAAAACTCTAGATCTGAGAATTCATACATTTACATGAACAATGTCTAAGAAGAAGTATGGTAAAAGAACAAATAATCAAATTAGAAATGTAAAATTTAATCGGAAACTTCAACTCAAGTTTTGAGGCTCTACCCTTTTTTTTTTGCAATTCTGAATTTTGAAAAATAGCATAGCCATCACCAACGCATGCATCTTCTTGCAAGCTTTTCGAAAAGTGGCAATTTGTTGAAATTGGACACTTGAGCGCCGTTTTATGGCCGTTTGAAGTTTCGTCATTATTTTTCACCTTCTCAGTGAAGATAATTCACGTTTCTTTTGCCTTATCCCTTGCCTTAGCCTCGTCTGTTTACGAGATATGTCTTAGATAAATACATGTACAACCTAAAACTGCTTTAGAAATGAGAGAAATGACTTACAAAAAATAGATAGAGATGCATTATAACATAAAAACACGGATCAACTTTTTCTGGACTTCACATGATTTGAAAGGCAGGAGTTTTGACAAGAATAGTTGTTTTCATATGGCTGATGGCTCCTGTGAATTATAAAATCCTCACCATTGATTACTTGATCAAAAGGGAATGATGCATTCAAAGCATTTTAATATATTGACTGTAAGGTATTTAATAGCAGATTGGAAGAGGAATCAGTACATCGCATGTATACGGGTAAAGATTTTAACAGAGGAATTTTGGCTTCATGCAGCGCAGCGCACGAGCCAAAACTGCTCTGTTAAAATCGTTACCTTATGGATACACAATGCCTATACACTGAGTGTTAGGTATTTAATAGCAAATCGTTAGTGCATTCAAATTGGTAGTTACGCCTTGTTCATGCAAGGAGACTACACTAACAATTCTTGGTAGCAAACCATGTGTCTCATTTTCATTTTATTTTGTCGTTGTTCCATGTTTTTTGACGTGTAAATTTTTAAAACACATCTAGGTTTATTTTATACAATTCGAGGAATATCCCTCACCTTCATCTTAAATGAAAAATTCAAAAGACAAAATAAAAGAATCAAAACCCAACAACAAAAAAGCACAAGCACATTTCACCAATCAATTATATAAGAGAATCCAATCATCCTAACATCCATTGTTTAACTACAACCTAAATAATTCGCCTATAATTAAGGAATTGAGGGAATAAAAAACATCCTTTGTTTTAAAATTTAATAAAAAAAACATCATATCACAATTTAACTTAGAATTATTATTTTAGTTTAATTATTATGTTACATTATATTATTATGATTTGACTCTCTGTATGCGCAAAAGTAGTCGATCATCATTTCCCTCCACAAGTCTCTCGTACCAGATAGACAAAGTATGATTCCACGTGTATTGCAACATGGTATGAAAAAAAGCCGTGATTTTTATTAATATCCAAAGTTAATTACAAAATATTAATTATACTCAGCTTAGCTGGATATTTTTAAAAATGCCCACTTTTTTTCTCAACTGACCATTAAATGGCCGGTCCTCCATCTTTTTTTTTTTGCTGTTTCAGACCCTATAAATAACCATTTTTCTCTCTCATCCCTCTCACAACTCACTCAACTCACAAAAGAAAAAGAGAGGAAGGGAAAGAGAGAAAAAGAAGGCGATTTTTGAGGCGATTTCCCAGGGCCAAAAGGATGAACAATAGCAACTGAGGTAGGTCGTCCTATGGTGGCCTAGCGAGAGGAGGGTCAATTAGTGATCGAGGTAAAAACGAGGAAAAAAAGAACAACTGTCAAGTATGCCGTGATAAAAAAAACTGTCAAGTATGTATGATGGAGAAATTTCTTAGACGGCCTATTCGGTATGAAATTTCAGACGATGACTTTGTGAAAAACTCCTACGGCTCTGGTTTGAAAAAGAAGAAGGTTGATCCAGAGCCTCCAACATCGGACGATGAGTTTGTTCCGTATACTTATACTGGTAAGGCTAGCACTTCGTCTGTTGTGACTGATCTAGGTTCGACAATATCGGACGAGGAGTTTGTTCTATGTACTTTCAAGGCTCGTTCTAAGAAGTAGTATTTTTAGGGTTTAAAATTTGGATGCATTTGAGCTGGAGGCATTTTAGTTGGATGAATTAGGGTTGTAAAATTACGATTGTACAGTTTTTTAGTTTCTTTAGTGTCTATTTTATAGACTTTATTTCATCAATTTAGAGTTTATTTAGACTTAATGTATTGACATGCATGTAGACTTGATGTTTCTCAACATTTAAATATGGTACAAAACAATAAAGTTATAAAAACTTACATTTAACTAACTCATAACTTAGCCTTAATAAAGTCCACAGAAATTACAAATAAAATAGTTCTGAAAACAACATCTAAATAATCAGTGACAATATGTATCAAATGAGAATAATTTAAATTACCTATTACTACTGCGCATAAAATTAAACATGAGAAACCGACCAGTTGCAGAAGATGGCCTACCAGATGGCTCTGCTTGGCTTCCAGATGCCCCTGTTTGGCTTGTAGATACCCTTGTACGCCTACCAGTTGACCTCCTTGGTTGGCTTCCAGATGGCTCTCCTTGCACCCCAACCGCCTCTCCTCCTATGGCAACTGCCTCTCCCATTGCTTCTGCAAACATAGCAGATGCAGCTAAACGGCTTGTAGCTGTGCTTCGCTGTGACCCTTGTGACCCACTTTCCTCTGCCATAACTCGCTCATTTTCTGCCGCATTTGCTGCGTTTCTGGCCTCTGCATTGCATTTGTTACTTAGTAAGTTGGTCTAAATTGAAAAGAAATATAATTTTTGATGAATGTTACATACCTCTTCGATTCCTGTCGGTAGTGGAACGGCGAGCCTGATGCCCCCTTCGCCTACCTTGCATTTCATCCATGGTCATTACATGACGAATGTGTTTTCGCTCCAACCCTAATCTAGGCCGAGCTCAGAAGAATTCTAGGTCCAGTACAAGGAGGCCATTCTTCCATATTGCCAAAAGCAACAAACACCCCACTCCAAGTACTTCAATATAGTTCATAGTATACCAGTCTGCAACAAATTGGTCCTCCCACCAGTTTTGTTCATGACAAACCGCTAAGACATGAGCGCACATAATAGATGTTAATTGGATACCTCTGCATGTACATTCCATTTCGTTGCTGGGCCCGCGTGTCACAATATACTGGAACTCCATGTGAATAATGTCCATACTTTCATTGCCGCCGCGAGTGACTGGAACGTACTCATTTGGGGATGAAACTTGGTACTGACCTTTGTCGTGCGTATAAGGGACCAAACGCATTTGTGCAGCTTTGGTCCACTGTTTTCTGATCTTTGCAAAACCCGGTTGGAAAATACCTGATTTGCATCTCTTAAGTCCATTGCTCGCTTCCGCCGCTCAATAAATAATTCGTTGCACTTGTAGAACGTATCATACACTATGGCAGCCACGGGCATTCTACAGCTAACCCGGAGACATTGTTGAGCGACTCGGAGCCGTTTGTTGTCATGATACTAAATTGGTATCCTCCATTACAGGTTTGGAAAATCTTCTCATAATTGGACGGCTCCATCACATCATTATGACATACTTTGCCTACCTTTTTTAAAAATGCATTACACTTTGGATTTAGCTGCACAAAAACAAAGGGGTGAGTCTTATAAAATAATTAAACGAAATGTTATAATTAGACATACCACAACAAACTCTTCGAACATCTCTTTCAATCTTCTTGGCTTCTTCCTGGCTTCTTGTCTGAACCTCCATCTGAACCACTTGTCTTTTCCAATATTCTGGACCAGGTTGTCAGCAACATGCTGCATACAAAACCTGTGCACAAAAAGATCTGGAGATCATCTGTATTCTGTTGTCAGTGCACATTTGATCCCTTTGTGTTGGTCCGATATAACACAGACAAATTTATCATATCCAAGCACTTTCATTCCTCAACCACTGCAAGAAAAAACTCCAATTCTCACTATCCTCCTTCTGCACAATTGCAAATGCAATAAGTAGCAATTGGTTCTCAGCATCATAGCCGCAAGCTATCAAAAGCCTCCCCCTCATACCGCGCATACAAGAAGCATGTATCTATGCTGATCATTGGTCTCAAGTACTGAAACGCTACAATGTATGGACCAAAAGCGCAAGCTACGGTCCTGAATTGAACAACACATTCCATAATTTCTCCTTGTTTATCTTGTATTGGACAAGTCAGAAATTGGTATTTAGAGCCGGGATTCTTGTCGCAAATTTCCATAAGCAATGGTTTCAACAAGCTGTAAGAACTCTCCCAACTCCCAAATTATCGGGCTATTGCAAGCTCATGACCCCTCTAAAGTCGGTTATATTTTGGGGTTACATTGCCGTACAAAATCTTAACACAGTTTGCCACCCCTTGGATGCTCATACAGGGGTCATTCTTAATGCTGGTCTCAATGACATCGGCAATGATTGATGCCGTGAGACATTCATGGTCGGTCCTTGTATAGTCAGACCTACATGTGTGAGGCTTGTCTTGCCTTGTTATAACCCATGCATCTCCAAAACCCGTTGCTTTTCTCCTAAGTTCGTAATAACAACCCGGAGTCTTGCACACCACCTGAATCCGATCCCTGTCACTTTTCTTCATTCTAATCTCCTGATTCTTACTAATATGGTGCTCTCTAATCTTCTTAATCAGCTCTTCTTTGCTTTGAAAATATTGTTCTGGCGCCAGCTCACCTTTGTACTCAATCTGTCTCCCATAGTAAGCAACATCTGCTTCTTGAAAAGAAGATATATCATTGAAGTCTGCGAACGGGTGCGTATCAGTCCGGCCACTAAGCGACATATTCCCATATCCGGTTCGAATGGGCACTGGACCATCTTCATCACAACCCTCCAGGTGATCAGAGTCCCAGTTTGCTCCCTCAAATTCATCCCCAGTTTGCATATCTTCCTCCAGAATTTCATTAATATTTTCAAAATCTGACCCAGTTTCGTCGTCTACTGGTGCCGGTCTGGGGTGAGGTGATGGTGGCGGTAATGGTAAAGGCGTCACATGCACGGGTCTAGGTGGGGATCTTGTATGGGGTCGTGGTTGGGGTGCTGGTGGAGTGAAATGATTGTATGTTTCTTGATCAGGTACGAATAAAGAAAATATGGGAGTGTATGGTTCTGGTTGAGTTGTATAAGTTGGCGCAACTGAATTTTGGCCAGAACTTCCAACCCCTAACTCTAGCGTAGATTTGTATTACAAAATTTCTGGTGGCCTTTAAATGACCGTACACGGCTCTCCATGTAGCATCAGTTAGTAAGAAATGAACCATAAATGAACCAACTGGTTCTTTGGAGGAATAAGCTCCATATGTATTAGTAAGAAACTTCCTACCACAGTGTAATAAAATCATGGCCATGGCAAATAAACTACATTTTGGTAAATGGTAAACAAATGTATAGGTTACTGAAAAATAATTAAAATAAAATAAAAAATATTAAGAAAAATAAATTTAAATTAAATATAAAAATAAATTACCTGAAAATCGCTTGGGAAATTGCCTTCTCTTTATCTCTTTCCTTTTCCTCTCTTTCTCTTCTGTGAGTTGAGTGAGTTGTGAGAGAGAGGAGAGAGAAAAATAGTTATTTATAGGGTTTGAAAAAGCAAAAAAAAAAGGTGGAGGACCGGCCATTTAATGGCCGGTTGAGAACAAAAGTGGACCGGTCATTAAATGGCCGGTTTGGACATTTTTAAAAATACCCAGCTAAGCTGGGTATAATTAATATTTTGTAATTAACTTTGGATATTAATAAAAATCACGGGAAAAAAAATAGAAATTTAGGATCACTAGCAAAAGTAATAAATATCTACCATTTACTACTAATTATACAAGATTAAGGTATTGATATGAGCAGCCATCATTTTTACGAATAGTAGTATACCGCTCCCAAACTTTTTACTCCCCTAGACTTAACTCACTGACCGGAAAATCTAGATAACTCGGCCCAGACCAAGTCTACCAAAAATCATGACTCCACCACTGCAGGAAACGAATCTCCTCAGATATTGTATCCCTAAGATTAGTAAAAAATAGTCTGGATTTAGTTCTAACAGGATAAAAAAAAATTTGAGACCTATTACAGGTATATATAGATGTCCACTTGAGATCTTGAGATTTGTGCTAAGTTAAAGAACAATTTGTATTTAGTAATTCTATCCTTAAATATAATTCAAAATTTTTAAGTTAAATATGAATTATAGGATCAACTTTGACATAATTAATATAAAAGCTGTACAAATTTTAAAATTGTTGATCGGTCCGATTCAAACACATTTTGATATATCTTTGAGGATCCGGATCCCCTCTAATAGAAATTGTGCTATTATTTCTTTATCAACAATATAACTTTGATTTAGAATATTTCAATTTTTATTATAATAAAATATTTGATAAAACTGTTTAGAAAGAAAATATAAGAACTATATTTTTCAATGAAAAAAATTCATTGGATACTTATCATAATTCGGATCCGTCCTGAATTCATCTGGAACCCGATTGTTGACAACTAAATTATCAGAAATTATCTATCCGGACCCGACATACTAGACCACTATTCGGCAAAATATTCGAATCCAAATCCGACCCGATTTAAAATAAAGAAGTTACACATCAAAGTTTTCCAAATAAAGATGTAAATAATAAATATAGTAGTATCTGAATGCAACCCCTAAGGCCATGGCCCTGTACTCCGCTTTTGCTGTGGACCTTGCAACTACTGGTTGCTTCTTGCTCTTCCACGAGACCAAATTGCCCCTACGAACATGCAGTATCCTGAGGTGGACTTCCTGTCATTAGCACAACTCGCCCAGTCAGCATCACAATAGCCCTCAATGCCCTAAGTGCCCATTCTTCCTGAAGATCAACCCCTTTCCTGGTGCACTCTTCAGGTACCTCAGAATGTGGTACACAACATCCATGTGACCCTTCCTAGGGTCATGCATATAACGGCTCACTACACTAACTGCAAATGATATGTCGGGACGAGTGTGGCTCAGATAGATCAGATGGTCTACCAACCTCTGGTACCTCTCACGATCAACTGGCTCTCCTGTCTCTGCACTCAACTTGGACTTTTGATCAATGGGTGCAACTGCAAGCTTGCATCCCAACATCCCGATTTCTGTGAGAAGGTCTAGCGCATACTTCCTTTGAGACAAGACTATCCCCTATGCTCCACGACCTATCTCAATCCCAAGAAAGTATCGAAGCAAATCTAGATCCTTCACCTCAAATTCTTTCCCCAACTTCTCCTTCAGTTGAGCAATCTCTCTTTCATCATCACCTATGATAATCATGTCATCCGCATACACGGCGAGCATCGTGATGTGACCTTCACGTCGCCTAAAGAACACTGTATGGTCTGCATTGATCTGCTGACATCTCATGATATTTTTGGTTTTGTGCCGAGAAGGCTATGACTTTAATTTTGGGTTCAAGTTCATGGGCTTGTCAAAGCTTTTCTTTGAAATTTTGAAATTGGGCAAATATCTCGTCGAGTGTGATTGTGTTCCCGAAAGAACTTCTAAGGTGCTCACAAATCCTTCCCACCTAGGTTCCCTAAAATCATGCGCAAAACCTTTCCTACAATTTTATTGTTAGAAAGCGAATCTCCTAGCTCGATAAAATCATTTTGAATTTGTAAAAGTCTATAATACATTTCCTCAATTGATTCACCATTTTCTAATTTAAAAGTTTCAAGTTTGATTTCTAATCCTGTGAGTTTGGTCTTTTTTATTTGGGCGTTACCTTCAAATTTATTTATCAGAGCATTCTACATATTTTGGCACTTACAAGGTTTTCAAATATCAAGACTACCGACTCACTAATCACGCTTAATATTGCTTTAATCGTATAGTCATTATTCCTCTTTTCTAATTTTGAGGCAGTTGTCAATTCATTGGTAGTTTTATTATACACCGGGGTGTAACCTTTTTCAACAATACTCCAAACCTCAATTACGTTTTAGGTAATTGATCATCAATATTTTCCAATAACTAAATATCTTGGTTTTATTGCTCAATATTGGGGGCTCTAACATATCTAGTTAGTGCCATTTTGGATCAATATAACTCACATTAAGTGTGCCCTAATTTAAGTAACACTACTCTGATACTACTTGTTTTCCCTAACGGCACCTAGAGGGGGGTGAATATGGGGCATTTTAAAATTTTAACCCTAGATGGTTTGATATTCACTACAAATATATATCTAACGTGTATCTAAGTTGTTCTTGGCGGAAACAACAACACCTAAACTAAGTAAGTGTATGTAAACTAAATAGAAGAGTAAAAAGAGACACTTGACACGAGATATATTTACGTAAGTGTCTCCAAAGCTCCGTGACCTTCTTGATGGCGAGCCTTTCTTTATCCAAAGAGAAAGAATTACAATTTCGAACCGGTGAGCCATTACAAACCTTGGGAAGTCACACAGCCCGAGCACGAAATTGGCAGAGCACTGTATTTGAACAAACAAGAGATCTCACACAAATCACTCTAATTCGTACACAAGATTGAGTATGGTGGAGTATGCTTGAGATTGTTGTAAGATATTGAAGTTTGATGCACAAGCAACAATGGAGAATTCTAGATCTGTTTAGAAAACGTAGTATTGCAATTTGAGGCGGCTAGATTCAATCATCAAACCTAGATTTTGCTTCTATTTATAGAGAGAGAAAAAAATAAGGTAAATGGCATCAACCGTTATAACGATTGATTCACCATTGTAACGGTTGGTCCCAGTTAGTAGGTTTTGCTGCACTGGAAACCCTAACGCTCATTAAGCATTGCAATAGTTGCCACAACAAAACTCTCTAGAGATTTTTGGGGTCCGAAATGAATTGTTTCGTTACAACGCCTGATTAGCCGTTGTAACGGAATAAATCGGTTACTTTTGTGGATTTCAGAATATGAATTGTTCTGTTGTAACGCTTTGTTAATCGTTGTAACGGTTTAGGTCAATTACCTCAATCTCAAGCATATTTTACCAATTTCACAGATTTCTAATTAACACACTAATCTTGAGTTTAGTCTTCTCAGTCCATTCCTTGGTTCATTATAGCACATCCTTGATATGTGTAGCATTTGATGATGCATCCTTGCTGTTGAAACTTTATATCATCATGAACCTTCATAATATCTCAAGACAAGAAACTGTAAAATTCAACAAATATATGTTTTGCAAATCTAGTCAAACATACTAAGTAGATTATTGCATAATCCAACAGTCCATTCGGGACTATCGTACGGAGCCGTAACCGACTTACAAGACCACTCTACAAGCCCATTCAGGATGTATGTACGGAGTCACAACCGACTTTTAAGCCCTCTCGACAAGCCCATTCGGGATGTCCGTACGGAGTCATGTTGTACTGGTTGTTTTTCATGTTGTACTGGTTGTCTTTAATGTTCTGATGGTTGTCATTCATCTACATCTAGTTGTATTTCATCTTCTTCTAGTTGTCTTTCATCTTCTACTGGTTGTCTTTCATCTTGTACTCATTGTATTTCATGTTGTACTGGTTGTCTTTCTTATAATACTAGTTGTTTTTCATGTTCAATTGGTTGTCTTTCATCTTCTTTTAGTTGTCTTTCATCTGGTACATATTGTCTTTCATTTCTACTGGTTGTCTTTCATCTTGTACTGGTTGTCTTTCATGTTCTTCTAGTTGTTTTTTCATCTTGTATTGGTTGTCTTTCATGTTCTACTTATTGTCATTCATGTTCTATTGGTTGTCTTTCATGTACTACTAGTTGTATTTCATCTTCTTCTAGCTGTCTTTTATTTTCTACTAGTTGTTTTTCGTGTTCTTCTAGTTGTTTTTCATCTTGTATTGGTAGTATTTCATGTTCTACTAGTTGTCTTTCATCTTGTATTGGTTGTTTTTCATATTCTACTTGTTGTTTTTCATGTTCTACTGGTTCATCCTCTTTTCTTTGTATTTCATCATCTACTGGTTGTCTTTCATCTTCTTCTCATTATCTTTCATCTTCTACTAGTTGTTTTTTGTCTTCTTCTAGTTGTATTTCATCTTGTACTAGTTATCTTTCATATTTTACTGGTTGTCTTTCTTCTTCTACTAGTTGTTTTTCATCTTATACTTGTTGTCATTCATGTTCGTACTGGTTGTCTTTCATGTTATACTTGTTGTCATTCATGTTCTACTAGTTGTCTTTCATATTTTACTGGTTGTCTTTCTTCTTCTACTAGTTGTTTTTCATCTTCTTCTACTTGTCTTACATCTTGTACTGCGTCTTTCATGTTCTAATGGTTGTCTTTCCTCTTGTATTGGTTGTCTTTCAAGTTCTACTAGTTGTCTTTCATCTTGTACTAGTTGACTTTTACGTTCTAATGGTTGTTTTCCATCTTATACTGGTTGTCTTTCATGCTCTACTGGTTGTCTTTCATCTACTATTAATTGTATTTCATCTTCTTGTAGTTGTCTTTCATCTTCAAATAGTATTTTTTTCATCTTCTTCGAGATGTCTCTCATCTTGTACTTGTTGTCTTTCATGTTCTTCTGGTTGTCATTCATCTTGTACGGTTTGTCTATCATGTTCTACTCGTTGTCTTTCATCTTGTACTGGTTGTATTTCAGGTTCTACTGGTTGTCTTTTATATACTACTAGTTGTATTTCATCTTCACATAGTTGTCTTTCATCTTCTTCTAGTTCTTATTCATCTTGTACTGATTGTCTTTCATGTTCTACTTATTGTCTTTCATCTTGTATTGGTTTGTCTTTCATGTTCTACTAGTTGTATTTCATCTTTTTCTAGATATCTTTCATCATGTTTTTTATGTATTTCATCATCTACTGTTTGTCTTTCATCTACTACTGGTTAACTTTAATTTCTTCTAGTTGCTTTTCATTCTCTACTTATTGTCATTCATGTTCTCTGGTTGTGTTTCATCTTCTTCTAGTTGTCTTTTATTTTCTACCAGTTGTTTTTAATGTTCTTCTAGTTGTCTTTCATCTTTTACTAGTTGTATTTCATGTTGTACTGGTTGTCTTTCATGTTGTATTCTCTACTTGTTGTCATTCATGTTGTACTGGTTGTCTTTCATGTACTACTAGATGTTATTAATCTTCCTGTACAGGTTGTCTTTCATGTTCTAATAGTTGTTTTTCATCTTGTGGTGTCTTTAATGTTCTACTAGTTGTGTTTCATCTTGTACTGGTTGTTTTTCTTGTTCTACTGGTTATCTTTCATCTACTATTAGTTGTATTTCATCTTCTTGTAGTTGTCTTTCATCTTCTACTAGTTTTTTTCATCTTCTTCGAGTTGTCTTTCATCTTGTACTAGTTGTCTTTCATGTTCTTTTGGTTGTCATTCATCTTGTACGGGTTGTCTTTCATGTTCTACTCGTTGTCTTTCATCTTGTACTGGTTGTCTTTCATATTCTACTTGTTGTATTTCATATTCAACTGTTTATCTTTTATCTACTACTATTCGTATTTCATCTTCTTCTAGTTGTCTTTCATCTTCTACTAGTTGTTTTTCATCTTCTTCTAGTTCTCATTCATCTTGTACTGGTTGTCTCTTTCATATTCTACTTGTTGTCTTTCATCTTGTACTGGTTGTCTTTCATGTTCTACTGGTTGTCTTTCATCCAATATTAATTGTATTTCATCTTCTTCTAGTTGTCATTCATCTTCTACTAGTTGTTTTTCATCTTGTACTGGTTGTCTTTCATGTTCTACTGGTTGTCTTTCATCTTGTATTGGTAGTCTTTCATGTTCTACTTGTTCTATTTCATTTTCTACTAGTTGTCTTTCATCTTTTTCTAGTGGTTTTTCATGTTCTACTGGTTGTCTTTTATGTTCTAATGGTTGTTTTTCATCTTATACTGGTTGTCTTTGAAGCTACAGGTTGTATTTAATCTTGTACTAGTTGTCTTTAATGTTATACATGTTCTCTTTTATCTTGTACGGGTTGTCTTTCATTTTCTACTAGTTGTCTTTCATGTTGTACTAGTTGTCAGTCAATTTGTACTGGTTGTTTTTCATGTTGTACTTGTTGTCAGTCAATTTGTACTAGTTGTCTTTCATGTTATACTTGTTTTCTTTTACCTTGTACGGTTTATCTTTCATGTTCTACTGGTTGTCTTTCATATTGTACCGGTTGTCTTTCATGTTCTACTGGTTGCTCTTTTATCTACTACTAGTCGTATTTCATCTTCTTCTACTTGTTTTTCATTTTCTACTAGTTGTCTTTCATGTTGTCTTGTTGTCTTTCCTGTTCTACTGGTTGTCTTTCATTAACTACTAGTTGTATTTCATCTTCTTCTGGTTGTCTTTCATCTTGTACTGGTTGTGTTTCATGTTCTACTGTTTGTCTTTTATGTTGTATTAGTTGTCTTTCATGTTCTACTGGCTGTCTTTTATGTACTACTAGTTGTATTTAATCTTCTTCTAGTTGTCTTTCATCTTCTATTAGTTGTCTTTCATCTTATTCTAGTTGTCTTTCTTATTTTACTAGTTGACTTTTATGTTCTAATGGTTGTTTTTCTTATTATACGTTGTCTTTCAAGTTCTACTAGTTGTCTTTAATCTTGTAATTGTTGTCTTTAATGTTCTACTGGTTGTCTTTTATCTTGTACGGTTTGTCTTTCATGTTCTGCTTGTTCTATTTCATGTTCTACAGGTTATCTTTCATCTACTATTTAGTTGTATTTCATGTTCTTCTAGTTGTCTTTCATCTTTCATTTTCTTCTAGTTGTCTTTCAATTTGAAATGGTTGTCTTTCATGTTCTACTGGTTGTCTTTCATCTTTTACCGAAAGTCTTTCATGTTCTACTTGTTCTCTTTCATATATTACTAGTTGTTTTTTATCTACTACTAGTTTTATTTAATCTTCTTCTTGTTGTCTTTCTTCTTCTACTAGTTGTCTTTCATCTACTTCAAGTTGTCATTTTTGTACTACTAGTTGTCTTTTATCTTGTACCGGTAGTCTTTCATGTTCTACTTGTTCACTTTCATATTATACTGGTTCTCTTTCATCTCGTACTGGTTGTCTTTCTTATAATACTAGTTGTGTTTAATGTTCTACTAGTTGTCTTTCATCTTCTTCTAGTTGTCTTTCATTTTGTACTGATTGTCTTTAATGTTCTACTTGTTGTCTTTCATGTTCTACTTGTTGTCTTTCATCAACTACTAGTTGTATTTATTTTTCTTCTAGTTGTTTTTCATCTTGTACTGGTTGTTTTTCATGTTCTACTGTTTGTTTTTCATCTTGTATTGGTTGTCTTTCATCTTGTACCGATAGTTGTATTTAATCTTCTCTAGTCTTTCATCATGTACTGATAGTTGTATTAAATCTAGTTGTGTTTCATCTTCTATTAGTTGTCTTTCATCTTATTCTAGTTGACTTTCAATTTGAACTGGTTGTCTTTTATCTTGTACGGTTTGTCTTTCATGTTCTACTGGTTGTCTTTCATCTTGTACCGATTGTTTTTCATGTTCTACTTGTTCTCTTTCATCTTTTACTGGTTGTCTTTTATCTACTACAAGTTTTATTTAATTTTCTTCTAGTTGTCTTTCGTCTTCAACTAGTTGTCTTTCATCTTCTTCTAGTTTTCTTATTCTACTAGTTGTCTTTCATCTCGTACTGGTTGTCTTTCTTATAAAATTAGTTGTGTTTCAAGTTGTACTGGTTGTCTTCTTCTAGTTGTCTTTCAAGTTGTACTGGTTGTCTTTCTTGTTTTACGTGTTGTCTTTCATTTTTACTTGTTGTCTTTCATGTTCTACTAGTTGTATTTCATCTTGTTGTTTTTCATGTTCTACTTGTTCTCTTTCATCTTGTACTGGTTGTATTTCGTATCCTACTTGTTGCCTTTCATCTCGTACTAGTTTGTCTTTCTTATATTGCTAGTTGTTTTTCATGTTCTAATGGTTGTCTTTCATCTTCTTCTAGTTGTCTTTCATCTTGTACTGATTGTCTCTCATGTTCTTATTGTTGTCTTTTATGTTCTACTGGTTGTCTTTCATCTACTACTAGTAGTATTTCATCTTCTTCTAGTTGTCTTTCATCTTCGACTAGTTGTTTTCATCTTCTTCTAGTTATCTTTCATCTTGTACTGGTTGTCTTTCATGTTCTACTGGTTGTCTTTCGTGTTCTATTGGTTGTCTTTCATCTTGTGCCGGTAATTTTTCATGTTTTACTTGTTCTCTTTCATGTTTTACTGGTTGTCTTTTATCTACTACTAGTTGTATTTAATCTTCTTCTAGTTGTCTTTCTTCTTCTTTAGTTGTCTTTCATCTTCTGCTAATTGTCTTTCTTCTTTTACTGGTTGACTATTATGTTCTAATGGTTGTTTTTCATCTTATACTGGTTGTCCTTAATCTTTTACTGGTTGTCGAAATGTTGTCTTTCATGTTCTGCTTGTTCTATTTCAAGTTCTACTAGTTGTCTTTCATCTACTAATAGTTGTATTTCATCTTCTTGTAGTTCTTTTTCATCTTTTACTAGTTTTTTTTCATCATCTTCTAGTGTCTTTCAATTTGAACTGGTTGTCTTTCATGTTGTACTTGTTGTCTTTCATGTTCTACTAGTTGTCTTTCATCTTGTACCGGTAGTCTTTCATATTCTACTTGTTGTCTTATACCAACTATTTCTCTACTTGACTTTAATCTTCTAATAGTTGTCTTACTTCTTCTAGTTGTCTTTCTTGTTCTACTGGTTGTCTTTTATCTTGTACCGGTAGTCTTTCATGTTCTACTTGTTCTCTTTCATATTCTATTGGTTGTCTTTCATCTCGTACTGGTTATCTTTTTATAATACTAGTTGTGTTTCATGTTCTACTAGTTGTCTTTTTCATCTTTTTCTAGTTGTCTGTCATCTAGTACTGGTTGTTTTTCATGTTCTACTTGTTGTCTTTCATACTCTACTAGTTGTATTTCATCTTATAGTTGTATTTCCTCTTCTTCTAGTTGTCTTTCATCTTGTACTGATTGTCTTTCATGTTCAACTGTTTGTCTTTCATCTTGTATTGGTTGTCTTACATGTTCTCCTGGTTGTCTTTCATCTTGTACCGGTAGTCTTTCATATTCTACTAGTTGTTTTTTATGTACTACTAGTTGTATCTTCATCTAGTTGTCTTTCATCTTCTATTAGTTGTTTTTTTTCTTCTTCTAGTTGTCTTTCATGTTTACTGGTTTACTTTTATGTTCTAATGGTTGCTTTTCATCATATACTGGTTGTTTTTCAAGTTCTACTTGTTGTCTTAATCTTGTACGGATTGTGTTTCATGTTCTGCTTGTTCTATTTTCTACTGGTTGTTTTTCATCTACTATTAGTTGTTCTTGTAGTTGTCTTTCATCTTCTACTAATTTTTTTGATCTTCTTCTAATTGTCTTTCAATTTGAACTGGATGTCTTTCACGTTCTACTGGTTGTCATTCATCTTGTACGGTTTGTCTTTCATGTTCTACTGGTTGCCTTTAATCTTGTACCGGTTGTCTTTCATGTTCTACTTGTTCTCTCTGGTTGTCTTTTATCTACTACTAGTTTATTTAATCTTCTTCTAGTTGTCTTTCATCTTCTAGTTGTCTTTCATGTTGTACTGGTTGTCTTTTATCTTGTACCGGTAGTCTTTCATGTTCTTCTATTTGTTCTCTTTCATATTCTACTTGTTGTATTTCATCTCGTACTAGTTGTCTTTCTTATAATAGTAGTAGTGTTTCATGTTCTACTAGTTGTCTCTTATGGTTGGTTGTCTTTCATTTTCTAATTGTTGTCTTTCGTGTTCTACTTGTTGTCTTTCATCTTCTTCTAGTTGTCCTTCGTCTTCTACTAGTTGTCTTTCATCTTGTACTGTTCGTATTTCATGTTCTATTGGTTGTCTTTCATCTCGTACTGGTTGTCTTTCTTAAATTACTAGTTGTTTTTCACTTTCTACTGGTTGTATTTCATCTTCTTCTAGTTGTCTATCTTGTTGTCTTTCATCTACTACTAGTAGTATTTCATCTTCTACTAGTTATTTTTATCTTCTTCTAGTTGTCTTTCGTCTTGTACTTACTGTCTTTCATTTTCTACTGGTTGTCTTTCATCTTGTATTAGTTGTCTTTCATGTTATACTGGTTGTTTTTCATCTTGTGTCGGTAGTATTTCATGTTCTACTTGTTCCTTGCATGTTCTACTAGTTGTCTTTTATCTACTACTAGTTGTATTTAATCTTCTTCTATTAGTTGTCTTCCATCTTCTTCTAGTTGTCTTTCTTCTTTTACTTGTTGACTTTTATGTTCTATTGGTTGTTTTTCATCTTATACTGGTTGTCAACTATTAGAACATGTTGACTTTTATGTTCTAATGGTTGTTCTTCTTGTCTTTCATGTTCTACTGTTTGTCTTTTATCTTGTACGGATTGTGTTTCATGTTCTGCTTGTTCTATTCTCTACTGGTTGTCTTTCATCTACTATTAGTTGTATTTCATTTGCTTGTAGTTGTCTTCATCTTCTACTAGTTTTTTGTCATCTTCTTCTAATTGTCTTTCAATTTGAACTGGATATCTTTCACGTTCTACTGGTTGTCATTCATCTTGTACAGTTTGTATTTCATGTTCTACTGGTTGCCTTTCATCCTGTACCGGTTGTCTTTCATGTTTTACTTGTTCTCTCTGGTTGTCTTTTATCTACTACTAGTTTATTTAATCTTTTCTAGTTGTCTTTCATCTTCTACAAGTTGTCTTTGATCTTCTTCTATTTGTCTTTCAAGTTGTACTGGTTGTCTTTTATATTGTACCGGTAGTCATTCATGTTCTTCTATTTGTTCTCTTTCATATTCTACTGGTTGTCTTTCATCTCGTACTAGTTGTCGTTCTTATAATACTATAGTGTTTCATGTTCTACTAGTTGTCTTTCATTTTCTACTTGTTGTCTTTCATGTTCTACTTGTTGTTTTTCGTGTTCTACTAGTTGTATTTGATCTTCTTCTAGTTGTCTTTCATATTCTACTAGTTGTCTTTCATCTTGTACTAGCCGTATTTCATGTTCTACTGGTTGTCTTTCATCTCGTACTGGTTGTCTTTCTTAAATTACTAGTTGTTTTTCATGTTCTTTGGTTGTTTTTCATCTTCTTCTAGTTGTCTTTCATCTTGTTGTCTTTCATGTTCTACTTGTTGTCCTTCATCTTCTAGTTGTATTTCATCTTCTTCTAGTTGTATTTCATCTTTTTCTAGTTGTCTTTCGTCTTGTATTAGTTGTCTTTCATGTTCTTCTAGTTGTCATTCATGTTCTACTGGTTGTCTTTCATCTTGTGCCGGTAGTATTTCATGTTCTACTACTAGTTGTATTTAATTTTCTTCTAGTTATATTTCTTCTTCTATTAGTTGTCTTTCATCTTCTTTTAGTTTGTCTTTCATCTTTTACTGGTTGACTATTATGTTCTAATGGTTGTTTTTCATCTTATACTGGTTGTTTTTCAAATTCTACTGGTTGTCATTCATGTTCTACTGGTGGTCTTTCATGTTCTGCTTGTTCTATTTCAAGTTCTACTAGTTGTCTTTAATCTTCTTCTAGTGTCTTTTAATTTGAACTAGTTGTCTTTCATGTTCTACTGGTTGTCTTTCATCTTGTACCGGTAGTCTTTCATGTTCTAGTTGTTCTCTTTCATATTCTACTGGTCGTCTTATACCAACTACTAGTTTTATTTAATCTTTATCTACTTGTCTTTCATCTTCTACTAGTTGTCTTACATCTTCTTCTAGTTGTCTTTCTTGTTCTACTGGTTGTCTTTCATCTTATTCTAGTTCTCATTCATTTTGTACTGATTGTCTTTCATGTTCTACTTATTGTCTTTCATCTTGTATTGGTTTGTCTTTCATGTTCTACTAGTTGTCTTCCATCTATTACTAGTTGTATTTCATCTTTTTCTAGATATCTTTCATCATCTTTTCAATGTATTTCATCATCTACTGTTTGTCTTTCATCTACTACTGGTTAACTTTAATTTTCTTCTAGTTGCTTTTCATGTTCTACTTATTGTCATTCATATTCTCTGGTTGTATTTCATCTTCTTCTAGTTGTCTTTTATTTTCTAGAAGTTGTCTTTCATGTTCTTCTAGTTGTCTCTCATCTTGTACTAGTTGTATTTAATGTTGTATTGGTTATCTTTCATGTTGTACTGGTTGTCTTTCATGTTGTACTGGTTGTCTTTCATATTGTACTGGTTGTTTCTCATATTCTAATTGTTGTCTTTCATGTTGTACCGGTTGTCATTCATCTACTGCTAGTTGTATTTCATCTTCTTCTAGTTGTCTTTCATCTTCTACTTGTTGATTTCATCTTCTTCAATTCTCATTCATCTTGTATTGGTCGTCTTTCATGTTATCCTTGTTGTCTTTCAACTTGTACAAGTTGTCTTTCATTTTCTACTAGTTTTCTATCGTCTACTACTAGTTGTATTTCATCTTTTTCTAGATTTCTTTCACATTCTTTTGTTTGTATTTCATCATCTACAGGTTCTCTTTTATCTACTACTGGTTGTTTTTCATCTTTTTCTAGTTGTCTTTCATCTTGTACTGGTTGTCTTTCATGTTTTACGTCTTTCATCTTGTACTAGTTGTCTTTCATGTTCTAGGGATTGTCTTTCATGTTCTACATGTCTTTCATGTTCTACTTGTTGTCATTCATGTTCTACTGGTTGTCTTTCATGTACTACTAGATGTTATTCTTGTACATGTTGTCTTTCATGTTCTAATGGTTGTCTTTCATCTTGTATTGGGTGTCTTTCATGTTCTACTAGTTGTCTTTCATCTTATACTGGTTGTCTTTCATGTTCTACTGGTTGTCTTTCATCTACTATTAGTTGTATTTCATCTTCTTGTAGTTGTCTTTCATCTTCTACTAGTTTTTTTCATCTTCTTCGAGTTATCTTTCATCTTGTACGTCTTTCATGTTCAACTGGTTGTCTTTCATATTCTACTTGTTGTTTTTCATATTCAACTGTTTATGTTTTATCTACTACTATTCGTATTTCATCTTCTTCTAGTTGTCTTTCATCTTCTACTAGTTGTTTTTCATCTTCTTCTAATTCTCATTCATAGTACTAGTTGTCTCTTTCATATTCTACTGTCTTTCATCTTGTACTGGTTGTCTTTCATGTTCTGCTGGTTGTCTTTCGTCCACTATTAATTGTATTTCATCTTCTTCTAGTTGTATTTCATCTTGTACTGGTTGTCTTTCATGTTCTACTGGTTGTCTTTCATCTTGTACTGGTTGTCTTTCATCTTGTATTGGTTGTTTTTCATCTTGTATTGGTAGTCATTCATGTTCTACTTGTTCTATTTCATTTTCAACTAGTTTTATATATACTACTAATTTTATTTAATTTTCTTGTAGTTGTATTTCATTTTCTACTAGTTGTCTTTCATCTTTTTCTAGTGGTTTTTCATGTTCTACTGGTTGTCTTTTATATTCTAATGGTTTTTTCATCTTATACTGGTTGTCTTTGAAGCTACAGGTTGTATTTAATCTTGTACTAGTTGTCTTTAATGTTATACATGTTCTCATTTATCTTGTACGAGTTGTCTTTCATGTTCTACTAGTTGTCTTTCAATTTGTACTGGTTGTTTTTCATGTTCTATTGGTTGTCATTCATCTTGTACGGTTTGTCTTTCATGTTCTACTGGTTGTCTTTCATGTTCTACCGGTTGTCTTTCATGTTCTACTGGTTGTCTTTTATCTACTACTAGTCGTATTTCATCTTCTTCTACTTGTTTTTCATTTTCTACTAGTTGTCTTTCATGTTCTACTTGTTTTTCATTTTCTACTTGTTGTCTTTCATCAACTACTAGTTGTATTTATTTTTCTTCTAGTTGTTTTTCATCTTGTACTGGTTGTATTTCATGTTCTACTGTTTGTTTTTTTATCTTGTATTGGTTGTCTTTTATGTACTACTAGTTGTATTTAATCTTCTTCTAGTTGTCTTTCATCTTCTATTAGTTGTCTTTCATCTTATTCTAGTTGTCTTTCTTATTTTACTAGTTGACTTTTATGTTCTAATGGTTGTTTTTCTTATTATAATGGTTGTCTTTAATCTTGTACTTGTTGTCTTTAATGTTCTACTGGTTGTCTTTTATCTTGTACGGTTTGTCTTTCATGTTCTACAAGTTATCTTTCAAC
Source organism: Carex littledalei (assembly GCA_011114355.1). NCBI lineage: Eukaryota > Viridiplantae > Streptophyta > Magnoliopsida > Poales > Cyperaceae > Carex > Carex littledalei. Next base: position 4,210,328 of record CM022090.1, read on the forward strand.
TAGTTGTTCTACTAGTTGTCTTTCAATTTGAAATGGTTGTCTTACATGTTCTACTAGTTGTCATTCATCTTGTACGGTTTGTCTTTCATGTTCTACTGGTTGTCTTTCATCTTTTACCGAAAGTCTTTCATGTTCTACTTGTTCTCTTTCTTCTTTTACTAGTTGTCTTTCATCTACTTCAAGTTGTCCTTTTTGTACTACTAGTTGTCTTTTATCTTGTACCAGTAGTCTTTCATATTCTACTTGTTCACTTTCATATTATACGGGTTCTCTTTCATCTCGTACTGGTTGTCTTGCATGTTGTACTGGTTGTCTTTTATATTGTACCGGTAGTCATTCATGTTCTTCTATTTGTTCTCTTTCATATTCTACTGGTTGTCTTTCATCTCGTACTAGTTGTCGTTCTTATAATACTGTAGTGTTTATAGTTATCTTTCATCTTGTACTGGTTGTCTTTCATTTTCTAATTGTTGTCTTTCGTGTTCTACTTGTTGTCTTTCGTGTTCTACTTGTTGTCTTTCGTGTTCTACTAGTTGTATTTCATCTTCTTCTAGTTGTCCTTAATCTTCTACTAGTTGTCTTTCATCTTGTACTGGTCGTATTTCATGTTCTATTGGTTGTCTTTCATCTCGTACTGGTTGTCTTTCTTAAATTACTAGTTGTTTTTCATGTTCTACTGGTTGTCTTTCATCTTGTTGTCTTTCATGTCCTACTTGTTGTCTTTCATCTACTACTAGTAGTATTTCATCTTCTTCTCGTTATTTTTCATCTTCTACTAGGTATTTTCATCCTCTTCTAGTTGTCTTTCGTCTTGTACTTATTGTCTTTCATTTTCTACTGGTTGTCTTTCATCTTGTGCCGGTAGTATTTCATGTTCTACTTGTTCTCTTTCATGTTTTACTGATTGTCTTTTATCTACTACTAGTTGTATTTAATTTTCTTCTAGTCGGAGGATGCGCGGCTGATACTGTACGGTATTGCAGCAGAGGATGCGGCGGATGATACTTTACGGTCGCTTTTTGAACAGTTTCTTAATGGTCTCATTGAAAGACACAGCCTCATGCGGCAAAAAGTTAGTCTCATGTGGCATAAAAATTGTCCTTTTGATGTACCCTGGTCTGTCTGTCCTGGCTCGCCATGCGGTATTGGCTTATACCGCGTGCGGATTCCTATTTGGCCTTGGTTTTCTGGCATCTGTTATGTCAGTTATACACCGCATGCGGCATAGTCATATGCCGCATACGGGTTCTGGTACGGGTAAAACCTAGTACGGGTAAAACCTAGTACTAGTAAACTTTGTTGTATACCGCGTATGGCTTGGTTTATGTATTGTGCGGCCTTGGTACTTAGCAGAAAATTTTCCTAAAATTCAAATTTCAATTTAAACCATGTCGCATGCAGCCTAAATAAGCCGTGTGCGGCTTAACTGAAAATCCTTTTCTGGTACCGATTTGCATGCAAAATTTTGGTACCAAATCGAGTATCAAATTGGTACCAAATCGAGTACCAAACTTCTCTAATACTCAAAACAATCTAAGTACTACAATTTTAGAACAAGAGTTGGTAATTTTGTGTACTGAAAAGCTTGTAAAAAGCTTGAGAGAAGAGGGAAGCCAAAAGGAGGAGAGGCGTGAAGGGTTCCAAGCCATGTACGGCTTCGGATCCAAGTAGAGGGAGGCGAGGCGACGACGGGTGGCGGGTTTAGAGAGGATGAGAAAGGAAAGAGAGAGGGAGAGGAAGAGAGTGACGAGAGGAGAGAGAGGAGGGGAAGAAAAATGAAGGACAATAGTGCCTTTTCGGGCCCCGTGTGGCATTGGGTGATGTGCGACCAAGAGTCGCGTCCGTTTGAGTGGGAAGCATGTAACGGTCTGACTCGGGTCCAAGTCCAACCCGTACAACATTGGATGTCGCATACGGGATCCGAATTCATGTCATATGGATTTCCTGGCATTTGGTAATCTTCTCCTGTCTGATCTCCCATCCTGCAGCATGGTTATACCGCATGCTATGCCTCATGCGGCATAGTCTCTTGTCTTTGTTTGCTTACTTTTCTCGATCTTTCGTCCCTTTTGCATGTACTATCAAAAACTCAGCCTTGTAAATCTCTTTTTCGTTAGTAAATATTTCTAAGGACTCTATAAAGACTTAAAAGTAAAGAAAAAATAAATAAACGATAAAGGTTCATGGGTTACCTCCCATGCAGCGCTTTATTTAAAGTCTTTAGCTCGACTACTCCCTTTTTGTGAAATTAAGTGATTTGCGAGTTTGAGGCCATCGTCCTAGGATCGTCACCAGACGAGTCTTGTTTGAGGTAATGGATGTTTCGTCCATAGCCTTTGCCTTGAGTCCACCTTGCGGGATTTTCCTTAGGCTTTTAGCCCACCTTTTGATACACCATCTTAATTTCTTCTATTGTGTCATGGGGTCGACCTTCTCTCATGTTCACATTGGCGGGGTTGATCGCGTGGAAAGCTAAGATAGATTGATTGATGACGTCTCGTATCTCAAAGTCGTCATTTTTTATCATGCTTGGATTGTAGTAGCCTTCGTAGGATAAAAGTTCGACAAAGGTAGAAAGAGGCTGGTATGATTTCTCCTCATCGATGTCCCAACAATCTATCTCGTTGTCGCTCGCTAGCTTGTCTGTTGTTATGGTATCATCCTCCAAAATGAATGCTTAGTTGCCCTCAGCAGGATATCTCAAGACAACTTTCTTGTCACCAATGTTTAATGATATTTTTCCATTCTTGACATCTATCAATGTGCCACAGGTTGCTAGAAATGGTTGTCCTAGGATAATTGGGATTCTATCGTCTTCCTCCATATCTATAACCACTAAATCTCAAGGTATCCACATGTTTCCAACTCTGAGGATAGCGAATGGATTGGTCTGCTAATTGCTAGGAGATTCTCGTAAGTGAGAGTTCGCCGAACCCTAGTTTATTGGGGCATATGACTTACGCTAGCGCCCGGCTAAATTTGGTGTTGCCTATGGTGCATGGTATTAAGAAGCTTCCGGGATCTTTTAGTTTTTGTGGTAACTTGTTAAGCAGCATTGTGTTACACTCCTTAGTCAATGTAACTCTCGCACAATCTTTAGCTTCTTTCGATTAGGAATTAGCTCCTTTAGGAATTTACTATACAAGGGGATGCTTTCTATAGCTTCCGTAAAAGGGATTGTGATATGTAATTGTTTCAACATATCGAGGAACTTAGAGAATTGTTTGTCAAGTTTGGCCTTGATCTGTCTCTATGGATACGGCATAAGTGGCTTAGAGGTGTTGGTGTGTATACCGGTTCATTTCACTGAGTAACTTCACCTTTTTTGGCTGTCTGTTGTGATCCTGTAGTTCCTTGCAGTATGCCCTGCAGCTTGGTGGGGGCGCATGCGGCATAAATTCTTCATGCACAGGGTCTTGTCGTGCGGGTTCCTCAGGCCGCATGCGGTCTTATGATGCTGCAGGCTGACTCAGAGTAGCCGTTGGTTGGTTTAGATAAGGGTGATGGACATCTTTCGGCCATGGTGGATCTTCGTATGCGTGTCTTGTCGTGTTGTCATGGAGTTGCACGTTTCAGCGGAGAATATTGCGAAGACTTGAGCCATGTGAGAGACTTGATCTTCTAGGATCTCCGTCCTTTACACTAATGATTACAACGACAAGGTTATTGATGCATACGCTTCTTTCTGCACGTCTAAGAATTTGTCTATCATGTATTCAAAATATGGCTCGCAAGGAGGTTGTTGTGTCTGGTCTTGCTGATAACTCGTTGGAATTGCAATTTGACCCTCTTCATGGTTCACTTGATTCTTCAAACTTGCGTTATAAGTGTTAGCGTTTAGTTGACTTGCTATATTTCTATCTCAACGAGAAAGGCACGTGTCTTCAAGATTATGAACATCTCCACATGATTCGCACAGCGCTAATTCGTCTATAGTTTCCTTTGTCGGAAAAATGTTACTTATGAGCTCGAATAAATCGTCGAGTTTGGCGTTGATAGTGGTACGGTCACTAATTCTGTATTTGTCAGCTGTGGGACTTTTTACTCTTTGTCCTAATGTCGAATAGCTTTGGCTTTGGTCGGCGATGAATTTCGCGACTTCTTCGGCATTTAGGTTCATGAATGATCCTTTGGCGGCTAAGTCTAATGCTTGTCTTGCATAGGATCGTAATCCGTCATAAAAGGATTGAAGTGTATGCCATTCTTCTAGTCCATGGTGTGAACACTCCCTCTCGAGGTTCTTGAAGCGGTCTCATGCGTCACTTAGAGTTTCTCCGTCCTTCTGCGTGAAAGAAGTGATACGGCTTTGATATTGCGCAGTTTTGGCGGGTGGAAAGTACTTAGCAAGGAAAGCTGTTGTCATTTGAGCCCAATTCGTGATTGAACTGGCCTCTATTGATTCAAGCCATGATTGCTGTCATTCTTCTAGGGAGAACTTGAGGCTAGCTTATCTTCCATTGCGCCTTCTTCAGGAGATGGTAAGATAATGTCCTTCTTGTTAGAGTCGTAGGTAACAACCTATAAAAGAATTATATCCAAGTACCTTGTTCCTAAAGATAGAAAAGTAAATAAGGAAAGTGCAGAAAATAAATGTGCTAAAAGTAAATATGCTAAAAATAAAAATAAAAATAAACAAAAAGGTTTTTGACCTAGTCTCAGTTATTATGTTAGACACCTAATGACAGTGTAAGAGTTTCTCAAAAGGAGAATTCTTACTCTATCCTCGGCAACAGCGCCAAAAGGCTTGATGAGTCCAAAGTGAACTACTACTTTTAAAGATTTATAAACTCTAATTTCTACTTACGTTCAGATCACAAGCGTATGATCCTACCATGTAGTATGATTGGGGTGTCTATCCTGTTTAGGTTATTAGATTTTAAACAATTTTCACTAGTTTAGGTTATCATGTTTTTCGAAAGTTTGAGGCGGTGGTGCTAATTGCAATCAAGGTTAAACAGTAGAAACAGAGCCTCTAGGGTTCAGGTTTCTTATCCTTCTTAATCAAGTTAGTACAGGTTTTGACGTCCCTCTACATCGCATGCGGCCTAGATTGCCCCACTGCTACCCCGGGTGCGACACTGTCACTACCTGCAGGGCGTGCTAGGTGTTTGTTTATGCGATTTGAAAGGTTTTTTGATCTTGCGATCGGCTTTTGAGCTACCAAGACAGAAGTATTTTAGGTACGCAATTTCTACTTGTTCAATTTCGTGTTCTATTTGTTGTCTTTCATCTACTATTAATTGTATTTCATCTTCTTTTAATTGTCTTTCATTTTCTACTTTTTTTTTATCTTTTTGTAGTTGTCTTTGATAAGCCTCAATTATATATACTTTCGGTCGAGGTTTTACCTCTTAAACTGCACTAAATCCTTGTATTTCAGTCTAGTTTAGTATAGAATGCACCGTAGAACCAAGTTACTGCCTTTCCTTTATCTAATTTGCAGAAATCGAGCAAAAAGGAGCAAAACAGCCTTTTGTGCGGGCCGCACGGATTTGTCCGAGAGTTTTGCGGGTACTCGTGCGGGCCGCAGGGAATTTGTGAAGGCCGCACGACCCATTTTTCCTTAGCCATTTTTTCAGACGAAAACCAACTTTTGTGCGGGCCGCATTGATTTAACCGAAAGTTCTGTGGGTGGCCGTGCGGGCCGCATGAAGGCCGCACGATTCCTCATTCCTTAGCCGATTTCCAGTTTGTGCGACCCGCGGATTTTGTGAAGGCCGCAGGAAGGCCGCACCAATGCCATTAATGCCTTAATTCATGATATCTTCTCAGATTTGTTGCCAGATTTTGGGGGATTGTTTCCCAAGACACGAAATTAGCTATATATGGGCAGGGAGGCAGCAGGAGAAGGCATTCTTCATTCTAGGTTTAATTTCCACATCTCTCTACACATTTTCTATCTTCTCCTCGTGATCAAAGGCGATTAAGAGCAATGTTTGAAGGATTCTCGAGCAAGCAAAAATGAAGATCAAAGGCAGCGAGCGAAGAGATTGGTGTAGTCTATTCTCTTACTTGTTTTACTTTATTTTCATTATGATTTCTCTTGTAACTTTCTTGGATGTTAACTCACCCATGAGAGGCTAGATTTCCTCTCTAGGGGCTTAGGCTAAAAACATGAATTTGTGTTGAATCTATGTTTACTTGGATTAAGTTCTTTATGATGATTGTTTGCATGTTTGTTTATTCTTGTTGATTTTACAATTCATGTGCTTGTATGATTTGATTGCTAGTTAATTTCCCGCTTGAGTCTAACCAACTTAAGATGCTAGGAGTTATAATTAATGGTACCAAATTGTATACATGAATTACCTTAGGATTAAGATTAGAAATGACCAAATCTATTTCTTAGTCCGGAACCACAGAACAAAGGTTAAATTGAGGTGAAGGACTTAATCGTGAAGCCTTATATTTGATTGGGACACCTAGAATTGAACCAAATATCGTATGAAGGACTTAACCGTGAAGTATTGGTATTTAGGGATAAACTAGGCTAATCTGTGTTTATGGTCTAGATAGCTAGGGCGAAGGACTTAATCGTGAAGTCCGAATTATCTAGACACGTCATTAATTCACGAAAGTGACCCTTTTTGATATTTACGTTTAGAAACCCCATAATTGCAAACATGAGTTTAGAATACCGAGTAAATGTGGATTTGACCAAAGGATTGTATGCCGATAGCCCCTAGACTCTTATCCATTTGAATCACAAACTCCTTTTTATTTGTTTGTTTAAAATTGTCTTGTTTTAATTTCAACTCTCAATCGGGTATTGAACCCAAAAACCAATTTTACAACAAACCCCCCTTTTACTTTATTTGCACTATTTTAGAATTAATTGATTTAGTAGAAAGTAATATCTCCCGTTATCTTTGGATCGATACCCATAATTACTACAAGGATAGATTGTGCGCTTGCAATTCAATCTAACTTTGCGTATTTAGGGTTTTATAAATTTAAAGCAGAAGTGTACGAAATAGACCAATTATTCTTATACCCAAAATACACAACAAGCTTTTGGCGCCGTTGCCGGGGATAACGGATAGATATTAATTTTTACTTTAAAAATTAATTCTAGAATTTTCTTTTATTTTCTTTTATCTTTGTTTCTTTGAGACTCACGTTTTTCTTCTCTCTTTTCACAGCTTTGAACGCTGGCGCCTACCACTAGGAGCCAGAGTCAGAAGGATAAGGCGAGTTCGTCAAACATGGCCGAACATCCGCTTTATGGAATGCCTTTGGATGGTGATGAAGAGAACGGATCTCACGCCAATGTTGACAATGACCCTCCTCCCGAAAACCCATTCCATGGCGGATATGGGAGAGGCAACCCTCCACCGCCTAATCCGAACGACCGCCGTCCTATGCGGGAGTTCATGAACCATCAAGACCCTCACCAACGCTTTGGCTATGTGGCACATGGGGGAACCAACCCCGATCTCAAACCTACTCTAATTCACTTGTTAGGTCAAAACCAGTTTGGTGGTGCATTAAATGAGGACCCTCACCAACACTTGGCAATGTTTGAAGAACATTGTGGTACATTTGCACCAAGGGGACCCCAACTTGATGCCTTGAAATTGAACTGTTTTCACCTTTCTCTTAGGGATGAGGCTAGGACTTGGTTAAGATTGTTAAACCCTAGGGTAACACAAACTTGGCCCGAAGTCCAAAAATTGTTTTTAGGTAAGTACTTCCCGCCTTCTAAAACCCAACATTTTAGAGCAAAAATCACCACTTTCAAACAAGGTGATGATGAATCGTTAAGCGAAGCTTGGGATAGATGGCAAGAACTCTTGCGTTTGTGTCCTAACCATGGTATTGATGTGTGGCTATTGTTTCAGTTTTTCTATGCAGGTTGCACATACGCGACTAAATCTCAACTGAATGCAGCTGCCGGTGGAAACCTAGCCAACAAGGATTCTGTAGAAGCCATGGAGACGATAGAGGACATGGCTATAAGTCAACGCGAGTGGACTGCTGGAAGAGACGTGAAGAGAAGCAACACACCTGCTGGTATGCTAAAGGTAGATGAGGTGACTGCTTTGCAAGCAAAGGTAGAATCTCTCCAAACTCAAATGAAGAAGATGCAGCAGGTAAAATCTGTGGTTCAAAATTCACCATGTGGTATTTGTGGAGGTATGGACCATGCCACGATTGGATGTCAATACTCCACGGAAGGTAGTGAACCAGTTGAACAAGTTCATGGGTTGTTTTACAATGAAGGTGACAAAAGAAATGGCCCATATAACCAAAACAACTCTAACACTTACAACCATGCCACGAGGTACAACCATCCTAATTTTAGGTGGAGAAATGACAATGAAAATCCGAACCCAAATGCGGCACCAAACCAAGGAAATAGCAACCATTACCAAAATCACAATTCAAACCAAGGTAATGGTAACCAATATCAAAACCGCCAAGGTCAAGGTCCACCACCATTGTCTAGGTTAGAGAAAATGATGGAAGAGTTCATGATCTCTCAAAAGGAAACTAATCTTAGCAACAATAAAAAGTTTGATGATATTTCAGATTCTCTTAGAACCATGAACAACAGGATGGACCTGGTGCAAACTCAAACTAGGTTGCTTGAAGCCCAAGTGGCTCAACAAGCCGCTTCTGCCGCACGCACTCCAGGCATACTTCTTGGAAAAACTGAGCACAATCCTAGGGAACACGCGAATGCGGTAATTCTCCGAAGTGGCACACAATACGATGGACCAAAAATACCAGAAGAGGAACCGCCAAAACAGCACATCGCCGCACCTCAAACAACAGAAGCAGGGCCTTATGCGGCCTCAACACTCTCTTTTGCGGCCTTAAGACCAACTCCCCCGATTTGCACAGATTTTCTGCTAGACCCACTAGTTTTCAAAGATCACCAAAATTCGGGTAATTCTGATCCGAAAAAGGTAAAACCTTCTGATTATGTTCCTCCTCTCAGGTTTGTTTCCTTTCCTCAACGATTGGTTAAGACCAAAATGGACCAACAATTTACCAAATTCATGGATCATTTGAAGAAAATGAATATTACCATTCCTTTTACAGAAGCCATTACTCAAATGCCATCCTATGCAAAATTTTTGAAAGAATTGTTGTCCAATAAAAGGAAACTGGAAGAGGTAGAAACTGTGGCATTAAATGCGGAATGTAGCGCACTTGTTTTGAACCAACAAATTAAATTGCCCCCTAAACACATAGACCAAAATGCGGAATGCAGTTTTACCATTCCGTGCAAAATTGGTGATACCACATTTAATCGATGTTTACTTGACCTTGGTGCTAGTGTCTGTTTGATGCCCAAGTCGGTCTATGATAGACTAGGTCTAGGGGAATTAAAGCAAACACGAATGTCCCTCCAATTAGCTGACAGATCTGTAAGATACCCTTCCGGAATTGCCGAAGATATCATTGTCCAAATTGGAAAGTTCTATGTGCCTGTAGATTTTGTTGTTGTAGAAATGGAAGAAGATCCTCACACCCCCCTCTTATTTGGGCGTGATTTTCTAAGTACGGCAGGTACAAATATTGATGTTACAGGTGGAAAGATTTCCTTCTCAATCGGTGATGAGAAAGTGGAATTTAATGTTTTCAAATCTATGCAATTTCCTTCTAATGACAATGACACAATTTGCAGGATTGATGTCTTAGATACCATAATTGCTGCTCAAGTTGTTAAGGAAACAGATGGTGGACAGCTAGAGGAAAATCTGGACGAAATTCTAGAGAAAAAGGAAGCTGAGACAGCTAATGATGATGACAGCAGAAATTTGTGCGGGCCGCATGAAATTTTGTACGGGCCGTATGAATTCGTCCAAACGCAACCGACCGACCAGTGCGGGCCGCATCAAAATGTCCGAGAGAAGACTTTGCCACTATGCGGGCCGCACGAAATTCTGTGCGGGCCGCACCAATCCGCAGAAACCTCTAATATAACCAATTCAACCGTTTCTTCCCCCAAACCACCAAAACTTGAATTGAAACCTTTACCACCCACTCTTCGATACGAATACCTTGGACCTAATGAGACATTTCCAGTGATTGTCAATTCTACCCTAAACGAAGATGAAACAACCCGACTTCTCCATGAACTTAGGTTGCACAAAAAGGCAATAGGGTACACCATTGATGATTTAACCGGAATCAATCCCAACCTTTGCATGCACCGCATCTTGATGGAGGATGACCACAAACCTTCGATGGAAGCCCAAAGAAGGCTCAACCCTAATCTCAAAGAGGTGGTGAAGAAAGAAATTCTCAAACTCCTTGATGCCGGGATCATCTACCCGATTTCTGATTCTAAATGGGTAAGTCCGGTTCATGTGGTCCCGAAAAAGAGTGGAACAACGGTGACTAAAGGTAAGAATGGTGAGTTGATACCAACCAGGGTGGTCACCGGATGGAGAATGTGCATTGATTATCGCAAGCTCAACAATGCAACACGAAAAGATCATTTTCCACTACCCTTCATCGATCAAATGCTTGAAAGGCTTGTTAAACACTCTCATTTTTGTTATTTAGACGGTTATAGTGGTTTCTTTCAAATACCAATTCACCCTGATGACCAAGAAAAGACCATATTTACTTGTCCATATGGTACATTTGCATACCATAGGATGTCCTTTGGTTTGTGTAATGCATCCGCTATCTTCCAAAGAGCAACGATGTCTATTTTTTCAAATTTGCTTGAAAATTCAATGGAAGTGTTTATGGATGATTTTTCTGTTTATGGGACTAATTTTGATGAATGTTTGTCTAACTTGACAAAAGTTTTAGAAAGATGCGAAAAGGTCAACTTGGTGCTAAATTGGGAAAAGTGCCACTTCATGGTGCAACAAGGGGTAGTACTGGGACATGTGGTTTCATCACGAGGCCTAGAGGTTGACAAGGCCAAGGTGGAAGTAATTGAGAAGTTGACAAATCTGATAACTGTGAAGGACGTGCGAAGCTTCTTAGGACATGCGGGATTCTACCGGCGGTTTATAAAAGATTTCTCAAAAATTTGCAAACCTCTCACCAATCTCACAATGAAAGATGCAGATTTTATTTTTGATGAAAAATGTGTTGATGCTTTTTGTAGGATAAAGAAGGCGCTCATCTCGGCACCTATTCTCCAACCACCAAATTGGGACAAGCCATTCGAGATCATGTGTGATGCAAGTGACTACGCGGTTGGTGCCGTGCTTGGTCAAAGAACCGACAACAAACCTCATGTCATTTACTATGCAAGCAAGGTCTTGGACGAGGCGCAATTGAACTACACCACCGAAAAAGAACTCTTAGCCGTGATATTCGCCATCAATAAATTTTGGCCCTATTTGGTGGGATCCAAGGTGATTGTCTACACGGATCATGCCGCCATCCACTATCTTATCACCAAGAAGGATGCCAAGCCACGCCTTATCCGATGGATCCTACTTCTTCAAGAGTTCGATTTGGAAATCCGAGATAAGAAAGGTACCGAAAACTCCGTGGCAAACCACTTATCCCGACTAAAACCCGTATCAACCAAAAATGACCTTCCTATTGATGATTCGTTTGGAGATGAAAGACTTTATGCCGTCTCCACTTCTGAAATGTCATGGTATGCCGATTTTGTCAACTTTCTTGCATGTGGTGCCACACCGCCGGAACTAACCTACCAACAAAAGAAAAAGTTCATGTTGGATGTGAAGCATTACTATTGGGATGACCCTTTGTTGTTCAAATTGGGGGTCGATGGGATTCATCGGCGATGTGTGCCGAAAGAAGAGTTTGAACCAATTCTCGCATGTTGCCACTCTTCCGCTTATGGTGGGCATGCATCAATGAATAAAACCGCAGCAAAAGTCCTACAAGCCGGATTTTATTGGCCCACCCTCTTCAAAGATGCAAAAGAGTTTGTTCTTCGATGCGACAAGTGCCAAAGAATCGGCAATATTTCCCGAAAACATGAGATGCCTCTTAATGGGATACTCGAAGTTGAGTTGTTCGATGTGTGGGAAATCGACTTTATGGGACCCTTCCCTACCTCTTGTAACAACAAGTACATTCTTGTGGCCGTCGACTATGTCTCCAAATGGGTCGAAGCCATAGCAAGCCCAACCGCCGACTCCGCTGTGGTAAGAAAACTCTTTCAAAAAACTATCTTTCCTAGGTTTGGTGTGCCACGAGTAGTGATCAGCGATGGCGGCTCTCATTTCATCAACCGCCAATTCGATAACCTCTTGTTCAAATATGGAGTCAAGCACAAGGTGGCCACACCTTATCACCCTCAAACGAGTGGCCAAGTCGAGGTTTCGAATCGGGAAATCAAAAGTATTTTGCAAAAGGTGGTGAATTCGACTCGCAAAGATTGGTCTCTCAAGCTTGATGAAGCGCTTTGGGAATATCGCACAGCCTACAAAACTCCCATAGGTATGACCCCTTTTAAATTTGTTTATGGAAAACCATGTCACTTGCCAGTTGAATTGGAACACAAAGCTTATTGGGCCATCAAAGCGCTCAACTTGGACATGAAAGCTGCCGGCGAGAAACGAGTCCTTGATCTTCACGAATTGGAAGAGTTGCGCCTTAATGCTTATGAAAACGCAAAACTATTGATCAGAGTCAAAATAATGATGATTTACGTAGGGTTTTGGCTTAGGTTTTACATATTTTCTCACATTTATGTTTAATTAATTAGAGAAAAAGGCTACTGTCACCATTCTTTATGTTTTATTGCAGGAAACAAGTTTTGGGACTATTTTACGTCAAATGGAGCAAGAATCAGGTCAATCGGATCAGCGACGCTCATCGACTAAGTCCCTGTTACGGCCAGTATTGACCAATACGGACTAGGCCTAGCACAGACCAGAAGATAGCGCTGGAAGCATTTAAACCCTAACTGCCAAGGTCCTAATACGGACCGTATCACCTGATACGGCCCGTATCCGAAGGCATCTCTTGGGGAATAACTGCCGACAGCTGTTTCCAGATCAGTTTTTTAGCCTCCAATCAACCTCTACACGTCCCTACACTCCTATATAAGGCCCCTGGGCAGAAGAATAAGTCATCTTTGTAATTAGGGTTAGATTTGATTAAAGTGAGAAGAGATGAGTGCTTGTAACCATGCTGTTCCGCGGCTAAGTTTCTTTTCTTAGGGCTAGGCAGTAAACCTTGTTACTCTTGATGTTTTGATATATATATTTCTGTTGATTATGATTTCTTGTTGTTGTGCTAAAATGCTTTTGTGATTTACTATCTCTTCATCTAATTTCAATGATCTAGTTTGAGTCCGTTAGGGTAGTGACAGTACTTTAATGGTAAGAGAAACTATTTGTATGAGTTAGCCTCGTTGAGATCTATTAGGTTTATGTGAAGAAAACCTTAGCGGGGAAACCATAAACCAGACCAACAAAACGCGTACCAAATTCCATCACATGCGTAAAGTAAATCGCAGTGATCTGTGTAGTAATTTGGGGTATTTGAGAGATCAGACATTTGCGTAAGGTAAATTGCAGTGTCCTGTGTAGAATCTCGGTGAAAGATCTGTCATTCTTGCGTAACATAAATCGCAGTGACCTATGTGGTGTCTTTCATTAAAACAACAATAAGAAATCAGACGCAACAGGAATATATTGTCAAGGCGGATTGAGTGGCAATGGTGTGCCGAAACCTTAGGAATCCTCATCTCTATCTTTATTTTAATTACTTTTAATTGTTTCCTAATTTACATTGATCAACAAACATCTCTCAATTTTCAAATTTCGTCTAGTCTTTCGAAAGATTGTGATTCGATCGCTCAAAGCATTGAACCAATATTCCCTGTGGATCGACCTCGAATATACTACTCGATAGGATTGTGCGCTTGCAGTCCGAACCGATAGCATTTCCGAGTTTATAAATATTAAAAGAAACATTGCTCTCTTTTGAGTGATCAAGCTTTTTGGCGCCGTTGCCGGGGAATAACGGTTCATTGTGCAAGGCCTCGCGAGACGCCCTTGCTTTGACCATTGAATCCAATTAATTAGAAACGCGTAGATTTCTTTTTATTTTCTGCATTTTTATTTTTATTTTATTTTCAATTTCGTTTTTATTTTATTTTTATTTTATTTTCTTTTTATTTTCAGTTTTTAGTTTAATTTTCAGATTTTTCTTTTCTTTGTAGGAAACTGCACGCTGGCCGAATCATCCGTACGAAGATCCGAGAGGATTGCTAGTAGGAGAGGACAATTTGCTTCCACATCACCGATAAGAACCAATCATAGTTCTTCATCAAGTAATTCTGAAAGCGAAGAAGACTCAGATTCGATCAACATGAATATCCCACTGAACGAACCGATTAACAATGGAAGACAAGACAATGGTGATCAAGGAGTTCACGATGCAGCAAGACCCAAACTTCTACGAGATTATTGCGTACCACGCGCGAATGATCCTAATTCTAATATAAACCAGCCAACTGTTACAAACCGTAATTTTGAGATCAAACCCGCTCTCATAAATATGGTTTCGCAACAGCAATTTGGAGGATTTCCACATGAAGATCCACATCTTCATTTGTCAATTTTCCTAGGGATATGCGAGACGATAAAGATCAACAGAGTTACCGATGAAGCAATCAGGCTAAGGCTATTTCAATTTTCATTAAAAGATAAAGCAAGAGCATGGTTGTTTTCCTTACCGGCCAATTCCATTCAAACTTGGGACCAATTGTTTAATGTGTTTATTGCAAAATATTTTCCACCATCCAAAACTTCGAGGTTTAGAAATGCAATTACTAATTTTGAACAAAGGGATGGTGAAACATTGTGTGAGGCATGGGATAGATATAAGGATATGTTAAGGTGTTGTCCACATCATGGTCTAGAAAGATGGCTGATTGTCCAAACTTTTTATAATGGTCTAAACCCTACCGATAGGTTGTCTATTGATGCTTCCGCAGGAGGAGCAATCATGAACAAGGAACCTGACGAGGCTTACAACCTAATTGAAGAGATTGCAATCAACCAACACTACTGGATCCCTGAGCGAAAGAAGCCAAGTCCAACACCTGGCATGCACCGAGTAGATGATATATCCATGCTGAGCGCAAAGATTGATGCTTTGCAATTAGCACTCAACAAGCAGACCAAGCAGCGAACGGTAGCAGCAGTCAATGCCGCAACAACATGTGGCTATTGTGGAGGAGCGCATGAGATGACCGAATGTATAAATGTGACGGAAACTGAGGAAGAAATAGAGCAAGCAAACGCAATCGACAACAGCTTTTGACCTCAGCCCGCTTACAATACATACCATCCGAACAACCGAAACCATCCAAATCTCTCATACGCAAACAATCAAAGGCCTGCTGCACCCCAACAGAACTACCAACCACAGCCCAATTATCAATCAAGATACAACAATCCTCAACCGAATTACCAACCAAGGCAATACAACCAACCACAGCAACCTGACATCACATCTTTAATGGAGAGATTCCTAGAGAAGCAAGATAAGGCTAACGCCGAAATCGCGTAAAAGATCGAATCCTTAACAAACCGCAACAAAGACTTAGAAGACAATGTCTCTAAGATGGCTAAAGAACTCTCGAGTATTACACGCGGAAAAGGCAAATTTCCGGGCCAACCGGAAGAAAACCCGAGAGAGACTTGCAAGAGCATAACATTAAGGAGCGGTACAGCTTATCAGGGACCTCCCATGCCCGATCAAACTTCCGATGAGATGCATGCAGAGCCATCGCATTCTGAAGAATACGAGCCGCAACCACCGGAGCCGCCCGTATTCGAACTGCAGACATACCTTACTAAGGAGCAGAATGACACCGTAGGTGGAGACGAGCGACAACCCGAACCTGAATACATTTCACCACCACCCTACAAGCCACCTCTGCCATTCCCTCCAAGGCCTGCCAAGCACAAGGTAGAGCAGCAATTCACGAGATTCATGGAGACACTCAAGCAATTACATGTCACAATCCCCTTCACAGAAGCAATTGCAAGCATACCCTCGTATGCTAAATTTCTGAAGGAGATTCTCTCAAACCGAAGTAGACTCAAAGAATTCTCAACAGTTCCTCTCAATCTGGAATGCAGTGCACTCGTTCGAAGCAAATTACCGATAAAGTTGAAAGATCCGGGAAGTTTCTCAATACCATGCACCATTGGCACAACCGATTTCAAGAGAGCTTTATGTGATCTGGGAGCAAGTGTGAGTCTGATGCCTAAGGTAGTATTCGATAAATCGGAATGTGGAGACCTATCACCAACACGGATCTCATTGCAACTAGCCAACCGTTCAATTAGATATCCTGAAGGAATGTTGCTTGATATCCCAATCAAAGTCGGTAAATTCTGGATACCAGCAGATTTTGTGGTAGTCGATATGGAGGAAGATGAGCAGATTCCGATCATCCTTGGAAGACCATTCCTCGCCACATGTGGGGCAATGATTGATGTTAAGAATGGAAAGATTTCACTCAATGTTGGCGAGAACAAGATGATCTTCAACATGAATGAAACCAAAGTCCCACCTGACATAAATTTTGTCTACAATTTGGAAACAACGGACGAGTATGGCAATGATGAAATGCGAATGGATGAATTTGAAGACATCGAGGAGATGATGCACGAAGCAAAAATGGAGAGATTGTTCATTGTACAAGATGACGGTCAGGTCCATCCAACCTTCGTGACTCAACAAATCGATGACCTGAACAAGAGCCCCAATATCGCAAACAACAGGAATCATTCTCTCTTAGCCCTTGCAATAATCAAAAACCTACGCGAAGAACTCGATGCAATGTCTCAAAGACTGGATGAGGTCGAAGCAGCACTCGGTGTGAGTCTGGCATTCGACCCCGGACCTCAAACACTAACCGACTTCTTCGAGAAAGGCAGTGATGATGAAACCACAGAAAACGCTGAAGGCGAACCACCCGACAAGCAACCCCCTTGCATTGACAGGAGGGTACCTGGAGGAAACTGATGCAACACAAAGTCAAGCTAACGACTTTAAACAAGCGCTTCTTGGGAGGCAACCCAAGGCCACTTTTATATTTCCGCATAATTATTTATTTTCAGTTTGATTAGGACTTTAACTGGGGAACGAATCACATCCACTCATTTTTTATGACCAGGTAAACATGCTAGAGGAGGGGCTCGGTTAAAAACATTGGAAAAGTCAAGAAAATATTCTCTATTGCTAACCGTATCAGCCAATACGGATTACAATAGTAAATACGGATCAAGGAGTTGGATAAAAAAAGGGACAGCAGAAAATACGGCCCGTATCAGCCAATACGGACCGTATCCAGAGGAAGAGTTGAAAAAAACAGTTATCGGGATTCAAAATTTTGGATCAGATACGGACCGTATCAGCCAATACGGTCCGTAATCGAAGCCGATCTGGAAATTAAAACCCGTTAACGAAGAGGCGCGAAGTTGGGTAACCGTTCAAAATAGAAATTCTTCTATTTTTCGAGCCCTCTCCCGTTTCTATTCCCCTCTTCTCTTCCTTCTCTCCTTCTCTTCCTCCTTCCTCTCCTCCTTCTCCCCTTCTTGCAAAAACCCGAGCCAACCTCGCAAAACACCGCTGGCCAACAAGGAAGATCGCATCAACCACCTCTCGTACAACCACCAACTGCCGATACGGGTCGTATTCGACCCGTATTCACCGAGAACACCGAATCTTCACCATTTTCGGGTTTTTCTTCCCCTTCCCTCTTTAATTTTTGATTTTAATTTAGTTTCTTGAATTAGTCTTTTATTTCTCTTTGCAATCTAGTTTTAGAGTTAGTATTTCTGTTTTAAATCTAGTTAAATACAAAAACATCACGAAAAACAACAAAAAAAATTAGGTTTTCCCCAATTTTACCAGAACCAGTACCAGTATAATACGGTCCGTATCTGTCAATACGGTCCGTATTGAGTCCTGTACTTGGCCATTTTCCACCAGCACCCAGGTCCGTATCCGGTCCGTATCAGCTTAATACGGTCCGTAACAGAGGCTGGTAATTACCACAAATGGCCCCAAAAACACGTGGTCTTCTCAAAGCTTTGACAGGTCTAGGCAAGAAGAAGAGGGGAGAGTCCTCTTCTCAAAATCCACCGCCGCCTGAATCACCCGAACGGAGCCCCGAACGAGAGGAGTTGCCGGAATCTCCTCCTCAAGAAGAACCGCAACCGATGGAGGGGCAACAACATAACCCCCTGGACATAAAATTCACCTACAGGGCACACGCCAAAATCTTCGAGAAAGTGGATGACAACAAAATCGTCAACCACAAGGCCATCCACATTGAAACCCTTCAAGAGCTCGGCCTCCTCGCTCAATTCAAAACCCTAGCAAAAAGGGTTCACATCTGGGACTTTCTCAACAAGCTGGTGGATGTCCCAACCTACGATGACCTTACCCGCGAGTTCATCGCCACATTCTCCTCCGAAAATGACATAATCAAGTTCCAGCTGATGAATATAGAGTAGGAGATGTCAATGAGCGATTTCTGTGAAATCTTTGGCTTTAAAGATGAGGGCGTACAGGCATACAATAATGACCGGAATTTCTGGAAGATGATCACCAATGACCGCCTCAGTGATCCGAGAGTTGCAAGCCACATTGTCCATCCGGTGCTCCGTTACATGCAAGCGGCTCTCAGCAACTCTCTTTTCGCTCGAGGCGAGACATGTGCAAAAGTCACCTTCCCCGAGCTTTACATTCTCAAATGTATGCTCATCACACCGGAAGAGCCACCACACCTCGGTCATTTCCTCTGCAACCACATCCACGCAATTGGCCAAAACAAAAGGGACAGAGGAAACATCTCTATTGGTGCCATCGCAACAATCCTCGCTCGGCAACTCAGACTCGAGGTGGATTTCCTGAAAGAAGGCACCGGCATGAGATTCCTCGATATCGAGTGCCTCACTGCCATGAGGATGATCAGTGGCAGACCTCCCGAGCCTTACCTATACCACATCGAAAGCAGGAGGGTTAAAATGCCTTGCAAGCCGCTACCCCTCAAGAACCAGCAAAAATGGAGGCAAGTGGCCCCTAGCGGCAGGCAGGCCGCTCAAGAAAGCGATGATGAGATCGATTTTGATGCCATAGAGGCCGAGGCTGAAGAAGAAGACAGGGCCGAAACCGCAGCAGCCGCCGTATACATGCAAGAAATGGCGGCAAATGAGCAAAGGGCTCGGCAAGAGGCGCTCGCGGCAGAAGCAGCGCGACAAGGGGCGGGACCATCTGATGCCCCTCAAAGTGGATACAACCGAGTTCTCCAAGCCGTCCAAAGAGTCAACGCGAACATGGAGAGGTTCTCCATCGACACCAGGACCACTTATGCCCAGCTTGACCAGCAGTATGACGAGACACATCACTATACAAGCCAGGTTCGTCAGGGCATGGACGAGCTGCGAGGATATACTGCCAACAACAGGCGGGAGGCACAGCAGGCCCGCTACATGTCACAGCAGTACTACCAGCATGCCCTCACCACAGGATTGCCATACCAGCCGCCACCATATGGACTCTTCGACCCGTCATTCTACGAGGAGATCCAGCGACCACCACCACCTACACCACCTCAGGATTGAGGTGCAGTGAGTTGTATCTTTCCCCGGTCTTTTTACTTTATTACTTCCTTTATTTTTATCTCTCGAGCATTGGGGACAATGCTCAATTTTATTCGGGGGGTAGGGAAAGTAAATTGACCATGTATCTTTAAAATTTTTCGCAATTTAAATTCTTAGGTGCTAGTAGTTTTACTCAATTTTTGACTAGGGTTGGAGGCTTTACCAAAAATCCTAGAATGATTAAATTGAGCTTTTTAGCTAGCTTGCATTTTTATTTTTATTTTAGGAGTAGGTTAATCAAATAGGAATTGTTTTAAATTGAATTAGGCTAAGGTTTAGACAATTGGCCATGATACCAAAAAATTCAGAAATTTTAAATTATTTGTAGTCTCAAAATGAACAATTAATTGCTAACCATGAGAGTTGATCAAAATTGCAAACCCTAGAATTTTAATATTGAGTAATTTAATTTTGCAAAGTCTTTTAAATTTGATAGTGTTTTAGAATACCCATTTATTATAGATAGACCCCTAGCGAAACTATGCAATAATTTCTTATATGAATGAATACTTGAAATTGTGTGTAATCATGGTACTTGTGACACAAAAATATTTTATTTTATTTTCAGAAAAATAGAAAAACACAAAAAAAATCAGAAATGAGAAAAATCCAAAAAAAATAAAAATCAGAAAAAGAAAAAAATATAGAATAAAAGATGGAGGATAAAAAGAGTACGGGTGCCTACGCAAGACTGGTTACCAATAGGCTCGAGAAAACCTCCCAAATTTAAATTCTTGTATATATTTAACTTTTCAAAAATAGTCACAAGTACCAACACACTTAGTTGTCATACTTTGCTCCAATCAATTGGGAAGGAAAATCAAAATTTATATCATTAGAATTCCTATTGATTGGAAGGGATCCATTTATAATCAAAGGAGAAATTAATACTCTCAATTTTAAGGATATTTGTGAAATAAATTATTTAATAATAATTTTTCTAGGGTAAGCACAATGAGGTCAATCATGGGGTGAATAAATTGTTCAAGGGAGAGATTATGAATATTTTTAAAGTTCTAGATTTTTATTGTCATGCCAATTGTACCAAACCTAAGCCCTAATTTAATTTTTAAACAAGACCTTGAGATTGTATGGTTTAACCTAGACCGAATCTTTGACCAGCTGGGATGTCGTTGCTTGAGGACAAGCAACAATTCAAGTTGGGAGGCGTGATCAGAGTCAAAATAATGATGATTTACGTAGGGTTTTGGCTTAGGTTTTACATATTTTCTCACATTTATGTTTAATTAATTAGAGAAAAAGGCTACTGTCACCCTTCTTTATGTTTTATTGCAGGAAACAAGTTTTGGGACTATTTTACATCAAATGGAGCAAGAATCAGGTCAATCGGATCAGCGACGCTCATCGACTAAGTCCCTGTTACGGCCAGTATTGACCAATACGGACTAGGCCTAGCACAGACCAGAAGATAGCGCTGGAAGCATTTAAACCCTAACTGCCAAGGTCCTAATACGGACCGTATCGCCTGATACGGTCCGTATCTGAAGGCATCTCTTGGGGAATAACTGCCGACAGCTGTTTCCAGATCAGTTTCTTAGCCTCCAATCAACCTCTACACGTCCCTACACTCCTATATAAAGCCCCTGGGCAGAAGAAGAAGTCATCTTTGTAATTAGGGTTAGATTTGATTAAAGTGAGAAGAGAGGAGTGCTTGTAACAATGCCGTTCCGCGGCTAAGTTTCTTTTCTTAGGGCTAGGCAGTAAACCTTGTTACTCTTGATGTTTTGATATATATATTTCTGTTGATTATGATTTCTTGTTGTTGTGCTAAAATGTTTTTGTGATTTACTATCTCTTCATCTAATTTCAATGATCTAGTTTGAGTCCGTTAGGGTAGTGACAGTACTTTAATGGTAAGAGAAACTATTTGTATGAGTTAGCCTCGTTGAGATCTATTAGGTTTATGTGAAGAAAACCTTAGCGGGGAAACCATAAACCAGACCAACAAAATGCGTACCAAATTCCATCACATGCGTAAAGTAAATCGCAGTGATCTGTGTAGTAATTTGGGGTATTTGAGAGATCAGACATTTGCGTAAGGTAAATCGCAGTGTCCTGTGTAGAATCTCGGTGAAAGATCTGTCATTCTTGCGTAACATAAATCGCAGTGACCTATGTGGTGTCTTTCATTAAAACAACAATAAGAAATCAGACGCAACAGGAATATATTGTCAAGGCGGATTGAGTGGCAATGGTGTGCCGAAACCCTAGGAATCCTCATCTCTATCTTTATTTTAATTACTTTTAATTGTTTCCTAATTTACATTGATCAACAAACATCTCTCAATTTTCAGATTTTGTCTAGCCTTTCGAAAGATTGTGATTCGATCGCTCAAAGCATTGAACCAATATTCCCTGTGGATCGACCTCGTATATACTACTCGATAGGATTGTGCGCTTGCAGTCCGAACCGATAGCATTTCCGAGTTTATAAATATTAAAAGAAACATTGCTCTCTTTTGAGTGATCAACTATACAAAGAGAAAACCAAGCGTTGGCATGACAAGCACATCGTGCGACGGCACTTTCAGGTAGGTGACACTGTTCTCTTGTTTAATTCCCGACTTCGTCTTTTTCCCGGAAAATTGAAATCTAGGTGGAATGGCCCCTATCAAGTTCAACAAGTCTTTGATCATGGAGCTATCGAGATTTGGAGCGAGAAAACTGGCTCATTTAAGGTAAATGGACAGCGGCTCAAGCATTTCTACCAACATGAGGCTATTGGCGACAAGGAGGTCATGCACCTCACCGATCCACCTTCTACGAATTGAGAATGGAAGGAGTCCAGCTTTCGACCTAAAACTAAGCGCTTCTTGGGAGGCAACCCAAGTTTTTCTCACTTTTATTTTTAATTTTCACTTCTTCAATTTTGTTTTTACCTTGCAAAACTTGTTTCATGCATTTTTAATTTTACTTGATTTTTAGAGAATTTTTTCAGGTTTTTTGGAGAACATTTTTTCAGCACCCTGTGCGGGCCGCATCGTTTTACCCGAGAGTTATGCGGCCTACTATGCGGGGTTCAATGATTTTTGTGCGGGTCGCACAAATTCAAGCTGGGGGGATCGATGCCTGCTTTTAAAAAAAAAAAAAAATCTAGGACTTTTAGTTTGTGCGGGCCGCACGGAGCGAACAGACGCCTCATTAATTAGGCACGATTTTTGGAAACCCTTGCTCTCCTTTAACCCGTCCCTCTCTCTTTCCTTTCTCTCCCACTCTTTCTATTTTCTTCTCCAAACCCTATTTTTCCATTTCTTAAGCATCTCTCTCTCTATCTCTTTTGAAGGACTTTTGAGCACACCACCACGCCGCCCTCCTCTTCCCTACTCTCTGCCGCTACTCTCCTACTCTCAAGAAGCCGCCACCTCTTCTCCTCCTCCTTCTCCTTGAACCGGTGTCTCTCCGCCTCTACACCGATTCTTCACAATCTCCACTTGGATCTACCTCTCCAAATCAAGGTTCGATCTCCTTTTCTCTTGTCTTTTAATTCTTTACTTTCTTTTTAGTTAATTTTTGCAAGATCTACTACAATTTGGCACCAACTTGAAGTTTTTAGCAAAAACAGAGGATTTTGGGTTTTACATCCTTTGTGCGGGTCACTGTGCGAGCTTCTTCGACCGCACTAAGTTTTGTCGTTTTCTTTTTATTTTTTTGGGAATTTCTAGTTGCGGATCTGACATTCTTTTTAACCTAGGCCGCACCAAATTTTGAACAGGCCGCACAAACCTCTGCTGCACCCAAATTTTGCAATTTTCGTTTCGAATTTTATTTTCGTGTTCGTGTGACTGCACCTTGGTACCGTGTAGACCACACCATTCTCTCTTTTTCTCTAACTTCAACAGATGCCTCCATGGAGAAACCCTAAAAGGCGCAAGGAGACTAGTGGGCCCGGCCAAACAAGCGCCCCCACCGTTGAAAAACCCCACCCTTTGCACGACTATTTCAATGGCTTCGAGTCTGACACTCTCAGCGACGAGCACCAAGAACGTCTCGACCATCTAGCCTACCACCGCACTGTTGTCTCCTCTCGATGGATCGACACCCCGACTCTCCACGAACTCGGCCTCTATGACTCCGTTCGCATGCTCACCGAGCGCATTGGCTTGTGGGACTTCCTTAGCACACCGTGCCCAACCTACAAAGGGATCACTCTCGAGTTCCTTGGCACCGTTGAGTTCGACCGAGCCACCAACATCATCAGCTTCCAACTCGGCGGGCAAAAATTTAGCCTTACCTCAACCGAACTCATGGAGCGTCTCAACCTCCCCACCACCGATGTCTCTCGCATGAATGACACTTGCACCTTCAAAGGAGACATGAATGAATCCCGCTTCAAGGATTTCATCATCGACCCCAACACCGGTCTCAACCCTCAACGGGTCCGCCTCATCAAGCATCCCGCTCTCCGTTACATTCAGCGAGTTTTAGCGCTCACACTTTTTGGGCGAGGTGAGACAAGTTCCTGTTTTCAAAAAACTAAAAATTTCTATCTTTATTGTATGTTGCGCAGGAACATGGAGGAGATGTCGTTTCAACCACATCTTGGCTACTATCTCGCCAAGCACCTTCACGCGGTCGCTACCGAACACCGCCCAAATGGCAAAATCTCTTGTGGTGGTGTGATCACCAAGATTGCTCGGGCCCTCCGAGTCAATGTCCCTGACGACCCAGTAGGCCCCCCATACACCCTCGATATCCCAGGTCTCTCGCACATGCTGCTCATTGTGCGTTCTCCCAGCCAAGATTTCTGGATAAGTGACGGCCCCGGCAACTATGGCTACCGCTTACCTCTCACCACAGTCCTTGACCCTCGGCGGCGTGCCACATGGAGTCTCACCGACGAGCCCGTTCTCTTCCACGCCGGCGCTCCTCCACCACCTACCGTAGCCGAACAAGGTGAGCCCAACCAAGCCACGCCGGCCGGTCCTTCTAATCAAGCCATCATGGATTATTTGGTAGGGATGAACGAAGACTGGTCCGCCTCCCTCCAATTGGTCAATGATAAACTCCACACCCTTCAGTTCCGGGTGACCGAATTCGAGGAACCCCTCTACCAAGCCGAGGAGGATGCCCACATGGCAAGGTGGTATGCTCAACAAGCCTTCGAGCGTTCCGGCGGCGAACCTACTGAAGACCCACCCACACCACCGCGCGAGCGCAGCCGCCGTCAAGAAGCGCAACGAGAAAGCTCTTTCCCGCCCAAACATGCCTCCACACCTCGCCAATTCCCGCCCGGTACCTTCTCACCATCCGGGCCATCTTCCACACCGCAATGAGGCGCTCCCGCCTCTTCCTTCGCCTTCGACTCGTCCACCATCTTGTGAGTTTCTTTTTCTTCCTTTTCTTGTGTGAATGATTGCATTGGGGACAATGCTTTGTTTAAGCTTGGGGGGGATTAGAAGGAAACACTTGTATCTGCATTTAGGTCATGTTTAAATTTTTCGTAACTTGCATTTTAAGTGATAGGTTTGTGCGATTGCTTGATTTAGGGACTTGTTTGAAGATTTTTTTGGAAATGGTTTGGATGACTTTGAACAATTCGAACTAACTTCATAATTGCTAAAAGAATTTCATAAGATGAGATGTTTTCGGATTTTGGAAAAATGAAAACTTGAGTTTTGTCGAAAAAGCATCTTGAAACCTAGGTATGCCTTTCTAATTGGGAAGTTGGGATTTTAATTATAGAAAGATTATAATATCCATTTGTATGAACGAATATTTTTGGATGTGTGTATTCATGGTATTATTGCAACACTAAAAGATTGAAAAAGGTTTAAATGTTGAAAAATTTACTTCAGATTCCGCTTGCCTATGTTACGGCGATATGACGTACTTAAGGTTATGAATCCTTGACACTTTGTTCCGCTAGTTTGCCCGATAAAATGGCCGAGTTTACATCACAAGTGTGAGTTCGTATCATGGAAGGGTTAAACCAAGAACATGCAAAAGCACTTTTGAATCAAAACGGTTGGGTATGGTTAACTACTTATAACTAGCCGATTTTGTATTGAGAATAAAGATCATAGTGTCAAAAGTAGCAACAAAAAGAAAAGAAATAGTCAAATTGTGCATGATACCAACACACAAAAATTTATAATTTTCTAGCCCAAGTTTGTTCCAAGCTTGGGGGGGCAAAAAGGAAAATCACCACAAAACGAGGGCATATTTTTTAGGTCGAAAAATGAAATATTGATAACTCAATGATTAGTTTTTACAAATACAAAAGCATCTTTGAATGTGAGATTTGATTTGTCAATTGGTGATGTGAATTAGAGTTGATCAAGGAAATTTCAAAATTATTGTCCAAAAAAAAGGTTCTCGAGTTTTTAATGATAGCAAGTTCGTACAAATTTTTCGCATTTAGGGATATACTTGGAATTTGGTTAGTTTAGAAACCGGACATATACCTAAGTTTGGATTTTTGCTTGAGGGCAAGCACGGTTTAAGCTTGGGGGATTTTGATAAGCCTCAATTATATATACCTTCGGTCGAGGTTTTACCTCCTAAACTGTACCAAAACCCTTGTATTTTAGTCTAGTTTAGTATAGAATGCACCGTAGAACCAAGTTACTGCCTTTCCTTTATCTAATTTGCAGAAATCGAGCAAAAAGGAGCAAAACAGCCTTTTATGCGGGCCGCAGGGAATTTGTGAAGGCCGCACGATCCCTTTTTCCTTAGCCATTTTTTCAGACGAAAACCAACTTTTGTGCGGGCTGCACGGATTTAACCAAGAGTTCTGCGGATGGCCGTGCGGGCCGCATGAAGGCCGCACGATTCCTCATGCCTTAGCCGATTTCCAGCCGACTTTCAGTTTGTGCGACCCGCACAGATTATGTGAAGGCCGCAGGAAGGCCGCACCAATGCCATTAATGCCTTAATTCATGATATCTTCTCAGATTTGTTGCCAGATTTTGGGGGATTGTTTCCCAAGACACGAAATTGGCTATATATGGGCAGGGAGGCAACAGGAGAAGGCATTCTTCATTCTAGGTTTAATTTCCACATCTCTCTACACATTTTCTATCTTCTCCTCGTGATCAAAGGCGATTAAGAGCAAGGTTTGAAGGATTCTCGAGCAAGCAAAAGTGAAGATCAAAGGCAGCGAGCGAAGAGATTGGTGTAGTCTATTCTCTTACTTGTTTTACTTTGTTTTCATTATGATTTCTCTTGTAACTTTCTTGGATGTTAACTCACCCATGAGAGGCTAGATTTCCTCTCTAGGGGCTTAGGCTAAAAACATGAATTTGTGTTGAATCTATGTTTACTTGGATTAAGTTCTTTATGATGATTGTTTGCATGTTTGTTTATTCTTGTTGATTTTACAATTCATGTGCTTGTATGATTTGATTGCTAGTTAATTTCCCGCTTGAGTCTAACCAACTTAAGATGCTAGGAGTTATAATTAATGGTACCAAATTGTATACATGAATTACCTTAGGATTAAGATTAGAAATGACCAAATCTATTTCTTAGTCCGGAACCACAAGAACAAAGGTTGAATTGAGGTGAAGGACTTAATCGTGAAGCCTTATATTTGATTGGGACACCTAGAATTGAACCAAATATCGTATGAAGGACTTAACCGTGAAGTATTGGTATTTAGGGATAAACTAGGCTAATCTGTGTTTATGGTCTAGATAGCTAGGGCGAAGGACTTAATCGTGAAGTCCGAATTATCTAGACACGTCATTAATTCACGAAAGTGACCCTTTTTGATATTTACGTTTAGAAACCCCATAATTGCAAACATGAGTTTAGAATACCGAGTAAATGTGGATTTGACCAAAGGATTGTATGCCGATAGCCCCTAGACTCTTATCCATTTGAATCACAAACACCTTTTTATTTGTTTGTTTAAAATTGTCTTGTTTAATTTCAACTCTCAATTGGGTATTGAACCCAAAAACCAATTTTACAACAAACCCCCCTTTTACTTTATTTGCACTATTTTAGAATTAATCGATTTAGTAGAAAGTAATATCTCCCGTTATCTTTGGATCGATACCCATAATTACTACAAGGATATATTGTGCGCTTGCAATTCAATCTAACTTTGCGTATTTAGGGTTTTATAAATTTAAAGCAGAAGTGTACGAAATAGACCAATTATTCTTATACCCAAAATACACAACAGTCTTTCAATTTGAACTGGTTATCTTTCATGTTCTATTAGTTGTCATTCATCATGTACGGTTTGTCTTTCATGTTCTACTGGTTGTCTTTTATCTTGTATCTGTTGTCTTTCATGTTCTACTGGTTAGCTTTTATCTACTACTAGTCATATTTCATCTTCTTCTAGTTGTTTTTCATCTTCTATTAGTTGTTTTTCATTTTCTTCTAGTTCTCATTCATCTTGTACTTGTTGTATTTCACTATTGGTTATATTTCATCTTGTACTGGTTGTCTTTCATGTTCTACTAGTTGTCTTTCGTCAACTACTAGTTGTATTTCATTTTTCTAGATGTCTTTCATCCTCTTTTCTTTGTATTTCATCATCTACTGGTTGTGTTTCATCTACTACTGGTTGTGTTTTATCTTCTCCTAGTTATTTTTCATGTTTCCTACTGGTTGTTTTTCATCTTCCTCTAGTTGGATTTCATCTTCTACTGGTTGTTTTTCTTATATACTACTTGTTTTTCATGTTCTACTAGTTGTCTTTCATGTTCTTCTAGTTGTTTTTCCTCTTGTACTTGTTGTTTTTCATCTTGTACTGGTAGTTTTTCATCTTCTTCTGGTTGTCTCTTTCATGTTCTACTGGTTGACTTTCATCTCGTACTGGTTGTCTTTCTTATAATACTAGTTGTGTTTCATGTTGTACATGTTGTCTTTCATGTTCTACCGATTGTCTTTCATCTTGTACTGGTTTTCTTTCATGTTCTACTTGTTGTCTTTCATGTTCTACTGGTTGTCTTTCGTCTACTACTAGTTGTATTTCATCTTCTTCTAGTTGTCTTTCATCTTCTAATAGTTATTTTTCAGCTTCTACTATTTGTCTTTATTCTTGTACTGGTTGTCTTTCATATTCTACTGGTTTTCTTTCATCTCCTAATGGTTGTCTTTCATCTTTTTCTAGATGTTTTTCATCTCGTATTGGTTATCTTTCATCTTCTTGTGCCGGTAGTCTTTCATGTTCTACTTGTTCTCTTTTATCTTCTTCTAGTTGTCTTTCATCTTCTTCTAGTTTACTTTCTTTTACTTATTGACTTTTATGTTCTAAAGGTTGTTTATATTGTTTGTCTTTCAAGCTCTACTAGTCGTCTTTAATGTTGTACTGGTTGTTTTTCATGTTCTAGTGGTTGTCTTTTCTCTTGTACGGGTTGTCTTTCATGTTCTGGTTGTTCCATTTCATGTAGTACTAGTTGTCTTTCGTCTACTATTCGCTGTATTTCATCTTCTTGTAGTTGTCTTTTATCTTCTACTAGTTTTTTTCATCATCTTCTAGTTGTCTTTCAATTTGAAATGGTTGTCTTTCATGTTCTACTTGTTGTATTTCATGTTCTACTGGTTGTCTTTCATCTTGTACCGGTAGTCTTTCATATTCTACTAGTTGTCTTTTATATACTACTAGTTTAATTTAATCTTTTTCTAGTTGTCTTTCATCTTCTACTAGTTGTCTTTCATCTTCTTCTAGTTGTCTTTCATGTTCTACTGGTTGTTTTTTATCTTGTACCGGTAGTCTTTCAAGTTCTACTTGTTCTTTTTCATATTCTACTGGTAGTCTTTCATCTCGTACTGGTTGTCTTTCTTATAATACTAGTTGTGTTTCACGTTCTACTAGTTGTCTTTCATCTTGTACTAGTTGTCTTTCATGTTCTACTAGTTGTCTTTCATGTTCTACTTGTGGTCTTTCATGTTCTACTAGTTGTCTTTGTCTATATCTAGTTGTCTTTCGTCTTGTACTGGTCGTATTTCATGTTCTACTGGTTGCCTTTCATCTCGTACTGGTTGTATTTCATCTTGTACTGGTTGTATTTAATCTTCTTCTAGTTGTCTTTCATCTTCTATTAGTTGTCTTTCATCTTCTTTTAGTAATCTTTCATCTTTTACTGGTTGACTTTTATGTTGTAATGGTTGTTTTTCATCATATACTGGTTGTCTTTCAAGTTCTACTGGTTGTCTTAAATCTTGTACTAGTTGTCTTTCATGTTCTACTAGTTGTCTTTTATCTTGTACGGATTGTGTTTCATGTTCTACTGGTTGTCTTTCATCTACTATTAGTTGTATTTCATCTTCTTGTAGTTGTCTTTCATTTTTTACTTGTTTTTTTCATCTTCTTCTAGTTGTCTTTCAATTTGAACGGGATTGTCTTTCATGTTCTATTGGTTGTCTTTCATCTTGTATTGGTTGTCTTTCATGTTCTATTAGTTGTCTTTTATCTACTACTAGTCGTATTTCATCTTCTTCTAGTTGTTTTTTTATCTTTTTCTAGTTCTCATTCATCTTGTACTAGTTGTATTTCATGTATAACTGGTTGTCTTTCATCTTGTACTGGATGTCTTTCATGTTCTACTAGTTGTATTTCATCTTTTTCTAGATGTCTTTCATTCTCTTTTCTTTGTATTTCATCATCTACTGGTTGTGTTTCATCTACTACTGGTTGTGTTTCATCTTCTTCTAGTTGTTTTTCATGTTTCCTACTGGTTGTTTTTCATCTTCCTCTAGTTGGATTTCATCTTCTACTGGTTGTCTTTCTAATAATACTTGTTGTTTTTTCATGTTCTACTAGTTGTCTTTCTTCTTGTACTTGTTGTTTTTCATCTTGTACTGGTAGTTTTTCATCTTCTTCTGGTTGTCTCTTTCATGTTCTACTAGTTATCTTTCATCTCGTACTGGTTGTCTTTCTTATAATACTAGTTGAGTTTCATGTTGTACTGGTTATCTTTCATGTTCTACTGGTTGTCTTTCATCTTGTACTGGTTGTCTTTCATGTTCTACTTGTTGTCTTTCATGTTCTACTGGTTGTCTTTCATCTACTACTAGTTGTATTTCATCTTCTTCTAGTTGTCTTTCATCTTCTACTAGTTGTTTTTCATCTTCTACTAGTTGTCTTTCATCTTCTACTATTTGTCTTTCATCTTGTACTGGTTGTCTTTCATGTTCTACTGGTTTTCTTTCATCTCCTAATGGTTGTATTTCATCTTTTTTTCTAGATGTCTTTCAGCCTCTTTTCCTTGTATTTCATCATGTACTTGTTGTCTTTCATCTCCTAATGGTTGTATTTCATCTTCTTATTCTAGTTTTATTTCATGTTCTACTGGTTGTCTTTCATATTGTACCGTTAGTCTTTCATGTTCTACTTGTTCTCTTTAATATTCTACTGGTTCTATTTCGTCTACTACTAGTTGTATTTCATCTATTTCTAGATGTTTGTCTTTCATCTACTACTGGTTGTCTTCCATCTTCTTCTAGTTTTCTTTCATGTTCTACTGGTTGTCTTTCATCTTGTACCGGTACTTGTTCTCTTTCATATTCTACTGGTTGTCTTTTATCTACTACTAGTTGTATTTAATCTTCTTCTAGTTGTCTCTCATCTTCTACTAGTTGTCTTTCATCTTATTTTAGTTGTATTTCATGTTCTACTGGTTGTCTTTTATCTTATACCGGTAGTCTTTCATGTTCTACTTGTTCTCTTTCATATTATATTAGTTGTCTTTCATCTTGTACTAGTTGTCTTTCACGTTTTACTAATTGTCTTTCATGTTGTACTGGTTGTCTTTCTGATCTACTGGTTGCCTTTCATCTACTATTAGTTGTATTTCATCTTCTTCTAGTTGTCTTTCATATTCTACTAGTTGTTTTTCATTTTCTTCTAGTTGTCTTTCCTCTTGTACTAGTTGTCTTTCATGTTCTACTAGTTGTCTTTCACGTTCTACTGGTTTTATTTCATATTTTTCTTGTTGTATTTCATCTTATTCTAGTTGTCTTTCATCTTGTATTGGTTGTTTTTCATGTTATACTGATTGTTTTTCATCTATTATTATTTGTTTTTCATCTTTTTTTAGTTGTCTTTAATCTTCTTGTAGATGTCTTTCATATTGTACTAGGTGTCTTTCATCTTCTTCTAGTTGTCTTTCATCTTCTTCTAATTGTCTTTCATCTTCAACTAGTTATTTTTCATCTTATTCTTGTTGTCTTTCATCTTGTATTGTTTGTCTTTCATGTTCTACTGGTTGTATTTCATCTTCTTCTAGTTGTATTTTATCATTCTTCTATTTGTCTTTCATGTTTTATTGTTGTCTGTCATGTTCTACTTATTGTCTTTCATCTCATACTGGTTGTATTTCATATTTTACTTGTTGTCTTTCATGTTCTACTGGTTGTATTTCATCTTGTACGGGTTGTCTTTCATGTTATACTTGTTGTATTTCATCTTGTACTGGTTTTGTTTCATGATCTACTATTTATATTTCATCTGCCGCCTGCTCCGCTCGAGTAGACTCACTGCCGTGTGGGTCTGCCGCTTGCCTTGTGTCGGCCACCGCTCCTCTCTCATTCGATTGGGCCAATTGAGGCCAATCGAGTCTTGATACCCTACCCGATCCGATCTGTTTGATTTGGATCTCGTGTAGTGCGTGGTCTCGTGAGGTTTGATTATACTTCTTCTGTTGATTCGGATTTTCTTCTCTTCTCTTTTGCTTGATCTCTTGTGTTGATTGATCATGAGACTAGATCTAAAGGTGGTCTAGATTGGGATTGAAATCGAGGGTGTTGATTGAGAATTAAATTGATTAATCCAAACGAGAATTTGGAGTTGATAATTTATTGAGATTCGATAGGAGTTTACGAGTGTGACTAGCATCTACACAAATTGACTATTCGGTCAACCCTTAGTGTACACCTCTTGTGATTTCCTGTTTTGGAAATATGAGAAGAAGCGAGCGCATTGTGAAGCGGCAACTTGAGGCACTCAAGCCCGTCACCTCACAAGAGGACAATGTATGAACTATAAACACCTTTCTTGATCGTGCGTGTGGCACGATCAATAAACTGCGTATGATTGATTGCTTGTCAACAGTAAGATCGTGTGTTTGCATACTAGTAAATTTTTTAAATGTACCTTCTAGCATGCACCGCAATCCAACACCCGGTTCCCCCTCTCCACTCTGTTTTTTATGTAGTACTCAATTAGCTAATGACTTTCAATCCAATTAGCTATTTTTTTGTCCATCGCGACAGAAATTTTGAGCCCGCCTCTAGAAGCATTCCACTAGCCATCAGTAGTTTTGTTTTGAAAGTCCACTAGCCATCAGTAGTTACATAAGCCTAAGTCACTTGGGTGTTAATTTCTTTCTGAATAAACTATATTTATTATTACCAACTATATTTATTATTACCACTGTCTTTTGACATCAAGACAAAGCACGTGAATTGAAAAACACCGCGCTGAAAGGCAGCCTATCTAGACTATTTTGAGTAGTACTCAGACAAAATGACCCCAAAAGAAAAATGAGGCTCTCTACAGTAGGTATACAGTTGCTCGGAAATGACAGATCTCACTAACAGCCGTATCTGAAAGTTTCTGAAACGGATAATCGATGTATCAGTTCAACATTTCCATATGATCACGCAAGTGCATTAAAAAATTACATATTTACTGAGGTATATTTCTTGGAAGGTGACTATATTTTGTCCAGTAATTGAAATTCTCAAATTAATTTATTGCTGAGTTTGACAATGTTTTATTTTAAATTTAATTAAATTTTAATTGGTTATACCGTCAACAGGCATGAAAAAGACGATGTTTATTAAAAAAAAATAACTTCTAATTTCGACATTTAAAATATGAATTGGCATGAAAAAGATAATGTGTTTATATAATCTTTATAATTGTCTAAATTTTATGAAATTTTATGAATTAAATTTTAAACTGACACATTATTAATTAATAAATCAATTTCAATCCTATAAGTGACTAGCACTGTATAGATTTGAAAAAAAGTTACCAAATTAAATTTCTGAAACAATTCTTTGTCAAAGAAAAAGAAAAGTTTCTGGACCAATTTTAATAATATGTCGCATTTAGTTATTTGATTATTTTTCTAAAAGTTTCAAAGCTGTATTTATTAAACTGTTATGAAGGGGAGGTGCGGTGCTAGCTGGCTCAAATGTAAGCCACATGCGCACCATTAACCTAGGTCTCATAATATGCATATAATATAGAGTAGAACTAGGGTGCTCTCGAGTTCACCAAGCCCTTGGTGAACTCAAGTCCAAAACTCATCGGATCGGCTTCAAACGACGAATTCAACCGTTGAAACCCGTCTACCTTATGAGTGATGCGTCTACATGCAAAAATTTTAAATTTTAAAATTAATTTTGCATAGAGTCAAGTGGTCAAAAAACGTCAAAAAATGAAAGCATTAAAATTAATTTATTAACTTTCTAATTTTGACCACTTGACTCTATGCAAAATTAATTTCAAAATTTAAAATTTTTGCATGTAGACGCATCACTCGTAAGGTAGACGGGTTTCAACGGTTGGATTCGTTGTTTGAAGCCGATCCGATGAGTTTTGGACTTGAGTTCACCAAGGGCTTGGTGAACTCGAGAGCACCCTAGTTCTACTCTATAATATATATACTCGTTGCGCACTTCTATTATTTTGCCAAATATACTGTCTAATTAATGTCGGGTGGCTTTAATTTAGACTGTCAAGGGATGTTTGCCTTGAACAATTATTTACAGTCTCTAGCTAGCCTATATGTATGGAATTGTGCTTTGTCTAGTATCGGTTAATCACTTAATTCGAAAAATGTAAAATCAATACAGGATTTGTTGAGTGCAAGTTTCGATGAAAGTGGTGATGAAAGATCCGACCCGGAGTCGGACAATGAGCAAGAGATCAACCTAGCCTTGATGGTTAATGTCAATGATGACTCGGAGATAGATATGGATGCGATTATTGCCAGCAAGAACATCACCGACAAACTTGCCATTGAATTCCTTAGAGAGGTAGCGAAATCAAAAACCAAAAGGAAGGATTCAAGTGAGGGATCATCTTGCACCACTAATGAGGTACAATTAAATTTTAATCTAAATGGGTATGAATCCGAAAATGAATCAACTAGCAACTCTTTAGGAACCAAAGAGACTCAAACCGATTTATTCGACAATTATATATTCACAAATGAGCCAAGCATTTCTTTTAAAGAAAGTCAAATTCGTAAAAATGAAACTAGGTTGAGGAATCTCCTTGATGAATCCAATGAGGCCTTACTTAGGAAAGAAGGAATTATACAAAATTTGAGGTCTAAGATTGTTGAACTTGAGTCCAAGATAAATGAATTTGAGTCAATGACACTTGAGTCACACAATTGTAAATTACACTTAGACGAATTAGAATCCGTTATAAGGGTAATAGTGCACACAATAATTCAAAAAGCACATTTAGTTCACAAGGATCAAACAAAATTTATTCTAAAGGACCGGAGGAATGGTTTCATGATTTAAAAGATAAAAATATTTCACAAAATAGAATTCAAACTAATAGTTCATTAAAAGTGTTTCCCAACATCACAATAAATTTGAATCCAACCAAAATAAAATTGTTTCACCTAAAATAGTAAATTTGCGTCCAAATGAACCTTGGAAACAAATTCAAGAGTTGAAAGGTCACTTCCAAAATCATTTCAAGCAAGGTCCAAATTTGAACACACTTCATTCTCAATATCTCGAAAACCCTCACACCTTTGGTAATTATTGTTGTAAGTTTGGACATACTTCATTGAAGTGTAGATTTAGGAAGAGAAACAACATGTCGAATGTTGTTTGGGTTCCTAAATCTAGATTAGAGTAAAGCTCTAGTATCTCCTCAAATTAGCCAAATTCAAAAATATCAAGGGAGAGATAAGATAAAGGTATATATTAGTTATTATTCATTTTTTATAACTATTATATACTCTTATAAGTGTGTTTGATCATTACTCACAAAGAAATTGCTTGGATCATTGACAATGAATCTTTACATCACATGATAATTTCTTTTAAAGTTTACAAAATTTCAAAAGAAACAGTGATCTTAGGTTTACAGTTATCTTGAATTTCAATGCTAAATTATATCCCAAGATGCGTTCATATATGTTAGTTAGGAAGCATACCAACCATTTAGAACAAACTTATATCGAAATTAACTTTAGAAAGAACAAAATATCATTAATCGTTGTAACGGCTAATCTTCCATTGTAACGGAATAAATCAAACCTTTCATCCGAAAAACTCAGTTCCTTCCAGAGACAAAACGTTGCATGAACCATTATAACGGCTAAACCCGTTGTACATTTTCTACAAACATTAAATGCTATGAATTCAAAATTTATGACCAACCGTTGCAACGGTTGAATTACCTTACAACAGTTATATGCAAGAATTGGTAATATTTAACCATTAAGAATACTAACTACAATTGTAATTGACATATGTGAGCAATTTGAAATTAAAATTGACATGGATCTAAATTGATGTGATTTAAATTTAATTAACAAATATATTGTTAAATGACCATTAAAATTATAATTGCTAATTTTAAAAGATTAAAATTGGCAAGGATTAAAAAAATTGATTGAATTTAATTGATAAATTCACCTCAAATTTAGTGTTTTGTCAAAATTAAGAAATGACAATATTAATTGTTAAAATCATTTAAGAATCACCATAATAGAGATATAATGATATAAATTGTTGTTGTTAATAATTGGCAATATTGAGATTTGGTAATATTAATTGCAAAATCTATTTTACATGACTAAATTGCCATAAGAAAAGATATGACACTATAGATTATTGTTGTTGTTCATGATGAATTGCTCTGGTTGATAAATATGCATATTTGAGATATAATGCTTTAATTGATATATTATTCATGTTAATTAGTTTTGATTGGATAAAATTGCAAAATTATGACTTGATTCTTTATCTTATGTGCCTTAAGTTCAATTTATTATCAAATTAAGGGGGAGTGCATGAATTGAGGGGGAGCCCTCTTATTTTTTGTTGATTTGATTGTTCTATTTCCTCCCTTTCTGTGATTTCCAAAGAGGGAGAGAAATATTGCAAGTTCGTTAAAATTGGTATTCGCTAACACATGGGAAATTAAAAATTTAAATTTTTAGGAATATCTAATTTATGCACTCACTTGTGATATATGTTTTGCAAATCGTCAAAAGAGAGAGATTGTTAGACTATGCAATAATCTACTTAGTCTATTTGACTAGATTTGCAAAACATATATTTGTTGAATTTTACAGTTTCTTGTCTTGAGAATGTAGGTTCATGATGATATGAAGTTTCAATAAACATTAATGATGCATCATCAAATGCTACACATATCAAGGATGTGCTATAATGAACCAAGAAATGAACTGAGAAGACTAAACTCAAGATTAGTGTGTTAATTATAAATGTGTGAAATTGGTAAATTATGCTTGAGATTGAGGTAATTGGCCTAAACCATTAGAATGGTTAACCAAACGTTACAACGGAACAATTAATATTCCAAAATACACAGAAGTAACCAATTTATTCCGTTACAACGGGTAATCAGGCGTTGTAACGAAACAAATCATTTCAGACCCCAAAAATCTCTGGAGAGTTCCGTTGTGACAACCGTTGCAATGTTTAATGGGCGTTAGGGTTTCCAGTGCAGCAAAACCTACTAACTTGGACCAACCGTTACAACGGTTAATCAACCGTTATAACGGTTGATGCCAGTTACCTTATTTTGTTTCTCTCTCTATAAATAGAAGCAAAATCTAGGTTTGATGATTAAATCTAGCCGCCTCAAATTGCAATACTACGTTTTCTAAACAGATATAGAATTCTCCATTGTTGCTTGTGCATCAAACTTCAATATCTTTACAACAATCTCAAGCATACTCCACTATACTCAATCTTGTGTAAGAATTATAGTGATTTGTGTGAGATCTCTGCCTTTAGTGCTCAAGAGCCAATTTCCGTGCTCGGGCCGTGTGACTTCTCAAGATTTGTAAGGGCTTACCGGTTCCACCTTGTACTCCTTTCTCATTGGGTAAAGAAAGATGCGCCCATCAAGAAGGCCGCGAAGTCCCGGAGACGTAGGAGTTAGTGTCGAACTTCGTAAACATATCTCGTGTCAAGTGTCTCTTTACTCTTCTATTTAATTTATATAATCTTGCTTAGTTTAAGTGTTCTTGTTTCCGTCAAGAACAACTTACGTACACGTTAGATATATATATTTGTAGTAAATATCAAACCATTTAGGGTTAAAATTTTAAAAGATCCCATATTCACCCCCTCTAGATGCCGTTAGGGACAACAAGGACTTGCGGAAAGAGCTTGCTGAATGGACTTGGTACTTGGCCCATAATAGTTTTATGGGACTTATAGTACATGGCGCTATCACCATGGATAGTTAAACATTCATTTAAAAAATCAGATGATAAAATGAAAAAAAAAAAAAATCCAATTTTGAATTCGTTAGCAATCCTTTTTTTTTTTTTTGCAATAAGATGCAATTTGTCTACCAATTGAGCTCCACCACGTAATATAAGCTCTAGATACTCATATTACTCGTTTTATTTTGGAGATTGATCAATATACTCGAAAAAGAAGAGGCAATGCATAGATGAATAATAATGATCGTGCGTATTAGAACAAAGAGAAGGGGAAGGGAAAAAAAGAAAACATATTCTTGATCGGGCCTGATCAGAGAAGTTTATTTGTTTCAGAATAAAAAAAAAATTGAGAAAAAACCGAGAGGAATAGAGAGTGAACTGTGTATAGAAATTTGATGATTTTATTCACCTCCAATTTAGGATGTAGACAAGAAGAACTCGTTTCCTTCATCTTCTATTACACACCCTTTTTAAGAAGCACATCCTTAGTATATATAAGTCAATTATAAATTATTTTTCATATATGATGTTTCCGTTTGATGCGAACAAGATTATATTTTTATCTCGGTTGATGTACTACGAACTGAAATAAAATGGAGGGAAAGAGTAAAATTTTGTAAATTAATATTATTAAATTTGCTGGAAAATGAAATAAAATAGACAAAAATAGACAATTTTTTCACATGATTATTTTTTCAATTTTTTGCGGCAAAACACAAAAATAATAGGAATCCTAAAAGAAATATTTTTAATACTTAGTAATTGGATTCTTTATTTTTCTCACATATTAAACAGGCTTAGACATAAACTATTTTATTATCTTTTTTCAGTTTACATCAGCTATGATAGACTCCAATAACACTAAGATGTTATTGGATCATTGTAAAATTGATCTCAAAATTTCATTCGCATAAAACTACTGCGTACGTAGGATCGCCGTTAGCAACTCAACAAAACCCACTGTCATCAAATTTTATGGTATTTTATGAAGAATGCTAGTAGTAATAATTTTTGAAAAAAATATAAATTTTAAAGGAAAAAAATGAAAATTTTCAATTTATAGGAGTGACTTTGTCCCCTTTCAGTTGAGCTTAGCTGAAGCTCCCATTTTTTAAAACGTTAAGACATTCAAAATATATAAACGGAGGCTGCAGGTTATATTTTGGTAAAGATATTGACAGAGCTGTTTTGACTTCATGCAGCACATAAGTTATATATGTTTTTATTTAATTAATTACTGTATTGTATGAACCAAAACAAACAACGTTGTTATTGTAAAATTAAAATGAAGTTGCAACAAAAGTAAGTAAATGACAAGAGAGATAGAGATAGCAATAGCATAATTTTATTCTCTTCTAATTGTATGTTCAATCTTGCTTTTACAAAGTCTCTATTTATAAGCTACAAAGAGATGTTACAATAATAAAGAAGAAAATGAATGTCCATAGTAGTGGAGTAGTGGGGCAATGAATTGAACATCAACATAAATCCTATTAAATTTGATTTACAACACTTCCTCTTTGATGTTCATATTTCATTATACGTTATTAATATGATACTTTAGGATCGATATTATTATGATACTTCTGGATCATTTATACTGCCTCATAAAAAACCTTGCAAAAAAAATCCATTAGAATAAAAACTTGGTTAAGAAAAAAAGAGTATAGCGCGTATAACACTTCCCCTCATTTTGATATCATTGAATATTTTTCAATTAATGTAGATCGATATTCTTTGTGAGTTGTTGAAAAACTCTTGTCGGCAAAGATTTTGTGAATAGGTCTGCCAAATTATCGATTGATCGGACTTGGCAAACATTGATTATGCCTTCCTTTTGTAGGTCATGTGTTGAAAAGAACTTTGGCGCAATATGTTTAGTCCGGTCTCCTTTGATATATCCTTCTTTGATTTGTGCAATGCATGCTGCATTATCTTCATTCAGCGGAGTAGGGTTTTCCTTGATGTTTTCAAGCCCGCATTCTTCTTGAATATTTTGAATCATTGACCGTAACCAAATGCATTCTCGATTTGCCTCGTATAAGGAGATCAGCTCGGCATGATTTGATGATGTTACCGTAAGAGTTTGTTTTGTTGATCGCCATGAAATTGCAGCTCCACAATAAGTGAATAATCCTGTTTGGGATCGTGCTTTATGTGGATTCGACAAATATCCCGCATCTGCATATCCAATTAATTTGGATTTTGTATCCTTTTGATAATATAACCCCATATCTCTAGTTCCGCAGAGATATTGAAATATGTGTTTAATTCCATTCCAATGTCTTCTGGTTGGTTTAGAACAATATCTTGCTAACACATTTACTGCAAATGCGATATCGGGTCTTGTATTATTTGCAAGATATAATAATGCCCCGATTGCACTTAAGTATGGTACTTCAGGACCAACCACTTTTTCATTATTTTCTTGTGGGCGAAAAGAATTATTTTCTGCATTTAACGATCATACGACCATTGGTGTGCTCAAAGGATGAGCTTTATCCATATTGAATCTCTTTAGTACTTTTTCAACATAATTTGATTGATGGATAAATATTCCATTAATTAGATGCTCGATCTGCAGGCCGAGACAAAATTTAGTTACACCAAGGTCTTTCATTTCAAACTCATTTCTCAAAATTTTTGCAGTATTCTCAATCTCTTCAGGAGATCCAATAATGTTTAAATCATCAACATACACTGCAATGATTGTAAAACCTAGATTTGATCTTTTAATGAAAACACACGGACTGATTATATTATTTTTATATCATTCTTTTAGAAGGTACTCACTCAGTCGATTGTACCACATTCGGCCTGATTGTTTTAGTCCATATAAAGATCTTCTTAATTTTATAGAGTACATTATTTATATGCTTCAGGCATTTTCAATCATTCGGAGATTTTCATGTATATGTCACTATCAAGTGAACCATATAAATATGCTGTTACGACATCCATAAGTCGCATTTTTAGATTTTCTGTAACTGTGAGACTTATTAGAAACCTGAGAGTTATCGCATCCACTACAGGTGAATACGTCTCTTCATAATCGACTCCAGGTATTTGTGTAAAGCCTTATGCCACTAGCCTTGCTTTATATCTCACAATCTCATTTTTCTCATTTTTTTTATAACAAATACCCATTTGTAACCTACAGGGTTAACATCTTTGGGCGTTTGGACTACAGGTCCAAATACTTGCCGTTTTTCTAATGAACTTAATTCAGCTTGTACGGCATCTTTCCATTTAGGCCAATCATTTCTATATCTACACTCTTCTAGAGTTTTTGGCATATTATCTTCTTTGTTTATAACATTGCTTGCTATAGTGAATGCAAATATTTCATTAATATATGTTTCTTCTGGAACTTGATCAACCTCTTCTAGGGTTTTATTAACTTCTTCAGGAGTTTTACCATTAATCTCTTCTGGGATTTTATCAACTTCCTTAGAGTTCTACTATCAACATCTTCTAGGGTTTTATTGACTTCTTCAGAAATTTTATCATTAACCTCTTCTGGGGTTA
This sequence comes from Carex littledalei, assembly GCA_011114355.1. NCBI lineage: Eukaryota > Viridiplantae > Streptophyta > Magnoliopsida > Poales > Cyperaceae > Carex > Carex littledalei. Next base: position 4,251,837 of record CM022090.1, read on the forward strand.
TGCTAACTGCTTTATTTTGCTCTTTTCTTTTACGTAGATTTACATTCTTATAACCAAGTGGTCTTTCACGTTTTCTACGCACATTAGATTCATTAGATATTTTTGTAATATCAATTCGAGCAAATGCGCTTATAGCTAGAATATGCGATTTAGTGGCTCTATTTGTATATGTTAATGCATCAGGCAATTCATTTGCAATTCTTTGCAAATTTATAATTTTTTAACTTCGAGTTTACATTGACCGCTTCGGTGATGAAGATAAGATAACGATGAGTTCCAAGTCACTTGTTTATCCAGTTTTTGTTTTTCTTCCCCTAAATTTGAGAATATTGATTCATTAAAATAACAATCAGCAAATTTTGCTGTAAAAACATCCCCTGTTAGTGGTTTTAAATAATTAATGATAAAAGGAGAGTTAAAACCAATATAAATTATCAATCTTCTTTGAGGTCTCATTTTTGTGCATTGTGGAGGAGAAATTAGAACATATATTGCACAACCAAATACATTTAGATGTGACAAATTTGGTTCTCTTCCGGAGACCAATTGTAACAGGGAATACCTATGATCTGCAGCTGGCCTTAACCTAATTAGTGCAGCAGCATGTAATATGGCAGTCCCCATGCAGCAGACGGTAAACTAGATTTTATAAGTAAAGGTCTAGCAATTAATTATAACCTTTTAATCAACGATTCTGTTAGACCATTTTGTGTATGAACATGGGCTACTAGATGTTCTACTGTATTTCCAATAGACATGCAATAAAAGATTGAGATGAAAATTCTCCTGTATTATCAAACCATATTCTTTTAATTTGATAATCCGGAAAATTAGCTCTCAATTGGATAATTTGTGCTAATAGTCTAGCAAATGCAATATTTCTTGTTGCTAACAAACACACATGTGACCAACGTGTTGATGTATCAATTAATATCATAAAATATCTAAATGATCATAATGATAGTGTAATAAGCTCACGTATATCTCCTTGAATTCGTTCTAGAAATGAAGGAGCTTCATGTCCAAATTTATTTGGAGATGGTCTAGTAATTAGTTTTCCAAGAGAGCATGTTTCGCATGTCAATTCTTTTGATAATAGAATCTTCAGGTCCTTTAGGGGATACCTATTTGCACTTTCAATTATTCTCCTCATCATTATATTTTCTGAATGACCAAATATGTCATGCCACAATGTAAATAATTTTGAATCAACTAACTTCTAGTTAGTAATCATATTTGATTCTATTGTACTTATATAAGTACCATATAGTCCAGAAGACAATGCTTACATATTTTTCATTATGATTTTCTAGTTATTTTTAATAGATTTGACGTGAAGATATTCGTAATTTTTCTCATTCATAGTTTCAATATGATAACCATTATTTCGAATATCTTTAAAACTTAATATATTTCTTCTGGATCTACTCGAATATAATGCATCATCTATTATTAATTTTGTTCCTTCAGGTAACAAAATACAAGCTCTTCCGGAGCCTTCTATTAAATTAGTTGTGCCAGATATAGTGTGGATATTAGTCTCACCAAGATGCAATTGTGAAAAATATTTCTTACTTTTCAATATGGTATTTGTTGTTCCGCTGTCTACTAGACATGGATCTTCTTTACTTACCATTGCGTCAGTCATTTTCCTTTAAAATAAAAGAATGCAAGAATAAATTAAAATAAACTACCTTTATTCATTAATTTTATTTGCATACAATATAAAAATTAAAATGTAAACTAAACTTTTATAAACATAAACATAAACTTCTACATTTTATTTTCTCCCTTAGTAAAAGTGTCTATTTCTTTATCCATATTATGGAAGAAATCTGATACATCAAGATGTGTATCTATATGACATTCATTTTTGGAATAATTTTCAGTAAATAATAAAGCTCCACTAGATGCTTGGGCATACGACAGGTATGTGACCAATGATTTGCCATCCTACATCTGTAACAAACATCTTCAGGATGTTTTCCTTTCTTATTTTTTATTAATACGTATTTATAACAAAATACAACTTCAGGTTATTAATACCATAACTTCGAGTTATGATAAATGAAAAAAGAGATAAATTCAAGCTTTGTGAGATTTGTTATATGTACTACAAAATAGATACGTATTAATAATTTCAGATTATTAATGTCATAACTTTTATCAATGTCATAACTTCAGGTTATCAATGCCATAACTTCAGGTTATCAATGCCATAACTTCAGGTTATTAATATCATAACTTCAGGTTGTGAAAAGGGAGATAAATAAATATAAATAAAAGAATATGTAAATTGCATAAATAAATAAATAAATAAATTTAAATGTATTAATAACTTCAGGTTAATATTATATAACTTCAGGTTATAATAAAATACTTATTTAATAACTTCTGGTTATTAAATTGCTTGACTGCGCTATGTAAAATTTAATTTGAAATAACTTCGGGTTATATTTTCATCCAATGACCTATAATAACTTCTGGTTATTATATTGATTTTATATGAAAATTTCTAATAAAACTTCAGGTTTTTAATTGAGAATAACTGCAGGTTATTATTCATCATGTGGCCTATAATAACTACTGGTTATTATATTAATTTTATATTAAAATTTCAAATAGAACTTTAGGTTCTAAACAATTATAATAACTTCAGGTTATTATTCTTATTATTCTATTCGAGTAATACGAACTTCAGGTTCTTGATAAACATTTAGTTTTGATAATAACTTCAGGTTATTATTCCATCATTCACTTCAAGGAATGATTCTTATAAACTAAAACAAACATAATCAAAAATTTAAATGAAATTTAACTTAATGAAAGATATAATAACCAATCATATAAATTACTTACATAATTACTTTGCAACTTCTTCCGAGCAAGTCGTGCTGATAACGTGTTGTAAAATTAAAATGAAGTTGCAACAAAAGTAAGTAAATGACAAGAGAGATAGAGAGAGCAATAGCATAATTTTATTCTCTTCTAATTGTATGTTCAATCTTGCTTTTACAAAGCCTCTATTTATAAGCTAGAAAGAGATGTTACAATAATAAAGAAGAAAATGAATGTCCATAGTAGTAGAGTAGTGGAGTAGTGGGGTAATGAATTGAACATCCACATAAATCATATTAAATTTGATGTACAACAGTTGTTAATATATTTTGCCCTATATTTAAAAAACTTTTCACCCAAACTAAATTTAAATGTATACCGAGTTTGCATATTGCTTCCTTTTATAAATATCATAGACGGTTGCGGAAAACGTAGCCCAATTTGATTGTACTTAATTTTAAGAATTAACAGGGTGGAACTAGAATTTGCCGACATTTTTTATTAATATCCAAAGTTTAATAAAAATTATTAATTATGTTCAGGTTTCCGAACTTTTGCTAAAAATGCCCAAGCCGGTCAAAAAATGGCCGGCTTAGGTACCCCAGTAAACTGGCCATTATCTGGCCGGCTTACTCAATTTTTTTTTTAGAGAGAGAGACACTATGAAAATCAAAATATTGAAATCTAACTCTGAAAATTTGAAATTTTTGTTTAAATTATTTGTTATTTACTTCTTTTGATGTATAATTAGCATATTTATACTAAAATACGCTAGATTAATTGAAATTATGTTGAATTACACTATATTACAATAAATTATGTTCCATTATACTAAATTACGTTAAATTACAATAATTTCGCTAATTATGCTGAAATACGGTAAATTACCCTAAACTACACAAAATTACGCTATAGTAGACTGATTTTGCTCATCTTTCATGAATCATTAAAAATAGTAAAAAAAATTCCAAAAATAGTAAAAATTGCTATTCTATAAGTTCATTATGTAACTAATTTACTGAGCTACTTGGATTGAATAATAGAGATGAAAATCTTAATCGGAAACTTCAACTCAAGTTTTGAGGCTCTTCCCTTTGTTTTTTGGCAATTCTGAATTTTGGAATCCGGCTTAGCCGACACAACTGCATGTGCATTTTCGCAAGCTTTCCGAAAAGTGGTCATTTGCTGAAATCGGACACTCGAGCGCCGTTTTATGACCGTTTGAAGTTTCATCGTCGTTTTTTGCCTTTTCAGTGAAGATATCGTCTCTATTCATTTGTAACTTAGCGTAATTTACCGTATTTTAGCGTAATTTAATGTAATTTAGCGTAATTTAACATAATTTAGTGTTATTCAACATAATTTCAATTAATCTAGCATATTTTAGTATAAATATGCTAATTATATATCAAAAGAAGTAATATAACAAATAATTTAAACAAAAATTTCAAATTTTCAGAGTTAGATTTCAATATTTTGATCTTCATAGTGTCTCTCTCTCTCCAAAAAAAAAAATGGAGTAAGCCGGCCATTTTTTTGGCTGGCTTAGACATTTTTAGCAAAAGTTCGAGAATCTGGACATAATTAATAATTTCTTTTAAACTTTGGATATTAATAAAAATGTCGGTAGAATTTGACTATAGAGGAACTAAACATCATATTAAGAAATATTAATTGAAAATAAAATTTATATAACACAAGATAATAAAATCTTTCACTATTTGATTTCATAATAATATACAATTAATATAAATGAAAAAGCAAAACGTTTGACATCTTTCCAAAAGTGAAAGGTTTTCCTTTCTTTAACCCAAAAGCAAAAAGTTTGACATCTTTCACTATTTGTTTTATGTTAATTTTGCGTAACTCTTATTGTTTTCTGAAGATAGATTAATTTGCTGCTTTTTTTGAATGAACTAGAGATGTTGCTCCGCTGAAATTTTGATATTTTTCTTCCTTCATTGGACACTTCCTTTTTTATTTATTTTCTTCTATACGTTTGATATCTTCCTAAAAGTAAAAAGTTTTTCTTTTTTAATGTAAATGGTGCGGAAACTGAAGAGTTCATATCGAAATGAAATATGAACTGAAAAAGGCTGTCAAAAGTTTGCTTTTCAACTTTTAATCTTATAAATTTGTAATATTGTATAGGGGGGAGCTATTGTGTATGAAAAATAAATTCATTTGAACTTCTATATACTTAGTAAGATAATTTTGAAATAATAGGAGTGACTTAGCACCCTCCAACTTACACTATGTTCCGCCCCTGCGAATTAGGACAGCTAGAAGGGTTGGTTGAACTCAAAGTTTATGTTTGGGAAGCATGCTGATCAAAATCCAAACTTTTCTTTCCATTTTTATTCGTGAAAACATGATATAAATATATTTAAGACCAGGAAACCCTCTGTTCACTCAATTTCATATTTTATGGAATCAAATTGCCAATCAATTGCCTGTTGTTTTCAACAACCACTTCAATTGCTGATCTAGCATCATTGATTACTTAAAGGTCTACATTGGACTGTGCTTGAAAATGACATGCCTTTATGTTTATGGAGGCAAATATTCAATCTTCTGTATGAATAAATATGAAACAGCGAAGACACAAACTCAAGCAATTAATTGCTGAGTATTGATGACGTGGAGTAAATTTCAACAGATATTAATCATTTCACTGGGTTGCTCCAATGTCATATTCATCAATGACAATTGCCATGATTATATAGTCTTTTTCTTTGAGGTGATTCACAAGTGGCCCTTTATTAGCCAGAGAATTTTGTGTTCTTCGAGAAGAGATGATTGGTAAGGTGTGAATTGTGATACACAGATACAGCAACATCAGTCACATAATTAATGCACTACCTTTCATACTGGGGTCGAAACCGTCTGGTTAAACGGAACCTCTCATTACAAAAAGCTCACCTGACTATTGTCCACACAATACCAACACATGGACATGGTGACAAATTTCCTTTCTGAGAAAAAGATGAATCGGTAGTTCACCTCTTCCGGTGTTACGTTGACTGAGACAACAAAATAAATATCAATTATAACACAATAATATTTAGGGTTAATACCAAGTCATGGAGTCTGAGCTATAATATTGCGACTATATATCAGCGTATAGCATATTTGTAAGGGTCGATATGTGCCAACTAAGAGCATCTACATCTCTGGTACTATTAGAGTTTTAATCTGATATGATAATTTCTAATTCAGTTTAGCGATGTATGAGAGTTTCTTATTTAGAAACTATGCAGTAAAGTTTCTTATTAAGAAATTATTTATAAACTCTATGCTGACTAAATAATTAGCTAAAATTATTTCTCCTTTTTAATTTATTACTAACGTGGCTTAATATAAACTCTAAAATTAATTTTAGGAATGTGAGAATTAGAAACTTTAGAGACCTTAATTTCTAAAAAGTGGTTAACAGTTATTTAGAAATTCATTTGAGTTGTTGGGATGTAAATGCTCTAAGTTATCCAATCCAACAGATACCATATAAATGTCAAATTAAAAATATGATAGATAATGGATGGAAAAAAAAATATTGTTGTGGCTAGAACTATTATTATTAATTTCTCAATTCCAACAAAATGCAGAGATCTCGATCCAACGCTTTCGTTGAATTGGTATCCTATGACTATGAGCGCCCGCAATAGCTGAGCCTTTCTTTTATGAGGAAGTTTCATGATTTAATAAGGAGATAAATAGAACAGTATTATTTCTAATTCCATTAAAACCGCACAGATCTCCATGCAAAGAATTTTGTTTAACAGGTATCTATGGGCGCCCGCAAGGCCGCAATGTCTGGCTTTCTATTGCACATGCTCTTCTAGAATAAAAGGAATTATGAAGAAATGGTATCGGCTTTACCAGTTTCCTGCGCCACGTCAACTGATAGCATACGACAGTTGATAAATATATGGTATCCTTTTTAACAAAAAGATAGATCACTTTCATGATATTGATGCGTCATATTTCCTTCTTCATTAATTGAAGATATCTTTTATATGTCTAAAGCATTAAGAAAATTTTAAAATAATATAATATTTTTGTATTTTTCTACAAAAAATTCTCACGCAATATATCATATTATTCTCTATTGTATATGTCTTTAGTGTATTATATATGAGGAGGGTTCAAATGCATCATGATTTTGTGCTCTAATTATTAGTTTTGTGTTCTAAAAGTTATCTTATGTTGATTACTTTTATATATTATGTTTATAAATTGGATGTATGCATTTTGTTCCATTATTTTTATTTATCTTTAAAAGTGTTGAAGAAGATACTCTTGGTCTTGAACCATAAAACTCTATATGATGACAAACATAAATATCTAAAATGTTCACAAATTTGGTTATTAGCATGGAACACTAATATACCATGATAAGTTTGTTATGTTAATTAAAATACATTGTAGTTTTTTAAATGTTGATAAGGGGTTATCGTTTAATAACATCAGTATATGAAAGATTTCATATATTGAACAGATCTAACGAATGAAAATATTATATAGATTATGTTAGTGTTATCAAAATTCTTAGATATGAGATGTATTTTTTTTTCACATGAGAAATATATAATGTAGTTAATATTAAAATCTACTTGTTACTAGTGGTGATAAAAATATTAGTTCCTTATATATTACTTATGTAGGAGAAAGTCATATGTCAATTATGGACTATCAAATTTAATATTTAACAGTAATATTTCTTTTTAAATAGTACAATTCATGATATGTTTTAAATTAAAATAGACAATTCTTATCACAACAACAAAGTAGGCACTTTTCGCGAGAGAAAAAGCGCAATGATGACGGTACTCCCTCGCGAAAAGTACCGTCGCAAATAGATAAAGCACGTTTATGACGGTACTCCGTCGCGAAAAGTCACTTTTTATCCTCGCAAAAAGTCTTTAAAATACATGAACAATCTCCGGAATCTTTCGAGGAAAGCGAGGGTGGATGTGATTTAGTGAATAACAAATGTTAGTGACTAGTTTTGTCAAAGGTACGATGCGAGTACATTACAGTATGCGTGCCTTTCACACGAAGTGACTCGTGTGCTATACATAACATGTTCTTTCGTAGGATCTATCTATCCTTGGCCGAATAAGGCACGACAAAGACAGAACTAGAAAATCTTGGGAGGAGGAGGGGTCCAAATAGTCGATCTGAACCATTTAACGTGATTTCCTATAAAATATATTTGGAGATCAAATTTTACATTTTTTATAATTTTTTATAATTTTTTTAATATTTTTAGAGAGGTAGAAAATCACAATTTTTGATAATAGTGCAAATTTAAAAAAAATATAGAATTACTCCGTAAGTACATTTTATATGGAATTCATGTTGAACGTTTTATATTGACTATTTTAATTTTGAAAAAAAAATATTGATTCATAGTAATAACAATCCGCACTATACATGATACCATAGTCTCACTAATAAAAATTATAAAATATAAAAGGATAAAACTGCTAATTTTTAATTCATAGGATGCATGACTTAGTCATCCCTAATCAAGTTTTAGATATGTCCAAGAAGAAAAAAAGGGAGTTGTTATCTGTCTACTATAGTTACCTCTATACGTTCCTTTTGTTATTTTAATTTGACATGTCACGCGCGATTGATATCAAAACTTTTTATTATAAACCACACGTAAAATTTACTTTGTTTACATCAACATGACTAAATTATGATTTATTAGTCGTCAACATATGTATTTCCTTCTCTAAAGCTGTGATTTATATTGCAGTTATCTAACCGTTTTCAAGTTAATGAACGTATGTGCTCTCCTATATATATCAACCATGTCGTATATATCGTCTTTAATATTGGATAAACAACACATTACTTTGCTTCTCAAGTTGTTATGATTTTTTTCTCACCACAAGTTTGTTTGCGTAATTAATTAGAACAATCCAAATCCTTTATGCATGCATGAAACTAACAATATTCCAAGCTAACTCCATATATGAGAAATGCCGCATCGAATTTCCTTAATGAAATTGTACTAGTGTTCATCGTCTTCTTCAATATTTTCCTTCGAAATGAACGAAATGCTCTCTAACGGAGAGAGACCGAATTTGGAGTATTTTCATCCGAAAGTACGTAGAGTATAATGATAGCCTATAATATGAGGTGCATTTTTAAAAGATCTTGTGGAAAATCATGCACCTCAAATAGCGAAGGTCTTTGTTTTGAATAGTTTGCTCAACCGTTTATTCACAAAGGAAAAATATTGTTATGAAATTATGAATTTTCTCTAGAAATGTAAATTGCTTGCTTTTGTACAATATATCTTGCATCTAGAGTGTCCCCACCTTATTTTGAAATTGCACTTTTGCAAAGGCCTTTTGATCGATCTTCCACTGAATTTTAATAGGAACCTTCCCTTTTCTGACTATTTGATTGATGAATCGATGATGCTTGTGAGTACAATATGATATATAAAATAAGGACTAGATAAAAGAAAAATAAGACTCAACTTGGGCTGCTAGATGTTCAACCTCATTGAGAGATCAGAACAAATAAATTTTCTCAAAACAATATGAAAGACATATCTTCATCAGTCGATAGCTAGGGATGTAATATGTGACGTGACGTGTTGTTACTAGTTACGTCATAACTTGGGTTACATGTCGTGCCATGATCAAATTTGAATGACAGTCACAATACGTGAGTCACGTCATGATTGGTCATGTTTGGTCATATTTTAGAATTTTTTTTTATAATTTAAGTTAGTTTATTCAAGATTCACCGTTCGATCAAGATCTAACAGTCCTAATTATGTGTAACTCGCATTACCATGTGACGTGTCATGCCCAGATCTTCTGTTATGACGTGTCGTTCCATGCCAAGTTTCCTAAAAGTGGTCATGTATGGCACAAGATACACGAGTCATGATATGTGACCGGCACATGTGCCGTGACGTATTCGATCACGACGTGACTTTCTTTACATCCCTTGCTAATTGCAATTAGATGAGGCAATTTTAAATATCATTCGGTAAGAATATTGTTTATTTGATAAAATGATATTGTAAATTTCTAAATTTTTTTTTTGCAATTCATTTTGTTATACTATTTGTTTAACATTATTTTTTTAATAAAATAATTGGTTGAACCAATTGAGTTTTAAAAAGGGAAGATAGTATAGTTTAATTTATATTTATTTAAAGATGTGGGTAGAAAATTGATACTTCATCAAGCCGCATTAAAATAAATCCTTTCATGGAAATGTAGGTCCCTATCTGGTTGAGACAAATTTGTAACTCTTCTTGTAACTAACGTAACTAATTAAAATGACACAAAAATAGTTAAAATTTGACTGTGAATAAGTATATTTTTCCTTGGCGTGAGGTGCATATGACAATTCTCTTTAGCATGAAATTTCCATATACCTGATTATCATGAAAATTTAGATAAACATTACGATTCTAGAAGAATGAGTACAAATCTAAGGCTTAAAAAAATGGGAAACAATATAAGATAACTTTAGGAATCGGTAAGTAATCAAAATCTTACTATATATATTTTCTTAGTTACGTTGTTGGATTCAATAGAAAAATAAAAAATGTTGGTACAAGTTGAAGTAGTGTTTATTTCAGACAAACGGTCTACATCAAATTAAAATATACTTGTCTCTATTTACCAATGAAAGTATTTAATTAAACCTCACAATTGGAAATAGATGGTTTTATTTATCTAAAACTGTGTACTGCTGGAGCTGAACCCATGCAGTTTGTGCGATCACCTACTTTTAGGCCGAAAACAAACTACTTGAATTTTTTTTTTTTTCTGGCGGTATTAGGCACCTGCCACAGAAGATTGGGGAACAAAAGCGGTCAAAATTTGTTGACCACCAAATAGTTTGAGGCCATTGTTAATTAAGGGTGTGTTTGTCATTGGTTAGCAGCTGTGGAAAATTCTTCTCGTTTTTCGTGACTGGCATGTTCATTCCATGTGCAATTTGCTAATCGATCTCGTTGTATATCTGTTACTACTCTCTTCAAGTAAACACAATTAATGTTAGAATAATATACAAGTTCTAACATTAATAGTAGAATAATATACAAAAAGAAAACACAATGTTAGAATAATATACAAGTTCCTTTTCCCAGAACTATAAGCAAGACACTGCAACGTTGGCCTGTACATGAGGATACAAGTAATGATATAATGAATATATATTTTCCGGTATATACTAATTAACATTATTAGTAGCTAATTATTGAAGACATGTACTGCATCATGTCACAACTAGTATTGCAACCAAAACTTGGCTTATACAAGCATGCACCAACCAAATATATACCAGCCACGAAAAGAGGAAGAGCTCCAAGCGGAGAAAAAAAAAAAGAGAATCAAACTCTAGCCGCCTCCTCCTCCCTCCTCCACTCCATTTTGTCTTTTTCATCTTTTCTAAGTCTCGTTTCCGAAAAGCAGTATTCTTCCCTCTTTCGTCTCTACTTTTTTAAACAGAGAGGAGAATGAGGGAGAGGGGAGGGAGCCGAAAGTGCGGTATCTTCAGAGCTCAGAAGATAGAGTTCTCATCTCGAACAAAGTGCGACGATGAGTAGATCCGGTCGTTGGAGCGCAGTGGCGGTCGAAAGAGCGGATCCAGTCATCGAGCGAGATGGAATTAAGGTATTAGATTATGAGTGTATATAAGTATATTAAAAGCGTCGATATAGTAAAATAGTAGATCTAGGAATTTAGAGAGTGATTAAAGATGATTAGAGTAATTTTAGCAATTTAGAAGTTTTTTGGTTTGCCATTTATAGCCCGTAGGCATATATTGCAACCAGGGGAGAAATTTGGGTCCGATGGACATCGGATACAAAGTGAGTTCGACGGGTTCGCTCACCGTCCGATCTGCTTTAGGATTCGCGCCAGCAACTTTCGCATTTTTTTTAAAATTCGTGCGTACGAATCTTAAAGTGGATCGGACAGTCCCGAAATCCATCGGACCCAAATTTGAGTCCGATGGACATCGGACCCAAGCCTTTCTCTGCAACCAGATAGTTCATACATCAGACATCTCCCATTACAGTAGTTTGAAAAGAGGATATGTAAAACCCTTGTACGAAAAATCCCCCCTCCTGCCCTGATTTGCCAATAAATGGGCAGTTTCATTCAACTTCCTATTTGAATAGGTACATAAGAACCCCTGATGCCTACCTAGGATGTCCCAAGCCATCATTATTTGCCGATTTGCCTGCCAGTCTTCACTGATCGGAACCTGCAAACTCTGCATAAGCATGGCCAGCTGCAAGGAGTCCGTGTACATTATGCTCCATTATAGTAGCCAGCGCTCCGGATTAAAAAATTTAGATGGATTGATGGAATGGCTGAAATATATAATGTAAAAGAGGAAGGATCCACTTATAACATCTTACAATACGATTTTTTAAAGTTCAAAGAGTTGATTCAAACCGTTCAACATAATCTCTAAATTAAAATGGGTTTGAAGATCAAATTTTATATTTTTTTGAATTTTTTTTACTATTTATTAAGTATTTTACAAAACGGTTGTTTTCATTGAATTTTGTAAAATACTTAATAAATAGTAAAAAAATTCAAAAAAATATAAAATTTGATCTCCAAGCACATTTTAATATAGAGATCATGTTGAACGGTTTGGATCGACTGTTTGGACTTTGAAAAATTGTATTATAAGATATTGTAACTATAGAATATTATAAGTGAATCCCTCCTCAATGTAAAAAAATGTATTATTTCAAATTTTAATTTGATTTCAAATATCAACCATCACAATAAAAAATTCTAACTAGTAGACTGTAGGCATACATTTGATATTTTGTAAAAAGACTACACTATATTTAAAAAATTAAATTAAATTATTTTAAAATTATAAGAATGGCTAAGACGTACTAATGGAGGTTTTGTTGAGATGATAGAAGAGAGAAGATGAAGGAGCGAGAGAAGAAACGAAAACGGAACAATAAAATCTAAGGTAATGATATTAAAAACTACTTATTTTTTTATTCACACAACGTTATCTAACTATATTACTACATAGACAATTTTACGCTTCATTAAGTATTTTCTTTAAAACTGGTTCTCTCTCATATATTGCCACAATTTTTTTTATTAAAAGTTATTTTTTATAAAATATATTATTTGTTCAAAATATGTTTCTCTCTCATATTATTATATGATTCCTTTCCTTAAAAGTTAGAATCACAAAAAGATAATCATTATTTATTTTTCGTCACATCTTTAAAAAAAATTAAAAGAACTACAACATTAAAAGATTTTATTATATTATTAAAATATATCAACATTATATATACCAAGAGGAGGGATCCACTTACAACATCTTACAACAATTCGGTTTTGTGATTTTCAAAGTCCAAACAGTCGATCCAAACCGTTAAATATGATATCTATATTAAATGTGCTTGGAGATCAAATTTTATATTTTTTTTTATTTTTTTTACTATTTATTAAGTATTTTACAAAATTGATGTTTTTCAATGGTCCAGAATTGTCTAAAAACAACAGTTTTGCAAAATACTTAATAAATAGCAAAAAATTCAAAAAAAAAATGTAAAATTTGATCTCTAAGCATATATTTTTATTTTTTTGATAAAAGTGGGTAACCCCCACCTGTTTAATATTGAAACAAGACAGTTCATACAAGAATCAATGGAAGAGTAATTCCATTGTACAAAACAGAGATAAAAAACTAAGACATTACAATAAAAGCACATAACAGTAGTGGATACTGACTTAAACCGTATCAATACTGACTTAAAACTCTTTGTTGTGTATTGATACAGTTGTCTCTGGAAGTTTTGGAGTTCAAACTTGATTTATTCCGTTACAACGGTTATTTGAGCTTTGCAACGAATTAAATCGATTGGCTGAGTTTTGAGGTATTGAATTAAACCGTTACGATGCTTAATTAAACCGTTGCAACGGTTAGCCCAAATTAGCACATTCTCAAGCATATTTTACCAATTTTACAGATATCTAAACCTAATTTTGAGGTGATGCTTCTAAGTGCAGTACTTGGTTCTTCATGACTCATCATTGATAAGTATAACAATTGGTCATGCATCCTTGATGTATATGTAGCAATTTATATCGTCATGAACCTGCACAATATCTCAAGATAAGAAACTATAAAATTCAACAAATATATGTTTTGCAAATCTAGTTAAACAGACAAGTAGATTATGGCACAATCCAACAAAGACAATATAGGGCACATTCCCCATGCCATCTGTCAAGCCAAAAAGTTGTATCTTGACCATCATTAACATGTTTATTAAGACCTAACTCAAAAATCTGATGATAGCTAAGGATACTAGTCCAAAATATAGATTTTAATATAGAGATCATGTTTAACGGTTTGGATCGATTGTTTGGACTTTGAAAATTGCAAAACCGAATTGTTGTAAGATGTTATAACTTTTAAATGTTGTAAGTGAATCCCTCCTCATATATCAATTTATTTTATCCAGTTTCACAAATATTAACAATCTATTGTAAAAAAAAATTTGTTTTCTCAATTAACAATTTATCTTATATTTTGGTACAATCTCATGGTTATGTGACAAATTTTTATATCCACCATCCAGAATCCATCCTTTTGTTTTTTCCCTTTAAATTTATAAGAATAACTAATAATACGGCTACTTGTGCTTCTTTTTCGTAGTTTAGAAGGAACTCGTTGGGTATCTTGATATACACTATCTCTGTCGCAATGCAAAATTACAAATTTATTTGACCGTGAGTTGTAGTTGTTAACACATAACCTTTAGCAACATAGAATTCACGAACAACAAGTAAATCATCACAAGTTTTCAAACTTCAAATTAAGAAGTTTATTGTTTTCATTTGCATCATTCAAAACTTGTTTCAAAGATTTTTTCCAATTGGTTAGGAAATTGATCTATCTATTCAATTAACAAAATATAAATAAATTACAAAAGATTAATTAAAAAATTTCTAACAATTTTAATTACATGAACATATAGATTATAAGTATCAAAATTAAGAGAAAAAATTATAAAAATTAAACAATATATTTGAGTTGGATTATTTTACATATTAAAGTTAGTGTATCATAATATCAAAACTCTTTAAATTTATATTAAACAAAAGTTAAATACATATCTTGTCTGCTTGAAACTTTAATTCAATATGTTGTTTTGAAAATCTTATAATTGAAATCAAACTTTAAACAATATATACAAAAAGTAAATCAACACGAAGCAAATTCAGATCACATCACGGTTTTCAAACTTTAAAGTATATCTATGTGGAATAAAAAAATAGTTTATCTAGCAATTATGGAAATCAAAGATTTTATAAAAATTGTCCATGCATTAATATTTTATAAACAAATATGGAAATCAACGTTTATCTAGTAATTATGGAAATCAAAGATTTTATGAACAAATATAATAGTTAGAAAAACAATTAAAGATATTTAAAATTGTTCATGCATTAATATTTTATAAAAATATGTTAATACAAATGTGTAGTGTCAATATGCCTACCCTGAAAACTATTATCCTGCGTAGATTTCGAAAATCCATTTTTTCTTCTTTGTCGCGCTCAGACAGAAATAAATGGAAACGATGTGGACAATCCAAATTCCTAAGACGTTTGATTTCTTTTCTCTAAAATAAAACGAAAAACTGGAACCAAACGGGCTCTAACTTGACACTTTTGTTTTGTTTGTTTGTTTGTTTTGTTCTCGTGCAATCCAGACACTTCCGTTGTCCCTTTGTACATCGGTTTGGCAATTGCGGATCTTGTGCACAGTTGAGCTAGATCTTCTGCAGCATTAACTCAGTGGCATCTACTCTCTTATTAATTGCAAGTTTGGAACAAAATATATTCGAATAAAAGAACAATTATACATTTTTTTTGGAGGTGAGATTGTCAAAGCACTGTTACCGGAAGAGGATCCCAATTACTTCAATCACGCGACTTCCTGAAATTAATTAATTCCTTGTGTTCCCTTGCTGAACTCAGACCTAATCTCTCTCGTGATTCACAATTACAGTGACGGTGAGGTGGAGAACAGCAGAGAATTTATCATCCGATCCTTTTCTTAACAGTTAACAGATTGAGACGGGACGGATCGGATGTGATACGGAAATCTCCATCAAAATTGTTTTCATCAGTCAGCTCCCTCCCGTGTTGCGGTAGACGGTAGTGCGGTGATGGGGGCTTTTATTGTTTCTAGCTGTCAATACACGGCAGCATCCAACGTTTACCATCTTTCCAAATCCCACCGGACACCGGTAGTACTGGAGGAATAGTTCCGCCTTTGGAATTTTTCATCTGATTTTAATCTAGAAATTTTAAGATTTCAACTGGTAGGAATAGTACCGGCTCAAATTAAACTTTTGGAGGAGCTAGACTTAAAATTTAATTGGTTTCAACTCTTTAAATTTATTATTTTTGAGATGTCGCATTATGTGACACAAAATTAGTTGGAGGAGCTAAATTCTAATAACTAGGGTGCTCTTTAAGCTGGCCACCAAGTTTTTTTCGTGAGTTTAATTTCTAAATCTATCAGAATGATCTTAACTAATGATTTAAAACAGTTGAAATTGATCTACTCCAAGAGTAACGTGTTTATATGCTAAATTTATAAGTTTTTAGACTTAATTATACTTAAAAAAGAAAAATTATAAGTTGATTTTATTACATTTATTTGTTATTATTTTTTTATCATTTGACTTGTACTAAATTAGTTTGACAAGTTATAAATTTGATTTCAACAGTTTAGATTCGTTATTGTTCGAACCGACATTTTTATTAATATTCAAAGCTTAATAGAAATTAATTAATATACTCAGATCCCCTGAGTATTTATAAAAATACTCATACCGACCATTTTCTGGCCGGTACCCTATTTATTTTAATACAGGCTATTAAATGGCCGGTACCTTGTTTATTTAATTACTGGTCATTTAATGGCCGGTACCCTTAATATATTTCTTTTTTTTTGTTGTTTTACACCCTATAAAATACCCATCTTTCTCTCTCTCTCTCCCTCACAACTCACTCAACTCACAAAAGAGAAAGGGATGAAGGGACAGAGAGAAAGAGAAGGCGATTTTTGAGGGAAAAGACCGATATTTGAAGGGGCCAAAAGGATGAACAATAGCAACTAAGGTAAGTCATCCTATCGTGGCATAGCGAGATGAGGGTCAATTAGTGATCGAGGTAAAAATTGAGAAAAAAAAAGTACAAGTGTCCAGTATGCCCTGATAAAAAGACATGCAATAATTCATACAGCCGGAATTTCTTAGTTATGAAATTTCAGACGATAATTTGTGGAAAACCCCTACGGCTATAGTTTGAAAAAGAAGAAGATTGATCCAGAGCCTCCAACATCGGACGATGAGTTTGTTCCGTGTACTTATACTGGTAAGGCTACCATTTCGTCTGCTGTGACTGATTTCGATCCGGCAAAATTGGCTCGTTCTAAGAAGTAGTATTAGTAGAGTTTAAAATTTGGATGCATTTGAGCTGGGTTCTAAGAAGTAGTATTATTGTAGTTTGATGAATTAGATTGTAAAATTTTTGAGTTTCTTTAGTGTCTATTTTGTTAACTTTATTTCATCAATTCAGAGTTTGTTTAGACTTAATGTGTTTGTGCTTTATTAATTAAATTAGAATGAATTTTTATTTAGTAGTCACGTGTTGTTTATTTTAAAGATGAAGGCGTGAGAAAAAATTCAGAGTCACAATTAAATTCACAGCCAAGTTAGACTTGCATCACAAATTGCAAATAAAAAGAGTCTCGTAGCCAATTCACAGTCACAATTCAATTCGCAACCAATTCAGAGTCTCGTACAAAATAGTAAAGTACACACCAATTGCAAATAAAAAGGACCACACAATTTGCAAATAAAGTCCACATAAATTGCAAATAAAAAAGTTCTGAATGCAGCATCTAAATAAACAAGTTCACAACATGCATATAAATCACCTATTACTACCACGCCTAAAACTGAATCCGTGAAACAAACCAATTCCAGAAGATGGCCTTCCAGATGACCTACCAGATGGCTCTGCTTGGGTTCCAGATGACTATGCTTGGCTTCCAGATGCCCTTGTTGTACGCCTACTAGTTGACCTCCTCGATTGGCTTCCAGATGGCTCTCCTTGCACCCCAATCGTCTCTCCTCCTATGACAACTGCCTCTCCCATTGCTTCTGCAAACATAGCAGATGCATCTAAACGGCTTGTAGCTGTGTTATGTCGTGACCCTCCGGACCCACTTGCCTCTGTCATAACTCACTCATTTTCTATCGCATTTGCTGTGTTTCTTACCTCTGCATTTGCATTTGTTACTTAGTAAGTTGGTATAATTGGAAAGAAATATAATTTTTGATGAATGTTACATACATCTTCGTTGCCTATCGGTAGTGGAACGGCGAGGCTGATGCCCCCTTTATCTACCTTCCATTTCATCCATCGTCATTACATGACAGAATTCTTACTTCAGTATTAGCAGG
Source organism: Carex littledalei (assembly GCA_011114355.1). Lineage (NCBI taxonomy): Eukaryota > Viridiplantae > Streptophyta > Magnoliopsida > Poales > Cyperaceae > Carex > Carex littledalei. The sequence continues at coordinate 4,270,204 of CM022090.1, forward strand.
CCATTCTGGCATATTGCCAATGGGAACAAACACCCCACTCCAAGTACTTTCAAGATAGTTCACAGTATACCAGACTGCAACAAATTGGTCCTCGCAACAATTTCGATCATGACAAACATCTAAGACATGAGCGCACATAATATAAGTTAATTGGATACATCTGCAAGTATATTCCATTTGGTTGTCGGGACCGCATGTCACAATGTACACGAACTCCCTGTGAGTAAGTTCTATATTGCCTATGTCACTTCGGGTGCAAGGAACGTACTCATTTGGAGATGAAACTTGGTATTGATCTTGGCCAAGTACTTTCATTTAGTACACGAACCCTTCTCCAAGTACTTTCATCTAGTAGTTTCTCAAGGGTATATTTCTCGGAGTTTCCATTGCAAACTCGGGTTGCCAATTCTAAGTTGCACTTTTCTGGGTTATAACTAGTGCATGCGTAAATCATGGATTTCAACTCAAAAAGTGAGATATCATCGGGAATCATAAATGAATTAATTGTTTCTTTGGAGTAATAAGCCCTGTATGCATTACTAAGAACCTTCCTACCACAGTGTAATGAAATCAAGACCATGACAAACAAACTACATTTTGAAAAATGGTAAACAATTGTCAGGTTACTACATGTATAGGTTACTGAAAAATAATTAAAAATAAATAAAAAATTAAATACATTAATTGTTTTATTAATTTACAAATTAAATGAGTGTAAATTAAATGGATCATGTCTGTATACATGTAATGGTCAGTCCACTAAATCCAAAAAATTAAATGAGTGCAAATTAATTATTTTTAATAATTAAATTAATTATTTAAAAATAATAAATTAAATTAATTATTTAAAAATAATAAATTAAATAAAAAATTAAAATTAAATAAAGCAAAAATATACCTGAAGGAAGAGGAGAATTCGGGGTTGAGTGAGTTGTGAGGGGCAGAGAGAGAAAGATGGGTATTTTATAGGGTGTAAAACAAAAAAAAAATTAAGGGTACCGGCCATGTAATGGCCGGTAATTAAATAAACAAGATACTGGCCTTTTAATGGCCGGTATTTAAATAAATAGAGTACCGACCAGAAAATGGCCAGTATGGATATTTTTATAAATACTCAAAGAATTTGGGTATATTAATTAATTTCTATTAAGCTTTGGATATTAATAAAAATGTTTCGAAGTAAATCCAATAAATTTTAAAGTTAAGTTTACAATAAACTTAATTAGCTTGTGAACACCTAATTCTAGTGTATATAATTATGTAGGAATAAAATATGAGTGAGGCTATGGTGTTATGCATAGCACGGATGGGATCCGTGCTACGGCTTAAAATTTGACTTTTCAAAATCGTAACGGTCGATCCGAACCGTTCAACATGATTATAAAATGACTATGTACTTGCAAACTAAATTTTACATTTTTCCAAATTTTTTTACTATTTTTTCGAAAATCACTTGATTTGAACATTCTGGACCATAAAAAAACAGCATATCTAAAGAAATAGTAGAAAAATTCGGAAAAATGTAAAATTTGGTTTGCAAGTACATATTCATTTTATAATCATGTTGAACGGTTCGGATCGACCGTTACGATTTTGAAAAGTCAAATTTTGAGCCGTAGCACGGACCTCATCTGTGCTATGCATAGCACCGTAGCCTCACTCATAAAATATTATCATATAATTTTGTACTTATTTATTATTTTATAGAATAACGAGTATTAAATAATTCTTCTTCGCATTTTTTTATTTTTTTCTTTGTTCATATCAATATGAATGTCGAATTTTTTTTTTATACTCGTTTTATGAAATACAATACGAATAAAATACCGGATAAAGACGCTCTACCTTCCCGAGTCCCGACCGATATAGGCAGCAATAGCTCCGGACCCACCTGTTTCCTGCCTGATCTCTTTTCTCCCGGTAAGTTTAACCTTATCCGTTGCATGTGCCACTGCTCCCGACGAAACGAGCCGACTTCTTGCACATTATACAAATACACATACACTCCGAAGTCGTATTGAATGATGTAGGATACTGATAAACCATAACCTGACAAACGAAATCATTAATTAAATAATGAATTTCGACGGCCCCACCCAGACCGTCATCAATAGAGAAGAAAATGAAATAAAAAATAAAGAAAAATAACGCGCCTAGGTGTCGCCGTCACCGCGGTTGTAGCGCCGTTAACATTCCCCAAAAGAAACCACGGCGAAAGGTCGGCTCCGCTTCCCAACGCGCTTTATCTCTAACGTCTCCCTCTTTTATGCATCTCTCGTTTCACAACCCCTATATAACTGACCCCATTCATTACAAGCTCTCAGAACCCATTAATTGAGAAGTAAACCAATTCTCAAAACAGAAAGAAGTAACAAATTCGCACGAGTTCTTCTTGCCAATCCGCTCTTGTCTTTTAGTTACTTTCTGATTTCTAATTTTGGAGCCTATCTGCGCTGTTCGTCTTTTCCTTGACATTTTCGTGCCTATCCGAACCCTTTTAGTCAGGAAGCGGAATTAGTTTATTTATAATCAACACCGTTCCCAGTTGATAAAGGGAAAGTAGCAAGTACGGTGGAAGAGGTAGCGATCCCTTGTTTTTAAAGAGATTGTCATTGAAAGTTAGAGAGAGAGAAAATGGTTTGCATGGTATCTCGTCAAGGCAGAGAGCTCCAGAGGAAAACCAAGACTGGCGGCAGGCTTGTTGTCGGGTCAGTACTCAACACCTACTTATAACTTTAAAAATTCATTCCCAATTTGTAGAATTTGAGCATATATTGATTAGATTTTATTTGGTAACAGGTGTATCCCTTACAAGCTCAAAGAAGGAGAGCCAATTGGTAGCCGCATTGATGAAGCCATCGAGGTGCTTGTTATCAGCTCACAAAAGGGGCATGGCATGATGTTTCCTAAGGTAAAAAATCTCCACATTTTACTCCAAATAAAAAATAAAATTGAAATTCCTTCCAAATTGACTTATATATTGATTGTTATCAAATTTATCTAATTAGAATTGTTATTGTTAATCAACAGGGAGGATGGGAAGAGGATGAAACAATAGACCAAGCGGTTGCCCGTGAAGCAATTGAAGAAGCAGGTGTCTGTGGAATCCTACAAGCGCGACTTGGCTGTTGGAATTACATCAGCAAACGGTACAATATTGTTTACGAGGGAGTGATGTATGCGCTCAATGTCACAAACGAACTACCTATGTGGCCCGAGATGAACGTGAGGAACAGGAAGTGGGTCTCGGTGGCCGAGGCAAGAGAAGGTTGCCAACACAAGTGGATGACAGACGCACTCGACAGGCTTGTGTCGCAGCTCAGTATGCGGTGTATGCAAGAGACAGCTATGGCGTAGGTGATCTGTTCAGTCGATTTGTTGATTGTTGACAGTTTAGAGTGTTGTTTAACTGACTTGCTGCAACTGTTCATGAAAATGGAGGTATGTGACTGGGATGTTTTAAGTCGAGAATTGGAAGGTCGGGTGGATTCAAAGTGTTTATCTGCAAGTCGAGTTGCAGCATCTGATCTTCACGCAATGATTGTTGAAAGCAATTGGGAAGCCTGAAAGAAAAGGAACAAGAACCACCTTAAAGGTTCGTCGAAAGAAGGAAAATAAGAAAAGTTCGTAGAGAAGTTTCATCTTGAGCAAGTTCGTAGTTGTGATAAATTGAAGCTCCTCAGCCTGCTCGAGAAGGGATATTGACTGAGTACAAAATTAACAGGATGTAGATATGTGTTACTTACATTCGAATAATTCAGCTGTAATCTTATCTTAAACAGTTGTTGTATGTTTCCATTCTTCAATGGACCGAATTGTTTCATTTATGTTTTTCTTTATTTGTGCACTTTCGGTTTTGATGGATGAGCAATTCTTTGGTTAGATGCCGTATATAACAGAGAAGCTTTCGTTGCAAAATTCTTACTAGTGATATTTGGATGGAACGAGAGTAGATAGAGAAGGATGGATGAAACATTAAAAAAAAAAAAACTTTTTGGTGCTGAAAAGAAAATGTGAATATTCAAATTCTGAAATCAAAAGGCCTTTTTCCGATTCAAAAGCTAAAGCAAGTATATTCGACTTTTTTCACTACCGGTGCTTCTCCAAAATTATGCGTACCATTAACTCTAGTTCGATTTTGGATTGAAAATAAATTTTACGTGAATCATGACCAAGCTTCGAACCCAAAATCGGAATATATGTGGGCATTGTTTGCACAGAGCACAGGGTAAATAATGGGGTCGGAATTCATGTTCATATCATTCTCAACATGAATTGACCTTTTTGTTCTTTTTGAGAAATTTTCCATTTGATCCTAATTTTTAAAATATTGAAACAAACTGTCCTTCTCTCTATATTTCTAAACAAAAATATCATTGTGGGCGTTATTTATTCTTACTCCCATTTAATACATGTTATTCAAAAAAATTTATTAGTACCCTAAAAATAATAACAAATCTGTCCCCACTGAAATTTTTTTAAAAAGGCTAACTGCTTCATGTTTGGGCAGTTAGATATCAACACTAAACCGCCCCACGTTTGGGCAGTCAGCTTCAGACTAAACCGCTCCCCAATGGGGCGGTTTGATTTTGTCTATATATTCATGGGTACCCCTCCCGTTTTTCACCCCAATCATTTTAAATTTTCACTTTCTCTCTCCTCTCTTTCTCCAACAGATCGTCTCTTCTTTTGCATGTAAGTCCCTCAACTTTTTTGTATTTAATTTTTTAGTCTAAAATTGTTTATAAATTGTTAGGAATTAATATAAATTGTTAAAAATTGTTAGAAAATGTCCAAAATTGGTTAGAAATTGTTAGAAATTGTTTAGAATTAATATTAATTTTTTAATCCATCATTATCATTTGAAACCTTATATCTTACCATGGCACCCAAACCCGAACTTCGAAAAGGAGGAAGTAAAACCGCACGCAATGCTCGCATATCCGTCACTAAAAATTTTTAGACGAGTGAAGCCCACTTCAAGAGACATTTATCTTGTTTTCTTTCACTCAAAGATGTTGAAGAATACATGACCACGGATGATCCGACTATTAGAAACGTTCTTGACGAGAACTTCGACGATATCGACCCTCCACCTGAATGGGAAGTGTGCCCCGCATGTCTTGTCAAGGGAAATATTGCGGAGATGTTCTTTTGTCATCTCTGTGGCATAAGAGTTCATCCCAAATGTATCGACAAGAATGCAGATCTGGTAAATGACTATCGTTTCCAAATGTATGAGTGTGTTGCGTGTTGTTGCAGGCCTTCGGAGACGACGGGAGAAAGTTTCACTACTCCTAAGCCAAAGTTTGGATTGTAGTATTTTATGTTAAACTGGATTGTTAGATTTTATGTTGTAGACTAGATTGTAGTAATTTTATGTTGTAGACTGGATTGTAGTATTTTATTTTTGTTTTGTTGCTGTAATATATTTTTAATTTATTTATAATTTATTTTTTTAGACGAGAATGATGAATAGTAACAATCGAGGTAGATCTTCTAATCGACCCGTGCCCAAAGGAGGATCAATAGGTAGTCGAGGAAAGAATGAGAAAAAAAAAGAACTGTCAAGTATGCTTCAGGGATAAAAAGAACTATCAAGTCTGTATTATGGAGAAATTTCTTAGGCGACCTATTCGGTTTGAAATTTCAGACGATGATTTTGTGGAAAACCCCTATGGTTATGGTTTAAAAAAAAGATTGATCCTGAACCGCTAGCAACAGACGATGAGTTTGTTCCTTGTACTTATACTGGTAAGGCTAGCACTTTGTCTGTTGTGACTGATCTAGATCCACCAACATCGGATGATGAGTTTGTTCCATGTACTTTCAAGGCTCGTTGTAAGAAATAGTACTACTTATTAAGTATTTATTTTTTAGACTTTATTTCATTAATTTAGTGTTTATTTATATTTTATGTTGTCAATTTGTGTTTATTTCATCAAGTTCTGAAAATGGCATTTGAACTTACTCATTTTCTAGTAACAAAACTCAAGCATATAAATTAAGTTCACAAAATTCAAATAAAATAGTTCACAAACTATCAAATAAAATAGTTCACAACATGCATCTAAATAAAATAGTACAACATGCATCTCAAGTAACTTGGTCATCAGCGACGACGTCCGAACAAACTAAGTTAACGAGTTCTGGGTCTGCTTCCAGATGGTTTTGCGACACTACTGGTTGTGTCTGCATTGCTACTAGATGCTTGGCTCCCATGAGTGGGTTGTCTTCTACCGGTTATCTCAGCAACAACTCTAGCATTTTCCCTTTCATTGGCTTCGTTTATGGCATCTGCATTGCATTCCAATTCACCAATCATGGTATGATATTGACATAGTAAATACAAAATCAAATATACCTGCTCGCTGCTTATCAGAAGTGGAACGGTGAGCCTGATGTTCCACTCGCCTACCTTGCATCTGGTCCATGGTCATTACAGCACGCTTGTATTTCCTCCTCCCTAACCTGATCCACCCCTTTGAAGGAAGGATTTTATCCGCAACATAGGGAGGCCACGCATGTTGGTGGGGATACAAATTGAAAGATCCACCCCAAGTACTCGCAAGGTACTCGGTACGATACATGTCGGCGACATAATCATCTTCGCAGAAGTTTCTCACTCGCCACACTGCCATAACATGATAACAAGGTAGGTGAGCTAATTGGATTCCTTGGCATGTACATGTTACAATATTGTCAGCTCGGAGAATAACCACGTACTTGAAAGCCTTTTTCACAAAGTCCATAGTGCCATCTGGCCTACGGCTGGTTCGAACGTACTCACCTGGACATTGCACTTCGAATTCCATGCTTTGGTTACCGTACGCGACAACGGTCATAGCTGCATCTTTCTCCCTGTGTTTTCTTAGTTTCCCCTCCATCCTTGTTGAAAACGTTTGATTCCTGGCAAGTAATTATGCGGCTTTAGCACGCTTTTCAACAAACCATGCATTTAACTTGTAGAATGTGTTCTCTACAATTGCTGTCACGGGCAACATCCGGCTCTGTTTGAAGACATTATTTAACGACTCAGACCCATTTGTGAGTGGGCAGGAGAGATAAAACTGACTTTTATAGAGTTTTTATAGCAGACCACTCAAACGTGGGGCGGTCAGGTATCAAGATCAAACCGCCCAAATATGGAGCGGTTAGGGTCTTTTTAAAAAAATTTCAGTCTGGAAGGCATATTTGCTATTTCTTTTTTAGGATATTAATAAAAATTTCGGCATGTTATTCAGTTATTCTATATCCCTTTAAAGCTGTGTTCTCCCTTTATAATTATTGAAAGAGAAATAAATTAAGAAGAAAAAAAATCTTTTAAAAGGGGCCTCACAAGAACATCATATTTATATGACAGTTTTTTTTTTCAAAATATATAAAGAAAGTAAAAAAAATGTAATTTTTTTATTTTATCCTTGAAGAATTGATTCAACCAATACCTTGAAGTATCTTTTAAATTAATTAGGGTAACAAATCGAATGAATAGAATGTTCATAATATTCTAAATAACAATTTAATTATGAATAAAGAAACAAGCAATTAATGAATATAATTGCAGCATGTGTATCAGATAATTAGTATATCAAAAATTTATATGGCATTGTGGATTGAGAAAATTATTTTGGTACAGTTTATTTGGAAATTTTTTAAGTACTTTTGTTATAAAAACCCTTAGTAAAGTTATATCCGGTCAAATACAATGTATTAGTATAAGATTCCTTTATTTATTTTTTAAAATTAGGGCTCGTCAACTCCTATATATATTTTTTTTTTCTATTGTCGTCTCTTCCTAGAATTAAAATTGTCTCTTCTTAAAGAATCAAAATTCGTTAACATCTGTCATGAGCTTATATGTTAAGCATACCATAATTTTTAGTCTTATGGAGATTGGTTCAAATTTGTGTTAGATATATTTATTTATTTGAATTCTCAAAACGCAATTGATATAACAGGGGTTAATATATATGTTTCTTTGTTGACAACATTAACCAACAGAAATTTTTTAGAAGAGGTTGAGCCGTTGAAGTCAAGTTATTTAGCAGTGTAATATTCACAAAAAAATATATATATTTGGATTTCTATTATGTTGTCTTTTACACGGATAACAATATTTTTTATCACTGAATCAAAACTAGTTCTCATCAATCAACAGATTTAATTTTGTTCTCTTTCTTCTGTTTCAACTTGTGATTATCACCGTGTGGCAATATTTTATATTACTAATTTTTTGTTATTGTTTTACTTCGGAGATTGGCCAGTAGTGTTCGATTTTTAAAATTTTATTTTGATATCATGCTACGAAATATTGGTACTACAATAATTGTTCTGCATGACCTAATTTTTGTGTATTTAAAGCTATAACTTATATTTCGTCTTATGATATTCATTAATTCTTTTGATGTGTTAAATTTTTATTTAACATAAATCGTTATGATGGATAGCTTTCGTTGTACCAAATTAGCGATCATTATCCGCTCTATCCCTTATTTAGAAAATCTATTAGCAAAATTTTGAAAACAAATTAAGTTAACAAGTTTGACTATATTTTTCAAATCAACCAAAAAAATGATTTAAAAATGAAATATTATATATAGACTTGTTATTAGCCTTATACATTGTTGTGTACCAAAATTTATATCATTTAAGCGTCGTTTGATATTTCAATAAAAAAAAATCTGTTAAATATGAACTGTTGCAAATTTCGAGTTACTTTAACATTTATCAACTTCTTACGTGTTACATGGTATCCATAAAATATTACATTTCAACTGTCAAATTTTAAAATTACAAATTATTTAAACGCTCACTTCTAATTTTATGTCAACAAATCCATAATGAAATTACCTTGAAAAGATGAGAATTTATACAACCGTTCACGCTAAAAACTATATATGAAAGTTGTATTAATTTCTATCTCGATCGGAACATAATTTTGGTTCTCATATTCAAATTTTGCAGCCGTTTCTTTTTGTTTGTATGTGCTTCTTAAGTTTGGTGAATATAATAATTTGGAAATTTGCACCCTCTTCTTTTTGTTTGTATGTGCCTGGTAAGTTTGATACTTTGATGTATTATGTATATTAATTTGGAAATTTGCAACCTCTTCTTTTTGTTTGTATATGTGTCTCTAAGTTTGGTGTATATTAATTTTTTTCAGAATCCAGCCTCTAAGCCACATAATTAACTTGGTACTTAAAGAGTTATTCTGTTAGTTGCAACCAACCGCAGGTATAGTGTACCATCCCATTTATTGGAAGAGAAAAAAAAATAGGAATAAACTTATTTTTTTTTAGATGAAAGGAATAAACTAGAAGAACCTATAGTGTGATCGGCCACTTGAGAGTAGGTCCGATGGGCATCGGACCTACTCTGGTTCAACGGGTTTAATCACCATTTATTTGATTTAAGATTCGTGCGAAACGCTTTCAAATTCGTGCGGTATGTTTCAATTTTCGTGCGCACAAATCTTAAATTAGATCGGACGGTCATTATGCTTGTTGAACCTAAAAGTAGATCCAAGTAGATCCGATGGGCATCGGACCTACTCCGTTCTCGTGCTCGGCATGCTTGGCCCTACAGAAATCCAAGGGGCGCTTAGTTGCTAATAATTTCACAGAAATGACAAGAGAGAGTTTGTGGCCGGATTTAAAAATTTTGGCGAAATCTCAGGCATGTTTAACGCTTTATCATAAAATATTCCTTTTTCCTAAAAAAACAAACATGAAATATGTACCTGGGCAAAAATGTCAAATAACTTGCTTGTGACTTGCAATCATGCTTATTAATAAATTCTATCTGTTGAGAGTGGTACTAATACTAATACAACTTTGACCCTAGATATAAGAAATGATGCTGTGATGTAAAATAATTTATAAAATAATTTCTTTTGAAGTAAGAAGGAAATCAAAGTCTCTGAGTCATCATATGTGAAATGCACAAAGATTTGAACATAACACCTTTCGCAGAGAATACTTGAGAGTAGGTCCGATGGGCATCGGACCTACTCTCATTCGATGGGTTTAATCACCGTCGATTTGCTTTAAAATTTGTGCAGTACGCTTTAAACTTTGTGCATGTTTGTTTCAATTTCCGTGCGCACAAATCTTAAATTAGATCGGACGGTCATCATGCTCGTTGAACCTAAAAGTAGGGTCCGATGGGCATCGGACCTACTCCATTCTCCGCAGAGAAAACAATATGTTAACTAATTAACTGTGCTTGACGTCATTTTTTTTTATATATAAAATAATTTTGATGCAAGCAATATTAAAAAAATATATATTTGCTGATTTGTGAAGGAATAATCTTGCATCATGAGATTATATTTTAATACCACTTTTCTTGGGTAGTAAATTAGAAAGAAATACATAGAAGAGAAACAAAATATAGCATGGGTAAGGTTGTTGAAGGGGCATCTAGAACATGTTGCTAAGTTATTCTCCAATACATTAATTTGATATGGATCGAATCTGTACTCTTCAATCATGCCTTTTATTTATTTTTTATTCTTTTTATGTTTCAAGTTTCAACAGTGCAACTGATTTTCCATGTGTATGATGCTTTAACATGAATTTTAAAAAAAAAATTTCTATTGACCGGCAAAACTAACTTAGTACCTTTATAAATTATCTATTGTTATCAAGTGATCTCTCTCTTCAAATGAAATATATATTTTGTTAAATTCATATAATATTTTATAAAATTTAATGATAAGAAATATGCCGAATACACACTAGAGTTATTAACAGAGCCACACCAATAGAGTTGTTACAACCGAAATTTTTATTTTTAACATTTTAAAGAATTAAATTAATAAAATAACCACCGTTTTTGGTCAATTCCATATTTAACACGGCCGCAGAACACCAGAGCGGACCCATTTGGAGACCGCCGCAGAATGCCGGAGCGGACCCCCATATGAGGCCGCACTATGCCGGAGCGGACCCTGGTCCTTTTTTTTTTTCTGATTCTGAATTTGATTATGGTTTTGTTTTGAAAATTTTTATCAAAAATGTAACGTTTGTGAAGTTGTGTATAATTACTTATATTTGAAATGTCGTTTAATCTGAAATTGTTGTTCGTCGTTTGTTTGATCAAAAGAAACATTAAAATAGAACAAGGGGCCATATAAAAAAGCATACAATAAAACATGCGAATGTTATCGGAAATTACAAATACGTCTAATTAACCGAAAATAAACAATAGTTTTACAAGTACAATTAGAAAAACAACATTAACTCTCAATCTCGTGCAGCCCGAGCAGCTCTGTTTTGTCTTTCTTGCGTATCTCGGCCGGCTTGGTGTCCTCTTCTCCTATTATGCAGAACATCCATCCACATCGGAATTCTGTCGTGCTGTCTTCTGCCCACAGCAATATTTTTTTTCTCTGGAACAAGGACCGGGCCATCGTGCGGAGGCCATTCCGACTGATTTCCATAAACATGCCATTGTGCGCTCCATGTGTTGATCAGTGTATGGATGTGATAATAGTGACTTACAAATACGCCAGGGTCGATGCCTCGGAGACGACACACGGACAGAACATGAGAGCACGGTATTCTCTCCAATTGAGGCTTCTGGCACGTGCAAGTTACCGTGTGATCATCCCCGATTATCACCGTGTATTTGTAATTGGCCTTGGTAAACCGACCAGAATCGTCAGGTATGAAAGCGTGAACTCTCTCCTGTGTGGCGGTTACCTCAAACTCGTTGTTGTTTCCAAAGCCCCCCAGCGTCTTCATTTTATCGGACCTCTCGAACCGTTTGTTGATCACCTACGAAAAATTAAAAAATAATGAAGAAGTCAGATATTTTTTTTAACAAACTTCATTAAAAATTATGAAGAAATAACTACAAATAAAAGTACCTTATGCACACGACACGAGAATTGCTGACCTTGACTGACTTCCCATTCCGCTTTGGCCCTCCTTTGCGCAAACCATGTCATACATTTGTAAAATGTGTCTTCAATTATTGCTGCAACCGGTAGCCTACGAGAGGACTTGAAGACCTTATTAAGCGACTCAGACCCGTTTGTAGTCATGATGCCCCAACGGTAACCACCGTCCAGTGCTTGGAATATCTTCCATGGTTTGGGGCACTCGTTCTCATCTTGATCCAAATACTTACCCACACCGTCCAGCCAATTGAGGGCAATGTCACATGCCTGCCCCATTGCTTGCATTCCTTGCTCGTACCTCCTCATCTTCCTCTTAGCCACACATATTCTAAAAAAACGGATTGCCTTATCACTGCAACCGTTCTTCTTCATGTTCTCGGCTATGTGAGTAGCACAAAGACGGTGAACACATTGATCCTCATCCTCCTCGTTCCACCCCATATCATCTTGTCTGAACACCTTCTTGATACCCTTTCCCCTATCAGTGATGACACACATGAATCTGGAGCGGATTACATTACGGCGCAACCATTTCATGAACCACGCACAATCGTCATAACTCTCTGATTCTACCAGAGAAAAAGCCAACGGGAGGAGCTGATTTTCAGCATCGTACCCGGTTGCAATCAACAGCTTGCTTATGGTTAAAACCCATTTTGTAAGAGCCGAAATCAACTAAAATAAATAAAGTGAAAACAACCAAATTAGTTACCTTTATACCGGCCTGACAGGAAACATGCATCAACTGTGATGACCGGTCTGATATGTTGAAAAGCAGCTATGCACGGTCCAAATGCCCAAGCCGCCCTATGAAAATACCTCCATGGTCCAGGTTCACCAGTGGGATATGAGGTCACCTCAAACAATGTTTCTGTCAATAAATTAAAAAAAATAAGTTCAATTTTTGATTGATAATGAAATAACGTAAAAATTGAAGGAACAATGTAGTACCTGGGTTGCTTCTTTTCATTGCCTCCAACAATGGAACTACAAGAGCGTATGACCCCTCCCAACTGCCAAATTGACGGGCTATTGCCAACTCACGGCCACGCCATAGTTTGTTGTACGCCGGTATCTGACCGTTGTACTTTTCAGCAACAGCAATTCGGACAGCCTGAATACTCAAGTCGACATCGTTCCTCATGTGAGCGGATATACACTCGGCAACCATAGCAGCTGACAACTGGGCGTGATCTGTTCTTGTCGCATCCACGTGGCATGAATGTTATGTTGGGCATTTGGAGACACGCCATTGTGTTCCATAACCGGTGGCCCTTGCGAGTATGTACCACCCACAGTAACTGTCCTTGCACTTGAACCTCATTCTTATGCGGTCACTGTGCGTAGGTATTAACTCTTTGTTGCAAAGGATGTGAAACCTGGCAATTGCGCTCTTTATGTCCTCCTTTGAGTCATATGTTTGTCCCTCGGACAATTCATTCTCAAAATCTGCTCTACTTCCAAACAAACCCGAATTGGCTTCCATAAACCCTGATGTGTCGTTGAAAGCATGAATCGGGTGCTGAACCCCGCGATCCATTATCTGAAACCCGCTATCCATCTTGAATTTCCTTGATAGTCCGAGCACAGGCCCGGTATCTTCCTGGTCAGAATAATCGCTCATACCCTCAGGATCAACATGACCCCAATTTTCCTCTGCCTCTAGTATTTCCGGATCCACTTCTTCATCAGATTCATCCGGATTACAAGTTTGACCCCAATGAGCGGTCCGACTAGATGAAGGGTGGTCAGTCTGGGATGGGGCCCGACGGGAGGGTCGGTCCCTCTGAACTGGGGCCCGACTACTGGACGGTTGGTCAATTTGGACAGGGGATGGACTAGAGCCGGATGAGTTACCCCGACTACGACCCTGGATTAACCTCTGAACTGGGTTCGAACGCCGGGCTCTGGTAACCTCCACATATAGGTCAATTATCTTGTATGCACCCCCAGAAAAACTCATGGTTTGGTTATACAATACCTGCCAGACTCCCTCATTCTGAATTGGAAATAGTTGGAACCAGGTTTGTGCCGAACTAGTCGGCATGCTAATTTTGGTATCAATTTTAAGGTCATACTGACCCTGATCCAACCCCAAATTCCCACATATACTTGATTTAAGTCCCAAATAATCCGTACCTGGCAATACCGGGATCACAGTAACGGGTCCAATACTGTAGTAAACCCCATTAGGACCTGTTAATACATCCCCACCAGTGTAGATGGATACCATAAGAGCCATTTTTTCAATTCAATACAGAAAAAACCTACAATTAAAAATTTATCTAAATTAATTAATTTAAATTAATTATTCTAATTAAATTATTCTAATTTAATTATTGCTAAATTAATTATTCTAATTAAATTATTAATCTACTGAAATAAAAATAAAAAATTTAAAAGAAGAGAGAAAAAACTTACAGATCAGAGCTAACTCAGGAGAGAGAAGGTGTGAGAGTGTGGAATGAAATGTTGCTGTCATTTTCGGGATATGAAGACCAGGGTCCGCTCCGGTATTCTGCGGCCCCATATGGGGGTCCGCTCCGGCATTCTGCGGCCTCCCCCAAATGGGTCCGCTCCGGTGTTCTGCTGCCGTGTTAAATATGGAATTGACCAAAAACGGTGGTTATTTTATTAATTAATTTATTTAAAATGTTAAAATTAAAAATTTCGGTTGTTACAAAATGCTTTTAAATTTTTTTTTTTTTTAGTTAAGTTGGAGATCAAGCCCCACAACTGTTTTTATTTTCATAAGGGATTATCTATTCGTGTTTCGAACTTGCGACTTTTCACACGAAAATCATTGCATTTGCCACGAGATCAAAAGATGATTCTCAGTATGCTTGTAAAATTATACTTATAAAAACGGGGGGATTTCATGTATATCCTTCAAAAACTTCAAAATTACATATTTCCCTCTCTAAGTTTCAAAATTACGTATTCCTCCTCTAAACTTCCAAAACTCACAAATATAATCATTTTATTGTTTTTTATATTATAACTCATCTTAAATCTATAAAATACTCATTTTACCCTTCATTAAAAGCATAAAAAATTGTATCTTGTTTAAGAAACATGTTGGTTATATTTGATCGGTTTTCGAAGGCAAAATAGGTATTTTATAAAGGATAAAGGGTATAATTGGTATCCGGTTTTTGAGGGCAAAATGAGTATTTTATAAAGGGTAAAAGGTATAATGAGTAACTTATAAGATCAACATTTTTTTAAACAAACTACAAATTTTTTATGTTTTTAATAAACGATAAAATTGGTATTTTATAAATTTAAAATGAGTTTCAATACAAAAGACAATAAATGAGTAAATTTGTGAGTTTTGGAAGTTTAGAGGGGATACGTAATTTCAAAGTTTAGAAGGAGGAACATGTAATTTTGAGGTTTTTTAGGGGTATACTTGAAATTCCCCCTATAAAAAATTATAGCAAACTTATGCTCCTAATACGCAAAAACTTGTAAAATTATGCATCACTAGAAATAATAGTGATGAATAATTTAGAATATAAGTATAAAACTATGTACTGTACCAATTTTGTTCCATCTTGCCTTTGAAAAGAACATTTAGCATCTGTACCAATTTTGCCCCCATTCAAAGCTATTAGTACTTGCATCCATAGCATATATACTTGAATAGCTCACAAAATGACTGAATTTTTGATTGTTCTAAATCATGCAAAAAGAAGTCTTGTGGTAATGTGTATAATTCAGAATTTGGATATTTTTGGAATGACTATGGATAGCGGTGTCAATGGGTACAGTACGGGTCGGGTGGAGGCATTTTCATACCCATACCTATTAAAATTGATCTTATCCGTATCCTACCCTTATCCATTAAGAATTAACCTTACCCTACTCTACCCTTATCCGTTAATATTATCGGATAACAAAACAGTAGCGAGTGAATAACGGATAAACTAATATATAATTAGTTTTATTATATTTTACAAATAGAACATTAAAAACTCATTATGTTTTACAAATTAAATTTTACTCATTACATAAGATAACCATTTTAAATTGCTTTTTCACTCATTATAATTTTTTATAGCAAAATTTGAAATTTGAAATCAAAATTGAGTCATAACCACTATGAAAATTGAAGTGAAAATGTGACTATGTGAGTCATATTCTTACAAAATTTACA
Source organism: Carex littledalei (assembly GCA_011114355.1). Lineage (NCBI taxonomy): Eukaryota > Viridiplantae > Streptophyta > Magnoliopsida > Poales > Cyperaceae > Carex > Carex littledalei. Next base: position 4,286,268 of record CM022090.1, read on the forward strand.
TTCTATTTTTACGATTGAGTAAAAAGGCAAGAAAACAAAGAGGGAAGGAAAAAATATCAAAGATTTTATAATTACCTTGGAAATTGAATTGAATATATATAATTTTAGATTTTATAATTACCCTATAGGTACAGGTACGAAATAGTTATTATCCATACCCTTACCCATTTAGTAACGAAAAAAATTCTTACCCATACCCAATAAACTAATGAAAAAAAAATGTTACCCATACTCGTCTTATCGAATACGATACAAGTCGAGCAAACTGCTAAAAAAGTACCATTGACACCCCTATCTACACCGTTCGGATTTTGTTTTCCTTGTCTTATAATCAAGGGCGGAATTTAAGATATACAGGAAAAAATCACAACCTCTATAGTAACAAAAACGTATTATACATACAAGTATAACTAATATATGTTAAAATTAGTGATTAGTCCTCAAAATCCTTTATATTTGCATTCAAACTGATTAATTATTTAGAAAATGAAAAAGGTACAGTGCAATTATTTTAAAGATGGCGGTCAAGCTCCACCTCTGCTTATGATTAAAATAATAAGGATCCTAGCTACTTGATTGATGGTAATGTACTATTAATTGCAATGTTGAGCAAAATTGAAAGTTTATTTTCCTGTAATCCTATTATATTTCAATCGTACAAAGAGACTTTTAATGGCATCCTTTCAAATTCATGATAATGTACTATTAATTGTACTGTTGAGCAAAATTGGAAGTTTCTTTTCCTGTAGTCCTATTAGATTTCAATCTTACAGTGAGACTTTTAATAGCCATCTAATCCTTCCCAAGTCATTTAACCAACTCTAACCTAACAATAATACAAGGAGAAAAGAAAAGAAAAAGATGCGCAGTTATTAGTTACAAATTGTGTTTTCCCTATGAACAGGTCAATTGGGAACGGCATTTAACCAACTCTAACCTAACAATAATACAAGGAGAAAAGAAAAGAAAAAGATGCGCAGTTATTAGTTACAAATTGTGTTTTCCCTATGAACAGGTCAATTGGGAACAGCAGCTTGGCTGGGAACAACCCTGCCTACCCAATAGCTTATTTAAACCCTGTTAGAACTCCACAAGAACCTCAAATTTCATGCTAACATTGCCATTCATTATTGGCACATGTCATTGCTGATAGGCTAATGTCATCATCTATATTATATGCATAAAAATTTGGCACTTAGCCTACTTTGCTCAAATTGCATGTGAAACCTGACCATAGTAACGTGTCAGTACGCCAATTCGTTTAATATATGTCTAGCAACCCATCTATTCAGTGACATTCCGAATACGAACAACAAATTTGAATAAATAAAGATGAAAGCAGCCAAAACCACCAGTTTTGGGTCCCACTCTGACGAAAGATATATTAAACTTAAAATGCTAAGCCAGAAACCAACTGATTGGGGCATGCAACCTCTCTTGAATTGTATATTGGGCTTAAATTGATACTGGGCCAATTCAAATCCATTTTCACCCGAAAAATAGACAACTCGATAAATTGTTCGATAATATTTGTGGGCGTATAATAAGGGCTTTGGGTCACTCTACCAAAACACTGTCACAGTACAGCCTGTTCCTCAAATTCTAGCTTCTTTTTTTTCTTCCCTTCCAAAATTTCATTTTATAAAAAGTTTCGAGTTTCGAGTTTCGAGTTTCAACTTTCAACTTTCAACCGAGCAATGCTGCTACGTGGCTAAACCAACAGCATAATTTTTACACAACACCGTATTGTTCTATTTTACATTTTCTAAAATTTTTATATATTACAGCTCGTTCACAATTAACCCGCCTTTAGTATTGTGTTTCTTTTTTGTATCTTCTATTTAAAATTTCAAATAATAAGGGAATAGTGATATTATTTTCAATTCCAAGTGTCAACCCATGCGTACTCCATGGCAGCTCTTCGCTCCTATCCATTTCATCTCACGCAACCTCCGTTTAACAAAACCAATTCTCCCACGAAGTCGATCCCTTCTCAAGCCACCACAACCAACCACCAGAGCTTCGACCAAACGCAATCCCGTTTCTACAACCACTCCCTCTCTCTTCGCACGTACGCAATGACGACGACGGCGTTCGACGGAGGTTTCGACCGGGCAGCGGCGGTGAAGCAGTTCGACGAGTCCAGGACCGGCGTCAAGGGCCTCGTCGATTCTGGCGTTACCGAAATTCCTACCATGTTTCGTCACAACCCCGACCCGTTGCCACCCGCTCCGATTGGTTCCGTGTCAGTCCCGACAATCGATCTGTCGCTGCCACGTAGCGTCGTCGTGGATACCATTCGAGCTGCTTCGCACGAGTGGGGATTCTTTCAGGTAACTGCAATTTCTATATTTTTCTGGAATTTCTGTACATTTGAAAGTGTTGCACCATCAGTGTTGAACAATTTGCAATGGTATGTGATTCTAAGTAATTTGGGACTGTACATCCATACATACTAATTTTTAAGTAGGAATTTTACTAGACATCATGTTCCTTTAACAACCTTACAAATTGAAGTAACCTTCTACTAGGCTGCTAGGCATAGTAACTTCAGTCTGTGAATGCATTGATCAAACTTTCAGTAACAGTACTAATAATTTGGGGCGTGCTCCCATGATCCCACCAGAAATTAAAAGATCAAATCGTAACTGTTTATCTAATATAAGATTAGGGGATTGACTCCTATCTTATTTAAAAAGAAAAAATAAGAGTGCTACTTTTATTTTAAAGCAATTATATACAGTGTGACAATTGGAGTATAGTTCTAATTAGTAAACACTATGGTGCAGGTGATTAACCATGGGATACCTGCCAGTGTAATTGACAAGACCCTCTCAGCCATTCAATCGTTCAATGAACTGCCCCCCTCTGATCGATCTCCCTATTATTCCCGCTCCATGACTGGTGGGGTCTCCTACTCATCCAATGTTGATCTGTACAAATCCTCTGCTGCCAGCTGGCGTGACACGATTCAGGTCTTGACGGGCCCTACTCGGCCTGACCCAGAACGGATCCCCCCTGTCTGTCGGCAGGAGATTCTTGCATGGGATGAGCATGTCACAAAGGTTCTTGATCAGCTTAAAATCGATAATTATTCTGTTTTAGACTTGAAAGCAAGATGCCTTGCTTAATAAGGAGTTTAGTTTGTGGTAGTTACTTTGTTTGCCTTCTGCGAGCAAGGCATGCTCAGTACACTGACATAATTTATTTTTCTTGTGAGTTGTTTTGTTCATTAATAAAATTAGATAGAAAGAAAAATAATATTATCAGTCAAGATTGAAACAAAAAAAAAAAAAATTTTCTTCTCCTTCAAATTAATATTGATCGGACCTGCAAATCACAGGTCGGCCGATCCTTGCTAAAACTAATGTCAGAGGGGCTTGGGGTGGGCCCACATCGATTGGAGCAATTAACAATAGGTGACGGTAAGGTTATGGTGTGCCACTACTACCCACCATGCCCAGAGCCCGATGCTACCATGGGAGTGGTGACACACACAGATCCTGGGGCCCTCACTGTGCTGGTGCAGGATAGCACAGGTGGTCTGCAGGTGAAGCGCACTGAACAGGACGGCAAGTGCTATTGGGTTGATATCGATCCTGTTCCAGGTGCACTTGTGATTAATGTTGGAGATCTCCTTCAGGTATGTTACATGCATATACCTCCTAAAAGTACTTTATTGTGAATTTATTTGTGCTTTACAAAAATAGCATTTGTTATATAATTTTCTCCATTTCAGATAATCAGCAATGATGAGTTTAAGAGCGTGGAGCATCGTGCCGTTGTACGATCTCGAGACAAATCGAGGGTTTCAATAGCTGTTTTCTTAAACCCTGCAAAGAGGGGGGATTCTGACTTTTATGGACCTTTGCCTGAATTGATATCAGACGAGAGACCTGCTCATTACCGAAATTTCACCATGTCGGAGTTCATGGGTACTTTCTTCAGTAAGCAGCTTGCCAGCAAAGCTCTTACTGATCATTTCAAGTTGTAGAGTTTCTAGATAAGAGCCGATCGAGCATTGTGTTGGTGAATCGATTTATATAAATATTATTGCATGCAGAATTAAATTATCTCTGGTGCACATAATTAGATTAAATACTTTTTCATGTCTTCCACAAACTTTCATGTTGTAAGCAATGAGGAGATCAATAAAACAAAGGGTTTTTTAATATGCTTATAAGATGCTTTAATTCACGTCAGGTTGACACCGACTGGACACAACTGTTGCACGTACCTCCCTCATTTAGGAATTCAGATCCAGTTAGATACCTGATATGGTAGAATGGAGTAAATTTTTTGACAGAACAGTTTTTGATTCATGCAGCGCACAGTCATATGCATCTTTATTTGACTCTATTATTCGTACTCTGCATGAATTAAAAACTACTCTGTTAAAATCTTTACCCGAAATCGGGCCGTTTAGAAGGCCTCCCGTGCAATTAGGACATGTCCGAAATAAAAATCGCTTAACTGGAATTCTAAGGGATTCTCTCTCGTTTAGTCCCCACAAACAGCTCACCAAATACCTTTGTCGTTAGTCCCCACAAGCAGCCCACCAGAAATGCATGTAAATAATCTTATTAATATTTACTAAAGATTTATTCTTGCAAAAATATCAAGGAGCGCTTGTCTTTAAGTTAAATGTGAAGGAAATCAGAAATTAATGGAAAGGGCTTCCAGGCCTTCTGGTTTTCTGTTTTTGAGATAAGTGGGCTTATTGCAGTTTTTACAATTGGAGATGACGGTTGATCCAGCTTATTTATCCAAAACAAGCAACCTTAAGCACTACAATGCAATTTTGTTAGGATTTCTTTTTTATTTCAGTCAAATTTTAAAAATGTGCACTTGTGATTAATGTTGGATAAAAATTTTGTTAGGACAATAATAAAAAAGAATGAAAATGACCAATTACAATTTCGTTGGGAATTTTGTTTCCCTAAGCACAACCCCGCATTCATCACAAATCCTATTTCAGATTAAAAGTTCATCAAAATTCATATAGAAGTCTGAATTAAATCTTTATTGTAAAAGACTGCCCATAATTTTTTCTTGTTGATTGTATAGTACTAGGGAGACACAAGTAGACCTTTTATAAATAACTTTTTTTTATTAATATATATGTTGGAGCTTATGCTTCCAGCCTTAAAAAAAATTCTTGGACTCTGTAACCAAACAATCTGTCCAAGACTCCAAGTTGTTAACGAAAAAAAAAAAAAAAGATTTGCAAGATGCCATTACCAATATCTCCTCGAACTACATAAAGTGAAGAGCAAGCTAGTCATGCTGGAAACAGTCACAGATGTTTGTTTTTTCTGGGGTAGGCTACCAACCTAGAGAACATCAACAAATTTTTCGGGTGAACAGATTCCAGTTCTAGTAGGTCTTCTTGTTGTTGCAGTCTTATCTATTGGAACCGGTGGCATCAACAAGACCGCGCCATTCACTGTTTGAATACCAACTTTACTAATTTAATTTTAGGGGACAGCATCACACAGAATTTGAAGCCTTGGTAGGGTGGCAGGGGAGGTTGGTGAAATTTTCTAATTTCTATTCCGAACTTGATAAGAAATTAGAAAATTATTTTTGCTTTGAATACAAGGATAAACATACTAATTTTAGTGTATGAAAGTATTCGTGAATAGTGTTAATAGAGGCGTAGCTAGGATAATTAGCAGGTTGGGTTATAAAAAATTGAGTGAGGAATAATTTGTTATTATTTTGAATATTAAGTATATTTTTATAAAAAATTCTGAGAAAATATAGAAATATAAGCATATTTTGGGGAAATTTTATAATTATTTTAAGTTTAAGTATGCTTCTACATTTTTAAAAGACAAAAATAAAAGTATATTCTTGAATTTTTTTTTTTTTTTGAGCGATGGTGGAAACCCCCAACTCCACTTGGCTCCAGCACTTACTTTTAAACAAGAATATTGCTATTATTTATGCATAGATTTGGGTTTCGATAAAAGAAAAAATGATTTAGAGGTCGAATAGGCCATGAAGGGGAGGGAAACTCAATTTTACAAGCTATAGGTATTAACGTATTAAAAAAGTTATTTATTGACAATCTCATATTTTGGGTTTTCAATAATAAAGTTTATTATATTTGTTGGTTCAGTTTATTCAATTTCTATTAGTCAGTCGGCCGAAAGTTGAATTTTTACAGTTAACCCAGACCAATAAAAAATCGAGAAACTGAATTGTTTTAATAAATTTTTAATTTTTAATAAAGTAAATTCAGTTGTTACTGTCAAGTTAACTGAATCAAATGCACATCCCTATTCGTGCACCTTTTTATATAAGAAAAGAAGAACATTATACTATAATATTTTATTGACTCAAGGAAAGAAATTTCCTTATACAATTTTTAACTTTGTTGCTAAATGTTTAGAAATGGTTACTGAAGAGATATCTTAATTAGAGTAAAACAACGGAGTTAAGCTAACTTCTGCAACTTGAATCTTCTATAAAATATTTTATGTTGTTTAAAAGGATTAAAGATGAAGTTAACTTCAATATTAATCTTCTTTGCTTTGCTGGTTTACTGATCAAGCACAAGACTATATTCTGGTTTATCATTTGAAAATTAAAGGCATGCAATAGCTATATTTCTTGAAAGTGATCGAGTCGGATTTAAATACTTCCATGAAGAAAACTAACTTATCTATATATTGCATCACTTCGATTTCCTCATTCATTATTCTTATAACTTATGCTAGAGCCTAGAAGTAATAGATATATACAAGTTAACCACCCAAGTAATTAGATATCTACAATAACAGAATACCACCCAAAAAAAAATGAAAAGAAGAGGATACAAATGACTCAAGCTGCAGCATCAACCAAATCTATCTTTGTCAAGTTGTTGCAAAACTATTGCATCAGCTTGTACGAGATGCCAATAAAAGCTACGAGAGTCAAAGAGAGCAGCAAGAGGCATCTTGGTCGCTGTCACATGATTTTGTTTTTACTTGGGCAGGCGACCAACCTAGAAAACATGAACAAGGTTTTTTTTTCTTTTCCCCTTCAAAAAGTATATAAAATATGAAGGTTGTAATAAACAGATTCCGGTTAGTAGTAGGTCCTACCTGCCAGCGGATCGTTTCTGTTGTTATTTTACATTTGAAAAGCAGATCGAACTCTCCTTTTCATATTCTGTGACAGTCTTATATAATTCATCAACAATATGGATTTCTGATTTGATCCAATTTATGTGTTTCTGATTCGACAAACATTCACTGATTCGACGAACATTCACTAAAATTATGTAATTGAAATTAATGAGAATTTACATAACATTTTTATTAATATCCAAAGTTAATTACAAATTAATAAATTTACCCATGATTCCTGAGCTTTTCCAAAAATATCCAAACCGGCCATAAAATGGCCGGTTTCCTCTTTTTTTTTTAGAGACACTATGAAGAGCAAGATAATGAAATCTAACACTGAAAATTCGAATTTTTTGTTTAAATTATTTGTTCGATTACTTCTTTTGATTTATAATTAGCATATTTATACTAAAATACACTATATTCCTTGAAATTATGTTGAATTACACTATATTACATTAAATTACGCTAAATTATGTTCAATTATGTTCAATTACGCTAAATTACACTAATTTCACTAATTATAATGAAATACGGTAAATTAGACCGATTTTGTGCCATCTTTCATAAATCATAAAAAATAGTAAAAATTAGTATTCTAGAAGTTCATTATATAACTATTTTACTGAGTTACTTAGATTGAATAATATAAATGAAAATCTTAATCAGAAACTTCAACTCAAGTTTTGAGGCTCTTCCCTTAATTTTTTGGTAATTCTGAATTTTGAAATCTAGCATCATGGACACTGACGATGCATATTTTCGCAAGCTTTTCGAAAAGTGGTCATTTGCTGAAATCGGACACTCAAGTGCCGTGTTATAGCCGTTTGAAGTTTCGTCGTCATTTTTCACCTTTTCAGTGAAGATATCGTCCCTATTCATATGTAATTTAGTGTAATTTACCGTATTTTAGCGTAATGTAATGTAATTTAGCGTAATTTAACGTAATATAGTGTAATTCAACATAATTTCAAGTAATTTAGCATATTTTAGTATAAATATGCTAATTATACATCAAAAGAACTAATCTAACAAATAATTTAAACAAAGTTCGAATTTTTAGTGTTAGATTTCATTATCTTGCTCTTTATAGTATCTCTTAAAAAAAAATAGTTTCTAATTATAAATCACTATGAAGATAAAAGAGAAACAAAAAATAGTTTCTAATTATACATCACTATGAAGACACACATTAATTTACTGAAATTTACCGTATTTAGCGTAATTTAACATAATTTAGTGTAATTTAATGTAATATCGTGTAATTCAACATAATTTCAAGTAATCTAGTGTATTTTAGTATAAATATGCTAATTATAAATCAAAAGAAGTAATCTAACAAATAATTTAAACAAGGCAAATTCTTCTATGGACATAAGGACCTATTTGTAAAATGAGCATATTTTCATTTTCAAAGTTCAAACAGTCGATCCGACCGTTCAACATTATCTCTATATTAAAATGTACTTGGAGGTCAAATTTTACATTTTTTTGAATTTTTTTACTATTTATTAAGATGGGTACAAAATTCAATGGTCTGAATTTGACTAGTTTTGTAAAATACTTAATAAATAGTAAAAAAATTCAAAAAAAATGTAAAATTTGACCTCCAAGTAAATTTTAATATGGAGATAATGTTGAATGGTCGGATCGACTGTTTGAACTTTGAAAATGAAAATATGTTCATTTTACAAATAGGTCCTTATGTCCATAGAAGCATCCCTCTTTAAACAAAAAATTCGAACTTTTCATTGTAAGATTTCATTATCTTGCTCTTCATAGTGTCTCTTAAAAAAAATAAAAGAGGAAACCGGCCATTTTATGGTCGGTTTGGACATTTTTGAAAAATCTCGAGAATCATTGGTAAATTTATTAATTTGTAATTAACTTTGGATATTAATAAAAATGTCGGTCACTCTTCTCTCCTTTATTTTCTGTTTATTTTAATCATTATTTTGAATGGTTTCTTAAATTAGGGAGTAATTTAAACTAGGGATTTGTTATTTAATGTTATTTTTTGTTTTGTATAGGCAAAATGAGTAGCCAAAATAGCCGTCACTCATCATATCCTTATTGCTATAGATGTCTTAAACTGACTGTTGTGATGTTTTTGATGACCAGAAATAATTCGAGGAGAAAATTTTATACATGTCCATAATGCAATCAATAGATGGGCTGGTGTGATAATACTGCCAATTTAAGTAACGTAAGTTTAAATTCTCATTGCAACCTTGCAAACAAAATGTAAGATATGGAAATGATGCAGAATATTTTCAATTCTCAACAAACAGCTAGCAGTATTAATTGTACTTTGTGTGTTGATGGTTGTGATTTGTTTTTTAATTGTTGTGTTGTTGCTTCATGTGAAGTAGTGAATTACTTTGTACGTAGTGAGATGAGTCACAAGCTGTCCAACAACATGCAAAACATGTTCCGAAAATTAAATCATATTTCAAACCCAAGATTTCGGCAGTGTATGAAAGGCACATGAGAGTGCATTATTGTTTAATCTTTTACACAAACCTCCTTTGAATTAAGTTGTGGTTTGCGAAAGAGTTTAAAAAACAATGTAAGTGCACTGTTATGTGTCAATTTTTACACTGCCTTAAGCTTAGGTTTAAAACATGATTTAATTTTGAGAACATGCATGTTTTGCAAGTTGTTGGACAGCTTGTGATAAATTTCATTTTCTTTTGATTTTCACTATATTTTATTTGACACTTTACAAGAACATGTTTTTTCTTGGTTAGGTTTCAAAGAAATGGGTCAAACTAACTTTCAACTAATAAAATATGTTCTTAAAATTAAATCATGTTTTGATCCCAAGTTTTTGGCGGTGTATGAATGGCAGGTGATAGTGCATTGTTGTTTAATTTCTTACACAAATCCCTTTGAATAAGATATGGTTTGCAAAAGAATTTAAACAACAACGTAAGTCCACTGTCACATGTCCATTTCTACACCGCCAAAAATTTGGGACAAAAACATGATTTAATTTTCAGAAAATATTTTATTAGTTGAAAGTTAATTAGTTTGACCCATTTCTTTGGAACTTAACCAAGATAAAGCATGTTCATGTAAAGTGTCAAATAAAATGTAGTGAATTTAGTAAAATCAAAAGAAATTGTTGAATACGGTGTGTTGTAATTGTAAATAAGGAGATGAATTTTATGGATATTTATTTGAGTAGATAACTTAGTTTATGTTGTTTGCACAACTCGGTAACTTTTATGTAGATTAATTGCATAATTAGATAAATTAGGGAATGTTGCTTGCATGTAAAATTCGATCGGTGTTGTCAAACTCCACGTATTGAATTAGTAAAGGTAAATTTCAATAGAATTGACAATATAAAATAATTTCTAAATACAAAGCAATTTCTAAGAAATATCAACGTAGGGGAAAGTTTGCTGAATTCATATCCTCTGCATTAACTCAAAAGGGAATCTTTTGAGTTAATGCATCTCGGCCATTCGATCTGTTTTGAGATTCGTGCAAACTACATACACACTAATATTAAAAGGCCCCATGTTATTTGCTGGAGTTGGATATATTGGCTCCGTTTAAAATCAGACGATTGAGATTCATTAACTCAAAAGATTCCCTTTTGAGTTAATGTAGAGGATACAAATTCAAGTTTGCTATACTATTGGCATATCCGCAAAATTCTAAGTTTCTAATTAACATATTTTTATTTTTATTTTGCTTAACATAAATTAAATTATCATATTATTTATTTATATGCGTACTTCCTTAACAACTAATCAAAGTTTACAAATATATTATAAATTTTGGAAAGACTTAATTGTATTGTAAAATATCCACAAATTACTTAATTAGATTCCCTTCTAAAATTTGACAATGGACGCAAAATCCCGGTTGAAATAAAATTATTATTATTTTTTTAAATAAAATTCAACCCTAATAAATTATTATTATTCACATAATACACATAAATTATTATTTTATAAAATTCAACCATAATAAATTATTTATAAATGCACAAAAAAAATATCTAAAATTTCACTTTCCTGTTGAATGCTATGCGCCACAGAGAGTGAAATGTAGTTTTCCCTCCACTTGCACCCCAAACAAGAGTGAAATATGATTTCCCCCACTCTCATTTGACAAGTAGGACCTACTTGTCAAGTCGGACTTTTTCTTTTTCACCCTCTCTCTGAAAAATTGGTCTAAGTACGTTTCAATAATGAACCAACACCGACGGTTAATAAGAAATAACAGTTAGTGCCAAGCTCAGCACTGACGGTTCCATTAAACCCGACGTAAACCTAGGTTTTTTATGAAACCCAACAGAGAGCAACACTGACTGTTCAATTGAAAAAACAGTCGGTGTAGACAAAACTATCAACATTGACTGTTTTTTAATTGAACAGTCACTGTAGGGTATAAGCAACACTGACAGGTTACATAAGAAAACAGTCAGTGTTGGTGAACTCATCAACACAGACTGTTTTTTAATAGAACAGTCAGTGTAGGGTATAAGCAACACTGATGGGTCGCATAAGAAAACAGTCAGTGTTAGTTAACTCATCAACACTTACTGTTTTTTAATAGAACAGTCGGTGTAGGGTATAAGCAATACTGACGGGTCGCATAAGAAAACAGTGTTGGTTCACTGATGGTTGTTTACAAGTGAACAGTCAGTGTTGAAGTTCTTCTTATTTACAATTTTGCCACACAGTCTCTAAACTTACTGTTACATATTAAAACCGTCGGTGGTTGAGAGTTAGTGAAGAGATTTTTTGTACTAGTGATGGAGACTTTTGAATGAGCTTGGAAAGGATAAAGATGGATTTATTCAAGAGGTAAAAAGTGTGTATGATGACAGTCTGTTTTATAAATTGGAGAAGCAGTAAGTCATCCAGCCAAAATTAATCATACTAAATTAGTATGTATAAATAAAGCTTGAACTTGGATGTGCACATGTAAATTGTATTTTAACGTCATTTATAATGGTTGATTCGATTCGATTGTTCTCGAACTTAAATATTATTTACCTAACTTTCAATAACTATTGATCTTTCTTGGAGGTCCAAAAGAGGAGAGCAATTTGGGTTTGACGCCCATCGACTCAAATTTGAGTCCGATGGGTTCCAGATTATCTGATTCGTTTTAAGATTGGTGCATCCAATGGACGTAAGACTCAAATTTTTTAAGTGAAGAAAGGTTTATCCTTTTTTGTCCTCATAAAGTTTACTAGAGTCGGAGCTCTACATTGAAAATGATGATTAAAACAATAACGCTAGACATTATATTCTTTTACATTCTTTACTTTTTTACCATACATAAAAAAAATTACACACTAAAACAATAGTAAAAGACAAAACATTTAATGATATTGATGCAATATTTTTCTCAGAAACTATAGTGGTCTCAATTCCAATAATACTGATGCATTAAATCTCACAAACATTAATGATACTTGATACAATTAAATCACACAAAGTATAGCCGCCTCAATTTTAATGTTATGAAAGGCAGCTTCAGTTTGACAGTGGACCCAACAGGTAAAAAGAATCTTCACACGGAAGATGGTAGGTGCAGGAAAAAATTCTTTTCCAAGAAATGGTCGGAGAGAATGGTACAATTCTGGGTCGGATAATAACTGAGAGCAGGTTGGGTCCGATGCCCATCAGACTCAAATTTGGGTCGATGGGTTTCAGACTGTCCGATCTGCTTTAAGATTCATGCGCACGAATTTTAAAACAGACACAAAAGTTGCGTGTGCGAATTTTAAAACAGGTTGGACGGTCATCGAACCCATCGAACTCACTTTGAGTCCGATGGGCATCGGACCCAAATTGACCTCATAATAACTAGCTGTCTAGCTATTGCAACCCCACTGTCTTTATTTTTTGGAGGAATTTTATGTACACCCTTCGTAAATTTTGAAATTACTTATTTCTCCCTCGAAAATTCATCATACCATACGAGGTCAAATGCCTACATAAACCTTAATAATCTATAATTAGATAACTTTTAAGACAGTGGGGTTGCAATAGCTAGACAGCTAGTTATTATGAGGTTATTATGAGGTCAATTCAGTGTTCTAATTGGTCAGTTTTCGAAAAAACATTATTTATTTCTCTACTTGTGATCTATAATTCTATAATCTATAATTCATCATATCATTTTTATGAATATATAAGAAATTACGAGATTTTGACTTTGTTTTGATCGGTATCAAGAGCTTTAAAAAATACATTTATATGGATGAATTATGGACTGATTTTTCAATTTATTGATTCATATAAAAGTAAAACCGAAAAGTGATAAATTTTTATGTGCATGTAGAGAAAATAATATAGATCATATCTAACGGTTTTATTTCGACATATTAATTTTAAATTTTTAGTATTAGATGTTTACAAAATAAAGACACGATAGAAGACAAAAAGCAAAGGCATTTGACTCTCCTCATATCATATTTATCCTTCTAAATTTCAAAATCTCACATATTTACCGAATTACTTGCCTTCTATTAAAACTTATTTTAGTTTTAGTACATATTTTATCCTTTAGTAAAAAAAATATGTAGGCTATTTAAAAAAATATTTAGTTTTCTAATGGTTATATGTAAGGAAAAGTTGTTCATTTTTTTACATGTGACTCAGACAAGGTTACTCCTAAAGGTTATCATGCACATCACAAGTAGAGAAATAAATAATGTTTTTTTCAAAAACTGACCAATTAGAACACTGAAGATTTTTCTTACATTGACTAGGAAACCGTTAGATTTGATCTATATCATTTTCTTTATGAATATATATACGAAATTACGAGATTTTGACTTTGTTTTTAAATATATATTACTAGCAAAGATCTCGTTTTTAAATAATAATTAATAAGCATTATTATATATCGTTCAATCTACTTTTAGTTTATTATAATACTAATCATTAAAACGAACACATGTCCTCCTGCCCTCTAATATCTCCTTAATCCAATTCTGAAATTTCTCTCCTAAATCTCTCTCTCTCTCTCAACACTTCTAGTAAATTTTTAATATAATAATAATAATAATAATAATATCCAGCATTTCTATAAAAAAAACATAGAATTTTTATAATAGTTTCGAACATTTATTTCATCGTGTTTCGTAATTATTTCAATACATATTTATGAGTGTAGATTCTCATAAATTAATTTGTTAATTTTCATACTCGTAAAATCTCGTTTCGTATAATCACCTAACATCCGAATAAGGTGCACCGTGCACTTCTATAAATTTTTCTCAGCAATCCAAAGAATTCCTTCAAATATAATTGTACAAGACATAGATTGTACGAAATCAATGCAATAACTTGATTAGATTACATAAATCCTAATGCGTTTAATTTTGAAAAATTAGAAAAATAGGTAATTAGTGAGTTGCTCCCAACCAAAATAGTTTCGGAAGGCAATGCATTCGGTCGATTCGATCTAAACCAAAATCATTTAATTTTGTATAATGTAAATCGTACCAAATCAAATAAATCTAACATGAACGAGACAAAATTACTATGAAATACTCAATTTTATGGGCATCATTTAATTATTGACTAGCTAGTAATTGTACTGATATGTACTAAGAAAATTTACAAGTACTCTGTTTTATTTGCTTGGTTGATAAAATTTTGAACCAGAAAAGAGAAAAGAATTATCACATGTTTTATAGTCAACCGAATCAACCAAGATTACCAAACTAAAATAAACCGCTGAACATGCCTATCTAACCAGAGCGGGTTGGTATCAGTCACTTGGCGGATTTTGGACTTCTGAATCATTTATCAAGTAGAACACGCAATATTGTTATGAAGTCCGAATATGTGGCTTTTATTTTTGAAAAAAAAAACAGAAATTTGTTTTTCATGATCCAATCGTTTAAATTATTATGTATGAATCTCGATGAAGAACAAGGGCTGAATGTGAAAATGTAGATTCCTGTTTTTTTTTTAAAGAAAAATAGCAGATTTTATTCCGTATTTACGTCCATAAGTATTAAGCCAATACGAATTAATATGTGTAAAGAATTTACATTTGTGATTTCACAAAAGAAATGATACAAAGTTTCTGTCCGAGAAAAAATAACCCCTCTTAACAAAATTATCTTATGCTTGTTTATGGGCTTGTAGTCTTGTATAAAAAAAAATGAAATCAAATCTAGTACCCCCATGTGAGCAAAAAATTTCTGCCAACTAGGTCCATATGTCCATTAATCTATAATCTAAACAGTTATAATTAATTAAAGTATGAATTTTTCTAAAAATTTTACACACTTTATATTTCAAATATAACCATTTAAATCATAGATAGATGGATAGATGGATGGACTGGAGATTCAGTTCCGTAACATCCATTTTAAAAAATAAATAGAAACTAAGCGGGTTCAGGGTCTGCTTTTAATAGCAAATCTTTCCTTCCCTTTTCTCTCCGATTGAGAAAATATTTTTCAGGATGCAGTCCATGTGAGCAGATATTGTCTTTCCTTATTTTTCGCTAGCAGATCTTTTTACCGTTCTTATCTAATATTAGGTTAATTTTACCTGGATTGGGTTTCCCAAACAGCTAATCTTCCCCAAAAGAACTTTGCCTATCGACGCAAGCAGAGCACACGCCACACGATCACTTGCGTATTTCCAACTGTCTCTATATAAAGAGATGACTTCAGGAGAAAACCAGAAACAAACGAAAGAAGACAGCGCCTCCACGGCTCCACGTTGATGTACCCATCTCTTATTCTTTTCAGTTACAACTGTCTCAGTGTCTCTAATAAATTGGTGACCCCATTTATCAGCTGAGAAACCAAGAAACAAACGAAAGAAGACAGACATGCGCCTCCACAGTGTCTCCGCGTTCATGTACTATTTCTCATTCATTTGAATTGCAACTGTTTATAAATAAAGAGGTGTCAAGTGACCCCATATTACCATCTGAGGAGACCAGAAACAAACGCAAGAAAGACATGCGCCTCCACATAATACTCTCCACTTTCATGTGCAACTTTCTTATAATTCTCATTTAAGTTTTCTCATATCTGATATGTCTATTCTGAACTCATCTTCCTTTTTCTTTTCAATTGAAGCTTGCTGTGTGTTTTATCTGCAATTCCACACGGAAAGGGTGATGGAGCGACGACAACTTCTTCAAAAAATGGTATATAGCATTTTTCTTCTCAATCCTTACTCCTTTTTATTTCTGTTTTTATTTAAATTCAAGAGAATAAAACATGATAGAAGAAGCTAGAAGAAGAAGATATTTTGATTTTATTATCTCTGTTTGATTGATTTCTACAGCCGCTTATCCCTATTACATTTATAGAAACTTATCTAAGCTAAGATACAAAAATACCTCGTACAAAATGACAAAAGGAAATTACAGCTCACAAAACAGATTAGAGGAATCATTCCGTTGTGTAGTCATCTTGATCTTCTATGGCAGGAATCTGTTGTGTAGGTGTTGTAATATAAATTCAAAATACTATTCCTGTAGTTGTCAAGTTTGTAATGAGGAAAAGAGAATTCTCCATTTTTCTTTTTTCTAATTTTACTTCAATTCTGTTTTATTTTATTTAGTACGGTAAATTGAAATTCGTTTTCCATGTAAAAGATACTGCACATTCGAAGGCTGCAAATCTGACAGCACTTCAAATGCACGCAGCATTCTTTGACAGGGACAATGATGGGATCATCTACATAAAGGAGACCTATCAAGGTAATTCACAATTTCTTTCCAATTTGACAGTACTTAAAATTTGGCAAGCTAAATTGATATTCAATTATCCATTTCAGGCTTGCGCGCAATTGGTGTTAATGTTGCTGTTGCCGTAGCAGGCTCCCTCTTCATCAATGGTGCTCTCAGCCCCCTAACAAGACCTCCTGTACTTTTTTCTTTCTCTGATTTTTTTGGGATATATATTTAGAAAATATCATTATGAATTAATTTGCTGGTAAAACCACAGGGGACAGGATCATCGCCGCTTCTCCCTATCTATATAGAGAACATCAGCAAGGGTAAACATGGTAGCGATACTGATGCCTACGACTCTGACGGAAAGTATGCTTACTGTTACTGATTGCTTGTTTTGTAGTATCACACACATAGTTTTTGGGTTATTAACTACATTTGCATTAGTCATTATAATAATATACTCAATTTAAAGGTTCTAATGATGCGCACAAGAGCTCAATTTACACTGTATTTGAATAGTTGACTTGTAGTCCCTGAAAATGTTCGGAGCAAGGATAGAGCATGAAAGCGACAAACAGGAGAATAACAATAACAAAGGACAACATCATAAATATGGTTGTACAATTTTGGTCATATTACTTAGCTGTACTTAGCATAAATTTAGTTTGGTGGTATACAATATTTAATGACACTTTTTGTCAGATTGTTCTGCAATAATTGCTTGCTTTCTGCTGAACCATGTTCATGCAATGCTTTCAGGGTTGCTTATATTATTGATGAGAAAAGGTGAACTCTGATATTTCATCTAACCCTTAACCTGATTCTGAAATTGTAGGTTTGTTCCTGAAAAGTTTGAAGAGATATTCACAACTTATGCAAAAACGAACCCGAATGCACTATCATCACAAGAATTGGAGAACATGCTTCAAGGAAACCAAGAACCGGGTGACGTTAAGGGACGGTACGTAATTTTGCCTCTTGAAGAAAATCTTGGGTTTTGTTATTTGGGCAAAGATGATGGAAGTCTATCTTATTGTTGGAAAAAAAAATTGAATTCAATCTTGCATTTTATATTTACACCTGGATACTAAAATTCCATTCTGAAATTCCGACATGTGGTAATTGATTTTGATTTTGTTTTATTAACTTTGACTTTGACAGTGTTGGTAGCAGAGCTGAATGGATGCTCCTGTATAATCTGGCCAAGGATGAAGATGGATTTCTTCAAAAGGATACTGTAAAAAGTGTATACGATGGCAGTCTGTTTTATAAATTAGAGCAGAATAACCAAAAAACTCGAAGTTAATCGATGTAGTCCTAGTAATATGCGTAATAATTAGCATGATTGTGGATCTCCACATGAGTTGCTATTGTCTTTTATAGTGGCTGTTTATTTGTTATATAGTGAAATTGAATATTACAATTACTTTATTATTTATTTATCAAACTGTACAACACTACTAGAATATGAGTTTATTGCATGCGCCGGAAAATGGCTTATTGCATGGAGAGCCTTGCAACAAGTCCGAAAAGGCTTGTTGCATGCGAATAGCCATGCAACTGGCTTCGATACAAATACTAAGTATTTGCATGGACGCCCATGCAACAACTTTGTTCTGACTTGTTGCATGAGATTAGCCTTGCAACAAGGGCGCATGCAAATACTTTGAGAGTTGGCCCCGTTTGGAGTATTTGCAAGGGGAGACAACGTGGGCCCCATCTGGTTATTTGCAAGGAAAGCGAACGAGGGTCCCACTTGACTATTTGCATGGCTAGAGAACGTGGGTCCTACATGACTATTTGCAAGGCTAACAAACGTGGGTCCCACTTGACTATTTGCAAGGCTAGGGAATGTGGGTCCCACCTGACTATTAGCAAGGCAAGGGAATGTGGGTCCCACCTGAGTATTAGCATGGGAAGATTATTTGCGTTATTACATATGTGATTATTTGCAAGGATATGAATTACATTTTTTGCATACACTGCAGTTCTAATTATTTGCGTGGATGTACCCAAGGTAATAATAACAAGAAATGGCTGCAAATTAGCATGCTCCAATTCTACAATCCTCCCTCCCTGTTCCAATCTGGTACCAGCCCAGTGCTGTTTTACAATTCTCAGTTCCCATTCATCAAGATTTATATAAAACACATTGAAGAATACATAGAAAGCAACTAATAAGCATTGACCAACATAGTATAATCATCATACATAGAAACCAAAATTATAAAAGCAGTAAAACAACATTGATAATAAAAGACTTAACTTCTAAATATATCCAAAATGTAACATCCCAAATAAGCATTCACAAAATAAACTCATCCTTATGAGTTAACAAAATATACCCAGAATATAATAAAAAAACTTTACCCTAAATATTGACAACCACACTAGACCTCCCTGGTTCATGTCGAAGGTTGATTCCCCACCAATCTGTCATTGTGGCCTCATTACCTGCAATTTCTCGTCCAATATGAGAACTCAACAGTGCTTGGAATGACCCTTCCTGATTTGGTTGTAAAGAACCAGCAACATCCTATGTAGAACAAATTATAATGTTAGAACATGTTATTGTTATAAAAATTAATTATGTAGTTCAAGCCTCAAAATAACTTGTTTGTTGATCATACAATACTATTACCCATTATTGTTGTACACTTGCCTTGAGCTAGTTTTTTCAATAATAATGAGGTAGTAATAGTTTGTTGAAAAACATATGATGGTACTTTATGAGACATGATCATTTGTAGTCCTTCTATTGGTTGTATAACAATAAGTGTGTTTTGAGGCACGAAAAACCCACTACTGGTACTTACAATATTTGTATTACATCTTACCATTATGTTGAAAAAAACATTTGATAGTACGAAGCTACGTGGCTGTGCCTTTCTCGGGTGGTTGTTGTTTGCACATTTTGTTCAAGCAAGCTTCCAAAGCCTAAGATGCGGATTAGCCTTGTAACAAGTTTTACGAATTTAGAAATGTCATTTCTTTTGCATGGACTGTCCCTACCATGCAACAAACTAGTGCTCCCCATGTAATAAACTCATATTCTAGTAGTGCAAGCAGCTTTAGTTAGAGGTGTAAACGGTCGGATACGGATCGGATAAACCGTATCCTTATCTGTTATAATTTTTCGGATACGGATACGAATATGGATAGTCTCGGATTCGGATACGGATACTGATCGAATATTAAACGGATATGGATACGGATCGGATATCGGACGGATACGAATACAGATATGAATATAATTCGAATAATTAAAAATAAAGTACTAATGTACATTCTATGAAGAAAAACATCTAAATATAATTTTTCATTTATAAATTAGATCTAATATTTTTCATAATAAGTTTGTTGGTTACAAAACATATATCATATTATTAAAATATTAGTCACTAATCATGTCATAGTGTTATATTGTTCATCAAAATATATATATGCATATGGAGTTTAATAAATCATTGGTATGTATATGCAATTTAATAAATCAATTTAAGAACATAGAGTACATTTGTAGCAGTTTAGAGTGTAAATGGTCGGATACGGATAGTTACGAATAGTTAAAAATCTTACTGTATCCTTATCCGTTATAATTTTTCAAATACGGATACGAATAGTCTTGGATATGGATACAGATCAGATAATTTAAGTAATTTTTCGGATTCGGATCCAGACGAAATCGGATAATATCCGATCCGTTTATACCCCTAGCTTTAGTTGTATTGTTTTTTTAACTCATATGCACATGGAAGCATATGAATTCATAGTACTAAGATCAAGAACTCTTAAACCACCATATTCTTTAGTTAAACATACAGTTTCCCATTTAATAAGTGAATATTTCCTCCTACTTTTATCACTACATCGCCACAAGAATCTACACATAATTTTATCAATATCTTTAATAACAGTATCATGTACTCTATATAAGGAAAGTGCATAGAGTGGAACTGCAGAGAGTACTGAATTCAGTATTGTATGTCGACCTCCAAAAGATAGTAACTGACATTTCCAATTTGGAAGTTTCTTTTCTAGTTTATCTATTAAGAACCTCCAGTCTAGACAGTTAATTTTTTTATCATGCAAGGAAGACCTAAGTATTTGATTGGGAAATGAGCAAGCTGACATCTGAAAGTTTGAGCTAGTTCTTGTCCTAAATCGGTATTGATAGTATATAATTCAGTTTTATTCAAATTAACTTTGATGCCAGAGAGAGCTTCAAAAGCTTGCATGGTCCACCATGCAGCCTCTACAACTTCATGTTTAGCTTCTAAAAATAAAATGGTGTTATGAGCATAATGACAGTTTGTAATTGCTTGATTATTAAAACAATTAGGACCTAAACCATGAATAACCTGGGCGGGCCTGTCTACCCTTTGTAAAGATTTTACTTAAAGAGTTGCAGCTAAAATATAAGACACCTGAAAATCAGTGTTCCTTTTCAGTGTTTCCCAGACTTCATACACCTCTCGGAAATCCTCCAGTCTGCCTCAATGGGAGGTTGTGATTGTGAGACCAGTGTTGCAAGGGAAGCCGAGTCAGTGTAAAACACGCAAGATCGTATCCCCAAACTGTTTACCAGCTGAGTCCCTTTCCTAAGGGCTTGTGCTTCAGCCTGCATTGCGCACCCTGCTGTCACTCCTTCCAGGTTATACATCACCAGCTTGTTCTCCATTGTGATTATGATCCCAACTCCTCCCTTCCAGTCATTGGTCCAGGACCCGTCACAGTGACATCGGTATTCTGCCACAATTGGCTGCAAACCCTGTGTTTCGGTCGGTACCATTTTGTTGGCTGTTGCAGCAATCATGGACTCCACCGAGTTGGAATTATAGAATTTGAGGAAATCATCTCTGGTTGGTGTTTTTCCAGCATATAACTTACCATTCCTGCACCGCCATATAGCCCATATTACATTCGCCATGTCGGTCCACTGTTGGTCTGTCAGACCCGCACACAGCTCCTGTAAGTGATGATCTAGATCCACGCGTTATTAATACATATGCGAACCTTTGCGCTCAGGGCCCCTCAGCAAATTCTCGGCTCGAGATTCTGCGGCTTATTTTCAGGTGTTCGTTATATCAGGCTTATTTTCTGAGACTATCAATCGGTAGTCTCATTTGCACACTGAGCATGATATAAATGTATTTCTACAATTGTTTGGACGCCGGCCGGTTTTGACGTGATCTATAGAAAAATTTAAGATTTTTACACATATAGAATATAGTGTTTTAATCGTGGATATAAAACTTTGTAATTATTGCAATATTTTCTAACCAAAATGTATTAAATTCCCTTAGAGCTAAATTACCGACCCAAATAAGCCGGTCAATTTGACCCATTTAACGAAATTGAACGGTTGATGACTGGAGAAAACCAACAAAACAAATAATTTATTTGGTGGTGGTGCCAGACTGTGCACATGGCTTGAATTATTGTAAACTTTTGTAATTTTGTTTACTGACTCAAAGATCTTTTCCTAGCTGGTAGTGCTTTTCGTACCTATACTATTTTTCAACTTGATTACTACAAATGAGGGCATCGGCGATCTTCCGTTTCTTTAAAAATAAAGAGGAAATACGAATATGTTATATACTACAAAATGTGGGGGTTATCAGGTTATGCTCTCCAATCAAGAATATGAGCAAATCTATTATTTTCTTTTCTTCTAGAAAACCTTTTTTTTTTTACTTTTCTTGTTGGACTTACTGTATTAGGGTTAGTTTCCCACTGAACCAAATCCACACCTGTACAACATTCTATAGAGTTTATCAGAAAATTAACCTTTTTGATATTTTGGCAAACCTTCTAGCAAACCTTTTCTTCTAGTTGGACTTAACTGCTTACATAGAAAACCTTTTGATATTTTCTTTTCTTTTCTTCTAGCAAACCTTTTCTTCTAGTTGGACTTAATTGCTTACATAGTTGAGCTGAAATACATAATTGCTTACGAGTAGGTTTAATTGTTTTATATATATTTATGTAATTTATAAATTAATAATTAGTAATTATAGTTAATAAATAAGAAAATAGACAAAGATAAAAGCACTGCTTATGTTTCTCTTATATATATATATATATTTTTAAGGAAAATTATGGGTTTTGCCGACATTTGATTAATGAACTCTTATCTGGAAATAAATTTGCTGTTGTTCCAAAGGAATAACAGGAATCTGTTATTTTGATCCCCTGTTATTCTGATCCCAACCGATGATTAATTCGTGCATCAAAAAATTTCTTCATTAAGATTTGCATAAGAAAAAATTTGAACGATTAGGATCAGAATAACAGCAGATTTATTTCCACTCTTATATATATATATATATGGACTGGAACCAGAGCACATGCATGCCAAGAAAAAAAGCCAATTGCGTACAAACCTCTGTTTGTCCATTTGCACAAAGAAGTGAATCACCTGATGGCTGAAGCACTTATGAAGGAAACAAAGCAAATGGCCGTGCACCTCCACCACACGCTCTCCACATTCCTGTTGCCAATTCTAATCGATTTTTTTAGCTTGCTTCCCCTTTTCATATTGTCTTTTAACATTCTTAAACTTTATCCTAAATAAATGCATCTTCCTTTTTTATTTTCAAGCTTTCTGTGCGCTTTCTCTGCATTTCCTCTGGTAAAGGCTACTGATGTGGCGCCTTCATCAAACACTGGTATGTACATTTTGCTTTTGTTGTTGATTCAACTATTATTTCTTTATCAATGCATACGTATAATTTACAATAATGAAAAGAGCTTTTTTTTTCACGTTTCTTTGTTCTTTTTCTTTTTAAAGAGAATGGGGGGGGGGGGGGGGGGGGGGGGGGGGGTTGGGGATTGCATATTTTCTCTCATTTTCCTAGACAATACCCAAATTTGGATGCTTTAATTAGCAAGGTTATATGTGTATAAGGTACTGGAGACTCGAAAGCTGCCATGCTGACGCCGCTGCAAATGCATGCATCGTTTTTTGACAGAGACAAGAACGGGCTCGTCTACCTTAAGGAGACTTATGAAGGTTTATTTGTCAATTAATATTATTCAATTTTAACCATACTCTTTCCTCCTTTTGTTTCTGAATGTACATTTTTTATTTTTTCATTGATCCATTTACAATAAATTTATTCTATAAACTTGACAATACTTTTAGATCAAATGAAAAGAATTTTTAACATCAAACTATAAGTTTACAAGTGTGTCGAATGTGTATAGATTGTCTGCTTCAAATTTAAATCTTTTTATTCTATCCAGTTGAGACATGAGAAACTTAAATCCTTCAATAGACAATAAATTAAACATCAAAACTCATTATTGCTTTAAGCATACATTTGTACAGTATATACTAAATATATCATTCCAAAATTCTTCTCGATCCGAACTTAAAATTTAGTTATAGGGAGTGTCAGTGGATCTCATCTTTCTTTTATTATACTTACCATAAAAGGTCTAATTGTTCGTTCCAGGCTTGCGTGCAATTGGTCTGGGTGTTGTTAGGGCCACATCTCTTGCCTTGGTCATCAATGGTGGCCTCAGCCCCTCAACAAGCCCTGTATACCCTCTTGCTCTCTCCCTACTGAAATTTTATAATTAATTTGATAACATATCCGTTTGATTCATTGTATTGTGAAAGTGCAGAACAAAATTCCATCGCCTCTGCTCCCTATTTATGTGGAGAACATCAGCCGAGGGAAACATGGTAGCGATTCTGGTGCCTATGACTCAGAGGGAAGGTATAGTGCAAATTAGTTGCTGAGTCTTTTATTTTAATAGAACAATACATTGACAAATTGGGAATTAGAAAAAAACAGTTGCTGGTTTTATTAAATATTTCTTTCAATAATGATAATGTACTAATTGTGTTCTCTTAGTTACGAGGAGGGCTCAAATGCCTCAATTGTACCCCAACATCTTTATTTTTAATTTCAAAGTTCAAACAGACGATCCGAACTGCTCAACGTGATATCCACGTTAAAATATGATTGGAGACCAAATTTTATATTTTTTGAAAATTTTTTACTATTTTTTAAGATAGGTACAAAATCATTGTTTTTAGATGGTCCACAATTTTTTGAAAAACAGTGATTTTGTACCTATCTTAAAAAATAGTAAAAAAATTTCAAAAAATATAAAATTTGATCTCTAAGTACATTTTAACGTGGATATCATGTTGAGCGGTTCAGATATTTTGTTTCGACTTTGAAATAAAAGATAAAAATGTCGAGGTACGATTGGAGTATGAAGCAGCGGGGCATTTGAGCCCTCCTCCAACATGAATATGCTTGTTATGATAAACAACTGAGAAAAGTACATTTTCTAAGGTACCTTTTTAATCATTTTTTCTAGGCTCTGCTAATTCCAAAATTACAGGTTTGTTCCTGAAAAGTTCGAAGAGATTTTCAAGAAATATGCAAAAGTAAATCCAAATGCACTCACATCAGAGGAGGTGGATGAAATGCTTAAAGGAAACGAACAACCGAATGACCCAATAGGACAGTAAGTAATTGCCTCTAGAAGAAATTTGATAGTTTCACAATATATACTATCTTTTGTGGAGGAATTTACATTTAACTATAATATTTTTGTTCACCATATATGTTGAATTATGACAGTTCTGGTAGTATGCTTGAATGGAGACTCCTGTATGATCTGGCCAAGGACAAATATGGCTTTCTCCACAATGATACCGCAAGAAGTGTGTTTGATGGCAGCCTTTTTTATAGATTAGAACGGGAGAGAGCATCTTAACAAAACAACTAGTCAGAAATTAATATGTTCTTTGAAATATTCAGACTATATATAGACGTGAACTTCTCATTTTCTAAGTAGTTTGATTTCATCTTATATAATATTTTATATATCTTATTGTTCTCTTGTGGAAATTTGTAATATTGTATAATTTTTTTACCAAAGTATCAATTCATATAGCACGGATTTCAAGGCCTAAAATGTTTAGTACCAGTTAGCATTGCATATGATGTTTTATCTATATGATACACTAAAATTGGGTGGTGCATTCCATGAATGTATGTATAAACACATTGAAGGAGACAACAGACAAGAATAGTTTCAAATATGAATTGGGACGAAGAATGGTCTGTGAAAAAGCTTTGAATTTTAACGAGAGCCGTGTTGGGATTTAAGGCCCGTAATAGGCCCAAACAACACCGGCCCGTGGCTGATTAGGTTAATAGCTTCTCCCTTTCTTATTTTATGGTGCGTTTATTCTTCATCTAGGAGTTTTTTTTTGTGTGAGAGACGGTCAGATATTGATCGTTGTAAAATGTAAGAGAGCTTGAATTTTGAGAGATAAGTGATTGTTGTTTTAGTGACTGTACGCTAAATTTTACATTTACCTCGCTTTAAAACAATGAAGTTAGTCGGTTTGTAACCTCACAGTAAATGACGGCCGAACTAGAAATGGCTCGATTCATTTTGTAGTGATATTTTTCGGGTTTTTTTTTCTTGTGATTTCGATTGTTTATAAATGCATGACTAATTTGTCTCCAACTTTTAAATTTAATGGGGATATAATTCTTGATTGTGATTGCAAGGTTCTGTTCTGACAAGTTTCAAAAGCGTGAAAAGAATCAAGTTCCATTTTGGAGGTATTTTTTAGACGCACGGAGTCGTTTGAGAAATCGTCTAACTAAACCTTATTGTAACTAAACTTCAAAGCAAGATAAAGAAAGGAGAGGCGAGGGGGAAATGGGGTTAAAATCACACTTGAAGAATTTATTTTTTTAATTTTATTTTATTTTTCAAGTACAAATATTTTTTAGCTTCTATCATGAAATTAAAATCACACTGCATAAATATTTGGCCCTGCAATTCTAATTCTTTTTCTAATTAACTCACTATATATATATATATATATATATATATAGTTGAAAATACCTCCAGGTTTTCTGGTTCTGGCTAATGTCATAACGTTATAATTTCAATCTAAGATATAACGTTACAATTCTAATTCTGGCTAATGTCATAACGTTATAATTTCAGCTTAAGTTATAACGACTCAGGTTTGCGATTTCAAACTCCAAACAATCGATCTAAACCGCTCAACATGATCTCCATATTAAAATGTGATTGGAGATCAATTTTTATATTTTTTGAAATTTATTTACTATCTTTTAAGATAGATACAAAATCACTGTTTTGGATGGTCGAGAATTATCTGAAAACAATGTTTTTGTACCTATATCTCAAAAAATAGCAAAATAAATTAAAAAAAATATAAAATTTGGTCTCCAAGCACAGTTTAATATGGAGAACATGTTAAGTGGTTTGGATTGACTGTTCGGACGTTGAAATCACAAAAACTGACATTAGCCGGACTATATATTTATATATATATATATAGAGTAAGGCTACGGTGCTTTGCAAAGTAAACCACCCGTTTACTTCGGGCTACTTTTTGGATTTTGAAAATCCAAACAACCGATCCGAACCGTTCAACATGTTCTAAACATTGAAATGTGCTTGGAGACCAAATTTTACATTTTTTGGAATTTTTTTACTATTTATTAAGCCACTTTGAAAATCGCTGATCCGACGGCAAACAGTAAAAACAGTAAAATTTTCTGGACCACCAGATCAGAAACTTTAAAAGTGGCTTAATAAATAGTAAAAAATTCCAAAAAATGTAAAATTTGGTCTCCAAGCACATTTCAATGTTTAGAACATGTTGAACGGTTCGGATCGGTTGTTTGGATTTTCAAAATCCAAAAAGTAGCCCGAAGTAAACATGGTGGTTTACTTTGCAAAGCACCATAGCCTTACTCTATATATATATATATATATATATATATATATATATATATATATATGAGTGAGGCTATGGTGCTATGCATAGCACCAATGGCTAGTGTACTACGGCTCAATATGGTACTTTTTAAAATCCTAATGGTCGATCCGAACCGTTCAATGTGATATCCATATGAATATGTGCTTGCAAACTAAATTTTATATTTTTTTGAATTTTTTTACTATTTTTTAGATAGATAGAAAAATCAGTGTTTTCTGAAAATTCTGGACCATCAAAATTCTACCTATCTAAAAAAATAGTAAAAAAATTCGAAAAAATATAAAATTTAGTTTGCAAGTACATATTCATATGGTTATCACATTGAACGGTTCGGATCGACCGTTAGAATTTTAAAAAGTACCATATGGAGCCGTAGTACACTAGCCATCCGTGCTATGCATAGCACCATAGCCTCACTCTATATATATATATGTTGGCTAAGATCAAAGTGGTATGACTAATGTCTTGGTACTAATTGAAAAACTTTTCTGGCAGCTCTACGATTTACCGAAACAACAATCCGTTTTTGCAATTTTCAAAGTTGAAATAATCGATCTTAAGTGCTCAACGTGTTCTCCATATTAAAATGTACTTGGAGACCAAATTTTACATTTTTTTGAATTTTTTTACTATTTTTTATGGATTTTAAAATAACTGTTTTTCTGATTCTATTTATTTATTTTTTATTATGAAAAACAATGATTTTCAAAAATTCATAAAAAATAGTAAAAAATTTCAAAAAATGTAAAATTTGGTCTCCAAGTACATTTTAATATGGAGAGCACTTCAGATCGACTATTTCAACTTTGAAAACTACAAAAAATGAATTGGTAGTACCAAGGCCTTGATAATACCACTTTGATCTTAGCCAATACACACACACACACACACACACACACACACACACACACATACATATATACATACATATATGTATATATGGTACTTCACGAAGTAAAGCGAGTATTTTACTTCACGTCTATATCTTCAATTTCAAAGTTCAAAATGTCGATCCGAACCGTTCAAGTTTATCTCCATATTAAATTGTGCTTGCAGATCAAATTTTACAATTTTTAGAAAATTTTACTATTTTTTTTATTTTTTTAAAATCATAGTTTTTTAGAAAATCATAGACCACAAAAAATCAGTGATTTTATAAAATTCCAAAAAAAATAGTAAAAGTTTTCTAAAAATTGTAAAATTTGGTCTCCAAACACAATTTAATATGGAGATCAACTTGAACGGTTCGGATCGACGTTTTGAACTTTGAAATTGAAGATATAGACGTGAAGTAAAACATTCGCTTTACTTCATAAAGTACCGTAGCCCAACTCTCTCTCTCTATATATATATTAACATCATTTTGCATTAGACAAGTCCATTGTATTGATCGGTGTTCTAACATTTAATTAAATCTTGGTACAACTTAATTGGAAATTAGATAATTGGTTATGAAGTATTATTGTTAATACTTAGTTGTACATGTCATCACGCTACTTATAAGTACTAAATACTGTTTCTTGAGTTGGATCAATGGAGTGAATTAATGTTAAGTGAGCTACATCAAGCATTAATGTGAAAAAGAAAGAAAGTAAGAAATAAAGTTTCTTGCACGTTTGAAACTCAAATTATTATATTTATATAGAGTAGAACTAGGGTGTTCTTAAGCTCACCAAGCTTCTTTGTAAGCTTAACTCAAAAACTCATCGGATTGGTTTCAAGCGACGCATCCAAATCGTTGAACCAATCTACTTTCATGAGTGATGAGTTTACATGTCAAGTTTTTTAATTTTCGAACTAATTTAGTATAAAGTCAAGCGGTCAATAAATAATGAGAAATGAACACATTAAAATTAACTTATAAACTATATTTTTTTGACCGCTTGACTTTATACTAAATTAGTTCAAAAATTTATAAATTTGACATGTAAACGCATCACTCGTGAAGTAGACCAGTTTCAACGGTTTGATGCATCGTTTGAAGCCTCCTACTAGGGCCTTGAGGTAACTAAACTATGAAATATAATATAAAATGAATAAATATATAGAAAGAGAACAGAGGAAACATGTTCTCTATAAAAGATGGGAGGAAGAAAGAGAAAGGAGATCTCAATTTTAGAGGGGCAAAATAGACATTTCAATTTTAAATTAAATTAAATAATAAATTTAGCTTAAAATTTCAAATTTAATCAACACATGGAGAAATAAGAAAGGATATCATATTAGAATGGAGAAATGAGAAATTTCAATGTTTTGATGAAAAATTGACTATTTTGAAAGTTTTGATAGGTACACTCAAAATTTTCTCCTAAAAAATAAAAAAATATTTTCTATGTGAGAAGTTGCACGTTTGAAACTCAAATTATTATAGTTATATAAATATGTAAAGGTGAAAGACTTGCTTCAGTTTTATCTTAAAAATAATATTGACCTATTATGTATGAATATTATTGCAAAAGATAATAGTTTATTTTATTTTTTTATTCAACAAAGGAATCATATCGACACAATAAAAATGGGTAAGATATTTTTTCCCTTTTTTAGAAAAGATAAAATGAGGCTACTAAGCCGTGTTGTTTAATTTTTTTTTTCTTTCTAGTAGGCCCAAACAAAAAAGCTGAGTCAAACCGAATTAGATAAGAAAGTTTGAACTGAGCTAATACTAAAACGAGATGAGCCGAGTTAAACCAGCTCGTTAAAAACTCGTTCAAATATTTTCATTGATTTGGAAAATTTCACGTTTGTCTTGTAATGGACTTTATCCTCTCAAGATAGTATCTAGCATTTAAATTTTAAATATTAATAAGAGATTATTAAATCAAACTTCAAACCTGTAAATTTTCACATGATTATATATATTGTCTTAGCCACTACGATTACAAAACTGATTATCAGAATAAACATAATAATTTACTATTTGAAATAGTATTATTCTACATTTTTATGATTTATCAAATCCTTAATTGGTAAGTTTTGGGGGCAGTTGCCCAAAGAATTTCATCAGAAGAAAGAGATGTGTCGCAAAGTTGGTGCATCAAGAAGATAAATATTTTTAGTACTTTGTATAAAAAAGTAAACTAATTTTCAAGAAAAGTAATAGAAATAAATAAACAACTTCCTTAGTCAACTGATAATTACTTGCTGGAAAATCTCATTCCAATACAAGTGCTAACTAGAAATAAAGCATACAAGCCAAGCTAACAAAATGGCAAGAAAGAAAAATTCATTTTAAAAAGAGTTCGCAATAATTTGGAGGCTAAAATAGTCCTTGAAATAATAATAATAATAATAATAATAATAATAATAATAATAATAATAATAACAGTAATAATAGTAATTATAATAATAATAGAAGAGAATTCAAATGCCTTCATTTTTTGTGCATTCATCGTACTTCTATTTTTAGAAACTTTAATAGCTCAAAATCTAAAACTTAAAAGTCAAAATAAAACCGTTGAATACTTGGATGTGATCTATATTATTTTCTCTATGTGCTCATAAAAAATTATCACATTTCAGTTTTTTTTTATGTGAATCAATAAGTTGAAAAATTAACGTCTCTAAATTATCCACATTAGTACATTTTTTACAAGCTCTTGACGACAACCAAAATAAAACTGGAATGTCATAATTTTTTAGACGTGCATAGATAAAATAATGTAGATCATATCCAACGGTTTTATTTTGACTTTTAAGTTTTAGATTTTGAGTTATTAAAGTTTTTAAAAATAGAAGCATGATAGAGGCACAAAAAATGAAAGCATTTGAACCCTTCTCATAATTATAATAGTAATAGTAATAATACAAACAGGAGGAATAGCTAGATAATTAATGGTTATTTCAACAATCTTGAAAATAAATTAAAAAAAATCCAACAAAAACTGAAAAGTAAATTTATTAGTATTTTATTAGACATATAAATAGTCTAACAATAAGGCTTAAATGCAATTTAAGTACTATTTGATGATGAATCAAAGACCGTTTATTTCATACCATTAAATCAAATTTCATCATTTTATTATAGATAAATCATACTTATAATGTTGAATGTTGAATTTTAAATTACTTTTTTTTTTTAAGATTGTCACGATTGTCAAAATAAAAAATTGTCAAGTAATTCCTTCTCATATTAGAAAATTAAATATAATATATTAAACTTGATAAAAACTATCCACGCCGACTATGATAGATGGAACATATAGGGAAGATTCAGAATAAATCATTTTGGATGCATGAGAATTTTGATAAAAGTATGTTATATTTAAGTAGATTTATTCAGTTAAATTACTATTTGGGTAATTATTATTTCACTACTAATAAAGTATTTGTTTTGCTATTTTTAAAATCCAATGGAATGCCCGGAAATAGAGTGTAATTTAGATTTTTGATGAAAAGACAAACTCAATATTTGATGCAAAAAAAAAACACAATACAGAACAAACTCCTACAGATTGAAGAACTCACGTATATTCATGGTAATTACAGATCCGAACAGACCTTAAAATTAATTTTTGTGCATATATTTTTTGGGCCTTACAATTGTTTTTGCATGTTATATTCTTTTATTTTCTAATTTTTGGGTTTATCTCATTCAGCCGAGCCGCTTGATCGACTAGTTCGGCGGTGGATCAAACAAACGAATCTGGTAAAGCCAGGTTTCAGGTTTGTCCTCTGCTCTGTGATGGAATCTCTTTTTCTCAAGACCGACCTAGCAAAGAATAGTCTTTCGTTTTTTAAATGTTTGAATGGATTTTGTTTGGAGCTTTAATTTAGCGGGGCCAGATCTTCAGTATATAGCTAGGAGTGCTTAGTCATCTTTATAATTTCAAAAAATTATTTATGTACATTGAAATTTAATTGAACATTTTTTTTTTATATGTATTAGCCCTCTACTTAATAATGGTTATTTTTACAATCTTGACAATAACTTTTGAGAAAAAAAAATCAAATGAAATTAATAATTAGCCCTCTACTTAATAATGGTTATTTTTATATGATTAGCCGCTACTGGAGGACCTTGATAAGCCGTTGAGGTACAATTGGGGTGGGGTTGTCCTAGCCCACCTGTACCATAGCATATACCATGCTGGATTTTTTTTTTAAATATAATTACTTTAAATTATTTCAACGGAACAAGCCTTTGTTGGGCTGAATTTCGAAAACTAGCCTCCACCGATCCCTAGAATCGGTGGAGCAAAAAAACCCAATCTACACCGGTTCTAGGAACTGGTGGAGCCTGTTTTGCACCAGCCGATACCCTCG
This sequence comes from Carex littledalei, assembly GCA_011114355.1. Taxonomy (NCBI): domain Eukaryota; kingdom Viridiplantae; phylum Streptophyta; class Magnoliopsida; order Poales; family Cyperaceae; genus Carex; species Carex littledalei. The sequence continues at coordinate 4,319,139 of CM022090.1, forward strand.
CCACAGAAAATCTCTCATCTATATATATGTAATGCCACAGAAAATACCTCCACCGATCCCTAGGACCGGTGGAGCCTTGATTTCCAAATTTGAAGCAACTATATATGTAATGCCACAGGTAGAGAGAGCTGCTATCCGAGTGGATAGCGCGGATACTATTATATTCCCATTTCTATTCTACTATTATATTTATGTATATTAGTATATTAATTGTGTGGTGAAGAATGAAGCAACTAATTAATTCCCATCCGAATTCAGATAGTAGAATCCTTGAAGCAGCCCAAAAGCTTCCAAAACTTGAGCCAATGAGATGAGATGATGGATGGGGGTAAGTAACTAAACCCTAAACCTACACCGATCCACAGGACCGGTGGAGGCATTTTTGAAGCTCCACCGATCCACAGGATCGGTGCAGGGGTATTTGGTGTGGTCTTCCGTGTAGTATGGTGTGGCTGGTGCAAAACGGGCTCCACCGATCCCTAGGATCGGTGTGGGTTGTGTTTTTCTTGCTACACCGGTCCGTAGGATCGGTGGAGGCTAGTTTTCTAACTTCCGCCCCACCAAGGCTTGTTCCGTTGAAATAATTTAAAGAAATACTATTTTTTTTTTAAATCTACCATGCTTGTAAAGTAAGTCTCCAGCTTTTTTCTTATTTAATTTTTTTCTCAATCAAGTTAAAGACCTTGACAGCTAACATTTTTGAAAATGCAGAAGGAGGCGAAGCAAATGTATGTGCTGGTTTTGTTGCTGTAGCATTGGTCATGGTCACGACTGCCGGTGGGTTGTCCCAGATCGAATGATCCCGAACCGGATTGGGGACAGCCAGATATTCATAGATGCATTGCATACGACAAGAAATGGCACGGTACCCACCACTACGTTGACCAGGGCCATGGACGTCCCTTGGGTATTATACCAGTCCGCGCATGGCGTCAAGATGCTGGGAAAAAGGGGTTGGATAGCTATCGGGTGCATGAAAATAAAGGAGCATGCCGTACTCGTTGAGGATGCCGGGCAGATCATCAATATGTTGCGAGACGCCGGAGAGAATATCGACTGGCAGGCGATAGATCCGTACGAGTCTGATGCGCCGTTGGTTAGAGCTTCTGAGATTCCATCTCCCGCCCCCCCCTCCGGGAGCAACCACAGTGGGACTACCATCGTTGGGTATTGTCCATGACTTACTGGCATGCCTACTATGATGCGTATGGACGTCCAGTGTTACCTCTGGTATGTCATATTTTTTAATCTGTCAAGTTAGTACAAATTTCTTTCTTCAGAGCAAAATTAGATTATTTGTATGTTTGCAGGGTCCGCAGTACATGTCGCCACCGCCAGCGCAGTAGGAGGCTCCGGAGTTTGAGCCTATGGACATGGAGGGGCTATCTTTCAGTCTGGATGATTTGGATATACTTTCACTCGTCCAGGAGCAGGGACGACGACGATATGCTACAGAGAGGCCACACAATAGAGAGGCCAGTGGTAGAGGGTCACAGACTCAACATGATTATGCGATTGGATTGGCAGAGTCCATCTTCTCTACACCCCTGCAAGTCATTAGGGGTGAGGATGAGTCAGTCTGGGATATCGTAGTACCGGTGAGCAGAGAGGTCAAGGCTGATGCCGTTACACCTGATCAGGTTGTCTGGCCGGGAGTATGAGAGGGACTACTCGACAGAATTAACAGGGGACAACCGGCAGAGCGATGGTCCCCCTCTGGATAGCCTTCGCCACTGACCATAGGTTTTTATGGTTATTTTAGTTAGATTGTTTTGTAGTATTTATATTTAGTATACTATGTTTGATATTTTATGTGTGGATTATATTATGGTATTTTTATGGTAGTATTTATATTTTTCTTTAGATATCTTTTATTTAGCAAATTATACTAAAATAAACTAAATTATGCTTAATTAGACTAAAATAAAATAAAGTATCCTAATTATGCTAAATTATACTAAAATAAACTAAATTATGCTAATTATGCTAAATTATACTAAAATAAATTGGTTTTGTTCGAATAGATAAACAACAAAACAACAATAACAAAATGTTAAGTCTATAACATAAAATCTAACAATCAAAACATAAAATACTATAAATTCAAACATAAAATATTACAATCCAGTCTAACATAAAATACTACGAAGCATATTCTCATATGAGAAAGACTATGGCTTATGAGTAGTGGAATTTTTTCCCGTCGTCTGCGAAGGTCTATAGCAGCACGCAACACACTCTCAAATTTGGAAACGCCAACCAGAGATGATTTCCTCAAATTCTATAATTCCAACTCGGTGGAGTCCATGATTGCTGCAACAGCCAACAAAAGACTATGGCTTATGAGTAGTGGAACTTTACCAGATCTGCATTATTGTCGATATATTTAGGGTGAACGGCTACACCACAGAGATGACAAAAGAATATCTCCGCAATATCTCCCTTGACAAGACATGCGGGGCACACTTCCTATTCAGGTGGAGGGTTGATATCGCCAAAGTTCTCGTCAAGAACGTTTCTAATAGTCGGATCATTCGTGGTCATGTATTCTTCAACATCTTTGGGTGGAAGAAAACGAGATAAACGTCTCCTAAAGCGGGTTTCACCCGTCCAAAAATATTTAGCGAGGGATATGCGAGCATTGTTTATGAGTGGTCTCGATTTTAAGGAATTAATTCCCGAGGTTTATCTCCTAAAAAAAACTGCCAGGCAGCGGGCAGCAACATGCGTCTACGTGCGGTTTCACTTCCTCCTTTTCAAAGTTCGAATTTGGGTGCCATGGTAAAATCTACGGTTTGTTAGACAATTTATATTAATCCTAAATATTTTACAAAAAATAAAAAATATTAAAAAAAATAAAAAATACTTAAAATCGCCTTTGCAATCACCCTTTTTGCCTTGAAAATCGTCTTCTTTTTCTCTCTCTCTTCTGGAGAGTTTGAGTGAGTTGTGAGAGGGAGGAGAGAGAAAACGGGGTATTTATAGATTCTGAAACAAAAAAAACAAAAAATTCCCAAATTGGCCGGTTCTTGTTTTAATCCCAACCGGTTATTTTTTGGCCGGTTCTAATTTTAATCCCAGCTAGGTATAATTATTAATTTGTATTTAATTATGAATATTAATAAAAATGTCGGCAATATTTGATGCACAAAAAAAGAAAAAAACCAAACAAGTTCTTTGGGCCTTAAAATTATTTTTTGCATGTTTTATTCTTTTTCTTTTTCTAATTTTTGGGTTTATCTCATTCATCCGAATCGCTTGATCGACTAGTTCGGCGGTGGATCAAACAAACGAATCTGGTAAAGCCAGGTTTCAGGTATGTCCTCTGTTCCCTGATCGAATCTCTTTTTCTCTAAACGACGCTTTCTTAGCTAACCTGAGGTTCCTTTCAGACAGGGTTCCAGCACCTAATCCCTCCACCGAGTTATACTTATAGGGAGATCACGCCAAGCGACTCATCACTTACGCTGTTGCTTACTCCGACCTATTTGCAAGATAAAGAGATGCCACCTTTGATTGCGAGGAGGGAAGCAAGCAACCCATAAAGTGAGAAGTAAAGCGGCGCGTGGGGGCACACGCGTTCTCTCTCCATTTGTTGTTACCATTTCCCTTTACTTTTTCTAAATAGCTTTCCCTTTATAATTCGCTCCCAGGTTACCCTTTCTAGTCGCCTCTCACTTTATCTCTCATGATCGATCGATCTATTTTAAGCCTATCTTCCCGTTCAATTTTCTCAAAGCCTTCTCTAAGCTCGTCTCCGAAGGGATTTACTCACATGGCGTCTTCTTCTAAAGGTGGCGCATGTGTTTCTTTTTTCCTTATTTCGTTTCGATTCTTTTTTGTTTTGTACTGTGGGCAAAGTATCGTCCCTTTTAACCCATGTATCTATAATTCTATATTGAAAACAGGTGAGAAATTTTAGGATGGTTTCCGAGTGTACGGTTTGTTTCTATCACTCTTCAGCAGTGGATGAAAGTTTTGGTGCTCCTGCAAAATATGTAAATATACTGTAGCTCTTTGTTTAAACCGTGTGTAATCGTTCTTTATTTGTAGAAGGAAAAAAGTGCGAAGGAAAATTGAAGTATGAAGATATGACGCCATTGCAAAAGCATGTAGCATTCTTTGACAGGAACAAGGATGGGATCATCTACCCATGGGAGACCTTTCAAGGTATATATATCTTTCGATCTATCATCTATCTCTTTCCTTTTTACTAATTTTGTTTTGTTGGAAGTAAAATTTAAGGCTTAAAAGTATATATACCTTTTGGGTTTATGGTTACAATAATTTCAAGCTTAATTGAGGTTTAATCGTCGGTCTCAGGCATGCGTGCTATTGGTGCTGGTATTGGCTTGTCTACAGTGGCTGCAATGTTCATCAATGGCGCTCTCGGCCCCAAAACACGCCCTGTACTTTCTCTCACACGCTCTCTTTAGATTGTATGATTAAAATTGATAAGATATTTTCTGAACCAAAGCATTTGTACACCAGGGAAAATTTCCATCACTACTTTTCCCTATTTATGTGGAGAACATCAGCAAAGCGAAGCATGGTAGTGATTCTGGTGTCTATGATTCAGAGGGAAGGTCCGTGTATTTTTTCTTTTTTTCCTGATCACTGATATATTGGGGTAAAGAAAATTGACAGATCATTTCTTTCAAAAACATTGACAAATCATTGGTTCAAATAGAAACATATAGTAATTTTGTTTTCTGTTTCCATTAATCACGGGAGTTTACTGCAATAATTTGGTTCCCGATAATATTGGAAATTAGGAAAATATTTTGTTCTTTTGATTAGAATAAGGTAATTGTGTTATGCTTGTAAGAGCTAGGATTATGTTGGACTTCGTATAATTTAAAACATCTAGTCTTTTCTTTTCTATTTTTGAGCTAGATTTAAAATATCTAGTCACTTAATATGATCCGAAAGAGGGAAAAGGATAAAAGAGAAACGGGAGGACAGAAAGGCAAAAACTGCATTTACGTATGGTTGGCTTTTATCTAGCTCTATGATTGAAGCAATCATTATTTGCAGAATTTGTGATTTGGAAAGGTGACCAAACAATTAATTTCATTTTGTTTGTTTCTTTTAATCTTTTCTCTGATTCAATGTAGTTTTTTTAAATGTAGCTAGCTGTTAAAATATGCCTGCTTACTCTTGACTAATGTTCATACAAAATCATATGTATAATAGGAATTAGCTCCTTAGGAATCGGACAATATGATCATAAAGAGTGCATTCTTGAACTATGTTAGCAAGTTCTTGAAGCCTAACATAATTGTGAAATTATAGGTTTGTTCCTGAAAAATTTGAAGAGATATTTAAGAAATATGCAAAAACAAAACCGGATGCACTCACATCAAAGGAGTTGGAAGACTTGCTTCAAGGAAACAAAGAACCAGCAGATGCCAAGGGGCAGTAAGTTTTTGCCTATTAATTAAACAGATTCTATCGCGGAATTTGTATTGTGTTAGTATAGGTTTAATTTGAGTCTTTAGAGTTGCTCTGTTTTGGATCAGGCTATTTAGTAGTTATTTGAGGCTTGACCAAATAGTAGTAGTGGCACATCCAAATAAAAAATATTGGCAAACTGGTAATGATTTAAAAAAAAAAAAATTGTTTTGCTATTTACTTCTTTAATTGTTTTTCTCAGTTTTGCTTCCAAGACTGAGTGGAAAGTTCTATACCTGCTGGCCAAGGATAAAGATGGTTTTCTCAGGAAGGACATCATAAGGGGTACGTATGATGGCAGTCTCTTCCTAAAAATGGAGCAGGAGAGATCTTCTTCTTAGAAGAAATCATATACAGAATAATGCTGATAATGTTTATGCTTCATGATTAGTGGGTGAATGTTTACTTGGCTTGGTTGTTACTGAAATTTCTTTTGTACTAGTTGTGATGGAAGATAGCAAATACATACAACTAACACCATACCGTAAAAGTGCTTCACCAGTGAGAGAGGACTCTGACAGTTTCTTTACGAAGGTAGAAAAGAAAAATAGAAGTGACAGAGAGAGAAGGTTCATGAAACTTAGAACGGCGGTGAAAGAAGATATAAGAGAAAATGAAAGTCAAAGCAAAATTAGTGTTTACATTTGACCCTGACCCACATGTCAGAACTATATTACTATTGATAATTTGAATATACCTAATTAAGTCCTTCATATTTATAATATTTAATTCGCTGATTTTCAATATTCCAAAATTTCTAACTTTTCTAAAATTTTCAGATTAGTTTTACAATAACTTATGTTACATTTAGACGTGTAGCTTAATTAAAAATTCTCAATTTATGTGTTTAAGAAAATTCTAGTGTAACAAGAAGATTCAAGCGAAATAGATAGCTGACATTTTTATAAAGACATTGTATAAAGGCCATGTCCAAAGTATTGTAAGTAATTAAATTGGGCTCAACTATAAGTACTTGTTTTAAATCCAACTTGAGGAGGAATTAATGTTACAAACGAGGAAGAAAAGATCACAACAGTACATCAACCATCAAATAAACAACAGATAAAGATTGATTAACAAAACAATTAACAGCTACGTACATTAGCTGTGGGAGCTTCCAATTTAGAGAATAGCAAAACAGAAAATGTAATTCAGGAAAATAATAATAAAAATTAATTCTTTCTTCTTATACAAGTGATAACATGATACTTTCGACTCGTGATTTGATCTTCTGGAGATCAGCCTTTAACATATGAATTGCGATAAAGTTTGCAGGAGTGGATATAATTTCTTGAAAAAGTCAGGAAGTAGTGTACCGGGTTTGAAGTTTCGCTGTTGGTTTGTATTAGAAGAAATTAAATGAGTCAGTTGTCATTTCTCACTCCATTCTCTCGTCTTAGATTTCAAATAGTAATTATATTTAGAATAGCTGTCTTTGAAAGGTTCACACTTTCATGCAGAAGACCCGATCGAGGTGCAAGCAATTAAGCCAGGCATTCACATGGAGGGAATAATTCTAGCACATGGTAAATCATTCCCTTCGAGGCAGATCTGAAGTGTATTCATATTATTTTGTTTAATTAATTCAGTTGATGGCGCACCATCAACTTCACACTTAATGTATTTAAATTCATTAGTCAAACTCAAAGACATTTCGATGTCGACTCAATTCATTTGTTTAATTTAGTTAATTTAATCGAGTTTAGATCGCATATCGCATCCAGTTGCTCATATGTACATTTTAAACAAGAATAGAAAATGATTAACAAAATAATAGAGTTGTTAATCTACAAATCATAACTTTTTTTTGTTTTAACAATCAGACTTTGGTCTAGTGGCAAAAAATAATACATGTGGAAGGTCCACTACTACAAAAACCTTTATTACTAACATGTTATTATCCACGTTCCGAAACTTTTTTAATGAACCGTGGGTAAACAAGGAATGAAAATGATGGGACGACATGTATACACAGTTTAACCGTGGTTATTGTGGTGCAAATAATTGAACCGTGGGTAAAGGGATGATAATAACCACGGCTGAGTGAGGGTGCTAATTACTCACGGCTGGGATTGGAGGAGCCGTGGATAAAGAGGTGTGAGTAAAGCAAGTTTAGTATTCAACCACGCCTTTGAGTGGTGAGTAAAAAGGGTGTTAGTAAAGGGGTGTGAGAAAAGAGTTTGAGCCGTGGGTAAAGGGTCAAATAACCTCATACCCCTGAGAGTTTAGTTCATGAAGAGGCATTTGTATGAAATTAAATTAAAACATAGTTTAATATGCAGAGGTAAAAAGAATGAGAGTATCTTTTGACCAGTTTAGTATTACCTACTCAAATAAAGAACCCAATCGACCAACTGCTAATCTCCCGTCTGGTCTCGTCACAACAGCAGTTCCAATCTATTAAATTGCGAACAATTGATCCGGTAAGCTGTAGATGGGCTCGTCCCGTCTCTCTGCGTGACGGGCCGAGATCTCGGACTAGGTGGATGCACGAGGGTACTTGTGCTCTAACCCCTACAGTACCCTGCGTTACAGAAAATCGCGATCCCCATTCCCAGGAACTGCCCGCCTTAAATAAGGGGACCTGGGCCGTTGAGACGTCTTGTTAAAACGGTTAGGGAGTCCGCATATGAGCAGTAGTGTCCGCATAGGCGGCGGTAACGCTCGCATAATTGGCAGTGACGCGAAGCCGAAGTTGGACTGGGCGTCATGTTTGAGGGCCCACTTGACTTCGCGGGCCGGACTGTACCGAATATGTAGGGTGAGGCCCAGCTGAGCTTTATCAGGCCGGCAAGGGCCGGAGCGCGGGCCTCATTCTATCTGGTCTCGGGTTAGTTCTGCGAGGCAGACCGAGTATTGAGTTGTTCTTGATCTCGCGCTGGCCCCCGAGAGAGTCCGAGCTACGAGTCCATTCTTTGTTCAAGGGCTGGCCCCACGAGGAGGTCCGAGTCCCGAGTTGCTCTTTGGCCTCGGACTGGCCCCGCAAGGGAGTCCGAGTTCCGAGTTTATTCTCCAGCTTTGGGCTGGCCTTGTAAGGGGGTCCGAGCCCCGTATTGCCTTTTTGGGCTGTGATTATATTCACGGCTTTATTTTATCTTATTTTGGGCTGGCCCTTAATGGGTCCGCACCTAAGTTTATTTATGGACGTAATATGGGCTCTATTATGGGACATTTACATATGGACCTATCAACAGACAAATTGATTAATTTAAGTCACTGAATTTGTTTAAAAAATTCAATCCTCTGCGGAGAGAAATACGCATACATGCATTCATTTTATGTCAATTGAAAATATTAATTTTCATTTCGATTGAGAGAACCCGAAGAGAAACGATGGAATCTGCATAGGGAATGTATGACGAATTTAAATCACTCTCATAAATGAGGAAAAAAACAGAAGAATAAATGAGGAAAAAAACAAAAATTAACCAAGACCCAGCAAGCAATCGGAACAAGGTGAATAGTGAACTGTACAAGTGGCAGCACACTGGACATTACCATACTGTACCAGCCCCTACTCCTTACCAGTTTACCGGTACCCTAACCCTAAACAAAGAGAAAGAAAGAAGAAACTAACTTTGACAATGAGGCGCATTACGTCCCTGACGAACACTCTGCTTGTACCCAGTGCCAATTTTACAGCCAACCGCCTAACATAAAAGAATAGCACCTGGGACGAGCAAATTTTTTTACAACAAATAGTCCTATTAAATAAAAAAAATATTTAGAGAAGCCTGTTGTGGTGAGAAAAAAAGACATGTACTCTGACTTGAAGTTTGAATTGTGCTAAACATGGAAAGAGCTAGAGAAAACTAAATTGTGAGGTCATTTTAGCTTTGTATCTATATGCTTTCCATCAAAATTTAAAAATACGCAATATAATTCTTTTTAATAAATTTAAAGATGTGTCTTATTTCCAATTTCCAAACGGTTATGGCCTTTAGACAGAATTTTTTCCCTAAAAATAATAACAACAAAATTTAATATGTACAATGTAGAAGGAAGAATAAATGTGTAATATCCGAGATGTCTACAGCCTTCGTTCTCATACTTTGAAAATTTTACCTTGGTGAGAGTGAGGAGAGCGATGGGGAGGCGGGGTAAAGGACAAGAGAAGCACTGGTTGATTGATTGAGCAGCCTTAGAGGCACCACCTCTGCTGAGAAACTGAATGTGAGGCGGGGATTTAGGTCTTGGAGGATTTGGGTTTGAGGAAATCCACCGTAGATTACATCAATCAAACCTCTCAACCCTCTCCTTCGCCTTTTTCATTTCTCTTTGTTTTTCCCATCTGAGAGAGTCGGGGAGAGGGAGGAAGAGAGTCTCAGAGCCGTCATCGTTCCCCTTGGCCGCGAAATGGAAACCCTAGAGGCGCCGTCATTGTCCTTCTCTCTGCTCTCTCTCTTGCAGCGTATTGAAAAAGGAGACGCCTAGATCGGTGCTTCGAAAAAAGAAAACAGACGCTTATTCGCGTTGGGAAGAAGCGAATATAGAGGAAACACATTTTTCTATTTGTTTAAGTGAAATAATTTCTATGTGGTTTTTCATGTAGCAAGTATGTTTCGAACTAAATTTAGACTTCTACACATTTGACAAACAGATGCATAAAATCAAAAAATTTATAATTGTCAAAAACGCGTCAGGAGGAAAAAAAAAAGTCAAAAACGCGTGGAGAAAAAAAAGAGATAGATTAATGAAACAATTATTATGTAGGTTTTCATGTGGCGGGTATGTTTCTAATTAAATTTAGATTTCTACGCGCTTGACAACATGATATAAATGCATAAAATAAAATAAAATTTCAAAGGCTGAGATTGAGATGTGTTTTGATGAGTAGCTGAGATTTACTTAATGAACGGCTGAGATTTTGTTTGGGTGAATAGATGGTTGGAACCTAAAATTTTTAAGGTGATATTAGTAGTGAGGATGATTGATGTTGTCGTCTTGATGTGAAGAATTAAGTTTAAGATGAATTTTTTTTAAAAACATACTAAATCTTCAAAATTATACGAAACCAACATAATTATAATTTTTTTTACAAAAAACATCTCCACCAGAAATGAAGCTCGGTATGAAAATATAAAAACCGGATACGATATTCGGTATCAAATTTGAACCCATTTGAGTCTACTTCCCTCTAGTCATTGCCACTGAACATCGAATAAATAAAAACCGATGTGGGGCTCAGTTTGTGGAATTAGAAACCGGATCCCAAGCTTGGTTTGGTGAGAAATGAAAACCGGATCCCAATCTCGGTTTGATGGTTTGATGGTTTGATGAGATATAAACTAAAAAAAAAACTAAAAAACAAACAAATTCACTAGTTTGACAAATTGAAATCAGTCACGGTATTCGGTTTTATATATTTTTTTTCAATTTATCAAACTACTGTGAATTTGTCATGGCCAGAAAAAAATGAAAACCGGTCACGGTATTCGGTTTCTCAAAATGAAATTGAAATGGGTTATGATTGTGTAACAATTGTGTGGCATGTAATACCGAGTATCGTATCCAGTTTTAAATTTTCATACCGAGCCCCATTTCCAGTGGCGATGATTTTTGTAAAAAAAATTGTAATCATGTTGGTTTCGTAAATTTTAAAGATTCAGTGATGGTTTTTAAAAAAAGTTCTTAAGATTGTATAGTCTAGTAAAAAGTTTTAAGTTGATTTGTTGCTAAAAACATAGGTGATTTGTGATGTACTCTTTTGTCAAACGTGTTGTTAGATATTTGTTAGGGACTGAGATGGGTACTTGGCATTATTCATTTACTGTTGTACAAGGAAAGAGTGAGCACAGGTGTCGTCGATCAAATGAATCCAGCAAACACTTAGCGGTGTCTCTCTGCTATTACTCATCAATTTTCATCCGTCCAGCTAGCGAGACTATGATAATTATCCGACGTGTCCCATCTGCTGTCTGAATCAGCCTAATCTCAAAGTAGATGAACCAGCGATTCGTACGGCGATGTTTGATTCTATCGAGATATTTTTTTTAATAAAATTTATTATAAAATAAGAGAAGAAAATTAGAAAGATACTCGCAATTACAACAAGGAAAGCATGACGTCATTCTTGATAGAAATTAATCTTTGCTCTTCTGTGTCGTAATCACGAAATATAATTAGTATTTGTTCTCTCTATGCTGTGGTACATATTATTTGGTGCCATAGAAAATCCTGAAAATTTATTGAGGCACCAGCTCAAGGTGAGAAGAAATTATTTGTTTAATGCAAGTGTAAATGTGAGGGAGAAAAGAAATGGTGGCATGCGAAAAGAAATTGAATCGGTGGAATTTTTTCCATATGCATTAAAATATCAACGTACTCTTTTTTTTCTTTCTTATTTTTTAATAGTGTCTATTAATAAAAAAAAATGCTCCGATTCTATCTATCAATGGTATCCATCATATTGTTTCGTATACCTCTTAGTGATTAGACAAAGTAAACGGGTGTTGACGAATAATTCATCTATGTTTGTATTACTCTCGAATTTTATGGACTTTACAACTAATAGTCATATAATTTATAATTTATTAATGAATTGTTCATGGAACTTTTAAGAATTATTTATTTTTATGAAAATATTAATATATAATGAGTAAAGCTAGTGTGTGCTATGCTTATTAAGAAGACTTGAGCATAATTCTAAAATTTATCGGATTGTGTTAATGAATCCAAACCGTTGAAACTGATATTGTCACATCTCAAATTGGGAATTTCGGATTAAGGCGTGATCAATCCTTGCTTTGTGTTCATTAACTCAATAAACACGCAAGGCTAAACAAATACAAATAATACACAAGTGCGGAAGTGTGAATAATCATAACAAAAGCACAAGTCATAATATTAGTTAATAAACATACACATATAGTGTCCATACAACCCATATCATAATAAAGTAAAACATAATCTAAGGAAGGGGATACATGATCTAACGAGTCTGATGTACGAAACAAAAACATCAAACTTCGTATATCCTAACCAAAAGCTCTATAAAGAGTAAATCAAACTACGTGGTCATCGGGGACAACTCCTGGCAAATCATGCTGCTGATCACGAGTCTCTATACATAAAAATCCACAAAACAACTTGTGAGTGAGCGACTACTCAGTATGTAACCCAAAATTATCCCTTCAGGGATCCTCTACGGTCAAAGTACTTTTATTTATAAATCTACGTATGATTTGGTAAAACAGTGATGCGTATGCAAATTTAATAAAATAATAAAATATAGCCTAATTTATTAACTATTAAAAAGAAAATACATATAATAAATGTCACTAACCAATAATGCAACAATTAACCTATTATGATAACATGCAAAGATTCCCGAAATAAAATCCAAAGAGAATATTATATTGATAATCCAAGTCAGAGTGTAGTACCTAAATACTGTGTGTGGAAGTTTAATAATAATACAATACATTAATCACCCTATCACCCCGTGCCGTGCCAATCTGACCGATAGATCCAATAAGATATTGTCCAAGTACCGCGATCAACGAGTGCGATGATACATGCTGCCCAGTGACAACGAGCATTGTCCCCAAGTAAAATAGCATACCTGCAGATGGACATATCTCAATCTCGGATTTCGTACACTAAATCAATTCTTCATCCAAACATATAAAATAGGAGAAAACTACAAGCATGACGTAAAATATAGTTAATCTCATCCCTCATGAGCAGGAGAGATCGCCCTGCCAGACTAATGGGATATAGCAACCAATGCCACAGACTCGAACTGTGCACTCAACTCGCCACGCCTCGAACCATGCAGCGTAAATCCGACCTGCCACAAATCATGATCGGAATCAGAACTTGTGCAGTCTTCCAAACACCCGTATATGGCGAGTAGCTTCTAATGTAAGGGAAAGTCCCGAATCAATTAGTACATCGGACTCGAACCGATGCACGTAAATGTAAAAATGAAACGAGAAAAGTATATAAATCAAAGTTATACATATAATAATCCTAGAAGACCTCTTGAGGGATCAAGTGATCACTCAGCTCAGTGGTTATTGGGCCGGCTCGTACCCTATCCTACGGAGACAGAACAAAGTCACTCGGTATTTCATTTCAACGCTGACCAATGCATGTGTGCGACTACATAATAATATATTGTCTTCTAGATAACCATATGAATATGTACTTGCAAACTAAATTTTATATTTTTTCAAATTTTTTTACTATTTTTTTAGATAGGTAGAAAAATCAGTGTTTTCTGAAAATTCTGGACCATCAAAATTCTACCTATCTAAAAAAATAGTAAAAAAATTCGAAAAAATATAAAATTTAGTTTGCAAGTGCATATTCATATGGTTATCACATTGAACGGTTGGATCGACCGTTAGGATTTTGAAAAGTCAAATTTTGAGCCGTAGCACGGACCCCATCCGTGCTATGCATAGCACCATAGGCTCACTCATATTATATACTATATCTTTAAGTTACCCTACTCCTAAAATACAGTAAATTATAATTTTTCAGGGATTATGCAAGTCTTATCTACAGTGTAGAAAGGATAAATATGCTCTATAGTTTTCAATGCAATTATTTAGTTTAATTAAACATGACAAGTCAGGTGGGTCGACTGTAAGAGTACGCCACGAAAAGAATAATTCAGATATCCCACACCTGAATAATAAGAGGGAGTTGTGTGCAAACGCTAGACTCTGGTGTAGTCTGCAGGATTCTCGCCTGCTCTGATATAGTCGTCCACGGGATCAGATCACAGATCAGAGTTAAGATAGGTCTGATGACCTTAAATTCGTAACATAATTAAATTAAAATTATATAGCTAAATTCCCATGACACTCTACCCGTCTTATTTTATTAATGTGTTCGATTTATTTCATATAGCTACCGGTTATAATATTTAAGAATTTAGTCAGTCTGACACATTCGAATTGATCGTAATTATTTTATATTGATTTAATTTAATTTAATTTCATCTAATTTAAAGGTAAATTGTTTATTATTATTAATTATTATAATAAACGGTTATACTAATTTACTTATACGATAAAAATACGTTGCTTAAATTAATTATCTATTTTTAATAAAACGTATAGAAATAGTAATACGTTTGTTGACTTAATTTACTCTAATTATTATAATTTGAAATTATATTTAAATACGTATAAAATAAAGTTACGTTGTTAATTAATTGTCTTAATTAATTAACAACTTACATATTTAGGTTTTGAATTAAAAAATTGTAAATGATATTTTATTTAACTACAGGGTGGGTGGTGTTTTAATATGGTTCGAGATTATATATTGTCCGATTGGATCTTTGTATCTGCTCAAGTTATGTTATTAGACATCTATCCCGGACTTTATAAAAAATCGGGACATTTTTTTAGTTGGACTTTTAATTAAATAAAACGTCACTTGTTTGCATTTTTATCTCGATCACTTTTTAAATAATTTCACGACTTTGGATCGAGCATATCGAGAAGAGGCTCGAGACCCTAATTTATTTAACCATATTTTACTTCAATTAATTTAACTAAAACTTAATTTATGTTCTTAAAATTAATTTCCACTACCTCGTAATTCTAATCTATTTATGAAAATTTAATTCGTGCACTGATCTATCGAATGTTGGGTTTGTACCACCCGATCAAAATTGAACCAAATCTAATTAATTTAAATCAAAAGCCCAATTCATTTTAATTTATTTCTAGTTCCTATTCATTCGGCCCAATCCAAGATAATTAATTAATCCATTGGGCCCATTTAAAATCTGACCTATTTTCAAATCATATTATTTTAATTTGAGCCCAAGCCCAAAATACATGCACAATTCGGTTATTCACAAAAATTTCGGCCGAACTCTACAATTCCAAAAGAGAAATTCACCTAATTTGCAATAGGGTTATTACCTAAAATGTTATAATTTCAAAACGTGGTCCCTAAATTAAATATATTTACAATTAGGCATCTAAATTTTCTAATTTGATCCCTAAATTTCCAAAACCATAACAATATCATTGTACACAAATTCATCAAGCATCAACAGAACAGGGGGTTCAAGCATCAACAAGACGCCACTTCAACAGAAGGAAATCAGAAAGCGGAAGCACCAACAGAAAGAAAGGTGCAAGCACCAACAAGACATAAATCCAATTTACCGATTTTAAGTTTAATTTCAACGACATCGATCAACTATGTCTCCACATCAAGCAATTCAACTTATAAAAATCACATTCTGACAACGGACCAGACAATGGTGAAAATCAGCGCAAGAGCGCGTGGGAGAGAGAGATGAATAGGCGTGCGACTTGGTTCAGGCGCAGAGAGAGAGAGAAAGGGAAGGACAGTTCCTTCTCCAGGAAGGAAAGGGCAGAGGTTTTAGGTGGGGC
The DNA here is from genome assembly GCA_011114355.1 of Carex littledalei. NCBI lineage: Eukaryota > Viridiplantae > Streptophyta > Magnoliopsida > Poales > Cyperaceae > Carex > Carex littledalei. The sequence goes on from CM022090.1 coordinate 4,334,963, forward strand.
CTGCGTGTAAGGCAGTAGAAAAGGAGAAAGAAATTAAAGGGGTGGGGCCCATGTGGAAGTGAAAGAGAAGAAAAAGGAGAGAAAGTAAATTAGAAAATCATGTGGTCTTTGGTGTAGCGAGTCACACACTTAAGTCCTCTAAGTTAATGGTTCAAATCTTACATTTCAAATTTCTCTTTGTGTATTATTTTATGCAAATTTATAATCGTCGATTGTTTATAATCATTTATTCTATTTTATTGGATTCAAAATTTTATTTAATCATAGCTAATAATTTGAAACAAGTTTAATTTAATTTTTTATCTATGGTTATGAAAATTGTGTTTTAATTAAGCATGATTAAAATTTGAATTCTTATCCAGTTTGCAATTTAGTTAAAGTTTCACAATAATAAACAAAGAAAAATTTGGTTTAAATTTTCTACGTGTTGCAAATTTTAATTATCTATTAAATTTTTATTTTTATTTATCATAATTTATAATTTATAATAATTAAATAAGTCTTAAAAATTTCAGGTTATAACAGATATACTCTACTGAGTGATGCACTTACATACTAAATTTTTAAAATTTCGAACTTATTTAGTACAAAGGCAAACGGTGAAAAAGAAGTTTCATAAGTTATTTAAATGCATTCATTTTTCATCATTTTTTTACCACTTGACTTTGTACAAAATGAATTCAAATTTTTCAATATTTTACATATACACGCATCACTCATAAAGTAAATTTGTTCTAACAGTTTGGACATAGTATGTACTAGGTTTGCTCATATTTGATAGATTATGTATATTTAAAAAAATTGTGTTTGAATTATATAAGTATTATCAAATGCCAAATTTTAGTTCTCCTAGATTTTTTTTTAATTCTGAAATTAGTACTTTGCATCATAGAATGCGAGAAAGTCTACATCCTAGACAACTTTTGTCTTAATTTGAACTGGAGAAAAAAAAATTTACACAAATTTTAATACGGATGATTATACCATGTATACTCTTCGAAACTTCAAAATTAGGTATTTCTTCTTCTAAAATTCATAATAATATAATTAACTTTCTAAATTTCAAAAACTAATATAATTACCAATTTTATGGACTTTTCTATTAAAACTCATTTTATATTTATAAAGTATACCTATTTTACACTTTATTATATATATATAGAGAGAGAGAGATTGGCGAATATCAAAATGTTTGTTCCTACGCCGTGGAACAAACACTTCGGTTTACATTTTCGAAGTCCAAATAGTCGATCCAAACCGTTCAACATTCAATCTATATTAAAATGTGCTTGGAGACTATTTTTTTTTTTTGAAACTTTTTTAATATTTATTAAGACGGTTTTATGTTCTTTTAAATAATCCAGAAAATTTTCATTGTTTATTAAAATAAGCAATTTTAAAACTAGCTTAATAAATAGTAAAAAAGTTCCAAAAAATGTAAAATTTGATCTCCAAACACATTTTAATATAGATATCACATCTAACAGTTTGGATCGACCATTTGGACTTTGAAAATTGGAAAACCAATTGGTTGCACTACGGCCCCCGAAAAAAATATTTTGATATTAGCCAATCTCTCTCTCTCTCTCTCTCTCTCTCTCTATATATATATATATATAGCTTGCTTAAGAGAAATACTTAGTCTTCTAATTGATCGATCGGTTTTGAGAGCAAATAGTTAGTTTTTTTTATCTGTAACGCACACAAGCATATGCTTAGAATGTCACCATGTATGCGTCACAAGTAGATAAATAAACCATTTGTCAATGAAAATTGATAAGTTTGAAGACTAAAAAAACATTTTCCTTAAACAAACCATATGTTTTTATATTTTAATAAAGGATTAAATGAGTACTCTATAAATATAAAATGAGTTTTAATAGAAAGGTCAATTAGTTGAGTAAATTTGTGTGTTTTTGAAATTTTGAAGGATAGATGAATTTTAGAGTGGGGATAATGTAATTTTGAGGTTTTTGAAGAGTATACATGAAATTCCCCTAAATTATTATGATATATCCAACTCTTATAATATATATTTAAAGGATATTATTCAAGTTTTAATAGTATTTTTTATAAGTCTTAATAGTATTTTTCACAAGTATTAATAGTGAATTCATCAAGTCTTTATATTCATATAGCAAGTTTTAATAGTGTTTTTAGAAAGTCTTAACAACTATTACCAAGTCTTTAAAACCAATAAAATAAACTTATAGTGCTCAATCCAAGTCTTAATAGTATTAGTCTCAATCTTAATATTGTTTTTTTTTCACAAATATTAATATTGATTTTCTCAAGTTTTTAATTTTTGTATCATCTATCTCCTTCTCCATCTCCCTCTCCCTCTCACTCTCTTTCTCTCCCTCTTCATAAGCTGATCTTATTTCCTCTTGTACATTTATTATTTTATGATATACATCTCCTACTAGAGACAGGACAAGACGCGGAGCTTGCGATTCCAGTCGCAGGTTGTCCAGAGGTGGTAGAGGCCGCGGTCGAGGGTTTTTGAAACTGGAGCTTTAGGTAATCGTCGTAAGAGGAGAAGACGTGTCGGATGTGGATGAAAGAGGAGGAGGTACGGTCGGTTACTGACAGTTAGCGAGTTGGGGGATTGGAGTTGCCAAATTTTGAGGACAGAAGATCGGGGATCAAGATCTATCTTTAGATATTTGAATAAATCATAAACTGTTTGATGGAAAGCTAAATATCTATTTTGAACCAATCTAATTAATTTTAGGTATGTTCTATATAAATAATTCAGAACGCACAAATAATTTTATTATTTGAATTTGACTAATATTTGTTAAATATATGTACTATAATAAGTATTGAATGCTTAAAGTTAGATGAATGAAACAAAAACAATATTTTGTGAGTGTCATATATACATTATACGAATTCAGCTCATGCCTGGCCTTAAATAAATTCAGATTTTGGAAAAATTGATGGGGAACGCTAACCATAAATCAAACCTGTCCTTATTTTGGAACAGAATAGAATTACAGTAGAGGTAGGTCCTCTTATTCCATATATGGCCAACCAGCCGAATAGTGTTTGCTTCTAAAGTGTAAACGCTGCATGCGTGAGGGCAAGTTTGTTGGTTCTTCAAAAAGCATGAAATAAAAAAAAATTTATGCAATTTTGATTGACTAACGTAGAAGAATTGAATTTTCATTGATTTGGGAACTTAAATAATTATTGAAGATATTTGACAGAGATAAATAAGTTGTATTACTTGAAAAAAAAAAAAAAAAAACAGAGACCATCCTTTTATTAAGCAATGTTATCTTAAACCGGACCGGACCTGCAGTTTAATAAAAAAAACCAGATCCGGATGTCTTTCCGGTTTGGTTCGTTTAGAAGACCGATTGTGCAGTTGAACCGGTGAAATCCGGTTTAATGAACCGGTTTTTCAGAAACCGGCAGCTCGTTTTTAAAGAAATATCGGCTTTAAACGACTCAATAATCAATATGCAAAGTTCAAACTTTTATACTGTTGTGCATTAAATAGGAAATAGTACTAACTAGTATACTAGCCCTGCGCATGGTCTATTGGTAGGTTCAAACTTTATTCTTTTAGCATGTTTTATTTATCATTATGAAATTTACACATGAAACTAATCAATTACTTAAGTTATCTTTACTAATGCCTTTGGATGTTGTTGATCTTCCTTGTCAGAATTTAGTGACTATGGAAATCGAGGAGGATATGGAAGCAGCAGAGGCAGAGGAAGAGCTCAGGTTATGGGACTTGAGCAAAACCCATATGCCTGGTACAGACCAAAAACTGCTTACTGATTAAGTCAGCCATGGCCGTGCCTATTCTTTTTTTGTGCTTACTTACTCCTGCCTTGCGTAGCAGCTTATGCTGGTTTTTGTTGTTATGATGTAATAGGCTTGTAGCTTGGTACTTTTATGTTCGTAGATACTGAATAATAGTGTACCAGTCTTGACTTTCTTGCAGGCTGGTACAATAGAATTTTGTTTTTTGTTCACGCTAGGTGCTGTTTTCGTCTGAATCTGTATTTTGTACTCATGCTGAAGGGAACGGTTTGGGTTCGATGCTCATCAGACTCAAAGTGAGTTCGATGGGTTCGATGACCGTCCAATCTGCTTTAAGATTTGCACCCGCAACTTTCGAGTCTACTTTAATATTCGTGCGCACAAATTTTAAAGTGGATCGGATGGTCCATAAACCTATCGGATCCAAATTTGAGTCTGATGGGCATCGGACCCAAGCTGTTCCCCATGCTGAAGGGGTTCCAGATGTTTGGAACTGTTTTCAGATAAACTATTCTATGGTTTCTAATGAAATCGGTGGGTTACACCGCTTTCTTCCAAAAAAAAAAATTACACATGAAACCTTACATTTGATATATTTTAAAGTATTAGTTATATATTAATATAAAATTTTATGTATACATATTTCTTTAAAAACTTACAATGATTATTATTATTATTATGTATTCTAATTGTCATTATTTTTTTTTGTTGAAGTGGTTTATCTTTCATTGGAATGTAATTTGTTGCTATTACAAAATAATACCTGCTAATGAGCCGGATCAAACCCAAAACTCGACCCAGCTATTCAATCTTTCATTAAAAGTCCAACTTAGCTCAGCTCAACTTTGAAGGGTAAAGCCCGACTCGGCTCGGTCCATTGGATTCTCTAGGCTCAGCCCGAACTCGGCTCAAACTCAATTGATTGTAACAAGGGCGTGTATATTTGACTATTTCAAAGGCTCGAACTATACTGCTATTTCAAAGGCCCGAATTATGTAAGAGTTTTGTAGACATCGACTAGTATTGGAGCTGAATAGAACTGTAGAAGAACACAAAAAATAAACAAGTTATCTTCCATTACAATTATTCCCGATATATATATATATATATATATATATTTTTTTGTTTTGAAAAAACAGCAAACAGCCGCTTGTTTCATTGCTGAAACAACCAAGTTGTACACAGTTAACTCGGCTCGATTCGGCAACTCGGCTCGGCTCGGATCGACTCGGTTAGGTTAGTGATGAATTATTTCGAGTTCGAGCCGAGTTTGGACTCAACTCGAATTGAACTCAGCTCAATTTGACTCATTCAAGAGCCCAACTCAAAGTCCATGAGTCGGCCCGACTCGTTTAGCAGGCCTAGTCACAGTACTTATCAAATAAGAATGAAAATTGTAGATTATTAAATTCTTTCGCCTTAAAAAAACATTTAGTCATATTTTATAAAAATTACTAATTTTTTTTATTTAATGTTAAATTTGAAATATATCTATAAATTTAGTCTTAAATTATATTATTTTAATTATATTTATAACAATTCTCATCTCTCATATATATGTGAGTATTTAAATAACATCAGCAATTGAACTAGTTGAATCACTGATCCGACTAGTAAACTGTTGACCCGAAGCTTTACCGGATTGGTGTCCGGTTCTGATAACATTGTCACAGAGTATAAATCACGAACCATAAAAAACTAAAGACAATTCAGCGTTGTGTGACTTGCGTTTCTTTTTAGATATTTGTTTTAGGCATATCTATACATTACTCAATTAGTTCAAACTTGTATTTCGTAAATTTATTGTAACTCTGTGGTCACTGGTCTACGCAACGTTATATTAATATTCTCTTAGATTGTTCTTCATTTGCAAGAAATATTATTTTGTTATGTCTGTCTATAAATCGCTTGATTTGTTCTCATGGACCACACACTTATAGCTAGGTGGCTGAATTTATTATTTTGGATGTCAGTAGTACACTAGTACGCAAACCAAGATATAGACATGCTCCAGAAAAATTGCAAAACAAAAACTTGCTCTAATAGATTATAAATATTTAGCCCAAATATTAATAACGTTGTTACAATATGCTGTCATGGTTTTCAAAATATCCTGGGAAAAAAATATAATTTATTTTAACACATTTATTTTTTATCATTGTTTACCCACTATAATTTATACTAAATAAATTCGAAAATTTATAAATTTCACATATTAAAAATTCATTCCTGAAGTATATTTATTTTAATGATTTAAATTTATTATTTAAAATCAATCTGATATATTGTGAAGTAAAGCTTATTAATGAAATTAATGAGCTTAAAGCACGCTAGTAGACTCAAAAGTGTGTTTGTATTTTCAAATTACTAAAAACTATTCTTAGATCCATTTATAAAACTGGGATAAGTTTTAGATAAGATTCCGGTTTACTTTATTCCGGCCTTTTCTATGAGGGTTAGCCATGCATTTACGAATGAACACCAACCTCTAACTGGGTCCGGTTCCCCTAAAGTAACTCAATTTTTGAGTTAAGATCCGGACCATCCGATTCGAATCAGGACCAATCCGGTCCGAGGTGGAGCGCTGGGGCCCTTTAATCTGACGGTCAGAATCTAAATTCAAAAATTGAGTTACTTTAGAAGATCCGAACTCTCTCTTAACTGAAGTTGTGTTGACAGAGTTTTTAGCCTATGAATGCGGAATAGCAGACATTCCAAAATCCTGGATTCTTTTTATAGTGTTTCTAAAACTCAAGCCTCAAGGCCCAACGAGCATTAATATAGACCAGCAAAAGAAGATTCATGACAAAGGCCCATTAATGTAGACATGAAAGTTGAACATATAAAACCATGTCAAGGTCCTTTGATGTACACATAAAAGTAGAACTCAAACATTTCATGCGTTTTATGGCAAACTTGTTTATAGATTAGAGCGAGCGGTAGCATCTTCATTCACAGTCGGACATTAATATGTTTTTTCTAATATTCAGACAGAGGACATGGAGCTGTCATTTTCTAAGTATTTTCATTTCTTTATAATTGTTTATTTATTGTTATGTTGTGAAAATATTGTATAATTGTCTACCAAAGTGTTAATTAATTAAGCATGGATCTTTAAGGCCTAAAATGTTTAGTACCGGTTAGCATTGCATAATTTGTCTTGTCTATATTTAATATTTTATAATAAAAATGGGTTGCTTGTCTGCTTGAAGGAAACGAAGAACAATTCAAAACTGACTTGCGACGAAGAATGGTCTGTGAAAAAGTTCTGAATTCTAACGAGAGCCGTGTTGGGTTTGAGGCCCATAAAGGCCCAACCAAACGTCGGCCAGTGGCTCATTAGGTTAAAAGCTTCTCCCTTTTCTATTTTTATTGTAAGGTATATTTTTTTGAGAAAAGATACTGTCCCCCGACCTTCGATCCCTGGAAAATTCCCAACGCGCTATCAAACGGATTTTAACCGTCCGCGCGGTTCCCACTCTTTACTTATTTAGAACCTTCTTCATTTATGATTTGATTTCTCATCTCTCTATTTCCTCCGTTCTCAGATTTAGCAATTGATAAACCGCTAATTTTCAATCTCTCTTCTCTTATCCGTTCTCAGATCTGCCAATCTCTCTCCGTCGCGCTCTCTCCGATCAATCAAGTAGTCTCCAGTTTTTGCCTGATATTATCGTAACCTTCGTCTCCTTCGTTGAATCCATTTGGGAAGGAAGCAAGCAACTCCTTAATAGGCGGCGATGGCAACAGCTACAACTCCGGCGAAATGCATCCTTGTCGCTGGCCCACCTGTAAGTCAATTAAAGACGACTCTGGTGATGAGAGTGTTTGAAAGACTGAGAGTATCTCAGCCTCATCCAGGGGCGGATGCAGGATTTTGATCAGGGTAGGGCAAGAAATTATTGAATCGGGTTTCGAATTTAATTTAATTAGACCGTATCTTATATAATTTACCAAATTTAATATACAATAGGCCAGTTACTTTAATTGGGCTGCAGGGTAGGGCAAAGGTCCAAAATCCAATCTTTGTAAATTAGTTTTGGATTTTCAGGGTAGGGCAGTTGCCCTACCCTGTGCTACAGTAGATCCGCCCCTGGCCTCATCTCAGCATCCGTGACTTCATCACTAGTACTCTAGAATCCCGAAATTTTTATTAATAGAAAAATAATAAATAAATATCGATAATGAGGAAGCATTTCGTGAAAATTCAATTTGTAGGAAAAACGTGATAGTCCATAACGTCCAGAGGACGTTATAGACCATCACGGCCAGCTTAACGAAATCAAGTTACTGTTAATTAACTAAAATAAAATCTGGATTTGACCGTTGTTGTCTATCACGGTCAGAGAAATTTTGAAAAAAAAAAAAAATTATAGCCGTTGTTGTCTATCACGGCTTGAAAAATATTTAACCCAAATCATAAAAACATAATTATTTCACCCACGTGCACCAACTACTTACACTGACAACTGGGCCCTGCTATTGGTTGAAATTTAATGTTAAATAACGAACAGTTGTAACCTTATGGACCCGTCACCTTATTCTTATCCACTTAATCATTTTAATGCCACTTGTGTTTCTCTTCCAATCCCTATAATTTATAGCTTCAACTAATCAATATTTGTACGTAGGAACTATACCAAGTTTTTATACCTTACTGCTCACATGTCAATTTCTCGAAAAAGATCAAATCACACACGATACACGACGCAAGTCACGACACGCGACTAACACAAGTATCATATGAAGACATCATACTTATTTATATCTCGTCTCAAATTTTAAGAATTTTATGAAATTTACCAATAGTAGTGTGATTCGTAATTTCTACTTCAATTATTTCCTGACTTCAACACCTTTTTTTATTTATTTTTTGTGAAAATATTAAAAATTATATATTATTCATATTATTAAAAATAAATTATTGTCTGAATTATACACGTATCATCAAACTGACAATTTTTAATTCTTACATAATGTTTTTGGGTTAGAAAATTATTACTTTTTCAACTGATAAAATATGAAATGCATGTGACAAGTCTACCTCTAGATATGTTTACCGGGATTTTTTTATATATAGAAAAATAGAGGTCAAGCCAACTAACTTTCATTTAATTTTATAAAAAAAATTATCCGGATTTCGAACTCACGACTTCTCATACGGAGACCACTAAATCAAAGGCTGATTCTTACAGACAATTCTTTTTATGACATAAATTTTGATAAAAGTGATTCTAATGTATATTTAAACTTTTATAGTTACATAAGACTGTGATGATACACATATATTTAAACTAGTATCGTGCCCATGTCAACAGGATAATATTATAAAAGAACAAAAAAAATCTCATAGAAAATAACATATTTTCATTAAAAAAAATAGATCAATGAAAAGAATAATTATTGAACAATTTTCATGAATGATATTAAAATAGATTGGAACGGGACATATTATAAGAGGGAAAATATATTCAAAATTTAGTATTTCATAGAAAATAAGTTGGAGATTTAATTCATACGTACGTTGATTTTCTGTGGCATTTTTATTAAAAAAAATACTGCAATATTTTATTTTACTATTTTATCAATCTATTATAGTTTATTATAGTCTTGTTGCTGCAAATTTGGATAGTTTTTGGTATTAATGGGGATCTTTAATCCTTATTGCTATTACGCGTGGATGTGTATCTCTAAATGACATACAACGAAATCAAGAATTGCAACGATTATTGTGGACTGTATCCTTAAATGAGATTTTAAATAGAAAGAAATCAAATATCTGCAATCAAATAAGGGATTTAGGAAATTCGTAAAAAATGGACAAATCATTGTGACAAGTACCGAGTACGTGTCTAAATAAATTTAGAATTCTATGTGAAAAACATCAAAAAGATGTATAGAATAAAAAAAGACAGACTGTTTGATTGGAGGGTTGATATTCAATCCGAAAGTTTATTTTTTATTTACAGTTGTTATCGGATTAGGACATCTACGTGCTTAATATAAGAATAGAGATAATATCATTTATATTTGAAAAATAAAATGTAAGAAAAATATATATTCTCAATATTTAGATAGGATGTGCATTAAATTCGAGTCAATTCTAAATATTGATTGCTCATTCAGCTTAAAGCAAATAAAACTCCAACAGTAAAATCTGGATTAAATCTTAAAATATTTGATGGAACCCTAAACATCTTTGAATCGATTCAAATTTAATGTGTCCACTGTATAAATATTTAAGAACACATCAATAATTTAATTTTAATTTGATTAATATTTTTTAAATATATGTACCGTAAGTATTGATGTATCATGAAAGTTGAATGTATGCTAAAATAATAAATTATACTTTCTCAGTGACAATACAAATTCAGCGCATATCACACTTAAATATATATAGTATTATTTTTTATTTTAATAATATTTTCAAATATATTATGCTAAAAAAAAAATTGTCCTATTTTTCTGATCAGTGTCAGACATGATAAGAATTCAACTCGTATACCTCACCTAAAATTCAGATTTTGAAAAAGATGATGAAATCAAACCTGTCCATCTTTTGGAAACAGGATTACAGTAGGTCCTTGTTCCATTTATGGCCAACCAGATATTATTTGCTTCCAAGATGTAAACGCTGCATGTGTGACGCAAAGTTGGTTGGCTCTTCAAAAGCACGAAAGAAAAAATTAGATGCAAATTTGATTTTGGATCATAAATTACTATTGAAGATATTTGACAGCTTTATGTAAATTGTAAAGCTCCTTACGTGGGTCGAGACAAACTTCACAAACCAGCTGTATTATTAAAAAAAAAAAAAAATGAGTACAAATCACAAATGCGTCGGTTGTGTTTAGGGGTGAGTAAATTGCTCATAACTCGTGACTTGCTCATAACTCGCTCGTTAAAAGCTCATTAATAACTTGCTCATTATCAACTCGTTATAACTCGCTCATTATCAACTCGCTCATTAATTTAATGAGCCGAGCATGAGCATACCCCAACTCGCTCATTAAGAACTGAGTTACATAAATCCTGCCACATCTAATCTCTTGAATCAAACCCAAATAAATTAGGTAACAATACTTGAGATCTATTCAAGTAACATTTTTATACAACATACAAATCTTTGGCCTAATTTTATTCATTTACCAAACAAAAACACCATTTTGAGTTCTTTTCTTTTAATTATTATTATTTTTTCATAATCACTTGTGAACACTTTATTACTTGAGATTTATGAAGAGGTTGTTCAATTAATAAAGAAATGTATTGCAGAATACCACAACTCGCTCATTATCAACTCGTGACTCGCTCATTATCAACTCACTATAACTCGCTCATTATCAACTCGCTCATTAAGCTAATGAGCCGAGCATGAGCATAAACTCGCTCATTAATCACCTCTACTTGTGTTTGATATTATATTTAATGTTTTAGGAACCGATAAATTATTTAATTAGTATAAGCTTTTACTTCCTAAATTTATTGGAATTATGTGGTCATTGAGCTGCGCCTTTTTTTTTTAAGAGGTCCGCAATTTTAAAAAAAAAAATCTTGTTCATTTGTAAGGAATATATAGTTTTGTAACAATGATTTTTGTGGAAAATATATATTGCAGAAAAATAAAGAGGAATTTGTCATGCTCATTTCCGAAGGAAAAATATATATTTTTACAAATTTACAACCTTTACAACATTTTCATTTTTTAATATTGTTAGATTATTATTATTGTAGAAAGCTTTTATTAAGAAAATAAATCAAATTATCTTAAATTTATGCAATTTGTGGGATCCAGCTCCTCGCAGGTACTGTAGACGATTCCCCTCACTTTACGGTTTGAGATTAACTCTCATCCGGTTTGAGATTCGGACTAGCGCAAGGGAAATATTATTAGACTTTGAAATTCGTGTCAAGTTAAAAAGAACAGTCGGGATCCACTAATTATAAAAGGTTCCTTTTTCAGGTAATAGAGAGGATGTGAATTCCGGTTTGTGACGAATAATGCCGACATTTTTATTAATATCCAAAGTTTAATACAAATTATTAATTATACCCAGAACTCAACTCAATATCGAAATATACCCAAGCCGGCCATTTTCTGGCCGGCTATGTACCTTTTTTTTTTTTTTTTTTAGAGAGACACCATGAAGATCAAAATATTGAAATCTAACTCTGAAAATTTGAAATTTTTGTTTAAATTATTTGTTATATTACTTCTATGAGGAGGGATCAAATTACAACAATTATTTTTTTTATTTTCAAAGTCCAAATCGTCAATCCAAACCGTTCAACATGATTTCCACAATAAACTGTGCTTGCAGATCAAATTTTACATTTTTTTGAATTTGTTTACTATTTATTAAGTATTTTACAAAAAATAGTCATATTCAGACTATTGAATTTTGTACCCATCTTAATAAATAGTAAAAAAATTCAAAAAAATGTAAAATTTGATCTGCAAGCACAGTTTATTGTGGAAATCATGTTGAACGGTTTGGATTGACGATTTGGACTTTGAAAATAAAAAAAATAATTGTTGTAATTTGATCCCTCCTCTACTTCTTTTGATGTATAATTAGCATATTTATACTAAAATACGCTAGAATACTTGAAATTATGTTGAATTACACTATATTACAATAAATTATGTTCAATTATACTAAATTATGTTAAATTACAATAACTTCGCTAATTATGCTGAAATACAGTAAAAAAAACACTAAACTACACAAAATTACGCTATAGTAGACTGATTTTGCTCATCTTTCATGAATCATAAAAAATAGTAAAAAAATTCCAAAAATAGTAAAAATTGGTAATCTGCAAGTTCATTATGTAACTAATTTACTGAGCTACTTGGATTGAATGATAGAAATGAAAATCTTAATCGGAAACTTCAACTCAAGTTTTGAGGCTCTTCCCTTTGTTTTTTGGCGATTCTAAATTTCGGAATCCAGCATAGCTGGCACAGACGCATGCGCATTTTCGCAAGCTTTCCGAAAAGTGGTCATTTGCTGAAATCGGACACTCGAGCACCGTTTTATGACCGTTTGAAGTTTCATCGTCATTTTTCTCCTTTTCAGTGAAGATATCGTCCCTATTCATATCGTATTTTAGCGTAATTTACCGTATTTTAACGTAATTTAATGTAATTTAACGTAATTTAACATAATTTAGTGTTATTCAACATAATTTCAATTAATCTATCGTATTTTAGTATAAATATGCTAATTATACATCAAAGAAGTAATATAACAAATAATTTAAACAAAAATTTCAAATTTTCAGAGTTAGATTTCAATATTTTGATCTTCATGGTGTCTCTCTCTAAAAAAAAAAAAAAAAAAAAAAAAAAAAAAAGGTACATAGCCGGCCATAAAATGGCCGGCTTAGGGAAAAAAAAAAAAAAAAAAAAGGGTACATAGCCGGCCATAAAATGGCCGGCTTAGGGAGGGAACATAGCCGGCCAGAAAATGGCCGGCTTGGGTATATTTCGATATTGAGTTGAGTTCTGGGTATAATTAATAATTTGTATTAAACTTTGGATATTAATAAAAATGTCGGCGAATAAAGGTCTTGTGAAAATGTTTTGGATTTGAAAGAGAGCTGTTTTTAAAAAAAAAAAAAAAAGAGAGGCAAAAGCCCGTTTCATTAGATGAAACTTACCCGACTTACAGGAATAATAGAATGCAGACCCTAAATGAGAGTACTGAGGCAACTAAACCTCCAAAAGAGAAATACCATAACAACTGTGCACCACAGGCACTAAGAAAATAGAAATGCAAAACAGCAAAATAAGCTATGGTATCAACTAAGCCACAACAGGGCGAACAAAGTCTATTCTAGCATAAGGAGCAGTTTTAATCAGAATCCTCGGAAAGCCAATCCACCATCTGCACCGCTGCAGGAGAGGCAATCTACAAAGGAACCTCATCGAAATCCGTAGGCATCCAGTTGTTGGTTTCCTCCTTGATATCCATCGGTAGTTTGCCTGTCCAGTATACAATAATAGATATAATTGTTAGTATTACAGATCGACACGGTTGCACAATAGAACTATTAAAACATAGATCATTTCGTTGTTTCCAAATCCCCTAAATGACAACACTAACCACCACTAACAAGGCCTTTCTTTTCAGTTTAGGGAGGGTAAGGGAAAATTGCACAACATCCTCAATAGAATGCCATTGTTGGAAATGATCTTGACACTGACCCATATAAAACTAAATTTGTTTAGCGAAGTAACATTGAAAAAGAAGATGATTAGTGTCTTTAGGAACATGACAAAATTGACAGGTAACATCTCCCTGCCATCCTCTTTTTTGAAGATTAAGCTTAGTAAGTATTTTATTCTTGTGCAGCAGCCACATGAAAACCCGAATCTTGGGAGAGACAGGTAATTTCCACCATAGCAAAGGCTTGATAGGCTGTTCACCTCTAAAATTTAAAAACTTATACAAAGATCTAACAGTATACTGTCCTGAAGCCTTCCATTCTCATATTTTATGATCTTGGTCATGTGTAAAAGATACAGTACTGATAATATGCAAAATAGATTGTCATTCTTGTGCCAAAATACCACTAAGAGTTATATGAAATGTAAGACATCCCTCTTGAGAGGCAACCACCTCCTGCACTGTGACCATAGGTGTAAGACACAACTGAAATAATTGAGAAAATTCAATTTTCAAAGAATACTGTTAGAATCAAATGTCATGCCAAAACTGAACTTGCCCTTGGATGGGTGGTAGTACTGATCTCCCCATTGTGGGATATAGCCATTATCGCTTGCCAGAAAGAGAGTTGTGTTGGGGCATCAGGCCCATAATAGGCCCAAACAAACACCGGCCACGTGGCTGATTAGATCAAAAGCTTCTCCCTCCTGTCATATTTTATGGTGCGGTTTATTTTCTTTATTTAGAATATTTTAAAGTGAGAGAGTTTAGTTTTTTTTTTTTTGTCAGATATTGATGGTTGTAGAATATGAGAGAACTTGAATTTGAGAGATTCTTTATTTTTTTTTTAATTGTCTCCAATTTTTTAATTTAATGACGGTGTGAATCTTGATTGTTGATTGCGAGTCTTAATTTGTTATCACAGGTTTCAAAAGCGTGAAAAGAATCAAGTCTTTATCTTTGATGGTATCTTGGATGCACGAAAGATGTTTGCTAAATTTAGTAACAAGATAGAAAAAAAAAGGGGGAGGATAGAGTAGCTAGGTATTTCCTACGATTTAATAAAATTATTATATTTTCAAGTACAAATAACTTTTAGCCTCTATCATGAAATTAGAATCACACTACATTATATATGTTTAGCCTTACAATTCTATCTAATTTTGCTTCTAATTTTTAATCTCTATACGTATATATAACGTCTATCTTATACAAGTCCAATGTCTGATTTCCTTCTGCGGCATTAATTATGGACTAATGGTATTTTGATCAGGGCATTATGTTTATGCAGGATATAGAAATATAACATGAAAGAAAGACAATTGTTGCATATGCACCTAAAGAAATTTAATGCATAGGTATATAATGATTTCTATTTGTGTAGATAATTGAATTGAATGGCTTGAGCTTCCAATTTACAAAAAAAAATACAACTTATTTGAAATTAGATAATGAATATGAATAATTAATTATTTATTTCATCACACTAAATAATGTTCCTTAAGTTGGGTCAACGGAGGGACCGTTAAGAAAGTAAGCTGCATCAAGCATCATATAGTCAAAGAAAAAAAGGAAATATAACAAAAATAATTAAGATCTTCAAAGCGGTTTCTAAGATATTACTCTGTATAAGAGACTAATTATTGATTTTTAATTCAGCATATGTTACTGAAATTCAATTTAATTCTTATAGAAATAAAAACTCAGAAAATACAAGCCTTAATTTGCACATAATAATCCATGAAGTCTCTAAATAGCTCCAACATTAACAAGTTCAAGTATTCAAGAAAAATGTTAGTGAAAATAACTCCAGCTTTAAAAGTCCATTTTGTGAAGAAAAATAATTGTGAACATAATATTTTCTCTATGGAAAGTTACGATTTTAAAATTATGTCTTCTGTGAATATATATTTAAAGATACCTGAACAAATGAATCATATATCGACACTAACGAAACTGGCCCAAGACAGGTTTTTTTATGAGCTAGTGTCAATATGCGAACCGTAATAACAAAATAGAAGTGCATCTAACAATAAATTAAGTATAAACGAGTTTTTGGTTGTTCTCAACGAGAGACAGGACCCGTTAAGGCAGGCGATCACCATGGCGAAATTCAAATCCTCTCCTCAGGGAGATGGCTGGAGCAAGGTTCTCTCCAAGAGACAGCATCGCTTTTTGAAGCATGAAAGCCTCCCGCCGAGAAGGACCCAGAACTGGAGGGAAGTTCAGCCTAGAGGGCGGCAGAACTGGAGAGAAGGTTTCCAGCGGAGCTCCTTTCCAAGGAAAAATTTCAACAGCAACTCAGGAGCACGTACCGGCTACTACACAGGTAAGTACCTCAACCATCCTTCTAGCTCATCTACCCATTAATCGAATGTCAAGAACATTCAATGCTACAGTACTGTCTCTGATCTCTTCCCACGCCCCTTCACATCTGGTGTTAATGCCAGTAAGGATCATCTTTTTTTCCCTTTGCCTTCAAAACCCAAACCAATCCAACATTCCCTCACCCAAATTTATTACAACCAACCACCATCAACTACTTCATTAATGGCAAGGAAAAAACCTCTACAAAACACACAGTTGCAGATGACTTCCAACCCGTTTACTACACCTCCACAGATTTCTAACCCTCAACCTAGACTTACCCCTCCACCACAGACTTACGTTCAAGGTTCTAACTCACGTGTTTTCTCAAACTCGGCAATCTCTAGTCGGTTCCAATCCCCCCATGGCCTCATTACTTAGATAAAAAAACCCTTCATCCCATCTCCAGTTCCTCCTTCTCTTCCAATCGGCAGCTCTCCCCACTCTCATCTGCCTCCCTTTCGGGAACCACTCTCTCTCCCACCCGACCCCACCATGACCGAGTGGAGGGGTCGGTGTTTCAGATGCCTTCAGCTGGGCCACGATCAAAGCACCTGCGGCAGCAAGGAAAGAGTTTGTGCCTTATGCTGGGTCAAGGGCCATGAGGCGCGAAACTGCAACCTCCCCTCACTTGCCAACAGGAGGTTCGACCCTCTGGCTCCAAGGGGTAACATGGGGGACTCCGGCCTCTCACCAAACTGCCCAAAGATTGCTCTGGTTTACGTTCCGGAGACACAACAGGTCCGGCAAAACACTCATGAATTAAACAGGGGCATAGTGGTTGACGCGCGACTCCATCCGAACCACACGACCAACACCGTCCAATCAATCCTCATGTCAACTTGTCAATCAGAGTTCCCTTTTCCCGTCACTCATATGTCCGGTTTTCAGTACCTTCTACTCCTTCATCACGGCTAGGATCGTACCCTCTTTCTAAAGAGGTTCGGTCAACCTTTACAAGAACTGGGATATATTACCTACCCGTGGAGTGTAGCTATAAATGGGTCTTCGACTTAGCTGAAATATAAGGTGTGGATCGAGCTGAAGCGACTATCCCCGCAAGCGTGGTGCATTGAGCACCTTGTGACCGCAATTAGCTCGTTCGGAATTGTTCTAGAACACACCCCTATGGCACGTGTACACTCTCTTGATAGTTTGACTGCGGTCATAGCCGTGACCGACTTAGGCAATATACCACATGCAATAAAAATGTGGATTCGCGGGTTTCCGAGGGACATCGATGTCCTCGTTCAGAGCTGGCTTGAGGAGCCCCTCCCACTCCCCTCAATTTTAGACCCAACTCCGAAGTGGCTTTCTTTGAACAAGTTAGCCTCACTAACAGGAAGGCGCAAACCGGCTACTCGGATCACTCGGACACCAAAGGCATTGTCACCATCGATTTCTACACCTTGTTCACGATTTGGAGGGGCCTTGATTATGGCGAACCAAGAGACAAGTTAGAGTCGACGCTCCGATCAAGTCCGCTTTTTGATGAATCACTGCTGGTTCCGGCTGAACCTTCACCACACGGGCTACCGGTGCGAGAACCGATTAGCCCAGCACACCCGAATACGAAAATCAAAGGTAAAATTGTCCTTTCTCAACTGGAGGGGTCGGGTTCAGCGGGAAATGGAGAACAGGAAACTCGGCTAGAATGTTTTTTTATTCCAAGGTTAGAAATAGTACATGGTACAAAGCATGCTTCATTTAATGTTGGACGGAATATTCAGAATTATGAGGAGATGGGTGGTACGGTGCTGGAAATTCAAAATTTTTCACAAAAGGAAAATATCCCCTCATCCCTCCCAGGCCTACCCCAGGGCCCAATTACTGATTTAAGCGGCCTATTAAATATTCCAATAGGCCTCCCCATTTCGGTCTCCTCATCCATCTCTCATATGCAGCCCCACCCATTCTCTCCTCAAACTCTAGTCGTTACTCCCGACCCATTACGATCTCGCACGCCAGTTCCCACCTTCCAACCCGGTTCCCCAAACCCACTTACCATGAACTCAAACCCGATTACCCAAGAACCAAACCCGATTCACCTGCTTAACCTAAACACAACCCCATTAATGCCCGCCCCTACACCCTTGGGACGTCAGGACAACCCGATTCCCATTTCACCTTCCCAATCCGAGGCAACCACGGGCAACTCCTTAATACAGCCGGCAATTTGTGACTTGGCTTGCGATGGCGAATCTCAACCCCCGGCACATATCGTGCCCCTAAAAACGAACCAATCAGTGCCATTCATCTAGCAGAACCTCTATTACTGGATGAGAACGGAAATCCAGAACTAATAGAGGAGCCTATGTCGGCTGAGGATGAGGAACCAGAGCCTATGGATTTAGGCGGCCATGACCATTTTGGGGTAGAGCAAGACGACTTGGACAATATTGATATGACCCCCTATGAAGAAGTTGAGGCAGAGATGTATACGCCTCTTCCCCACTACATAGTCAACCCCAACGATCAGAATTAATTTGATTCCTCTACGAGTTCTCAAATTCAGATAGACCCGGTGTTTGAGGCCGAGAGGGTAGTAAGTGAAGGAGTAACACAAGCGATTAGCAATCAAAGAGAGGAAGAAGAGGCCGCTTACCGCAGTGCGCTCGCTGATCCCGAGCAGGCGGACCTCACGGGTTCAGCTCCTTGGCCGATTCAGCCCCACCGTTGAACCAGCCGTTCCAGCCTCTGTCCACCATGGCCGAAACAATCCCCATGTCAGACCAGCTCCTTGGCAACTTGGTTGCTGCACCTCCCTCGAACCAGCCACTTGGCACCATGATCGAATCAGCCCCAATGCCGGACCAGCCCCTGGCACCTTGGTAGAAACAGCTACCCTACTAAATTACCATACCGTAACCTCGCCCGAACGCCAACTTCGCAGGACCGCAAGGATAATTGAAAAGGGGGAGTCAAGACACTACAGTGTTGGTAGGAAGAACCAGAAAAAGCCTCTAAAGGCCGCAACAGGAGCAGTTCCTGACTCTTCGCGACACGCAGCCCTTCTGTTGGCTCTAGAAGAAGAAACTTTGGTGGCAAATCCCTTAGACCACTCCATCAACGCAGAAATCGACGTCTTTTATGGGGTAAATTCAAGTCACAACTGCTTGGAGGAGGCTCTGGACAACCCAAGTCAAAGCCACGTTGCACCAACACAAGAGGGCCCTCATCCCTTCGAAGATGAGAGTCAAGAACCTAATGAAGAAGAATCCGTTTTAGGAGCTCTGGATTTTGATAGTGCCGAAGATCTCTCCGAGGAGGAGGATCTCGATGATGAGGCCATCTAGGCCATTAGCTAGATTAGGGTAGTGTTGCCTTGTCTGAATGTTTATTTTGGCTTCATGTGATGTTTTACATTATTCAAGTGCTTTTTGTGAACATACCCTTTTTTAATGAATGATTTTAAATTTCCTTTATCTCTGTTGAATTGGAATGTGCGAGGCTTGAGAAACTTAAACAAATGTGCGGCTATTAAAGATGTCATAATCGATAGTAAGCCGGATTTGGTCTGTTTCCAAGAAACCAAGTGGAGCGAATGCTCTATTTTTGAGGTCAGAAGAGTATGTCCCTCCAAATTTAGAAATTTTGCTTCTCTTGATGCGGATGGTTCGAGAGGAGGAATATTGCTCGCGTGGAGCAACTCATTCACCCTTATCGATTCCTTTCCTTTAATTTACTCTATCACAGTAGTGTTGCAATTCAGAGCTTTTACTTTTATGTGTACCGGAGTTTATGGGCCTCAAGAGGACAATAATAAAAGATTTTTTTTGGAAGAATTACGTTCGATAAGAGCAAAGAATGACCTCATTTGGTTTCTCTTAGGTGACTTCAACTTGTTGCGCTCACTTGAGGAGACCACGGGAGAAGTTCGAAATCTGGGCCCAATTCAAGATTTTAACAATTTTATCGATGACACAGGGTTAACAGAAGCTCCTTTGCAAGGCAGGACCTTCACTTGGTCTAGTAAACAGCCATCCCCGACTTTTTCTAAACTTGACAGATTTTTTCTATCAAATCATTGGAACATTTTGGGAGCTTCCTTCTCTCTATGCGACTTACCGCAACCGCGTCGGATCACGTGCCTCTTATTCTCAAAATCAGACCTCGCCAAAACCCGCCAAAGAGACGGTTCCAGTTCGAAACTTTTTGGCTAAAATACCGGGATACACAGGACGTAGTGTCCCGTGCATGGACCTCGATCACGGACAGGAACCTGGTAAAAAGAATGGAGAGGAAGATTAAAGCTGTGAGGAGAGAGCTGAGCCTCTGGGCGCAAGAGAAGTTTAAAAATAGAGAGACCTACCTGTCTCGCTCTAAATGGGTTTTGCAACAACTGGACAGAGTGGAGGAACGCAGGGAACTAAACACTATCGAATTCAGCACCAGAATCAGGCTTCGGGAGCACATCTTCGCCCTGGCTGCCGATAAAGAGGCAAAATGGAGACAACGCTCTGGATGCACATGGCTCAAATTAGGCGATAAGAATACAAAATACTTCCACGTAGTAGCAAATGGGAGGAAGAATATAAACGCGGCCATCTCTCTGGCAAACGAGCCAGATGGATTCCCCGGCCCCACCACTACGGATCTACCGAGTTACCTCCGAAACCATTTTAAACACATCATGGGGAAGCCTGCCCCGCCTGCAAGACCTTTTGATCTATCCGAAAAGATAGGTCCTAAACGATCGAACGAATTAAAGCACCTCGATGATCCTATTTCAGAAGAAGAGATTCATATTGCTCTCAAGGACATGCCCACAGGCAAAGCGAGCGGCCCGGATGGTCTGCCGATCAAATTCTTCCAAAGCTTTTGGCAGATCGTCAGGGTCGATATAATTGACCTAGTCCAAACACTTTTTTGCAACAATCCGCCATCCTTTAAACCCCTCAATAGGGTGACAGTAACACTTCTTCCCAAAAAGCCTAACCCTCAGAGAATAGCAGACTACAGACCGATAAGTGTAATAAACACAATTGCTAAACTAGTGCCTAAGATTTTGGCTAACAGGTTGCAACCCCAACTGAATGATCTTCTCCTACCGAACCAGACGGCTTTTGTTAAAGGAAGATATCTCATGGAACCCTTCCTATCGGCTAGAGAGCTCATTTTCTTTTACACCAAGAGGAGACTACCATCAGTAATTTACAAGGTGGACTTTGAAAAGGCTTTTGACATGGTCAGCTGGTGTTTCCTTATAAACCTTCTGATCGAACGAGGTTTTCCCCCGAAGTGGTCTTCGGCTGTTCTGAATATTTTACGCTCCTCCTCCTCGGCTATCAAGGTCAATGGAATCCAAACCAGGTACTTTACACACAGAAGAGGTCTCCGTCAGGGGGACCCCCTCTCACCTCTCCTTTTTATCCTAACCGCTGACTCCTTAACGAGATTTCTCAAAAATGCGGTACCGCTTATGCCCCCCAGTTTGCTTGCCGCCAGAAATTATCCAATATGCGGATGACACATTGATCATTAGTGAGGCCCACCCGGCCACTCTAAAGATAATTGCAGCGGTTCTGGCCATATATACAGAGCTCTCAGGCCTTAAACTAAACCCGGGAAAATCTTCCTTCGTCCTAATTGCACTACCCCTAATCTATACTGAAACATTGCGTTCCATCCTTAATGCCACACCCTCTCAACTACCTATCACATATCTGGGCCTTCCACTGATGTCAGGGACTCCACGAAAGGCACATTTCCAACCAATGCTGATGTCAATCCAAAATAAACTTGCAAGTTGGCATGCGGGATTTTTATCCTACGGAGGAAGAATCACACTTGTCAAAGCAGTACTATCGGCGATGCCACTCCACTTTATGCAGGCACTCAAAATCCCGGTAGGAGTGATGAAACTCATAGACAGAATGCGAAGGAATTTCTTATGGAAAGGTAATGATCCGTGCAAGGGAATCAACTGCCTGGTAAATTAGGAGACGGTTTGCATGCTCAAAGAAAACGGGGGCTTGGGCATCACTAATCTACCGGCACAAAATGATGCCCTCCTAACAAAATGGCTTTGGGAACTCGAACATAAACCGGCAGGATTGTGGGCGACGACTCTTCACAGACTCTACGGAGTCACACAGGCATCGTAGATACAGGCGTATGCGGACGATTCGGCATTTCTGAAAGTTCTTAGTTCCTTCGTTCCATTTTACCGTTTCTCGGTCGAATCAATAAACGGCCTGGTCTGGCGTTGGTCTACAACGGATGTTTTCACCTGTGCATCAGCTTATAAAACAATCAGCCAAAGGGGAGTTCTATCCCACGACTACCAATTCCTATGGAAAATTCGGGCCCCAATGAAGGTGAGGATCTTTATATGGCTCATGAGAGATAACAAAATTTTGACTCAGGAGGTTCTGCAGGGACGGGGCTGTATGGTACAGTCGGGTTGCCACCTCTGCAATTCACCGGCAACTGAGACCACCAACCATATCATGTGGTCATGCTCTTATGCAAGACGTTTCTGGGGGGCGTTTTTCGCACACTATAATTTTTCTTTTCAGAGGGCAACAAATATTCAGGAAGCCTGGCAACTGGCGAAACAGGGTGAATCAAGGAGATCTCGGGAGTTGTCAAATGTCCTGTGGGCGGCTAGAGCCTGGGCTTTGTGGAGAGAGAGAAACAGAAGGCTCTTCTCAAATAAGCGTAAACCGGTTATTATCTTGGTAAATGACACGACAATCGAAGTGGCTTTTTGGTTGCAGAGCGGATGAACACAGGAAAGGGGGCATTACAGGGCACGGGGGGTCCTTTTGCGCCTTGGTGGCAGCTATTACAACGAGATAGTGATTTTTTGTAATATTTTCTGTTTTTATTTTTTATAAGTCAGATTGCCTATCAAGGCTGATTTGGCTCTTTTCAGGTTTTATGTATATAACTCTTTTATTAATATCAATTCAAAAGTTGGCGGTACTTCACCGCCAACCTTCAAAAAAAAAAATTAAGTATAAACTATTATTATGTTATATTAGTGATAAAAATAATTAATGTCTTATGGAAGGTCACATGTTCGATATCCACACTTGACATATTTGTAATGAAAATTTAAATTTGGAATTAAAGCTTGCTCCCCAACTTAATCTCAAATTATTGTACTATTATAACTAACATTTTTCTAAACAATATAAACATTGTTTCGAAAAAAATAAGAAAAACTCTTGTCACTAATCTAATTTACTATTTAAAATGGTAATATTCTAATTCTAATGATTTTACCAATGTCTTTAATTATTAAATTGATTTTGCTCACAATTTCGAAAAAAATATTTTTTTTGACTTAATTTCAGCTTAGGTAGGAGCTTCTCCGCGTTTTTTTTCCCACAAACTTTTTAATATATTTTGTACTTGTACTTTCCAATTACAGAAAACACTGATAAATTAAGATATCAATTTAATTGGAATCACAAATTATGTCATACAAACTATTGCTATGATTTCTTCTCCTAATTTTTTTTGTTTCTAAGTAAATAAATTGTGTTTTAAATTTTCTTCTCCTAATTTTTTTGCTATGATTTCTTCTCCTAATTTTTTTGTAGAGAGTGGCTAAGATCAAAGTGGTATGACCAAGGCCTTTGGTGCTACCAAGTTGTTTTTGGATTTTCAAAGTCCAAACGGTCGATCTAAACCGTTAGATGTGATCTCTATATTAAAATATGCTTGGAGACCAAATTTTACATTTTTTTTATTTTCTTTACTATTTTTTAAGCCACTTTGAAAATTGCTGATCACATGGTCCAGAATTTGGTTGCACTGTTTTTACTGTTCACCCGGATCTGCCATTTTCCAAGTAGCTTAAAAAATAGTAAACAATATCCAAAAAATATATAATTTGGTCTCCAAGAATATTTTAGTATAGATTGAACATCTAACGGTTTGAATCGACTATTTGAACTTTAAAATTGCAAAAACTAATTGGTAGCACCAAGGCCTTGGTCATACCACTTTGACCTTAGCCAATCTCTATATATATATATATATATATATATATACACAAATCGCAATGCAACACAAAATTTATCTAATTTAAGTAATTAACAAATCGCAATGGAACACAACAGCTATCTAATTTAAGCAATTAACAAATCGCAAAGGAACAAAAAAGATATCTAATTTAAGTAATTAACTTGTGATCTCTAACTAGTGAGAGGAATTTGTAAATGTTTGTTTCAATAATGCGCATACTTAATGAAATTTAGTGATTCATTAAAATGTTATTGAAAGCTTACCTTAAAAAAACAAAAAAACGAAAAAACATGACAGCACTTTGGGTACGTTTGGATAAACTCTAAAATAGCTAGAATAGCTACTGTTTAGAATAGTAAATAAGAATAGCTACTGTTTAAGAACAGTGCTAACTCAAGCTATTCGGAATAGTGAAAAAGTTGTTTGGATTGCATATTTGAAATAGAGTTTGGAGGGAATGAATAAAGTAATAATTTATGTGTTAGATTAAATATAATACAATATAATATTAATTTAAATATTAAATGTAATATAATATTATTTTAAATATTATATTAGTATTAAATAAAATATTATATTAAATATAATATAATATTAGTTTAAATATTAAATATAATATAATATTAGGTTAAATGTTAAATGTAATATAATATTAATTTAAATATTAGATTAGTATTAAATAAAATATTAGATTAAATGTAATATAATATTAGTTTAAATATAATAAAATATAATATTAATTTAATTATTAAATGTAATGTAATATTATTTTAAATATTAGATTAGTATTAAATAAAATATTAGATTAAATATAATATAATATTAGATTAAATATAATACAATATAATATTAATTAAATATTAAATGTAATATAATATTAGTTTAAATATTAGATTAGTATTAATATTGAAAGCAACAAATGTTATTCCATGTTTTTTGTAAGAATAGAGAATAGTCTTATTCTCTCTATTCCGAATAGCTCTATTTCTCGTTTGAATTGTCCTTGTTCCGAATAGCAGTGCTATTCTAAGAATAGTGCTATTCTTAGTGCATCCAAACATAGCCTTAAAGCATAGTGCATGGTACACCCGAAATTTTTATTCATCCTCCGTTAAATAATAAATTACACAAATACCCTTAATCTCTATTTTATTAATGCCCAACCGCCCAGAATCTGAGTAATTTTTTTTTTAAATTATCAAACAAATAGCATATAGATAGCATTAGAGTGGAAAAAGTGTGTCGTGCCGTGCTGTGACTAACACATTGTGATTTTGGTTTTGTGCCGTGCCGTGCCGTGTCGTGATCAAATTAATTTTTCATGTGCCGAGACCAAAATATCAAGGAGTGGTCACGACACGCGAATGGTCACACCATGCCCAAACGTGCCGAGACGAAACGTGACTCGCATGATCATTTGATCATAATTTAGGTTAGTTTATTCAAGATTCACCATTTGATCAAGATCTAACGGTCCCAATTACATGTGACTCAAGTGACCACGTGCCGTGCCGTGTCGTGACTAGATCTTTCGCGTGACGTGTCGTACTGTGCCGTGCCAAATTTTCTAAAGATAGTCAAAGCACGGGACACGCGAGTCATAGTTTGTAACCGACACGCGTGCTGTGTTGTTCCGTGTCGTTTCGTAACGGAGCCAGCTCCGCTGTGCCATTTTTTCCACTCTAGATAGCATCAGGGTTCTCAAACAAATTCTAAAATAATATTAGAGGATTAATTGAGAAGTAAAATTATTCATCAATTAATTTAATAATTAGTATCAACCTCACAATATATAACCCTGACTAAATGGCAGAATAAAACAGAAACATTATATTAGTTCAATTAAGAAAATGAGGAACATCATTCGTTCGGACGAGTGTATTGTGTATATGAATGCTCCAACAATGGTATATGATTTTACTGTATGATCGATGTGTGATAAAAGAAATACAAATTTTTCCACGTCATTTATCAGTGTCTTCATGTTATAATGCATCTTTATCTATTTTTTCTAAGTTATTTTAAAGCATTTCTTCTTGTACATGTATTTCTCTAAGACATCTCTTCTAAACGTACGAGGCTAGAGCGAGGGATAAGGCAAGAGAGGCGATATCTTCACCGTGAAGGCGATCTCCGATGAATAAACTTCAAACGGACGTAGCTCACCGCTCAACTGTCTTATTTCAGCGTATGACCACTTTTCGGAAAGTTTGGGAGTAGACCTACAATAGTTATTGCAATTTTTAAGTCCCAAAAAAAAAGAGCCTTAAAACTTGAGTTTAAATTTCCGATTAAGTTTTTTTCTTTCTAATTTTCTATTTTCTTGTTCATTATCATTCTTTTTCTTAGACATTGTTCAAGTGAATGTATAGATAAGATTTTTTTTTTATTTTTTTTATTTTTTTTTAGTTCAAATGTTATTCATGTAATGTTTTCATTTTGAAATTTTGTTTAGCGTTTTTGATATTCAGGTCTAAGTATGTTATAGAAAAAAGATATCGCTAAGATTTAATTTAGTGTTTTCATTTTGAGAATTTTAAAAAATACAACGTTAAAATTCTGGGCACTTGTTTAGAAAGTGAACCGTCCAGAATCTGAACGGTTGGAGCATTTTTTTTTTTTTTTTAAATAGTGTATTTTGTAATTTTGGATGGGACGCCATATATTGGAATCATGGAGGATATGAAAAAGGTTACGTACAGATCACCATGTCTTAATTAATAGCTAGTACAGAAATTCATTAGAAATAAGTTTTAGCGTACGCAACGTTTATAACTTTGCATCAACCAAATATTATGTCAATCATATTATTTAAGAACCTATTTTCCATCCGCAAATCATTCAGGATACGAAAAAAATTTCGGATGGGACCCATATATTGGAGGATCCGCCTCTGCTCCTTTTCTTAGAGAAAAGGAGGGTCCTGCTTTTCCGATCTGAACCATTCAAATTCGTTCATTCACGTATCTCGATAAAACAACTTTTTCATACACAAATCTCAACGAATTTGAATGATTCGGATCGGAAAAGCAGGGCTCTCATTTTCTCTAAGAAAAGGAGCAGAGGCGGATCCTATATTGGAATCATGGAGGATATGAAAAAGGTTACTTACAGATCACCCTGTCTTAATTGACAGCTAGTACAGAAATTCATTAGAAATAAGTTTTAGCTAGTACAGAAATTCATTAGAAATAAGTTAGCGTACGCAACGTTTATAACTTTGCATCAACCAAATAGTATGTCAACTATATTTTTTAGGGAGAGCCTAGCTATCTCCCGAAATTCATCTCCCGTTTCATCTCCCAACCAATAACTACTAACTACTTGGGGAGACCACTTACTATTTGGGGACCGCCTAATATCTGAAATATTTTACAACTGGCGCGCACAAGTATTAACATATAATAATTCAAGTATTCACATATAATACATCAAGTATTCACACCTAAGATATCAAATATTTAAAAAAAAAAAACTGGACACATCACTCACCCATCTTTTGCACGTTTTTAGAGGTGGTTTTTTTTTTCTCCGTTCAATCTAACCAATATTTCTGACGATCTGTGAGAAATTTTGCAAATCTAAATCCACCAACGTCTTCTACACAATTTTCTCTTTCAAATGAGATACATGATAACATACTTTCGAGTTGTCCGTTGCACAAGTATTCATACCTCGTCATGCAAGTATTTATACCTCATCGAGTAAGTATTCATACCTCATCGAGCAAGTATTCATCCTCGTCGTGTAAGTGTATATAGTTCATGTATCAAGAGTATTACAAGCATATGTGCATACCTCAATTAATTTTACAATAGCAGCCGAATAGTACTGAACATTGCTTTATTGTTTTCTAGTTCAATTTTATTTTTTGGAAATAAAAAATAGTTGCCACATGTTTCACTGTCGAAACAAAAATAATCTATCAAATTTTACAGATAATGTAATTGAAATATTACAAACAAAAAAAATAAAAATAATATTTAAATGAAACAAAACATACTTCATTGAAGTATTCATTCATAAGATATCAAGTATTCATACATATACGTTAAAGTATTTATACCTAAGATATCAAGTATTCATTAATACACGTTGAAGTATTCATACCTAAGACATCAAGTATTCATTCATACACCTCTAATTTTTTCAAAATTTGTTTTTCTGTCATTTCTTAGTATTTAGTACGCACTGGTTTAATTCACCATTAATGAAGCTTTGTTATTTGCAAATAACTCTCTACTGCATGAGAAAGAGGAACATAGATACGATGGATCTGACCTGGCAGTCGACAATGATGAATCTGACACGGCGGAGGTGTGCTTGATTGGGATGGAATGACGGAGGCGGAGGTGGGAGAGGGAGGTGGCGGAGGCGGAGGCGGAGGCGGAGGCGGAGATGGAGAGATGGGAGAGGGAGGCGGAGAGGGAGAGGGAGAGGTGGGAGAGGGAGGTGGAGGCGGAGGTGGGAGGTGGAGGCGGAGAGGGAGAGGTGGGAGAGGCGGGCGGAGGTGGAAGGTAGAGGCGGAGGTGTTTGAGAGAAGGAGAATGAGGAAAGAAATAAAGAGAGAAAATTTGCTAATTAATTTGTAGGGACCATTAGGTAGTTAGAATTTGTAACTATAGTTAGAAGATGAAGTTAGTTAGTTGGGGGATAGATAGATGGGGAAAAAATATAATTATCTTATTTTTTAAGAACCTATTTTCCATGCGCAAATCATTCAGAAAGTTTTTCTAAAATAACTTAATAATAGAATTTTCATAATTTCATGTGCACGGTCTGAAGACCCGACCTGGCCGAAATATATAGTCCTTGGTTTTCTAAATGTTTGAATGGATTTCGGGATAAGTTTTTGGATAAATAAATGTAGAGGATTGTAAATTTTAGTGATTTTTGAAGTATACTTGTGATATTATAAAATTATTTTTGTATATACATCATTCTTTGAGCTTCGCAATTGTTTTCGTGGATTGAAGAACTCATAGCGGAAGCAACTAGGGGTGTCAATGGGTATAGTACGGGTTGGGTGGAGACATTTTCATATCCATACTTATTAAAATTGACTTTACTCATACCCTATTCATACTCATTAAAAATTGACCTTACTCTACTGTATCCTTACCTGTTAATATTATCGGATAACGAAATAGTAGCGGATGAATAACGGATAATATTAATATAATAATTGGTTTTATTCTATTTTACAAATTAAATATAAAAAACTCATTCATTTCACACATATGTAATTACATTTCTAATAAAAAATAAAAATAAATGTGCAATTAATTCCAACTAAATTTTTTTATAAAGGAAGAAAATTCAAAAACACAAATTCATAGTTAGGTGAGATGCAAATTGAATTGAATATATATTTAGATTTTATAATTACCTTATAGAGTAACAGGTACGAAATAGTCATTACTCATACTCTTATTCATTTGGTTAACGAAAAAAATTATCCATACTCATACCCAACAAGCTAATGGAAAAAAAAATCTTATTCATACCCGACTTATCGAATACGATACGAGTCGGATAAACGGCTAAAAAGGTACCATTGACACCCCTTGAAGCAACCAACGAAGCAGGAATAGAGCGTTTGTCGCTTTGGGGATAGTACACGTCGCACGCTCTTTTTTTTTTTTTTTTTAGCTTTGCTTTCCCTTTTATAAATCCCTCCCGGTTTTTTCTTTTCAAGTTGCCATTCTCTCACTCTCCTCTCTCTTTCTCTATTCTAAGCCTTTATTTCCGTTCGATATACTCAAACCTTTCTCGGCGCTTCGTCTCCGAAGGGACTCTGACATGGCGTCTTCTTCTAAAGGTGGTGCATGGTTGTTTCCTTTTATCGCTTCGATTCTTTTTGGTTCTGTCCTGTGTGTAAAATGTCGTCCTTTTAACCGTCATCTATATATAATGAAAACTGGGAAGAAAGTTTTCGATGGTTTCTGAGTGTACGATTTGTTTGTAGAGTGAGGCTACGGTGCTATGCATAGCACGGATTGGGTCCGTGCTACGGCTCAAAATTTGACTTTTCAAAATTCTAACGGTCGATCCGAACCATTCAACATGATTATAAAATGAATATGTACTTGCAAACCAAATTTTACATTTTTTCGAATTTTTTTACTATTTTTTTAGATAGGCTGTTTTTGGATGGTCCAGAATGTTCAGATCAAGTGATTTTCGAAAAAATAGTAAAAAAATTCGAAAAAATGTAAAATTTGGTTTGCAAATACATATTCATTTTATAATCATGTTGAACGATTCGGTCGAATATACGGATTTTTATTCGGATGTATATATGCGAATTTTAAAATAAAAATTCATATTAATAAACAGCAGCATAGTAGAAAACAAGCAGCATAGCCACATAAATTCAGAACCGAATATTAGTTTTAGACCGAATAATCAGGATCGAATACAAATTTTAAACCGAATATTCAGAACCGAATATTAGTTTTCTATTAGAATTACAACCGAATATGAATATTAAAACAGTGGATAGGCCCATGATGGTAAATTTTAGTGATTTTTGAAGTATACTTTGTGATATTATAAAATTATTTTTGTATATACATTCTTTGAGCTTCGCAATTGTTTTCGTGGATTGAATAATTCATAGCGGAAGCAACTAGGGGTGTCAATGGGTACAGTAAGAGTCGGGTGAAGACATTTTCATATCTATATCTATTGAAATTGACTTTATTCATACCCTACCCATACCCATTAAAAATTAACCTTATTCTACCCTACCCTTATCGGTTAATATTATCGGGTAACGAAACGGTAGCGGATGAATAACAGATAACACTAATATAATAATTATTTTTATTATATTTTACAAATTAAATATAAAAAAGTCATTCATTTTACACATATGTAATTATATTTCTAATAAAAAATAAAAATAAATGTGCAAGTAATTTCAACTAAATTTTTTTATAAAGAAAGAAAATTCAAAAACACAAATTCATATTTAGATGAGTTGCAAATTGAATTGAATATATATTTAGATTTTATAATTATCTTATAGGGTAACGGGTACGAAATAGTCATTACCCATATTCTTACCCATTTGGTTAACGAAAAAAAAAATTCTTATCTATATCCATACCTAACAAGCTAACGAAAAAAAATCTTAACCATATCCGACTTATCAAATACGATACGGGTCAGATAAACGGCTAAAAAGGTACCATTGACAACCCTAAAAGCAACCAACGAAGCAGAAATAGAGCGTTTGTCGCTTTGGGGATAGCTAGTACACGTCGCACGCTCGTTTTTTTTTTTTTTTTTTTGCTTTGCTTTGCTTACCCTTTTATAAATCCCTCCCGGTTTTTTCTTTTCAAGTTGCCATTCTCTCACTCTCCTCTCTCTTTCTCTATTCTAAGCCTTTATTTCCGTTCGATATACTCAAACCTTTCTCGGCGCTTCGTCTCCGAAGGGACTCTGACATGGCGTCTTCTTCTAAAGGTGGTGCATGGTTGTTTCCTTTTATCGCTTCGATTCTTTTTGGTTCTGTACTGTGTGTAAAATGTCGTCCTTTTAAGTTTTAACCGTCATATATATAATGAAAACTGGGAAGAAAGTTTTCGATGGTTTCTGAGTGTACGGTTTGTTTGTATTACTCTTCAGCAGTGCACTTTAACCGTATGTAATTGTTCTTTATTTGTAGAAGGAGAAAAGCGTGAGGGAAATTTGAAGTATGAAGATATGACGCCATTGCAAAAGCATGTAGCATTCTTTGACAGGAACAAGGATGGGCTCATCTACCCATGGGAAACCTTCCGAGGTATATCTTTTGATCTATCTCCTTTAATTTGATTACACTCTACTAATTTTGCTTTGTAGACAAGTCCAATTGAAGGCTTAAAAGTATATATTACCTTTTGGTTCATGATTACAAATTTACAATAATTTCAAGCTTAATTGAGGTTTGATTGTCTGTCTCAGGTATGCGTGCAATTGGTTCTGGTATTTTCTTGTCCATAGCAGCCTCATTGTTCATCAATGGCACTCTCGGCCCAAAAACACGCCCCGTACTTTCTCTCACACACGCTCTTTAGTTTGTATGATTAGATATTGATGAGATATTTTCTGAACCAAAGCATTTGTGAAAAATTAATAATGCAGGGAAAATTTCCATCACTACTTTTCCCTATTTATGTGAAGAACATCAGCAAAGGGAAGCATGATAGCGATACTGATGCCTATGATTCAGAGGGAAGGTACGTACATTATTTTTATTATTGCTTATATTTTGGGACAAAAAACAATGAAAAATCATTGGTTCGAATAGAAATGGTTTGGTAATTTTGTTTTCAGTTTCCATTAATCATGAGGAGTTCACTCCAATTGGATTTTCATAATATTGGTAATTAGAAAAAAAAAAAAATTATTAGAATCCATGGTTGTGTTATGCTTGTAAGAGCTAAGATTTATGTTGGACTTTGTATAATTTAAAACATCTAGTCTTGTCTTTTTCTTTTTCTTTTTTTTCTCTTTTTCTTTTGAGCTAAATTTAAAATATCTAGTTACTTATTATGATCAGAAAGAGGGAAGTGGATAAAAGAGAAACAGAGGGACAGAAAGGCAAAAACTCCATTAAGTATGGTTGGCTTTTATCTAGCTCTATGATAGAAGAACATATAAGCAGACATTATTTCCAGAACTTGTGATTTGGCATGATGAAGAAATAATTAATTTTATTTTGTTTGTTTCTTCTAATCTGTTTTCCAATTCAATTTAGTTTTTTTAAATGTTCCCAGCTGTTAAAATAAAATATGCCTGCTTACTCTTGTCTAATGTTCATTCAAACTCTTATACATGTATATATAATTGCAATTTTACCCTTAGGAATCTGACAATATGATCGTAAAAAGTGCATTTCTGAACTCTGTTAGCAAGTTCTTCTAGCCTAACCTAATTGTGAAATTATAGGTTTGTTCCTGAAAAATTTGAGGAGATATTTAAGAAATATGCAAAAACAAAGCCGGATGCACTCACATCAAAGGAGTTGGATGACTTGCTTCAAGGAAACAAAGAATCAAAAGGACAGTAAGTTTTTGCCTCTAAAACAGATTCAACCATAGAATTTGTATCGTATCAGTATAGGCTTAATTTCAGTCTTTTGAGTTGCAATGTTCGGATCAAGCTATTTAGCAGTTATCTGAGGTTTGATCATAAATAGTGGTAATGACACATCCAAAAAAAAATTAGTGGTAAACTGGTAATGATATATATTATAATTTTAATTTGTTTCGCCATTTACTTATTTTACTGTTTTTCGCAGATTTGCTGCCATGGTGGAGTGGAAAGTTCTATTACTGCTGGCCAAGGATAAAGATGGTTTTCTCAGTAAGGACACTATAATGGGTGTTTATGATGGCACTCTCTTTCCAAAATTGGAACAGGAGAGATCCTCTTCCCGGAAGAAATAATCATATAAAGAATAGTCCTGATACTTGTTATAAATAAATTAAAGTTATAGATGTTCATTTGAAACTCTTCACTAATTACTTCAAAATTCTATTTTATCTCTTATCATTTATCAATACAATTAATTTACAATGACTTGTTATTTACATTTTCTATCTATAAATAGAAGATTGTAAGCTTATATGAATAAAAGATATCCATCTTTATACATTCTCAATATCTTGTTTACTTTTTTTTTCTTCAATTTACAACACGTTATCAGCACGAATTGCTCAGAAGAAGTTGCAAAGTTATTATGTAAGTAATTTGTATGATTGATTATTATATCTTTCATTAATTTAAATTTTATTTAAATTTTTTATCATATTTGTTTTAGTTTATAAGAATCATTCCTTGAAGTGAATGATAGAATAATAACCTGAAATTATTATCGAAACTAAAAGTTTATCAAGAACCCGAAGTTCGTATTACCCGATCAGAATAATAACCAGAAGTTATTATTAGAATTTTTTAGAACCCGAAGTTCAATTAGAAATTTTAGCATAAAATTAATATAATAACCAACAGTTATTATAGGCCACTGGATGAATAATAACCTGAAGTTATTCCCAATTAAAACCTGAAGTTTTATTAGAAATTTTCATATAAAATCAATATAATAACCAGAAGTTATTATAGGTCACTAGATGAAAATAAAAGCTGAAGTTATTTCAAATTAAATTTTACAATTACGCAGTCAAGTAATTTAATAACCAGAAGTTATTAAATAAATATTTTATTATAACCTGAACTTATTAATACATTTAAATTTATTTATTTATTTATACAATTTACATATTCTTTTATTTATATTTATTTATCTCCATTTTCATAACATGAAGTTATGATATTAATAACCTGAAGTTATGACACTAATAACCTGAAGTTATGGCATTAATAACCTAAAGTTAATACGTATCTATATTGTAGTACGTATGGCAAATCTTGCAAAGCTTGAATTTATCTCCCTTTTCATTTATCATAACTCGAAGTTATGTTATTAATAACCTGAAGTTGTATTTTGATATAAATACGTATTAATGAAAAATGAGAAAAACAAACGTCCTGAAGATGTTTGTTACAGATGTGGGATGGCTAATCATTGGTCGCGTACCTGTCGTATGCCCAAGCATTTTGTAGAGCTTTATCAAGCCTCAATCAAGAAAAAGGAGAAAAAATGTGGAAACTAACTTTACTGAAAATTACCCAAAAAAATGAATGTCATATGGTTACACATCTTGATGTATCAGATTTCTTCCAGAATATGGATGAAGAAATATATATTATTACTTAGGGAGAAAATATAGTACAAAAGTTTATGTTTATGTTTGATAAAAGGCTAGTTTACTTTTAAATTTTTATATGCAAACAAGTTTAATGAATAAAAGTAGGAAAATGGCTGACGCAATGATAAGTAAAAAAGATCCATGACTGGTAGACAGTGGAACAACTAATACCATATTGAAAAGTAAGAAATACTTTTCACAATTGTATCTTGGTGAGACTAATATCCACACTATATCTAGCACAAGTAATTTAATAGAAGGCTCCGGAAGAGCTTGTATTTTGTTACCTGAAGGAACAAAATTAATAATAGATGATACATTATATTCAAGTAGATCCAGAAGAAATCTACTAATTAAGTTTTAAAGATATTCGAAAGAATGGTTATCATATTGAAACTATGAATGAGAAAAATTGTGAATATCTTCATATCACATCTATTAAGAATGGCTAAAAAATCATAATTGAAAAGATGCAAGCAATGTCCTCTGGACTATATGGTACTTATATAAGTACAATAGAATCGAATATGGTTACTAACCAGAATTATGTAGAGGAGGAAGCACGAGAGGTCCGATTTTACAACTTGCATGGTACAACCTTACGAACATTACATAAATTAAATAGTAACATTTCTTTCACTCATATATATGTTACTAACAAAATCGAACATTGCAGCACCTGAGGGCAGGGATTATTCACCTTCTGATGATGATTAATTAATTTGTGTCTGTTTAGGAAAAGTAATCCCATTTTGGATTTTGTTATCATTGATGATGATTAATCTGTGTCTGTTTAGAAAAAGCAACCCCATGATGGATTTTGTTATCAGTGATATCTAGGGGGTCCTTAATTTTGTAACTACTCTTGTATGATTTGAATACAACTTTCAAGTTAATTATATATATGATACAAATTAGTTGTTTCCATTTATATTAATTGTCTATTCATATTAGCTTGCATGGTTTTATATTATTTATTGGTATTTAATATAAATGGATGGATAATATATATACGGAGACTAGACCCTAATAAACACACACACACACACATATATATATTCACATAAATTACCAACGGCTCAAAATTAGTAACACATGGCATAGCTAAAATAACCAAGAGACCTGTCAAATGCCAACGCAGTAAAACAGATGGTGTAAGTGACATTTGCCATCGGTTGAACAACGCAAGATATGGCATTGAAGGAACAACAGCGTCAAATATCGAACACCGTTTGTAGGATCGCCATCGGTTCATTACCAAAGTAGATTCGATGGGGTTTCTATATTAAACGGCTTATTTAACGACCGAAAAACTATTATTTCCATCTGTATCTTATTTACAACCGATGACGTTGGAGCTGAACATTATCGGTTCTAGCCGATGGCATTTGTGTATACCTTTCCTATCGGAGTGATAGCCATCGGTTCGGAACCCGATTGCGGATTGCGATTTGAACCGACAGTGAAGTGTTTTTCTGTAGTAGTGTTAAGAACACCCTAGTTCTACTTAGTATTGAATATATAAAGGTTGGATGTATATTAAAACAACAAATTATATTTTCTGTGTCAATACCAATTCAGCACATACCTTACCTAAATTCAGATTTTGAACAAAATGATGGGGAACGCTATGCATAAATTAAACTTGTCCTTCTTTTGGAACAGTAGCGCGTCTTATTCCATATATAGCCATCCTGCCGAATAGTGTTTTCTTCTAAAGTGTACGTAAACGTTGCATGCGTGACGCAAAGTTGTTTGGATCTTCAAAAAGCATGAAATAATAAATTAGATGTAACGTTGATTGACTAACGTCGATGAACTGGATTTTGGTTGATTTGAGAGCTTAAATTATCATTGAAGATATCTGACAGCTTTTCGTAAATTTTAATGCTCCTTACGTGGGCCAAGACAGGGTCCGGATAACTCAATCTTTAAGTTTTGGATAGAGACAGTCTGATTCGAATTCATCGCTCGAGATCGTCTCGGAATTCAAATTCATCGTCAGAATATGTGCGCTCACTTTAGAGATGAATTTTCACGGATTCGAATCGGACGATCTCGATCCAAAACCCAAAGATTAAGTTACTTCACTGAATCCGAATTCGCCAAGACAAGCAACACTGCAACTAGTGGTTTGACACTGCCCGCCGCGGGCTGCCCGAACCCGGTCCGCCCGTGCCCGCTGCCCGGGGTACCCGTACCCGTGCCCGGGTATAGACGGGTAAACGGGTACGCGGGTACGGGCTTGAAATGGGCAGGGTGGCCTGTTTTGGTGCCAAACCCGGGTGTACCCGTACCCGGCAAACCCGTGCCCGCTGCCCGTCTGCCCGCACCCGCCACGGGTGTACCCGCACCCGCGTACCCGTACCCGTGCCCGCTAGTGTTTTGTACTGTAGCAACCCGGACTATTTACTGTAGCAACCGGAACATTTGAACTCCCGAGTCCCGAGTATCAGTCTACTTTTCAACTTTTAGTACTTTATTTGAACTGCAGTACTATATATAGACTTTAGATTAATTTGAGTGTTGATTGTGGGACTAACGTATTTTGCTCCGAACCGTCTGAATTCTGAAATGCATCTGTGCTGGAGAGCCTGGATGCACGTGGAAGCCTGGAGAGTGGAGATCCCAAAACATGCACGGTCCAGATCTAAAATCAAAATTGGAGGTACTTTAGGTTATATGAATTCGGAATATTTCGGATGCACGTGGGTCGTGGGAGCAGGGAGCCTGGAGAGTGGAGACTTCAGTGCCACGCGCGCATCCTCTGAGATATCTCAAACTTTGAGTGTTATTTTGTAAATCTCAACCGTAAATACATTTTACACGAATCTCATAGCAAAATAATACTGGCCCCCTTCGCTCTGCCCGAATAGGCACCGTACACGGTCGGTCATGCAAAATTTGTGAGAAATACACCCTATTTGAAATGGAGGGTCAGTTTTCCGTGTAATTCGTACAGAAAGAATGTAAATGGTTCAGATTTTGTACAGATTCAAATTGAGTTTAATTTATATAATACTTAATAATATAATTAATTTGAATAATGTATGTAATTCGAATTATTTATTAATTCTGTAATAAATAATGTATGTAATTTGAATAAATCATATTTTTATATTTAATTCGAATTACTGTAATAAATCAAATTTGAATTTTTTGAAGCATATATTATATTCTTCATTAAGAATATATTTATATTCACAGGGTCAAAGTGCATGAATTTGTTACCTTCAAACTTATCTTTAAAAAAATGAGTGTTAAATACTTTTTTTAAGTAAAATAATTTTATTACTTTATTTTGTAGATTACATCTTCTATTTTGTATATATCAGGTGGTCCAGAGAAAATTTGTGTGTATATTAAAATTTTCTTTTCTATACATTCATCTGGGGAACATAAATAAAATTTGTGTGTATATTAAAATATGTGTGTATATTAAAATATGTTTAGGTTTATCTATAAATATGTTGGATTTTTTTAGTATGTTAGATTTTTCAAATAGGTTATGTTTTAAGAGGAGGGATCCACTTACAACAAATTTGAGTTACAACAAAGTTACAACATTCATTTTTTTCATTTTTAAAGTCCAAATCGTCGATCCAAACCGTTCAACATGATTATCTAAATAAAATGTGCTTGCAGATCAAATTTTATATTTTTTTGAATTTTTTTACTATTTATTAAGATGGGTACAAAATTCAATGGTCTAAGTATGGCTATTTTTTGTAAAATATTTAATAAATAGTAAAAAAATTCAAAAAAATGTAAAATTTGATCTGCAAGCACATTTTATTGTGGAGATCATGTTGAACGGTTTGGATCGACGATTTGGACTTTGAAAATAAAAAAAATGAATGTTGTAACTTTGTTGTAACTCAAATTTGTTGTAAGTGGATCCCTCCTCATGTTTTAATATGTTGGATTTATAAATGAGGAGGGATCCACTTACAACAAATTTGAGTTACAACAAAGTTACAACATTCATTTTTTTCATTTTCAAAGTCCAAATCGTCGATCCAAACCGTTCAACATGATTATCTAAATAAAATGTACTTGCAGATCAAATTTTATATTTTTTTGAATTTTTTTACTATTTATTAAGATGGGTACAAAATTCAATGGTCTAAGTATGGCTATTTTTTGTAAAATACTTAATAAATAGTAAAAAAATTCAAAAAAATGTAAAATTTGATCTGAAAGTACATTTTATTGTGGAGATCATGTTGAACAGGGGCGGACCCAGTGTACTCCAGGGGGGGCAGCTGTTCCCTCCTGGATTTTGAGTTTTAGTAGAAATTTATCGGTTCCGATCGACTCTGCCTTCCCTGGAATTTTTTTTGCCCCCCTCTGGACGTTTAATTTGTAATTCAAGTTAAATTTAGGGTTAAAATTGAAATAAATCTGTTGAATTTTGATTGGTAATTAGAATTATAAGTCAGAGCATCAAAAATTACAAGTCAAAGCATTCGAAAATATAAGTTAAAGCATTGTTTTTTGTCGAGTACTCAATTGGTTAATAGATTTAAACCCGATTAGATATTTAAACCCGATTCGATATTTTTTTGCCCCCCTGACGAAAATCCTGGATCCGCCCCTGATGTTGAACGGTTTGGATCGACGATTTGGACTTTGAAAATGAAAAAAATGAATGTTGTAACTTTGTTGTAACTCAAATTTGTTGTAAGTGGATCCCTCCTCTTTATAAATATGTTGGATTTTTTTTTAATATGTTATATTTTATTTTTTAAATTTTGAATATGTTATTTGATCATTTGAATATGTTAGATTTATTTTAATATAGGTTAGATTTTATTTTTTAATTTCGGATTAATTTTTAAATATGTTAGATAAATAAGTTAGATTTATATTTTTTGAATCTATAAATATGTTAGATTTTTGAATAAATATGTTAGATTTATATTTTTTAAAATAAGTTAGAACAAATTGTATTTATTTTTTTAAAATAGATTTTTGAATAAGTTAAATTTGTTAGAGTTATTTTTTTGAATAAGTTAGAATTTGAATTAGAGTTATATTTTTTTGTTCAAATTAGAGTTAGATTTTTTTTTTTTTTTTTTTGGGTTCGGAAATTGGGATCCCTCTGTCACAGAGAATCAGAGGTATTGTAAAAGATTCGTGCCCTTTGAGATTCGTGCCAATTTAAAAAGAACGGTGCAGATCAAGTAATTGTAAAAGATTCCCTTTTCAGGGGTGTAGCGCAGCCTGCGCAGGGGCCTAGTATTGTAAAAGATTCCCTTTACCTGTAGCGCACTAAGTAATTGTAAAAGATTCCCTTTTCAAATTTCAAGTAATTGTACGGTGCCTATTGGTGTAGCGCAGGGGCCTAGTATTATTTGTGGGGTACTGCGCTGCGCCTATTGGGTGGTAGGCTGGTAGCGCAGGATCCAAACCGGGATCCTCTCCAATATGTGTAAAAGATTCCCTTCACTTTACGGTTTGGGATTAACTCTCACCGCTTTGAGATTCGGCCTAACGCAGGGAGCAGTATTATTTGGCTTTGAGATTCGTTCCAAGTTAAAAATAACGGTCCAGATTAACAGCAAAAAAAAAAAAAAAAAAATACCCCTGCCCGTCCTGCCCGTGCCCGCTGTACCCGTGCCCGTTGTACCCGTCTACCCGCAACGGGCACGGGTTTGAGACGGGCAGGGCGGAGTTTTAAAAAAAAAAACCCGCCTACCCGCTACCCCTGTACCCGCCTACCCCCCTACCCGCCTACCCGCCTACCCGCCTACCCGCTGCCCGCCTCGGGCATACCCCTGCCCTGCCCGAGGTACCCCTCAGCAGACCACTAACTGCAACACAAACCATCTGCATTATTAAAAAAATATAAAGAGTACAGATCCCGAACCAGATAATAAAATTAAACAGTAAACACGCATTAATTCAGCGTTGCGTCGGTTGCGTTTCTTTTACATAATGTTTAGGGACCTACACATTAAGTAATTAGTTTGAACTTATATTTCCTAAATTTATTGGAACTATGTGGTCATTGACTACGCCCTTTCTTTTTCTTTTTTCTTTTTAAAATGGTCCGCAGCGTTATAAAAAAATTCTCTTAGAGCTTGTTCATAGTTTTGCAAAAATAATATTTGTGGAAAATATTTAATGCAGGAAAATAAAAAGTAATTTTTCATGTTCATTTCAAGGAAGGTATATATTTTTACAAATTTACAAGCTTTACAACATTAACTTTTTTTAATATCGTTAGATTATTATTATACTTTAATATAGAAAGCTTTATATCAAGACGCCGTGATTTTTATTAATATCCAAAGTTTATTACAAAATATTAATTATACCCAGCTTAGCTGGGTATTTTTAAAAATATCCAAACCGGTCATTTAATGGCCCGTCACTTTTTTTCTCAACCGGCCATTAAATGGCCGGTTCAATTTCTTTTTCTTTTTCTTTTTCTTTTTCTGACCCTATAAATATCCATCTCTCTCTCCTCCCTCTCACAACTCACTCAACTCACAGAAGAGAAAGAGAGGAAGGGAAAGAGAGAAAGAGATGGCAATTTTCCAGGGACCAAAAGGATGAACAATAGCAACTGAAGTAGGTCGTCCTATCGTGGCCTAGCGAGAGGATGATCAATTAGTGATCGAGGGGAAAATGAGGGGAAAATGAGGGAAAAAATAACAATTGTCAAGTATGTATGATGGAGGAATATTTTAGACGGCCTATTCGGTATGAAATTTCAGACGATAACTTTGTGGAAAACCCCTACAGCTCTAGTTTGAAAAAAAAAGGTTGATCCAGTGCCTCCAACATCGGACAATGAGTTTGTTCCGTGTACTTATACTGGTAAGGCTACCACTTCGTCTGTGTGACTGATCCAGATCTGATAATATCGGACGAGGAGTTTATTTCATGTACTTTCAAGGCTCGTTCTAAGAAGTAGTATTATTAGAGTTTAAAATTTGGATGCATTTGAGCTGGGTTCTAAGAAGTAGTATTATTTTAGTTGGATAAATTATGATTGTAAATTTTTTGAGTTAATGTATTGACATGCATGTAGACTTGATGTTTCGGTAAAACAACAGTAAAGTTACAAAAACTTACATTCAACTAACTCATAACTTAGCCTTAATAAAGTCCACACAAATAAAAGCCAATTTAATTGTTCTGAAAGCAACATCTAAATAAACAAGTTCACAACATGCATCAAATGAGAATAATTTAAATCACCTATTACTACTACGCCTAAAATTAAATTCGAGAAACCGACCAGTTGCATAAGATGGCCTACCAGATGGCTCTGCTTGGCTTCCAGATGCCCTTGTACGCCTACCAGTTGACCTCCTTGGTTGGCTTCCAGATGGCTCTCCTTGCACCCCAACCGTCTCTCCTCCTATGGCAACTGTCTCTCCCATTGCTTCTGCAAACATAGCAGATGCAGCTAAACGGCTTGTAGCTGTGCTTCGTTGTGACCCTTGTGACCCACTTGCCTCTGCCATAACTTGCTCATTTTTTGCCGCACTTGCTGCATTTTTGGTCTCTGTATTGCATTCGTTACTTAGTAAGTTGGTCTAAATTGAAAAGAAAATATAATTTTTGATGAATGTTACATACATTTTCGATTCCTGCCGGTAGTGAAACGGCGAGCCTGATGCCCCCTTCGCCTACCTTGCATTTCATCCATGGTCATTACATAACGGATGTGTTTTTGCCTCCCAACCCTAATCCAGACCTTGCTCAAAAGAATTCTAGGTCCAGTACAAGGAGGCCATTATTCCATATTACCAAAAGCAACAAAAGAAGTATGCCGATGTTCATCGACGGCTGTTAGAATTTCCTGAAGGAGATCATGTGTGGCTACGAGTTTCGCCCGTCAGAGGCGTGCACCGGTTTGGCGTTTCAGGTAAATTGAGTCCTCGCTATATTGGGCCGTTTCAGATTCCCGGCGAGTGGGACCGGTGGCATATGAGCTCGCATTGCCACCCGCATTGGACCGGGTTCATCCGGTGTTTCATGTGTCACAGTTACGCCGGTACGTGCGAGATCCATCTCACTGCATTGATCACTCCGATCTGCATGTCCAAGAGGACTTGACATATCAAGAAGAGCCGATGCAAATACTGGACAGAAAAGAACAGCGACTTCGGAGCAAGGTGATCAAACTTGTTCTGGTCAAGTGGGGACGCCATTCAGATAAGGAAGCAACATGGGAAGGGGAAGAAAGTATCCGCGAGAAGTACCCCGAACTATTCGACGATTCAGGTATGAAACTA
This sequence comes from Carex littledalei, assembly GCA_011114355.1. NCBI lineage: Eukaryota > Viridiplantae > Streptophyta > Magnoliopsida > Poales > Cyperaceae > Carex > Carex littledalei. The sequence continues at coordinate 4,378,286 of CM022090.1, forward strand.
AGTTCAGAGGACTGAACTTTATCTTAAGGGGGGAGAAATGTCACGTTAAGAAAATTGTATAATAAAATTTCAATCATTTATTTATTTAGAATGTTTAAAACGGAATCGAAATCTGAGCAACGAGCGAGGAATAAGAATTTAAAACGTGGTAAATAGGTTTATATTGAATTTTAGAATTTTTCGGACCATTGATTCATCCTAGCACGGATCACGAAGCACCCTCTTTGATAAACCCTACCCCTTCCCTCTTCTCCCGTGAGTGTGGTCGGCCAAAGAGAAAGGAAGAGAAAGAACGAGAGAAAGAGAGAGAGAGAGGAAAAGAGAGGAAGAGCTCCGAAATCCCGTCGGATTGCACCACCGTCCGGGAAATCGAAGTTGAAACCGAGAAGGTAGCTGTAAATCTCTCCTAGTCATTCCGTTGGTAATTTCTCTTTCACCCTCTTCGCTTGAAAATCTGAGATTTCTCGAATTCACGGGTTGTTCGTTTTAAAACCGAGATGAGTGTTAGAATTGATTGAACTCTAACTCCTTTGAGCTTCTTATCTCTCGTTTGCCTATTTTCTACTTGATTTCATCTCCCATTTTGGATTTCCCCATTCTAGGGTTTCGATGCCAAATCCCGAATTGAAACGCGGCGTTGATTGGTTAGGTTAGTCCGACCAACTAGACTTGTTATCGGTAGGGTTATCTCTTGATCGGAAAAGGTTAGAACATGAAATGGTTAAATCGAGGTTTCGACCAAATTAGGGTTACACCAACCGACCAACCGAATTGATGCATAAACCAAAATAGCGAACCAGTACAGGAATGAGACCTAATTGAGATGATATACGTGGAATGTAGGTGTAGGCTCGGGTGAGCAAAGGTTTGCGGGGCATTCCGAGACGCCTGATCCGTAGTTACGCGGTACGCCTATTGCCAACAGGTGCGGGATTCTTGGACTTGTTTGATAATTTATATTCATGAATTAAACTGCTTCTAATTGTCATGTTGAACTGCTTGGTTGATTGCATAATCGTATTGTTTGAATCATATGCATAATTGTATTAACTTAGAACGGCTATACAAAATTCTACATTCCGAATTTGAATTTGTTTCCTTCATGAAAGTTGTAGATCTTTTCGTTCTGATTCCGTCAAGCTTTGATTCACCCAAATCGGAATCCGTATGACCAAGATATGGCCAAAATACGAACTGTGTGTCGAAGCTGTAATTTTGTGCGGCCTTCACAAATTTCCTGCGGCCCGCACGAGTACCCGCAAAACTCTCGGACAAATCCGTGCGGCCCGCACAGAATCCGTGCGGCCCGCACAAAAGGCTGTTTTGCTCCTTTTGCTTGATTTCTGCAATTTGAACAAAAGAAATGCAGTAACTTGGTTCTTCGGTACATTCTATACTAAACTAAACATAAAATACAAGGATTTGGTGCAGTTTAAGAGATAAAACCTCGACCGAAAGTATATATAATTGAGACTTATCCCCGAGTAGTTAAGTTGCGAGCCGCAATAATCCCATTTCAATCCGAAATGAATATTTTAGTTGTATTTGCATGTTGAGTGGTATATCGTTTGTGTGTGTTCTTGTGTTTTGGAAACTATGGTCGAAAGTCCCCAATAATTTATGACTATCTAGGATGGTCGGTAACGTTTCGAAATCAACGCTGGGCGATGACTCGAAACCATGTGCACATGAGGATAATTAATCACTGCTGGGCAGTGGTTGATTAAGATCAGTCAATGCTGGGCAATGACTGATCGTGACGGAGACTTTGGGTGACTGTGAGAAAACGATGAAATGGTGTCATATCCAGGCCGGGCCAGGAATGACAGTTTGGTTTGACGTATTGCGAATGGACGATTCTGAGCTGATTGCATACTAATTCTTTTTATCTGATTATGAACCAGACTTTAGTTAATGGTTAAGCCAAGCACTGCGGATGGGTGTCAGATAAAGGGTCCAGCTGGTGGGCCATCTGTAGGTGTCAGTGACACTGCAGATGTGGGTTGGATAAAGGGTCCAGCTCGGTGGAACATCCGTAGGTGCTACCAGCGGTAATCAAATGAGTTAAGCCAAAAATATGTGTTGTTTGAGATTCATCTTGGAAATTCCGTAACTTGTGTTGTCAATTGGTAAATTGTTGTCGATCACATGCACTTGTTTTATTTATGAATATGCATATGTCTGAACTACTTTTGTAGGGTTTCATTTTTGAATATAGATTTTGATTGCAAGTCCAATAATCTAAACTGTGGCAAATTTCGCACTGAGAATTCGTTCTCACCCCCACCTTTGGGTTATTTTACAGGATTTGAGGCGTCGGGTTCTGGTGGAGAGGCACGCGAGTTGTAGACCCTTGACAGTTACTTCTGTATGGCCTAATCTACCTTTTGTTGTATAGTTTAGGGTTAGGCCTGATGGTTGGTATCGGTATGAGATACCTTTATTGTATTATACTCTGACTAGACCGTTTACCTTTCTTTATGGATTTATATATATATATATATATATATATATATATATATATATATATATATATATATATATATCTATCTTACAGTTAGGGATGTGCTTGATAATGGTTAATTATGCGTATTTGGATTAAATGGGTAATCGCCTTGTAAACATACACGGTTTGTATGTTTACGGCAGGGAACTGTTGCGAACCGTGGTTGCGGGGTGTGACAGTTCTCTTTGGTGGTATCAGAGCTCAAGGTTGTAAGCCCTAACCGGACCGGTAGGACACGTGAGTGGGGTACGTTACACTTGGGTCGTTCCGACTAGCGACTGGTATGTTCGAGGAAATCTGTACATATAAACTGAGCTAAGGTTTTATGGCAATTTAGGATCATGGACGGGCGTCGCGGTAGGGGACGTGGTAGGGGACGACCACCTCGCACGAGAGCTGGTGGACGGGTTCAGGACATAATTATTGAACCCGCTACTAGCAGAGCTGAGACCGGACCGGCAGGGCCGGAAGGTCAAGGAGTTGAGTTTGGGCCTGGAGGTGCACAGGACCGAGATCGAGCTCTCGACGAGAGGTTGATAGCCGCATACGAGAGAGGTCGCCAGGCAGAGAGACGTGACGCTGCACCTGAGGTCCAGAGAAATGCTCCTGAAGAGTTTAGGAGGTTGTATGACTCTTTCCTGCGCCTCCACCCACTGCGTTTCGATGGCACGGGTGAGTTTGCAGTGGCAGAAGAATGGCTCGCGAGTATACACGCGAAGCTGGTTCTATGTCGAGCGCCAGAAGAAGACATGGTAGAGCTGGCAGAACAGCAGTTGGAGGGGGATGCCAGATTTTGGTGGGATGGGGCCCGACATAGTTTCGTCGGGGAGGAGGCAAAGATTCCGTGGGAATGGTTTGAGCAACAGTTCACCCGACGGTTTATGAGTAACTTGCAGCGAGAGGCGCTGCGAAGGAAATTTTTGGACTTAAGGCAGGATGGGAGGTCAGTGGCAGAATACAACAATGAATTCCTCGCCTTGTCAAGGTACGCAGTAGATGTACAGAATGATGCGGTGAGATACCACAGGAAATATTTGGACGGGTTGGATGGGGGTATCTCGATGATTGTTGATACCCCATTAGCTACTGAGCTTCAGGCGATGATGGACCACGCAGAGCAGGTAGAGCTGCACAGCAAAAGAAAGAGAACCCAGATGTCCGAGCGGAATGTCAAGCAGAAAGAGGATCAAAATAGACAAATCGTGAGGTCAAGTGGTGGACCGTCGACTGCTAGACCACCCCCTAGACAGATGGGGACACCGAGGCCCCCTTTCAGGCAGATAGACGCACCGGGAGTTAGGCCGGGATTTGTTCCGACATGGTGCCGTACTTGCAACCAGGAGCACTCTGAAATCCAATGTAGGCGTCGCAACAGTGCGTGTTTCACATGCGGCAGTATGGAACATTGGGCGAGAGAATGCCCAAACGCGGCACGGGAGTTTCAGGGGTACAGGGGACCCGGAGGACCTGCAGGACGCGGGCAGGGTGGACCACCATTCCGAGGTCGAGGCGTTCCCCAGATCGGCGGGGGCAGGACCGGAGGTCGAGTAGCGGTTCATGCGATTGAGGCACCAAGATTTCAGGAAGAGAGGGATGACATGAAACCATCTGGTTCTCGAGCGGATGTGATGACAGGTATACTTTCTATCTCAGGCTGTTATGCGCACTGTTTGATTGATACCGGGTGTAGCCATTCCGTAGTGTCAAAGGCGTGGGTAGAGAAATGTAACTGGCCAACCGAAACCTGTAACCAAGTCCTTACTGTCCAAACCCCTTTCGGTTCAAATGACCGAGAAATCACCACATGCCGAAACAGAAAGGTCAGAGTGGATGGTAGGGATCTCGAGATAGACCTGTTGGTTATGGAGATCACCGGATACGATATTTTATTAGGGATGGATTGGTTGACAAGACATGCGGCGACAATCGACTGCCCACACCGCAGGGTCTGTTTTACAACTTCACGAGGTAGTACGTCGTGCATGCTGAACTGTAGGAAGGTCGGGGGAGTAATACCGTGTATTTCAGCGGTGGAAGTTAGGCATCTGATCGAGTCAGGATGCAATGCGTACTTGGCAGCGGTTGTGTATACGGCTACGGAAGTTCCTGAGATGAATGAGATACCGGTGGTGGCGGAGTTTGCGGATGTGTTCCCGGATGAAATAATTGAACTACCACCCGTGCGAGAAGTGGAATTCGGCATAGAATTGGTGCCAGGCACGACGCCAATTTCCAAGACTCCGTATCGAATGGCTCCTGCGGAATTGAAAGAGCTTAAGGCACAGTTGGAAGAGATGCTGGAAAGCGGGTTCATCAGGCCAAGCACGTCTCCATGGGGTGCTCCCGTGCTCTTTGTGAAGAAGAAAGATGGTACCTTGCGATTGTGTATCGACTACCGCGAACTGAATAAGGTGACCGTGAAAAATAAATACCCGATACCCCGAATCGATGACTTGTTTGATCAGCTGCAAGGGTCTTCGATTTATTCCAAAATAGACCTGAGGACGGGGTACCACCAATTGAGGATACGGCCAACTGACGTGGAGAAGACAGCCTTCCGAACACGCTATGGGCACTACGAATATCTGGTGATGCCGTTTGGGCTGACGAACGCACCCGCCGCATTTATGGATCTTATGCACCGGGTGTTTCATGATCTGCTAGATTCGACAGTGGTGGTTTTCATAGATGACATCCTGGTGTACTCGCGATCACGAGAAGAGCATGAGACACACCTGCGAATAGTGTTGCAGAGGCTGAGAGAGCACAGGTTGTTCGCAAAATTCTCGAAATGTGAATTCTGGCTCGAGAAAGTGACCTTTCTCGGCCATGTGATATCAAGAGAAGGATTGGCGGTCGATTCCGAAAAGATTCGGGCAGTGACCGAATGGAAAAGACCAGAAACGGTTACAGAGATTCGCAGTTTTCTGGGGCTAGCAGGATACTACCGACGTTTTGTGCTTGGATTCTCGCAGCTAGCGGCTCCTCTTACGAAACTGTTGCACAAGGGGGTGAAATTCGAGTGGGGTGCTGAACAAGACCGAAGTTTTCAGGAACTGAAGGACCGACTGGTGTCGGCACCGGTTCTTGCCATGCCAATTATGGACGAAGAATACACCGTGTACACCGATGCATCCCGAACGGGTTTAGGATGCGTGTTGATGCAGAAGGAACATGTGATTGCATATGCCTCCCGACAGATTCGACCGCACGAGCAAAATTATCCGACCCATGACCTGGAGCTAGCTGCAGTGATCTTTGCTTTAAAAATTTGGCGGCATTACCTGTATGGAGTGAGATGCCGTATTTTTACGGATCATAAGAGTTTGAAATACATCTTCACGCAGCGAGAGCTGAATTTGAGACAAAGGAGATGGCTAGAGTTGATGAAAGATTATGACCTAGACATTCAATATCATGCGGGAAAAGCGAATGTGGTGGCTGATGCTCTAAGCAGAAAGAGTCAGATAAATCTGGCATCGATTATCACCAGTGAGACGCATCTCCTCGAAGAAATGCAAAGGATGAGCTTATACGTCGGTGCATCTCATGAGTTCGCAGTGGAGACATCGTCCCGCTTGATGGGAAATGGTGCTAAGGCAGGCGCGTCTGCTGTCGCGTCGATTATCTTAGCTGCGGTCGAAATTCAACCGGAATTACATGAACAGATTCGAACAGCACAACAGGAAGACTCAAAATGTCAAAAGTTCCGACAACATTATGAGTCGAATGCAGACTCGCCATTCCAACTTCGCTAAGACGGTATCCTAAGGTTCCACAATCGCATATGTGTTCCGAATGACTCAGAACTGAAGAATCTGATTCTATCAGAAGCACATGACTCGGGATACACCATTCACCCTGGAGAAGTTAAGATGTATCAAGACTTGAAGCAACACTTCTGGTGGCCAAAGATGAAACGGAACGTGCAAAACTATGTCGAAAAGTGCCAGGTGTGTCAACAGGTCAAGGCAGATAGACGGAAGAGGGCGGGATTACTACGACCCCTTGAGATACCCGCCCGAAAATTTGAGTCGATCACCATGGATTTTGTGACTGGGTTCCCAAGAACGGTCGGAAGATACGATGCCATCTGGGTGATTGTAGATAGGCTGACGAAGATAGCGCACTTCATTCCGCTTCGGGTCGAGACCTCTGGAAGAGAGTTAGCTGATCTGTTCTTGAAGTACCAATTCAAATACCACGGCTGCTCACGCAACATTATCTCCGACCGAGACCCCCGATTTACCTCCCACTTTTGTGAGAGCTTCCAAGAAGCCATGGGTACGAAGTTGAGGTTCAGTACCGCGCATCATCCTCAAACCGACGGCCAATCTGAAAGAACCATACAAACGTTAGAAGATATGCTGCGATCGTGTGCCCTGAGTTTCCGAGGATCTTGGATCGATCACCTGTACCTGGTGGAATTTGCATATAACAATAGCTACCATTCGAGCATCGGAATGTCACCACAGGAGGCTCTGACGGGACAGCAGTGTCGCACACCGCTGTGGTGGGGACCAGCAGGTACATACTCACCTACAGGACCTCAGATGCTTGAAGAAGTCGCGGAAAAGACGAAAGTCGTCCTGAGTCGACTTAAATCAGCGCAAGAAAGACAAAAGAAGTATGCCGATGTTCATCGACGGCTGTTAGAATTTCCTGAAGGAGATCATGTGTGGCTACGAGTTTCGCCCGTCAGAGGCGTGCACCGGTTTGGCGTTTCAGGTAAATTGAGTCCTCGCTATATTGGGCCGTTTCAGATTACCCGGCGAGTGGGACCGGTGGCATATGAGCTCGCATTGCCACCCGCATTGGACCGGGTTCATCCGGTGTTTCATGTGTCACAGTTACGCCGGTACGTGCGAGATCCATCTCACTGCATTGATCACTCCGATCTGCATGTCCAGGAGGACTTGACATATCAAGAAGAGCCGATGCAAATACTGGACAGAAAAGAACAGCGACTTCGGAGCAAGGTGATCAAACTTGTTCTGGTCAAGTGGGGACGCCATTCAGATAAGGAAGCAACATGGGAAGGGGAAGAAAGTATCCGCGAGAAGTACCCCGAACTATTCGACGATTCAGGTATGAAACTAAGTTCAGAGGACTGAACTTTATCTTATGGGGGGGAGAAATGTCACGTTAAGAAAATTGTATAATAAAATTTCAATCATTTATTTATTTAGAATGTTTAAAACGGAATCGAAATCTGAGCAACGAGCGAGGAATAAGAATTTAAAACGTGGTAAATAGGTTTATATTGAATTTTAGAATTTTTCGGACCATTGATTCATCCTAGCACGGATCACGAAGCACCCTCTTTGATAAACCCTACCCCTTCCCTCTTCTCCCGTGAGTGTGGTCGGCCAAAGAGAAAGGAAGAGAAAGAACGAGAGAAAGAGAGAGAGAGAGGAAAAGAGAGGAAGAGCTCCGAAATCCCGTCGGATTGCACCACCGTCCGGGAAATCGAAGTTGAAACCGAGAAGGTAGCTGTAAATCTCTCCTAGTCATTCCGTTGGTAATTTCTCTTTCACCCTCTTCGCTTGAAAATCTGAGATTTCTCGAATTCACGGGTTGTTCGTTTTAAAACCGAGATGAGTGTTAGAATTGATTGAACTCTAACTCCTTTGAGCTTCTTATCTCTCGTTTGCCTATTTTCTACTTGATTTCATCTCCCATTTTGGATTTCCCCATTCTAGGGTTTCGATGCCAAATCCCGAATTGAAACGCGGCGTTGATTGGTTAGGTTAGTCCGACCAACTAGACTTGTTATCGGTAGGGTTATCTCTTGATCGGAAAAGGTTAGAACATGAAATGGTTAAATCGAGGTTTCGACCAAATTAGGGTTACACCAACCGACCAACCGAATTGATGCGTAAACCAAAATAGCGAACCAGTACAGGAATGAGACCTAATTGAGATGATATACGTGGAATGTAGGTGTAGGCTCGGGTGAGCAAAGGTTTGCGGGGCATTCCGAGACGCCTGATCCGTAGTTACGCGGTACGCCTATTGCCAACAGGTGCGGGATTCTTGGACTTGTTTGATAATTTATATTCATGAATTAAACTGCTTCTAATTGTCATGTTGAACTGCTTGGTTGATTGCATAATCGTATTGTTTGAATCATATGCATAATTGTATTAACTTAGAACGGCTATACAAAATTCTACATTCCGAATTTGAATTTGTTTCCTTCATGAAAGTTGTAGATCTTTTCGTTCTGATTCCGTCAAGCTTTGATTCACCCAAATCGGAATCCGTATGACCAAGATATGGCCAAAATACGAACTGTGTGTCGAAGCTGTAATTTTGTGCGGCCTTCACAAATTTCCTGCGGCCCGCACGAGTACCCGCAAAACTCTCGGACAAATCCGTGCGGCCCGCACAGAATCCGTGCGGCCCGCACAAAAGGCTGTTTTGCTCCTTTTGCTTGATTTCTGCAATTTAAACAAAGGAAATGCAGTAACTTGGTTCTTCGGTACATTCTATACTAAACTAAACATAAAATACAAGGATTTGGTGCAGTTTAAGAGGTAAAACCTCGACCGAAAGTATATATAATTGAGACTTATCCCCGAGTAGTTAAGTTGCGAGCCGCAATAATCCCATTTCAATCCGAAATGAATATTTTAGTTGTATTTGCATGTTGAGTGGTATATCGTTTGTTTGTGTTCTTGTGTTTTGGAAACTATGGTCGAAAGTCCCCAATAATTTATGACTATCTAGGATGGTCGGTAACGTTTCGAAATCAACGCTGGGCGATGACTCGAAACCATGTGCACATGAGGATAATTAATCACTGCTGGGCAGTGGTTGATTAAGATCAGTCAATGCTGGGCAATGACTGATCGTGACGGAGACTTTGGGTGACTGTGAGAAAACGATGAAATGGTGTCATATCCAGGCCGGGCCAGGAATGACAGTTTGGTTTGACGTATTGCGAATGGACGATTCTGAGCTTATTGCATACGAATTCTTTTTATCTGATTATAAACCAGACTTTAGTTAATGGTTAAGCCAAGCACTGCGGATGGGTGTCAGATAAAGGGTCCAGCTGGTGGGCCATCTGTAGGTGTCAGTGACACTGCAGATGTGGGTTGGATAAAGGGTCCAGCTCGGTGGAACATCCGTAGGTGCTACCAGTGGTAATCAAATGAGTTAAGCCAAAAATATGTGTTGTTTGAGATTCATCTTGGAAATTCCGTAACTTGTGTTGTCAATTGGTAAATTGTTGTCGATCACATGCACTTGTTTTATTTATGAATATGCATATGTCTGAACTGCTTTTGTAGGGTTTCATTTTTGAATATAGATTTTGATTGCAAGTCCAATAATCTAAACTGTGGCAAATTTCGCACTGAGAATTCGTTCTCACCCCCACCTTTGGGTTATTTTACAGGATTTGAGGCGTCGGGTTCTGGTGGAGAGGCACGCGAGTTGTAGACCCTTGACAGTTACTTCTGTATGGCCTAATCTACCTTTTGTTGTATAGTTTAGGGTTAGGCCTGATGGTTGGTATCGGTATGAGATACCTTTATTGTATTATACTCTGACTAGACCGTTTACCTTTCTTTATGGATTTATATATATATATATATATATATATATATATATATCTATCTTACAGTTAGGGATGTGCTTGATAATGGTTAATTATGCGTATTTGGATTAAATGGGTAATCGCCTTGTAAACATACACGGTTTGTATGTTTACGGCAGGGAACTGTTGCGAACCGTGGTTGCGGGGTGTGATAGGGGGTGTTCCATGGTTCACTCGGGTTGCCAATTCTAAGTTCTACTTTTCTGGGTTATAACCATTGCATTCGTAAATCATGGATTTCAAGTCCAAAAGTGAGATATCATCGGGAACCATAAATGAATTAACTAACTATTTGGAGTAATAAGCCTCATATATATTAGTAAGAAACTTTCCACCACTTTGTAATGAAATCATGGCCATGTCAAACAAACTACATTTTGGTAAATGATAAACAATTGTCAGGTTACTAATTTAAATGTATAGGTTACTGAAAAATAATTAAAAATATATAAAAAAAATTAATTAAATAAATAAAAATTAATTAAAAAACAAAATTTACCTGAAAATCGCCTGAAAAATCACTTCAAATTGCCTCAAAAATTGTCTTCGTTTTCTCTCTTTCCCTTCCTTTCTTTCTCTTTTGTGAGTTGAGTGAGTTGTGAGAGGGAGGAGAGAGAAAGATGGATATTTATAGGGTCTGAAACAACAAAAAAAAAATTGAGAACCGACCATTTAATGGCCGGTTGAGAAAAAAAGTGGACCGGCCATTAAATGGCCGATTTGGACATTTTTTAAAATACCCAGCTAAGCTAGGTATATTTATTAATTTGTAATTAACTTTGGATATTAATAAAAATGTCGGAATCTGACGGGTCCTTTCGGATAGGCGCGAATTCTCCTAATTTAATCCTGAGTGAGGCTACGGTGCTATGCATAGCACAGATTGGGTCCGTGCTACGGCTCAAAATTTGACTTTTCAAAATCCTAACGGTCGATCCGAACCGTTCAACATGATTATGAAATGAATATGTACTTGCAAACCAAATTTTACATTTTTTCGAATTGTTTTACTATTTTTTCGAAAATCACTTGATCTGAACATTCTGAACCATCCAAAAACAGCCTATCTAAAAAAATAGTAAAAAAATTCGAAAAATGTAAAATTTGGTTTGCAAGTACATATTCATTTTATAATCATATTGAACGGTTCGGATCGACCGTTAGGATTTTGAAAAGTCAAATTTTGAGCCGTAGCACGGACCCAATCCGTGCTATGCATAGCACCATAGCCTCACTCTTTAATCCTTATTCACAGAGTGTTTCTTTTGCCTCTCATTACTCCAAGTGTTGTGGTTAAATTGAGTCTTAGTTTTATTGCTTTAATTTTGTAATATTCTGTCTAGTTCCTTTAGCAAACTTTTAAGTTTTAACTACTCTGTGAACATTTTGATGCCAGGCTTGGTTGATGCCTGTGGAAAATGTAATATGTGCTTTGCTTTATTTTGTTAGACTGGTACGATTAATGTGTCTTCACTATGTACAAATTGATTTTTAGTTTCATAATAAAACTGGTGAATTTACTCCACTTTTGTCAACAACAAAAAATATACCAAGACAATGAATCAAACTATCTTAAAATTATGCAATTTAGTTTTCGGAATTATAGCAAATAAAAAAGTTGATATAAAAATATGATGTCAAGCAACACAATACAACACAAGATATATATACTTTACTTACACGGAACGAAATCAGCTGCTATTCAAACTCTTTATTATTTTCTGCTCTTCTCTCTATCTCTCTCCTCTTCTTTGAAAAGAGAGAAAAAGAGATAGCAGGGTGTTGTTATTCTGCTAAGAATATATAACAACAAATTTTGATCCTACTTACACAACGATATAATGAATATGTTATCTGATACTTCATATATAGTCATGTATATCTGATACGATACTGTATCCATGCAACATATTATGAAACAAATATCAAATCAAAAAATTATACAACCACATTTCTAGATCTTGCGTATATGTACTACGCAGAGTAACTCTGTATCCCTCGGGTACCTGAGAGAGGTGTTTTTAAATGCGATTTTGTTCATGAATGCGGAAGTTCACTGCATATGCGGTATGCGGCCGCATGTATGGATTTTAATGTGAAAGTACATATGCAGTTTTACTATGAATTGATAAAAGAATATACATAAAATAAAACTAATTTATAACACAAAGGTGTTTTATGCTAGTGGTTTGTGATTTTTACCACACTCATAAATCATAGGTTCAAGTCTACTCCATCACAATTCTTTTCCGGATCTTTTTCGAATTTGGGAGCAACTAGTAAAAATTCACATGACTGCACGTCGCATATTCAAATCTACATAGGAGAGATTGCATGACATTCTAGACGCAGCAGCTGACCACATGTACGGCGCATATGCGCCGCATTTAAAAACACTGGTTGAAAATAATAGAGAAGAACGGTCTGGCTTTAATCTCAATCGGATCAAAATAAATTCCATGCATACTGTAGACGGTCCGAATTAAAATTTCCTAATTATATTATCAGGTAACCGGAGGGATACAAAATTACAAATCCAGCGGTAGCAGGATCACCGATTTATCGAGGCTGAATGGCGGATAAACGAAATGTACGGAAGATCTCTGGAAAGACATAAATACACCTACTTGCTAATTGGGCCGTTCTGTTGGGCTGGAGAGGATTGGTTTTAGCCTGCCTTTCTTCTATAGCTGAGATCTCGGTTTGCCACAAGACAAACGAGGCTTTTCTCTGGGCCGGGTTTAAGCTCCCCTCTTCATCAAATCAAAATTTCTTAAAGTCAGCACAACAAAGTGCCTATCATGAAATTTGACGCGGTAACACATGAAAAGTTTTAAAAAAAAAAAAAGATACATAATAATTACTTAGGCAACTAAATTTAACAATGGTCTTATCACATTATATGCTTTAACTTAAACCAAAACAGCTTATTTAAAAGGTAAAACCCATCATTGCATGCTCCCCATCTCCACTGCTCCACTATCTCTAGTTCTCCACACTCACTCACTCACACCCACAACTTGAAAGAACTCATCTGAAAACACACCATGTCCAATCCCAACTTTACTCTCCTCTATCTCTTCATAATCATCTCTATCTTCACTTTACCTGTCAGAGCCGATGAAGACTTCAACGGGTTCGTCTACGCCGGTTGCTCTCAGCCGCACTATGACCCGGGCTCTTCTTACGAATCATCTGTCAATTCAATTCTCACGTCCCTATCCAATGCTGCCAGCTCCACAACCTACACCAATATCACCTCCCCTGCCTCCACCTTCGTTTGCGGCTTGTTCCAGTGCCGCTCCGACCTACCCGTATCATATTGTGACTCATGCATCCATGATGCTATATCAAGGCTCTCTACACTTTGTCCCTTAGCAGCCGGTGCAGGTGTGCAGCTGCGCTCGTGTTTTCTGAGATACGGGAACGATTCATTCCTGGGAAAGCCAGATAATAACGTGTTGTACAAGGATTGCGGAGCGCCACCACCCAACGGAGGGTATAATGATGCTGAATTGCCGGGGATGCGTGATGCGGCTTTAGGTGCACTGGTTGCTGCAGCGGCACCTCCATCTGGCGGAGCTTACCGTATTGGTGGTGCGGGCTATGTTCAGGTATAACAAACTTTAAGTCTTTTCAGTGGCAATTTTTTTTTTCATTAGAATTTTCCAAGCAAGTCTTTTATTGACACGCATGCTGTGGACTCATCAATTTCTCTAGAAACCAAATTATGATATATGGACAAGTAGATTGATCTAACAAAGTTATTGTTACTTTATAAATCAGATAGGAAATTAAGAACTTTGCAAGTGTATTTTACTTTGGCCCTATCTGTTATATATAAATCGATCCATCAGCAATTATGTGTTGCTGAGATCAATTGGGATTAATATTCGTTCCTATGACAGACGATGTACATCTTTGCCAGTACAAATTTTCAACCAGTCTTTCCCAAAAAAAATGAATTCCTGAAACAATTGCAGAATGTCCTATATATGCTCTACTTTATCTAATACTTTAATCCATATTTTAGGCCATGTCACAATGCGTAGGTGACCTCAGTGCAAATGAATGCTCTAACTGTGTCGGTGTCGCAGTAGCACAGCTAAAGACAGAGTGCAGCTATGCATCAGCCGGCCAGGTTTACCTTGGAAAGTGTTATGCAAGGTTCTGGTCGACAAACACAAATTCAAATTCGGCATATACACCGTCTATTTTCCCGCCCAGCGCATCCCACGGTATGCTATTGCTTGTGTTCATATGGCTCAATTTTTTTTATTTGATTTAACTTCTTGGTTTGTTTTCACTTGATGGTAGTGTATTCTGTGTCATACTTGGATTTGCATTTTTATTCAATGTACTAATTGTAAAATAATGAAAACATTTTCAGTAATTGTAGAATGTTTGATACAATTATTTCCTTGTGTTATATAAGAAAACACATCATATTCAGTACTACAGTGCAATGCTGATTTAGGATATCTAATGACAGCCGGTATATATAGTTAAAGGTGACAATTGAATTGTAGTTTTATAAAGGTAAGTTAATTATAATTATTTAAGTATTTGAAAGCTAGCTCATAAAACAACCTCAATTTCTCAACAATCTGTTCTCCTTTATTGACTGAGAACATTCCTATGAGATTCATTCCAGTATATATACAGCGCATAACTAAGAAAATTAATGTGCCCAATAAAAGATGAAGGCAATTGAAAAGGCTGACTTCCATTGCTCCTAGTGTTTTGCTGCTCTGGACTACATATATTTTTTTCTCTATAAGATTTTTTTTTCCTTCATTGGTAAGCAATGCAGTATAGTCCTTTTATGTATCAGAAGCTAGCACACAAAAGTAGAATCATGCAGAGAGGCTGTTTTGTACACGGTTTAGCTCTAGTCAGATTTGGTCCATTGAATGCACATGCAAATTGTTGAAAAATAAAGCATAAAAGAAAAAATGAAACAGACAGATCTCGATCTTTCGTAAAGAAACAATATATATATATATACAGAGAGAGACAGACAGACAGACAGTGCATACTTCGTACTGTACCAGTAATCAACATATATTACTAAATTTATTAAAATTAGGCTTTTTCATACCCAGATAACTTACATATAGTTATTTTGCTTAAATTAGGTGTTTGGCTGAATAATTGCATCTATTTAGTTTCAGATATAAAATTCTTAGGAGCAAAAAGTTAAAAAAGAATCTAATCAGGATAATACAATCCCTGCAATTCCATTGTTAAATTCTGAGGAATATGCAAAAAAAAGCTTTGCTGTCCAGCCAAATTTTCATTATTCCCTCAAGCATAAGAATATCCTAGATTTCCCAAGACTCTACAAAACAGACAGCCTTCCCTTTGCTAGTTCTTTAAGGCTTGTATGATAAAAGACCCCAAAAAGCAAAAGGAAAGAAGTCCTTTTTTTATTTACTGATTTGTCCATAACCTTACTATTGCAGCCACTTTTTTTTCCAAGTATATTCATTCCATGACTTGCACTAACTTTGTAAATTATCATGTGTGTGTATATAAGCTTTAGATCATGCTGCTTCTCAGTTCTCACTGTAGTTTACTTATTTTATTTATTATTTTGAAAAACACTGCAATGGTTGTTAGGTTTGGACTTCAAATTTATGTGCTTCGAAAAAATGGGAAAAAAGAACCTTCATTCTGCTTGGTTTTGGGAAGTTCTTTTTAAGTTATATACTATAATGAATACAGGAAACATGAAATGAAATAAGCTAGCATTATAATTGTGGTTTTGCAGGAGGTGAATCCGGTAAAAAGCTAGCAATTATCATAGGAGTCTTTATAGCTCTAGCTATAATAATCGTCGCTTGCTCTTTCCTCAGAAGAAATGCAGTTGGTGCGTGTATTTTCTTTTTTTGTAAATCAATGCAATAAACTCCTAAAAATATTGAATAATAATTAGATCATTCCTTCGTAATTTTTTTTTATAATTGCAGGTAAATGAGGCTACTAGGAGGGTGGTATCTTTTGCTTTTTGTGCTTTTGGGTTTAAGTGTAAGCTTTTGCTTTTTCTCACTTTTTTCTCCTTGGAGTTTTCTTTATTAAACCAAAAAGAAGAGGGGCCTTTTCTGAAAGGAGGAAAGGATAGAAAGGGGAACATTTTATAAATGAATTGAAGATTCAGGTTGCTTGGCCGGGTGGGTATCACTTATCATTGTAAAATTTGGTTGAATACATACAAGCTATATTCCTTGCAAATATGTCCATGGTTCTATTGTTTTAGGTAAACTAATGTGATTCTTAATTATTATTTTTTCATTTCTCCTTTTTGTGAAACCTTCTATGCATCAGAATTGTATCTCAAGTTGTTCCGTCTTTTATTGAATTTTGATCTGCTATAATATAATCTCTGCTAGCACTAACACCAAATTTAATAACAAAAATCAAATCAATCTTGACTCCAATATGCTCATTTATCTCCGGAACACTCCAATGAATTTTGAACAACTGGAGAGGATTTTGATCTGTAATTTTTTTTATTTCAAATCAGATTGGGTCCCGGTAGATTATGCCTAAGGATCCTTCGGTTATAATGAATTGGATCTGAATAAACTAATATTCATAATTTGTTTGTGAACGATCATCTCCGGACGCTTTCATAATGAGTAAAGGTCATTACTAGTGGATGAACTTTTTTCTTAAAAATTATAATTCTCATCTTCTTCTTTTCTTAAACATTCCACGTCAAATATTTTATAGTGAAATTGAAAGCACTGTTCTTATCAAACTTATATTATCGTTGATCATAATAATAACACAACACGATAATAAATTAAAATAAAAACTCTAAATTTAATTGTAATATGATGATTTTTTTATCAAGTCCTAAAACAGATCGTTACTTTTGGTTCATTCTTAGATACTATGTAAACTTTTTCATAGATATTTTTTCCATATTTTATGAAAAATATAAAAATCATAGCCTATTTAAAAATACTAATATTATAACCGTGTCCTTAATATAATTGTACATATTTTTAAAATCATAGCCTATTTAACTTGATCGGGTCTAGGTCGGTGCCGGATTGAATCCAATTCGAGACCGGATCAAAATCATATAATCAGATAAAAGTAACACCTCTAGCCGTAGCATAATCCTACCTTCAAAATACTTGGAAAGATCAAATTGTGAAATCCTACCTCTAGCAGTTACACTTTAATTGGGCTTACATTAATTATAAGGAAGCTCATATGAGTACCCGCATCTTAACTGTTATATTTCTAACGATTTGTGAGAAATTTTGCGAATCTGAAACCACAAACATCTTCTACGTAATTTTCTCTTTCAAATGAAATCTATGATAACATACTTTCAGGCTCGTCGTCACGCAAGTATTTATACCTATACTTGCAAGTATTTTTTTACATATGACACTGGATTATATCTGAAAGTATTAATATCAAGTATTGTAAGTATTTATACCTATAAAGTCAATTATTTTTGTTAGAGGAAGGTTGACGCGGAGACTATTAGGGAATGTTGATATGGGGATACGGGGTCCGTACTACTTCATTAGAGGAAGATCGACGCGGGAATGATTAGGGGACTGAAAAAGGGGATGATCATATCAAGTTATGCATGCAAGTATTTATATCTTATTTTGCAAGTATTAATATTTTATGTTCCAACTATTTATACCTATGAAGCTAGTTGACGTGGAGACGAGTGTGGAGACTGGAAAAAGGGGCCATATAATTAGTGGGAACCATAGTACAACTTCCTATACTTATAATTAGTGGGGACCGTAGTACAACATTCCTCTATTGTTGTTGCGGGTACAATACGGATACTGGAGTGGGAGAATTGAAATAATTATTCTAATTATAAATCTCATATCAAAAGCTCACATAGTCATCACGGACATAAAAAAATTGTTAATTAAAGCGTAATTCAGTTGCTTCTATGTTTCAATATTAAAATGATTTATTAGTCTAAGATATAATTTATTGTCAAAAGAGCAAATTAAGTAAGAACCAAAGTAGGAATGTTTTAGTGAATATATCTCACGTTTTAGACATTGAATCAAGCCTGATATTATGTTTGAGGCAAACAAATTCAAAAAAAGCCCAATAGTATCCATGCAACTTGCCTCTGGCCCTCTGCCGAATATCCTTTGCAATTTTGCATCCTCTATCATCTTCAATAATAATAAAAAAAAAACATAGATTTCTTAGCAGAGCTGAGCCATTTAAAAAACAACGAAAAAGAACTAGACAAAAAAAGAACTTAGATATGACAGTGTAACATTTTAAAACAAAATTGATACAAGATAATGTGATCGCATGCTATGAGAAGAATCAACAATCCAAAAGATCCTGACATCTTCCACACTGGAAAATATTCGCCTCACGGTTTCTGAATTCTGATGACAAAGAAAATCATGTACACCATCACTGAAGGACTGGGTCATTTAAAATATATTAAAATGATAATTTCAATTATATAAAAAAATAATTTGAATCTCTATCTTAAAGTGCGATCTATATTATGTTTATACTATATACAAAACAATGTTGAAATTTGATGTAATTATAATTGTTCATCAAATGACTTAAGAATTGTAAAAGTCTATTATGTTCTTCGGGGACGGACCCATAATGAGCGGCGGGAGCAACTGCCCTCCTTGGATTTTGAAATTCAGTGGAAAAATACGGTTCGGTACTACTTTGTCCCTTCCGAAAATTGTTTTGCTCCTCTCTGAAACTGGAAAGTCTGCCAGGCCAGTTCAAACGCACTGTTAATGAGAAATTGTTGTTTTTATATAAATTTTATATAAATTTTATATAAATTTATGGGCCCAGGCCAACTTTGTTATTTTCTAATATGCAAAATGATATTATTTTGTTCATGTTTTATTATGTAAGAGTATACTATTTTTATTATTTTTTACTATGTTGATTGTTTTTTATTTAGTATTCAATTAGTTAATGAGTAGTATGAACCCAATTCCTATCCCTTTCTGGCAGAAATCTTGCGTCCGCCCCTGATTTTCTTACTATTTTCTTAATATTTTTAACTTAATTTGAAAATATATCATCAAAATATTAAGAAATTCCAACCATGTGCTAATGGTATCCGAACAGATCTCTGTGTTCAATACTCCTATTACGGTATTGCCTCGTCAAAACATTTTTCAGTAGATTTTTTTTCTCATTTATTTCAGAGATGAGTTTCTTCTGAACCTGACCCCAACTGACCCAATCCATCACAGTTCAATCACAGCCCAGTTCAGCCCAGCCCATCCACAAATATTATCGGACTATACTGTACGAGCTCTTCGGTTGAGGATTTAATTCATATCCGCTACTTTTATTGCCTTAAATAAGCAACCTTTTTCTTCCATCTGGTACGTCCAATGTAAAACGAACGGATCAGATGCATAACAGTGCGCTTCTTTTGAAAACTGGTACCTTCTTGAAGCTTCTATTAACGCCTTCATCTTATCACTCTTTTCTCCTCTGCCATCTCCATCCTTCTCGATTTTCCGGGAAAGGTGGCTCTAAACAACTCTCATTTATTACAATCAATCAGCACCGGCCCCTCCCTCCTATTGCAACTCGTGTTATTAAAATTCCAGCAGCTCCCAAATCCAATCCTTCTTTTGCAAAGCAACAAGTCTCCATGGCTGATCTGTTTCTTGGTAGCCCCTTCAGGCGATTTCTGTGGGGCCCAACAGTGCTCCGCGAATGGCAGGGATCATCGGCCGGTTCCATGGACTGGATCGAGACCCCTTCTTCCCATCTCCTCAAATTCAATGTTCCTGGTACTATCTATATCCTTTCTTTTGTCCTTTGAATTATATTTATTCTTTGTATTTGAATTTTTGTAGTGCTGGAGTGCTGAATAATGTTTGCGCAATGGAATATTGATAAAATAAAACAGGGTGTGGAAAGGATCAGATCAAAATTCAGCTGGAGGAGGACAATGTACTGAGCATCAGAGGCGAGGGTTTAGGTGCGAAAGAAGAGGCGCCGAAGGATTCGGTGTGGCATGTCAGTGAGAGAGGAAAGGGGGAATTTGCAAGGAATGTCGTGTTGCCGGAGAGCGTCAGATTCGATCAGATCAAGGCACAAGTGGAGAATGGCGTTCTTACGATTGTGTTGCCGAAGGAGCCTGCACCGGCCAAACCGAAAACTAGAGCCATTCCTGTCTCAAGCAAGCTTTGAGTGGAATAGATATATTTTGGTGTGAAAATGTAAAAAAAATGTGAACCTGAGATTATTGAGAGAATAAAGAAAGGAAATGATACTAATGGTGAAAAACTGGAAATGATGAATTTAATCTTCTGAATTTCCTATTATAAACTTTGCTATTATTTATCTGCTCCCTTATTTCTTACTGCCTCTGATTAGTATTCTTATTAATATAGTTTTCGTTGTATTAAGCAAAGTGTGGACTAATGAAGGGTAATAAGTAAAACTCTGATAATAATGCAATAATTAGGAGATTCTAAACATGTATATTTTTGTTTTAGTTACGCTTTGGCTATTATGAGATAGAAGGTTATTTACACAAACCACAGTATTTTTTAAGATAAAATTATGAGAGATGGTTCCACTGACAACTGCATTAAAGACAATCGTAAGATCATTTATCAAATTCGATCCATAAAAAGTTCAATTTGGATAATAATTTGTTAATCAAGGGAAGCTCCTAGTCGGACTCGAATGATAATATTTATATTTTTTTTTTCGATGAAAGCCCGCAGGTTATTAATGATAATATTTTGGTCCCCTCCACTGATTGTTATCCAACACTCGCAGAGGCAGAGCCACTTGTAATAAATGGGGGTCAATTTGACCCCCATTTATTTTACCTCATTTAATTTCAAAACTTTTGTGTTTATTGGTAAATTTATATATAATTTAGTAGAAAATATTATGAAATTGTCAAATTAATTTCCATTCGCAGCATATAAATTTTATATATTTTATCTCTATTTACGTTTGATCCCTATAGTTTGAAAGTCTGGCTCCGCTCCTGAACACTCGGTTCCTCTTTCAACTGTACGATTCATTGTATGATTAATGTATAACTAAATTGTCCATTTTTTTTTCTCTCAAAATAAAATAAGTTGTCCATTTTAGATGGGACATCCGAGATTTGGTCAATGTATATCTAAGTCGTCCATTTACATGTGACGTCTGAGATCAGATTCGACTCGTTCTTCACAATCCAGATATTTTGGCCGAACTCGATTTTTTAACCGACTGATATAAAACAGATGAACGGGATTATAATGTCACGTTCTGGACAATTTGAGAGGAAGAGATGATGTAGTAGCAACTTTAGGCGAATCCAAAGTTAATTACAAATTAATTATTATACTCACGATTTCTGACTTTTGCCGAAAATGTCCAAACTGGTCATAAAAATGACTGGTTTTCTCTCCCAGAAACCGGCCATTTTCATCTTCTTCTTTTTTTTTTTTTAGGGACACTATGAAGAGCAAGATAATGAAATCTAATACTAAAAATTCGAATTTTTTGTTTAAATTATTTGTTAAATTACTTCTTTTGATGTATAATTAACATATTTATATTAAAATACGCTGAATTACTTGAAATTACGCTAATATACGGTAAATTATGCTAAATTACATATGAATAGGGACAGTGAAAGGCGAAAAACGATGACGAAACTTCAAACGGTCATAAAACGGCGCTCGAGTGTCCGATTTCAGTAAATGATCACTTTTCGGAAAGTTTGCGAAAAGACGCATGCGTCCGTGCCCGCTACTCCGGATTTCAAAATTCAGAATTACCAAAAACCTAAGGGAAGAGCCTCAAAACTTGAGTTGAAGTTTCCGATTAAGATTTTCATTTCTATTATTCAATCTAAGTAGCTCAGTAAATTAGTTACATAATGAACTTGTAGAATACCAATTTTACTATTTTCGGAATTTTTTTACTATTTTTTATGATTCATGAAAGATGGCACAAAATCGGTCTACTTTAGCGTAATTTTGCTTAGTTTAGCGTAATTTACCGTATTTCAGCATAATTAGCGAAGTTATTGTAATTTAGCGTAATTTAATGTAATTTAGTGTAATTCAACTTTATTGTAATATAGTGTAATTCAACATAATTTCAAGTAATCTATGTTTCAAGTAATCTAGTATATTTTAGTATAAATATGTTAATTATAAATCAAAATAAGTAATCTAACAAATAATTTAAATAAAAAATTCAAACTTTCAGTGTTAGTGTTAGATTTCATTATCTTGTTCTTCATAGTGTCTAAAAAAAAAAAAAAAAAAAAACCGGTCCCGGTTTGGACATTTTCGGCAAAAGTCGTGAATCGTATAATAATTAATTTGTAATTAACTTTGGATATTAATAAAAATGTCGGCAAGTCCTGTTTCCCGACAAAATCTAGTCGTTGCACATCAGTACCTACGTGTCTGTTATGCATCTCACCAGCGGCACGTGTCTCTCATTTTTAACACATCAGGCCACCTCCCCTCTACTTTAAGAACTTTTTCCCTCTCAAAGATAAACAAACAGAAAAAATAGAGGAAACGAGAAAATAATTTCTGAAAGAAAAAATTGTAAATGGCATTAGAGTGGATAGTCTTGGGCACAGCAGCTAGTGCAGAGGCAGTCATGCTTCTCCTCCTAACCCTTCCTGGCCTAGGCAGGCTCCGGCACGGCGTCGTATCTGCTGTGCGCAGCACTTTACGGCCCTTGTTAGCAGTCATTCCATTTTGTTTCTTTCTCCTTATGGACATCTACTGGAAGTACGAGACCAGGCCAAAATGTGAGCACGGGTCCCATGGCTGCACGGTTACCGAGCAAATGCGGCACCAGAAATCCATTATGAAGAGCCAAAGGAACGCGCTCTTGATCGCGGCTACACTGCTCTTTTACTGGCTGCTGTTTGCTGTTATGTCTCTGGTGGCCCGGCTCGATCAGCTCAGTAAGTGTGCCAGTAAGGTCGATCACAAGGATTAGTGTAATTATAGTGGGATTGAATGGGGTTTATTTCCTTTCCTTTTTTTCAAAAATGTATGAAACGTTTGTAGCTCTTAAATTTGTTGGTCAATCCCCAGTTATGTTTATTTGACGCTGTGACAAACAGTGTGTGATATAGACTATAATT
Organism: Carex littledalei; assembly: GCA_011114355.1. Classification (NCBI taxonomy): domain Eukaryota; kingdom Viridiplantae; phylum Streptophyta; class Magnoliopsida; order Poales; family Cyperaceae; genus Carex; species Carex littledalei. The sequence goes on from CM022090.1 coordinate 4,401,536, forward strand.
TGTTGGACATTTTGTCTATGCTTATTTCACTAATGAACTTTTTTTTTGTATATGCTCAGAAATGAATAGAAGTTGAATGCTTGAACCGTAAACAATCGTTGACTAAAGTCGGAGTGGAGTATCCATTTTACTTTTTATAGAATCACATCCCTAGATTTCCAGGGGAGAGAGCATTACACATATTACACGGGAGATATTCTGAATTGTCCAATAAATGTAGTGACAATATATATTGTTTGTTCATCACAATAGTTAATATTTTCAGGGGGAGAGCACCGCACCTTATAACATAGGAACAAATAAATGCCCGACTTATATTTATATATTGATTAAAACTTAATCTTTATAACTTTTGAAAAAACAAGACACCTTGCTTTATAGTCTTCATAATCACCCAGTTTTAAGCTGAGCAATGCAACCAGTAGCCGACTGAATATTGTCTGTTACTGATATCGTTGGCCTATGAAGATCAAATCAGGCCTCCATAGTGCCTGGTGTTCTAATTAGCATCTAATTACCAAATCACTAAAAAATGTTGAATTGGTTCATACAGTACTGACCCCTGACATGTCCTCTCGTAAAATTATGTGCTCAGACAGATTAGATCATAATTAATTAGGTGACTCTGCTGCGTTAGTAACTAAAGCAGAGATGAAGGTTCCTTATGAATCAATTTGAGGCACAAATCAGTAACCTATCACCAAAATTTGCAGAGAATTAACAGTCATTTGCCCCATGTACAGAACTATTCTTGGCCCCAGGAACTAAAAAGTAGATATAAGTTTGAGCAAATATGTTACAAAATTGCATTTTAACAAGTTAAAACTGCGACTTCAATCAGGTTTTAAAACAAATCACATCCTACAACAATAAACTTAACTCTAACTCTGACCAAAACAGTGCCCACTGCCCCACCCTTTTCTTGTTGGAATATATACACTGACAAGCAAGTGTGTCAGATAGGCAAAAGACAAGCTCATAAATTTTAGGCTCAACTGAAAAAAAAAAAAAAAAAACTTTATCCCTCGTGAATAGTAGATTCAGAAAACAATTTAAGGAGGACACTGCAGAAAATCTTTAAGGAGTCTAGACAGCAGCAGATAACAGTGTCTTAACAGACAAATACAAAGCTCAAATGCAAATGCTTACAAGACCAAATAACCAACTTGTCACTTGAGAAGGCAATTAAATTTTCTTCAAACTTTTCTCAGCAATTACCTCATATTACCATTTTATAAAGGTATTCTTGATGTTTTGAGGTTTTTCAGAGGTTGACATGAATATACTTCCAATGAACATCAGAGTAAGATCATTAGCACATTAGCACTTCAGAGATTCATGGCAACAGAATCTAACCACAAACAAACTCTAATAAAATCATTAACACATTAGCACTTCAGAGATTCATGGCAACAGAATCTACCCACAAGGGTACTGAAGCAGAAGGGATCTAAAAAAAAAAAATCGTACAAAAATGAATCTGAGCCTCATCTCTAGCAATAGGTTCTCAATTCTAATTCAGTTGCTAGAATTTTTCACTGAAAATAAGTTGCGCACATTTTCCTCAAACAACATTTCAATCTGTGTTTTCTTATTTTTCATTCACAACACCATAATCCCAGTACAAGTGCCACCTTGGACCAAAAAGACCTTGAATCTGGCTTGGCCTTAAAACAGAAGTTGTCAAAACAGATATTCTCAAAAAATTCATATCCTTGGTAAGTTTCAAAGGACAAGGATCGGCACAGCAATAGCTTCCCCACGAGAATATAAACACAAGTGTATTGATAAAAACAGCACCAGATTTCAGCTTAAAAAGCAAACAAGACAAGGTTTTGTATGTGGCAATTAAGGGTCAGCCCCCAACTTTAATTGGGATGAGGGGAATAGAGATGAAGGGAAGAGAATAGGAAGAAAGGCCTATATTAACCTTGCTTCCTAGTTGAATTACACGAGATGAATGGAGGTGGATGGAGGAAAATGAGGCTGAATTGCTTCCACATTTCTCCAACTTTTATTCATCTCCAATTTGAGGTGTAATCGATCGAATCTGCATCCTCTGCATTAACGCACCATCTGAGTTCAACTTCGAACCATCCGATCAAAATCCGGATCAATCCGGCTCACGCATGTAATGCACTGGGCCCCTTTAAGATTTGTTCTAATATGTAACGAACAGATCGGATTTAAACCCAAAAGTGTGTGAGTGCAGATGATATGAATTCTAATCAATCTAACATCCTACATATTTCCTTCCATCACTTTACTCTCTTAAACTCCGGAGTACATCCTAATTACAATCTATTTATTCATTTATTGCCAAATCCATATTCTAGCAAATGCATCTTTTTAGTACGGATAACAATAAAAGGATGTATGGATGGACAGAAAGAGAGACAAGAATATTGTATGATCTAGATTAATAATTGATCTTTCCAATTAACATTTCCACTTTTTTTTCAAAAAGCCATAACCACGGTATGGGATGCAGACTGAACTTAAGAAAACCTCAAAATTTCCTTAGTAACATTATTATTCCAACATGAAAGGCACGGATTCTGGGAGATCAAGAGTCAAAAATAGATATCTTTAAGAAAAAATTCAGTGACCAAGGCAGAAAGGGAATGAGGCTCAGATTCGCCTTTGTTCCATCATGTTTATTAATCTCTCTTCTTTTCCTTTTCTCACTCAAATCAAATTCATATTTGGGGTTCAGAAACAGCAAGAGAGGTACCCTCTTGCAAGGCCTCCAAACAGTTAGCATGTTCAAGAACCAAGGAGCTATTTTGTATCAGATCCTACTAGCTGATGAAAGCAATTACATCCAACAAAGCAGTTCCTAAAAAAACTGATTTGAGTGGAAAAGAAGCAAAGAATGAAAGGCCTTGTAGGATTATAGATCAACAAATCATCCCATCATATCCATACTTTCAATAATCATCATTCATCCCCTCTTTTCGTTCATAAATATATAAGTCTCACAAAGCAAGAATAAGTATAAGGTTCTGAAAACAAAGAACCTCAAAATAAGACATCTTTCTTACAAGAAATGAAGACCGGCAGGCACAAAATCCATATGCCAAAATTTAGTCTTGCAAAGTTTTCCTCAAACAACACTTCAATCCATGTTTCTTCATTTTTTATTCATAACCCAATAATCCCACTACATGTGCCAGCCTGGGCCCAAAAAAAACCTCAGATCTGGCTAGGCCATGAAAAAAGTTCTCAAAATAAATGTTCTCTAAAAAAATTCATAACCTCAGTTATTTTTTAAGATTGGGATCCATGGGATTGCTGTAAAAGCTCCTCCCATGAATATGAAAGCAAGTATATATTTGATATTTTGATAAATAGCACCATATTTGAGCCCAAAAAGAAAACCAGGAGAGGTTTTGTATGGGCAATCTAGAATCACCCAATTATCCTGCCAAATTCATATTCTTACCATTGCATCTTTCAGTACAGAAAATAATAGATGGATGTATGGAAAATAAAACGATGGAAAGAGAGAGGGAGAGAGAGAGAGAGACAAGAATATGGTTATATCTTATATGAGATGAGAATCACAATAATATATCATTTAAGCATATTTTCAATATCTTATAATGGAAATTTTCCAAGTAGCATTTCAATATTTTACTTCTTGAAAAAAAACATAACCACTGTAAGTGGAATAGACACCTAGGAGAACCTCAAATATTCATAACTCTCAAATATACGTTATTGCCACATGAAAAACAAAAGATCCAGGAGATCAAAAGTTGGCAATATGTTTCAGCAAACAATTTTAATAACTAATTAGGAATGGGATGAGGCTCAGATTCGCCTTTTTTCCGTCATTGCTACTCTCTTTATCTTCTTTTCTCATCTCACTCAAATCAGATTCTTATTTGGTGTCCGGAAACAGCTAGAGAGGTACCCTCTTGCAAGGCATCCTGACAGCTAGCATGTTCAAGAACCAAGAAAGGAACTATTTTACACCAAATCCTACTAGCTCGAGAAAGCAATAAGATCCAATGGAAACAGCTCCTAAAAACCCTGATTTGAGCTCAAAAACAGCAAAGAAGGAGAGGTGTTCTAGGGTCAATAGAGTGTAACCCCATTACCCTGTCAGGACTATAAGTTTTTGAATCATCACCGCCTCTTTCACACATAACATATGATAAATCTATGCAAAAGTTAACAAATGCAGATACTGTCAATCTGCATGAAGCCAAAACTGCTCTGTTAAAATCTTTACCCGCTAAAATCACCTTTGATAAAGGGATAGAGAGGAGAAGAGACATTCCCTTCCGATAACAAACTTCTCCTTCAAAACCACCAGATCGTCAGTATCTAGGTTTTTTCTTCGTGTGATTAAGTAATTCATTGAGACTCGAACTTTTCAGACAAAATAAAAACAAAATCAATGAATTAACCCCGAATCTAGAGTTTTTTTCCGACTACAACGGTTGAACAGCCGCAATAGCGAATTTTGGGAATAAAAGGGAAAAGGGCAAAGAGATACAAATAATGTCTCAGAAATAAGCAGTTAAAGAGAGATGGAGACGCAGAAAGGACCCGAAAGAAGCACATAATTTTCACAAATGCAATAAACACCTTCCAATGAAAAAGAAAGCGGTCAACCGGGGGAGGCAGGATCTCAATTCATGTGTGGGGCGTGTGGGATATTTTCGTCAAAGGTAACACGGCAGCTTTGGGACCTAGGGTTCTCAAGGATTCATTTTCGCGGTATCCATCTAATATAGCAGGGAAAGTACGGAGTTATGAACCGTTTGATTGGGATCCTACGGGTCGAATAGGATAATGACTGGAATTGAACCCCAGTGGCAGTAAGACACTACTGACCGGCATTTTTATTAATACCCTAAAAAAAAAAAATTATCAAATCTGTCCTCACTCCAAAATTATTTTTAAAACTGCCCTAACTGCCCAGCCACTGGGCGGTCCAGTTTCCATAGCTGACCGCCCAGCAGCTGGGCGGTCCGCTAGTGAATTTTTTTTTTTTTTTTAGAGACAATATGAATATCAAGATGTTGAATTCTTAACGCTAAAAATTCGGATTTTTTTTTTAAATATTAGTTAGATTACTTCTTTTAAGCATATTTATACTAAAATACGCTAAATTACTTGAAATTATGTTAAATTACGTTGAGTTACACTAAATTACTTTAATTACGCTAAATTACATTAAATTACGCTAAAATACGGTAAATTATGCTAAATTACATATGAATAGGGACGATATCTTCACTGAAAAGGCGAAAAAACGACGACGAAACTTCAAACAGTCATAAAACGGCGCTCGAGTGTCCGATTTCAGCAAATGACCACTTTTCGGAAAGCTTGCGAAAATGCACATGCGTTCGTGCCAGCTATGCTATATTTCAAAATTCAGAATCATCAAAAAACAAAGGGAAGAGCCTCAAAACTTGAGTTGAAGTTTTCAATTAAAATTTTCATTTCTATTATCCAATCCAAGTAGCTCAGTAAATTAGTTACATAATGAACTTGTAGAATACCAATTTTTACTATTTTCGGAAATTTTTTACTATTTTTTATGATTCATGAAAGATGGCACAGAATCGATCTACTTTAGCATAATTTTGCGTAGTTTACCATAATTTACCGTATTTCAGCATAATTAGCGAAGTTATTGTTATTTAGCGTAATTTAAAGTAATTTAGTGTAACTCAACGTAATTTAACATAATTCCAAGTAATTTAGCGTATTTTAGTATAAATATGCTTAAAAGAAGTAATCTAACTAATATTTAAAAAAAAATCCGAATTTTTAGCGTTAAGAATTCAGCATCTTGATATTCATATTGTCTCTAAAAAAAAAATTTCACTAGCGGACCGCCCAGCCGCTGGGCGGTCAGCTATGGAAACTGGACCGCCCAGTGGCTGGGCGGTTAGGGCAGTTTTAAAAATAATTTTGGAGTGAGGGCAGATTTGATAATTTGTTTTTTTTTAGGGTATTAATAAAAATGCAAGGTGAATTTCTTTTCAAGATCCATATGCTGATATGAAGATGTAATAAGTTAACGGGGGTCATGCAAACTCGAATCGGATTATTCGATTATAAACCTTCATTGACGGTCCATATATGACATATTATTTCGTCGATAAGAAAAAAAAATATATGATAAAACTCGATGAAGGAAAATTAGGGAGACAATAGGGAGACGAAATTTATATATATAAGATTTTTTGTCAACCAATCAAAATGGAGAATTTGTGCAAGGGGTCAAATAGGCCCAGATTACTCGTCACCAGATCAAATAGGAAAAACAAAAAAAATATCGATAATGAGAAATAGCGAAATAGCGAAAAATTTTAAAAATAAAAAGAACGTTAAAGAATGAAAGAAGAGAACTCAGGACACTGTAGCTGGACGTTATAAACCATAACGTTCAGTTAATTTGATCGCTAATGATCTCTAATTAACAAAAAACGTTGTAGCTGGACGTTATGGTCTATAACGTTCAGTGTTTTTGATAAGTCTCAATTATATATACTTTCGGTTAGGGTTTTACCTCTAAAACTGCACCAAATTTCTTGTATTTTAACTTAGTTTGGTATATAATACATCCAAGAACCAAGTTACTGCCTTTGCCTTGTTTAAATTGCAGAAATCGAGCAAAAGGAGCAAAACTGCGAGTTGGTGCGGGCCGCACAAAATAAATTCAGCCGAAAAATAAATTTCAGAATTTTCAAGTTTGTTCCAACCGAGTCAGAGAATATTGCGGGTGCTCGTGCGGGCCGCACAAACCAGAATGCGGGCCGCACAAACCCTTTTTCCTTAACAATTTCCAGCCGACTTCCCATTTTGTGCGGGCCGCAGAGATTTTGTGAAGGCCGCAGGAAGGCTGCACCAATGCCAATCTTGCATTATTTCGCGATATCTTCTCAGATTTGTTGCCAGATTCTGGGGGATTGCTTCCCAAGGCACGAAAAATGTTATATATTGGCAAGGAGGCAGCATGAGAAGGCAACTTTTAACCTAGCTTTTATTCTACACATCTTTATATATTTTTCTCTCTTCTCTAAGTGATTGAGGGCAATTGGAGCGAAGGATTGAAGGTTTTCTCGAGCGAGCGAAGGTGAAGACAAGGGGCAGCGAGCAAGGAGATTGGTGTACTATATTCTCTTTCTTGTTTTTCTCAGTTTTTATCATGTTTACTCTTGTATTTCTCTTGGATGTTAGCGCACCCATGAGATTAGATTTCCTCTCTAGGGGCTTAGCTCTAAACATGAACTTGTGTTAAAATCTACCTTACTTGGATAGTTTTCTTTATGATGATTGTTTGCTTGCATGTTTGTTCTTGTTGATTTTATAATTCATGTGATTGTGTGATTTGTGTGTTTGTTAATTAGCGTCCTGCTTAGGTTTAATCAACTTAAGGTACTAGGATCAAAGAATTGATGGTACCAAATTATATACATGAATAACTCTAGGATTGAGATTAAAAATTACCAAATCTATTTCTTAGTCCGGAACCACAAGAAACAAAGGTTGAATTGAGGTGAAAGACTTAATCGTGAAGCCTCATATTTAATTGGGACCCCTAGAATTGAACCGAATATTGGTGTGAATGACTTAATCGTGAAGTATTGGTATTTGAGAATAAACTAGGCTAACTTATGCATATGGTCTAAATAGCTAGGGTAAAGAACTTAATCGTGAAATCCGAATTATTTAGACACGTCATTAATTCACGAAAGTGACCCTTTTTGACACTTAAGGCTTAGAAACCCCATTAATGCAAACATGAATTTAGAAACCAATTAAGTGTGGATTTGAACCAAGTGATTATATGCCGATAGCACCTAGACTTCTATCTCATTAAATCACAAAACTTCTTTTATTTGTTTGTTTTAAATTGCTTTATTTAAATTAAACTCTCAAATCGGGTATTGAACCCACAAAATCAATTTACAACAAACCCCCCCCCCCCCCCATTTACGTTATTTGCACTATTTTAGGATTAATTAATTTAGTAAAAATAAATATTTTTCGTTATCTTTGGATCGATACCTTTATTACTACAAGGATAGGTTGTATGCTTACAACTGACCTATTATTGTGTACTAAGGTTTACAAATTTAAAAGTGTATTAAAATTGACCCATATTTCGATACCTAAAATACACAACAGTTTTTTTTTCAAAAAAATTCGCAGACCGAAGCAAAAAAAAAACACTGTAGCTGGACATTATGGTCTATAACGTCCAGCTACAGTGTTTTTTGTTAATTAGAGATCAGATTAACTGGACGTTTTAGACCATAACGTCCAGCTACAGTGCCCTGGACATTACAAATCATAACGTTTTTTCTATTTTTCAAAATCTAGCAAAACTATTACTCATTGTTGATATTTTTTTTTGTTTTTCCTATTAATAAAAAAATGGGGTATTACTGTGGTTCGGTTAATTTTCAAATCGAACTGGGCTTCTGTTCAAAATTTAAGCTGAAGTCAGTTAGGCTAGGAGTTTTGCTTATCTTGTCGGATTAAACCTTCTTAGCTCCTCTTAGTTAGTTTTTTTTAAAAGCTGCAAAGTCCGTTTCATTTCGAAACGAATAAGGTTACAAAAGTCACAAGTCAAACAGGCCCAAAATGCCTGAGATGTCACCAACATCTAGTAAAGCAGAATCCAACAGCAAAAGTAAGCAATAGCTAACAAAGTCCAAAACATAGTACTATACTGCAGTAATATAGTGGAAATAGTTTGTATTAATAAATTAGATAAAAGACTCTAGCTTCATCTTCATGCATTATCTCCATCTTCGTCATCAGAGAGAGAGAAACCATCAGCCCCTCAGTTTGAGGATTCCAAGTCTGGAGAGGAATAAGCGAAGTATCTTTGGTCATCCACTTGCTAAGTTCTTCATCATCTTCACCTAGTCATGTCCAGTAAAGCATTGTAGTGAGAATGGATAGAATGATGGTTTTACCAGTAGCACAAGGTTTATGTTCAAAACAAATTAAATTCCTTTGTTTCCAAATATTCCAAGCAAGAGCCCCAAAAGTTATCAAGAAATATTACTATTTTAAGCCTTGTAAAGAACAAGCAAAAGTCACAATGTCATCAATGGAGGACATGAACTAAATAAATCTTGACAATCACCTAGCCAAAACCATATTTGTCTAACAAAAGAACATTGAATGAATAAATGATCTACGGTTTCTATCTGATCACAGAAGTGACATTGAACTGAGCCAGACCATCCTTTATCAGCTAAGTTATCTTTGGTCAGTATTTTGCCCTAGGTAAGTAACCACATAAACACTTTGATTTTTGGAGGTAATTTAGTATTCCACCAAACCATACTATGTTCAGGTTGGACCCCTCTGAAAGAAATAAAATTGTAAAATGATTTAACAGTAAAGTTCCCATGTGCTTCCCAGTTCCAATGTAGGATGTCCAAAGGTTGAGTAGGGAAAAAGTTAAGGATAACAAAGGTCAATTCTTCCCAATCTCTAGCATCAACCCCAGTCTATGTTACTCGGATACTTCAAACTGGGACCCGTACCCGTATCGGGTGCGTATCGAATACAGATACGGGTACGATACAGACCCGATACGTACTGGATACACCAGCTGGCATATCGGACGACGTGGCGTATCCTTAACTGACTGATACGGTCGCCGATACGCGTTGAAATGCACCGATACGGTGCTTGGTGTCTGGACACGCCTCCGATACGGGTCTGCACCTGGACCACCCAATACTGCTCCGTGCACCGCGCATAGACCCAAAGCTAAAATTCTTTTTTTTGCGCCAAGCAAGAATCGAACCCACGTTAGATGCTCAACAACATGCAGCTTTACCACCACAACCACTCATCTTTCTTGTTAGAACAGAGTAGGTTTAATATTTAATGTTATCCTTGTGTTATTGTACCCATATTTTTATATTTAATTTATATAATACTTAATAATATAATTAAAATAATAAAATATATATATATATATATATAGAGGCTGGCTACTATGCTTATATAAGCATATGCCCCCATATGCTTATAACTCATTTTTGCGTTTCCAATGTTCAAATGGTCGATCCGACCGTTCATCTTGTTCTCCATATTAATATGTGCTTGGAGACTAAATTTTACATTTTTCTGAATTTTTTTACTATTTATTAAGCCACTTTGAAAATTGCTGATCTGGGTGAACAGTAAAAACAGTGTTTCCAAAATTCTGGACCACCAGATCAGAAACTTTCAAAGTGGCTTAATAAATAGTAAAAAAATTCAGAAAAATGTAAAATTTAGTCTCCAAGCACATATTAATATGGAGAACAAGATGAACGGTCGGATCGACCATTTGAACATTGGAAACGCTATTATGCTCATTTAAGCATATGGGGGCATATGCTTATATAAGCATAGTAGCCAAGCACTATATATATATATATATATATATATAGAGTAAGGCTACAGTGCTTTGCAAAGTAAACCCCCCCGTTTACTTCGGGCCACTTTTTGGATTTTGAAAATCCAAGCAACCGATCCGAACCGTTCAACATGTTCTAAATATTGAAATGTGCTTGGAGACCAAATTTTACATTTTTTGGAATTTTTTTACTATTTATTAAGCCACTTTGAAAGTTTCTGATCCGGTGGTCCAGAAAATTTTACTGTTTTTTACTGTTCACCGTTGGATCAGCGATTTTCAAAGTGGCTTAATAAATAGTAAAAAAATTCCAAAAAATGTAAAATTTGATCTCCAAGCACATTTCAATATTTAGAACATGTTAACGGTTCGGTTGTTTGGATTTTCAAAATCCAAAAAGTGGCCCGAAGTAAAGGGGTGGGTTCGTAGCTTTACTATATATATATATATATTAGGCGTATCGTATCCGAGATTTTTAAAAATTACCGTACCTCCGTATCGGTATCGTATCTGATACGATACCCGTATCCGTATCCATGCAACATAGACCCCAGTTAATGCCCTTCTAAATTGAATAACCCGTCCTTTAGAGAAAAGGACCTCTCGTAGTCCCACTTGTGGATTGGAGCATTGCTGGAACAAGTAATGATAATAGACAGACAAGGACATGTACTTAACTATACATCATGCCAGAATCTAACCCCAGTGGTTAAACCAGAGGTGTAGGATAAACAATTATCAAGCAAGGGGGGAGTGAGATAATACTAGTCCAGAAAATGGAATAAGAAATTGGGTTAGGAGAATAATAATTCATGAGAATAGCCTCTTTCCAAAGCCCCTGACAAGATGTATTTTTTAGTTTCCATAATCATTTGGTGAGTAAAGCAATATTCATGTGGTCTAAATTTAAAATTCCCATCCCACCATATTTCTTGGTCATACAGATTGTGGACCAATCTATCAAAACATATCTCTTTTTGTTTGTACCATCATTGCTATAAGTTTATCTATTTTCTTTAGCACAGTAACTGGTAATCTGTATAATGAAAGAACATACAAAGGGACTGAGGAAAGTGCAGAATTAAGTAAAGTCAATCTACCACCAATAGAGAGTAATTGCCCCTTCCAGCTTTGTAATTTTTGTTCTAGTTTGAAGACTAGAAAATCCCAGTCTTTGACTGCCAATTTCCTATCGTGTAAAAGTAAACCTAAATACTTGAGTGGAAACTTGCCAATATGACAGCCAAATACTGGAGTAAGCTATATGTAGTTAGTTTTAATGTTAATTCTAATTAATTTATTATAAAATCTTAATTTATTTCTAATTAAGAATTATAAAGTAAAAACTATCATTGTCTCTGTTTATCCTGTGACCGTCTTTACATCGGTTTTTTTTCTTCTCAACGGTATGTCTTGTTCACAAACACATTATTCTCTTTTAGGTTAGACGGTGCAACAGTTAATATGAAATTTTGAAGTGTTCCTCTTAGTTTTGATTTTCGGTCAGAAAAGTTACGGACTCATACCAAATATAAAAACACAATAATTTTAATAGTTTTTATAAAAAAAAATGTTGTGAATACATCAGGCGAAGACATGATTCAACACATATATTCAATCACGCACTTGATGTTGAAATTTCCTTTATTATCTATTTTATTTTATCATTTTATATCCAATTAATAAGAATACCTATCTTTTTTTTTAAAATGAACGGTAAAGATTAATAAATATATCATGTCATACAATATATTTAATTTTAAAATTTAGACATATATTTATCTAAATAGAAAATCATTGATGGGTGCACGTCCGATTTTAAGTTGAGAATGGACCAATTATCATAATTTTCGGTTGAGAATCAAGGATAATTTTGACTATGTAATTCTTAATAAAAAATAAACTAAAATTCTTTAATGAGTCAACATGAGACTAATTACATCATAAATAAATAAGAAAATGTTGTAAGAGTTGAGGGATGAATAAGATAAATTTAAATTTTATCTGTACAAATATTAAGTAAGGAACGAAAGTTTTGTCATTTTTGTATTTTTTGTTTCAAAATTTATTTACTAATTTTCTATAGAATTAATCCAAATTTTCACTTTTATTAAATATAAAATTTCAGAAGAAAAACTTGGATTCTTTTTTTGGGTTTTAGGTATGGATGTACTTGTTTTTTTTGTTTTAAGGTTGATGATGTGTTCAATAAATACGACTGAAATCTTGATACTGCTTCTTGATGGGTCAATTTTGAAGTTCAATTTCTGGTTAAGAAAGTCGAGTGTGCTGCTGAGACCATTTCAGGCTCCGAGTTTCTTTTGGGTAGTAATCACTCTTTTTGTTTTTTTTTTCCTTTGAACATTGTATGGTTTCTTTTATATAATAGAAGGATATTTATGTCTATTTTAAAAAAAAAAATTGGATTTATGTTTAGCTCATTTTGTCCGACTTATCCGTTCTTAAGCTTTACTTCTTTCTTTTTTTTTCTTTTTGCATTAAACTTAAGCTTTATTCAAACTTTAAACTGACCTGGCTTATGATGTGGGGGCCACCGATCTTCTTGTCCAAGTTACATATTCTGTGCTTAAAATCTGACCGTTCATCCAACAAGCAAAATAGATTATAATACAAGAAAGTGGAAATTTGATTAAGAGCGCCAAGCCAAATGTCACCTCCGTCCCTCTCACTGACGGACCCATTATCCAGTCCTCCCCGCTCCGATCCTGATCCGACCAACAAAAACCCAATCAACGATGAATTTCTTCAACAGAGCGCGATCGCCTCTCTCCTCCCTCCTCTCTCGCCGCGCCAAGGCCGCTGCCTCCTCCAGTCTCCGCTCCCTTCCCAAAACCCCCATCCCTCTCCGTTCCCCGCCTATCCCTCCCAGTTTTAATTACAATCGCGCCTACTCCTTCTATATATCCCGGCCCCAGACAGAACTATACCAATTCCGCCGCCGAAGTGGGCCCCGCTGGTACCAGGATCCCCGCAAATTGGTCATTGCCGTGGTGGTATCCGGCGGTGCCATTGTCGTGATCTATTTCGGCAATCTCGAGACGGTGCCTTACACTAAGCGGACCCACCTGGTGTTGCTCCCGTCCAGCACGGAGCGCAAGCTTGGCGAGTCGGAGTTCAAGCAGATAAAGGAGTCGGTTAAGGGAAAGATACTGCCACCATTGCATCCTGACAGTGTGCGTATAAGGCTGATCTCAAATCAAATCATAAAGGCGCTACAGCATGGCCTGAAGCGTGATGAACTCAAGTGGTATGCCTTTGTAGGATGTTGCTTCAGATAATCTGAACATGATTAGTTAAGGTAGCTTTGGAAAAATAGGCGGAAGCCCTTCCATTGATATAAAAGAAAAGTACAATATCCAAATAAGAAAAAACCAAGAAAACAAATTAGTACCAACTACCCAAAAATAAACCCAGTGCTAGTAGGGGTCTCAGCAGCACACCCGGCATCCTCAACGAGACACTAATCCCTCGACTGATCCATCAAGTGACTGTATCAAGGTTCATTATTAAGAACACATCATAGACCCAAGGCAAAACACAATTACAGCCAACCTAAAAACCCAAAAAAAAGACACAATCATCATGCCAACATAGACAACATGCATGAGCAGAATATGCTGAACCGAAGCAAGCCAAATAGACCAGTAAGGTCCTTAACAAAACGTGCCAGTAAGCACAGGGAACATTCCCTTTATAACAAAACATGCCAGTAAGCCACAACACATGGCTATGTCTCTAGAAAAGTGTAGTCCCTCTAGGTGAGTAGCAGAACAGGTATCAGTGGTACAGGGGTATGCTGCGGCATCCCAAGAGCAGGAACAGGGAAAAGGGACTGAAGGGGGACCATGTCTAAGTCCTCGGGAGTCCAGACATGAATAAACGGCCTCACAGTTTGTCTTTTATGCCCTGCCCAATAATCCAACAAAGAACAAATTAGTAAAAACAGATTTCTAACTGTAGGAACAGGTTTATTTTCAAAACAAATCGAATTTCTTGTTTTCCAAATGCACCAGCAAATAGCACTTACAACCATTAATATAGCCTCTCTTTTTTTAAGAGGCAATGACTGAGCCAAGAGTTGAATATGTTCTAAAGAAGTCCAGTCACCATAAAAGTTTTGAAATTGACCCATCCAGAACCAAATATGAGTAAAATAGGGGCATTTAAGAAAAGATGTAAAGCTGATTCTACTTCATTGTTACAAAAGTGACACAGAGGGTTTCCTTACCATTTTTTTTGGTCAACACATCTTTGATAAGAATCTTATTTTGGAACAATAACCACATGGAAACCTTTATTTTCAAAGGGACCGGAACATGTCACCACATATCAGCAAATTGAATATGAACACCCCTAAATGATAGAAAATTGTATAAAGAGGTTGTAGTAAATTGCAATTTGGAATCCCATTTCAATTTAAGGCAATCAGGGGTGTTAGTTAGGGAACAGGAAGAAATTAGAGCAATGAGTTCATGCCATTCGGAAAGAAGGATGCCATGTAGGCTCCTTCTAAACCTCAACATGGCTCTCCCTGATTCAAGCACATCTTGTACAATCATGTAGTATTTACAAATATTGAACTGTGAATTGCACAGGACATGACCGCTTGCAGTTATAATAGAGTTGATTTTTGGACGAACCAGTTTATTACCATAGTCGCTAGCTCCACTATGCACCGACTGGTATGTATAAAGTGTAGCTTTGAATGAGGTACAAGTTTTTGTAGCATTGGTATTAAAGCAGGGTGTATGTGAAGAAATCAGATGAAATAAGTGTTAAAGTCCAATCACTAGATCCCAGACAAGTCTTAATCAAAGCACTGCAATCTACAAAGAGCCAATTTGTTGGTATATCTAACGAAGTAGCAGCGAAAGAAACTAAATTGTTTATTTTATCTACTCGAATTTATCAAGCCTAACATGTCATTCTCAGATCTCAGTCACTGTACCAGTTTCAAATTAACTTCAACTTTCATATGTACCGTGTCAAATCAAAAGACACAACTATTGAGAAGTTCAGTTCAGTTTTATCCCCTCTATTTTCAGGAGCGACACCGAGTACTCCTCTGAGCATGTAATGAATGAACCATCCTCTGAATCCAAAGATGAAACAGCTTCTCAACTCCACAGCTCAGTGAAGAAGGAAGTTGACTTAAATGAAGGATTCAAACCAGAGGAGAATTTGGATGACAAGTGGGTCCAGGAGAGCAGAAAGGCGGGAAAGGGGCATGGAAATGAGGTCGCAACAAAGCACCTGGAACGCCTCAACTGGGAGGTTATAGTTGTGAGGGATGGTATGGTAAATGCGTTCTGTCTTCCAGGTGGCAAAATTGTGGTTTTCACCGGTTTGATTGACAATTTCAAAACCGACCCAGAGATCGCTACCGTGATTGGTCATGAGGTACTGTTTCTCCTTTATTGTTAATTTTATTTGATTAACTGAGCCCAATTACTGGACCAATTGATAATTAAGCATCAAATGTTACCGAATAATACCCTGAAAATCTCCATAATCTACAGGTACAATGTCCGAGTATGAGCAAGGATTAGAGAGAGTTTGTCTGAGTTCTTACAAATACTAGTTACCACTCAAGTAGATATGTGTTCCTGGCTGTACTCCACCAAATTGCACTTTGATATTTGTATTGTAAAATATACATGCATAATCTGTAGTTACTGTTTATTTTAACAGTTGACAGAAATATGTTAAGAAAAAAAAGGTATTTTGTTTTATTGGCAACCAAATATTATTGCCAAATATTAATAGTAGAATTGACAAAGTGCAATTCATTCAAGATTGGTAGGAATTGTACATTTGGCAATTCCAGGTTGTGTTATACAACAAGTATGTATTGATAATTAGGATTATTGTGGTCTTCAGTATCTTGTCTACTTCTATTTATTTTTGAACTAACTATAATACCTGTCAATTTATTGTCGGATTTTTAGAAAGATTTTGAAATAAATTTTTTATTTGGTGCAAATCTTTTCAGTATTGTCTATCTAACTTTCAATCAAACACCATAAAAGAGTTGGGAAAAGGAAAATTCCTTGTTTAATTCTTTTGCCAACTAAGCTAGTCTCTTTTTAATGTGGCATTGAAAACTAGATTCAACGATTCCTGAAAGTTTTGTGCCTGTATGACATCCTGTTTGGTTCTTTTATATACTTAATTGAGGTTTATGTGCTAATGAGGGCCACACGTTATACTTAAACATACAGATACCACCTTAGGGAAAAGAAAAAACCAAATGGCAGTAATAGACCAGTAATGGCCTTGTACATGAATAGTAGGGGGGAAATTGAAACCGTTAGTTCATTAAATCCAATTCATTGAAACTCCATCTATATGCTGTTGGCTCCTTGTGCCCTTAATTGCTTGAAGCCTTCAATTGCATTTTTTTTATGTAACAGGTGGGTCATGCCATTGCAAGGCACAGTGCAGAGATGATTACACGAAACCTTTGGTTTACAGCTCTGCAGTTAATAGTTTTACAGTTTATTTACATGCCAGATCTCATTGGCGCCTTATCAAATTTCCTCCTTCACCTCCCTTTTTCGAGAAGGTATGCTTCATGTTCTGGTACCAGAATCTATCAGTGTCAACCATGACTGGTATATAGAATGTATACGGTACAGCCAATGCAAACTTCGGTGTAAATCAGTGACTGGAAAAGAATGGCTGTATAAGAAATTTAGCACTGTGTCGATGAAAAGCCAAATAAGCTGAAAACAAAAAAGGGGAATTCATGTGAGCAATCCAGCACTTTAAGCAATATTTGCCCTCAACTAAGACTCGATTAACCCTACTTTATATATTTGCCAAATTGTTTGATGAGATAGTCGGCTTATTTTCTGTAAATTGATAATAACAGGATGGAGATTGAGGCTGATCACATTGGTATTATGCTTCTTGCGGCAGCAGGATATGACCCACGCATTGCTCCAAAAGTATATGAAAAACTAGGAAAAATAACAGGAGATTCGACTTTGAACAATTACCTTTCTACCCATCCTTCGAGCAAGAAAAGAGCAGAGCTGCTATCACAGGCCCAAGTTATGGATGAAGCAATGGATTTGTACAGAGATGCTGTTACTGGCAGTCGGACTGAGGGCTTCCTGTAGAGAAAGGAGAAACTGAAGAAATGAAACAACCTTTTGGTGGATGATACTGATCAGGTTTATGTCTGGTTGACTTGGTGTTTTTTTTTTGGAAAGTGAAACAAGGGAGTCAAGCTCCGCTCCCAGATTCCTATTAATGATTACACCAAAAGTGTAATAGAAAGTTATGTACAAAGATCAGTATAAACAAAGAAAGTTAAAAGAAAGAAAGGAAAGAAAATAAAAATTTGCAAAATGAAATGGGTTTTATTCCTCAGGAAACCAAAGTCTGACTTCTTGCATGATATCCGTTGATAATTGCAGTTCTGTTTTCTGTTTGTCTTGAAAGATTCGTCTGCACCGTTCCTTCCATATGTTAAACACCAATGCCAACTGCACTCTTCTAACAATTTTTCTTGAGGTTAGAATTGCATTGTAATACTGCCCTTGGTCAAAATAGCTGCACTCCCTCAATCTAGACTGAGTTGCCTGTAGTAATTGCCTTACCAGAATCGTAAATTGACAGTGGCTGAACAGATGTTGAACGGATTCTGCGCGCTGCTTGCATAAGCAACACCTATTAACCAATTCCCATCCTTTAAGGACTAAATTGTTAATAGTCAAAATTTTGTTATTAAGCATTAGCCAACCGAATATCATCACTCGCAACGGCGCTTTAAGATGCCATATCGTAGCTATTTGGTCTATAATGTGTGGCCCTGTTTCGTATGCACGATAATAGGACTTAACCGTGAATCTACCATGATTTTCCCATCTCCAGTACAGCTCATCAAGCCCTGTATCTGTAGTGGATACTTGTACCAACTCTGCCATTAGATTCTGCTGCTCTTCCATTGCTTGTTGTGATACCTGTTGCATGATCGGGATGATCCATTGTCCTTGTTCTATAGCTTCTGCTACTGACATATTTTGATTTTCCGCATATGTGTACAACAATGGATATCGAGCCATGAGGGGGCCTTGTAACCAGGAATCTTTCCAGAAAATTATGTGAGCTCCATTTTTCTTTGTGAATTGCACCGAGGCTATTAGAAACCGATGAATTGGCCTAATGTTTTTCCAGAAAGTAGTCGTTTCTGTCAGCTTACCTTAAAAATGTTATATAGCAAAAGCTTAGTTCTTATTTTCACTGCATCATATCTCAGAATTATTTACTGGAGTTTATGTTCTTTTTCCATGGACAGTAATGTCTGATGTTAGGATCAGGTAATATATTAACATGTATATTTAACTGCTAATGGGGCATTTTATGCCGGCGTTAACCATTTTTTCCACTACTATGGTAATCAGCCGTTGGTAAATAGTGCAGTTGTTGGTTGCATTACTGAAAATATCTTGAGAAGTGTGAGTCATATTTGTAATTTTTCCGGTTTGATTGCTAGGTCGACTTCAATAAGCTTAAAAAGTGATAATTAGTGATATCAACTTTTGTGGATCTTTCAATTAGCTGATGTTTTCGTTAACGTGCATAATGATTTAATAAAACAGGATAGGTTGATGACGTAGTCCCCTCAAATATGAAAATTTTGAGGTGGCCGTAGTAATTTATGGCTGGAAAAAAAAAAAGGGAAGGAAAGAAAGAAATTGAAATGCTTAGGCGCGCCGCTACGCTGCAATTCAACGATATCTCTATACACTTCAGACGATTAATTAATCGATTGCATTAATATTAATCGTGCAGAAATGAGAAAGGCTCCTCATCAAAATATGCAGGTACCTTGTTTCGTAAATAACTGGAGAGCTATGCTACTCCCATACTTCATAATATATGGTCCTTACCCCTATCCGTATCCGATACGTATCATATTGCCGTATCGATATCTGTATTGTATAGCCCGAAACCCGTATCATGTTAAAAATGACCATATCGCCGTATCTTGTATCCTGTATCGTATCTAATACAATACACACGTACCCGTATCCATGCAACTTAGCTGGAGAGTATTGGCTCGATATTTGCTATTGTTCAATTCATAGAAGATGGAACTTAATGTTCCGTTATTTTAATTTAAGATAAATGAATCAAATCGGACGACCTATGCTTTTTAGAAAGTTTTTAATGTGATCTAATTCGCTTTGGATCGCTGATCCGAATATAAAAATTAAAAAGAGAAGTCCTTTTCTATCATGGCATGAATTACAAGCGAACCAAATCCGGGAGCATTTATTTGTACTCCGTTAAAACGACAACGAAGATACGAAGATATCGCATGAGTCATGAACAGATGAACCTCATCGGATAGGACGACCGTACAGACTATCTCACAGTACAACATCTGTACAACCGATGAACCGGTGAGCATTTATTTCTTTTCTTTTTCTTGTACTGAACTGAATTCCCCCTTGGATATGCACTTTCTCAAAAGAAGCTTTATCTTCCTTTCTGTTTAGGAATGTTTGGTGGATTGTGACTTATGTGTCATGCCTTTACGAGTTTTTGGCATCATACGTGTATACCAGTAGGTCGGTGCACCATTTGCTCCGCGCTCATGCCAATTGCCGAGTGCCCGACTAATTTCTCTGCGCCTTTGTTTTTTTTCTCTTTTGTATGCTTACTAATGCAACACTAATCCAATGCCACATCCCAACAATTCTTTTGAGATATCCTCTGGTGGATAACCAAGTGGCAAGGAAGACATCTTTTGCAGAAACAATAATCAGTGCTGGATTTTGGCTGCACATGAAAATTATTTGTATTTTTTTATGTCAGCTGAAGCGGCGTCACGGATGGATGCCAAGTCCATTTGGAAATTTGTGACGGGTTATTATTTCTCGGAAAATGTGAAAAAGTTCAAGAACTGTAGAGTGTGTTTGAAGCATATAAAGCCGAGATTTTTATTAATATCCAAAAATAAATAAAAATTAATAAAAATGTCTACGATTTTGTGAAAATTATAAAATAATTCAGACCGCTGAAATTTTCGGCGGTCCAGAAAAAAATGAACCGCCGAAATTCTCATTAGTTAGCACATAAAATCAGTTTTTCCTTTGATTTGATATTGAAACAGCGGCCGAAATTCTCGGATTTGTGTTTTTTTATTTAATTAGAAAATTTTATGATTTTTTTATTTTTTCTATTAAAATATTAGAAATATTTTTATTTTGTTTAATAAATAGATTACTATAGAATTGAATTTACTAGAAATACTGCGATAAATTATCTGAATCAACATTTTTTAGTGGAATTTTATGCAGCTGTACGAAAAATTAAAATATTTTTTTGTGTTACTGGAAAAAAAATAAAAATGTTTTCAATTTGAATTATTGATCCCGGTTCAAAAATCACTTCTGGAAAGTGATTTTAGAAAAATATTAAAATATTAAAAATATAAAATAGCTTCTAGAAAAATCGATGAAGTACCTTAAAATTTGAAATAAAACTGATTTTATGTGCTAACCACCTAGAATTATCAGCCGTTGTTTCTAATATCAAATCAAAGAAAAAACTGATTTTATGTGCTAACCGCCGAGAATTTCAACAGTTCATTTTTTTCTGGACCGCTGAGAATCCTGATGGTCCAGAAAAAAAGTGGACTCCCGAGAATTTCAGCGGTATGAACATTTTTATAATTTTCACAAATTTGTGGGCATATATATTAATTTTTAATGTTGGATATTAATAAAAAAAAATGGGCATATAAAGAGTGCCATGAACAATGAAATACAAAAAGTTGCGGGTACGAGTGGAATTAGACCATTTATTTATTAAACAAGCAGAACTAGTACCAGTCGTGTAAGAAGCACGGAAATACCATAGTATTTCAATAACATCACTGTCTGACAAATTATTAGAAAATACAGTAGAAACCAACAGACAAGGGAAACAATCAACTATGTGAAATATTAAGTGATTCCAAACTCCACTTGCCCAAATAAGACAGATAGAATAAATACTAACTTTGAGCCTAAGAGAGAACACAAGGCTCACCAAATTGACAAATTACCAACACAAAGCAAAACCACCCAACAATTCAAATTAAATTCCCCCACAGAGAAGCGACTCAGAGAATTCTAAGAGAGGATCGTGGTCTGGGCAATCATCGAGGTGACGATGTATGGATCCATGTTGGAAGCCGGCCTCCTATCCTCGAAATAACCTAACACGACAAACATAAAATATTACTCAAAGAGTAAAATGGAATTAATAATCTTGAGATGCTAACAAATGCGAATTTTAGGAGAGAAATAAAAAAAAACCTTTGCCGTCCCTCTCGGTCTCACGGCCCACACGCACGGATGCACCACGGTTGGCAACACCCTAAAATAGAAAATCAAACAATTATTATAGCATTAATTTTAAGGGTATGACACTGCCATATCAGTAAATTCTCAACATAATAAATGAACTCGAATCCATAGTATTTGTTCAAAGCATACCCAGCTGAAGGTGTGGATATCAGCGGTCTCGTGGCGGCCGGTGAGGCGGCGCTCGTTACCTTCACCATAAGCAGCAATGTGCTCCTTGTGCTTCAACTTGAGCTTCTCAATTGCGGCCTTAATAACCTCGTAACCTCCATCCTCTCTCATGGACTTGGTACTGAAATTATTCAATAACCCAATTTAAATACTACAAAGTGATACATAAGGAAACAGAGGCGTGCATATAATTATTAATGACCTTTTCAGTTACCTGTAGTTGGTGTGGGCACCAGCACCATTCCAGTCACCCTACGCATTATAGAGCACAAATTGTTTGTCAAATTAGGTAACATTATTGTTTGTCAAATTAAAGATGTAGAGATTAAAAAAAATACAAACCGGGATGGGCTTGGGGTCGAAGGAGATAACGACACCAGCAATCTCGGTGATCCTCTGTTCATAACAAAAAAGGAAAAGCAAGACAGATTTGTTAGAAAGAGCTGGCTTCTTTTACAGAACTCAGCAATAATATTTAGGTACAATGGACTGTTACATACAGGTCAGGTTCTATTACATAGTTAGTACATTACCAGTCATTATGATAATCTAGAAAAAACTATGTAAAGAACAAAGTACCTCGAGGAGGTAGCGAGCCATCCAGACCTGGTCGCCAGCAGAGATACCAACAGAAGGTCCAACTTGGAACTCCCACTGTAAATTACATAATTTTTAATTAATCACCAACATAATTTCAACACAGCCAAAATTTATTCTTAAAAAATCAAAAATCAAAATCCATCACTTATTTTTATTATTTTTTTTATGTTTACCTGACCAGGCATGACCTCTCCGTTGATACCGCTAATATTAATGCCAGCATAAATGCAAGCTTTGTAGTGTGCGTCAACAATGTCGCGACCAAATGACTTGTCGGCACCAACACTGCAGTAGTATGGACCCTGCAATATAAAGCAAATTTATTAGAAAACAAATTGAATAAATTGAAAACTATGAAAGGAAGCAAAATAGCAAATAGATTTTGTATTTACCTGTGGGCCAGGGAAGCCACCGATGGGCCATCCAAGGGGCCAGTTGATGTCCTTTTGGAGGAGAGTGTACTCCTGCTCTATCCCGTACCTGTTATCAAATATAAAATATAACCCATAGGATAAATCATACATAACTTATTTCTGAATTTGAATTAGATACGTTTTGAATTGAAAATATTCACTATACCATGGCACTTCCGCAGCAACAGCAGGGTCGCTGAAAATCTTAGCAGCTCCATATCTCTTGTTGGTGGGGATGGGTTCTCCTTGTGGGGTATAGCAATCACAAATCACCTATTAGTTTTCATAGAGTCATCTTTAGTAACAAATTAAATTCATCCTTTTGAATGATAAGGTGCAAGAATATCCCATTGAGATAGCATTGAATGCATCAATATAAACTGATACAACAAAATATTACGGAGTTGACTTCAACATAAAAACTAAGCTCAAAATAGATTAGTAATAACTCTATATTTGTGACAAACAGCTAAGAGCTGTTTTGTAAAACAACTTGAAAAATTTGCTAGTAAACCAAACACTGTCACACCAAGGGGTCAAAGATCATGACAATCAAACAGAAGGTAATCATTAATGGTGGCTATAGCAATTACTAAGGGCCGTCCAAAAAAATAAATATCCCTTTACACACATATAGGTCAACAAGTCCACCAAACCAATTATAAGGTAGCGTGATCTATACAAACTCTAATTTGTTAGAATTTGATAATACCAAGAATTAGACAATATAAAAAATAGTAAGAGAATAATAGAAACTTACAAGGATGTTGTTGCCCTTCCTAAAAGGATCCTTGAAAATAGCCTGGGGACTAAATAACACAAGATAAGGGGGGAAATTTATCAGGCACCTTGATTTCATTTATTTCACAAAAGAACCCTTCATTTTTTAAAATGTGATACTTACTACAAGATCACTTCACTGTCTTCGCCGGGGGCTTGACCCGTGCTTGACCCGTCATAGTTCCACTTGGGAAGCTTGCTCGGATCCGTGATAGGGCCTTTGATAGTCTGTTTATGATTCAATAAATTAGATAAGAAGGAGATATATTAGGTATTTTAAATATTATTAATTGTTAGACAAATAGAGCTGCTGCTATCTAGAAAAGAAGCGTTACCCTTCCTTTGCTCCTGAGATCCATGCCAGATCCACCAATCCTGTTTAAGAAACAGAGCAAAAAGTTACTTTCAATTAAAATGGAGGAGAAGAGATGATGGGGTGCGAGTCTATAGGTGAATCGGAAAATTCAGACAGGATCGGAGAAAAAAGAGAGTTAACCAAAACATAGTAATTTATATCTGTAACGGAAGTTCTTTTTTTCGCCTTTTTGATTGAAATCACTTAAAAAAATGCCGAAAGATACTTTCACCGGTTTCAAAAAAAAAATTTAGGGGAAAAAATAACACGAAAAAGGTGATTTACAAACCGTAATCTAACCCATGACGCTAATCATGAAAAAAATCTATAGAATAACTGTGTTTGAAGCACGGGATCATGAAGATCCAAACCATTTATTCGTAAAATAACAAACCAATAACCAAGAATAAAAATGTAAACCTCGGTGAGACATTTAACACCAAAAAGTACACAAAAAGAGTACGAGACCAAATGAAAAACGCACCATATGTACTCGGCTATGATCTTATCGGTGGTTTCAGAGAGGTCTAAGTTGACGAGATCTGTGAGAAGAGACATGGTCGCAGGATAGAGAGAAGGAGAGAGAAGAGAGACAGAGATGGAATACAGAAGGGAAGAGCAAGGCGGAGAGGAGGGATGTTTATATAAAGCAAGAAGTAGTGGGTTCAGCTATGGGCTATGTTTGGGGATATGGATTTTGTAAGATTCTTTTTTAGTAATATTTGTCGAACAATGGGTTAATTTCAGGATATGGAATTATGGATTTGTGTGAATATATTTTAGTTTTATAAATTTAGTAATATATGATTATAACTTGTCTCTAATTTGTCATTCTAATCGAGTCCCACAGCTGGATCCAATTTAGTTTACCAAACTTTGTTTTTTTTAAAACAACTTTGAATTTTTCTCAAACCCAGTGCATTGTAATTATTTTTTCTGAAGTAAAAATATATAAAATTTTGCCTCTTTTACGCTGCATTGTAATTATTTAAAAGGAATCTACGGTAGGACCGCTTGTATCGGGAATTCGGCTCATGAAGGTTAGGTGGAAATTTTTTTGTTTTTATGAAATTAGTTGCAGATAGGGACCTGAGAATTATTATATTTGCAGATGTACTATTATAACTTTATAAAACAAAACATTTGACAAACTCAAAGAAATATTTTTGTATGGATCCGGTCTGTTAGATTACTTTAAGACTTGTGCTAATTTAATTTTTAAAAAATATTTAAATTTTACAACTCAAAAATGCACGGAACGCCCCCCTCTTCATTCATAGCGTCTTATTAGATGTCAAGCTACATAATGCCAAAAATAAAGATTTCTTCTATCCAAACAAAAAAAAATATTATGTTTATCCTAGATCAATTAGGAAAAAAAAATTACAAATCATGTACCGTCATATTAAATAAATATTTAATTTTCTACTAGTAAAATATGGGGAAGCTGATTATGTACATTTTATATTTTGTTCACTCTAATACACTGATGTTGGCTAGTCAGATTTCCGGTTCTACCAACTCCCAGCGTGCTGAATCGGATTCCCACTTTTATACTTCTCTGTGGGTCCCAAGTTGGCCTGAAGAGTCATTTACACGTGATTTTTGACGAATTCGTATCCTCTGCATTAACTCAAAAAATAATTTTAAAGTAGCCATGTTATCCTTAAATTTGCATAGAATGTACAGGTCTTTTGAGTTAATGCATCTGGACTTTCCGCTTTAAAATTCATGCAAACTAGATCCGCAATAATATTGAAGAATCTCATGCTTTATAGACAGAAACCGGATTAACTCTATTTAAAATCAGACAGACGAGATGCATTAACTCAAAAGAGCTTGCAGACGATGCGGACTCATTTTTGACTCCCTAAGAACGACATCTGAGTTTATTTGCAAAAAAAAAAATATTAAATATAACTTATTATTTTTATATACAAATAATATATGAACTTTCGAAATTCGTACAAAACAAATAAAGAAGATTATGGATTCCAACGGATAAAAATCTTGAATTTATTGCGGATCTCAAATTGGCTTAGAATCTTCCTAGGTGAAGTTTCAGATGATGTCCGGAACTAAAATAAGAAAGTGAATTGAAAGCATCGTAAGCATATCGGGAAAAAAAGTGAATATATTTAATGAAAACATATTTAGCATGAGATCACACTGGTTAATGCAAAATGGACCATAACGAAATCTCCTGGATGAAACCAGGGGCGTAACTACATGGTAAGAAAAGGAGGCTAAGCTCTCTCTGTTCTTTGAAAATTTTGCATTATTTACCTTCGAAATCTTAAATTTTACAAAAATTATTATTATTAACCTTCCTTATAATATAAAATTACATGACGCTTATTCATTCAACCCCCTCTATTTTAATTTCCTAGTTCTGCCTCTGGATGAAACCAAGAGATACAACATCTCAAGAAGAGGAATATTAAAATATATACTGGAATTACTTAAATATAACTATAAAAATCATAGCTCGTGTAAACATTCAGGTTAACATATAATCAGACGCAGAGTTTGACTTTTAAACTATGAAAGTCAAACATATATGGAATCAATTTTAAAACATCGTGATATTTTAGTCTAAATTATATAAAAAATCATAAATAAATATAAAAAAAATGAAAGTTAATTGATCCCATTTCTTCTTCTTAGCTCCAACTTTGCATATAATTCATTTCTGATGTTAATATCGGATATTTTTGTTGTTAATATTTAGATACCTTTATTTTTAGACACATTCTGGTTAGATTCTCATTTAAGGAATCTTGCAAATAGGAATGTTCAAGAATTAAGGTGGTATTAATATGCTCAACAAATTCTCCAGTTGAATTGCGTGAATAATCAAAAGAAATAAAATTCAAAAAGTCGATATGAATGCCAAAATTCTTATGAACAATTGGTGCAGCCGCTAGTTCTAATCGTGTTTCTAATTTCATTCGGACTTTGCAAGCTTGTTAGTAATAAAATTGAAAAAAAAAAAAATGTGAAGCAAAAAATGGACTAATTTCATGTAATTATTTCATTTCCCTACAAATCAAACAATATTGATCCAAGAAAATTTACTAGTTCCATTTATTTTCTTTCATCCGTAAAAATTACACAGATTTATATAAATCTTGAATATCCGTGAAATCCAATCTTCTGGATCTAGGGGACGTGTCAGTAAAAATTTCAATTATGGGGGTTTTGTATCCAAAGATAACGGTAAAACCAAAAACACAAACCCACCATCCAGCCCGAATTCATATCACCCCCGGTACCGTAATAGGGAATCTTTTACAATTACTTGATCTGGACCGTTCTTTTTAACTTAGCACGGATCTCAAAGCCCAATAATACTGTCCTCTCTGTCAACCCGAATTCCAAACTGGCTAGGAGTTAATCTCAAACCGTAAAGTGAAGGGAATCTTTTACGGTACCGGGGAGGATATGGATCCCATCCACCCCCCCCCCCCCTCTCCCGAATTCAGATCCTCCCCAGTACCGTAATAGAGAATCTATTAGAATTAGTGGATTTAGACCGTTCTTTTTAACTTGGCACGAATCTCACAGCCAACTAATATTGCCTCTTATGCTAGTCCGAATCTCAAAACGGCTAGGAGTTAACTCAAACCGTCAAATGAAGGGAATCTTTTCCGGTACCTGAAAGGATACATCTCTTTTTTTTTGAAAGACTTAGTAGAGGCTACTAAGTTAAGTTACAGCTGTTATCTCTCATACACAATCACTCCGGATAATACTGCTTAATACATCAAATATTGGAGTATATCAAAAAGACCCAGCATCCCATCTAAAACTATTAAGCATTAACCCACTCCCACTCTCACTCTTTTTGTTGTACCGCTACAGTATTTAAGCCATAAGGCCCCTTCTTCACGGATCCTGTCAGACAGCAAGCTTGGAGGGAGCACCCTGTTACGGAACACTTTCTCATTTCTCTGCCCCCACACCGACCATAAGACACACATAAAACTTGATGCCCATACCCTTTTACTTCTTCTAAGCACCCCCGTGTTGTAATTTCTTGAGTTCGCCCAAGACTGGCACACAGATTCACCCCTGATCAGGATTTTGAAACCGCACTGTGTCTCCAAACGGCTCCACACTTCCTGAGCATACCGGCATTCAAAAAATAGGTGGCCCGCAGTCTCCAAATCACAGTTATTGCACATGACACACTTCGGTTCGCATATTATATGCCTTCTTATCATTACATCGTGTGTCAAAATTCTTTCTCGCAACAAAAGGAAAGCAAAAACTCTGACCTTTGATGGTGCATAACTACTCCAAACCTCATCATACTGCCATCTATTCATCCCAGCCGACATCTTGACTTCATAAAAAGAGGCAGCAGAGTATGTGCCAGAAGTAGACCATTTCCAACGTAACTCATCTTCCCTCTCATTAAATTCCACTGTGAGTTCGATTTCCGGTGCCAGTTCAGTTATAAGTGGAGCAGCGTCACGTAATGAAATTTTCTGTAGAGGGGGTCTCGGTTGTCCATCCTTTAAGCCTCTCAACGGATTGCCATACCAAGGGTTAAACCAAAAGGATACCCTTGTGCCCATTCCCACTTGCCAGTTCGTACTCCAATTAAAAATGTAGAACAGATTTATCAGATTTTTCCAGAAGAATGAACCTGAAAGTGCCCAAATCTTCGGACCATCAGTCTGGGTTCCAATGTCCCTCAACCTTCCTGCCATGGATGCCCAGAGGCTGCCTGGCTCAGTTTGGGCCTTCCACCACCATCGCAAGACCAGAGATAAATTACGGATCTCCAGATTAGGAGCCCCCAGACCGCCCCAAATTTTTGGAGTACAAACCGAGCTCCATTTTATCAGTGAAATTCCTTTACCTTGTCCCTCGTTCTTGCCCCATAAAAACCTCCGTCTAACCGAATCAATTCGATTGATGACCCATTTCGGTAATACAAAACATGTCATAAAATAAATGGGGATAGAGGCAATAACCGAGTTGATTAGTTGAAGGCGACCTCCTCTGGAAATCAGTTTGCCTTGCCATCCTTGCATTCTTCGCTCTATTTTTTCAATTAAAGGCATGAAGTCAGTTCTTGTCGGCCTTTTAATTGTTAGCGGCATTCCCAAGTAGTTGATCGGAAAGTCAGTTTGCTCACAACCGAAGACCAAACGAATTTCTCGTATCTGTGCTTGCGAGAGGTTTAGTGGTAGGAATGCGCTTTTGCCATAGTTTATATTCAATCCCGAGATTGAGGCAAAAATTCGAAGGGTCAGCTTTAGGGAAATCAGTGTGGTGAGATCGGCAGTGGCTACCAAAGCGGTATCATCCGCATATTGCAATGCAATAATCGGCTCCTGCAGTTTATTCGTGATTTGGCAGTTAAGTGACTCGTTTAGGGTGATGATCATTCTTTGCAAGATATCCACAGCCAATACAAACAATAAAGGCGATAGGGGGTCGCCTTGGCGAAGGCCGCGCTTATGGTTGAAGAATTGCGAGTGATCTCCATTGATGACCACTCTAGAGGTTGCGGTTTGAAGAAGCTGACTTATCCATCCGATCCATCTATCGGGGAACCCTCTCGCTTTCATTACCTTTTTGAGAAAACACCAATTAATCGAATCGAACGCCTTTGTGAAGTCAATTTTCAGGAAAACCGCCGGGGCTTTCGTAAAAGATATATGTTGCAACATTTCCCTTGTTGTCACGAAATTCTCCGAGATTTGTCTGCCTCTGATGAAGGCCGTCTGACGGTTCGAGATTAATTCTGGTAGGACTGTGGACAGCCGGGTTGCAAGGATCTTGGAGATGATTTTTGGAACCAAGTTGATAATACTTATTGGCCTAAAATCTGTGACATTCTCCGCACTCTCCTTTTTTGGTATCATAATCAGATTGGCCTGGTTGTATGGGTAGAGGTTGATTGTCCCCTGACTAAAAGCTTGAATCAAGGGAATCACCTCTGCCTTGATCTCTCTCCAGTAAGTTTGAGCAAATTCATTGGGGAGCCCGTCCGGCCCCGAGGCTTTGTTCTTGGCAAGTTGCGATACCGCACTTTCAATTTCCTGCACTGAAAAAAAATTTTGTAAATGGGTTAGTGAAAGTATCGGCGGGTACAGACTTGCCGGGTCGAAGTCCTGTACCGGTGCCTCTGTGCCAAGTAAACCCTTCATGTGATCTAAGAAGAGTTCCTTTATTTCCTCCTGACTAGTTATTGTTCGATCAAGGTGGTTTAGTGAAAGGACCATGTTTCTTCGCATTCTTGCCGAGGCAAAACCGTGGAAGAAGCGTGTGTTATCGTCCCCCTCCGCTAGCCACCGACATCTAGCCCTTTGACTCCATTTGATTTCAGTTAAGGTGGATAGAAGATATGCCCTTTCTCTTAGCCTCTGCCTCAACACAAACTCCTCTTTAGACAAGTGTCTCAACTCCTCAATCCGATCAAAAAGGAAATTGTTGTTTTACTGTTTAGCAATTGCATTTCCATTTGGCTATGATTGGATCTGTGCCATTCTCTCAAACTTCGGTGCATCTGAAGGAGTTTTGTATTAAAATCAGTAAGCAGTACATCATGTGACTGATCGGACCCCCCCCAGATTTTTTCAATTTGTTGTCTGACCTCCTGAAACCGAACCAGAAGGTTTCTAACCTATATGGCCGGTTGCACCTATGCATCTGTTTGCATGTTAAAAGCAAGGGGGCATGGTCAGAAATCATAACTTCCAAAGCAGTGAGTATCATGCCAGGAAAGGTAGAGGGCCATTGAGTGGTTGTAAAGATTCGATCCATTTTAGCAAACACCGGTTCCGGCCGCTTGTTTGACCAAGTAAATGATCTATTTTTGAGAGGCACGTCCATCAATGCGAGGTCTCTAATTAGATCATTAAAAGAGCACATCAAACCGATCCCTCTTAAGTCTCCCGAGCGGTCGATAAGCCATCTGACGAGGTTGAAATCTCCTGCTAAGATCCAAGGCCCGTGCACCAGTTCTGCCAATTGCTTTAATTCATGTATGAAAGCCTGCTTATCTCTGTCTAGTGTTGGGCCATACACATTAGACACTAGGAATTGTTGACCGGTATTGACTTGAACAAGGAGAGCCGAGATGGTATGTCTAGTTGACCAGGAAGACTTCAGTACAAAATTCCTTTTCCATGAAATTAAACAGCCCCCTGCCGAGCCAAATGCCCGAGAGTAGACACACTGTCTATCAAAGAAGGTAGGTAAGACAGTGGTCAAGTAATTAAGTTCAACTTCATTCCATTTTGTTTCTTGAATACAAACGACATCACATCTTGAGGTTCTAATAATATTCCTCACTACAAAACATTTCTCTAAATTTCCCAGACCTCGCACATTCCATGACAATAATTTAAATTTTGTAAAATTCATTGGAGAACCAAAAAGACAGCACCACCAATAGAGTATCGCACTATAGTACTGAGTTACTCCAAATCAGTGAGCTCATCATCTGAGCTCAGATCAAGGTTGAGATGTTCTTCGTCTGAACCCGGGTCTGACCTGTTCGGTTGTGCCTCTGGTAGCGAAAACCTTTGTTCATTATCCTCCTTCAAGGCCGTTGTAACATGGTCCAGATTAATGCCACATGCTGAAGCAATAGCTAAACGCTGGTCATAGTCAACCCTTATCTCAACAAAGCCATCTGGGTTCAAATTAAAACTTGCAGCTTGGGGTTCGGCCCTGTTCTTCTTTTTTGTTGAGCTATTTCTTTTGGGCCGAATAGCAGCCAAGGTGAGCCTCCTTCTCTGTCTGGACACTGCTGAAGGCCCATGAGGCCGATTAGGCCCATCCAAACTACTCTCTAAATTAAAACGCTGCTCTGTTATTCGTGCCCGGGTTTTACAGCTGTTGCTCTCCTGTTGTCTATTGTCCCTGACCATGTGTTTGTCTTGGCGCGAAGAGCGAAGAAGATATTTGGAACCTTCTCCTGCCTTGGTGCCAGAGACTGCTAAAGGCAGGGATTCAGCGCCGCAATCTGGTTCTTCAGTAGCCGTTTGGTTGGCATGCATCCTTCTTGTGAGTATCCGCTTTGGTGGTGACTGTATTACCTTTGGTGTAACGATTTGTTCTCTTTCAATTTGTGGACTCGCCACATGGGATTCATCACATTGTGCCATCACAGGAACATTAACCAGGTTTTGATTTTCTGTGACCGGTGATGTCTGTGTTGGTGTGGCAATAGACTCCGGTAATGGCGGTGGTTCCATTTGGGTATTGGCCAGCACCGCCGCCAACTCACGGGGTAGAGAGTTAGGATCACGACCTTGACAGATATCGCGCAGAATCCGAATTGGCACAGGAACAGTTGGCTCCGTATGTAAACGAAGCACATCCTCAGTGGTGGCGGCAGCCGGAGGAGAGACACATGGAGGGGACGTGTATTCTTTTGTTGGCCTGGGCATCTCTTCCTTAGAGTAGAGAGGGACATGAGCCCATGTTTTGACGAGCACCTGAGCCACCGTTTCAAGGCCTCCGTCCACAAAGTTGATTTCGAGCGGGATCTTGTCCAATGTAACCGTGGCTACCGCAGCTGTCCAGCAGGCCATCTCTTCTTTGAGATCTTGCTCCACCATGCCTAAGTAGACCCCAAAGGCACTGATTGCCTTGCTGATCACATCCTCCCTGTAAAGCTGAGGTGGCACCCCCACAATGTCTATCAAAACTTTGAACTGGGGTATTTTGACAGCGGCGTCTACGAGCGGACTCCATTGACTGAAGCTGTACCCTAAACTCCATACCTCGTCTGGGATTGCCCGAATAAAAGCTGCCGGGGTTATGGTTGTCGGCAAGGAGATAAGGTAGCGGGACCTGGTTAGAACAGCCACTGAGATATCTTCCATTTTCACTAAACCCGTTTTAGCAGCGCATTCGGCAACCTCATCAATGGTGAGGTCAATCTCTATTTCTGGTGCATAGAGAACTACCGCTCGTTGCAAACGAACCATCTCAGCATAGTATTGGGCGTCTCTGCCTGCATAGCAGTATGTTCTTGCCGGTCTTCCCTCCGGCACTGATTTTGGGGGATATGGATATGGTCCAGAGAGAAGTTCATCAAAAGAGGGTTCTAGTTTGGTAATAGGTTTGGTTCCTGTGACGGGAGGTGGCAAGCGGGCAGTAGTCTGGCCAGATGTTTTCTTGGAGCAGTGAGAGCCGGTATGTCCCTCGCCCCAGCATCTACCACACCGTGTGAGGTTCTTGCAATGCGATGCCGCGTGACCCCACTTGCAGCACCTGAAGCAAAGGCCACGCCACTCTTTAAATTGTGGGGATGGGGGGAATCTTAGCTGGGAATGTGGTGAGATGTAATTGGTAGTGGCAGTTTTGTGGGAGGCTGAGCTGGTAGGTGAAGTAGCCGGTGGGTTTGCTGGTGCCTTTGGTGGTAAGGTGGTGTTGGTAGGGAGCAGAGGTGGTGGGTTTCTGAGCGTCTGGGCATAGGTTAGCTTGTAAGGCTGATAGGGTTGGGCAGTGGGAACGGGGTGTGGAGCATGGCGCCAGTGTGGAGGATATTTTTTCCGGCGGGCCACCATTTGCCATTCCCCAGCGCTCATTTTCTCTCTTTCACAGCAGTTCCGGTACTTTGTCATTAATGACCCACGAATCTTTGAAAAGGAAACATCTCAAACCGTAAAATGAGGGGAATCTTTTACCTACTTACTCTTCTCTTTGTTTTAAATGAAGGTGAGTTCAAAGTAAAATTATTTTCTGAGCTTTTCTTTTTGGAATGATTTTTTTTTTTCTAACAATCACTAACAAGCTTTCAGATGTAATTAGAAAACTACAACAGCCTGACTAAATGCTGCCTACCGATTGCAATGAATATAGGGCATCGATTTTAGTTAGCTTAATTTGTTAACAATAATTTTTGTATTGGTGTCGAGTTTAACCAAAAAGAATATTTTTTTGGTCTTATGATATCAATAATAGTAGTAGAGTGGGGCTATGATCAGGCCGGAGGCAGACTTTCAACTTATGGTGGTCAATCGTATAATTTTTTACAATACCCATAATATTTTACTCTAAATTATACAATGAAATCACATCTAAGCACTATATTTTTAAAATAAATGGAATCAGTTGATTCTCGTTCACCCAAGGTGGATCTAGCACTAGCTACGGTACTATGCATAACGCAAATTAGTCTATCTTATGGATCATTTTTTTTTCTATTTTCAAAGTCCAAACAATTAATCTAAACTGCTCAACACGATCTCCGTATTAAAATGTACTTGGAGACTAAATTTTACATTTTATTTAAAGTTTGTTTACTATATCTTTAGATAGGTATAAAATCACTACTTTTCAGTGGTCCATAATTTCTAAATCAAGTGATGTTCTAGCTATCTAAAAAAATATATAAAATATATCAAATTTGATCTTCACGTACAATTTAATATGAAAATTGTATTGAGTAATTTGAATGGTTTGTTTGAAATTTGACACTAATACAAAAATTTGCGCTATCCATAGTATTGATATTTACCTTTATCATTGGTTTATGTTACACAGATTATTGACGGACAAAATTTAAAGATTTTTATTATTTAAGGGACCACACTAAGACCAAGTCACTAAAGTCTAAACTGTCGGATTAAATTATTTGTCAGTGACTTATAAAAAGATCAGTAACAGAAGATTTCAAATCGAATTTATGATCTTTATCTCATCGTTTATTTAATTCATTTATTCACAACCATAATTATTTTGTTAATTAATGCCCTCAGAATTCACCTATTCCCATCCATTAGCGAGTGGTAAAGATTGAAGACAGCATGGCATTAGTCTTTGCCGATAAGGACAACCCGAAATTTTTAAAGTTATTCTCTCAAAAAAAAAATAAACTAAAAAACTACGAAATCTGAATATTTGTGAATCTACCATGGTCGTAGAATACTGATGCGGCCCCAAATACGAAGGACCGCACATGTATTCTACGGCCCCAACCAGGAGTCCACAGAATGGTTCTGCGGCCCCATTTTTTTTTAATAAAAAAATTATTCTTGGGATTCGTGCCCCCATTACTCTTGCAAAATAGAGATATCTCAAATTTTTTATTCGTTGAATTCGTGCCCTCTATTTTTCCCTCCTAGAATTCGCGTGAGATATCTCAAAGTTTGACTAATAAAAAAAAAATATTTGGGGCCACACCGGTATTCTGCGGCCCCCGTCAGGGAGCCGCATCGGTATTCTGCAGTCTCGATTAAATGGGGCCGCATAACACCCGTACGGCCGTGGTAGATTTAAAATTACTCAAAAACCGTAGTTTTTTTGTTTATTATTTTTGAAACAATGATAACTTCAAAATTTTCGGCCGTACAACTTTACAAGCACCTTTGATTTTAGTGACAGGGATGATCAAAATTCCGATAGATCAGATTATTTAAAAGCTCTATGATCAAAGCATAATTGTTTTTCCAAAATAATATAATATGAAATTTTCTATTTGTAAAATCTAATTATCAGACATAACATGGAAGTAGAAAATAATGTCAGCTGAGTTGGAGTTAATTAATGCAAAGAATAAGATGTTTGTTAACGAAATAAGCATTTATTAGGAATACTAAAATAGAATACGACATATTTACAAGAGCCGAGTTAAAATGCACCATTGGTTTTATATCTCAACCACACCTCACATCTTTATCTTCGTTTTTAAAGTTCAAATAGTAAATTCAAACTGCTCAACATGATATTCATATTAAAATGTGCCTATAGACCAAATTTTATATTTTTTGAAACTTTTGTACTTATTTTTTTAGATAGGTACAAAATAACTATTTTTGGATGGTCCAGAAGCAGTGATTTTGTACTTTTCTAAATAAATAGTAAAAAAATATAAAAAATATAAAATTTTGTCTCTTAGTATATTTTAATATAAAGATCATGTTGAGCGGTTCATATTGACTATTTGAACTTTGAGAACAAAAATAAATATACGAAGTATGGTTGGAGCACAAAATCAATGGTACATTTTAACCCTACTCTATTTACAAATACTCCATATACTTTCCACTATTTAATATTCGCTCCTTCGAACAAGTTATAAACGAACTCTAATTCCATAACTTTTTGTGAAAAAAAAAATTAGTACATAAGCACGACCTCTATAAATATTAATTTTTTTTATTATAATAACAGTTTTTCAAACAATTTTTGTGAACAACACTTGTTGTTAACTCCGATATCTACATTTTTCTTTTAAAAAGCGATATCTATATTTTTTTTCTTGAGAATTATAATTACTGAAGTTATAACATACAATTTCAAAGAAGTTAACATTTTTTTAGAGAGCTGATAACAGTACCTGCGTTACAGTATCCGTACCATAACTACCAAGAGGACCGTAAAAACTCTAACACTGAATTTTTTTTATAAAGTATTAATAACTATGAAAGTAAATATTTATACCTATGCACAGAAGTATTTATACTTATAAGGTGAACAATTTTTACGTAAATAATTGTCTCCCAAACCAAATCTCCTAAACATACTCGCACCATAAATATATATGGTGAACCACTCAAACTACATGGAGGGACATTACACGATTTTAGAGGTGGATTTTTTCTCCGTTCAATCTCGTCCATATTTCTGATGATCTGTGAGGAATTTTACGAATCTAAAACCACAAACGTTTTCTACGCAATTTTCTCTTTCAAATGAGATACATGATGATGTAATTTCAGACTTGTCGTCACACAAGTATTTATACCTCGTTGTGCAAGTATGTATACCTATATTTGTAAATAAGTTTTACATATGACACTGGTTGACGTCTGAAAGTATTAATATCAAGTACTGCAATATTTATACCTATGCACTGAAGTATTTGTACCTATGTGGTCAACTATTTTTGTTATAGGAAGGTTGATGCGGTGATACGGGGTCCCCACTACTTCATTAGAGAAAGGTTGACGCGGGAACGATTGGAGAACTGGAAAAGGAATTATCATAACAACTTACACATCAAAGTATTAATATCGTATTTTTTAAGTGTTAATATCTTATCTTCCAAGTATTTATATCTATGAAGGTTGACGCGGGAACGAGTGAGAAGACTGGAATAAGGGGGGACCATATAATTAGTGGAGACCACATAGAAAGTGTGCCGAGATTTTAGAATAATAATTAGTGGGGACTATATAATTAGTGGGTACCATATAATATTGTTTACAATAATAATTAATGAGAACCATAGTATATAATTTCTCTAAAAAGAGTGTGAGAATTTTGAAGGTACTGGAGTGAGTGGAGTGAGAGTACTCAAATAATTTTTCTTTTAAATAGCAATTGCAGTTAATTCCGATATCTATATTATTTTTCTTGAGAATTATAATTACTGAAGTATTTCAAACCCAATCAAAATGCGGATTCTAACTCTAATTAGTTAAAACTCCCGAAAGTCTAAAACCAAAAATTCAACAATGAACACAACCTACGTACGGGTTTTGAATAAAAAAGAAAAGAAAACAATGACAACAACCCTCACCACGGAAATAAATCTGCTGTGATTCTTCGGAATCACAGGGACCTGAAATTCCGAATCTATCTATTCATTTTTCTTCAAGCACAAATCTCTAAAACAGATAGTTTATATACACGAATCAAAATATATTAATGGGTGGATTGTTCCTGTACCTCCGAAATCGGTCAAACAGTCAATATGAATTAACAAAAAGTTTAGCCATTTTTTTTTCCATTTATCCCGGTTTTAAATGAATAATAGTAATATCTTCAATATCAATGCCAATTAAGTGATTATCTTATCTATCTTGATCTTTTAAATATATGATAATCATATTTTTTATTTTAAATATTTGACAATTTTATATCTATTTTCTAAATGTATGTATTCATAAATAATATTGCATTGATTCATGCATATTTTTTTATCATTAAGATTGTGGACTCATATATGCCTTTTCAATCCTCTGAGCACACATACTTGTATTCAGTAATAGTATGTGTGCTCAGTAGTAGCATGTGAATACTTGTGTTCGGATAGATGTCAGTCAATATTTAATTATAAGTAACCATATTGAGGATTGAAAAGGCATGAATATGCCCACAATCTGAATTACAAAAAAAAATGCATGAATCAATGCAATATTATTTATGAATGCATACATTCAGAAAATAAATATAAAATTGTCAAATATTTAAAAGAAAAAATGATTATCATATATTTAAAAATCAAGATAGATAAGATAATCACATTTCTTATGAGGAGTTAAAAGCAAAATAGGTATCAAATTACTTTAAATATTTGGTGTTTGATAGTGATGGAATAAGCAGATGAATAGTACAAAATAAAGAATCAAATCGTCCTTATTTGCTATTTTAGCAAGTAAAGTGGCCGAAATTTTTATTAATACCCTAAAAAAAAAATAGCAAATATATCTTCCGCATTGAAAAAAATTTAAAAATAACCTAACCGCTCCACATTGGGGCAGTTTGCTATTTTTTTTTTTTTACAGATGTATAGCTGACCGCCCCACAGTGGGGCGGTTTGCTATAATTTTTTTTTTTAGAGATGTTTAGTGTGTATAGAATTTGTCAATTTTTTTTAGAGATGTTTAGTGGGACATTTGTCAATTTTACGTCTCCAATTGGTGCCTGGCGGCTGCTCAAGTATTTGCATAATCACCGTTGGATCTCTGCTGGATCCAATAAGGTGTGCCAATTGAATATTGCGCGGATTCAGGTAATATATAGTTTTGTTAGATTGATCCAAGTTAAATTTGGATTTATGTGTTAGTCGTTGAATTAGAAATTGTGGGAAATTATTTTTTAATTGAAGTATCATTTGATTTAGGATTATTTCTGGTGAAGCAATTTGTTCGAATATTTCTTTTGGATTTGTTTTGTGTGTTGTTCATTGGGAGGTGGTACTTGATGTTTCGGGTTATATTAGCGTAGCTACACTGTTTCGCTATCTTTGCTTGTAATATGAGGCCTAAAAGATATTAAGTTGTTTAGAAAAACAATTTCTTGTGGAAATTGTCTATATGTAGAGTAATATTTTATCTAATATTTACAGTACTGTATAGTTTCATCTCAAGTGAGTGCTCTTCTGATGTTGTTAATTAGCTGAGTACTAATATTTTATCTAATATTTATAGTAGTTTTGTAGTCATACTCTTTATAAAAAGTATATATGATGCTCCAACATGGTATTCGGCTTGTTATGTCTTGATGTGTCCATTATTTATGAGACCTATAAGGCTATAACAAGTTGAGATTGCAAATTAGAATGCCTCTTCGAAGTAATCTAATATGACAGAATCTTGTGGGGCACCGCACATTCCATCACAAAATCTGATCGATGTAACAGCACAGAATCCGATCCTTGCAAAGGATCAGACGATCATTATCTGTAATAATCGTCTTAGCTCTTGTCGATTGTTTATATTTTTTAAATTGATTACGTATCATATATACTCATCTAGGATAGGTGTTATATAATATACAAATTAGATGGAAATATTAAGATCTCTAAAAAAAACATATTTATAGCAAACCGCCCCAACGTGGGGCGGTTAGGTTATTTTTGAAATTTTTTCAATGCGGAGGATAGATTTGTTATTTTTTTTTGGAGGGTATTAATAAAAATTTCGGGTAAAGTGGTAGGAGAGAAAAAATTAAGAAAATAAATAGAGATACAGCGTTCTAAGTTCAAAACATCTCCATATGTAATTTAACTTGACCTAAAAACAATTTCGTTTGATACCTTAAAAGAGTTGAAGTGCTTTAAAATATTTAAGTAATCACCACTTCACTTGTTAAACACACATTGACCTTGCATTCGGCAAGTAAGTACAATTAAAAAGCGAAATAAATAATGAAATTACAACACTGCCAAACGAATATGGGAAAGGGAAACAATTTGGGTCCATCTCGGACTCATATTTGAGTCTGATGGATTTCTCGTTCGTCCATTCTGCTTTAAGATTTGTGCGCATTAAATTTGTACAAATATTAAAGCGGACTTGCACGAATATTGAAATACTACGCATGAATCTTAAAACAGATCAGACGAACTAGAAATTCATCGACTCAAATTTGTATCTAGTGGACTTCGAAACCAAATTGTTGCCTGAGCAAGAACATCCACCTTCCCGGTTTAAGCCATGAACCTTATTCAGAATTGAATATATTTGATCTCTTTGTCTCTCTAAGTGGGAGGAATATTTTCTGAAGTCCACAAAACACCAAAAAGAGAGATTTGTGAGACACAAAGAAGACTTGTTTTACCTGATTTAGAGGGAGAACAAATATATGCTTTCATCACTGCACGAAGCACTCGAGGTCGTAATTTTTTTTTGTTATAAATAACCTGAAATTCCTTGTAGCCGCTACTAAGTTTTTGAAAAAAAAAAAAAACCTTGAAATTAGTTTCGTGATGTGATCAATTGCGATTAGTATATATGCCTTTGACGAGATGAGACGCTACACAAGATTAGCAATGGCTTGAGTCGGACTCGCTTTGAGAAACATGCAGCTGTTAATAAAGATGAAATTCACTTGAAGATAATTCCAAGATATTATAATGTGATGTATTTTCAAGATGATCTTTGTATTTTTATTCCCAAGTAATTTATGTTTGCATATTACCTAAGTTTGTATATTTTCTATAATATTTATGTTTGCATATTTTCTATGATATTTATATTTACATATTTTCTATGTTGTAATTAATGTTTTAGTATTTTCGATGTTGCATGTAATATGTTCTATAAGGAGAATGTTGTATGAGATGTAAGCGAGTTGAATCAAATATATTTTATTCTGAGATTTATCTTTTACTTTGCTACTTAGCATGATAAGTGTTTCTAATTCCAGTAAACTATTTCAAAATCCGTCACTAGTGGAGTTGATATTTGGGACCGAGATTGCGTCAAGTGGTATCAGAGAAAGTTCTCCTCTACAAAATTGTTCAATATCTCACTAAACCAAATAAGACCAGTACACGCGAAGTGGAGTTTGGAACGAGATTGCGTCAACATGTCTAAAATGTTAAAAGAAAGAATCAGTTTTTGGTCTAGTAGAAAAGACAATGTCTTCTGTGAGAAAGGTTGCATGTTCAAAATCCGAAAGAAAAATCTGTTGTGGATATTAAATAGTTTAGTGACTTTCCTTCCAACTTTTACTAAAAAAAATATTAAAAGAGAATCGTGACCTAAAGTAATATATTTGCTACGGTATTTTACATTTTTACCCTAGATTTCTTATTAGTGATTTATAAGAAGAAAAAAAAATATGTTATCAATTTATTATACAAAAGTAACAAAACAAAATCCAGCAAACCCCGAACATATTTACGCTCTTATTTTCTTCTAAAAACCATCTTAATTCTTAATTAGTTGGCCCTCATAATCTACAATATCCATTCCAATAGTATATCAACATCATCATAATTTATGCGAATTATCTGGATTGTGGCCAACTTAATGCCTATCCACAAATTACAAAGGTTTTACGGGGTTGACTTTCGTTTGTGTAGAATTATTCTAAAAAATAATTACAGTGCATTCAATTATCCAGATAGCAGCATTAATTAGTGGTGATCCTCTTCACCCATAAACTGACACAGGGTATATTTTAATGCATTTGAAAATTTATGAAAAGGACTAGTTTTAGGGATTCTAATTTTTAAACGCTACTGCTGTAATGCATCTTCTGATATCATATTTTTTTAAACGCTACTGCTGTAATGCATCTTCTTGAAATCGACATATGCTGAACGGATCTTGCAAGTAGAGTTGGTGAATTCGGTGCAAATTCTTTGTGGGCAGTCTATAATTTAATCAAAGGAAACGGAAGGAACCAACTTATTTTGAGAATATGATAATCCATATTAAAATTTATTAAATCCGAAAAATTAATTATACATATGTTATTTATGATGTAGATTTATGTATTAAATTTACTGTAATTTGAGTATATTGTTGTCAGTTTTTTTTTTTAAAGAAAGAAGGTGGTTTTTGCCTTTTAAATTTTATCATTTTAAAAGATTTCGGTTATCAGAATTTCTTTTAAAAATTCAATACATAGTCAGATTTTTCTACCGCCTAGCTGTGAGCCTGTGACACGAGTCACGTACATTTGGTAGAGATTATTATGAGAAACATATCTTTCGTTTGAATTGTCTTTGAGTTTGTAACCTCTTACGCGAAAAATATTGTTCTTTGCCACTAAATTAAAAGGATAGTTCTTATAATTTGATCAACTTTTATATTATAACCAAATTAAACCATTAATTTAAAAATCTATTGACATATGATCAAATTTTGATACAATTTAAAAAATCATTGATCAGATACTTGGTTTTCAAAATCCTCTTATTTGTTTATCAGATACTCGATTATTTGGTTGGTCCTAATATCTTTTCATCTCTTTTATTTTATTATACTAATTGACTTTTTTTATTTCTAATTTGGATTTAGAACCAATCTATTTGAATATTATTTATAGATATTGTTGAATAATTATTTTTTTCATTGGTCTATTTGTTTTACAAAAATATATCATTTTATATAAGATTTTTTTTTTTTTGCTCTCTTATAATATGTTCTCGTGACAACGCACAGACACAATACTAGTATTCATATTATTCATGTTACGAATCAGTCTTCTAATTAAAATTTTCTAGTTTCGCCAATGTATTTTAGCA
Organism: Carex littledalei; assembly: GCA_011114355.1. NCBI lineage: Eukaryota > Viridiplantae > Streptophyta > Magnoliopsida > Poales > Cyperaceae > Carex > Carex littledalei. The sequence continues at coordinate 4,444,329 of CM022090.1, forward strand.
TCTATCAAACTCGCTAATTAGTCATTAAGAATATCAAGACACAACAATAATAACAACATTATAATGATATGATAAAAATGAGCTGTAGAGTTAAAAAGAGTTGATATATCCTCTATATATACGAGGATGAAGCTTAATTTCAGATTTATTCTTCTAGTCTTTTAAATCTGTAAATCAATTTAGAGCTATTTGGAGTATCTAATAACATGAAAAATCTTTACTAAATAATGAAAGATTTATTATTTTGAATGTTGAGAATCAGCATTTGATCTAGTAGTAGAAATAATTTTTATGAAGCTCGCAAGTTTGACATTCAATTAAAATATTTCTAGTAAATATTTAAGTTAGACGACTTGATTCTCATATATACTAACAAAACTTTTGGATGCCATCAAGGTAAATTTTATATTTATTTTGCGAGTCTCGTTATGATATTTTTCATGTAGATTTGTATGGTGCTCCTAGTCATAATAGTTATTGATATTTTATATCTGAAATCTAAAACATTAATTAAATAAAATATAATATAGATCTATAATAATTAATATTGTATTTATTGCTCATTAATTTTTTTATTTGTTTAAAAGGAGAATATTATAGTAAAGTTCTTTTTTTTTTTCTAATTTGCGCATAAATAGTTTGGAGTATATCGTGCCTTGTGGTAATGTATTTTTTCTTTTTTGATTAAAAACCTGTAGGCAACTTGTGTAATGTTTAATGACTTGAATATTACTAAAATATCAAAATCAACGAGGGGGCACGATGTCATTATCTTATTAAAGTAAGAACAAAAATGATAAAACCTGAAAATAATTATTTTTCTTAAATTTGTTTATTTGTTTTGTGAGAGCACCGACGCAATCAATTATTCGGGTCCAAATCAGGTATTAAAATGGAAAAGTTTCCCATACTTTTCTGTCCCAAGTACATCCCTCAATACATAGTTTTATACTCACCAGTTCCATTTTTCATTTTATATCATTTTTATTTTAAATTATAAAGTCGTGGGCGCGACTTTGTTAGGAAGATTCCTGCGACAAAACTCTACATTAAGTCCTGTTCGGCCTACAGACCGGAACGGGAACGGGAATGGGCTCGGGTTCAATTTGAATGGCTGAAATACTGTGTGCATGGGAAAAAAAAATTCACTCTGAAGGGAACGGGAATGGGTAAATACTAATGACCTGTTCGGCGCGGTTACTGTGCGCGTGGGAAAAAAAAAATTCAGTTTAACTAATTTTTTTTTTCCCACGCGCACAGTAACAGACAGTTCAAATTGGTCCATATCTCGAGCCCATTTCCAATCCCAGTTGGAGGCTGAACAGGCCCTTAAAGGGAATGGGAACGGGAATGAAATTTTTTGAATGGCCGAAACACTGTACGCGTGGGCTGAAATTCGCGAAGTCTGAGTGATTTTTTTTCCCACGCGCACAGTATTTGACCGAACAGACCCTGAGTGAATTTTTTTTCCCACAGACACAGTAAAAGCTGACATGTGCAGTTGTTCTTCAACCCCTGGTTTCTTGTCGAAGCACATCTCTGTGCCGATCCGCAAACCTTTTTTTATGTGTAAGTTTAATTCTTCAAGAAATTGATTTAGTTGGTCACCGGTTTTCTATTGGTTCCTTTTTTGTTCTTATGATGTAGTTACAATTTAAAAAAATTCATATTATGCGTGCATTTATGATATGATGGAGACAATTTGACAAAGTTAAAAAATTATTCTAATACCAACCAGGCAACCAGTTCATTTTGGCATTGATTCCTGTACGGATACTTGCACAACTTATTTGCTTATTGTTCTTATAATGGGTCTAAATCAGCATAAAATTCTGGGGTTAAATTAGTGAATTGAAAACGGGGCGGGTCGGTCCGGTCCGGTCCAAACCCGCCCGGTCCACGGGTCCAGCGGGTTGGACGGGTCCGGTTTTCAGAGGCCGACCCCGGCCCTTGATCAAACCACGGGTCCGGCGGTTCCACGGTCCGGTCCGGTCCAAACCCGGTTTTTTTTTTTTTTTTGCTGTTTTTTTTTCCAATTCAATAAATTTGAACAATTGAACCGAACAATTTTTGTTATAATAAGATATAAATTAAAATTCACGACATTCCAACATTTTTATTAAAACTAATTTATTTTAAAACAATTGATTTGAAAACAAAACCGAATTAGATCATTTTTTTTATATTACATCTATTTCACAAACCTTTTTAAAATAAAATATCTATTTTTATAGTCAAGATTTAGAAATATGAACTTATTAATAATAGTCAAAATTAAAAGTTTGGGAGGTCAATTATAAAAGGCAAAAGTTTGAGAAATTCGGTTTTGATATTACAAAAATTCCTTAAATCGAATTATTTGATCTTTAAAACCGAATTATTTTAAAATATAATTGATTTAAAACAAAAGTTACCCTCCTTCTTTATTCCGGGCTTGGGACCGGCTATGTAAAATAACATAGGCGGAGTTCTAATTTAATCTTACAACTCAACTAGTAGTGCATGTAAGGCATGTTTGGTTATTAAATATACAATTTGAATATTTATTTACTTAAGATTTGTATTAATTTGATTCTATTAAAAATATGTATAATACTTTTAAACTAGTTTTTTTTTATTTGGGACATACATTATTTAAGTGTATATTATATTTTTACATATTCTTATTGACATATGAATTATGAATATTTTATGATGATATTATATTGTATACACGTAGAAATACATCTGGCTTAATTTGTCAGTATATATATAATATCATATCTATATTAATTTTCGCCGTGTTTACACTGTCCGATATTATATCTAGGTGCACTTATTCTTCCATAAATGTATAACATCTGGCTTTACTCAATATTAATTATAGGTTTATTATTTGCACTACGCCTAATTAATTATTTATTCCTGCAGCTATTCTGATTAAAAATAGTGTTGCCTTAAGAGTGACCAGGAAGCATGATCAAAGATATGATTTAGTTAAATAACATTAGTTTATTTAGGCTTAACAACTGGGAATCCCAGATGGCCTTGTGTACAATGTATGCATCTCTTAATTAATTTAAATATCTTTTCATTTGATTTCTGTTGGTACACTTTGCTTATTTTAAAAAGAAGTTCAAGTTGTAATGACAAAAAAAAAGATTCAATATTGACAGAATCTGCCCTATAAGTTTATGTCAACATAGACTTGATTTATTTTAAAGAAATTCAACTTGATACTTAAAAAAATGTCTAAATTAAATTGATGGAAGCTGGTATCCACAATGTTGAATATATATTGGTGCAATAAACGTGCAGCCAAGAGATGAATTTTCCCATTTCTAGACATTAATTTGGATTTAAACATGTTCTGTTCCCCAGATGAAGGTATAGAAAAGAAAATTTTAATATACACACCAATTTTCTCTGGACCACCTGATATATACAAAATAGAAGATGTAATCTACAAAATGAAGTAATAAAATTATTTTACTTAAAAAAGTATTTAACACTCCTTATTTTTTTAAAGATAAGTTTGAAGGTAACAAATTCATGCACTTTGACCTGTGAATAGAAATATATTCTTAATGAAGCTTGATGATCGAAGTTGTTTAGAAAGATAGGACTTAAATTATATATTCAAGCCTGAAAAAGCTAAATGAAAAGCCAGGTTTTGAAGGGAGCATATGCAAAATGGCCGTTTGTGTGTTAATTCTCCCTTGATGGAAGCAATGTCGCACTCTGGTGATAATAAAATCTAATTAAGTACTTGTACTTGTTGCATATATTAAATTAAACAAGATAATTAATGAAGCTTCCTGTCGTCAGCTTGTGCGATCCAACCGGGCGGGGCTGCTGGATTCAAAAATTTTCAAATTGCTACAGTACAATTCCGGGTCCAGCGGGTTAGGCGGGTCCGGGTCCGGTCCGGGACGGATCGGGTACACGGGTCGAATATAGGGGGTCCGGTCCGGTCCTGTGGGAAGAAAACCAAACCGGCCCGTTCCTGGACCGGACCGTATCTAACCCCGGTTCGGAACGGGCCGGTCCAGGTCCGGTCCACGGTTCTGCCGGTCCGGCCCTGGACCGGCCGGGTATTTTCAATACACTAGGTTAAATCAGTTGGCTAGTCGCCTTCTCTAGTATTCTCTAAAGAAAATAATTAACTAAATGATAAATCATACTAAGTAAATGAATAAAGTTCTCAAAGGTAATTCTATTTTTTTTAGAATATTATGACATGCATATGACATCAGATAATGAATTCATTATTTCAGAATCTAAATCCAAAACAACAGGTCCACAGAAATCTAACAACTGCTTTCTCCTCCCAACGCCTGAAAATTTCTATGGTTTAAACGAGTTTAAGATCAAATTCTGTTTTGACCTTAAAAATCTGTGTGTTATTTATTGGTAGCTCCTTGGAATTGGGAAAAAAAAAATACTATATTTTAGTAAGGTGTTTCGCGAGAATATATCAAATATCCTGAGAGCAGATTTTGTGCGGTACGTTTTTTTTTATTAAAAGTACCGGTACATTTCAATATTTTTTTGAATGCTATTTTTGAGAATTGAATCTGTGTTTTTTTAATGAGAGACGAGAGCTCGTGTAGTACGTTCAATATAAAATTCATCATATCTTTTTGCTTGATAAAAAAAAATATTCTTGCACTAAGTTCGCAGTTGTGTAGTAAGTTCAATATAAAATTCATCATGTTTTTTTGCTCGATAAAAAAAATTATTCTGCATAAATTTTAATGTAACAAAGAATGAACAACAAAATTTATAGAACAACGATTAGCGTGCTCCTTTTTCAAAAAGAAAGGGAGAAATTCATGTGTATACCTAACAAAATTTGAAATGTCTTCCTCTAAAATTCATTATATCTTATTTATCCTTCTAAATTTTAAAAACTCACAAGTTTACGGTTTACCCAATGTATTGTCTTTTCTATTAAAACTCATTTTAAATTTATAAAATTCTCAATTATCCTTTATATAAAAATTAAAATATGTAGTATATATAAACAAATGTTCAATCTTCTCATTAGTCAGTTTATGTGGTAAGTAGTTTATTTCTCTACATGTAACGCATACACGGTGTCATTTAGGCATATGATTGTGTGTGTCACAAATAAAAAAAAATGAAGTATTTGCTCTCACAATTGACCAATTAGAAGACTGAAAATTTCTCTTAAACAGTCTATAATTTTTATTATTTAACATAATATTGATATTTTATAAACTCAATACGATTTTTAATCGAAAAGAACAATAAATTAGATAAATTTACGAGTTTTTGAAATTTAGCAGAATAAATATGATACAATGAATTTTAGAGGGAATGTGCGTCATTTTGAAGCTTTTGAAGAGTATACATGCATGCAATTTCCTCAAAAGAAATAAATATAAAATTTAATAAATTATTCGATTCTCTTGCCGAGAGTCATACATCAGTTAGAAAATAATCAAGTTCTAGTCTACTGGATCCCACATTTAAGGGAGCATTTTTTCAACCAAGATGACAAATAGTCAACAAAAGCAGCACCTCACCAAGTGATCCAACCACTTGTGTTAATTCAGACTAGTCTCCCTTCCTAAATTTATATACTGATTACTGTTGATGTTTTTAGTGAATTTTGAACATGTATCTGAGTAGAACTAAGGTGTTCTTAAGCTCACAAAGTCTCTTTGTGAGCTTAATTCAAAAACCTATTCAATTGGCTTAAAACGATGCATCCAAACTGTTGAAACCGATCTACTTCACGAGTGATACATTTACATGTCAAATTTATAAATTTTCAAAGTAATTTAGTATAAAGTCAAGCGGTAAAAAAAAGATGGTTTATAAGTTAATTTTAATGTGTTTATTTTTTAATATTTGTTGACCGCTTGACTTTATATTGAATTACTTCGAAAATTTATAAATTTGACATGTAAACTCATAACTCATGAAGTAGATCGGTTTCAACAGTTTGAATACGTCGCTTGAAACCAATCCGATGAGTTTTTGAGTTAATCTCACAAAGAAACTTAGCGAGCTTAAGAACACCGTAGTTGTTCTCCATGTATCTTCTATGTACTGAGTACTATTCAAATTAATTACACTTGTCATATATAATTCTCTTTATCGAAATTTTATACATAATTTTTGTTCTGAAGTAGAAGTCTGAAAGTGAACTCTAATAAAAAAAATTAAAAAGTCTTAAGTGGGTTGTTACAAGTTATAACATATGATTTTGAATAGTTAATTCCTTGTTGACGAGGAAAGCGATTCATTTGTTGATGCCTCGATGGGTTCCACGATGTGAATAAAAAAATACAAGCAATGTTATAGGGGGAATTAGAAAAAGAAAGGAAAAGGAAAAAAAAGGAGAATTAATTATAGTTGGTTGGAGCAGAGAAAGCAAAGTTTAAAGTTTCATAATGAAAAATGTGTTGCAAATTTGGTGTCCGGTCCGCCTATTTTATTTTTGCATCCCTCTTCCGAGGTTGGTAGTTGGTTTGTACATTTTACGGTTATGCCCATCAAGCTTCAGATTTTTTTTTCTTAAAAGTTGGAGGTCGAGAATTCAGATCCAGCCGAAACTTTTATTAATAATATTAAAATCAATCAAATTAAAGAAAATAACATCATTTTTAGAAATTTTCAGAACTAATATTTTCGCTGAATAATCCAACAGAATTGGCTCCCAGTTTCACTGAATTATTGAGCAGAACTAGTTTTGTTTTATTATTTTTTTCCAATTCTGCTGGATTATTCAACGGAATTAGTTTTTTTAAGAGTAAGAAAAAGACTAATTCTGTTGAATAATCAAGCGGAATTCGTTAAAAAAAAAAATTGCTGAATAATCCAACGGAAATATCGTATTTGTATTTTTCCAAATAGTGGTGTCATTTTCTTTAATTTGATTGATTTTAATTTTATTAATAAAATTTTCGACAGATCCAGTTCTATATTTGATTGAGAACAATTAGATTTGAATCATCAGTTTTAACTTAACATGAATCTCAAAACAGACCCCTTATATCTAGCTAGCCTAGCTAGGCACCAAATTTCAATTGTTCGGCTCGGAGCTCATTTGAGCTAATTGTATTCAGTCGGGTATCTAGGAGGATACGTATTCAGAGAACATGTCGTTCAGCTATTTAATATCTACAAGAGATCGTTCGTTTGACTTTTAAATCTGCAACCTCTCACGAAAAATACTGTCTTTACAACTAGACAAAAAACTGGTTCTGAAGTTTAGGAATATAAATCTTTTTTTTTTCCAGTTTTATGAACATGATCTGAGGTGCCGAGGTGAGACGAAGCAAAACTGCACAAGCTACCAAACCAATCTAGGTTGGTTTCTTTTCTAAACCGTTATTTTTTTTTTGGTACCAGTACCAGTTTCTTATTTTCACTTTCCATATATAATGAACTTTATACCTACGAGCCTTTCTCAAAGGAAAAAAAAAACAAGAAGAAAAAGTTTAAGAATGTAACAAAATCATGGCGGAGCTACTTGAGATCAGGGAGAAGATACTTGTATATCTCTGATCTAATTTTTTTTTGTGAAATATTTTTATTTTACCATGTTTTTCTATTTTTTTTATAAAAATACATTTATTTAAAATAATTATACAATTATGTCTTATTCTGAAAATTTGCTCCACTCTGTTCTATTTTCTGACTTCACCCTGATCCTCAACAAAGTTTTCCCTATTAAGAATAAATGCTATCAATAATATTATTTTTGTGCTGAGATAAAAATGTTATTAATTTCAATAAAAAATAATTTTATTGAATAATTTTTTTTAATATTACTAATAAAAGGTTGGGGGAGACTTGGAGTCCAGTCAACCTATTTTATTTTTCTTTTTTTTTTACTTCCGAGTTTTGTTTGTACTTTTCACAGTCATGCTCAACAAAATTCCGAATCAGACAAAGAAGCACGACTTCCACTGATAACCTAGTCAGCAAAGAGAAAGGAGTGGGTCCGATGCCCAACGGACCTACTTTTAGGTTCAACGAGCATGATGACTGTCCGATCTAATTTCAGATTTGTGCGCACGAAATTGAAACATATACGCACGAAGTTTAAAGCGTTCTGCACGAATCTCAAAGTAAATCAACGGTAATTAAACTCATCAAACCAAAGTAGGTCCGATGCCCATTGGACCTACTCTCAAGTGGTCAGGTTGATGGAACATGGAAGCAGATTCTTTATATTAGAATATCTGTGTTAATATGTACATCGATCTGATTCCATAATCTAGCTATCTTATACGCCGTACGATCTGGTAAGGTATGAATTTTGATGTAGCATTGTAGCAAAGAATTGAGATGGCTTATGTAATAATGTGGTAGTTAGTACATGTGACATCGATAGAGACTCTTTAGAATATATACCTATTGTATTTGGGTCGTATTACTATAAAAAAAAATCATAGAAATATTTGTGTCACGTATCACTAACTCGATGAGGTCATTGCATTATAAATCAAGTAATTTAGCAAAAAAAAAATTATACCCTAAAACCACATTTCTTTTTCTAATCTTAGTGGGGTTAATTGACCCATTCTTCAAAGTATCCTCTCTAATATTGTAAAAGATTCCCTTCACTTTACGGTTTGAGATTAACTCCCAGCTGTTTTGGGATTCGGACTAGCACAGGGGCAGTATTATTGGGCTTTGAGATTCGTGTCAAGTTAAAAAGAACGGTCCAAATTCAGTAATTCTAAAGATTCCTTGTCACGGTACCGGGGAGAACCTGAATTCCACTAATCATGTATGCTGAATATTTGCGTTCATATTTATATTTTTGCTATAAAAATGTGGTTCATAAGTAAAAGCTCATAAATTTCGTGAATTAAAGTTCAATTATCAATATTTACCGTGATAAATAGATAATGAAGTTAATATTACCTTTCTAAATACATGATTCAAAATAAAGGAACACTTCCACTGTTCCACAACCAATGATAGTACTTACAGAAAGCCACAGGGACGGAGGTACTAACAACATACGAAGATCAATTGATCTCCATTTTTTTTTCAACAATTTTGTGTTTATATGTAGTTGTCTATATAGTTTACAAATAAAATACTATGGATACTGTAAAATTAATCTGTATTTATATTTTTTTTAATAATTGATCCACATTTACATTTGACGTCCATAGTTTGAATGTCTGGCTCCGTCATGAAAAGCCACTTGATATTTTTTTTAATTTATGTGAGCTCATAGCTCTTGACTACCCTCTATTTTGAAACTCCAAACTCCAATCAGCATTCGCATTAATTTGAACTCAAGTGTCATTACAAAAAGAAATAATATAACTAATATTATTCATAAACTCGGCAGTAACCAGATTTACTAATAAAAATGAACCTCAATTAAAAAAAAGCTAGGCATCAAATTAAAGAAATAAAAATTTCGACAGCTAAGTTTTTATTTTGAATTGACTTAACACGCACATAATTTATTCTCGTACGGAATGGCCTTCATACGGTACAAGTTACAATCAAGGAAATTTTAGTGATCAAACCCTCCTTTCCTGGTAAATCCCTCCATAAAAGTCGCACATATATTTTTTTTTCTTCAATATCTCATTTCAGATGTATTGCTATATACGGCACCAACATGTAGTATCCTCTCCATTACTGTAAAAGATTCCCTTCACTTAAAATGGTACGTTTGGATGCACTCTAGAATAGCTAGAATAGCTACTGTTTAGAATAGTAAATAAGAACAGCTACTGTTTAAGAACAGTGCTAACTCAAGCTATTCAGAATAGTGAAAAAGTTGTTTGGATTGCATATTAGGAATATAGTTTGGAGGGAATGAATAGAGTAATAATTTATGTGTTAGATTAAATCTTTTTATCAATACGTAATATAAAAATATTTTTATCCAATACGTAATATAATATTAATTTAATTATTAAATAAAATATTAGATTAAATATAATATAATATTAGATTAAATGTAATATATTATTATTTTAAATATAAGATTAGTATTAAATAATATATTAGATTAAATGTAATATAATATTATTTTAAATATTAGATTAGTATTAAATAAAATATTAGATTAAATATAATATAATATTAGTTTAGATATTAAATGTAATATAATATTATTTAAATATTAAATGTAATATAATATTATTTAAATATTAGATTAGTTTAAATAAAATATTAGATTAAATATAATACAATATAATATTAATTTAATTATTAAATGTAATGTAATATTATTTTAAATATTAGATTAGTATTAAATAAAATATTAGATTAAATATAATATAAAATTAGATTAAATATAATACAATATAATATTAATTTAAATGTTAAATATATAATATTATTTTAAATATTAGATTAGTATTAAATAAAATATTAGATTAAATATAAAACAATATAATATTAATTTAAATGTTAAATGTAATATAATATTATTTTAAATATTAGATTAGTATTAATATTGAAAGCTCCAATCGCTATTCCAAGTTTTTGTTAGAATAGGGGAACAAGACTATTCTTCTTGTTCCGAATAGCACGTAGTACGTTTGGTTGCTCAAGCTATTCGAATAGCAATACTATTTTAAGAATAGCACTATTCTTAGTGCATCCAAACATAGCCTTTACGGTTTGAGATTAACTCCCAACCGCTTTGTAAAAGATTCCCTATTACGGTACCAGAGAAGATCTGAATTCCATGTCCCCTTATCTGTAATCTGTAATCTATAACCCAGTTTGTGATACATACAAGTCTTTAAATATTAACCACAAATTACCCACTAGCCCAATTATTTCAAAATTTGATTGACATTAAATCCGATTGAATATATTCTCTGTTCTCTTTGTTTCACACCATTGGTGTGGTACCCAATGTCTGTCTAGATGGATAGAGAATTTCTGATACAAGTTGACCTAGAAAAGGAGAGTTTACTTTTCTAATTTAAACTTAGAGATTTTATTAGAACCACTAATAAGTTTGATTTCATGGCTACAAAACAAAAAAAGTTGTGTTCCTAATTCAACATCATCCTCTAAGAGATGTAGAACTCGTGAATGAAAATCAAAAGAGCTTAGTAACCCCCCACCCCACACCCCCACTTTGTAAATTACCACTTGTACCATAAATCTCCATCTCTGGGTAGCCAGAATTTTTATCAGTTCGGTTAAGTATGACATTGGTGTCATATGACATCAAATACAAAATTGATTGGATAGATTTCAAACGACTAATTCAAACCGTTCAAACCGATTTACTTTAGTAGTGATGCGTTTACATGCAAAAAAATTATATTTTCTAGTTATTTTAGTATCAAATCAAGCGGTAAAAAATGTTGAAAAATGAATGCATTAAAATTAACTTAAAAACTCACACATTTGACCGCTTGACTTGATACTAAATAAATTCGAAAAATTATAAATTTTGCATGTAAACGCACAACTATTGAAATAAATTGGTTTGAACGGTTTGGATTTACCGTTTGAAGTCAATTCGATAGGTTTTGGAGTTGGTGTTATATAAGCTGAAATGACACTGATGTCATACTAGCCAGACTCATTTTTATCAGGGTAGGCACAAAAATTATACTGATACAACTAGCGGATTGTGAACTGCTGTAAATTAACTAATTTAGATTTTGAATATTTAGAGATAAGCAACTGATTCAATGTAGCTCCGCCACTGCACACGCATATATTCAAATTTGAGTTTGTAAAAATCAGACAGACTTGTACTATTATAAATGGAGACATTACCACAACTCAATATTAAACTTGTTTATATTCCACTGATGGGCATTTCTTATGACCAAATTATAAAATTCATGGGTAAAACTTGGATTATTGTTTTCTGTTTTTGCAAGAATGTTCCCAAAAGGCCGAAAATTAAAACCTGTTCAGCAGAAAAAAAAAATGATAAAAAGAGCTACTTCTTAACTTCCAAAAACCAAGCTCCACCTAAGCCCAAATCTAACACCATTTGGGCTAAATCAAATTTTATCTGGGCTGAAAACACAAGTCCGTATTAAAACCAAGGAGGCCAGATATATGTTAACATCACTCCTCTAAACTGTATTCAGTATTTAACATTTTATTAATCAGTTCTCTCAAATTCTCTCTTCAAAACACAAGAAAATTCACACATATTGTGGGATATAAAAAAGACATTGTGTAATACATCTAAATCTTAGAAACTGCTGTTTTGCAACTTCCAAGAGATAAGAACGAAATTAAGACAAAACATTAGGTTTAGGTTTATCAAAATATTATTTGACAAATTTGCGTGTATTATTTTCTCTATACTTCTATTAGATATCAAAATATTATCACATTATTTTGTTTGCAGGTAATTGATGTGATACAAGTTAGACTGAAATGCGAGTTCTGTTTGTAAAATTTATATCATAATAACACGATAAACTTTTAAAAGCGAAGGCACGATCAAATTCAAATTATTTAAAGGGTGTCACCGCAAAATTCATTAATATCAAATTAGTTTGACAACATTAACAATCGTCAATATAACTTATAATTTTAAAATCCGATAAGTAAAAATATAACCTATAGTTTATATACATCATATAAATGAAATTTATAAATTCTCATGCACATTTCGCCATTTATTAAATTATATGAACTCACAACCGTTCGTATTTAAAGACTTTTGATAAAACACTATATGATAACCTATAAAGAAAACATTATGCTTTAATTTTTATTTTGTATGGCATGATCTGAAAAAAAAATCGATCACAATTAATCTATAAGAAATATAATATGCCTATATTTTTTTTCTTTTTATTTTTTAGCAGGATTTGAAAAAAAAAATATCTAAATTTTCAAACTAAGGTATTATCAAGAAATTATAATTCTTATTTAAAACCTAAACGGTTCAAAATCTGAATGATCAAGATCCGAGAACGGCCCAAATTCGAAACGACTAAAACACGAATCGATCCAACCCAAATGCGATCTAACCCGCAGATTCTCCTCTAGAGCGTGGCGCCCAAGTTTACGTGAGGGTGACAAAAAAGGAAAGGATTGGTAAAACCCTAAACAGTAGTCAGTAGGGGACAAGCAAACGGAAATAAATTCTGAACCCACGCCAGAGAAAGAGATGGGGAAGAGGATGCGCCGCGGCGGAGGACGGTCGCCGTCGACTGGGCTCTCCAGCGAATCCCGTCTTCTTCGAAAGCGCATCGTCGAGTCGAAACTGGAAGCCTCTCTCGACGCAGAGTCGGTTGCCTTGAGCCTCCGGAACCGCCACCCGGCGTATCGCCGCCTCAAGCTACAGCCATTCTCTCATCAGGTCCGTTCAACCTATTTCATCCATTTGCTGCCTCCCACGTGTGTCAGTTTGTGAGGTTTTGTTTCCTAGCATGGTACTCAGGTTTCATTTGGCTGAGAAATCAGGCATGAATTAATGCGGTTCAGAGTTGATATTAATTGGTACTAAAAATGAATTTGGCAGAACGACTGACCTACAAATGTTAATTAGCTCAATTGAATCATACAATCAATATCTTTGATGGAATGGAACTCACCTTTTCAATCTCGTAAGGCCTTAATCCAGCTATTCATATCTAAGCAAGCGGTTACAAGAGAAAAATTTACCCCCGGGTCAGTTTGGAACCTTGAAAAATACCGCACTTTGATGCTGGAGTTTAATTACAGTATTTCATTTTTCACTGGACTAAACCATGTTTTAATATTTTTGTGTATTGAAACCCATCGAAACATTTAATTTAAGTATGAGGTCTTTCATGGACCCCATTTTATCATAAAAGAAGCATAAAAAAGTGTGTGAACAGAAAATAAATGTTCATTGAAGACAGGCTTGTCCAATATGGTGCTGAGAGCGAATAATAATTTCCATAAAAAGGTTTTTAAAATCATAAAGCTAGAAAGGGGAGGTAGCACAGTTGGCTAGGGAAAAAATCCTAGAACTGTTGGTTACCCAAAGGTCGAGAGTTCGATTGCCCCTCACGTTTTAAAAAAAAAAATCATAAAGCTAACCAAAACTTGTCTACAGGTTGTCCAGTTTGGCTCTTTTTATTGACCAAAATATGTGTTCAGATCATTATATTGAATTATAAAACTCGAGTAAAAAAAGAAGAAAAGGAAAAACTACTTTGATCACAAGATAAAAGAAAAAAAACGGAATTGCCTTCGTGTGTAGTACTGAAATCTGACATCATCCTATGGTTAATTTTTATTTAAACAATTCTCTCTCCAGGTCAGCCAAGTCCTAGCATCCCTTCGTCACCCTTCCACCACTGCTGACACTTCCCATGATGATGCCTCGGACAGCGATAACTCCGCCTCTCCTACCACCTCACACAAGCGCCGAAGTCGTCGTCCCTCACTCTCTTTGTCAGAATCTCGCCTCCTCCAGTTAGAATCCAACCATTGTAGCCGCCACTTCCGCCTCAACATATCTGATGAAGAATCTGATGGGTCCCAATCGACCTCCACCTCAGAAGGCGATGATCCTGAGCCTGATTTCGATGTCACAAAATCCATTCTCAGAGACAATTACCTAAAAAAATCAACACCAAAGCAACCAGTCAAAAGAGTTCAGGATCGTCCGCAGCCACAGGTGTCGGACGAGTCTGCCTCGGTCAAATCATCAGTGAAAAAGAGACAGGAGAATAATATGGAGATTGATATGGCAACAGAAAAGCCGAAGGTTTCAGCAACAAATAACGGGCCTGTTAGTGAGGGAGGAGTAGGCGACGGATATAATGGTAATAGTGGAGGACAGGAAGGGAAGGTGGGGCCGAGGTTTGCGGATTTAGGAGGGATGAAGGGGGTGATAGAGGAGCTGATGATGGAGGTGATTGTGCCCTTGTGCCATCCTCAGCTGCCCAGGTTTCTTGGCGTCAGGCCTATGGCCGGGTTGTTATTGCATGGTCCACCTGGGTGTGGTAAGACTACTTTAGCACATGCGATTGCAAATGAGACGGGGGTCCCATTTTATAAGATCTCTGCACCAGAGGTCGTCTCTGGTGTTTCGGGTATGGAGTTGAGTTTTCTTAGTTTTGATAATTTTATGCTCTCTCTCTCTCTCTCTCTCTCAGACATCATTTTATATCTAAAGGATGTTAATAGTTTCTAAAGAACTATAACCTAAGGCTTTCTTCCTCTCTTTTTTTTTTCTTTGAAAGAGAAGGCGGGTAAGCTTTGAAAATAGGATTGCATTATTGATTTAAATTCCCCTCACATGGTGCTTATTCTTGAATGAAAACCTGGAAAATTGTAGTGCTGTGCTTAAATATCACAAAAGTAAATTCTTCTGAGCAATTCTCAGGAGCTTGATTTAGATGCTATGTTATAGCTTACTAAGTTTATATAAGCTGCAAATTATGAGCCGATCAACTCATAGCACAATTTTCATTTATTTGGTTCTTTCATATCAGGTGCGTCTGAAGAGAACATAAGAAGCTTATTTAAAAAGGCATACCGAACTGCACCTTCCATAGTCTTCATCGACGAAATAGACGCAATTGCATCAAAGAGAGAGAACCTCCAGAGAGAGATGGAGCGACGAATTGTGACCCAGCTGATGACTTGCATGGACCAGTTCCATCAGGCTGTGCAAGATCAAGAACCGGATCTGTCACAGGATAAACCACCTGGTTACGTACTTGTCATTGGAGCAACAAATAGACCTGATGCAGTTGACCAAGCACTGAGACGGCCAGGCAGGTTTGACCGGGAGATAGCACTGAGTGTACCAGATGAAGCTGCACGTGCAGAGATATTGTCCATGTTGACACAAAGGTAGGTCTTAAGACTCCATATGGTACCCGCCAAACTCATATCCCTGTATCTTGTTCATGTTCTAGTATTTTGGAACAGCTTGTGAGAGATGCGACTTATTTGTGCTTTTGTGCCAATGCTGTCTACATCATGTAGTGTTATGTTCCCAGGATTGCTACTCTGTGACGTGGGATGATATCTACTGCTACATAACAGTTGGACTCATCTCATCGACTTGGCAATTTACCAATCACGCATTGACCAAACAAGTCTGAGCCACATAAATTTATGCAATTGACATGCTGTATGTACAGGCTGAGACTGGAGGGCAAATTTGACCTTTTCAAGATTGCAAGATCAACACCTGGGTTTGTTGGCGCGGATCTGAAATCTCTGGTGGATAAGGCTGGGAATCTGTCCATGAAGAGGATAATTGATAAGAGAAAATTCAGCTTGAATCTGGAAGATTGGTGGAGGCGACCTTGGGATGAAGCTGAGATGGAGAGCCTTAGCATCACCATGGCCGACTTTGAGGTAAATTTTTCTTTTTTATGCAATGGTTATTTATTTAGAAAATCATAAAAAGGATGCCTAAAGCAACTCTTCTTCATTGCTCTGCTATATACAAATGATATCTAAAGATTGATTTTGTGAGTGTTTGAAAATTTAGATTGTTTTTTGTGGTGTTATGGGCCTTACAGCCGCTTATGACATTTTGATGTGGTTTGGTTTCTTTTTGTGACTTCTTTTTTCGGCTTTTGTATTGTGGTAATATCCTTCATCTTACCCCTGAAAGCTCCAAGTTTCATATATTTCTAAAAGGTGAGAAATTTTTTGTGGAAAATGCCTATAATTCTTCCTCGCCCTTTGAATGATTGATAGTAGACAGGTCATTTGTTTGGCTTTCTTTCCAAAAGCAAGGGAGTTTGGGTGCATGATAGATGTTGATCATCATTATCATGCTTTCTTACTGGTTGTATACTGAGATTTAAAAAGACTATTCATGTAAACTTTTAATATGTTAGCACATGTTACTGTTTATGTAAGTTCAAGTGATATCTGCCTTTACCGATAATAAATGGACAGTTACAATACTGACAAAACCAATTCGGCTCATTGCTCAAGTTGTTTCTGGATTTCTACCAGCTTAGCACTTGTTTCTGATGCTTTAAAATTCCCATCTTTTATTACTTTTCAGGATGCAGCTAAAATAGTACAACCTTCTTTGAGAAGGGAAGGATTTTCTTCAATACCTAACGTGACATGGAATGATGTGGGTGGCCTTAGTTTAATAAGAAAGGTGTTTGAGCGATACATTGTTAAACGAATCAAACATCCTGAATATTATGAGGTAGACTTTCTTCTTGTAAAAATGTTGAAGTTTTCCTCTGAACTGTTCTGACATGCATTGTTTGATTTATATTTGAAGGAGCTGGGAATAGATTTGGAAGCAGGATTTTTGCTTTTTGGCCCTCCTGGCTGTGGCAAAACCCTTATAGCTAAAGCAGTTGCAAATGAGGCAGGTGCTAATTTTATACACATAAAGGTACTATTAATTTTTCATTGCTTGTATGATTCCTTATTTATCTTCAGGTTTTATTCCTCCAGACATTTTCAGTGTACTGGGGTTTTACTTCAATTTGTTGGGGGGAGTTTGTTGAATCAGGACTGTCATTCTTCCAATTAATTTTGGATATGCTTTAGCTCTTTCTTCTCAAGGTACACATCAAAAGTCATGTACTAACACAAAATATCTCGTATTGCCATTTAAAAGCCTAACAGTGCATTCTGATGCTTCCTAACAGTTCATATATTGGGATATGTTTCATCATTTCTTGGAGAACATGGGGAGGATGTATTTTCTTGTGCTTTTTTATTTTTTTAAAAATTGCTAGGATTGATTATTTTTTTCTTTGTTTTAGGGGCCAGAGCTATTGAATAAATACGTAGGTGAAAGCGAATCGGAAGTTAGAAAGATATTTGCGCGTGCTCGTACCAACTCCCCTTGTATTCTCTTCTTTGATGAGGTAATGTGTTTTTTTAGTTTTACATCATGGTTATACCATAAAGACAGCACTGGACTAGTACAAAACTGATATTTGGGCTTAGTAGTAGTTAGTTATTCGTTGGCAACATAAGTGTAGCATGAGAAAGTTAAAAGTCATAGAATGGCAAGTATCTTCTTTCTATATAAAGCCATAAAAAGTAAGTACATTATTTTTTCCTTAATATTTGCAAACAAATTTCATCTTTTGTCAACTTCTTCAGGTAGATGCTCTTACTACAAGGAGAGGCAAAGAGGGAGGATGGGTAGTAGAACGTCTATTGAACCAGGTATGTTTTACAACACCTAAAATACTCGCACACCCTGTCTCTTGCTAATTTATCTTTATTTATCTTTATTTCTTTAATTTGGTTATCAGCTTCTAATAGAGCTTGATGGGGCTGATGACCGGCAAGGTGTTTTTGTTGTTGGAGCCACCAACAGGTATGAGGTCCCACTCTTTTTCTACATCTGATAGGAGAGCACCATGTACATACTACTACCACATACTCATATTATTTTTATCGCGTTGTTCTCAAAGACTGATGTTGATATCTGCTCTGATATTAGTTTAGTGTGCAGAAATAGTAAGAGCCATAATGAATACCATATGAGATTTTTTTGTTAATAATTCCCAGTATTTTCTGCCTTTCCTCCTGTATATCGTGTTCTTCCTAACATAAAATGTATATTTTTTTAGAAGCCCGTAGGCACCTAACATAAAGATAATGAACTCACTAGGTGTAGGGACCAAATTGGTAACTTCTGACAGTAGGTACCTTTTTTTCCATTTTTCCATCGTTTTGATATAACCATCACACACTTAGCTATATGTGGAAAAGACCTAAATCTTATTGCATAAAAGCTTGATGAGGGTTTTGCAAATGCACAAAAATCCAATCTGTTAGCATCATTCTTAGCTTTATCGTCATATGACAGGATAGAGGTGATGGATCCAGCAGTACTGAGGCCAGGAAGATTTGGGAAGATACTATATGTTCCACTTCCTGGTGCAGACGAGCGAGCGGCCATCATGAAGGCCCATGCACGGAAGAAGCCCATTGATGCTGATGTGGACCTTGATGCTCTGGCCCGAATGGAGCGGTGCAACAACCTAACCGGTGCCGACCTTGCCTCTCTGGTAAAATCTCTCTCTCTCGCTCCCTCCCTCCCTGGGATGTCGATTCTGACTTTATGTGTTTTTGACCCAAACAATATTGCACGTTGTGTAAGTCGTGCTTATATTCAATATGACCTGATCCAGCTTTATACCATGATTTGTTTGAAGTTCTAGATGCTTTTATATATTGTGTATGGTAACTACGAAGATATTAATGAATTTCTTAGACAAAAATGTAGATCAAATGTACTTGCCAATAAATTTTAATAGTTTCAATTGCTTGGTATTTTCCTAATCAAAACAAATCTGTATTATATTTCAATTCTGGTAAAATTTTAAAAAGAGGAATGGGGCCAAATGTCATGACCAAAACATCAAACTAATCATTATTGTCCCTTCTTGTGTTTTTATTTTTTGCTTTGTTTTTCTTGGTTGTAGATGAATGAAGCAGCTATGTTTACACTAGAAGAGAGACTAGACTTGGCAAATAAAACCGGTAGTATTTCAGATACATGCTCTATTAAGAAATCTCATTTTGAGCTTGCTTTATCGAAAATAACCCCATCTGTCACCGACAAGGTATGTCCTTTGCTATTCTCATTACAATGTTTGGTGGCAACTTGTTTTTTTGCCACCTGGTGTGCTGTTTATTTCGAATTCGCATCCTCTGAGATATCTCAAACTTTGAGTGTGTTTATTTTTTGGAAGTTCAAATACGTTCTGCACGAATCTCAAAGCACAAATAATACTGCCCCCTGCACTATCCCCGAATAGGTACCATACATGTCGGTCAGGAAAAAGTTGAGATATCTCAGAGGATACGCACTTGTTTATTTCATGAAGCATCCGTGATTTTTTCTTTTTTCTTTTTTCTCATATCTCTTATATTTTGTGGTTTATTTTTTTTTCAGCAAAGAGAATACTATGAGACCTTGTCAAACAAATATCAAGCCACGAGGTAGTTAACGTTATTTACAACGTATAGTTTTTGCTCCAGTCTTTAGAAATGATGTATCCACATCAACAATTTTGGCATTTGAGTTATTTTTATGGTTTTTTTTCTTTTTAGAAGTTTTTTTTATCTTTCTCAGTTGAAGTGAACGATAAAGGTGATGTAAGAACAGAAGCTGTTTAATTCAAAAAAGTAGTTCCACTGGAAACATAGAAATTTTGGGAGAACTGTCTGCCAAGATTTAGTAATAGCATCTGAAAAGGGAGTTCAAATGCCTCTATTTTGTTTTGTTTTTGTCATATCTCTATTTTTAAATGCTAATAATTTAAAATTTAAAATTCAAGTGTTAGAATAAAATTGCTAGATTTGGTCTATATTATATTCTTACTCATTAAGAATTGATTTTATCATACTCTATCCTTATTTGTTAAAATTATCGGATAATGAAATGACTGCTGGTGAATAACGAATAATACTATTTTTTTTATAAAAAGAATAATACTAATATAATAAGTATTTTAAAAATAAAACATTAAAAGTCATTTATTTTACGCATATAAAATCACATTACTAATAAATAAAATGTGTAATCAAATTATATGTGAATCATTGGGAAAATGGACAAAAATGATAAGATTTAAATATTTACAGATAGAGAGGTTTAAATACTTGCAAGTAGTATTGTAAAAAGTTGTAAGTATAACTTTAAAAATTTGAATATGAGCATTGAAAATAAAAATTAGACATTAAATATTTACGAAATATATTTAAAGAACAATTATCAGCCTCCCAATATTTAATCCCCTCACTTTTATCAAAACGTGTTTTCCATCTTTTCGAGGTGCGGTCCCAAACGCTTGAACTTGGTGGCACACTGCAGTTGTGGAAAGTACAAAAGTCGACGCAAAGAAGTCTCTAGTCTTTTTGCGGGGCAGAGAGAATCCACATGGACCACACCTTGTTGTACCTATTTTTGTATTTGACAAAGCAGGGCCATGAATAAATGCTTCGAGTACTAAACATATCTATCATCGAAATGCTTCCAATATATTTCTCAATTATTTTGGAGACAAAAGGAATTGTTGCTAAACATTTCTTGTATCATTTTGGTATATTCAAAATTCCAAACTCAACCGATTTCTAAAATGAGAGAGATATCACTTGTACAATCTACATCTATATCTAAGTGATTATGTTTTTTTTTTATTTCTCATTTGTACTTTGTATTTCTCTGATAAATAATTTTTTTTTTCTTCTTACATTGCACAGTATTCCAATTTAATCAACAATATGCATAAAAATGCCCATGTTTTTTTATCATCCAATCATAATCATATTTTCTCTTACAATTACATTGCAGATTTACAATATAAGCATTAGTCTTGTTTTACCTTGACAGTCATATATCCAAGTCAAAAGTCATTAAAATTTGAAATTCAATTGATACAATGATGGGGAAGTAAAATATTAACGGTTCTTATGATATCATAATTGTGTGTTGATTTATCTATTTACTTTTGTACACGTCCAACTTTGATTATACTTATTTTATTTGCATGCATTATATTTAATTTATAAAATGAATACATCATTTTTTTCACATGGATCAACTTCAACGGTTTATATTTTTTTATATTTTAAATTTTAAATTTTAAATATAAACATATCATCATGATGACGTATAAAAAAGTAAGCATTATATATTTCATCTTTAATCAAAAGGCGTATATATAAATTAAGGTGTACATGTATCATGTATGTAGCTGTTAATCTGCTTCAAGCAATTCTAAACTAAAACGGACTAAACAATATCCGACGCCACTGTCCAGAATCCAAAATTCCAAATTAATGTGGCATCACGAAGAGCACACAAAAGATGTGGCGGATTTATATCAAGCGTCAATTTACCGAGAAAGGTGTCACTTTCGCATCCCAATTTCCAAATGTTACAACTCTCACGTACTCAACACCAATCACTAAACAGATACTACCAAAGACAATCTCGATTGCTTGTCACTTCCTAGTTCCTATAATATATTATTTAACTTTTGTGAGACTATCACTCCATCGGTTCCCCTTCCCCAACTACTGAAATAAAGATTGAAGCGAGGAGAGAGACAGAGAGATAGAGTTGTTTAAATAATTAAATGGATCTACGGCTCCACCAGGCCTTCTTCTCCGCCGTCCGATCGGGCGACGTGGAAGCAGTGCGAGCTGTCGTCGACGGCTCCGATCACTCGGCTTCTCTAGCAGGGGCGCAGGCGGAGGGAGGCGAGACAGCGCTTTACATAGCAGCGGAGGGAAACATGGAGGAGCTGTTTTGCTATCTCCTACCACTCTACACTCTTGAAACTGCGACCATCCGATCGCGCCTTGATTTGGATGCCTTCCACGTGACAGCAAAGTATGGCCACACTGGTAATTTTGCAGTTCATCTATTCTGTCTTTTAATTATTTTATTTTTAAATCTTTTTAGGTGGATGGGTTATGTTTTTGGAGATATAATTAATTGTGGATCTAAGTTGGCACAGGATAGGTTCAATTTTTGTCCCTTTGCTGTATCTGCCCTAATTAATGTGTAGAGAATTTGTTAACAGAGCAATTTTTTGCAACACAAATCTTAATATGGGTTGTTGAAAACTGAAATCAATTGTACCAATATAGAGTTTTTGAAAACTGAAATCAATTATACTTTCTGATCACTTCAAGGGTTTTTATCAGCACCTAATTAAGTCAACAAAATGAGAAGAGTAGTTCATGTCTTCATGAAGTCAAACAGTATTTTCTGAGACTATTCAAGTCAAGATCCTGAAAGCCTTTTCTCTGTCAAAACTCAAAAATTTATTTATGAAGATAACAAAACAAACCAAGCACACTATTATGACAACTCTTCTTGTTAACTTTTTACCTTTTCAGGAATTGTGAAAGAATTTCTGAATAAATGGCCTGAGGCATGCAAAGTTTGTGACTCATCAAACACCAGCCCTCTCTACTCCGCCGCAGCAAAGGACCACCTGGACATAGTCAATGCTATCCTTGACATCGACCAATCATATGCGAGAATAGTTCGCAAGAATGGCAAAACTGCTCTGCATAATGCCTCGCGGATCGGGCACTATCAGATTGTAAAAACCCTAATCCAACGGGACCCGGGAGTGGTAGCCATCATTGACAAGAAGGGCCAGAGCGCGCTTCACATGGCTGTAAAGGGTAAGAATCCTGATGTGGTGGAGGAGCTGCTGATGGCTGATGTGTCAATCTTGAACTTGCGTGACAAGAAAGGGAACACTGCTCTTCACATTGCCACAAGAAAATGGCGGCCCCAGGTATGCATATGTGTGTTTAGATTGAAGAAAAGTTTTGCAAATACCACTCAAACATCTGACTCATACACTTGCTAAGGATTAAATTGTATGAAATATGAATTAGATGATCAGATCTGGCATATTAATGAACACGATTTATTTCAATAACTGATATGAGCTGACCCCTAGAAATCTCTTGGAATTCATAAGACATGGAAACAATTGATAATTTAATATTTCATATTCCTTAACTTTATGAATGACGAAGTAACAGTAGACTCAAGTATTTTTATGTTACCTGTTGCATCTCGTAAGCTGTTATGATAAGAATAGGTTGATTAAAAACATTATTGAAACTAACATTGATTCATTATTAGTTCTCCACGGCTTCAGTTTCAGTTTCAGATTTGATAAATTAACGACCTGAAACATCTCATCTTTGTTTTAGCAAAGGAAATATCTGTTTTTTAACAGCTCATTAGATAAAGGTCTTAGAGATGTTCTTTGAATTCGTATGCCTTTATTCCTCGTAAGTTCTAGACCATAAATCTAAAAAAAGATTTGATTCCTCTCATTTCTCCCAGATGGTAGAACTCTTACTCACCTACGAGTCAACCGAGGTGAACGCCATCAATAACCATAAAGAAACTGCACTTGATCTAGCTGAGAAAATCCCATATGGTGAATCTCAAAAAGAAATCACCGAGAGCCTTTTGGAGCACGGTGCAAGGAAAGCCTGTCATGTGGGGAAGGTTGATGTGAACTCCGAGCTGCGCCGAACCGTCAGCGACATAAAGCACAATGTGCAGGAGCAACTCATTCAGAATGAAAAAACAAGCAAACGAGTCAGTGGCATAAAAAAGGAGCTGAAAAAACTCCATCGAGAGGCAGTGCAAAATACCATCAACTCGGTTACCTTGGTGGCGGTTTTGATCGCTTCCATAGCTTTTACGGCAATTTTCAATCTGCCCGGTCAGTATCTCTCGGATGGACCAGAAACGGGGAAGGCGGTCATAGCTGATCGTACCGGGTTTAGGGCCTTTTGCTTGTTGAACGC
Organism: Carex littledalei; assembly: GCA_011114355.1. Lineage (NCBI taxonomy): Eukaryota > Viridiplantae > Streptophyta > Magnoliopsida > Poales > Cyperaceae > Carex > Carex littledalei. The sequence continues at coordinate 4,468,554 of CM022090.1, forward strand.
AACTGCATTGTTTATTTCTCTTGCAGTTGTGGTGGTGCAGATCACTCTTGTTGCATGGGAAACTGGTGCACAGAAGCTGGTTATAAGTGTTGTCAATAAGCTGATGTGGTCGGCATGCTTAAGTACATGTGGTGCGTTCCTGTCTCTTGCATATGTTGTGGTGGGGAAACAGCAGTGGATGGCTATTGCCATCACGGCAGTTGGTGGGCCCATCATGGCAGCTACTCTGTTAATTTTGGGCTATTTGGTGCTGAGACAGAGGTTCAAATTCGGGGAAGATAGAGAGAGGCGCATTAAGAGAGCAAGCGGGAGCAAATCATTCTCTTGGTCTCTTCACTCGGATCATATTTCGGACATAGATGCATTTTCAGATGATGACAAGAAGATTTATGCGCTTTAGTTAACTTCTTTTAAATATGCCACGGTTATCTTGTACATAAGCACGTTAGGCTGTAAATTTGAACGAATATGGTGTTTCCCTGATTCGCCATGTGTTAATATAGAGAGATTGGTACGAGGGAGAATCTACGAGGTATTTTTTTTGGACTTTTGACTGTGATTCCAGTCTTTGGGTGCTTAATCATCTCATGGTGCGATATGCACTAAACTAGGGGAGTGGTATTTATATCGTCCACGTGTTATAATACCTTTATTTGATTGATGCAAATGCAAACCAATGCATCACATAGGCAATGCGGTTTATGTGAAGATTGCGTAGGGACTGAGAAATAAATCTCTGCTGTTATTCTCAAGGAATATACTGATCTCAACCATTCAAATATTTTTATGCCCGAATTTCATAGAAATAAGTTTTTCATGTACGAAGATCAACCGTTACGATTGGAATAACAGGTTCGTGTTATTCCTTGAAATTAACAGCAGATTCATTTCCCAGTGACGTAAATAAATCTGCTACAGGGAAGCTGTTATTCCAATCTCAACCATTCAAACCTTTTCATGACCTACTGTGACTAGTGTTGTAAAAAATGGCCAGTTAAATGCCTGTTTAATAGTTAAGGGCGGTTAAACCGTTACGAATACACTAATTAGAGGTATGTTAATGGGTTTTCTCAATTAATCGGCCGATTATTCTCGATTATTCTGTTTATTTCTGTTTAATCATCCATTATTTCTGTTTATTTCAACGAATATTTATTTTTACATTGTTTTTTTTTTCTGTAACTGCATGTGATAATAAGTTTCATAAATATTGTATTGTAGTTTTAATTGTGCTTGGATATATATTCAATATATATATTACTTTAAAATTGATTAATTCTTCTATTATTTATATATCATATATTTTTTTACTTACTGATGTAATTTTTTCAATTAGTACGACATGTTCATATATGAATTAAGTTGTTATCATAAACTAAATTTAGTGATTTTATGTTATAATGTTTTATTTCTTACAAACAATATGTTATTGGTATTTGAAAAAGCTTAATTTTTAAATTTATTTTTATAAATAAATATGTTACTTACACATATAAAGTGTGTATGTGTTGTTAAGAAGGAATAAGTGTAGTGTCATGTTATAATAATAGAATTAAGTTAAATTAAGTTTATTTGATGAGTTTGATGAGTTAAATAAATTATTTTTTAATAAATTATGAATATACATACATAATTTCAATGAAAACGATTAATCGTTCATATAATTTCGATTAATCGGCTCCATACCGATTAATCGCTTAACGGTACTCCGTTCATTCAACGAGCGCATACCGTTATTGTCTACGACTGTGAACCGTTTTTTATAATTGACTGAACTTGCCTTGATTGGTTTCCGGGAAGAGGCTTTGTTGAAAACATTTTTAAGTGGGGAATTTGTGTGACCAGTATTTTACACGTGTTAATTGAAATGCATTTTTTTTCTTAAATAATAGATCTGATCGCATTTTGAACTTCTCTTTTTTTACATATCAATAACTGATAACAACATAAACCGAGTCTCCAACTAAAAACATAACAGAAAGTGTCTTTAACAGTTTACTGTAAATAGCGTGGCTTACATCTCTTGTATTCTCTTCTATAAATGCATCTACAAACATTGTAATAATACAAATGTTCATTATACTGAAATCTCTCTTCCTATTATTTCTCTACTGTTATTAATCGCCATAATAACCAAACCAGAGTTGTCACCTGACGCTTTTTCCTTTTTGTGAATGATATTCTTAATTATTTAAAGAAAATATTTAGCAGCAATTGACTTCTTGACAAGTGTCGTCCCTACCTTTTCAGCACGCAACAAGCCGCCTCAAACGAAACCGCCTCTGCTTCCCCCAGTCAGACCGATCCAGAAGACAGTCGCTTCCCTCCTCTCCAAGTTTTCTTCGCCTTTTATAACCTCGACCGCACATTTTGACATTCACCTCCATCTTCCCCATTTTTATATATATTTTTTTAAATCTATACTCTCCTGAAAGCAACGATAGAGGAGCAACCTCATCACCTCCTCCACCCACCCGCAATAATTACGTCTCCGGCCTCGCTGGAACGACCAATCGCTATGCGCCCGGGCCGTCGGAGCACCACCACCTCCTCCTCCAACCATCAAGTTTGGGTCCCACGGGGCTCTGTTGAAGCTCCAACTCCGTCCCATCCTGCACCTGTCCCCATTCCCGGTCCTGCCCCCGCCTCCGATCAACCGCGCAATAATCCGCCAAACCCTAATCATGCTCCTCGCCATCGTTACCACAACCCCCGCAGCCGCACCCGCTACAACAATTACAACCGTCCATCTCAACAGCCCACACCTTCTCCTGCAGGGTCTACAATTGATGCCTCGTCAGCCCCTGTCGAGGGGGTCCCACAGTTGGTGCAGGAGATCCAAGACAAGCTGGCGCGTGGGACTGTGGAGTGCATGATCTGCTATGACATGGTGCGCCGAACTGCCCCCATCTGGTCTTGCAACAGCTGCTTCTCCATCTTCCATCTTCCATGCGCGCGCAAGTGGGCCCGTTCGCCATCCTCCATGGCGGATCCCATCACTGGCGGCTGGCGCTGTCCCGGCTGCCAGTCTGTCCAATCTGTTCCCTCAAAGGAGCTCTCGTACACATGCTTTTGTGGCAGGCGCCGTGATCCACCGAATGATCTCTACCTCACTCCTCACTCCTGTGGCGAACCGTGCGGTAATCCTCTTGGCAAAACACAAAACACCGGTGAGGAAGGTACCAAAGATAAGGAGGCAGAGGATACAATGAAATGCCCCCATGTGTGTGTGCTTCAGTGCCACCCGGGACCATGCCCGCCTTGCAAGGCTTTTGCTCCAAGGCGGCCGTGCCCTTGCGGCAAGAATATCCTGGCCCGGCGATGCTCTGATCGGACGAGTCCTCTTTCTTGTGGCCAGCAGTGTGGTCGTTTACTGGAATGCGGCCGACACTTGTGCGAGAAGGTGTGCCACACAGGGCCCTGTGGCTCTTGCACGGTTCTTGTTGCGGCCTCCTGTTTCTGTGGGAAGAATACTGAGATGGTTCTTTGTGGTGACATGGCTGTCAAAGGTGAATTGAAAGGGAATGATGGGGTTTTCTGCTGCAACTCGGTTTGCAGCAGGAACCTGGCTTGTGGGAACCACACTTGCGGTGAGAGCTGCCACCCAGGTCCATGCGGAGAGTGTGAATTGGTGCCAACAAAGATTAAAACCTGCCATTGTGGAAAGACGCAATTGAAGGAGATGCGTGAGAGATGTTTAGACCCCATCCCCACATGTTCTGAAGTGTGTGCTAAGCCACTTCCCTGTGGGACCCATTTTTGTAAGGAAACTTGCCATGAAGGGGACTGTGCTCCTTGTCTGGTCAAAGTTGTGCAGAGATGCCGGTGCGGGTTGTCAACCCGCAATGTTGAGTGCTACAAAGTCTCAGAAGCAAAGGAGGTTTTCCTTTGCCCTAAGCCATGTGGCCGCAAGAAGAACTGTGGGAGGCATCGCTGCAATGAATCCTGCTGCCCCTTGTCACAAAACTCATCCCAGATGGATTTTCTCGAGTGGGACCCACACCTGTGTTCTATGCCATGTGGCAAGAAGCTTCGGTGTGGGCAACACTCGTGCCAGCATTTATGCCACAGCGGTCACTGCCCACCTTGTCTTGAGACCATATTCACTGACTTGACATGTGCCTGTGGAAAGACCTCCATCCCGCCACCTGTACCTTGTGGGACCCCACCTCCTTCATGCACCCACCCTTGCATGGTCCCCCAACCGTGTGGCCACTTAGCAACCCACACTTGCCATTTTGGAGCCTGCCCTCCTTGCATTGTCCCAGTGCCTAAGGAGTGTATTGGAGGCCATGTTTTGTTGAAGAACATACCATGTGGCTCAAAGGAGATCCGGTGTAACCATCTGTGTGGCAAGACACGTCGCTGTGGATTACATGCGTGTGCCAGACCTTGCCATGCCCCTCCTTGTGATGTGGTGTCTCCAGATTGTAGTTCTAGCTCAGAGTTGGATGAGGTGAAATACTCCTGCGGCCAGGTGTGTGGTGCCCCGAGGATGGATTGCAAGCATACATGTGTTGCCTCATGCCACCCTGAAATGACCTGTCCCAATCTGAGGTGTCAATTTCCTGTCTCAATTACTTGTCTATGTGGCAGGATTAGTGCCTCTGTACCGTGCTGTGCTGGCGGAAACAGTGAGGTTTCATCATTTGAATTGAATTTTATTCAAAAGCTTCCTGTACCTCTCCATCCCCTCGAAACAAATGGGAAGCGGGTTCCACTTGGTCAGAGAAAGCTTGCCTGTGATGAAGATTGTGCGAAGCTGGAGAGGAGGAAGGCTCTTGCTGATGCATTTGACATAACCCCTCCAAACCTGGATGGTCTCCACATTGGGGACAACTCAGCCGCTGTGTCAGAGTTGATCTCAGATTTCATGCGAAGAGATGCCAAATGGGTTATTTCTATAGAGGAGAGGTGTAAGTTTCTAGTTCTTGGGAAGTCGAAAGGAACCAGCTCGGTTAGTGGTAGTAGCTCTATGCGGGTGCATGTCTTTTGCAACATGTTGAAGGAAAAAAGAGATGTGGTAAGGGTTATAGCTGAGAGGTGGAAGCTCTCTGTTCATGCAGCTGGGTGGGAGCCCAAACGGTTTCTGGTTGTACATGCTACTCCCAAATCTAAGGCACCGCAGAGGATTTTGGGATTGCGACCAGGTGTACCAGTGACAGCTCATCCACCGACTTTTGACCCACTGGTCGATATGGACCCACGATTGGTTGTGGCAATGTTGGATCTGCCACGAGAGGCTGATGTTAGTTCACTGGTGCTGAGGTTTGGAGGTGAGTGCGAACTGGTTTGGCTAAATGACAGGAATGCCCTTACCATTTTTAATGAGCCGGCTCGGGCCGCTACTGCTCTGAGGCGGCTGGATTATGGGTCTGCTTATAATGGAGCAGCTGTGGTAATGCCAACCAGCTCTGGGTTAGTATCTGGTACAGGAATGGGAGTGGGTGGAAGTGGTGTCGGTAGGAGTGTTACTAATCCTTGGAAAAAGGCTCTGGTTTCTGATCCGAATCCATGGGGTGACAGCGGGTCAGTGGTGGATTCAGTTGATGATTTGGCAAGGCCAGTTCCGCTTGTGAATGAAGCGGTCCCTATGCCAACTTTGACTAATCGGTGGAAAGTTCTTGGGTCCGATTTGGGTTCAAATAGGATAAATAATGCATCTGTGATTGAAGTCAAGAAAGGTGAGGAGGGTTCTTCAAGGGGTGTAAATAAACAAGAGGCGGTTGAAGAAGTGGCGGATGATTGGGAGAAGGCATATGAAGAAGAATGAAGGATAAGAAGCTTATTTTATTTTTATTTTTATTTTTTTTGAAGCCTCGATGTAGTAGGGTTTTAATGAATCTTTGCCAAGCTTACAAATATTTCTATATGCTTGGCTAAAGTTACTATTCGGGGTATCTTCTCTATAAGAATTTTGCTGGTACATGGAATTTTAGTTTCCTTGTTTCGAAGTGTTAAAGCTGCTTATTTTTTGCAGCATACGGTAAAATCACAGTGCATCTGGAAGAAGTTTGTTGAAATTTTGTCTTGCTCATTTCATGTTTCAACCTGTGATGTTATTGGTCAATGCTCATTACATGTCATTAAGGGTGTGCTCCAGAAGAGGGGAGGGGAGGGGAGACCGGATTGTCCGAAACCAAGGCACAAAATTAAACAGAGTTTTCCTCCAATCTCTACCTCCGATTTGGAGGGTAGCTACCTCTCTTACTCCTTCCATCTCCTCCCTTTCTCTTCCCTTCTATTTGAAGTTTGTGGAGCACACAGTCATTTGGTAGATCCTTTGTGAGCCGACCAATTTCCACACCAACTTTACCCACCTTTCATAGCTTCTCTTCCTTCTCTCTCTGATACTGTCTTCCAAGGTGAATTGACGCTGATCAAGAAGGGTTCAAATAGAAGCAGTCACCCTGGTCTCTCTGCTAAGTTCTCCATTGTAAAGTTAATAGTATCCTAATCTTTTTCTAACAGACAACTTCTTCTTGATTATTCTGTACAAAGAGGAAATGTGATATACATAATATTGCTTCAGTTGATTAGCTGTTGGTTTATCTGTTGTCTGATTCAACTGATTAAGCTTTGATCTTTTGTCCAAATTGTTAGGTGAAACTTATTTTATATTCTCTAATTCCAGTTTTCCCGTTCGTCTCACACCTTCTCTGTAAAATGACATGCAAGTTACTGAAATTGAACCCGCATCACAGTGGATTTATACACAATTTGTTGACAGAGAAAGTGCAATGCATAGCCATCTTTAGTCCATAAAATTGGAGAGGAGCCTAACCATATTTTTATCATTTACTCTAAATTTAAATTATTGATTAAAATAAATGAATGTGTATGATTTGAGGGCTCTTATGTATTTTTGTGCTTGTCAGAATTTACCAAATAGTAGCATGATCCAGTTATTTAACTATTATAGTGAAAATAAGCTTTCTAGCTGGGGATTAGAGCATGTATTTTGCAGTAGACTTGTATCAGAATGATACAGGTGCAAAATATGTTGTTTAGCTTGAATTATGCTAAAGTAGGGGCTATACTTTTCATAAAAAACATCTCTAACATTGTCCGTCCTTGCTCTGAAGAATCACAAACCCCCGTGCAGTTGTTGGTATGAACTGCTTTGCTAGGATGCCCATTGATGAAAGCATTGCACTAAAATTGTTGGTATGATCGGCTTTACTGGTATAGGTAAGCCAAGCACTGTCTTCTTTTGCCTTCATTATTATTTACCTGATATTTTCTGATTTTCTGCCATGGATATCATGTTGTGCGATCTTACTGGTTCAGATTCAGGAGCTCAAATCTTAATGATTTGTTCGGCAGATTTGGCATCTTGCTGTAATCTTGATTTTCTCAGGTTGAGATCAGTGAGAATTGAGAAGATTAGTCAGATTGACTACCTTTCTCCGTTTTTTCTTTATTGAGGTTTTGGGCAATTTGTGTGCGGCAAGTGTAAGAATGAGGGGCAGTAAATCAGGGGCCAGTGATTCGAGGCAATGTGGGTAGCAAGCCAGGCGCTCGTTTGATTTGGTCCAAACGACGCATGTTTAGCGTATGTTAGAGATATACAAGATACCATAACCTAGCTCAAGCGAGGTGAGACGTGAGTCGGTTTTTAATTTCCGTATCTTTTGCAAATTCTCATTTTTTGATTAAGACCTGCGTCAGTATTGCTCTAGCAGACCACCTTTTAATTGAAAGAACATTTAAATTAGTTTCAACAGCTCCATTAATCAAGGTAATATATGCTCCGGTTTTTTCATTAATAGAAAATAAATAAATAAAATATCGAAATAGGGTATGATTTGGTGAAATTTCAAAATATAAGAAGAACAGGATAAACCGTCACGTCAAGCTAATCCCGTCCCGAACCACGTAAACTTGCTAATTAAAAAAAAATTCCTGAACAGAATAATCCATCTTGTCCAGTACTGTTCATTGTTTTTTTTTTTTATAGCGATTTTGCGTGATTAGTGATGAAATTAGTTGGACAGGATGGTTCATTCCGTCCAACAGACAAGATAAACCATCCCGTAGGATGGTTTATCGGATGGAATAAGGTTTATTCCGTCCAACAAACAAGATAAACCATCCCGTAGGATGGTTTATCGGATGGAATAAACCATCCTGTCCAGCTAATTTTTCAAAATTCCATAAAAACCTACTCCTATTTTGATATTTTATTTATTTATTTTTCTATTAATAAAAAAATCGGAATATATGCCCCTGTTTACATGGTTTCTCAACGACTCAATATGAGATAGAAGAGGAATACAGTTTAAACATTCTTTACAATAAACAGAGCAATACTGAGAGCACGAACATGCACAAAAAGATTGCATCACCTTAATGACAAATTCAAACCAATGTAACACGTGCAATTAGTCACCCCTTGCCAAAACCGATGATAAATTACAAAAGCTGGAAAGTTTTGTGAAAGACTAAACCCACAAATTACCATCATGGAAGGAAAAAACAACAAACATTTTCGAAACCTGTAACTGCGTTGCCCCAACCTCAACATTAGCTATATAATGTAAACAACACTGCTTCATTGGTGGTGATGAAAGCTCTAAGAATGTCTATCTCAAGTTTCTACAAGCTTTGCAATAGTGTTTCACTATGTACATGACATGAAGCTTTGTATCCTAGTATAAATTTAGATATTCATGGAGTTTCAGAGCCCTTGAGAATGTTGTACTTGCAGAGCGGACAGGTTGCATGGATCCGAAGCCACTTGATAATGCATGTAGAATGGAAGTGATGATTGCATGGAAGTGCAGAGAGCTCCGTACCATCTTCATATGTTGCGAGACAAATGCAACACTCCTACAAAAGATCAAACGAAAATGAGAAGGCTAAACCACTATTAATACTTGGTATGGAGAAAAAGACTAATATCTGAAAATAAAAAGAAGATTTACTGCATCTTCTCGAACAAGAATGCGTTCGCCAGTCGATGTCCCATTGTTATTCAGAATAGGAACCATTATCCCCTCATCAGCTGATTTTTCTCCAGTCTCAGATGATTCAGTGTACTTGTATCTTGGAAGTATGCTGAGGTCTGCATCTGATGCACCATCCTGCTATTTTTTATAAACAGTAAAATTCAAATAATAAAAATGAAGCAAGCCAAACTACAAGTTTAACCAGGGTAGGTTCATGCATTTTTAGTTCGTGGCTTTGGCCAACACCACACTTGTTGAATAAAGACCAGAAGGTCCAACACGACATTTTATTTTTATTTTTCTTTTTCTTTTTCTTTTTCTTTCACCTTATACCTTTTTTAGGTAATCTCCAGGCATAACTATTCAATTGTAAAGTAAAACAATTAATTATGGCCAAAACAAAACAAAACAAAGTGAAAAAAAGCAATCTCATTGGCACAAAAAGAATGTGGTACATTGCTGGTAAGGCCTGCACTAATATGCACTTGCCGGTAGTTACAGGTATTGGATGATTAGCTCAATCTGAGGAAAAAGGTTCCTACCTGGCCAGCAAAAGCATAAAGAAGGGCGATAACACAAGGCAGACAACAACAGAGGGCAATTCCAATAAAGCATGCTAGTGCCACACAAAATATAGCAAAGAATACATCGAATGATAGAAATATAACCGTAACCCTGTCAAAAATCAGATACTAAACATGATCAACCAAATTTGAAAAACTTCCAAAATAGTACATGCTTTCCCAGAAAATTAAAAACAGTCAAGCAACAGCATCATGGAGCTTAATTGCCCCTAATAATAATTGCACTTGGACCAAGGTAACCTAAAATCACCCACAGGAGCACAACTCGTGATGTGGTACAGACATTCCCAATCGCAGGTTGCCGGCGACCCAGTATGGTGGAACCGGCACTCCAGCGAAGAAGAGAAATTCATAGATTTTATACTCGCAAACCGAGTTGTCACTTTGTATACTGAGGTTCAAAGCACAAAAATCTCATCATCTCTTGCTTTAATTTAAAGAAAAAGAAATGAAAGCAAAGTGGGTCAAAAGAAAATAGGAAGGGTGTCTCTGGCTGGACGAGGAAGAAGAAATACGCGCGTATAGACAGTTTGCACATTTGTATTACAAAAACTAAAGTTTGTATTGGCTTATGATTTGTTGATAAATAAATAACTTGCTATGTTGTCAAGCATGTGACAGACAACATGGAGCACATTTTATTGACTTGTCACACTGTGTAACACACAGTCCTAATAAAAGAATTTTCTAAATACTATTAAATATCACACCGATTGTCACACATATTTACTTATCAATGTTGATGCATGTGTGATTATGTTCCGAGTATTATTTTTTCCCATAAAGATCTTATTTCATTCCAACTCAGGAGTTCTGACTCTCATTAGTTTATTCATCACACAAAGGACATCGAGGCTTTCTTCAAAGTGAGTTTACTTTCTTTCAAATTAAGAATTAAAGGTATCATTTTACTATAGGTGACAACTTCAGCGCCTTCATTTTGTAGTTTTTTTTTTCTATTGGTGCAATATATTTCTCTTATGTAATAGAATTTTAATCTTTCTTTTCTTGTAGCTCAGTGAAACAATGCAGCTTCTCATTTAGAGCTGTTGTTTATACAAACATTCAAAGGAAGAAAATGTTACAGTTTAGTTCTACAGCATTGGGGTTGGTCCTGGTGAGAAATTATTTAGTGTCACAACAGTGGGGTCGGTACTGTGCAAAAACCTCTACTAATGCGGACAAGTATCCTCCCAGGTACCTAAATCAAGCAAATTACAGCTGGCCGACCCAGATTAATTCTATCTGGGCCAAACTCAATCCGGTGCCTATTGAGACTGTAGGGGTCTGTTTTGAGATCCGTGCCATGTTAAATGGGCCGTCCGATTGTAATTTGCTTGAGTCAGGTACCTGGGAGGATGTGAATTCTACTAATGCAAGGGATTAAACCTCGATTGCCCTTTGTCATCTCTCAGAGTGAAAGAATGTCTACCATTTTGAGCCAAAAGAGCTTCTTTATCACATGGGGAAGATATGGATTCACTTGAATAAAAAAACAAGAAATTCATTTTTGTTTGTCACATTTATAATAAAATCCAAAAATCCAGTTCGATTCGACCTCCCGGCAATCCTGGTAGTTCCTATTTCTGACAATTTTGATTTATTGGTACCGGAATATAGTTAATGAGGTATCTGTTTTCTAAATGCGACCAACTTATATAGTTCCTAATACCATGTATTATATGATTGTGCCATAACAAAGTTTTGGTATGTACTAAACTGAAGGGTGAGTCTTACCAGTAAAGCCTAGGAGCACTCTCCATGAGCTGATCACCACCTGATACAACCCAGTAAAAGCCAATTATCCACCAAAAGAATGACACCATCGTATTGATAGACTCACATTTTTTCACGAAACTGTAAAACCAAGCCACCATCCATCAGTCCATTATCCATAGTTGTAGACATATATCTAAATGCATCAAGCAAACTTAAAAGAAACAGTATTCTTTTGTTCTTTTATGTGTACAATAAATAGCATTCGTTCTGACTGTTAATTTTTAGACTAAACTTCATATGTGTCACAAAATGTGACCTCTTCCATTAATTAAAGCTGATGGTTATATTATGCCAATTCCATGGCACTTGCAAATTTCTAGCCACATAAATTTTAAAAGAAAACGAAGAACCTGCGGGGTTCAGGATCCTCATCACTCTCTTCATCCTCTGAATCATCACTGATACTCTCCTCCAAACCTGACCGGCCCCTACTTCGCCGCCTCCTGAACTCACTCCACACCAGCACCACATGCACCAGGCACTGGAGCCCATAACCCGTAATCCAAACCCTAATCGGTGTCTCAGGCTTCTCATCTCCAGTCGCCGCCAGCACGGCGAACGCAATAGCCACAAACGCAACATTCCATGCTATATCAAGCGCCACCACAGGCCGAGAGTGGGCCCAGTCGACTCGCCTCCTCTCCAGTTGTTGAGCTGCCGTTTCTCGGACCAGCATCGATGGACCCCGCCGGCCAGATGCTCGGCCCAGCAATTCCGCCAACCGGCTCGGCCGAGCGGGTTGGGTCGGACCCCGGTTAGGGCGGAGGAGAGGCTCCGGCGAACCGGACCCTGTCGAGGAATCTTCGTCTGACATCGGGAAGCGGAAAGATCGTCGATGGGGGCTTGAATTCGAAATGGTTTCTAAGAGAGGAAGTTTAGATGGAGTGTAATATAAGAGAATTGCGAGGGTTAGGGTGCAAAGGTGAATGATTGGGGACTGGAGGAGTTCCAATTTGTTCTCTTTCAAGTTTTAATGAGTTTGACTGTTGAGCTCCTTCTGTTGTGTAATGGTTCTTCGGTTCTTCGGTGTTCAGTTCGAGTCGAGAAGTCGCCGAATGAGAGAACGGTAGATGGATGAGAGTCTAGATTATTTGTTACGAGTTCCTCTCAGAAGTCCCTGTTGCGAATGGTAGATGGATCAGAGAACCGGACCCACAACCCACAAACGTTTGATAATACTCTTTGATGATTTGATCTGCCGCGATCATGGTTTCTCGATCTAGTTATAAATGAATATCAACTACTGCAGGTCGGCAACTCTCTCATAATGTCATCTTTGGATTTGACATGGTCGTTTCTGTTGCTTTCAAGTTTCAACTCTCTCATAATGTGACTTCTCATATTTATTTTATTAATATCTGTTGTTAATCGCTTAACAGTATTTTCAGAATGTTGTTAATTAATCGTATTATCATATAAATATATTTTCTTTTGTCATTAATTCTTACAGACTTCAAAATTGATTATATGCAAACTGACATATCAATATATTAAATTTTATATTTAAATTTTGAACATTGAATGCCCGTCAACCTCGATAGAAGGAAATATTTTCCTAATAAATTTATCCAAAAAAAAAAAAAAGTAGAAAGCCCACGATCATTGAACAAAATCTACATTGAGTATTTGACAAATAAAGTACAGCAGCAAATAAAATGTATCAAGATTTTGTCACTGCTGCTTCTTTTTCTTAAAACTATAGACACAAAAATATACATAACTAGTTTATGCAAGCTATAGCTGCTCTTCAGAATATTAAATTTTGAGAAGGAGATGAGAGGAGAAGAGAGATGAGGTTAACTAAATTTTGTAAGCTAAATTTTGAGAAGGAGATGCAAGCTATATACAAATTAATTAAATTTTGTAACCTTCAAATTGAGATGTAGATGAGGTTAACTCTTTACACTGTTCTCTTTCCTTTCCTCCTTTCTCCTTTCTCCTTCTCAAGCACAATCTTAGTTTACTTTGTATAATTTTTTTAATGATTGTTCCTACTATTATTTGACCTAAAACTTGAATCTTTTTAGTATTTTTTTACCGTATGACTCTAGTTAGGGTTGCTAATGAACTGAGTTCGAGCGAATTGGAGTTTGCTTGTGCTCCATTCATTAAGTTAATAAGCGAGTTAGCTCGAGTTGGAAAGGCAGGACCGAGTTAAAAACTCAACTTGTTACAAACTCGAGTTGATTTGTAACTCGGTTCATAACTCGTTAAGTTAAATAAATGTTTAAATTTTAAGCAATTTGAATTTGTTAAAACTTAAATAGTAGATAATAGAAAACAAATTTGACAAATTTGACCAAAATTTTAAATAATATATATTTGTATTTTTTAAGACTACACTACTACAATAATTTGGAAATGGATTGGGTCTGGTTGCAATTTGCGATTTGGAATCGGATTCACTTGGTTGGGTTACTTGGATCCGGTTGAAATTAGATGTGGTCTGATTCCATATAACTCGAGTTAGTAATAAGTAAGTTGAGGTATGTTCATGATCATTTTATTAAGTTAACGATTAAGCCAACTCAAATTAGTTACGAGCAAGTCACGAATTACAAACTATTTATGTAGCCCTAACTAGAGGTGGCAACGAGTTGGACTCAGCTTGAACTCGTCACGAGCGAGCTGACTTTAGGGGTCCGAATTGAAATCTCAATTTGAAATTGTCTGATGGATCTTGTTTTAAGAAGAAAATAAATTTTACAAATTTTTTTGACTGAGCTGAACTGAGTTGGACCGAACTGGACAGTATAAAATGCACACAAATTCATACAAATTCATAAATTGATGCCTAGCCGAGCTAGCTCGCAAACTAGTGAGCGAGTTAGACCCCAGCTTGAACTCGTTAATTCTGGACCGAGCTAGTGACGAGCTGGCTCGTTAACAGTTCGGTCCAGTAACGAGCGAGCCACGGGCTACGAACTTTTTTGCCACCCCTAGCCCTAACCGCTGTACATTTTCAAATATCTTGTTATCGCGGTCTCTCTTTTCTTCTCGATTGCAATCAGTGAGAAGCCCAAGCAGAAAACGCTGATCAAATGAGTGTCGCGTATGAACAAATGCAGACTTTTCCAAATAACGGGCTTGCATCATGCATGGGCTTTGGTTATTTTTAAAGGGCCAAGCCCACCTTTGCGTAATTCAAATAAATTAATGCGAAGTCAGCACAAAAAATGATGCAGCAATTATGCACAAATTACATGCTAACCTTGAAAATCCATGCAGCCACAGCAATTGGGAAAGATCTATTATATTACAAATTTACAATTATAATATATTATTTTGGAAAGAGAAGGAAAGTCAACATAACAGATAATTGTAGTGCAAATTAATTTGATTTTATTTTAAAAATAAAAAATAATGTTTCATTAAATTAAAATATTACGAAATGCATCGTCTCGTCATTTAATTAAGCATGATATGTATCATTTTTGAATTTTGTTAGGTCTTCCATCACAACTATCACAATTCAGTGTTAATTATTTTTTAATTATTTGATAAATGACTAAACAATTTTTAAATTTAGCAAAGTTTAGTATACACGGCAACAACTAAATAGTAATAAACACATCTGCTGCTTTCGTATTTTGGTCATGTATGCTTAGATTACTTTTTTTTTTTAGAAAGGGGCAAAAAAAAATATGAAATTTTGTGATTACGACTTCTCAAAATTCACAATAATTCTATCCTGAATTTTTAATTATTGACAGAAACGTCTCTACTTTGGAATCTTTAATAATTTTATCCTAGTTTGTAAATACATTAGTTCACAAGTCAAAATGAATGCAGAAACAAAGTTCTAACCTGACACCATTATAGAAGTTAAAGAAGAAACTAAAAAGGCCTCGGTATTGAGATAGTTACAGCAATAGCAAACTGACACCACTAGATATCTGGAAATATCCTTTTGACTTTCTTCAACGATATCTTTCTGTTGTAAAAACTTAATTAATCGAGGGCTATTATGTTTTTGACAATATGTAGAAGAATATTTTTATTTGCATTTTCTGTAACACCAACTTGTTGAATGAATATATATAAGCGAATGAGTCAACGGAATTTATTATACATCTATCAATGGGCTGAAAGTTGTATGCTTCGCACATTCATTTGACACCCAATGTTGATTGATTTATAAAAAAAATATACGGTGCGTTTTCCCACTATCCATTTTGTGTTGTAGCAATGTAGCATACTAGCGCATGTTGTGCCCACTCCCGCCTTGCCAATTGTCATTAAGAAAATATATGCGACTGAACAATGCTTCGATTGCTTCCAGAGCTTAGGAAAAATTACTAGTATGTATAAATCACGCAAATTAGTTAGGTTTTACCGTAGAATCACTGAAATCCAGAGAACTGTTGCTGTTAGCAATGTTCATTTGCTGGAGGGAGAGATGCTCAAGGATATTTACAGATAAGAATAAGACTATAGAAGAGTTACTCGGAGAAATACAAGACCAATGGATGTATTTGCATTAAAGCAAGTTTTTTCTTTTTATTTTCTTTTACATTATTTTTAAACTAATTCAACTAAGTTGAATCTTATGTACGCACCATAGGTTTCTAATTGAAACCTTACTTCAATAAAGCAAATAGGGACAAGATTCCTATTTTTTCCTCAAAAAAAAAAAAAATCACTGAAATCCAGCCGATTTGTGGGTCAAAAAACCACGTTGAAAGATAAAAGGTCGCTTAAACTGTAGTACAAGTTATTTTGTTTAAAGACAAACCCTACAAACAGTAAACATAAACTGAACAAATCAGAGAAACACACCACAGAAAATTTTACTGATTACACACGGTTAATGTAATTTTCTTTAATAATACAAAATGAGAAACGAGAGAACAAAATCTAAAATCATAAAGTTGCAAAACTAGAAAGATCGCCATACATTGTCTACAATCTAGTATAGGTTCACAAAACAAAATCTGCGGTCCAAAAGATAATAATTATAGACAATATCTACCCATCCTTTTAAGTCAGATACTATCAGATTTACGGCCATTTTTAAGAGTTTGATATAGATTTTGATATTTTCACGTTACTAATAACATTTTCATCCTACTTGGAAGCAAATTGTAAATATTAATGTCACACTTGCAATTTCAAAGATGTAGAATACTTGTTAATTTAGCTATTTGTCTGAAAACATTACATATATTTTTTGCAATTACTTTTCAAATAGTACGGGTATCTCCATCCTTACATTCGTTAAAGATTGCTCTCTTTATTAGTTCTATAAATTATTTTTTTGTCATGTCAGCAAAATTAAATGCTTACAATTAAAAAAATTCTAAAATCAATGTGAAGAAAAATTTAAATTGTTGATATAGTAAAATAAAAAAATCCAATTTTTACAAGATACTCAAATAAAAAGCGTGGGTTATCCCTGACACCTAATCAGAAAATGTTTACTTCCGGCTGCTATCATTCTATCAACAATTTCACCACATTGAATACTAAAAAACTAACTAATTTTATACACAATTAATAAGCGTCAAGATTTACCCTCAAATCCCAATCCAATATCACTATCCTTCCAGTTAGAATCTTAGGTCTAACCCTAGATCACCTCGGCTTAGCACGGCTCTTGCAAGAAGTCTCCATGACTGGCTCCCTAAAAGATCCACACAATGACGTGGCATGGTGCCCGAACCTGAACCCAAATCCAAACCCCTTCTTCCTCCCCACTCTACGGTGATTGCTGGGTTCCTCGCCGGAAAAGGACGCGGAGGAGGAGCTGATTAGGCGCTCGAGCTGTGTCGTGATCCACTCGATCTCGTACATATCAAGAAGCGTGATCGCTGGTGAAGAAGGAGACGTCTTCATAGGGGATGCGGAAGCGCGGGATGCGAGGAGATGACCGGAGGGGCGGGGCGTTGGCGGCGGCGTTCCAGCGCCGGCGTGTTTGTACCAAGCTAGCGCTGCTGCCTTTACAAGGGCGTTTGGACTGGAGTTAGATTCCATTTCTTGAAAGAGAGATGAATTGAAAAGCTGAGGGATTTAAGGGTATATAAAGGTGAGTTAGCGTGGACTTCAGTGCTAGTTTCGGTAAGCAGTTTGATTGATTCCATGGAGTTGAGAGGGTTGGGACTTTGAAGAAGGCTATAAGACGAGTCGGCGTGGTTTCTTTCTTTTCTTTTTTTTTCCGAAATTTTATTAATATCCAAAAAAAAAAAAAAATTCAAAATCTACATCCTATGCAGAGAAATTTCGAAATCTGTTCAAAGTGCAAATTTTTTCTGCGATAATTCACTCTAAAACTGCAAAAAGAAATTGTGGTTTTAGAATTATTGTTTTTGCGGTTCTAAGTTGCTTTTTTTAATTAAACAGAAATATTTATAATTTATTTGTTTTTATTGAAATATTAGTAATATTTTATATATTTCTTTGAAAATAGATGGAATACTATATAATTTGATTTATTAGAAAGACTGCGATAAATAATCCGGATCAATATTTTTAAGGCCGGGTTTTTTGCAGCTGTAAGAAATTTGTGTATTATTAGAAAATAAAAATATTTTATTGATCCTGGTTCAAAAGTCACTTCTAGATAAATATAGAAAATATTTCAATTCTTGTATTTTTGAAAAAACAAAAAAATGTGTCAGCACAAAATTCAAACAAAATTTTTGTATACACGTTTTTTCTGACACATTTCTGAGTTATTTCTGACACATTTCTGACACAAAATTTTTGTCAGACACATTTACTATAGTTTCTATAAAAAAATATTAAATAACATAATTGTAAATTCAAAATAAATGTTAAAATTTGTTTCATCCTAAAATTTTATCCCAGTGTGTGAGCAATAGATTTTCTCGTAAAATTCAGATTTTCATTTGAACTTATGAACTTTAAAATAGATGGCTTCTATACTCAGTCTTTTGTACCTGCTTTGTACGCACGCTATTTCCGGATAAGCCTTCTAACCGTTCTAACCATTCTTCGAACTGCCTTATATAAAAACTTTCCTGACTCTCTCTTCTCCGTTATTTTTTTTTAATTGGCGATCTTTCTCCCCGGCTCTTTCCGTTTTTTCAATTAGCGATCTCTTCTCTTTCTCGATTAATGAAACACAGATCTATTTTATTATGCAATCCATTTATTACCCTTCTATCTATCTCGCTAAATAGGTTTTGCTTTTAGTACGAGAAAGTACGAGAAGATCAGAGAGGAGACATATGGTGTGCTGTAAAAAGTGGTTGATCAGATTATTAATGAGACGGTCGCTTTGAAGAAGATCTGATTGAAGCAGGAGGATGAAGGTGTTCCTAGAACAACCATCAAAGAAATCTATGCAAACGTCGCAATATAGTGAAGTTTGCTTTTCTTATCTCCAGATTTATTTCTCCCCCATAACGTGACAATATAGACAATCACTTATGGACTATAATGTTTCTAACTGATTTCACTGATTTCGTAATTATCAAGTGGTTCAAAGGATTTTTTTTTATTTTTTCATATGATGTATCTCAAAAAGTCTGAACAGATTTTATATTCTTTCAATTCTTCATTGGTTAAACTATTAGCTTTTTCAATGTATTCTATGTAGTGCACACAAGGTGTTCGATGAATTGTCTTAGTGATGATTGTGGAAAAGATAGGAGAGAGGCGATCTGGAGGAGATAAGAGGAGGCGATCTGAATGTTGTAAATATTTACAGGATATATTTTATAGTGTTCTATACATTGGTTTATAGGATATAATATACATAATTACAGTATCTATGTAGTAGTATTACAGTATGGATTTGATTAGATTCTTACTGAAATGGCAAAATTTTAGCACCTTCTTATTTGTTTCACTTGATTTGTTTAGGTTTTAAAGTGTCGATTTGTTATGTTTACAGTCTAGATCAGTTAGGGTTATTGTATTTACTTGATCAATTACAAAATTATTTATTTGTGGTTACATTATTGATTTATTCAAGTTTATATGTTAGTTTTTGAAACTTATTTTATTGTAATGTTTAGAGAGTCTATCTATGCATTAGTTTACATGATCTATCTAACAGGTTTACAAGATATATGTAATAGTTTACATGATTTATGCAATAGTTTTACAAGATTCTTGTAATTATTTTTTTAGAATTCTTGCAATTGTTTTACATGATCTTGAACTAGTTTACATGATTCTTGCAATTGTTTTACAGAATTATTGAACTAGTTTTACATAATTCTTGCAATTGTTTACAGGATTTATAACTTAAAAGTTTTATTAATTGTGGATATGAAATTTTATTTCAGCTAATCCAGCCTGGAGTGAACTTGATCCTAAGCTTGAGAATTGCCTAAAGCAGGCTGTTAAATCAATAGATTGAGCAATATTTCTTCTGCGCTGTGTGTACAATATGTTTGTGTATTTGTGAATAATGTAATATGTGTTTTGGTGAACAGTATGTTGGTGAGAAACAATATATTTTGTGAACAATATGTTATTTTTATCGTTGGTTAAAACAGTGACAAAAAGTATGTTTGGTGAACAATATGTTTGTTTTAGTTTGTAGAAATGTTATGTTTGTGTATACTAGTGTTGTTGAACAGTTATGGGTTCTGAAGAAACAATGTGTTTGTGAACAATGACATTTTATGTTTGTGTATTATTTTGTTTTACAACATCCATCGTGTTGTTTTATAGTATGCATATGTTATTTTTACAGTATTCATCTTTTATAACTCTTTACAGTATCCATCTTTTCTTTTATTGTATCCATAATATTGTTTTACCTTATCTATAGTGTTATTTTACAGGATCTAGATACATATATAAAATTTTAAAATTTTAATTTTCAAGAAGTTTTTTTTTTGAAAAAATTAAATTTTATAGTATAAAAATTAAATTTTATAGTATTTTAATTTTACAAAGGTCCGGGTTGACTCTTGATGTCCCTGAACATATTTTAAGAGGGAGTCACATGTCGCCCGCGGGGGTCGGAGCATGTCGTAGCGGGCCAGGAAGGCTCTCGCTAACTGATCGAAGGTTTTTATGGATCCTTGCTTCAGTCTCATGTACCATTCCCATGCCTCTCCGGTTAAACAAGTGGTAAAAATACGACATGCGACAGCATCCGATGCTCCATGCAATCGAAGCCTTTCATAGAACCCGTATACAAAGTTATGAGGGTCCTGGACGTCTCCGCTACCTTGGAAACAGGGAAGGCCAGTGGGGTATTTGAAGTCACCCATGGGGGCCTTGTAAAGTTTCGGGGCTAATGGTGCTTCCAAAATATTCGTCGACCCGGAACGAGTCCCTGCTCTCTTTCTTTCTCTTTCGGCTATCTCTTTCTCCACCCCCTTTTTAATCATAGCGTTTATCGTCGCCATATTTACTCCTGCGGCCTCGGTTGTGGTGCGTGTCCTTCGCCGCTTTTTAGGTGATGCTCGGCGACGCTCTCCCCGCGAATGGCGAGACTGATCATCTTTCCTCGAGTGGCGGGACTGTTCTTCTTTCCTCGAGTGGCGGGACTGTTCTTCGGCCTGTTTGCCGGGGTCCTCTCGAGTTCGCTCTGTCCTTGCTCGGCCGGCGCTCCTCCTCGAGCTGGCCGCCGCGGAGGAGCCTTCGCTTTCTTCTTCTTCGGTCCCAAAGGATAGCTTCCGCCTCGGTCCACCGTCCTGCCTAGTCTCCCCCTCGCCAATAAGGGTCTCGAGTTCGGGGTCCAGATCGCAAAAGTCTCGTTCTGTGTTATGCGGACCGGGTTCTGGATTGTTCGATCCGGGTGCTGGATGAAGCAACTGCACTACAGGTGGTGGGGGTTGGGTCATCCGTATTCCGGGAGCTGTAGTGGGGGTTTGGGGACAGTACGACTGGTTGGGATCCGTCAGCGGAGGGTAGTGTGCCAAAGGAGTGGTTTGGTATTGTGGGTATGGAGAGGCATATTGCGGGTATGGAGAGGCATATTGCGGGTATGGAGGGTGGTTGTAGGGAGGCAGATATATGTACTGTGGAACATAAGGAGAGTGGTATTGGACGTAGATCATCTGGCTCTGGGTGTTTTGGGGGGTCGACCCGATCGGCCCAGTGGCTTGGGCGGTCACGATAGTCGAGTCGATTGGTCTTACAATTGGTGTGGAAACTCCGAGGGACTCCAAACCTATCCCGGGTTGGGTGGTTGGTATCCCTTCGCGCGGCATACCCAAAGAGCAAATCAGAGATACTACAGTGCCAGGGACCTCCGGGTCCATTTTGTCAAGGGGACTTTTATTCGTCGCCCCTACCCTTGGGTTACCTGGGGGAGTATTCTTTGAAGCTTCTTTGGGTTTTAGACCCGAGGTTGGGTTGGTCAGGGGTTTCACCTTCTCAGGTCTTTGGCTGGATCGTTCCGTCCGCTGAGCAATCTCCTCGGGAATGATCTTGCCTACGTCTGCTTGTCTTGATGTAGAGGTCATCTCGCTCAGTTGAGGCTGGGGGCCCCACGGTGGTTGATACGTCCCTTCCCAAAGGGGCCGGGCCATACTTGGACTTGGTCCAGTAAGGTGCAGGCACGTCCTGTTCCTGAGAAGCAGGCCGTGTGGAGATTGATTGCTGAGTGCTCGGCCCGTCCCGCCTCGAGCGAAGCGGGTCGAAATGGCGGGCACGCGGGTGTCGGAGGGGTATTAACGCTCTAACCCTTTTTAATACCTCCTCTGGGTGTAGTAAATGCGATCCCTTTTTCTGGGGGATTCTTTGCCTTATATAGGGGGTGCCCTACTGTAGCGGGGTCTTGTCAGCATTAATGACAAAGATCCGCATACTGTTGAGGGTGTCCGCATATTATGTCTCAAGCCGAACAGCGAGGTCGTGTGTCGATCTTTTAGGCTGTTCGGCGTGTTAGGCTTTGAGCCTTGTTTTGTTTGGTTCTGAGCGGGCCCTTAGGAGGGGTCCGAGTCTCAGTTTGTGCTTGGCCTCAGGCTGGCCCCGGGAAGGGGTCCGATGCCCAGGCTGTTTTTAGTCTCGGGTTGGCCCCAGGAGGGGGTCTGAATCCCGAGTAATTTCTGACCTCGGGCTGGCCCCGGGAGGGGGTCCGAATCCCGAGTACTTTTTGGGCCGTGGCCTGTTTCGAGCCTGTTCGCTGTGAATTTTTAAATCTGGAGATGTTTTAGTTGGGTCAGGCCTGGGCCTTTTAAGGGCCATTGGCATATGGGCCTATCAGTATTCATAGTGTGGTTTTAATGTATTCATCATGTGGTTTTATAGTATTCATAATGTTATTTACAGTATTCATAGTGTCTTTTACAAAAATTAAAATTTTGAAAAAAAAATTTCAAATTTTTTTGAAAATTTAAATTTCGAAAAAAAAATTATAGTATTTCCGGTGTTAGTTGCAAAGTACTACAAGTTGTAGAAGTGGTCAGGGGCAGACGTAGGATTTCTGTCACGGAGGGCAGGAATCGGGTTAAAATAGCTTATTGGGTTCAAACTCATTAACTAATCCGGTACTAGATAAAAAAAACAATTAACATAATAAGAAACAATAAAAATAGTATAATATTACATAATAAAAAACAACAAAATAATATCATTTTACATATTTAGAAACAACAAAGTTGGTCCGGATCCGTAAATTTCTATAAAATTTCTATAAAAACAACAAAGTTTCTCATTAACAGTGCTTTTGAACTGGTATGGCGAGCTTTTCAGTTTCAGAGAGGGGCAAAACAATTTTCAGGAAGGGGCAAAGTGGTACTGGGCTCGTATTTTTTCCACTGAATTTCAAAATCCAGAGGGGGACAGCTAAACCCTAAACCCTAAGCCCCCCTCTGGCTGTGTATGGGTCCGTTCCTAGAAGTGGTTCCGCTTTTTTCAAACTTCTAGAAGTGGTTCTGGAGAAAGTACAGGAAGTTGAGCAAGTTATGCAAGTTGCAAGCGGTTAGCAACTAACTCGGAACCACTCTCAAAAGTCGCAAGTTGTGAGAAATTTGGATTACTTATTATATATGATTTGCTATTGAGGTCTACAGTATACAATATCTAGTATTGAGTTTTATAGTATCGGTGATAGTCAAATGACAGTTGGACTTGGGTACAAACCGGGTACAGAACCTTGAGTACAATTAGTAGCTTCCTTTAAAATATTAGGTTAAATTGTGAACAAAAAGAATATATGAGATAAAATCTTATACATATTTTACCTTATGACCCTTTTGGGATCAAAAGCCTTTTCTCCAAGATTGTATGGGCCAATTAGGCCTGCGCTAATTCCAATCCAGCCCACCCAGAGCCTAGATAGCTGCCCATTTAAGTTATACATGGAAGCTGTACTGATTAAAACTATGGATCAAAGAGGTATACCGGTGAATGAAATGCTGATTGAAGCTATGAATGAAAGATGAATACCGGTTGATATTGAAAGATTCTGAACAATGATATCATGTATTGCTAGTTCACCGTTCGCTTAGGAACAATGATTTATACCGGGGAACGAAAGGTTGACTTATCTTTGCTAATCAATCACTGATCAATGATTCGGAACAATGATGTATGCCGGTGAAATTTGTTGTGTCAGTCTTGCCAAATCCCGGCAAAGTCACAATGGTACAGGACAAACACCATTTTTGTCCATATCCATCCCAAGCAGCACTATCAATTAAGCACAAGAATAATTACTTTCCTTCAAGCAAGGGAAACTCGGTGACCTCACCTTGATATGTCACAAGAGAGCACCATAAATAGTGAAGTTTCAAGATAGAGATGCACTTATTCTATTTGCTGGTCTCTTGAGAAGGGATAATGTTCACCTAATTAACCAGGTGCATTGGATTCCTGTAAGTGATGGCGTGGGGTCTGTTTCAGAAAAAGCGGAGAACAACTGAACAGGCAACTGAAAAAGGAACCGGGGTTCGAACTCAGAAAGGTGAGAAGATAGGTTCAGATCCTCTCCAATTGTTTGAATTTATATAGAATGTTAATAGATCACGACCATGCAATTTGGATTTATCGGACAGTTCAGATTTTGGGTGACATAAAAGAGCTGGCCGGTTTTTGCCAGGTCGTCTGCTTTCAAGAGAAGAAGACCAATCAAGAGAAGAAGACCAATACTTCTGGAGAGTTGGAGAGGAGCTGAACACAGAGCATTCAAGAAGCATGCTTGTAGTTTGGACTTTGGAGTCTACTGTGTACTGTCTAGTGCAGAATAGGCTTTTTTCATGAATGATACAACTTTTTTATTTTCAAATTTTAAGTATCCTCCCACAGCCATGACATTCTTCTTTCTTGATATCGGACCTACTTTTGAGTTCAATGTACTTCAAAATCGTTCGATCTGTTTTAAAATCTGTGTGTACGAAAATTGACGCATGTACACACGACTATTAAAGCGGATCGGACATACTTTTGAGTCCAATAGGCTTCAGGACCATCCGGTCTGCTTTAAGATCTGTATGCATGAAATTTGACGCAAGCACTCATGAGTATTAAAGCGGAACGTACAGATCTTAAAGCGGATCGGATGGTCCAGGAGCCCATCAGACCTACTCCGCAATCTTTTTAATTTAATAAACAGCTATATTATTGGAAAAAAAAAAAACAAAAGAAAAAAAAGACTCATGCCTTCAGATTTTGGTATGAAGTGAATACTAGCCGAATTGATTTTGAACTTGCGGTTTTTATGCTGAGAGTATTACTTTGGATACTTAAGTCATCATGTGTAGTTCTATATTTTCAACAATTATACCGTATTTTCGAAATTTTTATTTGATTTACAACTATAATGGTGTTGGATTGTGTTTCTGATTTCAGACGATATATATACATGTTTTTGTATTACTTTCGAAATATAAATGCAATAAGAGGCATGTAAGAAAAATAAATAAATTCAAGAGAGAATAGAATGGCGGAGAGAGAAAAAAAGAGGAAAAGAAATTAAATAAAAGGAGAGAAGGTGTTCAAAATAAGGCAAAGAACTTACTACATTAATTTTGAGGTGCAAGAAATTGTCTCAAATTGGTTTAACCAACGGTGTGTGCTATGGCGGGTAAGGAAAAAGGCTTGCTCTGAATTTTTTTTGAGATGCATGATCTCTGCACCAAATTTTTTCCAGTTCTCCTTCTTTTACAAAAATCCAACCCAACTATTCTCTTTCCAGTATAAACTATTATTTTATTTCTAAATAAAAAATCCACACAGTAACCCCACTCTTAATTCTTTTATTTTATTTGAAAAATATTATTAAAATTATCGAGTTAAATCGCTGTTGATGAATCACACCCGTGTTAATATACCACTTGTGACATTCATAATATCATCATGTATTAATTTAATCATTAAATTTTAATTAATGTCGTCTTCTAATTCAAAATGATTAGCGATGTTGATCACGTAACCTCCGAACAACTGGCCGATCCATGATTCCATATTTCCATCTCAGAAGCGATCATTATAAATTAATCAAAACTAACATTGAATAATATTAGGGATGCTAATGATATATGATATTTCAGCACCACAAATTACATCCATTTCCCAATGCAGATGTGACATGCGGTGTTGGTAAGGTGTAATCAAAGAACAGACAACTGTTCAATCCACACACACAAAAAAACAGACAACTGAGGCCATCTGAGTGCAGCGAGTATTTAATATTGAGTAAAGATGTAGTCCCCCCCACTTCAGTCCCCTAAACGTTCCCCCATTATAACTAACTTTTTCAATCATTGAACCACCTTGAAAAACGTGTAAAACGTGTAAAAGTTGAGTCCAGTTTTTTTCTTTAAGTACTTATCATAAGTATGAATACTTCATATCTTAGGTATTCATACTTTCCATTTTGGGTGAATACTTTCCATATTTGAGTCCAGTTTTTTGGATTTAAATACTTGATATCTTAAGTATGAATACTTGATGAATTATATATAAATATTTGATATGTTAGGTATGAATACTTTCCATTTTGTATGAATACTTTCCATATTTGAATATTTGATACCTTGAAAAACGTGTAAAAGTATGTCATCATGGATCTCATTTGAAAGAGAAAAAAAAAATAGAAAACGTTCGTGTTTTTAGATTTGCAAAATTCCTCATAGATCGTCCCAAAAATTGGTTAGAATGAATGGAGAAAAAAAAAACTACCTTGAAAAACGTGTAAAAGATGAGTAGTATTGTGTCCAGTTTTTAGAGTATGAACTTGATATCTTAGGTATGAATACTTGATGAATTATATATGCATACTTCATATCTTAGGTATTCATACTTTCTATTTTGTATGTGAATTAATTTAATCAATGAATGGGGGACTGGTGGTGTGATCCACGTGACTTTTTGGTTGTGGTCCCCGAGGCAGTCTGACAGTTACTGTCCCCGAAAAGTAATGGTCCCCAGTCCGTATGTGAATTAATACTTGATATGTTAGGTATGAATACTTGATGAATTATATATGCATACTTCATATCTTAGGTATTCACATTTTCCATTTTGGGACTGAATTAATGTATGTTGAATGGGGGACTGACAGTTGTACTTTGACAGTTAGGGGGACGTTTAGGGGACTGAATGGGGGGACTGTTAGTCGATCCCTTTAATATTTGACGTCAGGCTGGACTACTGGAGTGAGGCACTGTTTGAAAACCGTTACATGTGGAGCCATTTACTTTCTGACAGTAGATCACTTTTTTTTAGTTTATTGTTAAGGAAGGGCCGTGTTTTGTAATTTCTGACATTTGCCGGGTGTACTCCAATAATATGTTGCGGATTGTTTGAGCAGGTGATCCTGTCGACGTGCAGCCAAATGCATGCCATAACAGCTCTCAATGTTTGTGAACTGTTCACTTACTTGTATTGCAAGGTGAATAATGTGTTATCTACGTTCTACGCTGCTCTTGTAATTTTATTTTCTTGTTTCCCAGGCTGGTAGCTTCTACCATGCTTTAAAAAAAAAAAAAAAATTTGACAGTGCAGTCTACTTCATACATTTATATGTAAAATTTATAATTTTTTACATTCAATTAGTATAAATTCAAGTGATAAAAAAATAATAGAAAATAAATGCATAAATTAGCTTATAAATTTGTATTTTTTCATCGCTTGATTTTATATAAATGAATTCAAAAACTTATAATATTTGTATGTAAATCATCACTCGTGAAGTAGATCGGTTTCAACAGTTTAGATTCGTTGTTGAAACATATCCAATAGATTTTTTGAAGAGTTAACATGCATGTCATATCACTATGTTACAAGTAGCACGCTAAATTTATTATAAATAAAATATAAATGATAATGTCATTCGTTGTTGCTTTAATTTTGATATTGAACTACTTATCAGTGCCAGCATAAAACTGAATACTTCTTTTTCTCTGATAAAATGAGAAAAGGTCATGCTTTAGTTATTCATATTAAATGGAATTGAAATGAAATACTTAATTGATCTTAAAACCAGTTCGGTGCAATCAAATAATCTAAAATATTGAATTTTTATTGTAAAAGGTGGAACATGGGATTCTCGACAATTATTTCACTGGTGGAAATTGATCAAGAATCTTTATAATTTCAGTCGATGCTTCGTGTAATTAGATAATTTTACTTACTGCGTTATACAATCATTAATATTTCGTGTGATATATGACAAAACCTAATTCAAAAATATAATATCATATTTTCCTTTGTTTTCAGATATTAATTGAATGTCAAGACAATTATTCAATAAACTTTAGCCATGTCCTAACAAAATTATTTCTATGCATATGGTGGGATCATTAGCAAGACTTTGAAAATTCTAGTATGTGGAGCTATTAAACAGATACATGATCACATACATATATATAGCAACCAATTGCTTGTCTTACCGAGTGTTATGTCGATGATCATGTCTTGACTCAAAATTAGTATATTTTAGTAACACGTTTGTAATTTGAAAACAATACGAAATATCTAAAATTAGCGATTTAGTTATAACATGACTATAATTCAAAAATAATTTATTATTCTATAATATAAATAAAAATATTAACATTTTTTTTTTCATAAAATAAAAATTATATATTTTATAAGAGGAAGATGCAAATGCCTTCATTTTTTGTGCGTCCATCATGCCTTCATTTTTTAAAACTTTAATAACTCAAAATTTAAAACTTAAATGTCAAATAAAACCGTCAGATATGATCTACATTATTTTATCTATGCACGTGCAAAAAAGTATATAATTTCAACTTTGTTTTGGTTGTCATCAAGAGCTTGTAAAAACATACTAGTGTAGATAATTTCTAGACATTGATTCACATAAAAACAAAACCGAAATGTGATAATTTTTTTATGAGCATATAGAGAAAATAACATAGATCACATATAACGGTTTTATTTTGACATTATGATTTAAATTTTGAGTTATTAACGTTTTAAAAATGAAGATATGGTGGAGGCACAAAAAATGAAGGTACTGAACCCTCCTCTTTTATAATATCGTATTATTTGTAAATTTGTTGATAAAATAATTAAATACAAAACGAATATTATTCACGAATTTTGGGATCACAAAAACTTGCATGAACATTGGCCACAAACAATCAACGTGGTTCATGAGATAAGGTTTCTTTCGCAAGTATTCTCGATTCAAGCCGGTCAAAAGTATACCCTGGACTCTGGCATCATAAAAACTAAAACAGAGTCCTGACTGGCCGGACCCACTGGGGGCCACTCATTATGGATTCTGGTAAACAAGTTTTATCACTGGTAGAGGTGCTATCGGGTCGGGTAGGTCCGGATACTATTATATTTGAATCTGTACCCTAAAAGTGTCCGGATCCGAATTTCAATCCATATACTTATTTGTTTCAAATCGGGTCGGGTCCGGATCCGTATATCTATCTACCCATAGATATTTCGGGTCCAGTCTTTCGGTTTCGGGTAGATATATACCCATAACTTATTTATAGATTATCGGATCCGGTTCGGATCCGGATCCGGATCGGGTATATGTCACAACTCACAAGCATTTGAGAAACCCTTTACGTTTAAATATAATTATAATTTCTCAAACATCTCACATAATATATCATTATAATATAAATTAAAATCTGCTCCAAAATATCGAAGTGAGATAATTTTAGAAAGTAAAATATTGGAGATGGTGATTTCATTATATGGTTCCAAAATCCAGGAATAAAATATTAATATTAATTTGTTTCAAGCAATAAATTTCAATAATCCGTGCAGAAAGGTAGATACATGATAGATAAAGATGTCAAGAAAAGAATTAATTAGTTTCAAAAATTTATAGGCAGAAGGTGAACATGATATTTGATTTCAATAATCTGTGCGAAAAGAGTAATAAATTTCATTCAAGAAATTAAAAAATACTACAAATGATTGTCTTTTCATAGTTATTAATATATGTGTTTATATTAAATAATTATAAAGAAATGGTATTATCATTTTATCGGGTATTTAGACAGACATCGGGTCAGGTTCGGTTATGGGTCTTGATAAGTCCATATATCAATGGCCCTTAAAAAGCCCAGGCCTGGCCCAATAAAGCACTCCCAGATTCAAGTTCACGAAAGACCGGTCCAAAACGAAACAGAATATGACCCCCAAAACAGGCCACGGCCCAAAAAACAGATCGGGACTCGGACCCCCTCACGGGGCCAGCCCGAGGTTAAATATGGCCTGGGACTCGGATCCCTTCCCAGGGCCAGCCCAAAGTCAAGCACAGGCCGGGATTCGGACCCTCTCCCAGGGCCAGCTCGGGACCGAACAAAACAAGGCTCAAAGCCCAAAATACCAGAACAACCAAAGGCCGACGCACGACATCGCTGTTCGGCTAAAAAGATAAATTATGTGACATACTATCGCCTATTATACGGACGCCCTCAACAGTTATGCGGACTCTCGTCATTAATGATGAAAAGACCTCGCTACAGTGGAGCGTCCCCTATTTAAGGCAGAGAATTCTCCAGAAAAGGGGATCGCATTTATTACAAACTGAGGAGGTATTAAAAAGGGTTAGAGCGTTAATACCCCTCCGACACCCCGCGTGTCCACTGTCTCGGCCCGTTTCACTCAAACCGGGATGAGCTGCGCCTTCAGTGCCCAACTCCCACACGGCCTGCTCCCCAGGGACAGGACGCACCTGCAGTTTACTGGACCGAGTCCAAGTACGGCCCGGCCCTCTTGGGAAGGGACGTATCAGGTCTGATAACTAAATCAAACCCATATCTTATCCATTACAGTATCGGTTCCAGTTCAGATCCAGGTCGGATATTAAATTATTTATTTTGTAACTGTATCCATAATTTAACCGGTTATATTTTTCAAACCATATCCTATCCAAATTAAACAAATCCATATCAGTTCTGGATCGGGTAAAAGTAGCACCTCTAATCACTGGTCCGATATTTAGAAAATTAAAATCATCTACTAATTTAATGTTTTTAATGCCTTGTGTTGTCTATTTGTTTACATATTATATGCTATTTTTCTATCAAAGTAATTAATCATATCAATTATTTTTTCTATATCGGGCAATTTTGGCAGTGTTCAAACTTATATATAAAACTGCCATGCAAATAAATTGAAGGGAAATGTTATGGCCTCCCAAGCCATCATACCCGAGCACGCTCCCCAACTAGTTTAACAAAAAAAAATTCTAGTTTTGCCTAACTTTCATATCTAGCGCTCATATCCAAGCTTTTAAAGTTCTGTTTATAACATTTTACAATGCTACTTGTGAACATCTAAACATTTATCTGCAATCAGTTAAATCCTAAATCTGTGTAGTTTTAACTTCTAACTACTTTTGTCTTCAAGCCAAAATAGAAAATATTTCTTTCACCCACTTTCTTTTTATTTTTTTCTCTGATCATTATCGTTAATTTTTTCGACGATCCGTGATGAATTTTACGAATCTATAAATACGAATGTTTTCTACTCGATTTTCTCTTTCAAATTAGATCCATGAAAAAATACTTTTGAGTTATGAGTTATTTTCAAGCCGTTTTATTTAAAGTAAATTCCATGAACACTTTAAATTTTCAAGTTTTTAAACCTAGGTCTACATCCATTTAAACCTCTGATGTCTACTATTTAAACTACTACGTTCAAGCATTTAAACCTCTAATGTCGATCATATAGTATCACGAGTTTAAACCTCTGTCTACAACCGTTTAAAGTAGTTGTGTCCAGCATTTAAAGTAGTGGTGTCAAACATTTAAATAATTTCCATGTCAGGTTTAAAAGATTGTAGACCGAGGTTTAAAAACTTGAGAATTTAAAGTGCTCATGAGCTTTACTTTAAAAAAAAAAATAAAAACAACGACTTGAAAAAAACTCAAAAATATTTCTTCATGGATCTCATTTGAAAAAAAAAAATCGAGTAGAAAATGTTTGTATTTTTAGATTTGCAAAATTCATCGCAGATTGTCGAGAAAATAAACGATAATGATTAGAGGAAAAAAAGTGAATGGAAAGAATCTTTTTTTTTTTTACTTGAAAATAAAAGTAGTTAGGAGTTAAAAGTACTCATCTTAGGATTTAAATACTTGCAAATAGAGATTTAAATGCTTGTGGGTAGCATTATAAAAGGTTATAAATAGAGTTTTAAAATCTTGGATATAAGCACTAAAATAGAAGTTAGACATTAAATACTTAGGGAGCACGTTCATAGATTTATTTGAGAGGCAATTATCATACTTCTAAATTAAAAACCAGGACATTATTGAACTTATTCGGTTTTGAGCTAGTGTAACGTATAGCTTTTAAGATTTTTGTTTTTTAAGGTTTATATTTCTGACTAAGTAGATATTTTAAGAATTTGATAACCTAGCTTGTGAAATTTTTTTATTTAATAATTTATGAATATTTAAATTTGAAAATATTGACTTCTATCTTTATTAAAAAGAATGTTCGAAATTCATTGTTACAGGAGTACTATTACTTTTTGGATATGAAATATCGTCGATTCGACTGTTTGAATTCCAAAAATAAAATTAAAAAACGTGAGACACGATAAGACATGAAAAATTACGATCATAATAAATAAAAGATGAGGGTTCTAAAACCTCATGTTTTTCATACCTCATCATACCTTCATTTTTAAAGTCTAAACTGTCAATCCAAACAGCTCAACATGATATCTATACTAAAATATATTTGGGAATGAAATTTTATAATTTTTAAAATTTTTTTTTACTATATTTGAAGATAGGTACAAAATCATCATTTTTGAACGGTACATAAATAGTAATTTTGAACCTATTTTAAAAAATAGTAAAAAAATTCCAAAAATGATAAAATTTCATCCATAAACATATTTTAGTATGGATATCATGTTGAGCAGTTCGGATCGACAATTTAAACTCTAAAAAATGAAGATATAAAATACGAGGTATGATGAGATATGGAAGGCATGAGTTATTGGAATCCTCCTCTAAATAAAATTACATGTATACAAATACCAAGGATGATTGATTCATTTTTGTTTCTTCTTTTCCGTGATGAGAGAATAAGATTGTCTTCCAGAGTTCAGAATTTAGCGGTTAAAACAAAGAAAGGAGAGAGAAAGAGAGGGGCGCCACGACCGACCTGACTGGAAAGCTTATTTACTCTAGAGCCAGAAGAATTGAAGGGAGAGAAGAGAGAAAAGGAGGAGAACGGAAGTAGGGGTGCAAACAAATCAGATAAAATCCAACCGTATCCGAAAATTAGATACAGATATTTGATATCTGAATATCTGTGCGGATACGGATACATATATAGTTTTGAATATTAATTATTTATATTCAAATAGTAGATATATACCATAGTTAATATATATTATGAAAATATTTATGTATATATCTACGAATGTCCGATATTTGATTCGTATCCGTCTAATATCTGATCCGTATCCATATCCGAAAAATTAAAACAGATATATCCTTTACTATCTGATCAGAGTCAAAATAATAATGATTTACGTAGGGTTTTGGCTTAGGTTTTGCATATTTTCTCACACTTATGTTTACTTTATTAGAGAAAAAGGCTACTGTCACCCTTCTTTATGTTTTATTGCAGAAAACAGGTTTTGGGACTATTTTACACCAAATGGAGCTAGAATCGGGTCAATCGGATCAGCGACGCTCATCGACTAAGTCCCTGTTACGGCCAGTATTGACCAATACGGACCAGGCCTAGCACAGACCAGAAGATAGCGCTGGAAGCATTAAACCCTAACCGTCAAGGACCTAATACGGACCGTATTGCCTGATACGGCCCGTATCCGAAGGCATCTCTTGGGGAATAACTGCCGACAGCTGTTTCCAGATCAGTTTCTTAGCCCCTACTCAACCTCTACACGTCCCTCCACTCCTATATAAGGCCCCTGGGCAGAAGGAATAGTCATCTTTGTAATTAGGGTTAGATTTGATTAAAGTAAGAAGAGAGGAGTGCCTGTAACAATGCTGTTTCGCGGCTAAGTTCCTTTTCTTAGGGCTAGGCAGTAAACCTTGTTACTCTTGATGTTTTGATATATATATTTCTGTTTATTATAATTTCTTGTTGTTGTACTAAAATGCTTTTGTGATTTATTATCTCTTCATCTAATTTCAATGATCTAGTTTGAGTCCGTTAGGGTAGTGACAGTACTTTAATGGTAAGAGAAACTATTTGTATGAATTAGCCTTGTTGAGATCTATTAGGTTTATGTGAAGAAAACCTTAGCGGGGAAACCATAAACCAGACCAACAAAACGCGTACCAAATTCCATCACATGCGTAAAGTAAATCGCAGTGATCTGTGTAGTAATTTGGGGTATTTGAGAGATCAGACATTTGCGTAAGGTAAATCGCAGTGTCCTATGTAGAATCTCGGTGAATGATCTGCCATTCTTGCGTAACATAAATCGCAGTGACCTATGTGGTGTCTTTCATTAAAACAACAACAGGAAATCAGACGCAACAGGAATATATTGTCAAGGCGGATTGAGTGGCAATGGTGTGCCGAAACCCTAGGAATTCTCATCTCTATCTTTATTTTAATTACTTTTAATTGCTTCCTAATTTACATTGATCAAAACAACATCTCTCAATTTTCAGATTTCGTCTAGCCTTTCGAAAGATTGTGATTCGATCGCTCAAAGCATTGAACCAATATTCCCTGTGAATCGACCTCGAATATACTACTCGATAGGATTGTGCGCTTGCAGTCCGAACCGATAGCATTTCCAAGTTTATAAATATTAAAAAAAAATTGCTCACTTTTGAGTGATCAGTATCCGATCCCTATCCGATCCGTTTGCACCCCTAAACGGAAGTGAAATCTCCATATAAACTTTTTGATTTTTCGCACCCCAATTCGGAGGTAGCCAAGGTGAAATTTTGAGCGTTTCTTCATTTGCTTTATGCAGACCGTTTTGAAGTATAGTCTAAAGAGTAAAGGGGTATTTACTAGAACATTTTGAAGCAAAGTACAATATGTTGCAAACTATTAAAAATAAATAATAAAATGTAGAATTTTCTGATTTTAAATCCGCGTCGATCAGAAATTGCCATAATAATATATGTATACTTTTGTGCATTATTTTTAATCAAATATTATATTTTTTTTTAAAGAGCGCATTTGAATTATGCTTTACTGGAGTACTATTTTGGAAGCATTACTGTTTTTCTTTTTTGGATTGCGGACAATTTGTAGTATTGAGTTTTTGGTCTAGTGGTCAACACACAATATTCGCTATGTGAGAGGTCGTATGTTTGAAATTCGAAAGTAACAATTCTTTGTGATATTGAATAATTGAGTAACTTGACCTCTAATCTTTACTAAAAAATAGTGTTATTTTACTGATTTAGTCTTTTATTGGAATAACACAAGATTAACACTGTACGTATTTATTCATTATCTTCAATCCTACTTGAATTATATAATCAAAATCATATCTGTGCTATTTTAAATAGCATGATATTAATATATTTGATATTATTCGAATTAGGACAATTAAAACATACTAATCCGAACAAAATTATTCTTACACTATTCATGGCCCAAATTAGAAAAATAAATATAACATGTGGTCCTAGAGAATCTTATTAAGGATTGGCCATCTTTGCTAAGAGTTTTTTTTTTAAATTAAAAATTAATTTTCTGTGCCAGAAAGTGGTTGTCACTGATAGCCAATTAACTATAAGTGGCCGTACAATCAATAGTACTTGAATCATGCAATTCCCATGGGGTCCCATCGTTCAATGATTTGCATGTTGCATCTTTATATCTATCCCCTGATCTAAATCGAGCGCGCATCATTGCAAATTTGCAATTTGGTACATTTTGTTGCACCACCTTTGTTATCTAATTCTTCTCTAATTCAACAGTGTTAGATCAGAATCCTTTTGTTTAATTTGAAAATTTGAATTATTATTTGCAAGTTTAATTTATATAAGGCAGTGGTGGCTTGTAACATGACATAGTTTTGTCACATTGGATTTAGTTAGATCGTATTAAATTAGTAGATTTTGCGTCCTAATCTTGTAGTTGTACATCGTATTACAATATCCATAGAATGACGGTTTTTTGGTAGCTAGTACTTCTCATCATTATAAATTTATAATTAATCTATAGAAGCATTCATTGCAAACACGTGATCGTTCTTTTGCCGAGTCTAGGAAGTTTTGTACCAATTTTTAGTACAAAAAGAGTTATGTACTTTAATCAGGTGGAATACTCGGATTTATATATATCTAAAGAAGGAATTATTACATATGGGTCAGACGGGTAGTGGTAGCACCGTTGCAGAGTGAGAGAACGTTGACTGACTGCGGGACCACATGTCAGCTCCTCCCGTCCATACAAAATCATAGGCTAGGTCCATCCAAGTTTTTGACGTACGGATAGGTTTTGGCGGTGCCATGATCCTGTTGAACCGGCTGTATTTCAAAATTGCATAGTCCAGTCTAGTTCAGTGTACTATATGATAATTATCAATAATCACAACTGCTATTAAATTATCCTTAAATTGTCAGTAAGCATTACTAATATGCCCCTATCCTTGCAAACTCATCACTCCTGGCCCTAACCCCCTCGCTCGCTCTCAATTTAAAAAAACCTCTATGCTAGAAAACAACAAAAAGAGAAAAGGGTGATTCGAAGATTAGGGTTTGCTTTTTTTCTTCCCGCATTGTCTCGCATTTTTCTTCCAACCATCGATCGACCAGGAATTCAAAACCCTAGTTAGCTCTTATCCGAATCTCCCGTGGATTGGAGCATAGAGTAGATCTAAAAATGGCTGATGCGAGTGGAGGCAGTGGCATGGAGGAGGGAAGCGGGGGTGGAGCAAGCGGAGGTAATGCGGCGGTTCTCGCGTCGTCAATGTCGTTTAAGGGGGCGTCGAGGCGGCGGACGGCGCCGGCAATCCGGCCGAGCTTGGATGCCGACGAGTTTATAAACCTCCTTCACGGGTCCGATCCTGTTAGGGTCGAGCTTAATCGACTGGAGAATGAAGTCAGAGGTGCTGATGCATTTTACTTAGTGAGCGGATCTCTCTCAATTTCGTCTTGCTATTTGAGTAATTTCTTCTTACAATTATGTACAGATAAGGATAGAGAACTAGGAGAAGCTCAGGCGGAGATAAGAGCTCTCAGATTGTCTGACCGTGCCAGAGAGAAAGCTGTTGAAGAGGTAATTTTGAACACTGCATTTCTTTTTATGTATTTCTAAGTTTTTTTGAAATTTTTCTCATAATTCATTCCGAAGTTGTGAGATAAATTTCTAAGGTAAATGTAGATGTTGAGACTTGAGAGTAGTCCTGCCTTATTCCATTGCACCATTGCATACTCTCTTTTTTCTTCATGTTTTCAGCTCACAGATGAACTGGAAAGGATATATGATAAGCTGAAGTTGACAGAGTCTCAATTGGATACCAGAGTAAGTGGGTTGTCTACTCCATCTTAATGTTAGTTCCTGATTTCTATCCAATTGGCCCTTATATATAGCATTATCTCGCAGAATCTAGAAATCAAGAAAATAAATGATGAGAAAAAAGCCGCCATGGCTGCCCAATTTGCTGCAGAAGCTACACTCAGGAGAGTACACGCAGCACAGAAGGATGATGACATGCCGCCGATTGAAGCCATTCTTGCACCGCTAGAAGCAGAGTTGAAGATTGCTCGTCAAGAGGTACCAACACTATTAAGTTAAATCTTAGTTTAGAAAATTATTTCTTCTTTGATGTGTCCCCTGTACCTACTCTGTTACTGACTTTTTAATGGTCCATAGGCAATCAATTTTCAGAAGAGTGTTCATTCCTCCATTTTGTATATGCTATTTTTTGAAAGCTTGTCAACTGCGAATTGACATACCTTTTCTATTTGTAGCACTTGCATGTAGAATATCTGAAAATTTGAATGAGAATTTAAATTGCATTTCTGTTCTAGCTAGCTTTCTTTTTCTATAAAAAATATTCAAGAAGGTCAATGTAAATTGTGGAGATGTTATATTTGCGTTGCCTAAGTGGTGTGGGGGTGGGGATGGATTGTCAGACACCAAAACAACGAACCTGAAAGACACCTAGGGCGCAATGCATGTGTATGTGCTACTATAGATTCATAGATTGTTTCACAAGTAGCTTCAATTTACTATTCTTGATAAACTAAAATGGCCAGTTCTCTTTTAAGGTGTCTGCTGAGTTATATGTCGTATTGTGCCAATTAACTTGAAGTATTTCGATGACAGTAAGAGTAGAGGAGGTCTATTGTCCCCCCTATGACATGCATGAAGAGTACCACCAACAAAGCTTCTGGCAGTTTATTATGCACAAAGAGAAGTCTTACGACCTATATAACCATTGGATCATATAATTCTACTATTTAGTTGTTCAAAATCCTTCAGTTTTAAAACCTTAAAGGAGGACTTTTTTATCTTTCAAAACATACTGTTTAATGTTGTATTATAACTCCCCAACAATCAAGATCCATAGCAAAGCAATGAGGTTTCAAATGCCTCCATCATATCTACACCTTTACTAAATAAAAAAAATCTACACCTCAAATAACATAATAGAACTGCTAGACGTGATCTATATTTCTTTTTTACACGATTGAGAACTTGTAAATTCCACATCAGTGGATTTTTACGATCTGTTGATCTCAAACAAACAAATTTGAAATGTCATAATATTTTATGTGTGCTAGAAAAAAATGATATAGATCACATTTGACTGTTTTATTTCGATATTTGTGTTTGAATTTTGAGCTTTTAAAGTATTAAAAGTGGAGGCATTTGAACCTCTCTTTGAAAGAAGATGTTTATGGACTAGAAAAGGCTTCTCTTTATTCTATTTTTCTTCTGTATTTTGTAGATTGCTAAGCTGCAGGAAGATAACAAGGCTTTAGACCGTCTAACTAAATCAAAGGAAGCTGCCTTACTTGAGGCAGAGAGAACGGTTGAGATTGCTCTAGCAAAGGCTGCAATGGTGGATGATCTACAGAATAAGAACCAAGAGCTGACAAAGCAGATTGAGATATGCCAGGCAGATGTTCTATAGATATCTTTTTTTTTAATGCAATTTGATAAAGCTCTGTGATAAATAATTCCTTTATTAAAAACTGCAGGAAGAAAATAGGATCTTGGATAGGTTGCATAGGCAAAAGGTGGGTGAGGTAGAGAAGCTTAGTCAGACAGTCAGAGAATTAGAGGAGGCTGTATTAGCTGGTGGAGCAGCTGCTAATGCTGTTAGGGATTACCAACGGAAAGTCCAGGAGATGAATGTATATCTCGTTCTACTAAGTTGAACATATTGTTTAATATTCAAAGAAATTTTGTTGCTTTTCAACGGTCTGGTCTGGTCTGGTCGTGCACCCAGAGGTATGTGATGCATCAAGACCAAGTTGCTTAATTCAGGAACTATTGCTGCACAATTGGGTTAATGTTTTGACTTGTTTGAAATTTGAGTGTTTCATAACACGAAGTACTGCTGCAAAAAATTCAGGCTTAATTCACCATTTAGAGGGACAGATACTAAAGTCAATTAAACCTTGCACTGGTATTTCCATCCACAATTGAAAACATGCCTGTTGCTTAGTTATGATAATTGTTTTCTTAGGAAGAAAGAAAAACTCTGGACCGGGAGCTTGCTCGTGCCAAAGTAACGGCAAATAGGGTGGCTGTGGTGGTTGCAAATGAATGGAAAGATGCCAATGATAAAGTGATGCCAGTGAGACAGTGGCTTGAAGAAAGGAGATTTATGCAAGTAAGAATTGAGTAATCTAAGTAATGCATGGAAGTTTTACACTATTAAATCTTTATTCATATTTGTAATTGCATATTGCAGGGTGAAATGCAGCAACTCCGTGACAAACTTGCGATAGCAGAACGGACTGCAAGATCTGAAGCTCAACTGAAAGTGAGGCTTGGTTCTCTCTTTCCCTCTCGCTTTTTATATGTCCATATAAGACTTGTTGTCCACTACTGAGCTAACAAGCTTCTAACTAACTGTTATTTGATTTCTCAGGAAAAGTACCAGGTACGCCTTAAGGTACTAGAAGATGGCTTGAGGATGACCTCATCAAGTGGGTCTACTCGTAGTAGTGCTGAACCGAAGGCTTTAAGCAATGGCCCATCATCCCGTAGGCTGTCCCTAGGTGGTGCTGACAATCTATCAAAATTATCTCCAAATGGTGTTTTCTCCAGGAGATCACCATCTTTCCAAATGAGATCCTCCCTCTCTGCTAGCAGCAGTATGGTCTTAAAGCATGCAAAAGGAACGTCAAAATCCTTTGATGGTGGAACAAGGTCGCTTGACAGGGGTAAGTTATTAGGTAATGGAGCGGGACACTTGCTCAATAGGTCAACAGATACTGTTAGGAACGGTGAGACGAATGATACTTGGAAACCGAATTCAGAGGAGAAACCCAGTGATGGTACAGCAACAAACAGTGAGTCTAGTGATATGGTCTCTGGATTGCTGTATGATATGTTACAGAAGGAAGTGATCACTTTGAGAAAGGCTTGCTACGAGAAGGATCAAAGCTTGAAGGACAAGGATGATGCAATTGAGGTAGAAATTAGATGTGTTATGTTGCCATATTTCTATCTTTTAAAGCTCTCTATAACTTGTAGGTGAACCTTTATTTGTTTTATTTATTTATCTGTGTAATTTTGTAACTGAAGATGTTAGCCAAGAAAGTAGATACATTGACAAAAGCAATGGAGGTGGAGGCGAAAAAGATGAGGAGAGAAGTCGCAGCAATGGAAAAGGAGGTTGCTGCCATGCGTGGGGAGAAGGATCAGGAATCAAGGACTAAGCGGCTCAGTGCTTCCAAGGCTCCTGCCAACAGTTCTCATGCGATTCCTTCTAGGTAAACCCCAACTCACTTTAATACTTTGTTTTGAAACACAAAGCATTTTCATAATATATATCGTATTAAAGAGACTAGTGTGTTTATACCGAAGAAATCATCTGAGTATCAAGAGATGATGCAACAGCTCGACATAAACATAATGGATTTAAATAGAAAACTGTTAGAAGTGCTTTATTTAGTTTTTGCAGTCATTGTCCACTCAGAAATAGATACCAACTTCATACTTGAAATAGGTCCCATCTTCAATCTGAATTCAAAAGAAAATTCAAAGGATGTATTACCCCTTGTACCAACAATGTTATAGTGTTTATGATGAAAAGAAACCGATTCAACAAGGTATAATTAAAATTAAGTTGGATCTAACACATGCAAATGCTCTAATTAAGCGTTGTTGTGTTAGCAGTGCAAAATACTTAGGACTTACCCACATTTGTTTTATCTTAAATCTATTTCATACCATACTTGAAACTCTAAACCCAGACTATCATTCTTATATTTAAAGCGTTGCTAAGTACTCTAATCTTTACTCTTTAAGTAATGACATAAACTTGTAATTTTTAACATTATCAGAAGTTTCCCGAAGAGCGGCATGATGCGCAGCCATCAATAACAACAGCAGTGGGGCCTCTGGCTCTCTCATTCTCTCTCTAACTTGGGAGGCACATTTGGTTGCGGCATAGTTGCTTGTGTTTTGTTTTATGTTCAGTTCCATCTTAATTTTATGATTAAGATGGCATGGGCAATCATGCACAGTATTAACTGGTGAAGGGGTGGAACTAGTCAGACAGCAGAGTAGAATTTTACTTGTGACATGAGCGATAGTGGGAGATGGAGATGGTGGGC
The DNA here is from genome assembly GCA_011114355.1 of Carex littledalei. Lineage (NCBI taxonomy): Eukaryota > Viridiplantae > Streptophyta > Magnoliopsida > Poales > Cyperaceae > Carex > Carex littledalei. The sequence goes on from CM022090.1 coordinate 4,509,954, forward strand.
AGGTGTTGTGCAACTTTTGAGCAAGGCAAAGTTTCTCAGGGCTTGTATATGTTTGAATGATCTTGCATCAGATGTATTATTTAGTGAAAACCCCATGGCTTTGTTGTTTCCTGGTTGTGAATATTCTTGTAATCTTTCTTGATTACTGAGTTATTTATTTTTTTTGTTCGTAGTTATCTAGTACGGGCCTATTTACTCTGATATGGGACATTTTGTGCTCCTTCATTGCAGTCCCGTTCTATTATGGTCTGCTCCAGGAAGAGGTAAAGGGTGGAAGAGCAAGGGAGGGAAAAAATGATGTCATATTATTTCTTTAACAAAATTTAATAGGAGAAAAGGAGAAGGCGCAACGAGTAAACTTCTCTTTTTGAATACTCAAATTTTTGTACTCTAGTTTGGCTGCAGAGGTGAAAAAAGCCTCGAGCAACTGTCTCATTTCCTATTAGTTGTGGAGCATAAAATCTCACTTAACCTCTTCTTAGTCAGTCGGTTCTTCCCCAACTCTACCATCTTCTCCCTCACTTGACCCTATGCTTCCTCTCTCAAGCTTGTTCTAGGGCACAAGTTTAGTGTTATGAGTTAATTTTCTTTTTTCAAGTGTTGATGTACATGGCGTGGTCATAGAATTTTGAATTTCCATTGACACGCCTAATTCACCGACATGTATTCAGCAATGTTACATCAAAATGAGACCATTTGGAGTTCTGATCAGGTACACTTTTTGCCTGACAAGGTTCAAATTGTTCATTAATGTAGGATTGAAATGTCAAATGATAAGTTGAGTAATTCCAAAACGCGAAGCGATCAACAGCCGAAACAGCCCAAAGTTGAGAGTAAGCCTCAACCCAATATAGCCCATGATGATCCAACCAAAAGGAACCCAACATAAATAAATATGAGCATAACCCAAATCCAACTCCAACTTGGTCGTGACTTGAACTCTCTTTTGACTTTGAGGACTTCGCCGCGAGTAATTAATTGTTTCTTACTAAATAACCCGAAGTTTTATCCAATTCACCTAAAAAATGGATCACTAATTAATTGAATAAAAGATCAATTTAATTTTGTTAAAAAAGATGACTAAAACGCAAACACAAACCAACCTTAGTCGGAAGAATGCCAAAATTCACAAGCCAGCTAACCTGAAGTGATAATTCGACTGGCATGTGATCTGAAACCATTCTGAACTGGGCTAAATAACTCAAAGTAAGACAACTAGCCTGCCTCGTAGAGGTCAGATCTAGTGCATTACCCTACCGTATAAAATGAGATCTGCACCATCCGTTTTAATATAACACGAATCTCAAAACAGATCCCTAGAAATACACTTTGAAATAATTTTAGCTCAGCTCAAAGTTATTCTATCACTTCCGAAGGATATATGCTCACCCCTGCCTCGTAACCGTATCAAATTTGAAAGCGATCTACTCCTAACCAAAACAACTTACTTTTGACTTGGCCCAAATAATCAGAAACAAAAGTTAAGAGGAAAACAATGGAGACATCCAGTATTGCTACTACTGGACCGAATGAACAATAGTTAAGATAGAGATTAGTGTTATTGTTGTAACAAACATTCTGTTATGATTCTGTTACCAGTAGATGGTTAGCAATAGGGATTCTGTTATAGCAACTAACAGTGGATAGTTAGAAGGTAATCATTCTCTATAAATAGCTGATGTAAATGTATCCAGATTAGGTTGTAAGATTTCTACTCTTCCTATTACCTACCTTGGAGTGCCATTCCATTGGAAAAAATCAAGTACTTCCTGACTGATTACCATTAGTTGCTAAAATCGAAAAAAGACTTCAAGCTTGGAAAGTACACTCTTATCTCCAGGAGGTAGAGTCACATTGTTAATTTCTGTTCTTTCATCCATCTCCTTTTACTGGTTATCCATTTACAAAATGCCTGCTACAATCAGACAAAAAATCGACATAATTAGAAAGAGATTTCTTTGGAGAGGATCCTTTGATAAGAAAAAATATCACTTAGTAGATTGGCATACTGTTTGTTTAAGTAAAGAACAAGTGGATTAGGAGTTATGAATTTAGAGAGAATCAATATTTCATTACTTGTCAAATGGTGGATTAGACTTAAAGATCTTAACACCTTGTTTGGATGGAGAGCAGAGGAAGGGAGCGAATGGAAAGAAAAGAAAATTTTCCGTCGAATCGTGTTTGGTTGACAAAATTATGTCGGAGGTGAAGGGTACATGAGGTGAAAGGTTTAACCTTGTATCATTATAATCAATAGAATCGGCTTCCCTCCCGATTTGGGGTGTAACGGATGGAAAGAAATTTTGTTGCAAATATTTTTAGAACAAAAAACACAAATGTCCAATTCTATATCTTACCTATATAATTCTCATATAAGTTTTTTGTCACATATCTACACAACCACTGAATTTCTCATTAACCTCCTAAATTTTAGTCAACCAAACAAGAAATAAGACGGAAAGGAAAGTTAAATTTATTTTCTCTCATTAATCATCCAAACACAAAAAAGTTAAATATGTTAATCTTCCTTTCTATTCCATTCCATTCCCTTTTATTCTTCACGTCCCCTTCCTTCCTCTACTCTCCATCCAAACAAGGTGTAAAGATCCTACAGTCCATAAATGGAAGCAAATTCTTCTAGATAAATATGGCCCTACTGGTTTGGATATTAATAGACGTCCTTCTTTCTGGTTAGGTATCATATCCAATATTGATTTATATATTTTAGGAATAAATAGAGTTGTAGGTAATGGTCAAGATACTTCCTTCTGGCTAGACATATGGTAATAGCCTACTCTTCCGTGATATTCAGTGCATAGCCTACTCTTGCTTGATTCGAAGAGTTTGAATCAACAAAACAACAACAACAGCAGCAACAGCAACAACAATAATAACAGTAATAATAACAATTTTAATAATAATGACGATAATGATGACAATAATAATAACAACAATGATGATGCTAACAACAACGTAGGATAAGTTAACCTATCTACTTAGGTGAGTTAACTTATGACGGCATAAGTGATTTTTTGTTCCATGTTATTTCATCAAACTTTATTCATGTTTGACAGCATAAGTGCATAATAAGATACTTATTTCATGACTTATGCCACAACTAAACATGGAATTACATTCAAAACTAACAATCAAACTTCTTAATATCATAACATACTAAACTAGACTAGAGATGAAAAAGTAAATCAAGCTACAATATATATCACATTACATTACATATAATTTTAATTTCTCTACCAACTTTATTGTCACAATGCATTCTTAATATTATTTCAAATAATATCTCATGTAGCAATGTCAGATGCAGTAGGCAACTCTAAATTAGAACAACAGCAGCTACTGTAGCAGCAGCAACAACAACAATAATAAACAATAATAATAATAATAATTGTAACAACAACAGCAGCAGCAGCAGCAGTAATAATAATAATAATAATAATGATGACAATAATAATAATAACAATGATGATGCTAATAATAATAATAACAATGATGATGTTAACAACAACGTAGAATAAGTTAACAATGACGACATAAGTGATTTTTTGGTCCATATTATTCCATCAAATTTTATTCATGTTTGATAACAGAAGTGCATAATAAGATACTTATTCTATGACTTATGCCACAATTAAACATGAGAATACTTCAAAACTAACCGTCAAACTTCTTAAAGAAAATTCACTACAAATGATACACCCGTAAGCAATTACATAATACTATAGTTGTGACGAAAATAAGTCCATAGTTTAGTGACTAAGTTAATGTTAATAAATACATCATATATTCGAAATTTGATTATTTTTTTATAATATTTTTAAATTAGTTAATTTGATTCTATTCTTATTAAAAAAAATATTATGGATGTGGCGTAACAATATCAAAACTCACGATGTGATTTCATAAGAAAAAGGTGAAACTGATTGCTGCTTTTGATCTATTCCGAGAGGTTGAACAGAATAACGCGGCAAAGCCACGCAACTAAGTAATGCGATTCCAAAGTTTAAAGCGTAAATAGAAAAGATTAAGCCCTGATGGCCCGATATTATTTATAACACAAAGAAAAGAACAAGTGCGTTGTTTACGTGTAATCTTAAATTCTTAGTTGTCTTGACCAGTTGACTTGGAGTCTTTAAGTTTTATTGCCTTTTGGAAAAGGTGGCTGCTTTAATAAAGCGTGAGAATCTAATAATCATCATCAAAATGTTTGCTTCGCGGGGAAGCAATAAGCATCAACAGTTAAACCTTGTTGTCTCTCAAAGAAACAGGCTAGAAACAAATATTTACCTTCATCTAATTTTCAAAGGGTTTCAATAAAAACTAATATTTCCTTTACATTTCGGGATATTTTTTCTTGGTTTTGTCGGAAATACAGACATTTACTTTCATCCAATTTCCAAGGAGTTATCGATGAAAAATTAATCTTTCCTTCACATTCTAGAAACTTTGTACCGAAATTATTCAATTTTTTTATATGTACTGCTTCAATCAAAATATGAGACCGCAATTTGTAAACGCGTACAACACTTTTTTAGTTCAGTCTGTTAATTTTGTATATAAATTTTGTACAATTATTTTTATTTTAGGATGCATTTGTTGGATATATTTCTAATTTTAAATGAAAGCAGTAGTAGCTTCTGACAATTTGAATTGTTCTTACAAACTTTACAGTTTACACTTATTTACAATATTCTAATATCTTGCTTCTAACAATTTGAATTGTTATAATTGCCGCATGCTATAATTATTGCAGCATCACGACAACACAAATTATTTGAAAAATAATATTTAGTGTAATTAGTTGAGATACTGTATTATATGCGAGAAAATGTTAAGTTAAAAATTTTAATATCTGCACTAAATTACTAATTTGAAGATTAGACTAAGAAGAAATACTTGAGCCTACATCTTTTTACTCAACTCGCAGAGATTTGTATTTGAATTTGAACAGTTCACAATTGAGCTCCTTGAGATATCAGGTATCTCCATCGCTCGATCTAAAATAACCGTTGTAATCCAACTAATATCTCAAATGCATGTTATCAAATCTTCAACGAATTTCGAATTGAACGCCACATACTGCGCATAGCAAAATCTTAATTTGATATCTGAAATCAATTGGTTTCCTAATTTAATTTCCAAGCCTACGGGCATTAAATGTATTTAATTTCCAAGCCGAGAAAAGCATTATCCGTACCCGATAAAATATTTTGGTGAATCCTTTCCGGCTTTCCCCTCCATATTCCATAACTTCCATCAATCCATCACTCCTGCTTTTGCCTTGATCGCCCACGACACGCTGGTTCATGGGATTGGACCCACAAGTCGGTGACATATATCTATTAGATATGGACTAGGCGACATTTTTCGTAACTGTTGTCGTTTCCTTAAAATTAAAATAGAAAAGCTTCCTTTTCACATGACACTTCACTGATTCGCTCTCTCTACTCTTACTCTTCCTGTCTTTTCCTCTTCTTAATAACGGAGAGGTGTTGATCTTCATCTTCTCGTTTGATGAACCATATTTTCTTGAATCTTTTTCATTCGAATTTTTGCTTCCATCAACTTCGAGGATCGACAGTTGTTTAGCAAAAAAAAGGGGATCATCGCTGCAAAGGTGAAATTCCCCCCTTTCTGATTTGTTTTGGTTTAACTCTTTTTTATTCTCGTCAGAAAATAGTTGATTTTTCGAGTTATCTCTGCTAGTGAGTTGTTATGAACAGAGATTGTATGGGTTTTTTTCCCCTTAACATAACAGACATGCTGAACTGGCGATATAGTGCTTTATCCCTCATTTCAATTTCTTTTATGAAGCGGTTCTTGAATTTCTTTCTTTTTTCGCAATGTGTTGGATGAATGATTTGTGCATAAATTTCATTTCTAGAAGCGACGATTCACATTGTTGTATCATGCAAAAATGTAATTTTGGTTTCCATTTCTTCATAGTTCATAATTCTAATTTTGTAGTGAAATGCTAAATCATAATTAACCAAAAAAATAACACTGCAACATTTTGCCTCCTTTTTGTATAAGAAGTTAGAAAAAAGAAATAACAAAAAAAGAGGGAAACTCTAAAATAGTATTTTTTTTGGATTAACTACTTGACTGCAAAGTGATTGTTTTTACTGACTTTAATTCTGTGCCTAATTTGTAGCTAATTTATTATTAGCTTCAGTTGACCACTGGTCGGTACCTTTTCTGGATATTTCCTCTGACAATTTAGTTTTTCTCTTTCAGATAAAGAATGGTGGGGAAGACAATTCAGGTCAACGGCTTCCCACTGGACTCCAGTGCTGAAATTGTAAAAAATCACCTAGAAATTATTACTGGCACTGGGTCTGTTTTAGCACTCAAGTTCCGACATCCCAAAAACTTGAATTCAAGATCAAGAGCTTATGCAATAGTTCAGTTCCAAACTGAAAGACATGCTCAAGAAGTGTTTAACTTAGCTGAAAAAGGCTCGTTGCGTGTTAGTGGTTATCATTTAAAAGTCAGGTACATGGAACGTGACTTTGCACCTAAACCACGCACTTTTGCATTTGAAATAGAAGATGCAAAGCTACACTTTGGGTGTTTGGTTTCGAAAAGAAGCTTGAATGTTTTGTGGACTGTTTCCTCTGTGCAAGTTAGTTTTGGTTTTAATTTGAGAAAGATATATTTCACCTTATCTTGGGGACGTAGCCGCTACAAGCTTGAGCTTTCATATGAGAGTATATGGGAGATCCAGTTACATCGTTCGTCAAGTCAGATGTCGCAGTTCCTCTTGATTCAGGTTTGTTTTTATATTCATTATTGGTAGTTATTTTGAAGCCTTAGATTTAATTTTGTAAGCATCTACATTAATGAATGTGGTACAAATTATGTAACTTGAATTAAAACCCATCATTATACCTTGAGAGTTGGATATGAGGATTATGTAACTTGAATTATACCCATCATAGAAGAACACCCATATTTTGAGATGCTTTCAGCTAGCATAGGTCATGATATATGTACATCCAAATGAGTGTTAATTATTTGACCACAAATCTACTAAGATCATTTTAAACTGAGAGCATAATGAACTAATGTCAAGCAAAGAAAATTAAGCTGTAGGTTTCTGATGGGTACAATTTTCTTAGTTAATTATGAAAATTTGAGGGTGCTTCAGTCATTTTTTTCTTATGTAATCTTGGCTCTAATGGTTTGGTGTTATTTTGCAAATGATTCAAAGATGTGGGGCTAGTTGCAAAAATGAAAAATGTTGGGTGGTTTCTTGCAATTATGGTACATCTTTCATGTATATTGCAAACAAGGCTATTAGACTGATCCTGTAAACAAAATAAATGTTAAGTAATTCAGTAATGAGGTGCTTTATGGTATATATGTCTGGAACTCTAGATCATTATAAGCATTTTTATCAACTTCTTTTTCCTTGCTTTGATTATTGTAAGCATTTTATCAACTTTTTTTTCTTAAATATTAATCCAGGTACAAGCTGCCCCCAAAATATATGAATTATCACAAGACAATGCGGGAGAAATGTGGGATGACCCCAGGTTTAACTATTACAGAGAAACACAAGATGACAAATGGGCGAGAACAAGTGATTTTTCTCCATCAAGTAGCATTGGTCAATCAACCATCCTCTGTTTGCAGCTCCCCTACAATTACGATGTCCCAAATATTCATGAATATTTTGTTTATTATGAAAAATTCGAAGGCTATTTCGAGATACAGCATGGGTTGTCCTACTGTAGAAACACTGACCTAGTGCCAATTGTACAACCCAATTGTTGGATGCCTTATGAGATACTATTCAAAGTAAATCACATGGTGCAAAATGGTACACTTAGTGGGCCTACACTTGATGAGAAGTTCTTTTCTTTGGTGACGCCAAGCTCGGCTTTGCCACGTCGGCACATAGAGCATGCCCTAGAAAAGATGTCTAATTTCAAAAAGACTTGTTTGGAGCCATCTATTTGGCTAGCAAAACATTATTCAAGTTTGGGAAAATTGGTGTATGGGCCAAGGTTAGCCCAGATATCACTAGAAGACGGTTTGGTGTATGTTCACCGTGTGCAAATTACCCCTTCTAAGGTTTACTTTTATGGGCCTGAGATAAATGTCTCTAACCGTGTTATCCGTTACTACAAAGATGATTTAAACAACTTTTTGAGAGTCTCCTTTGTGGATGAGGATTGCGAGAAGATGCGTTCGACTGATTTATCTTCCAAGTCACGCCCCAGAAAGCCCACACCTCTTTACAAAAGAGTTCTCTCAGTTTTGGTGAACGGTATTACAATTGGAGACAAGAAGTTTGAATTTCTTGCATTTTCATCTAGCCAGTTGCGTGAAAATTCTGCATGGATGTTTGCACCCCGAAGAGGTTTAACAGCATCAAGTATAAGAGATTGGCTTGGTGAGTTTCACCATATTAGAAATGTGGCCAAGTATGCAGCTCGGCTTGGTCAATCCTTTAGCTCCTCTACTGAAACCCTAACAGTTCAACGTGCTGAGGTGGATCTCATACCTGATATAACTAATGGCACTGCTTATGTGTTCTCTGATGGCATCGGCAAGATCTCCTGTGAATTCGCCACAAGGGTTGCAAAAAAATGCAGGCTACCGGGTTTCACTCCATCTGCCTTCCAAATCCGGTATGGTGGGTACAAAGGTGTGGTAGCTGTAGACCCGACTTCATCAAAGAAGCTTTCTCTAAGGAGAAGCATGTCAAAGTTTGAGTCTGAAAATGTAACATTGGATGTATTGGCCTACACAAAGTATCAGCCATGCTTTTTGAACCGGCAGTTGATTACTCTCCTTTCAACTCTTGGGGTAAGAGATGCCGTCTTTGAATTAAAGCAAGAAGAAGCAGTAGTGCAACTAGACCTGATTGTAACTGACCCAAGCAAGGCCATTGAGGCAGTTGAGCTGATGTCGCCTGGTGAAACCACTAACCTGCTTAAGGAACTTCTACTGTGTGGTTACAAACCTGATAACGAGCCTTTCCTGTCAATGATGCTTCATGCTTTTCGGGCTACAAGAATGTTCGAGTTGAGAACTAAATCAAGGATTTTCGTGCCAGAAGGGAGGTCTTTGATGGGCTGTTTGGATGAAACAAGGACATTAGAGTATGGCCAGGTTTTTGTTCGAGTCTCTAAAGCGGGTTCCGGATCTCATTCTGGCGCAAGTGTGGTCACTGGTAAGGTGGTGGTTGCTAAGAACCCTTGTCTTCACCCAGGAGATATTAAAGTTTTACAAGCTGTTGACGTTCCTGATTTGCATCACATGGTTGATTGTGTTGTCTTCCCACAAAAAGGGAGAAGGTAAAATTTGTGTCCATTCTTCCCTACTTATAATTGCATTATTTAGCTATCCGAAGAATACACTATGCACTGTCAAAAGGTGAAAAATTTGTCCTTTACCTTTAAATAATGCCCAATTGAACTAAAATAAAGCTACCAGCAAATCTGATTTACAGGTCCCCAGTTTGAGTTAGACACCCAGCTTGCAACCTTTTCACTGAATTAAACCTGGTTTTAGTTGCAGGGTGTGAAATTAATAATTTTACTTCTGCACAAATAATATGATATACTGGGTGCAACCTGCAAAAGAAATCTTTTTCTACAATCTTCATTGTAGATAATAATGTAATTATTTTTTCCCCCCTTGCAATTTCAGACCTCATCCGAACGAGTGTTCAGGAAGCGACTTGGATGGTGATATATATTTTGTTAGTTGGGATCGTCACCTTATTCCAACTCGGGGGGTTGAACCAATGGATTATACTCCTGCTCCAACTGTGACCTTAGATCATGATGTCACCATTGATGTTAGTGCAGCATAATTAAATCATCTTGCTATTGCTTTTTTTAAAAATTATTTCATATGCACCTGTACAATTGATCAAATCTCGTTTATATCCCTGCAAAGTGAGAAGTAACATCATATGCCCTTCCAAAGATCATGTTTGGCCCTGCATTCCTATTCCCTAGTTTCTTCCAAATTTATATTGATACAAATGGTGAATGATAAATTTCCAAATTTTATATAAGGATATTCTCTTATGTTTTGCTGGGATGTATTTTCAATGCAACAAATAGGAGTTCGCATGACACATCTCCTTTTGCAGGTGAACACGTGGTATTGGACATATGTGAGAATAAGTACGAAAGAATTCTTTTAATTTTGCTTTTACGAGCACAAAGGCCTTGTGCTTTTCCATCTGTTTCCTTGAAAAATCTTTATTTTGGAGTTCAGTTGAATGATTACCATAAACCTGGTATTGGATGATTTTAGGTACCTGAAAAGGCATTCAACTTTAAATAAATCAGAATTACGAGTACATACATCCAATGGCTACTTTGTTGAACATGTAACAATTTTCTACCTTCATCGAGTAAAGTACAAAATGGTACCCCAAGTTGAACATAGAAATCTCATATTGCAACCCAGTATGAAACTAAATATATTTTTCACCCCAACAATCAAAATTCCAAAAAGTTCACTAATTATTTTTTGGATTACAACACAGGAAGTTAAAGAGTACTTCACGAACTACATGGTAAACGACAGCCTGGGTATAATTGCCAACGCACACACTGTCTTTGCTGACAGAGAACCGGAGAAGGCTGAGAGCAGGCCCTGCCTTGAGCTGGCACGGCTATTTTCTATAGCAGTCGACTTCCCAAAAACTGGCATTCCAGCCGAAATCCCACGAGACCTTTATGTGAGAGAGTATCCTGACTTTATGGAGAAGCAGGACAAGGTCACCTATGAATCCAAGGGCGTTATCGGAAAACTCTACCGGGCCATCAAAGTAGACATGTCCCAACCAGGGCATATCTGTGAATTCACCAAGCAGGTTGCGAGGCAGTGTTATGACCCTGATATGGAGGTGGATGGTTTTAGAGATTTTATAGAGGAGGCTGGTTGGTACAAGGAGGATTATGATTTTAAACTCGGCAACTTGATGGATCATTATGGGATTAAAACCGAGGCTGAGTTGATTACTGGGTACATTACAAAGATGTCGAAAACCTTTACCAAGTACAAGGATGGAGAGGCGATTCGGCTTGCTGTGAGGTCACTAAGAAAAGAGGCCAGGTCATGGTTTAATGAGAAGAACACCAATTATGATGAGGATGGGGAAGCAGATGACCTCTTGTATGCTAAGGCCTCAGCTTGGTACCACGTTACATACCACCCTGACTATTGGGGGCTTTATAACGTGGACTTGAAGCGGCCACACTTTATTAGCTTTCCGTGGTGTGTGTATGATAAGCTGACACTTGTCAAAAAGAGGAGGATGGCGGTGGCAGGGAGAAGAATAGATGCTGAACTGGAGTCAGTTGTGCAACGCGTTGAGCGTGGCCTTAATATATTCTAAGAGTACGGAGTGGTGTTATGATCACATTTTGCTTTTTCTTTGAGCATGAGATGAGGGTCAAATCCCTCAAATCATTTTCAATGGCAGACACTGACTTTGGATTCCGTGAACTTCTATGGTCGACTATATATGTGTGCGGTAATTTAGTGTTATGATCACAAATATTCTGTAATAATGGTTTGGCTAAGAGAGTGGCCTCAAACTAGCTTATGGATTTATGGGTCCGTCTTGTGTCTTTATCTTTAGCTTCATAGTTATTTCGAAAAGGATTGCTTTATCTATGCTATTTACCATGGAAAAAGTTTGCCTAGAGCAGCTTGGCCAATTACTCGAAATTGTCAATTGTTTTTTTATTTTATTTTATTTTGAGGTTAGTGGCTTTGAGTGCCAACTAACAATTTCATTGATAAAAAAAACAAACTTACAACGAGTCAAATGACTCTAAATCTAAATCCACTCTTTTATTTTCACAAAATCCTCCAAACTACTCTAAATAACTCTAATCTCACTTATATACATTCATAATTACTCTATTACCTTCTCCTATCGCTCTTTACGACATGATATGCTTTTTCGACCGCTGCTGCACTCCGACGACCGGATCTACTCACCCGCGTTTCGATTGAGATGGCGTAGAGACTCAGCGCTTCGAACTCCGACGATACCACACTCTCGGCTCCAATCAGCTCTAGTTCCTCCTCTCTCTCTCATTCTCCTCTTCTCTCAAGGTAGAGACGAGAGAGAGGAGGAGGCACTTTGTCGGACGAGAAGCCTAGAAGAGGTGACAGAGTAATGAATTGAAAGTAGAGGTGTGTTGGAGGAGGAAAAGAGGCGGCTGCCTAGGGTTTCAAATCGTCTGGGGGCCTCTTTTTTTTTCGCTCTTTCTTTTCCTGGAGGAGGCGCTCCACACATTATTATTTTCTAATGCTAGCAATGTATAGCGGTCAAATGGGATTATTTTTTTTTTTCAAAATCTTATACTTTTTTTTTATCATGTGGGTTCCATGTAAGGGTAAGAAATGTCTTCACTCAGCTACTAAATTCATTTTATACACAGCAGGAGGATCTATCTTTTTATTAACTGGAGTGTTAGGTATAAGTTTGTATGCTTCTAATAAATCAGTACTACATTTTGAAAGATTAATTAATCAATCATATCCTATCCTATCATATTAGAAATAACATTTATATCGGCTTTCATCTAATTCGAAAGGAACCTAGAATTCCTGTTTTGTTAAAACGTGTTGTACAAAAAAAGAAAGAATTTTCACATTCTAGGAAAAACATTTAAAGCAACGAAACGAATAGCATTCAAGACCATTTATAGGTGCTTCTATTTAGATATTCATATATAAGTATCAAGTTTTATCATTTTTATGTGCACAATATAAATATAATAAAAATCACATTTCAAAGGTCGGATTTGAAGATAGCAATTGATTTTTGCCGATTGTCAAGATGTTAAGTTAATCCATTATGAATGATCCCAATATCTTAAATTTAATGCATTATGTTAGTGATACTGGGAATCAATCTCACATTCCCATAAAAGAATAAAGCAAGAAGTTTCTTATAATACCAAAACTGTACATCTGGATGGAATTAAACGCAATCAAGAAACCGGTGCAAGGAGTGAAAACTTCACATGCAACATGATCTTCCCTTTCTCTACATCAAGCTTTGCGCCTGTCACCAACCAATGACCTGGGCTATCTTGTGGGCCCATGGTGATCTGACACGTGTCTACAAACTTGAGCAATTTTAGAGTCCCCACTGGCGCAGGTGGGTTCATGTTGAAAACACCAGAATCCACATGAGGAATCTGATTTCCATTCTTTTCCCTATCCAATCCACTTGATGATCCTGTAAAAGACATCGACAAAAAACTCGACTTCCCAGAGAAATGAGAAGGGCTCCGGGCCCACTTTGACTGGCTAATGGTGTAACCTTGCACCTCGGTGTACAGAAGCCGGAGGTGCAGCACGCTTGTGAAGCCATAGGTTTGCACGTGCAACTGCACCCCGGTCACAATAAATGCCGTCTCTTCTGCGTCTGTGGACCAACTCGGATCATACTTAACAGGCATAGTGCATGCACGTGCAAACTTCTTCCACTGGATTGGCTCATAATATCTTTCATCTGAGATTGTATCGGTTCCTCTCCATTGTGGTGGTTTACTGGTTCGAGATAGAAATTCCGGGGTGTGGGATAAATGCTGGAGATGAATAGCTAATCTATTGTTTCTTTTCCCCTCTAGGTAGAGCCTCAACCCTGTGACAGGCCATCTTTGTGTAATAACCTACAAATTTGCTATCAATTAATTTGACAATGGAATAAATTTCACACAATGAGTCTTCAATGGTTCAAATGGAGAAATGGTAAATGGTACCTGGTTTCTGCTGACATGGAGTTTTGGGCTCATAGGGCTGAAATATAAGGCAGGAGATTCAGCCACCCGATTTGAACTGGGGCCGAGAGGGTGGTCATTTTGTGTTGGAGCCCATATTTTTTGATGTTGAAAATCCAAGAAGTACTTCAACTCTGATAAAGGAGGTTTATCTACACATAAGAAGAATGCCATTATGAGGTTAGTAGTAACAGCAACATTGCAACAGTTTAAGTTTGTAATTGATAGGTGCATACATCTTAAGTAGAGATTGATGGCATGAGAAAGGAATCCAGTGCCAGGAATGCCCTTGAGGAGAGAGGTGATCGGTACAAAGGTGAAATTGATTGCATCAGTATGTGTTGGTACAGTGAGGACCCACTCACAGTGGTTACTGACAGATGGGTCCCCTCCCCTTTTTGAATATATTACTGTAATACCCTGTATGTAGTTTAAGTTTTGTTACTTTATGTTCACTAAATTATGTTTTGGATCTGATACACTGCAATTGCTTCCTTAAATTTACCTCTTTGTATGAGACTGGAGGAAGCCCTTCCATGCTTGGCTGTGTGTCAAACACATTAAAAGCCCCTGAAACCTACAAAAATTTTATGCAACAACATATGATTCGCCAAATAGACATGTAGAAAATGATAAAATATATATATACGATTCTGTAATAAGCCCATGTAGGTTTATTGAAAAGAAAAAAATAATGGTAGTAACCAACCTTTGATTTATTTTCTTTGGATTTCCTTTGTTGGAGAGGAAGTGTGCATATGCCAGTGAAGAGCTGGTCTCCTAATTTATCCAAGTTATATTTGATTTCGCATAGTGGTAACTGAGATGATTTATTCTGTTTCACATAAACCACATCTTGACCTCCCATGCTAAGCCCAACTACCACGTGAGTTCCGTAGTTCTCGATAAAGCTATAATCAGATGCAACATAAGACTCAGATAAATAAATGCAGTGTTGTGTTAACTGAAGACAGTACTACTGTTAGACTGGTACACGATTTCACCGGCAATATTAAAAACAAAAATCAATTTGAATGCTAAACAATTGGCCAGTGTATATACTGGTACCGTGCTTTATTTTACTCATCATGTACGTACATATGCTGGTCAACCCTAATTTGTTGTAGAAATAACAAGCAATTGCTTTAATACGTATCCAACTAACTAAGAACAAAAAGAATTTGTAATCCCTGGACTCAGTCAATGCATAATAGTTCCTGGTGTGTAAGTGCATCGATCACTGTCTGAATATAATAGTTTGTCTCATGAAAGTTTACTTCTTAAGCTGCTTTACAAAGTCTCATGAAAGTTTCATGAAAGTTTACAAAGTCGGATGTGGGTTTCCGTTTAAAATTAATTAAAAATTTATTATATACAATCCACATGTCACAGTCAACTGTTGACTAAAACGAATATAAGATCTTCTATGGCCATCGAAAGAATGTTATAAGCGTTTTAATAACATGATTAATCATGTGGGAAAATAACTTTTTGTAAGATCAAGCGCCTGTCACAGTTTAATTGTACCGGTTGAGTCAAGACTCAAAGAGTACCGAATTATGACAAGTATAACCAATCAAGTCAATTATGACAAGTATCCAACCTTCAGTGGATCCAACCCCTTGATCAGGCTCTTCAATTCCATAAGATTCCACCTCTTTTTTTGTATTAGAATAATCTATGGCATAACCGTTAATCTGAATAGTAAGTTTTTTTCAGGAGAATAAAATTAAGCAAGAACACAGTGTTAAAACAACATGTGATGCACCTTGTGACAGCTGATGGGTCCCATGTGGCGGGGACAGCGTCAATGACATGAGGGGCTAGACGGAGAGGACGGCACTCTAGATGGAGGTTGAAGAGAGAGATAAAGTAGCCATCCATGGCTAAGCACTTGGTCATGGCTGCATCTGGGCCCCATGAGCCTCCATCAAAATCAAACACTGCATTAAATAGGCCTGAAGGTATCTTACCAGCTAGGTTGCCCTTTTGATTGAACAGTTCTGACATCTGCATAGAAATTATGATTAATTGAATAAGCATTATGCATGGAATTAATTGATGACATTGCAATTTGTGGGTAGTATTAATTCGTCTGTTTTCCTAATTAAGAAGAGTTAATGTGAATTGATAGGCTTAATTGTTGATGATATTGTTGAGTCTTCTTGGCACATTATCAAGTCTGACTAATTAGTGGTGTGTGAAATTTAAGTGAATTGCAAACTAACAATACAGCAATTGATGCCATTGGCATCACATTAAACATAATAGTTATTGCAGTCATTATTTTTAGCTAGAAGATTTTAACTGGTTCCCATCTAGAGCTAATTATCTAATATCTGATTGCGACCAACATAATTGTATTTAAATCTGTTGGTCATATGCATATCGACCACCTGGAGTGAATGAATCCGTTGGTAATTTTTAATTGCAGTCTTAATGACATTTCGGACTTTTTGCCAGGAAGTTGTGCAAATTTTTGACTTTCAATGGATTAGTTGGAATGCAAGCTTAGTATCCAGCTGCCAGATGGACCCGGACAAATTGAAATTTCTTTCTTTTGTTTCTCCTTCTTTGATTAATAGTTAGTCAGCTTTGATTTCAGTATTAGATCAAAGATGACATACAGTACCAGAATCTTGACTTATGACCTTCAATTTGAAGTTTGATTCCTCAAACACATCTATTGTTTTTTTTTTTTTTTTCCTGAAAATCTTCACAGAGGCTGCGAAGTCGTGAGCGGGACTCGAACTCTCGACCTTTGGGTAACCACAATTATATTGAATAATTGTGTGTATAATTCGAGATCTCTGAGTATGACAAGTATGGTATAGAAAACTGTAGTTGTCTATGCATGCCAACTTCCACGAGAGAAATTTGGGGCCACTTCTAGATCTCTTGAGCTTGACTGTTTAGACGTGACACTACAGATAATATTCTTTTGTTGTAGTACATGTTTTGTGATATTGTACTTGAATTAACATTATATTAATGATAAGAATTTTGCATACATTAAAAAGTGATTATTTTTTCCCCTGGACCGCCAGTGATGAAATAATATACGCTGAATTTCAATGCAGTGTACTAGACCAGTTGAATAAAAAGTATGAATTCTAAATTGCAACTTGTGTTGTATAGGAATACAGAATAATAATATTTATTCAAGTATACCCGATGATAACTTCAAATAGTTAAATTTTAAAAAAAAATTAATTTTCAAAAAAAAAATAGTTAAATTTTGCAATAACATTCCTATATTTGTAGTTAAAACTGAAAACAAACAAACTTTTTGATCTCACTCCAAAAGTAACGTTGATCGTCTGAAACTCTGTCAACTGGTCAATCTGATTGATCAAAGAATAATACAGATATTTATATCAAATCATGCTGGATGCTTAAATTGAACAATTTTGAAAAGTTCGTTCATCTTTTTTCACCAAGAAAATTAATAATAGGCTGCTCAAGTTCCAAAATTAAATGAATTCGTTTTGCCATAGATAGAGCATTGCCATAGTTCAAACTTAGAAAACAGTAACAACTATCGGAATCTAACATTACAATAGCAGTTAAATTAAAGAATGTATAAGAAGTAATGCACCAAAAACCCAATGATGCTTAAAAATTATTTACATAAACTGATAGAAGTTTCAAGTATGGATATTTCTGCATGCATTTCAGGTAAGATTGTATCTTTCACTAAAGCAAATTACACAACAGGTTGTATATTGTTCCATTAGGCAATTTGCTAATGGAACAAGGTACCAGTCGGAATCTGGTTTCAGGTACTTGACAGGTCAAATAATTATACATGGTACCGAAACAGAACTGTTTTTCAAAGGAAGAGGAGAAAAATTTGGGAGACAATGGGGTTATTATGTGTTTAGAATTTGGAAACAAGAGCAATGAAAATTTCTTATTAGTTCAACAAGTGCTCGTGCAACAATGATGGAAGCAATCAGCAAAATATGATAACAGCAGGAAATTTTCTGATGAGTCAGTTAATCGGTGTGTGACAGTGAATTTGTTACATAAGATCAAATTGATGTTAGCTTCTGCTAGGGTCAAAGATGGGATGCTACAAACTGGCTTGGATTAATGAACAATTCAGATTATAATCCATCGCTATCACTGAAGTTATCCTGATATGGAAAATGTGATTTCGAATTTTGGATCATACTGCTTAAATTTTGATAGCGAATACCACTACCAGTTTTCGAAATGGTCTCATCAAGTTACTAATTGCACTACTACTAGCGTGTTAATTATTTTTTATTCTTTTCTTTTCTTGGTATGATGTGGATGCTCTCCCTGGGCGACCTAAATGCACATTTCAAGGTAAAATTTGACATTGCAAATCTTCTTCATTTACCTTTTGTTTTACTTCTTTCAATTTTCTTAATGAAATTCTCCCGAGGTTAGTTCACCTTAGTTTCAGTAGTAAAAAGGTCTATTTTGGAAAGTATATCTGTAAATTAAATATGAATATTTTGTTTCTGTTTCTATGTTCATGTGATGCATGTAGAAAACCACTTGTCAGCGACTTCAGAGAAGGAACAAGTTTAAAAAAAAACCGAGAAAGAAGAAAATCAATAAAATTAGGTCAAACTAAATAATAGAAAAAATAAAATAAAAAAGATCTAAAATTTGTCTTTAGTTTCCAAAAAAAAGAAGAAGATAAAAACCTGATTGAATTCAAGAACATCTGTTCGTAACCGAATCCGATCGCCTTTGTCAAACTTCACTTCCACCGGCACATCCTTGAATGTTCCAAAACCCGGCAAGCTGAGTTCTGTCTTCTCGCCTTTGATACAAACAATTCGTTCATTCCCTTTACAATACTTGAGCCGAAAATCACTCGTCACATCAAATCCTCTGCCGAGACACTCCAACGCCTTCTCTATAGCCGAGTAATTGCTACTCATCTTCTCCTTCTAATGCAGAATAATTGAATATCTCCAATCTTCTTCTTCGAACAGATGCCTTTCATCAAGTTGTATTTAGTTCATGCATGCATGAAGAATTTAAAACAACAAAGAGTCTTTTAAGAAGATCATTGAGTGAGAGAGAGAAATAAGAAGGTGGGAACAAAGGAAGCTTTGGTGTGTTGGTAAACGTTGACTCGACTCCTTTTAATTTACGATGTATTGTTTTATATTTTCCATATAAAATGAATTATTAATGTGAAATGACGCATCGTACGTGTAAAGAACGGGGCTTGACAAAATGACGCATATAACCTTGAGGCGGATAGTTAGGAGAAGAAAACGGCGGGAGAAGAACACAAAGGGGTCCGGATCCCCTAAAGTAACCCAACTTTTGGATTTTCGATCGGGACCGTCCGATTTGATTCTGTCGCTCGAGATCGTCTCAGAATTTAAATCTGTTGTCGGAATGTGTGTGCTCCACTTCAGGATGGATAGTTTCGGATCCGAATCGAACGGTCTCGATTTAAAACTCAAAATTTGAGTTACTTCTGAATCCGAATTCAACACAAAGGGGGTTTAAACTTCAAATAGAGGATTTTTTTTTTTTTTTCCAACTTCAAATAGAGGAACTGAATAAGTAGGAGGCTAGGAGCAATAAGTGGCGGAACTACATTCAAGAAGGACTGTCTATCTTAGATTTTGAAAACTTTATATAGTTCTATATATAATCAGGTTGTTATAAGAAATATTTTGTTTTTTTTAAACAAGTCACGGTCTAAATTAATTAATTAATTCACAGCAGTCTGCAACTCACTAATTGTACCGGTAAATTTTTTTGCCTCCTCATTAAAAACCTAGCTATGCCCGAACAAGAATTCTTTATTAGTACCGACATTTTTATTAATACCATTCTAAAAAAAAAAACCACTATTTTGACATAATTCGAAAAATACCAGGGTCTCAACGACACATGGGAGGCCCTATTCTTGGGGGCGGCCATGTGTCGTTGCGGCCCCATATTTTCTTTTTCTTTTTCTTATACATAAATTGTATTTATTTGTTTTTTATATAGTTTAGTTATTATGTTTAATTATAATTTGCTTTTAAATGTTGTTTATTGGATATGTCGTTTATTTTTAAAATATTGTTCGTTTGTCGGATCAAAATCCTGAGTTTGTCGTTTATTTTTAAAATATTGTTCGTTTGACAACAAAATAAATAAATAACCAGAGTCTGTCCGGATAAAACAAAAACATCTAATGTTCGATAAAAATAAATAAGTCACAGTATCTGATAAAACACCTAACAAACTATAAATCAAATGCTTACGGATCTAGACTAAATATTGTCCTCGGCTTCAACGCCCTGTCGATGTACTGGGACATCTCGTAGGGAGTTGGGTATATATCCACTGGATGATGGTACATCTCTACTGGAGATGGTATATCTCTACTAGATACTATGCTGTATTTGGTAATTTTTTTATATTAATATTGGTACCTTTGGTCAAATATGATAAATTTTTTGGTTAAATATGGTGCTATTTTTGTAGCGGTCAAATTTTGGTTAAATTGGGGATTTAATTGGTACCTTAAATGTAATTTAAAATTGATACTAATCTAATCGACTTTGGTACTAATATAATCTAATTTTGATACTAATTTAATTTTGATACTATTCTAAATCCTAAATTTTGATACTAAACAATTTAATTTTGGTCCTAAACAATTTAATTTTTGTACAATAAAACTAATTACATTTTGCTATTGGTCTAATTTAATTTTGGTACTAATCTAGTTAATTTTGGTACTATTCCAATTTAATTTTGATACTATTCTAATTAAAATTTGGTCCTAAATCCTAAACCTTAATCCTAAACCCTAAACCTAATTACTAAACCTATCTAATTACTACTAAATTAAAAATTAAAATAAAAAAAGAAAAAAAAACTTATTCGAGCTCGAAGGGATTGAAAGCGACCCAAATGAACATTTTTCACCCAGATGAACAATTAAAAATGGAACCAGCAGCCCCCTATGTATAGCACATGGGACACAATGGGACTCGGAGGCCATAGGGGCCACAATGGCACTCGACGGCCTCCATACTGGGCCTCAATGACACATGGCAATCCCCAGTCTATGGGGCCTCCAAGTGTCGTTGCAGCCTTAGTATTTTTCGAATTCTGAAAAAAATGTTGTTTTTTTAATATGGTGTTAATAAAAATTTCGGTAAATTTTGGTCCTAAATTCTAAACCGTAAAAAATTAAATCTTAATCCTAAACTCTAAACCTAAACTCTAAATTTAAATCCTAAACCCTAAACTTATCTAAATTACTACTAAATTAAAATTTGAAACAAGAAAAGAAGAAAAAACTTACCCGAAATTGAAGGAATTTGAAAGCGACCTAGATGAATGAATTATTCGAGTTCAGTTTGGTGAGATTATTCCACCTATACGTATCATAGTGATAAATGAATTATTCGAGTTCAGTTTGGTGAGATTAAAAATTTGTGATTTGAAAATAATTCGGATATAATTTGGGAATGATTTGGTATCACAAGGAAGAAGAAAAAACCAAAAAAAAATTTATATATTTTTTTTTGCTTTTTATTCGTTGTTCGGTTTGAAAACGTCAAAAAAATGTTTTATTCGCGAATAAAACGAGTACCTTATTACTATGGCAAGCACTACACTTTTGTTTACCCGCTGCACATTGGATCATACAGATTATTTTCCAATATTTTGATGAACTAGAAGCATCCGCTTGAGATCATCATGCTCGAATCTTGGCAAGAATTATAAGCTCAAGATCAGGAGAGCGGTATCGGACCTACTCCGCTCTACAATATCAATTCATAATCAGCAACGTTTCCCTACTCTGCATGTAGCATGTTCCCCCTCAGGGGCAGAGGGGCAGAACGGACCTACTCCGCTCTACAAGATCAATTCATAATTGACCTCTATTTTATATATAGGTATGATTTTTTATTTAATTTAGATTGAAATAGCTAGATATTATACAATTAACCTCCATTTTCCATAAAATTTTTTTATATGATTAATCTCATATATTTTTGACCTCCATAGTTAGAAAGTCGCTTCCCCCCTGTTCCCTCTAATGAGATAAAATTATGTCCTTTGTTACTTTGTTCCTAACAATTTTTCGCATGATCAAAATCTTAAATTAAAACTCTTATGGTTCATGCAATTGAATTTGTGCGTCCTTTTAAAAAAAAAAAGTTTGTGCGTCCTTAAACAAAATATGTTTTATTTGAGATTCATAAATAAGAAGTCAAGTAAACTGTAATCAGGATAAAATCTTACAAATTATAAAGATGATATCCTACTATAAGTATCAGGGCTAAATATGTAACTGTACGTAATATTTTTGTAATAATAAGGTTGCATCATAATGTTTATAAATTGTATGACAAAGATAATAATGTGTACCATAACAATTAGAAATGAGGGTTCAAATGTCTTTATTTTTTGTGCCTCCTGCATACATGTCTTTATTTTTAGAACTGCAATAACTTAACATGTTAAAATAAAATTATTAGATATGATCTATATCATTTTCTCTATATACACATTATAAATTACGATATTTTAATTAGTATAAAGAACTTATAAAAATAAACCGATGTAAATAAATCATTATTAGATCAGGGGCGGATCCAGGATTTTCGTCAGGGGGGGCAAAAAAATATCGAATCGGGTTTAAATCTATTAACCAATTGGGTACTCGACAAAAAATAATGCTTTAACTTATACTTTCCAATGCTTTGACTTGTAATTTCTGATGCTCTGACTTATAATTCTAATTACCAATCAAAATTCAACAAATTTATTTCAATTTTAACCCTAAATTTAACTCGAATTACAAATTAAACGTCCAGAGGGGGGCAAAAAAAATTCCAGGGAGGCAAATTTAGTCGGAACAGATAAATTTTCACTAAAACTCAAAATCCAAAGGAGACAGCTGCCCCCCTAGAACACTCTGGGTCCGCCCCTGTATTAGATACAAGTACATTCTAAAATATATATATAAACACTTCTAGGTGCAATGAGAAAGCCTGAATAATTTTACTTGTATTTTTAATATTATTTTAAAAATATGATACTTTCATGGCTGTCTGTGGCATTTACTATGTATAGAAATGTACAGTCAACTATTACACGTACTCTCTCAAATAAAGTATTTTTTTTTTTGACATTTTAACTTGATTTATTATATATCGATCGTAAATAGGGGATCCAGACATCATGTGGACTTGCACTATCCACGATGCCATTAACAAAAATCGCCATTGCCATTGGTCGCGCTCGATCGGGCACCATGCATGAATGATGAATCACCATGACAATCCTTGTACGGTATAGGATTGTCAACGGTCGTGTTAAGTTGCATAGATATAATTTCATATTATTTTATGAAGGTTCCGAATCCGACAAGTTCACATCTGCACTTGAACCGAAAGATATATAAACAAATCAAACTGACTCTATCCACAGGGCAAAAACAGGATTTTTGACTATGGAGAGGCTAAACATCATATTATGAAAATTAATTGAAGATAAAATTTATATAACAGAAGATAATAAAATCTTCGGCTGTTTGATTTCATAAAAATATACAATAGAAATGAACAAAAAAACAAAAAAAATTGACATCTTTCCAAAAACAAAAAGTTTCTCATTTTTTAATTCAAAGTAAAAAGTTTGACATCTTTCACTATTTGTTTTCTGTTCATTTTGAGCAACTCTTATTGTTGTCTGGGGATAGGTTAATTTGCTGCTTTTTTATTATGAACCAGAGTCCAGAGATGTTGTTCCGTTGGAATTTGAAGATTTTCTTCTTTTATTGGACACTTTATTATTTATTTTCTTCTATATGTTTAACATCTTTCTAAAAGCAAAAAGATTTATTTTTTTAATATAAATAGTGCCGCAATCGAAGAGTCTAAATGGAAATAAAAAAAGGTTGTCAGAAGTTTGCTTTTCAAACTTTTATCATTAATGAAGACTTTATAAACTTTTATCATCTTTATAATCATGTTGAACGGTTTGAATCGACCGTTAGGATTTTGAAAATTCAAATATTGAGCCGTAGCACGGACCCAGCCGTGCTATGCATAGTACCGTAGCCTCACTCTTGTATAGGGATCTTCTGCCGACATTTTTATTAATATCCAAAATTAATTACAAAATATTAATTATACCCAGCTTAGCTAGGGTATTTTTAAAAATGCCAAAGCGGTCACTTTTTGGCCAGTCAGGAGGGTTTTTATTTTTTGAAATTTAGATTATTTCTTTTGATGTATTAATTAGCATATTATACTAAAATACACTAAATTACTTGAAATTATGTTAAATTACACTAAAATACGGTAAATTATGCTAAATTACGCTAAATTACACTAAATTACGCCAATTACGCTAAATAACGCTAAATTACACTAAATTACGCTAAAACGCTAATTACGCTAATTATACTAAAATACTCTAACTTACGCTAAATTACGCTAATTATACTGAAATACGCTGAATTACGCTAAATTATGCTAAATTACGCTAAATTAGGCCGATTTTGTGCCATCTTTCATATATCATAAAAAAAGTAAAAAAAATCCAAAAATAGTAAAAATTGGTATTCTACAAATTCATTATATAACCAATTTATTGAGCTACTTAGATCGAAAAATAGAAATGAAAATCTTAATCGGAAACTTCAACTCAAGTTTTGAGGCTCTTCCCTTTGTTTTTTTGGCAAATCTGAATTTCGAAAAACAACAAAGAAGTCACCGACGCATGCATCTTTCGCAATCTTTCCGAAAAGTGATCATTTGCTGAAATCGGACACTTGAGCACCGTTTTATGGCCATTTGAAGTTTCATCGTCGTTTTTGGCATTCTCATTGAATATATCGTCTCTCTTAGCGTAATTTAGCGTATTTTAGTATAATTATGCTAATTATACATCAAAAGAAATAATCTAACAAATATTTTTTAAAAAAACCCTCCTGACCGGCCAAAAAATAACCGGTCCGAATTTTTAATCCAACCGGCCAAAAAATAACTGGTTTGGACATTTTTTTAAATGTCGGATCTACTGTGTATGAAAAGTAAAATTCAATTGAATTTTGTATACTTAGTAATATTTATTTGAAATGATAGAGGAGAGCTTAGCGCTCTCCAGCTTACACTATGTTCCCCTCCTGTCTATCCATTTAAATTTGAAATTATATTACATTATATTTATATCAATGTTTAGACAAAAATAAATGAGATAGAATAATTGATAAAATGATGAATTATTCCTCTAGTATATGCTTGAGGTCGGTTCGGCCTTCTCTACTCTCTATCCTCTCCCTTATTTTCTTGGATTTTTTCCCCCGAAATTTTGCTGATTTTTTTTTATTTTCTGTGGTGACCACTTAACTTACTGCTATGTAGCGGGTTAAAAATCATTGATCTATGGGTAAAAACTAAAAAGCACAACTCATTTTCGTTGAAGCTGCACGAAATTATAGCAGCTAATTAGATATTCTAATCTTTTTTTTCACATGTTTTAAGTTCCTTCGATAGCTGATAAATTATAAATTCAATAGTGAAAAAATGGTCCAAAGTATTCTACTCCAGTACATAATTGACCCCGCATCTTAAATGTTCCCGAAATTTTTATTATATCCAAATTTTTTTCAAAATTTCAAAATCTGCATTCTATTTACAAAAATTTCTAAAATTGCCCAAACTGGAATTATTTTCCGGATTCAGTCCTTAGAACCGGAAAATAATTTTCCGAATCTAGAGTTCTGGAAATTAATTTTCCGAATTTGGAATTTTCTAGAGGCTTTTTTGTGTGTTTTAATTGTTTGTTTTTTAGATGTTTTAATTGAATCACTACTTTTGAATGGTTTAGAATTTTTTGATCTGAGTGATTTTCTACCTATCTAAAAAAATAGTAAAAATATTCTAAAAAATGTAAAATTTTATCTGCAAGTACTTTTTCATGCGTAGATCATGCTGAAAGATTTGGATAGACTGTTTGAACTTTAAAAATAAAAATATTAATTTATAGTACGTATTAATTTGCTCTATGCATAGTACCATAGCCTCACTCACATATATGCGTAAATCTTTGGATTGTCACTTACCTGTAAATTTTGAAAGAAGATTTAAAGTACATTTTGGTGTTAAAGAGTCCGTTCCTGTTGAAGCATTTGAATCGTTTTAAAAGGCCACCACATTAACATCAAAAGATTTCCAAATTAGATAAAATTAAGTAATACCACAAAAGTACCCACCGTCCTTGTTTTTTTATACTAAAGATCCTTGTGCATATGATTAGCCCTTGATGCATGTACATGATTAGGTGGTAGAAGTCACATCAACTTATTTACAATTTTTAAAACGCATTATTCCTTTTTCAAGTAGTCTAGCATGTAACTTATCTCGAATGAAGTTTTCTTGATATTAGTTTGTTAGAGGTACTGGAAGTTTATTTTAATTAATGCATGGACTAATTAATGTAGAGCACTTGTGGGCATGTAATTGGATCACATGGACAAACCTCATTTTTTTTTGCCTAACCACAATAGACTAATATTTTTTTTTCATGATCAGAACATTGAATTATTTTGTGACTGACTTGTAATACACGTAATAAGGTCAAAGGAATCACAAACAAAAAATGTTTCCCGGTCAATGCTTTCGAAGATTAGGTCTAAGGAATATTTCAAGAACAGGTCTAAGAAAAATCGATGAGGACTACTTATGTTTGCTTAATTTTATAATTTTTTTTAAAAATTATTCCAACAATTTATACTCTGTTTTGCATTCTAAAATTATGTACCTTTAATATTCAAGTTGTTCCTATCTAAATTTATATGTTATTGCAAAGTATTCATCACTTTTTCTTATTTGATTGATAATTAAAAAAAAATCAAGTGAACACTTTGTCGAATAATAATATACAACTTTTAGAATTTTTATTCCTAATTACATAAGAATTTTCATCAAGTATATATTTTTTGAAAAACATCAGTACATCCAGGATGCAAATAAAGAGATCGAATTCCACTTCTCTTTTGTCTCTAAGAGCAATATTTTACGCTGTCTATATCCATAACTGCTGAAGAATTATTTTGTTATTCATAAGAGTTTGATATTAATTTATCTATTCTAATATGTTAAACACCGTAGATCTCCAATTATTTGTCAAGATTAGAGTAATTATTAGTCTTGACAAACTTTTAAGTAAAGTTTGGAGGTCAATTATACCAAACCATTTAATATTCACAAGAGATTCTCCCATTAGGATTTCGAACGTGCGACCTTCCACACAGAAAACATTGCGTTTACTACTAGATCAAAAATTGATTCTCAGTATGAACTTGTGACTTAAACATCTAAATCCGTTAGTTGAAATATTTTATGTGATTGGGATTTTGTGTAATTGGAAATAAATTTTTGGTCCCATGCAATTTTACATATAGATTTACTAGAGTTATATTTATCTCTTAAATCATGTAAACATTTACTCCATGCTCTTTATTTATTTATAAATGTGTAGATTTTATTCTAATACAGTAGCCAATTAGCCACAGATGCTATGGTTTTGTTTTTGTGGCAATTAACTCTCGTTGTGAAGACTCGTGATAATATTTCAGTAAAAATGAATTTGAATTTTCAATTTGAAGATGACTATAAATAAATTATGTGTGCGCCTAAAAAAATTATACTAAAAATAAAACATTTAATGTAGTATAAGGCTACGGTGATCCATGAAGCCACTTATTATTTTTGTTTACTGAAAGAAAGAAAATATAGCACAAGACTTAAGCTTATCTTTAGGCTCTAGCAACGTGCAGATAGCTGCATAATGCTGCCCAACCCAACGTTATAAAAATAGAAAGGAAAAATTTAGGTTTGAGTCTTCATTTTTATTCTACAAACAATCAAGTTTATCCTTAAACATTCTATTTGCACTATTTTGATCCTTGAACATTTAAAATAATAAATTAGAATAAATTAAATTTAAAACAATCAAGTTGATCCTTAAAGTTTCTTTACGTTACAAGAGAAACTAGCTTAATCATTTCATTAATTTTTTTGCTGACGTGAATTTTTTATTTATTATCTGGAAGTTCACCACTTGGATTTGAACCAAATGCAAATAAGAAAAAATAATAATAATAATAAATAACAGTACTTTTCTAAATCAGTTCTGATTTCTGAAAAAAAAGCAAAAAGTAGAGGGTTTAGCAAAAAAATTAGTGTTATCAACATGAGGCTAGATATCTAAATTGAAGTGGGTTGGATTCATTGTAAATATCATCTAAACTTAATTTATATCAATGTGATGAGCTGTAAATTTATCTGACTAATAAAGAATTTACGTGTCAAATAAATTAATTGAAGTCAGCAAAAATATATATTGGAAAGGCTAAATTAGTCGCCTTAAAAAAAGTAAAGAGACTACTTTTATCTTATTTTTATAAGCTTAAGGATCAAATTAGCACAAATAAAAGTTCAAAGACTAGTTTTCTAAAGAAGTTTGAATACTAAGCCTGTCAGCAATATGGAAATTTTGTGAGAATAGAAATTTTAATATGCGAATGAGAATTTTAATTTGTCAAAATCAAAGTCAGTTAATCCATGGGAAATTTTAATATAGGTGCTCGGCAAATGCATGAAAATTTGTTAAGAAGTTTTGTTTAATTGAAATTTCTTGTACTTTTAAAGTCTGTTTTATTTAATTATTTTTAGTTTTGTGTTTAATCAATTATTGTTGTACTGCTGCAATGCTATTTGCTGTTATTTTTAGTCTTGTGTTTCAATTCTTGTATTAATGTATTTTAAATTATTAGCTTATTCACAATTTAAGAAATTTAATGAATGATCAAATTAATAAATTTAATAAGCTTAATCATTGTTTTATTTTGATTATTTGGCTATTCTATTTTTTTTTGTTTAAGGATCTGACTGGACTCTCAATTGAGACATAAATGCCCATATGATGTTAGCTGGTACAAAATTGATTTAAATTGAGGCTTTGTTTACATAATTGTGCTCGGCTGGGGCTTAGAATTTTGATTAAATTTATTTCTTTAAACGGTGGTCCAATTTGAATGGTAAATTTAATAAAATTAATGAAGCAACTTAGTAGCTCCACTAATTAAAAAAACAAAACGGACCTCCGACCTAACTTTTTTCTCCCCATAGGTATTCACTATTGAAAGGAAAAAAAAGTAACCTTTTGAGAATTAAATTAGAAAATATAACTATGTGCCGAACACTTTTAAAGAAAAAATGCCTACAAATTGATTTTACACTTGAAAATCCATGGAAACCTCATCTACCGAACAGGGTGTAAAATTTAGATTTTCCAAGTAAAAACTACAAAGAGGAAACCAACGCTTGACCTAATGTGAATCTGGCATCAAAGAGTGACTTTCTCAGGAAATTTTTGTAGACGCAGAGACCACGTACAGGTAAACCCAAATATTAATGAGAGCAGGAAAGCCTTCCTGCCTTCCCATGACTTTGGATTTCGGCGTCAATTTACCGAATCCATATCTTACGTGCCGACATATCTTACGTGCCGAAGCCATATCTTACGTGCCGACATTTTTATTAGTATCCAAAGTTAATTAGAAATTAATATTTATGTTCAGAATTTTCGACTGTCGCCAAAAATTCTCAAACCAGCTATAAAATGGCCGGCTTACGTTTATGGCCGGTTTATTCTTTTCTTTTTTTTTAGAGACAATATGAAAAGCAAAATAATGAAGTCTAACACTGGAAATTTGAATTTTTTGTTTAAATTATTTATTAGATTACTTCTTTTGATTTATAATTAGCATATTTATACTAAAATACACTAGATTACTTGAAATTATGTTGAATTACACTAAATTACGCTAAATTACAATAACTTCGCTAATTATACTGAAATATGGTAAATTACGCTAAACTACGCAAAATTACGTTAAAGTAGACTGATTTTGTGTCATCTTTCATGAATCATAAAAAATAGTAAAAAAATTCGAAAAATAGTAAAAATTGGTATTCTACAAGTTCATTATGTAACTAATTTACTGAGCTACTTAGATTGAATAATAGAAATAAAAATCTTAATCGGAAACTTCAACTCAAGTTTTGAGGCTCTTCCCTTAGTTTTTTGGTAATTTTGAATTTTGAAATCCGGCATAGCGGGCACGGATGCATGCGTCTTTTCGCAAGCTTTCCAAAAAGTGGTTATTTGCTGAAATTGGACACTCGAGCACCGTTTTATGACCGTTTGAAGTTTCGTCATCGTTTTTTCGCCTTTTCAGTGAAGATATCGTCCCTATTCATATGTAATTTAGCGTAATGTGATGTAATTTAGTGTAATTCAACTTAATATAGTGTAATTCAACATAATTTCAAGTAATTTAGCATATTTTAGTATAAATATGCTAATTATATCAAAGAAGTAATCTAACAAATAATTTAAACAAAAAAAATTCAAATTTTCAGTGTTAGATTTCATTATCTTGCTCTTCATAGTGTCTCTAAAAAAAAAAACAGAGTAAACGGCCATAAAATGGCCGGTTTGGGCATTTTTGACGAAAATCAGGAATTCTGGGCATAAATATTAATCTCGGTCTTACGTGAGGCGGACTTTACATGTAAATTCCTGTTATCTAAATATTCCGAACGATATAATTTGAATGCTGGTCAGATCATAGTGCTAACTTAATAATTTGGAAAAAGTTCAGCAAAGTTAAAAATTTGTGATTCGAAAATAATTCAGAATTATATATTGATTTCGAACCGGAGATTTTAGTCCCGCAAGAGAGCTAAATATATATATATATATATATATATATATATATATATACTAGGAATTTTTTGGTCAAGGAATAATTCGAGTATAATTCGTAAAATTCGCAAATTTCTTAAAATTTGCAAATAATTCAGGTATACCGAATAATGCGTAGATTGATTCGTCAACGACTCAAATTCAAATAATTTGTGAATTATTCGCAAATTTTGTTACTATGGTTCAAGTTACTTGAGCACTCTTACATAATGCGGACTTAGGTTAGAGATCCCTAATTAACACATAGGCGAAACTAGAAAATTTAAATTGAAAGCGTTAAAGCATAAAATATAAAAAATATTTAACGTGTGATAGTAAAATTTGAACTCAAGTTTTCACAATCACAATGTGAAATTCTAACCATTATGTTACAATATTTAATATTTAATGAGAGATGTTGTAGTATATAAAAATAGAAAAATACAATTAAGTTCCATTTCTATAATTAAAAAAAATATATTAAAATGACCAGACACTCTTTAGATTGCATTAAAATCCGTCCTTAATGATCTTTACAAATAACTTGAGGTAAGTTCGGCAAGTAACAATCAAGTATTCAACACAATTTCTCGTCAATAAATAAATATAAAATGATAAAAATTAAATTCCTTAAACGCACCCATTAAAGGCTAATAAGAGGTGACAAAACTGGTTAATCTGAAGAATACACGCGATTTGATTTGGATTCGAATCCGGTTCGATCTCATTTTTAAACAGTAAAAAATGGTTTGAATATGGAAACGATCTAAAACGAGAATTATTTATATGTAGAAAATATTAAAAAAGAGAGAGAAATAAAAAGAGTATCTTCGTTTTTTTTTTTATACATAAAAGGATCAGTACAATTTGTATCAATCTAATGTGATAAAAGATGACATCCACCATTTTGCCATCTTGTGAAAAAGACCATAATCTTGTTCTTTTATTATTTATTTAGTGGCCTAACCTCATTTCATAGAAATATTAAATAAATAAGTTTGAATCAGTAAAATTCTCACATATTTAAACTTTAAATCACTCTATCTATTTTTCTACCAATAGAAATTCAATCGTACTCTTTTTGTTTCTCTCTCTTAATATTTTTTACAGATAAAAAATTGTCATCTAAAACTCGACACGATCCAAATCCAAACAATTTAGGAACCTAATTCAACCCTACTCCGAATGATTTGTAATCAGACGTCTTATTTTACCGACATTTTTATTAATATCCAAAGTTAATTATAAATTAATAAATATATCCAGAATTTCTTGGTTTTTCGAAAAATGTCCAAACTGGCTAGATTTTGGCCGGTTTCTCCTTTTTTTTATTAGAAATCTAATAATGAAATTTAACACTGAAAATTCGAATTTTTGTTTAAATTATTTGTTAGATTACTTCTTTTGATGTATAATTAGCATATTTATACTAAAATACGCTAAATTACTTGAAATTATGTTGAATTACACTAAATTACATTAAATTACGCTAAATTACATTAATTTCGCTAATTATAATGAAATATTGTAAATTACGTAAACAACGCAAAATTACGCTAAATTAGGCCGATTTTGTGTCATCTTTCATAAATCATAAAAAATAGTAAAAAAATTCCAAAAGTAGTAGAAGTTGGTGTTCTACAAGTTCATTATATAACTAATTTACTGAGCTACTTAGATTGAATAATTGAAATGAAAATCTTAATCGGAACTTCAACTCAAGTTTTGAGACTCTTCTCTTTGTTTTTTGGCAATTTTGAATTTTGAAATCTGACATCGCGGGCACATACGCATGCGTATTTTCGCAAGCTTTCCGAAAATTGGTCATTTGCTGAAATCAGACACTCGAGTACCGTTTTATGGCCGTTTGAAGTTTTGTCGACGTTTTTCGCCTTCTCAGTAAATATATCATCCATATTCATATGTAATTTACCGTATTTTAGCTTAATTTAACATAATTTAGTGTAATTTAATGTAATATAGTGTAATTCAACATAATTTCAAGTAATTTAGCGTATTTTAGTATAAATATGCTAATTATACATCAAAAGAAGTAATCTAACAATAATTTAAACAAAAAATTCGAATTTTCAGTGTTAGATTTCATTATCTTGCTCTTCATTGTGTCTCTAAAAAAAAAAAAAAAGGAGAAACCGGCCAGATTCTGGAGAGGAGGAAACCGGCCAGAATCTGACCGGTTTGGACATTTTTCGAAAAACCAAGAAATTCCGGGTATATTTATTAATTTGTAATTAACTTTGGATATTAATAAAAATGTCGGCTTATTTTATGTCCAAATTGTTTCCAGAATTTAAGATTTTTTTGTTCGCGTCAAAAATATTATTATTTTGATATATTATTGTATTATAAAATGTCAGAGATTTTCAAATTCATATTCGCACATCCATTCACCCGGATTAAGAATTTTCTGCGTCGCCAAATAATTTTACGTAAGAAATCATTTGTGTAAATCACTACACTCGAAATGGTAGTAGTCAAAGGTATAATTTGACAAGGACCATCATATGCGGCATGGAACTAAAAAGAGAATAATTTTCGCAAGACTCATTTTGTGGCTTGGTTGTGAGACATGATAATGTTGGCTTAATTAGAACCATGCTTCCGTATGAGACTGATTTCATTTTGGATTTTAGTGGAAATGCTGCCATGCTGGTTTCATTCATGAAGAGGGTTTCGATGTTTTCATGTTTCTATTATATATTTTTAAAACATTAATAACTCAAAATTTAAAACATAAATGTTAAAATAAAACTGTTAGATGTAATTTATATCATTTTTTGTGTGTTCATAAAAAATTATCATATTTTAATTTTATTTTTATGTGAATTGATAAGTCCTAAAATTAATGTCTAGAAATTATTCTACATTTTTACAAGCTCTTGATGACAATCAAAATAAAATTGAAATGTCTAATTTTTTACACGTGCATAGATAAAATGATGTAGATTATATCTGACGTTTTGTTTTTGACTTCTAAATTTTAAGTCTTGAGTTATTAAATTTAAAAAAAAATTGAAATACGATTACAAAAAATTAAAGATATTTGAACCCTTTCATTTATTTATGACCATGCTAATAGAAGATAAGAGTTAAAGAATAGGAGGGAAATTTTATAGCGGTGGTAATTATTAGTCTGAACGATTAGGGATTCAAAGTGAGCCTTTTAAATAGTTGGAGAGCTGTGAAAGAGACATCTTGACTGCTAACTTCGTGGAAATTTCATGTAATGTCAAGTCTGTCAATCGGTCGAATAATTTAACTAGTTCGATTTGGCAGGCCAATGTAAACGCATATATTAGGACTGCAGACTGCTAATTGGACAAGTTTGTCCGTGGACAACTGTGCTGATCAAATATAAATTGAACAAAGTTTGAATGGACTGTAATTCGAACGAACTCAATAACCAGTTTAGATTCAATTGAAAAAGAGGGATACGGACCGGTCACGGACCGAACATGGACAAGAATCGAACTTTGTTCGATTCATGAATTATGAGCAGCCTGTGAATGAGCCCGTTTGAGCAACCATTTCTAGAGCATGTTTGAGCGATCAATCTCTCGCATAGTATCATCTGCCCCTTCTCCGTAAACGCGGTGGCGCTGCTTTTTCTCCATCGCGCTGACCTCTCTTCTCGACAGCCATTCTAGAGGCGCGCCTCTCGCCTCTTTCATCTCTCCCATTCGAAGTCAGGTCACTTCTTTACTGTCGCCTCTTTGCATATGGAGATGAGACCGATGAGTACAATAAAAGATTGGAATATGTGCGCTCATCACTTAAAAATGCTATGATGAGTATGCGAGGGGCGACAAGTAGCGGATCCCCACAAGTGGAAAGTAGTTCCTTGGAAAAAAGGAAGTTTGATATGAAATTATCTGAATTTAAATTTCAAAAACGTCATATGCGGCCAAAGAGATCCAAGTTGGACAACTATTTGGAAGAAAAACGTCATATGCCATATATGCTGGGAAAATGCTTTTGTTTAGAACCTTTAAGAGGGATCAAATGTTAAAATTAGAAGGGATCAAATGTTTTTTATTGGTTTTTTTGTTTAGAACTGTTAAAATTAAGAGGGATCAAATGTTTTTTTTTTTTGTCAAAAGTTTATTTGTAAATATTAAAATAAAATTATTAGATGTGATCTATATTATTTTCTCTCCATGCAAATACAATATCATCTTTTTTATTTTATTTTCATATATATATATATATATTAATAAGTTAAAAAATTAAGTAAAGAAATTATTTACATCAGTATATCTTTACAAGCTCTTAATTCAATTAAAGGAATCAAAATATTGTAATATTTTACATATGTATAAAGAAAAAATGATATAATCATATTTAACTATTTTATTTTGATATGTGAATTTTAAATTTGAAGTAATTAAAATTGTATTTGAATTAAATATAAAGAAAAAATGATATAATCATAATTGAAGCTTAAAAAGTTAAAAACATTTAAATCCTCCTCAACAATCAATACTTACTTTGAAAGAAAGAAAAAAAATAGAAATCTCACAAATAGCGGTCTGAAGATCAATTTCAGGCCTTCTTTTAATAAGTAGCCCTGATAAATCAGGAAGCCCAAAATGAAAATAATGACTACGTACTTCCCATCATATTAATTTGAAAAGACAATTCAAATTATTGAACTAATTCTACTTTGACGAACCAAATATTTATTGGTCCAGATTTTTACTTTTAATTCGTTTTGTAATAAGATCAAAGGATGTATAGTGAAGTAAGATCAATTAAGATCAAAATCCGAATATATATTGTTGGTTCTTCGAGTAAATTAAGATCAATGATTCATAATCATTATTTGAACTAATCCAACAATTTTTTAAATTAATCTAACAAATATCCTTTCTGGCTTAAAGTCTTAAACTAATGCTAGCTTACTACCATCTTTTTACTGTAAAAGAATGCAAGATTTGTATCTTCTATTTTTTATTTTGGGAAAATATCTAGCTTACTTTCTACCTTTTGAAGTTCTATGTTTTCCTCCGCTGTCCTTTTCCTTAAAAAAAATTTTGATTCAAGTTGCTACTCTCGATCAGATGGTATAGTTCAATGTACCACGGATTAGATTAATTATAAATATATTACACATTGACCAAAACAATCAAGAGCAAAGTAGAGCAACGCAAGGAAAAAGTATTCATAGTTTATTAACAACCATAAATAAGATACCCATTTCGTTATTCAGCTTGAACAATTTTATCTGTGAAGAAAGTAGACAAGAGGTTAAGACTAAACGGTGAAGATCAATTAGAAACCATGCTCTCAGACTCCTTGACAAAGCCATCTCCTGTCCAGTCTCTGTCAGACTGGAGGCCCTGTTTGATAGCCTTTCTCTGTTTGATTGCCTCCTGTTGCCTCTTCACCAGATCAGTATGAGTAGTAAAATATGGAAGTGATGCCCTGAAATAGGAACATGAAATTAAGAAAAAAAGTAGGATAAAGAAAGAAAATGTCTGGGGAGTATTTTCTTTTTCTTTTATCTAGTTATTTTTTTAATACCAGCATATATCTCTATGCTGTCAGCATCTATATATGACAACTGTTAAGTGGAACTGCAGATTATGCTAACAAATAAATTCTAAGCCAGTCTGGCAGAAAGAGAATCAACTTTTGATATCAATTTTAAGTGGCTACAGATTTTATGGAGTAATTTCCTGATGCTTTCAATTTCCAATCACCATTTCTTTCTTCTGTAATTAGAATAAAATTTTGAAGAAATATAGCATAAGCCATACCCCCTGAAATCTTCAATAGAGGAAAAATTATGCTTCCTCATGAAATCCTTGAGCTCATCACTGAGCTTCTTTACAAGAGGGTAACCATGCATCATCACTCCTGTGCACACCTATCACAACCAGATAAAAACAAGGTGTTAAATTATTTCATTATTCCAGAAGAAAAGGTATTTGACATCAGATAAAAGGGAGACCTTTTTGCAGATCTAGGGGTTCACCTGAACTGTATTTGCACCGAGTAGTAGAAACTCAGCCGCATCGTTGCCAGTTTCAACCCCTCCAATTCCAGAAAGAGAGTGTCCCTCATTAAATTCTTCTTTCATCATCCTTGCAATTTGCATTACTTTACCGAGTGCAATTGGATGTACTGCTCTTGCAGAGTACCCACCAGGTGTAGAGTATCTGAATAGACAAATTTAGATGTTATTTAGTATTCATCATGAAAATAAAACCCCATGTGATGATGACCATCCAATAGAATGACCTCAAACTTTATCAGTCTTTTCCACACTGCAGTTGCAATATTATGGCTTCTTTTTTGTCCCTTGATTGAGTTTTTACTAATTTAGTATAATTTTTATCTCAAATAGGATAAACCATCTTCTTTCAAATATTTCATGCTTTTATTGCTTCAGTGATAATAATAGGGGTTTATACAGAGGTCAAGGCTGAGTTGTGGCTTCAAAACCAAGCTATGGCCAAAATGTCAATTATAGCATGTAGATATTTTGGTATTCTGCAACACATCAATCAATTTCAGTACAAGACTACCTTTACCAGCTGAAATAAAATTTCTATGATCTTGAGAAAAATTACAGAACTAACCCTTCAACACAAGGCTCAGGTCTTAAAGTGTCAAGATTGATCCCCATGACACTCATGATGGTGTTGATAGCAGCAACACCTTCACATCCTGATTTCAAAGCGACCCTCGCTGGCTAAACAACAGAACAAAAAAACCAATTAATCAAAAATCCAAATGACAAAGCCCAACCACAGATATGAACTCCTTTTTGTTATGACCTAAAAAAATGAAATCTATCCTTACCTGTGTAATATCAGTTATGTTGGGGGTCATCTTTGCCCAGACAGGTATGGTGGCTTTCTCATTGATCCAACCGCATATTTCCTCCAATAAGTCACAGTCTTGCCCCACAGCTGCACCCATTTTCCTCTCTGGCATACCATGTGGGCATGAGAAATTTATCTCAAAAGCATCCTGGTCACACAAAAAAAAGTAATTTTAATTAGCAGAGATTTTATTGAACCTTCCAATGATCTACTGGTCTTGTCTAGTTTCAGTCAGGAGCTGCAATTCAGGAAAAAGACAGACGAGAATAGTTCTAGTGTTTTTCAACAGATATTATTCAGATATTGCTATCACGCAGGACCTTATTAACGTATTCTTACTTAGGACAAAAAAAAATAATGTTGGAAGCAAAATGTACCACTCCAGTTTCTTCGACCCGTTCAATGAGCTCTTGCCAAGCAGCTTTATTATACTCCTCCATTATAGAAGCTATCAATATCCTATCAGGAAACTCCTCCTTCAACTTTTTAAAATCATTTAACATAGTCTCAAAGGGTCGATCGCTAATTAGTTCGATATTTTCCCAGCCAATAATGGGTCCCTTGGCTGACCCGTTTGACCCAGCAGCACGTAACCGTGCATACCGAGGAGTCACATTGATTACTTTTGAAGCATCCAAAGACACCTATTACAAATTAGAATAATACTGAGCATCAATTTTCCAAAATAAATTACATTTTTTTCATTTTCTGCTATGATAAACTCTTCTCAATGTTTTTCCATCTAGATCACATGATGAAGCTATATAATGACAATTTGCATCTAAAATTTCGATTCCCCCTCACGACTTTAAAAAAAAAAAGACAATTTGCATCTAAAGAGAATAGGATCTTTCCATATGACCATATGCACTTTAAATTGTAGTTTATGTCCCATAGAAATATAGAATTCTCTCAAATACTTATTGAGATCCAAATTCACAGGAAAAATGTAGAGATCATCTTGTTTTGACTATTTGCACTGAGATCAAAATTTTACACAAAAAACAAATCATAGAAAAAAAGCAGATAAAGAAATTGTACGGTCTTAGCGATGACAGCGCCCCATCCTTCATCGAAGGCCCTTTTCATAACAGTATAATTGGTTCCTGGTGGACCCGATCCGATAACAAACGGATTCGGCATCTCCAACCCGTTAACCTTGACGCTCAGGTCTGGCTCTGCCTGAGCCGCAACGCGTAGAGATACCGACCTGCGTCGCTGGATTCCGGCGAGGCGCGGCCGCGCCACCTCGAAGACTGAACTCTTTAGCGACAACGAGTCCATGACAAACGATCAAACACCTCTCTATGACAGAAGAGAATTATGGTCGGGAAGGTAACTAGAAAAGGAGGTACTTCGTTTATAGCTGGTGGGGAGAAGGAGAGTAGTGATGATCTGTTCATATTTAATACTCTTATTTTTATCTACTCCCTTTCCGGGTCGAACGTGGCAAAGAGACTGTGAATAGAAATGCTAGGGGTACGCCGGGTGTATCTGTAGTTCTGTACAAAAGTTAAGCAGGCATTTATAGCCGAAATTTTTATTAATAATATTAAAATCAATCAAATTAAAGAAAATGATATCACTTTTTTTTGTTGAAATTTTCAAAATTAATATTTTCGCTGGACAATTTACTAAATTATTCAGCGAAATTAGCTTTTTTATTATATTTTTTCCAATTCAGTTGAATTATTCAGCAGAATTAGTGTTTAAAAAAAAAAAACTAATTCCGCTGAATAATTCTGCGAAATTAGGCAAAAAAAAAAAACACTACTTCCACTGGATAATCCAGCTGAATTGGCCATAAATTCCGCTGGATAATCTAGTAGAAATGTCATATTTAAATTTTTCCAAATAGTGATATTATTTTCTTTAATTTAACTGATTTTAATGTTATTAATAAAATTTTTGGCATTTATAGTATACGTCTATTTATTTAAGCCAATTTATTATTAAAAAATATCTTAAGTCAAATAATGCTTAGAAGTATCATGTTTCAATTTTTTTTGGGAAACATATTTTATTCTTGAATTTTGCCTACTGAACACAAAAATAAAAAATAAAAAGTTAAAAATTTAAAATTAAAAATGACATTTTATGTACCATTATAAAAAATCACATTTTATAACAAAGGAAGTCAAAGGTTGAGATCTAATTCTGTCACTAATAATTAGTTAGTGAAATGACAGATTGTAATATGTATTTTTTTTTTTGCGTTTTGATTGATCTATGTTTGAGAGTTCATATAATATAATTTTTTTGCGTTTTGATTGATCTATGTTTTTTTTGCGTTTTGATTGAACTTAATAAATAATACAATAATATGACATAAATAATCCTTTTTTCTTGTAAAGCTATATTTAAATCGAAGCCATCATTATTATATACGGGGCGTTTTTACACGACCCATTGCAATGCAATAACTAAGAGGGATTAGGAGTTTGGATTTGTTACAATCTCCAGCTGGCAGCGAATAATCCACCTCAGCAGTACCTCTTATTGAAAGAACTTCCCTTCCAGATCAAAATTCCTTTTCAAGCCGCAGAAGATCCCAAAAGGAAAGAAGTCCCCACAAGCATCTTCACGCTTTCTGGAGGAATCCAAATCCTCCGTTACAAATTCCTTGGCGCAGTTCCTGTCACAAGTCACTGCTATATGGGACCCACAAAAGAAGCGGTAATATAAATGATAAAGCATTAATGCTCCGTCCTCTGTCTTCAGGAACTTGTTACAAGAATTGTTTTATGGAATCGGTAACGAAAGAACTTGATTATATCAGACTAGAAAGTGAATGGTTTCGTCGGATAAAATAAGCGGAGCTACTGAAGAAGGTTTTTTATTACTTCATAAGGAAATAAAGTCACACATTATTTTATTTTATTTTATTCGAGGGAAAGGCCATAGGCACGTTACATGTGACACATTATTTAAGTCACTACAGGACAAAAACTTGCTTCTATATTCTATCAAACTATCCAATCAAATGGTTTAACTTACCGTCTCCGAATTATTTAGTCTTTTGATATGCCAAACGAATTTTTTTTTCTTTTGTCCATCCATAGGAGTAGAGTGGGAAAAACGTGACGTGCCGTGCCGTGACTTTGGTCTCGTGCCGTGACTAAGTTAATTTTTCACGTGCCGTGCCATGCCGTGACTAAAATGTCAATGGGTGGTCACACCACGTGAGTCACGCCGTGCATAAACGTGCCGTGACTCACGTGACCTAATTACACGTGACTCGCGTGACTACCGGCTCCTAATTACACGTGACTCGCGTGACTATGTGCCGTGCCGTGACTAAATTTTTCACGTGCCGTGCCGTGCCAAAGTTTCAAAAGATGAGCACGGCACGTGAATGGTCACGGCACGTAACTGACACGCGTGCCGTGCCGTTCCGTGACAGAACCGGCTCCGACGTGCCATTTTCCCACTCTACATAGGAGTCCGCATCTTCTGCAATAACTCAAAAGAACAGAGCATTTTTTGAGTTTAATGCATCTCGGCCGTCTGATCAGGATTGGAGCCAATTTGGCTCACGTCTATGACACACAAAGTTCTCTAATATTAGTGCAGATCTCAATTGAACGGTCCAGATCTATCAATGTACGTTCCGTTAATGCTGAGGATACAAATTCGTTCTTATGTTCAACTTCTAAATACATGCATTCAAATTGAAATTATAGATATACTTTTGTTGTTCTCCAAATAATAAAGATCTTAACTCATATTTTCTAAATAGAATGCATGATAGAAAAATAAATTTAGCTTCAACCTGCATACGAAAGAGGCTGTGAGGAATGTTATACTAATGCATACATACATACATCAATACATGACTACTATTTGTGTATGAATAGTTTTATTTCGGTTAGTGCGTAAGAAATAATGTCAAAAGAGCACTAATTCGGATATTGTTGAAAGAGTGTTAATTTTATGCTATTTGAATAGTGCAAATGTTGTTTGTGTTGTATAATTTGAGATAATGCTAATTCGTTATGTTTATAAAAGATTCAAGTTTACGAAATGAAGTTCACTGTTGACATAATACAATTTTAGAGAGAAAATACATGAGTTTGTCTATAGTTCAGTAAAATTGTTTTAGCTATAGTACAGTAATAGGTTTTAATTAAAATCTGATCTTTAATCAGATGTTTCCAACTTTAAGTTGTTTAGGGATAGAATAGTTTTTTTTTCCCTGCTCCGTTATGTCTTTCTCACGACATCGTTACATCTCTTTCTCCTCCACTCTCTTTCTCGCCGCTCCCTCTTCCTCTAAGCCCTTGAGATCCGAATATTGGCACCACTCTTTCTTTCTCTCTGTTCTCTCTTTTTTTTCAATCGATTTTCACACAAACAAGAAGTTCTTGAAGAAGTCGCAATCCT
The DNA here is from genome assembly GCA_011114355.1 of Carex littledalei. NCBI lineage: Eukaryota > Viridiplantae > Streptophyta > Magnoliopsida > Poales > Cyperaceae > Carex > Carex littledalei. The sequence goes on from CM022090.1 coordinate 4,551,760, forward strand.
TGACTTGTCTAATCCCTGACTCGCGAAGGTGAGGAGTTTTTTTATCTAATTTACTAGACTTTAAGGTACTAATTTTTGTTTTTGTTTGAAGTATTTTGATTTGGTTCAATCAATAATATATGTTCTCAATTTGGGCCTCTCAGTAAAAAAAATTTTTTGGTTGATGTTAGGGCTGCTCATGAGCCGAGTTGAGTCCGAGTTGCTAATCCAGTTCCGAGTCAGAAACTCCAATTTGGAATCAACTCACGAGCAACTCGAGTCGAAGCGAGTCGACTCGTGACTCATAATATAGTACATAGTGACAATCTAATTTAATTCTAACAAAGAAGATGGACAGTGTCACTGTTTTGTTGTTGCTCTCATGAGTTGTTTTAAAAATGTGTTGATTGTAATAAGTTGCTGATACATGCCTTTAAACATTCTGGTATTGGTTGTCTCATTCTCCTTAAGACTCTTTGTTACAAGAGCTGTTGTTTGTTTACAATTTATAGGGGTAAGGGATTTTGAGTTTGGTACTGGTAATTTGATACTATTGGTTGTTGTTTCAGTCAGTGGGTAGTTGATGTTAAGTTGTGTTGGTATTCTGGATGTGGATGTTCTTGTCGGTCCTTGTAAGTTTTTTGTTTTTTTTAATAAATGGACGGGCCTTGTGCCTATTTAAAAAAAAAAAAATGGGAATCTTATAGAGATTTATCAATTGAATTTATGCACATATTTATTTCCAGTTCTCATGGTCCTCAACAATTGTCTATAGGGAGGGTGGGTCTAAAGGGACGAAGAGTATGCCCTAACAACTACTAAACCAGTACTCGTACCAGCATAAACCATATACTACAGATCAACGCAGAGCGCCCTGATGTGTTACTTTTAAATTTATAAACTCGGTTACAAGCGCATAATACTATCGAGTAGTATAAATGAGTGCCGATCCACAGGGAATAAGGTCTAAGGTCTTGAGCGATTAAACCACAATCTTTCGAAAGGCTAGACAAAATCTGAAATCAAAGATTTGTTGTTGTGATCAATGTATTTGGCGAAAATTAAAAGTAAAATAAAGATAGAGATGTGAATTTCTAAGATTTTGGCACATGTTGATTTTCAGTTGTTGTACGAGGGTTTCTAATCTAATTTAGCGATTACCATTTTCGCGCATAACCGACCTACTAATCAAGAGATCCGTTAAGGTTTGTCTTGACTAGTGCAATCCAACAAATACCAAAGGTCTCAGCCTTCACTTACCTAGGTTCCTCGTCTGATCTTTTTGAGTGTCCCCATGATAAGACACGACAATGCGACATTCGTCTGTGAATGTCGACTCCCATGTATACTTTTATTGATCCAACTAGTGGTATCCACAGTTAGGTTTTCACACACTAGTTTAGTATTTTTATTCTCCCTTATCCCAATGTCGAGGCTGCAAATTTTTCTTTATTTTTATTCTCCCTGATCCAACTAGTGGTATCCCCAGTTAATATTTTTATTCTCCCTTATCTCAGTTCATGTATACTTTTGCAAATTCGTTTGCGAATGTCGAGACTGTCACATGACATATAAATAGGATAGCAAGTATTTTCAAAGGCCCATGAACTGTAATTGTACATGATCCATGTCTCCTTCTTTAGTAAAATTTATCACAAGTAATCTGATCTATCCTTTAAAAAAAAAATCAATCATACATTTTATTTTAGTAAAATTCAATCTCCATGTGACCACCCAAGACTGCTAGTTCTAAAATCATAAAATTGAAACACAAATTATCAGTACTCTGATTGATTTTAATCACGCTTAATAGCCTTGTCTAGGTATGTCCTGGTTACCACTACAGCTAGGTAAGAAGCAAATGTGACAATAACACCACCGGCTAAAACAAGGCGGTCATACAAAGCACTCTCCACTTTATACACTCTCAAACCAATGGTATTCCAAAAACTCTCGGTCCACACTGGGTCTACGGATTCCATTGAATCTGTTGGATTGGCAGGAAGCACATGCCAAATATTATTCTCGTACCTCAGCCTGGTCGAATATGCAGGGACATACCTGAAAAATGATCAATTCCAATTCTATTTTATGTCTGCACACAGTTATAAAATGCCCAGGAAATAAGTAACAAACTGAAAATGAAAACAGTTAAAACAATTTAGTTAAAGGAAAATAAAACCCCAGTCAATACAAAGAGGGGGAAAGGACATTATTGGTTCTTACTGGGACACAAAAAGTGTACGTCTATACTGGTACCCAGTCCTCAAACCTTCTTCAGCTTATAAAAAAATAACATACCTGGTTGTAGAGACGACACATTTACCACCACCTTCAATTTCAGCACCAATGCACATGTCACCAACATTACCACACTCTCCAGTACATGAACCTGTACCATCCCTTGCCTCAGAGGTCATATCAGCCAGAAAATTCCACAGAAAACGAGAAGTATCATCCACATATAATGGTTTCTCCGTGGTTGATGGTGTGTCCTGAAAGACACCAACATAATGGCTTGGGCAGGCGCCATAGATTGGAGATATATATCTCCTAACTAATTCACAAGACAGACCTGGCTCACAAGTCAAAAGGCACCCGACCAACTCTTCAACCAAAGAGACATTAACTTTTATGTCATTTAATGCCATTAGGTCGAGTGTGGCATCACCGTTGGCAAGAATGTACAAGGCACGTGCTACCAATGCAGCTGCTGCTGCCACCGATGAGGTCTTGATATTTGCTGTAATGGAACAAAATATGACACAGTAAAAAAATGCAGTTGCTACGTTATTGTTTTGCTTTCTTTTTCAACATTTTTGACTTACATGCATTGTCCAGATGGCTGTGGTAAAATTTGTTAGTAAAATGCGAATCGAAGTCCCCAAGAACAACACCAGAAGTCGATGTATTCTGGTAAGGAAGAGGACATTTTCATGATATACAATGCTCAAAACAACTTTAAAAGAAAAACAAAGAAAAAAGAAAATTAAATTACTGCTGCTAACCTTTCTTAAAAATGCCATAAGGGAAGAAGGTGGTATGCCAGGATTCAATGACAATGCCTTTTTCACTTTGACATTGTCAGAGCCAAGTGACTCACTGGCATCCTCAAATGCTTTAAGAGTTCCTTTTGTACCAGATGATTCCTAAAGAGAAGACAATAGGTAAATAATCATGAAAAGAAGACCATCAACTCATTGCATTTTCTCTTGTAGTTAAATAGATTTCAGACTAACTAAAAACTCACCCCTGCTGCATGAGCATAGAACAATGTGCCACTTTCAACTAAGCCTTTCCCGACAGAACCCATTTCTAGTATCTGAGGACCAAACAACACAAAAGTAGCAATAAATTATCTGAAAAGTATATTTAAATATTTTGAAAGCAGTCTGGCAAATATGCTCCTTTCAATATATATAGTATATAAGTTCTAGCATTAAGCTTAGACAGCTACAAAAGGAAAATAAATGTAACAAAAATCAACTTAATACAATACTCCTAAAGATACTATATTGAATTTCATGATATAGGAAACTTGTTTCCCTCTCCACAGATTGAAAAAAGAAATATTATATTCAATTTTAGCAAAAGCTTTGCTAGTTGATTTATCAGTTAACTAATAAAAAATAAATGTCACTTCATATTAATGAAGCATGTGTTATCATAGATTCTGAGGTGCTATAAACAAAAACAATGTAATACTAAACCAAAATAAGTTCATTTATCTGAGTGTGAAATCTAAAAAGTAAAATACCACCTAGGAATACATTCAACTGAAAAAGGAAAGAAGGTCAAAGTCAAACCGATTATTACCTGTTCAATCATTGAGCTGCCAAGGCCTTTAACAGAATCAGAGCCCAAATCTAGTTCCTGCAAGAACTTTCTGCTGCCGAGGTAACCCCAAGCCTCACCAGTGAAAGCAGCAAAAACAATCTGGATACAAGGAAAAAAGAAAAGAAAAAGAAAGGAACTGTCATGTGAAACAGAGTCATAACTGACTATATCCAAAACCAAATAGCACTTCTCCATATCAGGTTGCCTTGTTAGGTGATATGACACCACCACTTCCATCAGTAATGGAACAACCGATACATATCTCTTTTATACATGGAGGGTTAAGTGGCATAACTGATGGCACATATTTCAGTTTTATACCGATCAATAAGGCTTATTATGGCTTAGCTGAGCTTTAAGAATTTCTTCAAATAAAGGAAAATATATATTAACAGTGCATACCTGTTTCTTAAGCTTCTTTAAATGATTAACATGGGAAAGAGCATCAACCGCAGTCAGTAATGCAATTAATCCCTATGTAACACCAACAGTATTTATTACTTATTCTAAAGATGTAGAATATATACAAATTAGAGAATAGTAAGAGATAAAAAAGCATACAGATATTGGAGAATCAGCACCAAGGCTTCGGTCACGAAAAAAGGAGGCAGAGTCGAGTGATGCAACAGCCAAAATTATAGGCTTGGTGGGTACAGATGATATGTTTATTGGTGGTAGAGAAGACCATACACTGCCCTTCACACATGGGAATCAGAAAAAAGAAATTAAATCTCAGAGAAGCCTAGGTTTCATATTCAGATCTCTTAAAAATGCTTGCCCATGTTATATGACAAATGATGTTAAACAACACTGAATCAAGGATTACTGAGAAACAGGTAGAACCTGTATCCACCTAATGGTAGGCACGTCTGCTCTTTGAGACAAGTCTCTGAATCATGGGTTCCAACTTTTGTCGTCTGAGATAGAATTAGAAGCATCATTTAGAACTTGTCACAATCTCACACTTTTTCCTCAGTTAGATTACATGAAATATACAAATTTACTTGGTATAAACTAGAAGGCGAACCTGCATGACCAGGTCAAACTCCGCAACATTCTCTGGGCTTCCCTCATTTATATTACTGACAATCTGTGATGAATATGGCATAACATGCGATAAATCTGATGAAATTAACCAAATTATCATTGTTTATCTTTGGAAAAGGAAGAAATGGAAACCTTACCTCTTTAAGGGTTGAAGTGCTCTCCTTTGTGAGCAAAAATACCGGAAAGTCGTATCTGTTCCACATGATACCAGAGCCCTGCACAATAGCAGAATTAGACAAATGAAGCTTTCTTCTAACCCTCTAAAATTATAATATCACAATTCCTTTGAAACTCACAGGGAGATTCCATTCATAACTTGTATTGCTATAAGGTGCAAAAGCTGCTTGTGGGAACTTCTCAGCTGGAGAAAACCCTTTATAGTTGAAAAGAAAAAAGTATCATTAGGATTTGATAGAACTTAACAAAGTTCATGGCAGTAATAAAATAAGCTCGAAATACAAGTGTAACCTGAAGACATGTTTACTGTTTCACTTGGCTCGAGCAATACTCCAGCAATATTCTTGGAGAATTCTGGATCATTGGAGACCCTGAATGCACCAGGTGCAGTTTCATCAGATCTCTTGTATAATGTTGAATCTTTTTAAAGCAAGCTAATAACTATTAGTATTAACTTTATTTTCGTATAAAAGAATTATAAGAAAACATAAAAAAACCAAAATAATTCACAAAACCCTACAAAGCGGGCAACACGTTTCAGAAAAAAATTCAAGTAGCCCTTCCTTCAAGTCAATCAAATGGTACTTTCAGCATCTAGATTGTCCCTTTAAAGGAATGTTTTGACGTAGGAAAGTAATATATCATGACAAGTAATAACTAGGGTGTGAGGAAAGAGATGCTACACCTCAGAAAGAAATCTTGCATCTGTTCTAACTGGAGGAGAACAGTAGATGGACGGGCCAAAGGACCGGTGCTACTCTTCAGTCTAACAATTGGTGCACTAATTTTATCAGAACCTGGATCTGACAAGAGATCACAATTAACAATTCCATATTATACCAAGTATTCTTGTAGCATAGTACAGCCTGTACTATGTATCGAGGACAGATTGAACTGTTTACTGATACTTCACTCCATCGGTAACTAGCACATGATGTTATAATATTACAAAAACGCTCAATCACACCACAGTGAGGATGTCACTGGTACGGTATTTCTTTTGAAATACCATTACCATTAGATTTCAAAATCTACACTGAAAAATCGATACCATTATAGAGACTTACTAGAACAGCCAATTTCCCCAGAGAGATTCAAGAGCCGCACACAGGGATAGCTTTCTACATTCAAGTACATCACCTTCTCTAGATCTGGAACCGACTCCAATGTGCTATCAGCTCCTGATAACAACATAAAAAGGTGTCGGTGCATATAATTCACTTAATCAAACTGAGAATGTCAAATTCAAACAACTGTTTACTAAATATGCAAAAAAAGAAAACTGCAAATAAAACCTTTCCCAAGTCTAAATGAAACTTATTACACCAAGATAGCATCAGTGGAGGCACCTACCACTAAGTTCTGATACAGTTACTTTAAATGATTTAATATTTTTGTATTAAAATTGAATGTCAATTCCCACCGTTTACTTCAACATTAATTTCTTATTTCCATTTTCCTCAGGAAGCACTAAATCAAATGCTACTGATTTTGCAAACATAACGAACTTCAAGCTAAATCAAAGAACAAACCGTTGACTGAGCCGTAGACAGGAGCAACAGCCATGACAAGGAATAGTACGGCGAGAAAAACCCTAGACGGACCCATGAAAAATGGGATAATACCTCGCCCCGATTGGAGTATGGGGTGAAAAGCGGAAGTTGTTTATTCCGATTGGAAATAAAGACTCGGCGCGACTTTTGACGATCGGGGGAAGAGACTCTTCCTTGATTTTTCTTTTTCTCTTTCTTTCCTTTATTTGTTGGGCTATGATGTTCGCAATAAGCAAATTAAAGGAATCTAAATTCAAGATATTTATTGGCCCATTGGGCCCTTACCGAAAGAAACAGTTCTTTTTTTTTTGTAGTCTTAATCCTCAGGTACAATAGTTCACGAGGCAAGTTTTTTTTTTTTTTTGTATGTTATTCGTTTTTATTTTATTATTCTGTTATTCATATTAGTTTTCTTTATTATTGAGAGGGAGCTACTGTTGCATAAGGTTTTTTTATTATATCTGCTGCCGCTGCTGAATTGTAGTGTAATAAGAGTAGCTGTTCGGTTTAGATCGGACAAAAAATTCGCTTCTAATCTTCTACTGTGACTTTGTGAGATGGCATCGATTTAAAATGGCAGTGAATATGAACTTACGAACACATTACTAGAAGGCTTCTTAGGCTTTTTGCATATTTGCACATTTTAATTTCTGAATATATATATACTAGATCAATTTAGAAGTTGGTTGCACAGAGGAAATTCTCCTCTGCGGAACAATGTGATTGATCTCACGTTTATGAAACCAAATTAAGATCTCAGTTAATGATGCTTTATGTATTGACATTAAGCTAGGCTGCTTGTTGTTGCTTGTTATCAACGTATCTTCCATGTTCATTTTTTTTTTTTAAACAAGGACCCCGTTGATCCCAGCATCTATTTACGAGAAAACATGAATCAAACCGCATCTCTCCTAAAAGAAGGTCGAGGGCTATTATCAAGTCCTGTGTTATAGTACTATTGGCATAGGAATAAATTGATTCGACAATGGAAAAGAAAATGCAACAAAAAGAATAATTAATCAAGAAGCTCAACCTACTGTCGAAAAATGCTACAATCAAGCCATCAAAATTTCCCCTCAACTAATCAGCAAGTGCAACTCAAATCCATGCAACAAATGGACAGCCAGTTGATGCTTTACTACTCTCTTAAAGCTACTGCAATAAAAGAAACTGGTTAGAGAATGCTTTTCTTTTTTAAGCAATATTCACCATTTTATTTTACCGTAATCAAACCACACCCAACCATGATCCAATTTTACACTTAACACAAACCATTATTTCTCGATAATTGCAAAGGGGAAACCCAACCATCAAAAACAAGGTTATGTCAGAGGAAAGAATTACAACGAACCCTTTCTTAAATTTTGTGTAGCACTTAGATTCAGTTTGCTTGATTTAGTTCACTCTTAGCGTAGGAAATATAAAAAAAAGCTCAAAATTTCAATTGTTTTACAAACTACGAAAATGTGTTGCAAACAGAACCTCAAATATTTTAAATCCATTTTTAAGCAAAAAGAAAAGAAAAGCATACTTCATAACGCAAAGTCTATCTCAGCCCTATTCAGAACACGAATCACCATAGTATAAAATTCTGGTTCTTCTTCCTTTATCTGGTCAAGACTAGTTGACTCATGTGCATCTGCCTGAAGAAACAAACAAGAGTATTATTTGAAAAGAGTAAATAATACAGAAAGGTCTCTCCTAGAAGGGTTCTACACTAGAAGTGATGAAACAGCATCTCACAACGTAAAGCAAAAAGTTAAGTATCATGGTTTGGATAGATTGTTACCTCAGTAAATTTAAGAAGTATCAGGTTAGAAACAGTGGCCGGTATAGATTTGTCCCACCTGGAATGATAAAAGGAAGCAAGATAGAGAACTTTATAAGCAGGGGTAGAAAAGGAAAAATTAACTAGCAACAATTCTTACAAAGGAGCATGATATTGTATTATTTCAAGAGACCTTTCTGTTTTTTGTTTCTTTTTTATATAAAAAAAAACATGGTATCAGCTATCAGGTACCACTGTCTACATCATTGGGACCATACAAATACCACTTTTAGTTTCATACTTTCAGAACTAAAAAAAAGAATATATATAATTTGTCTGAGGTCTAGATGTTCAAGAGAATCAAGATATTTGTCTGAAGATAGAGGTAAAGATTTTTACATAATTTTGGCAGAGGAACATACAGAAATCCTTTTAAAAATAAAATAGATTCTAAAACATGAAGGATTTTTACCTAACAAGCATCATTTCATTGACAGACCTCCACATTTTACGGCCAACATCCTTCTGATTTTGATCTCTGGCACTTCTCCCACGCCATAATTCTTTGACAATGTACACTATTTCTTCAATATCCACCTGAAATCAAGTCTCAATTCTTGATGCCTGCATAAACCTTCCCAAACAACAAAAAGAAAGCCAAGCAGGATAACACCATACCAGCACTTGATCGGCTGATCCATACATTATCTCCTCATGCTCGATTAAGCGCTGATGAAGAATACGATAGTGGTCTAAATCCAAATTGACCACTGGTTCAGTTTGAATTGAAAAATCTGCTAGTTGGGTTGCCACATAAGTGGCCATTACTTGCCCGAATATTGCAGGAATGGTACCCAATACTGGTATTATACGGACCCTGAAACCTGGTACAATCTGTAATAGAATAATTTTTAATTCTTAGCAGAGCAACACTACACTTAGTAATTATATCGAGACTCAAAAGTTTACTCTTGATATAACTTGCAAAGTCTTCTTAAAATAGCGAATAGCATGCATCATAATTTCATATATAATGGAAGAATGAACAGCAAAGGATAAAAAAAATTTGGTGATAGGCCTAAGATAAAGACCTGATAATCTAGTGGATTTTCTTCCTCTTTTGAAGTTTGAAAAGGGAGAAGCTTTACTTTGGGCTTCTCCATAGAAAATACTACCGGAAACCCACCATCAATTCCATAATCTTTTCTCAAGCGATATCTAACCTACAAAAGGACAAGTAAGAGAATTGGAGAAAAGCATGGGGACAAAATAAGATCACATCTGTTGAGATATAAAACAAATAATAGGACAAAAGGTAAAATACTGCACGAGAAAGGGGGTCGTTGGTTGATTCTCTCAGATCTGCAATACGAATTCTTGTGGGGTCTGCTCTAGCACCAGCTCCCATGGCAGAAAGCACCTTCAAGCCTTTACGTACACATGCAGCAAGAAGTGCCACCTGAATAAAATGATAACTAACAAAAATCAATAAAAAAACACTTAACAGCCAAAAAAGAATTGAAATGTACTATAATATCAGGTTTTGTTAATTATAAGATCACATTTTAATAAAATGAAAGAAGAAAAATAATTGCCTGTAAATTATTTGAACTGACATATAGTGAAATTTGAAAGAAACAACAGTAAGTTGTCATGATGGCAACAATAACAATGCATCATCAAGATAAGTTACAACATATGTAATATACCTTGGTGTCAATATTATCTATGCAATCAAGAACAAAGTCAGGATTTCCAGAAAGAATCTCCTCCTCAGATGAAGAATCATACAGCTGCACTCTAGCTTCTATTTGACACTCAGGATAAATTGAAGAAAAATGTTTTTTGAGGCACAAAGCTTTAGGAATCCCTACATCTTCTCTAGTGGCCACAGCATGCCGGTTTAAGGATGAGAGAGATACCTTTCATAATATCAAAAGTTTCCATTAAGCTGCAACTATAATTTATATATGTCAAAGTGGCCAGGTTGCAAAAAACTTAAATTAATAGTTACTATGGACCTGCCAGTGTGGTGCCATTCCCTGCCTGGTACACCTTTTACCCATTTTCTGAGCTAGTCTAGGACTTAATTACACAATTGAGGGTAAATTGAAGCTCAATGAAGTTAAATTGAGAATTCATCATTAGTTAATACAGGCAACATCTGTTGTTCAAGCACTATCACCGGTTTAGAGTATCATTGGAATTATTTATGCATAATCAAGATTAATCAGTACGGCCCTGAAACTTGTATGAATTGGTCGAAGTTTTAGTGTACTAACTAATGTGCACTTATTTTTTCACAAACTACAGTTATTAAATAACCAAATATAAAAAGCAATAATCAAAATTGTAAAATGAATAACAGAACTTTTAAACGTACCTGATCGAAATCCACAAGTAGAAGCCGGCCAACCCCTGAACGTAGCAGCATTGAAGCAGCATGGCTACCAACTCCTCCAAGTCCAATGATTACCACAAATGATTGAGTCACTTTTCTCTGTGACTCTAAGCCAAAAAACTGTATATTCCTATTGCAAAAATAAAAAATGTAAGATGGAAAGAATTGTACCTTTTATAGTATTAACCATGATGGGAAGTTAAGATTAATAGGTCAACTATAATGATACTAATTTGTTAACTGTAGGAAGTTACATCACACCTTGTAAGCTGCTCAGAGACGATCTCATCAGCCAAAAGATCAGAACCAACAAAATTTCTTGTTAGATCCTCATAGCTAGCCTTACCTATTAAAGAACAATCACTCATAAATTTAAAGGTTTCATGAATAATAAACATTCAATTAGCAGTCTAAAATATTACAATACATAGCAATCACTATGACACCTTATTATTGGATATTATTATTATCTCATCCTCCTTATTGATTCTATTCTGAAACTATGGAATTTGACCATCTATCTACGAGATCTTAAGACTATTTAAGGTGGTTTACTACTACGTAAGTGAAAGGTAGATGGTAGCCCCAATCCTCCTATTTCGGAAGAAGAGCTCGACAATCATCATCCGTAGCATGGTTTAATAAACCTTCCTTAAAGCGTTCATAAGACGCTAACTACAGTAAGACACCGCTCGTGTCCAGGACATGCTCCGACGTCATTTGTTGTCTATAATGAGGTTCAAACAGCAGTTCCAACCAAGAGATCACAACCAAAGATACTAAAATTGGTAAAGGTAATCCTTTGTTGAAAGAAAATGAAATTACCATTAGTACCATCTTCAGCAAAACCTCGAGTCGCCATGCTCTTTCCATACTGCTTAACATGATACCTGAATCAATTCGAAAATATCAATTGCAAAAACAAGCTAAGACTATCAGAGAAGTAAAAACAGGGAGTAACAAGAGGGGGGAGGGGGGCGTTTAGACTAGAACCTGTTGAAAAGTTTGAGCAAGGCTACAGTGGAGAGAGAGCCAAAGACAGCGCCGGAGACAATAAGCAGCCATTGCTTCGACCTGTCGCTCATATCCTCCCGTTCTGTCTTTTCTGAAAACAAATTCAGAGATCGTGGAGGCGGAGAGTCGGAGAAGAAGGTTGTTGCAGTGATGCGCCGGTGGTGGATCAAGCGCGAAATTGTGTTTATTAAATGGGCTGGTTTGAATTTGCTTTCATTGTTCTCTGTTTAGATTTTACAAATTACGGGCTCATCAACTCGGCCCATTTGGGAACTATGATATCTCTTTGGAGGAGGAAATTATTGGGGCTGAATAAACAATTGTAGCATAATTTTATTTCATAAGTTGGATTAAAAATTATAAATATTTATAAAAAAATTGCTAAGTTTTAATTTATAGGATTGAATTAACCACTCCTGATTAACATGTAGATTCATCTCTGTTAATTATCATTCAAAAAACTTCCGTCTCTCTCTCTCTCATCCAAATATACAAAATATTTTGTCTCTTTCAAGCGGAAAAAAAAGGCTAAATTCTGCATTGAATGAAATTTGACAATTCTGCTCCAAATGAACAAAATCATTACTTTTTTAAAGGGCACTCTCGTGATTCCACCAAAAATTGAAAGATTAAATTATAACAACAAACCTAAAGTGTGTTTTTTTAATTTAAAACAGTTATCTAAGTGTGACTATTGAAGTAAAATTGTTCTTCGTTTTCTTCTCTCTTATATTCTCCTAACGCACTGGCGGCCTTTTTCTTTTGATTATGTTGTTGTGCATTGTGATGAGCTGGCCTTACAGTTTATGATCCGATTGTGTTTTATGCACAGTTTGTGCAATGTGACGATCTGATTTTATCTATTTATTTATTTGAGTGTATGCGTGTACGAAATAAATCTGTATTAAGGAGATTAGATTAGGTATAGTCACTATAGAAAAAGGTAAAGATGTACTGGAATCCACGTGGTATCATATCAACTTTTTGGCCAGCTGTCAGCTGAGAACTGAAAAGCATCAAATCAAGTCTCTTCTCATGATCTCATCTCATGAACCTCCCAGGTTGTAGGCTTGTAGGTATATTTATGCATCGCCATGTGAAAAAGGGTTTATGTAGATCTCTGCCTATATAGCCGGTTTAATTTTTTTAAAAGTGGGAGAAAGTACGACAACGAAAGAAAACAATTTTTTTGTTTGATTTCAAAATTCTGTCTAGTCTAGGGCTGCACAAAAAATTCGCAGTTCGTAATTCGATTCGAATTTGATTCGAAAAAATTTGTAAAAAATTCGATCCGAAATTGAGTTCGTTCGAAATTAATTCAATCCAAACTTAGTTCAAAATTAATTCAAACCAAACTCAAACTGGACCTAGTTCGTTCGAAATAGGTTCGCAAACCAAACTTAGTTCGAAATTAACTCAAACGTGAACCGTCAATTTCCGTTGATAATGAACTTTAATGTTTTATTTAGGATAATATTTGGGTTTGTAATAATTGTAAGACTTTGGTGATTGTTATGTACTTCTATTGATATTTAAATTGTATTTTGAATACTTTGGATGTTTGAAAACTTTGGTGATGTTGCTTTGTTGGCTATTAAGAAAACTTTAGATTTTGTGATTGTACTAAACTTTGATTGATTGTACTAAACTTTGGTGTTTGATATAAATTTTGGTATTTGTAATGAACTTTGATATAAACTTTGGTGTACTGTGTAATTAGAATTCAAAATGCCTGAGTTTTTATTGAAGTGTTATAATTTCGAACTATGGCCCAGCCATAAGTCATAACTCGTAAGTCATAACAAAGTTCGTAAAAGTTCGAAATTGAGTTCGTAAAAAGTTTGATTCGAAATTGAGTTCGTCCGAAATTAATTCAAACCAAACTTAGTTCGAAATTAATTCAAACCAAACTCAAATGGGGGTAAGTTCGATTTGGTTCGGTTCGTTTGCAGCCCTAGTCTAGTCTCTATATGTTAAAATATAGAAATAGATTCAAATTTATTTTGTATTAGAGAAAGATAATAGCTAGTTTGTAGGAAATAGTGTTGTCATTAATAAACTAAGAAATAGTGTAACGGCTAGTTTTTAAATGTCTTTTAGTATAAATAGGGTCAGAAGCTAAAAATAAGATTGCAATATAATTTATTTTCTTAAATCTCTTCTCTTCTCATCTTACAAAAATTAATATGGTATCAAAGCAAAATGCTCTGTGACCGAAAAAACACAAAAACGCAACAAATTTCAGCAAAGGAGAAATGGCTCAAGAAGAAGCAACGAACTTCTCCAAACTAACAAACACATTGCTCAATGGCAAATATTACGTGTCATGGGCAAGGGCAGCATCCAGGGCCCTGAGTGGTCGAGAGATGTTAGAATACATCACTGGTGAAAAGACAAATCCAGAAATCGCAGATCCAAACAAGCTAACTCCTGACGAAAAAATGGCAACAAAACAATGGAGAACAACAAACGAAAAAATGGCAACAAACGATAGAATCATCACATCACTAATAAACTCCATGGAGCCAACTGTATCCGACCTTTTTATGATGGTCAAAACAACACATGAGTTGTGGGAAACGATATGGTCAGCAAAATAATTCTCACATATTTATCAACTTATGTAGGAGATTCAACAAGAAAAACAAGGATCGAGAAGCCATACCGAGTACCTTAGTGCTCTTAAAAAAAACGCAATGAGCTTCAATCTTACCGGCCAATAACAACAGATCTGGCCACACTTCAGAAGCGAGCTGAGGAGGATAATATTTTTCAGTACCTCGCGGGTCAAAACTCGAGTTATGAAGCAGTAAGATCTCAAATTATGACCATGGTACCTCTTCCTTCTTATTCTCAAATTAAAAGTTTAATTAAACAAGAGGAAAGTAGAAGACTTGCCATGAATGGTAAATAGACTGCTAGCCATGAGGGACACGAGACTCATGGCTTGGCTGTAAAAAATCTCAATTTTAATCAAAATCCTGTAAAAAAAAGGGGTCACATCCAGGATAAGTGTTGGCATCTTTACCCTCATCTCAAACCAAAAATATTCAAAGGAAACGATCAGAATTGAAATTGGGAGAAAAACAGCAAAAAAACATAAGTTACGCTGTTTCTAATGAAGGGAATGGGTTTAATGGGCTAGTGAGTTCGTCTGGAAGTGGATTCGGACCCAATAACACTACCCAAACCACCATTGGTAGTGGTTTTTCAGCTAATGGGATCTAATTACCAAGGTTTTGGACCCATTAAGGAAAATTTCGGACCTTGTAACAATTTTTTCAAACCCAGTAGCCAAAATGGCGGACCTTGTAGTAGCTTTTTCGGACCCATTAACCAAAATGGCAGACCCGCTATGGTCCCTGGAGCAAACTTAGAGCATCTCCATTCCAGTAAACATTTAGCAATTAATTTGGGTCACGTCACTGAGTTTAGCAATTAAAGGGATTCATAATTTCTAAATCACTCAATCCCAGAAATTTAATTAGAGTTGCTTTTAAAGCAAACTTGCTAATTTAAAAACTGTGGTACATCCCAACAATTATATTAGCAATTAACACATCATATTAGCAATTTAAAAGAAATCACCGTTGTAGATGCTCTAAAGAGTTGCTTTTAAAGCAAACTTGCTAATTTAAAAACTGTGGTACATCCTAACAATTATATTAGCAATTAACACATCAGATTAGCAATTTAAAAGAAATCACCGTTGTAGATGCTCTTAGGCGCTGGCTGGTCATCCTCTAGCGGGTCAAGGCACTATGGTGCTGGCGGGTCATTAAACAGGTCAGGAGGCTCTGGGATCAAATACAACAAGTTCTGGAGCAGTTTTATGCGCTGCTTGGCAATCAAAACACTCCCAGTGCATGTGGTATTGCTTCTAACTCAAAAGATTTATTTTTTAATCAAATTATTATAGATAGTGGTGCAACAGACCATATGTTTGGTAACAAACAATTATTGTCAAACATCAATTTGACCAATAGTAATAAATATATCTTGGTTGCAAATGGTATGAAGGCAAAAATAAATGGCATAAGAGAAATTAACTTATGCAATAAACAAATTAAAAATATTTTATATTTAGAAACATTTCCCGTAAACTTAATTTCTATAAATAAACTAACACAAGAATTAAATTGTAATGCAATATTTTCTTGTAAAAACGTTGTATTTCAGGACCGGAAAACCGGCATCAAGATTGGTGAAGGATTTCTTGAAAATGGACACTACTTTTTGAACTCTAACAAATTAAACCTTTGTGCTTCCGCAAAATTCATTAACTCTGATTTTTGGCATAAAAGACTTGGGCATCCTTCCGACAAGATTTTAAATAGTATTCTAGATTTAAAAATTTGAATTGTACTAATTGTGAAATTTGTAAGTTAGCAAAACAAACAAATCTTTCTCTTTCTCTTTATACTAGCAAAAGTGAAGTTGTTTTTGATTTAGTACATTCCGATGTATGAGGACCGACCTCAATTGATTCATATAATGGATTCAAATATTTTATTTTATTTATTGATGATTTTTCAAAAACAACTTGGTTATATTCACTTACATATAAAGATGAAGTATTATTGCTTTTATGAATTTTTATGTCTTATAGAAACACAATTTAATGCAAAATTAAAAATTTCTAGATCGGATAATAGAACAAAATTTATAAATAAAAAAATTTCAAGTCTCTTTAGAGAAAAAGTATTATACATCAAATGACTTATATAAATACTCTGGAACAAAATGGAGTATCGAAAAAAAAAATAGACACTTATTAGAAATGACACGATCTTTATTATTTCAAAATAATGTTCCTAAAATTTATTAGTTGGATGTTGTACTTTGTGCACAAATTTAATAAATAGATTGTATAGTGTTATTTTAAAAAACAGAAGTTCATTAGAAATTCTTTATCAACAAAAAATCACTTATGACCATATGTGAGTCTTTGATTGTACAAGTTTCATACATATCAAAAGAAAAGACAAACTTGATTTTGTATCACAAAACTATTTTTTTAGGGTACTCTTTCTATAAAAAGGTTATAAATGCTATGATCCAATTAATAACAAATTGTATCTTTATAGAAATGTTACATTTTTTTAAGATGAACCATATTTTAAAGGAAAAGAAGCAGTTCACCAAACATATACAAATAATCAAAATGATAATATAGTAATGCCTTACTTAGATGATTTGAATTTTATTCCTAGAAATAACCATCAAGTTGAGATTAATAATCAAGAAAATGAGACTATTAATGACACAAATGAAAATGAAACCGAAGAAATCAACGGTTAGAAGATCATCTAGGGAACGAAACCATCAACTAGAATTATAGATTATGTGACATATTCGGTACAATATCTAATACAAAATTTTGTTTCATATGACAATATTTCAACCGAATACCATACATTTCTCACTAATATTGAAAAAGAATTGGAACAAAAAAATTACCAAGAAGCAATTAAAAGTGTAATATGGTGTAAGGCCATGAATGAGGAACTAAAAGCTTTAGAACAAAATGAAACATGAAAAATTGTTTCACTACCAAAAAATAAAAAACTTGTTGGTTGTAAATGGATATATAAAATCAAATATAATAGTGATGGTACTATAGAAAGATATAAAGCAAGACTTGTAGCTAAAGGTTTACCCAAACCTATGGGATAGACTATAATGAAACCGTTGCACCGGTGATAAAAATGAATACCGTAAAAATTTTATTTTCCATTGCGTAAATAATAGTTGGGACATTTACCAAATGGATGTTAAAAATGTCTTTCTTCAAGGAACATTTGAAGAAGAGATGTATATGACATTACCACCCAGTTATAAATTGAAAACCAACTCTAACTTGGCTTAGAGGCTTAATAAATCAATCTATGAAACAATCTCCACGGACATGGTATGACAAACTTAGCTCTTATTTAATTTCTTGCAATTTAAAAATTAGCAATGCCGATCATTCTTTATTTACTAATTGTGATAGTGCCAATACAACTCTCATTTTAGTGTATATAGATGACATCATAATTACCGAAAATAATTTCGAACAAATTCAAAAAATTAAGAAACAACTAAAGAAAAATTTGACATAAGAAATTTAGGATATCTTAAATATTTTTTAGAAATAGAAGTAGCTTCGGATAAAAGACTCTTTATTTCCCAATGAAAATATACACTCAATTTATTAAAAGAAACCGGTAAGTTAGGATGTAAACCGGCTTCTACTCCAATTGACAAAAAGTGCAAATTAAATAGTGAAGATGGTGAAACTTTAAAAGACATAAATCAATTTCAAAGACTTGTAGAAAAATTGATCTATCTAACGGTTACTCGTCCGGATATTTCTTTTTCCGTAAGACAAATTAGTAAGTTCATGCACTTACTAAAAACACCACATTTAGAAGCTGTAAATAGAATTTTGAGGTACTTAAAAAGTAATCCCGGTAAGGGCATTTGGATGAAAAATAATAATTCTAATGATATATGTGGCTATTCCGATGCAGATTGGGCTGGAAGCTTCGATAGAAAATCGACAACCGGTTTTTGCACATTTGTAGGTGGAAATTTAATCACATGAAAAAGAAAGAAATAAAATGTTACAGCACGATCAAGAGTCGAAGCCAAATATCATGCCATGGCATCAACCGTAAACAAATTGATGTGGATCAAGCAACTCCTATCAGACATGAGATTTAAAACTCAAGAACCGATGAAAATATATTGCGACAACAATTCGGCACGACATATAGCATCAAATCATTGTTCTCATGAATGAACAAAACATATAGAAGTGGATTGTCATTTTATTAGAGAAATGTTCAAGCAAAGGAGATTGAAACATCATACGTAAAAAGTGAAGATCAACTCGCAGATATCTTCACCAAAGGCTTAGATCCGAGTCCATTTGAGAAAATTACAAGCAAGCTAAAATTGTACGATATATACATTCCTAGCTTGAGAGGGAGTGTTAAATATAAAAATAAATTCAAATTTATTTTGTATTATAGAAAGATAACGGCTAGTTTGTAGGAAATAATACTGTCATTAATAAATTAGAAAATAATGTCTTGTAATTAAATAGAAGAGGGAATAGTGTAAAGGCTAGTTTTTGAATGTCTTTTAGTATAAACAGAGACACATGTAAATAAGATTACAATATAATTTATGTTCTTAAATCTCTTCTCTTCTCATCTTACAAAAAATTAACACTATATACTTCTTATTATCTCCCTCATTTTCTTTCACTGCTTTCTTAACATTTTTTTAAGAACATCAATTCATTATTATATCATATGATAATGATCATAGTAATAATAATTGTTGATATTATTATTATTATTACCACCACTAAAAAAATTATAATTATTGTTGTTGTCAACGCGACTGCAGGGCCGCTACTACTATCAAACAACAACATCCGCTTTTCTCAAAAGGCTCCACGAGAAAGGTTCAAATAAAAATACACAGATCTAATTGCATTGAGTTCATGAATCCAATGGATGGGTTAGAGGCTTAGAAATTGTCTAATGGTGGCTTAGAAATCGTCAACGGTAATTGCAAAGTGAATTGTGGGTCAGTCCTCAATTTCCCGAAATTTTTATTTTTAACATTTTAATAAAATTCATTAATAAATTAACCATCGTTTTCGGTCAATTCCAAATTTAACACGGCCGCAGAATGCCGGAGCGGACCCATATGGGGGGTACCGCAGAATGCCGGAGCGGACCCCCATATGGGTCCGCACAATGCCGAAGCGGCCCCTGGGGCCGCATAATGCCGGAGCGGTCCCTTTATTTTTTATTTTAGAAATACGAAATTGTATATATGTTAAGTGTTATTTAGTTTCGAATGTAGTTTAAATTGATTTTTGGTCGTATCGTATTTTTGGTCGTTCGTTTGAAATATTTTAGATATTTTAGATATGTGGTTTCTTTGAAATTCTTTTGTGTACTCTGAGATAATAAAATCAACAAAATAAATAAATAACAACAAAATCAAACAAACAAGAAACTAATCAACGAAATAAATAAGTATCTGACAAAACATCTACCAATACTCCAAATAAGAATCTACCAATCTAACAAAACATCTAACAATCTACGGCTCTGGACTAAACACTGTCCTCGCCTTCTTCTTCCTAAACCCCCGACCCCGCCTGCATAGTGGCGTCTCGTCTGTATCTCCGGAGGATGCTGAGCTGGATGCCTGGACATCCGTAGACTGAACCGGCTCATGGGGAACCTCCTCAATCTCGGATGTCTGCTGGACCCCAGGACCAAAAACTGTGGTCTGTCCAGACTCAGCCTGCGTGAATAAAAACGCCTGTCTGGCAATAGGGTCATCGAGGAGGGAAGGGTGAGGTACCTGCTGTGAGGACTGGCCAGGGAACGACGGGATGGGCTCTGTCTGAACATACCCTGGCTCATAGGCAGGAGGTACTGTCTGAGTGGGAGTGTAACCTGGGGAATACAGTCCATCTCCCTCTGTGCCATAATCAGCGGAGATATCAAAGCCCAGGTCCTCCTCGTGTCCACCCTGTAGTAACTTACAAATTAGATAATGTATTGAATAAAAAAAAAATCACAGTTATGTATTTTAATTTAAATTATACCTCGGTAGGCATCCTAGCCTGGGATCCCATGGCGTCCTGTGCAGCCTGGCGCATCAACTCGGCACCTCGGTCGAACGCCTGACCGACCGTCTCAACATCATGGACGCCTGCAAACACATCCTCATCACCAGTGTAGGGGACATAGACATCGGGCTCGTCAGATATGTCGTCGACCGCATCAACACCGCCCAAGCCAGCGCACCTCAGTAGAGAGTCGAGGCGCGCCCTGTACCCACACTGGCACACCGCGGGTACGTTGTGCTTGAGGATGACCTTCCCGAGCCTCTTCCATCCCCTGGTGACGGCCATCGTAGCCCCTATGACGCAACTCTTGACAAGATATAATGCCTGAAAATTGAAAAAATTATGAAGAAGTTGTACAATTGTAAATATTAATATTTTTGAATTTGAAACTTCAAATTAAAAATACCGTGGCTGCGAGAGGTGCGCCGGCGGGGATAATACCGTGGATCCGTCCTCTACGATCCCTCGGCTTCGGTACCCGCTCGTGCGGGTTGTCGGCGATGTAGCCCTCAATGAAGATGGTGTACGCGCCGTGATCCTGATACCAATCTCTGTAAGGTCTGTACGAATTACAACAAATGTTAGATATTCCAATCAAAAAGCCATAGTTGAAGTAGTGAATTAATAAAATTTCTTACACTGGCGCGACATCCATCTGACGGTCGGGCTCGGCCAATGGGGGATCTGCCTGTCCTGCCTCGAACACGTAATCGGCACGAGCAATCCCCCAGTCCTTGTCTGCAATGGTCTCCCTGGCATGGTGCAGAGCTCGCCAGACATCCTCGCTGATCGGTGCCGGGGGCGGAGCAAGCTGGCGCATCCCGAACTGTCTCATGACCCGTCCGGGGTAATGGTGCTCGATGATCTATATATATTAATACGTTAGACTGTTTTTATTAAATTAAGTTGATTGTGTAAATAACTAGCATAAAGAAATTACGGTACCTGAAAACATATGAGCGGCACCTCTGCACGCCAGAAACGCTCCTGCTGACGACATCGCTCCGGCAATATCTCAAGATATGAGCGATGTGCGCCATCCACCTCGACCTGGAAGTATAGATTTAATATCATATATCAATTCGAACTGGAAAAAATTTAAATAAAAATAAAAATAAAAGTAAACTTACATAATCTCTGTAGGGCTCCCAAGTGACAAACTCGGCATCATCTCTGAGGTGCTCGATCTCCTGTCTCCAAAATGTGATGCCGAGAGACGCGCCATGCCCTGCACCTACCCAAATCTTGGGATAGCAGTACTTGGCGGCAAATGCAGGGCAGTTGTCCGGCTCGGGCTTGCCCCACTGCGGCACATCTGTCTTGCTAGCCAGGACTGGACGGCCAACAATCAGATGTGCATAGGACCAGTGCTGTAGTAACATGCACGGTCCTATGAATGTCTTGTTCTTCTTCAGGCAGGCTGTGTTAAGACCCCTTTACAAGAAAACAAAGTCATTGTTACTACACTACGATGTATACTATTTGAAAATATTTATAAGGTGTTTCTTACCTATATAGGCATGCCAGCGTGGCACCTCCCCAGTTGAACCTGCCCGCAGTGGACAGGTCGCGCAGAAGCTCGAGGTAACACAGCCGCACCTGATCTCTATGCGAATCTGAAAACAATCGACAGGTGATCATCTCCAAAATATAGGCGCGCAGATATCGGTCAATAACCACCTGTTATAGATTTAAATTAGAACAATACTTACAAGAAAATATGATTGAATCTCGTACAAGCAAATACCTGATCTGGTCGATCCAAAAAGACCTGAAATCTCGCCCGCAGCTTTACCAAGCTGATGCAGCTGGGCGAGACCACAGTCTTCTCACCTCTCTTCTTCGCTTTCTGGAGATCCTCGTGCGGGATACCCAATAGCTCTAAGCACAATGCACGAAAATCTCCGTACTCGACGCCCGTGACCGGCTCCCCAATAATAGTCATACCCCACAGGCAACTGACGTCCTGTAGGGTGACTGTCATCTCAGCATGGGGGAGATGAAAGCTGTGCGTCTCCGGACGCCATCGCTCAACGAGGCCAGAAGATAAGCCCTCGTCAGCATTCTCCTCGGCCATCTGGGATATCTGGTACAATCCCATCGAGCGTAAAACCCCCCCGTACGCCGACTGGTACCGTAGATGCTGGCGGTTGTGACGAACCGTAACCGCATCCAAACCCTGCATTTAAGTAAATAATCAGATCAAGTTCATTCATCAAAAATTCGAGATGACAAATTTACTTACCCCAGTGGCAGCCTCTAATATCCGATGCTCCGCATTCGGGTACCACAAGAAGTCGCTGACCCTGTCGGTGCGACTCCGGATACCCGGAACATCCGCCAATGCTGTCTCGATGTACTGAGACATCTCGTATGGCGTGGCTGTAGGAGCATGCTGTGTACCCCTACTGGAGGATGGTATATCTCTACTGGTACTCATGCTGTATTGGATAATATTTGGTCAAATATGAGAGTTTGGTAAAAGTCCGGTTTAACTTTGGGTACAATTCTAATTAAATTTGGGTACAATTCTAATTAAATTTGGTTACAATCGAATTAAATTTGGGTACAATCTAATTAAATTTGGGTACAATCTAATTAAATTTAGGTACAATTCTAATTAAATTTGGGTACAATCTAATTAAATTTAGGTACAATTCTAATTAAATTTGGGTACAATTCTAATTAAATTTGGGTACAATCTAATTAAATTTGGGTACAATTCTAATTAAATTTGGGTACAATCGAATTAAATTTAGGTACAATTCTATTTAAATTTGGGTACAATCGAATTAAATTTTGGTACAATTTTAATTCTAAATCCTAAATCTAAACTCTAAACCTAAATCCTAATCCTAAACCCTAAACCTACACCTAATTACTACTCTACACTAAAAATTAAAACAAGAGAAGAAGAAGAAAACTTACCCGAGGTCGAAGGGATTCAAACTTCAAAAGAGATGTAATGAAATCGGAATTCTGCGGCCCTATATATAGGCCGGGGACCGCTCCGGCATTATGCGGCCCCAGGGGCCGCTTCGGTATTGTGCGGACCCATATGGGGGTCCGCTCCGGCATTCTGCGGTACCCCCCATATGGATCCGCTCCGGCATTCTGCGGCCGTGTTAAATTTGGAATTGACCGAAAACAATGGTTAATTTATTAATGAATTTTATTAAAATGTTAAAAATAAAAATTTCGGCTCAATTTCACCATTAGAAAATGTCTAATGGTGGCTTTAGGTCACAAATTGAATGAATGATCCTCCCGAGCTCACAATTAATAGCGATAAGGTTTAATTTAAAGCACTGTCACTATCAATTATTTATCTTATAGCCAACTAGCCAGTGACAATTGTGAACTTTTAACTTTTCTATTTCAGCGTTGTTTAATTAATATAGTTGACAAGAAGAAAATTCCACAAATATTACTTTTTGATCTTTTATGCATCATTGGGAAGTGACTCTCCTTATCATGCATTTTGCAATTTGAAAGAGACCAATCACAGTATCACACATTCAACATAAAATGTAGACATAATGTTTCTATTGGATTTATTGCCAACCTTGTTGAATTTAATGCCAACATTGAGCATATATGTAATATAATTATGAATTGTGTACTGTCATATATGATTGTCAATTAAAGTGATCAAATAAGATAATAGACAATCAATATATTCATTATGATGTGGTCCATAAATGTGTAGAACAATTTAGGCAAAAATCAAATCATTGATGGACTGATTCTGAGATTTGCAATTCAGAAAACTGCCATTTAAAAGGATTGTGTGGGCTACACGGATATCAATGCGGCTGCACGGATTTTGATGCGATAGCACGGTTTTTGATGCAGTCGCACAAAATACCTTTTTCAAGTTGGCAGATAACCAGATAGGTTAATATATATAAGGATTGGTCCCCAAGGCACAAGATAACACAGAAAAACATAGAAACTGAAAATACGTTTTTCTCTTTAGAAAAATACAGTTATGTGTGCCTTCTCTTCTTCTTCCACCATCAAAGAAAAGAGAAGAGAAATCCATTAGAAAATTTGGAGAGAATTTCTCAAGGGCCATATCTTGCTGTCTTGGAAGACTTATTCCTACGACTATACGACAAAACAACAAGAAGGGCTTTTTGCCATTAGAGTCAGTCTCGCGCTCACGGAGACGGCTGGCGATCTCTCAAAGGATCGAGTTATTCCATGAAAACATTCATGGAATCAGGTATTATGTTCCGCACTTAAGATTTATGTTTTATGAGTCGGCTTTGGCATAGGACGGTCCTTAGGTTAAGGTGGGGAACTGTTTCTCCTTTCCCGGGGTGTAAGTGTTTGACCCCTAGATGAGATGTAATTGTTTGATCTCTAGACAAGACGTAATTGTTTGGCCTTTATGATTCCCCAACAGTTTCAACACAGCAGCACATATGTTGTGGCAAAAGCTGTGTATCAAGTGGCAGAATTTTTTTTTTTTTTGTGACATTTTTTTTATTTTTGGATAACGATAGCCTACTGTTTTTGTGAAATAAGAAAGAATATTTTTTTAATTAAAGGATTCCAGAACATCTCAGTATCTTGTAAGCCAACATTTTTATTAATATCCAAAGTTTAATACAAATTAATATTTATGCCCAGAATCCAGTCCAATATCGAAAAATACCCAAACCGGCCAGAAAATGGCCGGTTTACTCCCCCCCTAAACCGGCCATTTTCTGGCCGGCTTACTCCATTTTTTTTTTTTTAGAGAGACACAATATGAAAATCAAAATATTGAAATCTAACTCTGAAAATTTGAAATTTTTGTTTAAATTATTTGTTATATTACTTTTTTTGATGTATAATTAGCATATTTATACTAAAATACGATAGATTAATTGAAATTATGTTGAATAACACTAAATTATGTTAAATTACGCTAAATTACATTAAATTACGCTAAAATACGGTAAGTTACGCTAAATTACAAATGAATAGGGACGATATCTTCACTGAAAAGGCGAAAAACGACGATGAAACTTCAAACGGTCATAAAACGGCGCTCGAGTGTCCGATTTCAGCAAATGACCACTTTTCGGAAAGCTTGCAAAAATGCACATGCGTCCGTGCCAGCTATGCCGGATTTCAAAATTCAGAATCACCAAAAAACAAAGGGAAGAGCCTCAAAACTTGAGTTGAAGTTTTCGATTAAGATTTTCATTTCTATCATTCAATCCAAGTAGCTCAGTAAATTAGTTACATAATGAACTTGCAAATTACCAATTTTTACTATTTTTGAAATTTTTTACTATTTTTTATGATTCATGAAAGATGAGCAAAATCAGTCTACTATAGCGTAATTTTGTGTAGTTTAGTGTTTTTTTTTACCGTATTTCAGCATAATTAGCGAAGTTATTGTAATTTAACGTAATTTAGTATAATTGAACATAATTTATTGTAATATAGTGTTATTCAACATAATTTCAAGTAATCTAGCGTATTTTAGTATAAATATGCTAATTATACATCAAAAGAAGTAATATAACAAATAATTTAAACAAAAATTTCAAATTTTCAGAGTTAGATTTCAATATTTTGATCTTCATAGTGTCTCTCTCTTAAAAAAAAAAATTGAGTAAGCCGGCCAAAAAATGGCCGGTTTACTCAATTTTTTTTTTTTTTTTTTAAGAGAGAGAGACACTCTGGTACCTAAGCCGGCCATTTTCTGGCCGGTTTGGGCATTTTTCGATATTGGGTCGAATTCTGGGCATAATTAATAATTTGTATTAAACTTTGGATATTAATAAAAATGTCGGTCTTGTAAGTGTTATTTTCAAAAATTAAACCTAGCTGGCACCATTATATTTAATTTGCGGTTGGTTTTTTTAGGAGAGAAGGACTGGACTTTTTTTTTTGCACAGATAACAAACTTAAGAGAAGAACTAGATTTTATTTTTTTGGGGAAATAGTGAAACTATTATGTCACCTATTTTCATTTCTCTCAGGAGAGAAGAATTAGATGTATGTTGAAAGAATGTAGGAGAAGAGCATTTGTATAGATAATAATTGATAAGTAAAATTAGTTATTTATTATAAGTAAATGGATGAAGAGCAATTAAGATATTGAGTGCCTTTTATCTGAAAATATGAAAGTTTTACCTTTTAGAATTCCATATCCATAAATGATAAATCCGCAATAAATTTTCTGAGAAATTTTGCTCGTCTGTCGTTTGGTCTTTATTTCAAATCAGCTTTTGCTAAAAGCCTGAAATTTGATATCTTGGTGAAAGGCAATGTCGGATCGAATCACGTGCTTTATTTATTCAATTCTTAAGTAAATATATCGTGTTCAATTGATGGCTTGGAATTAAATTGCTCCATATATGGTGGCTTTTTAAAAAGTTGTCCACGTTAATTGTAAAGAGAAATTCAGGTCAAATTCAAAATTTTATAAAGTTGTATACTTTTTTTTATGGAGTTTGCTTTTGAGATAAAAGAGGATTAATTTCTTTAATTTTAAAAATATTAAAAAAAATCTTCTAGTTGAATTTTAAACAAAGGACCTCACCGGGCTAGAAGACGATTTTTGTGGAAAGGAAATGCCACGTGCAACGGGATTAACTGCCTCGTTAATTGGGAGACGGTTTGCACAATGAAAAAAAATGGGGGTATGGGGATATTGGATCTCCAAATACAGAATGACGCCTTGCACACTAAGTGGCTTTGGAAGCTAGATAGAGACACGAATGGACTCTGGGCTCGAACAATGTCATCACTGTATGGCATTAACACGGCTTCTGATGAACTTCAGGACCCAATTCTTTCGGGCTTTGCACGGTCCCTCGGCCGCCTACAACCATTCTATGTGGTATCAACGGCAATTGACGAATCGAGCGGGCTGACACAGTGGAAGTGGACTTCACAAAAGACGTTCACTACTGGCTCGGCATACAGAGTTCTGCACAATAGGGGGCAAGAGTGCCCTTCTAATGAGATCGTTTGGAAGCTAAGGATACCTCCCAAGGTGAAGGTATTCCTTTGGATCACCATTCAGCATAAACTTCTAACTCAGCAGATATTGCGATCGCGAGGATGCGACGTACAGGCCGGCTGCCACCTCTGCCATGACTCGGCTTTGGAAACGACGGGCCACATCCTGCTAACCTGCGCCTATGCGATGGGCTTTTGGAGAATTTTATTATTTCGGTACAACCTCCGTGCCAGCATACCAAACCGAGGTTCCTTCTTTCAACTATGGTGGAGCTCACGAAGGAACTTCACCGACTCAGTTCTGCGACTTTGGGATACAGTATGCTCTGCCGGTAGTTGGGCACTGTGGCGTGAACGCAACAGGCGCCTCTTCACTGGTCAGTGTAAGACAGTGACGGAGCTAGTCAATACTACCTCCCTCGAGATAACTTCTTGGCAGGCAACCCTTTAGTTAACAGTGGTTAATGTCTTAGGGTTAGAGCTGAATGAGTGTTCATTTCTTGTTATTTAATTTCCTAGATGGCCATGTAAGTAAATAATAGGCTGATGTAAATAACTTTTTTTATTTTTTTATTATCAATGAAATCGTCATGTGAGTCCGCTCACTGACCTTCAAAAAAAAAACAAAGGACCTCTTGATACATAAAATATTACCTTAAATGCTGATTTATTTTTTCTTATCGAGCCAACAATAAAAAAAAACTTTCAGTATTAATCGCTGATCATATTGCATGATTAAAAACCGACTCTTATCAAACATTCTGGATCAATCACATATATAATTTATTGGGAATACAAGCCCGGTTAACTGGAGATGGTCCCACAGTTACACATAAGGAGGTTCATTTTGTCTTTTGTTGTTTCTTCTATCATTAATATTTTCTTGTGTTTCTTTCTAGCTGATAGCTACTATCAGTTTTCCAAAAAAAAATTTATTTCTTGTGTTTCTTAATAAGAGATAAGGAAATATAAGCTTCATTGTCAGGAATGTGTGACAAATCTTTTTTTTTTTTTTGAAATCGGGCAGAGACTGCCAGATGTGCAATATATTAAATATAGGGCTTGAGTACAAACAAACACAACTCCTGTGGGTTATATATAATGCCACAGTGCCATACAACAATAAGAACACCAAATTTTCTCAGGTACAGCTATGTCCTAGGCCCCATTAAACACCCTCCCAGTCATTAAACAAAAATCCTACTTACAATACGTACTCCTCCAAAAGTGTTGCTTCTAGCATTATCCAAGCAGCGATGACATCCACTGAGGCATTTTTATCTTCAAAGATTTTGCAGTTACGCTGTTTCCAGATGGCCCAACATGTGCAAGAGAAAAAAATATTTCATCTCTGTTTCGCCTGCCTGGATGTGGGTTTCAGAGAAGATTGGCTCCAGGTTTCTTGAGGTGAATTCGCGTAAGAGATTATGCTGGTCCCTAGGTAGGCTGAGACCCTGTGCCAGATTCCTCTTGCATATGTGCAATAAAACAGTAGATGAACCATCGTTTCCATGCTACCACTATCACACATAACACAGTGGTATTGGCAGTTGAAATTCCGTCTTTGTAGGACATCGCCTGTGAGAATTTTGTCCAGCAAGAGTAATCGCATGAAGATTCGGACAGTTAGAGGGATGCAATATCTCCAAATTGCCTGAAATAGGCAAGCTATGCGCCCTCCAGTGATCATGTTCTTGTAGATCAAACTTGCAGTGTATAGACCCCATGGGCATCCAATTCCAATTCAACACGTCCGGTTGATTGTTGAATGCTTGATTGGGGCACAAATCTGGGTCAAGATCATGTGCCTCCCGGATAGATACCGCTGCATATACCTGTCTTGAGCCTAGCTTAGCCAGAGTGCAGTCACCCCATCTGTCAAACCAAAACGAAATGGAATTGCCGTTGCTTATTGTCCAAGAGGTGGACCAGTCAAAGGTCGGTTTAACAAAAAGAAGTTGGCCCCAAAAGAAGGAGCCTCTTTTGGACCATATCAAAGGACCTGTGGATTGTATGTTTTGTATCCTAATCGTGATTATCAACTGCGACCAAATGGAGTCCTGCTCCCTATAACCCTTCCACCACCACCTAAGGACCAGTGATATATTCCAAAGGTGTGAGTTTGGCAAGCCAAAACCTCCATATTTTTTTGGTAAACACACCAATTGCCAATTACATAGAGAGACCCCATTACCCGGCTTCCTATAGTTTCCCCACAAGAAGGTTCTTCGAGCTCTGTCAATTCTCTTAACTACCTACTTAGGCAATATGAAACAGAGCATATGGTAAACCGGTATCGTAGATAACACAGATTGAACCAGTTGCAGGCGACCCCCCCTGAGATTAACTTAGTTTGCCATCCTTCCAATCTACGCTCAATCTTTTCAATAAGAGTGATAAAAAGCTCTTTGCCTGGCTTTTTAACTGTCAGTGGCATTCCAAGGTAGGAACAGGGGAAGTCTGTTTGGGCAAAACCCACAACTGCCCTGACCCAGTGCAGGTCTTGATCCGCAATATTGAGTGGAATGAAGGTGCTCTTCGAGAAATTAACCTGCAAACCAGAAATGTTAGAAAATAACCACAGTATAAATTTGAGGGTTATGAGAGTGAACACATCTGCTTTGGCTATAACCGCGGTATCGTCGGCATATTGAAATGCGATGATCATTGACTCTTCTATTTTTAGGGAAAAAGGTCTGTCCAAAATATCTACCGCCACTTGAATCATTATTTGGGACACGTCCACTGCTAGATTGAAGAGCATAGGGGACAACGGGTCCCCTTGACGCAATCCCCTATTGTGAATAAAGGGCTCAAAAGTTTAGAATTGATACACATTCTTGATGAAGAAGTAGACCACAGTGTTATGATCTACTCGATCCAGAGGTTAGGGAAGCCCCTTGCTAACATGACCCGCTTCAAGAATTCCCATTCTATTGTATCAAATGAGTTTCTAAAGTCCACTTTTGCAAAAATGACCTGCTCTTTGGAGTTGGCAATGTGGTGGAGTAGTTCCTAGGTATTGACGAAGTTTTTAGATATTTGACAACCATGCACAAAGGCAGTTTGGTGGTTTGAGATCAAGTCGGGCAATACCATCCGCAGTCTATTAGATAGGACTTTGGCAATGAGCTTTGGCACAAGATTGATAACGCTAATTGGCCGGAAGTCAGATGTAACCTCTACCTTTGGAATCATGATGATGTTTACCTCATTGAATCGCTTGAGGTCGAGGTTATTCTGATGGAACTGCTGAAAGATATCCATCACTTCTGACTTTAACTCACACTTCTAACCTTTGGAATCATGATGATGTTTACCTCATTGATAAGCATTGTTTTTCCCTATCACTTAACCTAAAATATTGCCAGATATCAAGTTACAAGTGTCCAATTTAGGTAGAATCAGATTACTTTTGCTATTTTACTTGATTATGTAGAATTACAGGTTTTCTAGTGTTTTTAGAGCTAAACAGGTAACAAACGAAGCATTATGGACATACTGGTACTAGCATGTGGTTGACCCTTCATCCGCATGCAACCAGAGGCAGCCAAACCGCATACAAGAGATGCAGTGCAGAAATTTCATGCGGATGAAAGCTCAACCGCATGCAACCTAGGCAACCACACAAGATTACTGACAGACAGCAGTTACAACACTAAACTTGGCAGCCAAGATCCATTAAGCCCACTAACACATAAGGGACTAATTAGAACTCATCTCCTCATCTGAACAGACAAAGAACTTAGTAGAATATATATAGAATAGATCTAGGGTTCTCATATATGTAAGAATAGAGAGATATCTCCATAGAATAGAAAACATGTAAGGTTTACTAGAAGAAGAGAGATACAAGACCTGCAGACGTCATGTATGAGATAAAGGAGTGTATGTATCCGGCGACTTTTGTCCGATAGGGAGTGTTTGTTGTACTTGGGCTTTGGTTTTGGCAGATCTGCCGCTATGTATGAGCTCTCAGCCAGTTACGGATGGTGACCGAGGCCACAAACTGGAGACCACCTTTATGGATAGCTACTTCTTCTGGTACCCTTGCCAAACGATCAACCGCCACTGCCACCGTCAGGTATGGGATATTTGCGAGGTTTTTCTGGGGAACAGAGCCTAGGTATAGGCCAAAGATTCCCATAGCTCGAGCCATCTCACTGTCTTTGTGCAAATGTGGTGGTAAACCTATAAAATCGATAAGGACCTTATATTCCGGCAAGACCAGAGAACCTTCATCCAAGGGAGACCACGGCAGTAAAGAGAACCCTTTCTCCCATAAGGATAGAGAGGTTTCTTTGATGAAAGTTTCCTGAGCTAGACCTTCTGGCAGCATGATGAGAAACCAGTCCCGTGCCATGATGCTAATGGAAATTTCTGCCTCCCAGACCGTTTCAGTTCTTGAAGCAAAGTGAGCAACATCTTCCACCTTGAAGTCCATCTCTATGCCACGGTGTCGAAGATGACCCCTCTGTCAAGCTTTGCAAGCTCCTCAAGTGTGGAGGCGTCTTGGCTTAAGAAGAAATCTAACTGCTTAGGTATGACAGCTGGCATTGTCGGAGCTGACAGGGGCAAGGCTTCAGCAGTAGGTCATTAAACAGAAATCGAGCCTTAGCTGAAGGTGGTTTGACCTTGTTGGCCCAATAAGGCACTGTAGTTGGGTTGAGGCTCTTTACTTTGCACCTAAACCCAGTGTGACCTTCTCCCCAGCACTTACTGCACTTCATCGAATTCCAGCATGCCGCTATTGTTACGCCAGTCCTGCAGCACATGAAGCAACGGCCCCTCCATTCGCTAAACTAAGAAGAATGGGGAATCTTAGTTGTGTTGGGCTATGAGGTGACAGGTAGATGTGGCTTGAGAGGGAGGAGGTGAAGATGGTGGGGAGGTAGAGTTCATGGTTGAGTTTGGTTGAGTGGGGCTTGAGAGTGGGTGGTGGTTTGTGTGAGGAGTAAAGAGAATGGAGGAGAAGGATACTTGTGGGTCGTAGAGTTTATAGGGCTAGATCCTAGAGATTGGAGGCGAATGGGAGCGACGGCGGGTTACAGTTTGCCAATCTCCTCCTTGGTCGCCTTTATCGTCTTGGGTAGACATCACTCCTCCTTTTCCATTCGGTTTGGGATAACCTAGAAGGAGTGTGTGTGTGTGACAAATCCTGCAAACAAAAAAATGTCACATGAAAACGAACTTGATTAGGAACAAGATCTAGCCAGCACAAATCATGCCGATTTTTTTTTTCTTGTCATCAATAAATTATAAAATTCTAATATGTTCTTGATTTTTTTTTTAAATGTCCCAACCACCAAAGATATTAAAAAAATTAGCAAATAATGACAGATTGTCTTCTTTTCGTTTTCTTTTTTCTTTAATAGAGAGACAACCAGGTCTTCTTTTAGCACAAGTTCATATTCATAATGCAACCAATAACAGAGGCGAAGCTACGTTGACACAGGGGTAGGCACTTGCCCAAAGCCCATAACCCAGATGAATAAAAAAAATGTAATTTGTGATTCTACACGAAGCCCATAAAGCCCAAAGCCTCAGCCGCCAACAAAGAGAATTGGTGACTGATTCTAAGCGATGCGAGATGAATAAAAAAAAAGTTACGTTTCCGCCAGAGCCAACCACCAGAGCGATTCTACGCGAGTCGCGAGAAAAGAAAAAAAAAATCATCGCCACTGGCCGCGCGGCGCCTGCGTGACGAAGAAAGGGGAGTAGCCAAGTAGGGAGTAGGGACCGTCGTCTCTGTGGCTCCGCCACAGTGCCCGCAGCTCGCCTGTACCAGTTCAGTTCGCCACTTTGATTATTTGAATCTTTGACTGAATAGGTTTGAACTTTGATAGTTTGATTGAATAGGTTTGAAGTTTGAACTTCGGTAAATTGATTGAATAGGTTTGAACTTTGATAGATTGATTGAAAGCAGTGATGAAGATAGATAGATAGATAGATAGATAGATAGATAGATAGATAGATTGAATAGATTGATTCAAAGAGAGAATTGCTTGAATATATTGATTGGGTAAATTACATAGAATTGCTTCAATTTTTTGAGTTACATAGAATTACTTGAATAACTTGAATTGTTAGAATTGTTTAAATTGGTTGAATAGCTTGAATTATGCAACGATTTCAAAATATGAAGAACCGTAGAACAATGCTTCCTCCATTGACTTGATTTTATAGCATTAATATATTTCTTGTTTTTTGATATGTAAAAGAATATTTGTTATAAACTTTTGACTTAGTTGAAACCTTTGATGTTCATTTATATTATCTTGATTTCTTGTTTATTTTAATTGATGATGATGGCATAATGGCATATGAAAATTTTTAACAGCACAGTGCCAATGGTACCATTTCTATTTTTACAATATTTAAAATGCTTGCTATTTTTTTGAATTGTGTCTTGAATCCGAACCCGAACCGTTAATTTATTCGAACCCGAATTCGGTTTTTGCCTACTCCTAGCTCAAATTCTAGCTTCGCCACTGACCACTAGTGCATACATTTAGTGCCTTAATTAGCAAGTCAAATACTTAGCAGTGTACGGAACCCAGTCAAATAATATTTATCTCAGGCCTAAAATACTATCTTAATTGGAACAAATCAGGATCATGATCCTTGAGAATATTCTTCAAAAAAATTCTTATTGACTTGTATAAGTTTTTAGGAAGCTGATATGAGTATCCGCATTGTACCCGCATCTTAACTGTCATATTTCTGATGATCTGTGAGAAATTTTGCGAATCTAAAACCACAAACATCTTCTACGCAATTTTCTCTTTCAAATGAGATTCATGATGACGTACTTTCGGGCTCGTCGTCACGCAAGTATTTATACCTATACTTGCAAGTATTTTTTTACATATGACACTGGATTACATCTGAAAGTATTAATATCAAGTATTATAAGTATTTATATCTATAAGATCAATTATTTTTGTTAGAGGAAGGTTGATGCGGAGACTATTAGAGAATATTGATGGGGGGATACGGGGTCCCTACTACTTCATTAGAGGAAAGTTGATGCGAGAACGATTAGAAAACTGAAAAAGGAGATGATCATATCAAGTTACGCATGCAAGTATTTATATCTTATTTTGCAAGTATTAATATTTTATGTTCCAAAAATTTATACCTATGAAGGTTGACGTGGAAGGTTGACGTGGAGATGAGTGTGGAGACTGAAAAGAATAATCATATAATTAGTAGGGACCATAGTACAACCTTTCTCTAATTAGTGGATACCGTAGTACAACCTTCCTTTGTTGTTGCTACGGATATAATGCGGATACTGGAGTGGGGGGATTGAAATAATTATTCAAGTTTTTAACCTCATATAATGTTATAGGTGTTTCGATACATAGATTTACGACTATGAAATTTAAAATGAAAATTGAGAAATAAATATTTCTAAATAGAGGAAGAATTATATACATTTCACTGAAACTCTGAAACAAACAAAATCATGAAAATTTTCGGCATTGCATTGACACGTGCACTGCATGACAAATTAATCATAATTAAAAGGTTGTTCCAATAAAAGATGCACACATCATTAGTTAATTTGCAGCCGATTCATTGCTGACATGGAAACCTGCTTGTAGATATATTTAACCCATGTTACTATGCGTATCCGTTACCGGTATCCAGTTGAGTACAATAATGGATATTGATTCTTCATTATCATTCACTCAAGTCTTTCTTAAGCTCAATAATAATAATAGAGGAGGGTTCAAATGCATTATGATTTTGTGCTCCAATATGCTCCATATTCTTTAACTCCGTTTTCAAAGTCCGAACAGTTGATCCGAATCGCTCAACATGATTTTCATAATAAAATATGCTTGGAGATCAAATTTTATATTTTTTAGAATTTTTTTCCTATTTTTTAGATAGGTATAATATCACTTTTTCAGATTGTTCATAATCTCCTTAAAACAGTGATTTTGTATCTATTTAAAAAAAGTAAAAAAGTTTCTAAAAATTATAAAATTTGATCTCCAAGCATATTTTATTAGGAATATCATGTTGAGCAGTTCAGATTGACTGTTCGGACTTTTAAAATAGAGATAAAGAATGTGAAGCATATTGGAGTACAAAATCATGGTGCATTTGAACCCTCCTCATAATAATTATAAATATTTTCCTTCGTGAGTTGGTTTGCTTGACACAATTGAATTATATGAAGCACCGTATAAAATAGGTCTAGAATTTTAAATGTGCAGGTCCGTAGACCTTGCTGCACAGGTGGGAGCTGTAAACCCTAATTTAGGTCTGACTAATACATAAATGATAGCAATAGAATAATTTTTATACAATTTTAAGTTTTTCATTTTAGCGGACATAATATGACAAATTGACAAGGGACTAGTACTTGTGAGTTGTGACTTTCTATGTATATATATAATCTCCGTCTTTAATTTATTCACCACACAATAAACACTTGAGATTCTCAATGTGTACTTCTCAAAGTTAGGCCCTGTTCGGCGCCAAGAGGGGAACGGGCGTGGGCGTACGATTTGAACTGAATTTTATTATGTATGTGGAGAAAAAAAAATTCAATCAGAATTTTTTTTTTCCCACAGGCACAGTAACGTGCCGAACGGGCCCTTAAAGAGTTTATAGAAATTTCGGGCATGTATTGAGGGTTTTCTTTTTTCAATTATCTTTCATAGTAGCATTTCAAACTCAATTGTAAACAGTGTCTTATTAACAAAGTAACAAGTTTGTAATTTTTGTCATAATTCAATAAAGCCTAAGCTTGTTATTTTAATATTATAGAAATATAATTTAAAAATATTTCACTATTTTAAAAAATATAAATAGTACATAAAGATGTTGGTATTTTTGCAGATAAGGACCGAACTCTGTTCATCGTTAATAGGGGATGAAATCCGAAATTTTTATTAATAGAAATAATATTAAATTAATGTCGATATAGAATAAAGAATTCGTCAGATTTTCAAATCTAACAAAGACGTTACGTTTCGCAACGTCCATCGCTAATCACAGCAAGGAGCTGGCCGTTGAGAACGGTGACGTCCAGGGAGAAAAGAAAAAAAAAAAAAAAAGGTGTGGCCGTTGCCAAAAACGACGGCTAGAAAAAAAAAAATAATTCCAGGCCGTTGCCAAGGATAACGGCCTGAGGTAGAAAAAAAAAAAATCGGGGCCGTTGCCAAAGATAACGGCCAAACTCTTATTTTCTTCGGACCCCCACCTCCTTTTCCTCTTTGTCTCTGTCCGTAACTTCCGAAAAAAAAACAAAAGAGAGGCGCGGCGAGCAGCGAAAAAAAGGCGAAGACCCCTGGCCGTTGTCCTCTACAGCGTCCCGATCCTGCACCTGGTCCGATCCTGTCCGCCTCTTCCCCCCGCTGCACTCAACACAGAGCTCTAAATATAGGTATTTTTTTTTTTAATATTACAGAACTTTATAAATTAACAATAATTTAAGATTGAATTTGTTGTCAAAATTATTGTTAGGTTTAATTATGTGAAAT
The DNA here is from genome assembly GCA_011114355.1 of Carex littledalei. NCBI lineage: Eukaryota > Viridiplantae > Streptophyta > Magnoliopsida > Poales > Cyperaceae > Carex > Carex littledalei. Next base: position 4,588,655 of record CM022090.1, read on the forward strand.
TGCATTCGATTAGATTTAATTTTATTAATTAGGTTAATGTTATTGTTAATTAGGCTAATTAGGTGTAATTAGGTTATTGTTAGGTTTAATTTGGTTTAATTTTGTTAAATTGCATCCGATTAGGTTTAATTTTGTTAATTAGGTTATTGTTATTGTTAGTTAGGTTATTGTTAGGTTATTGTTAGGTTTAATTTTGCAAATTAGCATTCGATTAGGTTTAATTTTGTTAAATTGCATCCGATTACGTATAATTTTACGTGATAGGTATAATTTTATGCAATTGTACCCGATGTCAAACATGTTGGATGTAGGATGTCAATGTTAATGTAAATGCAAACGTAACTGTTATGAGTTAGGTTTAAATGTAAATTTTTGGAAATTTAGATTGTTTTAATTTTAAGGTTAAAATGTTATGCATGCAAGATGTCAAGCAGTTGTGGTCCGATTAATCCTCCACAAGAGAATTTTAGCAACTTATTATGGATGCCGCATGCACAGCATAAGGTCGCACTGTTATCTGACAATGTAAGTTACTCAATGAATCATCTCATATCCAAAATTCACATGTTTTTGAATAAAGAGATATAAATGTTTGAATTACGAGTTTTGATTTTAATCAAATTGTATAACAATGACAGGATTATACCGGGGTGGATGTTCGACACCACCGGTCTGTGATTCCACGCGACCCGCGCTGCGACCCATTCTTGTGTAGTCTCGGTTTGTATCAGATAGTTTGAATGGATGATATGAACATTGACAAAGGGCTCCTCGCTGGCCTCGTTGAGCGATGGAGACCGGAGACGCACACTTTCCATCTTCCTGTGGGAGAGATGACGGTCACACTGCAATATGTGTCATGTCTGTGGGGATTGCCAATAAATGGGGCTCCGGTGACCGGGTCTGCAGACACAAATGCGCGTGCATTAGTGGAGCAGTTTCTTGGAGTTGGGAGTGCGGATGCGGTGCTTAAAAAGAAGAAGAGATCGCAGTCGGCCGATGGAAGTGCTGTTCGCACGACGTCCGGATATTCTATATGTTTGAAGGAACTGCGCATTCGATTTGCTGCCATGCCAGCTGAAAATCCGGGTGAGCCTACAGATCTCTTCTATATGCCAGTACACTCGGGCTTACATACTGGACTTGTTCGGGACTTTACTTTTTGCTGATTCTTCGGGAGATTCGGTTCTGGTGATGTATCTGCAATTTCTTGGAAACCTTGACGAACCGGTGCAATACAACTGGGGTGGTGCTGTTCTAGCACTACTCTATAGGAACTTGTGCGTTGCCGTAGAGCGTCGCACGCAGACTATGTGGGGACCAACTCTTCTTCTACAGCATTGGTGTTGGTCCAGATTACCGGCCGGCCGTCCTTACAGCAAATTTGATTGGACTCCACATTGGGGCTACCCGAATCCAGAAAGGTAACTACAAAAAACTTTACAATACTTTAATTTGATGTGTTTTATGTTTATTAAGAATCTTAAATTTTTTATTACAGGTGTCCTGCAATCGGGGAGATGTGGTGCTGTCGCCATAAATATAATCAAGCTCACAATAAGGCTGGACCTGGCTACTTCCGAAGCCAACTGCAGGATCTTGAAGATTATATGGTAAGATGGGAACCTTACAAAGCGCTGTTGGACCAGGTGCCATCTCCGTTGCCAGCACGAGTTCAGGATGACAGAGATGTGTGGCTAGCCGTTGTGCCATTGATACACTTTTGGATAGTGGAACACCATTATCCTAATCGGGTGATGCGTCAGTTTGGCTTTTCACAGTCCATCCCAGTAGCACCGCCGTTAGGCGAGGACGAGGTACGCCGGTTACATAACATTATTCATTCTGTGCATGTGACAAGAAAAGATTGGGCTGCTGAGCACCACACCTACGTAGAACAGGCATCTCATCCTGCCGATCACTTGGTTGTTCCGACGGGACTATGGTCGGACGCACTCGCCGCCATCCTCGTACCAACCACCGTATCTATCGGTGAATACTTTCTTGATCCCTATGTGCCGGTCAGAAACAACACACATGAACCTATTACCAATTACCTCCCAACGCAACCACCTCATGAACCATCCCCATGTCTCGAATCTCTCTTCCTCGACCAATGCGAAAGCCAGAGGAAGCAACTGGTTCTCTGCGTCGTAGCCGCACGCCATCAGCAGTCTCCCTTGGTACCGGCCAGACAGGAAACATGCATCAATACTAATGATTGGCCTGAGATGAGGCACTGCAGCAATGCACGGACCGTAAGCCCACACAGCTGCCTTGAACAACCTTTTTAGCGGATCATCCATGGGTACGTGCGCAACTCCATATTTTGTTCCAGGAGTTGATCTTTTAATTGCTTCCAACAATGTGGTGAGAAGGTTGTATGAGCCTTCCCAACTACCGAATATTTGTGCGATTGCCAGCTCTCGGCCACGCCACAACTTATTATATTTGGGAATAACTCCCCCGTATTTCTTACGGACTAGCCCTTTAATGTTTTTAATATTTTTTGTAACATCTTTCCTAATATCTTCTCTTATAACATCGGCAATCACTTCTGCAATTAATTGTGAGTGATCGGTACGAGAAGCATCGGCCTGGCACGTATGTGGTGCTCTAATTGTTTTAATTTCTCACTTAGATGAAAATATGCCGGACTTGGCATACAAATGCCACATACACCTGCTGCTCTTGCATTCCATTATTAGTTGGGTTCTATTGCTACTGGTAGTTTTTACTTCAATATTATTTGTGATGTGATAATCATTTATGGCCAACCGTAGAGCCTCTTTTGAAGAGTACTCCTTACCTACACCAAGTGGATCATGTACGTGTTGGGTCCTGCTGAAGTAGGATACATCTACTTCCAGAAATCCCGAGGTGTCATTGAAACTGCCCACCGGGTGACTCGTCCCGCGATCAGATTTGAGAAAACATCGAGCCTGAACACGTGGTGTTTGCGATTGTCTCTGCGTATCAGGCGGGACATCCCTTTCTGAATCAGGTTCGGTATCCCAGTCGGCATCATCCTCACATGAGTCATCATCATCTTCGTCGTCACTTTGCGGTACGTCGTCAGCATCATTACAAGGACCACCGGCCCTCGGTGGATCAACCCATGGACTGTCCTGATTATTCTGCCCTGACCAACCCATATCTGCCTGAACAGGCGGTGACAAGTCGTTCACATCGGGATAAGGACTCAGATAAAGGTCACGCCTCGGTGTTTGTTGTGTCTGGTAGGGTTCGAATAGACTGGGACCCGCTTGTGAAACATTGTATTGGGTATGTCCAGGGTCTGGTTGTGTCTCTGGTACCACACTATCAACGAATAATTGCGATTGCATCGAACCGACAATTGGAACTAACTCAATGTACAAATCGACAAAAGAATACTGGGTCCTGGCAAACATACTTTGGTCATAATGCCTCGCCACGTCTGATCGCACACGATTTCTAATATCTCATAATAACGCCGAGTTGTTGTACCAACATTAACCCGTGCAAGTGTTTTTAGGTTGTACTCACTCTCAGAATATCCAAGCTGGCGATAAATTTCACCTTTCACATCATGCCAACCCTGCTCACATTAACATTACTAATATTAACATTACTATTTAATTATTTAATATTAACATTACTATTTTTTTAATATTAACATTACTAATTTTTACAAATTAACATTAACATTACTAATATTTTTACAATATTTTTATAAATTAACATTACTAATATTTTTACACATTAACATTACTAATATTTTTACAATATTTTTTTACAAATTAACATTACAAATTTACAATATTTTTACAAATTAACATTAACATTACTAATACATGACATATAATTGAAGACATTATTAATATTACAACATTACATTAACATTACTAACATTACAAATTAACATTAACATTACTAATAGTATTTTAACTAATGTAAAAAACAATTTTGATATTCATCTAATTAAATCATAAACGTAAATGTATGACATATAATTGAAAATTTACCTTTTATATTGACGATTTCTTTATTCTTAAGGGAAGAGGTGTATGACAAGGCGTAACTTTTTTTTCTTTAGAGAAGAGATTTTTTTTTTTTTATACAGAGGAGAGGTGTGCAGAGACTGTCTGAGAGAGAGTTGTACAGATCTCAGCGAGAGGGGTGCGTTTTATAGACTGTCTGGACGTTAAGGAATACAACGTCCAGATTTTTAATTCTTTTCCGCTGGGACCGAGGTATGGCGTTCATCATTCTGCCCGTTACCAAGAATAACGTCGAAGGAGCTTTTCCTGTACTGCCGACAGTCCGTCATCCTTGGCAACGGCCTCAAAAATTTTTTTTTTTCCAGAGTCTGGACGTTATCTTTGACAACGGCCTCGGGGGTATTTGTTTTTTTTTGCCCAGGCCGTCATTGTTGGCGACGGCCACCCTTTTTTTTTTTTTAATATTTTCTCCCTGGACGTTACCGTTCTCAACGTCCAGCCATTAGCAAGCTGCAATTAGCGATTCCATGTGGTTAATCGGGCCGTTACCGTTGGTAACGTCCCCTGGACGTTACAAACAGTAACGTCTTTGTTAGATTTGAAAATCTGACGAATTCATTATTCTATATCGACATTAATTTATTATTATTTCTATTAATAAAAATTTCGGGGGATGAAATAGCGTGTTGTTAGTAGGATTTACTAAATTTGAAAATAATTGAGAAAAAGTTGTTAAAAAATGTGTTTTATTCAAATAAATCTTGTTACCGCTTACTAGCAATAACCAGCTACTACTATCCTTTATTAATAACTACTCCGAGATCTCATCGACCGTACACAACTCTAAAAACGACAATTTGCTGGCTATTAGTTGTTAAAAAATGTGTTTTATTCTCGACGGTACCGTAAAAGATTCCCTTTTACAATTAGCTATTTACGGTTTGAGATTAAGCCGGTTTGGGATTCGGGCTGACTGAAGGGCAGTATTATTGGACTTTGATTCGTGCCAAGTTGAAAAGAACAGATCAAGTAATTGTAAAAGATTCTCTATTACGGTACCGTCGGTGATATGAATTCTATTAGCGGGGTCCAACTTTCGGTACAAGGATCCAGAAATGGGGACAAATCATGTGTTCTAAAAGGATTCTCAAGCTTATATAGCACAAAATCCACAAGAAGAGCAAACTTTTATGCGTGCGAATTGTGACTACCAAAGGCCATTATGCATGTAACTAATTAAGTACCAAAAGTATACAAAGCATTGTAATTGGATCAGAGGAGGTTCAAATGCCTCTAATTTTTCACATTTCATCTTGCCTCATATTCTTTAATTCTATTTTCAAAATTTAAACAGTTATCAGAATCGATCAACATGATCTTCATATTAACATGTGTTTGGAGAACAAATTAAATTTATATTTTTTTGAAATTGTTTTACAATTTTTTTAGATAAGTACAAAATTATTATTTTTTTATAGTCTAAAATAGAAATTTTGTACCTATCTAATAATAAAAAAATTCTAAACAAATATAAAATTTGGTCTCCAAGCATATTTTAATATGGAAATCATGTTAATCGGTTCGGATCGACTATTTGGACTTTAAAAATGAAAATAAAATATACGAGGCACGATGAAACACCAAATTTTTTATTTTTACCATTAAAAAAATAAATAAAACAAAAAACCACGAATTCCGGAGAATTCCATATTTGACAAGACCACATATGGCAATTTTTATTGGCTGCAAATTTTGATTGGATGCAAATTTTGGGAGACCCACAAAAACCGGGTGATGATACTAGCACAATCAATTATTATATTAACACAACAATTTCAAACTTTTTACTTATATGGACAAATTTATCCTTGCTTTAACTTCTCTCTGGATGCCATATCTTTTTAAGATTCACTTTCTTTATATAAATATATAATGATCATTGATTATTTATTTTATTTCTATTACAAAAGCATCTAGTGAAATATTTAAGAACTTACTAGGAATATTTCATTTTTTTTCAAATTTGACAAGTATAGTAGCTACTTAGAGGAAAGAACGTAAATTATAATTTTATTCTTACTATGTTATTAAAGCATATACAAATTAAAAATAACATAACACCTCTTAAAAAAAACTACAATAAAAGCTTAAGATTTGTGGAGCATAATAATCATATGTTTTTATTGCTGTTTTTTTGTTTCAAATGATGTTATATTGAATTTGTATATGCTCGAGTAACATAGTAAGAATAAACTAATTAAGTTGAATTTGTTAACAAAATGATAATATTATAAATTTATTTTATATATTTGTATACTAACTATATATATTCAAACAACAAAGGATCCAAATAAATATTTATGAAAGCTAAAATCATTAATGTATAACTAGAGATGCATGGGTTGATTTTTTTATTAAATTAGATAAAAATCTAATAACGAATAATATATAGTAACTAATAATAACGAAGAATGTATAATAGTAACTAATAAATGGTCCTTAAGCATAAGATTGCGTAATCTCCGGATGAAGAAAAATGGCAGTTGAAAGAACTATGTACAGAGGGGTAAAACTGTCCATAAAGTTTAAAAATTAGAAGTTGTTGTGTTAAAATAAAAAAAATATTGTGCTAATATCACCACCCACAAAGCGGATGTGAGAAGTTTAAAAAAAAAGTTGTTTGTCCGCAACTTCAAATTGTGAACATTCCATTTATGTCCGCAACTTGAAGTTACGGCTGTATCAAAAATGAAATTTCTCGGTTTTAGTGATTTTTTAGTTTATATATTTTTTTAATAGTAAAAATAAAAATTTCAAAATAAAACATAAAATAAATGAGATATTTTAACCCTCCTCCTTTCCAAATTATTTACTCTTGATAGATAAATAGAAAAAGAGAATGAGTAAACAATTACTTATTGTTTGTCGTTTTTTCCTTCCGTCAAAAACTACTTGCTTGGAGTGAACGCTTCTAAATTCTATTAGCTCCGCTAATAATTAATTAAACTAATTATATTTGGTCAATGAGTTAAGCTGTCTTATCATTATTCCAGCAATAACACCAAATATTATTTTAAACTTGCAAGTAATTTTCATATAAATACTTGAGGACACTAATTACTATTGGGTTTGAAAGCTAAGTTTCACATGCTACATTGCTGGAAAGTCCGAAGAAAATTGACTAATTACACGAATAATTAAAAATGGGTTATGGTAATACATACAAGTCAGCCCACTGAAAAGCTCCACCTCCAGATAATCCGATTGGATGAATTTAATGACGCTAATAAACATCCAATTGAAATTTATGGCAAGCGCATGTGTGTATGGGTTATCCACTGTGCACTTGAGTGGCCGAAAATGACTCAGCTCTGAGCATTAGTCACTTGTTTTTCCTTCCACTATTTTTTTTGGTTTGGTCCTTCGTAAAGGTATGTTTAGTTGGATTGAGAATAAGTCATTTTTTTAGTTAGGCTATTCCGAAATAGCCTATTCAGTATTTGGTTGGGTTAAAATAGCTAGAATAGTGAATCCAAATTTTTTGTCTTATTAGAATATGCTATTCCTAAGAGTTTTTAGATTTGGCTATTCTAACAAGACAAACAATAGCTATTCTTGATTTGGCTATTCTAGCTTATTCTTATTTTGCAACCAAACATAAAGTTCAATTTTTTTTTTCCGATAATGCACTTGGATTGAGATTATCACTTGTTAATATCAGAAGTATTATTTATTAAAAGATAGTAAAATAAAAAGATATAAAAATTTATCTTGGATCTTGAAATGATAGAGCTTTTGTGATAATAATGTATTATGGATTGAAAAAAAAAAATGAGATAATATACAAACTAGAAATAATGTAAATAAAAAACCTCTATCCATAGGCTATAAATTGTAAATAATAAATCATTTAAATTAATTTCATTTATTACATGTTTATAACAGTGAAAATAAATAAATATATACAAGAAAAAAGAAATACAAAAAGAAAGAGAGAAGAAAGGGAAAATAATGTTTATTATCTATTGCTCTGTTTCTTTTGATATAGTTATGTATTATAATTGCCAACAATCAAACATCATACCCTCTAATTTCTTCAGTTTAAATTGAAAAGACAGTGTTAATTTCCTATGTTCTTGTTTTTCACATTTAATTTCATTTAACTATATAATTAATTAGCATGTCATGGAAATATGGAATTGTCCGCTACTTTTCCTTGGGATCTTCTTTCCGTCATAAGTTTCTTGAAAAATGTTCAAGTTTTTCTGTTTTTGACTTGTTTTTTTTTTCTTTGAAGTGCTTGGACTTGTTATTTTCATGTTTTTATAAACCTAATGTTTATTTTTTAATTAATATCCAGGTCTTTTAATTTTTTATACAAACTACCATGGTCTTGTATTGTACAATTTTATTATCAACAAACGTGGAAAAAAAATATTGTTTTTGTTCAAGAAAAAAATAACATGAGAAAATAAATTTTAAAATGTACTATTTTGTCCTCTTGGTAACTTCTAACATTTTTTTTCTTAAAAAATATAATGAAAAAGGAAGAAAAACAAGCAACAGGCCAGTAGAAGAATCTGGGGACGGAAATGGTTGAGCGAAACATTGACAATTTGCTCTAGACTCCAGAGAACAATGCTTGCTTTTGTATTTTTGTCTTTTTGACAACTGTTTTTTTTTTTTTTTATTTCGTCACCTAGCACCATGTTTTGTGCAAAACCATGGTCAATTCAACTCCACTCTTCGGATTTTTTTATAAACCATAATTAAAAAAAAAAATTAGGAAACCAACATGATTACTTTTTTTTTGCAACAACCATAAGAACCGAAATGCTATTTCGGTCCGCTATTTTTTTTTCCGGACCGAAATGACATTTCGGTCCTTACTAGTTTCACAGCTTTTTAGATCAGCCGCCACAGAAAATCCATAAAGGGGACCGGACCGAAATGGCATTTCGGTCCCGGTCAAAATTTTTTTTTTTCCAAATCCGACAGCCTTAACGTAGTAAAAAAAAAAAAGTCCGGACCGAAATGCCATTTCGGTCCCGGATAAAAAAAAGCTGGGCCGAAATGGCATCTCGGTCCGTGGGTGTTACACCAACGACTACACAGATTTCAGCTGAAAAGCTGCGAAACTAGTAGGGACCGAAATGGCATTTCGGTTCCGGAAAAAAAAAATAGCGGACCGAAATGGCATTTTGGTTCTTATGATTTTTGTAAAAAAAAAAGTAATCACGTTGGTTTTCAATTATTGTTTTTTAATTATGGTTTATAAAAAAAATCCCTACTCTTCAGTTGGCCACGGCCACGGGAGAGTATTGGCATTAGGCTGCCCTATTTAATTAGTTAAAATATTTTATTATACAGCAAAGGAACGAACAAAATATAAATATGCACTGATTAGTGATTCCACCGTAATTAAAATTCTCACACTAAATAATTAATTGTTCAACGGAGTTGATGATAATGACATATGTCGATCTGATTGTGGAGAGCAGCATTTGTATTCTAATTAGATTGAATTGGATTCGAGTTCGAATTAGCTTGAGTTCGATAACTTGAATTGCTTTTCAGCTTAAACTAACTCGATCTAACAGAATAAGATAAAATTAAATCTAATATCGGCTTTAAAATAGCTCAACTAATTTACAGTTCCGCACGAAACGATAGTAACTTCATTTTCTTTTCTTTCTGCCAAGTAGGGGTGCACAAAAAACTCATGACTCGAAACTCAGTTCGGAATCAATTCGGATTCAACTCGCTAATAACTCGAGTTGAAACTGACTCGAGTCAAAACTGACTCGGTTGATTTATGAGTCGAATCCAAGTTACCCCCAACTCGGTTCGGAATCAACTCGGTTGGACTCACACCAAACCCTAATCCATATATTCCTAATTTTTGCGTTCCCAAACCTTATACCTGTTTCTCACAATATTTGATAATTTGATAAATTATGCACTATTTCTTTTATTTTGTTAATTTATTAGACTATGTATTGTTTTGTTAGACTTTATCTGTTTGTAATTTTTAATTATGTACTATTTTGATATTTCGTAATTTTTAATTATGTATTGGTCATTGTCTCATTATGTACTGTCTTTAATTGTGTATTATTTTGATAAACTATGTAATATTTTTTTTGTTAGAATTAAATTAGATTGTCTCACTATGTACTATATTATGAGTTACGAATCGACTCGTTTCAACTCAAGTTGCTCGCGAGTTGATTCCAAATTAGAGTTTCTGACTCGGAACTGGATTAGTAACTCGGATTCAACTCGACTCATGAGCCGCCCTACTACCAAGCCAACTGCTTGACTGTTATTTGTTACTCGTTAATTAGCGGCTCCCAAACATTGGTAGCTTCTAAGATCCGGACCGTCCATCAGAATCTGAAATAATCCCATCCTGAAATCTGTGTAGAATACTCCTAGACACTTTTTTGTTGAGTTTTCATTGGTCACTCTGAGCTCCGGTCCCATACACAGAGGAACCGAGAAGCGTCCGACTTTTTTTTAATGTGTTTAACAAATTAAATAAGCAACCGTTTTCTGGCTGCAATAAGCAGACGGATACTGAGATAAATAAATTCAATCCTCCATTGTTGTCAACGGTGATTCCCATTGCTTAAATTACAGGAATCACAATATTGTTATGTAGCGACACTGGATATGTCCTGTAATTTAAACAGGAGAGGATAGATCTCTTATCTCCTGGGTCCTGGCTAGGTCCCCACGGTAATTTCCCCATTTGCTCTCTATAAAATCTCCTCCCGCACCCGATTTCAAAAATGGTGAAATGATAACAGAAAAGGGTAAATCCAAATCCAACGCGCCTTCTCAAATTCTCTCCTCTCCAACTGCACCATCGTATAAAGCCCGCAAAACCTCGCCTCTTTGGTTCTCGCATCGGCATTACAAGGGATCAAATCATCGTGGCCATCAGATATCGACCAGCATCTAACGGAACAGTGATCGGGGATGCCGGGGAAAGTGAAGGATAAGAAAGAGAGGAAGGAAGTAGATAAGAACGGGGATGTGGCAGAGTATCTAGTTGACGAGTTGGATGACCGAATCGATGGGTCGAGTGGTAGCCGGCTTCAATTGCTCAAATCACAACTCGGCTTCGGCCTATTCAGGCGACGATCCAGCCATGAATTCTCCCCGCATGGTTTTGTGATTAATCCTGAAAAAAGGTATGCGGTTATTCACTTCTCATTAAATAATTTATTGTCTCGTTCTAATTTTACATAAAAGAACTTTGCAATGTTTCGTTTTTTGTTCTCCTGGACCGGATTTTGCGTCAGTCAATTCCTTTTTTCAGATTATTTTGTGTCGTTGTGTTCATTTTGTTTTCTTACGCTATTTTCTGTAACTAAACGAGCGCTTGCTCATAGACTAAGTAGGTTACATTGTTTGAACTTAAAATTTGAATGAATGATATATAGTGCTACTTGGAGTTGATTACATTTACATCTGTCTGCGGTGGAGAAGATATCACCATACAAGCCTTGAGGCCCATAACAATTTTATATTAGTAGTTATAACTTGAAAGTGGGAGATGGAGGGTTAGACTTTTGGTCTAAGGATAGATATTTAATGGACTAAACATAGTTTGAGACGCATCTTTATAGCTTAATTTTTTTTTGCGCTAATCGAGAATGATTTGGCAAATAATATAAGAGAAGTTGATGTTCTTATCAGCAAGAAGACAAAATAAGTAGTTAGCTTAGCGAGACAGCTATTTCTTCAATCCTTGCTCTGATTTGCTCATGAAGCTTGTTTTCAAGAGAGGGAGGAAGAAAAGTATTTAACCAAAAAAAAAAAATTAAGAAAAAAGATGAATATTTCTGGATTTAAAAAAAAAAAAACATGAAACTCTTCTCTGACCAGTGACCTCTGTATAGGCAGCCTGGCAGATCAAGACAAACCCATGATTTTCAAATTAGAAAAAAAAAAGACAAACCCATGATTCTCTACAGCTTTTACCTGTGTTTTTTTGGGGTGTCTGCTTTTTATTTCTTTTATTAAGTTGAACCTTGTTGAGGGTTGAATACTTGAATGCGTGGAAAATTCTACGCCTTACAAGTATTAGTAAAATTGTAGGCGTTTTATTCATAGATCTTACAATGAAGGCAAATTCATGTTTGCATGCATGTTGCCCCAAATTATTGAGGAATATGTTTAATAGTATGTCTTATGTCAGAATTTAATTCTTCTTGGAATATAATAAATATATGACAATATATTAGATAAAAAATATATAAATAATAGGATGTAATAAATGCAAAACAAGTTATATTTAAAATTATAGGCTAGAGACGAAACCATAGCTAGCCTTGTAGGTAAGACATTACTGATTGTTCTTGTGAAAAAATTACAGGTTTGAACTTTAATAACCGTACTGAAAAGAATTTAGGCATTTGAAACTTGAGTTATGCCATTTTACAAATGTGTAATTCGACCAAAATACAAATGGAGTTTGAATTTTTGTTTCCTCATGTCCAAAGGGCTGATCTGACTCGCTCGATGTGTTCTACATAGCAAACTTCATAGAACACATTGAGCGGATTATTTTTTAAAGTTGGACCTAAAATAATACAAAAATAAAAAATGTTTGTATATCAAAAAGGATTAATTTTCAAAAATACGAAAATAGTAAAAATAATTCTAAAAATAGTAAAATTTAGTATAATACGAAATTTTGATATGTAGAACACATTGAGCGGGTTTGATCGACCATACATAAAAAGTTATTTAGATCATTTTTATGTCGGCCTATATATGCGCAATAGTTAACTTTTGAAACTTTGAACTTTCACGCCATACTTAAAAAAATATAGACTAGAGAATGTACCAAGTTTTGTTTTGTATATTGTTTCCTCTAGCTTTGCCCTTTACAGAAGTTAAAATTCCAACGGAGAGATCCACCAGCCGACCAGTCCACTACGTCCTCTCTGTTTCCGCCCATGAGGGGATAAATGTTGTTTTCTAAAACTTGGTGCTGAACGAACAATTGTAATTTTTTGAAACAATTAAAATAGATTAGATAAGCAAAGTTCTTTTGGCTTTTCGTTACAAATTATAATATTATATTAATTATTAAAGATTTTACAACTGGAATGTATTGGAATTGTTTTGAATTGTCTATTCATATTCCCCTCTTAATATTATTCGTACATACTTATCAGTAGAGTTATATTTAATTGCGGAGCAAATATGTTTCATTAGTTCGATATATTTTTGTAAGCAAACTGTATTATTTTACCATAGTTTTTACAAGTATTTAGATCAAACTGCGTTCAGTTGGAGATACATGGGGAAGTTAACATTGGAGACACCAGGCAGTTTTGCTTTTGTTAATCCGAAGTCCCTTTTTACCTTATTTTTATTTTTTAATTTTTTGTAGCCCTTAAGCTCCTGCCTGTCGCCATGAAAGAGACCTGATCCTACGGGCTTCTCTCAAAAGAAAAAATGAAAGAGAGCTGATCTCTTTTCAGCCACGGGAAGTGAAAAAAATTAAATATGTGGGGCCCTACTTCCTTAGAAATAGCCACGTCTGGGCCATGGGCCCAATACTACCAACAATCATAGAAATGACATGGCAAGTAAGCCCGTTTGAGCCTGATGTTAGAATTCCTTGTGCTGTCTCCTATCACCAAGATTGACATGTTTTTATCACAAAAATGGTAGTTTTTGTTCAGTACATTTGTATTTTAGTGCCCACTAAGCATGCCTCTAAATGCGGCATTTTCTTCCCGTATTGAAGCTATTCCACAAGGGTTTATAGATGGCTCTGCATGCCAGTTTATCTGTTACAGTAGTTAATTTGAGCAGGGTTAAACCTAATTACAAAGGGTTAAAAGGTAAATCCTAAGTTACATATTGTGTGCGCTAATCTATGTATATCTGCAAATGGGTTGTACTTGCTGTTTTGACATGATTAGTAGACTAATTAGCAGACTTAGATGCTACAAAATGCTGAAAAAAAAATCCTTGCTAAAATTTTGTCTATGCCATATTTGTCTTTATTTTGGCTATAGTTGTATTAATTTTAGTTAAACAACAATCTATTTTTTCTCTTTTATGAGTGATCTTCTATCAGTTGAGTGCACATTTAGCTTCTTTGATCTCCTAATTACTTTTGTTATGATTCCAATTGTACATTCCGCAAGTTATGCCATGGAACTTAAAACCCGAAGGTGAATGAATCAACAAACTATACATTTACAAGGCTTACACTTCCTATCAATTGAACAACATAATGAACCATCTCAATCTATGCTCCGCAACATTTTTCCTTTTAAGAACAGTAATCTTTGTCCCAATTTTTTTATCTGAACATTGCATTACCCGTTGATGGTGCAGATGGTACAAGCTGTGGACCAACTTCATACTGATATGGGCATTGTACTCTTCCTTCTTCACACCAATGGAGTTCGGCTTCTTCAGGGGACTCCCCGAAAAGCTGTTCATTCTCGACATTGCTGGCCAGGCTGCCTTCTTGATCGATATTTTTGTGAGCTTTTTTGTTGCATATCGTGACGTCGATACTTACCGTATGATCTACAGTCGTAAATCCATTGCTCTTCGGTACTTACTCTCCGCTGTACTTATAACCATAGATCACTGATTCTTAATGCCATTTATCCTTTGCCTTTCCCATTTTAATACAGGTACACAGTGGCGAAGCCACATAGAGGTGGAGCCGTGGAGGGGGGGCACTTGTCCCTCCCTGGCTCAATTTTTATTTTTTTCAAAATTATGCTTCTCTTTCTGTGTTTTTTTTTCAGAAAAACTTAGAAAAATATACTTAAGTTTTAAAAAAATATATAAAATTATGACTCACCCAAATTTTTCTCCCCAAAACATGCTTCTATTTCTATGCTTCTCTCAGAAAAAATTATACAAATATACTTAAGATTCAAAGTATTCATTAAATTATGTTTCCCCCTAAATTTTTGTCTCACCCTACTAAAAATGTTGGCTCCGCCCTGCAGGTACTTGAAGTCAACCTTTCTCTTTGACTTGATGGCTTGCATGCCATGGGACCTCATCTATAAGGTATTTAATTTGATTTAATTTTCTAGCAGCTGACTGTATATATGCCTCTTAATTAGTGAAAAGTAGCATACTTCATTTGTATTTGACTCATTGATGCTAAAAATAGGCTAGTGGTAGAAAGGAGGAAGTGAGGTATCTCCTATGGATACGGCTAATGCGGGTTTTGAAACTCACAGAGTTCTTCAAGTCACTCGAGAAGGACATACGCATCAATTACCTTTTTACGAGAATTATAAAACTCTTATTTGTAGAGCTATACTGTACTCATACTGCCGCCTGTATATTCTACTATTTGGCTACGACCGTCCCTGAAGTAAGGGAAGGCTACACATGGATTGGGAGTTTGCAATTGGGAGATTTTAGTTATTCAAATTTTAGAGAGATTGATCTTGGAAAGCGTTATTGGACTTCTTTATACTTCGCTATTGTCACCATGGCTACAGTGGGTAAATAAAAACTCCTCTCCAGTAATTTGTTGCTAAAAGTGTCTTTAAACTATGTCCATAGCTGGCATGATATGCCACATTACTTCATTTGTATTTGTCTAATGTACTATGATTTGATTAAGCATGCCTTATTTGTATAGGGCACACTTTAAGTGCTGACGTCCCACCTTAACTGGCATAGAAGATTTTGGTTTTGTCTCATGGTGCCACTTTCTCGTTAGAAGTTTACTTATGGTTTTCCATCGATAATGTCACTGTTATGCTGTAGACTTTAAGACTAGTTAATGCTGATTTTACAGAGACCTCTTTTTTGTATTGACAGGCTATGGAGATATACATGCAGTTAATATTAGGGAAATGATATTCATAATGATTTATGTATCATTCGACATGATTCTCAGTGCCTACCTCATTGGTAACATGACTGCCCTGATTGTGAAAGGGTCAAAGACCGAGAAATTCAGAGATAAAATGAAAGATGTGATAAAGTACATGAACAGAAATAAACTTGGCAGGGACATAAGAGACCAGATCAAAGGCCATCTCCGGCTGCAGCATGAAAGTAGTTACACAGAAGCTTCTGTTCTAGAAGATATCCCAGTTGCTATACGCTCTAAGGTCTCCACAAAGTACTACCTTATTCATAGATTTCTTGTTCACTTGAAAATGAAGCCAAAATGTAACTTTCTTTTATTTTATTATTTGCTTTATGCAGATTTCACAAACCCTTTACAAACCGTACATTGAAAATGTTAATCTGTTTAAGGGATGCTCAGCCGAGTTCATGCAACAGATTGTAAGTTCATTTTGTTCTTCCAATAAGCACATCTTTTTATGGTGAATGTAGAATTTTTTTGAGAACCTCTGTCAAAATATTTCTCTGATGGTTAGTATACTTTGGTGGATAGCTAATAAGGCTGCAAGAAGAGTTTTTCCTCCCTGGAGAAGTGATCTTGGAACGGGGAACTGCTGTTGACCAGCTTTACTTTGTTTGCCATGGTATGCTGGTACGTTTGAGATTTTTTTCTTTTTGCTAATGTTTTAATATTCTAGTTATTTTCATACAATTTGGAGAAAATCTTCAAACTTTTAGTTATTGAAGAAAATTGTCTCTTATAGGTATTGAAAATGACTATTAATTTCTTGTGTCGATGTTTCTTGTTTTTTAAATTATGTAGGAAGCTATTGGCATTGGTGAAGATGGGACAGAGGAGACTATTTTACAGTTTGAGCCAAATAGCTCATTTGGAGAAATAGCAATTCTCTGCAATATTCCTCAGCCTTACACAGTTCGCGCATGTGATCTTAGCAGGCTCCTGCGGCTTGACAAACAGTCTTTCTCCAACATTTTAGAGATATATTTTGTTGACGGAAGAACTATCCTGACTAATCTTTCAGAGGTATGGCTATTTCAAAAGTAACTCCCCATTTTTAAGAGAATCAATTTTTATAATTGCCATCGTAATATATGCTGATACGTATGCACTATTATATTAAAGGGAAGTGAAGCTGGTTCTAGAATAAGGCAACTGGAGTCGGACATAACATTCCATATAGGGAAGCAAGAAGCGGAGCTTGCTTTGAGGGTGAATTGTGCAGCTTTCTATGGCGACCTGTATCAACTAAAGAGTTTGATTAGAGCAGGAGCAGATCCTAAGAAGACCGATTATGATGGCCGGTCTCCTCTGGTAAGGCTCCTATTTCTTGCAAACTAATTTTTTGTTTTTAAAAGCTTTTTCTATATAAAACCAGGAAGGGTGAAGAAAAGGAGTGATAAACTGATAATCAATTGCTACAGAAAAATTTGTCGTACTAGTACAAATTCTAGATTCATTTCTGTGAAAATTAACGATTAGAGAAAACACATATTAAGCCATCATCGTTTATAAATTATAACAAGGTACTCATAATGAGTTTCTGCTACAGCACCTTGCAGCAATGAAAGGATATGAAGATATGGTCTCTTTCCTCATTTCTGAAGGTGTAGACGTGAATCTTACAGGTATATTCACCAACAGCCTTCCCCTTTATCTTCTCTTTGATCCAACTGCATGACTCTGTATATATAATCATTTCAATTCAATTCAATTTTCAGATAAATTTGGGAATACACCACTGTTAGAGGCGGTCAAGGAAGCTCATGACAGAGTGTCTTCTTTACTATTTTCCAATGGTGCAATATTAAATCTTAAAGATGCCGGCAGCCAATTGTGTACAGCGGTTGCACGTGGTGAGACTGATTTTGTCAGAAGGCTTATATCATATGGCGCAGACCCGAATTCAAAGGACTATGACCACCGGACACCACTTCATATAGCTGCAGCTGAGGGGCTATATTTGATTGCTAAAATGCTTATAAATGCTGGTGCTAGCGTATTTGCTACGGATAGGTATAGTACTTTTTAAGAGTTATTAGTCTTTTTTTTGTTTTTTCTTTTTACACCGGCCTTCTTCTTATGCTTTTGGAAAAAATTGACTCTGCTTTCCGTAAACTTAGTCATATATTTAGTGTGTTTGATCTTGAGTTAAAGGCTGGGTGTTGATCCTAGCTCCGTAATAGTGAGTTTTAGATTTCATGGAGCATTTTACTCCCTTACAGAGTTACAGTGCTGACAGCTGAAAATAAGATAATGCTTAAAACTAATTATAAGAATGTATAGCTAATTAAAAATACTGCAGGTGGGGAACGTCTCCTGTAGATGAAAGCCGAAAATGCGGCAGCAAGTCTATGATGTTGTTACTGGAAAAAGCCAAGGCTGATGAACTCTCTAAATTCCCGGCCCGTTCTGAAGAAATTCAAGGTAAATCAGGTCATATCCTTTAAACCTTAAAATTCACTAGGTTCTATGCTTGACACATTTAATCATTTTTCAATTTGGTGCAGATAAATTGCATTCAAGACGTTGTTCGGTGTTTCCATTCCATCCATGGGACCCCAAAGAAAAAAGAAAAGAAGGGGTTGTACTTTGGATTCCGCACACAATAGAGGATCTTATTAAATCCAGCAAGGAGCAGCTTAACTGCTCTGGTTCACGCTTGTTGTCAGAAGATGGTGCCCGCATTGTTGATGTCAACATGATTTCTGACAAGCAGAAGCTGTACCTTGTTGCTGGCACAGAAATGACAGAAACACTGGAACAGCCCAGTTAATTATTAGGTAAGGAAGCATAAAGAAAATGGGATCCATTTTACTTGTAGATTGGGTGTTGCATGTGCTATATTTTTGTTTGCACGCATGCTATAGATACATGGATTGGCATGATGGATACAGAGCCTATATCCATTTTGGAAAGTTCCACACCAGTTTATGTACCTTCACTGATCACATGCATACACTTGAAGACTCGTTGGAGTCCATATGGCAGTACCTGGAGCTGAAGAATTAATCTAAATTAGTATTCTTTAAGCATATCCCTCAGGCGAAAGTCTAATGGTGGTTGATTCAATGAGGGGTTAAGAGGAGAAACTGTTTTCTATGGTCTTCTCTTGTAGTTTCTACCTGTTATTTGTAGTTTAGAATGTGTGTTGTGTTTCTTAGCTTTTATTACGTGTTGTAATTAAGGACAATTATTCGATTATTTTTAAGGCTGTGGCTTATGTGCCTATATTTATGCAAAGAAAAGGGTGATTAAAGAAATATTGTAAACCCGAGCTTCTTCTGAACACCTCCAACAGTAGGGACTGGCATCTCCATGTATTCATATCCAGTAGAATTCACAGTATGTTTTTTAATAGATAACAGATGTTATTTTCCTTTTCCACTTTGATTATTTATCAGATTATCTTCGTTCAAGAAGTGAGAACATTTTTGCACGCTCCTCATGGTTACTACTTAAACTGCGCTAGATGATATTAGCATGTCGAGGTGGAATTATCTGATTAGCTACTGTAAAATTTTGAGAAATAGAGAAATGATGAACAATTGTTCTTGTTTATTTGTTCTGATCTTTACATATCCTGTACATGGATATTTATAGCCTAACATTCCTATGTATCTCTATTAGCCGTTGGGCTCATTCCTATTTTACAATGGCTGGATCTATTGCCTAATTACATCATGATTATATCCTATTTACACAAATCAAGTTAGGTACCATATTTGGATGCTAGCTGATTTGTTGCCTATCTATGCCTATGATGATTATTCTGAGGCTGATATTCTAATTTATCAACACTCCCACTCAAGTTGGACTCGAACAAATTAATTGAGCCCAACTTGCTAAGTATATTATTGAATGTTGTTTTTTCGAGCGCCTTGGTGAAGATATCAGCAAGTTGCTCTTGACTTTTGACAAATGGTGTCTCAATTTCTCCTGATTGCATTTTGTCTCGAATAAAGTGACAATCAACTTCTATGTGTTTCGTTCTTTCATGAAAGACCGGATTTGATGCAATGTGCCGTGCTGCTTGGTTATCACAGTACATTTGCATAGTTTCTTTGCACTCCACCTTCATGTCTTGAAGTAACTGTTTGATCCAAGTAAGCTCGCTTGCTGTGGATGCCATAGCTCGGTATTCTGCCTCCACGCTTGACCTTGCCACAACGTTCTGCTTCTTGCTTTTCCAAGTTACTAAGTTGCCACCTACAAAAGTACAAAATCTTGTGGTTGATTTTCTGTCACAGCTTCCAGCCCAATCTGCATCAGAATATCCAACCACATTGTTAGTAATGTTTTTCTTCATCCATATTCCTTGGCCTGGAGTGCCTTTAAGATACCTCAATATCCTATCAATGGCACTCAAGTGACTGGTACGTGGAGCATGCATGAATTGGCTTACAACACTAACTACAAATGCAATATCAGGTCTGGTAACAGTGAGGTAAATTAATTTTCCTACCAATCTCTGATACTGTCCTATGTCAGATAGTGGTTCACCATCTTCTGGCCCAAGTTTAATGTTGGTTTCCATTGGGGTACCAGCTGGTTTTGCTCCTAACTTACCAGTCTCTTTTAACAGGTCAAGGACATATTTTCTTTGGGATAGAAATAATCCTTTGCTTGAGTGAGCTATTTCTATTCCAAGAAAATATGAGAGTTTTCCAAGATCCTTGATATCAAATTCATTTTTTAAGGATTGTTTAACTCTTTTAATTTCTTCATTATCATTTCCAGTGATAATAATGTCATCTACATAGACAAGGATAATGGTGGTAGATTTTTCTAAGTGTTTGACAAACATGGAATAATCGGCTGTGCTTTTAACAAAATTATTTTTTAGAAGAAAAAAGCTTAGTTTGGCATACCATGCTCTTGGAGATTGTTTTAGACCGTAAATTGCTTTCCTTAATTTACACACTGATGATGAATCCGATGTGATTTTATGACCTGGGGGAAGAGTCATGTAGACTTCTTCTTCTAGGGTTCCTTGAAGGAATGCATTTTTTACATCTATTTGGAATAGGTTCCATATCCTAAGTTGGTAGCTACTGATAACAGGATTCTAACAGTACTCATCTTAGCCACTGGTGCAAAAGTCTCTTAGTAGTCAATAACATAAGTTTGGGTGAATCCCTTGGCCACTAACCTAGCCTTATACCTTTCAACTGTACCATCACTATTATATTTAATCTTGTATACCCATTTACAACCTACAGGTTTTTTTCCTTTTGGTAAGTTGACAATGTCCCACGTGTCATTTTTTTCCAAGGCATGAAGTTCTTCGTTCATAGCCTTACGCCAAATTGGGTCCAAGTTGGCTTCATTAAAACTGGTTGGTTCGGTTTGGTTGGTTATGTTACCCAAATAGGCCCGGTATTCAGGAGATACCCTTTCATAACAAATAAAATCTTGAATTGGATACATAACCTGATGGGATACATAATCCGGCAATTTTGTAGGAGGCCGTGTTTGTCGTGTAGATCTTCTTACAACAATTCCTTCTTGAGTTGGTTCTTCATGAGTTGAGTCTTCATGTGACTCAATTGTCTCTTCTCCCCCTGAAGGAATTGCACTTGATTCGCCGACCTGTTCTTCATCTGTATGCTCAACCTGTGCTTGATTATTTTCTTCAGGGAACATAAAATTATTTGGGGACAATACGACTGGTTTACCTTGTGTATTTCCTTGGTCACTTGTTGGATAATATGGTTCATTTTCAAAAAATGATACATCTCGTGAGATATAAAGTTTATGATTTTTGGGATCATAACATTTATACCCCTTTTTTTGGGATGAGTATCCTAAAAATATAGCTTTAACAGCATTTTTATCTAGCTTGTCATGCATTTTTATGTGTATGAAACATGTACACCCAAAAACCCTTATGTGATCAAGATCTACTTTCCTATTCTTAAGAATTTCTAAGGGACTCATATTTTTAAGCATGACACTTGGCAATCTATTTATGAGGTAAGTTGCAGTTAGCACAGCATCTGACCAATAAGATTTTGGAACGTTAGTTTGGAAAAGAAGAGATCTAGTGACTTCAAGTAAATGTCGATTTTTTCTTTCTGAAACTCTGTTTTGTTCAGGTGTATGAATACAAGTGGTTTGGTGTAAAATTCCTTTTTGTTTAAAAAATTCTATGAAATTTTTATTTACGTATTCTGTCCCATTATCAGATCTGAAAATCTTGATTTTTGCATTATATTGATTTTCTATAAAATTATTAAATTCTTGAAAACATAAAAAAACTTCATTTTTTCCTTTTAAAAGATAGACCCAAGTGGTGCGAGAAAAATCATCAATAAATGTAACAAAATATTTAAAATGATTATAAGAATCAACAGGGGCTGGACCCCAAACATCAGAATGAATTAAATCAAAACATTTTTCTGACTTATTAGTAGATAAAGAAAATGGTAATCTAGTTTGTTTAGAAAACTTACAAACATCACAATTTTTGGAATCTAATTTATAACAAAAAAGTTTATTCAAAATTCGATCAGATGGATGACCAAATCTCCAATGCAACAATTTATCACGATCTACTAAATTTAATGACACATGACATTTATTGGTGTTTTCATCAAGATAATAGAGGCCATTTTTCAAACATCTCTCACCAATCTTCTTTCCTGATTCTCGATCCTGAAATGTCACTTTCTTTGGTGAGAATATAACATTGCAATTTAATTCTTGGGTTATTTTACTAATTGATAATAAATTTGAATTAAAATCTGGTAAATATAAAATATTTTTCACATCTTTTGTAAGAAATTTTGTTGTACCAAAACCATGAATTTGGACTTTATCTCCATTTGCAACAATTACATGTTGAGAATTTTTATTTTGTGTAATATTGATTAATTTATTTTTGTCCCCTGTCATGTGATCACTAGCACCTGAGTCAATTATCCAGCTATTTATATTTTGACACATATTTGCTGTTTTAACATTCTTGCTGAGTTTGGATAAATTAAAACTAGTGTTAGAATGTACAAAACCTGAATTTTGGTGCTGTAACAAACTGTTTAGCTGAGTTAGCAGCTGATTCAGTTGCACTGCTTGCGCCACAGAGGATCCTGCTGGACCGGAAGAGAAGTTATTTGGCTGAGTCAAGTGAACCGATTCGGATCCAGTTCCTTCCGTCTCATTCTCTTCTCCTTTGCTAAGACCCCCGAACTTCTTCTGTTTTGCGCCGCCCCACTTACCCCCTCTGTCGCCTTTCTCTCGGACCGGCCGGAGGTGAGGATGGAGAAACCAGCAGCCGTCGCGGTTGTGCCCTGCTCTCTTGCAGTGGTCGCACTGCTCGGTGCTGGAAATTCCCTTCCCTTTGGCCCGGTTGTGCCCTGCTCTCTTGCAGTGGTCGCACTGCTCGGTGCTGGAAGTTCCCTTCCCTTTGGCCGTGTCCCTGAAACTAGGGTTTGAGGGTTTTACCTGAAACGCCTTGTTCTCTTGGTTGTCCGACTGTCGAGGGTTCATGAGGGCCCGCCTGGACTGTTCTTGCTCAATTCTTGC
Source organism: Carex littledalei (assembly GCA_011114355.1). Lineage (NCBI taxonomy): Eukaryota > Viridiplantae > Streptophyta > Magnoliopsida > Poales > Cyperaceae > Carex > Carex littledalei. The sequence continues at coordinate 4,612,052 of CM022090.1, forward strand.
TACGACATCATCAAAACTAGGCATCTCGGCTGATGCCAAGACTTGAGACCGAATCGACTCATAGCTCGGATCGAGGGCCCCCAGGTAAGTGAAAATTAAGTCTTGTTCGGATCGTTTTTGGGTTTCAATTGGGTCTGTTGTTGGTGGAAGATAGACATTGAGCTCTTCCCATTTTGACATGATTTCGGTCACTAGTTCGTTATTGCTTTGGGTACTCTGTTTGATTTGGGCAAGCTCTTGTTTAAGGCTAAAGATATGAGCAAAATTTTTTTGTTGGCCATACCTTCTCTTGGCTTTGTCCCAAATCTCCTTTGATGTGTTGGAGTACATGAGTACGTTTGAAATCTGGGGTTCCATTGTGCTGAGTAGCCACGACATGATCATTTGATCGGTGGTCTCCCATTCTTCTATTTTTGCATTTTCTTCGGCAGTAGCCTCGTTTGATTTTGCTGCCTTCGGTTTTGTTTTGGTTCCAGTGACAAAGCCTAACTTTCCTTTGCCACCAAGACCTATCGTAACTGATCTAGCCCAGGGAATATAATTTCTGTTGCCATTGAGTATGATATTTGTGAGTTTAGTGTTGTCGGCTTGAGACATGTTGAGTTTTTAGGTTGCTGGTACGATTTTAAGGAAGGTTTCTGTTTGCTGGTATTGGTTTGTTTGGGATTTTTCTGGTAAAGAAGAAAAACTGATAAGAACAGTATCCTTGGTTTGCTTGGAATTTTTCTGGTAAAGAAGAAAAACTGATAAGAACAGTATCTTTGTTTGCTTGGAATATTTCTGGTAAAGAGAAAACTGATAAGAGTAGTATTTTGGGTTGTAAGGATTTTAGGAAAAAATTGAAAAATTGGCTGTTGCTCGATGATGACAGATAAAAAGCACGAGTGGCTCGTCAAGTAATTGGATGAGGATATCGTTGCTTAATTCTGAGAGCCTTGTGGGTTTTTCTGATGTTGCTTGCAGTTCTTGTTATCTGCAGCTATGTTTGCTTTTCTTGAGTCAGGATTTTTCCTGCTCTGATACCATGTGAAAATTTAGAGAAATAGAGAAATGATGAACAATTGTTCTTGTTTATTTGTTCTGATCTTTACATATCCTGTACATGGATATTTATAGCCTAACATTCCTATGTATCTCTATTAGCCGTTGGGCTCATTCCTATTTTACAATGGCTGGATCTATTGCCTAATTACATCATGATTATATCATATTTACACAAATCAAGTTAGGTACCATATTTGGATTCTAGCTGATTTGTTGCCTATCTATGCCTATGATGATTATTCTGAGGCTGATATTCTAATTTATCAACAGCTACGAACAGGAACTGTATTCGAGCATGTATATACTTTTTCCAACAAACAAAATTCTCCTAATCCACAATAAAGTTGCTTCTTATAAACAGTTTATGATATTAATTATACATTTAATTGTGAAAACCATGTCCCTTTGTTCTTTTTTTCCTTTTTGCCCTCTAATGATTTTTTTGTGAAAGTCTCTTTAATTATATATGAGGAGGGTTCAAATGCACCATAATTTTAGTGCTCCAATATGCTCCACATCTTTTATCTCTGTTTTCAAAGACTGAACAATCGATCCGAACCGCTCAACATAATATTCATAATAAAATATGCTTGAAGACCAAATTTTATATTTTTTAGAATTTATTTACTATTTTTTTAGATAGATACAAAATCACTGTTTTTAAGGAGATTCTGGACCATCCGATAAAGTGATATTGTACCTATGTAAAAAAATAGTAAAAAAATTCTAAAAAATATAAAATTTGGTCTACAAGAATATTTTATTATGAAGATTATGTTGAGCGGTTCGGATCGATTATTCGGACTTTGAAAGCGGAGATAAAGGATGTGGAGCATATTGGAGCACAAAATCATGGTGCATTTGAACCCTCCTCGTGATATCATGGGAGTGTATTCTCTTTGTTTACATATTGTTGGGAAAAGAGGTTAATTATACAAGTGCTGATGCCGCTCTTAAATATATGAGCCTTGCATCTTGGGAAAAGAGAAAAGAAAAGAAAAATAAAGTAATTGGGGTGCTTTGGTGCGCTGCTGTCTTGAATTCGTATCACGTAGGTAACGGAAATTTCTGTTTAGATGTAGACCGTCCAATCAGAATCCGCACGACTCCAGCCCAGTGCATTTTATCTCGGGTCGGATTGGCTCAGATTCCGATCGGACGTCCGTGATCCAAACAGATATATTTTGTTACCTCAAGAGGATATGGATTCCTGCTGTCTTCATATTGAGCCATAAAAACAGGTGGTACAGCGTGGGCTCAATTTATCCTGGCATATATCATATATGGGCTCAAATTTGGCAAATCTCTGTAAACGCAAAATGTGCTCCAGAATTTCAGTTTCATTTTAGTAAATTTCTACTGACACTGAAATGATCCTAATTTCTTCTTCAATAATTCGGAATAAAATCAAGTAAATAATAAATAAAAAGTCCTCGTAAAATTGATATTTCAATATTCGGGGAACGTATTTTTAATTCAACTTTTTTGGCGGGTGCTAACTCTTGCCCTTACCCCTTGCTCTAAAAATTAAACAAAATTAAAATAAATGGAGACAGATCTTTACCAAAATAAATAGGGTTGATGCGCTCCCCACGTAACTGATAATGACTGATAAGATCTATTAAGGTCCTTGTTGCCTAAGTTGGAGGCAATTAATTCTAACAACCATTTTACTTTTTATTAAACAATGGAAGAAGGTTTGAACGTACAAGAATGGAGTAGAATGCAAACATGTCATACAATGAAGAGGAGGGCTCCAATGCTCATTGCTTTTAAGCTCCAATCATATTTCACATTTTAATCTTCAATTTTAAAGTCCAAACAGACAATCTGAACCGCTCAATATGATATCCACATTAACATTGTGTTTGGAGATCAAATTATATATTTTTTGAAAATTTTTAACTATTTTTTAAGATAGATACAAAAATTTCCAAAATATATATAATTTGGTCTCCAAGCACTAAAAATGTGGATATCATATTAAGCGGTTCAGATTATTTGTTTGGACTTTCAAATTGAAGATAAAGGTGTGGAGTATGATTGAGACAAAAGATGAAAGATTGGAGCCCTCCTCTATAATGAAACCAATTTAATTTTAATTAGTAATTTTCACATCAGATAAGTTCATAAATAATTTGATGATTTTTTTTTTTCCAAAACGGAGAATTTCTCCAAGTCGATAGAAACATTGGGTCAGTTTTGTCCTGTTGCTGGTATTACAGTTCATACCTGAATAAATTTCATACTATAAAGTAATATTAAACTGACGTTCTAGTTCTAGAATAAAACATGATAAAACTAAAAAAGATTAATAAAAAAAATATATCAAAGAGAATCAATCTTTGATCTAGCGACAAAGATAATGATCTCTTGCGGAAGGTCGCAGGTTTGAAACCAGAAAAAAACACTACTTTATAGATACTAAATAGTTGAGTAACTTGACTTCCAACTTTACTAAAAATAATATTATTTTTAGAGCTAATTTACAATATTCAGAGCTCAAAAGAATTTCTTTTCTCTGTGGTTTGTGCCAATTGTGCCCCTAGTCAAGATTCTTTATATATTTGTCAAGATATGTGGAAAATTAATGCTTAATTTGCTGATTACAAAAAACTTAAGAATGATAATATCTTAATTGTTTCTATTAAATGAGATACTTCTTTCTATTTTGAGTTCATTCCTTACCTTTACAAAAAGGAAATGATAAAAAATATTAGTGCATTTGTTCTAAAGAATTTACGTCCATATATAAATTTTATTCTAACAAATTCTTCATATTCCGTTGATTCTTATGAATATGGAAAAAAAAAATCAAAATAGTTTACTCTTTCAATTGTTATTGTATCGTGATTGTCACATATTTTATAGTAATTCCTATAAATATTGTGAATCGCCATAAAATATTTATATAATGATCTTAGCTCTTCATCATAAGCAGAAACAAGGTTTTTTTTTCTTCTATTTATGCTTTTTCTTTCTGCAAGTTGTTTTGTGTAAATCTATTACAATGCCTTTTTTTGAATATTGAGTATTCAATATTCAAAAAAGAGAAATTGAAAAAAATAACATCTGGTCAACATCGCCCTTAGTATAAATACCTGTCTATATAAGTTGAAACATCAGATTATTCATATTTAAACATGTAAAAATTTAAGTATAAATACATGTCTATGCAATTTTAAATATCACAGTATTTTAAGTACTTGAAGTCAGTGTTTATGCTGCGGAAGGCCTGAAGTTGGTATTGTTTATAGTGTTGAATTTGATATTTATACTATTAAAATATGTTTCTATTTTACTGATCTAGTTTCAATATTATATAAAACTAGTATTTATACTAACTAAAATTGGTGTTTATATGATTTAATATAATATTATATAAATTAGATTTTATAGTATAAACACCTCCTTCGATATAGCTTCATTAATATAATTACCTGCTTTCGTAATTAACTACTAGCTTTAATAGTATAGATATCAGGTTACACAGATGTACTATGCGCAAGCAAGAGGTATGGACATAAAAGCGTACAGTGGGCGTGTAAGAATTTTTAGAGTGGAAAAATATGTTGTACCGTGACTAATTCAATTTTTTTACGTATTATGCTGTGATCAAAATATCAAAGGGTGGTTACATTACGGGAATAGTCACGTTATGTGAGTCACGACGTGATCAAGTCGTGATATGTTCAAACGTGTTGTGACCGGTTATGTTTGTGACGTTTGATCACATTTGACTATTTTTTGTAATCTAAATTTGCTTATTAAAAAAATTCAGAAAAGTTTCCAAAAATATGTGGAATGATTCTTTGCAATATTTGTGACGTTTGATTACATTTGACTATTTACGACACGGAACACGCGAGTCACAACACATAATCAACACGCGTATCGTGCTGTTCCATGACGGAGCTAACTCCGGCGTGCCCTTTTTCCACTCTAATTTTAGGTATGGAGGCAGGAATCTATATCGTCTCAGATACCAAATTGAGTTCAATATGACGTGGCGAATTTTCAGCCGAGCGATTAAAATTAGGTACCTATTTAAACATATTAAGTATATTTTTGAGATTTGTCTTACAATTAAAAAATATTCAGGATTTAATAATTGTACGTGCGGTACGGTACGAGGGTGATCCGAATCCTGAAGGCAGAGGCTTTGGACGCCACTTTTTGTTACTAAAAAGTGCAAAAGTAACTGATTTTACCGTAAACAGTAAAAACAATTAGAAATTGAGGTTGTAGAACGGAAGCCTGAATTTTATTAGCATACCTCAAAAGGAAAATATAAGGTTAGGTCTCACTTTTGATCAAACTCGATTCCAAACGAGTCATACGGTGGAATTTTCATTTTGTAACTATTCTTCAACGGTCTTACATCACAAAACACGGGCTGATTCATTTTTTTTTGCTTCATTTCCTTTTGTTTGTTGGAGGCTGTCGACAGGTTGTTGTCTGTGACAAGAGCATATCCATTCCTAAAATTATTTAGCAATTAGTTACTGCTGTCATAAAATAATAAAATGAAGTTAATTTAATTTCACAATGACTGTATTCATGATTTTTTTTTCTCTTTTTTTCTTCTTCTGTTTTTTAAAACAAACTCTATACCTATCAATACTTAAAATTTTGTATCATATAAATTAAAATAAAATCTGATAAATCTCATCACTCTATTTGATAATATTAATAAATATTTCGGGAAAAATATCTCATATTATATTAACTAAAATAATATAAATTGTACAGTATTAGATAAATAAAAACTAACATTTCCTTAGAGTTGACGCATGTACAATTCCTCGATTTTCAAATGTTAATTATGAACTATTGGATCTTATTTATTTTTATCAGAAATGTGTTCTTGTAAAATTTTATGATTTTTAAAGTTTTTAATACTTGATCAAGTAAACAAGCATCATAGTTAGATATGTTTATTTTCCAACCACTTGATTGACTATATATTGAATTAAAAGGTTCATAATATTTTACTTGAACATATTTCTCATAAAAATGAAGAAGATCAACGGTTAGAATTTAACATTTATATTTCAAATTTTAAAATATTAATAAAAAATAAAATTATAACATTATGTGGACTCAAAATTTTGTTGCATTAAAACTCCCTCAATGTAAATTAAAAAAATGAACTAAATGCTCTTACGCACATTGGGTCCTACAATACAGAAGGAACCTATTCTTTGTGATAGAGATTAGATTAATATCTCTATCTCTTTGACATGTAAAATCATGACTTTGACCTAGCAATACCTAAACCCATAGAAGCAAGTCAAAATCAACAGTTGACCGTTGAAGCAGAGGTTAGTTTATTATAATTTGAATTCCATACGTGTCGTGCATTTCAAGTAACTAAAAAAGACTTCGTAAACCATTTTTCTCGTAATGTGGAAGAGAAAAAAGTTTATGACAATTTAAACACGGTTTTGGTCTCAATGCACTACCCATAACTAGGTTTTTTTTTTTTTTTTTTTTTCAGTTGTGCAAGCAAGACGATATTTAAAGAATATAATATTTTTCATCATTGAAGAAACTTTTATCTGTTATATATATATGCTATATTGAAAAGCGAAAAGATGTATGGTCGCGATCGGTTTAATTACGAGTAATACTTATCTCTACTAAGTGGATAATACCAAAATTATATATGTTGGGTTTCGGGTAGGTTAATAGTGCAACAATTCTGTCAATTCATGATTTGTTCACTACCCGTAAACCAGAATTCATGTATAAAACTAATTCCAAGATTAATAAAGTTTACCACTAGACGCGCAGTGCAGCGGAAACGTCAAGTCTAATCTAGTAGTAGCCTTCTTCTCCTTTCCTTCTCGTGTCGGATTCACGCAACAGCCCAGCAATCACGCCTCTATCAGTATCCACACGAACAGGTTGACAAACTTCTGAAATTCGGTATGCTAGTACCGAATTAACAGCCCCGTCTTTTCTCTCTTATTCTCTCTCTCGTTTTCTGAATAGAAAATGAACATAAAATCTGGAACTCAAAAAACCGAACTGCTGTTGTATATTTATAACAGATCGCACCAGTTCGTTGAGCCTGTTCACTTGCACCATTTCGTTGGAGCCTCTACAGAAAACCTTATCTGATCTGATCTGATCAGATGAGAATAGACAGAAATTCGGGCCTAGCCCATTAAGACCTGATCCATATTAATTATTAATATGGCCCATGATATTCTGGCCTATTAGTACATTTCTAACAGTCTCCCACTTGTACTAAAGCCAAATATTTTGAACTTGTTTTCAACCTTGTTCTTGTGTGTGACCCAATAGGTTCATATAATGTTGGCAGTGAACTAAAAATTCTTTTTCAGTTCACAAATCATAAGCGGTCCCTAGCAGGGCATTATGACTACCCAAATTACATGAATGTCAATATCCGACAATTACCTCACAATTATTTATGTTAATCCTTTTATCACTTGACATCTTGATTGTACTCAAAGCAGGATATGTGCCATCTTTGTGTAGTACAATCTTTGATTTCTCATACCAAAGTTAGATTGACTTTCATATGGTTGACTATCAACCATATAGCACGGCCATGCATTTTTCAATCTATCTTTCTAGAGGGCCAGAGATATCATACTCTCGTTATATGAGAGGGACAAATGCCATCTTTACCACTCACATTCCTCCGCATGATTCATAGCATACCCGAGTGCTACCTTTATTGTTACCTGGTTAGGGCTAACGTTTGATAGCATCAAAGTATATAATTCTCATTGAATTAATCAATGATGATCTCAGGTCAAAGGATTCAACAAAAAATTATTGTATAAAATAAACTGATGACACATACTAATCCATACAGTATTTCATAACGGATCCGTCCAATACCATGTTCACCAACATGTATCCATGTGATTGACTTGATATCTCATATCCATGATCCGTAAAACATGATCATCAACAATCAATCCACATACTAGTCCATATAATTATTTAGTGTTCCGACTAATAATAAAAGACTAGGGACTATTTAGAATAATATTGCATCATATTATAAAGTTTTACGATCCAATTCATCGAATTGATGATAAATAATAAGCAATAATTTATTCAAGGAACATTACAACATATTATTCATAAAACATAAACATACAAACAATCATCTAAATAATCAACCTCTGTAGCAATCACTAGAGCCAATCACTCATGTATCTAATACCTATAGCTCTAGTATGTATATCATGCTTAACTTGCGGAAGATTTTTAGTCAACGGATCTGCTACATTTGCATCCATTACTATCTTGCATATTTTCACATCACCTCTATTCACAATCTCTCGAATAAGGTGAAAACGTCGAAGTATGTGTTTGGACTTTTGGTGTGACCTTGGCTCCTTAGCCTGTGCGATAGCTCCATTATTATCACAATAGAGCTCCACAGAACTTGCAATGCTTTTGATCACACCAAGTTTAGAAATGAACTTCCTTATCCAAACTGCTTCTTTTGCTGCTTTCGAAGCAGCAATATATTCAGCTTCTGTGGTAGAATCGGCAACTGTCTCCTGCTTGGAACTCTTCCAGCTAACAGCTCCTCCATTAAGGCAAAATACAAATCCAGATTGCGATCTAAAATCATCTTTGTCGGTTTGGAAGCTTGCATCCGTGTAACCATTTACAACAAGCTCTTCCTCACCTCCATAAACAAGAAACACATCCTTAGTCTTTCTCAAGTACTTAAGGATATTCTTTACTGCTATCCAGTGACTCTCACCTGGATTTGATTGGTATCTGCTAGTGACACTTAGAGCATACAAAACATCGGGACGTGTACAAAGCATAGCATACATGATAGATCCAATTGCCGAGGCATATGGAATCTTACTCATGCGGTCTCGCTCAACTTGTGTCGAAGGACACTGATTTTTGCAAAGACTTATGCCACTTGACATAGGTAAGGAACCTCTCTTTGAATCCTGCATGTTGAATCTTTTCAACACCTTGTCAATGTACGTATTTTGGCTCAATCCAATTAGCCTTTTTGATCTATCTTTATAGATCCTTATTCCCAATATGTAAGTCGCTTCACCTAAATCTTTCATTGAAAAACTATTTTTCAGCGAAGTTTTAACTGATTCAAGTAAACGAATGTCATTTCCAATCAACAGAATGTCATCCACATATAAAACAAGAAAAACAAGTGCGCTCCCACTAGTCTTTTTGTAAACACAAGGTTCTTCTTCGTTCTTGATGAATCCAAATTCCTTGACCACTTCATCAAAACGAATATTCCAACTCCGAGATGCTTGCTTCAATCCATAAATAGATTTTCGAAGTTTGCATACCTTTCTAGCATTCTTTGGATCGACAAAACCTTCGGGTTGTGTCATGTACACATCCTCGTTTAAGTTTCCGTTAAGGAAAGCGGTTTTGACATCCATTTGCCAAATTTCATAATCATAGTATGCGGCAATTGCTAGAATTATCCGAATTGACTTAAGCATCGCAACTGGTGAAAAAGTTTCATCATAGTCAATACCATGAATTTGCTTGAAACCTTTTGCCACCAAACGTGCTTTGTGAATGTGAACATTCCCATCAATGTCAATTTTCTTCTTAAAGACCCATTTACACTCAATGGTTCTTACACCATTAGGTAAATTAACCAAGCTCCAAACTTGATTGTCGTACATAGATTGCATATCGGATTTCATGGCTTCAAGCCACTTATCAGAGTCCGGGCTCACCATCGCTTCTTGAAACGTCGTAGGCTCATTGTTGTCCAACAACAATATGTCGCGTTGTTCTGACATGAGCAACAAATACCTCTGAGGCATACGACGTTTCCTATCAGACCTTCGAAGCGGTAGTGTCTCTTGTATAGGTTCCACAATATCTTGTGGTTCCTGTTGAGTTATAGGAGTATTCTCTTGTATATCTCGAATTTCTTCGAGATGCACATTACTCCCACTAACTCCTTTGGAGAGAAACTCTTTCTCCAAAAAGACACCACTTCGAGCAACAAATACTTTGTTCTCAGCCCTATTATAAAAATAGAATCCCTTGGTTTGCTTTGGATATCCAACAAAGAAACATTTATCTGACTTAGGTGTGAGCTTATCAGATATCAATCGTTTTACATAAGCCTCACAACCCCAAATCTTAAGAAAAGACATACTAGGACGTTTCCCAGTCCATATCTCAAATGGTGTCTTTTCAACTGCCTTTGATGGAACCCTATTTAGTGTGAAAGCTGCCGTCTCTAGAGCATACCCCCAAAATGATAATGGAAGATCAGTTTGACTCATCATCGAACGAACCATGTCCAATAAGGTTCGATTCCTCCGTTCGGACACACTATTTCATTGTGGTGTTCCTGGCAGAGTAAGTTGTGAAACAATTTCATATTACTTCAGATGATCGCCAAATTCCTAGCTCAAATATTCACCCCCTCGATCCGATCGAAGAGCCTTAATTGTCTTGCCAAGTTGATTTTGTACTTCATTCTAAAATTTCTTGAACTTGTCAAAGGTTTCAGATTTATGCTTCATTAAATAGACATAATCAAATCTACTAAAATCATCAGTAAATGTGATGAAGTACTGAAAACCACCTCTTGCGACTGAACTAAACGGTCCACATACATCAGAATTTATAAGTGCCAATAGGTCATTCTCCCTTTCATTAATCTCAGTGAAATATACTTTAGTCATTTTCTCTAACAAACAAGCTTTGCATGTTTCATGTGATTCTAAATCAAATAAATCTAGAAGTTCATCTCTATGAAGCTTCTTTATGCGATACTCACTTATATGTCCCAAACGACAATGCCATAAAAATGATGGTATTCAAATCATTTGATTTGAGTCTTTTGGTTTGTATGTTATAGATTGGAACATCAAAATCTAGAATATATAGTCCATTATGTAATGGAGTATTGCCATGAAATATATCATTTAAGTAAAAGCAACAACAACTGTTCTTAAATTTAAATTCAAATTCAAACATATCTAAACACAAAATAGAGATAATGTTTCTACTTATGACATATACATAATAAATATCATGCAATTTTAAGATAATTTCGAAAGGTAAAGCTAATGAGACTGTGCCCACGACCAAAGCAGCAACCCGTGCTCCATTGCCGACGCGAAGCTCTACCTCTCCCTTAGTCAACATCCTACTCCTTTTGAGCCCCTGCATATTTGATAAAATATGAGCTCCTGAACCGGTATCCAATACCCATGAATCTTAATTAGGAGTAGTGATGTTAATTTGGATAACATATATACCTGAAGCGGAAGTCCCACTTCCCTTCTTTTGATCTTCTTTGAACTTCTTGCAGTCTCTCTTCCAATGACCTATCTCATTGCAATAGAAACATTGCGACTCGGCGGCACTGGCTACAGACTTTCCTTTGTTCGAGTTCCCAACTTGAACTTTGTCTTTGCCTTTTCCTTTGCCTTTGCCTTTGCCTTTGGCCTTTCCTTTGCCTTTCTTTTTGAAGTTCGTTTCCTTCTTAACCAACAAGACATCATTAGGTTTCCTCAAGTTTTGCTCAGCTGTCTTTAGCATCCCATGCATTTCTGTCATTGACTTCTCCAGCCCATTCATGTTAAAATTCAGAATAAATTGATGGTAACTTGGAGGTAAGGACTGGAGAATAATGTCAGTAGACAACTCTTTACTGAGGGGATAGCCTAATCGGTTCAGATTCTCAATGTACCCCATCATCTTTAGTACATGAGGACTAACCGGGCTTCCTTCTGCCAATTTGCATTGATACAATGCCTTTGATGCGAGCTTGAACTTGAAAAAGTTCACGAAGCTGCACAATTATGTCATAAGCACTTAATTTCTCAAGCTGCTTTTGAAGCTCAGAATTCATTATCGTGAGCATGAGACAAGTGACATCAAGATCATCATTCACATGCTTATCATATTTCTGTTGATCCTCAGCAGAAATTTCACCTTTGTCATTAGCTTTTGGTTTTTCAGGAAGGGGTTTCTCTAGAACGTATTCCTTTTTCTCTTGTTTGAGGATAATGCGTAAGTTTCTATACCAGTCCAAAAAGTTTGGACCAGTGAGTTTTGCACTTTCTTTTTCAATAGCAGATCGCAACGTAAAAGTAGATGTATTTGCCATTATCTACAACAAAACAAATATGCAAAAATTTAGACTTAAAGTTTATGTTTTTAGAAAAACCTTTAAATAAAAGTTGACTCCCACTATGTGTTTTAAAAACCGATGTCCCCTATAAAACCACATAGCGGATCAAGATCCATGTTTCACTAAATCCAAGTGAGCTTTGGCATCACTGCTTGAATTTAGTTATTTAGGTAAGCATACTAATGCTAATTATATCTAATATAACTCTTAATTTGTTCGAGGCACATCCCATGTTCCGACTCCTCAAACCTATGCCTCAAGGCCCAAAGACGTTTTGATAGCCTAGTTAAGTGAAACCAATCCTCTAAATATAAGTGTCCAACACTCATATCCTACCTCATTAAGATAACTAACGACACCTTGCTTTGGCAAGCCCATCAATTAGCGATCGAAAACCTTGATAGGTTAGAGATTTTGGAAAGGCATGAAAACTTAATTTTTCTTTAAGGGACTTTGTTGTTTATTTTAAATACATGCAAATAAACAATTAAATTAAATAACATGAGCCCAATATATAAGTGGAATAGTATGATCCATGGCATGATATTCTTCATTGTAAGATTCCACTTGACAATAGCCACCATCCATCCTTCATGTAATCTTCTTTATACTAACCATATAACTACTCTAGTAGCAATAAAGAAAATACAATCATGTCCTAAGAATAACGGCTCGCAGACCGCATAAATGATACACAATAAGTGACATGCAAGTCACTTTTTAATTATAAATTAAATTAATTTACGGGGCACCATAGGCCGCAATTACACACATCATTCATGCATTCATTACAACATATCACACAAGGCAACGGGATCATACTATTCACATATTCCGTAACTGCAAAACAAAGTTAGATAGAATCCAATTCTAAATATGGGCTCATGTATAAGACGATACGAAAGGGGTTACTATAATACGTGAAACAATTCTTCTTCAGATTTCATAAAATAATCATATAACAGAACCAATCTAATTGATTCAGTTTCCATAAAACAATATTTTTGGATTAAATCCAATTAACCAAAAATTCGAACCAATCCAATTGATTCAATTCTATCAGAACAATCCAATTGATATGATTATTTATTAATTCCATAACCCACAGAAAAACCGCCATATTAATTCGTATAATTTAATCAATCCAATTGATTCAATTCAGACGTTAATCTAATTAACAATCAATACTCCAGATTTAATTAAACACAAGCGGCTCTGATACCACTGTTGGGTTTCGGGTAGGTTAATAGTGCAACAATTCTGTCAATTCATGATTTGTTCACTACCCGTAAACCAGAATCCATGTATAAAACTAATTTCAAGATTAATAAAGAATTTACCACTAGACGCGCAGTGCAGCGGAAACGTCAAGTCTAGTCTAGCAGTAGTCTAGCAGTAGCCTTCTTCTCCTTTCCTTCTCGTGTCGGATTCACGCAACAGCCCAGCAGTCACGTCTCTATCGGTATCCACACGAACAAGTTGACAAACTTCTGAAATTCGGTATGCTAGTACCGAATTAACAGCCCCGTCTTTTCTCTCTTATTCTCTCTCTAGTTTTCTGAATAGAAAATGAACAAAAAATCTGGAACTCAAAAAACCAAACTGCTGTTGTATATTTATAACAGATCGCACCAGTTCGTTGAGCCTGTTCACTTGCACCATTTCGTTGGAGCCTCTACAGAAAACCTTATCTGATCTGATCAGATCAGATCAGATTAGATGAGAATAGACAGAAATTCGGGCCTAGCCCATTAAGACATGATCCATATTAATTATTAATATGGCCCATGATATTCTGGCCTATTAGTACATTTCTAACAATATATGTATATGGGGTCGTATATTCTTAGAGAAATATACCTTGACAATTTTAAATTTTATTTTATCAAGAACAAAGAGTTTCGTAAAGATTACAGGAAAGGATAAATAAAAGGGGGAATTTCATGTATCCTTCTAAAAAATCTTGAAATTATTTCTTCCTCTAAAATTCATAATATCATATTTGTCCTTCTACAGTTCAAAAACTCACAAATTTACCAAATTTATTAATTTTTCTAATAAACTCATTTTAAATTTATAAATTACCTATTTTACACTTTCTTCATCTTTTCTTTTTCTCCTTTCTCTTGGTTCTGGAGAAATCTCAAGCTCTGATTTTGGACCTGTTGGGTTATCGTATGGAAGGTGCAACGTTCTTGAGTTCAAATAGAATAAAAAACAAAGAGAAACAGTGAAATGAAAGAAAGAGGTAAAATTGATGTAAATTGTAAGAAATAGAACACGATACAGTAACCAAAAGTTTTCAAGAAATTCTCTCAAATTTGTTATTATTTTCCATAAATCGTTCCAAGCGTACATATATAGGCCTTATATAGACGATTACAATGGAAGAGAAATCGGTAAAAATGACCCACTAACGACTCCTAACCAACCTTAGCTTGACAGCTTAGTTGCCACGTCAGTTACAATGCTAAGTTGTTACAACTAATTATCTAACTAATTGAAATGGATGATACAGTCAGTTCGGTGCTCCTCGTCTCCAGTTCTCCCAGGTCGCAACTGACCCGTTTACCCTTTCCTCCGCACCAGGGACGTAGCAAAAGAAGTGTGTTAACTTTCAGCATTCTGACATGAGGAGCTCATGCTTGCCTTCGTAATCAGAGGAAGTTGTCAATTTTCCGAATTCTGAGATGAGAAGATGGAGCTCTTTTTGGTGTTGGTAGTTCTCTCCGACCATGTAACACTCTTTTCCCAGGGCAGCTTCTAGAACATCTGTTAAGCTTAGAATGACGTCTATTATGGAGGTCATGCATTCATCCATGATTATAATTAGTACGAGGAGAGATGGTGATTTTGGTTTCAAGGAACAGATGATGGAGAGAAAGGAGAAAAAAAAAAAAGAGATGGTGATTTTTCTGGAACCAAGAGAAAGGAGAAAATACATAAAGAAAGGGTAAAATGGACAATTTATTAATTTAAAATGAGTTTTATTAGAAAAATCAATAAATTCATTAAATTTGTGAGTTTTTGAACTTTAGAAGGGTAAATATAATATTAAGAATTTTAAACAAAGAAATACGTAATTTCAAATTATTTGAGGGGATACATGAAATCCCTCCTAAATAAGAAGTACCAACAAAAATCAAATCAAACTTTTCCAAAAGATAAACATTCTTAAGAATAAAAAAAAAACGCAATTCCAAGGGTGACTTTCTTTTGGAGTCGAAGATGTGCCAGTTGGGCTCCATCTAAAGGTGCCAGCATGTCGCACGAGATGGCTGCGGCAAGGAGGATTTATCTGACTTGAAGCCAAAAGGCGATGGGTAATCCGTGTTAATTTGAGAAGAAAAGCGGCAAGACAAATTTCGATTTGATGTCCCCCAACCCGCCATACACACACAAACACAATCCCGTGTTGTTGTGTGTTGTGGCCATATTTCAAAACCATATTCATATCTATTCGGCTGAGGCCAAAGAAGAAATTTACACCTTTAAAGCTGGGATATATAGTAAAACGCTTACCAAGTTATATGCCTTTGGAAATGGTGATCTACTAGAACCCTGATGAGCAGATGCCTCCTGTATGAAGATTCACAATTGCTTTTGTTCTGTTTTGGCAATATACTTCCTTAGCCTATTACTATGTGGCTTAGTTAGCTCTACCTTATTCTATTTTTGGTGTTTAGACAGCTCTTGTGTTTGGCTGTTAAGTTTGATATATTTTTATCCTGTTATGAATCTGAAAGTCTCAGCCTAACGGTTGGCTAATGGAACTGGTTTTTGTAATTATATATTTCAACAATGAAATGGGCTATATGCCTCTTTTAAAAAAAAAAATGTTAACATTTAAAGAATGTCTGCTGTGCTGCCTGTGCATCTTTATATCTTAGTTAACACGTACACTCAAGAAATCATAATTGTATATTCTATATTTTCAGGACTCGTCTTTTTTTACGTGTATCTAGCTTCAATGTAAAAGTTGTACGAATATATGAACTTATGTAACTACTTTATATGGATGGTCGTATAAAGCCGCAATTTTAAACAAATAATGAACAATTTTCTTATAAATTATGTTAACCGGCTCGATCGAGCTTCGCCTGCAGCAAAAGTATGGATTCCGATCCTAATAGAAATTAGTCTTAGATGGATTGACACTTGATATATATATATATAATGTTTGTATCAAAATATATATGCTTCTGTGTAGTCATTTGTGAATATATATATAGGAATATATATGAAACTTGTACGAATACTAGCTATCCGTCATTTTTTTTTTCTTGATCACAATTATGTAGTTTCAAATTCTGTCTCCATTGATCTAAAACTGATAAAGGAAGCGCTACTCCAACAAGTAGAGAATGACAAAAGGGCTCTTATATATATATATACACCTAATATTGTTTAGATACAGTTTTGAGTAAAAATAAAGTCGGAGTACGTGTCTAGCTAGTTCAACAAAGGAAACCAAAAAAAAAATACAAATCAGAACCAGCCGAGGAGGCGAGTTTATCTATATATTATAGTTTTTTTCTGTATCATATATATATATAACTCGTCAAAAAATTTCTTTCGCTTAAATTTTCCAATAACAAAGCAATTTTGTTGTAGACCTGTAGCTAGTTTTGAAGTTGTAGCGTCTGACTCGGGGAACACAAGTCCATGAAAATACTAAGAGCGTAATGGAGTTCCTTGAAAAGAAAACCATTTTATTAGAGAGAACACGCTTTGCACTGAATAGTAACCGCTTAAACAGGTAAAGCACGTTAATTCATTTGCTGACAATCGTTATTAACAAACCAGTTCAACAGATCTGTATATGTGACCTGACTTTGAATTCAATTCAATTCTTGAGCTGAGTTGCTCATTAACACATAAAATGAATTGACTTGTGGAAATTTCCGTGCAATTAAATTCAAGGGAACAGATTGGAAATTTCTCCAAAATTCTCCTATATATATGTACATCCATCCATACTTGAGTGATTCACTATAGAATTACAAAGTGCATATATATTACACTTGTATAAGATCATAGAGAAATGGTGAAGAAAGTGATACTTGTGCAAGTTGCTCTGTTAGTTCTAGTGATTTCATGCAGCTTGATTATGTGCACGGCACGGCCTCTGAACGAGCAGAAGTGGGCCCTGGCACGCGACCTGATTCTAGAGGTCCTCCCGAAAGGAAGAAGCCCGCCATCGTCTGATCCCAGCAATTGCAGTCACAGCCAATCTGGCGGGTCTTGCCCGCCGCCGTGAAGATGATCACAAGGAGATATATGGAGAGATTCAGTCTGTGTTTAATTAGCATATATAATGTATTATTTTAGTAGGAACTTGATGAAGGTTTCCATTATATTATATACTTAAGATTTATTCTTTTAGTTAAGACGTGTAGAATAGGCGAAATAAATTGGTATATCATTTTACTATAGCATACATAGACAGGATATTTAAGTGCCTATTTTAATCTTTTGTTTTATTTATCGTTATACCGTTGTTGTAAAATGAATAACATTAGTAGAAGCAATATTATATCTTGTACCGTACGTACCTTTTCTTTTTGTGAGCGCCATGTGCTTTAAGCCGATGCACATAGCATTTCTTTTTGTGAAAAATTCAAATTACGTACCCTCTGTCTTGTTAAAAAAAAATAAAGAAAATGAAACATTACAACTAACAACAACAGTTCAATACTACGTACATCATAAAAAGTTTAGAGTACTGCATAAAAATATTCTATGTAATACAAAAAATGAATCAGAAATGTTTGCTAGTGTACAAATGGTTTCTTCGGGAAAAATGACAATTAGATAAAATATAGGAAAAATGTGGCTTTCTTATCATCTGATGATAATGCGACGGTCAAGTTTGTTGGAAAACTTAAAAAAAAAAAAACCCTTAACTCTGTATGGATCGAATGGAAAACAGAGTACATACATGGTTGTTGCTTTGATGTTGTATCATGCGACTCTCACAACCCAAATGCAATAAAAACCCTAAGACCCGTTGTAACATAGCCCCATATATACACAGAAACCATTTAGTTAGACATACATTGTACGCTCTGCTTTTGATTGCTGTGAGGAATGCGCATAAAAAAATGAAACTTATTTGAACGTCAGCTAAATTTATGTTTATTTAATAAATAAATTCAATAAAATAGTTTGATATGAGGTCAGCTTCTTTAAAGAACACAATTTAGATAACATTCCGAAAAAATATCAAATAGCTTGACCTATGGAAATTTCCATATAAAACCAAGACGAGGTCCATTAAAAAGTAAACATATTCTCTAACTAATGAAATCAACCGTACCTATTAGGTAGTACCTAACTAATGAATGCAGTCATTAATTGCCAGGGTGGCAAACTGTGCAAGCCGAATTGAAGAAGATGAAATGAAACAGTTTAGAAAGCACAATTTGAAGTTGTGCGCTGGGGCTGAGTTGCTGAGAGGAGGTTGCATTGACAATTTGTATTTAGTTGCATAATTGGATATATTGTGATTATTCAATTTTAAAATCGAACCAGTTTTAGGCACCTTAACACATTTATTTATATATTTGCTTATAACTGTTTTTTTATTTTGCTCCCAGTATTAGGTTGGACAGGAACTGTATATATGAGAACGATTTGCTACATTTAATAAAAATGCTCCGGCGCACATTCGGTCCTACAATACAAAATAACCTATTCGTTGACTTATAAAATATAACTTTGACCTAGCAATACCTAAATCCGTACAAGCAAGTCAATATCCAGCTGTCCGTATATCATCAACAATTGACCGTTGAATCAGATGTTTATTATAATTTCAATTCCGTTTACACCATGCATTTCAAGTAACTCAAAAAAGGGAGTGGAGTAGGTCCAATGCTCATCAGATTCAATTTGGATTTGATATGGAAGTGCAATTTGAATTTGATGTGCAGCATTTCTGTTCAATTTGCTTCAAGATGTGTGTACGTTGTTTCAATATTCATGCGGATCAAGCGCACATGTATTATGAAACATATCAAATGGAAGTGTCTTCAAACACAAATTTGAGTCCGACGGACATGGAACTTGTCCTTTTCCCAACTTGTAAAGACTTTGTAAACCATTTTTCATGTAGTGGAAACCTGTGGAAGAGAAAAGGTTCATAACAATTTAATGCGATTTTGGTCGCGCATGGAAGAGAACCAGTCTTTGATCTAATGATAAAGACAATATTTTCCATATGGGAGGTCGTAGGTTCGAAACTTAGATAAAAAATATCTTGAGGATATTAAAAAATTAAACAGTTAGGTGACTTGACGTTCAACTTTACTCAAAAAAAAATTAACAAGGTTTTGGTGAAAAACAAAGATTTTCAAAAAAATTACAGGAAATGATAAATAAAAAGTACCAACAAAAATTAAATCAAATCAAACTTTTCCAAACATTCAGATTTATTTATTAGAGCTTCATGGAGCTTCGTTTAAATATAAATTTTGTTAAATTTTCAGATTTATTTATTATAAAGTTAAGCGGTCAATAAATTAAAAAAAATTAGTTAATCTTAATGCATTATTTTCCAAAAAAAAATTTCATTAAAAAAAAACTGAAGTTAGTAAAAAAAAAAAAACTTTGATCTCCAAGCATATTTAAATATGGAGATCATGTTGAATTGTTCAGATCGACAGTGAAGATATATGACTTATTTGTGTGTGTGTGTGTGTGTGTGTATATATATATATATGCTTTAATATGCTTATATAAGGAGTGTAGTCGGACTTCCTACTATTGTTCAGATATTGGTGTGAGAAAAAAGAAAAACAAATTAGTCCGAGTACTTTTTGTGGCTCAACAAAGGAAACAAACAATACGCTAATTTTTTTACTACAAGTTAAAGAGGATACATTAGACATAAATATGTATAATGTCTAACCAAAGGCGATCGAGTTTATCTAAATATTATAAATTTTCTGTATCATATATAACTCGTGAAAACTTCTTCGCTTTAATATTCCAATAACAAAGCAATTTTGTTGTAGATCTGTATCTAGTTTTGCAAGTTGTAGCGTCTGACTCGGGGAACACAAGTCCATGAAACTAATAAGAGCGTAATGGAGTTCTTTGAAAAGAAAACCATTTTATTGGAGAGAACACGCTTTGCACTGTATAGTACCGCTTATACATACAGGTAAAGCACGTTAATATTCCTTTACTAACAATCGTTATTAACAAACCAGTTCAACAGATAAATGTGACCCGACATTGAATTGAATTTCATTAGCACATAAAATGAGTTGACTTGTGGAAATTTCCATGCAATTAAATTCAAGGGAACAGATTGGAAATTCCTCAAAATTCTCCTATATATATGTACCTCGATCCATACTTAAGTGATTCACTATAGAATTACAAAAGGCATATATATTGAACTTGAGAAGAGACAGAAAAAAGTTAAAAAACTAAGGATTCAGTATAAGATCATAGAGAAATGGTGAAGAAATTGATTTTTGTACAAGTTACTCTGTTAGTTCTGGTGATTTCATGCAGCTTGATAATGTGCACGGCGCGGCCTTTGAACGAGCAGAAGTGGGCCCAGGCACGTGACCTTCTTCTGGAGGTCCTCCCGAAAGGAATCCCGCCGCCTGATGACAGTAATTGCAGTCACAGCGTAACTGGCGGGTTTTGCCCGCCACCCTGAAGTTGACAAGGAGATATATTATTGGAGGTTCCTATTATATTCTAAGATTTATTCTAGTAGGTAAATACCTGTAGAATAGGCGAAAATAAATTGGTACATGATTTTATATATTATAGCATACATAGGCAGGATGTAGTGCCTATTTTCTTATGTTTTATTTTATCGTTATAACGTTGTTGTAAAATGAATAACATTGATAGAAGCAATTATATGTTGTACGTACCTTTTCTTTTTGTGAGCGCCATGTTCTTTAAGCCGATGCACATAGCATTTCTTTTTGTGAAAATTCAAATTCAAAATAATCTATACAAAACGTTTCCTTTTCTTTTTGTCCACCATCATATATCGGATTTTTTTTTTTAAATAGAATTACTGTAAAATCATTTAACGGAACCAGCCTTTCCTGTTTCAATTTTAGAAATCTAGCCTCCACCGATCCTAGGGACCGGTGGAGCAGAAAAAACCCAAGCTACACCGGTCCTAGGGACCGGTGGAGCCACTTTTGCACCTGCCACACCGATTACACGGAAGACCACATGGAAAACGCTCTACACCGATCCTGTGAATCGGTGGAGCTTCAAAAATTGCTCCACCGGTCCTGTGGATCGGTGTAGGCATGTTTAGGGTTCAAAACAAGCCAGCCGCACCCTTTCTCCTCTCTTCTTCTCTTCCCAGCCTCCATTGTTCTCTCTTCTTTCCTCTTTCTTTCTTTATTTCGTTTTTCTCAAATTCTTAGAGGAGTTGCCATATGAACAGATCGCCACCACCATTGTACTCAGCATCATCTTCTGATTATTATTGTGAGTTTTTTTTTACTCATCTGTTTATATTTAGTGTTGTAAAATTGAAAAATATTTGGAGTTAATTTGGTGTTTGAATTTTGTTCAGCAAAATGTCACTGCTATTGATCAATGTGTATTATGGTGGTAACCTCCAAAGCACTTCAACAGGTGTTGGTTATGACATAGGGGCTGCATTTACCTTTACCGTATCTGATTCTACCAGTTTTGCTGTTATAAGACGGCAAATATACGTTGGACTTGAATTGCTTCCAAGTCGAGTCAAATTGACAATCAGGGTACGTATGAACACAGCACAACCCGGATCGTACCATTTCTCACTATTTCGGATAGAAAATGAGGAAACTTGGGATGTCATTAAACAAACTGCAGCTCAAGTGGCTGGATTTAAGGTTATAGAATTGGTAGCTGAGGCACACCAGGGTAGAAACCAAATCAGTTATGATCCGTGTCCAGATAGTTTGCCTGGAGGTAGTAACACACCGTCGGTTCAGACCGGCTTTCATCCTGGCTCGGGCAGTGTACCTGTACCCACCTGCACACCTCCGGTTCAGGCTGGTGATGACCCTTGTGAGCAATCAGATCGAGACAATGAATCTGATACAAGTTCTTTTGATGATGACGATTCTGATGAAGCATGGGACGCAGATATGGACGAATTTGAGGCTGAAATGAACGCCCGAGAAGTATTGAAGGATTGGCACGAGTCGATCCCATTCCTCAATCGAGGACTTAAGCATCCATGTTCATCATTCAACGATGAATTGCCAATGCCATACAAGGATCGTGCATTTTTTGCGAACCCCCCCAGGTTAGATGAAAAATTTGCTGAAGGTCAAATGTTTGAATCCAAAGCCAAACTAAAATCAGAACTTGCTGATTTTCACCTACCCCGAAACACAGAGTTGGAAGTGCTAAACAGCAGCAAAACTAAGTATAGAGTTAAATGTAAATCTTCTAAGTGCCAATGGAAATTGTATGCAATTGTATGTCCAACTGGTGCATGGACAATTTCCACCAACCCGTTTATCCACACATGTTTTGGAAGTGCTGAAAGGTTGGATAGTCATCAAATGACTGCCAGAGTAATTGCTGATATTATTAAACCGGCTTTGAAAGATGATCTGGAGATGTCCATTAAAGCGGTCAAGCATATGGTTAAAGTTAAATTTGGGTCAGTAACGCCCTCGTATAACAAGTTGTGGAGAGGTAGGGAACTTGCAATTGCCGACTTGTTTGGGAGCTGGGAGAAGTCTTACGAGATGCTGCCATCGTTGTTGGGTGCCATCAAAGCATCTAATCCAGGTACACAGTACCTAATAGAACATGGACCATCAGAAGATTATAATATCAATATTTTCAACCGGGTTGCATGGGCATATGGGCCATGCATTGAAGCATGGCCTCATCTTCGACCCGTTATCAGTGTTGATGCCGGGTTCTTATCCGGAAGATACAAGGGTAAACTTTTTATGGCTTGTGCTTACGATGCAGAGCAACAACTCTTGCCACTTGCATTTGCAATTTGTGAAAAAGAGTCTATTGAAAATTGGGGTTGGTTTATGAATTGGCTGCGTATCAATGTTGTCGGGCCAGGAAGAATCTGCGTTATCTCGGACCAGCACCTTGGTATACGAGGGGTGTTTGAGGCTCCTAATCTGGGATGGTGTGAGGAAAACGGTGAAGCTGTCCACCGACTGTGTTCACAGCATATTTGTGAAAATATCTGGAAAAAATACCCTCAAAAGTGGATCAAAACTGTATTCAAAAAATATGTTGCGAAGAAAAAAATCTGGAGATTTGAAGAGGGGATGGAAAGAATTAGGCAAAGAGATGCAGACGTATATGACTACATTATGAAATTTGGTAAACGGCTCCGCAACTCTGATGCAGAGCCTTTGGCTTTGCATAAGTGGGCACAAGTGCATGATGGATTCCTCAATCGATGGGGTATAATGACAAGTAATGGCTCTGAGGTACTAAACAGTGTATTTAGGATTGCCAGGCAACTACCTGTGTGTGCAATTGTTGAAAAGACCTTTTATAAGTGCGTCGACTGGTTTGTAAATAGGCGGGAGGCCGCGATTGGATGGGAGGCATCGGGATTGGATTTTTCAATGAACATTACACTGCTTTTACATCGTCGTAATGAGAAAGCAAGGAAACATGATGTAAGACCGATGTATTATGGCCATAACAGCTATGAGGTTATTGATAAAAATGGAATTCTCGAGACAGTAAGTCAATAATTCGATAAATCTAATTATTTACTTTCACGTAATACATTGATGTAAATATGATTTTTTAATTGAAGGGTGTTCGGGGCGAGGTGAAGTACGATGTTACCTTCCCTGCAGAAGGAATGCCTATATGTGTGTGTCAGAGACCTCAATTAACAGGAATCCCATGTAACCATGTTCTGGCAGTTTGTTTCGTTAGGAGGCTAAATCCTAACGACTATGTTAACCCATATTACAGCTTACAAAATTATGTTGATACTTGGTCTGGTCGTTTCCATGGATTTGGAAATAAAAGGAATTGGCCATTAGTTGATGGCCCCATTATAAGGCCAGATCCGGATAAGGAAAAAATAAATAAGGGTAGGAGAAAACACAAACGAAGAATTATGACTATGGACAAAATGGAGGCCCCTGCCAGGAGGCGTAATGCTCAACAACACAATCAAGAGTCAACTACAGCAAGACGTTCGGGTATAACAATTTAAAAATTCAAAATACAATTCTGTTTATTTCCAATTAAATTTGAACTAAGTTGTACTCATTTTGTAACAGGTGCATCGACTCGCTAAACTCGTAGGATTTAGGGATTTCTAAGTTTATGCATTATGTTGAACTAAGTTGTACTCATTTTATTTGAACTAAGTTCTATTTATGTTGTATTCTAAGATTTTATGTTGTATTCTAAGAATTTATGTTGTATTCTAAGAATTTATGTTGTATTCGAAGAATTTATGTTGTATTCTAAGAATTTTTATTGTATTCTAAGAATTTATGTTGTAATTTTTATTGTATTCTAAGATTTATCTTTGACATTTTTAATCAAGAAATTATGCTTCGGTGGTACATACATGAATTTCAAATATGATTCAAATAAGCATAATTTAAACAACACATTTAAAGGATAATTAAAGGTAGTCCAATTAAAGCTACAATAGTCCATTTAACATTACAGATAACATACATATAATAATGGATACAATCTAACATTAATCTTCAGGTACCTCTGCAAAAAAAAAATTAAAATGTATCATGCATTAATCAATAAATAATGGATCCAATCAAAAATTTAAAAGGTATCATGCTTAACAGAGGCACTTACTCAGTCGAAACATGTTAACGCCTTCGTCGGCGCTGTCGATTAGGTC
Organism: Carex littledalei; assembly: GCA_011114355.1. Classification (NCBI taxonomy): domain Eukaryota; kingdom Viridiplantae; phylum Streptophyta; class Magnoliopsida; order Poales; family Cyperaceae; genus Carex; species Carex littledalei. The sequence goes on from CM022090.1 coordinate 4,637,116, forward strand.
CAAGGGCGTCAGTCCCGGGAGTGTAATGCCCAGGAGGCTGCCTTGTACGGACTCCAAGAGGTGGATCTGAAGTGGATGGAGCATAATCGCCTGTAAGATTTCCCGGATCTCCAGTGGATGGTCCCATCATACTGAAGTCTCCCGTTAGTTCATTGAGCATGAACTCAGATATAGATCCAGGCTCTGTGCCGCTCATGAAGTTGTCCCACGTCGGGGGAGGCTCTGAAGTTGTAGGGCGACGATAATGCTGATCAGGGAAATCATCATCCAAATTGATCATGTCCAAGTCCGTAGGGAGGCCAGCACTGTCGAGTATGCCTCGGAAGATGTGGATCTGATCAATATCCTCCATAATGTCACGAGCATTCTCGAGCATTATCTTGCCATATGCTATTTGTCCCGGGGTCTGCACCATCTCTATTGCCTGCAAAGTGGATTGTATTGTCCGAGAAATCTGCATAATACATTTCGAACTGTGACACATTGCACATTAATATTAAAAAATCTAGTTTGATTGAAAAAAAAAATAATGTACGAACCACACGAGAATGCCTATGACCATGAGGAACGTATGCCAGTGTTGCAACATCTCCTGTCCGCGGGGGAGCCTGACGTCGTAGAGCTTCCGGATTGTTATCTGATAGATACACTGATCTCATACCACGCGCGTTGAACCAATGCATGTACATATGATGCCTACTCATGTCATATGGTCTCCGCTCTCCAATTAATACTACAGGCTTCTCGATGTACTCACTAAGAGTCATCCCCCAACAACCATCCCTTGTTGAATTGCCATCGTGATACCACGTCTTTCGTAAATAACTGATCTCATCCCATGGTAGAGGAGGAGGAGGCGGGACCTCTTGGTACTTACCAAACTGGCGCATGACTCTATCCGCATGCTGAAACTCCACCATCCAAAAATGGATCACGTAACCGCATCTCATCCAATACCTCTTTTGTCGTCGGACATGTCGAGGTAACTTATCATAGTAATCAACGTATGGTTGCCAGTTAACTGTCTCATCAGCTAGTCTATCGAAGTTATCTCTATACGTGGCTGTACCACCTGTAAAAAAAAATATAAATTTAAAAAACCAATTATAAATCTATCGAAGTTATCTCGAATTATAAATCTTTTTACCTAAGTGAGGGTTCTCTGGCCACAAATGTCGAGTGGTCCACTTCACACCGAAAGCATTCCTCGTATCCTCATCGGCACCACCGAAGGGAGGTGGGTCTGATCGGGGTATAGGCCGACCAATAGCAAATCGAGTCCATGACCAAATCTGTAACAACAACATCGGACCCGCTATCGTGTCTGCCCCCGCGTGGCAAGCACGTGACAACTCTCGATAGAGATGTGCAAGTACAGCACCTCCCCAATTGTATTCTCGTCGAGTCTCTAGATCAGTGATGAATTGCAAGTACATCGCAGGGACTCCATCCGCACTTGAATCTGGAAACATAACCGACCCGAATAAATCCATACAAAAACCTCGAGTGTACCGTGCAACTATCTCATCGTTGTGCCAATCTTCTAACTCAAAACTAAATTGCGCCCGCAACCATTTTAGTCTAAGCGCATAAGCAGAGACGGACAATCGTTCTTTCGATGTGTTAGGATTATAAATCCTATATTTATATGGCATTGTCTGATGGAGGTGATTGTAAAAATCTGCCGGATCAGCCCCTAGATCAAACTCTAAGTATGGGTCCCAATCAGTATCGCTGGTGCCAGTAATCGCGTCACCTGCAAATTAAAAGAATTATACAATTAACAATTTATTTTTTATAAATAGGTAATTAAATTAACCGATAAACAACTCATGATTATTAATTACCCTTAGTCGATAAGCCCCATAGACATGCAACATCTTCCAACGTCACTGTCACCTCACCGACAGGTAGATGAAATGTATTGGTCTCCGGCCTCCACCTCTCAACCAGAGCAGTAATCAAATGCGGATCAATCTTGCAATCATTAAGGCGAGCAATTTGATACAACCCTAACCTCTTCAGAGCACCGTCCATCCGACTGTTGTAAGCAATACTAGTCTGATGTGAATTTACCTGCAATGAAGAGGTAGGCTGCCAAAAAGAATTAAAACATTATAAACCCTTCAAATACTTCATATAATATTTATTTGCAACAAATAATTAATAAATATAATCAAAATTACCATATCACGAACTTGCCATGCCCTGTGGTTCTGTGGTGCTAATTTCAACAACTCTGGATAATCCGGATTATCCATTGACTCTGTTAGAAAATTTGATAAACAAATATTTTTGCAACTGATGAGAGTCATCACACATAAATATATAAACAAATATTTTTTCAAGCATATGGCTACAATAATGAAAATTGAACTATATGTAAACAACATATCATCTAATTTTGATTTTAAAAATAAACTTCATGAACACTTAATTACACAAATTTATACTACATATTACTAATTTTACACATTTATAATTTTATCTAATTTTAAACTTCATGAGAGTCATTACACATTTATCTAAATATACTCCAAATCAACACTAAATTACTATCACACATTTACCACTAAATTATCACACATTTCACACATTTATCTAAATATCACACATTTCACACATTTATCTAAATATCACACATTTACCACTAAATTACTAAATATACTCCAAATCAACACTAAATTACACCAAATACTAATTTAACACTACATTTCACAAAAACAATCTAAATATACTAAACAAACTAAATTAAATTAGTTATTCATTTTAATTCGGCTAAAATAAAAAATTATAAAAAAAAGAGATATTTACCTCGTCAAAATCGTAGATCCGAAGAGTTTCTAACTCTCTTAGACGATCCAGAAATTTTAAAACAATTGGATTCTAAAATGGTTGAGTAAATTGAGAGGATAAAAGAAAAAAAAAAAAAAAAACAAGAAGAGTTCGGAGAGGAAACGAAGGAGAAGAAAGGGAGAGACAGAGATGGAGTTCTGGACCTCTCGGGTTCGAATTTTGGAGATCAAGCCTCCACCGGTCCTAGGGATCGGTGGAGGGAAGGATGGGATTTTCTGTGGCAAGGGCTGCAGGCTGCACCCGTATGGTGCAAAACAGGCTCCACCGATCCCCAGGATCGGTGTAGGTTGGGTTTTTTTGGCTACACCGGTCCCTAGGATCGGTGGAGGCTAAATTTCGAAAATCCCAAATCCAGAGGCTTGTTCCGTTGATTTAGTTTACAGTAATTCTATTTAAAAAAAAAAACCCATATATCGTGAGTCCCAGTGTCCAACATAATGTATATATAGTGATCACTCCTAACTTTTGGTGATATTTTAAATGAGAGCATAAAACACACCAAATTTGTTTTCTTTTATCTTATTAATTAGTAGTGTCACAAAAAAAAATGGTTAGCTTATTGGATTGAATTTTACAGAATTTGTTGCTTTTGTGAGATGATCAAAACTAATTATTATCTAAATTGCCGTTGTGCTGTGAAAACCTCAGAATACTCCAGCTTATATTTACAATAAAACAGGGGACCTTGACCTAGCTATAATTGTGATTAATTAGACAAATAAAAAGGAACACAATAGTCAAATGTACGTACTCTCTGTCCTGATCAAAAAGGGAAATTGAAGGAAAACATTACAACTCAAATCTTTGCAAATTATGGCAAAAGAATATAATTAATCAACAGTTTAATGCTACATTATAAAAAGTATTAACCTATGGAAAATTCCTAACATATCAAGTGTATTAACCTATGGAAATTTCCTTGTAAAACCAAGACTGGGTCCTTAAACACATAAATGAATTGAGTTGAGTTGCTCATTCACTAGAGAAAGTGAAGGGAGGTGAAGAATAGAAGTGAATGAAATAGAAAGGAAGATTAATATATTTAATCTTTTCGTGTTTGGATGATTGATGAGGAAAAATAAATTTAATTTTCTTTTCCGTCTTATTTCTTATTTAGTTGATTAAAATTTAGAAAGTTAATGAGAAATTTGGTGGTTGTTATTGGTTTGTAACAAAAAAACTTAGATGAGAATTATATAGGTAAGATATAGAGTTTGATATTTGTGTTATTTTTTCTGAAAATATTTGCAACAAAATTTCTTTCCATCCGTTACACTCAAAATCAGAAGAGAAATCGATTCTATTGATTATAATCATGCAAGGTTAAATCTTTCAACTCATGTACCCTTCACCTCCAACATAATTTTATCAACCAAACACGATTCGAGATAAATTTTTCTTTCTTTCCATGCCCTCCATCCAAACAAGATGTAAGAGAAAATTAAGAAAGCACCCTTCACGCATAAATAAGTTGAGTTATGGGAATTTCCGTGCAATATTTAAATTCAAGGAAACAGATTGAAACTTTCTCAAAATTGTCCTATATATAATATATGTGCATCCATCCATACGCAAGTGATTCACTATAGAATTACAATTTACATAGTGCAAATTAAACTTGAGAAGAGAGAGAGAGGGAGCTAATTAAGCATTCAATATAAGATCATAGAGAATGGCAAAACAAGTTATTCTTGTGCAGGTTGCTCTGTTATTTCTGTTGATCTCATAAAGCTTGATTATGTGCACGGTACGGCCACTGAACGAGCAGAGGTGTCCCCAGGCACGCAACCTGACTCTGGAGGTTATTTCCAAAGATAACTCGTTGTCATCTGAGCTAGGGCTGTAAATGAGCCGAGTTTGAGCGAGTTACCTCAAACTCGAACTCAGCTCATTAAATAAATGAGCGAGTCAACTCGAGTTGGGATGGTAATAACGAGCTGTAGAGCCAACTCGAACTCAGCTCGTTATCAACTCGAGTTGGCTCACAACTCGTTTAACCAGTTAAATCAATACAACACAAGTTATAAACGAGTTTGAGCTGAGTTTGAGCCGAGTTTGAGCCGAGTTTGGGTTTGGTTTTGGTTATTCGGGATTTTTTGTGTCCAAACTGTGTAACTTTATGTAACTCGAGTTATAAATAAGCGAGTTGGGGTCAGCTCAAACTCATCTCATTTATTAAACGAGTCAGCCAACTCGAGTTGGAACTAACTCGAGTTGTAAATGAGCGAGTTAAAACGAGCTGTAAATGAGTGAGTTACGAGCGAGTTGCGAGTTCGAGCAATTTTGCCCAGCCCTAGTCTGAGCACAGTAATTGTAGTCACAGCCAACCTGGTGGGTTTTGCCCAACACACTGACGATGAACTTTGGAGTAGGTCCGATGTCCATTGGACCTACTTTGATTCGATGAGCTCTAGGACCGTCTGATGCACTTTAAGATTGGTGCTTCAACTTTAATATTTGTGCATACTCACATCAATTATTGTGTGCACGGATCTTAAAATGAATCGGATGGCTGTGGAGTCCATTGAACCCAAAAGTAGGTCTAATGGGCATCGGACCTACTCCTTTCTCCTGAAGATGATAAGGAGATATATAAAGAGATCCGGTCTGTATTTTATTTTTCATATACAATGATTATTATTTTGTTAGAGATCCAGTCTGTATTCTACCGGTCTCTATAAAATATACATACATACTGTATAATTTTTGCCTATTCTACCAGTCTCTATATACAAGCACATATAATAATAATGTTGAACAGTTTATATCGGCTGTCTGAATTTTATAAAGAGAGTTGTTGATCCAAAATACGGACCAATATTATGTTATATTTCATCGTTATGACTTGTTGTAAAATTGAGTAACTTTGATAGCCGACATTTATATTAATATCCAAAATTAATTACAAAATATTAAAAATACCCAAACCAGTCATTTTTTGGCCGGTTGGATTAAAAATTCGGACCGGCCATTTTTTGACTGGTCAGGAGGTTTTTTTTTTTTTTAAATATTTGTTAGATTACTTCTTATAATTTATAATTAGCATAATTATACTAAAATACACTAAATTACTTGAAATTATGTTAACTTATGCTAAAATACGGTAAATTACGCTAAATTACGCTAAATTACACTAAATTACGCTAAATTTTGCTAAATTATGCTAAATTACGCTAAATTTTGCTAAATTACGCTAAATTACGCTAAATTACACTAAAGTATGCTAAATTATGCTAATTATACTGAAATACGTAGAATTATGCTGAATTACGCTAAATTAGGCCGATTTTGTGTCATTTTTCATAAATCATAAAAAATAAAAAATAAAAATCTCAAAATATTAAAAATTGGTATTCTACAAGTTCATTATATAACCAATTTACTGAGCTACTTAGATTGAAAAATAGAAATGAAAATCTATCGGAAACTTTAACTCAAATTTTGAGGCTCTTCCCTTTGTTTGTTGGCAATTATGAATTTCGAAAAACATCAAATTTTCACCGACGCATGCATATTTTCGCAAGTTTTCCGAAAAGTGATCATTTGCTGAAATCGGACACTCGAGCGCCTTTTTATAGCCGTTTGAAGTTTCGTCATCGTTTTTGGCATTCTCAGTGAAGATATCGTCTCTCTTAGCGTAATTTTACGTATTTTAGTATAATTATGCTAATTATACATCAAAAGAAGTAATCTAACAAATATTTAAAAAAAACCTCCTGACCAGCAAACAAATAGCCGGTTTGAGCATTTTTAAAAATACACAGCTTAGCTGGTATAATTAATATTTTATAATTAATTTTGGATATTAATAATAATCTCGGCTTTGATAGAAGCAATAATATGCTGTATCATTAAGCCGATACACATAGCCCTTTCTTTTTGTGAAAATCTAAATTAAAAATAATCCATACAAAACGTTTGGCTTTACTTTTAGGCACCATCATATATCGTGCGTCACATAATATATAGTGACCCCACTGAAACCGGGGACTTTGACCTAGCCTGTACTTTTGTGTATTAGTCAAATAAAAGTGAACAACATAATCAAAGTACGTGCTCTATGTCTTGTTCAAAAAAGAAAATCAAAGAAAACATTACAACTTACAACTTTGGAAATTAAGCTAAAATCGGTCGCGGATGCACATGGTTGAATGAGGTCAATTGACTTTTTTTTTAATATTTATATATGATTTTTTATATAATTTAGAGCAAAATGTTATGGTTACTGTAAGATTGATCTCCATTGTAAGTATAAAATTGTTATATGATTGACCTCCATTAACAGTTGACCCTCATAGTTTGAAAGTCTAACTTCGCTCTTGACCACAATAATATAATTAACCAACAATTTAATACTATATCATAAAAAGTTATATTACTGTATTAAAGTAGTATAGTAATACAAAAAAAATCAGAAATGTAGGCTACATCAGAAGAGCTATATATACTACACAATATACTCCAAAAATGGTTTCTTCAGGAAAAATGATCACAATTAGAAAAACTGTAGGAATAATGTGGCCTGAAGATAATGCGACGGTCAAGAGTTTTATGGAAAAGCATTTTCAAAGAAAAATCTCCGCATGGATAGACTGGAGAACAGAGTACAGTCGTGGTTGTTGGCGTTGCTTTGAGGTTGTATCATGCTACTCACGCAACACAAATTCAATAAAACCCTCAGACCCGTCGTAACAGAAACCAGTTTGTTAATTAGACATACATAGTACGCTCTGCTTTTGGTTGCTGTAAAGGATACGTCAGCTCAATTTATATTTATTTATTTATCAGGGGAGCATATGTAGTCGAAGATTATGTTTTTAGAGAGTTTAATGTAGGTAAAACACTTTGTGCATAGTGTAAATTTTTAATGTATGATTCATGTATATTTCATAGAGGAAGATTTGTACTTTGTTTATTTATACTTGTAACTTGTTCCTGCGTTTTATGTATATATATTGTGACAATGAATAAAGATTAATCAATGAAATCTTGTTCCTTATGTACTAATGCACATCGTTGTAAAATTATTTTACTTCAAAAAGTTTAATTCACTTCGAATTTCCTATGCGGAGTTAAATTCAATTCTCTCGAATGAATTGATTTCATAAGATCAGGCTTCCTTATGATTTCAAAATTGCTAATTATTTCGTATCCAAAATGCGCATTTATTCGTCTGCTACAAATATTAATCATACATTCCTGAACAAATTCAATATATTAATTTGATCCGAGGTCACATTCAAATCAATTCAATTCTTCGGTACTTATTACCCGTAATTAAAGCTTCTTTAAAGAAATTAAACAAGAAAACATTCCTAACATATGAAATGAATTGACCTAGGGAAATTGACCTACAGAAATTTCCTTCTAAGACCAAGACTAGGTCCCCTAAACAGTAACGGAGTGGAATTTTCCAAATTTACTCATACATATATGTCCTCAGATTTAGCACAACATTTTATATTATTAACACAACAATAATCACATTTTCTGTCTGCTAAATTATTATAGCTCTCATTGGTTGTTTCTCAAATAATACATTCTCTTCATTAAAGTGAAGATTTTGTTTCTTCAATATTATATCCAGTTAAATCAAGAAAAAAAATAGAATAATTATTTGAGTAAATTCAGTCTAGTACCTTCACAATCCCCGCACACTATTTAGAGAAATTATGACTATGGTCCCCACTAATTATTATTTTAAAAAGATATAATATGGTCCTCACTAATAATTATTCTAAAATCCCTGCAACACTCTTCCTCTATGATCCCCACTAATTATATGATCCCCATTTTCCAGTACCCACACTCGTCCCCGCGTCAACCTTGATAGATATAAATACTTGGAAGATAAGATATTAACACTTGAAAAATAAAATATTAATACTTTGATACGTAACTTGTTATGATCATCCATTTTCCAGTCTCCCAATTATCCCGCGTCAACCTTCCTCTAATTAAATAGTGGGGACCCTGTATAACTGCATCAACCTTCCCCAATCGTCCCCGCGTCAATCTTCGTCTAACAAAAATAGTTGACCACATAGGTATAAAAACTTCAGTGCATAGGTATAAAAACTTGCAGTACTTAATATTAATACTTTCAGACGCCAGCCAGTGTCATATGTAAAAAATACTTGCAAGTATAGGTATAAATACTTGCCGAGATTTTTATTAATATCCAAAGTTTAATAGAAATTAATATTTATGCCCAGAATTCTGGGTTTTCGCCAAAAATGCCCAAGCCGGCCATAAAATGGCCGGCTTACTCTTTTTTTTTTCAGAGACACTATGAAGAGCAAAATAATGAAATCTAACACTGAAAATTTGAATTTTTTGTTTAAATTATTTGTTAGATTACTTCTTTTGATTTATAATTAGCATATTTATACTAAAATACACTATATTACTTGAAATTATGTTCAATTACACTATAATACAATAAATTATGTTGAATTACACTAAATTACGTTAAATTACGCTAAATTACAATAACTTCGCTAATTATGCTGAAATATGGTAAATATGGTAAATTACGCTAAAGTAGACTGATTTTGTGCCACCTTTCATGTATCATAAAAAATAGTAAAAAAATTCCGAAAATAGTAAAAATTGGTATTCTACAAGTTCATTATGTAACTAATTTACTGAGCTACTTAGTTTGAATAATAGAAATGAAAATCTTAATCGGAAACTTCAACTCAAGTTTTGAGGCTCTTCCCTTTGTTTTTTGGCAATTTTGAATTTCAAAAAATGACATAGTGGTCACGGACGCATGCGTATTTTCGCAAGCTTTCCGAAGAGTGGTCATTTGCTGAAATCGGACACTCGAGCGCCGTTTTATGACCGTTTGAAGTTTCGCCGTCGTTTTTCGCCTTTTCAGTGAAGATATCGTCCCTATTCATATGTAATTTAGCATAATTTATCGTATTTTGGCATAATTTAATGTAATTTAGTGTAATTTAACTTAATATAGTGTAATTCAACATAATTTCAAGTAATTTAGCGTATTTTAGTATAAATATGCTAATTATATATCAAAAGAAGTAATCTATCAAATAATTTAAACAAAAAAAATTCAAATTTTCAGTGTTAGATTTCATTATCTTGCTCTTCATAGTGTCTCTAAAAAAAAAAAAAAAAGAAGAGTAAGCCGGCCATAAAATGGCGGCTTATGGGGAGAGTAAACCGGCCATAAAATGGCCGGCTTGACATTTTTGGCGAAAACCCAGAATTCTGGACATAAATATTAATTTCTATTAAACTTTGGATATTAATAAAAATCTCGGAAATACTTGTGTAATGACGAGCCCAAAAGTACATCATCATGGATCTTATTTGAAAGAGAAAATTACGTAGAAGACGTTTGTGGTTTAAATTCGCAAATTCCTCACAGATCGTCAGAAATATTGTAACATTATGCAAAATGAGTATATGAAATTAGTAACTGAAAGTAATGTATGAAACGTTTGAATGTGTCTTTTAATAAAAATATGTAACATTAAACCAACAAATGGTATTTTCCAATGTTTTAAATAGCGTTTATAGCGTCATAGCGGGAAGGCTACAAAAAAAGCTATAGCGAATAGCGTAGCTATAGCGGAAGCTATTCCAAATAGCGTTTTTTTTTTACAAAAATTATATTATATATTTGTACTATATATTAACATTATCTAAAGTTTCATAGAACAATAAATAGTACCAAATTAATTAAGAAATTATAATATTCATATTGAACTAGTACAAAAGTCCATGGTTCAAAATATCCATAATAATATCATAAACTATCGATTTTTTCTATACAAAATATCTTAAGTATCATGATTCATTCTATTTTTTTTTTCTATACAAAATAAATTTTATGGATCTTTATTTAAGCCCATATAAATTGTCTAAAAAAGCCCAATATGCATAGCGCGCAAATAGCGCGCTACACGCTATGCGCTATAGCGGACCGCTATTACCGCTATAGCGGCCGTAGCGCAATTAGCGTATTTTCATGCCATAGCTTAGCGTTTAGGGTCCAAAAACGCTATAGCGGCGCTATAGCGCCGCTATTTAGAACACTGGTATTTTCTGAATAGACGAACATGATAATTAAGTTAATTTAAATTTTAGTTTGATAAACAAATCATCTGAAACTATATTTGAGAATCGAGTTTGTGACAAATATGGACGAGATTGAACGAGAAAAAATCCACTTCTAAAAACGTGTATCCCCATGTAGTTTGAGTGATCCCCCACATATATTTATGGTGCAGATACGTTTGGAAGATTTGGTTGAAGAGATAATTATTTATGTAAAAAATATTCACCTCATAGATAAAAATACTTCTGTGCATAGGTATAAATATTTTCTTGCATATGTATTAATACTTTAGAAAAAATATTCTGTGCTGGAGTTTTTGCAGCCCCTAAGTATTGTAGCGCGTGTACTGTTATTAGTTTCCAAAAAAATATTGGTTGAAATAAGATTTTTAAATTATCCTAAATTAAATATTGTACTTCCATAAGCTAGACTTCAATTAAAGATTTAAAAATTTAATTATACAAAATATAATAATTAAAATATATTTAGAATATATATTAATGTTTAATTTTGTCATTTTCTTTTATCTGTATATTGCTCTCTTAAATGTTAATAATACATGAATTGTGAGTTGAAATTGAAAGTATGCAAAATTATGGGTTGAGTTTTATCATATTTATTGTTTTTTATCTAATACATGCTTAGTTAATGAGTTTGAATCCGATTAACTATTTGAATCCGGTTAGTGTCCTACCCTAACAAAAATTATGAATTTGCCCCTGATTCTAGTACTTAAAACCGACTTGTCGGACCATGCATATTTCTTGTTGCCTTCTCAACATAGCATATTTAACAAATAATAATTTCTTCAATGATGAATTTTTTTTTTTTCTAAAATTGTCTTGCACGCACAACTGAAAATAACAAACTAGCTAGACATGGGTAATGTTGTAATACCAAAACCGTGTTTAAAGTGTAAAAAAAAAAAAATTCCACGGGTTTCCACTACGAGGAAAATGGTTTACAAAGTATTTTTTAAGTTACTTAAAATGCATGCTATATACGGAATTTAAAGTACAATAAACTAACCTCTGATTCAATGTTCAACTGTTGATAGACTTTGACTTGCTTGTATATAGGTTAGGTATATATTTTTTTTTTGAGGTAGACACGGTTTAGGTATTGCTCGGTCAAAATTATGTTTTTTACAAGTCAAAGAATATATAGGTTACTTTTGTATAGTAGACTGAATGTGCGCCGGAGCATTTTTATTAAATATAGCAAATTTATTGCTAGCTAATAAAAGATAATTGGATCGATGAAACAGTCATTGCTGAGAAAAAGATAATCTCATAAAGTTCCTAAAGTGCCTAAAACTGGTTCAGTTCTAAAATTGAATAATTACAATATATCCATTTTTTTTAAGCAAGGAAAGCGCACAACTTCAAATTGAGTTTTATAAACTGTTTCATCTTGTACAATTCGGTTTGTACAGTTGGGAATGCTGGAAATGACTGCATTGGCTAGGTATCAACGAGGGCCCACTTCTGAATTTTAGAGGCCGAGCCGAGCATAGGAGGATTATGAAGAGTGGTCAATTCTTAATTCCATAATTCGAACAGGGCCTATGCAGGAGGATCCGACTTGAAGCCGAAAGGCGATGGGTAGGTAAGTCTTCTCAGGGCCTTTGAGAAGCTCCATGAAGTCATGAATTACATCCATGAGTGTACGAATATTAAAGAACTAACGCCGACATTTTTATTAATATCCAAAGTTAATTACAAATTCATTATTATACCCACGTTTCCCGACTTTTGCCAAAAATGCCCGGGAAACGTGGGTATAATAATTTATGGCCGGTTTGGACATTAACTTTGGATATTAATTTGTAATTAACTTTGGATTTTCTGTGGCGGCTCATATAAAAACTTGTGAAATTAGTACCACAGAAAATTCAAAAAGGAGAACGGACCGAAATGACATTTCGGTTCTTATGTTTTTTGTAAAAAAAAAGTCATCATGTTGGTTTCGTAAAAAAAAAAATTAATTATGGTTTATAAAAAAAAATTGCAATGGTTGGGTCTCATTTCTTTCTTTTTTACGTCTTTTCAATGTAAAAGAACTTCTACAATTACGAATACATGTACTTATCCTGAACTACTTTTATGGATGGTGTCTTTTCTTCACAACCTTTCACAGATTCTAAACTATTCGAAGAGTGGGAAGATTTAATACTCGATCGGATCTATCATCATTCATCGATGCAGAATTGCAAACTGTTAAGACATCAATTTGTACAACCAAAGATGAGATTTTATCTATATATTATAAATTTTCTTTATCATGTATAACTCGTCATATGTACGTAATTTTTCTTTCGCTTTAATTTGCCAATAACAACGCAACTTTGTTGTAGACCTAGGCTCCAGATTTGTACATATGAGAGACTGTCTGGGAGGAGTCTAGCTAGGCAGTCAGTTACTTTAATTAGCTACTAAATACCTTGTAAAATAGTTAGTGCAATGTTGAAAACTGTGAGATGGCAATTCGCCCCCTCACCCTAAAAAAAAAACTTTTTTCTAGACCTGTAGCTAATTTTGGTGTTGTAGCGTCTGACTCGGGGAACACCGAACACAAGGCCATGAAAATACCAAGAGGCGACACGCTTTGCAAAGTAACCGCTTATTAGTTCAGGTAAAGCACGTTTATATACACGGGCGGACCCAGTGTATTCCAGGGGCTGCTCCTCTGGATTTTGAGTTTTAGTGGAAATTTATCGGTTCCGACCGACTATGCCCCTCTGGATTTTTTTTTGCCCTCTTCTGAACGTTTAATTTGTAATTCGAGTTAAATTTAGGGTAAAAATTGAAATAAATCTGTTAAATTTTGATTGGTAATTAAAATTATAAGTCAGAGAATCAGAAATTATAAGTCAAAGCATTAGAAAGTATAAGTTAAAGTATTGTTTTTTGTCGAGTATCCAATTGGTTAATGAATTTAAACCCAATTCGATATTTTTTTGTCTCCCCCTAATGAAAATTCTGGATCCGCCCCTGTTTATACATGATTCAAGTTCAACAGAAAATGTGCTTCGACATTGAATTCAAATTCATTCTCGAGCTAGAGTTGTTCATACTAGTCCTCTGACAGTGAGAGACAATTAAGAAGCTATGTATCCTTAACTCATAAATTTATTTTTGAGAAAAAATATAGGTCTTGCCCGGCTTAACACATAAAATGAGTTTGACTTGTGGAAATTTCCGTGCAATTAATTAAATTCAAGGGAACAGATTGGAAATTTCTCCAAAATTCTCCTATATATATGTGCATCCTTCGATGCTAGAGTGATTCACAATCTCATTACAAAGTGTACATTAAACTTGAGAAGAGACAGAGGGAGTTAACTAATTAAAGACTCAGTATACGATCATAGAGAAATGGTGAAAAAAGTGACATTTGTGCAAGTTGCTATGTTAGTTCTAGTGATCTCATGCAGCATGCTTATCTGCACGGCGCGCCCTCTGAATGAGCAGAAGTGGGCCCAGGCACGCGACCTGCTTCTGGAGGTCCTCCCGAAAGGAATCCCGCCGCCTGACAGTAATTGCAGTCACACCGTAACCGGCGGGTTTTGCGCGCCACACGGAAGATGAAAAGGAAATATGAAGAGACAGAGTCTGTGTTTAATTAGCATATATATAAATAATGACTATTATATTCTTAGGAAACTTAATAAAGATTTATTCTATAATTAGTTAATACTTGTACAATAGAGCGAAATTAAATTGATATATGATTTCATTATAGCATACATAGAAAGGATATTAGAGCCTATTTTCTTATGTTTTATTTCATCCTTGTTGTAAAATGAATAACATTAATAAAAGCAATATTATATGTTGTAGATACATTTTCTTTTTGTGAGCGCCGTGTGCTTTAAGCCGATGCACGTAGCTTTTCTTCTTGTGAAGATTCAAATTCAAAATAATCCATACAAAACGTTTACCTTTCTTCAAGTCCACCATCATAGATCGTGGGTCCCACAATATATATAGTGACCCCACCTAACTTAGCTGATGGATGAAATGGGAGTATGGGAGCGAAAAATGAAACAGTGATTTTTTACATAGATACAATATCAATTCTCTTGAATGAATTGATTTCATAAGATCAGGCTTCCTTGTGATTTCAAAATTGCTAATTATTTCTTATAGAAAATGAACATTTATTCGTCTGTCTACATGTATTAATTATTCGAAAACAAATTCAATGTATTAGTTTGATCCGAGGTCAGTTTTAATTCAATTCAATTCTTCAGTATGTATATTACTCATAATGCTTCTTTAAGGAAAAACAAGAAAACATTTCCATGTAAAACCAAAACTAGGTCGACTAAGTGCACGGGCTATGTGCACCGCTCGACCTCTCAGCGAACAGAAGGGGCCCTCGTCTGAATTCAGATCCAGTGCATTAACCCAATTTTTGAGTTTTGATCCAAACCGTCCAAGATGCTCTAACACGAATCTTAAAGAGCCTGGTCCCCACAAATAATACTGGCCCCCTGCGCTACCACCGAATAGGCACCGTACACGTCTAAACTCAAAAATTGGGTTACTTTAGGGGATCCGGACTCCCCTCGTCTGGGATCTACTTCTCGAAGCTCTGCCAAAAGGAAGCAACCCGACATCGTCGATACCTAACCAATGCAGTCATTACCAGGGTGGCAAACTGTGCAAGCCGAATTGAAGAAGATGAAACAGTTATAATAAAGCACAATTTGAAGTTGTGAGCTGGGGCTGGGAGGAGGTTTTTAATTTGTATATAGTTGTATATATGAAGATATTGTGATTATTCAATTTTAGATTTGAACCAGTTTTAGGTACTTTAACACATTTATTTATATATTTGTCTGTCAAAAGATACATAATTTTACTGTAAGAGCTCTACCAATACACCGTGAAACAGAGAACTTTGACAAAGTGACACCTAATTATTTGACTCGGTCAAAAGTTGTTCAGAATATTAGTCATAAGTCATCGTAGTTGAAAAAACCCGAAATTTTTATTAATAGCATATAAAAAAAATAAAATTAAACACATTAATACCAATTTCTGAAAAATTACAGAAACAATATTTATCCAGTGGAAATCCATGTCAATTCCTCTGGATAATCCAGCAGAATTACAACTCCAAAATCTAATTCTGCTGGATTATTCAGCAGAATTGGGCCAATTCAATTCCGCAGAATAAACCAGTGGTAGTGGCCTGAATTTCCTCTGAATTATCCAGCGAAAATATTGTCTCTAGAAATTTGATTACAATCATGTTAATATGTTTAATTTGATTTTTTTTATATGTTATTAATAAAAAATTCGGTGAAAAAACCATGGAGAATTTCGGCCGAAAAAAAGTCACTGGAAGAGTCCACGTTTAAGTTTCTATCTCACGTTCATCTCGGATTGAAATTTCATTCAACAGATATAATGTATAGAAAAACAATTGAAGTGGTTAGTTGCAACACAAAGTTTCTTTTAACATATAATTATAAAAAAATATGATGTGGGACTGTATTTTGAAAAATATTGTACGATCGAGTTAATTGTAGCAAAAAAAAAAAATATTGTTCTTATAAATACTTAACTATTATTATAATTACAATTCTTAAAACACAACTAGTAATAACATGAGAGTCACGTGAGGAGTCATCATTGTACTTTTGTACTATTGTCGGACGATATCTTAAATATTATAAATATATATCTATTAAATTGAAGAAAAAATTAAAAGGAAGTAGCCAAGTGTTTGTTAAATTATATTTTTATAACTAATTTAATATTAAAAATACATTATTGCTTCATCATATGTTTACTATTATATAAGGAAAATAACTAATTTTGTATTAAAATGAGTACGTAGTTAAGTATTAAAATAACTAATTTTGTATTAAAAAACAATAATATATTTTATAGTAAAGTTTGGCTCATTCTTTTTTTAAAAGAATTTGGTCCATTTTTTTAAAAACAAATATGTTCATTGTAGTCTCACCAATCCCGAATATTAAAGGGGCCCATGCAATCCACCCGAATTCTGATCGGACGAACCGGATCTAAACAAAAATATTATGTTACCTCAATAGATAGGACTCATGTCAGACCCTTCTTTCCTTCTTTCTTTCATTCAATTGCCAAAAATATAAAACTCGGCCAAATTTACAGTGACTTGGCTGATTCCACCAAAAGTTAAGACTCAGTGAACAACATGCAAAACTCAAATTCAAGAATAAGCAAAAGTCATATTAAAGCTTACTATATACAAATTTGATAATTCTTTTTCAAAATTCAGAAATAAATAATTATCTACTTCTATCTGAGTGTGGCTTCGCCACTACTAGTCTGTATTTGATTTATACTTAATTAGATATAAGAAAGATGTGGCTAATGCACATTAGTAGAAGAATCGGTGAGGAATTTCTTACGACTAAAGTAATTTTTCAAAACAAAAAAAAATGCCTTCATGCTGTTCTGAAATTTTAATATGTGATCATTATAGTTGCTTTTCATTAGCTAACTTACCTTTTTTTAACTCAAATACATTTTAAATAGTATAATTATTTCTTTAGATTCTTCTCTACTTTTCAGTTTTAAAAAATGTTGAAAACTAAATTTTATCAAGCAAAATAAAAGAACCAAAGAACTATACACCATGCATGTTAATGATATCATTGACAAATGAATTAATGGAGAATTAGACTTTGCTCTAGTGATAAATATAATATCTTTCGTGTGAGAAGTTACAGGTTTGAAATCCGAATGAGAAAACATTTTATAAATATTAAATAATTTGGTGGCATGACTGCCCACTATTACTAAAAGAAGTTAATGATTTTCACTAAGATTTATGGTTGGTGGAAAATAAGTTACAATTTCAAAGACGCGATTGTCCGAAATTAAAGTATAGAAGATGATATCATTGTTGTAAAAAAAAAAGTATGTGTTTAACGGACAGAAAAAATATCACCAAGCCATTAATCATTATACGGTTGATTATTCAAATTTTTGGTCAATTTAACTTTTGTAGTTTCCACAAGTATTTATAGTTTATACAAAAATAAGTTATTATATACTTGATAATAAACTATATTTTTTGAGAAATAACAAAACGTCGGAATTAATGATTTTTAATCATCTTGAAAATAAAATTGTACGTACCTACTTGTATCTGATAGTTGATTATAAAAATCTATCATTAGGCTAGAAGATATACAAATAACAAAATGACTGCTCTTCACAGCCTATAATAGTGAAGCATTTTATTGTGCAAAAAATTAAACACTTTTAGAAAACATAGAAAATTTTATAGACATCCAATTAAGAAACAATTACAATTATTAAAAAAAATATACTTTTAAGAAGATCATCAAGTTCAAATATTTGTAAAAAAATTTCCAATTTAGAGAGAATAAAAAAAATTAATTGTTCTTCACAATTTGTTTTTGGGAAGCGATTATGACAAAATAATCATTCAAATTAATAGTCGTTGGTATATTTCGTAATGCTCAGATGAACAAAAATTAATACCAAATAAGAAGTTTGTGAAGTCTAGTTTCTAGAGTCAAGATCATCAAAATCGGAGTTGCAATGTAGAAGATATGATCCAAACAAGCAACATCTTGTAGTCTGGAAAAATTAATTGCCCAATCAATCGGATTTGACAGTCAATTAAACGGTTTGGCGGCCATTTTTTTACAACATTGGTTGATTTATAACCACATTTAAAAGAAAATTTGGATGTGTTCTAATATTACCAGAAACCCAAAAGTATATTAATTGGATATGTTATAATATAACCAGAAACCCAAAAGTATATTAATTGGATATGTTATAATATTATCAGAAACCCAAAAGTTACTGAATTTAGAAGAAAAATAGAAGTGATGAACAATAATCTTTTATTGAGTATGTTCAGAATTTTATAAGGTATGGACATGACTATTTATAGCCTAAAATCCTACTAGTCGTTAGGCTATTTTCTAACTTACAATGGTTGTAATCTATATCCTAATTGTGTCTTAATTACAGTGATTTGCTAGCCATTGCTAATATCAAACTTGATACCAAAATAGTGTGACAGCTATACACTTGGATGCTATTTTATTTGTAGCCAATGATGAGTAATATCTGAGGCAAAGGTCCTTATTCTTTAATACTCCTTTCAAGTTGGATTCGAATAAATTAATTGAGTCCAATTTGCCACGTATGTTTAGATGACTGGCTTTGCCGAGTGCTTTAGTAAAGACATATGACAGTTGCTCTTTGCTTGTGACAAACGGTGTTTTTATTTCTCCTGACTGCATATTTTCACAGACAAAATGGCAGTCGACCTCAATGTGTTTTGTTCTTTCAGGGAACACTGGGTTGGATGCAATGTGTCATGCATCTTGATTGTCACAGTACATTTTCATTGCTCATGTGTCTCCATCTTCATGTCGCGAAGTACTTACTTGATCTAGATGAGCTCACTTGAAGTGGATGCCATGGCTCGATATTATGCTTCTGCACTTGATCTTTCCACAATATTCTGCTTCTTGCTCTTCCACATGACCAAGTTGTCACCTACAAAAGCACAAAAGCCTATGGTTGATTTTCTGTCGCAGCTACGGGCCCAATTTGCATTAGAAAAACCAACCACATCATTAGAATTATTTTTATTCATCCAACCGCGTCTCTTAAGCTAGGGTTTGAGTTGTTTACCTTGAAAGCTTTGTTCTCGGAGGTTTTCAACTGTCAAGGGTTCATGAGGGCTCGCCTAGACTCTTGTTGGATTCTTACCACCATATTGTCGAGACTTGGCATCTTCAACTGAGATCAAGATTTGAGACCGAATTTCTTATTAACTTGGCTTAAGAGCCCTTAGATAAGTGAAAAATTTATATAGTTGCTGATTTTTTTTTAAAACGGGTTACTCGTACAGGTATCTGTTCAGATCTGAACTGGTTGGTTTTTCTGGTAAAAATGGAAGATTTTTGGTACAGGGTTTCAGATTTTTCTGATTTTGAATTTATGTATTGTTTTTTTTTTATGTTTGCTGGTAACAACATATAGGGTTTCAAATTTTGTTGGTATTGAGTAAAATGTTTTTTGGTATGTGCTAATGAAGAAAAAATGTTGTTCTTTTTTGTTGTTGTTGATTTTTGGTAAAAAAAAGAGGATAAAAGAAAAAAAAACAAACTGATAAAGAAGAAAATTTGATTGAATCTGGGGTTATTTTGGCTTCATCAGCTCTAGACACTCTGTTTGCTTGTTGCTTGTTGCTTGATGCTGTTGCATGATTTACAGGATTTACTCCTGCTTTAATATCATATTGAATTTAAAAGAGGAATAGAAGTGATGAACAATAATCTTTTATTGAGTATGTTCTGAATTTTACAAGGTTTGTACATGACTACTTATAGTCTAAAATCCTACTTGCTGTTAGGTTGTTTCCTAAATTACAAAGGTTGTAATCTATATCATAATTGTGCCTTAATTATAATGATTTATTAACCTTTGCTAATATTAGATACCAAAATAGTGTGACAGCTATACACTTGGATGTTATTTTATTTGTTGCCAATGATGAGTAATATCTGAGACAAAGATCCTTACTCTTCAATATATACTTTAGTTCTTAATAATTCCACCAGAGCATTTTTTGTTGGGAGCAACTAATAGTCCCCATCATTCTGTCCTCTAAACGTCCCATTGCTAACTGACGCGCAAAGTACGACGGGACCACTAACTGACGCGCTAATTACGGTTACTAGCAGCACAAGTGGCAAAATTCAATTTTTGTCAAATATTTATTCATCACTAAAATGTAAGGTATTCATACCTATGCAATGAAGTTGGAATATTTATGTTGTATGGTATTCGCAAAAAAACAGAGTAGCTGGAGGGGATCATTACATTTGAAGACCACTATATAAATGGGGACCATTACTTTTGAAAACCAGTAACAACCAGGGAGGACCGCTAACGACTCCTAAAAGCGACATTAGCCTGGATTGGGGACCACAAATGTCTCTTGAAAGCAACTTTCGCCTGGATTGGGGGCTACAAACGCAAAAAGTCACGTGGATCACACTTTCAGCGCTACATTCATTTATTAAATTCTTTTAAATTAATTCATATACAAAATGTAAATTATTCATACCTACAAACTAAAGTACGAATATATATGTGACAAAGTATTCTTTCAAAAACATACATAATATGTAACTGGGGACCACTACTTATCTTGTAACCAATATGTAAATGGGGACCACTTATTTGGGAAATAATAACGACGTATAAATGGGAACCTATACGGATCTCTATCATATCAAGTATTCATAACTAATTACTGAAGTGTGAATTTTTAAATTGAAAATATCCATACATATTTGTTTGTATTTTCAAACTATTAATATATGAAATGGTAAGTAACAATTGTTAAGCAAGGAAGTATTCATAACTACTTCTTTGTGTTATTATTCTTTTCATACTTAGTTTAGCTACATTATTGATATCTAAAACACTTAGTATTCATGCTTATGCGTGAAAGTGTGTATTCTTATGAACAAAAATTTGTCTTTAAATTTTTTTATATGTATTAGATAATATAATCATATTAACATTTGTATTCACAATATGCGTGAGAATATTTCAAGTATTCATACCTATGAATTAATGTAAGAATATTAATGTTAAAATAAATTTTAAAACAAATATACAAAAAAATATTAAGACAAATTCATGACAGAATATTAAACAAGACAGTATTGTTTACAACCATCAATATCAAAGCTATTAGCCAACCAAAGTTGCCCAAAGATGCCCAACCATATAACAACAAAATATCACAGTTTACTGAAACAAATGGTAGTTTACCAATGCACAAAGCAGTCTCTCCAAGCTTATAAAAAAAAAGTTTCCCAATCACAGTTAACCCAGCAAATGACAGTTTCAATTTCAATTTCCCCAAGCATCACAGTAACACCAATCAAAAAAAAATTATTTAGGCTACGTTTGGATGCACTCTAGAATAGCTAGAATAGCTACTGTTTAGAATAGTAAATAAGAACAGCTACTGTTTAAGAACAGTGCTAACTCAAGCTATTCGGAATAGTGAAAAAGTTGTTTGGATTGCATATTAGGAATAGAGTTTGGAGGGAATGAATAGAGTAATAATTTATGTGTTAGATTAAATCTTTTTTTATCAATACGTAATATAAAAATCTTTTTATCCAATACGTAATATAATATTAATTTAATTATTAAATAAAATATTAGATTAAATATAATATAATATTAGTTTAAATATAATACAATATAATATTAATTTAATTATTAAAAGTAATATAATATTATTTTAAATATTAGATTGGTATTAAATAAAATATTAGAGTAAATATAATATAATATTAGATTAAATATAATACAATATAATATTAATTTAAATGTTAAATGTAATATAATATTATTTTAAATATTAGATTAGTATTAAATAAAATATTATATTAAATATAATACAATATAATATTAATTTAAATGTTAAATGTAATATAATATTATTTTAAATATTAGATTAGTATTAAATATAATATTATATTATATTAAATATAATACAATATAATATTAATTTAAATGTTAAATGTAATATAATATTATTTTAAATATTAGATTAGTATTAAATAAAATATTATATTAAATATAATATTAGATTAGATTAATTTTAATACAATATAATATTAATTTAAATGTTAAATATAATGTAATATTATTTTAAATATTAGATTAGTATTAAATAAAATATTAGATTAAATATAATACAATATAATATTAATTTAATTATTAAATGTAATAAAATATTATTTTAAATATTAGATTAGTATTAAATAAAATATTAGATTAAATATAATACAATATAATATTAATTTAAATGTTAAATGTAATATAATATTATTTTAAATGTTAGATTAGTATTAAATAAAATATTAGATTAAATTTAATATAATATTAGATTAAATTTAATACAATATAATATTAATTTAATTTTGAAATGTAATAAAATATTATTTTAAATATTAGATTAGTATTAAATAAAATATTAGATTAAATATAATATAATATTATTTTAAATATTAGATTAGTATTAAATAAAATATTAGATTAAATATAATATAATATTATTTTAAATATTAGATTAGTATTAAATAAAATATTAGATTAAATATAATATAATATTAGATTAAATATAATACAATATAATATTAATTTAAATATTAAATGTAATAAAATATTATTTTAAATATTAGATTAGTATTAAATAAAATATTAGATTAAATATAATATAATATTAGATTAAATATAATACAATATAATATTAATTTAATTATTAAATGTAATAAAATATTATTTTAAATGTTAGATTAGTATTAAATAAAATATTAGATTAAATTTAATATAATATTAGATTAAATATAATACAATATAATATTAATTTAATTATTAAATGTAATAAAATATTATTTTAAATATTAGATTAGTATTAAATAAAATACAATATAATATTAATTTAAATGTTAAATGTAATATAATATTATTTTAAATGTTAGATTTGTATTAATATTGAAAGCTCCAATCACTATTCCAACTTTTTGTTAGAATAGTAGAACAAGGCTATTCTTCTTGTTCCGAATAGCAAGTAGTACGTTTGGTTGCTCAAGCTATTCGAATAGCAATGCTATTCTAAGAATAGCACTATTCTTAGTGCATCCAAACATACCCTTATAATTCACATATTAGGTCCAAATCTTAAATCATTCCTATCGTCAACCAGAATACGAAAAGCGTGAAGGAGACGCTCCTCCCTTATCATGGCCTAACATTTTTAACACACAAAAAATAATTAGTTAACAAAACAAATAAACCTAATCAAATCATATAAATTTAAAAAGGTAAAATAACAAAAATAACCTGATCAAAATCAAATGGCGCATTTCTGCTGAGTCAGTCCATTATTCAAATAACAAAAATAGCGCAGTCATTTGAACCTTCTTGGTGTGGACAATCCATTCAAGTATACTCAACATTATTTCATTCTTCATCTCCTGATTAACACATAAAATAATCATTGCAGGTAAGTGTATATTAATACAATGATATTGAAGTATTCATACAAGGACACTGAAACTATTCAAAACAAGATAAGTACATATTCGTAACAGGACAAAACTATTTGTACATCTACTGAGAATAAATAATAGTACTCACCTAGGCTCCAAGACAAGAAATATTTGACCCAGTGCATTGTATTAATATGTGTTGAACCAATACATGTTTTTCTCTTGATCACCCAAGGAGTTGTACAGCTGAATTTTTTTGTTTTTCAAATCAATTGATGCAAGAATCTAATATCCCAGAGCACACAATGGCACAAATAGCCATTTTTTCCTTTCAAATTGCTCAGAAAACAAATGTGGTTGTGCAGGAAATAGTTTCATGAATGAAGCGGTAGGTCCCATATCCTACAAAATAATACAAAAATAGTATAAATTATTTCAAATATATTCATATATTTTTAAAGTAAAATAAAAAACTTATAAAAATAATTACCAAAGTTTTTCCTGTCAGATAAAACCATTCCTCATTATTTTTCACAGGTGTGTCCCTTTGAAGGAAGACAGCAATCTCAACTACCTGCAATGTTAATTAAGAAAGTATTCGTATCTATCAAATAAAATATTGCTACCTATGTTTTCAATATAGTTATTAATAGATACAACTATTACTAATTATTAATGAAGTGGTTCAAGTATTCATATCTGTCATTTCAAATATTGCTACCTATGTTTTGAAGCAAATCTTTTAAAAATTAAAATGTACAGTTAGTTGCTAAGTAATTTTCATACCTCAGGACCAATATTGTTACTGGAGTACAATAAATATCTGAAGTGATCTGGGAGCATAAACAAATCGGCAGCATTGTTCTTAAGTGAGTAGTCATCACCTCTAATAATACAATTAAAATACCTATTAACCCAAGCATCGAGTATGTTGATCACTGTATCACTCACCAAATCCCTATTTGCATATTTCAAAGATTTTTTTTTGCCAATGGAAGTTTTTGAGTTAATTCAGGAAAGTCGGGATCAATGAATAAATTATCATTCCAATAGTCCCAATCTTTGTGATCCTCAAAATATCTGAAAGGCACTCCTTCAATCTCAGTAATATCATATTGGAAATGGCAAGCCTGAACCTAATATTTAAAAGTCATACTTTCTTTTACATCATCATGAATATAAGGTTAACCAAGAAATGGTTCTTTATCAACAAAGTTCCTCTTTGGTTGAATCTTCATGTGGGAACTCTTTTGTTGATTGCACTTTTTTTACAGCTGGTTTCTCTTGCTCTTGTGAACTGATTTCTATTATTTGACTGTCTGGTTTCGGGGTTTATTTTGGACCAGCTTTCAAGCTTGCTCTCTTACTCGTCAAAACCTTTGCACGGGATGATAACTTCATTGGTTTTATAGGTACTATCTGTAGTTTTTTCGACACTACTTTCTCTTTATCTATTTCTGGGGGTGGAGGGGTTAAACCAAGACCAAGACTAAACGTAGGGTGTTCATCCCTAAGTCTAATAATTATTTCTTGGTTTGCTGGAACTGACCCATCTCCTTCTTTTTTCATCAACTACTTTCTCTCATTGTTCGTCTTGTCTCTCACCTCCTACATTTCTTCCTTGTTCACCTTGTCCCTCTCCTCCTACATTTCCTCCTTGTTCTCCTTGTTCACCTTGTCCCTCTCCATCACCTTGGTTCTCTCCTCCTTCTTTCTGTTTCTCACCTTGTTTAAGATCATTTAAAACTTGTGCTACCACATCATTTGCATAAACGCCTCCATCAGACTGTGTTCCATCATATTGTGTCCCTACTTCTCCAGATTGCTCCAGTTTGTAATACAGGTTGCTTCTATGTTAGCTGCGGCAAAACTACTTCTTTATCTGATTGGGTTTCTTCACTTTCTGAACAAGTTTCTACAACTACCTCTTCTAGTTTTTCTTTTTTTTTCCATCTGTATCACCTATTTTCTTTCCTTCCTTCTTCCTTCTCTTCACAGGTGCATCTTTACCAACATATGGTGTTGGTGTTATAGCATATAAGACCCTCTTGTTGAGAGGGCTAGAAAGATTTTCCTCTAATATCTTTGCAGAGCTTCTAGTAACAACACCAATTGAAAAAGAAGGTTTATTTGCTCCTTCTTTCTTTTCTTCAACTATTGCAGGTTTACCTGGTCCACATAAAAAAAAAATTAATATTACAGTAATTATGCATACAAAAACCTTTACAAATATGAACTATGAACTTATAAAGTATTACCATTAGGGTTATCAAGTATTCAACACTACATGTTTGACACACACTAGTACACCATGTTACTGAACTATTGAATTATGAATTCATATCCTACAAAGTATTCATACCTATATAACATAAAATCCACACCAAAGAATTCAAATTCAATACCTGTTTGTTTTCCTTTGCCATACATATTAAGTATTCAACACTACATGTTTGACACACACTAGTACACCCTGTTACTGAACTATTGAACTATGAATTCATATCCTACAAAGTATTCCTACCTATATAACACAAAATTCACACCAAAGAATTAAAATACAATACCTTTTTTGTTTTCCTTTGCCAGATGATTTCTTCTTACATTCACCAGGTGTAGTCACCTTCTTGGATCCTTTAATAGAATTAAAAGTTAAACAAAAACACATAAAACAATGAAAAGCTAAAGTATTCATAACTACAAATCCAATAATTAATTGTAATACAAATTAATGTAAGTTAAAGTTAAAAAATCTTACGTGACTGCATGGACTTTTTTTTAATTTCATACTTTCATTCTTCATGAGAAACTTGGGCAATCACCTTCTACTCTGATGCCGGTGATAATTTGAAAAGTTCTATTGAGCCTTCTTCTACATACTTTAGGTCTTCAAACATATGAGGTGCAACACTCCCAACAAGGTCATTGGAAACTCTAAAACTGAAAAGGAGGTAAATTGGAGTCATTTCAATCACCAACTTGTAAAGATGTAAATTGTGTGTCTTCCGCAATGAATCAGTCCTAGACAGACACGTCGAGTTGAAATTGAAGATAAGAGCTTCCATCTTGAAAAGTGCCTCAGAAGGACTCCAATCTAAAGGATCAGATTTGATATATGAAGTTTTCATAAGATCAAGTCTTCGATTGAACGAATCTCTTCACCATCCTAAGTTCAACTTTCAGTTGTAAAATCTTGGGATGTGCCCTCTATAGATTCTCATTTTTGGGACCTCAACATGTTCAAAGAACCAGGCCTAAAAAAATAAAAGAAAACAGAAATAACTATTAGTTGCTACAATTTGTAAGTGTTTTGTATATATGTAAAGAATAAAGTATTCAACCCTAAACCCTAAACCCTAAAAATCCTAAACTCTAAACCCTAAATTAATGCCGACAAATAATACGAGTGGCATATCATACCTGACACATAAATTAAAAGTATTGATATAAACTATTGCAAATATATATCACATAAATTAAAAGTGTTCATACTACCTGAACTATGTATTATGCTACCATATAACATGCATTACAAACACCAAGTATTCATACCACAACTATTATGTTTTCATGTCAAACATATCAAAAATTCACATTAATTATGAAATATTTATCACAATTTATCAACTTCTCACATCGATTACAAATAACATATGTATGAATTCATCATACCAAGTATACCACAACAACAACAAAAGAAAATTTATCAAAATTATTAGATTATTACCTATTGGTCAAGTAGGCTGCATCCAAAATAATAACGTCGTGGAAATACTTCGACCATTAGATCAAAAGATGTTCCATAAACGACTCTCTTGTACAATCGTAAGCATAGAAAAAGTTATGATCAATCTTTTGCTTGTTTTGAAAGTACTCAAAGATCAAATGACAGTCGTCTCCTCCAAGTGCTTGTAATTTATTCCTCATGTATTTATCTATAATATTATGTGCATCTTTCTTTATAAAAGGACACCTTAGATATCCACCAGCACCTTTTATTACCAAATTTATATTAACAGACACAGCCAAACCTTGTTCTTCATGAAAATCTAATAGATCATGTAATCTATTTGGGATATATCGGTAACCCAAAATTAGAAAGGCTGATTCGGGTTGTAAAACATGGTTGTGATCCAGATTAACTTTGATGACTACCCATTCTCCAGTAATATCTGTATTTTTCAACTTTATACATGCCTCACAACCTGTCCCTACACAAGCCCTCCTCCTCTTTGGGATACAACCCTCATTACTTGTTTTAGGCTTTTTGCACTTGCTGCATGCTAATGTATAGTGCTGGCTCAGGTCTTTATTCTTGTGATTTGATCTTTTGAAAACCCCAAAACCAGACTGCTTTCCAAAAAAGTTTATAGTATTGGCAAGCCTCTTCATGTGTTTCAAACCAATCATCAACAGCAGGTAGGCTTAAGTCATGAAATTCATCATCTCCATCACTTATCACATCTTCTGGTTCAACTTGACCCTCTACCCTTCCATCAACATTGATAATTTCATCTTCTACTCCATTCAATTCATCGAGAGCTTCAACATTCAAATCCCACCCATATATATTTTCTCTGACATCAACATCATCATTCAGTGCTTCATTAGCACGATGCTGCTCTTCAAAAAGTCGATGGATATCAACCTCATCAATTTCTCCTTTTGTATTTTCTATCCACAATTCATCACCACTCTTTTCATTCAGATCAAAATTCATTCTGGTATAAGAAAAAAATTAATGAACAATAATAACAGGTATTTATATCAAACAGATCAAGTATGGATTATTCATGTAAAAAGTATTTACAAAATAGTTATGGTATTATACCTACCATATGACATGCATATAATCAAGTTTCATATCAAACAGCTCAATTATTCATATCCAAAGTAACAAACTGTTGGTATCAACAACACAAGTATTAATACAAACAATATCAGGTTTCAATCAATAACATATCAAGTATAAACATCTAAATATACAGTTGTTCATACTAGATCTATCAATTATTTATATCATATAAACCATAACATATCAAGTATTCATATTAACAGTATAAGATATTCTTATAAAATAAAACAAGAATTCATGACAAAAATTATCGAGTTTTTAGATGAAACATATCAATAATTTGTTGGGAAATCGCTGTACCCTTGTTAAGGCTTAAGCTGCGGAAAGACCGTAAAACAAAAAATTTTACGTCTAACTTAAGCCGTGGATTAAAAGATGTACATCGAAAAGACCACTGAAAGTTTATTTTCCAGTCTTTCCCTTGACATAACCTTTTAATCCTTTGAGGATCTACTCCCCGATTGATTTCTAAAATAATATTTATTTAACATTAAATAAATATAAATAACATTTATACCTTTTTCCAAATTCAAATTGGAATGTTGTATGGCTCAGTTGCTTAGCACCAGAAATATGATGCCTATATCAGATGTCCACCACGAACAATCAGAGAATCGGTATTTCTTTTGCGAGAAATACTATACCGACTTTTGCGCCAAAACACTATTCACGAAAATCGTAAAAACTGTTTTTCGCAACTTTGCAAAAACAGATTCACGAAACTTCGCGAGAACACTATTCACCGTAAACACTATTCACGAGAACACTATTCACAACAAGCAAGATATACATAATCATATTACGTATTCTTTCTTTTCTTTCGAAAACACTATTTGAGAGAGAAAACGAGAAAAAGACCGATAACCGAACTGATTCGAATCGAACTCAGACTTTGTGAACTTATGAATTTCTCTACCCCTACCCCTATATTTATAGGGTTAGGGAGGTACTTGTAAGCAGCTTGCAGCAGAGGTGCTTGTTGCAATAAATTTATACAACGTGTCGTACACGCTTATAAATTTAATGTGTTTAAGCTTGTCATCTCTATGACATTTATTTATTAATTATAACATTTATAATTAATCAAATAAATTAATTCTCTGATTACTTTCCTATTGGTGTGACCCGATAGGATCTGTGTTATGTTGGTAGAATTTAAGACTGTTTTTAACTTCTATAATCGTGAGAGGCATCTGGCAAAACGCATCATGACCATCCAATTATACAGATGATGCTGTACTGTACAATATCACGATCCAGTAAACTATTTTACTTGTGTTTAATTCTTTCGTCTCATAGCTGTCAGATTAATTTCAAGATATGTTTGTGTCATCCTTGCAAATTAATCTTTTCTTGATCTTGAACGGATTATCAAATATGATTAACTCTTGTTAATCATACCGCATGCAGATAATCTTATTCTATCAAGGGGCCCAGTGACGCTATAAATCGTATAATAAATACGAGGGACAATAGTACTTTTGGTAGACCATCACTTTCTCAGCATAAGTTATGTATACCGAAGAGCTACCGTTATAACTACTTTTTACGGATAGCGTTAGGTAACAGTTACAGATACATTTCTTATGTAGGAACGATGAATACCTCATATTTTAGAATTTAACACAGAATGAAAGCATTAATGACACGAACACAATTCCGTATAATGTTTCATTCGGGGTCTGTCAAATACCATGTTCTCTAACATGTATCTATGTGATTAAATTGATAATTCCTTATCTATGGTCAGTAAAACTTAACCATCATTTAATCCACATACTAACATTTAATTGGTTAATTAGTGTTCTTTGCTAATTACCTCGGTCAGTAACTATTAAGAGTATTTATCATCTATATTATGAAGTTCTACTCATTTCGAATCCGAATGCTGAAATGATCCATAATTCGATAAAACTCAAAGAACAAAATGATAATTTTATTAATCATTCATTACATGAACAAAATATATAGAATAAAATTATCCTTTGATTGACTTCTAGATTATTACACTAACATAATTCACATAAATACAATCACATGTTCATACCAGATCTATGAAATATTCATACCAGGTCATCATCTTCTCAAATTAAAAGATCAAATTCATCAAAAAACAAACATAAAAAGGAGTCAGCTACTTATATCATTACTATAAAGTATTCATACATGAGTTTTAATCAAGGTTCTAAATAGCGATTATAGCGACATAGCGGGGAGACAAAAAAAAACTATTGCGAATGGCGTAGCTATAGCGGAAGCTATCATACATAGCATTTTTTTTCTTTTCAAAATTTATATTTTATATTTCTAATTATCAACATGATCAATATTATCAATATTAGAGAATTGGGGTAACAATCAAATGATAACTAATCTAAGTCTATATTTTTTTCAATCATGCAAATAAGAAGAAAAAAAAAGATCTACAAGGTAACATTATTTAATAGTTCATACTTGATAGTATTACATATTATAATAGACAAAGAGAAATTAATTTTACAAGTGAAATGAAGTAAGTATACTTATTTGAACATTTTATATATTATAATAATCAAAATTAGCTTTCAATTGAAACGAACGGCAATAATTTTACAAGTGAATACTAGACAAAGAGCAAGCAAAAGAAAGAATTAATATTTGAATATTTTCTGATATAGAATGAGAGACTAAATCGCAAATAGGAACATAAACACATAGTTTGGTTTATAATACTTATCATAGCAGACCATGTAGTATCATAAATAAGAATAAAAGCCCATGTAAATCACAAAAAAAAAACTCATGTAGCATAGTTGTAGCAATAGCGTGTAGCGCATAGCGGCAATAGCGGTCAGCTATTACAGCTATAGCGGTCGTAGTTGAATTAGCGCACTTTTATCTCATAGCTTAGCTTTTATGGTCCGAAAAAGCTATAGCGTAGCTATAGCGCTGTTATAGCTAGCTATTTAGAACACTGGTTTTAATACTGAAGGGATGAGAACCTAAATCAACTTGAAATCGCCTGAGATCGACTGAAAGAAGAAAACATAAATCGATAATTTAAATGACAAAGAAAGAAAATCGATGATCAAATAATGAAAGAGAAAAACATTTCCTGAGCGTAGAAAGAGAGATCGCCTGAGGGATGAGAACCTAAATCAACTTGAAATCTCCTGAGATCGACTGAAAGAAGAAAACATAAATCGATAATTTAAATGACAGAGAAAGAAAATCGATGATTAAAGAATGGAAGAGAAAAATATTACCTGAGCGCAAGAGAGATCGCCTGAGGGATGAGATCCTAAATCAACTGGAAATCGCCTAAGATCGACTGATAGAAGAAATCGCCATTAGTCGCCTAAGAGTACATCACGGAGATCTCCTAAGAGAAAGGTGCGAGATTGCCGGGGTGAGAGGTGCGAGATCGATTGAAAGAGAGAAAGGTGTGAGATCGTCTCAAAATCGTCTAATATCGCGGATGATAAGGAAAGCGCGGAGGAGAATGAAACTTTGAAATTTAAAAAAAAAGAAGGTAATAAAGACGGAAGCGCTGCTGGTGGATAATGACGGTTAGACGGGGACCACTTATAGTTAGTTATATGTGCTAATTAATTATTAACATCGGTAGTTACTATAAGGGGACGTTTAGGGGACAGAAGTAAGAGGACAAAATCTTTATTCTTTTTTGTTTCTTTTACTTTACTTATTTCTTTTGCGGTAAAAGGGCTTCCTAAAGACAATCCATTCGTTCTGTATCCGTAGACCGTAGACCGTAGACCAGCAGTGCCGTTGATCAAGTCCAAGTCCATGAAAACCCCAAGACCCGTGATGCAAAATCACTGCACAGAAACCTACGCTTTATCTTAACAAAAAACACGCTTTGCTTCTGACCAACATCGCGTGAGAATTATACTTTGATTGAGTCGAAAAAATTAATATCGTACAAAGTTGCAGATTGAAAATATCCATTGCAAAAAAAATAGTTAGATATTTAAGTTGGTACTGTATGGCATCTTGTATTTGAAGAATAAAATATTATTCAACTGAGGCCATATATTGATATGTGAAGCAAACCAAAGCGAACGCAATGACATATATTGGGCTGATCAACATGTATTGGGCCTAATGTACTTCTCTGTTCAATTCAGGGAACTTAGAAAAAAGCCTGTAGTTCGTTTCCTTGTATGATTGACATTCCTAAGGTAATAAAATATTCTATACTTTGTATTCCTACAAAAAATTTATGAGAAGTAAAACTTTTATTAAAAGCTTTCGTGGCCTAATAATTAATCTCACTCGTGCTTCTATTTACTAAAGCCCATAGAAAACGCCAATTCGTGTCCTTGTGTACGGAAATATATCTGCCTGTTATTTCGATCCCAACCGTTCAAATTTTTTCATGCACGAAATCAACAAAATAAGTTTTTCATTTACGAATCTCAACAAAAAACTCACGGTTAAAATTATAATAACAGCAGATTTATTTCCCACTTTGTACACCATAAGAACCGAGCTTGGTTATGTGTGGCCGTTATATTGGAGATGTGACTTAACACACCGTCCCATTACTATAGTCCATCAAAATCGTTTGACACGTTCAAAAAAAGATTTTTAAATCAAAAATAAGGACAAAAGAGTTATACTATTCAACAACTCCGACAATAAAAGCGCTTTATAGATAAATATTCTTTAGCAATTCATTTGTTTTATGAGTAAGAGATAGTCGGTATGCGAAAGTCACTGCATACCTCATATACGGTATACGGTCACATATTCGGATTTTATGCGAACTTATATATGCTGATTTTGAAAATAAGAATTAATATATATATAAACAAGTTTGCGGTAATATGCAGTGTGCGGTAATATGCGATAATATGCGGTAATATGCGGCCGAATATGCGGTAAAAATATGCGACCGAATATGCAGTAAAAATATGCGGCCGAATATATGGCCGAATATGCGGCCAAATATGAGGCCGCATATTAGACCGCATATTGATTTCTATGCGGTTGTCAACCGCATACGCATATGCGGCCACATGAACCGCATTTTGTTACACTGGTAGTGACTCAAGTGGCGAACGCAAAACTTAGATAAATAATATTTTACTTTAGATCGAAAGGCTACGATATATTTTGTTGTATTTTATTTTTTCTAATTGTTTTTCATCTTTTACTAGTTGTTTTTTATGTTTTACTGGTTGTTTTTCATTTTCTTCTAGTTGTCATTCATATTCTACTAGTTATTTTTCATTTTCTACTAGTTGTCTTTCACATATATTGGTTGTCTTTTGATTGTATTTCATATTCTTCTAGTTATATTTCTCTTTCCTTTAGTTGTATTTTATATTCGTTTAGTTGTCTTTCATTTACTAATAGTTATTTTCCATCTTCTTCTAGTTATCTTTCATATTGTACTAGTTGTTTTTCATATTCTACTAGTTATATTTTATTTTCTTGTAGTTATATTTCAGCCTCTTATAATTGTTTTTCATCTTGTATTGGTTGTCTTTCATGTTCTACTTGTTGTCTTTCATCATCTTCTAGTCGTCTCTCATCTTCTACAAATTGTCTTTCATGTTGTACTGATTGTTTTTCATCTACTACTGGTTGTATTCAATCTTCTCCTAGTTTTTCATCTTCTTCTAGTTGTTTTTCATATTCTATTAGTTGTCTTTTATGTTCTACTGGTTGTCATTCATTTACTACTGGTTATATTTCATATTCTTCTAGTTATTTTTTATCTTGTACTGGTTGTATTTCATGTTCTACTGCTTATCATTTACTTCTTCTAGTTGTCTTTCATCTTGTACTGGTTGTTTTCATGTTATACCAGTTGTCTTTAATTTCTTCTAATTGTCTTTCATCTTCTACTCGTTGTCTTTCATGTTCTACTGGTTGTATTTCATGTTTTACTAGTTGTCTTTCATCTACTACTGGTTGTATTTCATCTTCTTCTAGTTGTCTTTCATCTTGTACTGGTTATTTTCATGTATAACTGGGTGTCTTTAATATTCTTCTAGTTGTATTGTTTCTTCCTTTAATTGTCTTTTGATCACTCAAAAGAGAGCAATGTTTCTTTTTATATTTATAAACTCGGAAATGCTATCGGTTCGGACTGCAAGCGCACAATCCTATCGAGTAGTATATTCGAGGTCGATCCACAGGGAATATTGGTTCAATGCTTTGAGCGATCGAATCACAATCTTTCGAAAGGCTAGACGAAATTTGAAAATTGAGAGATGTTGTTGTGATCAATGTAAATTAGGAAGCAATTAAAAGTAATTAAAATAAAGATAGAGATGAGAATTCCTAGGGTTTCGGCACACCATTGCTACTCAATCCGCCTTGACAATATATTCCTGTTGTGTCTGATTTCCTGTTGTTGTTTTATGAAAGATATCACATAGGTCACTGCGATTTATGTTACCCAAGAATGACAGATCTTTCATCGAGATTCTACATAGGACACTACGATTTTCCTTACGCAAATGACTGATCTCTAAAAACCCCAAATTACTACACAGATCACTGCAATTTTCCTTACGCAAGTGATGGAATTTGGTACGCGTTTTGTTGGTCTGGTTTATGGTTTCCCCGCTAAGGTTTTCTTCACATAAACCTAATAGATCTCAACGAGGCTAATTCATACAAATAGTTTCTCTTGCCATTAAAGTACTGTCACTACCCTAACGGACTCAAACTAGATCATTGAAGTTAGATGAAGAGATAGTAAATCATAAAAGCATTTAGATTCAACAACAAGAAATCATAATCAATAGAAATATATATATCAAAACATCAAGAGTAACAAGGTTTACTTCCTAGTCCTAAGAAAAGGAACTTAGCCGCGAAACGGCATTGTTACAAGCACTTCTCTCTTCTCTCTTTAATCAAATACCCTAATTACAAAGATAAGTTATTCATCTGCCCAGGGGCCTTATATAGGAGTGGATGGACGTCTGGAGGTTGAGTAGGGGCTAAGAAACTGATCTGGAAACAACTGTCGGCAGTTATTCCCCAAGAGGCGCCTTCGGTTACGGACCGTATCACTTGATACGGTCCGTATTAGGACCTTGACGGTTAGGGTTTAATGCTTCCAGCGCTATCTTCTGGTCTGTGCTAGGCCTGGTCCGTATTAGGCAATACGGACCGTAACAGAGACTTCGTCGATAAGCGTCGCTGATCCGATTGACCTGATTCTAGCTCCATTTGGTGTAAAATAGTCCCAAAACCTATTTTCTGCAATAAAACATAAATAATGGTGACAGTAGCCTTTTTCTCTAATTAATTAAACATAAGTGTGAGAAAATATGCAAAACCTAAGCCAAAACCCTACGTAAATCATCATTATTTTGACTCTGATCACGCCTCCCAACTTGAATTGTTGCTTGTCCTCAAGCAACGACATCCCAGCTGGTCAAAGATCCAGTCTAGGTTAAACCATACAATCTCAAAAACTCGTTATAAATTAAATTAGAACTTGGGTTTGGTAGAATTGACATGACAATAAAAATTTAGAACTCTAAAATATTCATGACCTCTCCCTTGAACAATTTATTCACCCCATGATTGACCTCATTATGCATACTCTAGAAAAATTATAATCGAGCAATTTATTTCATAAATATCTTTAAAATTGAGAGTATTAATTTCCTCTTCGATTATAAATAAATCCCTTCCAATCAATAGGAATTCTAATGATATAAATTTTGATTTTCCTTCCCAATTGATTGGAGCAAAGTATGACAACTAAGTGTGTTGGTACTTGTGACTATTTTTTGAAAAATTAAATATGTACAAAATTTAAATTTTGGGAGATTTTCTCGAGCCTATTGGTAATCAGTCTTGTGTAGACACCCGTACTCTTTTTTATCCTCCATCTTTTATTCTATTGTTTCTATTTTTTTATTTTTCTCATTTCTAATTTTTTTTTTTTGTATTTTTCTGTTTTTCTGAAAAATAAAATATTTTTGTGTCACAAGCACCATGATTACACACAATTCCAAGTATTCATCATACAAGGAATTATTGCATAATTTCGCTAGGGGTCTATCTATAATAAATGGGTATTTTAAAACACTATCAAATTTAAAAAACTTTGCAAAAATAAATTACTCAATAAATAAAAATTCTAGGGTTTGCGATTTTGGTCAATACTCATGGTTAGCAATTCATTGTTCACTTTGAGATCACTAATTATTTTAAAAATTCCAAATTTTTGTATCATGGCCAATTGTCTAAACGTTAGCCTAATTCAATTTAAAACAATTCCTATTTGATTAATCTACTCCTAAACAAAAATAAAAATGCAAGCTAGGTAAAAAGCTCAATCTAATCATCCTAGGATTTTCGGTAAAGCCTCCAATCCTAGGCAAAAATTGAGCAAAACTACTAGCACCTAAGAATTTAAAATGCAAAAATTTTAAAGATACATGGTCAATTTACCTCCTACCCCCCCGAATAAAATTGAGCATTGTCCCCAATGCTCGAGAGATAAAATAAAGGAAGTAATAAGGTAAAAAGACTGGGGAAAGATACAACTCACTGCACCTCAATCCTGAGGTAGTGGAGGTGGTGGTGGTCGCTGAATCTCCTCGTAGAATGACGGGTCGAAGAGTCCATAGGGTGGTAGGTGGTATGGCAAACCGGTGGTGAGGGCATGCTGGTAGTACTGCTGTGACATATAGCGGGCCTGCTGTGCCTCCCGCCTGTTGTTGGCAGCATACCCTCGCAGCTCGTCCATGCCCTGACGAACCTGGCTTACAGAGTGACGTGTCGTGTCATACTGCTGGTCAAGCCGGGCATAAGTGGTCCTAGTGTCGATGGAGAACCTCTCCATGTTCGCGTTGACCCTTTGGACGGCTTGGAGAACTCGGTTGTATCCACTATGAGGGGCATCAGATGGTCATTTACCGCGAGCGCCTCTTGCCGAGAGCTGCTTCTGGCACGAGCGTTGCTTCTGCCGCGAGCGCCTCTTGCCGAGCCCTTTACTCATTTGCCGTCATTTTTTTGCATGCATGCGGCGGCTGCTGCGGTTTCGGCCCTATCCTCTTCTTCAGCCTCGGCCTCTAAGGCCTCAAAATCAACCTCATCATCGCTTTCCTGGGCGGCATGTCTGCCGATAGGGGCCACTTGCCTCCACCTTTGCTGGTTTTTGAGAGGTAGTGGTTTGCAAGGCATTTGAATCCTCCTTCTTTCGATGTTGTATAGGTATGGCTCAGGAGGTCTGCCACTGATCATCCTCATCGCGGTGAGGCACTCAATATTTAAGAATTTCATGCCTGTGCACTCAATATTTGATCTTAGCCACACACTCTCTCTCTCTCTCTCTATATATATATATATATATATATATATATATATATATATATATAGAGTATGGCTAATGTGCTTCCTCTAGAACTTCGGCCTCGTGCTTCCGGGGGCATATCTTAGTGTTTGATGTTCAAACAACAAATTCAAACCGTTAGATGTTCAATCTATATTAAAATGTACTTGGAGACCAAATTTTACATTTTTTGGAATTTTTTTACTATTTATTAAGCCACTTTGAAAATTCCAGATCATATGGTCCAGACTGTTTTTACTGTTCACCCGGATCTGGAATTTTCAAAGTGGCTTAATAAATAGTAAAAAAATTCCAAAAAATGTAAAATTTGGTCTCCAAGTACATTTTAATATCGATTGAACATCTAACGGTTTGAATTTGTTGTTTGAAAATCAAACACTAAGATATGTCTCCGGAAGCACGAGGCCGAAGTTCTAGAGGAAGCACATTAGCCATACTATATATATATAGGGTCCGGCTAATTTGCTGCCGGCAGCATTATGGCCAGCTGCTGCCGGGGGCATTTCGGCCATTTCTCGTGTTCAAACAACAAATGTTTTTATACAGATATTCAATCTATATTAAAATCTACTTGGAGACCAAATTTTACATTTTTTTGGAATTTTTTAGCTATTTATTAGGCCACTTTGAAATTGGTTGATCCGGGTGAACAGTGCAACAAAATTCTGGACCATGTGATCTGAAATTTTCAAAGTGGCTTAATAAATAGTAAAAAAATTCCAAAAAATGTAAAATTTGGTCTCCAAGTAGATTTTAATATTTAGAACACGTTGAACGGTTCGGATTTGTTGTTTGAACATGAGAAATGGCCGAAATGCCCCCGGCAGCAGCTGGCCAGAATGCTGCCGGCAGCAAATTAGCCGTAGCCTATATATATATATATAGGGTCCGGCTAATTTGCTGCCGGCAGCATTCTGGCCAGCTGCTGCCGGGGGCATTTCGGCCATTTCTCGTGTTCAAACAACAAATTTTTTTATACATATATTCAATCTATATTAAAATCTACTTGGAGACCAAATTTTACATTTTTTGGAATTTTTTAGCTATTTATTAGGCCACTTTGAAATTGGCTGATCCGGGTGAACAGTGCAACAAAATTCTGGACCATGTGATCTGGAATTTTCAAAGTGGCTTAATAAATAGTAAAAAAATTCCAAAAAATGTAAAATTTGGTCTCCAAGTAGATTTTAATATTTAGAACACGTTGAACGGTTCGGATTTGTTGTTTGAACACGAGAAATGGCCGAAATGCCCCCGGCAGCAAATTAGCCGGACCCTATATATATATAAATCACCAACGGCCCAAAAATAATAACATATGGAAAATTAGGATCTACCAATGCCAAGTCAAACAAAACAGATGGTGTAAGACACTTTTGCAATCGGCTGATAAAATCCAACAAACAGGATTAATAACATTTTCCACCGGTTGCAAAATGAAAGTGATGACGTTGGATAGTCAACACTGACTGGGCGATTGTTCCAACCGTTCGCATAAGTGATTAACTATGGGTTATAAGCCGGTGGCATATGTGTGTACTTTCCCTAATCGGAAGCCGATTGCGAATTGCGATTTGAACTGATGGTGAAGTATTTTTCTGTAGTAGTGTTACACACGAATTTAATAAAAATTTCTCTCATTTGTATATGATTAACGCCCGTTTCGATCTATAGTAGTGTTTCCTACAAGCCGAAACCCGGCACTTATTTCTTAAAATTCAGTATTTCAAAACGAAAAGTTACAAAATCGAATATTAAATAATACTCTTTAATTAATGACGACGTTCTTAAATGGGGCATATAGCTAGTTCGGTTTCAGAGTGTGTTATATGGAAGCTTACAATTATATTCAAGATCAAACACTTGCGTAATTTATCCTCTAAATCATCTCGTTACTATAAAGACACACTAGTTAATTACTTATTAGGAAATTTCAATAAACTTACATGAATCTAGTCAATCTCTATACAACACAACTTGTCTAGTTTGCGCTGCAAGTTTACAGTTCAGTATTAAAAGATTTCATATATATTCCTAGCTAGTTGATCTCTGCATGAAAGAACGAAGTAGCTAGGTATCTTCGCCTATAAAAGTACTGCATATTCCATAAAGAAATGCATATATTTGCAGGGCGGATCATTTAAATACAATGTTGATAGAGGTGTTAAGTGACTTTTATGATTTTAAAATTAACTGTGTATTAATTGAAATTTAATTTTTTTTTAAATCTTTATTATATAGTTCAGTCCTGCTCATATAAAATAACAAATGATTATCATGTAGTCTAGTAGTTATAGAGCTATATTTTGTTATTGTAGAGACTTGGATTCAAATTCTACCCACTGTATATTGTGCATTTTTAATTCCAGACGCTATCAAAATTTTCTAATTCCGCTCTATATATATATGTGTGGTGAAATAAAAGTTTAAATGGTCGCTCATTTGCAGACTTGCAGTTATTAGAATGGAAAAGCACTTGATTTAATTTGTAATGATGATAAATGCGTTGATGAAGACATTTCTCATTGATATAATGTTTGTTTAATTTGTACTCTCAAAAACATGAATCAATTTGTTGAGAAACTTTTATTCTACTATAACGGAAAAATTTCATGTTTCAGTACACAAATAGAAGAAGTTATATATCAATAAATAACATGTTATAACATACATAATATACACCTTGAAACAGAGAACTTTGACCAAGTATAATACTAAATTTTGACTTTGTCAAAACACTTTCGGAAATTACTATTAAAAATTCTCCTTGAGAAAAATAAGAAAACGTAAAGCATGATGCTGCTCACAGAATTTTCACAAAACAATACGAAAAAAGGGGTATTTATACTTGGTCAAACAAAGATATGTACTACCTGAAAACAGTGTATTATATATAATGAAGAAGATAAATAAATAAAAAAATAAGCTATATATTAAGTCATATTTCCCCACAAAAAGGAATTGTATTGAGGCAATGAGGCATATATATATTGTAGATTGTGATCATTTGTTCTATAGCTTTATTTTGTCTAAAAGAATTAAAAGAAATTAACCTAGCTATTAATTATGTACCGTAGACCAGAGATCAGAGCTTGACAGTGCCTTTGATCAGGTGTCATGTGACTCACGCAACTAAAGTTCATAAAAACCCTATGACCCGTAATGCAATATCACTACATCAAAAACATAATTCAATAACAAACGCGCTTTGCTTCTGACCAGTAATTCATATATGCAATCTCTACGGGCAAAGCACGTTTGTTCATTATTACCGAAATATGTAGTAATCCCTAAAGACCAGGTAACCTGAAAAAAAAATATGATCCGACTTTGAATGTGTCGTGTCAACTTCCTCAGTTGACTACTAAATTTCTTACAATGACATAAATTTTGGTTTTAATGAAAAGATATTCTCCAAATATATTGACTTGTGGAATTTTCCGTGTAAAGCCAGTGCTAGCCAAGTCTACTGAGTAAACTGATTGGCATTTTCCAAAATTCTCTTATATAAATATGTTCCCAAGATTTAGTACATTAAGTGCATCAAATTATTTGCTCTGGCAGGAAATCTAATTCACAAAGAGAGAGAGAGAATAGAAAATGGTGAAGAAAGAGATTCTAGTACAAGTTACACTGATAGTTTTGATGCTGTCAGGCAGCTTGACGATGTGCGCAGCACGGCCTCTGAGCGAGGAGAAGCAGTCTCCAGTATGGGGCACTGTTCTAGAGGCCCTGCCAAAACGTGGCAACCCAACAACGTCGCAACCTAATCAATGCAGCAACAGCGTACCCGGCGCATTCTGCAAACATGGATGAGCATGCAGGTGCAAAAGATGAAAAGATCTGATAGAGAAAGGATATCATCCACATTGATATTAGATCATATTATGATTATTTTTTGTTAATTTCATATTTTAATCGGAACTTTAAGTGTTCCTGTTTTTTTTTTATTGGTGATTGTAAACTTAATTTATAAATATTATTCTTTCTGCATGCATATATGTATATATAATGCATGTACCTATATGTATTCCGTACAGCTCAATAATGACAAACCAATTAATTATAATCATTGTTAATATGTTGTTGTGTTAATTATTGATGTTGTTGCTTCCGATAGTATTTGTATGTTGCGCAGCTATTAATTAAATATTGTAAGTTCAATTATGATCAAGACAAATCAAACTAATTTCCTGTTTAATCTGGTTCAAGACAAGGAGGAACAACCGGTGCAATAGTAATAAATCAGCATGCAATTATAATTGTTTATGTTTGATTGCTATCTAAAATTAAGAGGATTAAGTTGCTTACTTCATTTTACTTCTAATAATTTGAATAAAAATCCTCTTAATCCAAAAAGAAAAATCAAATAATTTGAACCATAAGAACCGGTCTTTTCTAATAATTAAAGGTAATGTCTCTATACGAGAGGTTGCAGGTTTCAAATTTAAATTAAAAAGTTCTTTATAAATATTCAAAGATAGAAGATGTACTCATCACTTTTATCTTAAAAAATAATTAATTATGTACGGAACTATGCCAAAAAGATGGAAGCTGGACTTCTAACAATCCTAAAAAAAAAATTGGACCATCTGAGAGTAGATTGGTACTTGTCACCATTATTAGCGCATTTTGCTTCTTCAATTTTCCATTGTAACTGAATTTTTGTTCGGTTTTTATAATTGAATTGCGTCATTCAAAATTAGATTTATCAATTAAAACAATATATGCTGTGAAAAATTCAAATTAAGAACATTCATTCTAGTCAGTTGCAAATATGTTTACCTTTTGTCAAAAAAAATTATTTCCACAAGAGTTAAACTATAAACTATTATTTCAAGTGATCTGCAACTGGAATAAAGTGAAATATTTATTTATGACTCTAATTCTCTATTCTAAAATTATCCTATTCCAGTATCTGCCACACAAACAGGCCGGCCCTAATAAAATTGGATGGAGAATCTGCTGTTCGTCTTCAAAAAGAAAAAAGAAAAAAGAAATTTGTTTTTTTTTTTCACCCAACTGTTCAAATATTTTCAACAGTTCAGATTTTAAAGAGAATAGAAAAAACAGCATATATCTCAACTCTAAATTTGAATTGTTAAAAAAATATTTAAACCGTAAGAATAAAAAAACATATTTATGTTTTTCTGTATATACTAGTGAATAAGCCAAGTGTTGCAAACCCGGCCTGTTAATGGTGCACTCCAAGACCGCACAGCTGTTCAGTCAACTGTGCCCTCACA
The DNA here is from genome assembly GCA_011114355.1 of Carex littledalei. NCBI lineage: Eukaryota > Viridiplantae > Streptophyta > Magnoliopsida > Poales > Cyperaceae > Carex > Carex littledalei. The sequence goes on from CM022090.1 coordinate 4,680,577, forward strand.
CATTCAGCATTAATTGCTTGGCATTTTATGCCAGACTGCAAGGTGAACATATAATCGACTATATTTTATCTTTCAAAATTTATGCATTTAGTAGTTTTGATTTATTTAGACAGCTTTCAAATGTTAAAAAAAAATGAATTATCAATGCACGTGTTTACGATTAAAATTAGGATTTCATGCATTCAGTTTGCTTTCTATACTTCGAAAAAACAATTGCGTTTTTTCTACTGTTTAAACGCATAAGTCCAATATAATATTGTGAACATATATGTTTAAAAAGTATGTACGTAGTTGTTAAATATTTAAAAACAATAATATTGATGTTAAACATCCGGAAAAAAAACGAGAATGGCAAAAATAAAATAAATTTTCCAGGATATTTAGAAATAAATAACAAAAACATCATTTCTAAAATCTAAACAGAAAAAAAAAATAGAAGGCACCCCCGGATCCTCCCGGTACCGGACAAGAGCATCTTTTAGAATTAGTAGATCTAAACCGTTCTTTTAACTTTGCAGGAATCTTAAAGGAGACTCCCTACAGTCAAAGAGGCACCGGATTGAGTTAGGTCCGGTTGGGAGTTAATCTGAATCCCATTGTCAATCCCTACTAGAAGTTAGAGAGTTAATATGAACTGTAAAGTTGTAGATACTGTCCAATACTAGAGAAGATACTTGTCGCCCCCATTCCCTCTCCAACTAAATACAGTTTTCTTGGATCTAATAAAACATGTGCCAAAATAGCGCTGGACTGTGGTTAACCATAAGAAATGGTTGGCAAATTGACAAGTATAAACTAAATTATCTAAATATGGAATTTGTGCCGAAACATTTTGCTTGTGTTGTCTGTCTCAGATAGTGAAGGTTGTTTTATTAATTTGAATGGTACGGCAGAAATTTCAATAGTAAAAGAAGTACTGAATTTGTATATACTTTTTTCCGGTCTAATTTCATATATGGAGTATGAAATTAAAATATTGAATTCATTTGCATTTCGGCCCCGCTATAATTTTATGGCAATTTAATCGGACTCTGGAGCTAGCTAGCGCAGTGGATAACCATGTCATTTGCTATAATTAATAACAGAAAAATAACGACGACGACGATAATAATAATAATTATTATTATTATTATTATTAATAATCAATAAATAAATAATTATTGTTTATTGTTGTTGATACTATTACTATCGGTCATCATCTTTTTTAATATTTTATCTGTCCATATTTAGATTAATATACCGTTTGGTCCGCTTCCTTAAAATGAAATAAGCCCATAACTTGCATAAATATTATAAAAAATAACAATAACAGAGTTGTGCTTTACATTTTGGCATATTTGCATCAGCCCATAACTTTTCTGATTCGCTTTTTATCTAACCAGAGGGAGGGATCTGTTCGGCTACTTCCCATCTCTTTTCTGACTTGTAAAGCAAGTTCCTTTAACCCAAACAAAATTATACATCATTCTCCACGTGCCCATAACGCCATAACATGTAAAATTATCTGCTTCTTTTCACGAACCCAAAAAGGTAAAATAGATTTTGGTTGAAATTCATTCGTACAAATTGACCCAAGTTTTCATGCGTCGTTGACTTGGCTAGAGGCTGGTCGTATGCTTCATGGAAAGGAGATATCCAGGACTTATAAAATGGAGAGGATGAGATCTCAGTAGTCTTTGCATGCGACCAAGTCTAAATCTAAGGTCGTCACCGCCTGACTGGAGACCCGTCTTTGTTCATATTTATTACTTAATTTGGCCTTTGAACGTAGAAGAGAAGATTAATCAAAGTTACATACTTTTACACTGACCTGACCTTGTACCTGTTATTTTCATTCAGCTCTTCCTCTTTGAAAAAAGAAGACCCGGTATTGTAGTCTCAATCAATTTCATGTGGCACAGGTACAGACCGCCAGAATCTGTGAACAACCAGAAATTTGGATTCTATATATATCACGATAAATCGTTTCTTTGAACACTCATGCGCCAGACAGTTATATATATGGAAAATCTGTCAGAAAAAGACTAAGCAAATGGTCTTACATTTTACTGATTCAAAAGAAGAAATTTTACTGAGTCTCTAAATTTCACAAAAAATTAATTAAGATGTCCTTGTCTTTTATATATGCAGATTATTTCGTACGTTGGAGTTCAGTAACATCTCACGCAAGTTGATGCAATAATGATGGCAAGTAGTGTATAATTTTTAATGAACTAAAAAATATTCTTTATAAGTCTAGTGACTAATGTAATATCTTTTATTTGGAAGGTTGATTTACAGTTTTTTTATAAATATATAAAGTTGAAAAGTTTGATCTTATATGTTTTTATTTCAGAAAAAATAACTAATGAAAAATTTTCTGATATATTTTTTATTTTAGAAAGAGAAGTCACACTATTCGGTCTTCATTTTTAGTCTCCAGCCAAAACTATATATTTAACTTGTTGCAAAACTCCTATTCCAAAGAAAAGACGAGATGAGATCTATTGCCAACTATGTTGAGTGCGTATCCTCTAAGATATCTCATATTTTGCGAGACCGACGTGTGCGGTGCCTATTCGGGACGGATAGGGCAGAGGCAGTATTATTTGAGCTTTGAGATTAGTGCAGAACGTATTTGAACAGTTGAGATTTTCTAAAAAGTCACGCAAAATATGAGATATCGCAGAGGATGTGAATTCAACTATGTTAGGTTACTTGAATTTTTTTCTAGTTAATCACATAATTGTGCAAAACGAATAGATAAACTGGATTAAAAAAAACTAAAATAAGATATCTTCTTTATTAATTTTGTTTGAATTGCTCAATTTGTTACAAATATCTTATCTCTAAATTAAGGGCTCATGAGATATGTAACCTATTTTGTTTGTAGTAAAATCGATCGACTCACAACTTAAAGCATAACGATGTCTTTTCGTTTTTCTAATTACAAAATGATATATATATAAATTAATTATGTAACTATATATAAATAACTTTATTGTTTTTGTGAAAATAATATTCAAGATTAAACGTACTTGAACCAATTGTTTTACGTAATGTTTCCAACTAATAAAAGAAAGAAGTATTTGAAGTCAAACATGTCTAGTCGATCCGTATAATGTACGTAGGTCTTGTTGTTAAAATGTGGATCTTATGATCTTCATTTATGGATGTAACTGCGCTCCAATCAAGTAAATTACAAACAATGTTCTGAGAAGTAAAATGAAACTTTGAAGTATCTAATGTATCTATTTCACAAGAACGAAAAAAGTATATATACTTGTATGAATATATTTTATTCGGATACTTGCGCGCGTTTACCATAATTTGTTGTTATGAAACATCTATATAATATTAATCGTACTAACAAAAAGAATTAAGATTGTAAATGTCTTCTTAATCTTTTAGATATGATGTGCATCAAATTGAATTCGTATCCTCATGCATTAACGCAAAATTTTAGTTAAGATCTGGACTGTCCGATCTGAATCCCCACCAATATTAAAGAGCCCCATGCGTTATAGATCGGATGGTTAGCAAATTAACTCAAACGGTATCAAATAACGGAATGTTAATGCAAAGGATATGGATTCCATCAAATTTGAGTCAATTTGAATTCAACTAATCATTAATAATTCACAAAGTAATTAAAAATTTACCTTTAAATTTTTTTAATTATTTAATACAATGCTGAACGAATTTTAAATTAGTCCCCAAAAAAATAATAAAAAACACATCTATGATATAATTTTTTTATTTGGAAACAAAATTGAATTATCAAATGGATATACTTAGTAATTAGTTAAATTAACACTACAACTACCCTTTAATTTACTTTGTACAAATTTAGTTCAACACATTGATCCAAAAACAAAATTCAAAATTTTCTGTATAGTTTTTTCGCCACTAATCAAAAGATCTCTTCAACCCCTTAAAATCTACCGTTTCAATGCACTCAGCGCTTCCTCTTGACCCATTTAACATCTTGAGCAACTCGCTTGCTCTCTCCTTTGTAACTCCATTGCAGCCGACTTGCAACAAAAGCAGCAATTTCTGGAATGCACCTACTTGAACTGCCTCCATGATGCAATTCTTCTTGCACCCCTTGCAAATCCTCCAAAGAGCCGAGACTGAGAATTCAGTCGCCATGTCAGATATTCTCAGCACCTTTTTCACAAGCACCGGCACCGTAAGAGCATGTTCGCATCCCCTCTCTCTTCCCTTCTCGCATTGAAATAAGCCCTCTAGCACTGCTAGTGCCTTCTCGCACATGCTTCTCTCACAGTCGACTAAGGTGTCAACTAGCAGTGAAACTAGACCCAAACCGACAAACCTTGATGCGGCCCGTTCATTTGAGGAAATGAGGTAAAAGATTGTGACAAGTGAAGCTTTTGTTGCCAGAGGAGAGATAGGTTTCTCCACAAGCATTGTTAGAGCTTCGGCTAACCCATTTGTTTTTGACATTGACTCTAGGCTTGCACTATCCAAAGTAGATGTAACTTCTCTCAACACTAGAATCGTACTAAGCCTCCCCGATAAATCACCATATTTTAAAATCAACACCATCGATTTTAGGGAACCAGGAGATATAAGCCACCTTTTTGCTTCTATGTCTAGAGGGAAGAAAACAACCAGTGAAGATAAAATCTTCTCCAAATCTCCCAATGCCTTTGAGCTCTCAGAAGATTCACCGGCCAATTGGCTAAACGCCCCCGATAGCGTATGCGGTGCACCGGCAGCTGCTAAACACCTCTTGTCCCGCTCACTCTCTTTTCCAATTTCCTTCAGCTTCATTGCCAAATTGCCGCACCTGTAGCTGTCGCCTCTTCGGCTAGCCAAAGAAACCTGTGACAAGATCTCTGAGGCTTCTAATGGGGAAATTGGGATACGAGGAGTTGAGATTCTCTCTACTCCTAGAGAACGGTTCTCGACGCACCACAGTTGGATCAGTTTTCTTGTCGAGTGGTTGGGTATGAGTTCATGGATGTCGATTGGCTGACCGGTTACCGGACAGTTGAGATTCCCACGCTCAAGCCATGTCTCGATGCTCTTTCTATCATAGGTGATGCCTGTTGAGGCTGTCACCGGGTCGTGCATTAAATCAAGCGAGATTGGACACCGGAAATGATCCGGTACCAATGGTTCTACACCAGGGTCCTCGAGTTGGATTCTCTTGATTGCCGGAATCGGACTGGGTCTCTTGCCTCTAGATAGAGATGCCATCTTGTAAGCGTTTAAATGTTTAGTTTAACTAATGGTTTTCTTGTTCTGTTTGCAAGAATTTTGGAGTTTTTGGAGGAGATGTGGTGAGAGGTAAATTGATTTATATAGATTGTGGTGTTTCAAAAAGAGAGAGAGGAGAAAGTAAGAGATAGAGGAATGGTGTGTTGAATGGGGCGGTGAGAGAGCAAAGGGTTTGTAGGCGTGGGAGAAGAGTGGTTCAGAGAGAAGACTTGGGAGATTTGAATGTTGACCGTTGAAAGTTTGAATGTTAAGCCGCGGAAGTAAACCGGTATTAGGTTTTAAGGTATTTAATCTTGACTTGACATGTTCGGTGTTTTGACCCTCTAGTATATGTGAAATTTGTACCAGAGTTGGATTATCTTGCTACGAAATATTTATTGTCCCGTGTTCATATAAGTTTAAAAGGTGGCCTTTGACAATAATTGAAAAGTGCCATTATTGTGACATTAAAAATATATACTGCTGCATTTTTTTTTTAAATTGATTTTGATATTAAAAATTTATATGATAATGAAAAACTAACATTAAATTAATAATTAATGTAGTTCATACATATATATATTAAGACTCTACTTTGTATTTCAATTCATAGTATGACTACAGTCAATCGAAAATAACTAAGAAACATGACTAACATACATATTATGCCCAAAAGAAAATTGGCCTAATTACTTTAGCAAATAAAAAGGTATTAATGTAAAAAATAAAAGTGCTTATATATATCCATATTACAATATTACATCAACAATGGTAATCAGTTCCAAGAGTTCTTGTGCGAAATTGCAAATGGAAGGGGTTTAAATGCAAATTATAATCTGTTTTTAACGAACGGGGAGAAAGGATCCACGGACCGAGTTGGCCATGCTGACGACTTTTTAGTTCCAAACGCGTCGGTGCGGGTTTCTGATCTTCTATTCGACTCTTCTCCAGTTTTGATCAGACTAATTATCTCCATTTTAAAACAAGTATAAGCGCTTACGTCGAGATGGAAGCGTCAATTGTTACTGCCGACGCGTCTGTATTTTCCTATAGACTGGAGATAATGAGTCGCCGTTAGATTCAAGTTTGATTCAGGTCCTTCCGTTCTCATGGGATACCTGCGCAACGTCTAGAACAAGGCAGTTTTATGTTTTATTATATAAAAAAAATAATAATAATAAATTAGTAGGCAACAAAATAAGATCTCAGTTTTGTCAATTTTGAGCGAATGACAGGAACTTATATAATTATATATTGCCGTCTCAAGAAAAATATTTGACTTCACAGCGAGAATATAAATGAACATGTTGAAGCTAGAGCAATAAATATTGGTAAAGAAAAGGACCATTGCTCAAAAATAAAAAATTGATAAAGAAGTGAACATTGCTCTTCAATTAGCTAGCATCATATCTTTATTCTTTTGATTAACGTGGAATGGTGATTAGATTATAAAAGTTTGATCATTTTTGTGTTGCTAAATTTATTCCATGCATTTCCAAATTCAAAACGATTTGACAAGTAATTTTGAAAAGTAGATATAGAGAATTATACTTTTAGGACGGTTGATTTTTCTCCTTAAACCTATTAAAAAAATTTATTGATTCCAATCAGGTCATTGCGTTGTCTTTTTAATTAATTATATATCAAAAAAATTAATACGGTATTGAATATTAGTATCCACATTTAATCAAAACAGATTTTCTTGACAACAAGAAAAAAAAATCCACGTGGATAATATTTTCGTCATTAGGAATTTCAGAGAAAAATCCACGGTATTGACAGGTCATCCGCCGATTTTACAAAGAAGATTCATTAATCAATTTTCCTCTTTTTTTTTACAAAAAATTAGGGTCAAGAATTTGATTCATTGATGCAGTTGCAATGAGTTTTTGTAACATGGGATTAATCATTTTTTTTTCAATTAGGGAGAAAACAAATAAATACACATGTTAGCGATGAATTTAGCCGACATTTTTATTAATATCCAAAGTTTAATACAAATTATTAATTATACCCAGAGTCGGACCAATTATCGAAATATACCCAAGCCGGCCATTTTCTGGCCGGCCATGTACCCTCCCTCAGCCGGCCAGAAAATGGCCGGCTTTGTTCCTTTTTTTTTTTTTTTTTTTTTTTTTTTTTTTTTTTTTTTTTTTTTAAGAGAGACACTATGAAAATCAAAATATTGAAATTTAACACTGAAAATTTGAAATTTTTTGTTTAATTATTTGTTATATTACTTCTTTTGATATAATTAGCATATTTATATTAAAATACGCTATATTAATTGAAATTATATTGAATAACACTATATTATGTTAAATTACGCTAAATTACATTACATTACATTACATTACATTACAATACGCTATATTAATTGAAATACGCTATATTATTTTTTATGTTGTGCTACTATTTTAATGTTGTAATATTTTCTGTTTAGCATTATCATGATAATTTATTTTGATCTGTAAAATATAAAAATAGTACCATAAAAGCACACATACACAAGAACCGAAATATAGGATAATCCAAATATACCAAACATAAATAGTATATGAAATAAAATAGTACAAAACTAGTAAAAATAAAACTAAAACGGAGAGGGGGAATATCGCTGAGCCGGTACTCCGGCGTTCGCCCGGCGCCAGCGCCGCGGCCAGACTCTCTCTCTCTCGGCCTCCTCACTGGCATCGGCAGACCTGAGTATCTGGTCGGCACTATCCCATATGGCATCGGCCGTGTAGACTGTCGGTACTTGCGGAGGTGTAGCGAAGGTAGATGCGGCAAACCCAGTCCCAAAGTCAGGCTGAGTATGAGACCCGCTACCACTAGCCTCTCCATCATGCGGCATCTCTGTGCCATATCGGGGCCATGCCGGTGCCGACATGAAACTGTCATCGAATACCCCGAAGTCCTGGAGACTGCACGAGAGGGACTCGTACTCAGAAGTATCGGTCTCCGCAGGTGGTGGCTGTGGTGGCATCTCTGCTGGACCCTGCAATCATACACATAAATTATTAAATTTGATCTGAATGAAGAAATTTATTAAAACCTGACAGATACTGAAGTATGACATACATGAGGCTGCACCGGACGTCCATGCTCGTCGTACCATGACGTCCACCCAACGTCGGACAATACCCAACGATGGTAGTCCCACTCTGGATGTGAATCGGGGGAAGATGGCATATCATCCATCAGAACCGGGGTCGGATCGGGCTCCTGCGGATTTATCTCACGCCAGTTGATGTTCTCTCTGGCATCTCGCAGCATACCGATGATCTTTCCACCGTGCCCGGCATCCTCAACCACATTCGCATTCTTCTTGAGTGTGCGGTACCCAAGCCGTCTCCAGTTCTTCCTTCCTAGCATGCGGATCCCATGCCCGCACTCCTTGATCGCGGCCAAAAGCTGAAAAAAAATTTGGCATGTCAGATCAAACCTTGATATACTACTAAGTTAGACCAAAACTATGTGGTTTTAGGTGCTTTACCTGGCGAGCCCATGCACGACCGTTGGGATGGTAACCATCATCCGTTTTGATCCTGTCGCGAAGATGGGCACCGTAATCACCCTGCAGATAGACACTCGCCATGCAGACCTGCGTGTACCATACATCGTACCTCAACTGGGGATCCCCCTGGGTCTGCTGAAGCACATCTGGCTCGTGATAGAAGTCTGCATACTGAGGATCCTGGGCCGTCTCGTAGTATGCATGGTAATGAGTGCTCCAGTCCTTATCCAGTCGTGATCGGTGGGTAACGCTGTAAGGAAGACGTTAGTTGCAATAAAAAGCTATCAAGTAATATGATGTATTTAACAATAAATACAATAGACTACGACATACCTGTGCAGGGCTCTGTGCGTGGAACTCGGCAGAGATGGGTCTGCGGGAATGAACGCCGGTCGACCAAACTGGCGGAGCACCCGATCTGGGTAGTGGTGCTCCACTGTCCAGAAATGTATGAGTGGACCTCGATAGAACCACATCTCCCGCTCCTGCTCGTCAGTCACACTGCCCGGCAAGAGGAACTCCTCGTACAACTGATCGTACGGCGTCCACTCAACAAGAGGCTCAGGCAAACTCTGAAGCTCTGACCGGACTGGCCTGATCCCAATGGTAGCACCGTGGGTCCGATCCTGGTAGTGGTGGAAACCGTGCCACTTCTTGGCGTATGCCGGGCAGTGAAACACATCTGGCGCTCCCCAATCCGGCGCCTCATTGGAGATAGGACGACCCACCGGTAGCCGTGACCACGACCAGTGCTGAAGCAGGAGTACCGGCCCGTACATCTGCTTCGCCGTCGGCTTCATTTTCAAGAACATTACACGTCAGTGTATTTTGATGGATTGATTGATTAAATAATTTACACTAAAATAAGAGTTGGTGACTTACCTCACTACTACGGCACAGGTGGGAGTACAGATACGCCAGGACAGCTCCACCCCAGTTGTACGACGACGGCTCCTCAATGTTCATCAGCAACGGGAGATACATCATCGGCACCTGATCACCGCTGGAATCAGGAAACATGACAGAACCAAAAAGGTCCATCACGTAGCCCCGTGTATATCTGCAATACAAAACATATAAAAATTATAATAGAATCATCGTATTATAAATTAATTAGTAGATATTAATAAAAATTTACCTCTGAATCTCCTGCTCGGTGGAATGTGCCGAGAGACCCGCGATGAAGTGCTGCCGTAACCTCGTCATCCGTAAATGGAACTTCGACCTCCCATGTTCCCCAATGATATAGGAAGGATCAGCTCCCAATAACTCCTCGACATAACCTGCGAAGCTGGTGCTGTCAGAGACGCCGCCGACGGGTGTGCCACGGATAGGCAAACCCCAGAGAGCACTCACATCCTGGAGAGTCACTGTCATCTCTCCAAATGGCATGTGAAACGTGTGCGTCTCGGGACGCCATCGCTCCACCAGTCCAGCGATGAGAGATGCATTGATGATGCTCTTCTCTGTCCGCACGATGTCCACAACCTGGTAGAGACCCAGGTTGATGAGGTACGGCTCCATCACCTCATAGTACCTCATGTGAACGCACCTCAACTTCACATCTAGAAGATCCGTGTCCTGCGTTGAAAAATGTAATCCGCATGGTGAAAACATAATAAAATTTCAATCCAACAAAATTTAATGAAAATATAAGAAAAGGAACGTACCTCACGAGAAGCCAGTGAGACTCGGTGCTCGCTGTGGGGAATCCACAGGAGAGGACTGATGTGCTCTGTGCTGCTAGTACTGATCGGCTCGTCCACTACTGGACGCTGGGTAGGCCGTGCTCTAGGCATCCTGATATCTAAAATAACCTAAATTCGGTGAAATTACACTTGATCAGCATAATTCTGGTAAAAAAGGCCAAAATATTGGTCATCTGTGCTAATTACACTAAATTTTGCTTAATCAGCCTAATTATGGTAAAAAAGACCAAAATACCCTAAAAATTGGTCAAACGTGCTAATTTCGGTAAAATTACGCTTAATCAGCCTAACTATGGTAAAAAAGACCAAAATACCCTAAAAATTGGTCAAACGTGCTAATTTCGGTAAAATTACGCTTAATCAGCATAACTATGGTAAAAAAGACCAAAATACCCTAAATAATGGTCAAACGTGCTAATTTCAGTAAAATTACGCTTAATCGGCATAACTAAGGTAAAAAAGACCAAAATACCCTAAATAATGGTCAAACGTGATAATTTCGGTAAAATTACGCTTAATCAGCATATTTATGGTAAAAAATGCCAAAATACCATAAATATTGGTTATCGGTGCTAATTACACTAATTGCGCTTCATTAGCCTAATTATGATAAAAAATACCAAAATACCCTAAAAATTAGTCAAACGTGCTAATTTCGGTAAAATTACGCTTAATCGGCATAATTATGGTCAAAAAGACCAAAATACCCTAAATATTGGTTAACTTACCTAATTACACTAAATTACAACAATATAATCTAAATTATAACACCTAAAACCTAAACCCTAAAATAAATAAATTAAAAATTAAATTAGATAAAAAAAAAATTTACCTCAAAGAAGAAGAGAGAATTCGGAATTTGGATGGGATGAGAGGATTGTGAGAGGAGAGAGAAAAAAGGGTATATATAGGGGTTAATGCGGGTTAAAAAAAAAAAAAAAAAAAGGAACATGACCGGCCATTTTCTGGCCGGCTTGAGGAGGGTACATAGCCGGCCAGAAAATGGCCGGCTTGGGTATATTTCAATAATTGGTCCGACTCTGGGTATAATTAATAATTTGTATTAAACTTTGGATATTAATAAAAATGTCGGTGAATTTAGTAGGGGTAAAGCTGGTGAGAGGTTTTAGAGAAACTCAACATATATTATGTACGGTGTAAATATAAAAATGAGTGAGGCTATGATAATATGTATATTACGGATTGATCCATATAATAAATTCATATCTTTATTTACAAAGTTTAAACAGTCAATCCGAACAACCTTAAAAAAAACAGTCAATCCAAACCGTTAAATATTATCTATATATGAAAACGCACTTAGAGACCAAATTTTATATTTTTACTATTTTTTAAATGAGTAGAAAATCACTGCTTTCGGATGGTTTACAATTTTCAAATCAAGAAATTTAAAAAATAGTAATTTTTTTTTAAATATAAAATTTGTTATGCAAATCCATTTTCATAAGAGATCATGTTAAACAGTTTATATCAATTATTTGGATTTTTAAAATAAAAATATGAATTCATATAACACAGCTGATTTGTAATATACATATTATCAGAGCCTCAATCTATAAAAACTATAATATTTGAAAAGTTGGCATAGTTTGTCTTCATGTTGGGAGAAAGAAAGGAACTCCCTAACTGCGTGTCTCGGTGTATCAACCGATGCATGGGATCTCATAGAAAATTCTCTGGATTTGTCAAGCAAACTCCGAATATACTCTCTCATTTTAATATTCTTAATCCACCGATACCTACGATACCATAGTTTCGAACAGGTATAGATAGTGACATTTTATTTTTTAAATCGTATGCACTACCCGTTCCTTTTTACAATTAAAAATCCTATGGAAAATCCATTGCATTACCTAACAATTTCAAGCTTATATTTGAACTAGGATAACACCTTAGACTTTACTCCAAAGTAAATAACATTTATTTTAAAATTAATTAATTTTTATAATAATATTGTTTATAATAAAATCACACAGTCAAATATATTTAAAACACTATAATCTATAAAATAATATAATTAATCTCATGGAAACTACTACAGAAAAATACAAATATATGTTGAGAATGTGGCAGAAAAGTTTTGAAATTAATTCTCTTTTTATGAAGTATAAGTTATAAACTTTACAACAACTGTATATGATTTGTACGTTGCGATTGCAATCATTTGAAATGTTGTACATGCATATAGCATTGTCCATAATTAATATGTTCAACAAAGTATTTACTATTTCTTGTTTTTTAAAGATAACAATAAGGTTATAAAAACTTAGATATCTATAAATAAATTTTTCAATAAAATTTCAAACATACAACTTATCAGAGACAGTCTAAAATAAAAAATTGGCTCTCTATTTTTGTTTTTTTAGTAACTATTAAATAAAGAAACATATTCAAAGCATTTTGGAAGCCACTCAATCCGAACTCCTACACTAGGAGAGTGCGTATCCTCTGAGATATCTCAACTTTTGCGTGATCGACGTGTCCGGTGCCTATTCGGCGATAGTGCAGGGGCCCAGTATTATTTGAGCTTTGAAATTTGTGCAGAACTTACTTGAACGGTTGGAATTTTCCAGAAAAACACTCAAAGTTTGAGATATCTCAGAGGATGCGAATTCAGTGTAGGAACCAGGAACCATTTAAGATTTTTGTTTACTATGATGATACTTGCAGTATAAGAATTTAGGATTATGAGTTTAAATATATTTTATTCGGTGCCCCCAAGAAATTTTTGACTCTACATCAATCTCATCTCCACAACATCAATGCATAAAGATATAAAAAACAGAAGTCACCCACAACTGCTCGGCTGATAAGTTTGGTCATCTGTGTAAATTAGAGTCCTAACTGCACAAAAGTGAAACAACAAGAGGACTTCTCTATAGTCTATATGACGCACTGGCGTCAAATCTTAAGAAGATCACTCGCAGAAACAGAAGCTGCAATACAATTGTTCAGAGCAATTGCCATAGAGAATCAGACCATCTTTCTCCGCCTGTGGCCCAGTATCACAGGCTCACAAGTCATAACACCAAAAAGGACTTTGAACAATAAACAATTGTGTACTATAAGCCTACTTAACCCCAAAAGTACTTGGGACCATTATGTGATCACTTGAGACTTAAGAGCAGGGACTGAAAATGTAAACCAAAACTAGCTACAATAAAAACAACATCAGGCGAAATTATTGAGGGAGGATTTATTTTAGTCATATTACCGTTCTTTAGTTGCATAATTTTAAAAGACGACTAACACAACAAATTTAGAGTGCATAGAAGCATTTTGATAGCTGTTCTTGCCCGACTGACATGTATAAATAATTAAATACTGATTGTCGTTAAGCATATCCCCGAGATTTTTTATCCTCTTGGCCAAAATCAATTTGGTGCCTATTGATACAATTTGGAATATAGGGGGACCCGTTTTGAGTTTGTGCCAGATTAAAACCGACGACTCAGATCTCATTCTACACAGTCAGGTATTACCCTGGATCTGAATTTTTTAGTCCGGTTTACTCCTAAACCCAAAAGATGGCTCCGGGCCAATCTCGCAAGACATGGATTTAGTTGTAGATCAGCCCAGTACAGCTAAGAAATAATGAATAGCTCAATAGTACAAAATGAAAAGGATTACTTCATATGGTTTCTCTAAATTCAAGCAAGTTCTAACAAAAAAGGTAACACTTCCAATTAATTTTTTTTTTTTTTAAACAAAAAAAGAGAAAGAAACCCAGATCTCTAAAAAATCACCAACACCCAGATAAGAAAGAAACCCAGATAAAAAATCACCAACACCCAGTTAACAAAGGTAACTTCTCTTGACGCCAGAGACTCAAGCTGTTCAACTACCTCTGACCCCCAGGCCAAACTCTTAATTTTCATTTTCTGGAGGCTTGAATTGGAGCTGTTTTACAAAATTCATGAAATTGAGAACGATTGTCTTGCCTTCTGTTGTGATAATGCTCTCTGGGTGGAACTGAACTCCCTGAACCAATTGAGTTTAAAAACATCATTATTAGGTTTCAAAAAATATTATAACGTCCCAGCAATGTTCTAATGGATTATAAACAGAAGTTCTACACACATACCTGGATATGTTTGTATTTCCGGTGCCGTGCTGCCATTACCAGTCCATCTTCACTCCATGCTGTTATCTCCAGAGCATCATTAGGAAAAGTCTCATTTTCTATTACAAGGCTGTGATATCTCCCAGCTTTGAAAGGACTAACACAAAACCAAATTAGTATGTCAATTCAAGTGTAGTTGGCAGCCAAGTATTATTTCATGGTTTCAATACCAATTGATCTTGTCTGATGCTAAATCAGTACTGGGCCTCAATCAGTAGTATGGATAATCCGTAGATACATTTTTTTTTCATTGATTGGATTGGGATTATTCAGAGATCTTGAGGATCATTGGGGCTTAACTAATAGTCTACAATTTCCATAGGATACCTTACATAATTGCACCATAACATGTAGCATGAATCAACCAGTACTGCAATCCAAGGTTAGCACTGAGCAATAACCAAGGAATAAACACTTTCGAATACTTCAGATAATCTTCAACGGATATATAGCAATTTAAAAATTTATAACAAAAATAATACTTCAACTTGATATTAATGTCAGTTGACCGGTCCAAAGGAAAATCTGCTTATCCAGTCAATTAAATGTGAGTTGACCGAAAAGTAAATTTAGATACCAAAATTATTATTGTATTTTTATAATATATATTCCAAATTGGAAGTAGCCACCGCTAACTGTACTTTTAAAATTGGTAAGGACGTCAATACTGTGAACGTCCCAGTTCCTTCGGCGCCAGGCCCCTCCAATAGCAACATTCCTTTTATTCTTTTTATGATTATTTTGGGTAACGAGATATAACGCATGCAATACTATAAACTAAATAAATATTATTTCCTATTAGTTTCATTAGCACAGGACAAACAATAAATTAGGTAAGGTCGCATATGACAAAAATATAAAAGTAAATACACGTGGCTCCAAGGACTAATGCAAACAAAAAATAAATGCATGCGGTCTCTCATTTCAGTTCTGTTTCTGCAATGCTTTCATTTAAAAAACATTCAAAAAGGTTTGGAGGAAGGACTGGGACGTATCTGCGGGATTGACAGGATTACCCATTTTCCAAACTTCAGACACCCATTGGCTACTCTTAAAAAATCAGAAATTTGAATTATCTCAAAGGGAGCTTAAGAGTAATATCAGAAAGCTATTGGCTCACTTTGTTAACCCTTGAAACAAGCTATGTTCCATCTTCTCGTCGTAATGAACAAGTGAACCTTTACCATGTACCACTCCAGTAGGAGCACGCACAATTTTTCCTGTAATTCACAAAGAAGGCAATGCCATACATAATATAAACTTTTCCTTGGGGAAACAATACAAGCCTAACGGTACTCATGTTATAGTATATTCTAAGAAAGAGAAACAATTACCTCCAAAGGCTTCTCCTATACACTGCAAACCCATGCAAACCCCAAATATGGGTATCGTGGGCCCAAGTTCCAAAACCGTCTGGAGTGAAATGCCTGAATCTCTAGGTGCACCTGAATTTAAAAGACTAATTATAACTACAAACCTACCATATATAATTATATTCAATGATCAACATCACTGGAAGAACATTTACCAGGCCCGGGCGAGATCAGTATCCCCATGGGCTCCATTCTAAAATTGATGGGGGGGGGGGGGAATCGAGGTTAGATTTTCCATACACCAAATCAATTTTTGGGGGAAATTTTACATGTGAAAATTAGGTCATACCATTATGTAAAAGTTATACCTTCTTATATCTTCCACAGTCAATTCGTCATTTCGGTAAACCTCAAAATTTGCTCCTAACTCTCCCATGTACTTTGGACATGCCAAAAGATATCATGAATAAAAACAATACTCGGATTTAATTAATGCTGAGGTACTTCCCAGTACCTGATGCTGGGTGCAGTAAGGGAAAAGGCTCGTGTGTGAACTTGTATTTCTCAGCCTGATAATTAAATAATTGACTTGCTTGCATTTAACTAAAATAACTCAATTAAGGTAGAGCAGTTACTAATTCTGTATGGGTATACACAAAAAGTTACCATATCAGTAAAACGTAGAAACTACCACACTAAAACGAGCTATATTCATGAGTTCCAAAGGTTTGGGCCTTTTGATCTTTCTGATCGGACGGACCAAAATCCAATACCTTGAATCGGTCATTAGCTGAGGTAGCAACCGGTCACCAAAAAATTACAAAGGGTAGTTGTGTCCTTTAACAATTAAAATATCATTTCGAATCGTGGACATTTTGAAGGGGTTGTGTTTCTAACATGGTCAAGTGTTCATATCTGGTGCGCCTCCAGACATCGCATCTCTTTTCTTTGTTCTATCCTTGTGAAACAAAGCTCTAAACTGATTCAGTCAAAGGTCTTCAGTCACAATTACACAATCGGAGGTTCCTTTCGGCAGCAGCAGAGACTTAAGTATCATTTTCCCACTATCAAAACTCTAACCGCAATCACCTGCGACGTAGCTACGGACGAGCGAGTAGAGGGTATTTCAGGTGCATGCAAGGAGAGATGAAAAACTGGAGCTAAATTTAATTATGGATTTCACAGTGCTCGTTTAATTTTTTTTGTTGAGCATGAGATGAGAGTCAAAGCACTCCAACTCATCCCCAGTGCGGGCACTGGATTTTTAACCCACAACCTCTCATACTTAGGGCAATGTGAATGTTTAATTAGTTAATTTATTTCTTAATCTATTTTTTTTCCTTTGTTTTAGTTTATTTTAATTTGATATTTTGTTTTGTCAAGATGAGAGAGGGAATGACAAAAATGAAACTGGTCCTATTAATTATTCAACCTCCTCTTATTCTAAGAATCTGCAAAGGGAAAAAATGATGCCATGCATGCTTAATTGAGACCGTGTTCCAATATCTTCTACAAAAGTCCGGCTGGCTCAACGGGCAGTAAGATGGAGTTCTAATTGTACCCTTTTAATTAAAAAAAAGTAATAGACAGGAGACATCAAGCAAGCGTTTATCTACCAAAACAACTTTCTTCAGATGTAAATTTATTAGCATAAGCATATGTCATATGCTGACATGCACGGAATTATCAAATTGATCCAAAAACATGAGCATATCAACAGTATAAACCAATCAGCGGGCTATAATTAGACCTCGACTAATAAATGTACCTGGCACAAATT
Organism: Carex littledalei; assembly: GCA_011114355.1. NCBI lineage: Eukaryota > Viridiplantae > Streptophyta > Magnoliopsida > Poales > Cyperaceae > Carex > Carex littledalei. The sequence continues at coordinate 4,698,245 of CM022090.1, forward strand.
GTAGGTGAAGCTATCATAGTTATCAATAACAATTATGGGCTTTTCATCGCTTTTGACCTCTGTCCGCACTCTCCCATTTGGAAGAGCGGTTGACAGAGAAGCTGTCACAGGATGGCTTCGCCGAATAGCAACAATTGGACTCTTCAAAAATCCTTAATCCACGCAAAATTCAATATAAATCAACAAAAAAAAGTTGATAAAAATATAAATCAACAAATTAAGAAATAAAATCAAAGAAGAAAAAGGAACCGAATAATAAGATTCTTACTCGAATTAGGAAAAGGCGAGGTGGTGGTGACAGAACGAGCACTGGCTTTGAGTTGCGACGCAGCATAGGAGAGAGAGGCCGCCATTTCTGAGCCTGATGGAGATTTTTCTGGGCCGAGTCCAGTGAATTTATACAGCGAAGGCCAAGGGGTTTACGCTATGATTTTCTGAATTATGTATTGAAACTTGAAATCTTCTGTAACGGGTCATGTCGTGGAAAACGGAGTAGGTCCGACGCCTGATGACCGTCCGATCTAATTTAAGATTTGTGCGCACGAAAATTGAAACAGACACGCACGAATTCATCAGAATTCATGTCAAGACATTCCACCTAGGGTGTAAACGGATCGGATATTATCCGATTTTGTCCGGATCCGAATCCGGAAAATTACTTAAATTATTTAATCCGAACAGACTATCCGTATCCGTATCCGTATTCAAAAAATTATAACGGATAAGAATACAGTTAGATTTTTGACCATCCGTATCCAACCGTTTAACCTCTAAACCATAACAAATATACTCTATGTTCTTAAATTAATTTATTAAATTGCATATACATAGATTTATTAAACTGCATGTACGTATATATTCTAATGAATAATATAACATTATGACATAATTAGTGACTAATGTTTTAATAATATGATATATGTTTTGTAACCAACAAATTTATTATAAAAATATTAAATCTAATTTACGAATGAAAAATTAATTTAGATGTTATTCTTTACTAAATGTACATTAGTAATTTATTTTTTAATTATCCAAATTATATTCCGTATTCATATCTGTCTGATATATGATCCGTATCCGTATCTAACACTATCCGTATTCGTATCGGTATCCGAAAAATTATAACAGATAAGGATACGGTTTGACTACTATCCGATCCGTATCCGACCGTTTACACCCCTAATTCCACCTTAAGCCGGATTGATCTGAATTCTGATCAAACGGTCTGGATCTAAACAGAAATATTATGTTATCTCAGAGAATATGGACTCTCAGGTATCAAGAGTAAGTTCTCATGGTTGAGTCGGATCGATGTTAGTTTGAATTAATTTCTTATCTATCGTCAATTTCTTATTTATCCTTCTATTTTTAATTATCTCTATTCTCTAATATGATCTCTAAATCTTTTTTCTTTTCTTTCTTATTAACCTACAAAATTAATTATATATAGTTAATGAGACATTTTTTTCCTTATTATTTATAGGGGTAGTACTCAGCACCTAGCATGCCTCGAGGAATTTCTCCCGTGCCAGTAGAGCTCAGCTAACGTTGGACTGATGAGCCTAATGCCCATCAGTTGCCCCGATATTTTTATTAATAGGAGTAAGAAAAAAAAATATCGACAACGGAGTATGTTTTTTGAAATTTCAAAAAGTAAGAAGGACGTTATGGTTTATAATGTTCAGGTAATGTAGCTAGTGTTATAAAGTATAACATTCAGTTAATCTGATTGCTACTGATTGTTAAAAAAAAATGTAGCTAGACGTTATGGTTCATAATGTCCAGCTACTGTGTTTTTTTTTTTTTTTGCTTCAGTCCTAACTGCTACTGTGTGATTGTTTTTAACAAAAAAAACACTGTAGTTGGACGATATGAACCATAACGTCCAGCTACAGTATTTTTTTTAACAATCAGATTGACCGGACATTATGATTTATAACATCCAGCTACAATGCCCTGGACATTATAAACCATAATATTTTTCCTATATTTCAAAATTTCGTGAAACCTTACCAATTATCAATATTTATTTTTTGTTTTTTCTATTAATAAAAAAATCGGTCAGTTGCACCTAGTAACCTGATGAGTCTGACTCGCATTTAAACTAAATATTTAGAGGTGCTAGGTGCTATATATAGAGCGAAAAAAATTAAAGAAGACGGAGAAGAAAATGAGAGTATTATTGAGAATAATAAATTTAAATTATACGGATAACTAATTTTTTATAGGCAAATGAGAAAAAAAAAGATTAGATATAATAAAGAATAAAAGCGTAAATTAAAAATTAAAAAGTTCTTAGATACATACATGAAAAGTTAATTTTATTTGCTTAGGCCAGAATCGTCCCAACTACCTGAATCTATTGGATTTGGAATCACTGGACAGCTAATAATACATGCAACCAGCAAATGGACATTTACGAACGTCGGGATTAATGCATGAGTGAGCTAATGACTTTCTTTAAAATGGGTAACGAGGCAATGTTTTGTAATCTACAAAATAAAAACGATGCATTATTTCCATCTTTGTTGTGAATTACTAATAATTATTCAAAGGCGATTGTCAAAAGTCGCTCAAGCGCTCACGCGAATATTGATGTCTCACATACACACACAAATTTGTACGTAATTTATCATTAAAATTGTATTAATAATTCCTTTACGGCACAATAAAAATCATGTGCATGAATTTTACATGAAACGATTATAATTAGGGTGTTTATCGGTTCGGTTTAATTGGCTTTAAATCGAATAGAGAGAGTTCGGATTAAACGGTTCAAGTTTTTCGGTTAAATAGATCGGTTTGGTTCATTTTTTAAACTGAATTAATTGTTTGGTTTGATTCAGTTTAAAAAAATTTAAATTGATTAGACGAACCGACTAAAAAGAGGAGTATAATTTTTTTGAGCCTATAAAAAACTAATTATGAACATTTTCTCTTTGAGTATGAAAATCACTAATCCTAAATTCATTTTTGTGTATTGAAATAAATAATCTTTGAGCCATTTTAAAAATTAACATTTTTTATTCTTTTTATTAATTCTTTATTTTGATTTAACCGAACAAATCAAAATTTAATTCAATTTGTTTAGTTCAGTTTTAATTCAGTTGTTAAGTTTATTTTGATCTGTTCAGTTATATTTTTAAAAAGCAAATAACATTTTAATTTGCATATTTTATTGGGATTTCAACCGAATCAATGAACACCCCTAATTTAATCATACACCGGTAATTACTACTGAGCGCAGCGCACAAAACACCGATTGCAGAGATGGAAAAGAAAAGTGAAGATAACTCAAAAAGACATTACATGGATCTAAAAGCTTATACCCTATACCTTCTCTCTCATTTAATGCAAAAAAAAACTGAAAAGGTGCATGAAAAGGTACATAGAAAACTGAATACGATGAAAAACCGGGTTTTTTTAATAAAACGAGTTGCTTTATTTTGCATGAACCGATCTATTATTCGGTTTTAACTGGTTTGATAGCAAAAATGGTCTTTCAAATGAACCGAACCGGAAAGGGAGCCGGATCCGGTTTATTCCGGCTGGACTGTCCGGTTTTAATAACAGTGGAAAATAGAGAAACATATTCTTTGGAAACCGGTTTATGATTTGTTCAAGAGTTGGTGATTTCCAACTTGGAGCACCAAAACTGGAGCTGCTTCTGCACCTCAGCTGAACCAGTAGAGCCATGAGAAGTGAACTTATTTACGGCATTTTCTACTCCTAAGAAATCATAAACATCCTTCTCAAAAATTGAATTAATGCCCCATAAATCATCAAGCGACAAATCCGAGAGCTGGCATTTCTTTGCTACACATAAGGCAACAGTCCGGCCTACTACCTCATGAGAAGTCCTAAATGGCATTCCCTGGCAAAGTGAAAAGTGAAAGAAAAAATGTTCAGAGCACAAGAAAATCAATTAAAACATGCGATGAAAGTAGAAAAGACAACGCTGAATTGCCTTTCAAATATCAGACATTCTTAGTCGGTTGAAAGGAAGTTTGCATAGGAGAGCAGCATGTTATTGAATTTACAAGCACCGAGCATTCCTCACCTTCGCAACCATCATCCAAATACTTTCAAATTACTTGAAAATAATATGCAAAACTATATTAGCTTAGTTGAAAGATTCAACAGCTTAAAATTGGCAACTCCATGACTAACCTTGTAGTCATTAAATAAATTAATGTCAGTATGAACAAATTTAATTGACTTCACAGGAATAGTTAAAAAGCATTGATTTTTCTTTTTTTATTCTAAAATGCTCCTTGTGAATATGCCTAGTGGGCACAATTAGCAAAGGTCGTAGATTAATTACAGCTATGCCCTAAACTACAAAATGAATCATAAAAAAGGCAAGAGATTTACTTTCTTTACAAGATAATCGGCAAGTGTAGTTGCATCAAGATAACCAGCCGGTAGAGAGGAGCGAATTCTCTCATGGTTAAAAGTAATATTAGCAGCAAACACACTTGTCACCTCAAGCATTCCTATTATCGCCTTAACACTGTCGAATAATGGCTCCTTATCTTCCTGTTGAGAACATAAAAAAATTATACAAATAAAGGAAACAGTAAACCAAACAAAACCATACTCAGGGAACTTGATCTCTTTCTTTGAGCACAAAAACTGGCCCATAAGCTTCCGATTCAGTTCATTTAGTGTTAGATCAGCTCCATAAATAATGGTTCTAACTTAGATGTAAGAGCTTGACGGGATTGAGTCAAAACAATACTGCTGAAAGGTTTTATGCACTTTTTGTCTCAATTCATTGGAATAACTACTACTTGAGAAATCAACATTATTTTCCTTTCTACTAGACAAAACATAAAGTTCAGGAGTCATTTTTACCACTTCATTTTTTTAACCACTCTTTCGACAGAGAATTACCTGAAGATCGCGATTATAGGCACTAGGAAGCCCTTTGCAGAGAACCAAAAGGCTAACAAGGTCACCTATAACCCTAGCTGATTTGCCTCTAACAAGCTCCATTGGGTCTGGGTTTTTCTTCTGGGGCATTATACTACTACCAGTTGAAACCGAGTCACTCGGTGTTATAAAACTGAATTCCTCTGATGCCCATAAAACCCATTCTTCGCCAAGTCGCGAAAGATGGACGGCTGTGATAGAGTTGGCTGATAGAAGCTCCAGGACAAAATCACGATCTGAAACTGCATCAATACTACAATGCAAATACATTTCAAATTTAGGCCTAGATATAACTCCAATTCTAAGAACGTTACTTTAAGCTGGAATTTTACTTAGAAGGTAAAGTTAAACCATACCATAATGCCCCTGAAATAAGATCATTATGGTGGCTTCATAGGAAATTGACTACATTCAAAACAGGTACAATTATAGAGAAATGCATGTACCTGTTTCTGAGAGGAGCGGTGAAGGCTAACTCTTGGGATGTCATAAGACGGTCAATAGGAAGGCCAGTCCCAGCCAAAGCACAAGCACCCAAAGGACAAAAATTTAACCTCTCCTTGCAATCGATTAACCTCCCAGCATCCCGTTGTAGCTACAAACATGAGGATTTTTGCAATTTTTAAGTTCAAGTGATCTTTTGCAAACTTTTTGAAAGAAAAAAAAAGGAAATATAAGGGGAAAAATAAAAATTGTTCACCTGTTCAACATAGGATAGGAGAAGATGTTGCAAGAGAATGGGCTGAGCTCTTTGCAAATGCGTATAGCCCGGAATAATTAATCCATCATTTCTCAGAGCCAATAACACTAATTGTACCTATTAAAAATCATTGAAACCTTGTCAGAACAAAATTCAGGATAAACAAAATTGTTGGAGATTTTCAAAATATTTTTTTGTAAAATAAATGGGTGTATTTTATTTAGAAAAATTAGTGATGAACATTGAGGCTTGTGTGGTTGTCACAAACATAGCACATGAATGATTGCAAAGTTTTGCATAACAATTAAGTCACATTTGACTTACCTTGGTAATCATCCATTTGTGAAATAAATGGAGGACAGTTAAAACTTTTCACAAGTAATGGAATTCTCCATTTGCACTTCAAATGGAGATGTGAACTTAAGTTGTTAATGAGCAAAATCAGCCGAAATTAGACTCAATTGAGTCGGTCAATATGGCAAAAATAAGCAGGTAAGTGTCATTTAGGAAAATAAGTGGCATTGGCTCATTTGTTCCTTGCATTGCAAGGACGATTAACGACCTATTAATGACGGTATAGAAAGGCTACTAAATAGCAATGCAGCCTCATGGTTCGTAATACCCACATTTCATTCAGGATTTCATAGTTTCTGAAATCAGATTATACAGATCTCTCTTGTTTCTTGTTAATATTCTACCAGATCTACTTGCTACAAGTTGATGCAGAAATTTGTGCAGCATCTGATAGTCCTGTTAAATCTCTGGTGCTGTCCAGGGTCTGATTTTGTTTGTGCAGACGCCGTCAAACAGGCTTTGGTATCCTGGGAGACTATTTGTTATATCCGTTGCACACCAACTGATACCTAGTGGGAACGATTATGCCTCAAGGAAAGCAACACTGTAACGCACATTTGAAGCTATCAAAGTTCTTGCAAAAGTTATATCGAAACATCCACACCAACATAAAATAAACCTATTATAAATCTGGCAAGATTTTTGAATTTATCAATTGATGTGTAATGAAAGGTATGACCAATTATTCAGTCCTCATTCTAGTAACCATAAGTAAATATATCTAATATGCAATATTATTTTTTAAATTTGCATTTTTTTAACATGCGACTCAACTTTCAAATAAATTCATTCTGAATCCATCTCACCTGTAGTTGTTTGATTCGAGTCAGGATTCGATCAATGGCATCGCGGCACCAGAGCCTGAGGTCGGTCACAACTTGGTCATTTCGGCTTCTGGCAGTGTGCAATTTCTTAGCAGGCTCTCCTATCATGTCAGTTAATGCTGCCTCGATATTCATGTGCACATCCTCTCTATCTTTTCTCCAGACAAACTCACCAGATTCAATCATCTTCTTTATCTTACTGAGGCCTTCGATGATCTGGTCTCTATCCCATTCTGTAATCAAACCCTGTTAAATGAAAGTAACTTTGATCAAGAATTTGGAATCAAATGATAAAAGTAAATTGCAACTTACACGAGATACTATGTCACGGGAATCATGGAGCAACATTCAAGGACATTGCTTGCATACTCAAATAGTACTAACATAGTAACATCAGTATATCAATATACACATTTATTTAGATAAAGATAGGATCAAACCATCCAACTTTATATATCCATCTGCATTTCAAACATGCGACCTCCCAGACAAAAGGCATTGCCTTAGCCACTACCAAAGGTTCCTTCTCATCAATATACACATTTATCATAACAACCAGTCATTACAGTTACAGAAATTTTATATTTTAAATTATTTTTTTCCAAATTAAAAGTTCGCCTACCATACCTTCTTTCAAAGTTAAAAAACACTATCAATGAACATATACTTTGGATGTAATACTAAAAACTAACAGATATCCAAAAAAAATAACATCCGATCCCATAACCCAACCAGGAAAAAAAAAATGAATTCATTTCATACTAATGCAACCCCTTGCTACAGTGCTACTAATTTCTTCAATCTAGAAAAGAGCGCCTGAGATTATTTCTAATGTTTTCGCCATTTATAGTGTGTCTAATGCGCTCAATATGAAACAGGTGGGCACTCCCCACTATTGTCAAAAAAAAATATTGTCTAATGCGCTAAAAGTTCAAAAATCAGCAAATAAAAAAAATACCAGGGCAGCGAGCATATTGGCATGGGCCAGGCTACCCCTAATGTCATGCATCCACAGCTCCTCGGCCTCAAAAGAAACCGACTCAGTGAACCGCTCCACTGACTCGTAGACTCCTCCTTCAAACCTCCCTCCCCAGAGTTTACTTTCCTTCTCCATTTCTTCTTTTTTCGCCCCTGATTTAACGAATGACTCGTGCGCCCAAGGCAAGGGAAGAGAAAAGGAAATGAAAATCGGGTTTGGATGCTGCGCTGGTGGCTGAGGTAGCAAGGGTTTATTGTCGCGATTAAATCAGTGATTGAAAGAAAGGAAAGTTTATAAAATACCTTTTCTTTTCAAATTAACAAACGAAATATTCTCTTTCCACAATGTTCTCCTTTCTTTTTCCCACGGACAGTGGTAGCCGCCCTAGTATTCTCGTTCAACATTCCCAAAATAGTCTCCTTCCTTTATCAAAATATTATCTCAAATTCGCCCTACTTTTTCCCTCTCTTTCCTTCCCTCCCGCTTTCTTTATTAATACCCAAAAAAAAAAATTATCAAATCTACCCTTCTCTCCAAATTTTTATTAAAATTACCCGGACTGCCCCATAGTGGAGTGGTACACTATTCATACCAGACCTCCCCATTGGGGCAGTCCACTGCCTGTACCAAATCGCCCCCTAGTGGGGCAGTCTGCTATAAAATTCCTATATAAGACAGTTTTCTCTCTCTTGCCACTCACAAATTCATTCTAACTTAGCTGAAAGAGAAAGAGGAAGAAGAGGAAGAAAGAGAGGCGGTTTTGTGGCGATTTTGATGCGATTTCAGACAACAGTAGAGGTATATTTAATTAATTTAATTTTTTTAATTAAGTTTTTAAATCGTTTTTTTACATTAATTTTTAAACAGTAACTCTCAAACGAAAAATGTTAGTTGCACTGTATGTGGGCGGAAAACTTGTCCGGGGTGTGGAGGGAGCACAGTACACTAAGAAGGCAGCCTATGGCTTCGAGGTGAATGAAAATACCTCATTTGTCGAACTTAAGGAAATGGTGTACGAAAAGACTGGTGTAAACCCCAACCGGTATGATGTAGATTTACTTACTCGGATTAACACAATAAGGGGGAGTAAACATTACTATACCAGGTATCCAATAACAGATGAGACGTTATGGAATAGTATTTACAATATTTTCCAGTCATAGGATACCCTGGTAATGGACTTATATTCCAGGAGAGTTCCAAGTCAACTCGGGGTTGAAACTTCTAGGGAAAATACAGGTTATGACAACTCGGGTTATGACAACCCCCGCTGCTCGGGTTATGACAACTCCATCACTCGAGTTATGACAACCCCCGCCACTTGAGTTATGAACCGTACGTACCGCCCGTTTATAACAATTGTGTACCTGATTATACCACTGATTAACATGGACAATTATACCACCGAGCTACCACCACCACCACCTCCTCCTGAAACCGCAATCCAACCCAGATTTCCATCTGTACCACCATCAATACCTATACTGGCACCCGTTATTACCCGGAGTGATATTGACCTCGATGGTGAAGGAATCGATGCCGTACTAGAAAAGAAAATGGACACGGGTGATGATTGGGACGGGGATTGGGATTCTGATCACATATTTTCGATTAGAGGTCGGATAGATAGGCATCTGTGCCCCACATTCAACGATACCACTGGTTTTGAAGAAACAGACATAAGTTGGTTTAGGAAGCGTGTCGTATACAATTCGGAGCTTGCTCCGCAGCAGGTTTATACCAACTTAGATGAACTTTATGAAGAAAATCAATGAGGTTCATGTTCACGGCAACTGGGAGTGTCGAGTACAAAAAATGGAACGAAAAAGGCTTGAGGAAAAATTGAAATGTGTGACGTCAAAATGATATATTAAATTTGAAATGTGTTGACGGCAGTTGGGCAATGTTTCCGGTGTTAAAAAATTGAAATCTGGAAGAGGCTTGAGGAAAATTCAGCCTTTTAAATGTGTTGACGTCAAAAGGAGTCAAAATGAAATTGTTGATGAACTGGCAACCTCCAAGGAAGGATGCGACTTCAGTGGCCTAATAAAACTCTTAAGACAAAATTTCATTCCACTTTCGAATAAAAGCATAAAATACTTTATAAGTAATAGTAAAGCTATAATGAGAAAATATAAATTTTAATAACATATAAATGTGGATAATTAATTTTATGGGTAAATAGAAAAAATAACAAGAATTAAGAGATATATTAAATATAACAAAGAGTATAGGGGTAAATAGAAAATTGAACTCTTTGAGAGTACACAGAAAATTAACCCTAGTTTATAATATACCTTTTCTTTTCAAATTAACAAACGAAATATTGTCTTTCCAAAATGTTCTCTTTTCTTTTTCTCTAATATGCTCGTTCAACATTCCCAAAATAGTCTCCTTCCTTTACCAAAATATTCTCTCAAATTCGCCCCCACTTTTTCCCTCTCTTTCCCTCCCTCCCACTCTTTTTGTTTACTCCGAAATCAATTTTACTTTTTTCGAAAGAACAGCTCTACATATATATTTTTGAAGTTTGTTTGCTAAAATGGTTTACATGTGTATCTTTAAAAATATTGTTATAATATATGATATTAGTTTATTTATTAAATACTTTTAATTAACATTATAAATATTTTGTCGAAATTTTTATTAATATTCAAAAAAATATAAAATTTAACATTTTGCACCCAAATTCGAAAAAATTCCAATTTTGTCCAATACAGAGAATAATTCTCCAGATCCAGACTTACTTTCCGGAGAATAACTCTCCGGATTCAAATTTGAGTTTACGGAGAATAATTCTCCGGATTGAGTTTTTTTAATTAAACAGAAATGTTATGATTTATTTATTTATTTTATTGAAATATTAGAAATATTTTATATATTTTTTTGAAAATAGATGGAATACTATATAATTTGATTTATTAGAAAGACTACGACAAATAACCCGGATCAACATTTTTTAGGCCGGAATTTTTTACAGCTGTAAGAAAAATTAAAATATTTCTTTGTTGTTATTAAAAAAAATAAAAATGTTTTGAATCTGAGTTATTGATCCATATTCAAAAGTCACTTCTAGGTAAATACATAAAATATTGTGGTCATTCTATTTTTGAAATAATAAGAATTTTCTCTGACTTTTGTGAGACGAAATGATTTTTTATCAAATTTTTTTCAAAATGAATACAATATCTTAGAATTTAAATTTAAATATACTAGAAGAATCATAATATTTTTCTTATTTACTCATAAGTGACTTTTGAAATGGGATCTATAACTTAGATTCAAAATATTTTTATTTTTTTCCAATAACACAAAAAAAAATTTAATTTTTATTACAGTAGCAAAAAATCCTAGCCTGAAAAATATTGATCCGGGTTATTTGTGGTAGTATTTCTAATAAATTAAATTATATAATATTTCATCTATTTTTAAAGAAATATATAAAATATTTCTAATATTTCAATACAAAAAATAAATAAATCATAACATTTTCTAGAAAAAAAAGAAAAAAAACTCAAATCTGGAGAATAATTCTCCGGAAACTCAAATCCGGAGAATTATTCTCCAGATCCGCGTTAACCAAGACGTCCCTGGATCCGGAGAATTATTTTCCGAATTAAGCAGATTTTGAATTTTCCCGAATTTGAATGCAAAATGTTAAATTTTATATTTTTTGAATATTAATAAAAATTTCGTAATCTTTTGTAATATAAAATTTTATAATTTCTAGGTCTTTCTTTGTTCGAATTCTAAAATTTTATGAAGTTTTATAATCCCACTCCTCGTTTACTCCACAATCCCCAGAATTTTGACGTTTTTTCCTCTGCCTTTCTTGATAGCGTGTTAGTCAATCCCTTTCTCTGAAATTCCTCTCAAATCAGAATCTTTTTCTTTAGTATCTGATTGATCAAGTCACTACTGAGGAACGACATAGGAACGCTATGCACTAACAATCGTTTTTCATTGATCCTCCTTTGTAAATTGTGGCTAGCTAGTCGAATTCTTGAAACACGCACTGTGGCTAGCTAGTCTGGTGCTGTTTGAATTAATTGTGCTAATTGCTCAATCGTGTCGTTTACTGTTAGCAACTTTATTAATGTAACTTTTTCCCTTATAAAATAATTAGGACCTTATTAAATAACAAAAAAATAAAAAAAACGTTTTGATCCAACTAAAAAAAGTTACTAAGACACAGATCAAATAATTCATATATCATAGCAAATGAGTTCAATTATTAGCGAATGAGCTTATTATTATTTTAAATTATTTATTTATAATCATTATTATTATGTTATTTCATTATATACTTTTTATTATTGTATTATAATGATTAAGTGGTCAAATAGTTGACAGTAGTCATCATTATTAGTCCTATCTATTTTTTGGTAGAACCAACAACACAATAAAAAATTTAGAGATAGTTAGCAACTATATTTAAAAGGATATACATTTAGACATTTTAGCAAATAAAATTTAAAAATATTTTATTCTAAATCATTTTGTACGCATTGCTACAGAAAAAAAAATTAAGAAATCCATCAAAGCATTGCTATAGCTGTACTTTCTAAAAAGGAAAAATGGATTGGAGAGTAAACGAAAAAGAGTGGGAGGGGGAGAGGAGAAAAGTGGGGTCTACAAGAGTATTTTGTTAATAATTAAAAAAAGTGTATTTTGTTTATTGATTTGAAAAGGAAGGGTAGTTTATAAAATTTTCTGAAAGATATGTTCAATGGATTGGACGACAACAAGGAGTGGAAGTAATAAATCATGCAAATCGCTTCTTCATTTCATAATTTATCCAGGAGTGAGGCTATGTGTACGGATCAATTTTTGTTTTTAAAATCCCAAAGGTGCGATCCAAACCGTTCAACGTGGTCTACATATGAATAATATGAATATAATATGTACTTGTAAACTAAATTTTATATATTTTTTTAAATTAATTTTTTAGATGGTAGAAAATCATTGTTTTTTTATGGTCCCGAATTTTCAGATCAAGTGATTTACCAAATAGTATAAAATTCTAAAAAATATAAAATTTAGTTTACAAGTACATATTCACATGGAGAGCACGTTGAACGGTTCGGATAGACCGTTAACACCTTCAAATCGAAAATTTGAGTCCATAGCGCATGCTAATATGCGTTATGTATAGTACCATAGCCTCACTCTTTATCGATCTAATACAACTTAGAATCAATAATTACATTTAAGTTTCACTAGTATGATATCAATCTCATTTCTCTTATATACCATCAACTCCAAAATTTATTGAATTGACCTCAAACGGTGAAACCATTCAAACTGATCTATATTAGTTATGCGTTTACATGCAAAATTTATAATTTTTCAAATTTATTTAGTATTAAATTAGGCGGTCAAATGTGAGAGTTTTTAAGTTAATTTTAATGCATTCATTTTTCAACATTTTTTACCACTTGAATTGATACTAAAATAACTCAAAAAAATAAAATATTCCATATAAACACATCATTTATAAAGTAAATCAATTTAAACAGTTTAAATTAGTCGTTTATAATCTATCCAATAAGTCTTAGAATTGATTTCATATAGCACCGATCTCATACTAATCGGACTTCGTAATAAGAGCATCTACAATGGTAATTGTTTTTAAATTGCTAATCTGATGTGTCAATTGCTAATGTAATTGTTGGGTTGTAGACCAATTTCTAAAAAAAGCAAATTTGCTTATAAAGCAAACGATTTCTTTTGGACATGCTAATATTCTCTCTCTTTCCTATTGGCTCTGACCCAATTTCTGGGATGGAGGGGTTAAGAAATTAAAAGGAACTTAATTTTTAAATAGTGCTTTACAATTGTTTTTAATTTTTTACGGATTGCTGGGTTGGAGATGCTCTAATATATAATTTATAAACCATAGCCTTTCTTTACCGCACAGGCTTAGAGCGTGCATTAAATAAACTAGTTAAGTGCCCACGCGTTGCGGTGGGGATTGACAACATTAATTTTGTAAAATATTTAACGTGTATTAGATTCATAAAAAAAAAAATTTAAGAAGTAAATTATTTTTAATGCGTTTCTTTGAAGAGTGACAAAATTAATTTTAATGAAATTCACGTATCATTGATTTTGAAAGTAGACTAATTGTAGGAAAAAAAAAATATATTTTCCGTTCTTTTAAATTTATATAAATGGATATATAAACAGAAATTCTTATCCATTTGAGCAATAAGGTTAAAGTTGTAAAAATAAGTCTAAATTTGATAAATTTGAAAATTTCCATATAATTCAACCAATTTGCCCAAGTAACAGTGAAAGAAATAATTATTATTTATTATCAAATTTTTAATGCGTTTAACAAGCACTTATCTGTCTTTTAAATCCATGGCGTAAGTTAAAAGTAAATAATTTAGAACTTGGGCCATAAATCAGCCCATAAATAAAATTCAGCCGTAAAGTTAAGTTATTTTACGTGACCGACTTGTCCGCTGCTCGGATTAGCGTTGGTGCCAGTATTAATTTCACTATGAGATTCATGCATAACATAATTGGACGGTTGCTATTTTCTAAAATAACATGCAAAATATGAGATATCCAAGAGTTCCTTTAATGAGACCAACTGGTCATATTAAAATCAAATTTTTAAATGCATTGTAGGATATCTGTTTCCTCCGCTGCCTCTCAATCAGGAGAATAAATAAGAAACAACAAATTTCAAAAACCAACCTTGCATTTCTGGACCATGTCGTCAAAAGTATTTCACCTCGTGCTGCCTGAGTGTGTGAAACTTGGCAACACTGCCAATATATATATTTTTAAGTACGTCGCAGCCCACTTAAAAAAATTAGAATTATAAATGTGGTTTTTGTTATTGAGATATAACACAAACTAAATTTGATTACATTTGAAAACACACATTGCAAAATACATAAAACGATTTTTAAAGTACTCCTATTATAATTACTGCCAAGAGAAAACACACATTGCAAAAGCTATACAACAGGAAAGATCAACACCCAAAATACATAAAGACCCAAAAAAGTAAACAGAAAAAAAAATACACACCCATTTATATATAGCAGTTACTAACAGGCTTTAGGTAACAACAGATATAAATGAAATGGCCTGTGCAATGGCTTGGCTTAATTCAACCTAGAATCAGAATTTCTATCTGATTTGGTCTTAAAGGTTGTTTTAGGCATATGCTGTACCAGTATAGGTTTATTTTGGTTTTGTTTGTGTTGAACACTGGTACAGGTATGCTGATGTGTTGGTATGATGGCCTATGAGTTATCCATGGAGCCTACATGGTCTGGTCATGCATGGATCAATAAATTGAGACTTGAGATCACAGAAAGCACTTATCTGACACATACAGTAGCATCAATTTTTGACATACTTTCCTCTCTTACTCAAAAGATGTCTAAAATACTCCTCTTTTTTCTCATTATTACTCTATAGATATACCAGGAAAGAAAGGGCCAAAAAATTTTTCTAAGATACACAAAAGGGGTAAGGAGATATTCTCATATTTCAGAAAGCAGCTTGTATCATTCTAATTTTGCAGGATTACCTGATATTTATGGTTTTCTAGGCTGCATGTGCAATTTTCCAATGTTTACCACATCAACCCATATACCAAATATAAACAATTATACAAAGTGGAAACTAAGGAGAACGTACCACCTGACATGGTAAAAAAGGTTATGAGTACCATGCAACAAACGTACATGCAAATGTGTTATAGCATATTTTGCAGTTCCCTTAGCTAAATCAGAAACCATGACCTGTATTCCATATTTTGTAGTTCCCTTAGATAAATGTCAGAAAGATACAGTTTAACATGAAGCAAGTCTACCACAATATCATGAATGGTATGGTAATCCATGATCACAGGACAAGCATATCATATTCAGTATGGTAAATGCACAAAAATAAGGATCACTAAAATAGCTGCATATGAAAGGAAATTCAAACATACACTGAAAAACATATCAAAGTGCTGCTGTTGTCCCACGTTAGTTACATAAATTATCCATTCTGCCTGCTCCACCTGTAGCTCATACCTTCAACATTTGGCAAATGTCATGTCAATAAATCGATCTCTGTTAATCAAGGATTTTGAACGATTGCTGGTAAAACACCGCCAAAAGAAAAGGAATATTAAAAACAAAATAATCAGAGTTTAGATCAAACCTGCAAAGAACATGTTTTATTTCGACAGTCAGGTTATGGTACCAGATACCAGTAGTATACATTCAAAAGCCTGGATTTTATAGCTTGTTTATTTTTTAATTTTAAATAAAAGCAGTGATGTGTTTGTAATTTTTCAACTTGAATGTCTACAGCAAAATCCTCGTATATGATTTACTTCAGTGGCTTTGTATTCATCTCTGATTCCGTAGGAGGGTAATATAGAAAATTCCATAAGGTTCAGTTTGGATATAACGACGTGATAGTTATCTATTATAAGAAATGCCATTTTCCTGAACCAATTGTGTTCCCGATTTAATTAGAATTCTTGGGTTTTGCTATTTCTGAATATCCAATTACTTGAATGTTGTCGAAATGTTTTAGTTGCGAATCAGATAGACAAAATAACATTACTGAATGCACAATCTCTTTTATCTGGATCAGATGGTTGGAAATTATCATCAGAATAATGGATTTTATATTATTGCAGTTCATTGTGGACTTGATATCAGTCTCATACATCTTTATATGCTATTGCATGTGCTTGTTGTAGAATAATGCTGTCATCTCCTGTTGTGACAAATCAAAAGTTCGGGTTCGGTTCAGCAAGGTCAAAAATTCGTGATTCGGGTATAATTTGGAAATGATTCGGTACAACAAGGAAGCAAAAAAAAAAAAAACCCAAGAAAAAACGTAAAAAAAAAAAAAAAAAAAAATTCTGAAAAAATTTTAAAAAATTTTTTTGCCGTTTTTTCGCATTTTTATCGCGAATAATTCATAATTCGCGTTTTATTCGCGAATAAAACATATTATACGTTTTTCCGCGTATTAAACGGAGTTCGGTGCGGTTATGTATAAAAAACGAATTATATGCGAATTATACGCGAATAATTCGCGTATTATGTCACTATGGTTGTATTTAGTAAGAAATTTAATGGTTATAGCAGCGAAGTTGGTACTGACCTTCAATTACAAATAGAAGCGGAAGCAATATTTTCTCCTCGTAAAGGATGAATTGAGTTTACATTAAAAGATAAAAAAAATCGGTCAATTTGTATGATGTTAATAGACAATTGGAAGTCAAATGGATTGTCAAATGAGAAAGGCCATCATATTGTTTAGATCATGTCAGGTACTATCCATGGGTTGCTATTATATAGTTGCTATCTTGACGTTCTCTTGTCTGCTTTTTTGTAGGTAGGTGACATTTCACTGGCTGACTACATTGGTGTGCAGCCGACAAAGCATGCAACATACCTGCCGCACACTGCTGGTCGGTACTCGGTGAAGAGGTTCAGGAAGGCATAGTGCCCAATCATTGAGCGCCTGACCAACTCACTGATGATGCACGGGCGCAACAACGGCAAGAAACTTATGGTGGTGCGGATCGTCAAGCACGCCATGGAGATCATCCACCTACTCACATAT
This sequence comes from Carex littledalei, assembly GCA_011114355.1. NCBI lineage: Eukaryota > Viridiplantae > Streptophyta > Magnoliopsida > Poales > Cyperaceae > Carex > Carex littledalei. The sequence goes on from CM022090.1 coordinate 4,715,643, forward strand.
GCCAACCCGATCCAGATCATCGTCGATGCCATCATCAACAGGTTCTTAGCAAGATCAGCATTGCATGTAGTATATTTTGATTTAGTTTTTTTTTTTTGGGTGAAGAAAGTGGGGTATATACCCAATGATTTCATTAGAAATCATAAAGTTGTTTCTGAACACAACTCCAAACAACTGGAACCTATTTAGTGAATTACAAACATGAGATTGGAACCTATTTAGTCAATTGGCTTTGTAAGTTTTTTTTCTTTTCATCTGAGTGAGCTCAGCTTGATTTCATCAACTTAACAGTGGTCCAAGGGAAGATGCTACAAGGATTGGGTCTGCTGGTGTGGTTAGGCGGCAAGCAGTTGATATTTCTCCTCTCAGGAGGGTCAATAAGGCTTTCTGGTTTCTGACAACTGGTGCCAGGGAAAGTGCTTTCAGGAACATCAAGACCATTGCAGAGTGCCTTGCTGATGAGCTCATCAACGCTGCCAAGGGTTCTTCCAACAGGTAATCTATTACCTTGTACTTGTTTATTGTGGAACTATTAAAGACCTGTGTTTTGCAATTAGAAGTTTATTATTTTAGTTGCTCTTTATGTTTTGCAATTAGTTGTTCTACCTATCTAAAAAAAAAGTTTAAAAATTGGTCTTATATCATGAACCATATGCAGCAGAAATGAAGAAACAGAAAAAAAAAAAAAGAATATCAGAAAAATTGAAAGGCTGAGATTCAAAAATCCATAGAAAATAGCAGAAAAATCCAATTGATACAAAATTTGAGTCTAAACTGCTTGCAAGAGAGTCCTCTACGTGTCTGTGTTATTGGATTTGACAGAATCAGGGTCTATGTCCCTGATTTGCCAGTTTTTGACAGAAGGGCATTTCTGGAATTTATTGGACAGTAGGGGTATCAAATGAGTTTTCTGCTGGTTGCTAATGCCTGTCATACTTGTTTTGTGTTCAATCATTGTTTGAGCAAGGCCCTAGAGATGGTCTAGCATTAGAATCAGCATAAAACCCTTTTGATCACTGATTTTCTTGCCAGCAACAAGTCAGAAGCCCCATATCATGTGAATTAAAGCACAGTGCTATGCTTCATATCTAGGTTGTATAGGCAGGACTTAGAAGAGGTGTGTTATGCTGTTCTCTTAGTTGATTTGTTACTTTGTAGAGTTGTTAACTTTTATTTTCTTGTTAGTGCAAGATTTATCGTTATAAGTTTAGTTCATCGACTTAATTACTCAAATTAAATGCATGAACTGTATTTCCATTTCAAAAAATGATGCATATTGCATATCCTTTTCAAGTCACTCACAAAATTCAAAAGTGGATAACTGAAGGTAATTATCTTATTAGATTTAATTTGAATTGTCTAATTAAAAATCATATCCTTTATGCTAATGGCTTTCTTTAATTGAATAGGCCATGAAAATGAAATGAAAATTACAAACAAGATGCATCAGAGAGCATATGAAATCCTATCTTTCCATCTAATTGTCCTAATTTCTAAAAAAATTTGATAAATATACACAACTGATAGAAATAGTAGCAACTATTTAATGCTAACACTCTTTAGGTCAGCAACCTTTGATCTGTGTAATTGCTCTGATAAATTCAAGAGAAGAAGCTATTGGTGTCTATCTGAAAATTGGTGTCGAAATCTAATCCATTAAAAACAAGATCCATTTCACCCATTGGTGAATTTGTTGTGGATGCGGTCGTCGACAATGCTGAAACTACTTTTCTGGTTCAATAAGAATTTGCATTTCCTGCCACCTCTTATTTATATTCGTTAATTGTTACTGTTTTCCTAATTCTTATTTTATTCATAATTTTTGGATCATTACTGTGCACCTCTTTTCCTTGGAAATTATGTAGTCTAACAAAATTGACGAAATTCTAACCAAGAGTTCTGGTTTAATTTTAGGTTATTCTTAAATGCACTCCTTAAGTTCCTGTCTCCTAAGCTACTAACAAAAAGCTATTACATATCCCTATTACCAACTCCTAAGAAACTAAAGCAAGCCATCAATTTGAGAGGGGAAATTTGCTCCAATACTCCAAGCTTAAAATCCAAAGCATTCCAGTTTACTGGATTAAATAGGGTAATAGTACAAATTCTTATTCAGTAAGGCATCTCTCTTTGTGTTTTTCTGTGTTAGCATATGTAACAAATAAAATTTCCTAGTAAAATAATAGGAATATCCCTCTCAAAATTATCTTCATACCCCTCCAAACTAATACGGAACGTACGGAACGATATCCCTCTCAAAATTATCTTCATTTGGCCCCGTACGGAACGATAATTAGACACGCATGTTAATTCTGTGCAAATAAAAAAAACACATTTAAACTGATATGATTGATTCATAAACAATAGCAAGATTATAATTTCATTTTTTTATTTTTATATCTAACTATTACCTATTTTTCAACGCCAACACTTCTGGCATCATTGGATCAAAATGAACTCTGAAAATATCTGTGGCTAGCAAATAATTAACTGAAAATAAAATCATATTTAATTAAATTGAATATGGTAGTTAGTGAGGAAATTGGAAAATGAACGGAAGGGCTGATATGGATATCGTACGTGGTTTATGAAGGATTACTTTCACCCGAGTGACGAAGATGATAGACTAATCCTGAATAGCGCGAACAATCCTCACATGATTGGTCAAAGGTGTGCCTAGCAAAACCATTGCAATGACATTGCTTCTGAAAAATATAGAAGTTGATCAAAGGTAATTAATACAACTAAAAAGTCAGCGGGAAATAAAGGGGATATATATCATATAAATTTTTACAAGTTACGCTATTTTTAACTCACGTCCAATCAAGTAGATAAATTTCAAGGGCAGGTACATGATATCGCCCATCCCAATTAATATAATCCACTTTATGCCCATAACATACTCGACCAACGACATCTACGGAAGGAATTCAAAATTGCAACGTGTTCATTACAATTAGTTTTATTTATTAGTAACATGAACAGCTTTTGAATGTACAAACATTAATTATCTGTGAGATGATTGCCGCGTTGGATCCCATTAATTTGTTCAATGGATGGCACCATGGGGTAAAGTGGGAAATTACATATGGGTTGAGGAAGAGAAAGGATAGTGGTATCTTTTTGGAAAACAATTTGTAATTCTGCCTCCATTAATTTGTATTTATCAAAAGTAAGACATTTTTGGCTTGTCGGTTCGACTTTGAAATTCTTCAGACAATACACATGTCCGACATGAACCATGCTTTCTACATATGATTTCATCTCATCTGAAACTCTGGCTAACATTTTCACTCTCTAAAAAAACAGATTGTTAGAAGATGCAACATTTATATCGACATAATTAAAACACCTACGTAATATTTCTAACTAATCTAAAAAATAGGACAAGTTCCAAGAATAATGCGCTTCTTACATCGCTATCTAGAAGGACCAAGTAAAGGCTGTTACTACGGCGAGTCTTCACCATGAAATGCACTCGCACAGCATTCATATCCCACCAGAAGTAATTTAGACATTCAAGATGAGCAAATTTTTCCACCGTTAAAAAACCCATTCCTTGACTGCCATGTAGAATATCTTATTTAAGGTACTTAAAAAACTTAAAATAAATTTGCAAGAAAGAAAAATGTGACTTGCATATTTGCAAGGAAAAAAAGCAAAAAAGGCTGTTACCGATCAGCTGTGTGTCGTGTTGACATGTTTTTAATTAGGTCTGAAGCATGTGTAAAATCCATTTGTTTTTGGCTCACTTATGTGTAAGGTTAGATTAGATAAATTTTGAGCATGCATGCAGGTGATATTGAAAAAGAGAAGCAAAAGTGTCTATCGATGAAATGCTTCACATTGCTGTTAGATTATTAAAATTTCAACGCTCATCTTATCTTAATTATTCAGAATTGTAAAACATACCTTGCCAAGGATGCGCACAATTTGCTTGTCCCTGATTTGCTTTGCCTTAAAGATGGTGCCCCTAAAATAAGTTGCAAATGTTCCAAAAAAGTTACTTATCAAGGGTGTAAGATGAGACTATTTATGGATACAGAAATATTTCACTTTTAGTTATCCTAAGAGCAGGGTTTGAAAACTTTAGAATGAAATTGCTGGGAGAAAACTTTAATTCATAGGAGAAAACTTTAGAATGAAATTGCTGGGAGAATTCAAATATAGTCTATCTATGCAAGAAGATAGCTTTATAATTAAATTAAATTATGACTTACTGTGAAAAGGAATATGAAAATCTGAGGTAGTGTTTGAGGCAGCCAAAGAGCTTCCTGCATATTACGCAAGCAATAATAAGTGAATATGAGTACTGGTAAAAGAAAGCAAAATAACAATTAGAAACTCAGGTATTGCTAAAGAATTAGAGCAATAACGATGATTGAACAAATTTCAATTTCAGAACAATAATACCAACAAAAGAGCGTTTTCAGATGAATTTCATAACAGTAATACCAGTACATTATTAGGGAAGGTTTGTACTCATTTTACCAACTATTAGAATAGTAATATCAAAAAATTTCAGAAATTGAACAAAAAGCATCAAAGTGGATGTCAATAATCCTCTCTGCCTGATGGCTTCCTCTCTGCCTCATCAGTAAATCAGTAAAAAAATATCAAATAGTTGGACAAATTCAGAACTTAAAAATCAATTTGTTTTATTATTTTACAATAAGAATTACAAAAAGAAAGATAATACCCATCAAATAACATGTCAATCAAAAGAGAATATTGAGACGAAGCTATCTAATTTGTCACTCTTGAGAGCAAACAATAATAAAATGAAGAAAATTTACTTTTTGGCAGAAAAAATTTGGCACCGACAAAATAACAGTACAATAATAATATGCATATCAAGTATAGCTTACTCCTAAGATCAAAGTAAAATTCTGTTGCTGTATTAAGTAGACAGCAAGGGATTTTGAACAGTACCAGTGGTTTTCAGTGAAAAAAAGAGAATAGAGCAACTGCAATTTGAAAGAATGGAGATTTCATTGATATATATAGAGAGTATGGTGTGTTATATTTGAAAAAATTCGAAATTACATGGGAGGGAACATTTACCTTCCATGCTGGAGCAGATATCAAAGGAGGACATTCAGAAGCAAACAAGAGGTTTGATTTCATCCTTTCAAAAGATTTTGACCATGGCAGAAGGATTGGAAGAGGAGTAATGGGTACCTCATACCTATCCAAAAGAAACCTTTCCTAGAATCAAATACACAGATGACAGATCTCAACTGGTAAAGAATTATGAAAATATAAAAAAAAAAAATACATGCACAAGGCAGTAATTCCTCTCCAAAAGAACTAAGCAATATAACACTAATTACATCATTAACAAAAAGGAACCGAAAACACCAACAGAAACGAAAAAATTTTACGGGACAATAAATGGAACAACTGCATGTTGTTCCCTATAACAAAAAAAGATAAAAGATATAAAATAAATATAACATAAACTAAATAATGTGGAAAATAACTGCATTTTTGGATCCAAAGATTCAACTGCATTTTTGTACTATATTTTTTTACTATTTGTCTAGAATCTTTGGATCCAAGTTATTTTTACCTATCTAAACAAATAGTAAAAAAATTCTAAAAACTGTAAAATTTGATCTGTAAGTACATTTTCATATGTTTCTCATGTTGAATGGTTCATATCGATTGTTTGGACTCTGAAAATGGAGATATTGATCCATAGTACAGACCCATATGTGCTATGCAATAGTACCATAGCCTCACTCAATAATGATTATAATAATCATGCAAATGATGAGGTTTTACATCAAAGAAATCAACCAGATGCATGTTTCTGTCGGAGCTTGTTGAGCACATCAGTTGCATCAAACGCAGCTTTGTCACAGAGTTGGCGTGGGATAACCTGATAAATCATGAATCCATTATAAGTTGCTTAAGGCAATGTTAAAACATTACCAACTTCAGAAATCACAGTGCGTAAAGTACCTCAAGGGCTTTGGCATATGCATTAATAAACAACTGGGACTTCCAGGCAATTGTGCGGGCATGCTGTCTCAGGTACTTGCTTATCTCCATCTGACAACAAAACAATAAGAAATCATTTTCTTTTTTAAGAAAATGCATGCCCCACAAACTAAAAAAATTACAGAATATATATTTGCATACATCAATAGCACCTCCACCGGGTACCACAGTCGAATTTTTCACAGCTCTTCTGACGATCATAATGGCATCATGGAGACTCCTTTCAGCTTCCTCAATAAACTATATCATCAAAATATTCATAAGATAATTAGTCAAACAAAAGTAATAAGTAATCCAAGTACTTCAATTATAATTCTTGAAACAACAACGCACCTGATCAGCACCACCACGAAGAACTATTGTAGCAGTCTGGCCAGAGGGACCCGCTAAAAATGTTAAACCTCTCATTACCAACTTGTTTTTCCTCAAAAACTTCACATGTGCCAAGAACCTTATATCAACAATAAAAACACCACTTATTAGATCCACATTTCATAGCAACTAAAAACAACTAAATTAAGCATTCCTGTAAGGTGCCTATTGAAAAAATAGGGGGAAAATACTGGTACAAATGATACGTTCCACATTTCACAGCTATACTTTAGAGGGTTGATAGTTCATTCTGATTTTCCTTGTACATGATATTTTTTAAATTACAGCGAAATAGAATTCTGAATTTTTCTTAAATAATAACCTCATCAATGACATTATTGACAGATGTGGAGACGGTCCCACCAGTAGCAGCAGCAACCCGTTGCAGATCCTCCTCTGCTACACAGCCAGCACAGAATATATCTCTTCCGGCAAAGTACTGTTTTTGTAAATTACAACTTAATTAGTTATCTCACTAATTCAACCACCATCAGAGACTTGCTGTGCACTTGTAATATAGTCACTACATAATCTAAAAATCAAATAGGTCTAATAGTGATAGTCATTGTTTTTTTGGTCCCACTTTGTGTAATGGTAACAGTTTTCAGGAATAAGAACAGGGAATAAATACCTGAGTCGCCAGGTCACCAATTGCTAATCTTGATAGCACAATCTTAGCACCACTTTGCACACACTTATCTAGCTTGTCATAGATTATATTCCACTCAGCATCAACAATAGACTGGTATTGCAAAGGATCTGACAATCTAGAAAGCAAAATAGTAATAATAATAAATCACAGTTTCAACTAAAGAAGCTACTACCATAAAGAAAGTATGTTTGTTGAAAAAGGTGGGTAAACCTTACCTAATTTCAGCATTTTCTTTTTCTGACTTCAATTCTAGCTCTATATTCAGTACTAATATCTTCGGATTTAAGAACTTCTTGGGCTGTTGCTCAAACCCGGCATAAGAAAATGTCTTGTTAAAGGCAACACCTCTCACTAAAAATGAATCGCGCATGGTACCACCAGGAACCTGAAGAAAAGAACACAAATAGATATGCACAGTTGAGTTAGAATGAAAATGTACAAAAACTTAAAAAATCCCCCTTTGAAATATCACCGTCTATTAAGGTAAACTGCACAGCATTTTTCCCCTACGAGGAATCTGAAATGAAAAAATAAACTGAGCAGAGTTCACATGCTTCCACTTTCTTTAAATGTGATATTTGAACCGTACCAGCAGATACTTTGTTAAATTTAATTATCTTACTGTAAAATTTGTACTGTTATAAGTGTTTTGTTAATTATCTCACATGTAATGTTTTTTTCTCACTTCTCTCCTTGTGGTTAATTGTGACACAAAAATTATTGTGCAAACTGAAAATGTACTTAGTGTTATGTACATAAAATTAAGAATTTGTATATTTCGAAATACTATTAATCAAATTAAAGACAATTATTTTCAAATTATAAATGAATTACGCCGAATCATAAATGTATGGATCAACCGCTGGAGCTATGAGGTCTTTCTTTCTAAGTATTTTCCAATCAAAACCTGCATCTTCTAATTTGCTGCGACCTTTCAAATCAGCAGCTAATTTCTCTGCCGCTCTTGAGCTTCCCGTGAAAAGGGTCATATTTGGTTTTGCCTAAATTGAGATAAGAAAATTCAAATCACAGATGAAATAAATATTTTTGAATTTCAGAACTCAATGTTGGAATTGTTTGCCTTTGAAAATAGACTTGCAAGTGTAGATTGAAAAAATACAATGAGAAACCAAAAGAAAGAAGCAATTATGTGAATTCTTACTGCATCTAAGTAGAGTTGCAAAAATTTACCTCAAGCAAGAGCTTCTTCATGGCTACACCATCAAAGTTGATAATATCAGCATCCTCTAGAGGTAAGCCACACTCATGTAGCAACCTCAGCACCTGATCCATCACTATGCTTCACTGTTTTTCTAATTATTAAACAAAGTAAATGCAAGAACATAAATAGTGTCACTAAAAGATGAGGTCAATACAATTTCCTGGTGGTAGACTGGTACTTCATAAATAGTTATATCTAGGATGATATTGCATAATGTCAACCTTCAAGTTATTTACCGGCAGGAGATGCTTACGAATCCTTTCTTAAAAAAAACTGACCTTGCTATCAACTTTAAGCACAGGTTTATTGCCCATGTAAAGTGGACCTGTTTCCTCAACCAATGAAAGAAAAAATAAATAAAAATGACACAACAGCTGTGCAAAATTGCAACGGGATTGAGATATCTCAAGTTATAATATGCCATAAAACCCTACACCCTTCTAACATAAATCAGTGATATATGAGTGTGCAAAATTGACAGAATTCCAGAATTACCCTTCTGATCTCATTATGAGTGCGCAAAATATTAGGCCTGAATGGGAATTTAACAATACAGTGAGGAAATTTACTTTGGTTAGTTCAAATTAATTGACCTTTTCTTTATCCTGGGGAACAGATTTATTAAGATATTACTACAAATTTAGACATGCTATCACAACAAAGAAGTATCAATACAAAATTAAAGAAAAGGCCAACAACATAACAGTAAAGGAGTTCATAGGAGAAAACTTTAGAATGAGATTGCTGGGAGAATTCAAACATAGTGTATCTATGCAAGAAGACCGCCTTATAATTAAATTATGACTTACTGTGAAAAGGAATATGAAAATCTGAGGTATAGTGTTTGAGGTAGCCAAAGAACTTCCTGCATATTATGCAAGCAATAATAAGTGAATAAATGAACTTTGAGGCATCTAATAGATTAATAACTACTAAAATTATGTAATTATGTAAGAAACCAAAAATATTAAACCCGAATAACAATATTATGACACAGTAATAGATCATAGATCATTACTGTTTAAGAACAATAACAGACCAGAAAGAACACGAAACAAACAAAAATGATACTCCTAAGATCAAAGTATAATTTTGTTATTGTTATAAGTAAACAACAAGGGGTTATGAACAGTATCAGTGGTTTTGAGTTAAGAAAGGGGAATAGAGCAACTGTAATTTCAAGAATGGGGATTTCATTGATATATAGAGGTGGGTTATATTTGAAAAAAGTTAAAATTCGAATGGGAGGGAACATTTACCTTTTTCATCCATGCTGGACGAGATATCAAAGGAGCACAACCTAAAGCATACAAGCGGTTTGATTTCGTCCTTTCAAACGATTTTGACCATGGCAGAAGGATTGGAAGAGAAGTAATGGATACCTGTCCAAAAGACATATAAAAGTTAACTATCAAAAAATTCATCATATTGGAATCCTTTTGTAGTTATAAGATTTTTATTATTATATCGGCTGTCAAGTTTGTCAAGGTATAACAGCTCCGAGTTTCATTGGGAAAGTATCTAACGACTAACAACCGGTCCAATATTAACTTGTTGAAAATAAGAAGCAAAATATTGACATTGGAGATACTTAGCTTGCATTGAGAAAGTTGCAACTTGCAAGTATAGCCAATATTCTCAGGATTTCTTCCTATTTGAACTGATACTTAATTAGTGCATAATCTTTTTGTAAATCTTTCCTTTATTTAATCTTCACGGCTATATGGCCTAAGTATGTATTAATACTAATATAGTAAGATTAGTACTTTGTAAATTATGAACAATTCAATTATAAAGTTTTAATCAATTAATTCAGTAAAAATAATGCTCAGAAATCCTGTAAAAATAGATACAAGTCACCACAAAATATTCTCAAAGAAAATTACAAGACAAGTTCTAACAATTAATATTCTTTGAACTCTATTAAAAGTCATGATTCATCCAAAATGACCTCAACAAATTGCCAATTGTTACTCATAAATATAAACACCATGCCTACAAATTAAATCTATATATCGAGAAATTGAGGACGTTCCAGACATGTTAGGTATAGTTTCAGTGAATATTTTTTTTTAAAAAAGTGGCCTATTATCATTTCAACAAATCAGTCTGAAACAATTATTCATGGTTTCTACCAAAGGCATGACTTCACAAGCCCTCTGAAAGAATCCATCTCAAGAGTGGCGCATTTAACAGCCAACAAAATACAAAGAACAAGAAATAAATAAATGTGCCTAACAAAATCAGTTCAAGGCAATGAGAATCTTTCGTGACTTTGATCCCTATCCATTTCAAATATGGGTGCGCATTCCAAACAAAAGACGTAGGTAATAATTATCCCAAATAATCTAAATTCTGACAACATATTATGTAAAGAGAGAAATACCTGATTAGATAAAATGTGGTTGAACTCCTCGTACTCTTTCTCGATGTTTCTCAAGGCGCCTCCGTATAGACATGCCACTTTAGCAAGAATTGCATTGTTGGCGGTATTCTCACTTCCATATCTAAAACAATCCTCTGACAATTTTGTCCCTGGCACAATTAGCAAAAAAACCAAACGTTTCTCATATACAAGATACAATGTATTTCTTTCTTTGCCAATAACACTGAACTATGAAATATAAATTAAGAAAAAAAAATAAGAAACACTAAACTGCCCTAACCTTTTAAAATCAACTCAACCTAATTGCTTCCTTACCAAATTAATTTGAGAACCCAATACAAAGCCTACTTTCTTTAATTTTTACTTAAATTGATATGAAGAGAACAATAGTTTTATTAGCCATTTTAAGCAAATTTGTTAATGCTTTAATGGTAGGTTTCTTTTTTATCACATTAATCCAAAAATTGAACTTTTAATAAGAAAAAAAAAGAAACAAGGAGTTATAAAGGTTGAATGCTATTTGCAAAATCTCAAAAGAAATTGAGTCCATATCCTCTGCATTAACTCAGATCTTGGGTTTAGAATCTCGACCGTCCGTTCAGAATCTGGGTCAATTCGACCCACACCCCCCTTTAATATTTGTGCCAATATGGATCACGGTCCGAATTCGTTATGCAATATTTGAGTTACTGCAGACGATATGAATTCAAAGAAATTGGGTGTCAGCTGCAAAAGGAAGAAATATTGGGTCTCTCTTTTCGGTCTTCTTTGGGACACACATCTGTCTTACCAAGATACAGTTACGGGCTGTTGAGAATAATCTAGAAACGAGTAAAAATACAGGAATTTACCGATTTCTATGTGCCTATTCCCCAACAAAACAAAGGCTTCACCTGCTCGTGCAATATCTTTCTGGAAATCCTGTAATGGTCAATGAAATAATAGTTAGTTATAGGCCTATTTCCATTTGTGTCCCCCATAAAAACATTAAAATGTAATATACACCCTTGTAGAACAAAATGTACCTTGTGAGATAACTCTGTTACTTCACAAATACAAAAATTATCCATCATACTTCTACTTTTCTTTACAAATAAACAATAATTTGACATTTTGCAAGATCATAAGTGAGATTTCTCTCTTAATTCGGCACCATGAAAATTTATTTTTAACATTACCCTTCCGGATTGAGAAGACTTGTATAGTTTCTCTAACTGAAGGTGTCTCTTCGAGTTCATCTATGGCCATTACATCTGAGCCTTCATAGCCACTGCCGCTAAATTGCTTTATCACTGCCTATAATATTATTAAAAACAAGATTAGACAAAGAAACGTAATTTCAGAGTACCCTACTATATGTTTAAGTCTTAACTGCAAATAAAACTAAAAAGAAAAGAAACAAAATGAACTTAATAATAAAATTTTACTGAATTCAGTGAACTGAAAGACCTATACGAATAAATTAGTTCAATTCAGTGAATTTAAAAGCCCTGATAATGAATTTCAGTCAATTCACTGCCTATAATATTTCATATTTGTAAATATTAGTTCAATTCAATGAATTTAAAAGACCTAATAAAATTTCCCCCAAAAGTAACTTAAAAGAATAAATTACAGATAAGCCCTAAACATTTCTAGTTTTGCACTTGAGAACCGAATTTTGAACGATACCAAGGAAAGAACAAACAAGAAAGAACGCGGTAATGAAAAGATAAATTGAAAAGATTGAAAATCTACGAAAAGAAAAACCTGCTGTTGCTTGGAGACTTGCTCCTTCAATTTGTTAGCGTGCTTTCGTAGCGCATCCATCTCTGATCTCCACCAACAAAGAAGAGCTCAATTCTTTGAGGAGAGAGAGATGTGATTGCTAATGCTAGCTCTCTCTTTGTTCTCTCCAGTCGAGCACGCTGAACTCTTCGTCGGATACCAGTACACTGAACTCTTCGTCGGATGCTAGCTCTCTCTTGTTCTCTCCAGTCGAGCACACTGAGCTCTTTGTACTCATTTTACCAACTATTATCACAAGGGAGGCGGCTAGCTAGGGTTTAACTACCTTTTAACTACCTTTTGCCAATAATTCAGCCAATCATCCCACTGACCACATATCGATTGCGGTTGAATACTCCTTTGCTCCAAGAAGAAGCTCAGGTGCCCTGCATTAACCGCCAATAGAGAAAAACCTATGTCAGAAAACAGCATATTGCAGACTGCAAGGGTGAGAAAATAATAAATGAAGAAAATAAAAGATAAAAAATACCATCAAAATACTCACCTGTACCACAAAGTCACTACCAAGGGAGTGTAGGGTTTCAAAGGGCATCCATACTGACGAGCTAGCCCAAAATCGCAAATTTTTAACTCGCCACGATTGTTTAGAAGTAGATTGGAAGTCTTCAGGTCCCTGTCAGTACAAAACCTAACATTATTACACAGAATAAAATTAACACCTAAATATCATCAAGAAAAAGAGGGCAGAAACAGAAATGTTACCTATGTAGAACCCAATCTAGGGTTTAAAGGACCGAGGCGGAGCTGCTTCTCGGTCGTGAGGTCGGCTGTGCCGTTGGCATCAGGAGAGGAGGAGCGGCGAAGTCTCGATCTACCTCCGCTGAACCACGAGAGAGAGAGAGACAGGCGGCGGAGGTAGAGAGAGCCATGGCTGTGCCGTTGGCATCAGGAGAGGAGGAGCGGCGAAGTCTCGATCTACCTGCGCTGAACCACGAGAGAGAGAGAGACAGGCGGCGGAGGTAGAGAGAGCCATCTGGCGGAGGCCGAAGTGGTGGAAAGGCGACAAAGGGGGTGAAGTGCGCACTGGCGGGGATAAAGGAGAAAGAGAGAAAAGAGGGAGGGAGCGAAGAGCGAAAAGACGAAGGAGGAGAGGCGTATTCGCTGGGCGCAGGTGAGCAGAGGAGAAGATAAACTGTATGGTCTTGTATGTAGCAGGTTGATTTCTAACTAATTTTAGACTTGTACACAAATAGATATATAAAATATATGCATAATATCTTATATCAACAGAATGATTCTGAATCGTTGGATCTGCTGGATGGACGGCTGAGATTTCCTCTGGACAGATACACCATTCAGTCCCCTATATTTCAACGTCCTATTATAGGAGTTCTGATATCACATTCTATTATTCCAATTTTTAATTAGTTAGAGAAAACTGGAGATAAGTTTCTCTTAAAAGAAAAAGAAAAATAATAGAAAAATTGAGAGAACACATGTGGAGCATAAGTTTAATACTAGCAACTTAGACAAATTGCTTTAGTTTAATAAGTTATTACGATGATATTTTTGTTTATTTCAAGTTTTCAACTAACGCGTCAAATTAGAATTGACTTGTGACTGGGATCAAGTTTTGACCCACAAATCTATTATATATATATAATCCTCATAGGGTCTTGCTACAGTATATTCTACAGTAGGACCGATAAGTGGGGTCCATTGACAGTTTTATTGTTTTTTTTTCCTTTCGGCTCTTCAAAGTTCTACTGTCTTTCAAAAAGTTCGCCTCTTCTTCTTCTTGGAAAAATCTCTCCCTCCCAGCAACCTCCCGTCTCCGTCTCTCTCTTCTCTCCATTTCTCGCTAAAAAAAAAAATCTAAAACAAAATAAATCCCTCACCTAAAAACTCAGCCACCCTCTTCCTCCGAGAGTGAAAAAATAATTCCTCGCAATTTTCACTTCTCTCTCCGGTCTTCCCCTCCCCGGTCCGCTCTCAAAACACAGTCGCAATCTTTCACTGGCGCTACCCTAGCTGTCTCTGCCTCTCTCACCCGACAATGGCAACCTGCAGGCTCAATTTCTTTCTCCATCAGCAATCTTCTTTTGCACATTCCTTTGTTGTGGTCTTCGTGCTGCCAGTCTAAGGTTATATTTCCTGATTCTCCTTTCTTTTTTAACTCATATATTGACATCCTTGCTTTTGTTGCTTGAAAATTGGTCGTTGTTCTCATTAGTGAAGTTGTATCCTGTACAGGTACGAAAGTCTCTGAGATTGGGACTAAAGGACATCTGTCTAATCCCTAAAGAGTACTACTAATTAATTAAGCCTTCATAGGGGATATATGATCCTAACACTACAAATCCTTAGGTCAATTTGTACAGATTGCAAAAGTTGCATGGAGAGAAATGCTTCGTCGGACTCTACGTTTTAATTAATTTGAATAAGATGTCATGCAACTCAATAAATATATACTCAGTGCTAAGGAGAGGATATTTAAATCAGCATTATGGGAGCTCATAAACAGAGACTATCTCGAGGTGATTATTTTCATTATTATTATTATTATTATTTTTTTTTTTTTTATGATGAGCTTCCCTATCGTATGGCTTTGTAAATCACTGCATAGATTTGTCTTATTATTAGTTTTGCTAAACTCTAGCATTTAAGGTAGCAATTGCTGCATAAGAACAAAATGAAGCTCCTATGGATATATCTCAAGATGCCAGGAAACTGGCAAGGTAATCAATTAGGCTTATCATTTTCTGTTATTTTATTATGAGAAACAGTACTATTTCCATAAACAATGGACAGCATAAATTAGCTCCATTTACTCTTCCTTTCTCAATTATATGTATGCTGCACAAAATCATGTTTTTTTAAAAACAAAAAGAGGCCAAGATGGTAACATATCAAATCAAGGTCAAGCTCTACCTAATAAGGTACTTAGTCAAAAAACATGTTTAAATCCATACATGTTCCTCCATATTTATCTTGACTTTACTTTTCATTAAATTCTTGAGCAAAACATCCAAAACATCCTTAAAATTTATGCATTTAGAATTTTGGAACCCTATCTATGGTATATGTTTTAGGATTGCAGTTTTATCCCGGGATAATTTTCAATCTTATTTGAGGTAAAGTTTGCACAAGCGAAAGACCAATTATTACTCATAAGATTTAATTTTGTCTAAACCGAAGAAGAGAAAAGGAAATATAAATATAATGTTTTTTCCTTTCTACTATTATTTTCTGAAGCTTACTCCATATTTCACCAATATAACTGAATTCAGGATTCCTCACCTTACAATAATTACAACAGCTTACAAGGATGAGCATATATTGTAATTGGAACAACGCACAAAGATTGGAATCCCTGGGAGCTCGGAACTAGGAATTTTGACGCCTCGAGTTGTGCTACCTGCCAATGTATCATACAAGGTAACATAGTAATTCTGATATTTTTCGTTCATTTATTTTGTTTATGTGTTATAACAAAAGTCAGTTTTTACTCTATATAAATGATTGCTTATTTCAATGCTGATGGTCAAATTACTGATGGTGTCAAGTAGAGGTAGAGATGGTGCTTTACCAGTACACATTTTTTTATAGTGATTAATTTGCAAAAAGGTGGCTTCATATTAGTGTGGTCCTAATGTTCTGTGCAAAGCAAGTGCGCCAAAATAATTGTAAAATTGAAATCCTTGCAATTCGATCCAGTACCAGCCAGGTGTGTACCAATGCAGTGTTACCTTGTCATATGTTAAACCATTTTCATTTATCTGAAATGACTTCTTAGTTCAAAACTTTTTGAGAACTTTTAGGTGATTATAAATGTTTTTAGAATTTACATGATACACAATCATAGTAACTGTACATTCTGATATGCTTGCCTTGGACATGATTGTGTAATAAAGTGTCGTGTTATTACTGGCTTCGAGTTTTCAAGAGATCTTTAAGTTGTGGTAAAATATCTGCAGGATTTTGAAAGAAAAAATGGCAAGTAGTGAACAGTGATGATGGTGTTGTGTACACCCATAAGAATCTTCCTTTGCAATGCTACTTGGTAAACTCAAGTCTTATCACTCTTTTTCATCAACATTATCATTCACATAGTTTAAATCATAGCGCCTAGGGAACCAAGTAAAAAAAAATAAGCATTTAACTTTTTGTTTTTGTTTTAGTCACTATCGTTCATGCTTATTGAGAGGTGAACCAGTGCAATAACAAGAACTGTTGGTATGGTGCAACATGATGTTAAATTCTTTATTCCAGTGGGTATAGTGCAAAATTCATAATTTTGAGGGTGGATGTGCAAAATTAATTTTGCTATTGTTGTAAGTAGCAGCAATTGAAATCTTTTTCATATAATGTTTTGTATGAATCGTATGAAATCTAACACACTATGTAAAATGCAATACAGAACAATATTTTTAAATACTTTTGCATTTATTCTTCAATTTTTTTCATATATGATAAAATGAATTCATAAGCTTCATGGAACTAACTCCAAGGGACATTAAAATGTTCCAAACTGCATAGTTTTGCATGTTTAGATTTCAATCTTTCCAGCTTCTATGAGTTACTATTGAATACTTCTTCACCGACCTTGACAACTGCTGCCGAAGCAACGCGAGGCCCGCCTCTAGTTGATTTTATTATGATATACACAAGCGGTCAAAGATTCCTTGGTTCACATACATTTAATGCCACTGACATACTATTAAATAATATTAGCGCTGAGACTCTGGTTTTATATATTCGAGTAATTGCTAAGCCGTTCGACTCGTTAGGTATCATCAATTAATGATTTTTAATAAGTTTTAATAGCATTATTTTTCACGAAATTTTTGCCATCTAAGTGAAATTTGTTTGTTCGATAATGGGATTTGTATTATATCGAGTGGCGGAGGTAAGAAGAGAGAATGGGATCAATTGACCTCTATTTTTTTTTAGATTTTTCGTATTTAAGTATGATTTTCTATATAATTTTGAGTAAAATAATTTGGTATTGTCAAATTGATCTCCATTCTTCGTAGAATTTTTTTTATTTGACCACCATAGTTCGAAAGTCTGACTCTGCTCTTGATTATATCTACATGTCTAACTGAAGTTGAAAGTTGATCAGATAATATCCGCACTGATCTTAAAGTGTTCATATCGATAGTAAAATACATGTCCGGATGCACATTCTAAGAAAGTTACAATAACTCTTTTATTCGTAACATTTACATTACATTTCTTTTAGGGTTAACATTACATTTGATGAGAATAATCATGTCCAGCATCGCACTACGGCGTTCCTACTATTTTGTCCAGGCAATTTTCATTTTTCACATCTTAATAAGCCGCTTAATTACATGTCTTTGTTTTTTACCACAATACACCTTAATTTGTCACAATTTATTCCTCGTCATAACAGATTCTAATATCACGTCATTATTAAAAATACTAAATAATTATTTTTTTGCAATACTATGGCACAGATATACGAGAGAGGAACTAAATTATCATCAAAATTAATGAAAAAAAATTGATACTAAAACAATCACTACAAATGTAGCCATGTAGGTATTTGCACTTTGTCCTATTTTTAACCTTGTTTCATAACTAATAAGATTTGTTAATAAAATGTGTTCAACATTATAACCGTTATTATATCCGAAAATATCTGTAGTCGTACTAATATTCGGTCAATGCGATTCACATTTTACATCTCAGCTTAACCAATAACCACTGCCCCACTGGTATCCTGAACTGAACACAGTTTGCCACAATTTCATTCCGGTTTCAACTCACCCTCTCCCCATAACCAATCACAAATCACCAACCTAACAAGTTGGTAAACTTACGTAAAAAACGCTTGGAATTATATCATTGGTAGAGAAAACTCAGAAACGGTGCATTTTTACATTTTTTACTAAAGTTATCAAAATGAACAAAGACCATTTTACTAATATTGGCTGCGCGCTTTAGACGGGCATCCACTCATCTCACCACACTCCCCCTTCACTATTGCGATCTCAACACAAAAGGTGCGTTATAAATACAAACTTATGATTGTCTGTTTTCATTTACAGATCATTTCTCTAGTCTGTTCCTCTTCTCTTTAATCTCTCCCTCTCATTCTCGCTCTCCCTCCCCAGCGTAACTCCTCCAGCGCTCTCGATTTTGTTTTGGTAAAGCGCTTAATCGTGTTTCTGCAATAATTTTCGATTTTAGATCGATTTGTTTCTTTTTACATGTATAGATCTTATTAGATCTGCGGATAGACATTTGCATTGCCCTTTATTTACATAATGTGGCATTGCTGTGATGTAAGAAGATCCTAGTATTGTTTTTGGGAATTTATGTGATTCTACTGTGTAGAAAGCTAAGGTTTATAAAACCTTCACATTTATTTTTTTGTATTTAACGCACGATTTTTCACTTAAGACTAATCTGGAATGCAGATCATTTGAACTTCCAGTTTTCATTATCTCTTTTACGAGTTAAAATCCATGGTTTATGATCGGTAGAACTTATGATCCTAGAATCCAGAGATACGGAACCCAGATCTGGTGAAACTTCCGGTTGTGTCACATGACATATTTTCTGTTATTTCTATACTAATAGAAATTTAACTTTGGCTCAACATTATTTTTCTCTATTAAGTTCCTCTGTGTACTGGATTCATTTTTTGCCAAAGGTCCTTAAAAAGCAGTACATTTTTATCAATAAGGCCTATTAGTTGCTTTATCTGTATTCTAAAGCACATCAATTAAATTTACTTGGAAACTTTCTTTGTGACTGGATGCAAAGCATTTATCTTTTTTATTTTGAAATTTGTAAATGTTAATTTTCTAAGACTAATTCCTTATCCTCAGCCTGAAACTTCATTCTTTAAATAAAGTGTAACCTCTTTATTTCTTCCATTAGAGGATTCAAAATGGCCGACGCTGAGGATATCCAGCCTCTCGTGTGCGACAATGGTACTGGCATGGTTAAGGTAATTTTACATATACTATGCTCCGATTATATGTGCTGGTTTTTCTCTGGGGATAACTTCAATTTTACACTTTCGCAAAACCTCGATATGTCATGGAAATTGACAAAAAGGAAATATCATGCAAACACCCGAAAACAGCGAGGAACAGTGGGGGAGGTCCAGTTTGGGAATCTTTTTTGTATATTTGGAAGGAATTATACACCTGATCTTATTGTTTTGCGGTGTTATGCTTGAACATTTACCAAAAAGGAAATGTACAATTAAAACATATCATAGCAAGGCATTCTCAAATCGGAGTTCCTTGAATGACTTTGAATTGCTAAGGTGAGAACCCATGAGCACAAACAGTGGATGTTGGACTTGTGACCCTTCTCCATCCAAAAAATAAAGAAAAATAAAATTCTAACAAAATAGTCCTACTTTATTTGCAGGCTGGATTTGCTGGTGACGATGCCCCACGTGCTGTGTTCCCCAGCATTGTGGGCCGCCCCCGTCACACTGGTGTCATGGTTGGTATGGGCCAGAAGGATGCATATGTGGGTGATGAGGCACAGTCGAAAAGAGGTATCCTGACCCTCAAGTACCCAATTGAGCACGGCATAGTCAGCAACTGGGATGACATGGAGAAGATCTGGCATCACACCTTTTATAACGAGCTCCGTGTTGCACCTGAGGAGCACCCCATCCTCTTGACTGAGGCACCTCTTAATCCCAAAGCTAACCGTGAGAAGATGACCCAGATCATGTTTGAGACTTTCAATACCCCTGCCATGTATGTAGCTATCCAGGCCGTTCTGTCTCTCTATGCTAGCGGTCGTACCACTGGTATGTTGAGCTCGATGTGTAGTTCCCTTGATAATCTATATAGTTTTAAGTTGAGCTCTAAGTATTCGCCATTGTGATTAAGGGACTTGCTTTAACTGCAACTACAAATCAGTATTCCCTGCTTGTAAATGTCAGGATTGGCAAGTTTTGAAGTGTCTAGTTCCAGTGTATACCTTTTAGATCAAACTAAAGTAGTTAGCAGCTTACTTTGTACTTCATATAATCCTTTTAGAGGTTAATTAGTGTGTGAACATTCATGAAAGGATTTCACTCATCAATTCATTACTTTATTCTTACTAAAATTTGGGGAACAAAATTTGCAAATATGGTGGCTGCTGATGCATGTTGTTTCCTCTGTCAGGTATTGTGCTGGACTCTGGTGATGGTGTCAGCCACACTGTGCCCATCTATGAAGGTTATGCGCTGCCCCATGCTATCCTTCGTCTGGATCTTGCTGGTCGTGACCTCACTGACCACCTCATGAAGATCCTGACAGAGCGCGGCTACTCCTTCACCACCACAGCAGAGCGTGAAATTGTCCGTGACATCAAGGAGAAGTTGGCCTACATTGCTCTTGACTACGAGCAGGAGCTTGAGACCGCCCGCACCGGCTCTTCTGTTGAGAAGAACTACGAGCTGCCTGATGGGCAGGTCTGGCCACTATTTGAGTAGAACAATTAATCACATTTTTCATCGGACATTGACTTCTTGCTTAAACAATAGAACTCAAAAAACAAACAAAATATTGAATGACAGGTGATCACCATCGGCGCTGAGAGGTTCCGTTGCCCAGAGGTGCTCTTCCAGCCGTCCTTCATTGGGATGGAAGCTGCCGGCATCCACGAGACTACATATAACTCAATAATGAAGTGCGACGTCGACATTAGGAAGGACTTGTACGGTAACATCGTGCTAAGTGGTGGCACAACCATGTTCGGTGGCATTGCCGACAGGATGAGCAAGGAGATCACCGCCCTTGCTCCAAGCAGCATGAAGATCAAGGTTGTTGCACCACCTGAGAGGAAGTACAGTGTCTGGATCGGTGGTTCTATCCTGGCTTCTCTCAGCACCTTCCAGCAGGTAAAGTAGAAAGAAGATTCGTGTGGTTTATGTGTAACTTCTACCTGTCTTTTTTCTTTTCTTTTTCTTTTTTAATTTCGTCTAGTAGTGATCTATCAATCTATGAGGCTGGTAGTAAAAGGAGCTTCTTTTAGTTGTAGGCTCTGCCAGTAACCTGAACAGATATCATATGTTGGCTCGGTTCGTTTCTGCCAGTAAGTTCTAGCTAGGGCACTAGGGTTCGTCATGAAAAAACCGCAGCAAACATTATCTAGAAAATAAAAGGGCTCAAAAGGAAGTCCCTGAAAAAAAAAATGAAAAAGAAAAAAGATCTTTGCTGCTATTGGGTTGGGTTTCCTGGACCATTAATTGGGAACTATACCTACAAGGAAATTCAATTACCAGAAAATCAATCAAATATCTCATGCAAATTAACTTGGTTTTGCAGTAGCGCATTGATTAACACTGGCTGTTGTCTATTTTGCAGATGTGGATTGCGAAGGCCGAGTACGATGAATCGGGCCCATCAATTGTTCACCGAAAATGCTTCTAAGTTGTTTTTAAAAGAATGGCTAGCAGTGAGGACGGTCAGCTAGGCTCTTTCTTTATGTTTTGGAGACCAATTGAGGATTTTTCAAGAGCACCTGGCTTCCTTGCAGAAAATAATACAAAATTTACCTGAGTTGCTGTTGCTTTTGTTTTTTCTATACTTTTGTTCTTTTGGTACTAATTCAACTACTAAAAAGTAAAAACGTGAGCTTCTTTCATTTTTCATGTATGAATGTACTGCTACAGTTTTTTGCTGATAATTTCGGAATATAATAGTTTCCTCGCACAACATTTTCATGTTGGGGTTGCTGAGTGCTTTTGATATAATAATTTGTATGATAGCAAACCATTGCAATATTGCATGCACATCTTACCCAAAAAGGAGAAGCATTCCAAGTTACTTGAGCGTATTAATTTTTGAAGTTTCGAGTATGTGCATTATGTGAAGCAACACTACCTTTCACTGAAAATAGGAAGTCAACTGAAGAACAATTTTATTTTTCAGCATCAGATGCAAGACTATTCGGATATAAATGAGTTTGTCGGCAAATGATCAGTTCCAAATCACCGTTAGTTCTGACTTCTAATATTGCTATCGGTCATTTATTTGGACAAGCTGAATTGTAACTATGTAATCCCAGAATATAGATCCCTAAAGTAACTCAAATTTTGAGTTTGGATTTGGACCGTCCGATCTGCTCTGACATGAATATTAAAAGATCCTGTACGTTCTACTTTGGACTTAATTAATCCGGATTCTGATTGAATGGTCCAAATTTAAACTCAAAATTTGAGTTACTTTGAGAAGATCCGGACCCGCAATACCCTGATAGTTTCAATTGAAACAAAAAAAATAGCAACCCATCAACCCCTCAATAATAATTAACTGAGTCAAAAGCATTTCAAAATCTGACGTCGATATGTAGAATAAAATGATATAAAAGATTGCGAGTTGCGACCTATTTCTTTGCTTTATTCCCTGTTGAAGCCTTGATCTAAACACACCCTTAGTTCATCTATAGTTCATCTAGGGGTGGCAAAAAAGCTCGTAGCTCGTGGCTCGATTGTGACTCGTATCTGACTCACTTGCTAACAGCTCGCTCGTTACTGAACCGAGTTGTTAACGAACCAGCTCGGTCCAGAATTAACGAGTTCAAGCTGGCATCTAGCTTGCGAGCTAGCTCGGCTAGGCATCAATTTGTGAATTTGTATAAATTTGTGTGTATTTTATACTGTCTAGCTCGGTCTAGCTTGATTCAGCTCGATCCAAAAAGAGAATTTATTTTCTTCTCAAAACAAGATCCAGCCAGATCCAGTGACATGCACAAATCGATCCAAAAGAGAATTTATTTTCTTCTCAAAACAAGATCCAGCCAGATCCAGTGACATGCACAAATCTTGATGCAAACACATGCATATTGAAGCAACATGCACAGATCTTAATGCGATGTGCGCGGATCGGAATTGCTTTAAGATCCGTGCATTCTAGATCAGCACGAATATTGAAGCGATGAGCACAGATCTTAATGCGATGCGTGCAGATCGGACTGTAAAGGAACTATTCAAATTCAAATTTGAGTGTGATGGGCTTTTATATATGCTTTTAATAAATAGTAAAATGGATATTTTAAAATTTTAGAATGACTTTTAATATAAAAGACAATAAAATGGGTAAAATTTTTTGAAGTTTAGAGAGAAATACGTAATTTCAAACTTTAGAGGGGGATACGTAATTTTGAAGTTTTTGAGGGGTATACGTGAAATTCCCCCTATAATTAATTACCTGAAAGCAACAGCGACTTCCTATTCAAAGAAATATCCGCCTACGTGGCATCAATATACCCACGAATTCGTATCCTCTGCATTAACTCAAAAAAAAATCTTTTGAGTTAATGTATCTGGACCGTCCGATTTACTTTAAAATCGTGCTGATTAGATCTACACTAATATTAAAGGGCCTCTGAATTATAGGCTGTGACCAGATTGGCTCCGTTAAAAATCAAACGGCCGAGATGCGTTAACTCAAAAGAAGCTCTTTTGAGTTAATGCAGACGATGCGGAATCCCTATTCCTTCCTCCCGCTATCTGGAGAGAGGGAAGAGAGAGAGACAAAAGAGAGATTATCTGGAAGAGATGGCAGAGCGGGGCGATGAGACTGAGGGATCCAACGGCGTCGCTTTACCGAACGATCTCAACCGTTCGATCGAAGTCGAGAGCATCATGTCGGAGGGTCATACTCTCCCAACCGTAGTACGGGGTTTCGTTGACGGGGTTCTCTCCTTCGATGGCCCGTCTCCGCCGCCGCCATTTCTCCGGCGTGTGCGCGCCGCCGCTACTGATGCAGCACCAAAGCTTCGAGAAGCTTCTAGGAATTCGGCGCGTGATCTGGTCGTATGGACCAAGCAGGGAAGCTCTCTTCGCGCTCTTCTTGTCATCACTGTGAGTTACATCAGGCGAATTAGATTCTCTCTTTCTTTTTGTTGTTTTCAGTCTATATCCTGGAATCAAATGGCCTTTTTTTTGTATTGTAGCTGAGTATTTATCCATAAGTGTTGTGTCTTTGGATTCCTCCGGAGGACATATACATCAATTTGCTTGTCTTATTGTCACCTGAATAATTAAAAAAAAAATCGAGGCAATTGCAAATAAATCTTGACCGAGGAAATATAATTTACTTGCGTTTTCTATAAAGCAAATGATTAGGTGCTGTTTAAGCAGCTGATCTCATCTTGTAATAAAATCAATGTATGTAATTTGCTGTGGTCTTGACTAGTGGTAATTTATTCAACTCCATATTTAACTAGCTTCATAATTCTGATTTTCGTAACCAATGGGATCAAATATTTAAAACACAAAGCTATTCTTCAACTAACAATAACAACAACCATACAAAACATACTAAGTTCTTTCGAACTTAACAGGTGGGATCAATTACTCTCTTGTCAGTAACTGCTGTGACAGTTTTCATGTTCTTCCTACTTGCCGCAGCCACAAATGCTGTCGTCATATCCTTTTTTGTGTCCTTCGCTGCTGCTGGAGGCTTCTTGGCCTTTTTCTTTGCTTGTTTGACGGCGATTTATGTTGGGGTGTTAGCTGTTGCCTTTTTTGTTATTTCCACAGTGACAGTTTCTGCAATAATTGCTATCTTCATAGCTACTGGTATGAAATCCTGATGCTTTTATCCAAGATTGATATTCTATTTTCTTTCTTTTAGGAATTAGTTCTTTGTTGTTTAAGCAAAAACCTGGTAAATATATCTTATTTCTGTTGAATCTACCTTTTCACAAAGCATCTCTCTTTTGAGATATCTTGCATCAACTTCAAATGATTTAGAATTTATTTTGATTTGGTTAGTGCCTTGGTATACATGGGTGCTTATTTTCCTATTGTTATCAACCATAAGTTACCATTGCTTCATTTGGCATCTGACATCTGACATTCTGACTCTTTATTTAGTATTGCTTGTCTGATTTAACTCAGAAGTAAATATAAACAATAGAAAAATAAAAGGGTGTATGTCATCGGTGCCTTGTCTATATTGCAACATTCAATTTGAATTTTCACACTCCATTTCAGGTTGGATTGGGTTCCTTTTGTTAGTTTGGTATGCTGCTAGAAAAACCTTGGTGTTCACAAAGAAGTCAGTCAGCATTGCAACCTCAACTGTTTCAGCATATTCAGCTACTCATCAAGCTAAGAACTATAAGAAGGATGAATAGTTAATTTCTCTTTCCTTTAAACTTAAAGCTTGTTGCTGTGGATAATGTTTTTTTTTCATGAATTATGTTTTGTCATCTTTCTTCCCATTTGGGTTTGTGTATAGAAAGATTTACAATGTGACTATGTTTATTATTGTTTTGTGCTCAAATGTTCTTGAGTGTTGCCATATTGGTTTTTGAGGGATTGTAAAATCACATGCGGTGAAAAATTGCAAAATTGCAAAACATCTTTATCTATGGGACAACCATTCTTGAAGTTCTTTGGGTATTTCTAAAATCTCTGATATTCATCTTGCTATCAGACTACCTCAACTGTGGAAATATTACCAGAAAGATCAATTTCCATTGCAGGACCATACTCATATGTCATATGTGCATCATTTGAGCAGTAATGCAAATCAGACGATCGATTAAGGCTACAAACATTCAATTCTCACAGTTCACTAAAATCCCAACAGATATTACCACCATATCACAAATCCCAAAAGCTACAGCATGTTCTGATCATTATTAATATTATCAAATATTCGGCAACACTAAATTTGCTAGCTTACACAACAAAAGGCAGATGTTAACATTCACTAGATACTATTCAGAGTCGACGGATACAAGTTTGAATCTCCACCATATTCCAATCCAACAGACCTAATGCAGCAACAAAGAATTTGAAGGTTGCAATTAACATTCACATTAGAAATTCAGAACAAAATGTATAATTACTGTAATTCCGTAGATGTATATGGATATACAGTCAGATAATTAGATGTCTGTTTCTTGTCTTACTCTGTACCTCTTATGGTCCTGGTTCGAGCTTAGCAGCTCGAAGAATTGAATCGATGGCGGCATTATTGAGTTTCATTCCTTGCTCAATACTCAGATAACACATATCAACTCCTGAGTCAGGATCAGTACCTATCATTGCATGAGCATAAACTTAGTTAAGTTTGCACACTACGCAAAACACAACCTACTCTGATCATCAAAGCAAAATTTTAGTAAAATATAACCACAAAGATTTAAAGCGTCAATTACAGAATTGCGTCTCACAAAAAGTTGGAAAATAAAAGAGTAATAAACTAACCATGATGAGAAGTCATCGGAAGGGCTGAGTCATGAACGGTGCGCTTTGGATGTGCATGAGAGGCTCCTTTGGATCGGGACTCACGATTGGTACCTATTGCCACAGAGAGAGAAGTGTCAACTAGCCCCGAGTCACAGACAGCACTGATGGGAGGACCAGACATCAGCTCTGACACAGCCCCCATTACGTCATGTTGATTTGCATTTGCAACCAGGTTGCCGTTCCATGACGACGGCTGGAATAAATTAGGTCATTTAATGTCAAAATGTAAAAAAAAAATGTCAAGTTATAACTGCCAGAGTTAAGAACAGTACTGGTACCAAGTAATCCATTGTATAGCTGTACTAGTACCAAGTTATAACTGCACACAGGCCCATCTTTGCTTTTTGTTTGTTCTCGCAACATGTTCTAGTTTTCAATTAGTTGAGATTTGACTGGGTGATTGCGAGAGTATTCCAAAACTTCAATTAACAGTCCCAGTCTCACACTTAAATTCAAAACTGGATTCTGCCAAAAAAGTAGGAAAAAAAAAAGAGGCATCCATAAAAGTTGCGTAGACATACAGTATGCTGCAGTTTGGTCAAAGTGGACCTGAGCAACTCATCACCCACAATAATTCTGATCTTCTTCACTAGCTCTTCCCTTGTTATTATCTTCTTCTGAAAGCAAAGAAAATTTAAACAGGGTTCATGACTACACAAACAACAAAAGAACCAAAGTGGTATAAAATTTTAAAATTCATTCTCCCGAATGTCACCTTCAACTCATCATAATGCAACGCAAGAAGCTCCCTTGCAATTGGGCAAATCTCATCTTGAATTTCAGCAAACAGTCCTGTAAAAGACATCCATGGCGATGTTGGCCCTGCTTCATTGCTTATTATCTGCACAAAGAGATTAAAACTAGTTGGAAACATGACTTGTTCAGCACAAGAACATGAAATGGACATTTTCTATATTGATCTTCTTTATTCTTTTTGCAAAGTTGAAAAGGCTAATCTAACAGTAATATGCTACGATTACAATCATTTACCAACTGCTGTTTAAGGCAACAGTTTTACCAACATTTTCCCCCTTTTTTTTCTCTGTTGTTTCTTGTGTTGGCTTTCATGGTCAGGAAGTAGGTAACAACTGGCACGGTACCATGCTGACTAGTATGTGCAGGTACAAAACCATATAGTAACCCTTTGACAAAGTAAAAATTTGATGCTTACATGGCGACGAGCAGGCAAATCCCGTACAAATGTAGTAACCCTTTGCTCAGAAATTCGCACGAAATTCAGTCCCACCATATACTCTGAAAGATGAAGAACATATGCAAAATCAGATTAGCACCTAAAGAAAATTACCAATATTAAATTAAATCACAACTATGATTTCTCTTACCTCGAACTACTGGAGAGAGTTTGAAAGTCACAACATACTCCGGATAGATGCAAGTGTCTGCATCAACTGAAGGCACAAAATAGTACTTCGGCTTCAAGCCATTACTTTCCTTTGGAAAACTTGGTATCACACGGCATAACAGCATGTACTGCACGCCCTTTTCGTCAACATCACAAAAATTCACGCTATACAATAAAGAAAAAATAACCGAGGAAAAAGAAAATCACACCAAAGCTCGGTATATTGTTGTCAATTATGTCAGAAATAATAATACACATTTTGGTTGTTTCAAGTACCAGGCGAAGGATCGGTCTTCAGGCATGATGTACAAGTCTGTACCACTAGTGCCTTCATTAGGCTTCACTGCCTTGCTAAACCCATAAATCAAAACCTTAGCCATCTCAATCTTGCCACATCCAAACCAACCAGATGTCACATCAACACCTTTTCCTCCCTCCTTTCCTGCCATGTCAATGCCCATCCTCCTCTCAAACTCCACAAGCCGAGACTGCGCCACACCATCACTGCCATCTGGATAGTAGCGGTAAATCTGCAGTACAATATCAGGTGCAGCAAAAGGGCCCATGCCAGAGAGGAACAGGTTCTGAATCGAGAGAAACAGTTGGCTGTCCTTCTCAACAGGCACGATCTTCTTGCGCAACATGTCAGCTGGTGAAAGCCCCGACGACTGAGACTGATGCAGGGCCCGCTCGATAAACCTCTCAGCTCTTCCAGGTTGTGCCTCATGCAAATCCTTGGAGCACTCCTGATCAATAAAAAGTGGTGGAAAAAAGCACTCACCAGCTTCATCAATCCATGCAATGGACCTCTGCTTCTTAGTTTTCAAATTAACAGCTGTCATTGATAGAAAGTCAACCAGTATGGTTTGACCATCAGAAAACACAATGGTACTTGATTTATCTTCTTTAAAACCCTTGATCAGTACACGCAAGGCAGGCTCAGGAAACGTGCACCACTGGGTTTGGCTGTAAAACATGACCCGTGCTGGTGTCCCGCTTCTTAGGTAGCTGAGACAGCTCTCAGCCAGAGTAGGCTGCATTGGCATCGGGCAGCAGCAGTGCCTTTTCTGTGACCTGGAAATAGGATGGTTTTGTGACACAATACGCGAAACCTTCGGTTCAGAAGTGGAACATGTGCAGGCATCAGTTAGCTTGCGCTTCAAACCAGATGGTTCGCTGGAGGACATGACGGTGTATTGATTGGTTACCAGAAATGGAAATAAGGAACCTACTGGTAGTATGTACAGGATTTACAAGTCAACACACATTTCCTTTATCCTCCGAGCAGCAGAATTAATTCCTGGAAAATGGAAGCAAAGAGAAGGCAAGGTCACAGTGATATTCAGAGATGCAATCCCAGTTTCTACTCTCCTATCTACAAGGCCTTTAACAAATAATACCAGATTACAAGGAATTAATACCAAGAATTAATCTCTTTTGGAAAATTTTATGCACCTTAAATAAGGCAAACTTTCTCTCATAAACAAGTTTTCTAAAACTATTTAAGACAAGTATATCCAGACAACTTAAATGCCAATAGATAGATAACATTCAAAATAAGCCTATCACTATGAGATTGCTAATAAATTACTAAGCGACATAAAAGGCTATTGACCAAGAGTACATTATATATGGTCTGTTTTCATGAAACATGTCTAAATTTGCTCAGCTTTTAGATTTGCTAAATAGAGCAGTACAAAAGCCACTACCACGAGAGAGTACACATTTCATGATGGGGCCAAGTTAACACTTCACTAATACACCATTAAAAAATCCTTGCACAGATTGTCTGCAGTATTATATATCTAGATTCTCATGAATTGTTTTTATGCTCTAAAATGGAATAGTACCACTACACCTGACCCATCCAATTAACAGTTAAAGTTGATGGGAAAAACCGCAAACATAATTCCCGGTGATGGAAACATTGCTTTTATAATTAATTGATTTACTTTATTTGTTCTTCTACTACTTGACAAAAATTGGGTAGAATTATGGACGTGTAGTAGGAATTCACAGAAGCATAATTAAACAACAACAAAATACAAGTAATATTTCGCAATAAAGAAATGCGACAGACGTACTAGTGAAGTGTGATCTACAAGTGAGATGTGTCACCCCAGGTTTTTATCTATAAAATAACAGTATTTCAGACTTAACCAAGATTGAACCTTGATGCATAGTAGGAATTGAACAGAAGCATAATTAAAAAAAAAACAAAATACAAGTAATATTTTGCAAAAAAAAGAAATGCGACAAACATACTAGTAAAGTGTGATCCACAAGTGAGATGTGTCACCCCAGATTTTAATCTATAAATTAACAGTTTTTCGGACTTAACCAAGATTGAACCTTAACTATTAGTAAAGAAAATACAAACTGTATATGCAGACCATGGCTATCAAAAGGTAGGTCAATTGGGATATGATTCTTCTCAGTCTTTTGCTTTGCTTCAAACAAAACTAAAAGAACGAGCAAAGAACATATATATTTTTATCATGATGACATGCAACCAACTAGAATTTTTGTTGCACAGCGGCTAGGTTAGCTTTAAATTTGTATTCCTTTTCTAAAACAACTTATGTTAATGTACACACAGCTAATGTCTGACCTAAAGGGTTCTATGATAAATCTTGGATACACTAATGATTCAAAATAAATTCCATTGACATCAGCGGCCACCAACCGCATGCTTATTAGGTCCCAATCATACAATAAATTAACCATTAGAGCTTTGGACATCTGAAAATTTACCAAATTCAAACAGACTTCAGCCCTAAAATTTCACCAAAAATCACCCACTAAATTTACGAACAGTAGCATCTCCCCTAAATTTTCAATTTCCAGCGCGAAATACCGCCAATCACCCACTGGAATGTCAGAATAAAAACAAAAATAAAAGATTCAAAATTTACCTCTTTAGAGCTTATTTCCCGAAAAAACAGAAAGAAAGAGTCGCACAATCAGGCCTAATTCCTCAAGGCTCCTCGCTTTCTCTGCCACGATCGACTGCTGCTCGGAGATAGGGTTTTATAGAGGGGATAGATAAGATCGAAGAGGAACAAGCAAAGGTGGAAGAGATAGAAGGGGAAGCAAAGGTGCTTCCGTTACTGTTGAGGGGAAATACGCTAGAGGTTAATTGAGTGGCAAGTGGCACAAAACACCGCCTGCTGGCAATTCCTCCTCGCTGGCTTGACCATCAAGTTTTATCTCGCCGTTGTCTTTCGTTTCCGACCTTTCGCCGAGAGAAGGCGGTTGCCTAATCCAGTTGGGCCTGCATACTCACCGACTTGGGCCCATCTAGTGAAGAATTATTTATATCGGGCCGGAACACCCCTTTGCTAAGGATATATATTAACAAGCGGCGAAAGCCGAGAGGAGTAAGAGAGACGATTGTGTGGAGAAGGCGGAGAACGTGAGCGGAGGGAAGGAGACAAAAGCCGACGGTCCGGATTTCAAGCCGCTCGATGGGGCGCCATAAACTGGATTGTATCGGGCCTTTAGGTCCGCTGAAAATATTAGGTTTTTCTTATTGAATTTTTGTTTTTTGATTGAAAAAAATATATATATATTAAGTCGTTCGGCCCATGTTTGCTATACAATTTTAGACATGTTTAGCGCAGATGTATTGTAATTGGGCTAACAAACATGTTTTATAGTGAGAAATTATTGTAGATGAAGCAGATCGCGGCCGATATTTTATTGGATGTCAGACCCGCCTTTCATTGTTTTTGCTAGTTTTGTAATGAAATCAGGTGTTCGCTCTTCGTTGGGCTTGTCAAAGTAAAAATAGTAAGTGACTGACAGCATGAGTAGAGCTGTTTATAAGCTATTAAGCTGACTTTATTTGAGCGGGTTTATATATATATATATATATATTTTAAGTATTTTTGAAAAGTAAATTTTTACTATTTTTAATCGGATTGTACGATTAAAAATGATCCAATTCGATAAATAAAAAATGCCCTCCTGAATTCTAAATCGCATTAATTTGATCCGTTCTTTTAAAAATTAATATATTATTGCGATTGAAATAATAAAATTTTACTTTTTTCAAATGAAAAAAGATACTGGATACTGGATACGGATTCAGTTTGAGCAACTTGTTTGGTTGGTGTGGCTTGAAATTCAAACTCTGTTCTAATTGGATCGGTTCGGAATTTCGGATCAAACCTAGCCGGATATGCAGTGGGACATGCTGGATCTTGAGTAATACCTTAATCAAATTGTGTTAAGCACTCAAATATCTTATCTGAGGATAATCTGGTTACCGAATAGAAAGTTCAATTATATTCGGTAAGAGTTCGACGTAAATTTAATTTTTTTTTAACAAATGATCTTAACATGTTAATTTATCATATGTTGTTTACGAGTAATTTTATGGATTTACATACTGTTTGGTTTCACAACCCCACTTCAAAAGTTAGTATTTAGGTTATATATTGGCTGATGCTTCTCATAAATTTTTCCTAAATTCAATATGCATTTTCTACTAGACAGCTGTACTCCGCTTGACAACTAGGGCAGTTAAAAAAACTTGTAACTCGTCTCTGGCTCAAACGTTAACAGCTCGTTCGATAGTGGACTGAGCTGTTAGCTCGTCAGAAACTCGGTCCAAAATTAACAAGCTGAGCTAGGGCCCAGCTTGGCCCATAACGAGCTATACACTATAGGCCAAAATTTGAAGATTGATAAATGTTTGTTTCTTTAGGGCCCGTTTAGTTTTAGGGTTTAGCAATTGAACTCCCATTTTCTCTCCGGTCTCCACTAGCGGCGCACATTTGAAAATTCTCCTCCTAAGTCCTAAGCTTCTGAGTTCTGACCTCCTTGCTCTCTCCTCTAGACTCTAGCGAGTAGCGAGTAGTGACTAGCGCTAAGCCCTCCGACCTCCGTGACTTTGTCGCTCGTACAGTAGCGCCACCTCGCACAGTCGCGCCACTTCCGTGACCTCCGTGACTTCAACTAGGTTAAAGGTGCTTACTTATCTAGTACTTTGTTAATTATTATTATTATTATTATTATTATTATTATCTTTTTGCATTTCTTTTTTTGGCACTGCTATGCGAATTCAAGCGAGAACTACACATTGAAATAATAGAATAAAATTTTATATTAAACATGCAGAAATTTACCACCATATAATTGAAGATTACAGTACCATAAATTGTTTAAAATCAGGTATGACCAAGTTTTGTAACTGTGTTATTAAAAAAGAAAAAAAAAAGGTTTTATAATTGTGTGATTACTGCTTATTCAGTGGTTTTATACAACTATTGTTTATCTTTTCTGATGGCACACAACAGTAGAAATTTTAAAGACCACTAACTGATATACTACTGATCATCACACTGATGGCACACAATAGTAGAAATTTTAAAGACCACTAGGCACTAGCTCAATCTTCCTCGCAGTATTGTAAATTCATATGAATTCTGTAATTTAAGAAAATATTTGCTTGACCTTGCTCCCTTTTCTTTTCGTTGTTCTATGGCAGTATTGTGAGCTTTGACTAATATTTGTTCATTTGTGGCAGAATGTCTCATACATCATCAGATGGTACTACTGCTGCCGCCGGAAGTAATCCAGTGATGCCGGAAAGTGCAAATAGCACTGCTAGTGGACATGCGTCACATGCCAGTACAGATGAGGCTGGTGGGAGTAAAAGGAAAAAAACTACTGAAGTTTGGGAGTATTTCAAGATAATTAAAGTTAACGAGGTTGGCAATAAAGCCGAGTGCCAATACTGCAAGAAGCGCTATAAAGTAGTGGATGATGGAAAAACCTCAACATTGTTGCGTCATGTGGAGAGTTGCTCCAGAATTAAGAGATTTAAAGGTAATACTTTGGTTTGCTACCTTTAAATGAATCTGTGCTCACATGTGTAAAAGAGGGGGAGGACACGGGTATTGTAGATTATGAGAAGTATGATCATGCAAAGAGTAGGGAGTTACTTGCTAAGGCCATAAGTTGTCATGAGTTGTCGTTCATGTTTGCCGAATACCATCGCATGAACATATTCTTGAAGTATTGCAATCCGTATTATCAAACAGTGACTAGAAATACTATTAAAAAAAAGTGTATAAAAGTGTATGAGAATGAGAAAGGCAATGTTAAAAAGATTTCCAAGTTGTTGATAAGATGTCACTTACTAACGATTGTTGGACTTCCAAAACCATTAGTTATATGTGTTTAACAACACATTACATAGATAAGTCATGAAATTTGCGAAAGCGGATAATTAGCTTTAACGAGTTGTCACTGCCTCACAGTGGTGAAGTAATATCTGATGCAATTGTGGAATCGTTAGGCAAGTGGGGCATTGAGGGTAAGGTAGGAACTATAACCTTAGACAATGCATACAACAATGCTAAAGCAGCAAGCATTCTGAGGTTGAGTTTTGATGCCCGGAGTAAGTTGCATTTTAAAGGGTTTTATTTTCCATATTAGATGTTGTGCTCATATTTTGAACTTGGTTGTTCAAGATGGGCTTAACAAGATTGATAAATGTTTGTCCAAAATTTGAGAAGGGGTAAAATATCTTAAGAAGTCACCGAGTCGGCTTCTAAAATTTGGAAAACATGCAAAGCGAGTAGGTATAATCACATCTCGGTCTTTGTGCATCAATGTCAAAACAAGGTGGAACTCAACCCACCGAATGCTTCAATCAGCCCTTTATTACAAAAATGCCTTCAATGGCTATGCAGATCGAGATTCTAATTTTATTGAGTGGCTTCCCAAGGATTTTGAATGGGAAGAGGCAGACAGGTTTGTAAATTACATGAGGTTTTTGTCCAGGCCACAAAGATTTTTTTCGGGCACATCTTACCCCCACCTCAAATCTGTTTTTAGCTGAGATGCTTAATGTGAAAAAGGCAATATGTGATGCCTATCATGATGAGGATAATTTCACACGAGAGATGAGTTTTGCTATGTACACAAAGTTTGAGAAATATTGGGGGGAGGTTAATGTGTTAGTGGCAGTGGCTGCCATTCTCGATCCAAGACTGAAAGCCCTCTCAATTAAGTTTTGTTACCAGAGGTTGTACCCTAGATGATGTGTTGGAAAAGATGCGAGCTCTATATGAGATTTATGCAAAGGAGCATGTGACCTCTACCGCAACGGGTAAATCCTTGAACTTTTTTAATGTTAATTTTGCATTGTTTAAAGTTGTACTATGCTCACATAATTATATTATTTATAGGTTCCGATGCTTCAACTGCATCTGCTGTTGTTGCCAGCAGTAATGAGTATAATGATATGTGGCGTTTTGTACAATCCACATGGAATGAAAGCCAATCTAATTCAGATATGGAAAACTATCTAAAAGAGGTTATTTTTCATCATAGACTTAATACACCCTTCGATATATTGAAATGGTGGCCGGTGAATAAAGGGAGATACCCCATTTTAAGGAAATTAGCAAGAGATATTCTTTGCATTCCAATCTCAACGGTCGCATCAGAGTCGGCCTTTAGTGTTGGTGGTTGTGTTTTAGATGATTATAGAAGTTCCCTTACGAAGGATACAGTTGAGATGTTAGTTTGTGGGGGCGATTGGATAAGAGCAAGCACAAATGCTGAATTGCAAACTTTACAAATGAGTTCTACATTTTTTAATTTCAGTTTCTGTTTTAGCTTGTATTAATATATTCAATGTATAACATATTTAATTTTTAAATTTCAGCAAGCTGCAAATGTGGAGAAGAGTTTGGAAATTCAGTTTCCAAACTCAATATTAATTGATCTCGACCCTTACAATTTACAAGTGAGTTGAATACTTTCAAAATACTTGTATGAAACTTTACAAAATTGTCTTTTGTCTCTGTTAATTAATTCTTTGTTTATTTTCAACAAGCTTCAAATGTGGGGACTTGTGCGGGGCTCATACTTGTATGAAGTTTTTTGGTATGTTGATTATGGGTTTTTTTTGCTTGGTTGTTAGGGTTCTTTTTTTGCTTGGTTGTTGACTGATAATTTAATTTTTGAGGATTTTGGCTTGGCTGTTGGCATGTTGCTGGTTGGTTCTAACTTCTAAATTAATTACGTGTCGTGTGAATTTGTATAAATTTTTGTGAAGTTATGTAATCTTAACTATGCTTGAATTTAGTGTATGAATTTGTATGAAGTTGTGTGAACTTTTGTGAATTTTTGTAATCTTAATTATGCATGAATTTAGTTGTATGATTTTGTATGAAGTTGTGTAAATTTCTGTTATTTTGTGTGAATTTGTATGTTTAAATGTGTTTATAATAAATTAATTGTTGTGTTTTGTATGAATTCTATCATATTTGATGGCTTGGATTATGTAAATGATTAATGGACTTTCTTATTTAATATTTTTGAATTTGTATAATAGCAGCCCAATAAAGCCCAGTGAGCTCGTGAGCTAGCTCGGTCTGGCTCGGGCTGGTTCGTCGCGATTTCAAGCTGAGCTTTTAGCTCGGGTGCCATAGGTCCAGCTCGCTCGGTAAGAGCTCGGTTCAGAATTAACAAGTTGAGCTAGGGCCCAGTTCAGCTCGAGCAAGTTCGTTGACAGCCCTAATGACGACTAAAACATATTAATTCAGTTCCCCAAAAAACAAGAAATAGCAAAATGTGGCAAAATTAATTTCATTAATCACGTTTTAAAAGCGCCTGAACCCCGAGAAAACAGCAAAATGTTGCAATTAATTTATATGTCCTTCTAGAAGAGTCAAAATAAAACCATGATTTGGTATGTTGATTTGTACATCATCTTATCTCACCCAACTTGGTGAACAACCAACCCATTCATGTAGCTATCATCGGTACATTATCACATTTATTAATTATATCCTAATTTATACTTTATATAAGTTGAATGGTCACAAGATTGTTTATCTTCACAATATTAGCCCTCTTATATTTTACAGTGCAGAAACATAATCAGCCTTTCGAACTATGTAGATCAAACACATATAGATGTCAATCATATTAAATTTTTTTGCAAATAATAAGAACTAATATTATAGTACCGTAACATTTTACTCTAAATTATATGAATACACAAAATAAATTAATAAAAACGAGAATCAATTAATCTCATTGGACCTTCAATCTGCCCTACTACATTGTACATGTGACGTATCTTCTTAGGTCAGCAATCAATATGCTAAATTAATAATATCATTTGTGGCTTAAATCAGACATGCAATGTTTCGTATTAAATTAATGTCATGCATGAATCATGATGCTATCAGAACTTCTCAAAATGTAGACGCTTTGACTTTTCCGTTTTTAAGGTAAGGTTTAAGCACAGGAGTAACCATTTTTTGCACTACCTTATCATAGAAAGTTTGTAATATGAGGAGGGATCCACTTACAACAAATTTGAGTTACAACAAAGTTACAACATTCATTTTTTTTATTTTCAAAGTCCAAATCGTCGATCCAAACCGTTCAACATGATCTCCACAATAAAATGTGCTTGCAGATCAAATTTTACATTTTTTTGAATTTTTTTACTATTTATTAAGTATTTTACAAAAAATAGCCATACTTAGACCATTGAATTTTGTACCCATCTTAATAAATAGTAAAAAAATTCAAAAAAATATAAAATTTGATCTGCAAGTACATTTTATTTAGATAATCATGTTGAATGGTTTGGATCGACGATTTGGACTTTGAAAATGAAAAAAATGAATGTTGTAACTTTGTTGTAAGTGGATCCCTCCTCTTGTAATATTGGTATAAGCTACGAAACAAAACTTAAGATATGATAATCTTGACACAAAAATAATATGTCCTCCGTACATTAAGATTTTTATGTATGTTATTTTTTAACTTATACTTGAGCTAGCTAAATTTTTAAACTTGAAAATTTTAACCATTTTTTTCTTTTACTCGTAAAAAACTATTTTCGTCCCTTTACTTAATTATGAGATGAAAGGTTTTAGATTATTATCGGAGATTGAAAACTTTAGGCTAATTATTAATATAAAAAAGTGTGGTATAATTTTTGTACATATAATTACTACTAAATTTATTAGTATTATTGAAAAAAATTCTGATGCCTGAAATACTACTTGATGAAATCATTAATTTTTAATTGTCCAGCATTGACAATGTCAACCATTTTATGTACACATGCACTTTACATATGTCTTGGTCAGATATTATTTTTATTTAGATGAGTCTTTGTCAGATATTACTTATTGGCGAAGGAAATACCTTCATGCAGCGTTCTGACAAAGAACGGTTTGCAATAAAAAAATAAGATTAAATTAGTTTGTGGTAGTTTTTAAATCTAAGTATCTGGTGCTTTGCACCGAAGCGAGATCTGTTGCAATCAATTCAGACGCAAGCATAAATTAATTAATGTGGTGAGGTCATTTGTAATAATTGAAAATGATCCTTTCTCGTTTACTGCTCAGATGAAGTCGTTGATCTTCAACAAGTATTAACATTAATTGTTTGGTTAAGTGGTTGTAACTAGAGGTGTAAACGAATCAGATATTATCAGTTCGTATCTGGATCCGTATCTGAAAATTAGATACAGATATCCAATATTTGAATATCCGTGCGAATACGGATACGAATATGATTTTAAATTTTAATTATCCATATTCAAGTAGTAGATATATACCATATAATTTATTATATATTATGAAAAAAATTATATTATTTATTATTATAAAAAAACGGATATCTAATCTGTATCCGTTTAATATCTGATCGTATCCATCTAATATCCGATCCGTATCCATCTAATATCCGATCCGTATCCATATCTGAAAAATGAAAACGAATACGGATATAGTTTTACCACTGTCCGATCCGTATCCGATTGGTGCAAACCCGTAGTTGTACCTTTTCTTCTTTGAAATGTTTGCTTGTAGAGTGGGGAGCTTATTTCTGTTGTGATTACAATTGTTTCTGAAACCATTCAAAAAAAATTATTAGTTAATTAACTGTCGCTTAATTCCAAAAGTTTGGAACTAAAATGTGCATTACCCCGTAAAGTTCATGAACAAAAATGTGCATTACCCCGTAAATCCTGTACATGCATTTGAATATAAAAAAAAAAAAAAGGTTTCAAACTCCCGATTTGTTATTATAATTATGATGATTAAATTAGAAAATGCCATTACATGTAATGAAAATATATAAATATTATTAAAGTATATAGTTAATAATGAAGTAATGGTATTATGGTAAGATAATTTTTACTTTAATTTAAAAGAATTAAAATGACTAAGTTGTCAATACATGCCATTGAAGATTTTGTCGTTGAATTGTGTTGTATATTGTTTACGTGTCAAATAAAATATCACCGTTAAGTTGTCAATAAGCTCAGCTAGCTTTATATTACTAATTTTACATATTTAAATGAAAATAATCAATCGAGTGTTGAATCTCCGACTTTTCGCACACAAAATATTACTTCGTTTTTCTACTTATATCAAGAGTGAGAAATTTAGAAACTACTAGGAACAAAATTACTCTTCAAGAAAATCTCAGCTCAGATACAATCATAATAATATGGGCTTTATTATATCGGGCAGCAAAAGTAAGAACTCAATTACTAATTTTAAAATTTAAATCTAAGTATTATGAAACTGTAAACTGTCAAACACCCGCCCTTTCGTTAAATCAAATATACCGTAATAACAAATTGCACAACAATAGCTAAGAGTACAGGTACTGCTGTCAAAAATCCATTTTACAATTGAATGGTTAGATGTATCAGATACGAAAAAGTGGGAATTAAAAGTAGATAGTTGGGCATTATTATATAAAAAAACTGTACATCATTTTTGCCATGTCAAATTACAAAAATAATGACAAAACAATTGGAATATAAATTAATCAAGTATTGTTACATATTGGATTGAAATGGTTGCTAATTTCATCTATCCTGGATACAAGTACTTATTCAATTTCGAATCCATATCTCTGAGGTAACCGATTTTTTTAGTTTAGATTTGAACCTTCTAATTAGAATTTAGACCAAACTGATGCGAGGTAAATTGTACATCACCCTTTTAATACTCGTGCCAGAACAAATCAGATGGTCCTGATTTAAACTCAAATATTGTGTTGCCTTAGGTTATATAAATTCGTCATAATGAGCCTGTTGCACATTTATATATATACAAAAAACTGAAGATCATAATTCCCAGGTCAAATTAAAAAAATAATGACTCAACAATTGGAATAAGAATCAGTCAAGTATTGTTTCACGTTGGTTTGAAAAGGTTACTAATTTCATCCGGAAAAAAAAATGTTTTTTTTTAAAATAAATATGTTAAATTGAGGCAAAGTTTGGGGATTTTTTTTTATAAACTATAAATAAAAATCATAAGTACCGAAATGGCCCCAAGATATTTTCATTGTGCCGAATTGGCATCTCGTCCTCAGAATTTTTTTTAAAAGAATTGTATTGGATTGGCATCTCGGTCCATAATTTTTTTAATGATTTCTGATTTTTAGTTAAATAGAAGATATTATGATTATTTTATTTTTTATTGAAATATTATAAATATTTTTATATTTCTTTGAAAATAGATGGAATATTATAAAATTGAATAAACTAGAAAGACTGCGACAAATAATCCGGATCACCATTTTTCAGTTAGGATTTTTTGCGGTTGTAAGAAAATTAAAATATTTCATCGTGTGTAATTGAAAAAAAAATAAAAAATGTTTTGGGTCTGAGTTGATCCCGGTTCAAAAGTCACTTCTGGGTAAATAAAGAAATTATCATGGTCCTTCTAGTACATTCAAATTCTAAAGTACTCCATCTATTTCCCTAAAAGCTATTTCATATTTTTAATATTTTTAATATT
This sequence comes from Carex littledalei, assembly GCA_011114355.1. Lineage (NCBI taxonomy): Eukaryota > Viridiplantae > Streptophyta > Magnoliopsida > Poales > Cyperaceae > Carex > Carex littledalei. The sequence continues at coordinate 4,756,441 of CM022090.1, forward strand.
TTCCTAACATCACTTTTAGAGAAATAGATGGAGTACTTTATAATTTGAATGTACTAGAAGGACTACGATAATTTCTTTATTTATCCAGAAGTGACTTTTGAACCGGGATCAATAACTCAGATCCAAAACATTTTTAATTTCTTTCCAGTAACACATAAAGAAAATTTTAATTTTTCTTACAGCCGCAAAAAATCCTGACTGAAAAATGGTGATCCAAAATATTTGTCGTAGTCTTTCTAGTAAATTCAATTCTATAATATTTCATCTATTTTCAAAGAAATATAAAAATATTTCTAATATTTCAATAAAAAAAATAATCATAACATCTTCTATTTAACTAAATATCCGTAATCATTAAAAAAAAAAAAACCAAGATACCAATTCGACACAATTCTCTTAAAAACTTTTTTGGGCCCGAGATGCTAATTTGGCACAATGAAAATATCATGAGGCTGAATTGTCATTTCAGTACAGATGAAAACATGATTTTATGTGGCCGTTCTTCGAAAAATTGCTGAAAACTACTCGAACTGAGATGTCAATTCAGCACAAAAAAAAATGATTCATACCGAGATGTCATTTCAATACTTACGATTTTTTTAAAAATCAAATCACTCTTGGTAATTTTTTATTTTTTATTTATGGTTTATAAAAAAAAATCCAAAGTCTGGGACTCTGGGGATAGCAAATTAGGCATAATTAGACAGCTGGGAATAGGGCTGCAAACGAACCGAACCGAATCAAACTTATCTCCAGTTTGAGTTTTGTTTGAATTAATTTCGAACTAAGTTTGGTTTGAATTAATTTTGAACTTTTACGAACTTTGTTACGACTTACGAGTTATGATTTATGGCTGGACCATAGTTCGAAATTACAACACTTCAATAAAAACTCAGGCATTCTAAATTCTAATTACACAGTACACCAAAGTTTATATCAAAGTTCATTACAAATACCAATGTTTTAAATAGCGTTTATAGCGTCATAGCGGGAATACTACAAAAAAAGCTATAGCGAATAGCGTAGCTATAGCTGAAGCTATTCCAAATAGCGTTTTTTTTTTACAAAAATTATATTATATATTTGTACTATATATTAACATTATCTAAAGTTTCATAGAACAATAAATAACACCAAATTAATTAAGAAATTATAATATTCATATTGAACTAGTACAAAAGTTCATGGTTCAAAATATCCATAATAATATCATAAACTATCGATCTTTTTCTATACAAAATATCTTAAGCATCATGATTCATTCTATTTTTTTTTTTCTATACAAAATAAATTTTATGGATCTTTATTTAAGCCCATATAAATTGTCTAAAAAAGCCCAATATGCATAGCGCGCAAATAGCGCGCTACACGCTATGCGCTATAGCGGACCGCTATTACCGCTATAGCGGCCGTAGCGCAATTAGCGTATTTTCATGCCATAGCTTAGCGTTTAGGGTCCAAAAACGCTATAGCGCGCTATTTAGAACACTGACAAATACCAAAATTTATATCAAACACCAAAGTTTAGTACAATCAATTAAAGTTCAGTACAATCACAGAATCCAAAGTTTTCCAAATAGCCAACAGGAGCAACATCACCAAAGTTTTCAAATATCCAAATTATTCAAAGTACAATTTAAATATCAATAGAAGTACAGAACAATCACCAAAATCTTAGAATTATTACAAACCCAAATATTATCTTAAATAAAAAATTAAAATTCATTATCAGCGGAAATCAACGGTTCACGTTTGAGTTAATTTCGAACTAACTTTGGTTTGCGAACCTATTTCGAACGAACTAGGTCCAGTTTGAGTTTGGTTTGAATTAATTTCAAACGAACTCAATTTCGAATCGAACTTTTTACGAACTTTTTCGAATCAAACTCGAATCGAATTACGAACTACGAATTTTTTGTGCAGCTCTAGTTGGGAAGCATCTTGTCACGTGGCCAGGCCATGTTCTCACGTGCAGTCAATCATCTTTTGTCCTGAGCGGCAGAGCCCCTGAAATGGAACCTCAAAAAGTCTCGTACCTCTGCCAAGAAAATATAATAAACAAACTTTCATGCATTTTAGAAAGTTGTATAAAAAGATTAAAAAGGCAGGCAGATAAATATACAATAAAGAAAAAGTAATAAAGCCAGGAAATAAAGGAGTGGTGGAGAGCGGAAAACCCGCACCAGTACCAGCATGGGACCAAATCTTTTGAAAGAAGCATATTTTTATTCTCCAAAAAAAAAAAAAAAAAAAAAAGGCATATTTTTATACGAGGATAATTCAAATATCTCTATTTTTTTGCATCCACTATGCTTCTATTTTTAAAAAAATTAATAACTCAATATTTAAAACTTAAAAGTCAAAATAAATCCTGGATATGATCCATATCATTTTATCTATGTGCTCATAAAAATTTAGCACATTTCGATTTTGTTTTTATGTGAATCAATAAGTTGAAAAATCAACGTCTATAAATTATCCACATTAGTACGTTTTTTACAAGCTCTTGATGACAACTAAAACAAAATTAAAATGTCATAATTTTTTATTTTATATGTGTATAGATAAAATGATGTAGATCATATCCAACGGTTTTATTTTGACTTTTAAATTTTAAATTTTGAGTTATTAAAGTTTTTAAAAATAGAGGTACGGTGGAGGCATGAAAATGGAAGCATTTGAACCCTTCTCTTTTTATATATATAATTATTTTTGGTTTTTTTCGGAATAATGAAATTGTCTTGGACATCGCTGGTGGTAGATACGCGGTTGAAAAGAGATTATGATTTTATATTGTTGTTGGTAAATTATGAAGAATTATGGAACTGTGCAGCTTTCTGATCTGTACCGCAAGATTATCAATGACAATTATTATTAGTGAATAAATGGTCAAGTGTTTTATTATGTTCTCCGAACTTCGTATACAATCAAGAAGAAGGTTCTAGTATCACAATTTTTATAATTTTATTATGCGTGGAATATTGTTTTATGGGACCCTTGACCGGATCAACTAAGAATAATATATAGCAACAACATAACTCAAAATGTTCTAATGGAATTTCGAATCTTTTTCCGTCGGCATAAACTATTAACATGACAAAAATGGCTAAAATAGGGAGAGCGAAATTGCTCAATACTACCTAAATTATATGAAACAGTTGTTAACTATATATAATAGGGAGTTCATATTTGCTTAGTCGATATTGCATTTACAAATCAGTCCTGTTATTTCCAACAGAATGTTACTTCCGATTTATTATTTTCTCAAAAAACAGAAGAAGATAAATCTCTCTATTTTGGATGTCCTCAACTTCATATCAGATACTAAGATATTAAGAATTGGTTTGTACACTCTTAAACTATAACTTTAATTCTCCTCGCTTTATGATTATGTTTTCAAAATACTAAGGATATTTTCAATTGTCACGAAATTACACAAGATGTGATTTGATGTGAACGAGAATTCACTATTGAATTTGCGGAACCATTGGATATAGATATGTACGGGATTGAATATGTGAATTTGTTGAAATGAATATTCAATGAGTGAGGCTACGGTGCTATGCATAGCACGGATTGGGTCCATGCTACGGTTCAAAATTTGACTTTTCAAAATTCTAACGGTCGATCCGAACCATTCAACATGATTATAAAATAAATATGTACTTGCAAACCAAATTTTACATTTTTCCGAATTTTTTTATTATTTTTTTAGATAGGCTGTTTTTGGATGGTCCACAATGTTCAGATCAAGTGATTTTTGAAAAAATAGTAAAAAAAATCGAAAAAAATGTAAATTTTGGTTTGCAAGTACATATTCATTTTATAATCATGTTGAACGGTTCAGATCGACCGTTAGAATTTTGAAAAGTCAAATTTTGAGCCGTAGCACGGATTGGATCCGTGCTATGCATAGCACTGTAGCCTCACTCATATTCAATTGTACCATGAGATTAATTGTGAGAAATTCTATTTTTGTTTCTAAAATGCTTATATTATTTAAATATCCTTATTATTAGGATAGTTATTATAATTAAATAAAGAGGATTGAAAATAGCATAACAATGCTTATTAATTATTATTTCATAAAAAGCAAATATTTATTTTTTATATTAAATACAAAAATACCGAGATGAATGAGTTAAATCAATGCCCTAAATACTTATAATTATGAGTTAATTGTATTATAAATACTTATATATACACCATGTGAGTCATTGGTTTTTGCAGCCCAAATGAGAAAGAGTGGAGAGAAAGTGAGGAGAGAGATCCATTGAGAGAAAAAAAAATTGGATCGGGCACTGGGGCTTAGTTATTTTTTTCTCATTATACAACAATTTATGCTACTTTGGAAATCTATTGTGCAAAAAATTAGGAAAAAATGGAAAAAAATCCATTGTGCCAAATAATTATTTATGCTGTAAAAACAAGTTGCTTTTGTGAAAAAAAATATACAAATAAAGATCAGAATTAGCAACTATTTATTGTTTACATCGATATCAATTTACGAACATTAAGAATCACAGTTTGTATTCAGAAATAAGTTCATCTACTTCAGAAAAAAAGAATTGCAGATTAGAACCAATTTATTATTCACATCAATAGAAAAATGTCCGCTTTACTATTCTTGTAGTTTTTTAACAGAAAAATAATAAATTGAGTTGATTAGAATAAACTAAAAAAATCAATGATTTAACCAGGTCAACCCGAAATTCAACGATCGATTTGTGACATCAAACGAAATTTATGTGTCCTTGCAAGAACTCTCACACAAGTTATTTTGAGGAAGAAATGAGAAAAGGTTGCAACTTTTCTTGTGGATGGGAAATAAAGAGAATAACTTTTCTGAAATTAAATTACTTTAACAATTAGTAAAAAAAAAAAAAGGCAACCTCAGAACTTGACAAAGCGATGCTACTTCAAAGTTACAAGCCCAAAAGACTCGCAAAGAGGCAAACAGCTTTTATTATGGGAAATAAATCTGATGTTATTGCAAAAGAATAACAGAAATCTGTTATTCTGATCTCAACCGTTCAAAAATTTTCTATACACAAATTTTAACTAAGAAATTGCTATATGTACGATTCTCAACAAAAAAAATCAACGGTAGAAATCTGAATAACAGATTTCTGTTATTCCTTTGGAATAACAGCAGATTTATTTCCTTTATTATGGAGCAACTTCCACCCATCATCCATGCATTGATGCATGATGCATCCCACTTTCCTTTTACCTTTCCTTTAATCTTGTTTTAATTTTATTTTAATATTATGAGAAAGAGAAATTACTGATCCTTCATCTATGCTCGACATTTAATATTGTGGCGTACTGCGTCTGCATGCTTGTGTAGCGGGTCGCCTATCCTCTACGACTATTTTTTTCATCTAACCGTTTAAATATTTTTAACGTTAGGATTTTTTAAAAAGATAAGAAAAGTAGTATTCAAGTATAAATTGTTAAAAAGCTTTTCATTGGATGGGATACAGAAAAATATGTTTCTATTTTTCTAGAAGAAGAGCGGCCGATTTGATTAATTTCGTACAACCCAATCTCATCCCTCACAATGCGTATATTATTGCATCGTATGTGTTGGACTTGTTTATTGAAATGCATTGCAATTTATATATACAACTTGTTCAGACTAATATTCGAATAAGTATTGTTTTACATACAGAAAATTTAAGTGTTTTAAGAAACATGTAATATTGTTCATGTTCCTATTTTAAAGAGTGATGAAAACATTGTGAAAGACTAGTTACAAATTTAAACTATATATTAACCAGACACATAATTTATTAAAATACTTCTAGAGCATTCATAGACCTCAAGGTTTTTAAATGCGACTGCACGGATCAGGGTGGATTAGAGACGGATGTAAGGAGATATGGGGTCAATTGATCTTATTTTTATATATTTTTTATATTTATATATAATTTTTTATATAATTTAAAATAAAATGTCATGAAACTGTAAGATCAATCCTCATTTTTAGCAGAAAAATTCTATATGATTGACCTCTATATATATTTGAACTCATAGTTCGAAAATTTGGCTCTGCCCCTGACAAGGACCGCATATGCACACGTGGTATGCTTGCGTTCAAAATGTCATGCAATCACGTATATGCAGATTTGAATATGTCGATCGCATATTCAGACGCATAATACTACATGTGACACCGTCTATGCGGACACCTAGGAGTTAATCAGGATTTTTGTTAGAGGTCCCACATTCTGTGCATCCATAACTGTCTCAAGAACTTCAAATTTTCATATAAATTCATCCCTTTTGAGTTTTTAGGATTTTTTTTATATCAAAATTCATGTTTTTTATATAGAATTTTATTATGAATTTTTTTCATGAACATCACTGTCCATTATTAGTAACTTTCAATAAATTAGAATTTTAGAGTATTATTCTCACCCAATTTTTAAAGAATTAATATGGTAAATTCCTTAGACATATCTCAAACTATTTAGGGTCTAACAATATTTCATTTTAAACTCTACATATATGAATCTACATTAAAATCTACATATACAGTCGCATACCACATCAGCATCTAACAACCTTTCACATGCATCAACAAAACTGTATTTTAAAACATTGGATCTCACAATTTCGTAAAAGAAAAGCAGTTCCAGCTAAGATCTTCTCCCATGGTTTTAAGCTTTGGATGGCATCATGGCATGGTAATTGGATTGGGATTTGGGAATAATAACCTCAAGTTAGAAAGAAAAGTCAACCGAAGTCCGAATGCATCGTTAGAAATCGAACACACCATTAGAAAAGTTGGTCAAAAATAAAATATCTCACAAGCTCATAGGATTGTATTAATTCATTTAATAAACTGCCCAAAACTTAGTTTTACCTCATCAACTTGATTTCAAATAACATATTATTTTAATTTATTTGAATAGAAATGATGCAATTATCTATCAAATTTATAATTTTTTTTAGTTTATTTGATATAGAATAATAGAAGTCTAGCGGTAAAAATAATAATATATACATAAAACTTTATCTTTAATGTATTTATTTTTGCATCATTTTTTACGCACTTGACTTTATACTAAATGAACTATATATATATATATATATATTTATCAATTTTAGCATATAAAAGCATAACCCGTGAAACATATTTGTTTATGAATGTTAATGTGTATAGTATGGGTCGGATAAAAATATTTACATGTTCATATCTGCACCATAACCTTATTCGTCAAGGTAAGCAAGTATAGACGAATAACAAAAAAAAAAATACTAAATATTTGATTACTTATATATATAATCCAAAAATGTAGCAACTAAATGAATATATTATTTTAAAAACATCACGTGTATGATATCAGAAAAAAATATATAATTATTGGTTTGGAAACTAATGATTAATTAAATAATATGTATAATATTGGATACAAATCAATCTCGTCATATTAATAATATATTGTGTAGTTAAATGCACAAATAAATTTTTTGACATATATCATTTTGAATTTTAAAATTCGTAGAACGTGTTTGACAGTTATAGAATAGTCCACAAGCTAATAAAAAAATTCCTTACACATACCGACATTATTATCTAATATTACATGAATAGATAAACCAACTTTTTAGATCAGTTTGAATTTTTTTTTTAAAATAAAAGAAATTTCGGGCTTAAGTACAATTCATTTGGAAAATTCAGGTTTTGTTAAACGTGCAGCGTACAGAAGACGAAAGGATGTACGATGAATGATTTCTTAATATTGTTAAACTTTATGTTGGCGTCGAAGAAAAATAGATAAACTGTGTTTTTTTCAATCTCTCTTATTTATTTACAAAAAATTAAATATGTTTAAATATTATCTCATAAATAATAATGGTTCATACTAGCTGGAATTTGAGAACAAGAGATTCCATCAATGGGAAATTCCTTTTTAAATTTAACACGTACTTTTGATTTTTGACCGTTCGGCGCTTGATCAGTCTTTTCTCAGACGACAGTAAGTAAATTGTACTGGAGATATCTGTGCAATTGAAACTGGAGAAAAACTGTCAGATTATTCGCGTCAAACTGTCAACTACTATACGCTCCATTGCGGAAGCAAATAGAGTAGACGAGACAAACGGCCGCCACGACGCCTCGTATATCTATAGTCGCATCCCATTTATCTGAAGTCAAGTGATATCTCATATCTGATATCTTGACGAACAATTAACGAAAAACAGAGAGTGACATGTCACACAGTTGTTTCCCTTATCGCAGCTCCACTTGGCTTTCAGAAAGTGCTACCACGTACGAGTAAAAAGTCGTACACCTTTAGTTAAGTGTCTGCTCATTAACTCAGTCAAGAGGGAAACGCCGTCAATGATCCGTCGCCATCCACGTCTCCATCCTCTACCAAATTAACGCCGTCTGATCCAGTCCGTATTTGAGTCTGAGGTGAATGAACCAGCGAATATAACCCAAAGAGGCGTTCAAACCACGCTACACAGTACACACTCGATGTTTTCATCCCGGATTTCCTACACGGCTCTTTACTCTTCTCTGTCTTAACTCCTCTCTTCGGCCACATAATCACTTAGTAGAAAACCGTGAAGAGTTGATGTGGTGATAAGCAAAAATAAAAAATAAAAAAAATTAAGCACGCGTTTATCGTTCTGGAATAAATGCTCCCACTTCTTCTTTCAAGTTCAACTCTCTCCACCTCTTCCACCTTTTCAGACCTTTCGCCTCTTTCCCCAGAGCGAAAGGAAACCAAATTAAAAAAGAGGGGAAAACAAGAAGCAAAAAGGAATTTCAATTGTGGCTAGTGTTTCTCCGTTTTTCGCTTCTATTTGAACCTGATCGCATGGAACCAGCGCCTTCTCCGGCGATGGGCACATCAACGCCATCGTACTGGTGCTACCGATGTAGCCGCCTTGTTCGGGTCCCACTCCACTCTTCCATCTCCTGTCCCGACTGCGAAGGTGGGTTCTTGGAGGAGGTGGATCCGCCTTCCTCTCGTCTCCGCCGCAGCCGTCGGCTCGGCAGTGGTCGATCCGCCTTCAACCCAGTTATCGTACTTCGCGGCCACACCGATCGTCCTGCAGCTGCGGCTTCACCAAACGGATTTGAGTTGTACTATGATGATGGTGCTGGGTCCGGCCTCAGACCCTTGCCAGAGACCATATCTGATTTCCTGATGGGATCTGGGTTCGAAAGGCTCCTGGATCAGCTGACCCAGATAGAGATTAACTCGGGCAGAGGTTTGGACCACACTCCGCCTGCTTCCAAAGCTGCAATCGAGTCGATGCCGACAGTGGAAATTGGATCTCTGCATGTGGAATCAGAATCGGGTTGTGCGATTTGTCAGGAGAAGTTTGAGTTGGGTGGGGAGGCCAGGGAGATGCCATGCAAACACATCTACCACCAGGATTGCATCTTGCCATGGCTGGGTGTCAGAAACTCCTGTCCAGTCTGCCGGCACGAGTTGCCCACAGATGTATCCAACCGGGCTGCGCCCGAACCAGAGGGAGATGAGACAGTGGGTTTGACTATTTGGAGGTTACCAGGTGGAGGGTTTGCAGTCGGGCGGTTTTCGGGCGGGAGGCGCCCGGGAGAGAGGGAGTTGCCTGTGGTGTATACAGAGGTCGATGGGGGTTTTAACGGGGTTGGTGCACCGAGACGGGTTTCGTGGGTTTCGAGAGGAAACAGGACGAATGGGAGAGGTGGAATTGGGAGGGTGTTGAGGCACCTATTCTCTTGCTTTGGCCGCCCCAATTCGGCCGCTGCTTCTTCTTCCGGAACGACGAGATGGCTAGGGGATCATGTAGGTTAATGTTCCAATTTGGGGTAATCGTTTGCTAGAATACTTCTGCTTGGGCAAAAGTAATAATAGAAAAAGGCCAGTAATGTTATAGTAATTGATCTTCTCTGCTCGTTGACTTATGCTTGCATTAGGCATTTCTTACAATTGGTTCAATTTTTATGGTGTAAATAGAATGGAATCAATTCCATGAAACAGGGCAGTTTGCTTCATTTTTATCCTCTTCTGTCTGGTTGGGTACCTACCTACTTGGTACAATCCTCAGCTAGTTAGTGAAAACTTTTGAAGTAATGCTAGTTTTGAGTGAGTAATTTGTTCTCAGCCTAATTCTTATAATTATCTTATATGTTACTTCCTCATGGTGAATGATAATGAGGAATTTCAAGTCTATAATTATAATTAGTTGGTTTATGAGCAAGCTTTTAGTTTCAATCTATGTTTACAACATTATTATACATCTCGCTAACACGTTTACCTGCATTTGTTAGTTTCATACGCGTTCTTTGTTTCGCATGCATTGGGCAATTAGTAAATACTAAATAGTAATGGTCTTGCCACTTTGCCAGCTGTCATGCTTCTTATTGCATGTGATAAATTATATTTGTCAATTTTATAATCTTGTTTTGTTCCCTTTTTGTCAGACGAGACAGAGTTTATATGCTTGGTAATTTGGTATATTGCATTGAAAAAAAGGCTCTGTTTAAGTGCTTAAATTATATGTTCTATATCTTTTAGATTATTTTGTCCCTACATTTTAGTTTAGGTTATCTGTTTTGGCTGCTATTCAGCTATTCTTATCTGGACCATCTGATATAAGGCGGTTGACATCAGACAGTCAATTTCCAATTCAAGGATGTAGTATTGGTTGACTATCAATCTATAGACTGTTTGATAAAAAAATCAGATTGTCCTGAATTGGATGGCATGTCTGGCTATCTAAGTATCTATGCAGGTAGGAAAAGCAGCAGACTAAAATTCGATTTTAGAAGTTAAAACTATGCATGTTACCCAAAATGCACCAACATAAATGTGCCATGAACAGCGTCCCCCTTGTGCTCATTTCTTTCTCTTTTACTTGTTATTTATATAAAATCCAATTGATTATACATTTTGTTCTAATCAAAGTAGGTATAGGGTTGAAGTTAGGAAAAATATTAAAAGAGCAAAGAGATGTGAAGAATCTTGCATATCCTGTGGCCATGTTGCGGCCATGTTGTACTCCACAATGCCTGGTGGTTGAACTACAATGCCTTCTTTCTTTAATCATCAATTCATTATTATTCATCAATCTCCATTCCTTGCCTTTTCCTTGTTTCTCTTGCCCTGTTTCATGCCAACAGTAGATACGATGCAAGTTGTCACGTGTAAGTTGCTAGATTTGGCAGTTAAAGGGGGTTAGCTAAAATTATCATAAATTGGGCCAGTTAAAGGACCACTAAAAAGTTGTTTCTGAAGAGTAGTATTTTAGATACAATTATGAACACACTTGGTAATTGTCCGATCCGAGCGGGACGTCCGTTAAATATTTAGTAATTTCCTATGCATTTTCGTTTTTTGACGCTCGCTCCATGCTCCTTGCAATTTTTTTTACTTCCGCGCTCGGGTCATTGTGCACCCGACCCGTTATAAGGATCGAAATCTGTTGGTGGAACTCTCATCGAGAAGATAATAAAACGAACTTTTACAAATACCTTTTTTAACAAAAAAAAAAGGTTAAAATAAAATTCTTTTCCCTCTAATTTTTTCAACAAAATATAGTTCCCATTGACATAATTTTCATCTTTCTTTTTCCTTCCCCTCACTTACGTGCATATTTTAACATTTAAAATTTTAATTTTCAACTTTTACAATAATAACAAATTATCTTTAACATTTTATATTTTAATTAAAATTTTGCTTCATATATAAGGATATTATTTATGAAGTATTATATTTAAATAAAATACAATAGTAAATGGTTAATGTTTCAAAAACTTCAAGAACAACTTCCAGGAAAATATATTAAATCTGCACGTCTCAAGATTTTTAATACATTTTACATTCCTTCGAGCTTCAAATTTAATGCCATGTTTTATATTATTTTTTCAGTTTTTCAAATATTCAGTTATGTTATATTTCATATATAAAATTATTATTTTCCCAAATCAACAACTCAAAATATAATTCTCAAATTATGAATTTCATTATTTTTATTTTTTATTATTAAATTCTAATTTTCAAATTTTAATTATAACATTTTGTATTTTATAATTGTCTATTTTCACAAAAAGCAATACAATTTGACATTTAAGACATGAAACTTTATGCAGTTACAAAATATTCGAAATTTGGGTGGTGTAAAAATTTAATATGTTTTCGTGGCATCATCCATTTGACACTATATGTTGGTTAAATATAATGCTTTGTAAATAATTTTCTAAAATGAAGCCAAAATTTTTGAACTATGAAATGTTGAAAATTATAAAAGTCTTATCAAGAAAATTGAAAATAAAAATTTTAAATTATGACAAATGTACAAGTGATGGGGGAGGAAAAGAGAAGGTGAGGGAAGGATGAATATTAAATTTATGGAACCCACAAGAATAATTTGTTGAAAAACTCAGAGGTAAATATATTTATCAAATTTTTAAATAAAAGAATATTTTATAAAAAAATTATAATAATTGCATCTTCGTCTCAGCATGTTGCTGTGCAGGATAAAATGACGCATACTCGTTTATGAGATACAAGGAATACCTGCCCATTCTTAAAAGTAGTACATAACGGGCCTATTGTACAGGCCCATTAACCGTCGAGCCTTGCATCTCTTGTTTGGTAAGCGTCCTCGACCAAAGACATATTCACAAGCAGCTATGCCCAAAAGATTAGATGATAAACCGATTAAATTACAAGGACATTTAGCCTGCATATACAGATTTAGACTATTACAGAGAGGCCAGACTGGAATCCCCAATTTAAATCTGCACAAATTCTATCAAACATAAAGTGATACGTAATTTCTGCTTCAAACATCTGATGCTGCCCTCTTTTTCTCTTAAGCAATGACGCATATATTCCTCAACCAAAAAAAAAAGGGCGCCAGATACACATGCAAAAAGCGTATAACACAAATTTGGTTCAGATGAATCAAACACTTTAGTCAAATGGCTCTATAAATTCAAGGATCCCACTTATGTATTTGGATGAAGTTGATCATGGTGAAAGTATTATCCTCATGCTCCCTTGCATACTTTCTCTCCATTTTGGAGAGAAATTAAAGAAAAAAAACTGAGTGGAATAGGAGAAGTAGGCATTGCTTATCAAACTGGTGATGGAAAAGTTGTCTGATTTAGGCTTGACAATTGTTCATTGGCAGTAGCATTTCCATTTCCTTTTGCTATTTGTACAGATTCTCAAATTTTGGTATGCCAAGCTTGGAAAGGAGATACTAAACAATCCATGCCAATATCAACTAAACTTGGTCCATCGTATTGTGACCCGGCTATTCGCCATATATTTCATCCTTTAATTTCAAACCATATGTTTGAATATCAAATTAAATATTAACAAGTGTATTAATATGCGGGTTTAATTATGTTTGCAGGACATTGCATGCCACATATGTGGATTTATACGCGAGTTATATACAGTTCAATTTTGAAAGTTTTTATTTTTGTATATTTAAACAAAGAATGTAGTAAAACTCTGGCTTGTATTCATTGCATGGGAAAAACAGTTTAGTGGTTCTGTGCTTGGACTCACTGGTCCGTGCTCCGATTTTGTGCACATGCATATAATTCTTAAGAATTTTGCTATCTAGTTGTTTCTAGCGCGTATCAGTCAGCACATATGCAGTTGGGTTTTAAAACACTGGTGTTTACAAACTAATATAAAATATTTTTTAATAAGTCTTTATAATCACATAAGGTATATTTTAAACCGTTCATCATTACAATATCTAAATAATTTTAGAATTAGCTAATCTGGCATTAAATATATAAAAAGAAAATAAATTTACAATAATTTAATGACAATATTTAATTATTATATTAACTAGAACTATTTTCAGATCTTGTGTCAAAAATATTATTTAATGAGAAATGTTGAATTTTAAATTTAGACAATATTTATGAAGAAAGTTTGTACAGCACTAAAACTTGTATAACTATTTTTTTTTAATAATCTCAGTCAAGTAATACGAAAGAATTATATCGTCTTAAAAATTTCAATACATCTAATACATTAAATATATTTTTTAATTAAAAAAGAAAATAATAAATATATGAACCTTCTTATTAAGATAAATAAGAAGAAGAAGTAAATCAAACGATGTGACAGAATTAAAAAAAAAAATGAAACTCACCAGTATAGATTAGAAGCGGGCGGCTAAATCTCACCTTAATTCCAGACTTATCTAATTCCGTAATTCGTGAATAAATCCGACTTGATTTAGTTACACCTTGTTTGGATGGAGAGTAGAGGACGGGAGGGAATGGAAAGAAAAGAAAATTTTCCATCAAATCGTGTTTGGTCAACAAATTTATGTCGGATGTGAAGGGTGCATGAGGTGAAAGGTTTAACCTTGTATCATTATAATTATAGAATCAGTTTTCTTCCCGATTTGAAGGGTAACGGATGGAAAGAAATTTTGTTGTAAATATTTTTAGAACAAAAAATACATACGCGTAACCCTATATCTTACTTATATAATTCTCATACAAGTTTTTTTGTCACAAATCTATAACAGCTAGTGAATTTCTCATTAACTTTCTAAATTTTAATTAACCAAACAAAAAATAGAAAAAAAAGAAAAATTAAATTTATTTTTTTCTCATTAATTATTAAAACAAGAAAAAATTAAATATGTTAATTTTTCTTTCTATTTCATTTCATTTCATTTTATTCTTCACCTCCTCTTTCTTTCACTCTGATCGGAACCAAATCTCTCTCCTTCAAACGCGAAATGGAATTCGCGATTTAACAAATTCACTGATCGGAAGGAGGCGGCAAAGCAGAGAAGAAACGATTCGGCGTGACTTTTTTCCCACCAAATCGCGCGGTGAATTCCTCGGGAAAACGGTGAGATTTGGCGATATGAAGTTCGTTCTTTACCCTCTCGCCCTTCTCGTTTCAGCGACGATCGGAAAGCTACAAAACGACTTCAATATGTTTCTCTAAACTGCCGATAAGCACTCCGTCTATTTCTCCTCTCTGTTACGGTTCGATTTCTGTATTTTTTTATATATTATTATGTGAAATTTCGTCAATATTAGACAAAACCCTAAAACCTATATCGGTGGCATTCATTGTAAATAGAGTTAAGTTTATGACTATTTTTTTAATTTTTCAATTAGATTCTTTCTCATCTCAATTTTATTCTGATCATTAAAATTCAATTCAAATCTATTCTATTGAACTTTATTCTACTGAATCCTATTGAATTCTTGTTAAATTGTGGTTCCGATCAGAGCCTTTGTCTACTACTCTACTCTCCATCCAAACAAGGTGTTAGACTCGGAATCTCTAACCTGGATAGACTGGATAGCGGGGCTGGACCTGTACTTATATGCCAGCTCTTCGCCTCCGTACCCCGCATATCCGTGTCCAGATGCCATGCCTTTCTTGGTCCATGAAACGATCGTAGTCCGAGACCAATTCAGAATGGCGCGCACATGTTAAACTACTCTTTTCTATTGGGATCCCACAAGCGTGTCATTACTCAATTACTCGTAATTAACACTTAATTTTAACTCCCCTCATTTCTTCTTTCTCGTTTTGCTTCTCTCCTTTTCTCCCTCTCTCAGAAAGCAAATAATTCTGTTTCTTCTTTGGGCGTTTTAGCTCATTTTTTTTTTCCTCAATTCTTCAGCTTATAGTTGCCAATTTTCTGGATAAAGCACCCCTTGCTGTCAGCAGGTATTTTTATTTTTTCTTCCTCTCTTTTGTTATGATGCGACCATTCAATTTGGGTGCTTTAACCCATACAATTTGTTCTTCTTCCCATCTTTTGTCGTAAATTCTGGGTTTTGGTCGGCTTGTAACGCTTCATTTGATAAGTAATTTCATCGGGTTTCCTTTGTTAGTCTGGAATTGTCTGGAATTTGGGCTAGGGTTTAGTTAGTAAATCACTTTCTCAGCTGAATCTCATTTAATACCTACAGCTACACCTCTTTTGTCACAGCAATAACGCACTTTCATACTCAATTTACATATTTGCCTTTGGATTGACAAGCAATTTCTTTTTTTTTCTCCTCTGGTTTCTAGCTCTGAAAAAAGGACTCTTTGAGCTGATCAGCGCAATTCGGTGCTATGAGCTTTGTTTTTAGAGGAAGTAGAGTTGACAATGGGGGTGGATTTCCTGATCTCATCCCAGATAGGAGGCCTATGGTATGTACTTCATTTCTATTATAGCTCTGATTTTTTCTAGATGGTGAGCTTATTCTTTTACAATAAGTGTTTTCTCATACTTTCGATTGGTATCCACTGTACAGAGAATACATGCAGGTCGAACAGTTAACTCAAACTCAATGGCTTTTCTCGTGACAGGTAACAGAAATCACCCCAAATGATAAATGAAGTGAATTATTTTTTTTTTATTTCAATAGTTTTCAAAATTATTGTTGGTAATCTTAACCATGCTGATATAGACATAATCTGTTCACAGTTTTCCTGCTATTCATGATACTTAATTCACACCAGATGTCTCCGAATTTCCTGGTATACAATGGCAAGATATAATTTTCTCTATAAAAATTTTGTTTTTTTTTTCCCTCTGATAATTTACGTTTTGTTTCCTCTTTGTAGCTATGGTTAGTGTTGGGGGTATTTTTAATAGCAACTGCATTGAGGATGTATGCTACTTGTCAGCAACTGCAAGCACATGCGAATGCAGTTGCTGCAAGTGGACTCCTGAGACATACAGAATTACAGTTGCATGTACCTCCATCCATTGCAATAGCTACCAGGGGGCAAATGCAGGGCCTTAGGCTTCAACTCGCACTATTTGACCGAGATTTTGATGATTTAGGTACTTCACTTTTTAATGTTATATATGACGAAAATATTGTTGTCTGTTCATTGCCATGAAGGTAAATCTGACATGGCACTTTCATTCGTGTTTAATAGATTATGATACACTAAGAGCGTTAGATTCGGACGACATTCCACACGCTGTTTCAATGAGCGAAGAAGAGATAAATGCTCTACCTGTTCACAAGTATAAAAATCATTCTGACAAGGGACCCACCTCTAATCAAAGGCAATATACTCATTTTGCTCTTTTCATTTTTGAACTTAAAACCCCGAGAAAAGATCTATTTATCAAGGGAGCTCTGGTGGAGTCTAATTGGTTAATTGTTGTTGTTAGTACAGTGATGGGTCTACTCTTCCACAGAGCGTGTCAACATCTGGATCAACAAATGAGGTACAAATGTATTATATATAATACTTGTATTCTGTTATCCCTTAATTTCCAATCCTACTGTTTTAACTGATACCAAGAATTGTTAGCAGATAGGAAAAGAGAATTTGAAATCTGAAGGAAGTGGGAAGTCATCAGAAGATGAACTGACATGCAGTGTGTGCTTGGAGCAAGTCAATGAAGGGGATCTACTTAGAAGTTTACCTTGCTTGCATAAGGTATTCTGCTTTCTTTATACTTTTCATTGGATCTTGGTTTCTATAAAAGAGACAAAATCAGCACAACAAGGGTTGATTTCTGGAATTTCTTTCTTTGAATAACTGTGTAGTTTCATGCGAGTTGCATAGACCCGTGGTTGAGACAGCAAGGGACGTGTCCAGTGTGTAAGTATCGGGTCAATGGCGAGACTGATGCTTCTTTCATGGTCTGAAGGTGGACTATTGCTGTTTAGCGTTGTAAATTGTACTAATGAAAATAAGTAATTGCTTGGAAATTGTATTGTTGTGTATTTGTATAGTAAATCACTGTTTTGACGAAGTGAAACAGTAAGTCGACGAGATAGATTTTCCATGGCCAAGAAAGCAAGGTATTGCTTAAGCATCTTCACATGAAAATGTACTTGTAGAACAAATTTTATATTTTTTAGAATATATTTATATAGGTAGAAAATTATTTGATTTCGAAATTTTGCATCATCAAAGGCATTGATTTTTACCTATTTAAAAATAAAAAATTCTAAATAATGTAAAATTTGCTTATAAAGACTATATTTAATGATTCTTAACTTTATACATATTATCATAGCATAGCCTGGATATTGACATACTCGATTAAGGAGGAATGCTTTCTTCATTTAGTATATCTATGGTATTTTTAAGCATTAAGTTTCATTAATTTCTGTAACATTATGTAATTAATTAAAATTTATTTTGGACATACTAGCAATATTAAAAACTTTTCAACTTAAATTGTAAATTTTATATTTGTTTTCAATAAATAAAAACTCGAGAATTAATATGAAAAATGTAGACTTTAAGAAAAACAAAAGATAACGTGGCTGGCCACATGGCCGCCATGCCTTAATCCTCGAGTCCGGATCCCCTAAAGTAACCCAATTTTTGAGTTTAGACGTGTAGGGTCCCTATTCGGTGGTAGCGCAGGGGTCCAGTATTATTTGTGGGGTTCAGGCTCTTTAAGATTCGTGTTAGAACCTCTTGGTCGGTTTGGATCAAAACTCAAAAATTGAGTTAATGCACTGGATCTGAATTCTTAATCCTCCCCCATTTACCCAACCATAGGTCCATACCACTTCGTATACCCTTTTATAAAATCCCCTTTCTCTCTCAAAATCATCCCTGAAAGAGAGAAAAGAAAAAAAAATATGAAGGCAAAGAAAAAAAAAGGAAAATAAGAGAAAACAAAGAAAGGAAAATGAAAAAAATGTAATCCGTCCAATTAGATTTTCGATTCTACGCCGTGAAAATTTTGAATGATCGATTGCAAACCGGCTTGAATTTTTCAAATCTCTCGCATCAGGTAATCAGAATTCTTTATAATTTGCATTTTCATTTTAGTCTGTTTGAATAATGAAGATTGTACTTTATCTGAATATTAGATTATGATAGTATATTGGATTATGAAAATTGAATTTTTATGATGTCTCGCTACCATGACTATTTTATAATCTGTATTTTCATTTTGGTCTGTTTGAACAATGAGAACTGTAATGTATTTGAATATTGAATTATAAAAGTATATAACGGGATAGTGGGGTCTGAATCTGGGATGTAAATCTGGTGTTATTCCAAAGGGGTCACAGGATCTATTATTCCTATCACAACCATTCAAAAAAGTTTTTCGTGTCTGAATCTCGACAAAGTTCAACGGTTGAGATTGGAATAACAGGGTCCTGTTATCT
Organism: Carex littledalei; assembly: GCA_011114355.1. Lineage (NCBI taxonomy): Eukaryota > Viridiplantae > Streptophyta > Magnoliopsida > Poales > Cyperaceae > Carex > Carex littledalei. The sequence goes on from CM022090.1 coordinate 4,775,552, forward strand.
CTTTGGAATAACAGCAGATTTATTTCCCTGAATCTGAATATATATATTTTTTTAAAGTAAATTGAATATGTTTTTGAAGGACTGAAAATTTGGGTCCTTATTTCGTTTTTTATCCTATTCTTTCTATATTCTGTTTGAATATCGTCAGATTAATTTTTCATATATGATATAATCATTTAATTTAAACTTATCCGAAGTTAAATACATTTATCTAAATTAATTGGATTTGAACTGATTCCTCTGATGAATTCCTTTTTGATAAATCTGATTTGATTTTCGTCTAATATGCTTCAATTGATTTGAAATCGTTTGTTTGATTTTTTAGGACAATTTTTTTAAGAGGGATAATGGAACATACTGTAATTTGTAATTTTTATTATTATGAAAAATTATTTTGAACACATTAGCAATACTAAAAACTTTTAAACTTAAATTTGCAAAATTTTGAACTTATTTTCAATAATTAAAAACTCGAAAATTAATATAGAAGAAATGCAAATTTAAAGAAAAAACAGACATGCTGGCCACACGGTCGCTATGCCTTAATCCTTCCCGTTTACCAAGCACCCCCACTTAGGGGTGTTCAAATGGATTGGTTTATTCGGTTTTAAACCGAACCGGCAAATTTTGGTTTAATTGGATCGGTTGTTTGGTTTAAATGGTTCGTTTCGGTTTAGTTTTTGAAGAAGTTCGGTTTAAATGGTTCGGTTCGGTTTTGGGATCTCCAAATCGGTTTGAACCGAACCAACTGGTTTAATAAAAAATAGATTGGTTTATAATGGAGCGGTTTATTTTGTGTGGTTTATAATGGATCGGTAAATCAGTTTATCAAAAACCGGCTTGTGTGGTTATAAAAAATGTTATTCAAATCGGTTTGAACAGAACTAACCGGTTTTGAAATGTTTATTTGTAACTTGAAATGTTTGTATTCGGTTCAACCGAACAAACCGAAGTTTAAATCGGTTTAATCGGTTCGGTTTTAGATCGGTTTGGAATTTTAATTCGGTCGGTTCGGTTGGACTTTCAAAATTCGGTTCAAAACGCGGTTTGGCAAAAAAAGTTCGGTTTGACCCGAACCGACCAGTTAAACACCCCTACCCCCACTTCGTAATCTCCTTTATAAAACTCCTCTCCCTCTCAAATTCATCTCTAAAAGAGAGAAAAGAAAGAAAAAAAAAAATCGGGGAAAGAAAGAGAAAATAGACAAAAAAAAAAAAAGATTTTTTTTTTTTTTTTGTAATATGTTTGATTGGAATTTAAATTTTATGTTGCGAATAGTTTTTAAATAGTCTATTGCAATACCGACTTGAATTTCTAAGATGTCTTGTATCAGGTAAGTAAATTTATCTATAATCTGTGTTTCGTCTGTTATGTATGAATAATACATATTATACTGTATATGAATATTGGATTACAAGGATATATTTAATGGGATATTATACTGTATCTTTATCTATGTAGCCGATTCATTTTGTTTTTGGCTGTTTTATCAGCGACGCAAGTTGACAGACCGTAATAAATTTTCTCTTTATCTCTCTTTGTTAGCATACTAGGAATGATAGTGAAATTAAAAAAGAAAGAAAAAAATTTAACGAGGAAAAGCAATTGTATTCCATTTTGACTTAAAATACATGGAACTCAGCGACTTACTCGTATTAATAAAAAAATTCTCTGAATAAAAAAATGAACAAATATAAATTCTTAAAAACACGCTACATACTAATAAATAAAATTCTTCCTTCTTAGTTGAGCCTGTCATGTTCTAATAAAATTCTTCCTTCTTAGTTGAGCCTGTCATGTTCTAACTCTGCTCTTAGTTTAACCTAACAAATTATAAGCATGTTAACGTAACAAACTACCAAATACAAGCATGCTATTAATAAGTCTCTTTGACTCAAAATTTCATCCTAAATCAACCATAAAAATAATGTTTCGTCCTAAATCAAATTCTCAATGAAATCCAGGATTTCCTTATTGTCTTTCCTTTTCAAACAAACAACATGTGATCGTTTTTAGTCTTAAAAAATCATTAGTTGAGAGAGCTCTCTCATCTATTATTTTTCAATCATTAATTCGCCAAAATAATTAAAAACTTTATAAATTGAAAGATGAAGCGGAGGAGAAACAAAATCGTCTTGTCGCGTTACAAATATCATCAGCAGATTCGGGGTGAAAGTAGGAAAAAAGAGGGGTCAAGTCTCTCTATAAATTAGAACCTTTTATTTTAATAAGAAATAATATTCTTTTTTTTTCTCATCAAATGAAATAATAAAAACAATATTCTGATTCTGCATTTCTGCTCTGATCAGACTTGTGTAATTTATGCACTGTGCTGATTATGATTTTGATACGGTTCGAATGGGAGACTGGAACGATTAATAACACGTCGGCCATATCAACCAGTACCAAAGAACTAGTCTATACGGGACCACTTGCCTCCCTCTCACCCATTCATCCTCCGTGCTCCCACAACCATCAAACACAGTGTAACCACCACCCTAATTTCGCCACCTCCTTCTGTACTGGACGCGTGTCATTCAGTAAATTACCTTGCATAAAGCTGCGGCTCGCTTATTCTTCCTTTCTTCCCTTTTAAGTTTCTTTTCCTTTTTTGGGAATTTCACGTACGCCCATAAAAAAATTTCGAAATTACATATTTACCCTCTAAAATTCATAATGTCATATTTACCACTCTAAATTAAATAAAACTTTACTCAATTTATTAATTTTTCTATTAAAACTTATTTTAAATTTATATAATACCCATTTTATACTTTATTAGAAAAAAAAATATGCAGCGCATTTAAAAGAAATATCTAGTATTCTAATCTACCGGTTGTTAGAATAAATTAGTCATTTTTTTACTTGTGATGTGCACACAAATGAATGCTTAAATGTCACTGTGCATGCATCATAAGTAGAGAAATGAATCATTTGTCATCAGAAATTGATCAATTAGAAGACGAAACATTTTTCTTACCCATGCTACATATTTTTACTTTTTTAATAAAGAGTAAGATGAGAACTTTATAAATTTATAATGAGTTTTAATAGAAAAAATAATAAATTGGATAAATTTTTTAGTTATAAATTTTAGAGGGGTAAATAAGTATTTTTGAAGTTTTTGAGGGGTATACGAAATTCCCCCTTTCCTTTATAAAGATTCGGTGCAAAATTAATAACTTAAAATTTACAATCGAATACTAATTCCCCCTTTCCATCACGGCGCTTAATTATCTGTAATGAAGTGCTATTGATCTTTCTAAGATTCGCGCGCGCATCCTGTCTCCTCTTGCAAGTCCCCAACTCGTAAGGGTTAGATCCGTAAATTTAATAAATAATTTCAGAAAAGGGTTTGATCGGTAAAAAAGAAGCATGGGAGGGAGGCTGGAACTAATCTTACTCTCATCTTCACTAGGATTCGACTCAAGTCGAATTGATCCTCCATGGAGCAACATGGGAGTGAGGCTGGAACTTATCGCTTTCACTAGGATCGTAGTCGAATCGATCATCCATGGAGCAACATATGGATCGCCAACATCTTTCCAGCCACAGGTTTGTTTACGATTTTCTGTCTTTTTTCATTTTTTTTTTCTCTCTATCTCTCATTTTTATAATTTTCCGTCTATATATTTACAAAAGGAATGCCTTTTTACCAATGAAATTGGCAATCTGGGATTGATTGCATTAATCTCAAAATAATTTCCTGATTGCGAGGTAACAGATTATCGAGTTATTAGTTTGCACTTTACACGGGGTAATCCCTGCTTGCAAGGGACCTGATATTGCAATGCTCTTTTATTTGAAGCTGATCCAACAAGCAAATTAGTATTGGATTGTTAATTTGGAACGTAGCTGGCGCCAGTTGCAGAGTGTTTGTAATTTTTTTTATTTTATCGAGTACAACTGTACAAGCCTGTAGGACATACACACCCCTCCAAATTAAGCTCCAACCCAATCCTTGCTGGAATTTGATCTTGGATCTGTACTGCAGGAGACTATGTCACTACCATTGGGTAATTAGTATTGCTGGTGTACGTTATTCAGGAGTATTTTTTTTTTTTTTATATTATATTTATGAGTAGCTATTGTTAGCCAAGATTGGTTATTGGTGTATATCCTCTGTGTTCTCTTCTGGCCTTTTAGGTAGGGGTGTTCATCGGTTCGGTTCGGTTTCAGCAAACCAAAATTTTATTCCGGTTTCAAAAACCGAACCAAAGTTTTATTTCGGTTTTTTCGGTTCAAACCAAAGTATATTAATTATTTGGAAGTGAGATAAACTAATCATTTGAAACAACAAAACAAACAAAGAAAACAAAAGAATATATTTACTTGACAGTAAGATTTACACCACAAAGACGATTTCAAAGATAATACAATTCCAACTACATTGCCATCTCCTAACAACACTTGTCAATACTAAAATTAAGAAAAAACCGAAAATAAAACAAAATATCTCATTTGCCATCAGGTGAAGGCCAGTGTTGATCTCTAAAAGCTCTCAAGCACTCTAAAGAAAATTACATGCTTCTTGACAAGGCCTTGTTCAAATTTGCGAATTCAACCCTCGTTGTTGCCTCAATTGCATTCTCACGAAATGTTGCTAGGTGCTGACAAGATTGCTTTCTCAGAGTTTTGCTATCTCAAAAGTCAATAATAAATAGCTTGATTAAAATTATTGTTAGATTAACGAAGTAGAACAAATTAAATCAAAGATTAATTCCTGCATATACTTGTACATTCCAGACTGATTTATAGTAGGTACAACACCTGATCAGTGTGGGAGATCTAACCTGAATCACGTTAATCTTAGTAACTAATTCGATTCTCCAACTGAGAGAGCAACTAAGCAGGCAAAACAACAAAAGGGTAACAAAGAGTCAAAGACAAAGAAACCGATTATTTTTCAAGGAAATCAGAAAACTCAACGAGAGAAGGAAAGAGGTAACTCACAAAATTGTTTCAACTTCAAATTTAAATAGCTTGTTGCGCAAGAGATTAAGAGAGACTGGGGGAGAGAAAAGAGGAAATCGTACCTACGACTAGGGGTGACAGTTGAAGCGTTAGCGGACATCGTGCTGTCGTGTGAGAGGATTCGGTGATTTGACGTCAGAGGACTCGAGATGGGTGAAGGCGTGAAGCCGTGCGAGGTGCGACAAGACAGGAGGAGTGGGTGAAGGCATCGCGTGTGAAGCCCTAGACGGCTAGACCCTAGTCGCGCGTGCTGAGTGCGAGAAGAACCGGAGAAGTCGGTTTGGGTACTTGGGTTATATTCAATCACGCTGCCTACTGGGTATAGTTGTATTAAGAAATGAACTGAACCAGGATTGTTCGGTCGGTTCAGTACAAACGGTTTCGAAAATTTTCAAACCGAACCGAACCAAAATATTAAATTGGTTCTAGAAAGTAAACCGAACCGATCCAATAAACCGAAAAAACCGAACCGTTTAGTCCAATCTAAATCGGTTCGGGTTAAAACCGATTAAACCGGACCCAATGAACACCCCTACTTTTAGGTAATGGTGCAATACAAGCCCCACCAGGGAAAACAATAGTGGTCTTCATGTCCGGTATTATCCCCTTCATGAATTGGCGTTAGATTTGAACAATCTTCATGTTGGTTTCTATCTTAAAACAGCAACAAGTAGGATACGTTGATGTTAATCAGCTATCGATTGCTTTTGTATAATGTTGAGCCTTTAGACCAGTCCTTAATTAATTGGATAAAAACACATGAGATAATTTTTTGGATTTAACAAATAATTGAATTATTTCTGGTAAAGTTATAGTATTCAAGAGTTCACGGATGACCTTTGATCAGTTTCTTATTGATTGATCTAATTACCTTTGGAACAGTTCAAATGAATCTCAAGCAAAGTTTGATTTAAACATAAATGAACAAGATTAACTGAAAACTATGCACTGCAGCTGCTCTACCATAAGAGAAGTTTCTGATCATAGCACTGAACTAAAGAAGAAGAGAAAATTACTGTGTGAGCATACTGATTTGGAGTCACCAATATCAAAGCAAAAGCTAGAAAATCAACATGTAATGGAATTAGCAGAGTCGTCAGAGAATAGCGTCAATTCGCCTTTCACTAACACTGTTCACAATGTGGATGATCGATCTATGGTGCAAGATTGGTCTTACACATCCTCTAGCAGCTGCAGCAGCGGTGCTACCTCAAGTAGCACCTTTAGTTCTTCAGCTGAGTTTGACAGTGGTGCTAGCACCAGCAATTTTGGGTCAGGAGGCATTGATTGTAATTGCAAGAAGGAATTGTTTAAAGAGCTCGAAGCTTTGCATGATCCCTTCATTACCGAGCTTGTGAAGAGTAGTAGCATGGTGGGTGGTGAAGATGCAGATGCAGACACTTCGGATTCCATGTTGTTAGATGAGTCGGTAGCCCTATCCACTTTGACCGGCATTGTGCAAGGTAGTCCTTAACTTCAACATACCTTCATCTTTCCTTCACATTATCAAATCCAGCCTCCCTCAAAGTATACTAAGCATTTTTGTGAATCTGTGCAGATGGTAGAGCAGGTTCGAGAGAGTTAACCATTGATCAGGAATTCGAGCAGTACTTTTCGAAGCTCATGCTTTGATTTGCCTCTCTGTTATATTTTTGTGCTTTAACTTCAGCCCTACGCACTAATATTTAGTTTTTGAGTGAAAACTTCTCTACTTGTAATGTATTTGGTTTATTTAGCGGCTCAATGAGGCTAGAATTTGTCTATGCTGGGTGTTATATATTATGCAACCATGAATGAAAATGTTATGTTGCTTTAATATGAAGCCTTGTTGCACTTTGGGTGATTCTAACTCCCAATTTGCTATTTCCTTATTTCATATTTCAATTCTTCACTAGATTGGTTCAAAGTTTGTATGTACTGGACAGCTACTGGCTGCTTTTCAGTGTATACTGCTATAAGAATTTGACATGGACGTGTGCTGCCAGATGAATTACTGGCAGACAAAAATCAAAATCAAATAGAACGAAACCATAAATAAAAGTGGCAATGGAAACATGACATGACCAATTGTACAGATTGCCATCTATGTTTATCAGCCAGGAATCTTCTACTGTTCAAAACGGTCCCACCAAATTGAATTTTATTTTGCATAATTATATCATAAAAACAAATTTGTAAACATACGGGTCTAAGAAGATTTTTTTTTTTTTCACTGCTTTAGAGGGGAGTCTCTGGTAACATGGTATAACCCAACCTCTCTAGCAACTCAGGTCAACAAGCCCAGCAAGTTTCAGCTCTGGAATTTAGGGACTAAACTTAGAGCAAATTACAGCAAACGAAGTCATTTATTAAACAAATAATTCAAAATCAATATGTTGAATCTCTCAGAACTCTGCAAAACGCTCTTCCAGTTGTACGAAATTCATTGTATAACACTAGGAATATTCAACTTGTGCCTGAACATTTGGCAAAAAGAGAAATTATTTGATATTTGATAATTAATTTTGCCAATTTGTATCCTTTCTTAATCTATATATATTTTCTGTTATTGATTTATTGACAAAAGCATGGGTTTAGGGTTTAGGGTTTACCTGCCATGGTAATAGAATAAACAATTTTAAAAAGATTTTTTAAACAATATATTGGGAATTGTGCAAAATTCTGTTATGGTTTACGTGATTTGGTAATTTTGGTAATGTTGAACTATTGAAAAATTATTTAATCGTCACAATTTTAATAATTTATGATGGCTATAATAATAAGTAAATTGGATCATGTAAGATATCTGACGGGATTAAGTTAGATCTGAATGGTTTTAAGTTAAGTTTGTATGGATTTTAGAGCAATTTTTTATATTTTAAATACGTCCGAAATATTTTTCACTTGACTTTGACTAACCTAACGTGGTTAGATACTACAAAGAATATTAATAGCAGTGAGATATCGAGATATTGACATACTGTATTAATTGTTTCTAAATTATAGCTTATCCACAATTCAAGTGGCACGGCACCAAAAAAAACCAAACAAGAAGATGTCCCAATAATTAAAAACTAAAAGTTTGTTTTTTAAATTATTAAAATTGTGTATTTATGATCGGACGGTATATTATAGGTTAAGGTCCAGAGTTAATCTATTGTCTATTCTGAAACAAGATAAAGGGTGTTTCGAAAGGCGGAGCCATACTTTCGAATTATGAGAAATGAAAATCAGTTTTACAATACCATACTATTTTATTTTAAATTATATAAAAAATTATACATAAATATAAAAATTTAATAAAAAAAATAGAGATCAATTGACCCCTTCCCTCTTCCTTCCGCCCCTGTTTTGATAAGTATCATATCAAATTCGGTGTCGTATTCTATAGTTATTGTTGTTTGAAGTAATATTAAGGAATGCAACTTTAGCAAGAAAATAATATAGAACTTAATTACTCTGCTCAATCCAAATATACTCGCTACCAAATTTAAAGCACGCCTTAAAAATCCAATTAATCTTTACTAAAATAACGGACATAAGTCACATAACATTATATACACATCGGATTCAAATTAAATACGACTTAATATAAAAGCGAAATTATTCGATATCGTCCTAAATTTTAAACTGTCAGTTGTAACATGTAGTTTTTTCCTTCTTTTACTTTTAATTGCGACAAACATACTCTGAAGCCTCTAATTTGACAAAAAATCGCAAATATAACTCAAATATAACTTTTATGTTCTAGTTCTCTCCACCTTCTCTTGCTCTCAAATATAACTCAAAAGAATAGAGTTTCTTATAAGGGAATGGATTTTAATGGATATCATATCAAATTTGATTTGATATTTGGCTTAAATTATATGATTTATCTTCATTCTTGCAAACATTTTAAATTTGCGGGATAATATAAATTTGTAGAAATCTAAAGCACAAATATTAACCTGGGTTGAACGGTTATTATCAAACATCAGATTATAATTTGACCAGATGCTCTAAGTTCTCATAATGCTCTAAGTTTCTAACCATTCAATTAACAAATTAAAAAAAGAATAACAGAGGCAGGGGCGGAGCCAAACCTTCGAACTATGAGGTCAAACGTGAATGAGGATCAATTATATAAAAAAATTATGCTGTAAATAGAGGTCAATTTTACGGTATTCGTAACATTTTGATCTAAACTATGCAAAAAATCACATATACATATATAAATTTAATACACAGGAGCCGGTAATTAAAATTTAAACGAGTTAACCAGATGGTCATAGGACTAGATTTTGATGAGCAGGCCAATTAATACTTTAATCCTATTTGCTGAATCTCCTCCAGTTTTCAAGCAGAACTAGAAAATTTAGATATGTAAGGTTAAAATTTAAAATTTATGATACATGATGCTCAAGTCTTCATAGTACCAATTAAAATTCTAAGCACTATACTACAAACGTGTACACATGTGATAATTTATGAGTAGGGCTCAATCATATAAAACATTAAGAAAAATAAAAATTAAATTAAATTTAAATATACATGATTAATTTTTTTTAAATCATGAAGTGGCTGAGCAATTATACATAGATCTGCCCGTATTCTCATTACCTCTAACATTAGTCACTTACCAAAATGCTAATGACTCAACTTAAACGTTCTTTGTTATGATGACATCATTATAACTAGATTAAGAAATGATTAATTTTTCGTTCACAACAACTAGACTAAGAAAATTTAATTGACAATTACCTTCTCAAAACTACTAATCATTGTCATGAAACCACTCCAGCAATTAATTAAAATATATCTTTTAATTTTGTATACAAAATAAAGATACTTTCGGATATTTATATTATAATAATCAAAGCATCTAGGATTATGACTTTTAATTTGTAAAATAACTTATATTTTTTTGACATAATATAGGCATTTGGATTACACAATTTTACTACATGGAATATTTTCCTTATCATTTTCTATTTTTCATATATGCTTTGTGTTATTATTCTATAAAAGATATAGTTCATAAGCAATCAAATTTATATAACTATTTATATTTATACATAAAATTACGAAATATTAAAAATTCATAATTTTTTTTAAAATAATTAGTTCACATAGGATATTTTATGATCATCTACTGTCAACACATTGATGTAGTTAAATTAGATTGTTAGTTAGGACTTAGGAGCCGAATTATTCCGGATTGAAATGTTCAAAAGGATTTTTATGAGGCTGTAGTCAAATACGTGTAACGTAAATACGTAATGCATCCATCATTCTGACCGTGCCAGTGACTGGAAGTGCCGACATTTTTATTAATATTCAAAGTTAATTACAAATTAATAAATATATCCAGAATCAGTAGGTATTTCGAAAAATGTCCAAATCGGTCAGACTCTGGCCGGTTTCCTCTTCCCCAGAAGCTGGCCAGAATCTGGCCGGTTTTCTCAAAATTTTATTTTTTTACACCCTATAAATATGAGTTTTTCCTCTTCCTTACAAGTTACAACATAATAACCGTCTCTTTCTTCTTTCTTCGTTAGAAGTTAGGTAATGTTTTTTTATTTAATTTTATTTATTTTTTAGAAAATTTAATTTAATTATAAAAAAATTTAATTTAATTATTAAAAATAATTAATTTAATTCTTTTAAAAATAATTATTGTACACTCATTTAATTTTTTAGGATTTAGTGGACTAACCATTACATGTATACAGACACAATCCATTTATTTTTTTAGGGTTTCGTAACCTACAATTGTTTACCATTTTCTAAAATAATTATGTATACAGACATGTAAATTAGTAACCTGACAATTGTTTACCATTTTTTAAAATGTAGTTTGTTTACCATGGCCTTTATTTCATTACACTATGGTGAGAAGATGCTTAGTAATGCACACGGGGCTTATTACAATAAATATGCAATTATTTCATTTATGATTCCCGATGATATCTCACTTTTGGACCTGAAATCCATGGTTTACATACACACTGGCTAAAAAATTCCGGTTGTATGAATGATCGACATGTCTGTGTATCAGGGCATCTCTGACACTTGTACTTTTTTTCCTCGTTTTTATCTCGATCACTAATTGACCCTCCTCTCGCTAGGCCACGATTGGACGACCTACCTCGGTTGCTATTGTTCATCATTTTAGCCCCTTCAAATATCGGCCTTTTCACCTCAAAAATCGCCTTCTCTTTCTCTATGTCCCTTCCTCCCTTTCTCTTTTGTGAGTTGAGTGAGTTATGAGGGAGAGAGAGGAAGATGGGGTATAAAACAACAAAAAAAAAACAAAGGGTACCGGCCAGAAAATGGCCGCTAGTCTTTTTAATAGAGTACCGGTCATAAAATGGCCGGTACCCTATTTAATCAAGTACCGGCCATTTTCTGGCCGGTAGGGTCATTTTTATTAAATCCCAGCGAACCTGGGTATATTAATTAATTTGTAATAAACTTTGGATATTAATAAAAATGTCGGGTGAGTTGTGAGGGGGAGAGAGAAAAAAAAAATGTATTTATAGGGTGTAAACGGGTAAAAAAAAAAAAAAGGAAACCGGTCAGATTCTGGCCGGCTTCTGGGGTAAGAGGAAGCCGGCTAGAATCTGGCCGGTTTGGACATTTTTTGAAATTTCTACTAATTCTGAGTATATTTATTAATTTGTATATTTTCCTTTTTGCAATTACTTAACCGTGACCGTGAGTTTTCCGCAAAAAATAAAAATAAAAAACTGTGGCTCTGTAAGTAACAACTAGCAAGTAAAACTGAGCAGAAGCAATAAAGTAGGGCTGGGACCCACAGCACGTGTTCAAACAGTCGGCCGATCTGCTTCTAGATTCCCGCCGTACGAATCCGACGTGGCTTTTCCACGTGGACCACTCATATGCCGCCTTAAGGACACGAGGGGGACCCACCGTGTTCCCAGCGAAGTGACCTTTGACCAATTGTTGCTGGAGCTCCCAGTAAGTGCGCTACTAGCTCCGATAACATGTAGCGGGTGGCGGGTCCCACCCGCTATCACAACCGGGCCGGACGTGGTCATTTTCGCAATGATGGATCCGGGTCCGGTTATGACTTGATAATGATAGGTTAAGGTCATAGACTCATAGGCTCATAGGCTCTTAGGTGTACGCCTGTGGGAGCTTTTAACAATTCTGGCCCTACCGTTCTCACGTGCGGTCTCATTACCACGTCAGCATTCAACTATTCTTTTTCACACCACCAGTTGAACGCTATCCTTTTTAAATTTGGAATTGGGAATTGGAGTCCAGCTCCAGCTCAAAGAGTCGGTGACCAGCAGAGGAAAACCGGAGACAAGATCACATGGGAGCCTCCTGCACCGTGCGATCGTCTAAGAATTTCAATCGCGACCGTCCGACCTATCACGCGAAAATTGTCAGTCCTACTGCCCCTCTGCATGCACCCACACGAATCACGATGACATTCAACGGGTCTGAATAACAATTTGAGGAATGCGGAGATGTGAAAACGAACCTCCAAGTTGAAGCAGACTTAGTTGCTAAATTAAATGCTCCCAACTCGTGTTCCGTTTTTCTTCTTTTTTGTTTATTTTTTTCAATTGGAAATCATATCAAAACAAAATAAAATGTGTTATTTGAAAATCACACTGATTGATTGGAGTTGGAAAGAATAGAAATTTTGCAAAGGTTTGACTGGATCTGGCAGATGGGGAAGATGAAATGAACCACGTGTTGCCAATGTGTTTAGGGTTATCGTAATGACCAAATCATGCATGATTTGCATGAATCTGTTGTACTTTTTATTTCGCCTTGCCACCTAATAGACCTTTTAACCCTCAATAGCAACAGCTTCGCGGTTAGTACAAATCAAAATAAGAGGTGCAAAATCTTTGTAGTGCGAAATAATGCATAAGTGTGGGCCAAACCGTAAAATGACAACATACCCATAGAGGAAAAAAACGGCTGTTGGCATACAGGAAAAAAGTAAGGAAGAACATAAATAAAGGATAGCAATGTGCTAAATTGGCGAGCTGAACACAACTACACGAAATGACGCAACAGTAGTTTCTGCAATTATTATAGTGGTTCTTGATATATGAATATATACTTCAATTTAGATAGCTATCTCAACTTTGTAGCTTTTTTAGATTTGAATCTGGCTCAAATTCGAATAGTTCAATTAGATATTTGACTTGGGAGTTCGAAAATATTTAAGTCGACTCGCTGGAGCTTTGATTTGAATATTAAATCGATATATCTAGAGAGTGGCTAAGGTCAAAGTGGTATGACCAAGGCCTTGGTGCTACCAATTAGTTTTTGCAATTTTAAAGTTCAAATAGTCGATTCAAACCGTTAGATGTTCAATCTATATTAAAATCTGCTTGGAGACCAAATTTTATATTTTTTGGAATTTTTTTACTATTTTTTAAGCCACTTTGAAAATGGCAGATCCGGGTGAACAGTAAAAACAGTGCAACCAAATTCTGGACCATGTGATCAGCAATTTTCAAAGTGGCTTAAAAAATAGTAAAAAAATTCCAAAAAATGTAAAATTTGGTCTCCAAGCAGATTTTAATATAGAGATCACATCTAACAGTTTAGATCGACCGTTTGGACTTTGAAAATCTAAAAACGACTTGGTAGCACCAAAGGCCTTGGTCATACCACTTTGATCTTAGCCACTCTCGATATATCTATATCTATATATATATATATAGAGAGAATGGCTAATATACAAACGTTTGTTCCTGGACTCAGGAACAAACGATTGGGTTCTCCGATTTTCAAAGTCCAAACAGTCGATCCAAACCGTTAGATATTCAATCTATATTAAAATGTGCTTGGAGACCAAATTTTACATTTTTTGGAATTTTTTTACTATTTATTAAGCTGGTTTGAAAACCGCTGTTTTTCAATGCTGCAGAAATTTAATAAAAATAGCGGTTTTCAAACCAGCTTAATAAATAGTAAAAAAATTCTAAAAAATGTAAAATTTGGTCTCCAATCACATTTTTATATAAATTGAATATCTAACGGTTTGGATCGACTGTTTGGACTTTGAAAATTGAAGAACCGAATCGTTTGTTCCTGAGTCCAGGAACAAACGTTTGTATATTAGCCATTCTCTCTCTCTCTCTCTCTCTCTCTCTCTATATATATATATATATAGTGATGCTACGGTGCTTCGGGAAATAAAGATGGTGTTTTACTTCCCGCTCATATCTCCATTTTCAAAGTTCAAATAGTCGATCCGAACTTCTCAACATGATCTTCATATTGAAATGTGCTTCGAGACCAAATTTTACATTTTTTGGAAAATTTTTACTATTTGTTTAGAATTTTTGAAAATCACAGCTTTTCTGAATTTTTTTTTATTATTTTATTTATTGAAAAATTATAATTTTAAAAAATTATAAATAAATAGTAAAAAATTCAAAAAATGTAAAATTTGGTCTCCAAGCACATTTTAATATGAATATCATGTTGGAAGGTTTGAATTGATTGTTTGAACTTTGATAAAGATATAAGCAGAAAGTAAAACACTATTTTTACTTCCCAAAGCATGATAGCCTATCTATGTATAGTTGGGCTATGGTGTATTGAAATGTATAGTCCCTCTTGTACATTGGACTATAAATTGTTAGTTTTGATTTTCAAGCAACCGATTCAAACTGTTCAATTTGATATCCATATTTAAATGTGTTTGGAGACCAAATTTTATATTTTTTGGAAATTGTTTCCTAATTTTTTAGAATTTTTAAAAATCATTGTTTTTCTATGGTCCATAAATTTACGGAAAACAACAATTTTCAAAAATCTAAAAAAATAGTAAAAAAGTTCCAAAAAATATAAAATTTGGTCTCCAAGCACATTTTTAATATGGATAACATGTTGAGCCATTTAGATCGACTGTTTAAATTTCGAATCCAACAATTTATAGTCCAATGTACAAGAGAGACTATACATTGCAATGCACCATAGCCCAACTCATATATATATATATATATATATATATATATATATATATATATATATATAGAGAGAGAGAGAGAGAGAGAGAGAGAGAGAGAATGGCTAATATACAAACGTTTGTTTCTGGACTTGGGAACAAACGATTCGGTTCTCCAATTTTCAAAGTCCAAACAGTCGATCCAAACCGTTAGATATTCAATCTATATTAAAATGTGCTTGGAGACCAAATTTTACATTTTTTGGAATTTTTTTACTATTTATTAAGCTGGTTTGAAAACCGCTGTTTTTCAATGCTGCAGAAATTTAATAAAAACAACAGTTTTCAAACCAGCTTAATAAATAGTAAAAAAAATTCCAAAAAATATAAAATTTGGTCTCCAAACACATTTTAATATAGATTGAATATCTAACGGTTTGGATCAACTGTTTGGACTTTGAAAATTAAAGAACCGAATCGTTTGTTCCTGAGTCCAGAAACAAACGTTTGTATATTAGCCATTCTCTCTTTCTCTATATATATATAATTCAAGTCATTAATATATTAAAAAAAACTTACTTGAAATCGCAATGTAATTTTTTTCCCCAAATTTTATTGTAAAATCAAACCCTACATGTCGAAAGAAAAGAGCGACGGTTTCTCCAAGTCAAAAAAGAAAAAAAAGGGACGGTTTCTCTCTATTACATGACACGTCCCCTCTGCCATGTGGGGTCAATTCCTCTGCACCTTGTTTCATTCCTACTGTGAATTGTCAGACACCACTGGAGAACCGGAAGGAGAGCATTTTTTGGGCAGAGCCCGTTATAAAACTTGCAGAATATCTATGCAATCTTAATGAAGTTCTATACAAAATTAATATAAACTCTTATAAATTTCAAATAAGTCAACTTAGTCAATTGAACCCATCTCCCCACGAAGCACTCATGCATGCAGCTCCTGCAGTGATGAAAAGAAATAGCTACACAGTAATTTTCAGCCTCCTCAGTTATAACTTAAAAGCGGAAATAAATCTGCTGCGATTCCAATTCCAACCGTTCACATGTTTCGAGATTCATGCACAAAAACTGACTTTTCTAAAAGATTCGGAGTTTCATCGTTTGAATGGTTGAGATTAGAATCGCAGGGTCCTGCGATCTCTCAGAATCGCAGCAGATTCGCACCCCTTAAAAGGAATCAATTTAATTATGCAAGTGCGTGTGTGCTGGTGCTACTGTTGCAGCACAGTAGTGCCGTTGTCAAATGAAAAATGTTTGATCCGATCCAATCTCATTCAAATCATTTGATTTAGTATTGCGGTGGTCTTCTTTATCATCAAATCTCAACTATTCAGTTTTAATTGAACCGTTTAGGTTCAAATGATGACAAGATCCGCCTGCCTAATATGCCTTAATTAATTCATTTATCCTTTTCCTTTTAATCAACATAAAAGCCTCAGAATAAAAAAAAAATGTTCGTAGGTGCAATTTTAAATATATAAATACTCTATCATATATCAATTCCATACTATTAAAATCTCATTTGATAATCTAAGTGCTACATATATTGCTACATATAGATTATATTTGTAAATTAAATTTAACTCAGATTTAATATTGATAATTGTCAAAAATATTGTGTTCCAATATTGTTGATGAATGTTAACACTTCTTGAAATTTGGATTGTCCGATGTTGTACCTCGTGGAAACAGTAAATTAGACGAATTTTCTTAAACTATCTCGATCATTATTAACGAGGCATTTTTGAATGTTGAAAGGTGGTTAGCATGTTGTTGATTATATAGAAATAGAAGTATTGCTGTAACTTTTGTATTTAATTTTTTATTTCTTGATTCAATGTCTTGTTCAGCTTATTTTATTTATTGAAAGTTGCCGTTAGTAACTTAAAGAAATATCTTAAAAAGTTACAAAAAAAAAAATGCATATAAAAAAGTACGTTGAATGCATGAAAATTGTATTGACCCGAGAATAATCTTGCTATTCAAATACATTTATATATCCATATAAATAGTGTTGTGTTAAGTTATATATATATGTGTTTATTTTAAAATGAAGACATTTATTACAAATTCAACAGTTTCGAATTAACACTTTAATTTCTTTGAAATGAAGACTTCTTTCTTTGCCTATAACGGGAGAAAACAAGTACTGTGGAAAGTGTGAGAGACTGAGGCATCTTATTTCTCGATCAGATAACCGCATTTTTCATTTAACAGTGATGGGAAACAACACAGTTCATGTGAAAATGACTCAAAATAAACAAAAGGCAAATAGAAACAGAAATAGAAATGGAAATAAAAATAGAAATGAGAAAGCAATAATGGCAGTTGTCAGTCGTCACGCCGTCCCTGCCCCCTTCCACGATCCACACTTACCTCATATCATTTCATTTCGTTTCATTTCATTTCAGACAAACACACCCACTAAATATCTCCATCGTGCTTCACTGTTATACTTTAATTTTTACATCTCTCGCACAGTCAGATCCAACTATTGATCGATCTAGTCATTCTTCACTTATTTCTTTTCTAAAATTGTTAACAATTACATACCCAATTCCTCTCAATTTCTGTTTGAAACAGGTAAGGCATTGTAAGATGGTTAATTTGTATCTGGAGTTTGTTTTGTCTCAGATTTTTCTTCAATTTTAGTTTTGCATACACCAGAAAACAATTTAATTAATATGCAGAGAAGAAAGTTGGGACTTGGGACTTAGTGGAGAGAAATGCAAAGTATTCTTAACCCAGCAAAATTAGAAAAATCTTTAATGTGTAATTAACTAATTATATACAAATGCAAATGAAGATAACACGCTAAAAATTGTACATTTTATATAATACCTCAATTTTTGTACCCTTCTCTACATTAGAGACTCAAAAGCAAAATTTCTTCTGAATAACAACAAAAAAAAAAAAACAGAGAGACAGATTTAAAGAGGAAAAAAAGAGAGAGAACTATGTACACAGAGAAACAATTAAAAAACCTAGCTAAGAACAAAAGGGGAAAATAAAGGGGGAGATGAAATGGGGAACAGGATCGTCAAGCGTAGTCCTTCCAACAAACGAGCATGGTAACACAACGGCGCATTATGTAGAAGCGAGCTCTCTGTTCCTTGACCAGATTTGCGCATCGGCTCGACACAGATCGAGCACTCGATCTGGCGCTGGTACCGCTGCTCCTCGCTTCTCTTGCGCTCTCTGACCTCTTGAAGAAGGAATTACTAGCTGCACCGGTACCGCTGCTCGCATCTCCAGTGCATACTCTCCGGCTCCCGTTGTTTCTGCTACCTTTCTTTGACAACTTCCATTTCTCATCCATGTACAGCTGCTCCATTTCTTTCCTTGATACGAGATGAGATGGGATGAGTGAGGCGAGATGGGATGAGATGAGAGATAGAGGCAGGAAGAAATATGGGAGAGAGGTGGTGCTCTCAGATTTAGGAGTATTTATAATTAGTATATAAAAAATAGAAAAGGAGGAGGGGAGAAGAGAAGAGAGAGAGAGAGGTGGGTGAGATGAGGTAAGATGGTCCAAGAGACCAGTCAGACAGGGTTTATTTAATTTCTGGCAAACAGATACGGTTAATTTAATGTTGTACGTATACAAACATAGATTTTAGATACATACATATGCAGCCGCACTGCATACGCTGTGCCTGTATGGCTGTATCTCTTCAGTTCCGAACTTCCGATCCATCTGTAGCCTATTCACACCTGAGGTCTGAGGGGGTTGGGTTCAGGGCTTCTAGCCGCCTTCTAGTCGGCCACTGATCTTTGAAATATAATCCTTTCTTTTTCCTTTTTAATATTCAGGGGCATACTTCAAAATTATAAAATAAATTGTAAATCAAACCCACGAGGCCACGGCGCTGAGATAGGATTTAAAAAATATATATATATATATATATATATATATATATATATATAGAGGAGGGATCAACTTACAACAAATTTGAGTTACAACAAAGTTACAACATTCATTTTTTTCATTTTCAAAGTCCAAATCGTCGATCCAAACCGTTCAACATGATCTCCACAATAAAATGTGCTTGCAGATCAAATTTTACATTTTTTTGAATTTTTTTACTATTTATTAAGTATTTTACAAAAAATAGCCATACTTAGACCATTGAATTTTGTACCCATCTTAATAAATAGTAAAAAAATTCAAAAAAATATAAAATTTGATCTGCAAGTACATTTTATTTAGATAATCATGTTGACCGGTTTGGATCGACGATTTGGACTTTGAAAATGAAAAAAATGAATGTTGTAACTCAAATTTGTTGTAAGTGGATCCCTCCTCATATATATATATATATATATATATATATATATATATATATATATATATATTTATATATATTTATATATATATAGAGGAGGGATCAAGTTATAACAAATTTGAGTTACAACAATTATTTTTTTTCATTTTTAAATTCCAAATCGTCTATTCAAACACCGTTCAACATGATTATCTAAATAAAATGTACTTGCAGATCAAATTTTACAGTTTTTTGAATTTTTTTACTATTTATTAAGATAGGTACAAAATTCAATGGTCTGAATATGACTATTTTTTGTAAAATACTTAATAAATAGTAAAAAAATTCAAAAAAATGTAAAATTTGATCTGCAAGCACATTTTACTGTGGAGATCATGTTGAACGGTTTGGATCGACGATTTGGACTTTGAAAATGAAAAAAATGGTTGTTGTAACTTTGTTGTAACTTGATCCCTCCTCATATATATATATAGAGATAGACTATGGTGAGTTGTGAAGTAAAACGTTGTTTTACTTCACAGCATATTTTCATATTGAAAATCCAAACAACTGATCCGAACAGCTCAACATATTCTAAATATTGAAATGTGCTTGGAAACTAAATTTTACATTTTTCGGAATTTTTTTACTATTTATTAAGCCACTTTGAAAATCGCTGATCCACTGTGAACAGTAAAAAACAGTAAAAATTTCTGGACCACCGGATCAGCGATTTTCAAAGTGGCTTAATAAATAGTAAAAAAAATCTAAAAAACGTAAAATTTAGTCTCCAAGCACATTTCAATATTAGAACATGTTGAGCGGTTCGGATCGGTTGTTTGGATTTTCAAAATAAAAATATGAGCGTGAAGTAAAAATAACCTCTTACTTCACAACTCACCATAGTCCAGCTCTCTCTCTCTCTCTCTCTCTCCTCTCTCTCTCTCTCTCTATATATATATAGAGATTGGCTAATGTGCTAACGTTATAACTTCGGCCGAAGTTATAACGAGTCGTTTTTGCAATTTCAAAATCCAAACAACCGATCCGAACCGTTCAACATGTTCTCTATATTGAAATGTGCTTGGAGACCAAATTTTACATTTTTTGGAATTTTTTTACTATTTATTAAGCCACTTTGAAAATACTGATCCGGTGGTCCAGAAAATTTTGCTGTTTTTTATTATTCACAGCAGATCTGCGATTTTCAAAGTGGCTTAATAAATAGTAAAAAAATTCCAAAAAATTTAAAATTTGGTCTCTAAGCACATTTCAATATTTAGAAAAAGTTGAACGGTTTGGATCGGTTGTTTGGATTTTAAAAACTAATAAACGACTCGTTATAACTTCGGCCGAAGTTATAACGTTAGCACATTAGCCAATCTCTATATATATATATGAGGAGGGTTCAAATGCACCATTATTTTTGTGCTCCAATATGCTCCACATCATTTATCTCCATTTTCAAAGTTCGAACAGTCGATCTGAACCGCTCAACATGATCTTCATAATAAATTATGCCCGAAATTTTTATTGTTACCACTCAAAAAAATCAAAATTAATTCATTACCACCGTTCCGGGCTCTTATTCAATACTACCACCCTCGCTAACCCAGTTCGCGCACCAAATAGGTTGGTGCGCGGACTGGGTTGGCGCACCAGTTTTTTTCCCAAAACCAATTCAACATGTTGCTGCCGAAACTCATTCATTAATTTATATTATGGGCCCCACCATTATTGTTTTATAATTTTTCAACAAATAGAAAGAGGAGAGAGAAGATAAGAGGGCCCACCTCCAAATTTTAATAAGATATAAAGGAGGAGAGAGAAGTAATATGGCATTAATTTATAAATTTATGGGCCCCACCATTATTGTTTTATAATTTTCTAACAAATAGAGAAAGGAGAGAGAATGTAACAGGGCCCCACCTCCAAATTTTTATACGATTCAAAGAAAGAATGCTGTATTATCTGGGTGCGCCAACCCAGTCCGCGCACCAGCCAGTTTGGTGCGCGAACTGGGTTAGCGGGGGTGGTAGTATTGAATAAAGGGTCAGCAGGGTGGTAATGAATTAATTTTGATTTATTTGAGTGGTAACAATAAAAATTTCGGAAATTATGCTTGGGTACCAAATTTTATATTTTTAGAATTTTTTTACTATTTTTGTAGATATGTACAATATCACTTTATCTGATGGTCCAAAATCTCCTTAAAAAAATGATTTTCTACCTATATAAAAAAATAGTAAAAAAATTCTAAAAAATAAAAAATTTGGTATCCAAGCATATTTTATTATGAAGATCATGTTGAGCAGATCGACTGTTCGGACTTTGAAAATGAAGATAAATGATGTGGAGCATATTGGAGCACAAAAATAATGGTGCATTTGAACCCTCCTCATATATATATATATGGAGTTGGCTACTGTGCTATGCATAGCATAGAGGGTCTCCGTGCTATGACTCAATATTTGAGTTTTCAAAATTCTAACGGTCGATCCGAACCGTTCAACATTATCTCCATATGAATATGTACTTGCAAACCAAATTTTACATTTTTTATATAGGTAGAAAAACACTTGATCTGAATGGTACATAATTTTCAGATCAAGTGATTTTCTACCTATCTAAAAAAATAGTAAAAAAATTCTAAAAAGTGTAAAATTTGGTTTGCAAGTAGATATTCATATGGAGATCATGTTGAACGGTTCGGATCGACCGTTAGGATTTTGAAAACTCAAATATTGAGCCGTAGCACTGAGGCCCTCTATGCTATGCATATCATATTAGCAATTTCTTATATGTATATATATTCTAAATAATACATTCAAATTAGTACCGTCAAAATTGTAAAACTAGCAAGATTTTATGATATTGTACTTTAAAAGCATATGATGAGTGATAGGTCTATATTTCATCTATTATTTCGTCCTATTTCTGAACCAGACCTTATATTTTGACCACATAATTGCATAGTTTATATTGAAAATCAATAGAATATGGTACTGCTGCAGTTTGTGGTTGATTTGCAGGAAATAGGCGAAAGCAGGCAAAAAGGCAGAGTTCTGACTTCCCCCATGCGACCCGCATGCCACATGACGCGGGTCGCATCGCAGCCCAGACGCGACCTCAGACGCGACCCTCACAGCTCGCATCCTTGCCACCTGACGCGGGTCGCATGGAAACTCATGCGGGTCGCGTCGAATTAACTGAGCCAGGCCCAATTGAGGCCCATGAAGGAAATTATTTAAACTGAAGGCCTGGCAACAGAGAGGACAGCCATTATTCCGCGATTTTTCACCAGAGACAGAAGAGATCGGAGTTGGAGAGAGAAAGACGATCTGGAGCTGAAGAGGAGGCGATCTGGAGAAGAAGACTCATCCTGAAGCTTCAATCCTCTTCTCTACCTCTTCTCTCACTATGATTTGCTTTCTTTATCTCTCTCTTGTTTTGATTTCGTTGATGACTGAGTAGATACTATAGTTTCGAGGGTTTGGATT
Source organism: Carex littledalei (assembly GCA_011114355.1). NCBI lineage: Eukaryota > Viridiplantae > Streptophyta > Magnoliopsida > Poales > Cyperaceae > Carex > Carex littledalei. The sequence continues at coordinate 4,798,215 of CM022090.1, forward strand.
TGTAGTCTAAAACTTTGTTTGATGATGCATATGGATTGATTCTTATTGTTATTTCGTGTTTCTTGATTCTTGTATTATCTGAGATTGCTTGATTCGAATTGTTTGATTCTTGATTGCTTACTGTTGAATGCCTTAGGCATTTCTTCTTGTACCAAAGGCTTGATGTTTCTTGCAATTAGGTTAAGTACTTGAGGTAAGTCTGAGAACCGAAAGGTGAGGTCAACGAGTAGCCGAAAGGTGAAAGTCTTTAGCTTGTAGATACCTTTAGTAAACGGAATCGAGAACTTAGGTTTAGATCAAACAGCTTGATTAGACCTGAGAAGGTGAAATTGCAATTCCAAACCAGGTCTGCTAAGCCAACACACGAAAGTTGAGGTTCAGTGACATTAGGTACGGTCAATCCAGCCTTACACGACTTAAACAATAAGATTCTGTCATGTGCAGAGTCAGCTCAAGGACCATGCGGGTCGCGTGACTTAGCACGCGGGTCGCATCACACGGGTCGCAAGCCACAGCTTGCGGGTCGCGTGTCAGGTTCGGAGCGCTTAAGGCCAAGCGGGTCGCATGCGAAAGCATGTGGGTCGCGTCACAAAGGTCGCATGCGAAAGTATGCGGGTCGCGTGGCAGGTCTGAGCAGCAAAGTTGAAGATGAAATCTGAAACCCTTGAAACACCTTTTTTCACCACAGTACAAAATACAAACATTTACTTGATTCTTTACTTGTTCATACATTGATAATTGAAATTGTTCATACATTCATTTGTTTCATTCATTTTACTTGTTCATACATACGAAAACTTAGGATTAAAACAAAACCCCAATTCTCGCACTTCTAGTACCTAACTAGGATTAGTTAAGATTCAGAAAATAGTCCGTCCCTGAGGATCGACACCCGTTCTAACTACAAAGACAGGGTTGTGCACTTGCAACCTTCGTCCAAGAGTTGAATAGGGTTTAAACTCCACAGCCTAGGCTGTGGTGAAACTCTGTACCTCTCATCTGGGAGCGAACAAGTTTTTGGCGCCGTTGCCGGGGACGGCTTTCATTTTCTGAATTTTTGCTTTTCTTAGTTAATCTAGATTTTAATCTGTATCTTTTATCTTTTCTTTTACTGAAAGCTGGCTCTTAACCATCCTCCTGCAGGTAGATATACACTGAAATACCAACTGAGGAGCAGAGGGCCACTTTTTGACGAAACTCCTCCAGACGAGACTGCTGCTGCTCAGCCATCTCTTGACGCGACCCGCACCGAGGTTGAAGCAACCCGCATCACATCAGACGCGACCCGCGAGACCTCTCACGCGACCCGCATTGAAGAGATGTCAGAACATCCGAGCAGAGACGACAGGGAGGAAAGAGAAAGAGAAAGAGACAGGGAAGAAGTCCTGACTGACCCCGAGGATGAAGAGATGGACGTCTTCATGCCGAGGACACTTCGAGAATTCAACGTGCCACGAGCTGGGGATGTCAGAGGCGCAATCAGGTTGCCAAGAATTCCTGGACAGCAACCGAACTTCAATCCAGGAGTGGTCAACATGGTTCAGCAGAACACCTTCCATGGCATGGATCACGAGGATCCTCATGCTCACCTCCAGACCTTTCTCGAGTGCATCACTACCATCAAGACCAATGGAGCAACCGCAGATTACACCAAACTGGCTCTCTTTCCTTTTACTCTTAGGGACAAAGCTAAGAAATGGTTAGGGTCGTTACCTAGGGATTCGGTCACCAGTTGGAAGGAATTATCCAAGTTGTTTTTGACTAGGTTTTTCCCTCACAAAAGAACCGCCAAGGTAAGGAACGAACTGACCAGCTTTAGGCAATTGTTAGATGAGCCCCTCAATGAGTCTTGGGAAAGGTTTAGAGAGTTGCAGTATTCTTGTCCGCACCATGGTTTACCCGATTGGTTGTTGATCCAAACATTTTATGATGGTTTGACAGAGAGCACTCGTTCTTCTGTAGATGCAGTTGCAGGTGGAGCATTGATGTCTAGAGAGCCTCTTGAAGCCATGAACCTGATCGACCACATGGCACAGAACCAACAGTGGTCCGGCCGCGACAACGCCCGACCGAGAGGTGGCGGCAAGTTCGAGGTCGATCACATCACTACCTTGACCGCCAAGATGGATGCCATGCAGAGGGCGATGGACAAGCTGAGCGTGAAGGCAGTCGAACAACAACCGCAGAGCTGTGTCATGTGTGGAGACGAGAGACACAGCTACGAGCAATGCCCCTTGGCAGAGGTCGAAGAGAGCAACGAGCAGGTAAGTTCCTTGAACAACGAACCTTCATTCTTTCCAAAGCCTCCTTTCAACCGATCCTACTCCAAGGATCCGATTGAGCAACAAAATTGGAGGTGGAATCAAAACAATGCTCCTAGACCTCCTTTCAACAACTCGTTTCACAATCCGTCTTCCAATGACAACAACAACTCTTTCAATCGTCTGTCTTCCAGTCACAACAATTGGAACAATCCCTCTTCCAACAACAACTCCAACAAGAGCTTCTATCAGAATGCTTCTTTCCCCAATCAGAACAATCGAGCACCTCAAGCCGGTCCTTCCAAATCGTACGTGCCTCCCTATGCGACCAATTTCACACATGAGCAAGGGAAGATGAATCAAATGATGTGGGAACAGATGCAGAGCATGTCCACTCAAATGGCAGCTCAAAACAAGTTGTTGGAGCAGTTGAGTCACATCGTCACTTCGAGCCAACCTCAACCTGGAAAGCTGCCAGCTCAGCCAGAACCCAACCCCAGAGGAGATGTAAAGGCGATCACGCTGCGAAGTGGGATCCAGTACCAAGAACCAGCCTTCCCACCAGACCTGACTCCAGATGTGACACACACTGTTGAGACGCGACCCGCGTGCCATATCACGCGACCCGCGTCACCCTCAGAAGAACACGTCGACTCAGGTCGCATTGAGCCAAGTCGACCCGCATCGACATCTGAAGGCTCAGTGGACGCGACCCGCGTGCCACCTCACGCGACCCGCGTGGAAAGACCTGACAAGGGGAAGGAGGCTGAGACACCTCCATCTGAGAAACTTCCAGTCAAGCCTCCACCCTACAGGCCTCCTGTGCCCTTTCCCAGAAGACTAGCTGCAACCAAACTGGACGCACAATTCGCAAAGTTCGCGGAAGTCCTGAAAGGACTGCACATCACGCTCCCATTCACCGAGGCCTTTACTCAAATGCCCTCTTACGCCAAATTCTTGAAGGATATCCTATCCAACAAACGAACCTTGGAGGGTAATGAAACGGTGAAGTTGACGGAACAGTGCAGTGCCATTCTGAAGAGCAACCTACCTCCCAAATTGAACGACCCAGGGAAGTTTTCCATTCCCTGCATCATCGGCAAGGCCACGATCAAGAGAGCTCTCTGTGACTTGGGAGCTAGCGTGAGCCTCATGCCGCGCACGATTTTCGAGCGAATGGGAGTAGGAGAGCTCAGACCCACGCGAATGACGTTGCAGCTAGCAGACTCCTCGGTACGATTACCACTTGGCATAGTGGAAGACGTACCAGTTCAGGTCGGTAAGTACTTTGTACCTGTAGACTTCGTGGTCATGGAAATGGAAGAGGACAAGGAAGTCCCCATCATTCTGGGACGACCTTTCCTCAGGACTGCAGGTGCAATCATCGATGTGTCTCAAGGAACACTGACCTTGAACTTTGGAGGAGAGAGAGTGTGTTTCCAAATTGATCAAGCCATGAAGTACCCTTCTGCAGCATCTTGTTCTCGAGTGGATGTGCACGAAAAATGCCTAACAGATTTGGTAGAAGAGTACTTCCTTGATCAGATCCATGAGAGCACGAAAGAACACACTCATTTCTTGTTTGAAGAAGAAGTCAGAGGAGCAGAAGTGAAATCAGCTGACCTGGAAGACCCTGACGCGACCCGCATGACATCTCATGCGACCCGCGTGCCAAAGTCTGAGGACCTGGAAACCGAAAGCGAGTCGGATAGGTCGGCATGCGACGACATTTCACTTGATGCGACCCGCACGACATCTGATGCGACCCGCATCCAGACTGAGAAAAAGGGGCCAACTCCTGAACTCAAGCCCCTGCCAGCCAACCTCCGGTATGAATTCCTTGGTCCAGATCATTCCTTCCCCGTCATTGTCAATGCAAGTCTGACTCCCGATCAAACCGCCAAACTCTTGGAGAAACTGAAGCTTCATCGAGGCGCAATCGGGTATTCGATCAATGACCTGAAGGGGATCAGCCCATCCATATGCTCACACAGGATTTTTCTGGAGGAAGGTCACAAGCCATCGGTTGAACATCAAAGACGGCTTAACCCAAATCTGAAAGAGGTAGTCAAGAAGGAGATTCTCAAGCTTCTGGACGCCGGTATCATTTACCCTATCTCTGACAGTAAGTGGGTGAGCCCAGTGCACGTGGTGCCAAAGAAAGGTGGAACAACGGTGGTGAAAAACGAGAAGGACGAGTTGATTCAAACACGAGTGGTGAATGGTTATCGAATGTGCATTGACTACAGAAAACTCAATGCGGCCACACGCAAAGACCACTTCCCTTTGCCATTCGTTGACCAGCTTTTGGAGAGGCTTGCTAACCATTCTTATTTTTGTTATTTGGATGGTTACTCTGGCTTCTTCCAGATCCCAATTCACCCTCAAGACCAAGAGATGACCACTTTCACTTGTCCCTACGGTACGTACGCATACCGTAGGATGCCCTTTGGTCTGTGTAATGCACCAGCGACCTTTTAGAGAGCCATGATGGCCATCTTTTCTGATTTCATCGAGACAGAGGTTGAGATCTTCATGGATGACTTTTCCGTGTATGGTGCATGTTTTGACTCGTGTTTGACCAACTTGTGCAAAATTTTGAAGAGGTGTGAGGAAGTCCATCTGATTTTGAATTGGGAAAAGTGTCACTTCATGGTCCAAACTGGCGTTGTCCTTGGACATGTTGTGACCTCAAAAGGCATTGAAGTTGACAAGGCAAAGATCGAGGTGATTGAGAAACTCGAGATTCCAACAAACGTCAAGGGCATTCGAAGCTTCCTTGGACATGCAGGTTTTTACCGCAGGTTCATCAAAGACTTCTCCAAGATCGCGAAACCACTGACCAATCTGCTCATCAAAGATTCCGACTTCGTTTTCACCGATGATTGTGTCAAGTCTTTTTGCGATTTGAAGAAAGCCCTCATCTCAGCACCCATTTTGCAGCCACCTGACTGGTCTCTTCCTTTTGAGATCATGTGCGACGCGAGCGACTATGCTGTCGGAGCGGTTTTGGGGCAAAGGAAAGAAAAGAAGCCGTGTGCTATTTACTATGCTAGCAAGGTGCTAGATCCTGCCCAGATGAATTACACAACGACTGAGAAGGAACTTCTCGCCGTTGTGTTCGCTCTCGACAAGTTTAGGTCATATTTGGTTGGCTCCAAGATCATCGTCTACACTGACCATGCCGCCTTGCGGTATTTGCTGAGCAAACAGGATGCCAAACCTCGATTGATCAGGTGGATTCTTCTTTTGCAAGAGTTCGATCTTGAGATCAGGGACAAGAAGGGAGTCGAAAACACCGTGGCTGACCATCTATCCAGACTTCGCTTGGAAGATGAGGGCTCTGCCAACTTGCCAATCAATGACTCGTTCCCTGATGAACAACTCTTCTTTGCCTCCGCACTACATGCCGTCGATGTGACCCGCGTAAGCAACCAATCAGACCCTTGGTATGCTGACATTGCCAATTTCATTGCTTCCGGGTTTGTTCCTCACGCCATGACCTACCAACAAAGGAAGAAGCTCAAATCTGATGCAAAGTACTATTTTTGGGACGAGCCTTTTCTTTTCAAGGTAGGAGTCGATGGCATTTTCAGACGCTGTGTGCCACACGATGAGGCACGATCCATCCTTGAGCATTGCCATTCATCTGCGTATGGAGGCCATGCTTCTTTCTCCAAGACGGCAGCCAAGGTCTTGCAATCCGGCTTCTTTTGGCCTTCTCTCTTCAAAGACGCGAAGACCTTGGTTGACACTTGTGACAGTTGTCAACGCACTGGGAACATTTCCAAACGCAATGAGATGCCTCTCCACTCCATTCTTGAGGTAGAGATCTTTGATGTGTGGGAAATCGATTTCATGGGACCATTCCCAGCTTCGTGCGGGTATGAGTACATCCTAGTTGCGGTAGACTATGTGTCCAAGTGGGTGGAAGCAGTGGCTTGTCGAAAGGCAGATTCGAGTGCCGTGAAACGATTGTTCAACGACATCATCTTCCCTCGCTTTGGAGTTCCACGAGCCGTCATCAGTGATGGAGGGAAGCATTTCGTAAACCGACAATTCAACAAGCTCCTGAGACGTCATGGGGTGACGCACAAAGTGACGACTTCTTACCATCCTCAATCCAACGGCCAAGCTGAAATCTCAAACCGGGAAATCAAATCCATCTTGGAGAAGACTGTGGCAAGGACAAGAAAGGATTGGTCTTTGAAGTTGAATGACGCACTCTGGGCCTACCGCACCGCCTTCAAGACGCCGATTGGGATGAGCCCTTTCAAACTGGTATATGGGAAACTGTGTCACTTACCTGTGGAAATCGAGCACAAGGCGTTCTGGGCCACACGAGCGGTCAACATGGACATGCTGGCTGCTGGCGAAAAGCGAATCCTCGACTTGCATGAGTTGGAAGAAATGCGACTTCATTCTTACGAGAATGCAAGGGTCTACAAAGAAAAGACCAAGCGACTTCATGACAAGCACATCACGACTCGCGACTTCCAAAAGGGTGATCTTGTACTTTTGTTCAACTCAAGACTGCGACTCTTTCCTGGGAAGTTGAAGTCAAGGTGGTCCGGTCCCTTTGTCGTGCAGAAGGTGTACCCATTTGGTGCTATTGACATTTGGAGTGAGGAATGTGGGACCTTCAAAGTCAATGGCCAGCGGCTCAAGCATTACATTGCCAATCATCCCCACAATGAGCGTTTCGAGCAGGATCTTTCTGATCCTGTACTAGTCGAAGATTAGAGAAAGGAAGGTCGAGCTTGAGACCTAAAACAAGCGCTTCTTGGGAGGCAACCCAAGCCGGTTCGTTTACTTTGCATTACATTTAGATTTGATTTAGAAGTAGATTTGAGTTAGATTAGTTTTCTGGTTGATTTCCTTTTGTAAAATACCACAAAAAACCTCTGATGCGACCCGCATGAGACTCCATGCGACCCGCGTGAATTTCCACGCGACCCGCGTCGACTTGAACCGACGGCTGGCATTGAAGAGTCGCGTCTAAAGGACGCGAGGTCCTTCTTAGTCCGCATCTCTTTCTTCTCTTCTCACTCCCAGCCGTTTCATCACACTCTCTCTCTCTCTTCTCACTCCTCAACAGAGATCCGACCCATCTCTCTTCGTCAACCTCCACCTTGAAGGCCATCCTCTCCACTTGTTCTCCTCTCGGACGCCAGCACCACCTTGGGCGCTCCCTCCCGGATTCAGGTAAGTTCCCTAACTCTCCTTCTCATTCCCCTCTTTGATCGTTGTTGCTTCTTTCTCTGGGGAACTGTGGGGATTTCTCTGGAGAACTGTGGGGAAGGTAGTTCTCTCCTTGGGAGAGGGAGCGTCGGCCATTGAACCTCTGTCCAAACCTAACCAGCCCACGCGACCCGCGTCGAAACACACAGAGTTGAAAAATGGACCGAGAACGTCGGTCCAAACGGGTCCAGGACCGCATGCAGCTGCGTAGCCGTGCCCAGCCACCGCCTGCGCAAGCTCCTTCCCCACCAGCGTCTAGCTCTCCCCAGTCTGAGCGTTCTGACTCTGACGACTCCCACCATCCCTCTGAGTACTTTGAGTCCTTGCGATCAAAGAAATTCGAAAACACGCGTCGAGTTGACTTGCACACTCTTCGCGTATTCGGGGTTGAAGACGACTTCCTGCTTCTCACGGGGAGGATCGGCTTCACTCCAGCTTTCTGGGCCATCGACCACCCTTCTTACGAGAGCCTCACCTTTGAGTTCCTTTCCTCTCTCGAGCTCAAGGAAATGACGCAGGGTGGTCACTCACAGCACTACATCACATTCCTCCTAGGTGGTCGGTCTCACCGAGTCACGCTAGTTCAGCTCCGTGAGTGGTTCGGTTTTCAGCCGGATCCTCAGACTTCCTCTCTTGAGTTCCGCGTGGGCCTAGACAGGTTACATTTCTGGAGTTTAGTCACCGGCGGAGTCCCAGGAGACTTGCACACGGGGGACTTCAAGAGCATCAATATTTCTCACCCTTCTCTTCGCTGCATCCAGCGCGCCCTTGCCGTCTCCATCTTCGCCCGTGGTGCCACGGTCTCCCGAGTCAATGTTGAGGATCTCAAGCTTTTGGATCACATGCTCCGGCCAGACGGACAGATTGAGCGGCCCGACCTGATGCTCTTTATGATCTACCACTGGCTCGATCTTCAGCGCTCTACGAGAGCCGACGGCACCATTCCCATTGGTGCCTATGTCACGCACATCGCGGAGCGCTTGGAGGTACCGATCACAGATGCTACGCCCTGCGGCGGTAGACGATTACTGGATGTCGAGGCCTTCCGTGCGGCAGGATTTATCACGATCACTTTCCGCTTTGGTAGACGTCGCAGCTATCATTGGCGCATGCCAGACGGCTCCGCACAGCTCAGGCTGCCTGTCCACGCACCTCTCTCCTTTGTGGACCGGTCTACTTGGTTTTTCTCCAGACCCGTACCAGATGCACCTCCACCCCCTCCTCCCGTGGCGGATGGTGCACCTATGCCTGCGGCTCCTCCCTCCGCTCAGCCGAGTACTTCTCACCCTACGGAGCCCACCATGCAGGACCTCTACCACCTCGTCTCATCCATGAGGGCGACCCAGCTCCAGCATGGTGATGTACTTCACGACATTCAGGGTCAGCTGGCGGATTATCATGACCGCCTCAGCGGTGTTGAGGATGAGTTGCGTGACTGGCGCTACTATGATGAGTACGGGTATTACCCCGGGTCATCTTCTCCGCAGGAGTGAGTGGGTATGTTTCTCTTTCCCCTTTGCTTTTATTTTTCTTTATCTTTCAGTCTTGAAGCATTGAGGACAATGCTCAGGCTAAGCTTGGGGGGGGAGACTTTTGTATCTTAGGATTTACTTTTATATTTTAGGAGTTATTTTGATTGCACTTAGTTCATGTTTATTTTACTTTGCATTTTTAGGTGAAATTTTTGCTTGATTGTTTCATTTAGGGACCTGTTTGAAAATTTTTATGTGATTGGGATGACCTTGGAAAATTGGATTTGACCTCATAATCGACCAAACAACACTGATTAGGACCAAATGGTTTGGGATTTGAAAAATTGGAAACTTGAATGTCGAAATAAAATTTAGAAACCGAATTGTGCCTTTCAAAAATGGAAATAGGGATTTCAATTATAGAAAGGTTGGGATATACGTTGGTGTGAATGAACGCTAGTGGATGTGTGTATTCATGGTACGTGCAAATAAAAAAAAAAGAAGAAAATGAAAATACAAAAAGAATGAAAAGACGGAGAACATAAGAGTACTGGCAATAAGTCTTGAATGGGCGCCTTTGAGCTCGTCTCCCAATTAGAAAAGAAAAAAAATATATAAAATAAAATTTTTGCACATATCAACACACGAAGTCCGCAACTTTCTGACCTAAGCTTGATTCGAGCTTGGGGGGGCCAAAAGGGTAACTCTCCTACAAATGAGGGCATAGTTTAGTGAAAAGAATGATAATTCGATAATTCAAGTAAACAACTTTGCAAGTCTTTGAAACATTTAAAATTTGAGGTTTTGTTAATCGATTTATGAAGTGAATCAGAATTGACCAAGGAAAGTCCAAATCATAATAAAAAGATTCTTCAGTTTCTTTATTGGAGCGATTAAGTAAATTTTCACATTTTAGGCATTTAGCTTGCATTTAGATTCCAAACCTGGTTTGAAAGTACAGATTTGCTTGAGGACAAGCAAAGGGTAAGCTTGGGGGAATTTGATAGGTCTATATTTCATCTATTATTTCGTCCTATTTCTGAACCAGACCTTATATTTTGACCACATAATTGCATAGTTTATATTGAAAATCAATAGAATATGGTACTGCTGCAGTTTGTGGTTGATTTGCAGGAAATAGGCGAAAGCAGGCAAAAAGGCAGAGTTCTGACTTCCCCCATGCGACCCGCATGCCACATGACGCGGGTCGCATCGCAGCCCAGACGCGACCTCAGACGCGACCCTCACAGCTCGCATCCTTGCCACCTGACGCGGGTCGCATGGAAACTCATGCGGGTCGCGTCGAATTAACTGAGCCAGGCCCAATTGAGGCCCATGAAGGAAATTATTTAAACTGAAGGCCTGGCAACAGAGAGGACAGCCATTATTCCGCGATTTTTCACCAGAGACAGAAGAGATCGGAGTTGGAGAAGAGAAAGACGATCTGGAGCTGAAGAGGAGGCGATCTGGAGAAGAAGACTCATCCTGAAGCTTCAATCCTCTTCTCTACCTCTTCTCTCATCATGATTTGCTTTCTTTATCTCTCTCTTGTTTTGATTTCGTTGATGACTGAGTAGATACTATAGTTTCGAGGGTTTGGATTTGTAGTCTAAAACTTTGTTTGATGATGCATATGGATTGATTCTTATTGTTATTTCGTGTTTCTTGATTCTTGTATTATCTGAGATTGCTTGATTCGAATTGTTTGATTCTTGATTGCTTACTGTTGAATGCCTTAGGCATTTCTTCTTGTACCAAAGGCTTGATGTTTCTTGCAATTAGGTTAAGTACTTGAGGTAGGTCTGAGAACCGAAAGGTGAGGTCAACGAGTAGCCGAAAGGTGAAAGTTTCTATTCAGCTTGTAGATCAACGAGTAGCCAAAAGGTGAAAGTCTTTAGCTTGTAGATACCTTTAGTAAACAGAATCGAGAACTTAGGTTTAGATCAAACAGCTTGATTAGACCTGAGAAGGTGAAATTGCAATTCCAAACCAGGTCTGCTAAGCCAACACACGAAAGTTGAGGTTCAGTGACATTAGGTACGGTCAATCCAGCCTTACACGACTTAAACAATAAGATTCTGTCATGTGCAGAGTCAGCTCAAGGACCATGCGGGTCGCGTGACTTAGCACGCGGGTCGCATCACACGGGTCGCAAGCCACAGCTTGCGGGTCGCGTGTCAGGTTCGGAGCGCTTAAGGCCAAGCGGGTCGCATGCGAAAGCATGCGGGTCGCGTCACAAAGGTCGCATGCGAAAGTATGCGGGTCGCGTGGCAGGTCTGAGCAGCAAAGTTGAAGATGAAATCTGAAACCCTTGAAACACCTTTTTTTCACCACAGTACAAAATACAAACATTTACTTGATTCTTTACTTGTTCATACATTGATAATTGAAATTGTTCATACATTCATTTGTTTCATTCATTTTACTTGTTCATACATACGAAAACTTAGGATTAAAACAAAACCCCAATTCTCGCACTTCTAGTACCTAACTAGGATTAGTTAAGATTCAGAAAATAGTCCGTCCCTGAGGATCGACACCCGTTCTAACTACAAAGACAGGGTTGTACACTTGCAACCTTCGTCCAAGAGTTGAATAGGGTTTAAACTCCACAGCCTAGGCTGTGGTGAAACTCTGTACCTCTCATCTGGGAGCGAACAATGAGATTTAAAAAAAAACTATTGGATTGACTTCAAATGACGCATCCAAACCGTTGAAACCGATCTACTTCATGAGTGATGTGTTTACATGTCAAATTTTTAAAATTTTTAAACTAATTTAGTATGAAGTCAAGCGGTCAAAAAAAGATGATTTATAAGTTAATTTTAATGAATTTATTTTTCATCATTTTTTGACCGCTTGATTTTAAACTAAACTAGTTCGAAAAATTATAAATTTGACATGTAAATGCATCACTCGTGAAGTAGAACGGTTTCAACGGTTTGAATGTATCGTTTGAAGTTAATCCGATAGATTTTTGAGTTAAGCTCACCAGGACCTTAGGGCTTGTTCGGCACCTTGGGTTTTTGTTGGTTTTGATGGAATTTTCAAATAAATATGATTTCTTTTCTACGGTGCGTTCGGCTAACCAATTTTATCATAGGAAAAACCTATAGAAATGTCCAAAAAGTTAGAAATTCATAGGAATTTTAACATTAGCTCTGAGCTCATTTTTATTTTCCCACGGAGCTACTACTGAAGCAGTGTGTTTATTTTATTATTTTAAGTAGTCAAAAGTTGATTGTTGACATGCAATCACCATGTAAAATAATAAAATATTATTTTAACATAGATCCAATTTTCAATATCAACAAATTATGAAGCTATTTTGTGATAAAATTTATTAAAAAGAAACCATTGATGTAAAATAATATTTACATTTGCATTTATAATTTATTTATTGAATTGTAATAGTCATTTAATTTGTCTATTGTGTAGAATTCATCAAATAATATATAAATTATTACAAAGTGTGAGCTAATAACATAAATCAAAATAGATTGCAAATTAATACAAGACATTAAACATTTATCAAGTAAATATAGTGAAAAATATTTTCACACGGTGCAAATTATTTTCTGTACAAATATTTTGAATTGTAGAAATAGTCATTTAAACATTTAACAAATTGTAAAAATAGTCATTTAAACATTTTTATAATATTTTTTACAGCACATTAGTGTAATTATTTTCTGAACATTTTTTTATTTTAAATATGTGAGAAATTTAAATAAAAATATATATTTTAAAAATAAATCAAGATTTTCCACAATTAATCTCACAATACAACCGAACACTCATTTCAGCACATTTCCATAATCAATTCCGTATGTACTTATATTCATGGATTCTCACTTTTTCAAAAGTGGGTTCCCACTTCCGTCAAATCCCATTCCGTCTAATTCCGTGACAAACGAACACGCCCTTATTAGTGAGCTTAAGAACACCTTAGTTCTACTCTACAAAAATTATCTAGACCTGTCATATGATAAAGGATACCGCCAGATATTTGAATTTATCGGGACGGGCACGAAATAAGGATTTTTGGATCCAAAATGTAACTTAGTGAATAAATCTAAAGTTACTTTAAAAAAAAAATAATAATAAATCTAAAGTTTAAATTTGTTTGAATAGGTGAAGAATAGTCACTAATTTAAAATGTTAAATTACGTTAAATTATGCTAATTATATTGAAATACGCAAAATTACACTAAATTAGGCCGATTTTGTGCTATCTTTTATAAATCATAAATAATAATAAAAAATTCCAAAAATATTAAAAATTGGTATTCTACAAGTTCATTATATAACCAATTTACTGAGCTTATTTAGATAAAAAAATAGAAATGTAAATCTTAATCGGAAACTTCAACGCATGCATCTTTTCGCAAACTTTCCGAAAATTGGTCATTTGCGGAAATCGGACTTTTATGGCCGTTTGAAGTTTCATCGTCGTTTTTCGCTTTCTCAGTGAAGATATCGTCTCTCTTAGCGTAATTTAACATAATTTTAAGTAATTTAGCGTAATTTAGTATAATTATACTAATTATACATCAAGAGAAGTAATCTAACAAGTATTTCAAAAATAAAAACCCTCCTGACCGGCCAAAAAATGGCTATTTTGGATATTTTTAAAAATACCCAACTAAGCTGGGTATAATTAATATTTTGTAATTAATTTTGGATATTAATAAAAATGTCGGGTCATATAATATGCCATTTTGTATGAGATTTCTTTTATGAAAAAATATAAAAAAAACATATATGTTATTTAATATGTCATTTAAAGAATGTTATTTACGTATAAGTCATTTAATATGTCATTTAGTTTCAATTTTTTTATGAAAATTTGTTATTTTGTATGAGATTTTTTTATTTTCTTATAATATATCTCCATTGTAATGCACTGAACACGATAGTGGTATAGATATGAGCAAACTGATCAAACTAGTACGGCCGACATCCAAATATTATGACATAATTAAAAAATTTCAGGGTTAGTTATTCAAAATAAATCTGTTGATTCAAGATTTATTTATTTATTTTTAATTAAAGGGTTCGGAACCTGATATTTTTAAGACGTCTTTTACGAAAGTCGTACCGTAAAGAGACAAAACTTATGCCAATGTGTTAAGTCCGCAATTCATTGTTAATTCAACATATATAGTGATTGTGCATATTTTGAGCTCCTATTCTCAAACGAACAGTGAGACATAAACCTTTAATATCACATTTTAAGTCGAAAAACTTGTAACTTTCAAATCAATATTTCTTCTGTGTATTGTACACAAAGGCGGAATTAGAAAACTTGATTATGAGAGACTGAAACTTAAAATATATAATTATTAATTTGTGACTAATGAAATTTGAACTCAAGACCTTCCAATTTCAAGTACAAAATAGAGTCTTTACCACTAAACTACAAACACACATCTAATATTTTATGAGGGAGGCTAAACTATATAAAAATTTTAAGAAAATGAAAATTCAATTAAATTTCAACATATGTGATTAAAAATTTCAAAATTATGGAGTGGCTTAGCACCTCTGGGTTAAGTGTAGATCCACCCCTGCTTGTACATTGATGAAGTTGAGCAGAACTAGGGTGTTCTTAAGTTCATTAAGTTTATTTGTAAACTCAACTCTAGAACCTATCAGATTGGTTCCAATGATGAATTTGAACCATTGAAATCTATCTACCTTACGAGTGATGCGTCTACATGTGAAAATTTTAAATTTTAGAATTAATTTAGTATAAAGTCAAGTGATCAAAATTTGAAGGTTTATAAATTAATTTTAATGCATTAAATTTTTGAATTTTTTTTTACCACTTGACTCTATACAAAATTAATTCGAAAATTTAAATTTTCATATGTATCACTCGTAAGGTAGATGAGTTTCAATGGTTCAGATTCATCGTTTGAAACCTATGTTGCACGGATACGCCAGTTTAGGCGCCGTATCGGTATCGGACACGTATCGGATACCGATACGCGCCCGATACGGCACCGATACGTATCCGATACGCCAGCTGGCGTATCCGCCTACGTGGCGTATCCTTACTCGGCCGATACGGTCGCCGATACTCTGTTGAAACAGCTGGATACGGCTGGATACGTGTGGATACAGTGAACCGCGCCCGCACCTGTGAGCCGCGCCTACACCAGCGCAAATGGACTTTTTTTCTGCCCCGCGCGTGAATCGAACTGGGGCTTCCCTGTTGAGAGTCAAACTCTTTAACCACTACACCAAAGTTTCATTTGTGATATATTCTAGTAACTATAGAATTTAATATATTCTTATATTATGCTTTTAATTTTTTATACAAATTTGATTTAAGTTATGATTATCTAAATATAATATATAAAATAATAAAAAATAATATATATAATAGACGTATCGTATTCTAGATTTTTGAAAATTGTCGTATCGCCGTATCCGTATCCGTATCCGTATCCGTATCGTATCCGATACGATACCCGTACCCGTATTCATGCAACATAGTTAGAAACCAATTCAATATATTTTAGAGTTGAATTGATAAAGGGACTTGGTGAACTTAAGAACACCCCCGGTACATCCAGCATCTTTTAGATGCTATTTTCGAAAATTGAATTTGCATCTCTCCGAAAAAGGAGGAACGCTCGTGCCACTTCACTAAGTCAACTGTTCAAAATATTAGTAGATTTAATTATGATATTTTTAGTGGATTCAGACCCGAGAAAATTGTCAATTCCTGGGAAGATTTTGAGTAGGTTAATTAGCTCATTCTGTGCTCCATATATGTTCTGGTTAATAAAGGAGTACCTTAGTCACTGGGATAGAGGGGTAGAGAGACTAATAGGACATAAGAGACCATCTGATAGTTAATTCACGAGAGCATTGGGCAATTCGACAAAATTTTTATTTATAGCATAAAGAAAAATAAACCAAATCACCTCAGATATGGGGTAATTCGATAAATATCAAGGCTGCAAGGGTATTTGGTGGCCTCAAAGACTGGGGCCGCCAAATGTCTCTGCGGCCCATGCCTGGGGTCCGCCAAATGGTCCAGCGGCCCCAGTCTGGGTCCGCCAAATGCCCCTGCGGCCCCTATTTTGCTATATAAACTCGATTAGAGGCAGAATTTCATTTCTCACTCTCACCTATTCTCTTTCCTGGACAAGAGCTTCTGATCCGTAAGTTTTTTCCTTTTCTTTTCAATTTTTTTTATTTTTCAGTAGGTTAATAATTAATTTAGTTAATTTTTAATTTTAGGTTTTGTGTGTATTAGATTCAAAATGAGTCTTATTTTTATTGTTAGGTTATTATTTGATATGAAAAATACTTAATTTTCCTATATTTTACCCACAAAAAAACAAATAAGTAAACTAAAATCAAACTTTTTAACTAAATACAACAAAATCACTCATTTTCTAAAAAAAAATATGAAGGGGCCGCTGGTCCATTTGGCGGACCACAGGCAGGGGCCGCAAAGACATTTTGCTATATAAACTCGATCAGAGGCAAAATTTCATTTCTCATTCTCACCCATTCTCTCTCCTGGACAAGAGCTTCTGATCTGTAATTTTTTTTTTATTTTCTTTTCAATTTTTTTTATTGTTCAGTAGGTTAATAATTAATTTAGTTAATTTTTAATTTTAGATTTTGTGTGTATTGGATTCAGAACGAGTCTTATTTTTATTGCTAGGTAATTATTTGATATAAAAAATATGTAATTTTCCTATATTTTACACACACACAAAATAAATAAGTAAACTAAAATCAAACTTTTTAACTAAATACAACAAAACCACTCATTTTCTGAAAAAAAAATGGAGGGGCCGCTGGGCCATTTGGCGGACCACAGGCAGGGGCCACAAAGACATTTGGCGGCCCCCAGTCTTTGGAGCCGCCAAATGCCCATGCGGCCTGAGTATTTGTCGAATTATCCCAAATCTGAGGTGATTTTAGTTTATTTTTTTATGCTATAAATAAAAATTTCGGAATCCTAGACGGCAATTATTAATTGTTTCTGTAACTGTTTGTACATATAGAATATTAGTACAAGCAATACTGTTTTGAGTTTGACAAATAAAAATAAAATTATTTTGCTATATAAAAAAATACGAGGATAGAATATCACATTGTAATCGATTATTTTAATCTAATATGCGTTTATAACTTTTGTATCACTCTAATGTGTTATAAATCAGACTAGTGATTTTTTTTAGGTATTCTTAGACGTGTATATCCACTCAAGGATTATAAATTATATTGCTTCATGAGTGGATATACACGTCTAAGAATACCTAAAAAAAGGAAAACAAAAATTTCACTATATACACACATAATTTAGTTCGACTTCTGGATTAAATGTGTTCCGAGTACATTCACATTTCCGAGTACATTCACATTGTAAATCCAAGGTTTGAGCTGGATTAATATATATAATAAATTAAAATCAGGAAAGTGATTTTTGCATCTAATTAAGATGAGTAGATGACTAAAAATATGTAATTTTAGGATCAGCTCCTTAATTTAGTCTAGCGATTCTGAGGTTTTAAAACCCTAGCAGCCGACTAACTTTATCTCTGCCTCCACCGCCACTCAACTCACTCCTCTCCCTCCACTCCTGTTCCCTGCTCCCTGCGTCTTCTCGCCGTCTTTTACTCTGTCGGGAGAACTAGAGAGAGTTGACGACAATAGCCCTAGTCGTCAACTCTCTCCTCTCTTAGCGGCCCACCACGCCGCTCTGCCACAGCTCCACCGCCCCTGCCTTCCTGTCCTCTTACACGTACCCCGGTCAGGACAGAGAGAGTTGGCAACGATAGCCCTAGCCACCAACCCTCTCATCTCTCGGCACCCCACCACCCCGTCACACCCTCGCATCTCTCCACCCTATTTCACCCCTGTCCATCTTCTTCGCCGCACCACCTCCTGCTCTCTCTACTCGCTGCACCTGACCTCACCATAAAAATTCAGATCTAGATTTCCTCCTACCCATTGCCCTCGCTACTCCTCTCTTACCCCGCCTCTAAACCCTAGACCGCTTCCTTCCTCACTTTCTCACCCTTTCTTACCACTAAAACCGCTACACAAAACCTTAGATAGGGTAGGGAGGTCAAGATCCGCGCCGGCCTCCCTTGCCCGCAAACCAAACCCAAAAAAAAAACAATGCCTTTCCTTCGGTCGCTGGCCAGTCGATGTTGAAGGTCATCGGTGTCTACTTCCGATGGAAAGTGTTTGTTATTTTAATTTTAATTTTTATGATGTTTGTGTTGTTAGATGTTAAAGTTTAGAAGTCGATGTTTTTAGATGTGATGTCGATGTTTAGATGTTGATGTGTTGTGATGTGGATGTTGTTCTGGATGTAGAACAATAGATGTAATTTTATGTTTAATTAATGAAAATATACTTGGCAGCCACTGCCAAGGTTTCAAAAAAAGAAAAGAAAAACAATTGTTACATTTGACGCTCATGTATATATTGTCAATACGGATGTGCGTGCGTGCACATTAAAATTTGTGTATAATGTGCGGTTAATATAAAAAATTACATATGATTTTAAACTAAACCAACGTAAATCATATTCAAATCATTATATACAAGTGTCAAGCTTAGAGATTTCAAATTTATATATTGCTCATGTTATACACAGAGTTTATACAAAGTCTGTTAATTTATACATAATTCGCATATATTTGTCAGCACCAGCACATCAAGTTTGTGCACATTAAATTCTCTCCGACGATGGATAGACTTTGGAGAGCTGATGAAAAATATCTTTCTTTCTTTTCTTTTTTGGTTTTAACCTGTTGAGTGTTGACAGACTGTGCCAGATTTTCAGACTCAGTGGAGGTTCCAGTCTTAAGTTAACGTGGATGAATGGATCGTATTATTTTAGCAAGAATTAATGTGCTAATCCGCTTTAAATTAACGAGCTGGATATGATCTACTGTAGTCTAGGACATGATCTTAATTTGGACCATCCCGAATCATCAAATTGAAATCGTACGGTCATAAACTTCTGCTATCCTTACAATTCAGCCCCTGAAAAAAGCAGACGAAATCAATTCAGGCCCTTCAAGGCCTGTAGCTCTCTCCTTGGTCCTTGCACTCTGCTCCAGAGGAGGTGAACGAGGGAGAGGAAAAAGTGAGAGGAAAGAGACTGGTATTTGTTTGTGATGATAAGCTTTGAAAGTGTGTTATTTATTTTCACAAAGTCACAAAACATGAACCGAATTGTCCTTACAAAAATCTGCTATTTTGTGCGTTCCTGCCCCCACCTCTCCTCTTTTATAGATTTTAACCTCCTGGTACAATATGAACCGAATTGTTCTTTTACCATTTTGAAAAAAAAAATGATCCTTTAGCTATTTTTTTTTTAAATTTTTCATATTTATCAGATCCGCAGATTATAATTGCACAATCAACAGGCTGGTTGTGCAATTATAATCTGTGCATTCAATAAATTTATTATTCATGATTCATATGGTTGCGAAAATTAAAGCTGATTGCGTATATAATCTGCGGATCTGATAATTTTGAATTTTTTTTCAAAAATAGTTGAATTGGTTTTTTTTTTTAAAGATTGTTAAAAAAAAATCAGCAACACGAAGGATATTACAATCTTTTGACCCAATAAAAACAATATTATAAATTTTAACAAGCTCATCTTTTAACATTTATCATACCATCCAGATTCCCTTCTCTTTTATTTCCTAAAAGGTGATAAATTATTTCCATGTTGTGATTACACGTCGTGATTTTGGCAATATGCCGTGTTGTGTTGTAATCAAGTTAATTTTTCACGTGATGTGTTGTACTGTGATCAAAATCGTGAGGAGTGGTCACGACACGTAAATAGTCATGGCATGACCGAACCACGTTAGTCATGTTTTTATCAGTATACATTGATATCTGGGTGCACATTATTGGGTACAGTTAAAATCATAAATATATGCATGTCACATTCGGGAATGCATAACCGCCCCTGCAAATTTTCACCTTTTCAGTTTGTATCGCCCAGTTTTTTGCATTTGCACACTGCATGCCGCCCAACACACACGTTGCTATCAAGTTTTTTTTCTAAATCCTTTCGGTCTTGACGTTTGATTAAGATCTAACTATTTGTTCTAAATCATGACTAGAGTTTTGTAACTGTTCTGTGCCGTGTTATGTGTCGTGTTGTGTCATAACCAGAGCGATTCTCGTATTATGTTGTCTCTTTTTTACCGATGATTGATCACGATACGAAACACGTAAATCACAATTCATAACCGACACTGTTCTATTCCGTAACAAAACCATCTCCGACGTACCATTTTTTCCACTATACTTCCTTTCTGTTTGCCTCTTAATCAAACTCGAGCATACCTTGGAGTGAGCAACTCCCGAGAGGGACGTATCAAACTGCTGTTACTTTCAGGTATGAGCACACGTGTTACCCTGATAGAAATCAAGAGCTGTTAAAAGGTACGTGATTAGCTAGGAAGCGTCGCAATCGGACGGTGCATCATTAGCCAGCAAGGAAAGGGACGCATCGATCAGGGTGTACTTTATATGCGTGTTAAGCATTAGTTAATGGTATCTATAGTTGAGACATCAATACCTGTTTTTGTTTAGGACTTCTCTAAACATGGGTGATGATGGTTCCTTTTCGCCTCTTGATTTATTTTTGCAATTTTGTTTATGTATGGCTGTTCAAACTAGTGTATGTTTGGTCCCTTTCAATGACCAGTTGCTGCTAGAAACTGTCCTGTATTTCATGGATTAATTTCTCATATGCTTTAGTTTTGGTTAAAGTGAGTATTTCAAATGTTGATAAAATTATTAGAGCAAAGTTAGTACGTATCGTGCTCACCAAGAGAGTAATTTAGTGAGCACAATTTCAAAATTAAAATTAAGATTTTTATTTAGTTATTGAGATAATATAAGATTCTTACCAGATGTAATTTAGCTAAGAAAAGTTGACAAAAAGATATTGATTGTTCATTCTGTGGAGCCCCTGAAACTGTAGATCACTTATTTGTCACTTGCTCTTTCATTTCTGCTTTATGGTCATGGATTGTAAATCATAACAACTTTCATTTTAATTGTACTATAGTTGCTGAGTTATCATTTTTTGATTACTGGATTCCCTTAAAAGATTATTTACTTATTGAATTAATTAGAACTTCTACTTTATGGTTAGTATGGCTTACCAGAAATAAAATTTGTTTTCAAAACACACATGTTCCACCTCTTAGTTTTGTTGGTTCAGCTATTATAACTTTAACTTCTTATTAGTGTAAGGCTAAATTGAATAATTCTTACTTTAAATTAACTTTAATATTACCTAAATTAACTTTAATATTACCTATATATGGATCTTACTTATTTAAATCAGGCAGGTCCTTTGATAACTCTGTCAGATACGGACACTCAGGATAGGGACAGCAATCGGGTTCCGACGTGGATCCTGGTCTTAGTTTAGAAGGGTCAGACCTTTCTGATTACTTACGTGACCGTGCAGAGATTGGTGCCATTGACGCTCTTCTAGTGAATTCACCTAATGAAGATTCTAGCTCTTTGCTGCTAGTGCTAGTGTAATTGTCATTAGTACCTCTACTTAGTTAGCTTTCTATAATATGATTTTGTATAATTTCTGCTAAACTTGCTTACAGTTTCGGACTATGTTTTTGCTATTTCCTCCTACTAGCTGGTCTTTTGTTTAGATGTTATATCAGAGACTCTCTCCTCTTTTGTAAGAACATATGGTTTCTTAATGAAACATGTGGTAACCCCACTATTATAAAAAAAAAATCCAAAAATCTATTAAATTGATTTTAAATAACGAATCCAAACTGTTGAAAACCAATCTATTTCACGAGTGATGCATGTACATTTAAAATTTTAAAACTTTCAAATTAATTTAATACAAAATCAAGTGATCCAATCGTTGAAACCGATCTACATCTACCCTTCAATTTAATGCTTGACATTGCGTTCTCTGGAATCAGACTTAAAAAACGATTTTTTAAATTAAGTGATTCTGTTTTGGTGCAACATCACATGATGTAATACTGATTTTTAGAGTAGTATCTTAATTTACGAGAAAAAATAATAATTACTTTAATATTTGATCAAATAAGAATTAGAAGAAAATATTTGTTTTCAAGGTTAGTTTTTAAGTTTCAATGAAAAGTATTGACCGGTAAATATGATCAATTATGACAAACTACTTTACATTCTTACATATAAATTTTAGAAAATCTTTATAATATACATAATCATTTGATTCAATAAATGTGAACCATCCAACAAAAATTTAGTATACCTAAGCAATTTTTTTAATGTTTATTTGTCCTGCAAAAGCATCATAACATATTTTTTTTTGGGTAAATTTTGCTAGAAGTCACTAAACATTGTCATTTGTCACGAATTGGTCACTCAAGTTTGATTTGTTCATTTTTAGTCACTCAACTTTGTCATTTGTCCCAATTAAGTCACTCTATATTTTTTCGTCCAAAATGCTAACGGAATATGCTCATTCCGTTAGTATTTTGGACAGAATATGCTCATTCCATTAGTATTTTGGACGGAATGAGTATATTCCGTTAATTTTTTGGATGAAATAAGAATATTCCGTTAAGATCTAGGACGGAAAAATATAGAGTGACTTGATTGGGACAAATGACAAAGTAATGTGACTAGAAAGAGACAAATCAAACTTGAGTGACCAATTCGTGACAAATGACAAAGTTTAGTGACCTCCAGCGAAATTTACCTTTTTTTTTCTTTTAATCAGATAAGTTCTATAAGTGCGACACTAATTGCCTTGGATTTTGGATTATGTGGATTAGATTTAGGCCTATTTGAATTTGAATCGGATAACAAGGTGATAAGGCTTGGCTGATTTTATCACTATAAAGATGATAATGAACATTTCTAAAAAACTTTCAATTTTTTATGAAATCGATTGTTGAACCTTCAAAAATAAATAATGAACGAATCTCGTCGGGTTTGGGTTCTTTTAACTTGGGAACTTCGGTTTATATATAGGTCGTCTTGGATTTAGTCTGATCTAATTCAAATCAATTAGATCGGAAATCAAATCGAACGAATTATTAAGATCAAATTAGATTTTTGCCACATGTAGTAATAATCTTATTAAGTCAAGCACTAGATAACATGCTTATGCTTGAAACTCAATTAGATTTTCTTCATTTAACCTGAAAAGAAAAAAGGAAAAACTGAGCCAGAATCGGACTGACACAAATCTTTTTGTCAACTTGAACTATACAAAAGATCGGAAAGTTTTTCTTTTACATCCATGTAGGATTTTGGTCCTGTTTTTCAGAGAAAAATTTTCCCTGGTCAATATGGATTTGAAAAAAAAATAGTCTTACGTTCTTATAAAATAAATATTTGAACCTCAAAATATTATCACAGTCATAAACATAGTAAAAAGGTTTCTGAATAATATACGTATTGTACTGAATTATTCTTTTTTTGACACCTCTCCGAAAACTTTTCGAATTTGATGAATTATACCAACTTCAACACACAACTTTTAATTATAGAATCTCAGTTTATAAAATTCTCCGCATTTTTGAATTTTATTTTTAGAATAAATTAAATTTCAATAATGATAATTTTTATAAAATCTTGCAGCTAAGTATTTATTTTTCAAAACTCTTAATATATATATAACAGTGTTTTAAATAGTGCGCTATAGCGTTTTCGGACCTTAAACGCTAAGCTATGGGATAAAAGTGCGTTATTTCAGCTACGACCGCTATTTGCGCTACACGCTAAGCGCACGCTATGCTACATAGGCTTTTATTTAAAGGTCCAAACTGAATTTATTTTTAAGGATTAATTGTTTTTAAGGTCCCGATTGCTTTTTGCTTTTAAATAAAAAAATATAGATAGTTTATGTTATGACCGCTATTTGGACTTTGTACTGGTTCAATATGAATATTCTAATTCCTTAATTAATTTTGCGTTACTTATCGCTATATGAGACTTTAGATAATGTTGATAATTAGTAGAAATATAAAACATAATTTTTTAAACAAGAAAACGCTATGTAGGATAACTTTCGCTATAGCTACCCTATTCGCGATGACGCGATAATCACTATTTAAAACCTTGATATATAATAAAAAAAATATCACAATTAACTGTATGAAATTATTACACACAAATATGAACTCTCTGAAAGGAGGAGAGGGAGTATGAAAAAAATGGGTCATCCGATTCTAATAACAAAAAGATAAAATAAAATCGGATGGATGAAGATGTGATGATGTGGCAGAAGTGAGAAACTTTAAAATATAATCCTTTTTATGAAGTATAATTTTATAATTTCCATAAGGAGCCCATGTAAAATTCACAGCACGTAAGATAACAAAAAATAGCGTCCCAAGAAAAGACAGAATTTTACAATATACACTTCCAGGATCCCTCTGTGAATATACGGCGATGATGATAAACAGAAGTGCATAATGCATAATTAACAGGCTATTAAACCACTTTCCTGTTAATTAAGATTTGAAGGGAACCCAAGCAATACCTTCAGCTGAACAGAACAGAACAGTTGTAAATTAAAGTGGGCCTGGAAGCCCGTTAATGGTGTTCGCGTCAGAGACATTTGGGCCTGTGCCACTCTGCAGAGAATCGGCAATTGTTGCCTCTAGAATCTGGATCGCTATTAATTCACTCTCCTGTTAATTAACTAACATACACAACCAGTCATGAGTCAACCACCATTTATAATTGCCGCCGAGGGAGGTCTGTGGGCCCACTCTCCTCTCCGTCGCCTTGTTTCATCGATCAAGGCGAGATCTCCAAAACCTAAATAAATTAATTAGTATAGACGATTCAAAATAGTATACAACTCTTTAGAACTTCTATTTTGCAGTTTTCAAAATTTTGGGTTCTCAAAAAATACTCGAGCAAAAGATGAAAAGATACCTTTTTCAAAGATAGTACTTTTGCCAAGATGCTTACAACAGTCCTTTTTGTTTCAGCAATTGTGCATTAATGAGATTTGCAGAGATCCGGTGAATTTTGCGTATGCTACAACTTCAGTCTATCCTGTACAGGTACATTGTTTTGTATTTGTCAATCTAGCTTTCTGCTTTCCTTTTTCTATGTATATTACAAATTATTTAATAAGAAAAATATAAAAAGTACGATTTGACATAGAAAGAGCAGTGCAAGAATAAAACAGTATTTCTCATGCTAGCTTATTTTCTTTTGTCGATGGTAGATTGGTAGGCTATGTCTTTTCTTTTATCTCTTTTAGTTTTCCATATGGATTGCTTAAATTATTAATCTTTTGTTTTAGGCTGACTTTGCAAGTTAAAAATTGATTCTTCGACAATCATGTTTTCATTGCTGGACTTCTAGCTTTTCCTATATTGATAAGTACAATTACTTGTGCAAGCTTCGCATAAGGTCAGTTTTATCGATTCTTTAATTAGTATAACATGTTGCTGATTTATGTTGATAGTTCTTTGTTTCTTGCAATATTTCTTCAAGCTTTGTTAGTGAAGCACTTCTCATAATGAGGACAATACAATAAAACCTGTTTAGTATAGGCACCATTTGTATCAGGCTATGGGCCACCTAAAGATCTTTCGGAAGGATCTACCATTAACTTAATGTAACACATTTCGGCAGCTCGTGTAGACATGTGAAGATGAGCCAGAAGTGGATCAAGAGAAATCATTAGATGATGCTAAAGAGGAGAGAAATCAGGAGGAACCATCCGATATAGTGTTCCAGGCTTCCTGCAAGAGCACCTTGCCAGGGTTACAATGGTAAGTTGGGTTCTTGACCTTTCAATTTAATTATTTTTTTTAGAGAAACTATTAGAATAATAATATAATAATATATGGTGTCATGTTACTTCTCTATTTATTAATGTAATTTCATATTGATAAAATAGGTTTCTTTTTAGTAATAGTGGATATACCACCGATTTCATTGATATGAAACCATTGAACAGAGAACTGGTACCAAACAGCTGGCACCAGCCCCTGAAAATGTCTTTCAAAAATAAAACCGAATATTACATCTAAATGAGCAAACAACAACACAACAAATCCATAAACTGTCAACCTAAACACAAAATATGGAAAGAAAACTAAGATAACCCTGAACAATTCAAACTGTCACATTTCCATATATGACCCTTAAACTTCTCAAAATCTCTAAATTCCAAGAAGCAGAGTATCATCACTTCTTCTTCCATACCCAAGGATTGGGCTGATCAGTTCCTCCATCTGTCCTGTATACATCTGATTAGGTAAATTAGTTACATTAGAAGGCATAATACATTTTAAGTTATCAGCTAATAAAGGAGATTTTGTCTTCCTCCAAAATTTATCAGCTAATCATGGAAGTAGGAGTTTGATTAAAACAAAAGGCATTTCTATTAAGACATACAGTCCAAAGGACTGCCCCTCTAATAAGTTCCACCAATAACCTATCTTTTAATGGGATACAAGTATCAATAAACCATAAGTCATCAATAGTAACACCATCAAAAGTAAAATTGTTAAAGTTTGCAATCCAATTCCAACTACCAACTACCAAAAGGCATGTAACAAATAGATGAGATGTAGTATCAGGTTGGCCACAAAAGAGACAATCAAGTGTACCTTGCCACCCTTTTGTACTTAATCACTTTAGTATGAATTTTTTTTTATCTAACAAGCCACAGAAATTTTTTTTATCTTAAGAGGAAGTTGTGAATCCCAAATTGTATGAAAAGCATTGTTAGGGATACCCCCAAATATTGATAAAAAAGGTTGAAAATAGTGATGGCATCTATTGAAATGCCTTTGCTTACAACTGCCTTTAATCAATTTAATACTGATCTGGTGATAGACAAATTTAAGTAACTGGAATCAATGATATTTCAAGGGTAAACAACTGAAGGTAGATAACTAAAATTGTAAGTTCACTTTGATTTTGTTTACACAAAACTATTATGTTTTTAATGACGATGGTTATATTCATGTGGAAATGTATGGCAGCAAAGTACGCCATGCTGAAAAAATATCAATCATGAATAATAAAGATTGAAATAATAGAAAGTAGACAATATGGATCAATTATTCATTGACAGCGTCATGCTTGTCAACTGAACCAACATTAACACCAAACGGTCATGACCATTGTAGATATATTTTTAACAAACTTCTGACCTCCTTGTTATTTAAATCAATTGTCTGATATCCATAATTCGAAGCAAACAAATTTCTGACCTACATGTATGAACAAACGATCACTAAAAATAAGGAAACAAAATTGAGGAATGCAATAGCTATCCGAATCTATCTACTTGTTTTGTGATGTTTGGCTCCTGAAGGAAGCAACAAAATGCCGCCATATTCGCATCAGAGGTGATACCATAAGTCCTGCTGGCTTAGATGGTGTAGAGCTATCTTCAATGAGCTGCTGCGCATACTACTAAGTACTAAGACTGTTTTCTACTGGTGCCGGCATCTGTACCAGTACTGGTACAGGTGGATGTGGATTGCTCAACAGAGGGTGATCGATGAAATGCTCTTCGGCATTGTTGCTGCTGAAATTAGGCACTGTTTTTGGGCTTTCTACAGGATGACACGCTGTGGCGGAAGGTAAACATCTCAAGGGGTGGCTTAGCCACCCCGAAACATTTTGAATTTTTTTTAAGAAGTATATAGAAATTGAACTAATTTTTTTATTTTATGTGGGTTATATAAAGAGTTTGAATGTAAAATGACATGTGTTATATAAATTTTGATTTTTATTAAACTTTTTTTATATATGATGTTTATTTGGTTAGCTCCTCCCATACTCAAAGTCGAGTTCCGCCACTGAATTGACACGGGTGATTGTACATTTGGGGTTTTTTGGGGGCTGTTTTAGCATTTTTTGGGCAGCTCTAACCTGCCCTGTCAGGTTGCTGGGCAGCTGGTACATGGATCAGGTTAGTGGTACATATGAAAATACGAGGCTGTGTGATATGCTCATTTGATTGTAACAGAGTGTAAACGTTATTTTGTTTTCTGCTATAAAATTCTTGGCAGTTACTGTCAAGTTCTAAAAAAAAAAATAATACGGAGAGCATATTTTATGAGGGCAATGCCAGCGCACAGAAGGAGAGAGAGCTACCTGGATCCGTGTTTTTTTTTGTTTTGTTTGAAGCCCGTAGGCACTGTGGTTTTTTTAAATTGAAATTGACCTCATATATTTTTAAATATTATGAAATGGTGATCCTCAAGCATATTCGGAATGTTACTATAAATAATTTATATTTTGCTCACTTCAGTTAGGTACCTATAAGAATGTAATTCTAGTTCTACGAATGACTTAAATTTAAAGCTTTGATCATTTTTGCTACTGATATACATCAATTAAAACACATTAAAAGTCAATAAAGGAATAAGCATAAAGAGATATCACATGATTCACACTAAACAAAACACATACATAATATGTTGTTGCATTTATGGTGCTAGAGATAGAAAACGATATCCACTAGGGGTGTCAATGGGTACAATACGGGTAGGGTGGAAGTATTTTCATATCCATACCCACTAAAAATTGATCTTACCCATTAATAATTGGTCTTACCCTATCCCACCCATACTCATTAAGATTAGTGGATAACGAAAAGATAGCAGGTGAATAACGAATAATACTAATATTTTATTCCATCAAATAAACTCAAAAATCTCAGTCTCAAGTGTTTTACAAATTCTATTTTACTAAATACAAAGATTACTTACGATTTTCAAAGGAGGAAGTCAAATTTTGAAGAGCCTTGAAGGAGGAAGCTATAGGCCTACAGCCACGCAATACTCAAGACTGGTTCAAGATGAAGGAGAAAGAAGATTGAATTAAAAAGCTAGATTGACAACAAAGAGAAAATTAAAGAGGAAATGAGAGCCATATTGTACCGTATATTATTTTCATTTTCACGATTAAGGAACAAGACAACAACGACAAAGAAGGAAATTTTTTTATTATCAGATGCAGTATGGATACAGCGGTGGAAAATGATAGAACTGAATATAAAATTATATATAATTATTCGTTATCCAACGGGTACGAAATAGTCTTTACCCGTATCCATATTCGTTTAACTAACGAAATAAAATTCTTACCCATACTCATGCCCAATAAGCTAACGAAAAAAATCTTATCCATACCCGTCTTATTGAATACGATAAAGACAGAATAAACGATTAAAAGGGTGCCATGGACACCCTAATATCCACCGTCCTTGGTACGAATTAGAGATAGGTATACAAATAAGTGTGGGTTTAGTGGTCGCGTAACACGTTATGCCAAGCATTTCGTTATCCGACAACCATTTCGTTATTATATTAGTATTATCTGCTATTTACTCGCTACCGTTTCGTTATCCGACAACCATAACGAGTAAGAGTAGGGTACGGGTAAGATAATTTGTAGTGGGTAAGGGTAGAGTACGGATAAGAACAATTTGTAACGGGTACGGGTATAAAAATGCTTCCACCCAACCCTTACGGTACCCGTTGACTGATAAATTATAAATTACATCTTGAGCACTAAAATAAATCTCAAGTGTTTAATACATTGTACATAAATTTACACTATTATGAGAAAAAATAAACAATATATGGAATGCCAAAAAACAAATGACTGAAACTATTTTTTTAAAACTTGGAGTTTGAACTTGTATACACGTTGTTGCTCAATATAAAATTGAAGTGCTAAGAACAGTGTACTAGAAAAGGAAGAAGCATGCAGCAAAGCTCAGCTGATTTGGGGGTTACAGTTGAAATTCCTAATTCAATTGGTGAAGAAGAGTTAGTGGTCAATTGGGGCAGCAGTTTGGGGCAGCAAAGAATTAACGGGACTGAGGCTGACAACGGGTCCCAAGGACAGAACCAGAGAGGAACTGGAGAAGGAACAGGAGAAAAGTTTAGCGAACCGTTCAGCGACAATTTCCAGAGTTTGTTAAGCGGTAGTTTCACCAGCTCATCGCTAGTTGCTGACATGGCGCCTCTAGCATAATTTCATTAATTCTGTACTCGTTTTTTCTTACTTCTTTTCACATCTTGCATCGCCTATATAAGGCTAATACTCCTATGGAGATGTATGCAGATTTTGATCAATAAAATAGGCGAATTGCTTTTAGCATTCGTGCATTGGTTGCTTGTTAGCTCCTTCGCTTTTATCCCAAATTACTTGTTCTCTTTATCCAAAGTTGTTTCTTTTTGTTACATTCTGCAATTGAGCTTGAAGCTCGTTGCAATTGGTATCAGAGCCTCTGATTCATCTCTGGGAAGCTAGTTCACAGTAGCGATGCCGCCAAAGAAGGGTCCTGATCATCCTGATGGCCTCGGTTTAGATCTGATTGCCCTCAACGATAGACTCAACCAAATAGTTCGCGACTCACAGTCGTCTTCTCAGACACGAGACGACCATGTCATTGCTCTTGAACATCGTTTCCAAGGTGCTGAGGCGGGTATTAATGAGCTGAGGGGTCAATCGGAGTTGTTGCGTGATTCAGTCAACGGACTCCAGGTGCTGCTCAGAGACATAGCGGCCCGCTTGCCCGAGAAGCCAGTTGAGGTGGGGCAGGGAAGTCACTCCATTCCGGGATCTAATCGGTCAATGGGAGGAGGGGATGATTTCCGACAACCACCACCTGGACAAGGTTTTGGTTTTAATGGTGAGTATGGGCATGGTAATGCATACCAGGATCATTCTAATCAGAGGGTGTATATGCCAAGGGTAGATATGCCCGTTTTTTATGGTAATAAAGCTGCTAGTTGGTTAGAACACTGCAAGCTTTACTTTGAGGTGAATCAAACTCCTGAGAATTACAAAACAAGGTTAGCATCTTTAAGTTTTACTGGTGATGCTGCTGAGTGGTATGAGTGTTATCGGGTAGAACACCCGAATCCAACTTGGCCAGTTTTAGTAGATGCTGTTTTTGAACGATTTAAATTACGCAATAACACCAATCCCGTGATTCAGTTCAAGAAGGTTAAACAGGAGGGTAGTGTTGATGAGTATGTCAGGGAATTTCAAAGAGCAAAAGCCAGACTATTGGCTGAAACAGGCATCAAGCATGAGTATTTTTTTGTGTGGAGCTTTGTGTGTGGATTAAAAGAAGAAATTCAGAACTCTATTCATTTGTTCAAACCTCAAACTCTTAATGATGCTTTTAACTTGGCAGTAGAGATAGAGACAGCAATTGGACCTGGTGATAAAAGGCCTACTTTTCTCCGAACCCAACCCATACATAATCAAAGACCCCACACCATACTTAGCTATAAAAACCCAAACACCAAACCACCTGATGGAGGGCATAGAAGAACTAATGAATTACCTAATAACACAAAACCTTTCATAACCAACAAACCTAACTCAAACCTTACCATAGACCAAAAAAGAGCTCTGGGTTTGTGTTTCAGGTGTAATGACAAATGGACTCAAGGTCATAGGTGTGTTAAAGGGTTACACACAATGGAAGGGGAAGAAGATGTGAATTTAGATGCACAGTACAATCAGGAAATGCTTGAAAAAGCTAACATAGAAGAAGAGGAGTTAGAGAGAGAAGAAGAGGAGGTAATCATGGGTACTTTGAGTGATACCAGTAAAGAAGGTAGGCACAAAACACTACAGTACCAAGCAGAAATTGGAAGCACCTCAATTTGCTTGTTAATAGACACTGGAGCATCTCACTCTTTTATCAATCCTGCATTGGTGCAAACTCTCAAATTACCTACAATACTCACAACTACCCTCAAGGTTAGAGGTGCAGGAGGAGAAAAGTTGATTTCCAAAAATCTGTGCAGAAATGTTAAATTCAGTATACAAGGCTACCCATTTGAAGCTGATATGAGGTTGATGGAGGTACTGGGGTATGATATAGTGTTGGGAATGGATTGGATAGCTGAGATGGACAAGGTGGAACTGATTTTGAAGAAAGGTCTGGTAATAGTAGAGAACAAGGGCCAAAAGGGTCAATCTATTAGTTGAAAATGTGGAGGCTGATGTTTAGGTGCTAGAAGGAACAATAAATGTGATGAAAGAGATAAAGGAAGGGAATCAGGTGTACTTTGCACAATTATTCAAAACAGGAGAAGAAAGTGAAAAGAGTAGTGTAGAAGTGGACCCCAATCTGTCAGCAGTACTTGACCAATTCCTTGAGGTCTTTTCAGAGCCACAAACCTTGCCACCACATAGACCCATTGATCACCAAATCATCCTTAAACCTGGTTCTCAACCCATAAACATCAGACCCTACAGATTCTCTTATTTCCAAAAATCTGAAATTGAGAAAATCATACAAGAACTGCTGAACCATTCCTTCATCCAACCTAGCACTAGCCCCTATTCAGCTCTTGTGTTGTTAGTCAAAAAGAAAGATGCCACATGGAGAATGTGCATTGACTACAGAAAACTGAATGAAGAAACCATAAAAAACAAATTCCCCATTCCTCTCATAGATGACTTATTGGATGAACTCAGTGGTGTTCATTTTTTCTCTAAACTTGACCTAAGAGCCGGCTATCACCAAATCAGAATGGCTGAACAAGATATCCCAAAAACAGTATTTCAAACTCATGAAGGTCTATATGAATTCAAGGTCATGCATTTTGGCTTGACCAATGCCCCTGCCACATTTCAGGCCCTCATGAATAGTACTTTCAAACCATTTTTGAGAAAATTTGTTTTGGTTTTTTTTGATGACATACTAGTTTATAGTAAGGACTTAGAGTCTCATGTCATGCACCTCAAAATTGTGTTGCAAACATTAAAAGAGAATCAGTTATTTTGCAAAAGATCAAAGTGTGAGTTTGGAGTTCACAAGATTGAGTATTTGGGTCACATCATCTCAAGTGAGGGGGTAGCTACTGATTCAAAAAAGGTAAAGGCTATGGTTGAATGGCCAGTACCAAAAACAGTGAAAGGATTCAGAGGGTTTTTAGGATTGACTGGGTATTATAGGAAATTCATTAAGGGATATGGGGTAATCTCAAAGGTACTGACTGATCTCTTGAAAAAGAAATGTTTCAGATGGAGTCAGCAAGCACAGCAAGCTTTTGAAACTTTGAAGAAGGCCATGGTCACAGCTCCAGTACTCAAGCTCCCTGATTTTCAACAACCTTTTGTGATTGAAACTGATGCCAGTCAAGATGGGCTTGGGGCAGTACTGATGCAGGGCAAGAGGCCAATTGCTTTCATGAGCAAGAAATTAGGTGTGAAGAATCAATCTCTTTCCACTTACGAGAAGGAACTGATGGCACTGTTCACTGCAGTCACTAAGTGGAGACACTATCTACTTGGTAGTGAGTTTATCATAAAAACTGATCAGATTAGTCTGAAATATTTGTTGGAGCAAAGAGTTAACACACCTATGCAGCACAAGGGATTGAGTAAGTTGCTTGGATTGAATTATAAAATAGAGTACAAGAAGGGAGTTGAGAACAAAGCAGCTGATGCACTTTCAAGGCAGGAGAGGCATAGTGAGAAGAAAAGGGAAGGGCCAAATGGGGAAAGTGACATTAAGGAAGAAAAAAGAGGTGTGGAAAAGGAGTCTGAGGTAGAAAAGCAAGAGAAAATGGAGAAAACAAGTGAAGGAAAAGCTGAAGTAAAAGTAGTTAGTGAATTGGTGCCTAAGTGGATACAAGAAGTGAAGAGCAGTTATGAGGATGATGAGTGGATTGGAGAGTAGAAAAGGAAGTTAAGAGATGGTAGTGCCAAACTCATACCACATCACCTCACTGAGTACCAAGGGATCATTAGATACAAGGGTAGAATATGTGTTGGTGCACAAGGAGGTTGGAGACAAAAGATCATGAGTGAACTGCATGGGTCTTGTTTGGGGGGACACTCAGGCATAACTGCTACTTATCAGAGGGTTAAGAAGCAATTTTATTGGCCTCAAATGAAGGAATCAATTCATGCTCATATTCAGTCCTGTGTGAATTGTCACCTCAACAAGGCTGAACATGTAGCATCTCCAGGATTGCTACAACCTTTACCCATACCAGATGAAGCATGGAGTAATATAGGTATGGATTTTATCACTGGGTTACCCAAATCAAAAGGGTATGAAGTGATACTGGTAGTAGTTGACCGTTTGACCAAGTATGCCCATTTCATAGGCATTACTCATCCATTCACTGCAGCTACTGTAGCCCAAGCATTCATGGAGTTTGTTTACAAATTACATGGGTTACCCCTCACAATTGTTTCAGACCGAGACCCAGTATTTACCAGCCGCTTTTGGCAAGAGTTGATGACCAAATTAGAAGTTCAATTAAACATGGGAACTGCCTACCACCCCCAGTCTGATGGACAAACCGAAAAAGTCAATCAATGTTTAGAACAATATCTCAGAAGCATGGTTTATGACAAGCAAAACAAATGGGCCCAATATTTACCATTGGCAGAATGGTGGTACAACACCAACTGGCATAGTGCGACAAATGCATCACCATTTGAGGCCTTATACGGCTACCCACCACCACAGCTGGGTTTAGGAAGTGCACCGAAGAGCCCGGTGGAATCAGTCAATACCTTTTTGAAGGATAGACAAACATCCATGCTTCAACTGAAGCGGAATTTACAAAAAGCTCAAGAACGAATGAGAAGGAATGAGGACAAACATAGAAGCGAGAGGAAATTTGAGAAAGGAGATTGGGTGTACCTAAAATTGCAGCTGTATCGCCAAGTGTCAGTAGGAGGGTCGCGCAATCAAAAGTTGAGCTCCAAGTACTATGGACCCTTTGAGGTGCTTAAGCGTGTGGGTACTGTAGCATACAAGCTTAATCTGCCACCCGACTCAATGATTCACCCGGTGTTTCATGTCTCCCAACTCAAAGCTAAACTAGGAGAGGCACAGGTACCTTCGCCAACACTCCCAGTATTAGGTCAGAATTTCAATTTAGACCCAGTACCTCACCTGGTGTTAGATCGACGAATGGTGAAGCGGCGAAATTCAGCAGCAGCTCAATTGTTAATACAATGGAAAAATCAGACATCTGACGATGCCACATGGGAAGATTATGAGGTTATAGCTCACAGGTTTCCTGAATTTATTCGTGAGGACACGAATTTTGTTAATGGGGGTGGATTGCAACGAAACCCAGCTGATTTGGGGGTTACCGTTGAGAGTTCCAGTTCAATTGGGGAAGAAGAGTTAGTGGTCAATTGGGGCAGCAAAGAATTAACGGGACTGAGGCTGACAATGGGTCCCAAGGACAGAACCAGAGAGGAACTGGAGAAGGAACAGGAGAAAAGCTTAGCGAACCGTTCAGCGACAATTTCCAGAGTTTGTTAAGCGGTAGTTTCACCAGCTCATCGCTAGTTGCTGACATGGCGCCTCTAGCATAATTTCATTAATTATGTACTCGTTTTTTCTTACTTCTCTTTACATTTTGCATCGCCTATATAAGGCCAAAGCTCCCATGGAGTTGTATCCAGAATTTTGATAATAAAATAGGCGAATATCTTTGAGCATTCGTGTGTTGGTTGCTTGTCAACTCCTTCGCTTTTATCCCAAATTACTTGTTCTCTTTATCCAAAGTTGTTTCTTTTTGTTACATTCTGCAATTGAGATTCAAGCTCGTTGCAAAGCATGCCCTGCATGCGTGTTAAGAACAGTGTACATAGATGAATTATGTAAAGTATAAGAGAGGAGTCATACAGCAATGTAAAGTTAGGAATATAATTTATTGTTTAATTAATCTTCAATCATTGATACGGATTGATTGAATTCAATTCAATTCAATTAAATGAAAAGTAACGCATTGAACTTCAAGGGAAAATGTGAAGGAATGCAGTCCTTGCAAAGTGATATGCACCGAACTGCTAAATTGTTGTGGATTGTGGATTGTGGCTTTAGTTTTTTTTTTTTATATATAGAAAGACGGAGGTTTAACATTTTAAAATTTATTTTAATGTTTGTAAAAGACTCTTATTTAGATTTCAAATTCATTACCTCTCACACAGATAATGTTGCTATTTGCTACTAATTCTAAATTAAAGATTGATTCTTGTGGCTTAAGTTGTTAGCTGACATGTGCAATATTTTTTTCTTTTTACTTTTTATAAAATGAAAACAAAGTTTCTCACACTGAAAAGTTAAAAATAATCTGAAAAGAAGGCACAACACAATAGAAGAAAAGATTTTCAACGAAAATAATATTAAAAGAACATAGTAAAATAAGTGAAAAAAACACCAGACTATCACGTGCAATAGTTATTTTTTTTTGTTTTCAATTTTGTTCAACAGTACAATGTTTTATTATCAGGAACAATATCAAGATACTACAACAGATGAACAGACTATTTAAAAAAATATTTTAAATATTTTTTGAGGAATTAGTAGTCTTCAACAATCCAATTATAAATTAATGGTCAGATTTTTCAATTATCCATTAGAGTTCACATGAATGTCTATCCAAGTTATGTCCACCCCACTGTTCATCTCTGAACATTTTTTTTATTGTAGCTAATTAAATGTTAATAATTTTTTGTTAAATGTTAAGAAAAAGTAACTAATTGTAAATTGGACGATTATATTTATTAATCATAGAGTGTTTAAAATTTGTAAAAAAAAAAAAGTAATTGAAAGAGTGACTACTTTGTTGAACCTCACATGCTTGATTATTATATGTCATGAACATTTATGATGAGCAGACAACTCACGTTTGCTACATGTCAAATTTATCAGAAGTAACGTTTTTTTTAATTATATTAACAAATATGACATTTTGACTGATATACAACTATCTTTGGTTAACAAGTATGCATTACCTCTAATAATATAGTTATTTGTTATTAACAACGCAATTTTCTGTATTTGTACATACAATTTTTTGAAATGAAAGGTATATAGGTCTAGCTTACCAGCTTCCTTCAAATCTCATGTTTATATTACAGAGAATTTTCTCATTTTGTGGGTTTCGAACTCATGACTTTTCAAATGAGAACCATGTGCCTTTCCCACTATACCAAAAACTGGTTCTCTTGTACATAAAATTTTACAATTATATTTTTATGCTGCTATATTAATAACGCATCCGTAGGTTCATTTAGCAATTAATTAACCTTACTAATACTTAGCATATAATTAAATATGATTACAACTGGAGACAGAGTGCCTATGCTCTAGATCTAGGCTCTACTCTGATTCCAAAATCCAAACGCATCCAGATCACTCCAATCATTGGCCACGTCGGATATTCTTATTCCGGACAAAACAATACCATAAAGTATATTTATTTATTAAAAATTGCTTCTATCATAAATAGTGGGAAATCTTGAAGAAAATGATGTAACAAATAATTCCAATACATATGTCTTATCCAGGAATAAAATGATAATATTTCAAGAAGTTTTAATTATATTATTGCTAGTTTAATATTTCCAGTACAGCATCTTTACATAACTGCATCTTTTATACTCGCTAGACCAACAATTTTGTTCCAATCAAGATTAGATTCAACGACCTAATTTGTGTGGATTCATAAATCATAGGATTAATTAGATTATTTGATTTTATAGAGAAAGCAAATATTCGGATAACATTTTTTTCAAAAAAAAATTATTTTGGATAATAGAAGTGCTTTTCTTTTTTATGAGAACTTATTTTATTGTGAAACTAGAACGACTGCCACAACCCTAAAGAACATAAATATTTTGGAAAAATTCTAGATACATCTAATTAGAATTTTCAAAAAGATAATTTAAATTAAAAAATAAAATTATAGACGTGCTCTTGATCAGATAGAATTTGTATTAAAATTTGGATAATATAAAATTACCTTCAATTTTTTATCGAACAATTTAAATTTTTTAAATGGTTAAACATTTAGATGGATGATAAAGCAATTTAAATTATCTTAAATTTAGTACACATCCTATTTAAATATGAAAAATATATCTAGAATTTTAAATTTGTGGATTGAACAAACTTTTTATAATTCCAATAAATCCTAAAATTCTTCAATGTTTTTGTTTCTTATGACTCTTTAAGTTATCATAAAATAAAACAGCTGTTTGAAGCCCCAAAACAGCAATTTCATACATCATTGGTATTTTCTCCCTACTTAATGCTAAACGTGCTCGACCAATTCTATTGTTTTCAAATTAAAATGCCATTGTAATCACATCATAATCAATGTTATAATCAATAATTGTAGAGATTTGGAAGAATGCTGTAGCCTGATTAATTAGTTATATTAAGAACCTGATCTTATCTCTTCAATCATTCATACCTCCCAACCACCACCAAAATAGTTCACTAAAAAAAAAAAAATCAATTATCCAATCAAAAACCATTTTTTTTTTTGAAAACTTAATACTGGCTACCAAAGGAATCAAAAACATTTTTCAATTGTCCATCAGTTCCAGAAGAAATTAAGTAGTTTGTGGTGAAACTGGAACAGTGTCAACAGATTCTTGTTTAGGTCCCATTTATGTAAAATTATTTGGCTACATATGTGACCCTTTTTGGTGTATACATATAACAAGAATTGAGCTGCATATGTTTTTTTGGAAAATTGTAGAATTAAATCCATCGATTTCATTAGAAACCATATCAATGAAGTATAAGATTCTAAAGCAGGAACTTATAACTTGATTATTATATCCATTAATTATAAAACAGACAGTTCAGAAAGATAAAAACAGTTACCAGCTTAACAGTTAGCTGCACAAAAGACCACAAAAATCATAAGAAATCATAAAAACAAACAAAAACATAAGTAATCAAGCAAATTCTAGTCTACGTCATCATCAATCAAGGCGGCGCCAGACATTGAACTGAGCTGCATATGTTAGTAACCGAAGCACTATTTTGTTTGTTCCTATTTGTCCATCGTTTTTTTTTAATACAAAAGGAATCATGGTTACTTTGTCGGAAAGGTAGTCAAGAAATACTGGTTTGTGAAAGATAAGATTTCATTTTTATGTCTGGTGGGGTTCGATTTAAATTTTAAAATGTATATACCGAATTAAACCTAAATGCACGTCACAAGTAGTCAACGAAATCTTGCTTTTGCAAATGTCGATAACAGCACTAATCGGACCGGTAGAGAAGATGCAACCTTATTGGAACTATATAATATAATATAATAATAAGTGCGGTGAACTTGCGACAAAACTGAATTGAATTTGAAAATATAGTTTAATGTAACTTTTACTTTACACTTGGTCCATATTGAGACGGCACGTCAGAAATTCAGGGGATCAAATATAATAATCCACCTCAACAAAAAATCAGATGAAAGGATAACTTCATTTTTTTTTATATATATTTTAAAGGGACTAATTTGATTTCTTTTGAAAAGTTTGAGTACTAAATTTTTTCAAATAAAAGTTCAAGAATCAATTTAATTATTTAAAAAAATGAGGATTAAAACCTGAATTTTTAGCTCCTTTTGTTACATTTGTTGTCATATTTATTTTTAGTTTCCCTTTTGTTGTGCACTTTTTTTTTATGTTCTTTTTTTATCTTGTGACTTGACACTATTTGTGTCCATATTAATAGAACTTGAAAACTTGATCTTCATATTTATTTTAAATAATTTGAATTTTTTATAAAATATATTTAATATTTATAGTGTTGTAGCTGTCATCTAAATTCTTTATATTTCCTAAACTAGTTCTTTATACTTGAGAAAATCATATGCTTACAACTCCAATTCAATTATTAATGTTACGCAACAAAATCTGGAATCCTCATGGTTTTAACATCGTATACAAATCAAAGTATTAATAGTTTAATACTTACGACTTCAAGTACTTTATATCTCCATCTCCATTTTTATATTAAGCACGTACATGTCCTAATCTGTCAACGGCTTTGATTAAAAGATGAAATTTCGGATTGAATATCAGCTCTCCGATCAAATATTCTGATTCTATGCATCCTTTTTATATTTTTTTTTACGTGTAGAAGTCTAAATTTATTTAGACACGTACTCTCCACATGCAAATTGTATCATCTTTCTGATTCGTCCTGATTTCTTTCTATTTTTTAAATATCATTAAGAAACTTTTGAATTGATTGATTATGTCGTCATTTATTTCTATTTTTTATATCATTTAAGGAATATTATTTGTCATTTAATATGTCATTTTGTTTGAGATTTATATTATAGAAATATGTCAAAAAGAATATATATATATATCTCCATTCCATTATTAAGCACGTTGAGTGTCCTAATCCGCCAACGGTTACGATTGAAAGATGAATTTTCGGATTGAATATCAGCCCTCCAATCAAATAATCTGTCTTCTTTTGATTAAATATATCTTTTTTATGTGTAGAGGTCTAAATTTAGTTAAAATTGTACCCGCCACACGTAGTGCCACACAATTTTATAATTAAATTAAAAAAACTGTCTTCCAGCGACATCTCCTTACGGCCTACCATTCTGATCAGAAACATATGTTACAATTGAAATTTAAGAAACTGCTTCTAGCGACTTCTCCCTACTCCCTAGCGCTCTGATCGGAACGACGATTCTCTTCGTCGGAACGACTTCTCCCTACTCCCTTGTGCCCTTCCTTCTCGTCGTTTAAAACTGGTAGCGATTTCGTCTTCTCCTCCTTCTCGGTAGTGATTTCGTTCAAAAAGAAGGTGGTCAATCAGGCATTTTCATCTCCCCGTGAAATATGAGGTCTCATTTCCCTTAATCTTACACGTGAAATCTGAGATCTGATTTCCCTTAATCTTCTTAATTAAAATTTGAGAGTATTTTCCCAAGTCAATTGTTTAGTACGTTCTCAAAATAAAGAAGTCAATTGTGCATTTCTCAATTTGATTTGTTAATTGGTATTTTCACATGAAATCTGGGGATATTTTCTCAATCATATATGTTAATTGTGCATTTCTCGAAAAAACAAGTCAATTGGTATTTTCTCATACAAAATGCATGAATGACCACCTTCATCTTTTTGAAATCTGATTGAGAAAATACCTCCAGATTACACGTGAATTCTGAAATCTGATTTCCCTTATTTTTATACTGCAAAATTGAAAAAGACAACAATTAGAATTTTAGTTGCATGGTATATCAATTTATGAGATACCAAATTAGACAAACTAAAATTACCTGGTCAATTTTAACCAGAGATTAGAGAATATGTTAGGTTCTCCATTATGTGTAAAGCATGATATAATTTAGAGATTATCGGTCCTCGGATTGATTTGCAATCATTTACATTATACTGTAATGCACAAGAATGGAGATATGACTGTTGTTTACCCAGTATCCGAGCAATTAAGAAGAATTAAGGAGCAACAAACTTTTCTTATAGTTGATTTCTTCACCATTTTGGTTATATTTTCATAGTTGAGATCGTGTTTGGGTTTTGGATTTGACTCAGGTTTCGATTTGAGGTTTTGGATT
The DNA here is from genome assembly GCA_011114355.1 of Carex littledalei. NCBI lineage: Eukaryota > Viridiplantae > Streptophyta > Magnoliopsida > Poales > Cyperaceae > Carex > Carex littledalei. Next base: position 4,839,585 of record CM022090.1, read on the forward strand.
CAATTTAGCAGTTTTGGTACTCAAAGTTGTCGATTTAAGATTCTGACATGGTTAGTGTATGAATTTCTCTTCGATTTTGTTTGGCTTCTTTTAGTTTGGGTGCATGGATTCGGTTTTAACACTATTTGATGTATGTTTGAGCTTTTGATTTGGATTGGATTGGATTGACCTGAGGTGTAAAAAAAATACCCATAGCACAACACTGACTGTGCTATGGCTTTTTGCTCATCCCTTTCTGATGAGTTCTCAGGTTCTTTGTACATGTCATGATACTTATATCATGTAGCTATATTCTAAAATGGATTTCCTACATGTTTCATATTTTTTTTTATGATTTTATGCATATTTAATTCATTGTTTTTGGCTTTAGGACTTTGTTCATTGTTTTTGCACAATTTTCACCATCTTACCTACTTCACAATTTTAATACAGCAAATTGGTTCTTTGTTTTTGAATGAAACTTCACAGATTTAACTTTAGTATCAAGTCTACCATGTAGCCAAAATATCAATATTTAATTCTATCTAACACTTGGCTTAACACCAATGCAAAGTTTATAACAGCAGAGATGTCAATGCACACTTCACAGAATTTGGATTTTTAAAGTATGAATTTCAACAAGCCACCATTTTCAATAGGAATGTCCAAATGAGATGATTATTTTTTTTTCTCATCTTGATCTTGTTTATCTGCTGTTAAGTTGGCTTGACCAAATTTGGTTTGGTTTGAGACCTTTCAGCAAGGATGTGTCTCAAATGGTAGCTCTAGATTATATCATTTCAGTAGAAAGTAATTTTTTTGTTCCAACTTATTATGGTAACATGGCATGTGCTGTTACAATGGATTCAAGGTAAGAAGAGGATGAACAAATGCTATACTTTTTTTATTAATGTTTCGGAGTGCTGCCATTTAAAGCCAGGCTGGTACAAACATCTCTGTTACTAGGCACAATTAAATTTACTTGTTTAGAAGATAGATATAGGAGAAAGGAAATGCATTTTGTAAGATCAGAGAACAGGTTAAGTAGAACACTTAAACTAGCATTAGCTTGGAAGAAATATTTGCATTATATTACTTTGTTTTTTTTTTTAATTTAACTTCATTTTAACTGACATAGTTTTGAAGGGCATATGTTATTATGAAGATGCATTGTTCTTTGTGACAGTTAATTCTTCGTTTGTTGTACATCTCTCTTACTTAATTTACTTAATAGCCTTAATGTAATGCGTAATTGTTGAAAGCTTTTTGTTACAATCAGATCTGAAAGTTCCTGTCACTTTGACATTTTTTTATGTTTTATTTCAGTTCTGAAAATTGGAAGGAGAAGTTGAATATCCCAACAGCGGATACAAGATTCACGACTGAGGTGATTTATTTCTTATCTCTTGATACACTTTTCTGAAGATGAAACATTAAGGGCAGTTTGGGCACAGTCAAAATTAAATGTTGATGGGGGCATGGATAATTTTTTATTGTTTGAAAGAATTTTTATCGTTTTATTTTATCTATAAAAAAAAACGCAATGCTGAAACTTTTCAATGTATGTACATGAGAAGTTGTGTAAGCACTTGGAGATGCAAGCCTTACAACAGGAGCAAGTATGGTTTCTTTTTTAAATTTATATTGTTAGGTTTATATCAGTCAAAATGTGGAGAATTTGTATGGTTTACTTGTTGGTTTTGTTTATATTATAGAAAGTTCTATTTAATTATTAATTTGATTTTTGAAATTTAGAAAAAATGAAGTTAAATTAAAAGTCCAACGAAAGAAGGTGCCTGGATTGAGCTGGATTGAGCTAATTTAACTTCATTATTGAATAATTATTCTTTTTATTGGTCTATTTTTTATGAAAATATGTCATTTTTATGAGAATATCTTTTTGTTCTCTTATAAAATGTCCCCGTTGCAACGCACGGGTACGATACTAGTATATATATATATATAGTTGGGCTATGGTGCATTGTAATGTATAAGTTCTTTTGTATATTGGACTGTAAATCGTTGGATTCGAAGTTCAAACAGTCTATCTAAATGGCTCAACATGTTCTTCATATTAAAGTGTGCTTGGAGACCAAATTTTATATTTTTTGGAAATTTTTTACTATTTTTTTAGAATTTTTGAAAATCGTTGTTTTTTAAAAATTTTTGGACCATAGAAAAACAGTGATTTTAAAAAATTCTAAAAAAATATCAAACAATTTTCAAAAAATGTAAAATTTGGTCTCCAAGCACATTTTAATATGGATATCAAATTGAACAGTTTGGATCAGTTGTTTGAAAATCAAAACCAACGATTTATAGTCCAATATACAAGAGAGACTATACATTGCAATGCACCATAGCCAAACTCTATATATATATATATATATATATATAGAGGAGGGTTCAAATGCCTCCATTTTAAAAAATTTTAATAACTCAAAATTTAAAACTTAAAAGTCAAAATAAAACCGTTGGATATGATCTACATCATTTTATCTATGTGCTCATAACAAATTATCACATTTCGATTTTGTTTTTATGTGAATCAATAAGTTGAAAAATCAACGGCTAGAATTTATCCATATTAGTACGTTTTTTACAAGCTCTTGATGACAACCAAAACAAAATTGAAATGTCATAATTTTTTACACGTGCATAGATAATATGATGTAGATCATATCCAACGGTTTTATTTTGACTTTTAAGTTTTAAATTTTGAGTTATTAAAGTTTTAAAAAATGGAGGCATGGTGGAGGCATGAAAAATGGAGGCATTTGAACCCTCCTCATATATATAGGGATGAGCTATGGTGAGACGTGGAGTAAAACCATTTTGTACTCCATGGCACTATATTTCCATTTTGAAAATCCAAACAACCGATCCGAACCGTTCAACATGTTCTCTATATTGAAATGTGCTTGGAGACCAAATTTTACATTTTTTGGAATATTTTTACTATTTATTAAGCCACTTTGAAAATCGCTGATCCGGTGGTCCAGAAAATTTTACTGTTTTTCACTGTTCACAGTGGATCAGCGATTTTTAAAGTGGCTTAATAAATAGTAAAAAAATTCCAAAAAATGTAAAATTTGGTTTCCAAGCACATTTCAATATAGAGAACATGTTGAACGGTTCGGATCGGTTGTTTGAATTTTCAAAATGAAAATATGGCGTGGAGTACAAAATGGTTTTACTCCACGTCTCACCATAGCTCATCCCTATATATATATATATATATGTCATTTAATATGTTATTTACGTGTAGATGTCATTTAATATGTTCTTTAAGAAATGTTGTTTGTCCTTTAGTCTAAATTTTTTATAAAGATATGTCATTTTGTACGAGATTTTTTTTCTCATATAATATGTTTTTGTTGCAACACATGAGTACAATACTAATGGTTAATATAGATAAGATATGTACTCAATCTCATTATATTTTTTTATAGATTAATAATAGAGACCGCACCTTCCAACTTGAAACATTTAAAGATTGAGGCCATGTTAATATGCATATTATGGATCGACATTTGTTATAGATTCATATTTTTATTTTTAAAGTTCAAATAGTTTGATTCAAACTGTTAAATATAATTTTTATATCAAAATGTATTTGTAAATCAAATATTATATTTTTTTAGAATATTTTAACTTTTTTTAGATAGGTTGAAAATCATTGTTTTTGGATGGTTCTGATTTTCAAATAAGTGATTTTCTACTTATCTAAAAGAATTGTATTTTTTTAAATATAAAAGTTGATTTGCAAGTATATTTTCATATGAAAATCATGTCGAACGGACAGATCAACTGTTTGAACTTTAAAAATAAAGATATAAATTCATAGCTCGGCCCATGTGTATTATGCATATTACCATAGCCTCACTCATATTTAAAAGTGATCTTTAGTCAAAAACATTATTGTAATTACTAGATCAAAAACCAATTATCAAATTTCATAATTTCTTATATGCATGATACATGAATAATACGAATAATGGCTAAGATATACATTTTTTAGGTTGATTTGAGGAATATTTCCAAATTGTCTACTTTAAAAAAAAAAAACATATACTTAAAATTATCCATCTCTATGTGATCGCAATTGAAGGTCAAATGCATTATAGAAATGAAAATCGAAACATACCTTTTTTGTATGCATCGTCTTTTTCTGTACACAATAGGATCATCTAACAAATGATCCAAAAATATTTTTCATCGTATAAGATCAATCGGAACTACATCAAGTCATCAACACAACAGGTCGTCATGGGTGATTTATATTTGATATTGTAGTCAACTAGTGGTTTAGAGAGCTATGAGAGATGGGTGGTTATGATAAATCTAAAGATTTCAGCCTATCGTTACATTATTCTTGATCGGAGATACTTGGATATATATATCTCAAACTAATATTGTGTGAATATCTCCGTCAAATGCCATCTGCAATAAAGGCTAATTTCAGATTTGTAGTAACATGGCGATATGAATTAATAGTTTAATACATACATCAACAAAGAGGTGTCTATGCACCAATTATTTCCATGGACACGCGTCATTTGATTCTTTCTTGCTAATCCAACAACGGACCACGTCCAATATTTCTCAATTTTGGTTTCACAATTACCCCCTCGTTTTCAATGTATTGTGGATAATTTTATATAATCTTTGTTGTCGTTAATTAACGATAACACAGCTTTTAGTTAACTCATTACGGTTAGTTAATTTTTAACTACAACTACTATTATATCCAATGAAAATTAACTCGAAGGAAAAAAAAAGCCATAAATAATTCTAGCAACAAACAAGAACATGGATAAGGCGCCTCCAGAAAACTCGGAATAATCCACTGAATATTCTAGATTTATTCTCTCAGATCAGTAAGTTAGAATGCCAGCCAATCATTTTATTAAATTTATTAACATTATTATTGTTGGAACCGAAATTTTTATTTAGAATAAAGATTTCTTTCACCAATCTATTTCCCCCATTCATCCCCCAATCATTAACTATCTTGGTGACCACAACTTTCAGCACAAAAAGACAAAAGAAAACATGTATCTATCATTAATTATGTTGGGGGACCGCTTATATTTGAAAAAAATTTACAACTGACGCGCGAAAATATGTATAATTATGTACGCAAGTATTAACATCTAATATATCAAGTATTCATATCTAAGATATCAAGTATTTCTTTAAAAAATGGACATCAACTTTATTTTATCTCTCTCATCACATACTCATCTTTTACACGTTTTTAAAGGTGGGTTTTTTTTCGTTCAATGTCGCCCATATTTCTGACGATCTGTGAAGAATTTTGCGAATCTAAAATCACAAACGTCTTCTACGCAATTTTTTCTTTCAAATGAAATCCATGATGAAGTACTTTTGAGTTATCCGTCGCGCAAATATTCATACCTCGTAATGCAAGTATTCATACATCGTCGTGCAAGTATTCATAACTCGTCGCGATCCCGATCCAGACCGCATCACCTCCGACTTTCTATCCGCCGGCTCCTACCGATCCGCCGGCAACAAGGCTTTTCAGGTTGTCACAGGCGATTTATGAATACTTGCATGCAGGGGCGGAACCAAGGCCTGGGCCCTGGCCTCCCTTGGCCCAGAAAACATATACTGATATATAGAGCCCTTTAATAATAAAAAAAAAAACTGGCACCCCCTCTGTCTTCCTCTCCACACCCCCTCTTTAATAAAAAACTGGCACCCTCTTTGTTGGGCACTCTTGGATTTATCAACCGCCTGTTAGGCTCCCCTACCGATCATTTCTGGTTCCGCCACTGCTTGCATGACGAGGTATGAATACTCGCACGACAAGGTATGAATACTTGCACAACGAGGTATGAATACTTGCTCGACGTGGTATGAATACTTGCTCGACGAGGTATAAAACTTGCATGACGAGATATGAATACTTGCGCGACGGACAACCCGAAAGTATGCTATCATGGATCTCATTTGAAAAAGAAAATTACGTAGAAAACGTTCATGGTTTTAGATTCGTAAATTTCCTCATATATCGTCAAAAATATTGGCGAGATTGAACGAAGAAAAACACTCACTTCTAAAAACGTATAAAAGATGGGTGTGTGATGTATCCACTTTTTTTTTTCTTTTCCAAAATACTTGATATCTTAGGTATTGATACATTGTATATTAATATTTGTAAAATCTATCAAATATTAGGCGGTCCCTCAAGTAGTTAGTGGTCCTCCCAGTTAATGAGCGCCCCCCCCACTTAATAACCGATAATGACGCGTTTTTTTTTGTCTTTTAGCGCTGAAATTTGTGGTCCCCCTCTTAATTAGCGGTCAACAAAGACAGTTATTGACCGGGGATGAATGGGGGAAATGACTTGGGGGATAGTTGGTCGGTCCCTTTTATTTATACCATAATCACAAAAAAGATAAACCAAATCACCCCAATTCTGGGGAATTCGAGAAATATCCAGGCCGCTAAACCGTTCTGCGGCCCCAAAGACTGGGGGCCGCCAATTGACCCTGCGGCCCCAGTCAAGGGACCTCCAAATGAAATAGCGACCCCATCTAATTCAGAAATTTTATTAATACATAAACTAAAAAATAAAAAATCTTGTTTTTTGTGCCACATCTGGCAAGACAACTTTTGGCTTTATGCAGCCGGGCTTTAAACTAAAAATTTCTCTGTGCCACTTACAAAAAAAAAAATGGGGCCGCTAATTCATTTGGAGGTCCGGGGCTACAGGGCAATTAGTGGTCCTCGTCTTTGAGGCCACAAAGACGTTTGGCGGCCCGGGTATTTTTAGAATTCTCCATAAACTGGAGTGTTTTGGTTTATTAATTTTGGATTTATAGTATAAATAAAAGTTTCGGTTGTTGGAATTTATCTTAATAATTTGTTAGTTAGATTAATGACTTTAACAATCAGTTTACTTAAATGGAACTTCATTTAGCATTGAATTGAAAAAACTTAAATAGTGAAAAGATTAAAAAAAAATATTAGCGAAGGAATCTTAAACTTACTCCGACCCAATATATGTATTTTATAATTCAATTTAACAAAATTATCATTTATTAATTTAAATTATTTGTAAATCGGTTCAGTTAACGCCTCAACAATTATGTTGTATATTTTCGCATCCGTAGAGGCATGCATTTCTACACATTTTGCATCTTGACCTATAAAAATTAAAAACGGAAAATAATATTAAAGTGATATTAGCAGCTGGCACATTTTTCACTAACGAGAACATGTGTAAACATAAGTGTCAAGCCCATAAATTTGGGAAAAATAATTGGGAAACCGCGTTCGTTGGTCAACTTCCGATCCAGATTCCACAAGTTGCTAATATTATTTTCTAAGAAAAAAGAATCATTGCTATTATAACCCAATTTTGTTTTCACAGCTGGCACATGAATTGTTTACAATAGTCCAATGTCCTCTCCTTCCATATTTGAAATCCGCATTCTATGGGTGCAAACGGATCGGATACGAATCAGCAGATATCTGTAAATATATATATAAGTATGTTTATAATATATATTAAATTATATGCTATATATCTATTATTCGAATATGAATAAATTAAAATTCAAAATCATATCCGTGCAGATATTCAGATATCAAATATCCGTATTCAATTTTTGAATATAAACAGATACGGCCGATCCGTTTACACACCTACCGCATCCACTTACATAGTTACATGAGGGTAGAATTACTAACTTCAGACTATGATTTGATCTGGCAGGAATCCTTTGACTTGGCTGGGATTGAATCCGAATATCCGATACATAAGGGAATACGCTTCCCCATATTTGGTCATTGCTTCTTGAAGAATTGAAAATTTTGAAACTAGACAGAGGTAATTAATTAAAACCGTACAACAAGATTTTCAAAGGGTAAATATGAAAAAGTGGAAGTAACTAATTAATGCCATTAATAATTAAGTGGGACCGGAATCTGGGCTATTTAAGGCCATGTCTCCCAACCTCTCCTCTTCCCTCCTTCCAATATTTCCTCCTTGCACACAAGCAAAAGAGATCAACAACAAAAGACACCATATACTATTCCATTTTCAACAAAGCTGTTGCAACCGTATACATTAATTGCCTGAGAGAAGTACTTTTGTTTTCAGTAAGTCTCCTTATATTAAATCCTTGCAATGCATTAGCGTTAATGATTTTGTATCGAAATTACAGGAGATGGTTTTAAAAAAAAAATTGTTAGGTAAATTTAAAAACAAAAGTAAAGTAAAGAAATTAATATCTTGGTGAAAGTCGAGCTGATAATGTCTGCTGGTCTTGTCCATTAGTTAAATTTTTGAAATCCTTTCGTGCAAGTTCTACGAGAAAAAAAAAAAGGAAGAAGAGGGAAATAGGTACCCTTTTTGTAAAAGGAAACGATTGCAAATTTTATGTTAAAATTTTGAACTCTCTGTTTGTTTCATGTTAATTTGTCAGGATTCAGAATGGAATTCCAGGACAGGTGCAAACAGTCTACAAGGCCAAAATTTGATTGCCTCCTCTTTGGTAATTATTGAGTTATATTTTTCCCCTCCATATCTGATTCTTCTTCAATTGTTCTTGTTCAGAGAGTAAAATTTTCAATTCTTGTTTTTTTCCCCTATTTTGTAGACCTCGACGATACTCTCTATCCTCTGAGCTCTGGCATTGCGGCCGAGTGTCGTAAAAATATTGGAGGTATACATTTTGCTTCCATTTTGAGCCATATATTATTGTACATTTCATTTTTTTCTAAGGGATAGGAGATACATTCAAGCACAAAATTAAGCTAGCTATGTTCTGAATGCACTATTTGTTACTTAATTTTGTTTCAGAATATATGTTGGAAAAACTCGGTATTCCACCGAGCAAAATCGATAGCTTATGCACACTACTTTACAAGCATTACGGGACAACAATGGCAGGACTAAGGGTAAATTAATTTATGAAACATTAATTGTATAATATTGTGCTTATAATTTACATTTCAAATTAATCTTACAGGAAATAACCTCTCTTGTTTCATTTCATTAACCTTTTTTATAGGCAATCGGATACAATTTTGATAATGACGACTACCATGGGTTAGTTTACTCGCTCTCAGCTATTTTCCAGTTTCACAAAATTAACAGCAATTATTTTAAATACAATTTCAGAATTTATAAATGAAGTAATGAAAAAGTATTATTCGTTGATCATGACAGCTTTGTTCATGGGAGATTGCCATATGATAATATCAAACCAGACCCTTCACTGAGGCACGTTCTCTTGAGCTTACCGATTCGCAAAATGGTAAGTAATTCAATGTTATCACAATTCAAATGCACTTTACCAATCACCAATTCTTTTAACTTACCTTTATTTTTACAACGTATTCTATATCGAAGATTTTTACGAATGGCGACAAGGCGCACGCTGCTAAGGTTCTTAAGAGGCTTGGGATAGAAGATTGCTTTGAGGGAATAATTTGTTTTGAAACCCTTAATCCTGATTCAGTTGCATTTGCAACTGACAATACCAGTAAAATATTTGACATAGAAGATTATTTTACAAAAATCAACCCCAGTGAAGAACTCCCCAAGACTCCGCTCTTATGCAAACCCAATATCGACGCAATGGAGCATGCACTCAAAATTTCTAATATCAATCCTCAAAGAACGGTAAATGCAGCCGATTAATTGCTTTAATGAAGAAAATAGAAAATCTAACTTACTCTGAAGAGATTATATAATTATTTAATTCTATTTTGTTACAGATTTTCTTTGATGACAGTATCCGCAACCTACAATCTGGGAAGCGCATTGGCCTTCACACTGTACTGGTAATTTTCCTCTTTTATTTCTAAAAGCCATAAATTAATAATATTAATTAAACAAAGTTGCTATCATGAAACTTATTCTGGTGTTTCCAGTTGTTCCCGTGTTTCACATTCCTCTCTTGCTTTCATTTTTTTATTCTTGTGATATGTCCCTTTCTATTAAATTAAAGTGTAGCTGCCAATTAATATTCTCATGTGTATCATGCGAGTTGTTAGTTATATATACTTTTTGCACTAATTACTGATCGATCAAGGAAAAAATTAATGGTGCAGGTTGGCACATCACAAAGAGCAAAAGGCGCAGATTATGCGATTGAAAGCATGCACAACATAAAGGAGGCATTGCGAAAACTATGGGATGAAGATACTGAGATATCAGACGATGTAATTTGCTCAGCCAAGGTCGCCATCGAGACCTCGGTCACTGCTTAATTAGCTCAATCAGTACATTCATATTTTTCATATATAGACTTTCACAATCTGACTTGTGATATCAGAGGAGGATGCAAAGAGAAGTTGGATCTTGCATGCCTGCCTTTAGTTTCACTGTCTGTAATTGCCTGTTTCAGAAATAAAATATTTCCTGCTGCAACAGAAATATAGAAATTAACTTAAAGCATCTTCATTTCTAAAATTAATTTGAAATTGCGATGTTGGATTAGAAGTTCAATATAGAATTAGCAATCAACAATCAGCAAATGAGAATATTCCATCATATTTCTAACATAAGAATTATAAAGTAATTTCTTTAAAAAGAGCTTGCTAATTATGAAATTCTCATATATTACAAAAAATGGAAAAGAAAATTGTCATATCGAATTAAAAATTAGAATAAAAAGTTGAATGCAGATGTTCTTAGTTGATATTTTGTAAGAAAAAGTAAGAAACACTGATATTTTGCTGGTCCGCAGGTATTAATTTCTATTATCTTTGTAATGTAAATTGGAAGAGAAATGTAGTACTCCAGTGCTGTAAAATTGAAGTACCGTTTGGTATGAAGACGATGCATGGATTTTTTAGATTCAACTGAGATTGTCAAGGTTTGAAGTTTGTGTAATTCAGGTATTCAAATTTCAAGTCTTCGCAAAAATAATATAAATTTCAAGTCAAGTTTGTTTGGTGCGAACAATTTTATTCTACAGTCAATGGCGGTTACGCTCCTTCCATTTTTTTGTGCGCCTCTTTGAAAAATGATTCATCAAATATTCAGTTTTCTATTAGGAGAAGAATTTTATAGATGCTAAAAAATAAAAAGCAGCCCAAACTATTCAAGGCCAACATTGGAATTATTATTATTATTTTTTTAAGAAAATATGAGTCTAGTCCGTATAACATAGGAATTATTTGCTGACTGTTCCGTAATATCTAAAACTGTGTGAGGTAAATTCAATACACGTGTCTTTGTCTCATTCTCTGTTGGTGCGCTGGGCGCTGGCCTTATAACTTATTTCTTAAATTGAAATCTGCTGAAATCCCAGTCCGATTTCAGGACTCTGAAATCCCTCTCTCTTGAAAAAAAAAAAAAAAATCCCTCTCTCTCTATTTAATGTATTTAAATGATGTAATCGAAAGGTAATCTATACTATTTTTTTAATTAATGTATTTAAATGATAAGTATTAAATTATAGTAACATATTTAATGAGATAGTGGATCCTCGAGATTTTTTTTAAAAGATATTAAATGAAATTATCTGTTGAGAAATTCAGAAAAAGTGCATAATTGTTTATCAAGAGACGCATAAAAAATAAAGAGATATATTCTTGCAGAAGATCTAAATTCAATTGTTATCACTAGTTAAATATGAAGGACAGCTTAATATATTGATGTGAATTAATCAAGTATATTTAAAAAGTAATTTATTTTATTAAGTTTATTATAGAAAAACATATTGTTAGACAACTGATTACTGAAATTTATATCTGCTTTTTGTTGATATTTAGGACAGATTCTCTTGCAAATTCAGTATTGTTATTTTGAAATATCCCACAAATCAATAGAACGTGAAAATCTTTTTCGAGAGGAAATATAAAAAAGAGTATAGAATGATTAATTACAAATATTTTTCGGGGGAGTATCAACAAATTTTAAACGCAAGTTTACGAGCTTTAAACAATAAAATTGAGTAATAGAACAATAAAGGCTAGCTAAACCATCCTTTTGGATGTCTTCAGAAATTTAAAAAGATCGAGGATCTCATTTAATATTTATCTCAAAAACATAAGAATCGTTTTCAATATAGTTGGTTAAGGTATTTCTTCTTGTGGAAAGATATATAGTCGGTACAAAGTAGAATGCAAGTTAAAGTTGTTGTTGTTAAATTGTATAGGTTAAGTGTTTTTGTATTAACGAGTTAATGAAAAATAATAGTTGTATATCTAAGATATTAATTTTTAGGTTGGCGGATATTATAGCAAAGGTGAATAAATATGTCACTCAATCCGAAAAAAAAAAAAGAATATTTGGATCACAAATCAAAACCCCATAAGTGAATATTGATATTACATATCTAGAATGTTCGGCAACAATCATATAAGGTTGAATATATTTCATCATAAAAAGCAACAAATTATACCATTTTCTGGAAATAATACCATTGCATGATTGCCAATACTTTCTCTGGAAATAATACCATTATGTTTTGCTAAAAAAGCAACAAATTACCAATTAGTAAGAAGCGATAATAGGATGTAGAAAAATACAATTAATTTTTTTTTCTTCCTAAATTATTAAATCTGCAGTTAAACGATTATTTATTTCGGTACAAGCCAGTAAGAAGAGGCGGACTCAAATAAGTTCAGAGGCAGCTAGATTGTTACTTATTTCTGGATTTTGAGCAAACATAACAAAGCACTCCATGGTTTTTTTTCCGGCTATTACTGAGCGAGTTTGCTTACTTTTGTTGAAGCTCAGTATTTATTCTCAGCCCAACTCATATTTACATACTCGTTTAGGTTGTTACTTATTTTTGAATTTTGAAAAAATAATAATAAAAAAGAACTCCATGGTTTTTTCCGGTTATTAACTATTTCTGATGAAAAAATTCACCTACTTTTGTTTCAGCTCAATATTTATTCTCAGCCCAACATGTTTTTTACAGACATTGACCTGCTTGTTCCTTTTATTTTTTTCTGCACAGTCAAGTTTATTTTTTCCCTAAATGCTAAAATTTGCACTTTTCTTATTACCTTTTTGCCTACCCTGATAGTAGGCACGTTGAGGAAACACTAATCTGGGGTTAAGCAAACACTGATCGCGTTTCACGGTGAGTCGGTGACCACAAAAAATGTTGCCCTGCACGTTTGTGCGCGTATATTTTTTTCCGTGAGAACATGGGCACTCGAGAGGCCAGAGGGGGATACACGTACCCATGTTACTTGGGTTTTGGTACTTTCGCACTTAAAAAGTCGCCGCTAGAACTAGTTACAACTTACAAGCAATGCCAAACTTTTTATATAAGTTTTTTTAATATAAAAAAATAAATAAATCGACCAATTTTAATGGAATTTTGAGTCAATTGCTAGCGGTACGTGCTAGTGGCTGATAAAATGACCTTGGCATTGCAGGATATTTACTTGATGGATTTCGAATGGAACATGTCTAGTTAATTTACAAAAATGAGATTATATTAGACTGTTCATTAGACATAGAAAGTCAAAACTAGAGTGTAATTGGTCCTTTTTTAGACAGATGAGGGTAGAGTGTAATTGGTCTTGACTAGAGGTGGAAGTTGTTAAGCGCTTTTAAGTTTAGAGGTGTTAACCTGTTTGATCTATGTAGAGATTGAATTGGATATTTATTTTCAGATAGAGAATTTTGTTTAATGTCTATAGAAAATTTTCTATTTGAGTTGGAACACGAGCGGAACTAGAAGATTGAGATTGAAGGAACACGGAGGACTAAATCAAATACTGTAGCATAATTTTATTTTATAAAGAAACTAAAAGATATAAATACTTATAAAAATTATAAAATATAAAGGACAAAACTACAGAGTTTTAATTTATGGCTCGCTACATGGATTTGTTTTTAGGTTTCGAATTCACATTTCCAACACGGAAAATATTACCCTTTGTCACTTGACAAAAAAAACAATTCTGAATTGAAAATGTATTTTTTTTATAATTATTTTTGTATTGTGTCAAATCTTAAGTGACTTGTTACAGGAAAAAAATTATAACCGTATCCAATCCAACCAATAAATGGGTACACAACCCTACCCATTTATATGCAAAGAAATATATTAATATTTATATATAATTATGAGGAGAGTTTTAGTGCCTCTCTTTTTTGTGCCTTCATTTTTAAAACGTTAATAACTCAAAATTTAAATCATAAACGTCAAAATAAAACCGTTAGATGTTGTCTATGTTATTTTCTCTATGTGCTCATAAAAATTATCACATTTCAATTTTGTTGTTATGTGAATCAATAAGTTGAAAAATCAAGGTCTATAAATTATCTACATCAGTACATTTTTACAGGTTCTTGATAACAACCAAAACAAAGTTGAAATGTCATAATTTATTTACATGTGCATAGATAAAATAATGTATATCATATCTAACGGTTTTATTTTAACTTTTAAATTTTAAATTTTGAGTTATTAAAGTTTTTAAAAATAGAAATATAACGAAGACATTTTTTGAAGCATTGGAAGCCTCGTCATATATACACCAGTGGAACGGTAGAAGTTCCATTTCTGCAGAAATGTATGGACACCACTCACACTAGTCCCCCAGTGGAGCTGACATGTTTAATTTCTGTAATCTAGAAAACAGGACTGGTCCTATTTGGACAGTATATGAGACTAGTGGTTTGACACTGCCCGCCTGGGGCTGCCCGTGCCCGGTCCGCCCGTGCCCGGTGCCCGGGGTACCCGTACCCGTGCCCGGGTATAGACGGGTAAACGGGTACGCGGGTACGGGCTTGAAATGGGCAGGGTGGCCTGTTTTGGTGCCAAACCCGGGTGTACCCGTACCCGCCAAACCCGTGCCCGCTGCCCGTCTGCCCGCACCCGCCAAGGGTGTACCCGTGCCGTCTGCCCGTCTGCCCGGTAACCCGTCTGCCCGCCGAACCGAACAACTTTAATTCAAAAAATTTCCCCCCCACTCGCAGTATATTAACAGAGCAGTTTTGGCTACAGGCAGCGCACTGAGTACAGCTTTTCATGTGAATATTGCGCTGCATGAAGCTAAAACTGCTCTGTTAATATACCCGAACCCCTTTTTTTCAATTTTTTTTCTCTCCTGTTTTTGAATGTTGATTTATATTGTTTTTGGATTCAATTTATATTCAATTTAGATTTAGGTTAATTTAGATTTAATTTAGATTTGAATTTAAATTTAATTTAATTTAGATTTATATTTAATTTAGATTTGAATTTAGAATTGAATAGGTTTTATTGTTTTAAAGTAATTGATTTAAGATATTTTTTATTTATATTTTATTTAACCTATTAAAAATAAATGAACGTTTAGAAAATATATTATCAATTTAAAATGTAAACTACAAATTTAGAGATATAAATAAATTATGAAACTATATAATTAGAATGCCGACATTTTTATTAATATCCAAAGTTTAATACAAATTTTTAATTATGTTGAATATTAATATCCAAAGTTTAATACAAATTATTAATTATGTTGAATATTAATATCCAAAGTTATATTACTTCTTTTGAGTTTTGATATATAATTAGCATATTTATACTAAAATACGTTAAATTATTTGAAATTATGTTGAATAACACTATATTATGTTAAATTACGCTAAATTACGCTAAAATACGGTAAATTACGCAAATTACAAATGAATAGGGAGGATATTTTTCACTGAAAAGGCGAAAAACGACGATGAAACTTCAAACGGTCATAAAACAGCGCTCGAGTGTCCGATTTCAGCAAATGAGCACTTTTCGGAAAGCTTGCAAAAATGCGCATGCGTCTGAACCGTCTATGACGGATTTCAAAATTCAGAATCGTCAGAAAACAAAGGGAAGAGCCTCAAAACTTGAGTTGAAGTTTCCGATTAAGATTTTCATTTCTATCATTCAATCCAGGTAGCTCAGTAAATTAGTTACATAATGAACTTGCAGATTACCAATTTTTACTATTTTTGGAATTTTTTTACTATTTTTATAATTCAAGAAAGATGAGCAAAATCAGTCTACTATAGCGTAATTTTGTGTAGTTTAGTGATTTTTTTACCGTATTTCAGCATAATTAGCGAAGTTATTGTAATTTAACGTAATTTAGTATAATTGAACATAATTCAACATAATATAGTGTAATTCAACATAATTTACAAATTTTATTTATTTAGGAATTATAAAGATGTGACTTGATAATTTTATGTATATATGAGCTTGGCTACTATGCTTATATAAGCAAAAGCCCCCATATGCTTATAACTCATTTTTGCGTTTCCAATGTTCAAATGGTCGATCCGACCGTTCATCTTGTTCTCCATATTAATATGTGCTTGGAGACTAAATTTTACATTTTTCTGAATTTTTTTACTATTTATTAAGCCACTTTGAAAATTGCTGATCTGGGTGAACAGTAAAAACAGTGTTTCCAAAATTCTGGACCACCAGATCAGAAACTTTCAAAGTGGCTTAATAAATAGTAAAAAAATTCAGAAAAATGTAAAATTTAGTCTCCAAGCACATATTAATATGGAGAACAAGATGAACGGTCGGATCGACCATTTGAACATTGGAAAAGTAAAAATGCTCATTTAAGCATATGGGGGCTTTTGCTTATATAAGCATAGTAGCCAAGCTCGTATATATATATACAATATTTGATATTTAGATTTAGATTTATATTATCAATTTAATATGCTAAATTAGATTTAATTCATTTATTTATCTGAATTTTAGATTTTAGATTTTAGATTTAGATTTAGATTTAATTCATTTATTTATCTGAATATGCTAAATTAGTTTAGATTTAAATTAAATTTCGATTCAATTTTAATTTAGATTTACATTTATATTCAATTTAGATTTAATTTAATTTGCATCTAAATTTAGATTTGAATTTTTATTTAATTTAGATTTAGATTTAGATTATCAATTTAAATTGAACGTTTACAAAATATATTATCAATTTAAAATGTAAACTACAAATTTCGAGATATAAATAAATTATGAAACTATATAATTAGAATGAGAGTTTGAAAATAAAATAAAATTACTCGTGTAAAGAAATAATATTTCGTACGACACGTAATAATATTCGTACGACACGGTAAAAAAAATAATAAAACAAATCAGAAAACAGCAAAAAAAAAAAAAAAAAAAAAAACCTACCCGTGCCCGTCCTGCCCGTGCCCGCTGTACCCTTGCCCGTTGTACCCGTCTACCCGCAACGGGCACGGGTTTGAGACGGGCAGGGCGGAGTTTTTAAAAAAAAAACCCGCCTACCCGTGCCCGTTGTACCCGCCAACCCCTTGTACCCGTACCCGTTATGCCCGCTGCCCGGGAGGGGTACGGGTCTGTCCTGCCCGAGGTACCCGTTAGCATAAGTCTATATGAGACCTTATCCAAAAAAAATTAACTTGCAGTTTATTATTATATTATAATATAATGTTTCTATTCATTTGAATTCGTTTGACAACTCTCTTTTCTAGCGGTTTTCCGAATAATAGTGTTATTTCATACAAAAATTATTGTCAAATATAAATTTGATACGTTGAGAAATATGTCTAGTTTAGTGGGTAAAACATTATTCACTGTACGGAGTATCACATATTTGAAACTCGAGGTGATTTGAGTTTAAACTCTCATCTCATGCTATAAAAAATAATATGAAAAAACTACTACAAGGAATACTTTGCTAACTAAAAAAAAATGAAAATAACAAAATAGCATAGAAAAGAGGGGATAACATTTTTTTACATAGTTATTTTATATTTTATTTTCAAATATACTAAACACTATTTCAAAAACATTCTTTTATCATTCTTCTAATTATCATTTTTTGTACCACTCTTCTATCATTTTCTTTTCAACAACCATTCCTCGAATTGCCAACTAAGGCAACAAGTAAAATATGTATTTGTTGGTCTTAAAAAACAATATCTAACTGTTTCAACTTGAATTGCTTTTTGAGTACCACCACACTCCGTTTTCAACTTGTTCTATGGCAACAAATGGATTAGAGCACACCCAACACACCACAGCCACAAAATTTCCCCCAATGAAAGAAGAAGTGGTGGGACCCACATTTTCCCTAAGCCTATCCCTTGTTTTGTTTTGATACCTTTGTGGGGAATCACTCAAAAAAAAAAATACCTTTGTGGGGTCTCGAGTGCGATGTGTGAAGCTGAGTGATATCTGACCAATGACCACAAAAACACGAAGCCATTCATTCATATATTATTTTGTCTTATATTAAAATAAAAGTTGACATATTTTATCTTTTTATTATTTCCTTGCTGAAAGATAACATTTCTTAATTGATAAAGCTCTTTTGCTTTCTTCTAGTTCAACTAACAACTACCTAACTAAATGTTATTCCTAGCAGGGCTGGATCAATACAATGTTAAAAGGCATGTAATTGCTTTTTGGGCACCAATATAATTTAATGACAAGTCATAGCATATACACGACTTTCTCTTTATTAAATCAAAGTTTTGGCAGATTTTACTGGTTACATAAATGTTGTCTCGTGACCAAAAGAGCAAAAGAAGAAAAAGAAAAGATAATTTTGTTTAAGGAGGATATTTTCTGTAGGAATGAAGGAGAAATTTTAGTGGGTTAAAAGGCCCAATTATAGGAAAGAAGCTAAGCCTTAAGCCTAATCCAGAAAGAAATTATGTGGTACTTTTATTGTAAAGCCTTTTCCTGGGCCTTTTTCTTAACGTAATTCATTCAAACGGAGCCCAGTTTAGATACGGGAGCCCAGGCCGTATCTCAACGAGACAATATTTTTGTAGCTCCGCTACGAACCTCTAGTTAATTCAGGTTTTAAATAACAGATCAAAGAAAGCACTGAACTGCGCCCAACAGTCTTCATTGACAGAGGGACAAGCACCACTTTCGCATATTAAGCTGTTAGATCTGTGCAGTATGGAATTATGGATCGATCCAATGGTCGGAACCAGACTACTAATGCCACAAATATAATAGCATTGAGGCATTATAAGCTGTTAATTATCAAATGTTCGACAAACAATTATGGTATTGTGGCGTAATCCTCCCGGAGCAACGTTAGAATCTTTCCTGTATGTGTTTGTGCAGTCGGAATAGAAAAAAAAAAAAATTGCAACATATATATGCAATATGCAGAGACAGTCGTACTTGGGACGGACAAATGTAAGTTGCAAATTTGGCAGGAAAGCATTAAGCATCTGTTTTTCGATCCTACATATTTTTGTTCTTCGTTCAGTGTGAACTGTGATGAATGAAAGCCAAATCATGCATATGCATATACAGATGCTGGCACACAACTGTTATAATCTACTTTTCAAATTTATTCGAAAACAAAATTCTCTCTTTCTTTGCTTGAGAAAATTTGACCAGATCACTCTGATACTTGCACTACAAGATGGCCACACACAATGCACTCATACACATGGTGACACAGAAATATCAACTGTATAGAGGAATCTCACAAGGAACGCGTATCCTCCTTTTTTTAATCTCACAAGTGGTTAAAAGTTAAAATCATGCTTGCTTTTTTTCCTCCTTTGCTATTCATGTCGGCAATTACCATATTGAAAATATCCTGACAAACGGTTCCTTTTTTCTGTCGGCAATGCTTTATTAGAATAATTAAATATTGGACCCCATTATTCGTCCACTATTGATGATAATTTAGTGCCTCTGTTCTACTGGTTGCATTTAGGGGTGAAAACGGAGCGGATACGGAGCGAATAGTGGTAAAATCATATCATATCCACATTTCAATGAGCAGATACGGATAGTAAACGGATGTCAAAATGCAAAATCAAATCCACCTTAAACGGATACGGATACGGAGCGGATAATCCACGGATACAGATTTGAATACGGATACAAAACGAATAATTGTCGAATAATTGAGTCATATGAACTACTCGTTCAAAAAAACTAATTCACATCCAAAACTAGTGAAGCAATGAATAAATTAAATTCACGTCCAAATTTAATTCAATTAGTTATTTGCGTTAAACTGGCAATGGTCACTAAATGAATTAAACTTTTCACAGTTCAATTAGACTACTTATATCAGAGGGCTTTTCTTTATTAGATTAATAAACTTGATATAAAGAAAAGCCTCTTAAATACATCTTTGGAATAGGAATCTGCTCCGGCCCAATTCCTTTTGGAATATCACAGAAAGTTAAGTGTCCGGATGGGAGGGTGCGTTAGTCCCACAAGGAACGGATCAGAGCTGACTGTGTTATAAGCTGATCAGCTGAGAATAAAAAATTTCGGGTCCGCTCATATAAATTGTAAACGGATGTTAGCGGATATCCGCTCCGTTTGCGGTTGATAAGAATTATCCGTATCCGAATCCGGGCTAATTCCTACAAATCTGTTAATTATCCGGGTCCGTTTAATTCGGATTCAGATAATTAGCGGATACGGAGCGAATTCGGATTGGATAATCAGGATCCGTTTACACCCCTAGTTGCATGCCTCGAAATATCACGTGATCTTTTGCTTTTCACAAAGGAAAAAGAATGAAAAAGAAATGCCTCGAAACATCGTACAAATAATTAAGATAACTAAGCTGAAGTTGGTTCCAACTAAGATTCGAGGATTTAGCATCACCGTCTTATCTTGAACTGTCACCTAGTACTAATTAACTAATTAAGTACCTCCATTTTCATGTAAGTGGTCACTACACGAAAAATAGATTAATTTTCGGAGTGGAACTAGAAAAACTGTTAGAGCTTTCGGTGCTTCCGTTGTTTCATTTTTACGATTTACAGCTAGATATCCAGATCGTTTTTATTAAATTACATTTAATCATAAGAAAACACATTGCGTGACGTGACTAACATGTCGTGGCTTAATTATATCACAGCACGTGTCGTGTTTAATTGTTTTTTACATGATATGACTAAAATAGTAAAATACAATGAGTGAGCCTATGGTGCTATGCATAGCACGGATGGCTAGTGTACTACGGCTCAATATGGTACTTTTTAAAATCCTAACGGTCGATCCAACCGTTCAATGTGATAACCATATGAATATGTACTTGCAAACTAAATTTTATATTTTTTCGAATTTTTTTACTATTTTTTTAGATAGGTAGAATTTTGATGGTCCAGAATTTTCAGAAAACACTGATTTTTCTACCTATCTAAAAAAATAGTAAAAAAATTCGAAAAAATATAAAATTTAGTTTGCAAGTACATATTCATATGGTTATCACATTGAACGGTTGGATCGACCGTAGAATTTTAAAAAGTACCATATTGAGCCGTAGTACACTAGCCATCCGTGCTATGCATAGCACCATAGGCTCACTCAAATACAATTATGTCACGTATGGTCACATCAATGTGACCACACGTTAGTTTACAGAAAAATAATTATAGAAGATATTAAAAAAGAAACTAGTACAAGATATATTATAATACAAAAATAATGTTGAAAAAATTAGTAACGTAGCGTGACCTAATCAGTTTGCGTGACATAATGTGTGATGTGTTATTTTCAATCGCAAAGAAACATGTCACATGAATGAACATATCACTCGACACACGAATCACATCACGTAATCGACATAATGTAACGTACTATAACGGAACTCATAACTGCATGACTAGTTTGCTTCACTAAGTGCAGCTAAGAGATCTCAATTTTTTGCTGGATATGCAACGCTCCAATTTCTTTTTAAGAAAATCGACAAACTTCTTGTCTTTATGAATAAGTAGATCCTATCTTATTTCGAATCTACAATCTCTCATATAAAAATTATTGTCTTTAGTCTTCTTTTTTTTTTTTTTTGCATGTTGCAAGCCCGTAGGCATATTATTGTCTTTAGTCCATGTTGGTTTTCGCAAGAGTTCCAATTAGATGGTAATCCCGGGTTTAGCACATAAATTAATAAGCAATCCAGTTTAGTAGTGCATTTAAATTTTGTGGCAGTTTAATTGTGCATTGATTTTGCTTCGAAGCTGTTTCTGGTAAATATTAGATCAAACTGTTTTGCTATGTTTTGGGATAGTATTCAGCTGGATACTAGATAGCTGCTTGTTGCAACAGTTCTTGTGTAGCCTTAAACATTAGTATTTTTCCCTTTATAATATTCTTATGGTACCGGGATGTGGTACCATTATGACCTTGTACTCTCCATTTATATTTCTCATTGAAACTGGTGACTTGACCACTTTTTCAACAACAAAGAATAAAAATAAAAATAAAAATAAAATAAACAGTCACTACATCCTAGTACCAAGTGGTGCCAAAGGCTGACGGTGTAAGCACCAAAAATATCTATATCTATTGGTGCTTAAGTAGGTTTGGATAGTCACGAATAAACACAGATACTTTTTTTCAACCTTAACTTGAATTCAGCTATACAGGGAGGTCCTATGAATTGACTAAAAAAAAAAAAAAAAAGAACAATCCCAAACTCTAGGAGGAACTGAGGTGCAAAGCTAAAGATAGCTGAGAAAAGGAAGCTCCAACCAAAAGACAAGTCACAGACACCTCGTGAGCTTCCTAAAGAAGTCCTCTTTGCAAAATGAAATTAAATGATGATATACTACCCCTCTATAATCTATTACACACCACACATTTTTCTTTTTCTCTTTTTTTCCAAATGAAAATTGCGACTGTGATTGGCTTTTCTATCGAATATTGCAAACAGCATCTGTCATATCCCCAGTTATTCAACAGTTTTTAACAAAAATAGAAGGAAATGTCCTTATGCAGCCAAGGTCTGGTTAGGCCGTTAGGCAGATGGCAAGATATTTTACTGTACCTGGAATTCTTTTGATGACACACTGTACTGTGCCTTGAACTTACCTAAATACCAAGACCAGGCCTTTCTTCTCGTGCTCAGTTCACTATGTTGGTGTATTTGGAAAATGCAAAATGAGGTATGTTTTACTGGTAAAACTGTATCATCAATTAGGAATATAATTTTACTAAAAATTGCTGTGGTGAATTATTGGACAGGTAATATGAATTGAATGCTTAAATCAACTGCATAATGGTTCCCTGTGGAGGTAGATGTCATTTCTATTTAGTGTGTTTCGCCAGCTGAAGCCTTGTCAGATGGGACAAATGGGAGAGGGGCTTCACTAGTACTGTTGGTACCGCCAAGGTTGTAAAATGCGGTTTCCATGCGGTATGCGGCCGCATATGCGGATTTTCATGCGGACTTATATATGCGGATTTTAAAATGAGAATTGATATATATATAAACAAGTATGCGGTAATATGCGGTGATATGCGGTGATATGCGGTAATATGCGGTATGCGGTAATATGCAGTAATATGCGGTAATATGCGGTATGCGGTAATATGCAGTCGAATATGCGGTAAAAAAATGCGGCCAAATATGCGGTAGAAATATGCGGCCGAATATCACCGCATATCACCGCATATTAGGGAGGTCTTGTGCTTTTAGCAAAGGCAGGTCATGCCAGTGGGCTGTTGAGGCAAGCAATTTTGAAGCTTTGTTTTTTAGTATGGATGGCTAGTATACAATTTGCGAGTTTGTATTTAACTTTTCAGCAATGAAATGGGCTTTTAGCCTTGTTGTTAAAAAAAAAGGAAGGAAAGAAAATGTACCTAAATTAGAGAAATGAGACTAAAGACAAAGTACGAAGCAAATTAGAGCTCACATGAATAATTTAGGATTTCTAAGTCTAAAACATCCGACAAAACTACTCCTCAAAGCCCTTACATATCTAACAGCAACAAGGCCCCCAACCAAAAAAAAGACAAAAAAAAACAAAAAGAAGAAAAAGACTTGCCTTTTTCTCCACCTCTCTTGCATTGCATTTCTTTTCTACATACTAAATTAACTACTTCCTTCCAACCTTCTAATTTGAGCCCTTCTGATGCAAATTGATAACTTCTCAGTTTACCTGCTGCATAAAAATTATTTGAAATCATATATAATGCGTTTAGTGTGTGTGTCTGTGTTAAAATACTGCCAAAAATACCTTGCAATTAATTGGAAAACCAAGACATCCTTCTTAGCACTTCATGCTTGCAACTCGTCTCCTCAAAATCGGTTAGGTTTCCAAGTAGAAACTGCATAAATAATCCTACCTTTCCAACCTTGCAACATCCAATGGCTCTCTTCATCTATCACAAAATCCTTGTGATATATTGCCTTGACCTTATCTTTAGCCTTCTTCATGATATCGGGGTTAAGCGGTATTTGCACAAACCCGGCCCGCAAATTCCTCACTTGCCACTGCTTGTATGTTTCGGGTCTCTCAACCCGCTCCGGACCCTCACAGGCGATCACATTTAATGCTTCCCTACCAAAAAGATCTCTCTCAATTAGCAACCTCTGTTCATTCTCTCTCGGTACCGTTGTTTCTAACATGTCGAACAGAGCTGAGAAATGGAAGAGGGCCTCACGGAACCGGGTCACAAAAAAGGGTACACTGTATGACCCATTGACAATGCCGTGAATAAACACATCCGGGTTCATTTCCCTAATGGTCTTCAGCACCCGGTTCCTTGGGCTATCCACAGCCACAGTCTCATCAATCAAATTCCTGAACCGGTACAAGCAATTTACAATTACTACCTCATCTTTGTCTATATTTAGATCCTCAACCCGAATGGTATCCCATTTCTGGGCGATTCCTTGGTACACAAAAGGTACATTAAACATTTTTGCATAATCTTCAAGCCTACGGCCTGTTTCTTCAATCCGCTCAGTTGGTCTGAAACCAGGTTGTGGTACGTCTATGCCCGTTATGCGGAGCATGGGGGGCCCACCATCCCTGTGTGAGAGCCTTTGTATCAGGCTCGGCCACTGAAACCCGAAATAAATACCAAAATCGATTATGTGAACCTGGGACGCCTTCTCGGCCACATTTAGTATGGTTTGGTTTGAGAAAAAATGAGACACCTTTTTAAAAGGGCAAGCTGCCAGGTACAAGTGGTACGCCTTTAGCATATCAGTTGCAGTTGTTCGTTTTGCGACAAGCTGTTTGTATAACTGGCTGCCAGTACCGGCTAAACGGGCTTCCAACCCATCAGCAAAGCAGTATGCGAGTCTTTGAGACCCATCCCCATTAGGCGAAGAGTGCTGCCTTATTTGTTTTAACAACTCTGAAGCAGAACGTCGATCATTTGTGGCCACAGACTGCGCACAATGTATGAGTAGCGTTCTCAAATCCACCACTTCTTTCTTGCTCTGCCTTTTCCCTTTGGATTTAGTACTGCTCAGACTTTTAGCTTGGCCATTTTGCGAGGCTTTGGTGGCTTCTTGCTTCATTCTCTTTCTTAAATCAGCTGCCTTTTGTGCAGTACATTTTAGAAGTACCATGTCGAAAATGTCAGACCGAGGTGGCTCATCAGCAAACAAAGCCAATTGCTTATTGCTTCTCCCCTCCATCAAATCCAAATCATGGCCGTTCTGGTTTGGGTTTTTCCGAATCCGTGACCCAAAGCTGATCATGATCTCTTTCTCCCCTTCACCTACTGTTCGAGTTTCCTGCAGTGATGCAACTCCACCTACAGGTTTCTCCATGTCAATCACCAGCTTTTCACTAGCAGGTAGGAACTTTTGCGCTTCCTCGGCCCCCCTTCTGAAATTCCAAGCTGGGAAGCTCTCGATCAAGAACTCCGGCACACGCGTGGAAGTGATCAGCGGCTCCTCGAATGACTCAGTGAAATCACTGCCGCTGCCACTGGTTGAACTTAACGGAGGCTGGGACAACCGGTCGACTGAGACAGGCTGGTTACAGCTGCTATTGCAGCTCTCACGGGGGCTCTCCAGAGAATAAATGGGTACAGGTAAGGAAACGGCTCCGGTTCTGCCAGCATCAGGCGAAGAAGGGTATTTCTGACCCAAAATGTCATAAAAGGGCTTGGCCGCAGCACGAACCACGGCCGACTCCTCCTGGTAGTGGCTCACCTTCTCATCTATATCTTCTTCCATGATTCGGCTGATGTAATCAATGGCTATATTGGATATGATTTCGCAATCCTCCGGGTTTTGAGACCTGGTGGGGTTTGATGCGGTGGAAGTGGAAGCGCCAAACATGTCTGGGGTGTAAAACGGGGGTGGTTCTTCTAGTATGAAGCTAGGGAAACTACTGTGCTGGGTATGCGGATCATCATAGGTTAACCCACTCAGCATACCCGATATCTCTCTCAGACCCGAATCCAGACCCATTTTGAGCGAAGATTCTAGCTTTTCACCTAAAACTCAGAAGAACTCAATACAGAGTTCGCTTCCTTCTTTTGAAGGGAGGGATGAGAAACAGACAAAAAAAAAAATTAAAGCATGGATCAGCTCAAGCTCAAGAAGGTTATGTGAAATATTACTGAATTGATGGTAACAAGAGGAACTTATGCTTATCAGAGATGAGGGAGAGCCACTAACCTTCGGAAAACCCTCGCTAAAAGAGCAATTGAAGAGAGAGGTCAGGGTGCTCTCCGATTCTCTAATTAACTCTTTCTCTCAAGGGAGCCGGATAAATGGGGGGCAAGGAGGAAGACTGGAAGGGGAATTAGTTCTTCTAATGGAAAGTAAACGAACAAAATAACAGGAAAACTATGAAGGCCCAATATCCCTTTAGTTTTAATAAACAAATATTAGTACGGTCTCCATGGGGCCATGGGGGAGTGGGACTGAACTTTTCTCGGGAATGAAACTGCTACGTGTCACTAATCTGGACCCTTGATCCCACGGGATGCCGGTGTGCGCTGATTATTGAAGCGAAACAATGCGGCTCTGTGGGGTCGTAGGTCGATGGACCAGGGACTGTGTCATAATTCGTCAGTATGGAATTGGTTCATGTCCGTACATTACGAACTGTTTCAATGTGCCTCGGGACGACTAGTCGGCTACCAACCCTAGTGCCTCGGCGGTCTATGATCCAGGAACTCGCATTTCTGGCCGCCGCTCTGGGGCAAGAGCGAAATTTCGTTTTCGCAATAGAAAAAGGGTATGGGAAAGGGAGCGGTCACATGTAACATGGAGACGAGAGGGTTCGACACGTGTTAGGAGGCACAGGATGAGCATCCCCCGGGCCACGGCGAAGCTGAATTTCTCTGTGGAATTTCTATGGTAGATATCTGTGTAGAGAGTAGAGAAGAGAGGGACTTTCATTATTCACTGCACATGCATGGTCGAGGGATCCCTCTGTGATTTTATGCCTTCTCTGCATTTATGCTGTAAGTATGTGAGTGCAGAAAATCGGAGTCCAGAGAGAGGGCCACCGTCTGATCCTGCGGCTGCTCTGGTCCCCCGGCCCCACCGTCTCTGGATCAAGTGTACTATTCAGTCCTGCATCTATTCGCCATGCAAAGCTTAAAAACATCATGTTCGATTGCTTTTTAAAATTATGAAAGATTATTTTATTTACTTTGAGCTAAAATAATTTAAAATTATTTTTATTTGATTGGAAATTATTATCGGAGGGACAACTCGACTAACGCAAAAAAAATCTGAAAAAAATGTTTATTCTCTACTTCCAACTTCAAACTGAAGATGACTTGGTTATTATTGTTGTGATTTAAATTATCGATTAATAATGAGAGAGAAATCGATTAATGGATGAACAAATTAATTCTTCAAAAAATGTGATTAACTTCGCTGTAACTTTATCTTAACATTTCAATTTTAATTTATGCTGTCAAACAAACATCTTATTACATCTCTTGTTTCACAATCAAACACGATCAAAATATGTAGCCATCTCAGTATATTTTTTCTTTAATTAATTCTAACGTACATTTTTAAAATATATCTAGTCGATATTTAAAACAAATATTATTCAAATTAAATAAGTTTAGAATTATAAATGTATTTTCATAATTACTTAAATATGACGTATATTGAATTTGAGTTACTTAAAAAAGTAATTGGTCGTTCTAACTGAGATCAATTAAATTTTGTAGTTAAAACTTTCAAAATATTCGATGAAACACGAGATATCTTTGAAACCGATCATTTTATAACATATTATTTAAAAAAAAATAGAAAAAGTACTTACAGTCACTACTACAAAAAACACATTTACTATCGAGTGTCATTCGGCACGGATGGTGTATGTAACCAGTGGCAACGCTGTAAATACTTTGAACTTTTTACCAACTGTTCAGTCTAACCAACCGATGGCGTTGATGCCCCCCTCCTTTGCCATCCTTTTTTAATATCCCACCGTTGGTTTTGAGTGTCTCTGTGATATCGGATGGGTTACAGCACCGATGGCGTAGAGGTGATGATCTTTACCATCCGTGATGTCAATTGGGCCGTCAGTTTTGGATTGATCAATACCAACTGTGTTCCTTTTTTGAACCGATGGCGATGTTCTCAGGGGCAACGCTGTAAATACTTGGAACCTAGATTTTGGTATAAATTAACCACACTCTCATGTATTCAATTAATTGATTGTGATGTATTGTGTAATTAAGTTTGGAGCTATACTGTGCAATTATAATGAGATAATTATTTAATAACATACATAATACCAACTCAATAATATCTAATTAACTAATAAGGATTAACTGGCTCCTGAAATTTTTGTGTTATAATTTTTTAACAGAAAAAGTTCATAACCAAGAGTAACATATCACTAGCTTACTAGAGAATACTGAGCTCGATCGTGACTACTCATTGTTATCATAAGTTCATAACCAAGAGTAACAGAACTATATAAGAAAGTTAAATTAAAACAGATCCAAAGAATGTACCTAGTACGTGGTATATATTAATATTACCAAATTAACATCCAAAATAGATCCCAATATATATTACAAAACATCCAAAACATCCATACACAAAATATGTTGAAACATCCATATATAAACTAGCTATAGCTAGTATAACTCCAAAGTCTTCAGACAACAACCTAAATAAGAATAATTATCAAATAGCACGTTTAGAAATACCCAATCCCGATCGGTAAAACCCAATTCCATTATTGGAAACGTCATTCTACAATAGTGACCAGAACAAGTGATCAATATACATAGTTCCTAAAATTTTCCAATTTCCCTTTATCAAACATGAGATATTGTATCACTCGTTGTACCATGGTATAAAACCTCCAAAATTTAACCTCAACCATCTCGAGATTTCTTAAGTCAGATGCTTCAACCAGCGAGACTGGAACTATAGTGTTTTGCCATTCTTCATAATCCTGATCACAAAACTGCAACAAATAATTGATCAATTGATAACTAGATCTTTACTTTAAACTTTCTTAAAAAAAAAACTTTAAACAACAAATTAAAAATGAAGAGAAGCTATATATGTATTTGGAAAAAAAAAACTTACACAAAACTGATGTTGTACTACTGTAAGCTTTGTCAACTTTGGACAACTCTCGATGATCCAAGTTTGCATTTCGAAATATGAATAAGAACAGAGGAAAACAGTGAGAACCGTCAAGTTCTCAAATTTGGGGTGTTTTTTCGGCAACTCGTCAAAAAACAATGCCTACACATACATGTTTGAGAAAATAATATATATATATATACAATTAAACACAAGTCAGAATAAACTATATATATATATAGAATTACGTACAGTACCCTCAACATTATATTGTAAACTTGATATTGGGTCAATTTAATTAATTCCCACAACATCAATTGATCAATTTAAAGATGGGTTGATCAATTGATGGCCAGGGGTCAGTTGATGTATGCATGCATGCGCAGTATATAGTAAAAATGATACGATCGAGCTAGGTGCATACCAGGCGCAGATGGCACCTGAGGTAAAACTCCAGAATATGAACATCTTTAACCTTGTGCAGTAAAGTAGTAATCACCCTCATGGAAGATCGGGCTAAAGAATCCCTGGCATTGATGTTGAGGAAGGGCAAAGAGGTCCACAGGTTGCTCCACCTCTTCGCCAGCACGCTCGTACGCACCGCCTCCCTGGTCTCGAGCAGCCCTAAGATAATGCGAAGTATATCGTCGGACAAATTAGTTATGTAGTCACTCATGATTGTTTCAATTTGAAGGGGAACTAGTGAGAAGAGAGGAAGAAAGAGGTGATCACACAAAGAGGAATGGAGAGATCAAAGAAACCCTAACAGAAGAGAGGTGATCACACAAAGAGTAAACAAAGGAGAAAAGAATTGATGAACAAAGTAAATGAGGAAGACGAAGAGTGCAGAGAAATTCAAGTTGATTAGACAACCATCTCAGAAATTAAACTTTTTCAAGTAACACACAGTTTGAATTTAGATCCAACCGTTGCATATGAGCTACTAGAATATTAAATCACACAATTACAGATCGAATGGCCAAGTTGTAAACTAAAATTTCAAGTACCTTTGGCATATATTATCGACAGTTGTGTTCCGTTTCTTTAATATTGTTGTTGGAATTAATGCCATCGGCTTAGGGTTGGAACTTGGAACCGATAGCATTAGTACCTACAGCATCGGTTAAAAATAAGAAAAACGTTATACAAAAGCCATTCAATTAAAAATAAGAAAAAAAAAAACTGAATTGAATGAACAAAATATTGACGACATGTAGGGGTGAAAACGGTATGGAATATCCTATCCGTATTCGAAAAATTAGATGTGAATATCCGATATCTGAATATCCATGAATATCCTATTCATATGTGGATATGGATACTGATATGATTTTACGTTTCAATTATACGTATCCGAATAGTAGATATATAACATGAGGAGGGATCAAGTTACAACAAATTTGAGTTACAACAAAGTTACAACAATCATTTTTTTCATTTTCAAAGTCCAAATCGTCGATCCAAACCGTTCAACATGATCTCCACAATAAAATGTGCTTGTAGATCAAATTTTACATTTTTTTGAATTTTTTTACTATTTATTAAGTATTTTACAAAAAATAGTCATATTCAGACCATTGAATTTTGTACCCATCTTAATAAATAGTAAAAAAATTCAAAAAAATGTAAAATTTGATCTGCAAGCACATTTTATTTAGATAATCATGTTGAACGGTTTGGATCGACGATTTGGACTTTGAAAATGAAAAAAATAGTTGTTGTAACTTTGTTGTAACTTGATCCCTCCTCATATAACATATATTTCAATATATATTATGAAAAAAATATTTTATTCTTCATTATAATTAGATAAATATTATGAACTTTAGTATTTTTTAATATTATTTTAATAAATATTCGATCCGATCTCTATCCGTATCCGGATCCGTTTGATATTCGCTCTGTATCTGGAAAGGAAAAAAAAGATATGGATATAGTTTACGACTATCCGCTCTGTTTTCATTCTAATCAATATTGCATAATAGAATTTATCCGCTACTAGAAAAAAAAAGCTTTTATTATCCACGCCAAGGATTTAAATAGCAGAATTCAAGTCATGGTTGTCAGGATAGTTATTCTACATCGTGATTTTGTCATATCAGAATTCGTGTTAATCAATACAACCTGTGAATATATGCAGAATCGTACTGCATAAATGTGAAATGCTTAAATATTTGTTTGATATTTGATTGGATGATACGAAAAATGTAGTTGCACAGTAATCATCCCATTCGTTTGAATATATGGATTTTAGAATCAGTTACTTGGGTTAGTATATTGATCCAAAAGTTAGAATATTTATATAATCCTTTGTTTTCTAAATTTTAGAGTCCCGAGTAAAATCGCCGCAACTAAAAAAAATAACACTGCACCCACTATAATCAAATTCCAATTAAAAACTTATTTTATAACCTCGATCATAAAATAAGTGCTAGAAAATAAAATAATAAGAGGAGTGTTCAAATGCATCATAATTTTTGTGCTCCAATATGCTCCACATTCTTTATCTCTATTTTCAAAGTCCGAACAGTCGATCCGAACCGTTCAACATGATCTTCATAATAAAATATGTTTGGAGACCAAATTTTATATTTTTTAGAATTTTTTTACTATTTTTTTAGATAGGTACAATATCACTTTATCGGATGGTCCAGAATCTCCTTAAAAAATTGATTTTGTATCTATCTAAAAAAATAGTAAAAAAATTCTAAAAAATATAAAATTTGATATCCAAGCATATTTTATTATGAAGATTATGTTGAGCTGTTCACATCGACTATTTAGATTTTGAAAATGGAGATAAAAAATTATGAAGCATATTGAAGCACAAAAATAATGATGCATTTCAACAATCCTCAAATAATAAATATGACTGACACTGTGACACAACGTCCCGTCTCAACCCTACTAGTAATTTATTCATCATGCCCACGGGGACAGGATGTAACCTAACTCTTCGAGCATTTTTTTAATTTTAGAAATAAAAAAAATCAAATTATTGTGAAAGAGATTGATTGTTTTTTTATAAATAGATGTAAACGATCTAATAGTTCGGTCTGCTCATTTAAAAAAAAATCACACTAACAGCCACACCATGTGGGAAACCTTTTTGTTCCGTCGATTTTTCACAAAAACTATTAATTTGATCTCATTAATTTTCTTGTATATTATTTTAGTTTAACATAATAAAATCACAAAAATAATTATATTTAAACATATTATTGTTCTTTTATATAAAATATTATTTATGATTATTATATGGTTTTAGTATTATTAATAATTATAATATTATTTATTAAGGTTTATTCGTATTAATGTTTATTATTGTTCTTGATGTTGTTGTTGTTATTAATATGATTTTAATTATTTTTTTCTGATATTATTGCAAGATATAAAAATTAATTCATTTGTGGAAACTTTAACTTAGTGTGTGAGGCTTCAAATGATTTTTTTTGCCTCTAAGAACGAAAGTTTCCGGGTTGCCCTCAGCAAAAACTTGTAGATTTCTTCATGATCTTTCCGAATTGAGATCATACGTTGAATCCTGATATTTTTATTAAAACCCCCAAAAAAAAACAAATTATCAAATCTGCTCCCACTCCAACTTTATTTTTATTTCTACCCCAACCGCCCGTGGGCTGGGCGGTCCACTTTCTGGACCTGACCGCCCAGTAGGCGGGCGGTTCACTACCCTTATCAGACCGCCCAGCAGCTGGGCGGTCCGCTATAAAACCTTATAAAAGAGCTTTTTCTCTCTCCTGAGCAACACAGTGTTCATTCCACCTTCTACAGAAATTCCAGAAAAAAATGAGAGATGAGAGAGCCGTGCTGGGCGATTTTTTCAGCGATTTTGAGGCGATTGTGCACAGTAATCCCAGCACAGTAATCACAGCACAGTAATCCCAGCACAGTAATCACAGCACAGTAATCACAGCACAGTAATCCCAGCACAGTAATTTCCAGCACAGTATTTCCAGAACAGTGTTTTCAGCACAGTATTTCCAGAACAGTAATTCCAGCACGGAAATATGTTGGTTGCACTGTATGTGGGCGGGAAGTTTACCCGGGGTGCGGAGGGAGCACAGTACACCAAGGAAGCAGCCTACGGCTTTGAGGTAAATGAAAATACCTCATTTGTTGAACTGAAGGGAATAGTGTATGAAAAAATTGGTGTGAACCCCAACCGGTGTGATATAGATTTAGCTACCAGGATTAACACAGTAAGTGGTGGTAGACCTTACTATACCAGGTATCCAATAACTGATGAGTCGGTATGGAGGAGTGTTTACAACACTTTTCAGACACAGGGGGTAATGGTAATGGACTTATATTCCAGGAGAGTTCAGCGTGAACCCGGGGTTGGAACATCTAGAGAAAATAGAGGTTATGATCACTCGGGTTATGACAACCCGCGTCACTCGAGTTATGACAGCTCGAGTTATGATCACTCGGGTTATGACAACTCGGGTCGTGAGCACTCGGGGTATGACAACCCCCGCCACTCTAGTTATGACAACCCCCACCCCTCGAGGTATGACAACCCCCGCCACTCGAGTTATGAACCGCCCGTATCACCCGTTTATGAGAATTATGTACCTGATTTTACCACCGATCTACCACCACCACCACCACCTCCTCCTGAAACCCCAATCCAACCCAGATTTCCATCTGTACCACCATCAATACCTATAGTGTCACCCGTTGCTACCCGGAGAGACCTTGACCTTGATGCTGAGGTCGATGCCGTACCACAAGGAAATTTGGAAACAGGTGACGAATGGGAAGGGGATTGGGATTCTGATCACCTGTCAGAAGGTGATGGAGATTATTTACCTAAGGAAGACAGATTTCCGATTAGAGGTCGGACAGATAGGCATCCGTGCCCCACATTCAACGATACCACTGCTTTTGAAGAGGCAGACATCTCATTTTTTGGGCCGCGTGTCAGGTACAGTCAAGAGCTTGCTCCGCAGCAGGTTTACACCAACATAGATGAACTTGTGAAGAAAATATATGAGGTCCATGTTCACGGCAACTAGGAGTGCATAACTGAAAAAAGGGACCGAAGAAGGTTAGTAATTGTTTGTAAAGACGAAGAGCATTGCCACTTCCGTCTCTATGCAACCCCTGTGGGTAAGGGCGAGGAATGGATTATTAAGAAGTGTGAACTACCTCACACATGCAAGGCTGCGTCATCAAGGAAAGACCATGCAAATCTTACGGCTTCACTTATTGCCGATGTAATTGAGAATGACGTTAAGGATGACCCATCGATGAGCCTTAAGGAGGTCGCTAGACATGTCAGACGCGTTTACAAGCATGTCGTCCCAAAATACAACAGGTTGTGGAGAGGGCGTGAACTTGCGATTTGCCGAATGTTCGGTAGCTGGCATGATTCATACAACTTGCTTGCACCATTGCTGCAGGCCATAGTAAGTACAAATCCCGGCACTGTCTTTGAATGTTGGAATATAAGCGTATGGGATGTCGACAACGCGGTGCAATTCAAGGCCATAGCATGGGCATTCGGTCCATGTATTCAAGCTGTGCCATACATTAGACCGATCATCAGTGTGGATGAATGCTTCCTGTCTGGCCGTTACGACGGGAGACTGCTGATCGCATGTGCATATGATGCTGAAAACCAGTTGTTGCCTTTGGCCTTTGCAATTGTTGAGAAGGAGGACGGGGAAAATTGGGGATTTTTCATGAGGTTCGTAAGAAGACAAGTGGTTGGCGACCGGTTCTTTTGTGTCATATCAGACCAGCACAAAGGAATCAAATATGTTTTTGATCGCCCAGATTTCGAGTGGTCGACAGCGAACGGCGAATGTGTGCACAGGCTGTGTATGCAACATGTTACAGACAACCTACACAAGAACTGCGGATCTGGAAAATGGGTTGCAGATACATTCAGAATTGGTGCCAAGAAGAAGAAGCCGAGAAGGGTGGAAGAGATGTTCAAAGATTTTGCCAAGGTATGTATATTTTCACAGACTTATATTTTCTGAATTATTTAATCAAACGTTTTCTCATCTGAAATTTTTTTTTTGCAGTACTGTCCAAAGGCAAATTTGTACTTACTCAAGGTGGGAAAAAATAATCCCGCCGATCTGGCTGAGCCACCTCGATATGAGAAGATATTGCAAGCCCGTGATGGAGGTTTCCGATGGGGAATTATGACCACAAATGGGTCTGAGTCCTTGAATGCTGTTTTCAAGCAGAGCCGGCAGTTGCCCGTGGCAGCAATTGTGGAGGACACCTTCTACAAGTTAAATGCATGGTTTGTTGCACGGCGTGTTAAAGCCCTCGAATTACTGTCTAGGTATGTATATTTTTATTCAGAGATTTTGCCAAGGTATGCATATTTTTATTTGTTGACTTATATTTTCTGAATTACTGTCCAGGAATCAAACGTTTTCAACAAGGGTGGAGGGGAAACTAAGGAAACATAGGGAGAAAGGTGCAGTTATGAGAGTTGTCCCGTACGGGGATAACCAATTGGAATTCGAAGTGCACTGTCCAGATGAGTTTGCTCCAACCGGCCGTAGACCGGATGGGACTATGGAGTTTGTGAAAAGGATGTTCAAGTATGTTGTTATTTTTGCACCTGACAATACTGTAACATGCACTTGCCAAGGAATCCAGTTGGCCCACATACCTTGTTCTCATGTTATGGCGGTGTGCCGGGAGAGAAACTTCTCTGAGGATGATTATGTCGCAGACATGTACCGTACCGAGTACCTTGCGAGTACTTGGGGCGCATCTTTCCATCCTTATCCCAACCAGTATCAGTGGCCGCCCTATGTTGGTGATAGAGTCTGTCCCGCAAGCGGGTGGATCAGAAAAGGAAGAAGACCCCACAAGCGTCAAGTAATGAACATGGACGAGATGGAAGGTAGGCGAATGGGACATCAGGCCCGCCGTTCAACAACTGACAGGCAGCGAGCAGGTACGGTTGATTTTATTTATTTACTTATATTTTTTTTATTTACTTATATTTTATTTGTTTACTTATGTTTTGTTTTGATTTTATTTCAACTGGAATGCAATGCAGATGCCATTAACGAAGCCAACGAAAGAGAAAATGCTAGAGTTGTTGCTGAGGCTACCGGTAGTAGCCACCGCAGGGGTGAAAGCTCAGGAACCGGTAGTAGCCGCCGCACTCATGAAAGCCCAGGAACCGGTAGTAGCCATGGAGAGACATCCGGTAGTGCCGCAGAACCAGCTGCACCCAGACCCAGACGTCGTATTTTGAGTTTGTTCGGCCGTCGTCGCTGATTACCAAGTTTTGTTAAATTATGTTATGAACTATTTTAGATGTATATTGTGAACTATTCTAATTTGTAGTTTGTGAACTATGCAATTTTTTATTTGCCTCGATTATTTTATATGCTTCATTTTTGTTATTTTTATTACTTAATTACGTATACAAAAACTAACAACATAAAATATAAACAAACACAAAACTAATGAAATAAAGTCTGCGACATAAATTTCTAAAAATTCTACAACATAAATTCCTAAAAAATCTACTTCTTACAACGAGCCTTGAAAGTGCATGGAACAAAGTCATCATCAGAGTTTGCCTGATCTGGATCAGTCACAGCAGACGAAGTGGTAGCCTTACCAGTACACGGAACAAACTTATCGTCCGATGCTGGAGGCTCTGGATCAACTTTCTTCTTTTTCAAACTAAAGCCGTGGGGGTTTTCCACAAAGTCATCGTCTGAAATTTCATACTGAACATGTCGTTTCTTCCATTCCTCCAGCTTACATGTCTCACAATTAAAAAAATCACGACATATTTGACACTTGTATTTTTTTTCCTCATTTTTACCTCGATCACTAATTGACCCTTCTCTCGCTACGCCACGATCTCGGTTGCTCGCTTTCTTACCTCGTTTGTTACTGTCCATACCTCAAAATCGCCTCAAAATCGCCTGACAGCTCTCTCTTTCGGTTCTGGAAATTTGTGGGATTGGGGAATGAACACTGTGTTGCTCAGGAGAGAGAAAAAGCTCTTTTATAGGGTTTTATAGCAGACCGCCCAGCTGCTGGGCGGTCTGATAAGGGTAGTGAACCGCCCGCCTGCTGGGCGGTCAGGTCCAGAAAGTGGACCGCCCAGCCCACGGGCGGTTGGGGTAGAAATAAAAATAAAGTTGGGGTGGGAGCAGATTTGATAATTTGTTTTTTTTTGGGGGTTTTAATAAAAATATCGGCGTTGAATCTAAGTTTCCTGTTGTTGAATTTTTTCGACTTGCAAATTAAATGAAATTAAATTAACTAAATATTAAATTTAACTTAACTAAATTGGACTAAATTTAATTATATTTACTTAAATCTGGCTTAAATAATATAACAATTTAATTCAAAATTAAACTAAATTAGATAAATCTACATCACATGACATTCTAACTAACACAACCAGTTTAACAATTTGTACATTGATTTGTAGGCTCAAAATTTGGGGAGCAGCTTGGGTCCGATGCCCATCGGACCCAAAGTGGGTTCGATGGGCTCTACAACCGTCCGATCTGCTTTAAGAACCGTGCGCACGTAAATTAAAGAAGCCGCGAAGTTCTGGAGTGAATCTTAAAGCAGATCGGACGGTCCTAGAGCCCACTTTGGGTCCGATGGGCATCGGACCCAAGCTGCTCCCCAAAATTTGAAGCTTCTACTGTGACCAAATTAATAATTCAGTCTCAATAGTTTTCGGATTTTCTATAATCATGACGCACTACAACTCCCTTTTCTGAAATTTGATTTTTTTTTTTCATTTTCTAAAAATAATAAACAGCTCTTCAAGGATCTAGATTCTTTAAAAAGAAATTGTAAGAGTAATAAACGGCTCCCATTTATTTAGTACACTAATTAATCAAACCCTAGTTAAGCCGTGCAGTTTGCGTTGGATCTTGGTTAAGCTAATTTATTCAACGATAAGCTAGGAGGCTTATAATCCGTACTTATAGCCTTGTCAGCCCCCAGCCCCTATTGCAGCATCAGTCTCTTTTTTTACTTTATATTGAAACAGTTTCTGGTACCAAGCAGCCTTTTATAATGCAAGGCTATAAGTACCAAGCAGCCTTTTTTTACTTTATATTGAAACAGTTTCTGGTACCAAGCAGCCTTTTATTTTCATTTTTATTTATTGCTTGTTATATTTGGCTCTCGATTCCCAATTGACATATGGTCTTCTGCGGCACTTGCTGCCCCAAACAAAAACTGATTATAATGCAAGGCTCGTAAACTATATGACTTCACTAGATATTTTCAGTCACTGTACTGATCTGAAGAACTGTTATATTTACTTTGTAAAATAAGTGTTCAATTGATCAATGAATTATCCTGATTAATGGTACATCGTTGCTAAAAAGAGGTTAGATATTTTGAAAATATTGAAAAATGTATTCCTAACTTTTGCATAAATTCTTATTCTTTTTTTATTACTGAAGAGTCATATATTTTATTCTCTTTTAATTTTTAAGGACGCTGATTATCAATATGATCATTGCTATTGTTTTTAATGTTCAGTTTAGTCTGAGTTTAAATGACTTAAGTATATAAATAGTTTGAATAATTATAAGTTCTCGAATCATAGTTGAACTAGAAAAATTAGCAGTGGAGGGATATAAAATCAATGAATTTAATGTGAAATAACTCTAAATATTCCAACCAAATAAAATAAGAGGAGGGTTCAAATGCCTTCATTTTTTGTGCCTCCACCATGCCTCTATTTTTTAAAACTTTAATAACTCCAAATTTAAAACTTAAAAGTCAAAATAAAACCGTTGGATATGATCTACATCATTTTATCTATGTGCTCATAAAAAATTATCACATTTTGATTTTGTTTTTATGTGAATCAATAAGTTGAAAAATCAACGTCTAGAAATTATCCACATTAGTACATTTTTTACAAGCTCTTGATGACAACCAAAACAAAATTGAAATGTCATAATTTTTTACACGTGCATAGATAAAATGATGTAGATCATATTCAACGGTTTTATTTTGATTTTTTAGTTTTAAATTTTGAGTTATTAAAGTTTTTAAAAATAGAGGCATAGTGGAGGCATAAAAAATGGAGGCATTTGAACCCTCCTCATAAAATAAATACACAATCTTTTATATTCATCTTAATTCGAGATCACACTGAACATTTTCATTTACTGTAGCACTGGACATTTACATTTTCAAATTGTTCTCTATCACAAATTGCACTCATTTAAAAGTTTGAATATGATTGTTTGCAAACAAAACATACATAAATAGAACTATTTTTACAACAACAAGAAAATATTGGCCACAGAGGATTGCAATTATCAGTGCCACAGAATATCCGGAAAGAACAGATTTGCAGTGTAAGGCAAGTCTTGATGCATGTGCGCTATTTTTATTGCATCTATCCTGGTACCATTTCTTCTTATTTTATGAGCTATTTTCATTGCATCTTTCCCAAAATCCAAGACAGGCCACCATCCCATTCCATTCAGCGGGCGGGATGGGGCAACCCACGGGCGCAATGTTGTTCCAAGGTTTCCCGTTTTAGCGGCCTGATTTGGTGCTTCTATTTTGATCCAATTTGGTGTTTCTATTTTCGGTAGAACTTAATATAATAATAATAATAATGATAATGATTATAATTATTTGAAATGCCGTGATAATATTATTAATATAATTATTATTACAATATGATGTTCTGGTGGCACCATATCCTTAGACCGTTATTATATTATTTTCTGAAAAGATTTGCAAAGGTTATGAAGTCGTGAAAAGAGTTCGGATTCTTGACCTTTGAGTATCTAGCAGTATTAGAAATTTTTTATAGCTAACTATGTTACTGTTCCATTCTCGACCGTTATTATTTTCATTTTATAATTTTGTACCTTCCATTGTTAACTCATTGTTACAATTAATCTACTTCTGTTTAGGAAAAACAATTTTGAATTTTGTTAACTACTCTTGTATGCTTTTTATGCATGTTCAACTTGTCTAATCAGACAAATATTTAAGTAATCAGACTTTTTTTAATTGATTTCTTGCTTCAGTTTATCATTATGTTGTATATATTCTGTGATTTTTTTGTATGTTTTTAAATTTATAATTGTTTGTATGTTGTATGGATAACGTACTGCATGTTATTTTATGTATGCATGCTTTTTATTATCAAGACTAACAAATTGAGAAGCTAATCAATTATATAAATTAAATTCTAAAAAAAAAACTTACTCTATCGGTATGGTACCCATTACCGATAGAAGTATAAAGTTTGTTCTATCGGCAATGAGTTCTATATTGATATATAAAATAGGATGTAATTGCTATCGGAACAGAGCCGATGGAAGACATTTAAGATCTTCTATCGCGTTGGTCACTAGCAGTAGAAAATCCGTTATTAAATTCATTTTTTACCTGATAGAAGACAGCAATTATGTAGTAGTGTGATCTTAATCCTCACTGAGAAGCTGATGTTTGAAAAGATTAAACGACTAAAGAAGTTAATTTAGGAGATTAATGGAGCTGTAAGAAGACTTAATCCGAGATATTGAGCTATCACGTCTCTCGTTCATGTCTTTTATCTTCTATGGTCTTCTTCTTAATCCGAGATACTGAGCTATCACGTTTCTCGTTCATGTCTTTTATCTTCTACGGTCATCCCGCTGTCAATTCCCCTCTCTTGTTATTATAGTTGAATATCCATCTGTTTCTTTTCCAATGTCTTTCAATCTGACTACTTGATCTCGTATGTATTATAAGTTTCAGTTATTCTTATCTATGTTAGTCGGTGATCAATTAGAACTTTTAATTTCAATCTGTTAACGAAATCAATTTTAAATTCCTCTTCCATATTATATCTTTTATAACAGAACATTTTGTCCATTTTGTAGGGAAAGAAACCAATCTACTCGATTATATTGTATTTCTATTTTATCTAATTATTGTCGGTTTCATGATAAAAATTAAGGAGTAGAATTAGGATTTTCTTAAGTTTATCAAGTTTCTTTGTGAACTTAATTTTAAATTCTATCGGATAAGAGTAGGATTAAAATGCACTATTGGTCTTGTGTCCCAACCATACTCCATATTTATATCTTCGTTTTTCAAAGTTCAAATAGTCGATTTGAGCCGTTCAACATGATATCTATATTAAAATGTACTTAGAGATCAAATTTTATATTTTTTTTGAAATTTTTTTACTATATGTTTTAGATAGGTACGAAATCACTGCTTCAAACGACGAAATTGAATTGTTGAAACCAATGTGTCTACATGCGAAAATTTTAAACTTTCGAATTAATTTAGTATAAAATCAATCGGTCAAAATTAGAAGGTTTATAATATTAGTTTTAATGCATTCATGTTTTGAATGTTTTTTTACCGCTTAACTCTATACCAAATTAATTCAAACATTTAAAATTTTTACATGTAGACACATCACTCGTAACGTAGATGAGTTTCAATAGTTTGAATTTATCGTTTGAAGACAATCCGGTAGATTTTAGAGTTAAGTTCAAAAAAGAACTTGATGAACTTAGATATCAAT
The DNA here is from genome assembly GCA_011114355.1 of Carex littledalei. NCBI lineage: Eukaryota > Viridiplantae > Streptophyta > Magnoliopsida > Poales > Cyperaceae > Carex > Carex littledalei. Next base: position 4,881,370 of record CM022090.1, read on the forward strand.
TGCAATGTTCTTTTTTGTCAGACCTTGCTGTGGCAGATATATAATTGCTATTTAAAATTTTAGCATCAGAACTACGTGTTTGGTGCAATGATACGAGTTCTTGTTTCTCTTTTAAAAGAAGTAGGTTCAATTTTCAAAAATAGCATTTAAAAAATGTTAGAATATATCGGAGTCCTCTGATATTGTCATTTAAATTTAAAATTTAATGAGCAGTGATGATTTCGAGACTCGTCAAATTAATTAACTTGAATAAACGTACACAACACCTTTTTTTATGCATAATATTTAATGAACCTTTTTAATTCAAAGCGTGAGATTTATGCACGTCTAAATATAAAATTTGTAGATTATCTTACTAAATTGGTCACTCTAGATTCTAGAATCTCAAATGGGGTCCAATTTTGTTAAAAAATATGATCAAATCCACACGAAATTGCGATATAGAACAGTTCCTAAATAATCATGTTCATGTGACCATGCCTTTATGATAATCTGTTTTTGCTCAAATACCAAACGGGCCGGGAGAAAAGCCCAAATATGATAGCCAACCGGATCAATTGTTAAAGCCTATTATTGTTTGTTCAAAGATCAAATTTAGATTATCAGAGGTCTTCAGCTCTAAGGAGCTTTTGAGTAAGCTAACTGAGAGGTTTCAAATCAAATCCAAATGAAACAAGAAATTTATAATACTTCTTCGTTCAATGTACAAACGTTGGAACTTTAAGTCTTTAATACGAGCTCATACGTGTATGAAGGAAAACCCCGTTTTCTTCTTCTTAATTTTGTTCTCATTCTATGAATTTTATAAAAGACACAAGGCATAGCATGTGTATTTTTCATTGGGCCACCGATAAGTACGTAAAGAATTATTGGACAGCCTGAAAGCGAAAGGGAATAATTCCGAGCCAGAGTATTGACATCTGGAAGAATCTTCATGTACATTTAATTTGGAAAAAATAATCAACGAATAACTTTGATTTTTTTTTTTTTCTCTTTCTAAAAGACAGCCTTGATGTTGTTAAAGTGGCCGTACAACTTGAAACCTTCAAAGCACAAATGACTAGAAAGTAGAAACTATTTTCAATTTAAAAAATAATAATTTATGGAAGCTCAATTGCTGTTGCCCAGGTGATTTTGAAAATGTCTACGCGCTTGTGTTAAAAAAACTCAGAAAAGAAAAAAAAAACTAATTGACTAATAAGCGATTCAGACTTCTGGAAGAATGTTTTTGGACTAATAAATATGATTCTCTTTTAATGAAATCTCGGTAAAGTGAGTCAGCGATTACGTCAATTAATTTGATAAAAATCCATCCGTTCATTTCTAAAAATATTTTTTAATATCGAAATAGGGAGTGCGTGCGTGACTTCTAGATGCATATAAAAATGCATGAATAAAGCACTATTTCGAGAATAATATTATTATTTTCATTCAGATATATTTCGAATGCGTTTTTTTTTTCTTTTTTGAAATAACATCAAATTAGTAATATTTCAGTAATATGAAAAATTACAAAAATAACAAATTAGTACCGTTTCAGGAAAAAACCAACAGTTTCGTTACTGTTTGAATCGCTAATATTTTTCAACTTGGGAGCTTAAAAAGTATCTCACTGACCAATGGGTCCGGCGCTGGCCCCACATTTCTGTGGAACATTCAGTAAAACAACGCGCTCCTGTAAATCGTAATCGATATGGTGCTATGCATAGCACGGATGGAGTCCGTGCTACGGCTCAAAATTTGACTTTTCAAAATTCTAACGGTCGATCCAACCGTTCAATGTGATAACCATATGAATATGTACTTGCAAACTAAATTTTATATTTTTTCGAATTTTTTTACTATTTTTTTAGATAGGTAGAATTTTGATGGTCCAGAATTTTCAGAAAACACTGATTTTTCTATCTATCTAAAAAAATAGTAAAAAAATTCGAAAAAATATAAAATTTAGTTTGCAAGTACATATTCATATGGTTATCACATTGAACGGTTGGATCGACCGTTAGAATTTTGAAAAGTCAAATTTTGAGCCATAGCACGGACCCCATCCGTGCTATGCATAGCACCATAGGCTCACTCTCTTCCAACGTTAAAACTTAAAGCAAAATGAAAAGGAAAATCTTCGAAACGGGGCAATTTCGTCCTTTCGTTAAATCCGGACCCATCTTCGTTAGAATTTGGATCCCTAAAGTAAACCAATTTTTGTGTTTTGATCTGGACTGTCCGATCTGCTCCAACATGAATATTAAAGGGGCTCCTTGCGTTCCACCACGGACCGGATTGGCTCAATTTCTGATTGGACGGTCCAGATCAAAACTAAAAAATTGAGTTACTTTAGGGAACACGGACTCGCACCCTGTAACGAACTTTCCCTGAACTCGGTCTATTTCATACCACCACTGAAATTTCAGTTATTCACCATTCTGGACCACGAATTCGCATCCTCCAAGATATCTCATATTTTGCGTTTTCCAATGGAAAATCTCAACCGTTCAAATATGCTCTGCACGAATTTCAAAGCAAAAATAATACTGCCCCTACGCGATCCCCGAGTAGGAACCGGACACGTCGGTCACGCAAAATATGAGATACCTCAGAGGATACGCACTCCTGGACCACTAGGCAGTCATCCGGTCTACAGTTAAAAGCCAATCGGCTTAAAAATTGCCAGATTTCAGTCTGACCCCAGAGGTACAAAAGGCGAGGTCACCGCCACCGTACACTCGGTTTTCTCGCCATCAATCAATCAATCTACACATACACAGTCCGTAGTTAATTTCCCTTTAATTTTCCATTTTTAGAGTATTTTCTAGTGCAGGCTCTATCGATCGTACCGGTTTGATCTGAGAATACGATTTGGTAGATCGATCAGAGCAATTCGATTTAATCGATGGGGTCGAAAGAGGATAAGGCGTCGGCAGCAGGAGGAGGTTTTTTCTCTACTATAGCAGCCGGTGTAAAGAGCTGGAGCACCGCCGTACACAAATCTGTCAATGGGTATCGTACCAGATCTTTTTTTTTTCTTTGATTATGCGCCTATCACTTTTAAAATCTGGTGATGTTGACTTTTCCTTTTCTAATTGACCCGAAACCCTAGGTTTTAATTGTGTTCCTTGCGATCCTATTTGTTTACTACATGACAAGTTAACACCAAATGGATGTGTTTGAAGAGATTACAAGGGTTTGTTCAGCTCTAATAGGCTTTATGTAGTTATTAATGGACGAATTGGGCTGTTTGAATTTTCTATACTAACTAGACGCCTTATTACATCTATTTTTTTAACAAGATAGAGTGTTTATTTTTGTTGTATTGTTACCATGCTTTGGTGAATAGTTGCCTACATGGAAGCAGATCAGATTAATATATCAACTTGTTTGTACTTAGGATAATGGGTTATGAAGGGCTTGAAGTTATTAACCCGGAAGGAGGCACAGAGGATGCAGAGGCTGAAGCATCTAGAGGCCGATGGAAGCAGGAGGTATTGTATTTTGTATTTCTTTTAAATGAAAATAACAGGCTTTAGTTTCTAAGTTCTTTCCTCAGCCTCTGTCACGTGCATTTACGTTCCAATGGTTCTCAATGAAATAAGTATGGTATATCATAATAGTATGTGTTATATTTCTGGGTCAATAGAAATTGAGGGAAGAGCCATCAGCTGAACACATTGTGTATTTATTTTTTGGCGGTTAATAACTTTTTCTGCATGCAAAATAAGATGAATTGGGTTATTAATTTTGGTGGTTGATTGATTTTGCCTCTCTAAATAGTATGCTAATAATCATGGCACTTTAATATGAAAATGCAGGACAGAGATAGTTACTGGAAGATGATGCACAAATACATAGGAGCAGATGTTACTTCTCTTGTCACACTTCCCGTCATTATATTTGAGCCTATGTCTATGCTTCAAAGAATGTCTGAGGTTTGTTTTGCATGTTTTCTGCTATTTTACAGACTGATCTGTAAATTGGACGTAAAATAAATAACACAATGATCGTCTATCCACAGATATTGGAATACTCTGAGCTGTTAAATAAAGCTGACGAATGCGATGATCCTTACATGCGCCTTGCTTACACTGGTATGTGGTTGCTCTTTGATGCTTTAATTGCACACTCTTTGAGGTTAGTTTCGGTAAGTCCTTGGTGCTGATCAGTTACTTTTGTTCCAAATTGTACAGCCACATGGTTTGTATCGAATTACTATCAATTACAGAGAACGTGGAAGCCTTTCAATCCGATACTAGGAGAAACATTTGAGATAGTCAACCACTGTGGAATCTCCTTCATCGCTGAGCAGGTATGCTTATGATATTTTCTGATACTATTGTTACTGATTTGATTGGTATTAAGAGTAGTTTGAACCTGTGTCTGGTAATGGCGTAATGCACATATTTTATAGTTGCACGATCTCCTGTCGAAGTGCATTTCTATGCACAAATTTGCATACCACAAGTATGCACTGTTTGGTTGTTGCTTACTCAGGTTTGTGGTATCATTCTTCGTCCTTGTCTTGTTTGGGGCTCCTTTGTATTTGTTTACTAGCACAATGGAAGGTTAAGGCATAATTGAGGCATAGTTTGCATAGGGCACAATTTACGGTTAATTTAGGTGAATGGGGTTATATCGGGAGCTTTGTTGTGCGTGATTATAATTTGGGTTTAATTGATCTTTGTTTGTTTTGTGGAAGACCTGACAAGGCATCATTTTAGTGAATTCATGTGGGTAGTATACCTGCTGTAATTAACGTTGCTAGTGCTAGGCCATATTGCAATTTGCTTTGCGAAAACCCAACAGCCTTTCCATTTCAACTATAATTAGATTATCTTATCATGGTTTGTTTTCAAATAGGTGAGCCATCACCCTCCGATGAGCGTGGGACACGGGGAGAACGAGCATTTCATATATGACATCACGTCCAAATTGAAGACCAAGTTCTTGGGTAACTCAGTTGATGTCTATCCTGTCGGCAGGTAAGGATAAACCCTACTATCTATCTATGCCTTCTCAGTTCCTCAAACCTTATAATTAGGTAGGAGGAGATGAATGAAAAGTGTGGTTGTTTGTGAAATGGAATGACAGGTCAAGGCTGGTGTTGAAGAAGTCAGGGCATGTGTTGGATTTGGTACCACCACTAACAAAGGTGAATAACCTCATATTCGGGAGGACATGGGTTGATTCCCCTGGGGAGATGGTGCTCTCCAACTTGACCACTGGAGAGAAGGTCGTTCTCTACTTCCATCCATGTGGCTGGTTTGGGTGCGTAGCCCCATCTTATACTTCCACTCTACTTAATTTCCATCATGTCCTATGATTACAATGATAGCATATCATTTGATATCCATCTGTTTGCACTGTGTTTGCTTGTTTGATATGTTGTCTCCACTTATTCCTCAGGAAAGGACGATATGAGGTCGATGGTTACGTGTACAGTTCTGAAGAAGAGCCCAAGGTGATGATGACCGGCAAATGGAATGAGTCCATGAGCTGCCAACCGTGCGACTTAGAAGGAGAGCCTCTTCCTGGCACTGAACTCAAAGAGGTTTGTATTGAATCATTACTGTTGCCCCTCTCGCTGTCTGTCTCTGGTCCTTTAGTTGTTAAATTGAATTGGGGTGCTCGTTGAGTGTAGATATGGAGATGCGCACCAGCACCTGCCAATGACAAGTACCAGTACACCTATTTTGCACATAAACTCAACAGTTTTGAGACAGCTCCAAAGGGGCTTTTGCCTTCTGACTCCCGGCTTAGGCCTGATAGATATGCCTTAGAGAAGGGTGACATGTCTAAATCCGGCAATGAAAAGAGCAGGTACACAACCTCTGAAACTCATATTGTTCGCTTTTCTAATTGTTTTGCAGAAACAGATGAATCAATTTAGGCCTTAAACTCATATTGGTACGGGTCCTGCTACAATGTTCTTGTACAACTGCTATAACTACCCTTTATTGTGCGCCAAATGTGTTTATGTGGGATTCTAACTTTCAGCTGTTGTCTGCTATGCTTTCAATGGAATAATCAGTATAAATCATGGAAATCAATTCCAACACATTCTAAACTTTGTTTATCGTAATTCCTTGACAGGCTGGAGGAGAAACAAAGAGCTGAGAAAAGGATGCGAGAGGCGAAAAATGACAAATATACCCCTAGATGGTTCAACTTAACTGAAGAAATCGCACCAACACCTTGGGGTGATTTGGAAATTTATGAGTACAACGGTAAATACTCTGAACATCGGGCTCAGATCGAGAGCTCTACATCTCTTACTGATGCTGACCCTACCACCATCGAGTTCAACCCATGGCAGTATTCTGATGTAGCTGAATGAACTAGTTTTTAGAGCGTGGCAGGGGGGGTTTATTGATGAGTTACAACATGTCAATTTATATTTGTTGTGTTTTATTGGGGGTGAGATATATTTTTTTTCGTGTACTGTTGTGCTCTTAAACCTTGCTTTAGATTTGAGATTCATGTAGAAACCAGGGTTTGTTGTATTTATGCATGTCGTATCCGTTTATAGCTTAAATAATAGAATTCAAATTTTCGTTTATCTTGGGCTTGTTGTGTGCAGCAAGTTTATTTCTCCTACCTAATAAGGTTATCATCTATTAGTCTGTCGCATTTTCTTTGGTTGGCTTGGAAACTATGTTTTATTAGGCCAAGATCTTAAATCAATTTATGTGGCTCGCCGAATCAAGGAATATGCAAAATGCGTTGTAAGCTCTAGGTCAGACTGTAATCTAATTCTTTGAGTGAGAAATTCACTGTGGTTTCGTGAGAAACAGATTTTCCAATGGTATTGCCTTCACTGCACGTTATTTGGTTTTTGCATCGTGTAGTAGAGAGAACGGGCTTTCCATAGGTCTGTACTATGGGGCCCATGCAGATATTCCAGTTGACAAATATAGGATCCATTAAGCGATCTCCCAATATGAAAATATAATTGATGGCTTGATGTGGTTATACGTTACAGTACAAACAAGCAAGCAAACAAACAATTAAAGTGCAGTATAGCAGGAGGAATCTGTTTGGATTTGGAGCTGCTGTCGGTGAGAACATGAATCTATCTTGATTAATTAATTAAACATTGTATGCGTTTCATCAAATTTTGACGAGCAATGAACATGAGGTTTGTTTTCTTTCACGTGCTGTAATGACTAGCTGTTTCATTCAAGCTTCGCTCCTACAGGACAGGAACCTCCTCAGCTCCTTTAGTACGAGTTTTAGTTACAGGTGACTTTTGAATTGTGACACTAATGATTCCTGATTTTCCGTGACAGTTTCCCTCGATGTTGCATGGCTGAAAAAAAAAAACGTACTCCTATAATTTTCATATCATTCTTTTTAACTGCTTGTTAATTGTTGACACCCTTGTAAATTTGTAGCACAAAAGGGAGGTCGCAGGTTCCAAATCCGAAAGGAACGATTCTCCTTTATTCTAAAAAATTGTAGCACAAAGTACTAATTATTAAGGGACTTGTGCGTATTAGTCCACTGATTTTTTTTCCTTTTTTTGTGTGCCAATTATGCTTACCAGGACCGATTCATGAGTACAATTTCTTCAGAAGAGTTCACATTTCTCCAAGGTCTCCATAATGGGGTCTTATTTTGTTCAGTATTGTTATCTCGTGGGACAATTTCACACTAAATATAGAAGATTTATTATAATTATATAGTAATAGATAACCAGAAGAACCAGCTTTCCTTGCATCTGGAAAAGAAATAAAACAATAATAAGATAAATTTGATTTCTCGTAACCTCCGCTTAAAGCGAATAAGGCGATTCAGAGGCGATAGAATTTTGAGAGTCGTCAATTTCAGTCGGTTCCTCCGCCCCGCCCCACCCCCTCCTCCTTCACCCGGTCCACCTCGCCTCACTCTGTTCGAGCCGATGCTTTCGTCTAATGGATCTGGCCACCGCTCGTCGCTCCACTTCACTCTATTTGAGCAGGTGCTTCCGTCCAACGGATCTGGCCACCGCTCTTCGATCTATCTTGCCTCACTCCAATCGAGCAGGTGCTTCTGTCTGACGAATCTGGCCACCGCTCTTCGCTCCATCTTGACTCTCCGGGTTCGAATGGAGGTGTTGTGAATTCGCTCCACCTCTTCCGTAGTCTACTATATATATACATATAAATAAGGTACATGTTATGGACTTATGGTTGATGACGATGATGATGATGTGCTGATGTTGTCCCTTTTCCTCCTCCCTCCCATCTTCTTTTTCCATCTTCCTCTTCTTCTTGCTCTCCTTGTCTTGCTGTGTCTAAAACTGAATAAATCAGGCACAAACCTAATCTGAGCACCAAAGCTCTCCTAGATCCCCTTGGCTCGCTATGACCCAACAACAGCACTATTTGTGCTAATGACAAGAAACCATGCTGGCTCACTACCTATTAATCTGAGCACGAGCACAGAAAACCATACAGGCTCGCTATCTACCAATCTGAGCACGACAACCCGAAGGCTCATCTTTTTGTAATCAGAGCACGGTTCTGTTTTTCTGTTTTTTCTTGTCTAGCTTTATAGAAGGGGCTCTGTTGTAATATTTTAAGTACTGGTACAACTACTTTAGGTATACTTATGTACTGGTACAAACAGATGAATGTAATCGGTTTTTGTCCTGATTAATGAAATACCTACGGGTTATTAACCAAAAAAAAAAAAAGAAAAGAAATAAAACATTCTACCAAGTTAAATAGGATTGATACTCGTGAAATACATGTCCAAAGTAGGTTAGTACAATTAAAGCCTTCAAAAAAATAACACAACGGATTGCAACACAGTCACTGTCAAGGGACCCAACATGAATTAAAAATGGGTTCAAGTTTATCCCAGCATTTATCATTTACAAACTTTATTTGGCGGGGTAGACGGTAGCCATGGGTGGTAACCGCTCCTTTTTTTTTGGCGTGCAGTGATTCTTGATTAAACAAAGGCATTGATTAGATATGACTAGAGAATTATCTCCTTCAATATAAGAGAAGAAATTGGAACCAGTAATCAATTTGGCGTTTGCTTGATCCAACAAATACAAACAATTTAAAGCACCCGGTATTATTCCTTTCTTGGTTCTAGATCATAGCGCAAATTCATTTTGAATTTATTTTATCAGTTATTTTTGTGTCCTGTTTGCAATAAATTGATCATATATTAGTTAGATGGAAGGCTCTCTTTGGGATAATTAAAGAGACAAAGCAACATGTATGACCGCATACAAAGGGAAACATGCATTAATTTTGTACTCTTGGAAAGAGATCTCACAATAACTTAATGAGCTGTAATTATACTAATTAAGCACATGAGGATATATTCCCATGAAGTCACGAATCACGAGGTAAAGCTAAGGCAACAGCTACCACCACCACCTTCTCTTTTTTATCTGTATCTTTGGGTCCCCGTGCACAACTAAGCTTAGCCATGCGATTCGCATCCACCGGTCAGATCACACTGTTGCTTTGTAGGGAAATTTTTTAGATCCACAAGATGTAATTCGAATGGCTCGAATTACATGCCGTGATTATATTATAGGGGCAGATCTTAAGGCATTGCTGAGGGTGCTTAGCCACCTCCATAATTTAAAAAAAAAAATCTGTCTATATACAAATTTAATTGAAATTCATTTTTTTAAAAAATTTTATATAGTTCAACTCCTCTCATAAAATATAAAATATTTGTTTGTAGTCTAGTAAGAGTTTCATTTTGTGATTGTGGAGACTTGATTCAAATATCAGTGACCACACATTATGCATTTACATAGATTATACATAAAAAATTTAAGTTTCAGCCTCCAATCTATATTTTATGGTACCTATGACAGCAGAAACGAGAGTTCTCATGTTATGTAGAGGTGATCAATTGATCATGCATGTGAGGCAGTGAGGAGCCAACTCAATTACTCAAAGCACAACACTTGCCATGTGAGAAATCTCTACTGTATTTTGAGTCCCTTGTGAGCCCCATCCCATCTGACTGCACTCAATCACAATACCAATTTATTATATCCTAGCTAGCTGGGTCATACTCACTCACACACACAGAAACACACATTAATATATTAATTATTTTTTAAATTTATAAACGTGAATTGTGCATACAAGTACATCTATTCATACTTTGCTTAGCTTATTTCTATCTGATCTAATTAATTGGGAGGTGGGTGAAGAGGCACTAATTGTAGGCATCTGTGAGTATGTTGATGTATTATGTATAGACTCCAACTGACACCTAATGTGATGCCTCCCATTCATTGATCCCACCTTGTTCTCCCAATTTTTTTTTAACCTCAATCAGTCAATTTATTTTTATTTTGGTCCTTTGAGGTCTTTCATATAATGGTTCACACAATTTATTTTTATGTTTCAAATTTACAAATTAATTTGGATCTGGAGCAATTCCAATATTGTAAAAGATTCCCTTCACTTTACGGTTTGAGATTTACTCCCAGCCGCTTTGAGATTCGGGCTAGCACAGGGCAATATTATTGAGTTTTGAGATTCGTGCCAAGTTAAAAAGAACGGTCCAAATCCAGTAATTGTAAAAGATTCCTTATTACGGTACCTTAGAGGATCTGAATTCGTCCTAGGGACCTAGTTATTCAGAGGCTGTAATTTGGGCCTTGGTGGTTAACATGTCTCAAGTCAATGTTGGATCTAAACTATAAAAAGTCAAACAAGAGAGAAAAGAAATGGCATTGGATTGGATTAAACCGGCAATTAATTCAATTCAAGTAAATTTGAAGTTGCTTACACCAAATGAACCTCAATGTATTAGGGAATTGTAGGACCGTATGATTTTGATCGGAAGGTCTAGATGGATTTATTAATGAACCAACGGCAACAGATCAATATTTCTTTTGTTGTACGAATAGGTAGATATCAAGACCCACACAGAAAATCAACGGTTTTAATTATTGAGGCCCCTTAAAATGATTAGGCCATGAAAATAAAATATTGGCTAAAAGAGGTACCTAGTATCTTGAGGAGCCAGTGATCTCATGTTCTTGAGGAATAACTAATTCCAACCTCTCCAGTCATTCATAAAATGGATGCCTCCAACTATTGAGGCGCGCTTTTATGGAAGTATTATTCTTTTAGACTGGAGATTTCTAAGACAATTATGGACTGGAGAGGACTGGATTATTAGCTTTGGAGAGAATCAGAGAAGAGAATAATAAGACTTAAGAAGAGAATATAAAGTGGGAACAGTGAAGTGAGCGTGGATGGTGGATCCAACTACTGCACTTCTGACAACCTAACCAGATTGGACCCAATTAAATCCAATCTTATATTTATCCCAAAATCTGACATTCCATCAAATTTGTGCGTTTTTGAATTTTTAAGTACCAGTCTGTTCTGACTTCTGACTTCCTAAAAGTAGTTAGAAAAGTGGTGCAATGCAAATCAGGTTTCACTATGCTTCCGTGCTTGGAATTTCATACAGTGCCACAATCATAATGATAATGCAAATTCTCTCTGCATGTCATAAAGACATCATCGCCAAAATAACATCAGAGCGTTAGGGAAAAAAGATAAAGAAAAGAAAAAGAAATTAAACTGTAGTCCTGTAACAGTGCGTTAAATGAGCAAAAACTGGTACCTTATAAAAATTTAAAAGTTATGACTTGGCGGTGAAGTTTCAGCTGAGGCACTACTGTTTATGTTCACAATCAGAAATGATTCTTCCTACCGTAACTATAGAACTTATATTTTGGTTCGATCTAAATTACATCGAGAACCATATATATTATAATTATTTAAAATCATACTTTTTTTAGTATGAGAAATTACAGGTTCGGAATTTACTATCAATTAGGATTGAGTGAGATTATGGTAATATGCATATTATGAATCGACCAATATATGCTATAGATTCATTTAAATAGTTTATCTTAATTGCTAAATCTGATCTCTGTATAAAATGTACTTGTAGATCAAATTTACATTTTTTTAAAAAAATTTCTATTTTTTAGATTGGTAGAAAAACACTAATTTTGGATGGTCCAGAATGTTCAAATCAAAGGATTTTCTACCCATCTAAAAGAATAATAACAAATTCAAATTCTAAAAAATATAAAATTTGATTGGCAAGTATATTTTAATATGAAGACAATGTTAATTAGTTCAGGTTGACTGTTTGAACTATAAAAAAAGACGATACGAGACCATAGCACGGGCCGCTATATAATATGCATATTACCATAGCCTCACTTAGGATTTATAAATAAATAAATTGAGTCCTTAACTCCAAAGAAGAAGAAGAAATCTAAACCACACTTCCATTATAAATTAATCAGTCGACTTGTCAAATTAATTTATTTAACTTACAAGATGATAAACCTTTTTTCTAGCAGTAATTTCTAAAATGAATCACATTTACATAATTACATCAACTTCAAAGGTTTCAAAATTTTCACAAATGAAATCATATAATTGTGAGAAAAATCTGCAACGAGACACCTGGACACCAAATTTTGTGGTACCAGACACCAAATTCTTAAATTTGGGTATAATTGAATTCAAGGTGAACTTGAAAACATAAATGGGACCAAAATAATAATTTAGCAGTTAAAGAGAGGGATGAATCATAGTTGAATGATCAATTCAAAAAATGTGATATTGTCAAGTTACCAGCAATGATATAAACACTAGTCTTTTTTTTTTGAGTGAGGCTATGGTAATATGCATATTACGGAGAGACCTGTGCTATGAATTCATATTTCTAATTTTAAAGTTCAAGCAGTCAATCTGAACTGTCAAAAGATACTCTCCATAAGAAAATGTACTTGAAGACAAAATTTAACATTTTTTAGAAAAAAATTACTAATTTTTAGATAGGCAGAAAACCACTGTCTTTGAATAGTTAGAATATTCAAATCAAGTAATTTTCTACATTTCTAAACAAATAGCAAAAAAGAAATCTAAACTTTTTTTTATATGAAGATCGAACGTTTGGACTTTAATTTATAGCTGCGCTTCCTTTTTAATTTCTCCATTTGAGAATTGAGAATTGAGATCAGATCTTGAGATTGAAATGAAATGGGACCCACTCACAGCGTATGATCCTACCAGTTAGACACGACATCACACCTCAGGGACCACATTTGCCCCCTTAGTCGCTTTCCTTCCAGGCTTCCAAAAAAAGATGCTCTCTTTTTATTTATTTATTTTTATTTTATTTTATTTTGGCACTTTTATCTCTCTACTCTTGTGACTTGTGAGTTGTGATTCTTACCTTCACCCACTGTAAAGCCCACAGATATATAGGAATAAGATTCTGATAAACCTTTTTGTTTCTTCTTTAAATTGCTATAGTATCTCTTGTAATTTGATAAATCTTTTTATTTTCATAAAAAAATGTCGGTTAATAATCGCTAATTGACTTTTAAAAAAAAAGGTATGTACATTTTACAAGGTAAGGCCGTAAGGTTATGTTATAACTGCGTTTTATTTTTTACAAATTAATATTGTTATAAGAATGAGATTTTATTAAATATATAAGCACGGAAATTTTGTGGGCTAAAATTATTTTACCGCGAGAATGATGATTTTTGTGAGATTACAAGAATGTTTTGAATGATATGGAAAACGTGCCTTTAAAATATTTGTTCCTTTCCCTTTTGTTTTAATTTTTTTATAATTTTACTAAATAACATAATTACAATTCTATATATATTACACCATGTCAGGTAGATTGAAATAGTTGTTTGTGAATCGTTGGACTTATATTACTTCTAAAATATCTAGTAGATATCTGATTTGCCTAAATTTGAATGATTTGGCGCGTATTGATTTCGACGTTAAGCTAATAAAATTAAATTGAAGAATATTTTGGGATCATCTTGTGCTTGAAATAGGTTTAGGTACAGTTGAAAAAAGAGGCGAACCCTGTTTTGGTTACTTATCATTAACGCCATCTTAAATTATATTTATCAAACTGATGAAATATTTGCAAGAAGCAATGGCTTCATAATTGAACAATCAAAGAAAACTGAATAACAAACGATGGATAAGTTTTTGTATTTTAGGCCAGTACAAAAAGCCCGGGACCACAACATAAAGTTTAATTTTTACTGTTTTACAGCGGGGTAAATGGTAAATAAAGGGAGATAAGATAGATATGTCGATGGAGTACGCAAACACCCACCAGCTATATATCGTCGCAAAATTAAAAAGGCCACATGGCCAGTCCATAAAGGTAGGTTGCTTCTTCTACCTTGATAAAAATAAATATAATATGTATAATATGTATAAGCAAAGGTTAGATGCATATCATAATGCATACAACTCCTCTCCCTTGACTCTTAGTTTTCTATCCGTACACGCCACGCAATCAGGTTTTTTGGGTATTAGTCAGAATTAAATTAAAACGCTCGAGTAATACCGGAAACGAAATCTATAAGTATCAGAGCCCGCAATTTAGGCATTAAACTGTCAGATCCAGATCTGGTTCTGTTACATGGATTGAATCATTCCTCAAGGTAGCCGTTTTACTACAGGGAAATTGAAGTTGCTTCAAGTTCCCTCCACAAAAATTGCTATAATCATAATCTATCAAAGTAAAAGAAGGAATTGAGTTTTGTCCAAAGGATTTTGGACAAATTTGATACAAAGTCAGATTTAAACCGTATGATTTGCATTAAGATTCGTGCAAACATATTTAAAATTTGGTAAATTTAATTGGCCTTGTAAATTTAAATCATAAATTTTAACACCTATCAAACGGTTTAAATCTAACTTTTGAATAAGACTTTGGCCAAATCTCTTTGGAAGAAAACCTCACCCGTAAAAGAAACTATTTATTTTGATTGGAGTAATTTTTTTTTTAGTAAAGTGATTGGAGTAAATTTTAGTAACTTTTTTGTCACAAACGTTTGACCTAGTTTAAAATTGAAATTATTTCCAGGACTGCCCTTTAAAAGAGAAATTATTGAAAAAAAAAATTAAAAATAAGTTGATGCCTATAAAAAAACATAACATGTTTTGCAAGAATTTTGCAGAAAAACACAAAAGAGTTGCATTCTGTTTCAAACATGTAAACACTTATCCGTAAATGAGAAAAAAATAATGGTAAAATTTGTTCGATCAAAACAAAATAAGACAAAAAAAAATCGAACGGATGATAAATTAAATATTATGACATATGCTGTAAATGTAAAAACTTAACCATCTTTTTAATACCATCAAACGAAACTATTTAATCTTAACATTATCATCGCTAATTCATTTTCAAAATATCCACAAAAATTGTAGAGAGAGTTCTAGAATTTTGATAAATTGAAATAATCCTTTATAGATATTCCAAGTATTATTATTAATTCTTTTTTCTCCGTACCTTGATGGCTTGATCATATAAATAATATAAGAGGAGGGTTCAAATGCCTCCATTATGCGTCCATTTTTAAAAAAATTAATAACTCAAAATTTGAAACTTAAAAGTCAAAATAAAACCGTTGGATATGATATACATCATTTTATCTATGCACATATAAAAAATTACGACATTTCAACTTTGTTTTGGTTGTCATCAAGAGCTTTTAAAAAATATACTAATGTATATAATTTCTAGACGTTGATTTTTCAACTTATTGATTCACATAAAAACAAAATTGAAATGCGATAATTTTTTATGAGCACATAGAGAAAATAACATAGATCATATTAATTTAACGGTTTTATTTTGATGTTTATAATTTAAATTTTGAGTTATTAAAGTTTCTAAAAATGGAGGCACTATTCGAAAAATTAACACAATTTTAAATTAACACTGCTCAATTATAAATTAACACTGCTCAATAACACTGCTTAAAATATTGGTTGAGCTGAGCAACAATTTTTGTGATTCATCTACTTACATTTACTACTTTGTTCTCACTTTAGAATTTATAATTTAAATTAACACTGCTCAATTATATTAAATAAAATATCACTATTCGAAAAATTAAAGAGTGATATCTAACATTTTGGTCCTTAAACATAAGCGCGCAGTACTGGTTAGAATGTTCTTCCGGATCGGCTATTATGCACTCTACCAGACACACTAAATATATATCATTTGTCTCATACAATAACCAAAGGGCATGACTTGCACATTCGAAGATAACTTATACTAGAAATTACACAAATACATCCTACCCAACAAAATTGACTATCTAACCATAATAAACTAAGTTTAATATCCAACAAATTTCTCTCTTAGATTTAAATTTTCTAAACCTCTCCATCAAACATTTCTGTAATATTATGCCAGAAATTAAGCTTCTTCTAATTAAGTTCCGTTATATTTTGACTAACAAAATGCATCCAGAAAATATATAAACAAGTTATGCGCAACTTCACTTCACCTGTATTTACCTTCGGCTTCGGGGAACGATATATAATTAATACTTTGAAATGTCTTTTTTTTTTTTAAATTGTTTGGTAGTGGCAATACTTTGAAATGTCAAAGTTATTAATTACTTCCTCCAAATCTGGGGGCATATAACAAGCTAACTCGAGTCTAAATTAACACAAAAGTAGTTGAGATCTGCAATGATCTCAATTGCACTTGCAGGAAGCAATTTTAGCTAGAAATGGAAATAAAACAGGCATGCCAAGAACGTTTCTTGATGCTAATATTTCGCAATGCATGAAGCATGATGCATGTTTGCATGCATGCATGGCACTAAGTCACTAGCTCACGTGGCGCAGCATCTTATGCAATCCAATCACGCACGTTACAAGATTCCCCCGCGCCGCGCTTAGTTACTGGCCCCACACTAACTCTTCACCAATTTTGAATTTCCTCCCAACCGTTTGACCGGGATCCAACGGATAAGATCAGATGGCGGTGCCTAGCTTAATTTGCTCCCGTTTTGATCGCAGATGGAATGGAAGGATATCTTGGACTGAATACATGAGATCTTCTGCAAATACAACCGATGGTGAAATGGTGTAACGAATGACTGAATAGTATTATAAATTATAATTCAAGGAACTTGAGAACAGGAAACAGCAAAAAAAAAAAAGGAGCACCCTGTTTTCATTCCATAATGACAAATTGAAAATGAAATCGAAGTGGCTCCATCCGCGGAATTTTTTTTATAAACCATAGTTAAAAAAAGAATTTTATGAAACTAATATGATTTTTTTTTTTTTAAACTATAAGAACTGAAATGTCATTCCGTCCGAATTTTTTTTTTCCAAACCGAAGTGATTTTACAGGTTTTCATACCAGCGACCACAGAAAATCCGAAAATCTCCCTAGACCGAAATGTCATTTCAGTCCCACTATATATTTTTTTAAACCCAAAACAACCTCTTCTCTCTTCTCTTCTTTCTTATTTCTAAGCAAACATGTTTTTCTGACCTTTCTAAACAATTTATAAGCAAACCTTTCTAAACAATTTATAAACAAACCCTAAAAAAAAAATTAGTTTGGACCGACATACCATTTCGGTCCGGGCTAAAAAACATTGGACCGAAATGGCATCTCGGTCCATGGGTGTTACACAGAAGGCTACATCTATTTTTATGAAAAAACTGTGAAACCATCTCAGGCTGAATTGCCATTTTGGTCCGAAAAAAAAAGTTCAGACCGAAATAGTATTTCAATTCTTATGATTTTTATAAAAAAAAATAATCATATTGGTTTCATAAAATTCTTATTTTTAATTATGGTTTATAAAAAAAATTTCCCCTCCCCGCGTATATCGTAAGATGGGACCAATACCGGTTTCGTCCACTCACTATGCGGGGCCCACGTACTCTGTTCCAGGGTTTTAGGATCAGTCAAGCATCTCACGATACAAACTAAAAACCCAAGGACCAAGTCTAACCAGAATTTAACCAGAAACTGCCGTGGCGTCACGCAACGAGAACATGATTTCTATAGGCTATAGCATATGCGGATGGACCTGGAGCACTGACGTACTTCGTAAAACAACGCTTACAAGCGACACCGACACCGACTCCTGGATCAGTTCTAATAAGAGAACCTGGAAATTCATTGACCATTGCAATAGCAAAACCCGCACACTCGCCTAATACAATATTGCGGATTCGGGTCTTCATAGTTGTAAAAAACGGCCTTAATGGCCAATTAAATGGCCGTTTAATCGTTAACGGCAGTCAAACTGTTACGAATACACTAATCGGATGTCTATTAACGGATTTTTTCGATTAATGGGCCGATTATTCCGTTTATTCCCGTTTAATCGTCTATTTATTCCCGTTTATTTCTGTTGATTTCAGTAAATATTTATTTTCACATTGTTTTTTTTGTGTGTGACTGTGTGTGATAATAAATTTCATAAATTATGTATTGTAGTTTTATTTGTACTTAGATATACATCTAATATTTTTTATATATACTTTTTCTTCTTACTTATTTTGAAATTGATTAATTCTTCTATTATTTATATAGCATATGTTTTTCTTACTTACTGATGTAATTTTTTCAATTAATACGGCATGTTAATATATGAAATTAAGTTGATACTATAAACTAAATTTAGTAATTTTATGTTGGAATATTTCATTTCTTTCAAATAATATATTAGTATTATTTTAAAAAGCTTAATTTTTGAATTTATTTTTGCAGTAAATAAATGTGTTACTTACAAATGTAAACTGTGTATGTGTTATTAAGAAGAAATAAGCATAGTATTATGTTATAATAATAAAACTAAGTTAAATTATGTTTATTTAATAAGTTTGATGAGTTAAATAAATTATTTTTAATAAATTATGAATATACACACATAATTTTAATAAAAACGATTAATCAATCGCATAATTTCGATTAATCAGCTACATTACATACTGATTAATTACTTGATAGTACCCGTTCGTCCGACGAACACATACCGTTATTTACAACATTGCTTCATACAACCCTTAGGATTTGGATCCGAGTAAAGAACAATAGTTTCTTGTTCTTTTTCTTTTTCACTTTTCAAGCGTTAAGACAACCACGCAAAGAAAGCCGAGAGGGTTGGTGGGTCCACACGCCTTCTCCTCACCACACGCTTTCCCACCGCCCCAACCCTCATCTGTTATCTCCTACTCACGCCGTTATCTCCCTTGGCTATCGCTCTGCCACGTCTAAAAAACGCCGTCAGTTCTTAACGTCTGTGACGTCACTTATCCACGTGTCGCTTAGGCATCGTCCATAGTTGACGGACCCTCTTTTCTGGAAGCTCCTTATAGAACAAATTGCAAAATGAATCATATTCTTTTATTTGGAAAAAAAAAATAAGATTCAAAATGAACAAATTTTTCATCGCTGATGATAAGTATAATTATACAGTAGATGTTTCGGAGATCTATTCTCATCTCCAGTCGGCACTTCATATTTGACCCAGTCTCATATAAATGCATTTATTTTGTTGACTTGACTAGTGCTTAATTCTTCTGTATAAATAACAAAAAACACGTGATGGGTTACACATTACTCATTGTATATATATATTTTTTATAAGAATAGTCATCTCAAATATTTTTTCTCCGTTTACCAATTAACGAGAGCATATTATATTATATTGTCTTATATTTTCATTTATAAGTGTTAACCTTATGCCGCTTCAAATTTATAGAAAATTTTAACTTGACTAAAATTGACATATATTTCCTATTTAATATCGCACTTGATAGAATATGATTGACATGCTTGCGCTTTAATTGTTAGACGACTCGGAAACAATAATATTCCGGATGCAAAAGTTATTATCTTATGTTATTTTTCAATTCCCAGCTAATATACATAAAATTAGACAAATTATTTTTATTTATTAGAAGTTTATTCGACTTAAACATAAAATGATGCACTTTTTTAGCGAATGAAATGCCAATATTTTTCAATTTTAAATTAGTAGGAATCAAATAGAGATATGCTCTTAGAGCAGAGGCAGTGCCTCCAATGTAATTATACTCGAAGATATGCTAAAAGTGTACTACAAATATGCAAATCATCTCTAATAAAATCTTACATAAAGTAACTGAAAAAAAGAAATGGACGGATGCTGTGAAATATTAATTGTTAATATAAAAGTAAAATTACGTGGCAGAAAAATTAGACGTTTGTCCTCTTTCGATCAATTTTTTTTATAATAATATTTAAAAATATAACAATTTAAGCTGATAAACTTGGCAGATAAATCTTATCCAATGGAAGGCACTAGCTAAGCCAGGTGGAATTGCATAAGCGGGCCCTATGAAGGTTGTGCCACTTGCCAGTTGCCGCCTCTACCACAGTGTCATCGCTTCCTACGTGGCATTCATCAACAAATGCAAGGCCACGGATCTTTACTTTTTATTCCGCTTCTGTCTGAAAAGACAGACCTACCCCTGTTCTGTTTAAAATCGGCAACTGGAGTTCAATATAACATAGACGGGCCTAATTCTAGTGTTACCGAACACATGGGCATTTTTGGAAATTCAATCCCACCGGATAAAGAATATGACGATTCTTTATTCGATCCGAGGCACATCGTTATTTCCAATTTTGTCCCCATAATTATGGGGAGAATTAACTGA
This sequence comes from Carex littledalei, assembly GCA_011114355.1. NCBI lineage: Eukaryota > Viridiplantae > Streptophyta > Magnoliopsida > Poales > Cyperaceae > Carex > Carex littledalei. The sequence continues at coordinate 4,901,883 of CM022090.1, forward strand.
GAATTGCGGCGACAGATAAAAAATGTGGTAGGTAAAATTTGTTTTCAGCCTTTTCTTCCGAACTTTTTTTTTATTCAAATTAAAATTTAGATTTAATATCCAAGAAATTAAATTAACATTTAATTTTTCTTAAACCTAGCTTTAAAAATGACAAAATAAGAGAGACATCATCAACATTTCCCCTCTTGAAGAGATGTTTGTGGGTTCCAAGCTCTTTTTTTTTTTTTCATTTAAAGATGGGATTGAATTTTAATTTTCAATCTTAACGGAACAAAATTTGAAGGATGAAAATTAATTTCTTATTAATGAAGGACGAGATTTAAGAATCAATATTGTTCAACTGAAACAATAACAAGAAAGACTTTAGTTTCAAACAAGTTGGAGTAGGCTAGAAATAAAACTCAATCGAAGTCACAGAACCAAAGTAAATAATAGTAGTAGTAGTAATACTAACAGTAGTAGTAATAATATTAATAGTACCAACAATATTATGCCTACACTATAAATTGTAAAGACCGAAGTCCTAAGCCTACGTCATTGATTCTGACTCAAAAGTTCTAGGATCTAAAACCTATAACACTACTTTAAACTTCCTAGGTCATGGTTATGGTACATGAATTGCTAACTTCTATGCGCTCTTGTCCGAAGCCAACTCTTTGGATACATTACATTCCTTCAAGTCTCGTTTTGCTGCTTCCTCCCATGTCAATTTTGACCGACCACTGCATCTCTCTGTGCTTTCGAAACGGCTTATAATTCCAGTACGTACCGGATGCCTTGAAAGGCCTTCGTTGGAGATGTTCAAACCATCTCAAGCGGTGTTGGACAAGCTTCTCTTCAATCGGGACTATCCCAAGTATGTCACGTATATCATCGTTTCTGATTCAGTCCCTTCTTTTATGACCACAGATCCACTGTAACATACCTATTTCTGCTACACTTATCTTCTGAATGTGTTTTCTTTCAACTGAAAATAACTATTTTAAAAAAATGAAATAAATGTGGGAAAACTTCTCTATAAAATGAATCAATACTGTTCATTCAATATCTCAAAACTGACATTTTAATTTTGTAAAAATTAATTCCGGAGTTAGTTTTCATATAATAAAAGTTCCTGCCTTTTCCTTTTATTTGCTTAATATTTAGCTCAGACTTTTAGAGAAACTCTTTACGTTTTACATGCACGATGAAAAACTAGGCCTGGTTAATTTTTTTTTTTTCTTTTTTCAAATATGCATTAATGCATTATAAACACAATAACATGTCTTCTAACGTGAATATGACTCCTAGCAACACAATCGAAAAGCACTCAAATACAAACAGATTCAAGAGAATCTATCATAATATACCCAACACTCAGGAAATCATACAATTTTTCTCAATTATATTTTGCTTGGCGCAGAGAAAAATGTGATCCACAAAGTCTTATCTAATTTTCTCTGGCGAAGATGCCTTCTATAGCGGAATCTTAGCATCGCTTTCTCTTTCTCCTCCACAAAACTCCATCCCTTTTTATTAAACAAAATAGAAAATAAATTCATTTCTTCTTCTTTTTTATTTAAGGCACGGCGATAATATCCACAAACTCCTCCTTTTTTACAACCTTTTCTCGTTGTAAATACAACATTCGGTTACAGGTTTTCCAGAAACGGGCAGTGAGATCCATCCGCGGTTAATTTTCCCTGGATTTAATAGACGGCCCAGATTGAATCCACGTGGCTTAACGTTAAGAGTTTTGTTTTTCCCCAGAAGGCGGAATTTTTCCCAAACGGGGAAGAGTTAGCGCAGATTTAAAAGCAATCCCTCTCTCGCCAGTCAAACAAAAGACGGATACAGCCATCCTGTTCAAATTTTGCGTCCAGTTGAGTATGAAATGGGGAGGACTGGAGGTATTTAAACTGGTGTTCCGTCACGTCTCTAACTGAACTAATTAATTTTTCTTTTTTAAGATGGATTTATCTCATATCTGTCCCCTGAGTTAAAAAGAAAAAAGTGAGTCGCTAAATCTTGGCCTTAGGATTGCAGACTAGGACACGTGGCTGGACAAATTGAGGTCGATTGTTGATGAAACGGTTCAGTTTGTTAATGGAAACCGGGAGTAGGCGGTATCTGTAGGGGGTTTAACCCGACGAGTCCGGTGGCAGAGGGGGTCAAAGGTATAAGAGCTGTGGGTTTAAGCAAAAGAGAGAGAGAAGGTGGTTTTGAGGGGTTTTGGTGATCTCAATTATCAAAGAGAGAAAAAGGGAGAAGAAACAAGAGAAGAGAAAGAAAAATACAAGACGAATTCGAAAAAAGTGCGGATTAATCATTCACTGAAGCTTAATTGTAGAATTGAGTGGAGAAGGAAGGGGGATCGTGGATCGTCTGATCTGAGGTGAGATCACCGGATCGGGTTGTTTCATCTCAATTCTGGTTTCTGCATGTTTCTTTTGGCTGTGAGCCTGTTGTTTTACCGCCTGGAGTTTTGCTGATTGTGGAGTTTCTTTATTTTCGTAGAAATTGCGCTCAATTTTGGTTGTTTTCTCAATTGTAATGTTCGATTCAAGGACCTTTTGCTTTCCTTACCAAGCACTTTTGGTGAGGGGGCAATTTTGAATAAGTAGGTAGAGATCAGTCACAGTTTGTGTTTTGAATTCTGAATATTTCTGACACGAGATCCGATCTGAAAAATTTGCCCACCATTGCGCTTAATTTTTTACCTTCTGAACAAGTTCCGTTGAATTCTGTCGTTTCGTCCCTGATCATGCTTGATTGTATGTTTTGAAGTCCGAATTTTCTCTAAGGTGACAAATACGAAGTACTTATTCAAGAGAATTTGGAAAAAGTAATTGAATTTTTGAAGATCAAGATCTGCCATTTTAGGATAGCGACATCAATTGGGTTTATTTACTTCAGGGAACAGTCCGTGTGTTTCCACTCATCACTGTTTAATTGGCTCTCTTTTTTCGTCATGGTTCTTTCTGCCAGGAAAAATAATTATTTCCCGGCTTACTGAAATTTTACTATATTTAATTTCAAATTAATCCCCAGGAATTTTAGTTATGCTCAGTTGTTCAATTGAACTTTTTTCAGTCTTTTGTTCAATAAGAACCTTGCTTTTTTTGAGAAACTTCAAGAAATGTCATGTTTGCGTTAGTCCAAAAGGTCTTGCTTTGCCGAATTTGGTACGTTTCCGTAGGCTTTAGATCCACACCACTCCGTCTTTTATTGCTTAATCCACACGGATCCCTATGCATGTGATGTTTCTTTGTCTTTTGGATTGCTTCATGGATGGGTTTCATGTTTGATTTTAATAATCCCTTCTGAGATAAATGCATAGTAAAAGAACCTTATCTTGTTTGCTCTCGTATTTGTTTTTTCTGATTTTAGGGAGTTGATTGGTGGTTACTGGGTGATCTTCCAAAATCTTTTCGGGGGTTTTGGGTTTAATGATCTGTTATTAAATTGTCATCATCAGTGCCTCAATGTAATTGCTGTATTTGTAAATTAATCAAATCATTACGTGATAGGGAATTACTGGGTTCATCTGTTTTTTATACTTGAATTTCCTTTTCTGTTCATGAAATTTATTCATATTTCATTCTGAATATCTGATAAATTTTACAGAAGTATAAAAATTAAGAATGTTTTGATTTTGGTGCAGATTTGCATTTGAAGGGAGAAGATCAAAGGATGATGCAGTCTTATTCTGTTGTCATTTAAGTCAGCAAATATTCAGTTTAATTATCAAAAGATATGGTGCTTCAAAAGAGATTGGAGAACAGCTCCTTCGGCCACAACATACCAGTCACACCATCAGTACCAAAATGTGCTAAGGTTGTGATTAATTTTTCTTGTGGCCTTTGATTCTCCATTGTTCATTTTTATTCTACGAATCCTCATTTTTTTCATTTTTCTAATTTTCAGGGAAAGCGATCCAGCAGAAAAAAAATTGAGTTGAATGAGATGTGTGCATTTGACATGTTAGCTACCCTAGCTGGGAAGCTTCTGACGGAAGGGGAGAATTCTCTTCTCCTATCCAACACAAATCCAACGGCCGTGAAGGAAACTGTTAACCCTGAGGTGATGAAATCTCATCCACTGGATCAGGATAGCTGCAATGAGAGTGAAACACCGCTTAAGGAGGCAATGGACTCTCCTGATTTGTACAGTCAAATGGAGTTGGGTGTGAAGCCGCCACCTTTGGTAAGTTCGGACAGCAGCACTGAGATGCCATCGGACAGAGAGAACATTAAAATTGCATGGACTGAAGTTGTTGACAGAGAATGTGAAGATAATTCGTCAGCCTGCACACATCCCAAGGCATTCGGGCCCCACTCCAAGGTTTCCAAGAAAGTCCTTTCCACCAAGCATAGGAAGGCAGGGTCCCCTCGAGTGCACAAGGGTGATAAAAATTACAGTGGTACGTTGCAATTGGATCGCGGGTTTTTTAACTTATTATTTCTTTTGTTCTTTCAATCCAATTGATGTTTTGGTGTTTGATTGATTCAGTTTGTGAGATGAAGCCTACTTTCCGCAATAGTAGCTTATTTTACACTCGCCAGAGAACTCAGTTCAAAAGAAAGAAGCAATTTGGTCAGGGCTCCATATTTACCCGGGAAGGTAAACATTATTCATAATTTATCTGGTAATTTATTACTTGAAGAGATGCCTTTTTAATAAGTAACTGGTGAGATTCTATTATGGGAAGTCAATGTGGTTTGTTTTCTTATTTCTTTTTCAGTTAAAAGAGAAGCATCAGCTGCAAAAATTCAGAAGCCTATGCATGAATCTAAAGACAAAGTGAAGCTGTGTATCAAGTCCTTCCAGATCCCAGAGCTTTTGATTGAAATCCCTGAAACGGCTACAGTTGGCTCTCTTAAGGTAACTAATTACTGATCTTCTTCATAAAAGTTAAAACTTAAACTAAAAATTGAAATATTCCTTCATATTTACTAATTTGTATATCACAGAAAAAGGTATTGGAGGCTATGGCAGCTATGTTAGGTGATGGCCTACATGTCGGCGTCGCAGTGCATGGAAAGAAAGTGAAAGATGATACAGCCACACTGGTACAGACGGGGATCAACCACGGCAAGAAAATTGAAAATCTTGATTTTTCTATTGAACCAAAATTTGTATCCGAGTCGAAGAAAACAAACAATTCCAGCCAAAATGTGGTGCAGGAAGATAGCCACGTCACTGATCTCGGTGACCTAACTGAGCCTCTAGCAAGGTAAATACAAATTAAATGAAATAACAATTAGGACACAAATTTAAATATTAATTATTTGCACTCATAAATGATTTTTTTGAAATTTCAGCATACCACCAACTACATCCCCACCAGAGAACCAGGTGTCATATCAGGAGCTGACCCCAAACCTGGTGCAGAGCCCAGTACAATCACCTTCACTGAACTGTCACGAGAGTGACTATGACTCGGCTCCTTCACCTAATTCACCAGCTGAGAATATGTCTTCTCCTGAGAAAAATTCAAATCCAAAAGATTTGGATACGGGGGATGAATCAAAAGCAATGGTGGTTCATAGGATGGAGATGGAGGAGGCATTCGCCGTGGTACCGGCACGGAAAACTAAGCGTGTTGAACCAGTCGGGCAGAGAAGGATCCGCCGCCCATTTTCTGTTGCCGAGGTGGAAGCCCTTGTTCATGCTGTTGAGAAATTAGGCACTGGAAGGTGTGTGTTTGTCTTTAATTTGTTTCAAAGAATGCAGAAAAGAAAGAAAAAAAAAGAGGACAAAGGATTTATGGGCTTTATTTCAAATTTCTTCAGGTGGAGAGATGTAAAAATCAGAGCATTTGACAATGCAAAACACCGCACGTATGTGGATCTCAAGGTAGAATTTGCATCTTCTCTTTTCCAAAAACCAATTTGACTTTATTTCTTACTGATTTAATTTAGTTTTTGTTTATGATTTGGTAATGCTCTTTTAGTTGTTTAGTAAACGTAAATCATATTTTAATTGACATCATATTCTAAATTTAGAAATTGCATCATCCTTGTGTCATACTAATCATGTGTACCTTCCATTTTAGTATCTATTACCGTGTTTTGGTTAGTGCATTGTTCTTAGAGGGGTGTTTTGGTCATTCGAATTAATCCTAATTTGATGCATCCAATTGGATTACTTCAAGTGTGGATCAATTGGAGAGGATGAGTAATCTCGAGATTTCTTCCATGTTTGGAAGAAGTCTCTTTAGATATTTTGGGCCAAATTTCGATTTAGTTCTTGGTGTCCACACGCTAAAATTATTTTTCTGTGTACTAACTAGGTCAAGTTGTTTACCAAGAAAAGCTACAGAGGCTCTTACCTGGAATAAACCATGAATAGTTAGTTATGCCCCCACGGCAGCCAATTCTGGCTGTTGACTGGACCAAGTCTTCAATTCAAAGTTCAAAATTCGTTTTATCATCAATTCACTGTTTCATCATTGGCTGGTCATCTACCATGTCATAACGGGTCAATTCTCTCAAGCTAACATACTTTTACTTTTTTTTCTCTTATACTTGCATTTATCCCATGTGCTTTACTCATGGTCAAATTCTTATGCCTTATTAGGATAAATGGAAAACACTGGTGCACACAGCTAGTATTGCACCACAACAGAGGCGTGGTGAACCGGTTCCACAGGAGCTCCTGGACCGGGTTCTTCAAGCCCAGGCATACTGGGCCCACCAGCAAGCTAAACTTCAACTTAAGTCAGAGGCTTGCCTTCTCACCTAAAACTAATTCAACCAAATTCAAGCCTTTCTTTAGGTTTCATTTCTGTACATTAGAAGAACAAAGGGTTACAGGAGGAATTGACCAATTTGTGTAGAAATTTGTTTCATTTTTTTTTTCTCACCAATTCATTCTTTCTCTCACAAGCTGGGTTCTCTCTCGCTTCAGTTCTCTCTCCTTTGTGCATTTATTAACAAGAAAATAGGGGAGGAACTTTTAATCAGGTTGTAAATGGTGCCTTGAAATTTGCAAAAGGAACCTAGAAAGAGTTGAAATCTGATTCGGCAGTCGCTTGCCTCACTAATTCATTCTTTCGGTGGAGGTGGTTCTATTGGGAAGGAAAAGGCTAAAGGAGATTGGATCTGCTTTTTTTTTTTTTTTTTCTTATTTAATTTTTATTTTTTCTTAATTCAATGTTACGTTAGATGCATTGGTGGAGAATCTGTAGCTGTTGCACATTGAACATTTAATTAAACAAATAGTATATACTTTTGTATTTAGCTCAATGAATTTATTTTTGTCTGTAATCTGTCCCCATGTGATCGCTCTGCTTTTATAACGGGGTTTATTGACAGCTAGTGAAATTGATTATGTTATCCGTACTAAAAGAGATAATTATTGGAGTGGTATAGTATTAATCAAATATATAGGGATTATCAAACTACCTGCTAATCCAATTGAAAAGTACACTAGATCTGAATACTAAATGAACTTGAGGTGACGGAGAAACAAGGCCTTTAAAATAACACAGATCTTACTTTGGTGAAGATACCTAAACCATTCTTTAATTTAATAACAACCGTATTAAATGAAAATGTATCCTTTATTTTCCTACCAATTCTTGGTTCCCCAATTGAATGCTTCTCTAGTCATTTTTTTTTCTGCCTTGATCAATGAATGTGAGTTATATACTACAAATAAAATCGGATTACTTATTACCAGATACTAAATAATGTTATCCATCCCTTGGTCCTGGCATAATTATTTATTTATTGAAGAAGAAGTCACCCTTTTGTTTTATATATCCTGATTGGCTGATTCAAGATAAACCTGTTTCAAGCGTTTTTTTATTAGTTTGTACCCAACGGTTATCTGTAAAAATTAAATTGTGCCTTAATTTTCCTTCCATATTCTGCTTGGGTCCCTCAATATAGTGATTGCGCTATACAAGTGAGAAATATAGTAATCACCAAATAAAGCAGATCCTTATGTTACCATTAATTTCATTCTGGTAAATGTTAACTAAATTATATAGGGAAAGCACTTTTAGACCCCACAAAAAGGAAAAAGGAATACGAAGCAAAAATCAACCTAGGGAAAAGAAAGAACAGTGATACAACTATATATGAATAAGCAATGATTAAATCATCCCTTCCTACCGTTAGTTACACTATTCCTTTCCCAGTGACCAAACCAACTTTGGGTATAGTGCATGTGTTCTATTCCAAATTTCCTACTTTGGGTTGGATTACAGGCTGTGTGCAGCTACAATTGAGCACATTCCATGTTCATCCTTTGTGCGTTGTGCCTAACTGCGTATCAATCCTATCTGGACTCACATTTATTCTACCTGTGTTTGCAATGTTAATTTAATGTGGGGGAAAGAAAGGGAGAGGAGATGTATCTTTTGTTCATATGCATACTTATCATGTTATCTCCATGTGACTGATGATGTAAATATGTTGTTGTTCCCTCAATTTAATACCAATCGGCGGTGGTGCTCTGGAATTATATCTGTGCTGTGCAAAGATCAAAGCAAGCTGCATGCCCAATTTGCTGCTCAATTAATTGAAGCACTGCACAACTTTTTTTTAAGGAGCAAGTCAAGTCAAGACAACCTCATTTCTGGTGGTGGATCTAACTAAAACCTGTTGCTTGTATTAATGTATTGCCATCACATGCATCCCTATCATTTTATGCTACGCCTAGTTGCACTTTATTTTCCCAGCCTGACGCCAAGAATTGTGGTCATCAAATATTTTTTATCATTCTTTTTTGTGCGAGTGCATCTATCCAGCTTCATAAATCACAGTACTTTAATGTTGGAATTTTTACGAAAATGTCAAACTAAGAAACAATAACGATAATATTTTTATGAGAATATTAAAATAGCAACAACAATAATAATAATACAAAAACAATAGTGGTCCATTTACTTTTTTTTTTTCCTTCGAATTTGAAATAATTAACAGCGTATGATCTTTTTAAAGACACGTGAATTCAAAGGGGGAAGCTGTCAAGGGAAACGCGTTAATTTAGAAGAGGCTTCTACCAGGAAATCCCGGTAAGCAACGACTGCCCATATTGTTTGACTCTCAATTGCTTAAACCCCACGATTTCAAAATGGAAAAATGAGCGTTGGATAAACCCTTAATTTGAAATTGAATATAATAAATCACGAGCTAGCGTGTATGGTTTGTTCAAGTATTTAAAGATCTAGATAACTAATGATCGAAGAAATCATCGCGATATTTTCTGCACACCTTATGCTAGAAAAAGTAAATAAAGAATCTAGAATACTTTTAAGGTAAGATATTTTAAGTGTTTGATCTAGTTAAATTTTGACTATTCTCCCTGCGTTATACTTAATACCTTCCCATCAATTAAAATTAAAGACATTCTAATAATCAAGATTATTAATCGGACTTAACATTGGATATAAAGTACGTAGTAAAATTAATTTTCAAATCGAGATAATTAGTATCAAATAGAATGCAACATAAAAATTATTTTTATTAGATCATTCATAATAAAATAATAAATTGTGTGCATAGTTATGTATATCACATATTGATGAATATTTATTAGTAAAATATGACATAATTTCAACACTATAATTAAATTTGATAGTAATTAATGATTAATGCAATGATAATATATGCTTGATGACTTAACATGACTCAGAGACCTTAAAACTCAATATTAATTGATATAAGATGTGGTCAAAGCCATTAAATTTTTTGAAAGAGAAATGTAAGCCATTAAAATTCTTAATAAAACTAAAAAAAAGACAAGCAAAATGAAAAGGTTTAATTGGTGTATATATGATCGGCCAAGAACGTTATGCAATTGTACTGTTGATTTGAAGGCAGCAAAAGCAACTTCTCATCATGTTATTCTGATGAGAACACATACATATTGCTACAATGTTCGCTTGTCAAGCGATCGAATTAGGCAGATACTGCTATGAATCAGATTTAGTATTAATCTGAGATATATCGTATATCATATCACTAACTTACTTACATATGTAGAAAATGAATGGTTCTCAGTCGTTTGTACAAAATAAACGTTGAAATTCTTTTATCTATAGTAGAAGCACTCATTGGATTTTAATAAATTACAGATGGTTGTTCTTCTGCTTGTTATATATAATTTTCGAACGATTAAATTTAATTCTAATTTCAATTGGACTAATTGTTTGTCTATATTGTTCATCTTGTATTCCTGTTATTCATAGAGTGCTATAGATTAGTACAAGTGTATATGCTATAGATTAATTTAGATATTGTATTCCGGTAAGAGCAATTCTACGCATCCATGTTTTATGTTACATCTAACTTTTTACGGTATATATATTTTGAGGAGGGTTCAAATATCTTTATTTTTTATGTCTCCATCGCATGTCTCTATTTTTAGAATTAAATAATTTAAAATTTAAAACTTCAATGTCAAAATAAAACCGATCTATATCATTTTCTCTCTAACTACAAAAAACATCATAAAATTTCAATTTTGTTTTGATTAATATCAAGAGTTTGCAAAAATACATGGATGTGGACGCATATTGAATATTGATATTTCAATTTATTGATTCATAAAAAATCAAAATCGAAAAGTAATAATTTTTTGCTCGCATGCAGAGAAAATAATATATATCACATAAATTTTAGAATTTTTAAAATTAGAGAATTATAAAATAAAGGCTTGATGGAGATACAAAAAATAGAGATATTTGAACCTCTTCTTAAAAAATATCATTCAAACTAAAAATTTCAGATGTTTTCTCAATTATTTAAATTGAGCATGTATTATATAGTAGTCAATTAGATTTTGATTGGTCGATCATCATAAAAAAATTAAACTTTCACCATTTAAAATTTAAAATTATTTGATGGAAAGCTAAATGCCTTTTAACTTGTTTTAAATTTAATGCACGTCCTATTTAAATAATTGACAGAAACGGTTATAACATGCTAATTGTAATACTACGGTGTTCATGTTTTTAACTCAAAAGGCTATGTTATTTTGTGAAGTAAATAAGTGAAAACAGAGACAAAATCATTCTATGATTCTATCGTATACAACTATACATTTAAATCACTCTCCTCTTTTGACAGCAAATTAAGAACCGCCTAAAAGTAGATACCAGCTGTGGCCTGTGGAGAAGGAGAAAACCACCACCACTGCTCCTGTTTTTTTTTTTTTTTGAAACTCTATCTTCGGTCGTTGTTGATTGCGACAGATACTTAGCAGAACCCAATAGAGATGGAAGAGAAATAGAAATTGAACAGAACAGAGTGGGAACACAGTTACTTGCCGTAAATGAAAGGTTAAAGAGTATTAATTTACATTTTAATTGTCTTAGAGCTTTAAAACAAAAATGATCCAAGAAAGAAAGAAAAAAAGTATATTCTAGAGCAAAGCCCAAAAAATATTTTAAACTTTTGTCTTTTATACAGAGCTTTTAGAAGAAAAAATAATTCAACAATAAAGCCCAAAATTAGAGTGTAACACAATTAGTGAGTAGAGAAAATAATAATTACAGCCCAAATTAGAACGCAACGACACTTCATCAATTTACACCTTGTCTTATACAAAGAAACAAAGAAAGTAGATTCAAGAACAAAGCTCAAAATTGGAGCGCAACGGTTAGAGTAGAGAAAATAACATATACAGCCCAAATAAGCCCAATTCGCACATAATCAGTACAAAGGCCGATTGAGTCTGTGCGCTGAGTACTAAGTACTAACCCTACCTTTCTTCATCTTCTTTCTCCCGTTCTACAACGAGACGTAGAGATACCTCGCTAGTTCTCTCCAACGCAATCCTCCTCTTCTCCAATTCTCCACAAATTAGTTAGAAGTTTCGATCCGCGGCTTCCGGTTAGTCTTTCTTTGATTCTTTTCAGATTGCTTTCTTTCTTTCTTAATTTCTAGTTTTGTCCATTTTGTCCAATTTCGTTTGATTTTCTCGGTTTTCAGTTAGTTATCTTACAGGTCAAGGTCTAATTTTTTGCATTTCTTCACTTCCCTATAAAATTTCCGTACAATTGATGAGATTGAAACTCAAAAGGAACGTCGGAGATATTTAGTACCTTTTTGCGCGTTTATTCAGTGTGACTTTTCAGTTCTTATAAAATGTTCTGTTGATACAATGCAATAATGGGAATTGTCACCTTTTGTATTAATTACTTAATTAACCAATATGTTTTCGTATCAGATGAGAAGGCAGGGCATTTTAGTTTCTCTGTTGCAGCACTTATTTGCTATGTCTTTTGCTTATGCTCTATAGGTTTAGTAAGGATAGGTTGGGCGCCTGCTGTGCGCATCTCCTTACTGTGCAATTTGCATTTTTGCTTTAACTCATATATGCTGTAAGTTGATCAAAGTTTCATAACATGAAACGGGCCTAGGCCTCTTTTACAAAAAAAGATGAGAAGGCAGGGACAGTATACAGATTCGGGTGTGAATCCAATGCTGCAACAGCATCATCCATACCCATCTCAGCAACTGTCAGGGAATGCATATTCCACACAGGATCCTCTGTGGCCTTCTGATGCACACTATTCCGGGTCTTCATGGCCTGCCGAGGGACAGTGGCAACGGGATCGTGACTCTGCAAAAGACCCCAATAATAAGATCTCCTCTTATTCTACTGGATACTCTGAAGGCAAGTGTTACTGTCTTTTGGTCATACCCATTGATGCTACCGACCTGCTGTGTTGGTACCAACTTGTCCAATTTGCTCTTGACTAAATGTTCAAAATGAAAATGGTCCAATGTGCAATCAAATCTAGTTCCTCCCACACAAAAGAAAATGCTTAATTGTCTGTAAACTGATACCACATGTCATGGTCTTGTTCCTCCCACACAACTTGTACCTGGCAAATGCAGCTGCACTGTACAATGATTCATCCATTGTCTGTAAATCGACTTTTTTTTTATTCTTCTTATTTATGAACTGGTATATAGGTCAAGGCAAGGCTGGTTCTCATAATTGCATGTATGAGGCACAGAGAGTAGATACAAAACATGGCACAGAAAAGGCGGGAAGTACAGACCCCAGGGCAGCAACTCCAAATAACAGTGCATTGGAAGGGGGATACAAGGATACTGCAGCCCTTCCACAAACAATTGATTTGCTGGAGCAGAGATTTCTTCAAGATCTCACAAAACTACTAAAAGAACAACATGATGCAGAAGATGCCGAGCTTTTAAGGCACCGTGAGGTACTTAACTTTCACAGTTTCACTACAGATACTTCATCTCTTCCTAATGAGTTGTTAAATTTGAACTTCATATCTTGTAGTTTCATCATACATGTTATTTTTCTCTTTTTTTTTTTACAGAGGCTGAATGAGATTAATACGCAGTATCAAGAGAAATTGGTGGTTCTGCGAGCAAACCAAGGGAAGATAAGAGAGGAGTTTATGAGAAAGGAGTCTCAGTCACGCCTCCAACAATACCAGCAGAACCAACTTATCAATTCCATGGCCCATTTACAAAACAACAACACTCCTCCCCCTCAGCCGAGTGGGGCCCACCACAGTTACCCTTCTGCTGGCGGGTACAGCATGGAGGCAACAGAGAGAACAGCCTACCATGGTGCATATGGTGAAGAGGGATACCCTGGTGGGTATGGTGGAAATGCGGCACCACAGGGCCCTTATCCTGCTCAGGCAAGTCATTACGAATCTGCTGGCCGTGGATTGGAGCCACATTATTATGGTGGAAGAGCTTATAATGCTGGAGGGAGGCAACGGTAGGTTCTTACTTGTATTGTCAGGGTGATAGTTAGTTTTTTTTTTTTCTTTTATGTTTTTCCTGTTGGGTGTTTGGAGAAACACATCCCCTCCAAAAAGAAAAGGATTCTTGTTTTCTATCCACATGCGAGGTTTGTGTATGCAGATGCATGATTGATTTTGCCATGGTGTTGTTTAGTTTAGAGTAGTCACCTGTGCCATGGTTGGAATTTCTACTTGGGAGGCTAGAGCTCCTGCATAATGTTAATAGTTAATATAGATCTCATCATTAATCAAATGTAGGATGTTTTATAATTCTGGTAAGAAGATTCGAAATTCCATTTGGAATTTTGAATCACATCAGAGATGCGTTAACCTAAGTAGATATGGATGAGCATGTAGAACTTTTTAATTTTTGCATCCACGTACTTTGGTTTTTGGATCATGTTCGTTGATATATAATGATAATACACTGAATCTCAAATCCTCTAACAAATAGAGAGCACTGCTGTGCCTTGGCAGTTCGGTATGAGAAAAGATCGAATAACATGTTTTTGTGACGTGTTAAGATAATAATTTGCTTGCAGATATACTTTAAATTCATATTTATCTAAATTGTTGATGTTGTTCTATTAATGAGAAACTTTTGCTTATTGGATATTGTAAAATTTACAGTTCATGATAGTACAGTATCAAGAGTTGAAAAAATCTTTGCACATAAATAAATTCCAGCTGAGTGTTTGTTTTTTCTGTTGTGATCTTGTACTAAATAATTATATATATAATAACTGTTGTTAACGCTTATACATTATGACATCGTAATTTTAAATTTTAAATATGTAATATGTAATAATATATAAATAGTTGTGATGTGTCGTCAAAATATTAATTAAGGAACAAAGAAAGAATTGAATAACATAACAAAGCTGTAAAAAGAGACAGAGCAAAGAGGAATTAGGTGAAAATTAGGCTTACAAGGCGGAATTAACTCAAAAGCTGAAAATTATTAAGTTTTTCAAATTAATGCTGATTATTGTTCGGCTTCTCTAAGCATAGTTTTATTTATTTATTATGGTTTTAGTGTGATTCTTCTTTATATTTACATAACGAGACAAAACTTGTCTGCACATTGCTTATTTCAAATAAATCAGAAAATCTATTGAAAACAAAAAGGGTTTTATACTTTCTATCGTCTATTTTGCTTGCAGATCTTTGACATAAAAATATACTATTTTATGAGAAGTTCAATATAAACTGCACAATATAAAAGGTAAGTTAATGTACTTTTTTTTTTTTACTTTCTACAAAAGATTTAAATATTTCTGGCTGTTTGATTTTGACTGATCAATTTTAAAAGAGTAGCATAATATTTTATTTTCTTTAAAAAAACATTGTTCACATATTCTGTTGGTTAACACTTTAATACCTTTAAAAATTGTTGTTTTGTATAGTCTGTTCCTTTTCGCAGATTTTAAATCTTATTCTTTTAATTTTAGCTAATAAACCTATAAGAAATAATATCTATTAAGTTAAGAAATAATATCTTAACTCTCTAATTATATAAAAATTACGGTTATAGAATGCTTAAACTAATGTGTCAAAGCAACACGAGACGTTGCACCTAGTTAATATGATATATTTGATTGGGCTAGAACAGCTGGGAAAAGAAAAGGATCAACAGAAAAAAAAAAAAAAAGGAGCGATTCTACTATTCAATTGGACTTGAAAGATAAATGTAAACGTTAAATAAGAAACTTAAGCCGTACTCCCATTAGTAGATATGAATACATGATAATGTGATGTTTTCAGCTTTACACACACGCAAAGAAATTACAAAATAAAATTGAGGCTGGAGACTGGCAAAGAAAAATGGGGGACAAATTAGGGGGTTTCTTTTTAAATTTTTTTAGATTTGGATTTTTCTTCTCCAAATGCAAAGTGACTTCGAGAACGAGCAACAATCATAAATAACATCATTTACTAATAAAATTCAACTGATAACTGGTTTCTTTTGGTAATAGGTAATGTTGTTGTTGTTTGTCCCTGAACATATTATTTTTGTCTCTTTTGGCATTCGTACTTTAAATGCTTACAAGAAGCTTGGAACCACCGTCAAAAATTGTATGCAAAGTCGTTTGCTAATTTTTGTGGGCTTGCTTGAAGCTGCTTGTTTGCAGCAAGTTACAATTTAAAGACCTAAATGCAAAACATCTGTATTTTACTCCTGAATTAAAAAATAAAAAATAAAAAATCATTGTGAAGAGTTATGTTTTCGCTTTCCATCTTTCTCTTTCTTTTTAATCAATATTCAGAAGCAGCACTGCGAAGTTGCTGTTCACAACATACAGAAAAGCAAAAAAATAAAAAAAGGAGAGTATTGTTTCCCTTAAAGCATATAATCCTATTAGCGGTTTAGCACCCTAGAGGAATATTATCTTACATGTACAATCCCGGGGTAAGAAGAAAATGTGTCATTCTATTAGAAAATATTGTTCAAAAATTAAAACGTATTATCTGAATAGATAAAGCTTGCGGGGAAAAAAAAACCAATAAAGGGGACTATCAGCAAGATACCTGATCATCCCTGAACCAAAATATACAAGTTCGTAGTAATTCTATACCACATTAAAACTTCAAGATACTCATGATTGGTTTCTTATTTCCATCTTGTTTATGACATCTATGATTTGCATATCCATCAATCGAACCTCACACCAGGCTTCTCGCAATCAGCGCTTGCTGCCATGCCCAATTCCAAGAAGATCCTGAAATAACATACATTACATGCACAATATCAATAAAAGAACTTCGGTTTGA